>JAZHEH010000091.1:6622500-9287500 GCA_036589455.1 Ateles fusciceps | reverse complement strand
GTCTTTGTCAACAGAGTAAGAAATGAAACCTGCATAATACAAATTAACCAATTACATTTTAACAACCAAACATTCTCCCTGCTATGCTTGTGACCAAAGGATGATTGGGTTTTTACGCAGAAATAGCTTTTAGCTGGACCAGATAGGGGGCAGGGTGGGGGGGAGTTAAGGCAGAGTGAAAGAGGCAGAGAGATTATTTTCTAATGTCTCTTTCAAAGATGCATGAGTAGAAAGCTGATGGGATTAATGTAAGTATGAAAACCCACTGGAGCGAGGAGCTTTTCAGAAATGAAAGGAAGAGATTTACTTAAACAGAAAAGAGACAAAACAACATGTTTATTCTTCACTTGGCTTTCTAAAAGAAAAGAAACAAAAGAGCATCAGCTAAAGTGCCTTTAACTGCAACACAAGCTTAGCAGACCAGGACTCTGAAGGCAGTGCTAGCGGTGGGGTAATGAGATATTTCACCTGTCTGTTATGACAAGAAAATTAAAGACAGTTGAGCAGGACATGAAACGGAGAAACAGAGATGGTCCCTTTGCATTATACTTTCTCCCTCTGTAGCCCCTAGCTAGAAAGAAAAAGCTCTATTTCCAGGTTATTTAAAATCTGCATACTAATATGGGGGCCAGGGTTGGGGAGGAAAGCGGTGAGAAAGAGACAGAAGGATGTAGGAAAAGTCGTTTGCTAACCTTTAAAAAGTTAACACTTTTATTACACACCAAAAGGATGAGAAGGCTACAGAGATGTGGTCCTGAGCTGAAAGAGATGGCCTCATCCCCCCAAGAAGTGGTTCTCACTGGTAATTTGCTGGGCTTCACCTCCTGACTCAGTAGATCTAGGGTAGGATCCTCAAACTGATATTTTTATAAGTTCTCAGGGGATGCTGCTGCTGCTGCTGTAGGTAGGAGCCACACTGAGAACCACTCCTCTAAAAGGGCACCTCCAGAGGGGGGAAGCCCAAGTGAGGGTCGTATTCACTACTGTCCACCCATTCAGGGCCGGGTCTAAATCAGCAAGAAGGAGGGCTTCCCACCTAGGGAATTAGATGCATTGATTTTTATTTTGGTGCCTCCCGAGGTGAGTGCCTCACTCTCCTCACCTACTTCCAGCCCTATTTTCTTCCCTCTGACGCTCAGAGATGTGGAGTGACTTGCCCAAGACCACACAGTAGATGCACAGCTGTGACTCAAACTCAGGAGTTTTAACTCTCGAAAGTCAAGGACTTTCCACCAAACCCTGTATCCCAAATGAATGCCCTCTGGGCCAATTGTGACTTGTCTGTTTTCCTGCTGCTCACAGGACTCCTTTCAGCAGGTTAACAGGGGCTGGTCCACCATCAGCACCACCCACCTCTCTGCTATGTCCACTCAGTCCACAGCAGAGATCCCTCATTCACTGTTTAGCTGCATCTGGCTGGAAATTGACAATCTGCCCATTGAATCATAACAAACAATGCCAAGAATCAGGGCAAGGTAATCACTAACAATAACTTAACATTTACCTCATATTACCTACACATCATCTCATTTGATTTTTATAGCCAACCTAGGGAAACAGGCACAGCTTGCCCTTCCACTTTATGTATGAGGTATAAAAGGGCATCTTTGTTTAAAGTGACAAAGCCAGCAAGAGGAAGGTTGAGGATTCCAGCCTGGACAACCAGCTTCAAAAGGCTGTACCCGCAGGCCACCCCTATGCCACACAAGAGAAGAAAAGTGCCACAGGGTCTGTATCAATCACACATTCCATGCAAGGAGGTTTCCAATTTCTTCTTTCAGCCAAAGATGGATTCCACACCTACTATGTGCAGGCACTAAGTGTGATTTAAAGAGTCTTAGGTCATAGTTCCAGCCCTCCAGGATTTTATGTATTTACCTCTTCCAGGCATTCAGAGAAGTTGGTCCTTCATAGTAATAATGCCCAGATCATTTTTCTTTCAAAAGAAATGTAGAGAAAAATAATGACACATTTTTAGCAAGAAAGAAGATGCCAGAAGGTAATTGCTTTGCAAATTACTGTAAGTTATAAACGGATCAATGATTTTCTCCAAAGTTGGAATCAACTGTAATTAGCAATATGCAAATTGCACCCTGAGCCCTTAGTGGCTCACAATGAAGTGGGAGGCACCCTCAGCAGCCATTTATATTAATTCAGAGGAAGCTGGGTGGACGCTCACCAAATGGGCTTGGTGGGCTGCAACCTGAAGGAAAGCAGAAGACAGAACACGCGCCCCACCTGAAGCTGGAGGCCAGACCTGAGGACACTTCAGAGACCTCCTAGCAAAATCTTCCCCTGTCCCCAGCTCAGGCTCAAGTGGGAGTAGCAAAGGAGGATGTCAGAGGTCTGGATAGGATATGACTTTCCTTTCACACTGTTCAGTGAGGTTGGGAGAAGAGCAGGAAAACTGTCAGGATTTAATTTCTACATGAAACTGATTTACCAGTCACCTGAACGAGGACATTTTCCTATGCGAGAGAAATGAGCACTGGACAAGGAATCCAGAAGCAGCCTGGATACTAGTCCTGGCTCTGCACTGTCGTCCATGTGGCCCTGAGCTGGTCATTTTGCCGCATGGGTGCTAGGTTCTTCTTCCTAAACAAGGGGATCCTACAGGATGTTCCTTGGGGTTCCTTCTATTAATTTATTCATTTGCACAGAAATCAAAATACAACGTATTACCATTGTCAGCAGCTCTCATTGCTGAGCAACAGATGTGTAACAATGTATGCTAAATCCTCCAGCACATGTGTGAACAGTCAGGAAGGCTTTTTGGAAGAGGTGATATTTGAACTGGGCCCCAAAGGATGATTCCACACTTCGTTTATAAACATAACTTCATTTCCAAATATGACTCCATCTGGGGCCACAGAAGGTTTAAGGAGCTTTCAGGAGCACGTAGATCATTTCAGCAGCACATGGATCATTTGAGGAGCACGTGGATCATTTGAGGAGCACGTGGATCATTTGAGGAGCACATGGATCATTTGAGGAGCACGTGGATCATGAGGAGCACATGGATCATTTGGGGAGCACGTGGATCATTTGGGGGAGCATGTGGATCATTTGGGGAGCACGTGGATCATTTGGGGGGAGCACGTGGATCATTTGGGGAGCACGTGGATCATTTGGGGGAGCATGTGGATCATTTGAGGAGCACGTGGATCATGAGGAGCACATGGATCATTTGGGGAGCACATGGATCATTTCAGCCGCACGTGGATCATTTGAGGAGCACATGAATCATTTGAGGAGCACGTGGATCATTTGAGGAGCACGTGGATCATTTGAGGAGCACAGTTATAATGTTCCTTCCTGGGGCTTGTGTCCTACAGACTCTGATTAATCCATCAGAGACTGGGCCTGGGATTCTGCATTTTTACCACGCTTCTGGGTGATTCTGAGACATTCGGTCAATGAGCCATATTCTAAGAAAGAAGTGATTCAAGTCTTCTTGATTCTATCTGTATGATTCCCAACAAACACATAACCCCAAGGGCTGTTTTCAGAAGCTTTACATTTAAGAACAATCTCAGAACCTTCTTCATAACTATCTCTCTGAAGAAGCAAAGCAGGCCAGGAGTTCAAGACTAACCTGGGCAATACAGTTACATCTCATCTCTACCAAAAAAAATTTTTTTAATTAACTGGGCATGGTGGCATGCTCCTGTAGTCCCATCTACTGGGGAGGCTGAGGCAGAAGGATCACTTGAGCCCAGGAGGTTGAGGCTGCAGTGGACTATGATCATGCCACTACCTCCAGCCTGGGTGACAGAGTAAAACCCTATCTCTAAAAAAAAAATTTTTTTTTAATTTTTTTAAAAAGCAAAGTAACAACAGTGGTGCCACCCAGAGGACATAAAGAACTTCTTTAGAGTTGAAGCCCCAAGTTGCACTCATTACCTGCAAAGGGCCAGTGGCTGGGCATCTTGCTGTTTTTCAGAGGTGCTCATGAAGCAGTCTGGGGAAACATCCCAGGCCGTTCCTTCAATCCTGGTTCTCCTGGTCCCTCTGTTGACTAATGGCTGGCTCCTTCACCCTGATGTACTTTGTTTTCCTCTCTCCAGTTTCCTCCTTCTGTTTTTCTCACTCCTGTCAAATGGGGGTCTTCATCCTGCTTCCCTTTGGAAGCAGAAGGTAAGCAGGGCATTCTAGTAGAGAAAGTCACACTGTCCTGAACTAGATTGCCACACTTCCCTCCTCATCCCCTCATTATCACCTGGCTGGCTCTGTACTGCCAGTCAGACCTCAGCAAACCTTCCTCAACCAGCCCACCCTATTAGTCTGACTATCCTAACTACCAAATCTGGAACAGTCTTTTAATTGGTGGCCCCCAATACACAATGCCTCCAGTATTCATATCTTACAGAGTCCTGTCCCCTTGAATCTTGGCTGGTCCTGTGACTTGTGTTATCCATAGAATGGAGCAGAGGTGATGCTGTGTGTTAAGAAGGCCTAGTAGCTTCCATGTCTGTGCTTGTGGGAGGCTAGAGGCCCAATGCAGGAAGTCCAGCTAAAGAGTCCTCACCTAAAGAGACTTCGTGAACACAGCACATGGAAGAGAGACTTGCCACAACATGGAGAGAGAGAAAGAGGCCCCACTGATCAGAGATGACCCCAGATAACACCTGCTGACCTGCCAGCAGAATACAGCCACACAGGTGACCATCAGCAAGACTAGTAAGAACAGCCCTGCTGAGACCAGCCCTGACTGTAGAATTGTGAACAAATTGAATAGTTATTATTTAAGCCACTGAGTTTTAGAGTGGTTTATTATGCAGCAATAGATACCTGATGCCATATTATTCTGTTTCATTTTCTTCATATCATCTATCACAAATAACCAAAAAAAAATCTGTCCCCTACCTCTAGAAGGGAACCTCTGTGAAGGCAGCGGCAGTCTGCTAATTGCTGTATCCCCTGCACCCAGTTCCTTGCCTGGCACAGAGCAGGAGCTCCCTAATACTGCTTGAATGAATTCACCACCAGCTCTTCCAAACCTCAAGCAGGACCAGAAGAAAAATGTAAGACGATAATCAAATGCCCAGCAGCCTCTTGGCCAGAACCAGAGTTATAAAGGCACACTGATTTCCCATTAACAAACTTTACACTGATCAAAGTGAACTTTAAAGGATCAAAACAACAGCTAGTGAGGGATTTTATCCTTGTTCAGAGGCACCATAAACAGCTGGCTTACAAGCAGCAAACACTGCAGTTCCCTGAGGTCATAGGATGCAACAGCTGAGACCAAATGGCACTGGTGCCAATTCCTTCTCAGTCCCAGAACCAACATCTGGCCTTCTGCGCTCCTGTTCACCCCACCACACATGAAGCACGCCCACCCTAATGACACTTCCCAAAAGGAGCCTTGGCTGCCACCTCCTGCTGAGCACAGCCAGCTGCTGACGCTGAAGGAAGCCAGAGTCCCCCTCTGGGGGTGGGCAAGCTAGCGGTATGTGGGACAAAGGGAAGCAGTGCAGAAAGATGCTACCCGGCTGCCTTTTTCATCAAACACCTAATGCCAAACCATCAGTTACGCTCCCTTGAATGTTCTCTGGGCCACACCCATTTACATGCTCTTCTGGGCCTCTTTCTCCTTTCCCCTTTTCTCCTTGTCTGTGTTTGCAAAGGTCTGGAGGAGCCTTTCTTTATAGGTGGCAACCAGCTGCTAGAAATAGGGGAAGTGTGAGAGAGTGCTACCTGCCAGCCATGCCCAGGGAACGTGCATCGGTCCAGGCTGGGACTTTAGAGAAGACCTAGGTAACCCTTCTCTTTCGCCTTTCTGGATTTCTTTATCTTCTCCTTAATGAGAGTTTTCTCAGTGCTTTTATGAGGGTTAAATTAGACACTGTATTTAAAGCAGCAGTTCACAAACACAAACATGCATCAGAATCACCCGGAGTGCTTGTTAAACCACACATTGTGGGGTCCCACCTTCACAGTTTCCATGGGCCAGGCAAGAGGACAAGAATTTGCATTTCTAACAAGCTTCCAGATGACACTAATGCTGCTGGCCCAAGGACCACACTTTGAGAACCACGGATGTCACACAGTAGAAATGTAAATACGAACATCTATATAGACAGACACGCATGCACACAGAAAGCCCAAATTTTCCAGAATTGTCCCAGTTTTTAGTCAATGGAAATATATAAATCATTTCAAACAGCCTCTACTACAGCCCTCAAGGGGCTGTCAAAGAAAAACAGCCTTGCAGCAGAGTGATTGCAAAGGATGCAGAGAGGAGAGGATAAATATTTCACAGGCTCAGAAACTGATGTTCCTCGCATGCTTGGAAATGAGCCAGAGAGTCGAGGGAGAAGGGAGAGGAATCACACACGTTCTGAAACCTTTGGCCAGGGAGCACTCATCACTACTCATCAGCAGGGAGGACTTTCAGGTAGAAGTGGGCTTGCAGGGCTGGGGAACTGTTGATGTACTAGGATAGAGTGAACTTCTCCCTCTAAGGTTCCTGGACCACCTGATCAGAATCGCAGAAACAGGCTCCCAGACGTACTCCAGATGTGTGGAATCAGAATCTCTAAAGGGGAGATCTAGGAATCCTTCTTTAACGTGATCCCCAGGTAAGACTTATATACACGTGAGGAGTTTTATCCTACACAGTGTCTTAAAATCCCCATTAGGGATACAAGGGGCTGGGGGCGGGTGAAATGGGGAGTTCATGTTTAATGGCTACACAGTTTATACTTGGAAAGATTAAGAAATTCTGGAAATGGATGGCGGTGATGGTTTCAGAACAATGTGAATGTATTTCATGACACTGAACTGTACAGTTAGAAATGGTTAAAATGGTAAATTTTATGATATATAGACATGTATATACATGCAATATATAATATGTATTATATATATAACTGCAATAAAAAGTGAATTCCCATCAAAGAGATAAAAGTGTATTGAACAGATAAGTTGTATCTGATTGACTATATGTTATCTTGATAAAGTTGTCATAATACATTGGACATTGTGTGCAGTATAGAAAGACAGAATCCATGGAGAAACAATGTTTTGAGTATCTCCTGCCCAACTGAATGGGTGGTCTGATTCTAATAATAAACACTTCCGGCTGCATACCTCATTCCCCTGGGAGCAGAGTCCTGTTCAGTCACAACGAATCCATTCCCCAGAACCACAGTGCCTGGCCAATTGAAAAAACTGAAGTTCTAAACCTACAAAGCTGCGAATGCAATGGGCCCCTAGGGGAGCACAAACTCCAGGAAGTCTGGCCTGGGAAGTGAACTGCCAACTGCATCCACCACCACCTTCCTTATACCACCACTCTACACACACACACACACACAACCCTGTTTACAAGGAAAGCATAAGCCAAACCTGCTAAATGCTCTCATTTTGTCCAGCAATGGAAGAAACACTATCTGCTTATGTTTTCCAAGCTCATCACAGGGATCTGTCAAGTCCCACTTTAATCTCACCACCTCAGCAAAATCTTGGCTGAATTATCAGAACTCCACGGATCTCCCCCCCATCTTAGCTAAATGCATAGAGAATCAGAACCAAGGATTTGACATTTAATTACATATGGCCTGGTGTCTTTTCCTGGCATAAATATCTTGATGGGGTGGAAAAGGCATGGGTTTTGTAGTCAGAGAGATTTAGGCTGTGCCACCCCCTGGCTGTGCGACCTTTTGACTCTGAGATGGGTCTGTACCTGTGCTTATGGAGTGTAAGAAACTTGGTCAAGGCAATAGAACTAGAAAGGTGAGCTAATAGCCACAAGGGTGCCCAGCACTGTGCAGATACACACCAGGTACTCTCTGCACACACATCCAAATTTCTGGAGGGTGACGAACTCTTGCCTTGGAGTTATTTTCCACCCTGGCTGCATATTAGACTCTGGCAGATAGCTTCTGATGCCCAGGGATCCTAGGGTGAGGCTTGAGCATCTATTCCTTGAAAGCTCCCCCAGCCATTTCCCTAGAGCTCACAGTACACTACTGGTTCAACAAATGTTCAAGAAGGACTTCATAAGTTGATTGAGATGTTCTGTGATCAACATGATTGACAAGGAAGGGCAAGCCCTTTTGGGTATCATTATGTGGTTCCATTTTAATACTGAGAAAACCTATAAGAACATTAGGTAATTCCAGACGAGCATTAGCTGAGCTTTCAAATACTTGGTCTTAAGGCCAAGCATCCCACCAATGTTTCTGCTAATTATTCACATTCAACAGCAGTGTCTCTTCACATACTGAGAGTCCTTTTTGGAGAAACAACCATCTTCTCCAAGACATACTTTGTTCGCTGCAGCAGTGAGGAATAACAGGGTCACGGAAGACTTCAGGAGGAAGAGCGGAGAAGCCCAGTGTTGTATAAATAGATAGCTGGATAGTTACTAAATTTGACCCCAGAGTCATGTAATTAGAGAACTGGGAGGGGGAAACCTCATTAACTACAAAAATCATTATCGGAGAAAGAAGGGAAAGGAGGGCTGAAGGCAAAGGTGCTGAGCTGCGAGGGAAGGTTGCTCTGGAGGAGTTTGGGACTGCAGCAGGAGTGAGCATTGTGGGTGAGGGCAGGAGTTCCAGAGACTCAAGGGAGGAGGAGGAGCTGGTCAGCAGCGACACCCACCCTGGGGCTCCCATAGGGAAGATGCAAGGGGTTAGAAATGCTTAAGGCATTTAAATGGCCACAGCCTCTACCTTCCAATGCCCAAGCCCAGGGATTGTATGGAAACATTCACTGCAGGCACAGACCTCTGCAGGGGTTCCCTGATTCCTACTACGTGCATGGATCTGAGGGGTATGCTGTGATCTGGAAAGTAGCCAAGGCAGAACTCAGAACAAAGCCAAGGACCCAGGTAAGCCTGGTCCCCAGCTAGTTACCCCTACCTGATGCCTGCACCCCAAAACACAGCTCCTCCTTCTACTCCCCAAGCCTGAATCCTTCCTGTACCCAAACAAAGTGAGTGCTGACTCCTCCTGGCATGTCCCATGACCTAAGGAGAAATATGTTCCCTTTGACATGATTCATTCAGCTAAGGCATGCTGTGCTCCTGCTCTGTGTCAGCAGGCAGGGAAGTACAGGCAAAGAGGATCGTATCTGATGAAGGGATGAATAAATGATAAATAATAACAATAATAACAACAACTAGCATGTATTGAACATATGCTAGACACTGTGCTAAGCACCTGATGTTATTACCATATCTATAAACAACTTCTGAAGAGGCATTATTATTATTCCAGTTTTACAAATCAGAAAACTGATGTTCTAAGAATTTAAACAGCCAGGCCATATAGCCAGAAACTGGTGGAGCTGAAACTTAAGTCCACATCCGCCTACCGCACCATTTGAAGAGCTCAAAGCCTCATTGAACAGTGAGGGAACCATGAAGGATAAAATGGTGAAAGAAGCAGGAGAACGCTGCAGACACCCAGCACTAGCGGAGAAGAGGAGGGAGAGATCACGGCAGAAGAGGCCAGGGGCACCCTGCAGTGGGGCAAGGGGGAGTCTAAGGGCCTGGTGGTTTGCTGCTTAGAAAAAGCCATAAATGCTCGGCCAGCAGTTTTTTGAGATTTGGTTTGGACTGGGGTTTTGGATGTGGAATGTGTACCATTCCCTAATGTCTTACCACAGTCTGAAACACACATGGGTCATCTGCCCAACTCCTGCAATCATTTAATTTGGGGACACTGGGAAAAGACTGTGGGCCTCTAGCAAAAATCAACTTCTCCCCCAACAAATGGTGAAGTTACATTACAATACTCTTTGCTTTGTTTTTAAAAACACACAGGAACTATTTTTGATTAACCTATTTAAAGGGGGTGTGTGTATGTGTGTGTGTGTATGAAAATATGCTGGAACAGTGAGACCCCAAGCATGGGATATGGGATGTGTATAAGTAAGTTCTCTATTCTCCCTCAAAGCAGATGTGCATGTAACTTATACAATGCAGTAGTAGCCTTTGCCTACCTTGTTTAAGAACAATGGTCATAATTCCTTAGTATCCTCTGGATCCTTTAGAAAGGAAAAATCCATCACACGGCCGTTGCCAAAGATTTCAAATCCTTTATAGGCTTTTTGCAAGGCTCCTTCATGGGGCCTATCCACACGCTTCCTTCAGTAGGAGATAAGAAATAGAATTACAGGTGGTGTCAAAGGAACTGCGTATATACCATGGCCTAGCTAATCTAGGAATGCCTACGAGAGTGTCAAGCATCTATACATCATGAATCAGGTGTGGAAAAATGGCTGAAACTGTATTTTAGGAGAAATGTTCCCTTCTCTGGAGCCTCCTGTCATTCCATCACACTGCAAACTGTCATCTCGGCAAGTAGATCAGCTCCGGGGCTTCAGGCATGGGTGGTGAGAGTATAAGCTATAGGAGGAGATTCAAAAGAGTGTTCATATCCCTGACACCCTGGTGCTGCTGAACACTTCAACGTACCAGGTATCCCCAGAAGACACCCAAATTCTACACCCGAAACCAAGTCCTGTTATGTCTGGGTTTATTGTTAACCTGAGCCAGCTTCCTCCAAAAACACAGCAGGGTCAATTAAATGGTAGAAAGTTCAGAGGAGCTAAAGGACGGAAGGAAATGAAATGTGTACCCATTGCCAACAAAGTTGGAGCCAGTAATGTGTCTTTGGGGATTCTTGGTTTCAGGGAGCATCAGTATATTCATAGTGACTTTCACAAATTGTTCAGGAAAGCCTCTCTCCTCCAACATAGGCAAGATCATCCTGTGTTATCCAACTCAGCCCTCCAAGACAAGAGGCAAGTCCAGGTTTCCTGATGCCCCATTCAGATACATTTTTTTTTTGAGTGTGAGAAACAAAATCCTTCCTCTACATTCTCTAATAGAGCCTACTATATGTCTCTGCTCACAGGGGGCATTTTAAGTAAACATCAAAGAACTCAGTAGCCATAATTATGCACATACACACACAAAGATACAGACACACACACATATACCCAAAAATGTTACTATGCTTAGATGTACAGATGGACAGAGAGATTGAGTCAGATAAATGGGGAACAAGAGGGAGCAGTTCCCATCTTGAGCCTAAGCTATATCAGCTCTGGGACTCAGATATGTCTGAAGAATTGGTGACTCCCTTTAGGAGATTATTATAAGGCCTGAGGGGCCTCCTTTCTCTCTGGGAGACAGAGAAATTCCTAAGAGAATTCCTAAGAGAAGAAGGAGATACATATATATATGGGGAAAGCTTGACCCAATATCAAGTCCTCAGGGTGAGAGGGGAGGTGTGATTCTGCTGATAGTGTGGAATCTGTCACTTGTCCCTGCCCTTGCCCAGCCTCTGTGCTGTATCACTGGACTCTATTAGCTAATTACTATCAGCCAGCATTACAGGGCATTTACCAAGTACATGGAGTTTTGTATGCATCGGCTCATTTTGCCTCCGTGTAACCCTGAGTCAGGTACTACTGTTTTTGTACTGTTTCACAAATGAAGGTTTTGAACAACTTTCCCTAGCACAGACACTACTGATAGGGAGATTCAGTCAACAAACCCAAGTCAGTTTGAATTCATTACTCAGATCTAACCTCACACTGCCCTGATACCCCAGAGAGAGAGGACCTGAAGTGGAAGCTGAAAGAGCTCTACGCCTAAATACTACCTCAGGCAGCAGCTACAGCCAGTACTGCTTTGGGGAAGCACACACTGGAGACAGCCATTCCCCCCAACATTGCCACAGACCACCATGCCTGGCGCCTGGAAAGTTCATGGGCACTCATGATGCCCCAGTGGGAGGGCTGGCATTCTTGGAGGGAGATCTTGGTGTTCTGCGGGAGATGGCAGTGGAGTATGGGGAAGGAGCAGTGCCCTGAAGATGTGGTGATAACCAGCAGAGGCAGAAATACACAGATGGCCCAGTGGCAGGCCAGGGCAGCAGTGCCTGGCAGAAACCTGCAGCAACCGACCAGGCTTGCTTGTAAGCTCACACAGCATACTCTCTGGGTATGCCCAAGAACACTTGGGGGGGCTTTGGGCAAGGATTGCGGCCCTGCAGTAGCAGGAGGGGTTGCAAGATAGGGAAACAGGAGATTACTGATGGCATGATCCATTGTTTTTTGTTTCTTTGTTTCTTTTGAGACAAGAGTCTTGCTCTGTCGCCCAGGCTGGAGTGCAGTGGTGCGATATCGGCTCACTGCAACCTCTGCCTCCTGGGTTCAAGCAATTCTATTGCCTCAGCCTCCTGAGTAGCTGGGGTTACAGGTGTGCACCACCACGACTGGCTAATTTTTTTTTGTATTTTTAGTAGAGATGGGGTTTCACCATGTTGGTCAGGCTGGTCTTGAACTCCTGACCTCGTGATCTGTACGCCTCAGCCTCCCAAAGTGCTGGGATTACAGGCATGAGCCACCGCACCCGGCCAGCATGACCCATTTTTAACCTCACGCTGCCACAGCTTGGAAAAACTTATGTTAAATGCATGCGAGAGAGAGAGAGAGAAAGAACAATATTCTGCCCAGCCTGGCCTTTTAAAAAGTTATCCTGATTCTTTCAAACCAAAAAGCCAAGTTAGACATTAAAACTTATTTTTTTGCATCAGAATCAGGGCAATCATTTCAGCTCTCCAGCCACATCTGCTAAATTATGTTCAACATTGATAAAAATCTTTGGCTTCAGTCTTTCTAAGTGTGCTGACCAACTCTGACCATCTGAGGAAAGAACTGCTAACTCCTTGAGCAGAGCTCACACCCCATATCCCTCAAGTTCACACAGGCTTGTACCGTACATGTGAACCCACACACACACACACCCAACAGGACCCCGCAGACCACAGAGTTGACAGGGATGGGATTAAAGACCCAGCCCTGCTTGTCTCAGCAGATGCCATGTGGAAAAGTGCTGGCCTGGCAGTGCCCTGTGGCTTCAGCAATCAGGCAGGAAAGGCTAATTAGTCAGTCTGAGATCCATGGGGGAAATACTGACAAACTCAATAAGTAGCAAGTGCCTGGTCCCTCAAGGGGGAGCTGGAACCACTTAAAGGCAGAGGAGCAGCAGGTCCGGGGACAGGGAAGGGCAAACAGGTGTCCTCCAAAGAAACCTTTGTCCAGTGACCTCTTCAGCCTTTATTCCAGAGATTATTTTGAATCAGGATTAAATGAGCCTTACCAAGCACCAGGCACTGTGCTGAAACTTTCTCAGATACCCATGCTTCGGGGACTGGGTGGTGGTGACAGGGAGCTGATGCCAAGGCTCTAGGGCATCACAGGGCACACACAATACACAGACATCCTGGAGTGTCAATTCTCTAGCCAAAGAGGTAGGAGGCAGAGAACATTATTTATATGGAAACAGGCATAGGCATATAGTATAGAATAAAATGCAAATGGCAGGAATGTTTAAAATAGAGCAGAAAGCTTTAGGGTTAGGCTTATGCTCCAAAACTCACCTTAGGCATGTGGTCAATGTTGTCTTAAGCTAGGGATGTGCCATTTGGAAAGCAGAATACATCTTTACTCTTTATTCTCATCTAGCAATTCTAAGGATTAGATTTCAGAATCTCAAAAAAGAAAAGAAAAGGCCAGGCATGGTGGTTCATGTTTGTAATCCCAGCATTTTGGGAGGCCGAGGTGGGTGGATCACCTGAGGTCAGGAGTTCGAGACCAGTCTGACCAATATGGAGAAACCCCATCTCTACTAAAAATACAAAATTAGCCAGGTGTGGTGGCACATGCCTGTAATCCCAGCTACTCGGGAGGCTGAGGCAGGAGAATCACTTAAACCAGGGAGGTGGAGATTGCAGTGAGCCAAGATGGTACCATCGCACTCCATTCTGGGCAACAAGAGTGAAACTCCGTCTCAAAAAAAAAAAAAAAAAAGAAAGAAAAGAGATAGCTTAATGACTTGCTCACCCAGCTCATGACTGAGCAGGAAGTATAAACTAAGTATGTCTGATTCTAAAACCCCATTTGAGAGGGCAACTGGCAGAACTTAAAATCCTTGTTTATACAATCCAGGACACACACTACTAGGCCGACAGACAAGGGAAATGAAGTCAATATGGCAAAGGGATGTCTGCACTCCCATGTCCACCAGAGCACTATTTACAATAGCCAAGGTATGGAATCAACCTAAGCATCCACCAATGTATGGAGAGGAAAAAGAAAATGTGGTATCTGTACACAACCGAATAATCTTCAGCCCCAAAAAAGAAGGACCTGTCATTCGCAGGAACATGGATGAACATGGAAGACATCATGTTAAGTGAAATAAGCCAAACATAGAAAGACAAACCACATAGTCTCACATGTGAAAATGTAAAAAGTTGAATGATAGTTACTAGGGGCTGAGGGGTAGGGTGGAGTTGGGGAGATGTTGACCAAAGGATATAACATTTTAGTTATATAGGAAGATTAAGTTCAAGAGATCTATTACACAGCATGGTGTCTACAGTTCATAACAATGTATTGTATACTTGAAAATCACAAAGTAGATTTTTAGTGTTCTGACCACAAAAAAAGAGAAGTATGTGAGCTACCACATATTCTAATTAGCTTGATTTAGCCATTCCACAATGCATACACATGTCAGTACTTCATGTTGTTCACCATAAGTATATATGATTTTTGTCAATTAATAAACTTTAAAAGAAAAATTTTTCAAATCTAGAAGGAGGGCATCCAGGCTTCTCAATTATTTCCCAGGTTTTCCTGAGAGCAATGAGGGTATCCTCGCAGGTAGGGAGGTCACTGCCCAGAAAAAGACCCTGGACAGGCCCAGAGAGGATCCAGTCACCCTCAATGTCTCAAGAGCCACACCTGGGAGGGGGTGTAAGCTGACCCTCCTTCCCAACTGCACATCAGGAAACCCTGAAAAAAGCAAACAAAAATCATCCCTTCCCTCAGGTGTAGTGGACACTGGATTATGCAGGGAATAAAATATTTCTTAATTTTTCATTTCTTGTAATATACTTTCCTTTTGATGTGTTGTGACTCAGGACATCACAGAAGCCTATCAGGTGTGAAAAACTGATTTAGATTTAATAAATACATTTGCACACTTTCTGGACCTTGGTGGAAACATTAAATTATAGTGGTTTCCAAGTATTTCTGAAGATTAAAATACATAAAGCTTGGGTAAGTTTTTATTTCATTGGCATCTCTTTATTTCACTGAGTTTCTTACATATCTTCCAAATTGAAAGATCGATGGGAGGCAGTGAAAGTTAGGGCTGCAGGCTGCCCAGTAAGGAGACTCTCCCAGGGGGATGGGGGGCAGGTACTGGCAAGAGACCTCCTTGGAGAACCCAGAGTCTTCTAAGCCAGGCAGCCCTGCCTGAAGGTTACAGCCATACAGAAGAACAAAAAAGTAGACTGTTTTGGAATTCACTCATTCAACAGGGAACAAAATAGTCAAAAGGCTGAGCTTCAAGGAGTCAGAGAATGGATGCTCTTTTGTTTTGTTTTTTGTTTGTTTTGAGACAGGGTCTTGCTCTGTCACCCAGGCTGGAGTGCATTGGCTGGATCTCAGCTCACTGCAATCTCCACCTCTCAGATCCAAGCAATTCTCAGGCCTCAGCCTCCCAAGTAGCTGGGATCACAGACGCACACCAACACACCCAGCTAGTTTTTGTAATTTTAGTAGAGACGGAATTTCGCCATCTTGGCCAAGCTGATCTTGAACTCCTAACCTCAAGTGATCTGACCACCTTGGCCTCCCAAAGTGCTGGGATAACAGACCTGAGCCACCGCGCCTGGCCAGATACCGAAAACTTGATCGGACTCTAATAATAACAGTAGCAGCCCCAGCAGCCACAGTAGCTGGGGATTACCCTGCTGCTTAATTTACTTCACCTTAACTTTACTTCCCCTTCTTGAGCCTAACTTAGTTTCCTAGCCTATAAATGAAGATGGGAGTAATTTGCCATTATTACGAAGGTTATGACAACTAACTTGCTTAAAACATGTAGAAGAGGAAACACAGCCAAGCACTATGATCACGACATAGGCTTGGGATCAGAGACCTGAGTTGGAGGATGTGAGCTCGAAGTCAGTTATCCTTTGAATTGCAGATGATATAAGAACAGGTGAGAATTAAAAAAGTACTTAGAACAATTTCTGGCAAATGTAAGCACTCCATAAATATTAGCTTTTATTATAAACAATAATAAAAACAAGAAGATGTAGAACTGACTACTCACTGAATGGCAGCTAATAAATATTCAATATATGACCATCTGTTACTTTCCTCTTACATGTTTTTCCTGTTCCCACCTGTGTGACAGAGGAGGTTGGGGGCACACTGGGTGGTAGTGAACATGTGCGTCCAATCTCTGGCTTCACTATAAACCAGAGAAAAAAAGAAATGATTTTGAGCTTCCCTTGGTTTTTGCATCACTTGTACCCTGGGAGAGAGCTGAGTGGTCCTTTCATCTGCATTACACTGGGCTGAGTTACCCAGGCACATGAGGTCAAATGTAGGGCTTTCGTTAAAATTTTGTTTTATGTATCCCCCTTGATAATCCAGATCATGGCCTTATTTCTCTCGTGGATGGGGCAGTGAAAGAAGCTCACATTACACGATTAAAAAAAAAAAATCAGTGTAGCGGGAGGGATAGGGAATACTGCAAATTCTGTCAATTGGAAGAAAAGAAAATCAGGCCTGCAAGCTATTCCCAAATAGAAATGGGGCTGGTTCCACCAACTGTAAAATGCATAGCTGGAGGCGCCCACGTAGAAGGGAGAAGGAAAGCATTGCTTCTAGGGCAGCTCCTCCTAACTGCCTTCCCCCTCCCCTTCATCTCCCCCCACCCCCACCCAACCACTGGCCTTTAGCTGGGAGGAGCGGGCCCCATTCTTACCAAGAAGCAACACAAAGGAGCCAAGTGAGGATCTGAGGGGAACAGATGTCTGGATTTCCTCCCTGGGCTTCTTAATGCTGCTGTCAGCTTAATTAGCCAACTGTGCTCCTCACATCTGGATGGGATCATGGGGGCTAAGCAAATACCCACTGGGCCCCTCAGGGATGCCTCTGTACCTTCTCGCCCTCCAGCTCTGTCTGAGCTGAAGGAAACCAGTCAGCGGCCAGGCTTCTCCCTTGGGACTCTGAGCCGTAGCTGGGAAGGACTGCAGGGGCAGGATCTAAAGAAAAGCAGGCTCCCAGGAAAGACCTGTACTTCCCAAATGCCACCTCGGAACCTAGCCAGGCTGTGGTCCTTTAGAGGGGAAAGGCAGGATGGTACTGGTAGGATAGTAAAGGAGTTCAAGTAAGGGAAGACACCTGGCACAGCACCTAAGCCTGGTGGGTACTTAGTTTATAAGTGATGGTTCCCCACCCATCCACCTTGCCTAGTATTTTAGAACCATTCAGAAACCTCATAGCCCATCTGTCCCATCCCTGACCAAACATGAGACCTTGAAAACATGTGGGGTTTTTTTGGTTTTTGTTTTTGAGATAGGGTCTCACTCCAGTATCTCACTGTCTCACAAGCTGGAGTGCAGTCATACAATCATAGCCCACTGCAGCCTCCACCTTATGGGCATAATGGTCCTCCCACCTCAGCCTCCCAAGTAGCTGGGACTACAGGCATGGGCCATGACATGGCTAATTTTCAAAAATTATTATCTGTAAATACAGCATCTCACTATGTTATTCAGGCTGGTCTCGAACTCCTGGGCTCAAGTGATCCTCCTGCCTCAGCCACCCACAGTGCTGGGATTATAGGCATGAGCCACCTTGCCCAGTCAGAAAAATCATTTAATCACTCTGGGTTTCATTTCCTTTGACTGTAAAAAGGGGAACATTTTTACTTCTTATGTCAGCTATAGGATCATTATAAGAATTATTTGACATAATACTTGTAAGGTGCTTCACGAAACGTTGCCACAAAGTGAATGCACCCAGCAAATTAGTATTTCCACTGCTATTATTATTACTATGAAGATTTTTATACAAGATGAAGTTCCTAACCCCTAAGTCAATTTTCACAAACCTCCTACTTCTTTGTTCATTGATTAAGAAAAACACTTAACACCCCATAGCTACTCTGGATTAAATAAATCTTTTTAATAGATTTGCATTCTTTATATATATATATTTTTTTTTTTATTGCATTTTAGGTTTTGGGGTACATGTGAAGAACATGCAAGATTGTTGCATAACTACACACATGGCAGTGTGATTTACTGCCTTCCTCCCCATCACCTATATCTGGCATTTCTCCCCATGCTATCCCTCCCCAACTCCCCACCCCGCTCTGTCCCTCCCCTTTTTCCCCCCCCCAACAGACCCCAGTGTGTGATGCTCCCCTCCCTGTGTCCATGTGTTCACATTGTTCAACACCCGCCTATGAGTGAGAATATGTGGTGTTTGATTTTCTGTTCTTGTGTCAGTTTGCTGAGAATGATGGTTTCCAGGTTCATCCATGTCCCTACAAAGGACACGAACTCATCATTTTTGATGGCTGCATGGTATTCCATGGTGTATATGTGCCACATTTTCCCTGTCCAGTCTATCATCGATGGGCATTTGGGTTAGTTCCAGGTCTTTGCTATTGTAAACTGTGCTGCAATGAACATTCGTGTGCATGTGTCTTTACAGTAGAACGATTTATAGTCCTTTGGATATATACCCAGTAATGGGATTGCTGGATCAAATGGAATTTCTATTTCTAGGTCCTTGAGGAATCGCCACACTGTCTTCCGCAATGGTTGAACTAATTTACACTCCCACCAACAGTGTAAAAGCGTTCCTATTTCTCCACATCCTCTCCAACATCTGTTGTCTCCAGATTTTTTAATGATCGCCATTCTAACTGGCGTGAGATGGTATCTCAATGTAGTTTTGATTTGCATTTCTCTAATGACCAGTGATGATGAGCATTTTTTCATATGTTTGTTGGCTTCATGTATGTCTTCTTTTGTAAAGTGTCTGTTCATATCCTTCGCCCACTTTTGAATGGGCTTGTTATAGATTTGTATTCTTAAAAGGCTGGGCATGATGGCTCATGCCTGTGATCCCAGCAGTTTGGGAGGCCGAGGTGGGATGATCACTTGAGCATAGGGGTTTGAGACCAGCCTGGGCAATACAGGGAAACCTCATCTCTATTTATGTTTTAAAATAAAAAATAATTTTGTGTTCTTCAATCTAAATAAATCAAAATCTAAATAATATCTAAAAATGTAAATGATCTAATAATCTAAATAAGTTAAATCTAATAATCTAAATATTCAAATCTAAATGAATCAGGCCCTGAAAGAAATCAAAGTATCATACCCTAAAACATATTTGACATATTTGAATGGCCCTGCAACACTGTCTCATGGGGGGAGGAAATGTACATTATATAGAGAATTCCCTTATATTTCCAGGTCTTTTTCTGATCCTGAAGAGATTAGCTGAGAGTCTAACATCTTTTAAGGATCTGAATAGGAATCATTTGCTATCTATTGCCTCTAAGGTGGCAGCCACCTATGAGACTTCATCTACGTAATAAGAACCTTGGTCTCCACAACTGCTTACCTTAACCCAGACATTCCTTTCTAATGATTTTAGGTCTTTAGATGATAAATCAACTCTTTCAACAAATTGCCAGTCAGAAAATCTTTTAATCCACCTGTGGCCTGGAAGATGCACCAACCCTCAACTATTCCCCAAACCCCCTTCAGGATAGCTCATCTTTTTGGACCAAACCAATGTATACTTCACATGTATTGCTTGATGTCTTATGTCTCCCTAAAACTTATAAAATCAAGCTGTAGCCCAACCACCTTGGGCATATGTTCTCAGAACCTCCTGAGGTTGTGTCATGAGTCATCATCCTAAATGCTGGCAAAATAAACTTCTTAATTGATTTAGACCTTTCTCAGATACTTTTTGGTTTACAGTAAAAAGGCTATTTTGCACTTTTTGAGGCTTTTCTTAAGCTCTGAACATAGAGACACATGAAGGTTTTTCAAACTCGCCATCATTTGTTTTGCATTTAAAATGACTCCCAACACAGCCCCTACCTCTCTCTCCTCACATGAGCCAGACTGGTGGGGGTGATCTAAGCCAATGTTTCAAGTCATACTTAGCCACATTAGCTCCATTTCCTCATCTATAAATAATTTTCATCTGTATAATAGGACTCACTTCAAGGCTTGCTGCAAGGACTGAGCACTGTCACAGACACTGGATCCTTGCACAGCTGGGGCCATGGCAGTGTTCAATGAGTGAGGCTCTTCTATCATTCATTACTCTTTCCCATCTCCCTCGGAAGCTAGAAACTGTGGTGGGTGGCAACTGGCTGGGGCTGGCATCAAGGGTGGTAACAGAATTTACCAAAATAGAAGTGAGTTAAAGAAAGCAAGTTTATTAGAGGGAAAGTAAATAGCAATGAGCAGCACAGCAAAGAAGGGGCTGTTGGCAAAGAGGCAAAGGCTGCAGGGAAGTTTTTACGGGGTCATACTGGAGGGGCTGTGTGCAGATAAGGTTGTGCTGCTGGGTCACATGTGGAGCGAGGTATTTGGGAACAGGATGCTGTGCCAGTGGGTTGTTTGTGGTTAGCCATCTCTCAGAATAATTGTCCCCCGCCACCCCTGACCTGGATCACCTTCCTCATTGTTGCTTACTTATCAGGACTCCACAAACACCCAAAACATTTCTGATCATTGATCATTATGATGAACCAATTAGACGGTGCCAACTTGTAAATCCATGTTTAAGTGGTCTCCTTATAATACCTGTGGGTTCAGGAAAATCACAAACCCCTAGAAGTTCATGGACATAATTAGAGCAGATTCAGAATGATTTTTGAAACCAGTGGTTCTCATCCATGGCTGTATACAGAATTTATAAGGAGCTCAAGGAATTCAATAGCAAACAACCAAGTAATCTGTTTTTAAAATGGGCAAAAGATCTAAACAGACATTTCTCGAAAGAAGATACACGAATGGCCAACAGGCATATGAAAAAAATGCTCAACATCACTAATCATCAGAGAAATGCAAATCAAAACCACAATGAGATATCACCTCACCCCAGTTAAAATGGCTTATATCAAAAAGAGGCAATAACAGATGCCGGCAAAGTTGTGGGAAAAGGGGAACTCATACACTGTTGGTGGGAATATAAATTCGTACAACCACTGTAGAGAACAGTATGGTGTTTCCTCAAAATACTAAAAATAGAATTACTATATGATCCAGCAATTCTACTACCGGCTGTATATCCAAAAGACAGGAAATTAGCATAACAAAGAGATGTCCACACTCCATGTTTATTGCAGTTCTAGTCACAAAAGCCAAAATATGGATTCAACCTAAGTGCCCATCAATGGATAAATGGATTTAAAAAAAAAAAAGAGGTATATATACAGAATGGAATATTATTCAACCATAACAAAGAATGAAATCCTGTCATTTGCAGTAACATGGATGGAACTGGAAGTCATTATGTTAAGTGAAATAAACTAAGCACAGAAAGACAAATCTTGCATGTTCTAACTCATGTGTGGGAGTTTAAAAAGGGGATCTCTTGCGGGGCACAGTGTCTTATCCCTGTAATCTCAGCACTTTGGGAGGCCGAGGCTGGTGGATCACCTGAGGTTAGGAGTTCAAGACCATCCTGGCCAACATGGTGAAACCCCATCTCTACTAAAAATATAAAAATTTGCCAGGCATGGTGGTGGGCACCTGTAATCCCAGCTGCTATGGAGGCTGAACCACGAGAATCACTTGAACCCAGGAGGCAGAGGCTGGAGTGAGCCGAGATTGTCCCACTGCACTCCAGATCGGGCAGCAGATGGAAACTTTATCTCAATCAATTAATCAATAGTGGATCTCTTGAAGATAGAGTGTAGATCAGTGGGTATGGGAGGCCAGGGAGGGCAAAGGGAGGAGGGATGAAGGGAAAAAATAGAATATAAATATACATATTACCACTTAACTGTACACTCAAAAATAGTAAAAATGGCAAATTTTATATGTATGTTTTACCTCAGTAAAAAATTAAGTTAAAAAAATAGGTGCCCAGGCATCACCCCCAGAGTAATAATAATGAGCCTGAGATGGTATCCCTAGTGTCTTCTAAAAGCTGCCAAGTTCATTTCTTTCCAGCTCTTCTTCTTTCCATCCAGGCTGTCTCTCTTTTTTTCACCAAGTCCCTCCCACGCAATGCATTTCCTACTCTCAGTGGGCCATGGTGCAGCATCAGCTATTCAGTTAACAACTGTATTTTGCACTTAGGTCTAGGTATATGGTGATCCCTGCCTTCAGGAGTCAACATCGCCACCACCATTATCACTAACTGAGCTTCTGTTACGTGCCAGTCACTGTCCTGGGTGCTCTCGTCTACTTCATTTCAAAATATTACTATTCCAGATTCAGAAGTTTGCCACAAAGATCTCTTGCATTCTGTATCTCTGCCATCATTTTTGCCAAAATGAATTAGGACAGTCCAGGGTCTGAGTTGAGATTTAGACCCTGATGTCTCCTATCCTTGACAGGTTAGAAGCCTGATGCTCTGCTGTCTGCCCTCTGATTTCTTCCCAGATTCTTTTCTGTTGTTATTTTGTCCCAAGGAGAGGGTATCACTTGGCATCAGCACAAGTAAGTACATATCGTGATTTTGTTTAGTTAAATTTAAAATTTTAGAGTTTTTAAAAATTTAGAGTGGAGACATTTGGGTGCAAGCACTAGAAAAACAAATTCCAAAGATATTCAAGTTTTATCAGGAAAAAAAATAAATACCTGATGTTTCTGGGTGCCTTCACCCATTCTGGGCATTCTGATCTCCTCTTAGCTGTAATAACATTACAGCAAAATGATAAAGAGCAGCAAACATTTTGGGGCCCCCCTGTCCGCAGCTGATTCAATCAGTGATGGTCACCTGGCCCAGTGTGATGGCCTTTGATGTGCCTCTCCCAGGAATTTGAAATGGAAAGTTTGAGATTCACCTGCAGATGGGAGCAGAGCAGATAAAACATTCACATGTAGAGTTTAGCTGTGGAGTTAATGACAAAACTCCAATGCAGAGGTCAGGAACCCTGCTGCTACTGCCATCCTGGGAGTAGCCTGATCCCCCACCGTTCTGTGGCTAAAATGGTCAGATTTTACTTAGATTCCAGCAGGCCCATAGCTTTAAATACTCTTCCTTACCTAAGCTAACTCTGGGCAACTTCTGTTCCCAGCAAATACATGATTTCTAAGATAAACTGGTTTGTCTATTAAAAAAAATTGTACATCCTTTGCAAAAACATGACAGACATTCTCTCCTGAGCTGCGGATCATACACAGAGGCTTGCAGCTGAGGCTGAGGAAGGGACAGAGCAGGCCTATCCCATTTTGTCAGTGGGGGAAAGGGATAGGAATAAGAGCAGAAGGCCTGGCCTAGGCCCAAAGGAAAGGGCAGAAAGGAAAAGAGATGACTTATCAGGGTGCGGTGGCTCATGCCTGTAATCCCAGCACTTTGGAAAGCTGAAGCAAGAGAACTACTTGAGCCCATGAGTTCAACACCATCCTGGGCAACATAATGAGACCCCTATCTCTACCAAAAAATAAACAAACAAAAACTAGCTGGGTATGATGGTACAACCTATGGTCTTAGCTACATGGAAGGCTGAGGTGTGAGGATTGCTTGAGCCGGGAGATTTAGGCTGCAGTGACCTGAGATCGTGTCACTGCACTCCAGCCTGGGTGACAGAGCAAGACCGTGTCAAAAAAGAAAAGAAAAGAAAAAAGGAAAGGAAAGGAAAGAGGAAAGGAAAAGAAAGGAAAGGAGGAAGGAAGGAGGGAGGGAGGGGAGCAGAGAGGAGAAAGAAAAAGAAAGCAAGAAGAGAGAGAGAAAGAGAGAAAGAAAAAGAACGAACGAACTTTTGTACTTTTGTTCCCCTATTCACTTGTCACTTGCTGCCAGCTTTCTGGCTGCCACAAAGATGGGCTGGGTTGTTTCCCAGTCTGAGCACTTCTTCTCTTGGAGCTGGGACAGAGAATAAAGCCACCACCAAACTGGCTGATACCTTTGCCAAGCCAGTAAACTGCAGTTCATGGGGAAGGTGGGCTCATCCAAGATGGTAATCACTAATGAAAAACTGTGCAAGACATGAAAATAGCTTTTTTATAGGAGGCCTGGAAACCAAAATAGAACAGCTTTTGAAAGTTTTATGTGTCTGTATGCAGAGTGTGTGTGGTTTGTGTGTGCCTGCACATCTGCCACTTACTGTGAGTTCTTGAACAAGTTATTTAACTTCTTTGAGCCTTAATTTCTCAGGATAGTAAAATGTATGCCAGGCTGACCACCATGGCTCATACCTATAATCCCAGCACCTTGGGAGGCCGAGGCAGGTGGATTGCTTGAGCTCAGAAGATCGAGACCAGCCTGGGTAACCTGGTGAAACCCAGTCTTTATTAAAAAAAAAAAAAAAACACAGGTGGCATGCACCTGTAGTCCCAGCTACTTGGGAGGCTGAGACAAGAGGATCACTTGAGCCTGGGGAGGAGGCTGCAGTGAGCTGTGATCGAGCCACTGCACTCCAGCCTGAGTGACAGAGTGAGACCCTGTATTAGTTTATTTTCATACTGCTCTAAAGAACTGCCTGAGACTGGGTAATTTACAAAGGAAAGAGGTTTAATTGACTCACAGTTTAGCATGGCTGGGGAGGCCTCAGGAAACTTACAATCATGGTGGAAGGTGATGGGGAAGCAAGGCACCTTCTTCACAAGCAGGAGGAAGAAGTGTCAAGCAAAGGGAGAGGAGCCCCTTATAAAACCATCAGATCTCACGAAAAGCCACTATCATGAGAACAGCATGAGAGAAACTGCCCCCATGATTCAATTACCTTCACCTGGTCTCTCCCAAAACACATGGGGATTATAATTCAAGATGAGATTTGGATAGGGAAACAAAGCCTAACCATATCAGACCTTGTCTCAAAAAAGAAAAAAATCTATACCATATGGTCATTGTGAGGCCTAAATGACCTAATAGAATGCCTGGCATACAGTAAGCACTCAATAAGCAGTAACTACTTTTCTCATATTGTTTTTGCCTTTTTTTTCCTATTTTTTAATTTTTTAAAAATAGATTTAGGCGATACAAGTGCACTTGTGTTAGGTGGATATATTGCATACTGGTGAAGTCTGGACTTTTAGGGTACCTGTCACCCGAATTGTGCACAGTGTACCCAATAGGTAGCATTTCATCCCTCACCGCCCCCACCGCCTTCCCACACTTTGGAGTCTCCCAATGTCTACTATTCTACTCTACATGACCATGTGTATGTATTATTTAGGTCCCACTTACAAATGAGAACAAAGGATAACAGCCTCTAGTTCCATTCATGTTGCTGCAAAAGACATGATTTCATTCTTTTTTTTTTTTTGAGATAGAGTCTCGCTCTGTCACCCAGGGTGGAGTGCAGTGGCGTAATCTTGGCTCACTACAGCCTCTGCCTCCAGGGTTCAAGCAATTCTCCAGCCTCCGCCTCCTAAGCATCTGGGACTACAGTCGCCAGCCACCATGCCCAGCTAATTTTTGTATTTTTTAGTAGAGACGGGGTTTCACCTTATTGGCCAGGCTGGTCTCCAACTCCTGACCTCATGATCCACCTGCCTTAGCCTCCCAGAGTGCTTGGATTACACATGTAAGCCACAGTGCCCAACCGATTTCATTCCTTCTTATGGGTGTATAGCATTCTATGGTGTACATATGCCACATTTTAAATCCAATCATCTATTGGTGAACACAAGTTGATTCCATGACTTTGCTATTGTGAGTTGTGCTGTGTTAAACATATGAGTGCAGGTATGTTTTTGATAAAATGATTTCTTTTCCCTTAGGTAGATACCCAATAGTGGGATTGCTGGATCTCAGGGTAGTTCTGTTGTTAGTTCTTTGAGAAATCTTCATACTATTTTCCTTAAGAGTTTAAGTAATTTACCTTCCTACCAACAGTGTATAAGCATTCCCTTTCTCCACATCCTTACCAACACCTGGTTTGGTGTTTCATTTTGCTTTGCTTTTTTGACTTTAATAGACATTCTGACTGATGTGAGACAATATCTCAATGTGGTTTTGATTTGCATTTCTCTGATGATTAGAGATGAAGAGCATTTTTTTCATACGTTGGCCACTTATAGGTATTCTTTTGAAAAATGTCTTTTCAAGTCCTTTGCCCACTTTTTAGTGGGGTTGCTTATTTTTCTGGTTGAGTAGCTTTTTAAAAATTAAGCTGAATATAGAGGGCTGTGTCTGGTCCTACATCATGATGCCTCCTAGCCCCTTGCTAGCTGAGTAGGGATTTAATTCCACCAGCATTAAGTGTAGCCCTCTACTCTAAAAACAGAAACTCCACAGCATTCCTCTGGTATAATTTTTTTCCTTTATAGGAAAGTTGTTGAAAGGGTGAGGCAGAAGAGGAAGCACCGGGGAAAGGGCTGAGTACATGTCAGCACTTGGCATCCTTCGCCCCTGCTCCCTGTCCCTGTCACCTCGCCCAGATTCGTCCAGGTGTCCAGAGCAGAAACTGCCCACAATTCACATAAGAACAGCCTGAGTGTAAGCCACGCAAGACATTGGGTCTGACCAACACAGGGTTTCATATTTTAATAGGGACAATATTTTTTAAATCAGATTTTATATTTTAAGAAGCCCAGACTTCTCGTCCCTCCTGAAAAGTCAGCAGTCAGGCTACCCTGGGCCCTCCTTCCTCTGTGTCAACAATAGACTGGCGCTCAGCAGAGCATGCCTCTTTTAGTTGAGACAAGCAGCATTCAGTTTGCCACAGTCCCCACCATTCCCCATGTACATGGCTTGCCTGGCCCCCACAGGCATCTGCAGCATTTTGTCTATTTTGTTACATACTTAACTGGGAGAGTAGCTAAGTATGTGGCTCTAAGTCTCTCCATGGGTCCTTTTTTTGTAAGAAGACAATCAGAACAAGTCCTGCAGGGTCCCATAGGGTCTCCTGAAGTCCTCAGAATCATGCCACAAGAAGAGGTCAAGGTGATTATGTCCTCTGGGCTCCTTTCTTTATCAACAGAGATGACATCATATCCCCACAGCTGGCACCTTAGATGAATGGCCCTGATGAGACATTCTCAGCCATGTTCTCGTGGCCTATGAGTGACATCTGGGGAGATTTATGTGTGTTTGTTCCAGATACGAAGGCCTTGGTCTTTTTGGAAATCATGTTAGGGCTCTATTCACCCTGAGACTGGGCATTGTATAGTTCTCTGGCAATCAGACACCAGGGAGATTTTAAAAAAAGGAGCACTGGACTAGGAATCTGGCAGGCACCCCGGAGTGTGTGAATTCATCTCCCCCATGTCATGTCTCTGGACTTTGGTCTCTCCTGTGAATTGGGAAGATTGAAGGAGAGGGACTCAAAGGCTCACTTTGGTGCTAACTTATATAAGGCAGAGTCAGTAACTCTGGTTCTGTTGGGAATAGAACTGGGAGATGACTCCAGGGGCCTCAGTCATTGTTCAGAGCTGGTCATGCCCTTGATTTCCCATTAGACAGGCCGAGCTGAAAACTCGCAGTCCTTTGAGCCCCAGCATTAAGAGGGGAGATTAGCTAGAAACCTTTGTTTCTTGCCTCTAGGTGGTTCGTCTACAACCCAAAGATGCATGGTAGGTGGGGTGTCAGAGAAAATGGAATCTTCGGGCTGGGGTTGGAAAGCAGTCAAAACATGAAGAAATGAAAAAAAAAAACATTAAGAGCAGGAAGGATGGGGGCAGAAAAAGGGAGGTGAAAGGAGGCAGGCACCTTGTTAAAGAGCTACAAAATTTTGGACTAAAAATAAAATTAAATCCTGGTAAATAAAAGCACTAAAAAGGGGGCATCAATTTGTGCGACTCATCCTGGTGCCACCCAAGTTCCTGGAGACCTTCACAGGCTCAGCCCCACCCTCCCTGCCCCGATCTCTGTCGGAGTGCGCTCTGCTCAACCTGCTCCTCCGTCCCGCTTGTCTCTCCCCCCCTCCAAGCCCTGGCTGCTTCCAAAGGAACCCTCGGTTCTGTAAGCCGCATTCTTAGATTGCATCTAATATAAAATGTTCCACTAGAATAACTCTGTTTCATTTCACCAAGCAAGAGAAAAGAACTGAGATGCTTTGAAAAAGCAGCCAAGCCCAGGCACTTTTAACAGGCTAGCGGGTTGGGTAATGAGAGTGCTTTAACATAGACTCAAAGTAAAAGCTCCAGAAAGAGAGACAGAGAGGCAGGGGATTGTCGGGGAGAGACAGGGAGGGCAGGGGCGGGGTGGGGGGGAGAGAGAAAGCTCTAGGAAAATGAGTACCCACTGCCATGTCCTTGCCTATCAACAATATCAATAAGGCAGCCCTAGGGATGGCATCAGATCCCCTGCAGCTGGTGCCTTTGAGGGACGGTCATATGCTAGCTGGCCGATGGGTGACATTTTGGTGAAACCAATGTGTGTTTTTTCCAGAACATATATCAAGGCCCTGGTCTCTCAGGAAATCGTGTTAGGGCTCCACTTACCCTGAGACTGTGTGTCACACAGTCCCCTGGCAATGAGACCCCAGGGAGATCTAAACCCACCCAACTCATGGCTGGAGAGTGGTCGTCTTCTAACCCTGATTTCTGGAACTTTCTTTGGGATGGTGAAGTGGAAGGGAGTAGTTCTCTCTACTGCTAATGAGAGACTGTTTTTGATCATTAGCAATCACCTGCAAGCTTGACTCCTCCAATTCACCCTCTTCACTGCAGCCAGAGTTGCCAGGGAAACTTGAATCTGATTCTGTCATGGGGGAATCTCATGTGCTAAAAAACCCTTTAGCCACTTCCCAATTTCCAGAAGAACTAAATCCTTCATGTGACCTAGGAAGGTGGCCATATATTCTGTCATCCAAACCCAGACACTATTCCTAGTTTGGTAGGGAAACAAGAATAAACCAGTACTGTCCTTGGCAAAACTGAGAAGTATGGTCCCCCCACAATTCAGTCTCTGCATGGTCTGGCCCCAGGCTTCCTCTCCAGCTCTGCCTGAGCTGCTTTCCTGCTTTGCTCCCTGTGCTAGCCGCCCTACCCTTCTTTTACTCCCCCAGAATTCCTTGTGCTCTTTCCTACCACAGGACCTTTGCACATGCTCGTCCCTCTACCTGGAAACTCTTTGGCCGTCTTTAACCAGGTAACACCAACCCATCACTCATATCTCAGCTTAAACAACTTTGAAGAGAGGCTTTCCCTGACCTCCTCTCCCCCAACCCGCAGCAAGCCCAGGTAAGATTCCTTTGTTATGTGCTCCCAAAGAACCATGTTTAGTTCCATTCCATCCTTTATTGCCCTTTGTGGTTCCTTACTCATTTGTGTAATGATCTGACTGCTGTCTGTTTCCCTCAGAAGACTGTGAACTCCATGAGGACAGGGACTGGGCATGTTCTGCTCACATAACACACTTAGCACCCAGCTCAGTGCCTGGAATACACTGGGTGATCGATCGCTCCATGACAAATTAATGATGACAGGTTCAAGGCTCTTCTAGAACTCGAAGAGAAACTTTATCTGTGCCCAGTCCCTGAGCTGTGGACCCTCCTTATATCCAGTCCTCGTGCTGCCCCTGCCTGCCCCAGAGCATTCACCCTTCCCCCTGTCCTTCCATCCACCCTGGTCTTTCCCTTACCCAGAGTCACATATAGTCTAGGCCACCAAATGTAGCACTGGTTTGTATCCTACATTGGAATATTCCTGAATGATTTCATGGGTAGCAGTTGTATCTCCCCCACTAATTAAACTCAAGAATATGAGCCTCAGAGGTGGAGGGAATTTCCAAGTTCATCCAAATCTCCACTCAAGCGGCAGGCGGATCACCTGAGGTTGGGAGTTCAAGAACAGCCTGACCAATATAGAGAAATCCCATCTGTACTAAAAATACAAAATTAGCTGGGCATGGTGGTGCGTGCCTGTAATCCCAGTTACTCAGGAGGCCGAGGCAGGAGAGTCGCTTGAACTCAGAAGGCTGAGGTTGCAGTGAGCCAAGATCACGCCATTGCACTCCAGCTTGGGTAACAAGAGCAAAACTCCATCTCAAAAAAAAAAAAATCTCAAAGTGATTCCCAAGTCATTTAAATACACATTCCCTAGAAGATGTCTCTCCCCAGTGTCCCTCACACAATGTCATGGAAACCACCACCCTAGTGGCTAGAGTCTAGTCAATGCAAGAGACACCTCTGATATCTTCCCTGATTTCATTTCAGGGTCAGAAAATTTAAATAGGCAATAACTACCCTTATTGCACAACATAGAAATGAACAAACTCAGTTCTAAAACCAGTTATTTTGAGTTTTAAATCTACTCCCCCTCAACCCTGAGATTTACGCTTGGGTTTTCCTGACAATAATAGACATTGTCTATTGCACACCTATTATGTGTCAGAGAGCATGTAACAAGGAAGCTGGTCTCAAGAAGATCAGGGCAAGTGTTCCTGTGGGAAGTGACACAGTCAGGACCTCAATTATGAGGTAGTAGATTTTGTTGATTGGTTTATCTCAATACCCCTAATACGCAATGGAAAGAACACTAACCTAGATTCTACAAGATTTGGGTTCTGGCCCCAGCTCAGTGGCTTACAAGCCAGGCAACACATTATTCAAATCCCTAATTTGCTCTGAACCTCAATTTCCTCATCTGTAAATGGAAATAACTGCCCTACACAATTCACAGAACTGTTATGAGGATCAAATGAAAGTCTATATATTGCCGGGTGCAGTGGCTCCCGCCTGTAATCCCATCACTTTGGGAGGCTAAAGTGGGTGAATCACAAGGTCAGGAGATTGAGACCACCCTGGCTAACACAGTGAAACCCCATCTCTACTAAAAAAAAAAAAAAAAAAAAAAAATTAGTCGGGCGTGGTGGCACGCACCTGCAGTCCCAGCTACTCGGGAGGCTGAGGCAGGAGAATCACTTGAACTCAGGAGGCGGAGGTTGCACTGAGCTGAGATCGAGCCATTGCATTCCAGCCTGGGTGACAAAGTGAGACTTTGTCTCAAAAACAAAAAAAGAAAGCATATATATTAAAAATCTTGAAAATTATAAATACCATATGAATGTAAGATACGATTTTAATATCCTTTTTTCTCATTACAAAAGAAATACATGCCCATTGTAGAAAATTTGGAAAATGTAGAAAGTGACAAAGATGAAAATCTAAAAACGTATATTTCTGTCTTTTCAGTTATTTTTTTCTGTGCATATGTGAGTGTATAAGTAATTTTTTAAACAAAAACTGGGAGCATCCTTGCATGCTGTTTTGTAGCCTGCTTTTTTCCCTTACAATATATCATTAACCTTCTCCCAAGTCATTAGATGGTTTTTCTACAACATGGTTTTCAATAGCTACAGAGTGTTCTGTAAAACGCTGTCATTTTACCTTCAGAGCCCATTACTTCCTTCATTAGCAGGTTGAGAGTGACCTAAGAGATGTCCCCAACCACTTTTTCTACTGCCACAAAGCCGGCACTGGGCCCAAGGACACTGCCAGCATATTCAAACTCCAAAGTGCCAGATTCCTAGAATCCATTGTCTTGATGCCCTCGAGCAAACCAAAGAGGTCTCCTGGGGAACTCTCCTGATCCCGCCCATATCTGTGCAATGCCATCCCCAGGCCCTGGAATCAAGTCAGGCCAAGATGGCAGTTTTGCCTGATTCAGGCACCCGGTGCTGTGTGGGCAGAATCCTCAGGAGATGACTCTGAAGCTCCCCTCACCAAACCACTGCTATGCCAATCATCTGGGGAATAGCTTCCTTTCTTTGTCACCTGTAAGCTTCACTAGGCTTTAATATTTTCAAAGTTCGGGTGAACCTGGACCCTCCAAGCAGCACTCTTGCTGAATTGGTTTTCAGACTGTGCCACTTTAAACATGATTCAAGAAAAATTACCGGAGCCTCCACTCTATCTGTCTCTGGAAATGGTCTTTGTGCTCAGATCATTTGCCAGCGACACTCCATCTCCACAATTACCTCAGCTATTTTATCTTTATCTGTCTGGAACACTGAAGGGGAAGCAGCAGATAATGCTGTCATTTAAGTGACTTGTCCAGCTTAAACACTTTCGCACCTCTGGAGCATAAAATACCCCCACAGCAGCCCTGGTCTTCCCTGGAGGACCAGCCCCTGTGCTGTCTTAGGGTTTAAGTATGATCAAGTGGCAGAGGTGGTGGGGAGAGCTGCCAGCAAAATGATTGGAGTGTAACAGGGCTGCATCCCTTAGGAATGCAGGGATGGGACTGACTCCCTGGCCATAATTGGAACCTCATGTGCCTCCTGACCCCCAGGTGGCCTCACACTATAGGTGGGCATTTTAACAACTCTCTAGTATCAGCATGGCTTCTCTGCAACTGGAATTATTCTGCAATAGACCAAGCTTTGGCATGCCTGAAAGGTCAAGGGGGAAGAGCAAGGACCAGACAGCTGGGATGTTAGCCTGCCTGATATTTCTCTACCGATGTATCTTTTTACGCATCTGCTATATGAACATACTATAGACACCAAGAGGAAGAAAGATGCTGCCTTGTGCCGCCTGCCTGCAAGGAGATAAACTACTGCAAGATAATGAACAAAACAAGGTAGTGCACGCCAGGTTAATAACAACAGCTAGCATTTGTGGAGCCTTACCACGTGCCAGGCATTCTGTTAAGCACTTCATCACATTTTCTTATTTATTCCTCGTAACTATGCTATGAGGTGCTACATGATGAGCCTTGTTTTTCAGACATGGACACTGAGGTATAGTGAGCTTAAACAACCTGCCCAACATCACACAAGCTGTCATTGCAGCCTGAGATTTCCTCTTCCCAAGCAAGACACTGCTGCATCCAAAGGGAACAGTGATGAGATGAAGAGAGGGGAGCCCCGCCCCACTTCCCAATAAATTCAGTCCATTGGCCATTTCCAGAACCAGGACCAGAGACCCAGAAAAAGTATGCACAGCAGCCCCACCAGGTGGAGAACCTAGCCCACCAGTCCCCATATCCTCCAGAGACACAGCCCTACACATTTTGCCTGAGGTATGGCCCTTTCCATATTCTGTTCACCTCTCCCTCAAGAGGAAAACTTTTTCTTTCTATTCATCTTTTCCTTAAAAATAAGATTTCAATCCTTCCACGCAATGGCTGGGCCAAAATCATCAGGAATTCCAGCTACATGGGCCAAGGGAGAGTCTTGGGAGTCCAACCAGGTCATTGCCTGGAGGAGCCTGAATCAGACATGACCCAAGAAGTCAAACAAATCCAAGGTAAGGAAGGGAGCGAAAAAGAGCCCATGACAGTGCAAGACAAGCCACATCGGGCCTAGACCCCAGATGGAACAATCAGGGCAGAACCAGGAAACAAGGCGTGAGGTCTGGCTCAGCTAGCGGCCCCAGAAGCAGGCTCTGAAATAAGGCTTCGGTGTGGGAGGCAACTCTGCGAAGCAGCAGTAGGGGATGGGGAACTGAGACAAGGAAAGGAAGGAGGTGAATGCAGGGTGTATGATAAGCAGTTCACTATTTGGGACAACTGAGACTCCATCACACTGGGGAACTCTGGGAGACCACATAGAACATACCTCAGGGTTGTCCCACCAGAGGGGTCAGGGAGCCGGGGTAGTTTCTTCTACCTCCTTCCCATTAATAGCTGACAGCTGCTGCACATGCGATAACTCCAGGCGTTTCAACCTGCCCCACCTGCTCAGGCAAAGCTGGGTCCCCTTGCAGCCAGAGGAAGCCCACAGGCAGGCAGTCTTGGGGGCTTGCAGAAAAAGCCCAGGTTGGTTGAACCCAGGAATTGATGAGGTCAGAACAGAGCAAACAGAAACTGGGAGGAAAAGAGTGTGAGAAAACGGTTAAAACCCTCAACGTTACAAAGCAGGCAGAAGGACTGTGAGCTTACCAGTGTACCTGGTGGATGACCACATGACACAGGTGAGATGGGGCTGAGTGTTTCCAGGGTCGGGGCTGGGCTAAGGAGGAAGCAGCTCCCATGGGCACATTGCCTGGGCTCAGTGCCCTTCACAGACCTCTGCTCTGTGTTCCCTTCCCTGTTCTAGGGATGAGCTGGACAACCAACCTGGGTATCAGACTACAGGAAATAGCAGGGTCCTTAGGCCTCTTGTCACCTTCTAGCTTCTCTCTCTTCCCCCATTCTGCCCTGCCTGAAACCCCATGCACTTGCTCCCTGGGTGAGGCAGCCTACGTTGCTAAGATGATATATCCTCTCTCTCCAGCCCAGACCCACGGCCTGACCCTGTGGCAATGGCCTGGAGCCATCACTCTGCAAATAACTGTGGCTGGGTGAGAAGCGCGGAAGCCAACAGGAGGACACCTGTAATTTCACTTTCGGAAAAGCCCAGCCCTTCAAACAGAAGTGCTATTTCAATTTTCTCACTCCCATTCTTCTTTAACCTCAGACTAAGAGGGGGAATAAACCCTCTTTGATTTGTAGACTGAATTCTTTAAAGAGACAGCTTGTTCTTTTTCAAATTTATTTTTTCCTTTCGCTTGGAGCAGACACCAGGGGCCCCAAATGCGAATTTGGTACCTTGGTTAGATGGCTCAAAATGCCAAAAGTTACTATTGGGAATATTGTGCTACCAATCCATCTTTCCTGCTAATCCAAAAGTCAAATAAGTCTGTGGAGGGCTTTTTTTCCTCTAGAATTTCAGGCTCCCTGAGGGCTAATTTCTCGGAAAGCTGCATTAAACTAATAGCACCATAAAAGGCCCATTGTGAGATGTAATTGGTTTGCAGGACTTTCCTATAAAAATAATAAAAAGACTGCCAGAGGCAGTTTCCAAAGGTCAATTACCTTTGTGTTGCTTGAGTTGAGTGGAGGTCAGTCCCAGAATTCCACTTTATAGGCATATTAATCAAAACTGGGACTGCCCACCCATCTGACCCCATCAGCTGTGAGGGAAGTCACAGGTCCCACCCTTAAGCTGGTTGCCAAGGGGTGCTTTGGGCTCTTCTTTTCCCAGGAAGAGATTGACCCATTGTCACCAATGCAGAGCTGGAAGCTGAAATTTTTAAGGCAGAATGAAAGGGAGAAAAGCACTTTCTGAGCACCAAGAAGAAGAGTTGATAACTTGGTGAGTCATGCAGGCCATGGGGCAGGCAGTGTGCTCAGAGATCAGGTCAGACAGCGCCCTGTCCCCAAGGAGCTAGAGAAGTGGTTGAGCCAGGACTCTTGGTTATTTGACTTAAACCAATTTAAATTAGATTAAGCAAAAGCGAAGTTAATTGGCTAACATGACTGGGAATCGTAAGGATGGCTGGATCCAGTGGCTCAAACAATGTCAACTGTTCTCTCTCCCCCTGTCTATCTCTGCCCTGCTAGTCATTTCTCTCAGAGAAGCTGTCATGTGGCAGTCAAGCAGACATCAGGCTTCTTGCCTGTCTTCAGCATTGAGCTATCTCAATATAAAGACGGACTTTTTCTCCTACTGTTCGTCAATTCCAGGAAAAAACTGGTTGGCCCTGTGTGGTTCACGTGTCTATCCCAGACCAATCATAGTATCCAAGGGGTTGTAAGAATCTGACTTGCTGAGACTGGGTCACATGCCCATCCCTGCCCACCCACTCCTGGTTTTACAGGAACAGAGTTTTCTGCTTTCTCCTGTTCAAAATAAAATCTGAAAAACAATTGCTTTTGCAAGGCCCTAAGTTCCAAAAAGAACGAATTATTCTCAAGCCCTAGAGTATGCAAGTCTCAATAAGGATGCATGGAAGAGTATGGGAGGACGTTCCAAAATATTAACAACGCTTATGCCGAAATGCTAGGTGTGACTTCTTTTTACCTTCCATGTATATCATGTTTTCTAATCTTTCTGCAATGAAAATTTATTGCTTGTATAATTTTTAAAAGGAAAAAATAATGCTCAAAACCTATTGATCTCATTACTCTGATTCTATATGGACCAAGCAGCCCTTTGAAGACCTAAATTGGTTTCCAAAGTCAACTTCGCTACTACAGAGAGATGGGCTGACCATCCACAACACCCAGCGGCCATGACTTTTAATGATGATACTCAACCATGCTAGAGTATCAAGTCTTGGATCTATGTATCTCCTACTTGCAAAGTGCCAGCCCCACAGCCAGCCTCTTCTTGGCCCAATCTGATGGCAGCATCATGAGGCCCTGAAGGATAAAAGTGTGTGCCTTCTCACAATAGCCCTGCTGTGGCTGGCCACATTTGTGGCTGACCACAGAGCAGTTACTCATTAGCAGCTGAGTAAAAGCCAGTGCATTTTCTATCATCTACATGAAGGGGTGGTCTCTTGATGCAATCACTGACAGCTCACACTGAGTATCAAAGGGATGTGTGGTTCCTGGGAGCAGCAGCAGAAATGTTCCACCTAGGGCCAGGAGTTCCATAAAGAGTCATTTCTGCGTTGGGAATAAAGGTGGAAATTATCAGACCTTCGAAATAGCTGAACTTAGATCTTAATATTTGAATAGAATCAAAGCACCTTGGCATAATACAGTACTTTTTATGGAGTCCTTTGTCACACAGGTATGGAGATACACATGTATTCAGTCAAAAGTATTTTTAAATTTTTATTTCTAGGCTCATTTTGGAAGAGGTAGGATTACTGGCCAAATAAGTAATAAATTTATTAAAGGCCATTGATGCTTCTTAGATGTGAAACTAAGTGATTAAACACCAAGCTATGTTTATAATATTCACGTGGACCCTAAATTTGGTATTTTCCCAAGAAAAATAGCTATTAATCAAAACTAAACTAACGTTTACCATTCATCTCCTATGATTTATCCATATTAAGTAGTGTCTTAAGAAAACCCTAAGAATTTTTCAAGATGGGAAGTTAATGAATAATACTAGTGAGTGGAAGAAACAGAGTTTAACCCAAGTCTGACTCTGTCCCATCTTTCCTTCTAGGATGCCTACATGCCCTTATCAGCAACACCCCGACTATATCTGCACATAGTATGCCCAGCTGTAGACATACCAGGTATGATTAACTCATGCAACGTTTGTAGGCCACATTTTCTGCATCTTCCACATATCCATACAGGGCCAGGGGAAAGGGACGCCAAGTGAAGAAAGAAAAAAAAAACTCAGATGAAAAAGAAAACAGAAGGTAGAGTTAACTCTGCAAGACCTAAATCAATTTAACTCAAAGGGTCTGTCTTCCACTCTCAGAAAGCAGCAGCTGAACAGTGGGCTCTGAACCAGCTTGGTCCTTTCTGGCTTAAATACAGCCTCTCCAGAGGAAATTTCCTTAAGTGTCAGGTGGGCATAATTCTAAGCATAATACTAAACAACAGGAAAATAAGCCCTGCGGTTATAAATCCCTCATAGAAATAGTAAAAATGCCTCTGACTAGATAGCAGCGTGACACAACAATGTTCCAGAAAGACAAACATAAATGTAAATTGCTGCCTCCTTTAAAGAAGAAGAGGTAGTGACAAATTCCCTGTAGCTACTTTGCCAAGTCCTTCATATTAGTGCTTGGAAAGTTACAGGGCTCCAGGGTCTGTTCTCAGGCACTGCTTTCTAGGAGGGGTGCCGGCCAAACTGGGTTTATTTCTTCTAATGCTCAGGCTGGGGAATGTACAAATCTTTCTTCAGAGGTTTACAGAAAACAAGACTGGCTTATTGAGAGTATGGCTTTTTGTTGTTGTTCTCCATAATAACAAGAGGATTTGGATACACACTTGGGTTTATAAAGTATAAACCCTGCTTAAATCTATAGAAGTTAAGATGTGATGGTTCTTTGGAGAAGAAAGCAGCACCTGAGTCAAACTGCGCTGAGCAATGTTCTTTGTTGTTGTGAGATATTGATAAATCTCCAGGTCTTCAACAAGGGGAGTCGAGAATAGGAAACTCATTTCAAATCATATCTCAGGTAGGCGTCTGAACCGAAATAAGATGGAAGTCATTAATTTTTTTTTCTATTAAGCCACCTAGTACAAGTGGAATCGTTCTCCCCTTTCCTTATTTTGACCTGAAATCTGTTGACAAGAGCCAAGATTCCTATTCCAAATCTTCAGAGAACGGCACAAAACTGTTCGTTTCTTTTTCCTTAACGAAAACAAGATGTGAACAAAACTGTCACTTAATATGGTAATTAATACAGGGAGATATAATTAGCTGCTACAAGCATTCCTTTCTCATCTCAACCATCACTGACGCCAAGGAGGTTAACATCTCTATTGCTGTTAGGGTAATAAGCCACCTGATGAATAGGTGTGTTCTACTTGTCTGGATTTGGTAACACAACATCTCAAACTAATTTCAGAATAATCTCCCAAATCTTCTTCATAGATAAAAAGAGAGGCAGAGGCAAACTGCTTCCTCAAATTTTCACATCTGTAAACATAAACAACCTTATACCAAATCACTTAATTTTCTGCAAAAACATAAATATGGGTCGCAACAGTAAGACTGTACAAATTTTGCAACTCAGGGCAAAGCTAGAACAATCTCTCCAGCAGCAAACTAAAGAGTGCTCCAAGTCTAACCACCTAAACCAAAAAGCATACCATCACCGGTTTACTTAACACCCCAGAACAAAAAGATTAAAACACCATCTTCACTAGGCTATGTTTCGATGAGATTGTGCACTGTTTATATTATACCTGGCTTTCCTTTTATGTCAAGAAAATCAAGGCCATTTGACCACAAGATGAAATCCAGGCATGCAGTTTGCCTAATGGTGAGCATGCTGCCCCTTTAACTGCATCATTCCCTCACCCTCTCTCCACCCTCTCCTTCCATCCAAAACAAAACACGAGCTGTTTGCCTTCCCATTACCTTCTCCTGTGACCAATTTTCTCCCCCACATCTCTGGTCATTACTCACCGTTGCCTGTAGCTTTACATCTTCAGTCAGTTCACTGTAGTCTTTGCATATTTTTTTAAATTGGGTGCTTTAATGTGGTTGTCTCAATATAATCAGTTATTAGGCATAATTACTTCTTTATGAGTAGAATTACCATTCCATTAAGTTTATTAATTCTTCAGGAAAATGGGGTTGCATAATATTTGAGTTGGAAGCACTTCTTCCAGTGTCTCTGCTCCAAGCTTCTGCAATGCATAAATCCTGTCTTTGATAGCCCCAACTCCTGATGTCTCCTCTGCTTAAACACTCCAGGTGACAAGAAGGTTACCATATTTGAGGCAGTCTGTTGGGTTGCCTGGCTGCAAACATCTGTAGAACATTCTGCCTTACATTGCTGGAGACTGTCTCCTACAATGTGAATCTTTGATGCTGGTTTCACTTTCAGGAGCTCTAAGAATGAGTCAACTCTCCCTTCTGAGTTGGTGACCCCTCAACCAAGACGGGACAGTGATTTCATTCCTCTCAGCAGGAGTGCTGAGCCCAGACAGCTATGAAAACCAAAAATCACCCGAAGTAGTTTATGAGGGATCGAAGAGAACCAAGGAGTGGTTCATTAATGGGAAGAAGCTGTGAGTTGGCACCATGTGAGCGTTGTTATAGGTAAATGAAGGCCCAACACTACCAGAGCTTTCAACTCTCCAAGAGAAGCATTCATTCTGAATTGGTATGTGAAATGTCTCAGTATTTAAAAGTTGACAACCAAATCAGAAAATAATTTTATACGTCATGTAGGCCTAATGAAACACATCTGGAAGGCAGATCCAAATCACAGAATTCCAATCACAAGTTGGATCCACTTCTCTAAAATCTTTTCTTCTCTGACTGGGCATGGTGGCACATGCCTGTAGTCTCCCAGCTACTCAGGAGGCCAAAGCAGGAGAATTGCTTGAGCCCAGGAGTTCAAGGCTAGCCTGGGCAACACAGCAAGACTCTGTCTCTAAAAGTAAAATTAAAATCTTTTCTCCAAACTAGAGGTTTGGTGGTTTCTACAGCAAGGGTAATGTTATTTGGGATCCTTTTTATTTTTATTTTCCCATACATTGACCTGCAGAAATGGTTAAGTGTCTTGATGAGTGCACGTATTTGCAATTACCTGGAGGTTTTCTTTTTTAAAGCATTTCAATCAAACTTATCCCCCATGCAAGGTTGACTGTATGAATACAAGTTAGACCATTATAAGCTATATATGTAATAAGCCAACATCACTATTTAACATCTCTAAACTGGGGTTCAGAGAGTTTATTTAACATCTCTGAACCCTCATTTCCTCATCTTAAAACAGGACTTGAAAAAATATTCTCCTTGGTGGAACTTAATCACTACCACTCCTTTCTGAGCTGAGGTTGCTCCAAAATTATTGACTTGCTCCCAAAGGACAAAGTTGAGAAAGGGAGAAACAGTGATTTTACAGTGGGAAACCTGACAATACTATCTTAACCAAATGATGAAAGTGAACGTCACCAGTGAAGTCATGTGGCTATCATGTACCTCCTGATATAAGGGACTTTGCCTCTGTGGTATACTTCCCAGAAGGGCATAACCCAATCTAATCATTTTTAAAAATCAAATAACTTTATTTCAGGGGATACTCTACAGAACAGTGTTTCCAGAAGGAGAAAGTAGTCAGTTGGAGCAAATGTAGTTGAGAGATTGTATAAGATTAGGACAGGAAAGTTTCTGCTGGATTTAAATATTTCCAGAAGTATGTTGGACATCAAAGCTAAATTCTAGAGGATTAAAAGGTGAGGAGGATACAAGGAGAGACAATGGGTTCAAGAAGATTTTCTGGAGGAGAAGGAATTGGGGTATGCACTGAGAGGATATGAAATCAAGAAAGACAGTTGTTTTTTAATGGGTCATGCTAGTACAAATATCTGCAAGATAATGGTAATGAGCTTGTAGACAAAAAAAAAAAAAACTGATAATACAGGAGAGAGGCAATAAAGCTTGCTAAAATACCAAGTCCTTGAGAAAGTGAGGAGATAAGTTCCAGAGCACTAGAAGAGTTTGGCCTGTGATAGAAGTAGGGATGTAAGCCAGGCACGTTGGCTCACACCTGTAATCCTAGCACTGTGGGAGGCCAAGGCAGGAGGATTGCTTGAACACAGGAGTTTGAGACCAGCCTGGGCAATATAGTGAGACCCTGTCTCTAAAAAAGTTTTAAAAATAAAATTTTAAAAATAAAAAAAGAAATAAGGTCATGCCATACTTCTTAATGAGAGGGAAGTAGAGAAGACAGACACTGCTGAAAGTAGATTTGTAGATTTGTTGGTGGTGAAAGGGGTAAGCCAGCTTGCTTTACACAAACAGTAAGGGAGGGAAGGATCCCTGGAGAGCCTCCAACCTGTCCTGCAGGTGCTTGCACCAGATGTTTTGTGCAGATAAGGGAACTTACACAGGGGGCTTGCCTAAACAAACCCACAGCAGATGAAGGGCCTGTCTGTGCACTAGGGGAATAGGGTGGAGCCACCAGAAATTTGCGCCTTAAACAAATAGTGAACCCAGACCCATCAACTTATATATAAAAACCCTGTATTCAACTGTGAAGGAGACAACTGGGAACCTGCTTTCAGGACCCCTCTCTTTGCTGAGAGCTTTCCTTTTGCTTAATAAATTCTACTCCACTTACTGTTCAAGTGTCCACATGCCTAATTTTTCCTGTTTGTGAGACAAGAACCCAGACCTAGCTGAACTAAGGGGAAAAAAATCCTGCATCAGTGGAAAGATTATGACTTCTGCATCCTCAAAGTATGAAGCAAGCCGTGAGTTAAAAGAAAGTAGGTTCCCAACCCAAATGCCCATCAATGATAGACTGGACAAAGAATATGTGGCACATACGCAAGTACAACAGTCACAACCGTCTCAAGGCTCCGAAGCATCCCAGCCCCAGCAGAAGGACCCCCAGCAACCAGCCCAGCAGCAGCAGCCAGCCCAGCAGCCCAAGAAACCCTCTCCGCAGCCCAGCTCTCCCTGACAGGTTAAGCGAGCTGTGGTTGTGTCTCCCAAAGAAGAGAACAAAGCAGCAGAACCACCACCACCTAAAATTCCCAAGATTGAGACCATTCACCCACCGTTGCCTCCAGCCCACCCACCTCCAGACCGGAAGCCTCCCCCTCGCTGCTGCCTTAGGTGAGGCTGAGCCGCCAGGCCCTGTGGATGCCACTGACCTCCCCAAAGTCCAGATTCCTCCTCCGGCCCACCCGGCTCCTGTGCACAACCAGCCACCACCGCTGCCACACCGGCCCCCGCCCCCCCACCCCCCTCCAGCTACATAACCGGGATGTCCACCACCAGCTCCTACATGTCTGGAGAGGGCTACCAGAGCCTGCAGTCCATGATGAAGGCCGAAGGGCCCTCCTACGGCGCCCTGCCCCCCGCCTACGGCCCGCCTACATACCTGCCCTACCACCCCCCACGTCTACCCGCCCAACCCACCCCCCGCCGCCTGTGCCTCCTCCCCCCGGCCTCCTTCCCCCCACCTGCCATCCCACCCCCTACTCCTGGCTACCCCCACCCCCACCCACCTATAACCCCAACTTCCCACCCCCACCCCCCACACCTGCCCCCTACCCACGCAGTCCCCCCTCACCCTCCTCCAGGCTTGGGCCTGCCACCAGCCAGCTACCCACCTCCTGCTGTGCCCCCTGGAGGACAGCCCCCTGTGCCCCCACCCATTCCCCCACCCGGCATGCCTCCAGTTGGGTGGCTGGGGCGGGCAGCCTGGATGAGATAACGCGAGCCTTTTTTCCCCTTTTTTTTTTTTAAACAAGTTTTTGTAATCGACTTGCAGAGTAGTTGAAGTGGGGGAAGCAGCAGGGTACCTTGTATAATGCGCGACCGTTGCAGTATGGGAGGAACGGACCAGGCCCCTGGGATGGCATCGGGGTGGCCCTCATCTGGAGGACAGGGACAGCCAGCTTTCGGAGTAGCCTCATCAGTGCCCTGCAGTCTGACCATGTACACTTGGTTCAGCTCACGTCTGAGAGTCCTGCACTGGGTTACTTTATACTAGTGAAGATGTTAACCAGCCATATTGGCTCAATAAATAGCTTCGGTAAGGAGTTAATTTCCTTCTAGAAATCAGTGCCTACTTTTCCTGGAAACTCAATTTTCAATAGTCCAATTCCATCTGAAGTCAAGCTGTTGTCATTTTCATTCAATGACGTTCTCTCCCATGACACCTAGAAGGGTCAGAAGAACCACATTTTTCATTTATAGATGTTTGCATCCTTTGTATTAAAATTGTTTTGAAGGGGTTGCCTGTTGGATGGCTTTTTCTTTCCTCCAGGGAGAAGGGGAGAAATGTATTTGGAAAGTAATGTATGTTTACATCTATTTGCAGATTCCTGTACATAGAGATATATTTTTTAAGTGTTAATGTAACAACATACTGTGAATTCCATCTTGGTTACAAGTGAGACCCCCTTCAGTCAGTTATCCAAATAAAAGCAGTTCTCAAAAAAAAAAAAAAAAAGAATATGTGGCACATATAGACCATGGAATACTATGCAGCCATAAAAAATGATGAGTTCATGTCCTCTGTAGGAATATGGATGAACCTGGAAACCATCATTCTCAGCAAACTGACACAAGAACAGAAAATCAAACACCGCGTGTTCTCACTCATAGGCGGGTGTTGAACAATGAGAACACATGGACACAGAGAGGGGAGCATCACACACCAGGGTCCATTGTGGGGGGGATAGGGGAGGGATAGTGGGAGGGAGGGTGGGGAGGGATAACGTGGGGGAGAAAAGTCAGGTATAGGTGATGGGGGTTGGAGGCAGCAAACCACCATGCCATGAATGTACCTATGCAACAATCTTGCATGATCTTCCCATGTACCCCAGAATCTAAAGTACAATTAAAAAAAAAAAGACGAAAGTAGGTTCTCAGGGTGGTAGAAAGAAGGCAGTGGAAGCACACTCACACTAGGAGAGTTGCCAGTCCATTGCAGCAGAGACAGAGGGTCAAGGTGAAGCAGGAGCAGCCGGAAACAAACCTCTGGAACACCAAACTGGGAAGGAAGTGGTGATTTATTCGGCCAGGAGGTGTAGTGGCTTAGATGCCTAACAACCGAGCTCCCCAACAAAGAAAATCCTTGATCCATGAAGTAGACTTTCCACGTGACTCAGGTGGGGGTTTGATCGTGTTTAAATAAAAACAATGCCTCTGGAAAGATTCCTCCATACCATGCCTGTGATATACAGGAGTGTGATTAAGGGTGGTGCCCAGGTCTGCCAGCCTTTACTTCCCCCTACTGAAATGCAATGTGGAAGTCCAGGGGGAAGGGCTCTTAGAAACTTAAGAGGATTAAGGGTCTCCTTCCTCAAAGGGAGTTGAAAGTGTTTTCATGCAAACAGTACCGACTGTGGGCCACAAAAATCTAAGCTGCGTAAGAAAGGAAAGAAAGGATGAGATAAATAGTAACAAAGTAGGGGAGCTGATGTTTTGAAGAGCTCAACAAAGTTGGGAAACAGTTGTATTGGTTATTCTAGACCATATTATCTGGAAGATTAAGAAGCCACTGTCAGACAACAGAATATTTAAAACCAAGTTTCAAGACTGGTGAAATAATTGGATGGTGACATGAGGTAGAGGGAGAAAAAGTTGTTGGAACTGAGGAACTCAAGGAACTGAGAGCCCTGGGGCATTGCGTGAGTCATCCACATAGCTGCTGAAGTCACCAGAAGCAATAAGAGATTTAGGGATGGAAAAGCAAACTGAGCCAAAGGGCCTTTGAGGTATGAGGAGTGTGCCCAGGAGGTGAGTAAGTAGATGAATCTAAAGGATTGGTGGGTGGTAGAGCCAGGTGGTCCAAATTCAAATACACTGACATTCACAAAAATAAATAAATAAATAAATAATAAAATAAAATAAGAATGAATGCAGTAATGCAGAGCAAGGATGACACCTACTCCATATTCTCAACCTGAAGAGCATGGCGAGATTTAACGAGAAAAAGGTCTCCATTTAAGAGGGCTACAAGGGAAGCAGGGTCTCCATTAGGGCAAGAAAAGAAAGGGGAACTTTCATTCAGAGAAAAGGTTGAGAACATAGGGAAGTTTGCCAACCACAGGTAAGAGTTCAGAGGGCGCAATGAGGTAGAGGAGGGATGGGGGATTGGGTAAACCCAATTAGATTAGAGATTGAGGTAAACCATGATGGGGGCATGATAGGCTTAATCAAAGAGGCTTATCAGTTCAAGTCTTGCTTCCAGAAATCAAGTTCCATGATCGAGCAGATTGCTTCCTCTCCCTCGTGAAGCTGTGTGTATGTGAATGGTGGCTTCTCTCATGGAGGAGATACTGTATATGAAGCAGCTATTCTCAAGCCCAGCTATTCTCAATCAGAATTCTGATTCTGAGCATCAGAATCATCTGGGAGCTTTAAAAACTCCTGATGCCCACATCACATCCAGGCCAATGAAATCAGAATCTCTGGAGAGGGACCCAGATATCAATATTACTAAAAGTTCCCCAGGTGATTCCCATATGCAACCAGGTTTTAGAACGCAGGGTCCTGTTTCAAAGATTCTGGGGTGAAATCAGACATTAGGGATTTTTGTAAAGCCTTTGTGATGGAGGCTATTACTGTTTTTCTCATGCTATTAAATTCCCTTACACTCTTACAGTGGGAAGGAGAAAAAGGAACTGTCTTAGTTTAAGCCACAAAAGAGAACAGTGTTATTTTGCAACTCTAGGAAAGAGTTCCTGACATTCTGTCTCAGATTAAGTATAAAAAAGATTAATCACTAATGTGAAAGAGACAGAATTGGTACAATATACTTTAATAGCCATTCAACTTCCTAATATCTATTTAAAGAGCATAATATAAGGCCTCATAATCTATTGAAGATTCTTGACCATATTCACTGAGACAACAGTTAAGCAATTTCCATGATGTTTATTATCCTTCAACTGACCACTTAGAACAATATTTTAAAACTTTCTAGGCTATTATTAGGAGCAAAGAGATGATTTTTAGGTAAGTGCTGACAATTATTGAGCACTTACTATGTGCCAGGCACTGTGCACATATCACATATAGTCCCCTTTAACCCTCATAGGAATTCAGTGAGATGGGTGCTATTATTACTCTCATTTTACTAATGAATATCCAAACTCTGGCAAGGTTACTTAATATGCCTGAGATCAAACAGCTGTAAGTGGAAAAGTGTTTCAAGTTTAAGAGACATCTGCACTCCCATGTTCAATGCAGCATTATTCACAATAGCCAAGATATGAAACCAACCGAAGTATCAAGCAATGAATGAATGGATAGAGAAAATGTGGTATATATACACAATAGAATACTATTCAGCCTTGATAAGAAGAAAATTCTGTCACTTGCAACAACATGGATGAACCTAGAGGACATTACAGTAAGTGAAATAAGCCTGGCAGAGGAAGACAAATACCACATGATCTCACTTATATGTGGAATTCAAAAAAGCTAAACTTATAAAAGTAGAGAGTAAAATGGTGGTTAGCAGAGGCTGAGAGGATGGGGAAAGGGCATGGGAAGATGTTGATCAAAGAGTAAAAAGTTTCAGTAGACAAGTGGAATAAACTTTTGAAATCTATTGCACAACACGGTAACTGTAGTCAAAGTGTATTGTATAGTTCAAAATTTAAAATAAAAATTTTAAAAAGTGAACCTCTAACTTCACATCCTACATAAAATTAACTCTAAATAGATCATTAATATGAACATAAAAGCTAAAACTATTATCAAACTTCTACAGAAAAAATGCAGGCAAAATTTCTTACTATTTGAGTAGGCAAAAATCACTTAGACAAAACAAGAAAAGTACAAACCACATCAAAAAAAAGAAGTATAAGTTGGGCCTTATTAAAATTCAAAAGGTCCTCTCTTCAAAATATACTGTTAAGGAAATGAAAAGGTAAGCTACAGACTGAACAAAAATATTTTTAAATGTGTGAGATGCATTTAAACAGAGCTTAGAGGGACATGTATAGCTTTAAAGGCTAAGGGGTTTTTTTTGCTTGTTTGCTTAAAGAAAGGGCTAAAATCAATTACCTGAAGAAGCTATAAGAATAAGATGAAATTAAGCTCAAGTAAAAGAAACTACAAAATATTAGAGCAGAAATCAATGAAATAAAAAAACTGACAAGAAAAATCAAAGAAAGAAAAACTGGTTCTTTATAAATATCGATAAAATTGTATTGATAAATTTTTTGCTAAATTCATCAAGAAAAAGCAGAGAAGATTCAAATTACCAATATCCAGAATAAAATAATCACATGTTCAGATCCTAACAATGTTAAGGGTGGTAAAATAAATATTTTTTAAACTTTATGTCAATAAATTCAACAATTTTATCAAATAGATAATTCATTGAAAGACACAAACTATCAAAAGTGACATGAGAGGAAATAGAAAATCTGAATAGCCCTATACCTATTTAAAATCATTCTATAAGAAAAAATGTAATTTCAGATTGCTTTACTGGCAAATTACATGAAACATTTAAGGAAGAAATAATATCAATTTTACACAAAGTAGTTCAGAAAATAGGAGAGGCAGAGCATTTCTTAATTCAGTTTATGAAGCTAGCTAAACCTTAATACTGCAACCAGACAGATACATTATGAGAAAACTACAGACAACATCCCTCAGGAACATAGTTGTATAGGTCCTTAACAACATATCAAATCTAATCTGATTTAAATCTAATCTAATACTATGTAAAAATGATATTACAACCAAATGGGGTTTACTCAGAGTGCAAAGTCAGTTTAACATTTGAAAATCAAACTAATTCACCATGTCAACAAAACAAAAGGAAAAAAAAACACATAATAAGCTTAACACATGCAGAAAAAGTACTGATAGAATTCAATATCCATGTCTGATTAAAAGTCAGAAAACAAGAAATGGAAGGGAACTTCCTCAACTTAATAAAAGGCATCTGTAAAAATCCTATAGCTAACTTCATGATAAAAGATGCAATACTTTTCCTTCTAACATTATGAAGGCAGAGACGTCGCTGTCACCATTTTAATTTAGCCTTTTAAATTAGAAGGCAGAGATGTTGTTTTCACCATTTTAATTTAGGAAGTCCTGGCAAGTGCATGCAATGGGATCGTTAATACTGAGTGTCAACTTGATTGGACTAAAGAATACAAAGTATTGATCCTGGGTGTGTCTGTGAGGATGTTGCCAAAAGAAATTAACATTTGAGTCAGTGGGCTGGGGAAGGCAGATCCACCCTTAATCAGCTGCCAGCAAATATAAAGCAGGCAGAAAAAACGTGAAAAGGAGGAGACTGGCCTATCTTCCTAGCCTACATCTTTCTCCTGTGCTGGATGGTCCCTGCCCTCAAATAGACTCCAAGTTCTTCAGTTTTGGGACTTGGACTGGCTCTCCTTGCTCCTCAGCTTGCAGATGGCCTATTGAGGGAACTTGTGATTGTGTAAGCTAATACTTATACTCCCGTATATATATATACACACACACACACACACACACATACACTCCCCTTTATATATATGTGTGTATACACATACACACACACACGTACATACATACACACATATATATACACACACACATATATAAAGGGGAGTATATATGTGCATATATACATATATATATATGTGTGTATCCTTTTAGGTCTGTCCCTCTAGAAAACACTAATACAGATTTTGATATTAGGAGTGGTTCTAGAGGAAGAGAATATTAAGGATGGAATTCTTTCACTGGCTTTGGGGTTTTTTGGAGTTGGTTGCTTAATATGATTAGACCCCAAAATGCTATGGGCTGTACTTCTAATAGCATGGAGAGCACTGATAGTCCTTGGTGTGAACTGTTATGAACCAGAAATGCACCAATCCCCCAACCCAAATACTATTGCATAAAGTTAACAATATTTAAATGCTGATATGAAAAGGAAATTAAATGAAGATATTTTCTTAGTTCAAGTGTATACATGCACAAACATGTTTTTAACAGAAGGAGGAAGAAATACTCATGACAATTACAGTCCTCATTTCTACAACTGGTCACATGGTCGTAGCTGGTATTGATAACTACCTTCTTCTACTACCCATTCTGCTACCCTTTGCCTTCAGCAAACACCTCAGCAGGTCGTGGTTTTTTCCTGCTGGAGTGACCCAAATCCTAACGATCTGGGCCATTTGTAGTCCTGCCTGGATTGGGCTGTTGTAGTTTCCCATTGACCTTAATCACAGGGCATGGTAAAACTAAGAGACACCCTAATGGATCTCCTATATTCCCTTTATACTCTTCCTTACCTCCATTGCAGAGCAGTAGACTGATTTCATCTTGATAGTCTGGGTCAGTCACCCCAGTCAACACTGTAACTCCCTTCTGAGCCTGTTGACTTAAAGATAGGAGAAGCCAAAAGTATCCAGGTGGGGATCTTAACATCCAGTTTAATGGAATCATTGTTGCGTTTTCTGGCAGCAGTGTTTCTCCCTATAGAACTTAGACGTCTAGGCCAACAGAACATAATATCACGAGAACAGGAAGCAAAAATTTTGCTAGATCACTAGGGATGATGATGAATTGTGTCACTTCCACTTCCACTCCTTGATTCCTGGACCCCCGAATCTTGGCTATGGAAGAAACAGTACCATATATTGGACACTGATTCAGAGCATACATGGCCTTCTGGATAACTTTGCCCCAGCTCTGCAAAGTATTGTCACCTGGTTCGCATTGTAATTGTGACTTCAAAAGGCCATTCCACCGTTCTAACCAGCTGTGTCAGGACAATGGGCAACATGGTAAGACAAGTGAATTCCATGAGCATGAGCCCACTGCCACACTTCTTTGGCCATAAAGTGAGTGCCTTGGTCCGAGGCAATGCTGTGTGGAATACCATGATGGTGGATAAGGCATTCCATTAGTCCACAGATGGTAGTCTTGGCAGAAGCATTGCATGCAGGATAGGCAAATCCATATCCAGAGTAAGTGTCCATTCCAGTGAGGACAAACCTCTGCCCTTTCTGTGACAGAAGAGGTCCAATATAACTAACCCGTCACCAGGTAGCTGGCCAATCACCCCAAAGAATGATGCCATATCAAGGGCACAGTGTTGGTCTCTGCCGCTGGCAAACTGGGCACTCACTAGTGGCCATAGCCAGGTTAGCCTTGGTGAGTGGAAGTTCATGTTGCTGAGCTCATGCATTACCTCCATCCTTGCCACCATGGCCACTTTGTTCATGGGCCCACTGGGTGATGACAGAGGTGGCTGCAGAAACAGGCTGAGTGGTATCCACAGTACAGGTCAAACTATCCACTTGATATTAAAATCCTCCTCTTCTAAGGTCACCCATCAGTGAGCACTCACATGGGATACAAATATCATCAGTTTTTGACTACTCAGAGAGGTCCATCCACATACCTCTTCCCCAAATTTATTTGCCACCAATTTTCCAATTATGCTTCTTCCAAGTCCCTGACCATCCAGCCAAACCAGTATATAATCGCACATCTGGCCATTTCTCCTTTTAAGCAAAGTGCACAACCAGGTGCACTGCTCAAAGTTCTGTCCACTAGGAAGATTTCCCTTCACCACTGTCCTTCAGATATGTCCTAGAAAGGGGCTGTAGTACTGCAGCTGTCCACTTTCGAGTGGTGCCTGCATATCATGCAGAGCCATCTCTGAACCAGGCCCTAGTCTTCTCTTTCTCTGTCAGCTGATCATAGGAAACTCCCCCATGAGGCCATCGGTGTAGGCTGTGGAAGAAAAGGCACGGTGGCAGGAGTGGTGACCATGGGCATTTGAGCCACTTCCTCATGTAACTTGTGCCTTCAGGAACTGCTTAAGCCCGATCACATATATACCACTTCCATTTGATGATAGAATGCAGCTGTTCATGACCCACTTTATGGCTAGATGGGTCAGAAAGCTCCCAGTTCATGATAGGCAGGTCAGGTCACATGATGATTTGATGACCCATAGTCAAATGTTCAGTTTCCATCAAAGCCCAGTAATAGGCCAAGAGCTGTCTCTCAAAAGGAGAGTAGTTATCTGCAGAAGATGTCAGGGTCTTGCTCCAAAATTCTAGAGACCTCCACTGTGATTCACCTACAGGGGCCTGCCAAAGGCTCCAGACAGCATCCCTGTCTGTCACTGACTCCTCAAGCACCACTGGATATGCTGGGTCATATGGCTCAAGTGGCAGAGCAGCTTGTACAGCAGTGTGGACCTGTTGCAGAGCCTTCTCCTGTTCTGGACCCCACTCAAAATGCAGCCTTTCAGGTCACTCAATAAAAGGGCTGGAGTAACATACCCCAAATGGGCAATATGGTGCCTCCAAAATCCAAATAGGCCTACTAGGCGTTGTGCCTCTTTCTTGGTTGTACAAGGGGCCAAATGCAGCAACTTATCCTTCACCTTAGAAAGAATATCTCAACCACTGGAACTCTAAAATTTTACTGAGTAGAAGGTTCCTGAATTTTAGTCAGATTTATTTCCCATCCTCTGGCATGCAAATGTCTCACCAATAAGTCCAATGTGTTTGCTACTTCTTGCTCACTGGATCCAATCAGCATAATGTCATCAATGTAATGGACCAATGTGATATCTTGTAGAAGTGAAAGTGATCAAGGTCTCTTTGAATAAGATTATGACACAAAGCCAGAGAGTTTATATACCCCTGAGGTAGGACAGTAAAGGTATATTCCTGGCCTTGCCAGCTGAAGGTAAATTGCTTTTGGTGCACCTTATGGACAGGAATGGAGAAAAAAAGCAGTTGCCAAGTCAATAGCTGCATACCAGGTACCAGGAGACGTGTTAGTTTTCTCAAGCAAAGAGACCACGTCTGACACAGCAGCTGCAATTGGAGTCACCACTTGGTTAAGCTTATGACAATCCACTGTCATTCTCCAAGATCCATCTGTCTTCTGCACAGGCCAAATGGAAGAGTTAAATGTGGATGTGGTGAGAATCACCACCCTTGCATAGTTCAAGTCCTTGATGATGGCACTAATCTCTGCAATCCCTCCAGGGATGCAATATTGTTTTGGATTTACTATTTTTTCTAGGTAGAGGCAGCTCCAATGGCTTCCATTTGGCCTTTCCCCACCATAATAGCCCTCACCCTACCTGTCAGGGAGCCAATGTGGGGGGTACTGCCAGCTGCTAAGTATGTCTATGCCAATTATGCATTCTGGCACTGGGCAAATGACCACAGGACAAGTCCAGGGACCGACTGGACCCACTATAAGTCAGAAGTGAGCTAAAATGCCATTAATTACCTGACCTCCATAAACCCCTATTTTAACGGGAGGACCACAGTGATGTTTTGAAATTAGCGTCGGCTCAGAGCCAGTGTCCAGTAGTCTTCAAAATTTCTGGTCATTTCCCTTTCTCCAGTGCACAGTTACCCTGGTAAAAGGCTGGAGGTCTCCTTGGAAAAGATGGGAGAAACATTTACAGCATAAAGTGTTGATAGTGTAGTGGGGTCCTTCCTCAAGGGGACCTGGCCTTTCTTTCATTCAAGGGGTTCTGGGTCTGCAAACTGGCTCAAGTCTGGAAATTGATTGAGGGGCCATGATTCTCTGTTTTTATAATTCAAATTAGTCTTCTGCCCATTCAACCTAGAAGTTTGCTGCTCATATAAATTAAGTAGGAATGCAGTAGGCTTCCTATAAATTTCACTTCTAGGAACACCATGATTAATTAGCCAAGGCCAGAACTATACACAAGTCAGACTATTCTGATTGCCACTTTGCCTTTGCTGTCCATTACTATAACTACACCCACCTTGCCTTTGATGGTTGAATGCCGTCACTTGGCCCCAGCAACTTGGGATACAATTATTCCCATTATATTTAAATTTCGTAGTTGAGTGACTGTGGTTCCCACTGTTAGATCTGACCTACACAGAAGAGCAATTACAGGGCTCTTCAAAGATGCAGGTGCTGCCCTCACAAATCTATTTCACAGGGCATTGGTCAAGGGTACATATCTTCTGGACCCTCCCAGCTGGGATGAGTATATCTGAAGTGACTAATCCACTCCCACATCCCAATCTCCCTAAGCCTTTGGGTCCCTTCCTCTCCCTAAGCCTTTGAAACCAAGGGTAATCAGGCATTTCCATCTGCTCACAGTGGGTGATCTTTTAATCCATATTTCAGCTAACCAAACAAATAAACTATTAGAACCTTTATTAACTCCCCCAAGCTGCAAGACTAAATGCAGAGTCCCTACTTAGTGGGCCCAAATCAATACATCTAGCCTTATCCAGCTCTATGTTCCTTCCACCATTATCCCATACCCTTAATATCAATTCCCATGCCTGTTCTCCAGATTGCTGTTTCCATAAATTAGAGAACTCAAAACAGTTCTTTTCAAGTGTGGCGTACCTCCTCATGGGTCACATTTTCAACCTCACCTCCAGGGGCCTACTGGGACTTTAGTGTAGTTATAGGTCTAGAAGCAAACAGGGGTTTTGGGGGTGGCTCCTAAGGAGAATCAACATTATTTTGCCTGGCAACTGCCTCAGGGGAGGCCATTATTATTGCCCCAGGCAGCACAGGGTTTATCTCCTCAGATAAAGGTGGAAAGACTGATGGCACCATGAGCCAGGGAGGGGATGTTGCCACTACTGGATATGGGGGAAGCTGTTCCTTCTGACAAAAACAGTTCAGAAGAGTTCACAAACTTAGTGTCCCCAGCTTCATCAGGGTCCTTCCACATGTCCCGATTCCAAGTTTCAGGATCCCATTCTTTTCCAATCAATGCCCTCACTTTAACAGTAAACATCTGGTGAGGCTGCACATGCACTTTTCATTGCAATTCATCCACTTGCATGATAAGAGCTTGTGTTTGTTTTTCCACAATTTCAGTTCTTTCTCTACAGGAGATAGGACTCTTAGGGCAATCTTAGCAGATTTGAGGTTCAATATCTGCTTCCTATTTAAACTGCCTATTCTAACTCAGGGAGTTAGAATTCCTGAGTTCATCATTTTCTTTCATCACTTTGTCCACTGAACATAGGAGCAACCAACCATCTTCATTTTGTTCCTTGGTTCTCCACATATGGTATTTGTATAGAGTCACTAAACACCTTGCCTCTCATAAGCAGTGAATCAGGAGTGTCAAATGCATGTATTTTGCCTAACTGTCTAAACAGTACCTGCCAAGAACTATCAGTGTTTTCCATACTATTAGAAGTAGAGTCCTTAGCATTTTGGGGTCTAATTGTATTAAGCAGCTAACTCCAGAAACCCTAAAACCAACAAAAGAACTCCATCCTTAATATTCTGTTCCTCTAGAACCACTCCTAGTATCAAAATCTGTATTAGTCAGGGTTCTCTAGAAAGACAGAACTAGTAGGATAGATAGATATATAAAGGGGAGTTTATCAAGTATTAACTCACATGATCCCAAGGTCCCACAATAGGTCATCTGTAAGCAGAGGAGCAAGGAGAGCCAGTCCAAGTCCCAAAACTGAAGAACTTGGAGTCTGATGTTCAAGGGCAGAAAGCATCCAGCATGGGAGAAAGATGTAGGCCAGAAGGCTAGGCCAGTCTAGTCTTTTCACATTTTTCTACCTGCTTTATATTTTAGCCATGCTGGCAGCTGATTCAATGGTGCCCACTCAGATTAAGGGTGGGTCTGCCTTCAGCCCATTGGCTCAAATGTTAATCTCCTTTGGCAACACCGTCACAGACACACCCAGAATGAATACTTTGCATCCTTCAATCCAATCAAGTTGACACTCACTATTAACCATCACTCCCTCCCAAGACTGAACTAGAAAGAAATTGAATCCCTGAATAGACCAATAACAAGTAATAAATAGCCTACCAACCAAAAAAAGCCTAGGACCAGACAGATTTACAGCTGAATTCTACCAGAAATACAAAGAGGAGCTGATACCATTTCTTCTGAAACTATGCCAAACAGTTGAAAAGTAGGGACTCCTCCCTAACTCATTCTATGAGGCCAGCATCATCCTGATACCAAAATCTGGCAGAGATACAACTAAAAAGAAAACTTCCCTGATGAACATCAATGCAAATTTTCTCAATAAAATACTGGCAAACCAAATACAGCAGCACATCAAAAAGCTTATCCACCACAATCAAGTTGGCTTCATTCCCAGGATGCAAGGCTGTTTCAACATATGCAAATCAATAAACACAATTCATCACATAAACAGATCTAAAGTCAAAAACCATGATCCAAGATGGCGGATTAGACACAACTCCAGTGCACAACACCCAGCGAAGAGATGCAGAAACCCAGAGATCTAGCTCCAACCGAGGTACCAGGTGCATTTCAACTGGTCTGGTCCAGGGGTGAGCAAAGCCCACTCAGGGCAGACCGAGGCGGGGAGGGGTGCTGCTTCACCCAGAAAGTGAATCTGACCGGCGAGTGGGAGGCTCCACCTCTGGTGCTCCGGTCCAGATACAGCGCTTCCCCAAAGCCTCAGCAATACACAGAACATAGGATCTTTGCCAGTCAAGTGCCGGGAATTACAAGTGTGGAGTTGAATAAGAGTCTGCAGACTGAGCTATTGCCCCCTCCCCCCACCCGGAGAGAGAGGGAGTTGTAAGCGGGAGCAGCTGGGCAGCCCCTACCCCATGACCAGAGAGAGAGAAAGCTGAAAGGGGAGACTGCCAGGTGTGGCTGGGCGGGTCCCTAACCTCCCCCCACAAACCCCAGAGGGCTGAAGCTCTGACTCTAGTGGGTTGCGTAGCCAGTGCCACAGTCTGAGAGAGAACCCTGAATGATCCAGCCCAGTGGAGGAAGGGCACAATCCACCACTAGAGGGCTGGGACTGGGCTACATGTTTTAACAAAAAACACAGGAAGCCTACGTAGCAACGGGATAACCTAGCAGTGCCTACCGGTCAACGGAAGAGGTGGGCCTAATCTCCCAGCACAAACAAAAAAGACACAGGAAGCTTCCCCTAGTAACCTGAAGGAGTCCCTAGAAACCCAGTAGCGCCCCCATAGGCAGACAAGCGACCTCATCAAGCAGCTCTCTGACACCACAGCCAGGTAAATCCACAAAGATGGGAAAAAACAGTGCAAAAAAGGTGAAACCATCAAAGACCAGAACACCTCTTCACCTTCAAGGGATCATAACTCCTCGACAACACAGGATCACAACTTGGCCAAGAAGGAGTGCAAAGAATTGACGGAAACAGGATTCAGAAGGTAGATAATAACAAACTTTTCAGAGCTAAAGGAACACGTTCTAACTCAATGCAAAGAAACCAAAAACCTTGAAAAAAGGTTAGATGAAATGCTAACTAGAATAACCAGCTTAGAGAAGAACATAACGACTTGATGGAGTTGAAGAACACAGCACGAGAACTATGTGAAGCAAACACAAGTTTTAATAGCTGAATTGATCAAGCAGAAGAAAGGATATCAGAGATTGAAGATCAACTCAATGAAGTAAAAAGAGAAGGCAATACAAGAGAAAAAAGAGTGAAAAGAAATGAACAAAGACTCCAAGAAATATGGGATTATGTGAAAAAACCTAATCTACGCTTGATCAGTGTACCTGAATGTGACGGAGAGAATGAATCCAAGCTGGAAAACACACTCCAGGATATTATCCAGGAGAACTTCCCAAGCCTAGCAAGGCAGTCCAAATTTCAAATTCAAGAAATACAGAGAACTCCACAAAGATATTCCTCAAGAAGAGCAACCCCAAGGCACATAATTGTCAGATTCACCAGGGTCGAAATGAAGGAAAAAATGCTAAGGGCAGCCAGAGAGAAAAGTCAGATCACCCACAGAGGGAAGCCAATCAGACTCACAACAGATCTCTCAGCAGAAACTCTACAAGCCAGAAGAGAGTGGGGCCAATATTCAACACCCTTAAAGGAAAGAACTTTCAACCCAGAATCTCATAACCAGCCAAACTAAGCTTCATAAGTGAAGGAGAAATAAAATCCTTTACAGACAAGCAATTATTGAGAGATTTTGTCACCACCAGACCTGCCCTACAAGAGCTCCTGAAGAAACACTAAGCATGGGAAAAGGAACAAGTACCAGTCACTGCAAAAGCAAACCAGTTGGCAAAGACCAAAAATGCAATGAAGAAAATGAGTCAACTAATGAGAAAGAAAACCAGCCAGTAACAAAATGGCAGGATCAAATTCACACATAACAATATTAACATTGAATGTAAATGGCCTAAACGCCCCAATCAAAAGACACAGACTGGCAAAAAAAATTTTTGCAATCTACCCATCTGACAAAGGGCTAATATCCAGAAGCTACAAAGAACTAAAACAGATATACAAGAAAAAAAACCCCATTCAAAAGTGGGTGAAGGATATGAACAGACACTTTTCTTTTTCTTTTTTTTTTTAATATATATATATTTTTATTGCATTTTAGGTTTTGGAAGAACATGCAAGATTGTTGCATAGGTACACACATGGCAGTGTGATTTGCTGCCTTCCTCCCCCATCACCTATATCTGGCATTTCTCCCCATGCTATCTCTCCCAACTCCCCCACCCCCCGCTGTCCCCTCCCCTTTTTCTCCCCCCCCACAGACCCCAGTGTGTGATGCTCCCCTCCATGTCCATGTGTTCTCATTGTTCAACACCTGCCTATAAGTGAGAATATGTGGTGTTTGATTTTCTGATGAGCAGACACTTTTCAAAAGAAGACATATATGAGGCCAACAAACATATGAAAAAATGCTCATCATCACTGGTCATTAGAGAAATGCAAATCAAAACCACACTGAGATATCATCTCACGCCAGTTAGAATGGCGATCATTAAAAAATTGGGAGACAACAGATGCTAGAGAGGATGTGGAGAAATAGGAACACTCTTACACAGTTGGTGGGAGTGTAAATTAGTTCAACCATTGTGGAAGACAGTGTCGCGATTTCTAAGGATCTAGAAATAGAAATTCCATTTGACCCAGCAATCCCACTATTGGGTATATACCCAAAGAACTATAAATCGTTCTACTATAAAGACACATGCACACGTATGTTCATTGCAGCCCTGTGTACAATAGCAAAGACCTGGAACCAACCCAAATGCCCATCAATGATAGACTGGACAAAGAAAATGTGGTATACTACACAGCCATGAAAAACGATGAGTTCGTGTCCTTTGTAGGGACTTGGATGAATCTGGAAACCATTCCCCAGCAAACTGACCCAAGAACAGAAAGCCAAGCACCGTATGTTCTCTTACAGTTGGGTGTTGAACAACAAGAACATGTGGACTCAGGGAGAGGAGCATCACACACAGGGGACAGTTGGGGGGGGGTAGGGGAGAGACAATGGGGGGTGGGGAGGGAGGGGAGGGTGCGGAGGGATAACATGGGGGAGAAATGCCAGATGTAGTATGCACCTAAAGTAAAATAAATAAATTATTTTTTAAAAAAAACATGATTATCTCAATAGATGCAGCAAAGACCTTCAATAAAATTCAACATGCCTTCATGTTAAAAACTCTTAATAAACTAGGTAATGAAGGAATATACCTCAGAATAACAAGAGCCATTTATGACAAACCCACAGTCAATGTCATACTGAATGGGCAACAGCTAGAAGCATTTCTCTTAAAAACTGGCACAAGACAAGGATGCTTCTCTCACCACTCCTATTCAATATCGTATTGGAAGTTCTGGCCAGGACAATCAGGCAAGAGAAAGAAATAAAGTGTATTCAAATAGGAAGAGGGGGAAGTCAAATTGTCTTTGTCTGCAGATGACATGATCCTGTATCTAGAAAACTGTAACATCTCAGCCCAAAAGCTTAAGCTGATAAGCAACTTCAGCAAAGTCTCAGTATATAAAATCAATGTGCAGAAGTCACAGGCATTTCTATACACCACCAACAGGCAAGCAGAGAGCCAAATCATGAATGAACTCCCATTCACAATTGCTACAGGGAGAAAAAAATGCCTAGGAATACAACTAACAAGGGAAGTGGAGGACTTCTTCAAGGAGAACTACAAACCACTGCTCAAGGAAACCAAAGAGGACACAGACAAATGAAAAAATATTCCATGCTCATGGATAGAAAAAAATCAAATCATGAAAATGACCATACCACCCAAAGTAATTTATAGATTCAATGCTATTCCCATTAAACTACCATTGACATTCATCACAGAATTAGAAAATACTATTTTAAAATTCATATGAAACCATATGGAAATTCATATGGAAAAAAAGGCTCATATAGCCAAGACAATCTGAAGCAAAAAGAACAAAGCTGGAGGCGTCATGCTACTCAGACTTCAAAGTATACTATAAGACACAATCACTGAAACAGCATGGTATTTATACAAAACGAGACACATGGACCAATGGAACAGAATAGAGAGCTCAGAAATAAGACTGCACATCTACAACCATCTGATCTTCGACAAACCTGTTAAAAACAAGCAATGAGGAAAGGATTCCCTATTTAATAAATGATGCTGGGAAAACTGGCTATCCATACACAGAAAATAGAAACTGGATCCCTTCCTCACACCTCATACAAAAATTTACTCAAGATGTATTAAAGACTTAACTATAAAACCCAAAACTATAAAAACCATAGAAGAAAATCTAGGCATTACCATTCAGGACATAGGCATGGGCAAAGATTTCATGATGAAATGGCAAAAGGCAATTACAACAAAAGAAAAAATTTACAAATGGGATCTAATTAAACTAAAGAGCACAGCAAAAGAAACTATCATCAGAGTGAACAGACAACCTACAGAGTGGGAGAAAATTTTTGCAATCCATCTGACAAAGGTCTAATATCCAGAATCTACAAGGAACACAAACAAATTTACAAGAATAAAACAAAAAACCTCATTAAAAAGTAGGCAAAAGACATGACCAGACACTTCTCAAAATAAGAGAATCATGCAGCCAACAAACATATGAAAAAAAGCTCAACATCACTAATCATCAGAGAAATGCAAATCAAAATCGCAATGAGATACCATCTCACACCAGTGAGAATGGAGATTATTAAAAAATCAAGAAACAACAGATGTGGGCGAGGTTGCAGAGAAACAGGGACACTTTTACACTGTTGGTGGGAATGTAAATTAGTTCAACTATTGTGGAAGACAGTGTAGTGATTCCTTAAAGATCTACAGCCAGAAATGCCATTTGGTCCAGCAATCCCATTACTGGGTATACACCCAAAGGAATATAAATCATTCTATTACAAAGATACATGCACCCCTATGTTCATTGTAGCACTATTCACAATAGCAAAGACATGGAATCAACCCAAATGCCTACCAACGATAGACTAGATAAAGAAAATGTGGTACGTATACACCATGGAATACTATGCAGGCATAAAAAAGGAATGAGATAATGTCCTTTGCAGGGACATACATGAAGCTAGAAGCCGTTATCCTCAGCCAACTAACACAGAACAGAAAATCAGGCACCGCATGTTCTCACTTACAAGTGGGAGCTGAACAATGAAAACACAAGGACACAGGGAGGGGGAACACCACCGCTGGGGCCTGTCAGGGGGGTGAGGTGGGGAAGGGAGAGCATTAAGAAAAATAGCTAATGCATGCTGGGCTTAATACCTAGGTGATGGGTTGATAGGTACAGCAAACCACCAAGGCACACATTTACCTATGTAACAAACCTGCACATCCTGCACATGTACCCCAGAACTAAAAATAAAAGAAAAAAAAAGAAAAGGAAAAGGAAAGCCAAAAACTGAACAGAAATATCTGCAATACATATATCTGACAAAGCGTCCAGACTACACAAATAACTTTTACAACCTAATGAGATGATTTTAAAATGGGCTAAGTATTTGAGGACACTTCACAAAGTAAGATTTACTGATGGCCAAAACTGCATGAAAAGATCCTCATCATCGTTAGTCATCAGGAAATACAAATATAACCCATAATGAAGTATCACTATATATCCAAGACAATGGCTTAAAAAAGTACTGGCAATACCAATAATGGCAAGAATGTGGAGCAACTAGAGACCACATGCACTGTTAGTCGGAATGTAAAAATGGCACAACCAGGCAAACAGTCTGGCAGTTGTTTATCAAGTTAAATGTACACTTCTCCTTTGATCCAGGAATTCCTTAGTATTTGAGAAATGATCATGTATGTTCACATAAAGACCTGTATGTGAATGTTCATAGCATTCAGAATAGCTAAAAACTAGAAATAATTTGAATTCTCATCAACAGGTAAAATAAACAAATTGTGTTTTTCCATACAGTGGAATATTGCTCTACAATAGAAATCAATGAATTACTGATCACACAACAATATGGATACATCTCAAAAAGCATTGCATTGCATGAAAATAAAAGCCAGGCACAAAAGAGGACATAGTGTATGATTCCATTTATGTAAAATTCTAAGAAAGACGGAACTATAACAATGAAAAGCAGATCCACAGTTGCTTGGGCTGGTTGGCGGCTTGGGATATTGACTTGCCAAGTGGCATAAAAGCATTTTGGAGGGGGTGGTGATTGTGGCAGTGGTTACTTGAGTATATGCATTTGTCAAACCTTACCAAACTATACACTTAAAATCAGTGCCTTTTATATGCAGATTATATCTTGATAAAGCTAATTTTTAAATTATACATATATATAATATGCAGCATATACTTAAGGGTTCAGTAAGACACATTCAAAAGTATAGAACAGTAATATTTCAAAGGTGATATTAAAAATATTTAACAATGGGAAGCACAAGCATTGACCAATCAGAACAAATGGTAGGTCTGAACAGTTTGTACAGCCAACCCATGTGAATGAGATGAGTGTTAGCCCCGAAAAACAAGAGGTATCAATGAGTGGTAGGTAGATGTCCTTTTTCTTCCTTTTGCTTATCTATATTTCTTAATATTCTGTAACAATCACGTACTTTAAAATAAGAACAAAATCTATCTTTAATTATAAAGAAGAAAAATGGTACCCTGTTGATAATCACATTTTATACTGTTATAAAATTCTAACGAATCTAAAAACCCTAATGGAACTTTTAAATAATAGATATGAGAAATGGTATACTAAAAACAGCATTGAATTAGAAGGTAAAAATGGATAAAACTATAAAAATATTCTCTGTCTACTCCAAAGAAAATAGTGAGACATATTTTTAAATTATTATCAGTTTAATATTTTAAAATGCCCTCCGTTTGCTCCTATCCCCACCTAGATGTCCATATAATTGATTAGGTTTAAGAGAGAGATCATTTCTTCAAATTGTCCAGGTTCTGAAATGCCATACTGCTCAAAATGCATTATATAGTATGTTCCAGTGGGTATCTTGGTATAGGTCAAACTTCAGAATCTATCTGAGCAAGTCAGGAAATCAAATGATAATTATCAACCCTGGATAAATTTTTATAGCAAAATTATAGCCCATGACAAGCAGAGTTGTTGCTGTCTCTTCCTAGCAAGACTACCACTGTCTCTATGGCTCACCACAGCAACGAACCTTTGCTCCGAGCAATTCTTCAGAGGTAAGCACAATAAAAACCTGGCTATAAGAATAGTCGCTGAGAAGCTATGATCAGCAAATAATGACCAGGGAGCCCCCTTCATCATGTTTCTCTCTATTAACAGAGAAACTGCACCAGCTTCCCCTCAGCCCAGTCGGGAGTCAATGGATGGTTTAGCAATAGGACTCCTTTCTGAAACTCTGAAAACCCCAGAGTAAAATTATGCTACTGTACAGTCTCCTAATGTTGCTTTACAATTGCAGCTCAAATTTGTCATTTTAAAAGCACTGCAGCCTACTGTGAGTTCACAGTTTTCTTTAATGATTTGCAAATCTTGGTGTTTTTTAACAGCTCATTTGTGTGCTGCGGCTACTGTGGTAACACCTGCGCCTAAATAGTTATTGCTTATAATACCCTGGGCTGTCAGGACGTGCAGTAAATGAGAGGCAGTGCGGTATCTTTCACCTTTTCCAGCCTAATTCACTCACTCCTCCCCCATTTGAAGACAAGCATACTGAGTCTGATGGAGCTGCTATGTCAGCTCCCAAAGCCCTCTTCCCCCTCGACTCATGGGACGTCTGTTATCAGCAGCTGCTGATCACCCTGCTCTGTTACATGGAAAGACACAGGAAGAAGATGGCAGCCAGGAACCACCAGAGTCTTTCCCCTCCTGTGAACAGAGGAAGACTGAACGCTCTGACTTTGAAGATGGAATATCAACTTGTTCCCAGATGACAACTACAAGAAAAATATACAGAAGTTTCCGTGAGGCACACAACGTGGCATTTCTACAAGATGTTCTATTTACATCACGTTACTAAATCCAGCTTCATGTTACTGTCATTCACCCCTTAAATGAGGATTAGAAGCACCTTTACAGTTAACAAGTATTATGTAACAACTTTTCTTCTCTAATTCCAAATTACTTGTTTATCTCTTATGTAATAGTAATAATGGCAGATGTTTACTGAACAATACTATGCACCTGACATTGTTCTAAGCTTACATGCATTAACTCATTTAATCCTCAAAACAACCTGTTGTTATGATGAGTCAGGATTTGAACCCAGAATCTGTCTCCAGAGTCTTTGCCATACTGAGATAGATCAAAGATCAGACTCTCTTCCCCTATAGAAGTGAACCTCTCATGAAGCCACCCAAGGACTCAGAATAAAGTGGGCTATGACTATGTTTCAAAATGTCTCAGGACAGACAGGAAAATCTCCAGGATTCTATGTGTGTCATAACTGCCTCACCTTACCTGCAAAAGTCTTTTGTCTAACCAGAGTATGGTTGGCTCTGATGGAAGATATCATCAGTGATTTTCAAAAATGGAAATGGCCTCATTGTGATTTTTTTTAGGTTTAAAATACTCTTGGTAAATTCTCTAGGGTACAGTCCCCATATGGTGCCCCAAGAGCTGAAGATCACACCTCTTCAAAATATTATCAGCTACACTGGAAGCTGCTTTCCATCTGTAATGTTCTCTCACTGGGCCCATTCAAGAGAAGCAGAAAATGACACTGCCCAACTCATTTCCCCCCTGAGCCCTTAACCACTTTCGCCTCCAGTCAGCACCTATGATCTCTGAGGGCTGCCACCAAGCTGCCAAAGCCTGTTTTGCCTGCAGGCAGAGAGAACCAGAGGGGTCCCTCCAGAGCAGTCCTTGGCCAATGACAGACACCATAGTAGATATACCCCAGCCCCTAACTCCTTCTAGAGACAACTCTGAGATGTGATTACGTTGTCTTCAGAGCTCTCCTGCAAAATGGAGCCAAAGTCTCCCATCATAGAACTGGACATAATGTTGCACCCTTCTCGGCCTCCTTTCCTTCCCTGTCTTACTTCACCATCCTCTTACGGTTTTCCTGGGATCACTTCATAATAAATCACTTTCATTGACACCAGCGTCTTTGGTTTGCATCTGGAGAACCTCATCTATGAGTGGAGACTGGCACACAGTGAACTGAGGGTGATGCAGGACATCCAGAAGGTCCCTCCGAAGTCCCACCTCTGTGTATGGTCTAAACAAACATTGCAGGTCATTAACACTCCTGTTCTGTGCAAGGGAAATCTTGGTCCCTTGGCAGAAACGGATGGATTGTTATGATCTCATTAACACTGTGCTTGTTCACCCGTGAGCTACTCCTCAAAAATTTTTTAAAAATCACAGAGGTCAAGTTATTGTGAGAGTGATGGCCAAAGTGTTCTCACACAATATAACTGAATGAAACCTCTCAAGGAGGAAACTTTGAACAGATGCCCCAGTAATTGTGGCTTCAACAACAAAAAAACCACAATGGATTCAATGGCTCAAAACACTGGCAGCCTAGGAGCCAGACAGATGCCTGTGCTAAACAACTGTGTTCTCAAGTCTAGAAGGAGGATAGAGGCCTAGAAAGGATAGAAGACCAGCCCAAATCTCTCATTTCATGGTCTTGGTTCCTGTAAATCAAATGTTCATGTTAAACATTTTTCACAGTAGTTTTAAACTTTAATTACATACACTACTAAAGCAAAGATCAAAATCTCTGCAAAGGTTCTTTTTTATTTTTTATGATGAAGTATTTATTAGTGTGTCTCTTTGGAACAGATTTCCTACTCCAGGCCTGAAAAGAAATTCCACATAGAAATCATTCTCAAAACACTTTTTAAATTCTTGAGAGTTTGTTCTTCTTTCTCATCTCATGCAATGACTTGTTAATAAGGAATAATTAAAATAGATTCTTCTTAATAAGGTGGGAAGGGATGCATTGCATTTCAAAAATACTTTTAAATATAAAATCTTCAAGTACACCAATGTCTATAACAGAGAAATTAAGGTCTAGTACATTTCAATCAATGGAGTAACAGCAAAAGATCTGCTTCATGCAATAGATCAGCCTGACCGAACGGAAAGAATTACAATCTGTTAATATCAATGTGGACCAGGCAAAACACCATCCCTCTTACGTGTATGTGACTATGATAGTTCTGCACTTCTTTCTATCCTGGATTCTGAGCACCCAATTCTGTTATCCAAGGAGCTTGACATTCCCCCAAAATGTCCCAGAGCAGATTTCATGAGTTGTTCAACTGGACCCAGCCAGCAGCTTCAGGTTAGAACTTCACCTGGGTTGATGTGAGAGAAAATCCACCCCCAGTGAAACCAGGGCCATCTGGTTTGGTGATTAAGAGGGTGTCCTCCATGGGTGCTTTGTTCTTGTTTCTGTAAGAGAAGAGGTGAGAAAGTTAGCTTCCTTACCATCCTTTTTGTCTAAGTTTGATGTTTGCTGATCCTAGGGTGCGGTAGCCACTGAAAACTACTTTGATTACAGCTTCTAGTTTTGGACAAGGTAGTTGTTTAAATCTAATTAGGTGTTCACCGATAAAACATAAAATTAGGACAAGAATCTTTAAATGCAAAACATGCTCTCCTAATGTTTATTTAAATATGACAGAAGACTCATTATAACTCAAACACTGTGTATTTGGTGACTTCTGACTTGTAATCATCTTCCTGTTATATAAAACATTTCTTTAGCACCAAAGATCAGTCAGAAGAATCTTTTTCTTGGCTCATTTATAATGACTAATTTGTCACTTATCAACTTTTATATTCTAAAGTTCTGGCAGCAACTTATAAATATTTACCACACACAAGGTATCTTCATCAAATTTGGATATTTATAAAACACAAATTTTCCTGTAACCCTAGACAAGCAACCATTATTAGTAGAAATAGTTTAAGATACAAAAAAAGCTGGCGAAGGTAAATAAGATAGTATTTTTGGCAACAGATGAAGGGAATTCTGCCCTAAAACCCACATTCTTATATGGATGTCCTTTAAATACACACACACACACACACACACACACACACACACACACACACACACTCATATTCAGGCTTCCTACAGAAGTAACCTAGAGCTACATAAGTTATCTATCATACAACTAGGGGTCTTAGAGAAAACACCTTTGGAATCCCTGTTAAACAATAAAAATTATGCAAACTGCTAAGACTAAAATCAATTAGATTGGACAATTATGAATGGCTTACCCTACGGGAACAAACTATCTTCTGGAAAAGAATGTGACCGGAACTGCAGTCTATAGATCAGCCTGGGGATTTAGGGTAGGGTAGTCAGGGGCAGGGGCAGGGGCAGGCACAGGTGGTGATCACAGTGTGATCAGAGGGGGTGTTTAAGAAAAACAAAAGAAGGTAAAAAGGCACCAAATGATATGAGTTGCTATTTTGTAAAGGCATATGTGGAGAGAACATCCACAGAGATTATTCTAAATTATTCCACTGGAAGAGAACCTGTAGAGGATTGGTAATCAACCCATCTGTCTCTTAGCAGAATTGATTTCGTTATTGTGAAAAACCATTCTCCATAAATAGGACAAAAGCTTTAGCCTTGAGTGGATCCAGCAAAGCAGATTCTTTCCTATACTTTGGCAACTTGTCTGGCTCTTGACTCGTGTTAGAGGCAAGCAGCCCTCCCCCTCCTCCTGCCCTCTCTTGCCTTAAATAACCTGAATTTTCTTTTTCTGAAGGAGCTTAAGCTTAATGCTTCTGGCTTGGTCTAAGCTGACTAATGGGAATACTGTCTCCTTTATATTATCTTTTTAATGTATTTATAGACCACTATAATGACTCCCTCAGCCTTCTTCCTTCCAGTCTATACCACCTCAGCACTTTTGTTTTTGCCTCTTCGTATTTTTTTCTTCAGCATCTTTTTTGCTATCCTCCTATGAACTAATCTCTGTCTACCAGTTTATGGATCCCCCACAGAGATGGAACCGCCAATGGAACCCTAACTAGGTCAGAGTGGCTACTAGTAATACTAGTGAAGGACAAGAAGAGAACAGGTAAAGGCAAAGATTCTAGAGCTTTCTAGAACTTTCTAGTACTGCCCAGTTGAGCTTTCTGTTATACCCAGGCACTAGCCACATGTGGCTGTTAAGTACTTGAAATGTGACTAGTGAAACGGAGGAAGTGATTTCACTGTAATTTGTTTACCTTTAAATGGCCACAAGTGGCACATGGCTGGGCAGCACAGTGACAATGGATGGGCCCATCGAGAAGAGTTGAGCCAATATCCGGGGCAGCTCATGCTCTCTGTGTCCATCAAACTTTGGGGCAGGCAGTAATGACAAAGAAAACTAGGCCAAACCCCAGGGTCAAGGCAAGAAAATTAATCAGCTCTAGAAAGATAATAAACAGCCATGCTAGCTGTTTATTACAATGTAAACTAGACCATTGGTGTCCAAATGGAGTGTATGAACTTTAGAAAATGAATGAGATGATCCACTGTGGGTAGAAATAAGATATTAGACATTCTATTAATACTTTTTTCTTTAAAAATTAAAAAGTATGCCTTACTAAGAGTTACAAACTGACAGTGGTATCTTCATATAATTTATAAATTAAAATACATTGCAGGTAAATTTAAAACTATTCTGAAATAAAAAATTATGTAAAAGATATATGCATAATATAAAAAATATAAAAATTATTTAAAAGATATATGCATATATATGAGGGAAGCTGCAAGTTCAAAAATGTTTTACTGGCAGGGCACGGTGACTCATGCCTGTAATCCCAGCACTTTGGGAGGCCAAGGCTGGCAGATCGCTTGAGGCCAGGAGTTCAAGACCAGCCTGGCCAATATGACAAAACCCCATCTCTACTAAAAATACAAAAAAAAAAAAAGTAGCTGGGCATGCCGGTGCATGCTTGTGATCCCAGCTACTTGGGAGGCTGAGACATGAGAATTGCTTGAAACCTGGAGGCAGAGTGAGCCAAGATGGGCCACCGCACTCCAGCCTGGGTGACACAGTAAGACTCTGTCTCAAAACAACAAAAAGTTTTACTGATAAGGGTGTATAATCAAAAAGCTTAAAGACCACTGAGTTAGACACCTGCCTCATGTGGAAATTAATCATGTTGACATTTTATGAGCACAACCTTGATATCCTAAAAGAAAAATACAGTGTTTCCACTCCAGCATTCATTTAAGTTACATTTTTAATATTAGTGGTTCACTATGCATGAAAATCACCTGAGGAGCTTATTAAATTGCAGGTTTCCAGAGTCTGCTGAATCCAAATATCTTTTCCAGATATTTGGAAATGCAGGCCTGGGAACCTGCATGTTTAATAAATCTTGCTAGTGATTCTGAATCAGACAGATAGTTGCTAGACCGACACATGAAGACAGACTTACCTAAATTATAGCAGTATTTTACTCTACCACGGAACTGGCACCTAAATGTGGAACGGGGGAGTATTCTGATTTACAAGAAGGGCAGATTTTTGCTGGCAAATGAATTTGCATCCAGTTACTTTATATAACTTTGCTACTAACGAATCATAGGCAAATGCACTCAAGCCATATTTCACCACGTCCGTGAAATGTCCATGTGGATAAATACCAAGCATGACTTTCAGCCCATAATGTGAGTCACTACAAAATTAACTGGATGATTTTGGCAATGTCATGCAGCCAAAGCAAGTTTCAAACCTAGTTTGTTTCAAACCTGATTCATTTGGGCCCCTATTCTCACCCTGGGATCAGGCAAATTATACTAACAATGTGAAGAGAACTTTTGTTTTTCAATATGGGAGCATCCTGAAACCCAAAATGTTAACCTCACTTCTGCATTATCATCCCCTAGAAGAACAGGTCACATCAACTCTCCACAGAAGATGCTGAAGTCAGTCACTAGACATAGAATATGGTTCAGAGATAGTAACTATCTAAAAACCTAGGCAGGCAGGGCACTGTGGCTCACCCTGTAATCTCAACTCTTTGGGAGGCTGAGGCAGGAGGATTGTTTGAGGCCAGGTGTTCAAGACCGACCTGGGCAACATAGCAAGACCCTGTCACTACAAAAAAAAATTCAAAAATAAGTAAATAAATAAAACACAGGTGAAGTGCTAGTAGTTACAGTGGTACAGGGGCATCATTAGAAAGAACAGCTTTACTAAGCCCCGGTCCCTTAGCAAAAGCACATGTGGTTTTAAATGTGAATATGCTATACAAGGCTGATTTTGAACATCATTTGCAAACATAGTTATGACATTATTATCTCCAAACCATAGACCAGTGTTGGGGGGAAGAGTTGTATTACATTTCCTCTGCTCCATGGTAGATCCACCAATGAGCAGATATTAGTGGATCCCCTGTTAGGATCCCAAGGAGGGGACTCAATATCAGATGAGATACTGATCTTGCTCTGATACAAACTTAGTGACCTGTAGAATGTCATTTGTTTACCCTGTGACTTAGTTTACCCCGGTGAAACTTGCAACTCTGTGACTGTTTAGCAAATATTTTCTTATGTGTAAATAATAGGCACAACAAATTAGGACATTTGACTAATTCTTACATTTTAAGTTGTTCTTTACGTTTCTGAGCAAGGTATTTCTTCTTTAAATTCTGGAGTTCAAAAGTAAGTTTCTCCACCTCATGTTTATATTCTTTGCTCTGTACTTCATACATATTCAGTTCTGAAGACAAAACCTAACATGGCAAATAAAGCAGCGTTAACAAAAGATACAATATCCTTTTCTGAGAAATCTTTTAATCTCCCACCATTTACTGCAGTGGAGCTCAAGGTGCAAAACAACGGCCAAGTTTCACAATTAATCTGCGTGCTACCACCAGGTCAGGGTCCACATCTGAGTAGAAATCTGGCTGACGGCTGAAGATGCATCATCAGGTTGCCACTTTAAATAAAATACCATTCTCCTGCTTAAAAGGAGAACTATTAGACAACATTCGAACAGGCTCACAGATGAATGGTCTAATGTGCTTCAAGGAATATTATGAATAGAGACAGAAAAACTCCCAGACACACAATCTAAAATTGCCTTGAAAGCCTTTAAAAAAAAGAAGAAGAAAAGAAAGAAAGCAAGTATTCAAGAAAAACATCACTAGAGAGTGTGATTCATCTGAGGATTATGAAAAAAATTATTCTGAAATCATCCTGCCATCACTGCTAACTAAGCATTCAATTTATGTGTTTTCCAAGGTTGTGGTGCTGCTGACTGCCTGTCACCTCTTCACTGTGTTCTTTGGGACTCTTCAAAGGCTGACTGTCTGCTTCCTTCCATTGCTGTGTTCAGTGGCTGCTGCTGTGTTCAGTACCAGCTGGACAAGAAGAGTGGGGAATTCACTCATCTGCATAGGACATAGCACATGCCAAAGCTGGGGTGTGCTGCCCACCAAACTGAAAAGAAGGCTATTGTTCTAACAGGCATGCAATAGGCTGGATTTATTTTTCTTCTTGCTTGCTAAAGATTTGCATAAAAGGGAGATCTTAGCCTTCTTAGTGTTCATCTGATTCTGATCTCTTTCTTCTTCACTGCTGTGAAAATGATTCTGACTATGCTATCATAAGCTAAAGAATGTAATTTTCATGCTGGAAAAAAAAATTAAAAACACCTGTCTCAATAGTTAAATTCTTAGAAACAAAGACCCTGTTTCTAAACAATGAATGTAGAATTTCCTAAAAAAGTAGATCGGTATCAAGGACAAACTGGCAGACATGCTCAGTACCACCCACCTCTAAACCTCTTCATCAGGGGTCACATTTCATTCTAGCAAAAAAATTGGATTTCCTGAGAAAAAGGGTTAAAATCACAAAAGGCTCCTGTGAGCCTTTGTAGGCAACCCGGAGCTCTGTGTGAATAAGACAGATCTGTGCTTTTCTAATCTATATCTACCTCTGAGAAAACAAGAGAATAATTTGTTTTGCTTAAAATATTCAATGGTTTAAAGAAACAAAATAATCAAAATATTATGCCTTATGCAAAACTCAAATTATGTCAGGATACTCATGTGAAATGAACATTCACAGTGACAAATTGAAAATTAATGCTCTAATTAGCCTTGTTTCATCTAACCTTTTAAAATAAAAGGATGCAGTTTTACAATGTCCTATTTTTGAAGGGGTTAGCGCTATACTAGTAGGGTGGCATATATTTTACCCCAGGCAGAAAGTCAATGATTATTACCCTCATTGGGTAGGAAGTACCAGAATTCAACTGGCACATGCTTTATCCTGTGGCTGTGTGTGTAAAACTTCCCCGACATGCCAAGAATATCTAAGTACTTGCTTAGGAGGTAAAGCTCAAAATATAGTGTGAACATACACAATTTTTGAGAAAACTTTTAAAAGGCACATATAAAACACTCCATATCTCTGCAACTGAGGTTCTTATGTGACTTAGAAGAGTATCATGCTATCAAAAAATCTTGCCTGATTTTATTTCCCTTTCATGGTTACATATTTGACAGCTGGTCAGGAAGCAAGGCCCTCAGGGCTGGGCAATGGCTGGACTTCTGTGTATGTTTATTTCAGATGGGATGGACTAGCGCCGTGGCACAGCGGTCTGCTTCAGTTGGGCAATGGTGTTAAAATACTTCCTTTGCTCCTCCCTGCCCTTCAAGTACTCTAATAAATCATCTTGAGATCAGCCATACAAACCCTGTCCCCCCACATTTCCATTTCGTTGCCAACATCTTTTCCTCTCTTGTTCACCTGCCTCTTTCTGGAAATGGATAATGGTGCTGTCTAATAGTCCAGGAAAAGATGGGTAGCTTTGAGGTCTGCTGGCTCATCTTAGTCTAGAGCTCTAAGAAAGCAGACCTGGGAGGACTGTGGCATTCGAGAGACTCGCTCATTGTGTGGAGGCAGTGGACTTGTCCAGGTGTGCTCCCCAGAGTGTGGTTGCCCTGGGACCAGAAAGGGACAGTGGCTACCACTTACTTTCAGCTGCTTTTTCTTGTCATACAGCGTGCGTCGGTAGAGCTTCAGCTGTTCCGCAGCCTCAGGTCCAGGCTGGCGGGCCAAGACGTGCTTTAGTTCCACGTAGAGTTTCTCCTTTTCCTGGTAGAGAGCAGAACCAGGAGTAGAGATAAACAGCTCCATTAAAACAAGGAAAATGCCTTTCACTGTATAGCCAGCACAATTTGGAAGCAGCTCAAGCTACTTCACAGCTCTACAGTGATCACATTCTCTTACAGATTCATTCTGTCATGCATTGAAACAATCCTTATGAAGGGCAGGGATGTGCCCAACATTTGGATACAAGTAATAAGACAATGAGTAAGAGAAAGTTCCTCTCTACCTGAACATAAGATCACAGGATTGGGAGAGAAGGGCAAGAAGGATAGAAGATCTTGCCAGAAAAAGGAGGGAGTGGCTGACTCTGGTTGGAGGAAGGAAGTCAAAAATAGAGTTTTTCAAGAAATATTATAGCCGGGTGCAGTGGCTCATGCCTGTGATCCCAGCACTTTGGGAAGCTGAGGCAGGAGGGTTGCTTGAGGCCAGGAGTTCAAGACCAACCTGGGCAACATAGTGAGACTCTGGCTCTATTAAAAAATAATAATAATACAAAAATCAGCCGGGCATGGTGGTGCGTGCCTGTAGTCCCAGCTAGTTGGGAGGCTGAGGTGAGAAGATCATTTGAGTTTGAGGGAGCAAGGAGCTATGCACTCCTGCACTCTAGACCCCATCTGAAAAGAAAAAAAAAAGAAATATGATGGCATGGGAAGAAAAGAAATCTGAAAATAGTTTGAGGGAATAAGTAAATATTCAGGGAAACTTGGGTATGCATATTTGTAGAACTAAAAGAAAGAACTTTCTAGAAACCCTGAGCAAATAATTCTGTAACTTTATTTTAACAATAAACAATGTGAAATCCCCATTTGAATCCTAGAGTTTAATTGCTTGCAAAGTGTTTTCAGATCCTTGAACTAAATAAATTACATACAAGCAAAGATTTATTTCTAAAGCATCTCAATTCTAGATTTCTATATCACTAAACTGCAATAATTTGAATAAACATTGATAAAGACTAGCGTGTTTACTCATTAGTCTCTGTATGCATTTATTTCTTTAAGATAATTATGTTAAGGACAAGCCCTCTCATTAAATAAATCTCAGTCAAATGGATATTAATTTTTACCTATAGCTAAGTATTCTTAGCATTGTTATCAAATCTGTTTTTAGCAGAGAATATAAAAGTTATTTTTCAAAAAAAGGGTGAAAGAAAAATCATTAACTAGTCATTGTTACCATTTGTTTTGGTTTCTTCTTTTCCCTGGCCAAATTATAGAAATTTCATTACAAAAACATAGCTTTAGTTATAGAAGAGTATATGCAACTTAAAAATCAGTTGGATGGAATAAGCTTTGGGAAAAACACATATGAAAACAATACTCACCATTTTAGAAATAATTGCAGAAATGACAAGGAAATCCAAAACCCGTGCGAAAGAAAAGAACTTGAACAAATCGAATTACAAAGTGATGATTTTCCCTTGCTGCACAACACCTCCTGTCACACCTTACAATGCAATCTTCACAGTAAACGGATGTAGCAAGCAATGAGAAAGATATCAGGAGGTGAGTTTATTTTCTATAGACACTTAACACCTGCTCTGTTGGGAAAATAACACTTCTGACAAAGCTTCAAGATTCAATTTGGAGAGGGTAATAAATATGTGGAGAAGCCCATGAAACAGTTTTGTCCATTTTTTCAGTTCACCTTTCTCTATACCAGAGTACAGATAGACTTGCAAAGGAAAGAACCTCACAGTGACAGAGAGAAAGCAATCTGGTTTGGGATATAATAATGTCTTAAACTCAAAAGACCATCTTACTCCAAGCATCTTGAAATGTTTCACAGGTGTAATTCTCTTCAATTACTCTTGGTAGGTTGGGAGGAGAAAGACACAGAGAAGAAAGTTTGGAAGAAGCAAAATACTGTCACCTCACCACATAGATCAGAATCTCGACATCAGTAGGAATTAATGGTGCCTCCAAAGTCCATTGGCAAGTCAAAAATCTAGTGATGATATACCCCAAGAATCATCTTTCCTGTGCAAAACTTCCCCTGGGGCTCAAAGACATGGTATCACCCTGAAAATATTTGGACCAAATTAGGCTACGGAAGTCCAACTACATGATGTCATGGATAGAAGAATCAAGCCAAAATGTGGAATCAGGTTCAAAGCCACGTTAGAGTAATGATGGCAAGAGCATGACTCACCTCCTCCATCTCCCCATCTACACCATCTGAGTAAGCCCTGCCATGTCCTCTAACAGAAAGCAGTCTTCTGACACAGAGTGAATGATATTACCATTTATCCTGTCATCTTCATCACTTTCAGTAATTTTTTCTCTCCTTTTTTTTTTCTTTTTTTTTTTTTTTTTGAGACAGGGTCTCACTCTGTCACCCAGACTGGAGTACAGTGGTGCAGTCACAGCTCACTGCAGCCTGGACTCAACCTCGACCTCCCTGGACTCAAGCAATCCTCTCACCTTAGCCTCCCGCGTAGCTGGGACTACAGGCATGCATCACCATGCTTGGCTAATTTGTACTTTTTGCAGAGTCGGGGTCTCGCCATGTTTCCCAGGCTTGTCTCCAACTCCTGGGCTCATTTTATCCACCAGCCTCAGCCTCCCAAAGTGATGTGATTACAGCTATGAGCCACCAAGCCCAGTATTTCTTTCTAGGCTGTAACCTTAATTGAAATAGATTTATTCTAAAGAATAGCTGAGCAACTGAACAGTGAGAGCCCACAGGTATGGAGAAAAGTGAAGAAACTGAATTACCACTAAAACTGTCTGGGTAGTCAAAGTGAAAATGTTCTTAGAATTAAATAACCCAGGGCGAGTGAGGCCTGTATGTTCCTGGTGGGTAGGAGAAATACCGAATCAAACTTCAGGGACTAAGATAGTGGAATACATGCAGAGCAGAGACAAAGGGAAGGTGGGCAGCGGTTGGAATGTATACTGCGCAGCTTCACCGTGCATGAATTTTGGTCAGTGCTTACAGTGGAAAACTTGTCTGATAAAGCAAAGTCTGGTCAGCATTAACATTCTAGCCTTGTGTATCATACAAATTCCTATTTTGAGAGAACGTGCTAGTAATTTAGATAAATATGAAATGTTTGATGGATTGAAGGTCTTAAGTACGATTGTCTTCCAATTTATTTTTCTCGTAACCCTCTACAAGGGCCAACCAAGCTCTTCAAACATTGTGCAATGGTGTGTATAATAACCCCATTTAGAGACAAAGTGTGCAATTCTATTATAAAGAGAATCTATCTTATGCAACAGAGACTCATTAGCTGTCCAATGTATATTGTCTCCATAAGCCAGCAGTGGCAGAACCAGCTGCCTTATAATACATATCCTGTCCTTCTTCATTAAGCCACATCCATTTCTTTAAATCTAGTCAATTAATTTGTCACTTGGTTAGAAGCACCATATGTCAATGAAACACCATAAGGAAATCATAAAAAGCATATTATTTCCCCACCAACAAAAGATTGCATCTTCAGATTGGCATTTGTTTTATTCAGAGTTTGCCCATGATGCACAGTAATATTACTTTGTAGCATGCCTTACTATTTATTTTATGAACAGCTATACTAGAATAAAATTCAACTACTGATACCAAAAGACTAGCTTTCTCTTTGGCTGAGCATGTCTTGAGAGCACTAACCATACTATGTCCATCCTTGAAATGATATTCGCTTCCTAGATATCCTATTCTCTCCATTGGACAGGCCATGAGATGTGTTTATGGATTCTTTTGCTGCAAAGAATCTGCCAAGTTATGCTGGGTAACAGCACATCTCATTGTCAAGATCAGCTGAGTATAGTGGTAAGAAATTAATTACAGTATTAGCTTCCAATAATGCTGTTATTACATGGTGGCAGTCTGTAACCTCACAATGGAAACCCCAGACATATTCTGAACAGCCTATGCAAATAAGAGTCGGTGCTATTCCAGGTACAATTCAGAGGGAGCAACTGAGTTGTTCACAGGACTCCTTTCCCCACCAAGCTACAGTTTGATAATCACTGTCTGTTTATAGCTTCAGCTGAAAACGGAAGGTAGTTCACATTCAATGTGCACCTCAGCTCCCCTTCTTCCTCAGCTCGTCTACTCGAAGCAGTAACTGACTGAGAGGAACTAATTTATTCCATTTTCATCTGAATCTGTGTTTGGCAAATGCCAGTGCATTGATTCTGCTCATCCTGGAGTCATCAATTTGCTTGGGTGAGAGTTGGGAATAATTGCCTCACCCTGTGAACAAGCTGACTCAAGTGAAACAGGCAGCTTTCCTCCAGACCAAAGACGCACACTTATCTACACCTACCAGGGCAAAAGCTACCCACTCAGATGCTTGAGTGCCAGGCACTCCAAGGAAAGAGATACCATCTTGCCTTCACTCCAGCCTTACCCAGTGGGTTCAAGATAATGTCGATATTTTTTCTAAATTCAATAACCACTACTTCTGAGAGAAGCTACTTCACAGAATATACAGAAGATCTCTTTTTCAAAATGTCAACAGATATTATCATGTTACTACCAACAGTACTTTATCTTTTATAAATCCATTCTTTCTCTCCAACTGAATTATGAACCTTTAAGGCCCAAACCATGGTAGATTGATCTCTCTCTCTCTCTCTCTCTGCCCCCACCCCATAATTTGCATCCACTGTTGTGTTCTCCTCATTCTATTGAGGAAGCTCAATAATCTTGTTGATTGCAATTATATGGTCAGCAAACTATACCCATGGTACTTTACTAATATACATCAATACAGGTACAGATGTATTTGTGTTGAGAACTTTTACTTGAATTAAACCATTCAGTAACATCTTCCAGTTAGCAGAGCTTACATAATTCACTTTACTGAGCTGGTGCTATGAGTTCCATCACTCTGAGCTATATTTTTTTACTGTGTATATTGTATATAACTCAGAAAATCACTTGAGGTACAACCTTGCCTTGATCTCTTAGTTAAATGTTTATAGAGGTCTTCTGATAGTTCAAGTCATTCTTTTAATTCATAAGACTTGCAAATACACTCAAATTAATTGGCTCTGAAAATTCTTGTATGTGCATGTACATACTGATACACATAAATATACAAATGTAAGCATAACAAACTACATTCCTCAACTAAATAATGTGTTGACTTTTTAAACAGCCTCCTTAAACACAGAAATCCTAATTGCACACATAACTCTTTTCCAGAATTGAAAAAAAATGCAATACATTTTTGCCTCTTGCTTGGTTTCAGTCCTTTTTCTATCCCTCCACTACCATCCATAATTCTTAACAAAAGACAAAAGCCACATTTAAAATTCTAAGCAAAATTCCTTCCTTCTGTATATAAAAGGAACTCCAGAACACTGCCTAATTTATCTGGAAATGCCTGTTTTCATTAGTAGGAAAATAAATTAGAAACTCTGTAAACATATTACATTTCTATCTAGCTTTAGAAAAGGAAAAAAATAATGCCTAGTACCCTGGGGCTTTCTTGTTTATTGGCTTTATAACGAAGATGTCAGCTAAACTGAACTCTGGGCCCATCTTGTTTATGATGTCATGAAGTGGTAAAGCCCCCTGGAGAAGATAGCAAATGCTGGAATTTGGTGATGAAACAGAATTACACAGCCGAGTTCCTGATGAGCAGGGAACCAGTTAGTTACACAGTGGCTCTTGGCTTTGGATGTAGATGAGTAAGTGTTTTATGAGGCATATGAGAAATTTGCATGCACTAACCTTCACATTTTTGTAACAATAGGAAAAATGCTTCTGGTGCTTTCTGATATAAGCAACACAAACTTTCTTGAGAGATCTTTTGCAATGGATTTTATTTCCAAAATGCAAATATACGTATGTAAAATCTGGTACAAAGTATGTAATTCTCTATACTAGCTTCAACATCGTTACCAAGGCTACTTTGCACCTTACCTAGCAATTTAATGCATGTGAAGAATCTGCACATATTAAATCACGATAGTGTTGACTTTCTTAAAGCCAGTAATAAAACAGGTACAGAGAAATTCAAGTCAACTAAGTATTTATTTAGCAATAACTCTATGTGCATGACTGTTCTAGGTTCAAAGATCAGTAAGGTCAGCCGGGTGCAGTGGCTCACGCACCCTTTGGGGAGGCCAAGGCAGGCAGATCACTTGAGATCAGGTGTTTCAGACCAGCCTGGCCAACATGGCGAAATCTCATCTCTATGGAAAGTACAAAAATTAGCCGGGCATGGTGGTAGATGCCTGTAATCCCAGCTACTCAGGAGGCTAAGGCAGGAGAATCACTTGAACCCAGGAGGTGGAGCTTGCAGTGAGCCAAGATCGCTCTACTGTACTCCAGTCTGTGTAAGAGAGCAAGACTCTGTCCTCCCCTGCCCCGCCCTGGCCACCGCAAAAAAAAAAAAATCAGTGAAATCTAGAGTTTAGTATCCAGTTATGGAAAAACAAATAACTAAGTCATTACAAAACAAAACAGAGTCATGCCAAGTTCCCAATGAGGTGCTAGGAGTACTATGCAGTGTGTAGGTAAGTTCAAAAGTAGAGGTGATATCAATTTGGTGGGCCACAGAAAGGGAAATATTTCAGATGCATCTCGGTGAGAGAAGTAGTAGCAGTATTATTTGTATTTGTGGATCTGAAAAGGTCTTCACTGTCAAAGGACAAATTTAATAGATAAAGCCACTTGAAGTTAATCCATTTTAAATGGTATCCATTGTCTCTATGATTATTAAATTTTTAAAATTTATCTGAACACTTCGGAGAAATTTGTTTGGGGGAATTTGATAGTTACAGATGTCCATCTGTTAAGCGGAAGACAGACTGGAGTACAATGGCACAATCACAACTCACTGCAGCCCTTACCTCCTGGGCTCAAGCAATCCTCCTACCTCAGCCTCCCAAAATGAAATGAAATAAAATGGTATCCAATTTTCAAAATAAACAATAAAAGTTTCAATGAGGTTTTTTTCCCTTGGAAAACCAAATACTCATAAGAAGTTTTTTGTCTTATTATTAACAAAATTTACATTTTAATTATAATAATGTGCTACTTATTAGAACAAACAAATAACCAATAAACCCCAATTAAAATGATTGGGGTTTTTGACATAACTAACAGTATTATAGTATAGTATAATTTGACTTCATGTATCTGACTATTACAGTGCACATTTTCTTAAATTTTTATTATGTAACAATCATACAAAAGAATATACATAGCATATATAGCTATAAAGCATACAAAAGAATATACATAGCATATATAGCTATAAAGCATACAAAAGAATATAGATAGCATATATAGCTATAAAGCATACAAAAGAATATACATAGCATATATAGCTATAAAGCATAAGAAAGAATATACATAGCATATATAGCTATAAAGCATAATAGCTATAAAGCACATTTTCGTAAATTTTTATTATGTAACAATCATACAAAAGAATATACATAGCATATATAGCTATAAAGCATATAATAATAAAATAAATGCTCAGGGTAAAGCCTTCACCCAACTTATGAAATAGAACATTCTCATTACCAGAAAGCTACTGTGTACCCCCTTCCCCAACCCATCCCTGTGCTTACAACCATCATCCAAGGTAAGCACCATTCTGAAACCCATTATTATAATTGCCTTGAGTTTTCCACATAGTTTTATCACATATCTGTTACTTAGTTTTGCGTTGTTTTGAGCTTTATAAGAATATATCTGAGCGTATCTAGTTTTCTTTGGCCTCCTTGTTTTCCTCAACATTATGGTTCTAAGATTTATTGAACTGTAAATCTTATGGTCATTGTGTGTTTCTGTTCACGTAGTTGATTTGATATTCCACAGGGTAAGAATTCCACAATCTCTGCATTCACCTGTCAGTGGGTATTTGGGTTGTTTCCAGGGTTTTGTTTTTATGAACATTCTTGTGCATGTTCCCAAGTTCACAAGTCCAAGTCTTTCTAGGATATGGACCTATGAGTGGAAGTGCTACATTGTAAAGCTATATGAACATTCAACTTCATAAGGTAATAGAAAATTATTTTCCAAAGCACTTTATAAAAATGCTCATTGATTTGCATACTTGCCATTGCTGAGTATTGTCAGGCATTCCTAAGCAAAGGACCCAGTTAAGTCATACCCAGACTCCCAACTCACTGAAATTACAAGATAACATGTTGTTTTAAGCTGTGAAATTGTGGTCATTTGTAATGGAGCAATAGATAACTAAGTCAGACATATTAACTTTTGTGCTTCTAGAAACAGTAAAATGGCATCTCAGTGTTATCATATATTCCATTTCCCTGCTTATAACATAAGGTGGAGGGTTTTTTCTCCCCCAAGTTTATTCATCTGTGTTTCCTCTTCTGAGAAATGCCTGTTCACATACAGTATTTTTTTTACTGATTTGTAATTATTTACATATTCTGGATATAGAAAGACATATAAAGTTTGTGCTTTCCTTTATGACTTCTCTTCAGGAGCAGACATTCTTAATTTTAATGTAGCAAGATTTATGCATATTTCTTTTATGGTTAATTTTTTTTGTATTTTATTTAAATACTCTGACCAAGTATTTTTTAAATATTTTTGTTAGCAGTAATATTTAAAAGCTTCATTAATTTCTCCCAAATTCCCTCTTAATCCTTTAATATTTAAAACATTCTTTTTTGAAGTGCCTATACTTATATTTGCTCAATTTTCTCTTCCACAAGATCCTAATTTAGATCACTGCCTTTGTACATGACTCCAGCGTTTTTCTAATATCATAAGTTGCATTGACTTCATGGTATCTAATATCTTTTGCAAAGTTTAGTTTTATTTTACAGTTGCCTTGGATTGTATTTGCATTGTACTATTGGGTATTAATATTATTAAACAATTCTACTGAAACAGAGAGACCAACGATGTCAGGATGGGCAGGAGTGAGTCATATGATGCTGGGAGGAATGTCTGAGTAAGGAATAGTCACATAAATGCCAAGCTCATTTGTTAATATTTTTATGTTACAACAACCTTTCCTTTCCTGCACAATCTCACATTTGGAAGAATTAGACTAAAAATACTGCAAAGGAGTAACAGAAGTAGTAGCAGCAGCTCTCACTGTTAGAACAGGTATTATCAATATGCCAGGCATGGTGCTAAGCTCAACACATGTGTTATTCAATAACTCCTCACAACAAACCCATGAGCTGACTGCTGTTATCCCTATTTTCCAGATGAGGAAGTTGAGGTTCAGAAGTGTCAGTGACTTGCCCAAATAAAACAACTAGAAAGTGTCAGAGCCAAGATTTGAACTTACATGAAATAGAACACTATAATGACTGAGGTTGAAATGTGTGTATATATATATATATATATATACACACATATATATATAATCTCCTTGCTCTTAACAACTACACACACTACTTATAGCAGATGGAGAGTAAGAGAAGATAACAATACAAAGTCATAAAGGTGAGGAAGTGAGAGCTTAAAAGCATCCAGTAAGTCGTTCCATTTGGCTAGAGCCTGCAGCATGTGTACCAGCCTAGAAAGGAGGGACTATATATGTCTTGAATGACAGGCAGGTGAGTTTATTTTCAACATGATAGGCAGCTGGAAGCTGATATGGTTTGGATATTTGTCCCTGACCCAATCTCACATTGAAATGTAATCCCCAATATTGGAGGTGGGTCCTGGTGGGAGGTGCTTGGGCCCTGGTGGTAGATCCCTCATGGCTTGGCACTGTCCTTGCAAGAGTGAGTACTAGCAGGATTTGCTCCTGCTTTCACTATGTGTAGTGCCTATGCCCACTTCTCCTTTCACCATGAGAAAAAGCTTGCTGAGGCCTCCCCAGAAGCTGAGCAGATGCTAGCGCCATGCTTCCTGGACAGTCTACAGAACTGTGAGCCACTTAAAACTCTTTTCTTTATAAATTACCCAGTCTCGAGTATTTCTTCATAGCAATGCAAGAACAGCCTCACACAGAAGCTATTGAGGGTTTCTTGGTATATATTATTATTCTAGTAATAATGTTATTCTTATTGTATCATATATATACACTACTGTAATAAATTATTTATAAAACATCTAAAACAGAACATTTCAAAGATTGAAATTAAAATGCACATATGTATGGAAATTCTAATATTTCTTACAACACTCAGTGTTAAGTGTTCCACTTTAGAGAACTGGCTTAAGATCATAGAGAGGACCTGAATCAGAATAGTGCCTGGCGGGAGAAAAGAGGTTGGAAGCAGATGCAAGAGCATATGGAGACGGAATCACATGATCGGCAACTGACTGGAACATGGGTGGGAGGAGTCAGAAATGACTCCAGTATGTCAAGCCTCTGGGAGCCTGGAAAAGCTGCCACACCATGAATGTGCATACCCATGCCAGGGAGGGAGCCGGCTTCAGGCAGAAGATGGTAAGCTCGATTTCAAAGAGTCAACAGGGCATTCTTTTGACAAATAAGTTTTAAGAAATATGAGCCCAGAATGCAGAAGAGTCTATATAAGACATCTTGACTTTATCTACATAACGGTGATCATTGAAACCTTAATAAAGAATGAAATCCTTGAGGGTGAAAGCAGTAAAAGCAATGTTCAAGAAAATGCTCTGGAGAATGGTTAACATCTAGGAAATAGGAGAAAGGAAAAAGGCCAAGAAAGAGAGAGAAAGAACAGTCAACCAGGCAGGAGAATCAGCAAACTTCTGATTCTTCCTAAAGGATGAGAGAGGAGGCAAGTGTGTATTTGATGGCATCAAATGTGGTTGAGGCTAAAAAGGACAAGGGTTGAAGTCAGCCTGTTGGAATTGTTTACCATCTGTCTATCCATTTGTCTTCTGTCTGTCTGTCTGTCTGTCTGTCTATCTATTTATTTTGGAGACAGGGTCTCACTCTGTCACCCAGGCTGGAGTACAGTGGCACAATCTCTGCTCACTACAATCTCCATCTGCCACGTTCAAGAGATTCTCCTGCCTCAGCCTCCCAAGCAGCTGGAACTATAGACATGCACCACCATGCCCGGCTAATTTTTTTGTATTTTTGGTAGAGATGGGGTTTTGCCATGTTGGCCAGGCTGGTCTTGAACTCCTGACCTCAAATGATCTGCTCGCCTCGGCCTCCCAAAGTGCTGAGATTACAGCCATGAGCCACCACACCTGGCCTGTTTATTCATCTATTTAAACATGAATTTATTTGACCACTCATCCATTTAACCACCTATCCATGCAACACGTGCTGATGGACACAGCAGGCACAATGCTACTCCGGCATTATATGCTCTGGCATTATCATCGCTGTTATCATGGCTGTTCTCAGAGTCACCAGTTACCATTTATTAACCAACTATTATATGCCAGTCACTTTTCATAACTTGTATCCGATCCCTACAATAAGTCTATAAATCAGTGAGTATCTTCGTTTTACAGATGAGGAAACAAATAACTTGACCCAGGCCACAAGTCCTAGAGCTGTGTAGGAAACTCAGTTCCAAAATGCCATCCTCCTTCCTAGAGATTGTGTGGTTCTCAAGGAATTTAGAGTCTAATGGGAGAGGCAGACAAGTGACTCGACAGGATGTTGTGATAAGAGTGATTATTGACAGTTACAGATGACATCACGAGAATCAGAGAAGGAACACTTCTGAAAAGAAAGGTCCCCTGGGATTTCATCACCAATAATTGGTCTATCACTTTCCAAGTGCTTGGGGGTTTCACCTCTGAAGGTCGCCTGGCTGAATCCATGAGCTTCTCTCCCTGACTCTCTAGAATCCCTGCTTCTTGGTGATTTGTTCAAGGGTGGGATGAACCAGGCTGCAAGAATGTTGGCATTCCACAGAGAGATAACCTAATGTCATGTGTCATTCAAACCCACAGTCTGTAGACCTAAAAGGGCTCATTCCACAGACCCTGTATAAACTGGCTAACTTAGAAGGAGACCTGAGGCCTCCTACACTTTGCTCACTGAAGCCTGGGATCAAGAGTCAGCCTACACAGCAAATTCTCAGCTTCCTCTCACCAACATGCCACTGAGGTAGGAAACACAAAAGAAGTTCTAGAATGATAAATAGTTAATTAGACCTATAACATAAATAATCCCCTGGGGGATTAATAAGAGAAGGCAGAAGGAATCCAGTTACCCATAAAATAGTAATTATAACAATAGCTAACATTTATTTAGCATATACTATAAGCTCTGAATACCACTTTATAGACATTATCCATATAGTCCTCACACATCAACTCCATTTCACAGACGAGGAAACAGAGGCTGAGTGAGGCTAAGTAATTTGGCCAGGATCACACACTTACAAATTGCAGTTAGGATTCCTACCCAGGCCAGTGTGACTTCAAGCCTAGGACAGCCCACTCTTGGTTTCTTCAAATAGTTTGCAAAGCAAAGTATTTGAAGTCACCAGCCAAACCAGAGGGACAACCAAGGGAGCCAGTGTTCCGAAGAGAACAGAGCAGCCATGTAATTGTACACTGACAATGACAGCTGCATAAGGAAAGGATCTGAAGCAAGCAACTTGTTAAAACATGCAATGTAGCAATGAAAGGCCGCTCAGTGAAATCTTGCTTACTTGGAACATTCTTTGGAAGAGTAAGCTAAATTAAAATTTGAAAACAAGAAATAAATATTCTGATGGAATTGAATACTGAAGGTGAAATAACTCCAAGTAATTTGAACTTTGTGATGAAATCCTGAAAAGCCTCCAAGCAATAATTGGACCATGACATCATGGGATGGGCTCAGAGCAGAGAGGGCTCCATCCTGGTTCTGCTCCTCTTCATGTTCCCTATATACCATCACCCAAAATCATTGTCACTCCCTGAGCTGACCAGGTTCTCCTGAGATTTCTTGCCTTGGTACTGGCCACTTATTTTTGCAGAATGTTCTTTCCCTATTTCCACCTCCACCCCTTGGTAAACAGGTTCCCATCCTTCAAGACTCTGATGATCAAAGTAACTTCTCTTGGGAGGCCTTTCCAATTTCGTCAAATTGATTGCATCTTGCCTGTAATGCCAGTGCTCTGGGAGGCTAAGGTAGAAGAATCTCTTAAGGCCAGGAACTCAATACCAGCCTGGACAACATAGCAAGATCCTACAAAAAATTTAAAAATTAGACACATGCTGCGGCACATGCCTATACTCCTAGCTATTCAGGAGGATGAGGTAGGCGGATGTCTTGAGCCCAGAAGTTCAGGGCTGCAGTGAGCTATGACTTTACCACTGTACTCCAACCTGGGTGATGGAATGAGACCCAGTCTCCAAAAAAAAAAAGAAAAATTAACTGCATCTTTAGTGTTAAAGTTAGGTTTTTTTAAATCTTGGATTTAGTCATATTCTTCATATTCTTCATTGGTTTAGGCAAAGCCATCTTTAACCTTATAGCATAAATAACACTACAAGAAACATCCTCATCACAGACATATTGACACAAAATCTGATTTATTTTCTCTGGATTTAATTCTTAAAGTAGAATTTCTGAGTCAGAGTTTTTATATTATAAAGCCTTTAATACATACTACCATATTCTCTTCTAGAAAGTTTATATCCATTTAAACTCTACTCACAGTATATAAAGGTGCCTATTGGCTAGGTGCAGTGGCTCACGCCTGTAATCCCAGCATTTTGGGAGGCTGAGATGGGCAGATCACGGAGATTGAGACCATCCTGGCCAACATAGTGAAACCCTACCTCTACTAAAAATACAAAAATTAACTGGGCATGGTGGTGCACACCTGTAGTCCCAGCTATTCGGGAGACTGAGGCAGGAGAATTGCTTGAACCTGGAAGGTGGAGGTTTCAGTGAGCCAAGATCCCTTCACTGCACTCTAGCCTGGAGACAGAGCAAGAAAGACTTCATTCCCACCCCCTCAAAAAATGCCTATTACAACCACATTTTATCACTGAATATCATATATCAGCATTCTTTTCTCATCCTTGCTGGTCTGATAAGCCAAAAAGAAAGATAATTATTCTTTTAATTTTTACTCTTTTGATTACTAATAAGGTTACCTTATTTTCACATGTTCACTACTGATTCATATTTCTTCTTTTGTGAACTGTTTGCTTATTTATCTCTACCAATTTATTCACTGATACCTTTTTCAAATTGATTTGTAAAAACTCTTTATATATTAAGGATAGTGAACTTTCTCTGCCATATTTGTTACAAATGTTTTTCCTAGTTTTTTTCTTTCCACTTTTGAAATGCTTTTTGCTATCCTGATGTTTTAAACTTTTTGTGTAGACACAGCTATCACTCTTTTCCTTTATGATTTTGGCCTTTAGTATTATACTTCCTCTACTTCTGAATGCATACCCTAGAGAGATGCTCATGTATGTGTACAGGAAACTTGTACAGGAATGCCCCTGAAACACTTTTGCAGTAGTGAAAATTTGAAAGAAAAAAATCCTAAATATTCATCATCTTTAAAAAATAGCTATGGAATATACAATGGAATTATTTTTATTTTGATGTGTATCAAGGATAGGTCTCAAAAATATAACACTGAGTGTGGAAAAAAGAAGGAAATGAATAATAATTCATTCAGGATAATACCATGTACATAAATGTAAAATGTACCAAGTAATTTTAGACATTGTATATGCATCCATTTTCAGTAAAAGCACAAAAATATACTGAAGGAATACACATCAAATTAATGACAGTAGTTGCCTCTGGAAAAGGCAGAAAAGAAATGGGACTTTGAATGGATACAAAGAAGTTTTCACCTAATCTGAAAATCTATTCACTTCATTTAAAAAAAAATCTATAACAGGCCAGGCGTGGTGGCTCACACCTGTCATCCCAGCACGTTGGGAGGCCAAGTTGGGCGGATCATGGGGTCAGGAGATTGAGACCATCCTGGCCAACATGGTGAAACCCCATCTCTAGTAAAAATACAAAAAAATAGCAGGGTGTGGTGGCATGAACCTGCAGTCCCAGCTATTCAGGAGCTGAGGCAGGAGAATCACTTGAACCTGGGAGGCAGAGGTTGCAATGAACCGAGATTGCGCCACTGCACTCCAGCCTGGGTGATAGAGGGAGACTCCTTTTCTAAAAAAAAAAAAAAAAATCTGAAATAAACGTGACAAAACATTAATATTTACTATTTTGGGTGAATAGAGACTGGTTATGTTCTATTATACTCTACTTTTCTGCATTAACATTTTATCTAAAACTTGGGGGGGAGAAAAGGGATATTTTTCCTACCCCTCAAGTATATGTAGAAATATATTTATAGTTTATTCTAGAACTTTTATGATGTTTTTTAAATGCAACGTATGATATGAAGTAGAACTCTAATCTAATTTTTCCAAATATAAATCCTGTAACTCTATGTCAGTGTTTCTTGTGCGTGCTTTATTATACTGTGCTGTAGTTATATAGTTATTTGTTTACATGCTTTTCTCTTCCACTAGACATTGACTTTGTCACATGTCACAGAACTGTTCCTGTGTCTTTTCGCATCCCTAGAATAAGCATAAGACCTGGTCCTCAGTGTTTGTTGAATGAATGAGTGAATGAAAAGAATGAATGAATGAGCGGATGAATGATTAATGTAACTGACTAAACAACTCTCTGCCACTCCCAGTAGTGCCCTCATTCCAATTACATCAAATATACTCAGTAAATCAGAAAGAACCTAGCAGCCAAACTGGTACCCAACTAATCATGACCACAAAATAGAACTGTGCTGATCCATATAGTAGCCACTACCCACCTGTGGCTATCAAGCACTTGAAATGTAGTCTGAATTGATATTTGCTTTAAGTGTTAATACATGGCAGATAGTGTAAACTTAGCACAAAAAAAATCACATTAATAAACTTCATTTCATGTTGACGTGATACTATTTTACATAAATGGTGCTAAACAATGTTATTAAAATTAATTTTACCTGATTACTTTTACAGTTTCTTATTGTAGCTACTAGAAAATTTAAAATCAAACATATGGCTCACATCATTTTTAACAGACAGCACTGAAATGGAGCAATAATGGTGTTTTTTTAGATGCACAAATGTGTCCAGTTTCACATATGCCTAATTTGAATGCAAACCAATCACCTCTTTACATAAATAATGGCATGAAACTAGATGAAAAAGTAGGAGGGCATTACGCTGCACAGCCAACAACTTGGAAAATTAGACCTCACGCAAATTGTTCCATGAAGCACTTAATAAAATTTCAGGGAAGTGAAAAATCGTGTATTAAGTTCTGTAATAGAAAGCAGATTTGTTTCCAAAAGAGGACTATAGGTGAGAAGGTAACGAGAAAAGCAAAACCATAAGAAAACAACCTGTTGTTGTCAGGCTCCTGGTGTTTCTGCTGCCCCGTGGACTATCACTGGATCAGCCTGTGTGATTTCAGTGGTCCTGGGGGCTGCTCCCTTTTGAATGCTGTCTACTCTTGACTAGAAAGTGATGATTCTAGTATAGCCCCATTGACACTGAGACCCATGTGGTCCAGTTACAGAGAGCTACATGGGCAAAGAGAGCAACCAACAAGTAACTTCAGGCTAACTTAAGTACATCATTCGTGTCTTTCAACTATTGTGAAGGGGACACATTATCCACATCAGTACTTAAAACCCCCTTCCCTCACCATGTGCAGCCACCCTCACATTCTCGACTTCAAAAGCTCTCGAATAGCTCCTTTCATGTGCTGCCCGTCTATCCACCCCTCACTGCTATCCTGATTATGTACCTGAAAAGCCAAGGGAATGATTCTGCAGGGGCAGACCCCTCCCTAACCTGGACGAGGGGCTGGCAGTGAAACAGCCAGAACTCTCAGGGAAGGCAGAAGAGGAAAGGCTATGGGGAAAAAATGAGTTTATATTTGTGTCCTGTCCAAGTCAGCCAAGGCCTGGAGTCTCAAATGCAAAAGTGTGGTGATTCTATGCCTAGCCCAAGAGTCAACTCAGGTAGGTAGGTAGCTCAACAGATGAAAAGATCAGTTTTTATACAAATATAAGTGAGGGGTGGTATAAACATGTACCTTGAGTTGTTTTTTACTTAGGAGAAAGCGAAGTTGGGTGAGACTTAGCAGAATGAAAGAATTCACAAATCAGAGAGCAACAGTAATATTCAGTATCAAAGAGGAACTGAGGCTTCTCCAAATCCACATTAATTTCAGAAGTGACACTTACTAAGGGACCCTTAACAAGGAAATTTTGATAAACAAATTTGGGGGGAGAGGAGCTGATACGCCACAGTAGACACTGGCATGCTTTTTTGCCTTTATCTGATTGACATATTACACCTGAAATTCCACAGCTAGTTGAATATGAATGTCATTAACTCAAGAGCTGGCTTTGAAATGCTCACGATCCATGGTGTCCCTTTCTGAATGCAGGCTCCTCACTCACCATTTCTCTCACTCCTTTGCTCTCTGCCCTAGCCACCAGCACCCCACTCAACCCTCCTCCTGCACCAGCACGTTAGTCTCTGCCTGGTTTCATTGCTCTGCCTCCTCTTCCGCATCTGCAGAGTCAAATGCTCCTGAGTGCCCCCAACAGCACCTGCCACTCCCTCATCCCCCAGCCTCTGAGTCTGCCATGCACACTCCCAGCACGACCTCTCTCCTAGTGTGGGTCCAATCACTCAGCTCCCTGGCCACCCAGTGCTGCTGGAGGGCAATGCAGAACTGTATAGCGTGGAGCTGCTAAAAATTCAAGCTCTGTGCTTTGATCCATTCCTTTTCTCTGCTCAGCAATTCTCATGTCCATTTCTTGTGAATACCTGGACAGTGTCTCCCCCAGCAACCTCTTCAGATTTGTCTTTGGGACCCCAGTCTCACCCCCAGCACACTTGCTCAGTGGATGACCTGATCTAAACAGACAGAAGATACCGTAAGTGACCCCGACCTCCATCGCAAGACATCAGTGCTACCTAAACTCTCTCCGCCTTCCTCTCCATATCACATGAAAAGCTGGCAGCCTTCATCCTCTTGTCTAGAGTGTGCATGTGAATCACCATATGTAGATATGCACCCATGTACATGAAACCACACATATTATCCCCAGGTACATCAACAAACACGCATGCCTACCTTGACCCTTGTCTCTCTTTTCTGGGCTTGCTGCTTGCACTCACGCCTGTTATCCCATCCCTCTCTCTAAAATGTTTACCAAGGATCAGAAGAGCACAGGTCACTCCATTAGACTTGGGGAATGGGGCTGACACAAAAAAGGACAGAGGTCTTGCATGGCTTATTCTGCGTTTCTAAATTGTTTGAATCTTTTACAAGAATGTATGTGTGTTTTTACATTTTTTTCCCTCCAATGTTTCAAAATCAAATGTCTCCTACAAGTAACCCAAGTCTACTGTCCCCTTTGTCTCACATTTCTTTCCTTGGGGCCTTTGGCAGCCAGACTTCCATCCCCAACAGCTTCCCAGAACAGGACTCACTGGGCACTGGTGGGCGACTGCCCTGCAGGCACATCCTTAGTTATGCTTCTCCTGGTAAATGCTGACACTGATGACCTACTCCCTCCTGGAAGCTCCTTCCTCCCTTGGCCTGTGTGATACCACCTTTTCAGTTCCACTGCAAAATCAGACAGAGTCCACTGTCCACTGCCAGATCCTGCAAACAACCAAATGGGCTTTCCCCTTCCTTCTCCTAAAATCTAGAAATGTAGGTTTGTCCCAATTGCAACAGCACATCAAAAAGCTTATCTACCATGATCAAGTAGGTTTCATCCTGGGGATGCAAGGCTGGTTCAACATACGCAAGTCTATAAACATAATTCACCACATAAACAGAACCAAAGACAAAAGCCACATGATTAACTCAACTGATGCAGAGAAGGTCTTTGACAAAATTCAACAGCCTTTATGCTAAAAACCCTCAATAAACCAGGTATTGATGGAATGTATCTCAAAATAATAAAAGGTATTTACGACAAACCAACAGCCAATATCATACTGAATGGACAAAAACTGGAAGCATTCCCTTTGAAATCTGGCACTAGACAAGGATGCCCTCTCTCACCACTCCTATTCAATATAGTATCAGAAGTTCTAGCCAGAGCAATCAGGCAAGAAAAAGAAATAAAGCGTATTCAAATAGGAAAGGAGGGAGTCAAATTGTCTCTATTTGCAGACGACATGATTGTATATTTAGAAGACCCCATCGTCTCAGCCCAAAATCTCCTGAAACTGATAAGCAACTTCAGCAAAGTCTCAGGATACAAAATCAATGTGCAAAAATCACAAGCATTCCTATACACCAATAACAGACTTAAAGAGAGCCAAATCAAGAACGAACTGCCATTCACAATTGCTACAAAGAGAATAAAATACCTAGGAATACAACTAACAAGGAACATAAAGGACCTCTTCAAGGAGAACTACAAACCACTGCTCAATGAAATAAGAGAGGACAGAGGACACAAACAGATGGAGAAACATTCCATGTTCATGGTTAGGAAGAATCAATATTGTGAAAATGGCCATACTGCCCAAAGTAATTTACAGATTCAACGCTATCCCCATCAAGCTGCCAATGACCTTCTTTACAGGACTGGAAAAAAACACCTTAAACTTCATATGGAACCAAAAGAATGCCCACATAGCCAAGTCAATTCTAAGCAAAAAGAACAAAGCTGGAGGCATCACACTACCAGACTTCAAACTATACTACAAGGCTACAGTAATCAAAACAGCATGGTACTGGTACCAAAACAGAGATATAGACCAATGGAACAGAACAGAGGCCTCAGAGACAACACCACACATCTACAACCATCTGATTTTTGACAAACCTGACAAAAACAAGCAATGGGGGAAAGGATTCCCTGTTTAATAAATGGTGTTGGGAAAACTGGCTAGCCATGTACAGAAAGCAGAAACTGGACCCCTTTCTGACACCTCACACTAAAATTAACTCCAGATGGATTAAAGACTTAAACATAAGTTTTTAACCATAAAAACCCTAGAAGAAAACCTAGGCAAAACCATTAAGGACATATGCATAGGCAAGGACTTCATGACCAAAACACCAAAAGCATTGGCAACAAAAGCCAAAATAGACAAATGGGACCTAATCAAACTCCACAGCTTCTGCACAACAAAAGAAACAGTCATTAGAGTGAATCGGCAACCAACAGAATGGGAAAAAATTTTTGCAATCTACCTATCTGACAAAGGGCTGATATCCAGAATCTACAAAGAACTAAAACAGATTTACAAGAAAAAAACAAACCCCATTCAAAAGTGGGTGAAGGATATGAACAGACACTTTACAAAAGAAGACATACATGAGGCCAACAAACATATAAAAAAACGCTCATCATCACTGGTCATTAGAGAAATGCAAACAAAATCACATTGACATACCATCTCACGCCAGTTAGAATGGCGATCATTAAAAAATCTGGAGACAGATGCTGGAGAGGATGTGGAGAAATAGGAACACTTTTACACTGTTGGTGGGAGTGTAAATTAGTTCAACCATTGTGGAAGACAGTGTGGCAATTCCTCAAGGACCTAGAAATAGAAATTCCATTTGACCCAGCAATCCCATTACTGGGTATATATCCAAAGGATTATAAATCGTTCTACTATAAGGACACATGCACACGAATGTTCACTGCAGCACTGTTTACAATAACAAAGACCTGGAACCAACCCAAATGCCCATTGATGATAGACTGGACAGGGAAAATGTGGCACATATACATCATGGAATACCATGCAGCCATCAAAAACGATGAGTTCGTGTCCTTTGTAGGGACATGGATGAACCTGGAAACCATCATTCTCAGCAAACTGACACAAGAACAGAAAATCAAACACCGCATGTTCTCACTCATAGGTAGGTGTTGAACAATGAGAACACATGGACACAGGGAGGGGAGCATCACACACTGGGGTCTGTTGGGGGGGAAATGGGGAGGGACAGTGTGGGGTGGGGAGCTGGGGAGAGAGAGCATGGGGAGAAATGCCAGGTATAGGTGATGGAGAGGAAGGCAGCAAATCACACTGCCATGTGTGTACCCATGCAACAATCTTGCATGTTCTTCACATGCACCCCAAAACCTGAAATGCAATTAAAAAAAAAAAGAAATGTAGGTTTGTCTAAGCAAGGAATACCAAGCCTCTCCACATGCTTACATGTGTTTGCATAGGAAATGTCGTCTCCTCAACAGTACACTACCCACACTCACACAACAGCCAGTTTCTCTACGATCCCCATTTCAAGAAAAATCCAAAGAGGACAAGGTCACGCCAAAGTTTCCATAACCTTCGATGTTGCTGAGGGAGCTTCTTCACAACCCACCTCTATATACTCCAGCCAAGGACCACCCGGCTAGGTGCTCCCTTCTCAGCCTCTCCCTGCTCCACTCTGTGCTTCTTGGAGAAGGGGCAAAGGTCATGTCCTAGCTGAACAGAATTTTGAAAAATGGAGAGAGGTTTAGAGCACAGACAAGACATGGGTGCACGTTCTCTATGGAGAATTTCATTTTCAGAGACAGAAAGAAAATCTATGTCAAAGAACCACAGTCAGGTAAATGTGAGTGTGTGTTAGAGATTAATGAGTGTGAATACCAAATGAGGTGATGTAGGTAGAAGTGCTTTGCAAAATATAACTTGTCAGACAAATGTTAGATCCTTCCATCAACATCCGTCTCACAGAGTTGCTGAAGACTGAATGAGACAATATATGTAAAATTGCTTTGTCAACTAGAAAAAAACATTTATAAATTGTAATTATCCTGTGATATTTTTGCCTCTTGCTAGATTAAGAGCCAGACCATGGCAATATTGAAGAAAATTAATATACCTGCTAATTTATTTTGAATCCACATTCATGGAACTGCTTTTATAAACTGAGAATTTTAATTAATTTCCATCTTCTCACCTTTTTTCAGATGAATAGATTGCAATAAACTTCAAATACTATTAATAACCCAGCCAAGTCCTAGTGACTGTTAATTAGACCACCGGACTTTGGACTTAAGGCCTGAAAGTCATCTTTTGTACCTGTTCACAGTAACAAAGCCAGTCCATTTTCTCTTGTGACTCTTTCAATTTCCTCATCTCACTCTCCCTGGGCATTGTAACATCACGCTTCCTCTGCAATGGCTTCCTGGCCATTCGTTCTGCTGTTAGTCTCTCTGATTTCTAAAACCCAGCATCATTTTCATTACTCCAACTAATTTTTTAAATAAGTGATATTATAAACAAAGCAATAAGTAAGGAAATAAAAGCAAATTGAATGATTATTGGAAAGGAAGAGGAAAATCATCACTTCTTAAATGAGATATGATTATGTACGTAGAAACCCCCGAAAATTAACTGAGAAGCTATTTAGTATGATAGGTTGGATATAAACAAGTATGCAAAAATCAATAGCTTTCAACATGCCGGCAATAACCAACTGGAACACATAATGGGGTGAAAATGTCTTTCTTCATAACTGCCAATCTCTATCAGAGGCACAATCTGGAAGACTGAAATGGAACGAAAGGATTACTGGAGTCTCTAGTTTCCCTGTGATTTTTAAAAAACATTTGAGCCTTATGTAATAATGGATTTTCTTTCCCTGTTTTGTTTTGTTTTGTTTTGTTTTTAGCCTGTGTTCACTAAAGTTTAAAGACTCTTAAGCTCCAAGCCTCAGCCTGGATAGTTGTGGGGAGTGCGGGGGGAGGGAGAGAGGATGATGGAAGCAGGGAGGAGGTGTGGGAGGAGGAGTGTGGAATGGGGAATGGGCCCCAAGGCAGCAGGTTGGCTTTGTCAGCCTTGGAGTTATCACTGACCAGGAGGAAGGACTGAAAGCCACCTTTGACTCTCTTCCCTTGACCTTCACTGGGATTCAATTTCCAAGTCCCCTACACTGGTCTTTTTTGTTTTGTTTTTCAGAAGGGTCTCACTCTGCTGCCCAGACTGGAGTGCAGCCTCGACCACCTAGGCTCAAGCAATCAGGTGATCCTCCCATCTCAGCCTCCCAAGTAGCTAGGACTACAGGAGAGCACTGCTATGTCCAGCCCATTTCTGTATTTTTTATAGAAACAGCGTTTTGCTATGTTGCCCAGGCTGGTATCAAACTCCTGAGCCTTCCAAAGTGCTGGGATTACAGGCGTGAGCCAACACCCAGCCTATGCTGGTCTTTTTAAGATCTCATGGATTTGCTCCTTTCTCCTCTGCCTGTCCCTTACCAACATCCTCAATACCTCGGGCCCAAACCACAGCTGCTCCTTATCTGCTCCTCCAGCCCCAGTCCCTGGTCTCAGTCTTCTTGCTTGTCACTTTTACCGAGTCACACCGTTGAGCGGCTAATGTCCTGCAGAATATAGGCCTGGACAGCCAAACAATCTCGGCTAGGACACAGGAATCACTTCTCACCACACACTGCATGGGTTTGGACCCCCATCTCTGCCACCAGATACTGTGTGACCTTAGCCATGTTACCTGAGCACTCTAACCATCAGCTTCCTCATTTGTAAAACTGGCCTAATACTTAAACATTCTTATGAGGATAACATACATAATATAAAGGATCCACCTCAGGATTGGACACACAGTAAAATAATAGGCAGTCAAGACCTGTTAGCTGTGGGTATGGGAGCTGCGGTCATTGTCACACTATTAGAGCGCATAGTTGTCTCCTGGAGCTGGTTTAATGCCTATACTTGGTCTCTAAGACATATAATTGGTCCCACCAAATATATCTAAAGGTACCCTCCAAAACAAAACAGCCAGCTATATCTTCCTGCTCCTCAACCACATCCCCCACAGCCCAGATGTGCTCACCTCTGCCTCGGAACATTGACTGTTCATCCGTCCTCAGCCTGAAATGCCCTTTTCATTTGTTTCCAAATGTATCTCCTTCAAAAACATTCTATTATTCTGTCCATTTGCTTCCATGGGCCTTTTCTACACCAAGACCACCACCATCACATGTGGTTACTCTTCTTCTTACCCTATGTGTCTAGCTCTATCCTAGACAGTTTAAGTCAATTAGCTCATCTGATGCTCACAGCAACCCTATGAATCAGGTACTGCTCCTGTCGCTGCCTTACAGCTGGAGTCACTGGGGCTTCAGAGGGTTAGTTACTTGCCCAAGGTCAGAGTCAGTCATTGGTAAGACCAGGGCTCAAAATAGGTCTGAGCTCTCAGCCACTGTGCCATCCTACCTCAATGCATGTTTTTAGGCAATGACTGAATGAGTCATTTTAACTCCTCAAGATCGAGCCCAAACATGTCCTCTTTGTCTTTGTGGAAGCCAGTTCTTACTCATCTCCCCCTGCTCTTATCCTTTTGGTATGCACAGCAGTTTTAAACCACAAACACCTCGTTACATACCGTCCCAGACAGTGGCTCTACTGCATACTTAGGCACTCTCTACTGTCAGTATCCAGTACGACATGTTTAAGTGTAATTGTGTATTGTTCAGTGAATGGAACTGTAAAGCAATGGTCTGAATTTTCACATACGGCTCATGGAGATCAGTCCCATTCCTTCCCAAATATACCTCAGGAATCTTCTCAAATACATCATAAATTTCTTGCAGATAAGGACCACATCCTATTCCTTTGCATCTCACAAACTTCTAGAGACATTATAGATACCCCAAAATGCTTTTTGGTTCATAATTAGTCTTCCAAGCAGGCTGTGTTAATTTAGGGGAAGGCAGTCTCTGGAGGTGCGCAGGACAAAAGGAGGTAAGAGGGAATGACCTACGATCATCTCAGAATAGACAGTACACTGGGCCCCTACACGTTGGAGGAAAATGTTCCAAACTGTCAGAAGCCAAAAGTAAACTGAGTCTGATAGTATCAACAAAATGTTTAATATGCTACAGAGCTGGCATCTGCTCCAGAGGAGACTGTGTGTCAGGAACTCAGAAAAGGTCTCCCAGGCACATAGGCAGCTCCCAGGCTATTTCCTATACATTAAATACATGCAGAGTAGGGAATATACATTTTTTAATGCATGAAACATGAGCCAGGCTTGACACCCATCTATCAAAGCTGCTTTAAGATAATAAAATCAGCACTGCCATTATAAGGAGAGGGAACTTGATGACCCACTAGAGATTTCTTTCAATCTAAACGATTCTATAAATTCCCCTAAAATCATAAAAAAGCAGATTAAGGATTCATGTAGGTGTTTGGACTATAAATACAAATTAATTTTTGCTCCACCAGCAATTTTTCTGATCCTTGTAAGAAGCACCTCCATTTCTAAGATATTTGTGGGTAAAACACCAACAGAGAAGTTAAAAATAAATAGGACTCCCCGGGTTCTTGTTGGCAACTATTTTCTTCTAATTTCACAAATAAATCCTCATCTTGAAATAAACTGAATTGAATCTTCCTGCTGTCCAAAAACATTTATCACTGAAAATCTGTTTTGTTTGGGGAGTAAGATATAATTGTATACAGATTCAATAACAACCTAAATGTTCCGCTGAGAAATTCTTTATTGAAAATGTTTTGTTTGGACTCTAAGTAATCTATTTATTTCCTTTTTCAGTTACTGGCCATATTATTGTTATTTGTTTCTACAAAAAAAAAAAAAAAAAAAAACACTACTTTTTAACCACCACTCTTATAAAAGCTTGAATTGTTTCTGATTCTAGAAACATATTATTCTGCAACTCACTTGGTTTTCTGTAACTCAATTCAAACTGAGCCTTATAATAGAAAAAAAAATATTTTCAAATACTCCCTTACCAGCTCAACAACTATAAATCAAAAACAAGTAAATAGTAAATGTTAACGTTTTTAAAAGACTAATTTATCAACTAATATATCTTTGTTTCGCATATTTGCTCTGATTCAATATGAAGTGAGAGACCAGAATAAAAGTGAACAAATGGACGGTGGATCACGTTTCCAAGTGCATGGGGATAAATGTATATCCTAAGGAAACGTGCTCAGTAATGACATCACAGCTGTTTCTCCTATAAAAAGAACTATGTCCTACAGCAAACCATAATTTCCTAAATAAAGGGAATAAAAGGAAAGAAAATCATGTCAGCAATAAAATCCAAGGGTGGCAACCAGATGCCAACATATTAAAGTACCATTTCCAACAACAGACTAAAAAAAGAAAACTTGGTACAATTATTATGTGTCAATTAAAATAAAACTTAGGAAAACTTGTACCGCTTGATGATTAAATGCAAAGTATTTCCACTCAAACTCCCCAAAGAAAGGAGACTGTGGTACAGTGTTGAACAAGGGCCACTTATATCTGTGATCCTGGATAGTCCTCTCCCACATTTACTCTGGGCTTGGTCATGTGACTTGCTTTGGCCAACAGGACATTGGTAAGAAGGACACAAATGAAGACCCAGAAAGTACTTGCATGTTGAGGCTTGCCTTTTCTTGCTGCCTTGGAGACTCTAAGGCTGTTATTATGAGAATAAGCCTGGGCTAGGCTAGTGGAGACATGTGGTTCTGTCACTCCTGCCCTCTCACCAACTGCCAGCACCAAACACTGCACATGTGAATAATTCCACCAGGTGAACCAGCTTTGGGCCAATCCACCAACTGGCTGAAAAAGTATACGTGAGCCCAGGCAAGCCCAAAAGAAAAATAAGCCAGCTGAGCCCAGCCCAAATTGCCAAATGACAGAATCACCACCTAATAAATTATTATTGATCTAAGCCACTAAATTGGGGAGTGCTTTTTTATACAGAAAAAGCTAACAGATACTCAGGCTATTACAAAGGCCTAGCTCATAGGCATAGTGGGTCAGACACCACGGAAGGAAAGTGAGAGGCTGCTCTAAGAATGGATGGGTCTATGCAATTATTCCTGAAAGTGAGTTCACATATGAAATGCTGAGTCATACTACGTCATTTATAAGCTACTATGTATTTTGGTATTTTTGACGCTTTTCTAAAATTTTTATTTTATCTTATTTTATTTATTGAAACAGTCTCACTGTATCCTCCAGGCTGGAGTGCAGTGGAATGATCTCGGCTCACTGCAGCCTCCATCTCCTGGATTCAAGAGATTCTCGTGCCTTAGCCTCCCGAGTAACTGGGACTATAGGTGCATGCCTTCACACCTGGCTAATTTTTTGTATTTTTAGTAGAGATGGGGTTTCACCATGTTGGCCAGGCTGGTCTCGAACTCCTGACCTCAGGTGACATATGGGCCTTGGCCTCCCAAAATGCTAGGATTATAGGCATGAGCCACCACACCCAAACTAAAATTTAAATCTAAAGTACAATACCATGGTAACAACGGCTAACATTTATTAAGTACAATCCTTGAGCTATGTGCTTGATAAAGATGATCATGTTTAATTTACACTAAAACATTATGTGATTAGCACTATTACCTGTACCTTCCAAATCAAAACCTAAGGCTTAGAGAAGTTAAGTAAGTTGCTCTGGGTCACACAGCAATATGAGTAAGCTTGGACTCATGAACCTGATGTGCTCAAGAGTCATATCCCCTAATCACTATATTTTTCTACTGGATGCCATCCTGTGTAAGACTTCTTTAGTCTATTGGGCTGGGAATTTTCTACACCAAGAGACTTAGTCTCTCTTCCTTGAATCTGAGATGGCCAGGAAGAACAGGCCCAGTAAGGCTTATCTACCCAGTGAAGATATAGAGGAGCTGGAATGGACGGTGGATATGGTGGGTCTTGCCCAGGCTAGGAGAGCAAGAGAGCTTCAGCACACAGGCGGGGGATATATAGCACATAATGGCCTGGGCCACAATATGTGGCTCAAGTCTCAGGCTACAACCAACCAGATTAGCAATGCCTCCTTTTCCATTCATGGGAGAGTGGGGAGGTGGAAGGGAAAAGGAGTCTTAGAAGGGGGCTAGTAAAACAGCTGGAAAGTTGGACAGAAATTCATTTCTTGTCGTGTAGAAGGTGTGTGCTTCTACATGATGACGCTGAGGTTCCATATCCACTACTTACTTAGTATATACATCAGCCCTTTATTAATTGAACCTCTGCAATCAGATCTGCTATTTCCTACACTTCTGACAGTTTAAAATGTCTCAATCCTAACTCTTAAAAGTGAGATGAAAATGGAAAGGAGCCAGGTGTGGTGGCTCACGCCTGTAATCCCAGCACTTTGGGAGGCCGAGGCTGGTGTATTGCTTCAGTCCAGGAGTTCAAGACCAGCCTGGGCAACATGGGAAATCCCATCTCTACTAAACACAAAAAAATTAGTTGGGCGTGTGGGCACAAGCCTGTAGTCCCAGCTACTCAGGAGGCTGAGGTGGGAGGATCGCGTGAGTTCAGGAACTTAAGGCTGCAGTTAGCTGTGATCATGCCACTGCACTCCAGCCTGAACACCAGAGTGAGACCCTGTCTCAAAAAATAAATAAACAAATAAATAAATAAATATTTTTAAAATGTTTAAAAAGAAAAAAAAGAAAAGGAAGGGTGGAGAAGTAAGTAAATCAAGATACCCCTTTGGAAAACCACTTTTTTTTTTCTGTTTTTTAACTTTTATTTTAGGTGCAGGAGTACATGGGCACATTTGTTATATAGGTAAATTGTGTGTCATGGACATTTGATATACAGATTATTTCATCTCCCAAGTAAAAAGCATAGTATCTGATAGGTAGTGAAGCCACTTGTTTCAAACTACATAACATGAACAAGACCCTTGCTAACCAAATTGAAGATCTGGACACCAGCAGTCAGCTGTGTCTCCCCTTAGGTTGGCTGAAATTACCAGTGTTTAAAGTACTTACAGTTTAAGGTATAAACTGGCTTTTAAACTCTATCTGCCTAATCGAGCTTACCAGCGCCAGTCTCTTTTAAGAGACTCCTAATGCTTGCAGGACTCTAATGCTATGGGAAGATATTCCTGGCACATTTAGAGAGAAGTACTGAGAGGGAATATGAGAAGGCATTTGATAATTGAGCACATTAAGTATACCTAGGCAAGTTTGAAAGGACACACGTTGAGAAACTTGTTCACTTTAATGAAGCTGAACACAACTGTAAAAAAATAAAAAGTCCCCAAATATGTGCATATTAAAAGCCTGCTCCCTTAAGGGAGCCCAGAGTCCTAGACAATCCTGCACTATTATCCTTTTCCTTACGCTTTCTGAGCGCCCACAAACCTATCGGAGCTTTAGTTTCCAGATCTGTAAGGCAGGGATATTGCAAAGATTAAGAGAGAAAGTACCAGTTCCTAGATTTTGGATTTCTTGGACCTATATATTTCCTCCAAAATCTTGGAGGTACCATCACAGGTCTTACCAACTTCTTACGCTAAATTTTTAACATGAAACAAAAAGAAAGGATCATAGGTAATAGTGTTTGCTATGTGCTGGGGACTATGCTACATGTGTTACATATGTTAATCTCCCCAATAACTCTAGGAGGTAGGCATGATTATCCCTGTCTAACAAAGCAACGGAGTCACCACAGACACAGGATTCATGCTCTTGACTAACAGAAAATCATCAGGCGCTCTTACCATCATCTCATAAAGGAGAGGAACACACAATAAGAGAATATCATCTCAAAAAAGGAATTTTCAAAAGTAAAAAAAAAAAAAGGACACAGATAAAAGAGCAGTCCCTAAAATAGAGAAGTAAAATGAGCTTTATGCTACACAGTTCTTACTGTGCTCATTTTGTTACAGACCAATGAATATTGCATTTGGGACCATATAGTTTCTCCTGGCCCTCAGATCAGCATTTGGGAACCACTAAGATACAATGCGTGGAAAGCACTTTGAAAATGTGCCCATCAGAGGTTAAGGGTTGCTGGAGTGTAACAGGACCATGAGCATTGTGACCTGAACCCACCCTCTGAGAATGTCCATACTCAGGCTACCTCAGAGAAACCAAGTAGGTAGTGGCACATGGCGCCCTGCAGACGGCCACAGGGAAGCCATCTATGCTAGCATTAGCATTGTGTTCTCTGAACAGCCTGCCTCCAATTCCTCCTTCCATCTGCACCCAGAAGCATGTGCAGGAAAGCAGGCAATCCCAGAAACCCCAGAAAAAAGTGGCAGCTGAGAAGCAGGTCCCAAGGAGCATGCTGCAGGCAGTGAGGGATGCAGCCTCCTCAACCATTCCAGCACTTTAAATGTCCTTCATTGAGAGCATCAAGGCTCTGCAGAAGCTATTTTCCCCTCGCATTTCATTCTTCTACCCCTTGATTTTAGAACAGAGCAAAAACCCACAGACAGGCTTCTGTTCCATGGTTTCATCTTATATTGTACCTCTCAGTCCCACATCATCCTCTAGTGAGGGAGCATCTTCAACTATTTCAGCCCAGCTTTGGGGGAGGATGACCACTGAGTTATTCACTGATAAAGCAGGCAACAGGGCCACGCTATTAGAATTCTGCCTTCCAGATCTTAAAGCAGTTCCTTAATAACTGAATAATTACTTTGGAATTTGAAGTGGGGCAGCAAAGAAGTCATGGTAATGGAATGTTTAGTGGCTCTATTGGGAGGCACTAAGGAATAGTGGTGAGGGGCTCTGTTCTGGATTCCAATGACTGAGGTTTCTAAGAGGGGTCAGCAAATGCTTCCTGTAAAGGGCCTGATAGTAACCACCGCCGGCTTTGTGAGCCATCAGGTATCTTCACAACCATTCAACTGTGCTGCTGTAGCACAGAGGCAACTGTGGACGTTCCGTGAACGAATGAGTCTGGCTGTGTGCCAATAAAACTTTATTTCTGGACACTGAAATTCAAACTTCATCATATTTTTACACATCATGAGATATTATTCTTGTGATTTTTTTTCTAACCACTTAACATATATAAACACCATTCTTGGTGCAAGCCATATAAAAACAGGGGGTAGGCCAGATACAGCCCACTGTTTGCCATAGTTTACCCAAACCTGGTTTATCACTGTGCTCTGGTATTTCTTAACCACAAGCTCTTGAGCAAGTTTTGTTTTCCCTCCTCTGTGAACTCTTGAAAAAGTTCAGTTCCCTCCTCTGTGAAATGAAACAACATTATCAGCCTCATCTGGGCTTCCAGTGGCTACAGTGAAAGCAAATGCTTAGCACAGGGCGGCACAGAGTACATTGAGTATTGAATGCACTCAGCATTCAATCGATGTGAGCTGTGACTGTCATTTCCCTCTACTCTTCAAAATTCTTTTCAGCTTCCGCCAAATCTATCTGGGCTACCATCAAGCAGGACCAAGGACTGTCATGTCTCTTGTCAACAGAAACACTCTAGACTTTCATATGAGCATCAATAGCCTTCAAGAGTCTGTGGGATCCTAAAACATCCCTCAAATTCTGGATGCATTCATCCGTCTGGTTACAGGACCAGATATTCTCAGTCCCTGGAGTTTAAGAGCCAGGGCCAGAGGGTGAAGTTAGCATCCTCCAAACTACAAATAATGGTATTTTTTGAGCACTGGGCAAATCTCAAACATTCTGCTAAGTGCTTTATGTCATTCTTTCCCTTAATCCTTACAGCAACCAAAGGATCCTAATAAAATTATGAGCTCCATATTTCAGAGGACAACAAAGTGTAGGAAGGTTAAGCAACACAGCCAGGCCACGTGCCTGGTAGCCAGGAGGTATGGGGCTCCATCCTGGGCCCACCAGCACCGCGGCTGTTCCTCTGGAGCATGAAGATCTACCACAAATAAACCAAATTCTAGGGTACCAGTGCATCTCAGACTGAACCAGTAACCCGAATCCCTGGGGATCTGCTTAAAATGCAGATTCTGATTCATTAAGCCTCAGGGGACCCAGGGATCCTGCATCTCTAAAGAGCTCCTGGCGATACCAGTGCCACTGGAGTCCACGCTTGGAGTAGCAAGGTTAAAGATGCAGTGAGAAAGATGAATTTCCTCCATGAATGACCAAGGCAATCTACACATGATAAATTCAATGACTGCGGTGTTCCTACACCACATGCTGTGGTGGGGAAGGGCCTTTGGAGGCAGAATTCTGAGACGAGACTCAGTGCTCCACCAGGTACCTGTAATGTGGCCCCGGTAGAAAGACTCTTGGCCTTCCTGGCCTACATGTTCCCTTCTCTATAAAGGGGACTGGTATGTTCTTCTGGGGTTGTTGTGACAATTAAATGAGACAATACCTATATGAGGCATGTAGAGCAGTGTTTAACAGAGTTAAACATTCAGTAAAGGTAAGATAATCAGCAGATCAAGAACATTGAAGGCCCTTACAAAAGAATTATCTAAAACTGAGCTATATGAGGTCTGTTCCCCTCTGCACAGCTAATAACTCGTGCGGATCCATTCAAACCCTCCTATCATTCAAGCCACTTTACAGTTAAATAAACCAGACTTCCAACCAGTCAGTCATAAAATTAAATTAGAGAGAAAGTTCACCTTGAAAGGGCAGGACCCAGATGCCAGCAAAGAAGCAGTGATTTCCAGCTCAGTTCATAATTTACTTATCTGAGGGATATGCCCATTACCTAGGCCTCTAGGTGCATGTAAAAGAATGCATGTGACAATTTCCTAAAGCAACACGAATCTGAACTCCGCCAAGGCAGTTTTCTTACCTGGACCATTTTAGTCACTGTTCACTAGGTAGTACGCTTCCACTCATCAGAACCCCCTAATGTAATTAACCCTTCTAGTAATACATCACTACTTCCACACATTAAGGGAAAATGTCTCAGTATTCTCATCTCTTTAATAAAATTTTCTAGGCAGGATGATCCAGTTCTATCAGTCTAGGAGGTCAAGTGTGTTCTCCTTTCCCCAAAATGGGTCCCAGGCAGACCACACATCATTTCACCCCCACCATCTGGCAAGCTAACAGTCATTGTGCACTCACCACCATCCCCTGCTGCCTGTGCATAGGGAAAGCACAGTGCCTGGCATACAGTAAGCACTCAATAAAAGATGGTGGTCATTACAACACACTCAGGATGTGAACTACAGTATGATCATGTCATCTGGTCCCTGGCAAGTAACTGAAATGCCAACAGGTGGGTGGAACAGAGGGAGGCCTAATGTGAACTTGATTGGGAAAATGCCCCCCTTTTCTAAAGTCAGATTGGCAATGCATACCTTAGGTGAGTTGCTGATTGAGTAAAGGATCTACCTGGCTGGTAGTTCCCAGGACCTGCCAGGAGACCTGATCTCATATAGCAGATACTTTTGGTGCCCTGAGCATCCTCCTTACAGCCTACCCTAAATTTCATAATTTTGAGCTGATATGCCTGGTGTGCTGGGAGGGCCCACAGTTCCCAGAACACTCTAGCAGCTTCCACCTCAGGTGCACGGGAGTCAGTATTTCTGCCTCAGTCTGCGTTTCGAAGCAGCTCAATGTCCCCCAGGGGCAACTCTCAACCGGTAGGGAATGGGAGTCATTGAACAAATGCCCTGTCCTCCTTCCTCTGACGGACAATTTTACCCTCTTTCCTGTGTGGTTCTGCAGAGGAATCCCAGTGATACTAGAGCTCAGATGTCTGTGGGGGTGGCCAGCTCCCTCCCCCTCCCACACACCAGCTTTTCCTCCCTCCCATCTCACTTTCCTGTTCCCCCACTACAGCTTCCTGCAACTGCCTCCCAAATGACCAGACCCCAAATCTTTATCTCAGTATCTGATTTAAAGAGACCCAAACTGAGACACCTGCCCACTCCAGACCCTTGCTTAGAGTCCTGTAGCGTCCTGTACAGTATCACAACCCTTGGCACACTGCCCTGTGGCTGCAGAGCTAAGAGGTCCGTCAAGGCTGGGACCAGGTCTGTGTTCATTGACCCTGGAATTCCAGGTGGTCAGTGACTGTAGAGTGAAGGCCAGCAACACAGGGTATTCCTGCTGCCCATTCACGGGGGTGGGGGGTGCTCAGAGACAACCCTTAGTCTTTTTAACAATTCAGAGAAGACCTTTTCTGTTTTAGAAGAGTTTATAAAATAAAATTAAGAGTTATTAGCAGCAAGACAAAAGACATTTAAAGAAAGCCCATCTTCCATGAAGCCCACCCACCCGGCCCCATAGAACACAGCCTCTGCTCCTCTGACTCTCTGTTCACATCCTTAGAAGAACCCAGCCTTGCTCACCTCTGATTGCTGTTGTCATAGCGCCTACAGCCTGCACCTTCTCCTCTCTCCCTCTTTCCCTTTTGATTTTTGGGCTCTGTAAGTCCATCAAGGAATCACCACAAAGAACAAGATTTAAAAAATCAAAACTAGTAAAGCTGATTCTGTGGCTGCTGTTCCTTTATGTCTCCTTCTCCCCCAAAGCCTTGAAAGTAGAGGTTGCAAACTATCCACTTGTGGGCCAAGGATGGTTGGCAAACTTGTTTCTGGGATCCCATACAGTGTTTTTAAGACTGTCAATGTTTAAAATTCAGTATACTGAACATAAAAATCTGTATTTCCAGCTATTTAAAAATTAAAGATTTGACAACGTCAGCCTGCAGTTAGCTGGGGTGGGATTAGCTGCTTCCTAGGGATGCTTCCTAGGACTGGGACCCACAGCCCGCCACGTGCTGCAATCCCCACCACTCCCTTTGGCCCTACCAGTTGCTGTTTCTGATCATGACATGCAAAATCCACCTCACTCTTTCCTTGTTACGTGCCTTGCCCTGAGTGTAAGTGCATTTGAACTTGTTACCCCATATTTAAGCATTTGGAAGAAACAATCTGAGCAGCTCTGAGTGTTCCTCATGTTTTAAGTGCCTCTAGCAAGAGATTAGAGCTTCCTACTCCAATGCTATCATGCCTTATGTCTATTATTAAGAATGCCATGATGATGATGATGATGATGATGATGATGATGGTGGTGGTGATGTAATGATACCCGGGTAATGGATAGCAGTTACTCAAGGCACATATGCCTGCCTTATCCCACAGATGCCTTTAAAAGATAGAAGAAGTCATTAATCCTGAATTATTTAGAAGAGATGAGGAACAAATGAAGCAACAGCAGCGAGGAGAGGCCACCAGGAGGCAAGCTTCAGGGTAAGTTTCCATTGCCCCTGTTTCTTTGAAGGGGAAGAAGGTAGCTGGGTGAGCAGAAGAAAAGAAATCCTTCCCATCCACACCTTAGATTCCAATTCTGGCAAGAATGCAGACTTCTTCATCTTACCACTGAAGCCATAAAGTTTGGCTCAAGAACCATTTTCATGTTAATCCCAAGCGAGGGAAGAACTTCGAGCACACCCATATGAATCAGCCTGCCTCCACACACAAAAAGGACACTGACAGGTTGTGTCAAGTTTATAGATCCATAAACCCACAGTAAATTCCAGACTCCTGCAAAGTCAGAAGTCAATAAAAAAATGCAAAGGCCACCTCTCAGAGCGCAAAAACCGAACTTAAATGACTGTGTAACATACCATTTTCTGAAGGACCACAATTCTTGCAACCTTTAGTAAGTTGCTAGACAAATATTTGTGGACAAGAAATTAGGGATGTGATGATCCACAAGACAGACACAGGAACTACCTTCGCGAAGCTGACAGTCTAACAGCAAAGAGTCATTAAATATGCAATTATAACTATTTCATTAATTACAAGTGTGATGAGTGGTATAAGGGAGAAGTCAAGTTATGGGAACTTGTACCAAGACACCTAACCTAGTAAAAGGGGCTTTCCAAAGGAAAAAAAATTTAAGCTAAGGCCTAAAGGGTGGGCAGGAGTTGCCCAGGCAGACAGCCAGTCCATCTATAATAAGCATCTATGTGCCCGGTACCGTACCAGGCATTGGGATTAGAGAAGTGAACTGGGAAGTGCCTCTCCTCAAAGAGTTCACAGGCTAATGAGGCTTGAACATAAGCTTCCATCATACCTGCTTATTGGAAATGATGGGGTCTCTACCACCATGTAACAGATTAAACAGTTATTTAAAAACTGCTCTGATACTCAGAAAAATTCAACTAAAAGTCTTCCTAATTGCAAATTGTTCTGTTGTGAGTGTAGAGAACTTCTCTAATATTTTAATTTAAAAAGATGAAATTGAGAAACTGTCAAATCCCATGGAGCACTTGGGGCTTCAACATGATAACAAGGCTTGTTGTTGTCTGGGGATATGCAAACCGCTGAGAAAAATTCACAGCAGGCACAGGGCAGCCCAATCATTCCAAACACTAAATAAGGAATTGATTAAAAGGGATTGAGACAGGACATTAAACTTTGGGGGCCTGGAAAAACTGTGTTGGTGATTAATGCTATTAATAATCATAATATTAACAATATTGTTAATGAGAACTAAGCATCCTATTAAACTTTTATGAATACTAACACAGTTCTATGGGTATTATTATTGTTCCCAACTTATGGATGAGGAAACTAGTGAGTTGAGCAAATAAGAGATTTCTATTTATGACAACATGTCGGTCTAAATAACATGAAAACTATGTCTACAAAACATTAGACATTCTGAGCAAAACAATTCAGCATGAGTTTTAATCACAAAACAGAGTTGCAATTAGTTTGCTCAAGTGTCAAAGTCAAAGAGTGAACTGCATGTTAGAACAGTGAATAGATATATATTGCAGCTATCCATCAAGGGATGGCTGAACAAAGGGCCTGGACTTTAGTGACCCCAAGAAGGCAAAGGATAAGGTGCTGGCCCTGTGTGAAGTGGGTGTTAGTACTAAGATTCCTCAACATAAAGTTAGTGACTTTTAAAAGTTTCACCATTGGTGAAAAGATACAATAAATAGAAATCCACCCACTGGGACAGGAAGACCGCAAAGAAACTTAACTATCTCTCCTGAGCTCTGGGTAGGGGGAAAAAAAAAAAAAAGTTGCTTCCCTAAAACTTTGTATCCATGGATCTTCCGTCACAAGAGTTTGGGGTTCTAGTATATGTTAGCCAAGTAGTCCAAGAAGCCCAAGGTGAGAATTTAACATTAAAAAAATCGTTCTAAGCAAGTGATATCTTCTAAGGCACCTGGCAGAAACAAATGAATGGGCATACCCTTAACCTGAACCATTCCCAAGTCCCCAAATAAAGGCTTTCTGAAAATGAGTTCACGATCCAAAATCACAAAACACGAAAGGAAAAATCCACCATGAGTGAAACTCAGCAGTCACAACAAACAGGAAAACCCCCTAAGAACTTCAATAATAGAACACTCAGATAAAGCCTATAAAATAAGTTTTTGAATTAACTGGGGAAATAAAGAAGGATGCAAAACATGAGAAGATCAAGAAACTATCAACGAAGACCAGGCATATGTGAAAAAGAATCTCTAGAAAATAAAAATAAAATCATTGAAAATAAAATCTCAGTTTATTGACTATTAGCAGATAACCACACTTTAAGAATCGTTGAACAAGAAGATAAAGCTGGCTGGGTGCAACGGCTCATGCCTGTAATCCCAGCACTTTGGGAGGCCAAGGCCAGCGGATCACTTGCGGTCAGGAGTTTGAGACCAGCCTGGCCAACATGATGAAACCCTGTCCCTACTAAAAACACAAAAATTAGCCAGATGTTGTGGTGGGAGCCTGTAATACCAGCTACTCAGAAGGCCGAGGCAGGAGAATTGCTTGAACCTGGGAGGCATAGGTTGCGGTGAGCCAAGATTCTGCCATGGCACTCCAGCCTGGGCCACAGAGTAAGACTCTGTGTCAAAAAAAAAAAAGATAAAGCTGAGAAAATGTAGCATAAAGATTAAAGAGAAGAAAAACATCAACTAGGTCAGTAAACAGAATAAGAAAACCCAACATACTTCTAATAAGAGTTCCAGGAGGAGTGAATAAAGACACTAAAAAAGAGACTATTTGAAGACACAGGAATCCTCAGATTCAGGAAATGGAGTGTGTTCTGAATATAGCACCCAAAACTAAATTCACACCCAAATGCATTGTGCTGAAACTCTGAAACATCAAAGGCAAAGAGAAGATCTAACAATCAAACAGAAGAAAAGGCAGGTCACCTAAAAAAGGAGCAAAAATAATTAGATGTACAGCAGACTTCTCAGATACATCACTGGAAGCTGGGTCACAAAGGATCAACACCTTCAAACTACAAATAGAAATAAGATTTCAACCACGTGTACCCCAGAACTTACAATATAATTTTTAAAAAATACAAAAATTTAAAAAGAATAAGATTTCAAGTTAATCATTTACAAATAAGGCCAAACTAAAAACATTTTTAGATAAGCAAAGGAGAGTATTAACCCTTGAGAAATCTATTGGTTAAAGAACTATGAAAGATATGCTTCAAAAAGAAAGAGAACCCGGAAGTAAAAAATTGGAGATATATAGAAATAGAAACAAAAGAACTGGTAAACATCTTGGTAAATCTTAATAAACTGACTCTATAACATAACAGTGGTGATGGCTAATTTTGGAAACAGCAGGGTAGCTGCGATTAAAGCATTCTAAATCCTTGCACTGTTTGTAAGAAAGAGAAAGATATTGATCAACTTTAGACTTACTTAGATTTGATGTCAACTATGCATGGTGAATTTTTAAGAGAATCTATGAAAGAGAAAAACAAAGAATTAAGATAATGCATTTAAGGGAATCAGAGACACAGAGAGAATATTATACTGAGTGGTGGTAACTATTGAGAAAAAGGAAAAAAAAAAACTAGAAAAAGGGAATAGGTAGTAATAGTGAGCAGGGAAACTGGTGAACAGTAAAAACAACATAAAGAAAACTCTGATAGAATTTTTTGAGCATTACAAAAAGTCAGGGTAAATAAGAAAGTAGAAATAAACCTAAAATTATCAATAAACATAAACTAAACACAAAGACAAATGTAAGATTTTTTTAATTACAAGAGATTTTCCTAAACTGCAAAGACAGCACAAGTTTAAAAATAAAAAGTAGGAAACTACTTTTCAAAATCCAGCTGATAGAGTTATGTTAATATTAGGCAAATTTGTAAGTAAAAATACTATTATGAGAGTTCTTACATAATATGAAAGGAGCAATCCAACCAGGAAGAAATAAAAATTGTAATCTTATACTCACCTTATGATCATAATCTAAAATGTACTTAAAGCAAAAAATGACAGAACTACAAGGAGAAATAGACAAATCTCCAAACTTTTTTCAGTGATTAGGCAGACAGAAAATTAGGAAAATTACAGATGTAGACAATACAATTAACAAGGTTGATCTTACTAACAAATATAGAACACTAACCCCAGAGCATTCAGAGAGCATGCATCTTTTTCAGACAGCAGGCATTGGTTATAAAAACTGACCACTTAGTTGGTCACAAATCGAGTTTCAATGAATTCCAAAGAATCTATATAAGACAGACTACAATGCAGAAAAGTGAGAAATCAGTAAGTAAAAGATAACTTAAATACATATATATTTGGAAATTTTTAAATGCACTTTTAATTATCATGAAATGTCATAAAATATCTCCTAATTATTATTAGAAATAGTGACTATTATTTACACTGTCAAGGGAGAAGTAATTCTGAAAATACACTACATTTAGAACTAAATGAAAATTCCCCATATCAAAACCTGTAGAAAGGAACTAAATATAACTTTTTTTTGAGACAGGGTCTTACTCTGTCACCTAGGCTGAAGTGCAGTGGCACAATCACAGCTCACTGCAGCCTCGAATCTATGGGTTCAAGCGATCCTCCCCACCTCAGCCTCCTGAGTAGCAGGGACTAAGTGTGCACGCCGCCATACCCGGCTGATATTTGTATTCTTTGTAGAGATAAGGTTTTGCCATGTTGTCTAGGCTGGTCTCAGACTCTTGGGCTCAAGCAATCCATCCGCCTTAGCCTCCCAAAGTGCTGGGATTATAGGCATGATCTACTGCACCCAGCCTTAAAGGACATTTTATAACTGAAATATTTATATTAGAAGAGAAGACTGAACATCAATGAGCTGAGCATCAACCTTAAAAAGGTAGAAGAACCGAGTAAACCCAGAGTGCATAGGGGGAAGGAAATAATAAAGTCAGAGCAGTCCGTGAAATATAAAGCAAACTTACAATACAGAGCTTTGGCAAACATAAGATTTGATTCTTTTTAAAACTAACAAAGTGATGATCACAGAATAGACAAGGTAGTGAAGCGGTAGAAAGTGTGAGTCTGGAGTGACTGCCTGGGCCAAGTCCACCCTAGCACTTACCAGCTGCACAGACATGGGAAATGACTCATGGCCAGCATCAGTGGAGCCGCAGCTCAAACTCTGGACTATCAAAGCCCAGTGCCACGTATTAATTGGTTATCCTTACAAGACATCCAAACTATGTACTCTGACTAGAGTATCCTCCTCCCATTATGAAAAACAGGTATTATCATGCCCATTTTACAGATGGGAAAACAGATCTGTCAAACGTATGTAATTCCCTTAAAGTCATGAAATGATCAAGGGTTGACACTGATTTAAGACCAGATCTTTCTGAACACCAAAGTCTACTCCCTCAACCACCACAGTAATCTACAAGAGAAGAGGAAAATCCCTGTTGGCCATTCAGTGTCATGATATTCTGGAAGGCTGTTTACGGTATACCCAATGTTAGGGTAACTATCTCTCTTAAGGTAGACTGTAAAACAGAAGGAGCAAATGCCCTTTACTCATATATAAAAGTCTCCTACTCCTACTAATATTAACCTAGAGATTAAAATTATGGACTTTGGGGCTGGGTACAGTGGCTCATGCCTATAATCCCAGCACTTGAGGAGGCTGAGGCAGGCAAATCACTTGGGATCAGAAGTTCAAGACCAGCCTGGCCAACATGGTGAAACCTCATCTGTACTAAAAATACAAAAATTAGCCAGGCACAGTGGCACATGCCTGTAATCCCAGCTACTTGGGAGGCTGAGGCAGGAGAATCACTTGAACCTGGGAGGCAGAGGCTGCAGTGAACTGAGATGGCACCACTGCATTCCAACTTGGGTGACAGAGCGAGACTGTCTCAAAAAATTAACTAATTAATTATGGGCTTTGGAATCCAAAGTAACATAAATCATTGCTCATATTTAGTAGACACCATGTTACCAAGGACAACACTAAACTCTTTCAATCCTCACAATATCCATTTTCACAGGGTCTGTTATTGTCCCATAACACAGACTAAGAATGTCAGGTGCAATGAAGTTAACTGGCATAGCAATTGGCAGGAGTCCAAACCAAGCCATCTGACTTCAAGAGCTGACATTCTTATCCATACTAAACTCGCGGGTCCTAACCCTCAGTCATCAATTGGGGGATGACCATATCTGCTTCCTGAACTGCAAAAAGGAAACGAGACCAAGTAGGTAAAGCCACCAGCATATCTGGCACACAGTAAGTGATGATGATGATGGCAGTGATGAAGATGGTGATGATGATGATGACAGCTGGCCCTTGCAAAGATATAGGCCTACTTGCTGCAGAACAATTTACTGCATAAAATCCTCGAAAAGAAATCTCTTCTTCCATTTCACTCACACAAATCTTTATGTGAACAGATCATTTGTACTCTATAGGAAAGCTTATTTTCAAAATCAAAATCACAGCATTTTGCATTATATGAAGATACGAAGAAAAATGTTTAAAAGAATCTGATAAATAAAACTGTAGAGAAGTGGTGGGAGTTGCTCACATAACCCATTGCAGTAAGTCTAGCCTTGAACTTAATTTTCCAGAATTCTTGAAATATCAGTAATAGCAACATAAAAGACCAATTAATCAGGCTGTGCTTGTTCTCTATGTGTGAGTCACTGTTGCCATCTACAGTTAAATATGGGACATGCAATGCTGCCAAATCACTGACTAATTCTAAGAACGTAGTCCTGGAGATGGTGGTGCTAACGAAATCTGGATGTACAATGAGTACAGAAAACAAAAATGCTACCTGAAGGACCAGCTCTTTTCAACCACCTCTTCAGTCTTGCTGATAAGACGCTTCTGCAAGGTGTGAATTTTCTGTATCAGCTCATATGCATTGGGGTCGCTGGCCTGTCCAAGGGGAACAATAGCAGCTGAGATACCATCAACTTTGAAGCCCCAAGGTCTCTATGTAAAATGCACACTGTTTTATTAAAATCTATTGCAAACCTGCAGACCCAATACAGAGAGAATTAGAATTTTTAAAAAGTATAATAGATGAGATAATCATAAATAACTATCCCCAAAAAATCAGGCTGCAATTTTCCTAATGTTTTACCTATGGTACTAGTTATTCTATAAATAGAAAGTAAACATGTTTATTCCACCAGTGGGAATAACAATAATGGTAGCTATTATGCTTGATATCTGATTCTTTGCCACCATCCAGATACTATGCTAAATGCTTTTTATGCAACATTATACTTTAGCTGCAGGACAGCCCTAAGAGACAGTATGCCTTAGTCTTCATACTGATAAGACAACTGAGACTGAGAGAAACTCCCATTTACCCAGACTGGTAAGGCTCAGAGCTGGATTCAAGCCCAAATATGCCAGGCTCCAAAGGCTGTAGTTCTCAGTTCCTGTGCTCTGAGGCTTACCCTATCATCTCCTCTGTTTAACTTCATTTTAGAATTCTTTTTTTTTTTTTTGAGACAGGGTCTCACTCTGCTGCCCAGGCTGGAGTGCAGTAGTGCAATCATGGCTCACTGCAGCCTCAAACTCTGAGGGCTCAAGCAATCCTCCTGCCTCAGTCTCCCAAGTAGCTGGAACCACAGGCACATGCCACCACACCTGGTTAATTTTTTTGTAAAGACAGGGTCTCAGTAGGTTGCCCAGGCTGGTCTCCAACTCCTGGGCTCAAACAATCCTCCTTACAGGTGTGAGCCACTGTGCCCAGCCCCTAGGATTCTTGAATGGAATGATGCAAGGCTCCCTAATTCACTCAGCCTTAGGATTCTCCTTTGGTCATTGTCAACAGGAAGATTCATTGCAGTCTATGACGAGGACAGTTTCCAGGATGCGGACTTCTGCTCATTATTGGCAGCAGGACACTACCATGGCATTTAGCTCTGAAATGGAATCATCAGTCCACAAAGCTTTGATGTTCCTTCACTAGTTGTGTACAATTCAAAGAAGATATACAGTTATAAATTGGGAATTTGTCCTCTAGACTTTGAGCCAAGGCTTCACTTTCAACTGTACTGACATTTTGAATTAATCTAACAGCTAAATATTTTCAGCTGCCTCCCAGAGTCTCTATTTTCTAATTTTTTTAAATAGAAATTAGTGTGGAATTAGAAACTTTTAAGATCTGCCTGAAAACACATGGAATAAATGAATGTGACAGTAAATGAATTTAAAATCTTCGTCTCTACTTCTGCAGGCATATCCACATTACTGTTGAGTTAGTAAACTACACCACTCTTGGCATTTGAAGAGGAAGGAATGAGGGTCTGAGAGAGAAGAGAGATGTCATTGACTCTGACTTTGCTTAAGAAACACTGAGCAGTGCCAACTGACATCCATCTACTGGGACTAGATTTGGCATACATTCACCTGGAGGGACTGGATGTTGCTAAAATCCAGGCCTCATGTTTAGATAACAATTTGTAAGGCATTATCTTTAATGTTTTCTTCATTAAAAAATAAAAATAAAAATGGAAAGCAAAAATTTACCTGGCTGATTTTCTTTCTTATAAGGAAAAAATAAAGGAATTCTCATTTTTTTCTGTCTTAAAGGTCCCTATGTAAAATATATATTGTCCTTTCCATACTTAAAAAAATAAAAATGAAAAACAAAAATCTCCCTGGCTGATTTTCTTTCTTATGCCTGCCCTGCTTTTCTTTATATGACCTACTTATATCTCCCAATACCCTAATCATTCATTTAGTTGAAGCCCCTTTTGGCATCGCATTGCTAGGTACAACTAAAGGAGATGGCTGTCTTTTTCTTGAAGAAGCAGAGTTTGTCTTTAACTGTTATTTTCAGTGCTGGTGGTGATGACTATCAGAAAGTCATTGAATAAAATTAAATATGAAGTTGATTATCCATCCCCTACCAGTGGGACTTCAGCTGTGTCCCCATATTCTAACAGAAAGGGCTTGGCTAACACAATGCTGTCAAAAGAGGGCAGTTCACAAAAGGATATTCTGTAATAAAAGGATGCAAAGATCAATTGAAAGATGGTGAAGATGCTGGTGCCCAGTATCGTTAAAGGCCGTGAACATCCGAGACTGACAAGCAGCCTCAGGATAGCTAGTTAACCAAAACCTACCCAAGCCAGAAAAGTAAATGTCAACTGGTGAGGCGGGTTCACAGCTTTCACTGGGCTTTCTTTAGGTAGAAAAGATTTTGTGCAAGACTTTTAAAACAAAACCCAAATGAACCATCTGGTTCTAAGAGAACTCAAATTACATCTGATCCAGCCTTACATTTTAGGTGACAATTTGCATAGCATTAAATAAAATCTCGCTTCTCGTTGCGCTTTAGGTTAGAAGCTTCGCGTGGGATAGGAGGAGAGATTTGGGGGATGGGGAGAGCGCGCTGCCAGATGTTACCTCGAGCTTCCTCCATCTGTGCACGTTCATGGGATTCTCCAGCTCCTCCTCCAGGGCTCGGCAGCGTGTCCTCTCCCTCAAGAATTCTCTTTGCATGTGAAAAAACTCCTGTCTGAATAAGACAAACTTGATTTTGCAAAGAATTATCCACCCATTTGAACATTCAATGTTTAATTGGTTGCATACACACTATGTCTTATATAAAAAGTTGGAATTAGGGAGAATATTGTGAACACTGGGACCAGCCTCCTAAATCTGGGCAAGACATATATGATATTAATTCTTGTAGAGCTCAAGAATTGGCTTAGCTTAAACAAAAAAAAGTGCCAGGGCTTCAGAGTCAGAGTCATGATTCTGAATACTCAAGAAATTTATAAGTTTATGAAAAGAACTAAGGTCGGGTGGGGGGGGTTGCATTAGTCTGTTCTCACACTGCTAATAAAGACATACCTGAAACTGGGTAATTTATAAAGAAAAGAGGTTTAATGGACTCACAGTTCCATATGGCTGGGAAGGCCTCACAATCATGGTGGAAGACAAAGGAAAAACAAAGTAACATTTTACATGGCAACAGGCAAGAGAGCTTCTCTAGGGAACACCCATTATTAAAAACTATCAGATCTTGTGAGACTTACTCACTACATCTCTACAATGAGAACAGTATGGGGGAAACTGCCCCCATAATTCAATTATCTCCCCAACCATGACAAGTGGGGATTATTACAATTCAAGGTGAGATTTGGGTGGGGACACAGAGCCAAACGATTTCAGGGGTGAATCATGAGAGTTTCAATCTACTGTTTAATGTTTCTGAATGTTTCTATAGTGGTAATAAATGAACACTCTACAATCCACAAACTCAGCACCTGATGGCAATATATTGAGGCTCAGGTGATAACCTAACACCAGTTAGGGCGTACAGCTCCACCCTCACTACGCATTGAAATCCCCTCGGGAGCTTTGAAAAAGGCATCATCTCCTGGACCCAATCCCTAGAGGGATTCTGTTTAATGGTCTAGCATGGGTCCCGGCTTCATAGGTCTTAAAGTCCTGCTGGCAATTCTCACGTGCAGCCAGATTGAGAAACACCAAGTTAGGGGTTGTGATGATATTTTATCTTGAGTTCCACAACTACAGAGATGGCTGAAAAAGTTCTGAATAACTAGCTCTGGCTGAAACACACTGCTAAAATCTGCAGGAATCTCTAGTTGATAGGTAATATGCAGCAGCCATCCTCAGTGTTTGGGAACTGGCTGTCGCCCTATTGAGTGAGATGGTGGGAGGCAGAGAAGAAGCAAGCACTTGCATTGACACGGGCAATAAGGATATTATTATCTGTCCTCATCTGCTGCCGGGGTGCAGATTACTAATACTAAGCCATCTCTTTTACTTAATCGCTTCATTTAAACCAATAATACAACTTCCCCTCATTAGCAAGACAAACCATTAGAATTAACTGCATGATGTTCACTCAACAGGGCGCTCAGAGCAAGCTGCTTAGAATTAAAAGCATATTTTTAACACTTCAATTTTCTAGAATGTCATCAGAAGGGGGAGGGCAGAAATATTAGCTACCGTATTTGATGGCCTGCTTTGTACTAGACTCTGTACTAGGCATGTTGATTTGTTTTCCTGTCTAATTGTGACTACAAGTCCAAAGCTCAGGAAAGTTCAGTGACTTGCCCAATGTCACACAGCTTGTAGGTAGCAAGACAGATTGGAATTCATGCTAGCTTGCCTCCAGCCTTTATTAAGCTGTCTTCCCATTGAAAAGAAAAATAAAATATACTATCAACAAACTAGAAATACTGAATAGGAATGGATAAAATTTGATCCTTTGTGTATGTAATAAAAATAACTCATGGCTGACAAGTTTAGTGATGGTCTTGGCGATTATTCAATAGCTACTTAGAATGAATCCATTTGTCTCCAAAATGTCAGTGGTGGTATCTCTGGGAAGTAAAGTTACAGGTGATTTTCTAATCCCTTCTTTATATCTTTTCTGCATTTCCCACATTTTCTACAATGAATTTGTACTACTTTTATCATCTGAAATACAAGCAACTCCCCCAAAAAAAGTATTGATCCATCCTTGATAGTGGCAACCATGCTATCCCTGAACATATTCATTGCATTTAAATATCTAAACTATCTTCTAAGCCAATTGATTTGAGAAGCAGATCCAAACCATGTCCTTATTCCGAGGTGGTCAAGGGTACTGTGCATCCACAAGTCTGTGGGGAATAAGGATAGCTACTGAGAAAATACCAGAACTCTTATTTGGTTTCCTGCAATTGCCTATATAAAACATGATGACGTTTTCCCAAAGGGAAAGTAGATCTCGTGTAATGTAAGATTTAAAGAAAGAAGAAGGTGCACTAAGCTCAAGTAAAAGCTGCAGAAGATAAATCAAGAGTGAGATATAAAATTTGGCCGCCTTCTAAGGAAACGAAGTTTTCAAGTAGTGATAAAATTACATTTTCCACCTCTTTTCTTCCTGTATATAATTCCAAGAAAAAGATGTGCAAATGTTACCAGGATTAAATTTCAATATTGATGCTCCTTCTCTTGCGTACTGACTTATTAAAGAAATTCGAGAAAGTTCATTGCGGGGGAAAAAAATTCTGAATTGTAACTAATTTCCTTAAAAGTCTTTTGTAAAATCCAGAATACGGTTTTTTGAAAACTTTTTGCACTCTCACGTACCCCCCTGAGAGGAAGCTGGTTCATTTTTTGTGACACAGGATGGGCACAACGGAAAACCCGTTCTCATTATTTGCTAATAACTTCATCCTGTAATCTTCATTTTGCACAACTCGATAAAGACCTTCAAAGAACAACAAGCATGAATACGAGCTGACGTTAGGAGCTCCCCACGCTGCACTGTGCCCTCAGCCCTGGGTTCTATTACCTATTACCTGAGTTCTTCGACATTAGCCACACTCCTGGCAAGAATCCACTTTTCCCGGCGAAGCTTCTTGATCTCAAGTTTGAGGATTCTCATGTCCTCCAACCTCTGGTTGTACTGGCTCTCCCCTTTATTCAGCACAGACTGTTGGATCTTGATCTTCTCATAGAGCAAAGCTAACTCGTCATTGCGCCGCACAAGCTGAGACCCCAGGATATCTCTCTCGCTGATGACCTAGAAAGGTAGGGAAGGGCATGGCCACCAGGGAAGGAAAAGTCTTAGCTTTTCACTGTGGTAGCAGCATTCATTCAGTCAATGAGTATATATCGAATTCCCGCATGTACTGGGCACCACATGGCTGGGCACTAGAAAAAGCTGGCTAGACAATCAACACTGGACCCCTCCCATTAGAGTTTTTGAAAACACCATACAACAAATAATCTTTAATAATATTAATAATAATAGTCCAAGCCTGGGTACCCTGGCTCACGTGTGTAATCCCGGCCCTTTGGGAAACTGAGGTGGGTGGGTCAAGTAGTTCAAGACCTTGAAGGTCTTGAGGCCAGGAGTTCAAGACTAGCCTGGCCAACAAGGTGATATCCTATCTCTACTGAAAATACAAAAATTAGCCAGGTACAGTGGCACATGCCTGTAGTCCCAGCTATTTGGGAGGCTTAGATGGGAGGATGACTAGAACCTGGGAGGAGAAGGTTGTAGTGAGCCGAGATTGTGTCACTGCACTCCAGCCTGGGTGGCAGAGAGAGACTTCGTCTCAAAAATAATAACAATAGCCTAATCATCTAATGATCTTTAGCCCATGTCTGTGTTGTTTGGTTTACTTCCAAACCCATTATGTTTATGAATGTTCACATCTGAATGACTTCATGGTGGGCTAGCTCTTGCCAGGCTCCACCACTTCCTTCTGTCTTGCCCTGGCCAACTTCTCTCCGCCAGGTCCCTTAGAGCATTTAAATTTCTAACACCCAAATTATGCATTTGGGTTTCTATCTCCCAAATTATTATTTTTATTTTTTTCATGTTAGATGGGTAATGTACCAACATCGTAATAAGGTTTGAGGGAGGCATATCTTACACATGCATGTGAACATCCAGTCAAGATCAAATCATGTAATTATGAATTGCAATTAGACATGGGCCATTGCATTATACTAGAATGCAAGGTCCTTGAGGATGAACCTTATTGTCTTGGTTGTGAACGTGTCCCTAGTGCCTACAGGAGTGACTGATGCGTGGGAAGTGTTCATAAATATAAGTCAAATAAAGGAGTGAATATTTCATAATTAATCAACACAAGATGGGTCTCTGTTGCTGTTCTTCCAATAGGGCTGGTTGGCAGAGCTTAGAGAGGAATGAGATTCGTGGAGGGTGGAATATAAACACTCGTGTCTGTTGACAAGGTCTGCAAGTCTGACGAGGAGGTGCTCTACCTGGTCTAATTCCTTCTTCTGTCTCAACCTCTCCCCGTCAGCCTCAGCGATTATTCGCAGGAGTTTTCTCTCTTCAGCTTCTTGCTTTTCAATAAAGTGTTTGGTCTCCAGGGCTTGTTGTCTCAGCTTCTGCAGCTCGGCCTACCAAAGAGTGGAAGATACAGGCAAATTTCAATTCGTTACAGCACAAACCAGGATGACAGAGCCTGGATTCAGATGTACAGTTTTGCTTCTTACTCTTTCCTCTGATGTTTCGTTTAACACGGTTTGATCACTCTCACAAGCAAAACAAGCTTACAACACACACACACACACACACACACACTCTCATAAAGAAACAGCATTACAGTCAACACGTTTATTCTGAGTCATGCCCTTGAGGGATTTCTATCATTTTTCTATATATATGTAGCAAGGGCTTCATTGGTATTCAGCAGCACTTCATCTCTTACCAGATAAACACCAGGATAATTCACAAAGAATAGTGCAGAGCAGGATGTAGGGTGAGGACCGGGGGAGGCCTCTGTGCATAGCAGCTCCTGTAATGGCTGTTAACACCACCAGCGCATGAACGGCAAAGGTAAAGCCCTTTGTGAGCAAAATTAAACTAGTCAAAGATAACAACTGTCTGTCTTGTAAAACATCCTGATGGAACAGAAGGGATGTCATTTATAAAAAGATCTATAGATCCGACTTCTATGGCACTTCCAACCCAGATGAAAGGATAAGATAGACAAATTTTATGCAAATATTAAGAAGTTCAGGCAATAACTTTTCAGTGTCTTGATTATCAGACAGACGGTGAATTGATGTTACAGGAGGTCAGAGAAAAAGTCATCATTAGACTGGGGGGTAGCAGGGGACGCTTTCTCGGAGGGCTCAGACCTGAATCTGGCCCCTAAGCTTATATGAAAATCACAGGAATTACGGAGAAAGGGTGCCATGGATTGTTAAGTTTCGAAAGGACAATTTGTCTCATCAAAGTGCACATTCACTTCTATTCCACAAGTTTGTTGGTGACCTACCACATCCAAGGCATGATAATAGCCATTTGCATAGCTACTCCTATCTCCATTTAATGCAATTACAGAGACAAAAGCAAATAACGTGCCCAAGGTCATGGTACTATTAAACAGCAGATTAGAGATTCCAAACCAGATCTTCTGATTCCAAAGCCTGTGCTCCTTCTACTGTCACCAAGAGTTCTAAATCAAATAGAGAAGATAAGCAAGACTTGAGGGATTCGCCATCCACTGAAGATGATGAATAACCAACAACAGTGTGAAAATGCTATCTACCTATGTGAAAAGTATCTACACACAAAGGAGTTTATATTTCTGCCTGGGGTTTAGAGGGAAGAACCAGTCAGGTCCCTGGCAGTTGACAGATATTGACAACATGGAGGGGTATGTGCTGTGGGAGCAGGGCATTCAACAGTCAGGCTTGTGGGAACAAAGGCGTGCATCTATAAAGTACCTGGTGTGTACACCAGACAGTGAAACAGCCAATAGGGCTGAATTCGAGAGGTAGGTAGGGAATAGCTGGAGGTAAGGCTCGCAAACAGCTAAGCCACACAGGGAAGGGCCTTGTGTGCCATGCATTACATAGGGAATGCAGTGGGGAACTAGAGTTACATACGTTACAGGAAAGAATAATATGCCTTTAAGAGGTTCCATGGCCGACTGGGATAGACAAGGGGTATCACAGACCAGGTCAGCACAAGAAGCAGCAAATGAGGAGAAAGAGCTCTGCTTTCCCCATGCTGGAATCAGAAGGGAGATGATGAGATGATACTAAGATTTCAACTTGTCGATGGCTTGCAAGTTGGCAACGAGTAATCATTTTTACCTTCAGGTAAGTATTTGGACCCCCACCTACCCAGAATAGCACCAAGATGATGGAAAACCTCATACTTTTAAGTGCCTTTGAACCAACCCAACTTTAGTTAAGGTCTGTCTCTATGCCATGAAAACCAAAAGTCATTAATTCTACACCTCAGACTTGTCCAAACAGTAGAAGATACTGTGTACCTAGTAATAGATGTGAAATGTCACAAACTGAATGCAACCAGCTACTGTAAAACCAAGGGTTTCTTTTATGACACTTTGTTTGTTCATTCATGAAATATGTTCTGGTCTAGGGATAAGCAAAGGAAATACTTATTGAGAAAAGATCTCATCTAGTATTTACCACTTGGAGGATTTTCTGTTAGGAAAGAGAGCAAAGAGCCAGGCTTTCTGTTTCTATAATCATTTAAGATGACAGCAAAGACAGCAATAAAATACCTGTTTGGCTCATGCTTTCTTTAATAAAACTTCTATTTTCCCAGATGTGCAACATTCACGTCCCTGTTCTTAAGTGCCAAGAGCTGATCAGAATCCATCAGCAGAACAAAATGAAACCCCTGTTATATTAAAATGCAATCAACAGTGTGTAAAAGTATCTGTCTGAAATGTAAAACCAGTCGTGCATTTGGCATCGCTAAGTACTTTTTTCATAATATATCAAAATTCTGAGTGGTCTCCTAGGTCATAAATTTACGGGCCATAAACAAGATGTGGCATTAGACGTCAGCAGCAAATGTTAACATCAACAAAATACCTTGGGTCTAATGCATTTAGCAGTTATAAATCTGAGCCATCTCACCCAGGAAGGATGGCAACAACCACTATGCATCCAAAAGCTCATCAAGCAAAGCCCTAGGTGGGACCTGAGGTTTCTGCACCTACCCAAGTGTTACTGGTGGCATAAAGTTGTAATGAGATGGCAGGACACAGCCTTTACTCACTGCTTCCACAGTTATACAATTTTGCAATAGATATTATGGATTATCTGTAACCAGATTTAGCTATGGGGATAAATCATATCTTAAGAGTCATACTTGCAGAATTTCTGCCATTCATACATGATCTCAACGAGTTTCACAAAAATCATCTGTTTAAATGTAGCAAAACAAATAATACCACCTGAAGTCCTCTAGCCATGAGAATAATTAGGCGCGCTCTCTCTCTCTCTCTCTCTCTCCCTCTCTCTCTCTCTATCCCCCCTCTCTCTCATGGATGACAGCTCCCTATCCATGGCATGCTACAGAGTCCACTAAGTAAAAGAATATGGTATCCTGAAGCCAGACCCTAATATAGTGCTGAGCTTTGGACATAGAGAATTTGCTGCTGAATTATTCACCAAGAATCAAAGTGCTGTCAGATGCACGTCAGATGATTGGAAAGTGTTGAGACAGAATCAGGGGCTTGTTAGGACTGAATGGCAGACACTCCAAATGAGATGGCTCCTTCAGTGCTGATGAAACAAGACTGGGACAGAATGGGCAGATGAATGCAGACACAGCAACGTCTACAGAGAACTATTGACATTCTGTCATAACCGTAATGTGCTGACAGTGTACAGGATCCTGAGGCGTCGGTGGAGCCTGGTAGCCACAGAAAAAGTGAAAGAAACATGGAAGGAGATTTGTCTGCTGAAGGGGCTGAATGAAGATGAGGATAACCTACTAAGGATAGTCGTTTGTCTATCGGCTTGGAGAAGTTGTAATTGGGTTGTCCTATCCAAGGGTATCTCACGGGCTACCTAGCAGGCGAGGGCTTGCCCCTCCGGGAGGGATTATGTACCCACATAGCTTCGTACAACTCACAATAATGAGATAAATGTCTCTTGGGGCAAAGTTACTGGAAAATCTGCCCTTTCCCTCAGGGTTTTGGTTGGCAGACTTTAGATGCATGAAATCCTAGGACCTGTGTGAAATGTGATTCATTCTTAGCTAAAAAAGTCAAGAGGCTAAAACTCAACATTTGAGCTGTCATATTTTTCTAGAGAATGTCAAATGAGCTTAATGATTGGCCAAAAGTATCCAATCAGAGCACCATTGCAAGTCAGCCTTGGGTAGCCTCAAATAATAAAGCAGGCAGGCCTCTCTCTGTCTGCTCCTCATTCTTGCCTTCATGAGAAATGCTGGGAGAAAGGGCATCCTAGTTCCACAGTAAGTCCAAAGCAATCATCTTCCTATAATCGATGACCCAAAGCCATCCAGACCTGGGATTCTCTCCATTTGGAGCAGTCTCTGGAGCAGAAGCCTTTTAATCATTCTTCATGTTGACCAGATGCCAAATCTGCTGGCCCAGGTCCAAATGATACAAGACCCTATTATCCTGTATTTTATTTTATTATGACCCTTCTTCGGAGCTTTATGTATAGACACCTGATGGCAGAGGCCATAAATGAAACAAATATTAGCTAAAGTCAAGCTCTGAGGAATTAGGAATCATTGATATTTTGTATAAGACATTCTTTCTAAAGCAGGATTTTGTAGAAGGCCATTAGTTCCACCTTGGACCCCATTATGGGATAATAATTAATTTTTCGAATAGAGCATTACCAGGGAAAGTAAGAGATGAGACCCAATGCCATCCTTTAAAGGGAAAGATGATGCACCAGATGGATTACACTGAGCCTTGTTAACACAGTCCACAACACTGATGGGTGGAGCAACGTTTAAAATAAGATTCTTCCAATTTATTCAGCAAAAAATAAACCCCATCCCACTACAAGCTCCACAGTGGAACGAACTGTTTTCTATAAAACCCTGCTTTCAAACAAGGAGTATAAGGGCAAAGATGTAGGATATTTTCCAATTTTAGAAAATATATGTATATTTCTTTTACATGTTTAAAAATATTTAATGCAGAATCTTCTTTTTCTATCATAAGCTGTAGTGGGGGAGATGAATGTCTGAGACAGGTAAATATATCAGCTACAGTATCTTTTTTTGTACATGCTCTTTTGTTACAGTTTAATCTTTCTCAAACAAAATGAGCTTTAAGTTAATTTCATGTAGTAGTTCTATTTCCATGAAAACCTATCATTAACTTGACAAAACTCATTATTAAATCCAGAGTGCCTATTTCAATCTACGGCATCTTAGAATCTAGGAATTACGGCATTAAACTGCCCAACACTAGATACACATTTTCAAGACAGTGACTATCTTTGAAAGGTAGTATGTGCAGAAACCAAGGTACCCAATCTCTAATTTGCTGTAAAGTTTCTGCAAATGTCTTTTAAGCACCCATGAGTATTCTGCACATATATTTTCATAACAAAAGTGGCATTATTCTCTTGGAAGTTCTTTTTTTAATCCTTGGTCAAATGGATTGGAATGGAAATCTACTGGACTGGATAGGAAAAGAAAAGCACATTAGGTTTAGTGATGTGTATAGTAAAACATATTTGGTTAGAGGATTTGAAATGGTGTAATTATTTGCTATGTATTCCTGGAAAGAGTCCTTATGTTAGTAGACATACAATATTCTAAATTAGTGGATTTTTAAGGGTATGTCTTAGTAAGATATATGAAGACAGAGATATCCCTGGAAGAGCAGCTGCAAAGTTCTTAGACCCACAGAGGTAAAATGAACTACAAACCTGGTCAAGAACAAACCAAATGAGAATAGAGCTCTAACACCCAGTTGATAGGACTGCAGATAGAAAAGTTACATGCACACCAAGTAAAAAACAGAGGGACAAAGCATCACCTTACAGAAGGCCCAGGGAGGAGTCTGGGAGGGGTGCGGTGTGAGCACAATGGTTGAACTTGGTCGTGAATGCAGAGGGATTGTAGTGAGCTTGCAAGTTCAAGGACTTCTTGGCACTGCAGACCTGCTAGGTTCTCTCCTACTGATGTATGATAGTCAACCTAAATGAAAGGGGTGTGTCTGCATCTCCACCACTCCCCTCCCCCCATTCTACTTAGGAGCACTACCTGTAAGGAGCACTGACCTAGAGATGGTAGAGCTCATCCTCCTGGTGCCTTGTGCACTTGGTTTGGGTAATTAGCACCTGTGACCACAGGCAGGCGCGGTTGTTCTCCCTTGCTGCCTTCAGTGAGACTGGAGGCTACCTCAAGTGGGCTGATGAACTATTGATCCTTCACTTTTACTATGAGGTCAGTACCTTCAATGTTTCCTTTTCCTTTTCTATTCGCTGCTGTTCCAGGTGCAGCTTCACAAGTGCAGACTCTTTGGCAGAGATTTCTTCTTTCAGCTGATCTACCTGATGGGTCATAATCTTTAACTTTCTCTTCATTTCTGTTATTTCGTCCTAACAAAATGAAAGGAGAAATGTTTGAAAGTGAATTAGACATCATTGTCCCTATGGAAGTTCAATATATATTTAAGAGCTTTTTTTTTTTTGAGAAGGAGTCTCGCTCTGTTGCCAGGCTGGAGTGCAGTAGCGGTGCCATCTCAGCTCACTGCAATCTCTGCCTCCTGAGTTCAAGCAATTCTCCTGCCTCAGCCTCCCGAGTAGCTGTGACTACAGGTGTGCTCCACCATGCCCAGCTAATTTTTATATTTTTAGTAGAGGCAGGATTTCACCATGTTGGTCAGGATGGTCTTGATCTCTTGAACTTGTGATCCACCCACCTCAGCCTCCCAAAGTGCTGGGGTTACAGGCGTGAGCCACTGTGCCCGACCATATTTAAGAGCTTTTAAAGGACACACTCTCAAAATGATGGTCTCTTGATCAATTACAACTGGGTATTCCTTTGTCTCTAGTGCCCATCAACCTTAAAGTACTTTATAGTATTAACTCTCAAAATATTCTCATGAGATACATACAAAATATGCAAAATGAACATCACACACACACACACACACACACACACACACACACGCACCTTATTCCTCATTTTACGAAAGAAACTGGTAGCAAAACAAACATTATAACTAAAAGATTTCGAAGTGAAGCTCTGGAATTCAAGAGTATGCTGCTGCCCTCTGAGTCACAGTAGCTATTAGTAGTTTTAAAAATTAGAAAGAGAGCCAGGCACAGTGGTTCATGCCTGTAATCCCAGCACTTTGGGAAGCCAAGACAGGTGGATCGCTTGAGTCAGGAGTTCGAGACCAGCTTGGCCAACATGGTGAAAACCCTGTCTCTACTAAAAATACAAAAATTAGCCAGGCATGGTGGCACACACTTGTAATCCCAGCTACTCAGGAGACTGAGGCAGGAGAACCACTTGAACCCAGGCAACGGAGGTTGCAGTGAGCCTAGATTGCATCACTGCACTCCAGCTCGGGTGACAGAGTGAAACTCCGTCTCAAAAAAAAAAAAAGAAAAAAGGAAAAAAAAAGAAAAAAGGTAGAAGGAGGAGAATGGTAATTCTACATAATAATTAAAAGTAAGACCATGATCTCCACATCCTATTAAGATGTGTCATTTCCATTTCAAATAACCTGATAGTTTTGCATAAATTGGTCTTCTTTTCAGGTGAATTCCATGAAATTCTTTTTTTTATCTAGTCTAAATTTTGTCATTAGGATAACAGAAACTATTTTAAATGCAGGGTAAAAATAAATTAAAATATAAGGATATAAATATATTATTTACCTGAGCCTCAACCAGATTTTTGCTATACAGATTCCTGTCTGATCTCACAGCTTCATACAAGTTCTGCTGCTGTTTTAACTTAATCTCTGATTCAGCTATTTTTTTCCTGTAGTCAAAAATCTGCGTTTCACGAACTTTTATGTCTTCCATGTTCATGAGGACCTGGAAGAGAAAGAAGTATATGAATGTGGTTACATAGCCCATCTGTGCTTATCGGTTGAGGACAAATGGAGTTGTTATCTAAGGGTGGCTGGTAGGGATGCCAGTAATCAGAAAATCTGACAATGGCTATAATCACTGCAGTACAACACAGAAATTCAGCCCAACTGATTAGGGGCAAACATGCATTTTATCTATAGGAGAGTTCTGCTCAAGTATAAAGGCTTAACGCAGTTATTTTGTGATCACAAGAAAGAAAAAAAAAAAACAGAAGAAATTCTTTCAATTCTGAAAACCTCTCCTGACCACCCTACCCGTGAAAGAGGGGGGGAAAAAAGTCACAGGCTTAAAGAGATCTTAACACAAAGGATAAGAGATAACCTAACTGTTTGGCCACATTGGTTGCTTATAAAGTTAACCACGAGAAAGAAAAATGGTCTTTAAACCTTGATAGCAATCCTAACGCTATCCTGCCAATGTCAAACTCACTCCATCAAGGGAACTGAAAAGGACTTTATAAAAATGCACTCTACTGTGCACGAACTACTTCCAGGAAAGGTGGGATGGAAGAACTACCGCCTCCTTTTTGCAGGTATGAAAAACCAACACCTGAAATTCCACCATGAGTCGATACTGCTCAACAGGCCATGCACACAGTAGCAATGATGTCATCATGATTCTCCACTGCAATGTCCACAGAAATTCCTTTTTTAAAGACAAACTCCTTTTAAAAGTCCTTAAGAAGAAAAATTTTCACAAAGAAATATGATTAAATTAAGGAAACTACAGTGTGAATAACAGCTAGAGCACATAAGGAGAAAATTCTTAAGAAAATTTCGCTGTTTCTTGGTGTTCCCTTAATTATTGGTTGCAATAGGAGGACACAAAGCACTGTGACAGAGCATGGAGTAAAAGGGGACACACATGAAGAAACAGAGCCATGGAAGGGTCCTCTGAGGAAGCAACAGTGTACCTAGAATGAAAGGTGGAAAAGGACCTCTTAGACCTCTGCCATCTGATATTCACCATGACTCAAGTGTGGGCTACTTGTGAGTGACATGTTCCCAAATTATTGCACTTACAAGAATCCGTTTTTTCCACTTGTAGAATTACCATCCCAGAAAATACATAAATGAGAAGTCTGGTTCTATTCTTTCCTCATCAAAGTTAATGATGGCTATTATTTAAAAAATGTATCCTTCATATATTTAAATAAGTACCTTTCAAAATTTTTTTACAGGTGCCTAAGGAGGGGGTGGGATTGAATTTTAGTAAATGTCTTGCAACATATATAATATTGGACTGTTCTTTCTTATTGGATCAACTGATTTGACAAACCTAGTAATATATTTTTCCTCTTAAAAATATTTTAATTTCTTTATATACAGTTCCATGTGCCATAATTTAAAATAAATTCATAAATGTGAAATATACATTTATTTTCCTTATTCACTTGGACTTTCTCCCTTCAACATCAGCCCCTCTTCTACATGAAACAAAACTAGGTTAACAATCTACTATGTACCCCTCCATATTTTTCACTGGATTCTGCCTATTCTACTCAGGTCTATAGGCTACTTATAATAGCTAATATTCATCAGTTACTTTCTATGTACCTGACATTTTACATGTATTAGCTCCTTTAATCTCTCAAACTCCTCTAAGATATGTACTGTTATTGCCCCCAATTTTACAAAGAAGGAAACAGATCAAAGTAAGGCATATTCACAAAGTTATTTAATGAGTAAATAGATAACTACACAGATTTGTTTCTTTTCTGTTTTGCTTTTTTGGGGTTTGTTTTTATTTTTTAGTCAAACGGGATCTTATTATAATTACTCTTACGCACTTTGCTTTTTATCATTGAACAATACGTTGTAGAGATCATCGTTCTAATTCGTTCTCTTTAAAGGTTGCCTAACATCCTACAGTGTGGGTGTGCCATCATAATTTAATTCCTCCCCACTGGTAGGCATTAACTTTGTTTCCACTTTTTTGCCACTCTGGACCAGGCCGCAGGAAACATTTTGTATGTGTATTCTCATGCACTTGTGCTTTTATTTCTGTGGGATGGATTCCCAGGAGTGGAATAGCTGGCTCAAAAGACATATATATTTTCAACTTTAACAGATATTGCTAGATTGCTTTCCAAAATGGCTGTAACACTACATTTCCACACCACTGGCAATAGCTTTCTTAATAGAAAACCATCCTTGCAACTTCAGGATGAACCCTCTTTGGTCATACTGGATGATTCCTTTAATGTACTGTTGAATTTGGTTTCCTGGAATTTCATTTAGGATTCTGCAAACATTTTCCCAAGTGATCTAGGCCTATATCTTTCTTTTTAGTTCTATTTTAATCTCAAAGTTTCTATTGGTTTTATAAAGTAAACGGAGTACATTTCTGTTCATTCATTCATTCACTCCCCCATTTATTCATTCACTCAATGAACATGTACCGAGGACCTATCTTTGGCAGGCACTGTAAAATCACGTGTGATAGAAAGAAGAATAAGATACATTCCCTACCCTCAAGTTCACTCGTAGGGAGTGACTTCATCATAGAACGGATAATCAAGGCATGGATACAACCGGTAAACTGAGATACGCACCAACTGTTATGGGAGAATCTAAGACAGAAAGGATAATGATTAATAGATTGAAAATACTTTGAACAGCATCATTAGCATTCAGAATATCAAGCAGCATGTTAGAGAAAAGAAAAAAATTGTTCAATCACTTGGAGAGATGTTAGAACAAGAATAATTTTTTGCACAGACAGAATAATGCCCCAGAGAAAGGAGGTAGCCGAGGGCTTACCTTTTGGAGCATCAAACTAGCATGGTCTATCTTTCTGTACACAACAGTGCACAAAAGTCACAGACTTGCTTCTGGATTCTTGAAGCTGGGAGTATTAAGAACCCATCATGACAGCAAGAAGATAAAAGGAATTGAAGTTAAATGACAATGAAAAAATTTGCATATTCTATTCAGGTCTGAATAATAATAATAGCTAATATTCATCAGTTACTTTCCATGTACCTGACATTCAGTTACTTTCTATGTACCTGACATGTATTCGCTCCTTTAATCTCTGAAAACTTCTCTAAGAAATATATTATTACTGCTTCCAGTTTTACAAAGAAGGAAACAGATCAAAATAAGTAATAGTCACAAACTTATTCAATGAGTAAATAGATAACTACACAGATTTGTTTTCTGTTTTGCTTTTTAAATACTTAGCATATAGTAATTTAATCATTTAATAGATGTTAAGAGGTTATTATGATAGTTTACATTGTGTCATGTTACATAATACTAGGGGATAGTGAAACTAGGGGAAAAGGCAATTTACAAGCAATGTGTTTCTAAGTGTTGGGACTCTGTTTATTTTTATGGAAATCATTCAGGCCAAAGTCATGCAGAAGTTCAAATTCTGAAAATTCATAAAGTGTATGGGTGTTAAGTGGTAGCCAAACCTCTTGTCAGCAAGCTGCCCCCGTTAGAAGTGGTGTATCAGAGACACAGGCTGCCAGCTGTGGGGCTGGAGCTTAATTAATATACACTTTGAGATACCTCAAACCAACTCATGAGATAAATCACATCCAAATGTAGAAAGTTTTATTACAGCCAGAGAATTGGAGCTCCTAGCACTCCCAGGCTTCAGAGGAGTCCAGAAAATGCTTACAGTGCACGACAGAAGTATACTCTCAGTTTACAGCCTACTCCTTTCTTTCTCTGTTAAAACAATCTGTCAATAGAAATAAGAGTGAGATCGAAATCAATAACGCATACAGGAAAACTGCAGCGTAGCCAAAACATCACATAGACGGAGGTGGGATTAGAAAGTAGGTCACTGCATTTGGAACCCCTTAATGTACATTTGATGAAATATCAGTACAATAAACTTCTCAAATAACTTTTTCTGACTTGATGTCAATGGTTTGAATGCTGACAATGCTTTTACCTTCATAATGAAACTGAAAAACTCACTCTGCAAAAATAAAAAACATGTATGTGCCCAGGTCTGTGAAATGTTGAGTCTTCCCTGTTTTTCTTGGTTTGTTATTTTATCCTCTATCATGAATTTAGGGAGGCATATCTATGGCTTTAATTCATTTTTATAACATTATATTATGAATGGGGGATATAATAATATCTATCTCACAGGGCTATTATGAGGATTTCAGTGAGAGAACATACATTTGTGCCATCATATAAGTACTTAGCATATAGTAATTTAATCATTTAATACATGTTAACAGATTATTATGATAGTTTACTGTCAGGCCTCCATGTGCAAGCCACGACCCAGAAAGTCTGAAGTCCTGCCTGACTCCGCTGATCACTCCCAACCACCCCGCCTGCATTCGCCATTATCCCTGATCACCCAGAGGAGCTCCCCCCCCAACAAATGTTAAGCTTCTCTCTCCACCCTGCCATCTTAACTGTTATTATGATAATGTGAATACTCCTCATCCCACCCTGCCATCTTAACTGTTCTTGCTCTGTGAATATCCCTCCAACCGACCCTATCATCTTAACTACTCTTATGCCTTACTCCACCCCTTCCACCCTCCACCTCTCCCACCCCCGCCATTGTAACTGAACTTATGGTAATGTATACTCCTTGCCCCTACCCCCACCACTGTAACTGATTTTACTCTGGAACACTACTGCCCACCCCAAACCTATAAAACCAACTGCTATCCCACCACCCTTTGCTGACGCCCTTTCGGCCTCAGCCCACCTGCACCCAGGTGAATAAACAGCCATGTTGCTCACACAAAGCCTGTTTGGAAGATCTCTTTATTAAATGCATTTAATATTCGGTACTATTGGACTGATTTATGTCATGTTACATAATACTAGTACTTTAAAAAGTTAATTTGATTTTCCTACGCATCAAATCCTGTTCTGCAGGAAAAGTAATGATATGAAGTATGCTTCTTTTATTATGACACAAAAAGCTTATAATTTGTGTTCCCTTGATTCCTCTCTCCAGGGTTCTGCCCAATTACAGAGGCTCTGTATAAAATTCAAATTAACATCAAAGAAACAGGAGCTTTATTTCATTATGAAGATATCTATCTAGTGGACAATATTTCTTTAACCAATTTTTGCTTTCTTTGCTTGCATTAAGTCCTTGAAAGCACATTGTTATTCATTTACTGGAACCCCTGTCCTGAAGAGCTTTGCTTGACACTCTTATAGGCAAATGAGCAAAGAGCTAGGAAATTTGTTGTCAGGGATATCTTGCAAAAGAATGTTTTTTGGCACGTAAAATGTCCGGGAGGTGATTGCCAGAAGTTTAATATTTGGAATGAAAAAGGAGGGGGGATCCTAAAATGAGGCAAGTGCATAATGTGAAAAATGTTCCGCAGGTGTAATAATTAGGAATTTTTTTATCTAGAACATGTTAAAGTTCAGAAAGCAGGAAATATGATAGACCACAACTTATCATGCTATTCCTCATTCCTCGCAATTTATCTGAATAGTAAAATTTAGAGTGCAGCAAAGGAAAATCATGAGGATAAAAAGTGCTGTAATCCTGGGGCAGATTATCTTATGGTTCAACAAATGTTCACTCTCTCCCCTCGTCTCACAGCCTAATGGGAGGAGTGCATTTCCCCATGTTGTTGATGTTAGCCTTGGTCATGTGACTCGCTACAGCCAATGGGAGGTCAGAACATTAGACAAGTAGAGAGACACGAAATGTGCTTGTATGCGTGGCTTTCTTGTTTTCCTTCCTCTCCCCATGAGAAGAACATGCACCTGGAGGATAAGAAACATGTGGTTCAGAACTGAGCCCATCCCACGGCCTGGAGCCAAGTCTAGGCAAGCCCAGGTTAGGTCAGCTGAATCTCTGCCAGCTGCAGTGTGTGAATAAGAAGGGCTTGTTTCTGTATCCCACTGAGATGTTGTGGCTACTTATCATGCACCATTATTACGGCAAATGTTGACTGAGACAAGCACATAAGAAAAGGTTTGGGATTCTGAGCCAACCAGTTCAGGCACAAAGGGGGATCGGCTTTCTCACTGGCAAATGCCAAGCTAAATTAACACAATGTAATGTGGGACTTTAGCATCTTCGAATTCACTTTTCTTTCTCTAAGCAAGAAACGAGAAGGCAAATGTTGATGCTGTTTGCAGCTCGGAAGGAAGAAGAGACCAGGCCTGGAAGTCACTCACAGCTAAAAATGCCAAAGATAATTCAGGTAAGATTGTCCATCGTGGTAATATGTTCCACATGAATTTAAAGGAAGGGCAGACCCATAGTCATAAATAAATATATTATTAGAAAATAATATAGATACTTAAAAGTGAGTCTCTGATTAGTTAGCTCAGATGTCTATTATACTTTCCATTTATTCTTATTCCAAAAAATATCTGAGTATTTACTTAGTAAGTAATATGAAGAACTCAAAACTGAGTAAGACTCACCCATGAGAAGCCAGTATGTAGAATGAGGCAGACATGCAAATAGCAGTTAAGTGCACACAGGCAACCTCAACTGCCAGAGGGGGAACCAAGTACAGAGGAATTAGAGATCACTTTTAATAAAGCTCCATAGAAAAGGTGGAATTTTATTTGGTCCCTGAAAGGCAAGGTGCTTTTTTTGTTTTTGTTTTTTGGCAAGGTGTTGTTAATATTGTTTATTTCAGCTGGGTGCAGTGGCTCACGCCTGTAATCCCAGTACTTTGGGAGGCCGAGGTGGGTGGATCATGAGGTCAAGAGATCGAGACCATCCTGGCCAACATGGTGAAACCCCATCTCTCCAAAAATACAAAAATTAGCTGGGTGGTGGCGCGTGCCTATAGTCCCAGCTGCTTGGGAGGCTGAGGCAGGGGAATTGCTTGAACCTGGAAGGTGGAGGTTGCAGTGAGTGGAGATCACACCACTGCACTCCAGTCTGGCAACAAAGCGAGACTGTAACTCAGAAAAAAAAAAAAGAATTGTTTATTTCCTTTTTAAAATCAGGATACTAAAGTAATACATATCCATTTTACTTTTTATTTTTATTTTTGTTTTTTTGAGACAGAGTTTTGCTCTTGTCGCCCAGGCTGGAGGGCATTGGCGCTATCTCAGCTCACTGCAACCTAAGCCTCCTGCATTCAAACAATTCGCCTGCCTCAGCCTCCCGAGTAGCTGGAATTACAGGCGCACACCACCATCCCAGCTAATTTTCATATTTTTAGTAGAGACGGGGTTTCTCCATGTTGGCAAAGCTGATCTTGAACTTCTGACCTCAGGTGATCCACCCACCTCAGCCTCCCAAAGTGCTGGGATTACAGGCGAGAGCCACTGCACCCAGCCCATCCATTTTAGACTATTTAAAAAATACAAAGAGGGGGAGGAGGCAAATTAAAACAATTTGTATCCTTATCACCCGAAGATAACCACTATTAATATGCTAATATGGTTCCTTCCACTCATTTTCCTGTTAAAACAAAAAAGGGCAACTAGGTATCTGCTTTTTCTTCTTCCCTAAATTCTCACAGAGAACTTTTTTTCATTATTGTAGATATAACACACTCACAAAAGGACTTTCCTCTAAGGCAAGTCTATGGAGCATCTCTTGTCGCTGATTTTACCTAGAACATGGGCAGCCTATACAGTTCTTTCTTCATCTCCAGAAAATATTTTCCCACTACATCCTTGACTGGGGGTTCAGTTCCATCATCAGAAACCAACTCTCTGTAGGCTGATCTCTATTCTCTGTCCTCTTCTCTCTTATCTTCTCTATGATCATTACCTATAGGGTTTTTTATCTCCATTCTAAGAGAATCTTCAAGTTTGCACTCCACTAATTACATTTTCTTTTTTCTTTCTTTCTTTTTTTAAGAGACAGAGTCTCACTCTGTTGTCCAGGCTGGAGTGCAGTGGCATGATCATAGCTCACTCAGCCTCAAACTTCTGGGCTCAAGAGATCCTCCTGCCTCTGCCTCACAAGTAGCTGGGACAAGAGGAGCATACCTGTGGGAAATTTTCTGTTTTTATTTTTGCAGGGACCAGGTCTCCCATGTTACCCAGGCTGGTCTTGAACTCCTGGCCTCAAGGGATCCTCCTGCCTCAGCCTCCCAAAGTGCTAAGAGTACAGGCATGAGCCACCACACCTGGCCTGATTCCAGTTTCCACAACATCAGTTCTGTTCTTTACTAACTTTGGTGTGGATTTTAAATCTGCTTTTATTTTGTTTTTAGTTTTTATACAATTGATCCTTATTCTATCCAACTGTTCCTTTTTATTTCATCTTTGCTTTTTCCTAGAGGTAATACCATGTTGGATTTCTAACTCAGGCGATAGTCCTGTACCCTACTGGGGTCACCTTGTGCTTGACAACAACAACAAATCAAGACTTGCCATATTCTGTGTGCTGGGGGAGCCCCAAAACCCTCCTATATCTCCAAGAATTCTTGGAGGAATTGTATTTCTTCTACTTGCTGTGGCTGTGGTTTGCTGTTGCCACAGCATTCTAGATTCTCGGGTGCGTCTTGTCTCTTACACATACTGTCCTTTTTCTGGGATGTGTCACCTCACACCCTCATCACCCCATGCCTGCGCCCCCAAAGTGCAATCACAACTGCAGGGTTGATGTAACAGATTTGTCACAGGAGGTTTGAAGAACAGAGCACAGTGAGGAACTTAAAATCAAATATTGGACATCACCATTCTCAGCAATTCCTTCGTCATTCTTACCTCCGGGAACGCCTCACTTTCAGCAGAACCCAGCCTACTGCCTTGATGCTGACATTGTCTGTCCTCCTCTCCCATTCTTCCCCATCTCCTTCCCATTTCCTGCTCACCACCCACTCCTCCTTTCCCACTTCCTGTTACTTTTCACACATGACTGTGTTTCACTCCGGTTCATGGGGCCTCACCTTTCAAACCAAGGCAAGTATCAACGTATTTTGCTAAATGAAGACTGTTCCTCCCATTAGGGGAAACTTGGCACCAGGTTTTACGTATTTATACTCTTTGAAGGAAGCCAAACCTTTTCTCTGCATTTTATTCTATTAGGTTCAGAACCTTATGAAAGCACTGATAGTCAATTGTTTTTCATTTACAAAAAAAGAAAAAGGCAATTTCAAAGGGTTCAACCTAAAGATCTTGCCATAGAAGAATATTCAGAGCCAGACCTTTACCCTGGGGCTCCTAGAAGCCATTCTCTTTGGTTGTCAGCCATGTTTTCCAATAGGCTTCATGAAGCTGCTTTTTCTTTATCCATTCATGAGTAAGACAGAATTTACTCCAACCTAAGAACAATGCCACTAAGGTGAAGGGGTTTACCTTTGCCCAGCTCTTAGTACCCTAGGGTGGTAGCAGATCCACTTTCAAATTGACAGCTGGAACACAGGGACATGCTGAGTCCCAGTCCACCTCCAACTTCTAATATTCTTTAGCGATATTGGAGGAGCCAAATTAGATATGCCGCCAATCCTTTTTGTATGCGCACAGACAAAACTGGAGACAAATTCTACAAATAATTTTACATTGTCTTTCTCAGATTCATATTATAAACATGTTCCCATCTTTAAAAATAATTTGCAAACACATGGTTTTAACAGCTACATAATACTCTGTTGAATAAATGTAACATGATTTATTTAACCTTTTGGGGGCTGATTCCTAGTTCTTGTTATTATAAATTATGTTTTGAAAAATATTCTTTCATATAAATCTCTCCATTTCTTATTTTTCCTTAGATTCAGCTTTTCCTTAAAAACATTCTTTCGTATGAGTCTCTCCATTTCTTATTTTTCGTTAGATTCAGTTTTTGCTTAAATTTTCCTTGGAACAATGTATACTCACTTTAGAAGTCAATGAAAATGTCAGTTTCATGACATCTTCCCCAGCCTTTGGTATTATTTCTCAATGCCCCATAAATAGAATGCACATAAGGGAGCCTTTTGTTTGCGAGAATGAGGGTGTGTGTGTGTGTGTGTGTGTGTGTGTGTGTGTGTGTGTGTGTTGGGCAGTAAAGAAAGAAATATGAGGAGTGTACAAAGAGACATACATATCCTTAAGAAGTCCAGAGATGGCACAAGTTGCTGTAGCAACTGATAGATGCTGTCGGGGTTAAGCAAGACACAGAAAAATTGTAGGTGATAAGTAACATTTTAAGAACTTGTATTTAAGTTATTTAGGTGAGACATAATGTGCGGTTAACTTGTGAAAAACAGTTAACAGCAAAACTTGGTATCCAAATCTCTCTTTTACGAGGAAGCCAAGAAAAATATACAATCCTATATTAAAATCAGTGGCAGCATTCTTTTTACACCTTGTCATCTATCCATTTGTTTAACAAATACTTTTTTGGTGTCTCTCATGTGCCAGGATGCTAGAAATAAAGAAATGAATGAAATAAAGTCCTTGCCCCCAAGAGTTCACTATAAAATAGATAAAACAAATATGCAATAAATAATTACACTATAGATTGATAATAATCATGCCAGAGACATTAACAAATCCATAAAGTAGGAAGTGACAAGCTCTGCCCATAAGAAATCAGAGGAGTCTTGACCTGAGCATTTCAGTTAGGTCTTGAAGGGTGAATAGGAACGTGCCATGCAGAAAAAGGAAAGAACTTTCCACAGAGAACAAAGAGCTCGGACTCTATCACATTAGGGCAGAGTATCCCAACTGCTGTGCCATGCATGGGTTTCAGGTGTGTGCCAAAATACTCATTTCACTCTACCCACAGGATGGCCAGGTGGGACCTGGGCAGCTGGCATCCTTGGATTGGTCCCCTCCAGCCCCAAACAGCTTCATCTCCTAATTCACATGTACCACTGACATATGTATTAGTCCATTTTCATAGCGCTGTAAAGAACTTCCCTGCGACTGGGTAATTCAGAAAGGAAAAAGATTTAATTGACTCCCAGTTCTGCATGGCTGGGGAGGCCTCAGGAAACTTACAGTCATGGTGGATTGTAAGTTCACAAGTCAGCAGGAAAGAGAAGAATGAAGGAGGAACTTCCAAACATTTAAAAAACCAACAGCTCAACTGAGAACTCACTCACATCACAAGAACAGCTTAGGGAAAATTCCATGATCCAATTACCTCCCTCCCTTGACATGTGGGGATTACAATTCAAGATGAGATTTGGGTAGAGACACGGAGCCAAACCTTATTAACATGTAATTTTTTGCATGTGCTGTGATGTGAAAAGTGTTCGGAAGCCCTGCCCCAGGGAGAGGTGACAGAGGTTTATAACCAGAGTAATAATTAAACCACACTGGAATTTTTAAGAGTTAGCTCTGTTGCTAGTGTGATGACAGCTGGGAACAGAGAGAAATTGCTTATCAGGAAGAAGAAACTGGGGCTGCAACAGATGACATCATATGTTCAAATATGTTTGCTGCCTTACCCTACAGGGCCCCTCCCTAAGGAGGACCACACTCCTGCCCAGGATGTCCGGCACAGCCCTGTGACTTGTGTAGCCAGTGGAATATGAGTGGGTAGGATCTGTGCCCTTCCCTTGTCAGCAGAGGCTCAGAAGCACCCTGAGGGTCCACTATTTCACTCTTTCCCTTTGTCCAGAGGCCAGGGCATCCCGCCAGAGTCAGCCCGGAAAGAAGAGGACATAAAGCAGGGATGCAGCTGACCTGCAAAGGCCATTTATGGGAGCAAAACATGAATCTTTATTGCCATGAACCACTAAGGTTTGAAGGTTATTTGTGCAGTGTAAACTGATGAATACAGAAGCTAACGTGCAAGTCCAAGCTCGAGAATACCAGTGTCTAAACTGACAACGATGTCCTCAGAGTCGGTAAACTATTCAGTGACGCTCCTAAGATGGTTAAGTCAGAAGAGAAATATGCTCTGCTCCAATAGCTCCCAATCATGGGTGTGAGAATCCCTTGGGAATCACTGTCCCGCAGAGCTAGACAAAGCAAAGGCACTGGTGCTCCTCTAGCAGCCCTTCTGAAAGCGTCTCCCCCGGCACTGATTTAGTCTAAGGGGGAAGAAGCTGATTTCCTATGAGCAAAGCTTCTTTCCCACTTTCTGTATTTATGTAATACAAATATTGGCTGTCCCCTTGTCACCTTCTTTGAGATTTCACTCTAAAGAAAAAAAAAAGTGTAAGCATGCAGGAGCCTTGGTAAGCACTGCAGAATGGAACCTGAATTTCATTGAGGAGATGGAAGAGAGGGCTTACCTTGCATAACAGATCACATCTTGCTAGGGGGAAAAAAGGTGATCAAATGAATCTTTTCTCCCAGACTCTTTCTCAGCCTCATAACTAAAACTTTTCTCCATTTCCCAGCCTCCCACGCCATTCCCAGACCACTCCTCTACGCCGTCTATGAATGCATTAAAGAGAGTACTATTTTAACCACTCATGCTTAATGCAGGCAATGCACTAAGACAGCTGGCTAAAGTGAAATCCAAGTCTCCAAAGCCATTCTTGGAGATATATATCCTTTAGCCTTCTCTCTCTTAAGCAGTTTATAAGAAGCAGACATCTAGAAATTAGCTCCCCAGTGTGTGGATTCCCTCCAGTGGTTTTTGTTTTTTGTTTTGAGATAGGGTCTCACTCTGTGGCCCAGGCTGGAGCGCATTGCTGCAACCACAGCTCACTGTAGCCTCCACCTTCCGGGCTCAAGCGTTCCTCCCATCTCAGCCGTCCAGGTAGTTGGGACCATAGGAATGCACCACCACGCCCGACTCATTTTTGTATTTTTTTTGTAGAGAGAGGGTCTCACCATGTTGTCCAGGCTAGTCTCAAACTCCTGGCCTCAAGCTGTCCACCCCCCTTGGCCTCGCAGAGCGCTGGGATTACAGAAGTGAGCCATTGTGGCCAGCTCACAATAGTTTTTTTTCCTTTTAATTAATTAATTTATTTACTTATTTTTTAGTAGAGACAGGGTCTCGCTGTGTTGCCCAGGCTGCTCATGAGCTCCCAGCCTCAAGCAGTCCTCCTGCCTCAGCTTCCAAAGTGCTGGGATTGCAGGAGTTCACAATAGTTTCAGAATTTAAAAAATGCTCTTCGAATATATGACACACCTAGCAGATGCAGTAGTCGCTCACATCTTCACCTGAGGTCACTTAATTAGATGCTTTTCTCCTAACAACAAGTTGGAATCCTTCCTCTAAGGAGACAAAAGTTTCAGTGACAGATGGTGGGTGGGTGCAGAGACTGGAGAGTTGAGAGATAATGATGCTGGCAGCCCTGGTGTCGGCCCAGGGATGCTGCACAGCAGGGCAACAGAGAAGAGGGAGAACCCAGAAGTTGGAAGAGGGCCGTGGAAAGTAGAAATGAGAGAGCACCAAGCATAAACATTGTCCTTTTCACAATGTGGCCCAGGATCAGCTCGGAAACAGCTTATATTTCGTCCACGTCATTCCGCCCAAATATTCACACAAATTACAAGCAGAAATCTGAATAAATTATCTTTGCAACAGTTTGTGGCAATCAGAAATGTGGAGGAAGGAATGTGCCTCTGCTCCACTCACATTACTGAGTGGCTTACCTTTTGGGTAAGGTCACTGGCTTGGTTGATGTAGCGGTCACGCTCCTTTTCTAAATGAAAGATGATCTTTCTCTGCTTCTGAGCCTCCTCCTTGTAGTTCTGGATTTCTTCCTCCAGGTTCCTCTTCGCTTGTTCATGGAGCTTTACCAAGTCTATCTGCTTCTGGGTTGCATTGACCGCCTTAAGCATGTTCTAAAAATAAGGGCACAAAGCAGTCACAATACTCATAATGTTTGGAGGATTTGGGGTTAAGCTTACCCCGCTGCCTCATCTCTAACATAATTAGATAAGTTGTCTTTTGGATGAATAAAAATAATCATATTCTCTATAGCTTATTAAGAGCTTGTTATGCTAATTTTGCACAAGGCACTTTGAGTGCACATATAAATACACTAAGCAACCACAATGTCCCTAAGAAATGGGCACTATATTGCCCTATTTTTGAGGTAGGAAACTGGGGCTGAAGAGTTAAGCCACTTGCCCACAAGTTCATACAATGGGAAGTGGCAGAGCAAAGATTTGAATCCGTGGCTGGCTAACCCCAGAGTCCATGCCTTTAACCTCCACTCTAGCTCTAGCCTTTATCTTGTGAGGTTAGAACAACTGAGCCTAATCATATAACTCGGGCTTTGATTACAAAGGAAGAGAAAAAGCAGCTTAATAAAAATAAAGATGCCTAGAATTAACATATGACCCAACAATTTCACTCCTGGATATATACTCAGAAGAAATGAGAGCAAAAACTTGTACATGAGTACTCATAGTAAACGATTCGCAAAAGCCAAAAGATGGACACAACCCAAATGTTCATCAACTGATGAACAGATAGGCAAAATACAGTATATGCACACAGTGGAACAGCATTCAGCCATAAAAAGGAATGAAGTACTGATGCATACTACAACATGAATGAACTTTGAAAACACTGTTCTGAATGAAACATGCCAGACACTAAAGTTCACGGAGTGTATGATCCCACGTATATAAATATCCAGGACAGTCAAATCCATAAAAACTGAAAGCAGTTTCGTAGTTGCCAAGGTGGGAAGAGAGGGGAATAGAGAGTGGCTGCTGAATATTTTTTTTTTCATATGGACTGGAAAACAGAGAGAGACAGTCTTCATTGAAAGAAGAATGGTGCAAAAATTCAGCAGGAAGTCAACTGGCAAAGAGAGATGCTTTCATCCCAAGAATGCCAGGCCAGTTTCCAACTGGTTCCTGAGGCTCAGCTGTATCCTTGAGTTCCATGAAACACTTTAGAGTTCCTTCTCAAATGTCTAACCAACACAAAACTGCAGATAGGTCTGAAAACTGCTGGATGATACACAGGTAAAATGCGCATTAAATGTTGGGTGGGTGACAATGTGGAAAACAGAAAAGGTCAACTTTTTTTTCAGATATTGGGTTGAACATTTGTTCTATTAAAAAATATGCCACTTCCACATGACACTAAAAGAATCAAAATATATTCATGTTGCTACCTATCAAAACCATGTCACTGATTCTTTGGATGAAGGTGGCATTTCAACTGAGTCAATGGGGAAAGAATGTATTATCAATTAAAGTTCATTGCACACCTGCAGAATCGGGTGCTGTGCTAGACACTAAGAATACAAAGGCCAGGAAATAAAACAATACAAAATTATACCCTGCCCTAAAGGAAGAATTGACATTAATCAAATCAACAAATAAATGTAAAATTACTATTGTGCTACATGTCTTATCATGGCAGAAAACCTATTGGTTGTTTATTAGTGCATATAAAATATAAATGGATTAAATGTGTGTTGAATATAAATTTAAAAATCTAAATCCAACATTATTGTTTACATGTACAAAGGTATAAAATAAAAGAACAATTTCCAAGATTTTCCAAGAAAAAGAAAACACTTTAATGATTTTCTTAAAAAAGTGCTTAGCATGTGAAGATCTAATCTCCTATCAGTTCCTGAGATTCCCTGAATAGTCTATTTTAGGCTAAAGTATAGTGTATTTTGTTAACACCTGTTCAATTCCCGGAAACCTAAAGAAATAACGAAAGTCAGAATAAACAAATACAGACCGTTTCTGCTTTGATGAGATGAAACTGCCTTGGCGGAAAGTCATGAGGCTGTTATAGCAGTCTGACACCACCCCCCACAAACCCCTAACCAGCCACACCTGGCCTGTGGCATCTTCCTCCCTGGAAGAAGTCCTTGAGCAGGAAATTTACCCTAAATCCCTGAAAGTAGTTAATCTCCTAAAAGTGACTGTCAATGGAAAAAATCTTCAGGAAGTGGGATAGGAAAAAGAAGGGGTCCTACATTTAATGGAGAATCTTCAGGTCTCTGCCTTCAAGCTCCCATAACCTCTCCCTTAGCTTTGCACCACACCGAGCTGGAAGGTCAGACAAGATAAGGACAGAAAACAAAACCAAAAGCTACAACCCTGGAAAGATGGAGGAAAGCTTAGACCTGCCATTCCTACACCTAACACCTCAGAGTTAAAATTCAATTAGCACTCACTCGTAATTTTTGGATTAGCAAAAGTTGTCAATTATAGATACTAAGTTCAGAAATGCCAATCAACTGCTTAGGATGCCAGATAGCACACCAGTCATGAAAACAGAATCCACAAAACACTCTGAAATCCCCTCCTGGCTTACATGCTAATTCTCCAAAATCTTGTTGAGTTCTCAGGTGATAATGCAATTGCAATTCAAGGCCAGTGAATGGTAGACTATAGGAAGCTGCTTAGAGGAAAATTAAGAACTATTATTTATTCTAATCCACTTTTGCTTGCCTTGGCTTTTCTTTTACCATACAACTGGTGATAGCCAGATATTACAGTGTTGAAGAAAGACATTTATTTACTAGTGTGGCTATAGCAAACTCACCTTATTTAGTATGTCCCTTTCTCTCAGAAGCTCGTCCATCGCCTTTCTATCAAGTTCTGCTTGTTTCTTTGAAGCCTCCACCTCTAAATCCCCAAGGAGAAAAAATAATAAATGTAGAGTCAGCCTAAGAGAATCTGCAAAAGCCGCAGTGATACAAAAACTGCTTTACATGTTTGTCTCTTGCTATAAAACTACTATTAATCGAGTGTATGTAATCTTTGGTATAACCAAATGAGGTAGGTCTGTCTCCCCCTCTCACTAAAGAGATGGAAACTGAGGCTTGCAGAGATTAATCCATTTGCCAAAAGTCTGAAGCCAACAGGGCTAAGATTTCTCTGACACCAAAACGTCCTTCCTTTTTTTTTTCTTTCAGACAGAGCCTTGCTCTGTAACCCAGGCGGGAGTGCAGTGGCACAATCTTGGATCTGTAACCTCCACCTCCCAGGTTCAAGGGATTCTCCTGCTTCAGCCTCCCGAGTAGCTGGGACCACAGGTGCAGCACCACCATGCCCGGCTAATTATTTTTTGTATTTTTGGTAGAGATGGGTGAGGACTAGCTCTGATATTTTTCATCTTGCCCAAATTCCTATCTAAGAAGTCTGGGGGAGTTGTGCCCTACAAACCATAAATTCTCATCAGATGGGTTTTATTTAACCCTGTATATTGTGACTTACCTTCCAATCTGACTCTGGCATAACAAGGAAGAAAATCAAAATATTTAACCCCAAAATATATTTCCTTGCCATACCTTGAAATTGCCCTGCAAAGTCTCTTGTGGGAAAAATCCACATTCTATAGAGAATCCCCTTTCCCCTTTGTTTTCCTTCCTTCCTTTCCAGATCCAGGAGATAATCAACAAAGAGCCAAGCACCCTTTTAGGTCCAATAAGAAACATTTTACAACCTGCTCTTTCTGAAGTCTACTATCTGAGAGCTTCCTCTGCACAATAAAACTTGGTCTCCACAATCCTTTATCTTAACCTGAACATTTCCTTCCTATTTATCCCAGGTCTTCAGATAAACTCAACCAATTGTCAACCAGAAAATGTTTAAATTTACCTGTAGCCTTGAAGCCCCCACCCCCTGCTTTGAGTTGTCCCGCCTTTCTGAACCAAACCAATGTATTTCTTAAAAGTACTTGATTGATGTCTCATGCCTTCCTAAAATATATTAAAACCAAGCTGTACCCCAACCACCTTGGGCACATGTTCTCAGGACCTCCTGAGGGCTGTGTCACGGGCCATGGTCAGTCACATCTGGCTCAGAATAAATCTCTTAAAATCTTTTACAGTTTGACTCTTTGTCAACACAGGGTTTCACCATGTTGGCCAGGCTGGTCTCAAACTCCTGACCTCAGGTGATCCACCTGCCTCAGCCTCCCAAAGTGCTGGGATTACAGGCAGGCATGAGCTCCCACACCCAGTCCCTTGCTCTTTTTAAACGTTTTTTATTATACAAGTAAATAGAAACACAGAATGAAATTAGAAATTCAGATAAACAAAAGTAAGAAAATTTAAATCAACCAGAATCTACTTAGTATTTTAATATGTCTCTTTCCCAGCTTATTCTTATGTAAATATACATGTGTTTATAAATATATATATATTTGTAAATACACACACACCCCAAAAGGAAATCATAGTACACTAAGCATGTAGTACACTGTATATTCTGTATAGAGAATACAGAAAATAGAAAATTTTAACATTTATTTCATTTAATCTCTCAATCTTGGCTTTATGGTTTCAACATTTGGTGGTGACTTTTTCCCCCAAAACAGAAGCTTATCATATATATAGTATATATTTTATAGCTTGCTTTTATAATTAACAAGCGTAGAACAAATGCCTTTCTGTACTATAAATGTGCATCAGCATCTGAGTTTGTAATTGGTTTTCACTACGTGAAAATACATAATTAATCTAGCCAATCCTGCATTTTAACATTTAAGTTGCTTTTTTTTTTTAGTTATAAGCAATAATCCTGTGAAACTTCTTATGCGTATTTTTCCTGTAGAAGAGGAAGTCCTGGATTAAAGGGGATTTTTTTTAAAGACATTTCTCTCTAGAAAGTTAATAGTGATTTAAATCCACAAGGAAACCACCCCTGAATATCATCATTCTCTTTGATCTTTGACAGTCTGATAGATGTTTAAAAACCAATATGTCAGTATTTAATTTGCATTTCTTTGCTTAGTAGTGAAATCACTGCTTCTTCCTGTTTACGGACCACTTATTTGTATTTCTGTTTTTCAAACTGCCCACATTTGCCCTTTACCAATTTTTCTCATAAATTGTTTATCCTTTTGGGATTTTTTTTTTTTTTTCTGAGACAAGGTTTCACTCTGTTGCCCAGGCTGGAGTGCCCAGGTACAACCATAGCTCACTGCAACCTTTGACTCTCAGTTTCCTGAGTAGTTGGGACTACAGGCATGTGCCACCATGCCCAGCTAATTTTTATCTTTCTTTTTTTTTTTTGTCTGGTAGAGATGGGCTTTTGCCATGTTGCCCAGGCTGGTCTCAGACTCCTGCGCTCAAGCAATCCACCTGCCTATGTCTCCTAAAGTGCTGGGATTATAGGTGTGAGCCACCACTCCTGACCTTTTTTGTGGATTTTTAAAGAAGCTCTTTACATATAATAAAGAGCTTTGACAATCTTTCAGTCAATTTGCCTTCATTTATAGAGAATACAGAATATAGAAAATTTTAACTTTTATTTCATTTAATCTCTCAATCTTGACTTTATGGTTTCAACATTTGGTGTTGACTTTTTCCCCCAAAGAAAATCTTATTGTCACGCCATTATTTTCTTAATAATCCATACTGCACACTGGCATGAAACAATACCTTATCTTAGATGATAATCTTGGGTCTTTTCTGGCCTTTCCAATCTTTTTCATTGATCTGTTTCTCTGGACATCATCACAACACAATTTGATTATTGAAGCTTTATAATACATTTAAACATCTGGGAAAGCAAATCTTCCCTTATCACTCTTATTTCCCAGATTTCATCTCTATTTTCATATGTTTATTCTTCTGGAGGAACTCTAGAATCAATTTTTGAGACCCATACAACATAACTCACTGAATTTTTTTTAAAAGAGACTCACTCTGTCACCCAGGCTGGAGTGCAGTGGTAGTATGATCATAGCTCACTGCAGCCTTGGCCTCCTGGGCTCAAGTGATCCTCTTGCCTCAGCCTCCCAAGTAGTTGGGACTACAGGCATGTGCTACCACAGGTGCACAGGAGCATGCCACCACACCTGGCAATTTTTTTTTAAGAGACAGTATCTCAATATGTTGCCTAGACTGGCCTTAAACCCCTAGCCTTAAGTGATCCTTCTCTCTCAGCCTCCCGAAGTGCTGGGATTATAGGTGTAAGCCACCATGCCAGACCGCAACCCATTGAAATTTGTTTGGAAAAATTAAATGTATAAATTAACTTGGACAGATTTATATTTTTATCCTTTTGCATTTTCTTATCCAGGAACGTGATGTATCTTTCAAGTCTTCCTTTATACCCCTCAACAGAATTTTGTGGCTTTTTCTAATATATAGATCTTGCAGATATCTTGGTAACTTTATTCACAGATATATATTACTTTAGTTGCTATTGTGAAGAGGAGTTTTTCCATCATATAGTCTAATTTATTTTTTGGTATTAAAAAAAGCTATTGATATATACATATTTATTTTGTAAGCTGCCACCCTACTGAACTCATTGACCTCTCTTGTTAGTTCTGGTAGTTTTTCAGTTTATTTCTCGGGTTCTGTGGTAGAAAATCATAACACGGAGGAGGGAGACTCATGCTCCTCACCGTTATCCTCAGTGCCATTTTTTGACTGGACACATCAAAAGGACGTGGTCCCTAAGAAGAAATAACAACGCTGATGATACCTATAAAACAGTCAAAACAAAGAGAATGACAACTTTTGTATACATGATTTAAGGATGAAGAGTTACACTCAAAACCAAATGGATAAACTTTTTTTTCCAAAGCTTAGAATTATTGAAAGCAAAAATCTAGAAATTTAAATATGAGAGTGTTTTGATAGTCACTCGGACAGGTACAAAAAATGCTCTTATAGTTCCATTTTTCTTCATATTTGTTACAGAAGGTATTAGATTGAAAACACACATTAGACTGTGGGTATCCTAAGGGCAGAGTCCTCCATGCACCCAGTGCCTAGAATAGTGCCTGCTCATAGTCTGAGTTCAATTTATTGAATGGATGAACAGAGAAACTGTCAAGATAAGCTGCAACTGCGTCTCAATAAAAGATTATTCGTTGATGTCTTAGAAGGAAAAATATCCACAAGCAAAGACCTAAGTGACAAATTTTTTTTTCTTCTTCTTTTCTTTTTTTTTGAGACGCAGTCTCCCTCTGTCACCCCAGCTGGAGTGCAGTGGCACGATCTTGGCTCACTGCAACCTCCCCCTCCCAGGTTCAAACTATTCTCCTGCCTCAGCCTCCCAAGTAGCTGGGATTACAGGCGCCCGCCACCATGCCTAGCTAATTTTTCTATTTTTAGTATAGACAGGGTTTCACCATGTTGGCCAGGCTGGTCTTGAACTCCTGACCTCAGGTGATCCACCTGCCTCGGCCTCCAAAGTGCTGGGATTACAGTCATGAGCCACCACGCACTGCCTTAATCTTTTTTTTTTAAGACAGAGTCTCACTAGTGACAAATATTTCTAATAATTCTACCCAGAGATTTAGATTGTTCCTAACTTTTAGTGAAGAATGTATGCTTTTGTGCTTTTATGTATGTTGTCTCATTCAGTGATTGACACCTTACAGCTGCCTGGGTGAAGTCAACAGGACACAGATGTTCCTGTCTCACATACTTCAGTGTAGTCAGAATTCTTACCCAGGTTATTTGTCTCCAAGTCCAGAGCTGTTTCTGCTGCACCAAATTTGACAAGTATCTTGTATGTTAATTATATTTTTTATTCAGAAAACAGCAATATATCCAGATGATGATGGATGAAATGTAATTTGCACTAACTGTGTGTGCCAGACAGTGTCCACAAGTGTTCGCTTATTTCACTCCCAACCACCAGATGTGTGGAGATGAGATCTAAACCCAGGCAGCTCTGACTCCATTGTTTGTGTCCTTACTGATTTCTCTATACCTCCCTGTGGCACTTAAATTTTCCCTTCACAGGTTGGTTATAACTGAGTAAGACAGGGGTTCATCACATGGCAAAGTACTGACAGAGAAAAGATGTTAGAAGCCATTTATTTTTGTTCTGCTCATTCTTAGTGCAATATTGTTCCAGGTACTTCTAATGAAGGCTTTTCATTCTAATTTATTCACTATCTTCTGTGGAAAAGAAGAACTAAAGCAGGTCATATGAACCTCAGACATAAGAGTTTAAATGCTATTTACTCCATGGACAAATACTGAGTAATACTTTAGGCTGTATTTTCATTTTTGCCAATGGAACCTGTGGAAGAACTGTTTAAGGTAAGAGTTTAAGGCATTCAAAATGATGCCCCCACCCCACCACATATTGACCGTTTACCAGTGTGAGTGTTGTTTTACTGATTTCATTTGTTAGGGGTTGTGTTTGTAAACATGGAGTTCTGGGTTGCAAGATGACATCAGTCATCAGTGAAATATTTCTAAATGAATAAAACAAAGCGCAGAATGGTTTACCTCTCTCTAATCCCACAATCTGATTTTTTAGGGTTTCTTTGTGCTGTTCGACCTCCGCCTTTTGATCTTCAGTGTGGTGCAATTTCTTATGGATTTGTTCTCTGATTTTGTTGAGCTTCCCAATGTCAAGGCGCATTTGATGGACTTCTTCCTCTTTGGCCTGTAATTAGTAAGAAAGAATTAATGAGACACTTTGTAAATGAAGAGCCGGGGACTGGATGATGGTAAACTCAGAACCAATAAAAGGAAATTCTTCCCATGGCAGTGTAAAGTTGTTCTATGAGTTTAAATCAAGCACCCACAATTTGGTTTCGAGAGAAATTGAAAAATTCTGTCCACTGAATAAAATATGTGGTTGTATTTTGTGTTTTTATAAACTAAAAATAATAAAAAGACTGAAAAATTTGGTTTGAAGTTACCATCTGATATGGTTTGCCTGTGTCCCCACTCAAATCTCATCTTGAATTCTCATGTGTTGTGGGAGGGGCCCGATAGGAGGTAATTGAATCATGGGACAAGTCTTTCCCATGCTATACTCATGATAGTGAGTAAGTCTCATGAGGGCTGATGGTTTTAAAAAGAGGAGCTCCCCCTGCACAAGCTCTCTCCCTTTGCCTGCTGCCATCCACATAAGATGTGATTTGTTCCTCTTTGCCTTCTGCCATGATTGTAAGGCCTCCCCAACCATGTGGAACTGTTAAGTCCAATTAAACCTCTTTCTTTTGTAAATTGCCCAGTCTCAGGTATGCCTTTACCAGCAGTGTGAAAATGAACTAATACATCATCTAATTGTAGAATCAAATAAGAATACTGAGTTGTAGGTATCAAAAATATATGAATTTTATATATAATATTTGATAAGCAATTTTCATGGATTTATGAAGTGATCTCTATCAGAAGGTTATTAACATGCTATAAAATATTCAAATACTCTTTTGGACTCACTGGGCCATTCTACACTAGTTATATACACTAGAGAAGGGGTCCTCCTTCCTCAAAGTATGTTGGTCTGTAGGTATACATACGGATAAGTGGACCAGATATTTCACAGTATGACTAGGCAGTCTATAAAATGGCAAACTGTCCCCTAAAAATAATCCTAGCAAAGAAAAGCACCCAATTTTTGTCTTAAGACTTTAAGTTTTCCAGATTTTGGAAATTTAAATTAAATTCACTTTTTAAAAAATTTGCCATTAGAAGTGACTGGAAAAGCAGCTGGGATTCTTCTGCAAACAAAGGTTAGCAATTATCTCAGCTTATAACAATGAAGAGACTGAAATTAGCTGTTCATGTTATCCTCAGATTATTGCTAGAGGCCGAATCCCATTAGGCTTATGATCTGATAACAGAAACAGTCCATCTTTCAAAATGCCCCATTCATGTTATCAAGGAAAAGAATTAATGGCATGAGTCTTTTTCCTTTAATTTTACCCTAGGGGCTAATATGTTATTTTGACTTAAGTAGTCATCTCATCTCTGCTTTAACTTACAGCATTCTCATAAAGAATGGTTTCAAGTCTACCCATTCTGGGCTGTTTTAAAAGTTTTTCAGCCTCAGACCCTATAGGGTTCAAATTAGTTGACATTAAGGCCTCTTCCAGTTCTAAGATGTTCTAATTCAGCGGTTATTAATCCAGACCCCACATTTAGACTTCAGAAAAATCCTGGAACCTCTTCTATTTCTGGGACACATGAAACACAAGATGTAAGACATGCAAATAAGTATATGCATGTGTATCTTACCATCAGATTCTCAAAGGAGATTGTGATACAAAAATGTTATGGTCCTCTGCCCAAATCTATGTATAATTCTTGTTAGGCCACTTTTTTTACACCCAGTATTCTAACATAACCAGAGTAGGGAATACGGCTTTTTTTTCAAAATTAAAGTGATAAACATAAAGCTACTCTGTTAAGCAGGTAGACATAACAATATATATCTGAGTCTAAACTGTTATCTAAACTTAATTTGTAAGCACTCTTCGATGACAGCAAGGAGAAGAACAGGAAATCTGTCTCAAAATATATATTGGATAGAAGTGAAAATCATGATACAATCCTGTAAGTAAATAGTAGGTAGTATCAGTCTCTCCCCCAGCCATTCCATCCCATCTTCTCCATACAAGTAGTAAAATATAATCTGAATTTTTGGCTATTCACACATGTGAATGGGTTTCTAGCTTGAGCAACTGGTTTCTTGCCAGGCTAGTTACAGAGATAGACATCTGAGCTCACTTTGGAAATCATTTGCAATAACTGTATGATCAATAATCAATAACCTGATCAATAATCAGGTTTGCAATTTCATAAGAAAGAATGGAAGTCACCAAACTCTGCTTCTGGGCATAAAGCAATCCCTATACATTTGCACCTGCCTCTGATGCATCAAGGCACTCAGTAGAGCCAATAGGCTATCCAAATGAGCGCTCCAATCACCAAGGCAAACCTGTGTTAACAGGGAATGAGGAAGGAAGAGCTAGGGAACAGACATGTGACTTGGTGTTTACTTTGAGCTCCAACGCCTTCTGTTGGTTTTCCTGGCATAGTTGCTCACAGACCAAACTGTGCTGTTCATTCTCTTGCTGAAGTTTAGCATTTCTCATCTGAAATTGCTCAAGTTCCTTTGCAGCTCTCTCATTCAATATCTGAAAGGTATGGAATGAGCTGGTTAATGCTGTTTAATCTGATTACAACACTTGTATATACACACAGGGGGCCCCGAAAACCTCCTGGGAAGATAACAGCAAACCTAAGTTTTTGTCTTTGTAGAAATTGTTCTTTATCCCGGATGAAAGCACTAACGCACTCAAATATGATGAATGTTAAACGGTTGAGGAAAATGATGCCTTCTAATGAATAACACAGTGAGCATAATTTTTTTTCTGAGAGCCTTGGGAAGTCTTGTTCACAGGTGGTAGATAAATATTTTAATGCCTGTTTGCCATTTGGCAGGCTTTGCATATGCAACAATTGCTATAATCATTGCAAATGAGCTAGAGATTCAAACGGATTTTATAAGCTGTGGGGCTTGGAAGCCACATCTTCAGAAGCAAATCCTGCATTAACATGCCTACAACATTTTCATCAACAGAACTGTTCACTAACATCAACACAGAGACAATTTTCTTTAATCTAACTTAAGTCGAAACCATGGAATAGCAGTGGAGTGATTTATATCTGCTTGAGTTCAGTGTCAGCCAGATATTCCTCTTCCCTGCCTTGACTATCCTCAGCAGATACAGTTTTATAAAAACAAAGAATTGGCTGGGCGCGGTGGCTCATGCCTGTCATCCCAGCACTTTGGGAGGCCAAGGCAGGCAGATCATGAAGTCAGGAGATCAAGACCATCCAGGCCATGGTGAAACCCTGTCTCTACTAAAATACAAAAAAATTAGCCAGGCATGGTGGTGAGCACCTAGTCCTAGCTACTCAGGAGGCTGAGGCAGGGGGAATCACTTGAATCTGGGAGACAGAGGTTGCAGTGAGCCGAGATCATGCCACTACACTCCAGCCTGGCAACAGAGCAAGATTCTGTTTCAAAAAAAAAAAAAAAGAAGGAGTGTATCTTGGGGGCTCATTTCTATTGGGGGGGATATTGAAGAGGTGGAGGGATAGCAAATGAATTACAAGATAAAAATAGAAAGAGAGAGAAGACAATTTAGGTAATGTCTCCAAAATATAACTTCCATGCACGCAAAAATTAAGCATGAAAAGAATCCAACCAATTCTCCATCAATGGGACTAAATAAAATCTAACCAGCTATGCTAAAAATGCAATTGTGTTTCACAGGAGGATAGTTTTATCCTGATGTCCAAAAGCCTCTCTCTTATTTTTCATGCTCAAAGAAGTCTCATGTTTTTCTGCTGGAGGCTGTACATTATGAATTATCTATTTGACTTCTGGCTTTATATAAAATTAATAGAGCAATGGGCCAAAAAAGTATACTTATATCTATTTTTGAGTATCTATATGGCTTGACAATTCTTTGGAAACAAGCTTCCTGAGCAAAAACTTATTTAAGAAAGACTTTTCAATTATATGAATTGCTTCTTTAAGAAATGAGAAAATACGTAATAGAATTACTAATATTTGTGTCACCTTAAACTGCTATAATAGGGGAAGTGTTAGGGAAGTGTTAAAAACAGTACCATATTAAAAATATATAAAGATTGACCTTAGTTTCCTAAACTTGAAAATAACTTAAAAATAAACCTGTTAGCCGGATACAGTGGCTCATGCCTGTAATTCCAGCACTTCAGGAGGCCAAGGTGGTTGGATCACTTGAGGTTAGGAATTCAAGACCAGCCTGGCCAACATGGTGACATCCTGTCTCTACTAAAAATACAAAAGTTAGCTGGGCATGGTGGTAGACTCCTGTAGTCCCAGCTACTCGGGAGGCTGAGGCAGGAGAATCGCTTGAACTCAGGAGGCAGAGGTTGCAGTGAGACAAGATTGTGCCACTGTATGCCAGCCTGGGTGACAGACAGACTCCATCTCAAAAAATAATAATTAAAAAAATGAACAAATAAAAATAAGCCTGTTAAAAATAAATTGTTATACTCACCCAATGGAATAGTGGACAGCAATGAGAACAAATGGTCTACTGAGCTTTGTCTAATAGAGCTATCTGCAGTGATGTAAATGTTCTCTGTCTGTGCTAATATGGCATCGACTAGCCACCTGTGGCTACTGAGCACTCAAAATGATGCTGGTACAACCAAGGAAATGAATTTTTAATTTCATTTCATTTTAATAAAGTTAAATTTAAATAACCACTTGTTGCTGAGGGTTACCATATTGGACATCACAAGTCTATAACTACATGGCAACAACATGAATGAACTTCACAAACAGAATATAGCAGAAGTTAGACAGGAAGAGTATATCCCGTAATATTCCATTTCTGTAAAGTACGAAGACAGGCAAAACCAGTCTCTGCTTAGAATTCAGGATAGAGGTGGACTTTTAGAGGGAGAATGACTAGGAAGGAGCACAAAAGGGCTTCTGGGGCACTGGTAATGTTCTGTTTCTCCGCCTGGGAGCAGGTGACCAAGATGCAGTTGAGTGGTGAAAATTCATCAAGCTGTCCGCTTGTGACATATACACTTTTCTATGTGTATATTATAGATCAATAAAAGGTTAAAAAGAAATTAATTAACCTGTTAGAGCTGGGAAATTTTAAAAGAGGGGCATAACTACCTTATAAGGGCCATTCAAAGACCAAATTGCAGTGCTAAGTTTTATGTTACCACCATGAGTAGTGAAGGGAATTTGCTGCTTTCCAAGAGAATTCAAAATGCACAAATGGGTGTGAACAAAGGTGCCATTCTGGGTTTTTCTTGTTTTTTGCAAAGGCCCACACCCAACTCACCTTCTGCTCCTTCAGCTGCTGCTCCAGCTTCTGAAGCTCCTCCTTGCTCTTCTGCACGTACTGCTGCAGGGCTTTTATTTCTGTCTGCCTGGCGTCCATGTCTACCTGAATCTGCTTGAGTTCTTTCTCTACTTTTTCCTTCTTTCGGAACTCCCGTGAAGCTTCGTTCTGACGTTGCTGGATTTCTTGTTGGAACTAGTGGGCGCGGAAAGCACAAGAGAGAACAAGATAAGCACTGGCCGTGGCAGGTCTCAGCCAGCCAAGCCCCCTCCTCTCTCAGGTCTGTGATGGTCAGGGCAGACACTTTGCAGTAGCATTTCCCCCTGTAGTACAGACATTCTTGAGCTCCAGTGTTCAAACTTTTCAGAAATATTCTATGCTGTTTTTCAGGGCCTTAAAACCAAATGACTACCCTGATTGTAGGCAACAAATCTACAAAATGTGGTATAAAACCAAATACATATGGAAGCTCAGAGTTCTAGGGCATTAAACATGGAAATAATTCATCCCATTCTCTATCAATAAGGACTAAATAAAATGTGGCTGGCTACCCTAAGTATAAAATTGTGTTTTACATGACCCTGGATATTGCTACAGAGAGCACTATAGGTTTATCTTGATGTCTGTATTCTATGGAAAGTCTTTTTCTTATCTCATGTTCAAAGAAGTCTCATGTTTTTCTCTTGGGGACTGCACATTGTGTATGATCTAGTTGGCTTCTGGCTTTATATAAAAGTATTCAGAAGGAGTCAGCTAAATGATGACTTTCTAATAATAAAAATAAAGAAGGGTCAAAGAAACTACTTCCACCATCCCCAGATGCTGGGACCCCTGGCCTTCATGGGGGTCATCTTTTTGAGCCAAAACTGTAAGTAGGAAGTAGGGAGTGCTTGCCTCAGTGACTTCTCAGACAGAGAATGCAGAGAAAGAACGATTCAAGTAAGTTCAACTCAAGTAAAGCTCCTCTCAAGAAAACAAACTAGAGAAACAAGCAGAACTGAGGATACTTCATTTGGGCACAAGGGGGGTAAATTTGAGAAAGGAACAAGGTGGGAATAGAGACTGGGGAAGGACAAACATCCTCTGGAAGGAAGTATTTCTTCTTCTTGCCCCCCATGGCAGACCTGACTGATGGCTTGTTCAGCCTCCTCTTTTAATCGCTCTGTTTCTTGCTGCTGTTCAGTGGTCTGAGCTAGGGATTCTCGTAATTTTACCACTTCTGATAAGAGCTGGTCTCTCTCCTTTGTCACTTCTTCTTTGAACTTCAGTAAATCTCGAATGCTAAAACGGAAGAACACAGAAGTCAATCTAAATGGCCATCTCCTCAGGGGTCCTTCATATCATTCTCTGAGCTCCTTTCATGGGAAAGATGTCAGGTCAATGATTAACACTATTCAGGCATTAAAGAGAAAGATCTTTATGTCCTGAGATGGGATAAGATTGTGAGATGTTAACTGGAAAGAAATACTAATGATAACATGCATATCTTAATCTATTTTTTTTATTTTTAAGAAAATACAATGTATATTCATGCGAGAGAGAGAGCACGCGTGCATGTGTGTGTGTGTGTGTGTGTGTGTGTGTGTGTGTGTGTGTTTTGGAGGCATTTTTATAGAAGCCCAGAAAAACATATCACTGACTATGTCTGAGAAACTTAGGGTGGAAAGTTGTGGGAGTTGATACTTCCCACACCTCTGTATTACTTGAATTTGTTACAGTAAGACTATATTGCTATTGTCAACTCTGGTAATTAATCCTAAGCAGATGTCAATTTAGGAAATTATTTGTTTAATATATCCACTGGAGGGCTATGATCACAGCCATAAACTCTAGAATGAAGCATAAACAGAAGCAAATAATATGCATTGCTAGTTTTCTATCCATTTACCCAAAGAGATTAGTTTCTCCCAAATGGATGCAGCCCAGATAAAATGTTACGAATAACAAAATTGGGAAAATCATTCCTGATGCCCATTTTTGGAGGTTATGTGATAATATCCATTGATTTGAATTGTAAACCAATTACCTCCAAATTTCAAAAGCCATTCTATATGCTTTCGCATGACTTCTTGCAGAATTAGCACTTGGCAAATGGAAGCTCAGTGTCTGATGCGACCTCTGCAGCAGAATGAATCTAGAGCAAGGCAGCTCTTAGAGCTGAGAAGGCAGAGGAGAACTTGCACTGCAGACTCTTGTAGCTGACAGTCATCAAACAACTGCTCAAAACACAGTAACTTGACAAAGTACACCTTTGATGTAACAAATGTTTAACAAGGAACCTTCAAAACTGCACTCAAATGCTTCTACTGCAGAAATAAAACCTCAAATTCTAAGGTTACTATGAAGTCAGATAGTTATACCTGGGCACACTGTTAAAGATGAAATTATGGGCTGGATTATTTCTCAGTTCTCCTCCTCACCCTCTTCCACTGCTTGTTAAAAACTACTTGTATCTGAATCAGTTCCCCTCGCATTCCTTTTCAGTAGTTGCTCTGAATATGCTTGACTTCCTTAATAATAAGATAAAGCCCACACTACAGGCATCACATTTTCTGTTTTTATTTCTTATTCCTTCTCCCAATGCTTGTACTTAGAACTATGTGTCAATGTAAGATCAACGCATCAAAAAAGCATAAGAAACCAAAACAGCAACATTAGACTTGGTTAGTTTCCTTGGCTGCTCAAGGAAGTGTATGTTTATTCCTAATTCATTCATCAATGGTATGTTTTGCATGCCCCACAGAGTGCTGGGCTCCTGGAGGGGATATAAAGATGTCTTCCTTCACTGAGTTCACAGCCTAATGGGTAGAGAAGCACATCAACAAATAATTTCAATACAATCTGATCAATACCATACTGGAGGTAAATGTTGGGTCCTATGGAAACAGAGAACATAGCGACTTTCTTGTGGTCATTGGAGTCTGGATGTGGAAAGGATGTTGGAACAGTGATGCTGATGGTAATGAAGTTAAGACAGTGTTTGAGATGGGTCTTAAAGGTGGCATAAAAGTTGAACATGGGAAGAATGGAAGAAAAGGCATTCTGAGCATGGAAAGCGGCATATGCAAAGGCATGGAGTTGTGAGCAAACTGACAGGCTGGCCCAAGGCTAGAGAGGCTGACTGGGGCAGCTTTTCAAAGGGCTCTGGATGACACAGTCAAGAGCCTGGGCTTTATCCTTTGGGTACAGGTAGCTATTGAAAGTGTTTATGCTGAGGATTGGTACACATGTGTTTCAGGAGCCTAAATTTGGTAGCAATGATGGAATAAAGAAGGACATGTCTTTTGCAGGAAGGGAGACCAGTTAGGAGGCTACTGCCAAATCCAGCAAAGAATAGGAGGTCTGAACCAAGAGAGTAGCACTGGTGACCAGAAGGAAGGAAAGGCCATGCTTAGAAGACCAAGTCAACAAGACAGAGACTTTAAGAGATCAGGGAGCAGCAAAGGTGAAGAAAAGCTCTGTTTTCTGGCCTAGAATCTGAAGGGTGGGACAGACAATGATGAGACTGACCATAGGGAGCAGGTGGAAGAAGCTGGGACTCTGGGGCAGAAAGGCGGACAGTTATATTCTACACAAGTTGGAGAGAAATAAACCTAAAATCGTACTCATTTTGAAACTATACTACTGATTCCCATGGAGGCAGAAGTTTAAGATAACCACAAATTTTCTTAGATGTGGAGAAAGAAACGTTACTTAAAATGCAATAGACAGAAAATAATCCCTGAGAACCCAATAAAGAAGAGTCTCGTATCACAGAGAATGTTCAAGAAGACACTGGCAAGCCCCAGGCTGTCTATTGAAGGAGGCTTCTGCAAAAGTGAGTTCAACATACATCAACAAGGCTATAACCTACTTGCTATCCTGGTCCATTGACAGTCCAGACCCTTGCTCGACTAGTTTGGTCAGGTTCACTATTTCCTCTTTCAGAGCAAGAATCGTCTCCTTGGCCTTCTGCTCCTTGTCATAGGCTGAGTCCACCATCTTCCAGGCTTTTTCAATTTCCTAGATGGGCCATAGGATATCAGTGAGAAAGACCAAACTGGATTCTAGATGCAACGTAAAGTAGCAAGCAGAATAACACCATGACCACAGTGCAGTTGTGTAAATGTGCATGGACTGAATTGTTTAACATGAGCTAGTCAATAGTGAATAGCACATTGAAAGGGGAAGACTGGACTGGACGTGGTGCTATAGGCCTGTAGTCCCAGCTACTTGGGAGGCCAAGGCAAGAAGACCTCATGAGCCCAGGAGTTTGAGGCTGCAGTGAGCTGCAATTGTGCCACTGCACTCCAGCCTGGATGACAGGGTAAGACCCTGTCTCAAAAAAATAAAATAAAATAAAATAAAAAAGTAGGGGACTGGCAGGAGGTATTTTTTCTTGTGTAGGTGAGTGTGGCTACAAGGCTCACTTACTGCAAGGTTTGCAAAATTAGAAATGAAAGTTATGTGCTTTCCAAGTCCAGATATTAAAAGGGAAAAGAATAAGTTTTATCACATGAGGAATGATCATAGATCCAAGCCCTAAATTGATAGACTGAATTAAACCTCTTGATAGATTTGTAAATAAAAAATATATTTTATCATCTGGTCCCAAGTGACCTCCTAGTGGCAATGTGAGCTTTAGAACAACCCACAGCAATGCTGTTCTTTACTGTTACCTAATTGTACCCAACAACCTTGCTAATTCCCATTTTTCAGAAACTCAAGCTCAAGCCTTCTCATCAAATGCTTACATATGGTGAAAAAAAAACAAAAACCCTTAACAGGGGAATGGAAGCAGTGACCCATGCAGCTTTGGCTTCCTTGGTGTTATAAAATGCAGTGTGTAATATTGACATAAATACTTAAAAGTGAATTACAGCAATTACAGTAAAAAAAAAGCAAAGCACAGTAAGTTTTGCAACATGACATAGTTCGGATGTGTATCCCTGCCCAACTCTCATATTGAAATGTAATCCCCCAGTGTTGGAGGTGGGGCCTGGTGGGAGGTGATTGAATCATGGAAGTGGATTTCTCATGAATGGTTTAGCACCATCCTCTTGGTACTGTCCTTGTGCTAGTAAGTGAGTGAGTTCTCACAAAAGCTAGTCATTTAAAAGTGTGTGATACATATATATGTTCATCACAGTGCTATTCGCAATAGCAAAGACATGGAATCAACACAAATGCCCATCAATAATAGACTGGATAAAGAAAATGTGGTACATATACACCATGAAATACTATGCAGTCATAAAAAGGTATAAGATTATGTCCTTTGCAAGGACATGGATGGAGCTGGAGGCCATTTTCCTCAGCAAATTAACACAGGAACAGACAACCAAATACCACATGTTCTCACTTACAAGTGGGAGCTACAAGATGGGAACACATGGATACATAGAACGGAATAAAACACACTGGGGTCTTTTGGAGGGTGAAAGGTGGGAGGAGGGAGAAGATAAGGAAACAATAACTAATGGATACTAAGCTTAATAACTGGTGATTAAATAATCTGTACAACTAACCCCCATAACATATGTTTACCTATGTAACAAACCTGCACATGTACCCCTGCACTCAAAAGTTAAAAAAAAAAAAGTGTGTGGCACCTCCCTGTTCCCTCTCTTGCTCCTGCTCTGTCCCATGTGAAGTGTCTGCTCCACTTTGCATTCTGCCATGACTGTAAGTTTCCTGAGGCCTCCCAAGAAGCTGAGCAGATGCTAGTGTTATGCTTTCTGGACAGCCTGTAGAACCATGAACCAATTAAACTTCTTTTCTTTATAAATGACCCCATGTCAAGTATTTCTTTATAGCAATGTGATGACCAACTAATACACAACAGCTTTGAGTTTTAGGCCACCACTTAACTTTCTTGCAAAATTCCGTCAAGTAGAATGTGGGTTCTTTATACAGATAAGAACCTATATGCTTTTGGTGAAAATATTCTACTTATATACTGACAAGAAATAAAATGGTTGGAAGAGAGTATTTAATGTACCAATTCATGGTCACTATTACATTAGAAAGATTACTCTTGGGTAACTATAGCACATAACTCGGTGATTCAAAGCAAAATGTCAGTTTGTGGAATATTTCTTATGTAGCAACCATACACGCTATTTTTAACAAAACAAATGAAAGATATTTACATTAAAAAAATAAATACAAAAGTTTTATCTAAATCAACTTTACTAATTAGATTTTAATCCATTCATGACCTCCATTTCCTCCATTTTGTTTGTTTGTTTTTTTTGTTTTGTTTTGTTTTTTGAGATGAAATCTTACTCTGTTGTCTAGGCGGGAGGGCAGTGGCACAAGCTCCACTTACTGCAACCTCCACCGCCTGACTCAAGTGATTCTCCTGCCTCAGCCTCCCAAGTAGCTGGGACTACAGGCATATGCCACCACACCTAGCCAATTTTTGTATTTTTGGTAGAGATGGGTTTTCACTATGTTGGCCAGGCTGGTATCAAACTCCTGACCTCAGGTGGTCCACCCACCTCAGCCTCCCAAAGTGCTGGGATTACAGGCAGGAGCCACAACACCCAGCCCATTTTCAGTTTTTAAATTTAAAATGAAAAACTGTAATGTGTAATATTGACACATTGAAAATGCAACGTGTAATATTTTTCCATTATAAAATGACTTAAACTCTTCTTATATTGGTTTTTCAGTAAGGCGAAGAAGAAAATGACAATAAATATTTAAATGACACTTAAAAATAAGCAGTTTCTAAGAGAATTGATAATCCATATTTTGTACTGGTCTTGGAAATTAATTTGAACTGGGTGGCATCTAATTGCATGTTATCAAGGCAATTGTCTAAAAATTGTATAAATTATTTCTTATAATCAGGGTTTTAATTCTGTTTCAACCTCTTATCACCGTAAGTCAACAAGGAACATTTATATTTTACTTTCAAAATAATGCAACACACTTAAAGATGACAAAAATCTAGTGTAAAACAAAGCAATATATCCTCAGTATCCCCAGACTGAATCTCTGTTCTCCTATTATGAGGAACTGGGAAGATTGAGAGGAAAGAAAAGCGGTGCTAGAAAGAAAGGTCATGAAAATTACTATCTGGGAATTTGCAAGGAAATCTTTACTGAAACAGGAGAAAAAGTAGAAATATGAAAGTATCTTTAACAAGCTATTATCATGAGGTATGAAATTATTCATCATGCATCAAATAAGACATATTGAGATTCCGAATATTGCATTTACTTATCTCTAAATCCTTTTCCTAACCCACTATTTCCCAGAAACCAAGCCAGTAAGATTCTCCATTATTTTCTGCATGATGCAATTCACCCAGGCTAAAAAATCATTTTCTTTGAAAATGAACATTATTCCTTAGGCTTAATAAATATAAAATCATATAAATTTTTACCTAATAACTCATTTACTACCAGCCTAGAGGTGCCAATATAATGAGAGAACTATGTTTTAAATTCAGGTTCATTCCATTTCTAGAAGATCACTGACCTTCTTTAGGGATGCAATGGTGGTCTGATCGTCCTGAGAGAGCTTAAGGGCAGTGGCGACCTTTGCGGAATTCACTACAATCTCTGCATTTAGCTCTCTGCATTTGGCCATCAGACGCTTTTCATTGTCATAAGACTTTTTCATGATAGCATGAAGCTTCTCATATTCAATCCTAAATTTTTCCAGACTTTTGTCTCCTGAAAGTTCATGGAGAACCTCCTGAAAATCTCTTTCAATTTCTTCAAATGCAGATTCTTCCAGGACTTGCTTTTCACCCTTTTCCTATATAAAAAAGCAGGGATGGGAAAGGGCATTGCATTACTATCAAGAAATTACTGCTATTATCCCTGAATGGAACACCTTCATACAAGCAAAATTAAAGCCACTGATAAACAGAAAAATTAAGATTATATGATGGGAAAGGTCCTTGTTCAGTCCCTGATGCCTATGTACATATATGTGTGTGTGTATACACATATATATATACACACATATACATGTTATATATTTATACATATTACATATATAGGCACTGGGATATAATTGCAGAATATATATGCATTAGGATAATAGTAGTTCCCACCACATGATGTTGCTAAGGATTAGATTAAATGAGATCATTGATGTTAAACACTTAGCCAAGTGCCTGGCATATAGTAGGGATTCAGTGAATTTTCATAGTTGTTATGATTATTCCAAACCCTGGTCTCTTTCCATGGGGTCCTGCTTCTTATTGCCCCTAAGACTGCAAAGTTGGGGGTCGTAGTGTGTTGAGGCCAGACATAGGAAGATCTTGGCATAAATATCATGATATCATGAAATTACATGTACAGTGAAACTCACCTGAAATATGTATGAAATTGTCTCCCAAAAGAGATTCCCTCTATCTTTTTTTTTTTTTTTTTTTGAGCTGGAGTCTTGCTGTGTTGCCAGGTTAAAGTGCAGTGGTGTGATCTCAGCTCACTGCAACCTCTGTCTCCTGGATTCAAATGATTCTCCTGCCTCAGCCTCCCGAGTAGCTGGCACTACAGGCAAGTGCCACCACACCTAGCTAATTTTTTTGTATTTTTAGTAGAGACAAGGTTTCACCATGTTGGCCAGGATGGTCTCCATCTCTTGACCTCGTGATCCGCCCACCTCAGCGTCCCAAAGTGCTGGGATTACAGGCATGAGCCACCACACCCAGCCCCATCATTTTTAGCCCTTAAGAAATTTAGGCTAGGTCAAGATCCAAGATGGCTGAATAAGAACAGCTCTAGAGTGCAGCTCCCAGTGAGAACGCAGAGGGTGAGTGATCACCACATTTCCAAACAAGTTTTTACTGCCCACAGACCAGGAGATTCCCAGGCGGAAAAGCGCCAAGAGTTTGCAGCACGGTGCAGCAGGTTTCCAGAAAAAAACTCACACAAATCTGGGCAGCAGTTTTAACTGGCGCCTGGAACACCTGAGAGACAGAGTCAGTCACTCATTCAACTGAAGAAAAGGGGGCTGAAACAGGGAGCGAGGTGATCTGGATTGGTAGGTCCCACCCCCCACAAAGACCAGCAATCTGAAACGCTTTGGATTGATAGTTTCACAGCAAGCACAGCTGGTCCTGGGACAGTCCAGCTCTGTGTGGGGGAAGGGTGTCCACCATTACCGAGGCAGTCCATCACTAACGAGGTGGTCCACCATTACTGAGGCAGACTGCTGTTACCGAGGCAGACCACCATTACCTAGGCAGTTCTAACTATACCTCTATAAACAAAACCACAAGGAAGTTCACACAGCAGCTGCGCAGAGCCCACTGCAGCTCAGCAACATCTCTGCTGGCAGACTGTGACTAGGCTACCTACTCGCTGGGCAGGGCAGCTCTGAAAAAAGGCAGCAGCACATCAGGAAATTATAAATAAAGCCCCACCTTCCCAGGACAGAGCACCTGGGAAAAAAAGGCATTTATGAGTTCCATTGCAGCAGACTTAAACGTACCTGCTAGCAGCTCTGAACGGAAAAATGGAGCTCACAGCTCAGCACTTGAGCTCCTGTAAGGGGACAGACTGTCTCCTCAAGCAGCTCCCCCTACCCCCATATATCCAAAGAGACACCTCATAAAGGAGAGCTCAGGCTGACATCTGGCAGGTATCCTTCTGGGACGAAGATAACAGAAGAAGAAACAAGCAGCAACCCTTACTGTTCTGCAGCCACCACAGGTGATCCCCAGGCAAGCAGCAGTCCTACAGCAGAGGGGCCTGACTGTTAGAAGGAAAACTAAAAAAACAGAAAGAAATAAATTTATCATCAACGAAAAGGACACCCACGCAGACCCCATCTGAAAATCACCAACTACAAAGACCACAGGTAGATAAATCGAGACAGATGGGAAGAAACCAGCACAAAAAGGATGAAAACACCAAAAACCAGAAAACGTCTCCTCCTCTATGGGATCACAACTCCTCACCAGCAAGGAAACAAAGCTGGATGGAGAATGAGTCTCATGAATTGACAGAAACAGGCTTCAGAAAGTGGATAATAACAAACTTCTCTGAGCTAAAGGAACATATTCTAACCAATGCAAAGAAACTAAGAAGCTTGAAAAAAGGTTTGATTAAATGCTAACAAGAATAAACAGCTTTGAGAAGAACAGAAATGACTTGATGGAGCTGAAAAACACAACATGAGAACTTTGCAAAGCATACACAAGTTTCAATAGCCGAATCAACCAAGCAGAAGAAAGGGTATCAGAGATTGAAGATCAACTTAATGAAATAAAATGAGAAGGCAAGATTAGAGAAAAAAGAGTAAGAAGAAATGAACAAAGCCTCCAAGAAATATGGGATTATGTGAAAAGACCTAATCTATGTTTGATAGGTACCAGCCACTCCAAAAACGTACCAAATGGTAAAGACCATTGACACAATGAAGAAACTGCATCAACTAATGGTCAAAACAACCAGCTAGCATCGAAATGGCAGGATCAAATTCACACATATAACAATATTAACCTTAAATGTAAATGGGCTAAATGCCACAATCAAAAGACACAGACTGGCAAATTGGATAAAAAGTCAAAACCTATGGGAGTGCTGTATTCAGGAAACCCATCTCACGTGCGAGAACACACATAGGCTCAAAATAAAGGGATGGAAGAGGTTTATCAGCAAATGGAGAGCAAAAAAAAGGGCAGAAGTTGCAATCCTAGTCTCTGATAAAATAGACTTTAAACCAACAAAGATCAAAAGAGACAAAGAAGGGCATTACATAATGGTAAAAGGATCAATGCAACAACAAAAGCTAACTATCCTAAATATATATGCACCCAATTCAGGAGCACCCAGATACATAAAGCAAGTACTTAATGACCTACAAAGAGACTTAGACTCCCACACAATAGTGGGAGACTTTAACACTTCACTATCTTTAGACAGATCAACGAGACAGAAAATTAACAAGGATATCCAGGACTTGAACTCAGATCTGGACCAAGCAAACCTAATAGACATTTACAGAACTCTCCACCCCAAATCCACAGAATATATATTCTTCTCAGCACCACATCACACCTACTCTAAAACTGACCACATAATTATAAGTAAATCACTCCTCAGCAAATGCAAAAGAATGGAAATCATAACAGTCTCTCAGACCACAGTGCAATCAAATTAGAACTAAGGATTAAGAAACTAACTCAGAACCACAGAACTTCATGGAAACTGAACAACTGGCTCTTGAATGTTGACTGGATAAACAATGAAATGAAGGCAGGAATAAAGATGTTCTTCAAAACTGACGAGAACGAAGACACAATGTACCAGAATCTCCGGGACACATTTAAAGCAGCGTCTAGAGGAAAATTCACAGCAATAAATGCCCACATAAGAAGCAAGGAAAGATCTAAAATCAACACCCTATCATCAAAATTGAAAGAGTTGGAGGAGCAAGATCAAAACAACTCAACAACTGGCAAAAGACAAGAAATAACTAAGATCAGAGCAGAACTGAAGGAGATAGAGACACAAAAAAACCCTTCAAAAAATCTATAAATCCAGGAGCTGGTTTTTTGAAAAGATCAACAAAATGGACAGACTGCTAGCCAGATTAATAAAAAAGAAAAGAGAGAAGAATCAAATAGATGCAATAAAAAACAATAAAGGGGATACCACCGATTCCACAGAAATAAAACTACCATCAGAGATTACTACAAACAACTCTATGCACATAAATCAGTAAACCTGGAAGAAATGGATAAATTCCTGGACACTTGCACCCTTCCAAGCCTAAACCAGGAAGAAGTTGAAACCCTGAATAGACCAATAACAAGGCTTGAAGTTGAAGCAGCAATTAATAGCTTACCAACCAAAAAAAGCCCAAGTCCAGATGAGTTCACAGCTGAATTCTACCAGACATACAAAGAGGAGCTGTTACCACTCCTTCTGAAACAATTCCAAACAATCCAAAAGAGGGAATCCTTCCCAAATCATTTTATGAGTTCAACATCATCCTGATACCAAAACCTGGCAGAAACTCAACAAGAAAAGAAAACTTCAGGCCAATAACCATGATGAACATAGATGCAAAAATCTTCAATAAAATACTGGCAAACTGATTGCAACAGCACATCAAAAAGCTTATCCACCACAATCAAGTAGGCTTCATCCCGGGGATGCAAGGCTGGTTCAACATACGCAAGCCTATAAACAAAATTCACCACATAAACAGAACCAAAGACAAAAACCACATGATTATCTTAACAGATGCAGAGAAGGCCTTCGACAAAATTCGACAGCCTTTATGCTAAAAAACTCTCGATAAAGTAAGTAGTGACAGAACGTATCTCAAAATAATAAAAGCTATTTACGACAAACTAACAGCCAATATCATACTGAATGGGCAAAAAGTGGAAGCATTCCCTTTGAAATCTGGCACTAGACAAGGATGTCCTCTCTCACCACTCCTATTCAATATAGTATCAGAAGTTCTAGCCATAGCAATCAGGCAAGAAAAAGAAATAAAGGGTATTCAATTAGGAAAGGAGGAAGTCAAATTGTCTCTATTTGCAGATGACATGATTGTATATTTAGAAGACCCCATCTTCTCAGCCCAAAAACTCCTGAAACTGATAAGCAACTTCAGCAAAGTCTCAGGATACAAAATCAATGTGCAGAAATCACAAGCATTCCTACACACCAATAACAGACTTAAAGAGAACCAAATCAAGAGCGAACTCCACAATTGCTACAAAGAGAATAAAATACCTGGGAATACAACTAACAAATGATGTAAAGGACCTCTTCTAGGAAAAATACAAACCACTGCTCATGGAAATAAGAGAGGACACAAACAGATGGAAAAACATCCCATGCTCATGGTTAGGAAGAATCAATATTGTGAAAATGGTCATACTGCCCAGAGTAATTTGTAGATTCAATGCTATCCCCATCAAGCTACCTATGACCCTCTTCAAAGAACTGGAAAAAAACACCTTAAACTTCATATGGAACCAAAAGAGAACCCACATAGCCAAGTAAATTCTAAGCAAAGAGAACAAAGATGGAAGCATCACGCTACCTGACTTCAAACTGTACTACTCTGTTCTATCTCTGAGATATAGACCAATGGAACAGAACAGAGGCCTTGGAGGCAATGCCACACATCTACAACCATCTGATCTTTGACAAACCTGACAAAAATAAGCAATGGGGAAAAGATTCCCTGTTTAATAAACATTGTTGGGAAAACTGGCTAGCCATGTGCAGAAAGCAGAAACTGGACCTCTTCCTGACACCTGACACTAAAATTAACTCCAGATGGATTAAAGACTTAAACATAAGACCTAACACATAAAAACCCTAGAAGAAAACCTAGGCAAAATCATCCAGGACATAGGCATAGGCAAGGACTTCATGACTAAAACACCAAAAGCATTGGCAACAAAAGCCAAAATAGACAAATGGGATCTAATTAAACTCCAGAGCTTCTGCATAGCAAAAGAAACAATCATTAGAGTGAACTGGCAACCAACAGAATGGGAAAAAAATTTTGCAATCTACCCATCTGACAAAGTGCTAATATCCAGAATCTACAAAGAACTAAAACAGATTTACAAGAAAAAACAAACCCATTCAAAAGTGGGTGAAAGACATGAACAGACACTTTTCAAAAGAAGACATCTATGAGGCCAACAAACATATGAAAAAATGCTCATCATCACTGGTCATTAGAGAAATGCAAATCAAAACCACATGGAAATACTATCTCATGCCAGTTAGAATGGCAATCATTAAAAAATGTGGAGACAACAAATGCTAGAGTGGATGTGGGGAAATAGGAACACTTTTACACTGTTGGTGGGAGTGTAAATTAGTTCAGCCATTGTGGAAGACAGTGTGGCAATTCCTCAAGGATCTGGAAATAGAAATTCCATTTGACCCAGCAATACCATTACTGGGTATATATCCAAAGGATTATAAATTGTTCTATTTTAAAAACACATGCACTCATATGTTCACTGAGGCACTGTTTACAATAGCAAAGACCTGGAACCAACCCAAATGCTCATCGATGATAGACTGGACAAGGAAAATGTGGCACATTTACACCATGGAATACTATGCAGCCATAAAAAATGATGAGTTCATGTCCTTTTTAGGGACATGGATGAATCTGGAAACCATCATTCTCAGCAAACTGACACAAAAACAGAAAATCAAACACCACATGCTTTTAATCATAGGTAGATGTTGAACAATGAGAACACATGGACACAGGGAGGGGGAGCATCACACACTGGGGTCTGTTGGTGGGGGGGGGGACTAGGGAAGGGACAGTGGCAGGTAGGGAGTTGGGGAGGGATAACCTAGGGAGAAATGCCAGATATAGGTGACAGGGATGGAGGCAGCAAACCACATCTGCCACGTATGTACCTATGCAACAGTCCTGCGTGTTCTGCACATGTACCCCAGAACCTAAAGTGCAATAAAATATATATTATATATATATAAAAGAAAGAAATTTAGGCTAGGTCATGACCCGCAGTGTACTAAAATGCCCCTGTGCAATATTCATGGGACTTTTCCACCTTTGCTTTTCATGTTAGCTGAGCAACAAACTCTTTCAAAATATAAGCCCAGACGTATAGATATAATTCAAGCAAGTATGGTTATTACTTAGATGAGAACCCAAGAGTGAGTTATATCAGAATTCTTATTTCTCTACTTTTAAGGGTTGAATTGTGTCTCCCAAAAAGGTATTTTGAACCCTGCTAATCCGACCTTATTTGAAACAGAGTTATTTAGTAAGTTAAGATGAGCTCAGACTGGAGTAAGCCACCCAATTTGTGGCACTTTGTTATGACTGCTCTAGCAAACCAATCCAAATACTTCTTGTTAAGTACAACATAAGAAGAATGGGTATGGTTAATATATTTATTCATTCATTGAGCAAGTATTTATTGAAGATCTCTATGCATAAATTCTGTGATGGACCCTGTAGGAGATACCAGGATGAAAAATAAACAGCTGATCCACAGGGCAATTATACTTAATTGCTGGTGGGGTATGAATGCAGTAAATGAAAGCATAGAATTTGATCCCTATCATAAAGTTCTCTATGAACTCACAGAAAGAGAATTATTCCCAGCAACAAGAATTTAAAAAAAAAAAATCTCATAAAAGAATTGGCATTTGAGCAGGCCCAGAAGGAAGAGTGGAATTTTCATAGGTGAATGTGGAGAAAAAGGGGCATTCCCAGGAGATGGCAAAGCTTGAGCAAAGCTCAGGGCCAGGCAAGTATCAAACTTGCCTGAAGAAGAAGAGGGATGAACGGAACAGAATAGAGAGTCCAGAAATAACGCGGCACAGCTGTAACCATCTGATCTTTGACAAAGTCAACAAAAAAGCAATGGGAAAAGGATTCTCTAGTCAATAAATGGTGCTGGGATAACAGGCTAGCTATATGCAGAAGATTGAAACTGGATTCCTGCTTTACACCATATGCAAAAAAATCAATTCAAGATGTATTAAAGACTTAAATGTAAAACCTAAAACTATAAAAACCCTGGAAGATAACCTAGGAAATACCATTCTGGACATAGGCCCTGACAAGGATTTCATGACAAAGATGCTAAAAGCAACTGCAACAGAAACAAAAATTGACAAATGGGACCTAATTAAACTAAAGAGCTTCTGCACAGAAAAAAAAAACAAAAAACAAAAAAAACTATCAACAGAGTAAACAGACAACCTACAGAATGGGAGAAAACATTTGCAAACTATGCGTCCAACAAAGGTCTAATATTCTGACTCTATAAGGAACTTAAACAAAATAACAAGCAAAAAACAACCCCATTAACAAGTGGGCAAAGTATACGAACACTTTACAAAAGAAGACATACACGCAGACAACAAGCATATGAAAAAAATGCTCAGCATCGCTAATCATTAAAGAAATGCAAATCAAAACCACAACGAGATGCCATCTCACACCAGTCAGAATGGTTTCATTAAAAAACCAAAAAATAACAGACGCTGGCAAGCTTGCGGAGAAAAGGGAACATACTCTGCTGGTAGGAATGTGAATTAGTTCAGCCATTGTGGAAAGCAGTGTGACAATTTTTCAAAGAACTTAGAATTACCACTTAACCCAGCAATTTCATGACTGAATATATACCCAAAGGAATATAAATCATTCTGCTATAAAGACACATGTATGTATATGTTCATCACAGCATCATTCACAATAGCAAAGACATAGAATCAACTTGAATGCCATCTACAGTAGACTAGATAAAGAAAATGTGGTACATGGGCCGAGCGCAGTGGCTCACACCTGTAATCCCAGCACTTTGGGAGGCCAAGGCAAGTGGATCTCTCAGGTCAGGAGTTCAAGACCAGCCTGGCCAACATGGTGAAACCTTGTCTCTACTAAAAATACAAAAATTAGCCAGGTGTGATGGTGGGCACCACTGCTCGGGAGGCTGAGGCAGGAGAATCGCTTGAACCAGGGAGGTGGAAATTATAGTGAGCCAAGATCCTGCCACTGCACTCCAGCTCGGGCAACAGAGTGAGACTCCATCTCCAAACAAAAGGGAAAATGTGGTGCATATACACCATGAAATACTACTCAGCCATAAAAAAGGATGAGATCATGTCCTTTGCAGCAACATGGATGGAGTTGGAGGCCATTATACTAACTAATGCAGGAACAGAATACCAAATACCACATGTTCTCACTTGTAACTGGGAGCTAAACACTGAGTACACAAGGACACAAAGAAGGTGACAACAGCTAGTGGGGCCTACTTGAGGGTGGAAGGTGGGAGAGGGTACAGAACTGAAAAATTACCAATCAGGTACTATGCTTATTACTTGACAAAATAATCTGTACACCAAACCCTTGTTACATGCAATTAACCTATATAACAAACCTGCACATTTATCCCTGAACTTAAAATAAAAGTTAAAAAAAGATCTGTACACATTTTAGAAAAGAATAAGAGGTATGACAGGGAGAAGAAAGGAAAACACTAGCTAGAGAGTTAGGAACACACAGTAGAGACACTGAATTACATTCAAAGGAGTATGGACTGCATTATTCCACAGGGAACCACTCAAGACTTTTAAGCAAAGGACTGATAAGGCTTACAAAGCCTTATTTATGTTTGCAACATTATGTTTTAATATTCTACTCTACAAAGGCCCCTGGCATCAACACTCTCTTGTTAATCAAAGAAATCAAGTGAAACAACCTCTAGTCCCAGTAATAAAGTAAAATTTCAATTCACCCTGAAGATTTTAAGGAGTCTAGTTTACCTTCTGTTTTGACAAGCCTGTCTTGCCCAATATGGAGAAAGTCTACATATATTTGGTTTTCAAAAACACTTGTACTATTAATTAAATCTCTAACGATGGCATGCAAGCAAAACACAGTCTTTGGAAATTAAAATAAATGTATAGTCACAAGCATATCCGTAGCATTTTGTATAACAACTTTAGTACTAATTTTAAATTCACAGAGGTTTTTCTTTCTGAACTAAAAGCAGATTATTGCAAAGACCACAATGTAGTAGTTCCACAAAGGAGGAAAAACCATATTAAGGAAATATGGTGTTGCTGCTGCTCTGTGCTTCTCCCCCTGTTGATGCTAAACATAAGCACACAAAAACATTTATCCCGACAATGTTCTCGGTTCCATCCCTATAAATGGTATTAATGTCAACGCTTGATCACCAGCCTAATGATTTGTTTGCAGTCCAAGTTTTCCCTATATACCTGGCATTTAGCACAGGAATGGAAAAATACCAAAGAAGGAAAAGTTTTAAAGAAACTTTTAGGAACAAAAGAGATTTGTTCATATTGCCATTAAAAAGTATATTACTTTTAAAAGCAAAGCAAAAATAATCTCTTAGCTGTGGCCAACAAACTGTTGGTATTTCCACTATTATAGCATATAACGGTATCTCTTTCTGAAGCATGAAATCAACATGAACAGATCAGAGAGGAATTGTGGCATTCCTTCACCTATTCATTGAGTGTTTGCTATGTGCCAGGCACAGTCCTAAGTTCTGGGAATATCAATTAGTGGGGGAGAAGGGGAAGGAGAACTGCAATATAAGATGAGGTCAGAGGGAAAAATGGAGAATTGTGAAAGCAGAGGCAAGAAAGTTGGCTGAGGTCAAGTAAGAAGAAAAGTAGAAGAAAGGAAGAAATGAGAGGAGTAATGGAAAGAGGGAAATGGAAATAACTGATCCATAAAGTGGAGAAGCTTCTGAGGCCAGCACCTGGGCAGGGTTCCTCAAGAGAAATATGCAAATATATACTGAATAGGGCAGAGCCAAGGAAATGACGGGGGAGTGCTTCTGAGAGGCTGGGGCTTCCCTATGGGGAATGAAGAATGAAATAAACAAAGATGACTAGTGGGAGAAAGAGGAGAAAACACTCAAAAGTAATAATGGAAAAATAAAGAACTAGAAGGAACAATAAAGGAAATGGAAAGAGAGAGATACAAATGACTATGGATAATGGGAAGGAGTGATGTGGCCACAGCAGCATGGATGTCAGAGAGAGATGAATGATGGAATCCAGGAGGGAGGAAGAAGGATGATATGAAAAAGATTGTATGATAAGTAAAGGAAGGAGGTGTTGACCACAGGAAGATGGAGTTTATAAAGCTAGACTAGAAATGGAGGAAATGGAATTATGAGGGGGATCTGAATGGTGCAGAGGAAGCAAGCGAGTAACTAGAACGGGGTGGGGCGGGAGGTGGGTGGAGCATGATGGTGCTGAAAGAAGATGGGGTCTGGGCTGGTTTCGTGGGAGTGAAAACTGGTCAGGGGCACAGGGCGCCTTGCTCAGAAGGGCCGCATTCTTGGTTGAATCCTCTGCTGTTTTGTCTTTAAATTCTTTGCAAATTTTAAAGAGGCTTTGTGTTTTCACTTTGCATCAGGCCTTGCAAATCATGTAGCTGGTCCTGGCTGGAACAGACCATGGGGTGGGTGATGGGGCCGGCCTCTGATGGGGCCATGAAGGATTTGGGTAGGGCCATAGTGGATGGGACTGTGAATGCCAAGTAATGGCAGGGACCCGAGGCTCTTGAGGTTATAAATAAATGGGCTAAGGGGCAGACAGGGAGACAGTGAAGGGTTGCAGAAATGACCCCTCATTGGAGAGGCTGAAAATGGGGTGTATTGTAATATGGGGGAGTGGTAGGGTGATACGAGATGTTAACATAGGAATCAATGAACACACAAGGCAGTGGTGATGGCCAGAAGAACCTTAATGCAGACGTGTGACAGGTGATCACATTAGGAAATCAGGGTGTGACAGGTGAACAAGGGCCATTGATTGGGATAATAGCAGGCATCTGTGAAACCTTCTTTCAGGTTTCTCCTGTGAGATAAGATATCTCCAATATTTCTCTGTGAGCCTCTCTTATGGTGTCACTCCATGACTAAAAATCTAGGGCTGGCTGCATTTCACGTGCGGATTTCAGAATTCATTAATTTCCTACTGCACTTAGCACAGCGCCAATGCCACAGTGAGTATGGGGGGGGGGGGGGCGGTCCACACAATTGAAGGACAAACGGGAAGTAAAGGGGCCACAACCACCGGTGAAAGACGAGGGAGTGAGGGTGCAGGGGGATAAGATGTTGATGAGGGAAATATTGGAATCACCGTTTGTGACAATCGTCAGTAGGAGAGGGACAATGGGGAGGGGTCAAAGGAGAGGCGACAGAGGGGGCGCTGACTCCTGACCTCGGCCATCCTGATGCTCTCTGGGGGAGGCCTCAGAGGCTGCTGTGGAGATCGCAGGAGCTGGGCCGGAGTCTGGGGAAGGAGCTAAAAGCGCGACACGCTGTCTCTATCGCCCGCCCCTGGCGGAAACCCGGCGCTCGGCGCGTCCTCCCGTCGCCTGGCAACCGCCACTCCTCCTAGGGGCGCTCGCTGAAATTCGGCAGGGGAGGAGCTTCTGAGGCCGGCACCTGGGCAGGGTTCCTCAGAGAACTATGCAAATATGTCGTGAATGGGGCGGAGCCAAGTAAATGAAGGGGCGGCGCCCCTGAGAGACTGGGAGGAGTCCCACGGTGTGCGAAGCTGGAAACACCGAGGAGAAAGATGAGGGGGAATGGAAAGAGGCCACCCAGAAAGGACGGTGGGGGACACTAGGGAGCCAAGCATGGAGAACCGAGGACTAACGCTTGGAAGGAAATGTGGACGAGAAAGTTCCGGATGAGGGTAGGGCAGGGGGCTACCCTCTGCCTTCTGAGACAACGTGGAATAATCTCACCTCCAGTCAGTTCAACCCTTGTAAGACAGCCACTGTGTGCAAGACACGGAGAGAAAGCTGAGGTAGAGAAGGCACCGACGCTGCCTTCAAAGTGTTTATTCTAATATTAGTGGTGAGGAAAATAGGGTGCAGAGCTTAAGGCACCCTGGAAAAATATATGTAGCACCACATCGCGAAAAACTCCCTTTCTTCTGGGACCCCTCTCCCAAAACCGTTTCTTTGCCCTCTTCTCTCCCCTTTGCCTCTACTCTTTCTGGACTTCAGATACAAAGAGTTGAAGTAATTATACTCCTTGGTTCGTGAAATGTGCAAGACTCCTCTCTGGTTTTATTTATTTTTCCCCTTTGTCCCCATCCCTTCTCCCAACCCTATCCTCAGTCCCGCAGGCATTCATGCTACTGTGCGTCCATATGTATTTTTGGAAAATGCATAGCAGTTTTATCAGTGTGTTTTTAAAAAATGTTTAAATAATGCTACTGGCCGGGCATGGTGGCTCATGCCTGTAATCCCAGCACTTTGGGAGGCCAAAGCAGGTGGATCACAAAGTCGGGAGTTTGAGACCATCCTGGCCAACATGGTGAAACCCCGTCTCTGCTAAAAATACAAAAATTAGCCGGGTGTGGTGGCAGGTGCCTGTAGTCCCAGCTACTTAGGAGGCTCAGGCAGGAGAATCGCTTGAACCTGGGAGGCACAGGTTGCAGTAAACCAAGATCGTGCCACTGCACTCCAGCCTTGGCAACAGAGCCAGACTCCGTCTCAAAATAATAATAATAATAAATAAATAATGCTACTGGACTTTAGAGATTATCTTATGTTCTACTTTTTTCTCTCAACATTCTTTTTAAGGATCTGTCCTTGTTGCAGTCGGCAAGCATAGCCTATTTCATTGCTTTTGAGTACTGCACAGAGTTTCATTAGGGGCATCCACTACATTTCACTTCCTTTTCCCAGGCGTTAGGTAACAAGGCTGCCTCTAATTCTCCAATATATCAAGTGATACAGCCATGATCGTCCTTGTCCATAGTTACTTATGGACCTCTGTGCAAATTCCGCTGAAATATATGCCAAGGAGTAAGGTTGTTAAAGTCATTAGAGATGCATGGGTACATTTGATCATGCAGCTGCATCCTGCACAAAGCCATCCAGTCATGGAGCAATGGAGGCTGAAAAACAGCCTCTACTCTCTTTCCCATGCATGTGCCCTGCTGGAGGAAGGTGTGCACTTTTTATTCTCACAATATCTTTGTACCAACAAGCCAAGTCATGAACCTAGAAGGCTGTACCTATCTAGAGGGTGTCCCTTTTTCAAACTCATCTGGCCGGAAGTGAACAGTTTTCCAAAAGCACAACGATACCCATTAGCCTAGTAGAAACCCTGGTACTCATCAAGAACTTTACTGTAAGATTGTGTACCAGAGTTACTGCCCTAGGCTGCACCCCAGTGTGTTGTACAAGGGTCTCCAGCCAACACATCCATCCATCCCTTCTAGAATGTGGTAGGTCTTTTTTACGAAACACTCATAAAGTGTTTGGTAAATGCTAGATACTATTCTAAGTGCTTTGCAAATATTGACTCATCTAATTAGCCAATTTTCTAATTTCTGTCTGTATGATGAAAGTAGCCTAAGCACATTTTTTGCTTTCATTTTCACTTCTCTAACTACTAATGCATTTTTTGACCATTTCTTTATATATTCATAGGCTACATGAGAGTTCCTTCTGTAAATTGCCTTTTCATAGCCTTTGCCTATTTTTCTGTTGGTCTTTTTTCTTTCTCTTTTGATTTGCAGATATCTTTGTGAAGTCTGGACATCAATCTGCGTTAGAAGACTGGAAACTCTGCCTTTATGTCCTTAAGGGAACAACAGTCCTTAATTTTGATACTCTGGCTCTTTAGTTCTTTTTTTTTCCCCCTCTTTCTTTTATTTTTTGTATATTTTTTATATGATTTAGACCTCCTTAACCCGAAGGTCATAAAAGTATTCTCCCATCATTTTTTTCTATCTATTAGCTTTATAGTTTTACTTTTTTACATTCAGTTATCTAACCCATTTGGAGTTCTCCTTCCCATATGGTGTGAGATAGGGATCTGACTATATTTTTCTCTGTGGGGTGAGCAAATTTTCCAACAACCCATGTTAAACAATTCATTCTTTCCAAATTGGTTTGGGAAAGTTTCCAAATAGACGTGAGTATTTTCTGAGCTCTCTGGTTTGTTTGTGTGTCAGTACCACAAGGTTTGGTTGCTGTGGGTTTTTAGTTAGTCATAAGGTTGAAGGGCAAGTTCCCCATTCCAGATTCTTCTGTGTCAAGATTGTTTTGTCTGTCCATGGACCTTTATTCTCCCATATAATTTTTAGAATAAGTTTGTCAAATTTATGAGAACTGTGTTGGATTGATGAATTAATTCAGGGAAAATTGACAACTGTGCAGTGACATCTCATTCATGACCTGACACGTATATCTAGTGGACAAAAGGAGGGAAATGTGGCTGAGTAGTATCGTATGTGGAGGTTGCTGAAGAGGTGGCAGATGAACTGGAGAAGCAGGCTGAACCACACTGTAAACCAAGATTATAGAAATTAGCTTGAAATGGGACAGGCAACCCAGCTCAGGCTGTTTTGTGTATTTACAGGAAACCCGGTTACACATTGGGACCATCAGCTTGTGGGATTGTCATGATTCAGAGAAACTCCATGACATTTCTGAAGGTATATAACAAAAATAAAGACCTAGAGGGCCCTGGCCACCCATACGTTGCACTGGTGTCAAGTGCAGGGCTGTCTTCCCATTTCCAGGGGGATCTCCTAAAAGAGATTTCATAAGCAGGTGGCCTGCACAGGTGACAGCAATTCAATCCAGTAAACAATTTTTTAAAGAACCTACAGGCACAAGGCTGCCCACAAGAAGCACCAAGGTGACTATGGCAGAGTCACTATGCTTTGCATTCACAATCTGTATTGGGGGGGAAAGACAGAAGGGAACATCTACAGTTAATTCTAACACAATATGATGGTATCATTTAGTATATGACATTTTAACAGAAAGCACAGTGGGAGCTCAGGGAATCCAGATACTGATATCTGAGAGCCTTACTTATGGGAGGACAAAAAGACCCAAATATGAGCAATCAGAGAACCACAAGAAGGTAGAAAGGCACGTGACGTGTTCAGCTCATAGGAAAGAGATGCAGGGGGCATCAACACGGATGCATGAATGGATGAAAGGATAGGTGGTTGGACAAATCAATTTATGCTGATGAAATAAAATATTTGATTTCCAAATTTTCTGGATTACGGAAGACTAGTCACCACCCTACTCCCCTGTGTTGTTGTAATAAGAAGAATCACTAGGTGGCATTATAGTACCAAAAGTCCTCACCTTTCATAGTCTCTAGGAAAAACACACCCAACAAGATTGCGTCAGCCCCTAATTTAGACAAATGAGTGCTTCTATTCATCTCGTTTCTCATTATAGCCACTTAATTTATTTCTTGAGCAGCTACTATATGCCCAGCCCTATGCGGCATACTGTGGAGAGAGAATACAAAAGGAGCTGAAGACAGGATCTTCTCCCTCGAGGAGCATAAGCAGAAGCAAAACATGCACACTAACACTCCCCCATAAAAGATTTTCTGACAACAGTTCAAGCACTGAAATGAAGATGTCAGTAAAAAAGGTCCTGTGTAATCTGGCCTTTTCGACTTTCTGGTGCCAGTTCCCATCACTCACTCCTTGTTACACTGGTTCTTTCAATTCCCTGGATAGCCAAGCTCTTTCTCACTGCCTAGAATTCACAAATGCTGATCTCCCTGTCTGGAATACTTGACTCTCTTTCTCTCTTCAGCTAGCTGGCTCCCATCCATCCTTCTTGCAGATGTCACTTCTTCAGATTACCTTCAGTCTCACTTCACCAGACTGCCTTTTCCAGTATTGTGTATTCTACTTCAAGGATCATCCCACAGTGGTAACTAATGACCTAGTCATGTAAATTGTTGCTTAATACCTGTGTTCCCTGCCACACTGTCAAACTACAGGAGCACTAAGATGGTGCACGTCTTCTTCACCCCTGTCTCCCTTGGTGTCAGGGGCTGAATTGCGTCCCTCCAAAATTCGTATGTTAAAGGCCTGATGCCCCCTGCTTCAGAATGGGATGGTATTTGGAGATAGAGCCTTTAAAGAGGTGATTAAGCTAAAATAAGGCTGTTAGGGTGGGCCCTAATCCAATCAGACTGGTATCCTTACAAGAAGAGGAAAATTGGTCACACAAAGAGACACCAAGTGTGTGATGTGTGCACACAGAGAAATGACAGGGAAAAGGAGACTATCTGCACAACAAAGAGAGGGGCTTCAGAAGAATTCAAACCTGCTGACACCTTGATCTTGGACTTCCTCCATAACTGTGAGGAAATCAATTTTTGGGTTTTATTTTTTGGTTTGGGGGGGGTGGTTTGAGACAGAGTCTCACTCTGTTGCCCAGGCTGAAGTGCAGTGGCACCATCTCGGCTCACTGCAATTGCCGCCTCCCAGGTTCAAGCGGTTCTCCTGCCTCAGCCTCCCAAGTAGCTGGGACTACAGGTGTGCACCACCATACCCGGATAATTTTTTATGTTTTTGGTAGAGACAGGGTTTTACCATGTTAGCCAGGCTGGTCTCGAACTCCTGACCTCAAGTGATCCTTCCGCCTCTGCCTCCCAAAGTACTGGGATTACAGGCATGAGCCACGGTGCCTGGCCTCAATTTTTGTTTTTTTAAGCCACCCAGTCTATGGTATTTTGTTATAACAGCCTAGCGAACTAATATAACCAGCCAGCATTCTGCTGTATAAATAACTGTTCAGTGAATCACTATTGAATGAGTTCTAACTTAAGGAAACCCAGTGAACCATGACATCTTAGAGAAAAGTACTTGGTAGACATGGCTCTTGAACTTGACCCTAAATGACAGGTATGAGTTACAGATGTGAAAGAAAGTAAAAAGAATCTCAAGTATGGGAAATAGCACAGGGCAGAAACAAAGGCAAGAATGCACAAATCCTGCAATACATGGGGTGGGGTCCCTATCAAGGTACTGGTGGACACTAAAGTTGATATGAGGGCATGGGTGAATAGCAGAAAGCCTTGGAAGGATAGCAGAGAAGCACCTCCAAACTCAAGGACCAGGGACAGTGAAGGACACACCCATTTGTTCTGCCAGATATTTCAAATATGTGATCATGAACTATAATACTTCTGCAAAGCTCATTATTTAAACCTGGATATAATTGCCTCTTGTCACTATCTGCTTAGAACTTCTCAGCTGTGTGCTGTAACACAGCAATAAGAACAGTATTATATACCAGTGTTCACCTTTTCAATAGTACCCAGTGAAGATATGAAGTAAACCTCCAAAAAAAGCAGAAACACTGACTTGCAGGCCTACATGTAAATTCCTAGCCTGCAATGCAAAGCAATTGTGCCCTAACAGAAATCTACCTCTCTAATAGATCAGAGAGATCCCAGAGGCTATTTTGGGGGGTGTCTGTATCATCCACAATCTCCTCTGAGATTACTAACTCCCACCCAGAAGTACGTGCCTCCCTGAAGCCATGATGCTCTAGGCCACTCTACCCACCTTCCCAGGGCCAGAGCTGATGGGTCAAGGTGGAGACCTGCCCCACATGAAGCCAATTCTATTATTTTTCCTGGGAATTTACAACAGGGACCAAGAGCAAGTCAAACATTGCTCAGGTCTGGAACTGAGCGTGTGAAGCCCAGGAGAGACAGAGAAAGGCAGGCTGTATGGTGGGAAGAATAAGGCAAATAAATGAGTGGAATCCACAGACCCCAAAGAGGAAGGGAAAGATGGGGAGGGGGCATCTTCCCTGATGGCTGATCCCCTGTGGGAACCTGGGGGCAGTCCCTTGAGAGACCCAGCAACACCTGCTCTCTTGGATTCTGCTAGATACTTTGTATCTTCCTAACAAAATCACCTTATTGTTTAAGCTAGATGAAGTGAGTTTTCTTTGTATATATCAAAAAATAAGAAAATTTTTCAAAAGCCTGCATCAATACAGATCCTGTCTGCACAGGCATTCTTGTGGCATTGCTGGATTTAGTGTCTATGGAATCTAAAAACTACATCTGGGGCCTCTAACGACATGGTAAAAACTGATCCTGGCACCATATCTAACATTTTTCCTCCAGACTGTTGGGAAGATTAAACGCCTGCGTGTTACAGAAAATTGTTATCATCTATCAGCCAACCCTATGGTCACCTTAGATGACAGAGCAGAATCCCCACCGGCTAGTGCTCTCCAAAACTGTTCGGGGCATATTTTATTCCTTTAATCTTCTCCTTTTCCAGCCTACTGCAGCGCTAACTTAACAGAACATTTGTGGAGCATTTGACATCAGCTCCCAAAGGGTCTCCAGACAAACTCCCCTCGTGACACCTGAGGAGGCAATGAAGCTCAGGCAGATTTATTAGGAAGACTGAAAGGTCAGGCACCTGGTAGAAGTGCTGAGGGAGCAGCCACAGCGGGTAAGCATTTTTACCAGGAGAAGGAGACAGCAGTATCATAACTACCCAGTCATCTTACCTGCCTTGAATTTTATTGGCTTAAAAGCAACTGCTCTCTTCTCCCAGACAGATTACTTTTGGGTATGACTGGTTAGGCTAGATCATTCAATTGGTGCTTCTTGCCCAAGACGCCAAGCTTGCAGTCTGATGTCCTACCCAGGTCTGGTAAGGCCGTGCACAACCCGTGGACCAGATTGGTTAAAAAGCCTAAGTGGGTCAGGTGTGATGGCTTACTCCTGTAATCCCAGCACTTTGGGAGTCCAAGGTGGGAGGATGACTTGAGCCCAGGAGTTTGAGACCAGCCTGGGCAACATAGTGAGACCTCATCTCTGCAAAAAACAGGAAAATTAGCCAGGTATGGCGGCACACACCTGTAGTCCCAGCTACTTGGGAGGCTGAGGCAGGAGGATTGATTGAGCCTGGGAGGTTGAGGCTGCAGTGGAGCTGACTGTGACTCTCACCTGAGCAACAAAGTGCGACTCTATCTCAAAAAAAAAAAAAAAAAAAAAAAGGGATTTTCTTCAAAGTTTGGATCTTGACTCATTTAATAAGTTTTGCATTTTTTTCAAAAGAGGTTAACATATAGGAAGAGTAAAAACAAAAGGGAACATAACAGTTTGTATCACATTTAGTAAACATAATTGTTTTTAAGGAATCTGTCTTTCAATTATAATGTACTTGTATGTGTGAGTATACTGGGTTGTGAAATAAAATGTATTTTCAAAAATCTTTAAAAAACATAGATTCTGTAGAATCTAATGATTCCTTCCACATAGGGTTGATATGAGGATTAAATGAGTTGGTAGGTGTAAAATGCATGAGTAATATCTAGCACATGGCACAAGTTTTACCTATTATTATTGTCACTCACCAGCAAGGTGACCTTGAGTATGTGACCTAACTTCTCTGAACTTCATTTTGTCAGTATATAATCTCTAAAGGCCCTGTGGGCTCCGACATTCCCAGAGGAGGGATGTGGCCAACACTGACCTTGAGGAATGAGAGAGCCAAATGCAAATCATTCGTCTTGTTCAGCTGACACCTCTGAGGTCTCAGCAAAGCAGTCTGTTCTGTGAAACATCCTGTAAACCAACTTGCTATTTATCTTGTGAAATTCCATGTGAAGTTGAATTCAGGGTACTGGGAAATTGACCAGATGAAGGGAAGTGCCCTTTTTCCCTCCATCAGATGCTTCATGACTAGCATAGGCTTCCTGTCTCTCCCATTGTCAGGCCTTTTATTCCATATACTGGAATAACCACAGATAGGGGGTGAACAGGAAATCTGTCCCTGTGTATTTAATTTTTTTAAAATGTCCAGTGCTCCTGACTGTGAGATGTGGTGTGAAGCTGCCCCTGCAGTTGATTCACTTTGTCACAAGTCACCATTTTTTTTTTTTATTCTAAGACAGGGTCTCACACCCTCACCCAGGCTGGAGTGCAGTGGCCCAGTCTTGGCTCACTGCAACCTCCGCCTCCCAGGGACCAGCAGTTTTTGTGCCTCAGCCTTCTGGATAGCTAGAATTACAGGCACGTGCCACCACGCCTGGCTAATTTTTTTTTTTTTTTTTTTTTTTTTTTTTTTTTGTATAGACGGGGGTTTTGCCATGTTGGTCAGGTTGGTCTAAAACTACTGACCTCAAGTGATTCGCCCACCTTGTCCTTTCAAAGTGCTGGGATTACAGCAGGAGCCACCCACCCCAGCTGACAAGTCACCTTTCACTATGAGAATTGAAGCCTCATCTAGCACTTAACTGATTATGAAGAAAACTCCATCTACTTTCACACACACACATATATACATAAACAAGCCAGTAGAAACATAGGGGGCATCGTAAGAGTCTTCACACATAAAAACATAAAGGTGGCCAATAACAATGTTCTGTTCAGCCTCCCTCATAATTAAAGAAATGCAAACCAGAACACCCAGATTAGGGGTTTTTTTTTCAATCTATAAAAGAAGCAAATAATTCAAGTTATAATAGAAAATACCCAGTGTTGACAACAATGTGGAGAAAAAGGCAATCGTCATACTATGGGAAATAGTTCAAACTGGTTGAGATCTCTTTGGAGGGCAATTTTGTAACATATATCAAAATAGTAAATGCACATATCCTTTGATCAGCCCTGAAACTATCAAGGCACTGACCCAAAATAGCCACCTACATACAAGCTTCTTATGTGAGAAAAATAAATCCTTATTTGTTTAAGCTTTTTATAGCTTAGACACTTATAAAAATTACAGTTTGGTATTCCGTTACTTGCAGCCAAACATATTCCTAATTGATAATCTTTAAAAAGAATAGGCTTGAAGGAGGACATGCATATCTTGCCCTGACTTTAACATGAAAGTTTCTAGTATTTCCCCATTTAGCATAACACTGGTTTGGGGGCTGAACTTTACCCTTTGTTTTTACCATGTTACAGAGGGTTTGTTTATATTTGGATGCCAAATTTTTTAGCATATAGGGTGATGATCTTGCAGTTTTTCTCTTTTGATCTATTAATGACATAATATTCTTTGATGTGCTGCTGGAATTCTATTTATTAATATTTAAAATTTCTGAAACAGTATTCATAAAGGAGATTAATACATTACTTTTCTTTCCCCCTTTTCAATAAGTTATTTTTACTAGATTTTTGACTGATACAACTGCCTTAAAAAAAGAATTTTAATCATTGAGGTTTTTAAAATGTAAATTACTAAACTTTTTATTTCTACATATTATATCTGTACTTTTCCAAATTTACCTGTTCTTTTCTCATAGTCCCATGTCCTATCATTTTATCTCTGTATTTTGATCATAACTATGTTACAGTCTTTTTCAAATTGTTCTATTGTCTCAGATACTTAAGGGGCTAACTTTCCTGTTTATTACATTTCCCAGTTCACATCCTCGTGCGGTTCATTTCCTAGTCTGGTTTTTAATTTCTTATTATAAGCTTGATGATTATTAACAATAATTCTTAATATCAAGAAATTAAAATTATATAATTAAAATAGATGGTATAAAGAATAATTTCTTATCATAAAATGTTTTAATTTCTTTTTTTTTTTTTTTTAAAGATGGGGTTTCACCATGATGGCCAGGCTGGTCTTGAACTCCTGACCTCAGGTGATCCACCCACCTCAGCCTCCCAAAGTGCTAGGATTACAGGCGTGAGCCACCGCGCCCGGCCAAATGTTTTAATTTCTTATTGTAATTTCTTTTTTTTTCTTTCTTTTTTTTTTTTTCTTTTGAGTTGGAGTCTTGCTCTGTCACCAGGCTAGAGTGCAGTGGCGCAATCTCGGCTCACTGCAACCTCTGCCTCCTGGGTTCAAGCGATTCTCCACCTCAGCCTCCGGGAGTAGCTGGGACCACAGGCGCGTGCCACCACGCCCGGCTAATATTTTTGTATTTTTAGTAGAGACAGGGTTTCACTGTGTTGGCTAGGATGGTCTGGATCCCTTGACCTCGTGATCCTCCCACCTTGGATTCCCAAAGTGCTGGGATTACAGGCGTGAGCCACCGCGCCCGGCCTCTATTGTAATTTCAAAGGGAATTGTCTATTCTGCTAGGTACCAGAATAAACAATTGAGTTTTATATTTGCTTCTGACAGGACCAACGACTTACGTGCCAGGTTAGAACGGGCGACCTGAGAACAGACAGGAACAAATCAGATCACAGAAGGTGACATCATCATGTTAAAAGCAAAACAAATATAATAAATATTCCTTATATAAATAAACGTAGCTGGTTAGAAATTACTGAAGTAACTTTGCAGACGAGATGACAATCCCAGAGGGCATTCAAGCACTAACCTTGGCATTCCAGCGTAACCCTGAACTCTTAGCCCAAGGAATACAAAGCTTAGTCCAGTGATCTCACTTCCCAGAAATTTCCCCTGCATGCTTTGGAGAGGGTGTTAGTACCCCATGGGCCAACTTGCAGACATTTTGGAAATACACAGCTCTTTCAAGACTGTCTCCCCAGATGCCCCTACCACCCCCAACACACATACTGGCCCCCCCAAAACTCTGCCATAACCTCTTACATAAGGAAAGAATTTGAGCAGCAGTAGAAACTTGAAAATAAAAGTACCCTGGGCCAAGGGCCAGGGAGCCTATTTTTAGAAAATTTTCTCATTGCCTGTTTATCTTTCAGACTCAGCCTGAAGTCTTGCAGGCGAGTGTTAACGGAAAAGACGAAAAGAAGGTGACCTAAGACCAAAAAGCAGTAGCAATGGTGATCATTTTGGACAGTGGGTTCCAATTTCCCCAACGTGCCTTCACTGGCACTTGATACCTCCAAAGCCGCTTAATATAGAATTTATTCAAACCCTTTTCTGCCTCTTCTACTGATTGCGGGATTTGGGCACGTCGAAAGGGAAAACCATGAAAGTTATAGATTTCATAAACTATTAAGCTCGACCAGGATGCTGCTGCTGCTCCTCCAGGCCTCAGTTCCCTCGTTTACTTACTTAGGGGTAGTAACGCTTCATCTAGTCACAACAGTAACCAGGTTTGGAAACTTCCACTCCCTAGAGCATCCGGTCACCGTTGTCCTTTGTGCCTGGTTAAATCCCGAGAAAAGCAACCAGGCATTTGTATATCGCAAAAGTTAGTTATTTTAATCCTTTTAAGCTGCAACAGGGAAAAAGGCTGGCGTTATGTCTCGATTTATATTTTCCTCCAAGAGACTGGCCCCAGGAATTCTGCCACTTGTAAAACGCGCCGCAGAAAACACTCCCGACTTGTAATAACTTAACCCCTTTCGCTCCAAGACTTAGAACGACTTTTAAGGGCGTCCTCTCCGCGCCCCTGTCCACTCGCTCCAGTTTACTCCAGTGGCCTGATTCCGTCTCTCCCAGCCACTCTCCAATTCTGCCGTGCCGCTGGAGTTTCTGGGGGCTCACTGGACAGAACTTCCCGGCGGATCCTGGGCCCAACCACCGAAATCCACGCGGTCCTCCTAAGGAGCTTCCGCAGCCGCGATTGGAGGCGGGTGTTTTGTTCTTATAAGGAGGAAAAAGTTTTTGTGACATCCCAGGAAATGAGCAGCTCTGAAGTTCTGTAGAGCCAGTCGATGGAGGCCAGAAGGCGGGAGCCAGCCGGGGCATCTTCCCCCGCGCCTCTCTAAGTGCCGGGCCGCACGCTCCGCCGCAGCCGCCTGCAAGCAGCGGCGCCCAGCCCCCGACCCACGCGCAAAGCCTGTGCTGGAGCGGTCCTTCGGCGGCGGGGACCAGGGACCGGAGACCCAGGCCAGTCGTAAGTCCCGGGCCAGCCTAGTGTGCTGAAGGAAGAAGGGCGAGATGGGGACCGCGAGCTGGGGAGGAGCTGTGCGGGGGATGGCTGCCGGGAGCGGGGGCCGCCCGCTTGGCCCCCGGGGTGGGGGCTGACTTTGGAGACCCTCTTAAAGCCCGCGTGCCCAAGCGGGCGCATTGTCTCCTCGCGGTCACGGGTCCTGCTCCCGCCGCACTGGGGGTGCGTCCCGGGCGCTCGCTGCAGCTAGGGATGCGGGCGGCTCTTCCTTGAGGCGCGGGAAGCCTCGGGGCCCAGAGCGGGACCACGTTTTTGTTCCTAGAGCCCAGGCAATCCGTTACTTCTCACATCAGAGCAGAGCGCCACCGCAGAAAGAAAAGCCGGTCGCCCCTGCTCATACTTTGCCGCCCCCCTTTCCCCTGTCCCCCTTCCCCTCCTTTCCTGTAAGAAAGGAACAGGAGTGAGGTTGTTTTTTCTTGGTTCAGGGTAGTGAAGTTATGGGGCTGCTTCAGGCCGGATAAAGTCCCACCGCTTCCTCTTTCGGGTCTGTTAGTGGACCAGACCCCATACTGTGCAGACTTTCTTATGGGGCTGCAAATAACTCTCTGCCACTTCACTCCTAACCCCACCCTCAACCCCCTCCCTGTGACTTCGCCATTCTGGCTGCCAGGTGAAGACTCAAGGAGTTCCAGGTCCGGGACTCCCCATCCAAAACGCTCTTTCTCTTAAAAAAAAAAAAAATGCCGCCGACCAGGAAGGTAAAATATTTTACAGAACCAGGCAGGGGCGTCATTTTTTCTTTGCCCTCTGCTGGTGTGAGAAAGGCACCCTTTCACAACTCGTAGAGTACCAGTTACTGTTCGCAATCTGGACTGTGGTCTTTTGGATCTAAATCGGGGGTCGCGGTCTATTTTCTTGTTCTTTTTTTATTTTATTTTATTTTATGACCCAGGGCTCTTGCCTTTTACAAACAGGGTCTATCTGACTGCCAGCTAAAGTTCTTCTGTGGTTGGGCAGTTTTAGGCCCAGGTTAGCCCTGAAAATGGAGTATCAGAAAAGTAGATTACCGTCTTTCCCCCTTCTTAAGAAAACAGAAAAGGCTGTGTTTTTGAGTCCTCCCTCCAGCCCACTTGCCTAAGTGGCTTTTCATTGTTTGCTGATTCCCTGTGTGTGGCTGCTGCTCCAGGCCATTCTGCCTTCGGATTTTCTCCACTTGTGGGTAACTGTGAAGTAGTTATACTGACTCTCTGCTCACCCTGGGTGCATTCTTCTCATGCTCAGGAGATCTGCATTTTACATAAGATAAAGTAAAGTAAGTATGTGAAATTATAGCTGTTTGGGAACAAAAGGAATGCAGTTTTGTTTTTGGTTTTGGTTTTTGCATGACTCAGTTCCCAAGCTTAACTTTTCCCTTTGGCATCCTGAGCCTGGAGTCCTGAGGTTGTATTTTCCTTTCACAGCTGTCAGCAGAGACGGGTGGCCATCAACAAAGCCAGAAAGAGGCTGAGCAGGGTGGCTCATGCCTGTCTTCCCAGAGCTTTGGGAGGCTGGCTTGGGAGGATTGCTTGAGCCCAGGAGTTCGAGGCTTAGAGCTAGGATCATCCATTTGGAGCTAGGATCATGCCACTGTACTCCATCCGGGGTGACAAAGTGAGACCCTGTCTCCAACCTTCCCCCTACCCCACACCCTGCTGCACCTCCCCCCCCCAAAAAAACAACTGGGCAGGAGAAGGTGCCTTCAGAGTCCAAGACTCTGGTTCCAAGTTTGGAGTTGAGAGTCCACCCCGGTAGGGATGAGGTGGCAGGGCAGCCTGTGGGGCTTCATGGAGAATGTACTTGGGAGGGGCAGGCGCTCCAAACATGCTGGAGCTGAGAAGCAGGACTTCATTATGGATGACGTCAGGCCATCCTGGACCCTCCTCACATCCAGTCTTCCTGGGTGCACCCAGGGGTGGTGTTTACCTGGATCATGTCACCTGTCCCAGGGGATGGCTCTTAGTTGTGCCCACTCAAAAACCCGATTTCCATAATTTTCAGAGTGGTTTGGACTTGAGCTACTGATTCACCCTGAGAAAGCTTCCCAGAAGTGGGCGTATGAGAGGGGGAGGGGTACACCCCTCTTGTTGAAGAGGGGTACAGAACCACAAGGATGCTGAAAACTGTTCATGATAACCTCCAGGGCTGCTGCTAGTCTATTCAGTCCTTCGCATGAATTAGAATAAAGTGCTCTGTCTTGGCAAGAGGATGCCACTTGATGCCACTTAGAAATACTGGCCTTACCTGAGTGGACATAGCCAAGCCATGTAGCTGGGCAAGTGGCATGTGAGCTGGATTTGTCCTCACCCCTCAGCCAGGTGCCCTTGAGAAGTACACGGCTTGTTCCGTCACTCACAGCAGCCCTGATAAACGGCCACTGTTGAAGGCTTAACATTCGCCAGGCTTTTTTTTTTCCCAACAGCACTTAGCCTGTATTAACTCATTTAATCCTCACAGTAGCCCTGTGAGTTAGGTATCGTTAACTCCATTTTACAGATGAGGAAACTGAGGCACGGGGATGTTAAGTGTTCAGGAGCCTGGAAGGTCAGTCTCAATCACTGAGCATTCATAGACCAAGAAGCAACTTAAACTTAAAAAGCTAGTTTAATTGGGAACCCTCGTGGGAAACAGGGGAAGAACAGTTGCCTTTTTCTTTCTTTGTCAAAGGAGGAAATACCTGTTCTCAGCCCAGGTGGAGGAAGGAGGGGAAATTCATCTGGCAGGAGGAAGACGAGGAAGAAAAGAGGCAAGCCCGGCTCTGATGGCTGATGGGGAGCCTGGCCCAAGAAGCAAGTGACTTGCCTTAATCTCCGGGTGGTGTGAAGTGGCAGATCCAGTTTGGGGCCTAGCATGAGTGTGATGAGTAAGTGCCCCTAGGTGTGGCTCAGAGGGAAATGGTGGTGGCTGCGTGCAGGGTCCTGACCTAGGCAGAGAGCCAGTGGAAGGAGGTGAGACATCTGTCCCGATCTTCCAAACCCCTGATCCCCATCTGTGGTCTCTTGCTTCCTTGTTGAAGTCCTGTTCAGCCACAAATGCCCTTCCCAAGCTCGTTCAGGAACCCTTCCTGAAACTCCATTTCACAGCTCCATATACATGATCACTGAGTTTTCACACCACACATTTCAGCTTAATTAGCTGGAACCAAGCATTTCACTATGCACTGTCGGGAGGCACTTTAAACAAAAGAGGCTTCTCATCAGTGAGGAAGTCAGGATGCCTCCTGGGAGGGGACAGCTGGTGCCCAGCAGATTGCTCAGAGGGTGGTGTTTACCTGGATCATGTCACCTGTCCCAGGGGGATGGCTCTTAGTTGTGCCTACTCAAAAACCCGATTTCCATAATTTCCAGATTGGTTTGGACTCGAGCTACTGATTCACCCCAAGAAAGCTCCCAGCAGTGGGTGTACAAGTCAGAATGCTGGTTTATTAATTTGCAAGGAGACTTTGCAAACATCTCACAGACTGGATGTCTCTTCCCTGCATCCTAGACAAGCCATAAGGGGAAACCAAAGCTGTGCTTAGCAAAGTTGGAGTCAGAACCATGCAGGAGGAGAATGGGGTGGGGGGGTGGGGGGGGGGGCAGGGGGCAGTGATGTCCAATAGTGCAGGGCTGTGTCTGCCTCTGTGGCCCCCTCACCAGCAGAGAGATACCTGCCAGGTAGACCAGATACTCAGGTCAGCCTGGTTGTGGGCATCTCCTTGGCCAGTGCCTCAAGGGCAGTATTTCCCTGAGAAATCCTGGTAGCATTTCTCCCTTTCCTCTCTCATAATGTAGTAATTTTTTATTTTATTTGCTTATTTAATGCTTTGCAAGCATTAGCTCCCAGCGACATAGATTTGCATTTGTGAGTCAGGGGCGGTGGCTCACGCCTGTAATCCCAGCACTTTGGGAGGCCAAGGTGGGTGGATCACGAGGTCAACCATCCTGGCCAACATGGTGAAACCCTGTCTCTACTTAAAATACAAAAATTAGCTGGGCGTGGTGATGTACACCTGTAGTCCCAGCTACTTGGGAAGCTGAGGCAGAAGAATTGCTTGAACCCGGGAGGCGGAGGTTGCAGTGAGCCGAGATCGCGCCACTGCACTCCAACCTGGTGCCTGGTGACAGAGCAAGACTCTGTCTCAAAATTTAAAAAAAAAAAAAAGATTTACATTCGCATAAGTTCAGTAACTACTGTACAATCTCAGGGTTGTAGGCCAGGCCACAAAAGTAAATGCTATATGCAAATCAAGAGGATGATCAGGTAACCTGGATGAATCAATAGAAAGCCAAGCATAGAGCAAAGACACATGGTCCCTAATCAGCATGGAGGCTGGCCCAAGGCTGGCCACTGATTGCATCCCCTGTGTAGGCCAGGGGGTGAAGCACTCCTAATGCAGTGCCTTCCTTAGCTGCCTCAGGCCACCTGCCCTGTCCAACTGGCCTCTTTGGATTTAAAGGGCTCTTTTTGGTCTCTGTCCAGGCCCTTCATGGCCCATCTTTAGTGAGCCACATCTCCAGGTGTCCAGAGCCAAGGAGGTATGAGTGCATGGGCTTTGAAGTGGGGCAGACTTGAGCTGAGTCCTGGCTCCACCACTTAGTGGTTGGGCATTCTCAGTAGTTGGGCAGGTGCCTTGATTCTTCAAGCCCCGGTAACATCATCAGTAAAATGAGGATGACCCTCAGGGCTGTGGAGAGGGGTTGAGCCAGACGATGCACAGAAGGCACTGAGAACAGTGGCTGGCACAGACTGGAAATCTGCACTCTTCAGGACAGCAGAGTTAATCCGGGGTCTGCATTCTCTGCCGACTTCCTCCCCCATCAGGTCACTGCTCCCTCCTCTGAGGTCTGGACACAAGGCTGTAGGGACCCAGACTGTCCTAGATGGGGAGGACATCTATTCTCAGTGCTCTTTCCAGTGGTTTGTTTGAAGCTGCTGGTCCTGATCTTTTGACCGACTCTGGCAGAGGGGAAGTCAGATTTGAGGCATGAGCTATAACAGGCATCCAGAGAGGAAGGAAGGGTGAAGAGTTCTTCTGGGAGAGGAAAGGGGTCATTTGGGAGTACCCAAGAAGACTGTAGACTCCTCAACAGTTTAGAACCTGTGATGGTTTCCCACAGATAGCACCTTCCCCCTCTATCCATTAGGCCCACCCCGTGATATCAGTAGAATGGAAGCACCCTGCAGGTGACATCACTGTTGCTCAGGGCAACCCCCTCCACCCTAAGGCAGACAGGGAGGTGAGAAAGCGGCCTCAAGAGTAAGACGGATGTTGAAGGGAAGGGACATAGAAGGTGTCACATTCACAGGTGTGTTTCTCAGAGGCTGGGGAGAGGATGTGCCCAGGTAGGGGGAGGGTGAAGAGAGGGAGGCACTGCGGTCTCAGATCTGGGCTGCGTCAGTTGGTGGTAGGTCTTTAGGCCATGGGTCAGAGAACCCAGTGCTGACAGCTGCAATCTCCTTTGCTTGTCTGAGCGGGATCCTTAGAGGGCCTCCTGCAGCCTGGATCTGTAAGGAGGGTTAGAGGAAGGGCAGGTGGGAGCAGCATTGGGACCATCAGAAAAGTGGCTTTCTATTCTTCAGCCTCCCCCACAAAAGAGACTGAGAAATAGGAGGCTCACATCCTTCCTTCGGGGCCTTCATTGATGGAGCCATCATCGTGCATCTATCTTATGCCCAATCCTGTGCCAGGGATTCAAGTGGTCTCATGGAGCCTTATGATGAAATGCACACGGAGAGGAAGAGAGTATGGAATCCACTGCCCCAAGAGGCAGGACCAGCTGGAGATAGGAATCCAGTCTCGCAGTTCACCTCACTCAGCTCTAGCAATTTCTGGGGAATTCTAGATGGGTTAAACTAAATTCATGGAATGCTTTCAGCTGGATGTGCTTTAGATACACTTGCTAATTTGGGAGGGGAGTCAGAGGGGGCAGCCATGGATGTCCACCTCGTTCCACCTGGGATGGCACTGTTTACAAGGCTGAGGTCACTCAGCAGTTCTGATGCTCTTAATTTGGTGACCTGTGGTTTCTGCCACATCTTATCAGGTGATACCTGCTGCTCCTTCTAAGCAAGGGCTGCCACACATCAGCACAGGAGACAAAAGAGGCAGGAGAGGGAGGACTCCCTGCCCTGAAGAAAGGAGAAAAACCAGGTGATACAGTAGGTCTCTCTATAGAGGTTTCAGGGATCGCCTTGTCCTTCCACTTGAAGTCACCTGATTCAAGGTTTTGTTTTGTGCAACTAGGCATAACTTCAGGCGCTTTTCTGATGTCCAGCATATCAGTGGCCATAGTCATTGCCCTAATTCTTGTATGCACCTAGCTTTTTCAGGTTTATAAATGAAAATTAGAGTATCCTTAGCCGAGATGACCATTTGCAGATTATGATTCTGTTTACAGATATGGTCCCGAATCCATCATTATGGATATTACATTGTTAATATAAGTAGAATGGCCTTGTTAAAAAAAAAGTAGTGGCTTTATTTACTGAGCAAAGCTTCTTTCTAGGGGTTTATACATATTTATTTATTGTCCTCACAACAACCCTTCAAGGTGAGTATCATCCTAGTTTTACAGGTGAAAGACTCAGAGTGACTTGCCCTAAATGGAAAACAACAGAGACAAGATTCAAACCTAGATTTGCTCTCTCCCAGGGCCTTAGACTCTTTCTGCCACCTCAGGCGTCTGCCTGGACACCGTAGCCCAGAAAACATCAGATGGCATAAAGAATCCCACAAAGTTTAAGTATCAAAACTGAAAAGACAGCAAGCAGACCACCAGCTCCAGGCCTGAGCCTTCTGGTCCCTTCCTGCTGTGATTCACTCTGATATTAGCAGACTTAATGAACTTCGGGGACTCCTTCTGCCAAGAGATGCTGTGAGTGTAACCTGGGCTATATGAGGATGAAAAGGAAGGAAAGGCTTTCCCTTCCAGCACTCAGTTTTATTTTCTGTTTAATGGGCACAGTAACAGGCAGTTCTGATAATATTCAGAGCACTCTGCAATCCTCTGACGGAAGTCCAGAGGAAAAATACAAAGGCCCACAACTATCAAATGACGCACTTCCAGGTGCACAACAGTGGGACGCTCACCGCCCGGGAAGAGGGGCTCAGCTTGGAAGCTGTCCTGGGCTGCTACTGCTTTCTCTCCCTTCCAGGTCATGTCCCTGAGCTGATGCAAGAGTCCTCCCCACCCTCGCTCCTCCTCCCATATCAAAGCAGCAGGGAGGGTGTCATCATTTTGGCCCTGCCCACTGGTACAAAACCATGTGCTCATAACATATTGTTCTCATGGGAGCCAGCTTCAATAGCCTCTTAGCAGCAGTCAGGGGACCCGCCTGAAGTTTATGAAGGAGTCCTTTGTTTGCTGAGGCTTTGTTCCAAAGTTCCCAAGAAGACAGGGGTGCAGCATGCCTGGGCCGGAGGGCAGGAGAGCAGGGGCTGCCTGGGTCCCACCCCTGTGTGCCGCCTTAAAATGTCCCTAATGTACCCATGCTACTTCCTGACATTTCACCCCAACACATACCTACCTGCCAGTGTCAAGAAGCCCTCACTCCCTTTGCAGAGAAGACTTTCCATTCCTTTTATCTCAAATAGCCCAGGCCTCACTCACAGAATCTTGATAGAAGGAATCTCATGCGTTCATTAGGTCTAACTCCCTGCTTCATGCCCACATTTCATCTAAATTGTCACCTACCCTTGCCTAAACAGTCCGGGGGAGGAAAGTCCATAGGTACATGCCTAACGTTGCACAGATACCAGGTCACCGAGCAGCATAGCTTATGGGTTCATGGGAAGATCATAGGCTTGAAAGTCAGATAGGTTTGGATTGAAATGCTGGCTCTATGATGTTGGTGGGTGGCCTCACCTCTATGCCTCAGTTTCCTTATCTGTAAAATGGAGATAAATGCCTGCCTCCAAGGTTTGATGTGAGAATGATACATGTAAAGCATTATTGTACAATAAATGGGATGCAGTAGTTGTAATTTATTAAACCCTCCCATGGTGTGTCAGGGCCCTGAGGCTTGTCCTGTTTTTCTCCTGAAAGAAGAATTACTTCTCTGCTCCTTCTCTTACCCTGTAATCCTCTGTTTATTGTCCTTTTCTGCAAGAAGCTTAAACAAGAAGGGGAGGTGTCCACGGCAAGGCAGCTGAGGGTCAGATAAATGAGTTGGGGTTCATTCCTGGGCCATTTTCTAAATGTTGGCAGTGAGTCTGCCTGCAGTTAGATGAAGGCAGTCCAGACCAAAAGGGGCTGCAACCATCTCTGTCTCCAGGGCTACGTCTGGAAGGGATTTTGCTTACATTTCCCAGGGCACTTATACTGTTAGTGCTTTGCTTTTCTGACTGCAGGGTACCTCCCGGGAAGAAAGAATGTAGAAGTTCTTCATTCTTTCTTCCCGGGAGGTGGAGCTTCCCACTTCACTCCAGGAATTTCATATTCCTGCTCCTGGGAGTAAAAGCAGTGAGGTTCTTTTCCAATCCTAACTCCATTCATGTATTCAGCAGGCATTCATACCTGCTGAAGAGGTAGTGTAGCACCTACCATCTTCCAATGCTGGGTGTGCAGAACCTAACGGAAGAGCTGTCCGTGTCAATAATGCCAGACTGGAGGGGAGCGAGGAAGGGTGCTGCTGACCTTCCTCTGCGTCAGCCCCTGGGCCTTTAGAAGAAGACAAGGGGGTGGAGGAGACAACTTAGTCATACTCTCCAGGCTTCTGGAGGAGCTGCAGGGATGTTGTTCACCCACTTCTTCCCAGAGGACTCCTTAACATTGCAACCATGACGATTTGACAGATCAAAAGGGAGACCTAACCGTGGCAACAGTACCAGTGCCGACAGCAGTATCATTTGCCAAGCTCTGCCAAGGGACTGTGAGATGGTGCACAACACCGTAAATTGGACACGATTGCCATAGCAAATAGTAGAGCCAAGATTCAAACCCAGGACATCTGATTCCAGAGTTTGGCTCCTTAGCTGTGGTTCTCTAAGCGTTTGCAAACTGTTAAGCTCTTCTCAGCTGATGAGCTATGGGCTGTTTCTTTCTCAGTGACCTTAGGAGTGGGAATGAGCCCGTGTGAACTTGACACTAGCAGTGGCTGCTTGCTGCACACCTCGGTCTGACACACATGTGAGTCACGGGTCCATGCATTCAGCAGGCATTATTTGGAAACCTACTGGGTGCTAGCACAGCCTCGGTGGAGCACCCGCGTCACACCTTAGTGCTCTGTTCCTGTGGCCAGAAGACGATGTCGTTGTAGGGTTGTTTCATGCAATTCATAGGGAGTACGACTCCGAGTAGGCACAGGTACTTCTGGGAGCAATTTTGCTAACTGTTCCTAGCTTTACCATGTAGGCCCTCTGCTCTCCTGAGAGGAGGACTGGTTTGCTCTGACTAACTGGTGTGGGAGGGCTGGCAGAGGCCCGGCTCTATTGTTTAGCCCAGATCCCTGCAGCAGAGCGCAAGCAAAGACGCTCTTAATTTTTTTACAGCTTTGTCTTTGTGTCTGTAACTGTTCCCCTTTATTGAGATGAAAGGGGTTTTTAGATCTTTGCAGGCAGAGTGTGTGCATTTGTGTGTGTGTGCGCGCGCGCGTGTGTGTGTGTATGCGCTTCCCTTCCTCTCCCGCTCTCCCCAGCCCAGCTGGGGCCCGGGCATTGTATCAGGTACCACCTAAGCCGCAGGGGACCTGGGTAGAAGCACAGTCTGGGATTTCTTTCGCTGTATGGGGCCCAGAATCTCTGGAAGCCAGGACATGAGTAAGAGATCAGTGAGGTGGGGGGAGGCTGCGGTGGGCATCTGGCCTGTCCAAGGCCATGAGAAGGCCTGGAGGGTTCATCCTCCCCCGATCTCCTAGAGGCAGGGTGTCTTTCTAAGCTGGGCTTTCTTTGTTCCCATCCAGGGATCAAAAAGAAGCTGGCTTCTGGGTGCTGGCCCTTTATTTAATTCCACCCATCCCAGTTCCTCAGTGAAAGGGGGGAAAGTGGGAGGGAGTGGGGGAGTGGCCAAGGGAGGGCTTTGTTCCCTCCTTGTTTTCCTTTGTGTTTACTCCCGGGTTCTGTTCCAGCCCCTTCCCCTTCCCATTGAGTCAGTGTGTCTGCTGTTGTGCTGAGCCTGTGTCTGGGCGTGCAGTCTCCCCTCCCTGCCCCACTGAGAAAGTGTGGTTTTGCCTGAATGTTTGCAGCTCTGCCTGGAGGCAGTGGGTGTGTAGAGCAGGGGGTGGAGAGAGAGGAAGGGGACGAGGCTTGGGAACTCTGGCATGTCCTGCCCCGAAGTGGTTATTCATGTTCTCTCCAAACCAGCACGCTTGTGGGTGAGAGAGAGGCAGCCATGGGGCTAGGGGAAATTCTGAGGAATATGAGCCCAGACCAAACCACTGGAGGACAACGGGAAGTGGCGAGGGCAGCATTGCTGGAACTGTGATTCAGGCCGAGGAATCAGAGGTGGGAGCCTGGTGGCAGAGGGGAGACCCCCCGCACAGGCTGGCTGTGGGAGATACATCCTTCCTGCGAGTGGTGGGTATTTGTGGGGGCTTTCTTGTGAAAGTGGTGCCTCCAGTGCGTGGTGTGAGCTGTGGGCCCCCAGGATAGTGTGTGTCCTTGGCACCGAGCACAGATCTATGCCAGTTGCTCTGGGGAATGTAAAGGTAAACAGGACCCCCACCCTTGCCCTCGAGAAGCTCACAGTGAGGAAGGTGATAGGGCAGGACAAGGACAGAGGCAGCTGCGAGGCACACCAGGGTGACATGGGGCCTGGAGCCAGGCTGTTGTGTGACCTTGGGCATGTTGCTCTACCTCTCAGCATGTCCTGCCAAGAACATGGGGCTGATGGCCCCTGCCCCTGGGGTTGCTGCGAGGGTTAAATAGGATAATAAGGATAGAGACACACGGGACCAGCCTGGGTTGGGTGTGCCGGGTACATCTGCAGAGCCACCTGAACTACACAAGGTGTCTGGCTGCACTCAGTGGGACCTAATTCCTGTGTCCCTCTCCCTCCCCCTGTTCTTCTATCCCTTAGAAGAAAGAGGGATTTGTCTTAGGATCCGGAAAGGCTCCTTGGAAGTGGTTTCTGAGATGGGCTTGCTATGAGGTCAGTTGGGTAGGGTTTTGGCCAGCAGAGAGGTGAAGCATGGATGTTTCCATGAATGGTGTTGGGGTGGGGGTTGCAGGAGGTATTTGGGGGACAGGAGATGATCTGAAGTGACTGGGCCAGGCAGAGAGGGAACCAAGGGGTCCTCTGAGGCTGGTTGGGCCAGGCTTGAACATTTCTTATGGTGCTGACGTGTGTCCAATGGAAACCAGACCCTATTGAAGTGGGGGAGGGGAGACGTGCAGGACTGGGGAGCTAACTAGGGGTTGTCAAGTGTTAGAGAGAGCTCAGACGAGCTGACCCCAAAGGCCCACGCTGGCCAGCATGTAAGAGACATTCCATTTCACATGGAATCCCTAGGCTTTGGTGCAGAGCAAAGGCCAGGTCAGAGGTGGCTGGGGGAGACTACACATACCCCAACAAGAGGAAGGTCAGCAAGGGGGAGCTGGCTGGGAGAGAGGAGGGTGCATCGCACTTGGAGACTGCAGTAGTCTCTTGGGGTGGCCACAGCAAGCTGCCACACACCGGGATTTCTTCCCACAGTTTTAGAGGTCAGGATCAAGGTATCAGGGCCATGCTCCCTCTGGATACTCTAGAGGAGAGTCTCTCTTTGCCTCTTCCAGCTCCTGTCGGCTTAGATGACCCTCAGCTGTGGCAGCGTCACTCCCACCCCGGCCTCCGTCTCCCCCTCACCTCTCTTCTGTCTCTCTTTCTGTCACTTCGTAAGGATACCTGTCACTGGATTTCAGGCCCTCTCAGGTAATCCAGGATGATCTCATCTCAAGACCCTTAAAGTAATCTCATCTGCAAAGACCCTTTCCCAAATTAGGTCACAATCATAGTGGTGGGGATTAGCACGAGGAGGGCTATTTTGAGGGCTGCAGTTGAACCCACACAGCTGAGGGGGATCTCAAATGCCCTGGAGGGAATGGGTGGGGAAAAGGAGCTGTGGGCCAGAGCTCAGGGTTGCAGGGAGCCGCCTCCTTGCCTCCGCCACTGTTTTACGCCTCGTCATCTCCTCCTCACTGTCCTGTCCACAGCCATACACATCAGGCCTTGGTCTGTCTGTCTGTCCCAAGATGCTGTGATTTCTGTGACGTCCTGCTGGGGGGAGGCAGGCAGAGCGACTGGATGGAGAGACACTCTGTCCTTCCTGGGAGAGGACGGCTTCCCTGCCTTCTCCATCTGCTCGCCAAGGGACGTGCACTAGCCAGCGGAGGAGCGGGAACAGGAAGGCTGTGGCTTGCCCACCCCGGAGTCCAGCCCTCTGTCCTTCCTGTGCCTCTGCTGGCTGGCAGGCCACCGCATGACCCAGTCCTGAGGACGGGGTTGGCATCCTGGTGACTTTTTGAAACTGCTCCCTCTTCCAAGAGTGGGCCCTGAGAGCGCTTAATGCTTTGGACGGGTGTGAGCAGCACCTCCTGTGAGTCTAGCCAGCGTGTCCACGTGCAGACAACGGAGGCTCGCTGGAGCCAAAAGGCACCTCCTGCCCCATGTGTACTTCCCCACCTGCTCAGTGTTAGGGCCGCCTCAAGCAGGCACTGGGGTGGAGCTCTCCCCCTCTACTGTCTGTCCTGCTGCTCCACCTCACCAGGGTCCAGACTGACCCCTGGGTGCTTCTGGGAGTTGGGGCTCCTGGGGTCCACAGGCCTTACTATAATACCGAGCACTCCTACGTGCCGCAGCATCAGGCCTTTTTGCCTAGGTGAGCCTCTGCTGTCCGCATGTGGACATGCGGACATGCTGGCTGGACTCAGGGGTGCTCATTCCCACCCACCCAAAGCATTAAGCATCCTCAAGGCCCACTCTCAGAAGAGGGAGGGACTCAAAAAGTCACCAGATGCCAACCCCAACAAGGCCTCTTTCTCTTTTCTTCTAGTCCTTGCAGAGGCCTTGGGGAAGGAAGAAATCTGCCCTGGTATTTCACTAAGCCCCTACAAGGCCTGGCACGGAGTCAGCCCTCATAAGTGCTGGTTAGGATTATTCCGAATGTGGCTGCTGGGGCTGACCGGGAAGCACTGGAGCAGAGTCAGGGCTAGGTTTGGGGAGAAAGGTGGAGCCGGTATTTCAGGGGAGTCATGGACTCAGAGGAAATAGTGGGTTTGCTGAGTAGTAGCTGCTGATGGGGTAGGAGGAAGGAGAGTCCCGGGTTAGGGGTAACTTTGAGGAATGCTTCATGGGGGGGGTTGCAGACCAGAGCCCACAGGCTCTGGGTGGCCACTAATCTATTTTATTTTATTTTATTTTTGAGATGGGATCTCACTGTGTCACCCAAGTTGGAGTGCAGTGGTATCATTTCAGCTCACTGCGACCTCGGCCTCCCAGGCTCAAGTGATCCTCCCACCTAAGCCTCCTGAGTAGCTGGGACCACAGGCATGCGCCATCGGGCCCAGCTAATTGTTTATATTTTTTATAGAGACGAGGTTTCACCATGTTGCCCAGGCTGGTCTCAAACTCCTGAGCTCAGGCCATCCATCTGCCTCAGCCCCCTAAAGTGCTGGGATTACAGGTGTGAGCCACAGCACCCATCGTTGCTCACATGGTTTTTAAAGAATTTTGTTGAAATAGCAGCCAACATTTAAAAATGGGGGGGATTTTGATAAAATCCAGATTAGCGGCTTTTCTTGGGGAAAAAAAGATCTTGCCATTCCAGGTGCACAGAATGTGTGATGTGGGGACTCGCCCCTTCAGATGAAACATGTGCTATCCAGCTGACCAGTGTCCCTTCCCCTCAGCTCTCCACTGCAGCCCCACTCACTTTCCCTGCAGGCTGGCCCTCCCAGACACTTGATTTTACAACCCGTGGCCTTGAGACAGGTGGCTGGAAGAGAGGAAGGGAAGGAGCCCGTGGCCACAGGTGGCAGGTCCGGGGAAGGTGGGCTAGTGGAGGCCAACATGATGGTCCTGCCCAGTGGAAGGGGGTCAGGTGACTGGATGGGGTCAGGCTGCAGGGATGCCAAGAAGAAGAGGAAGTGCTGGGCACCCAGAGCCACACCCTTTGCATCTACTTTCTCAATGATTTTTTGTTGGTCCTCTTCCTTCCTCTTTCCTCACTTCCTTTCTTTGCCTGTCCCTCCCTCCCCTTCCAGAGCCCAGCCTCCAGCCTCAGTCTGCTCAACCGCCCTCCCCCCTACCATATTCCCTCTCCTGTCCCCATTTGGGGAGCAAGTGAAGAGGGACCCAGACGGAGAGGCCCTGGTGGGAGCAGCAATGCGGCCTTGCACTTGCTGGGGCAGGGCCCTTCTCCTCTCACACTGTCCTGGGAGGATGGGAGCCAATCTGGCTGAGAAGTGATTCATTCAGAGCCAGCGTTACTGAGCCATCTGTGCTGTGTCCTCTGTCCTGAGTTAGGCAACAAGGAAGGAGTTAGTGGAGACATGTCACCCCCACAGCTCTATCTGCCTCCAGCCACCTCCTCCCAGTGTGCGATAAGTCAACTCCCGGTTACATGTTGGGAGCCTGCAGTGTGCCCATCCCCCATGCATGGTACCCCCAGGGCTACAGGAGAACATTCAGCTTCTTGACCATGCTGGAACTGTAGGCAGGAAGGCAGGGACCGGTGAATGACAGTAAAGAGCAGGAAGATGGCCTGACCTGCAGGAGTTCTGGGAAGGGCGAGATAGGCCAGGTCAAGGGGCAGACTCCTGGAGGAGGGGCCCTGAGCTGGCCTTGTGCTGTGGGAAGCTGGTGTCACTGCAGTGTGGGGCGTGAGCCCTGCTAGAGAGAAGCATGGAATCGAGGGTGAGATGAGTAGGCTGGGCCAGGGAAGGAGAGTTTCACAACGGCTCAGACTGTGCGCCCATGGTTCCAAACTAAAACGAAGACTCAAACGCATGCTCTGCTAGCCTTTCTCATAGTCCTGTTTCTGCAAGGCCTGGGAAGCTCGGGGGACAGCCAACCTGGACAATTTTGGTGGTCACCACTGACAATGATGCTGCGGAGGTGCCCCCAGGCAGGGGAAGAGGCAGGACTCAGTCTTCCATCAGCCCCTTGAGGGATGGAAGGAGAGCAGAGCGAGAGGCATTCTCAGCCTAGGTGCTGCTCACATTCAGTCCTGCACTGCAGACTCAGGACTCCTCCCAGTGGCCTCCCCAGAACATCAGTCTCTTCATCTGTAAGAGAGGTTTAATGCAACTACCTAAATGACATGGTGACAACTGAATGACAAAACCATGCAGAGTATTTAGCATCCTGCCTGGAATTGGGCACCTGCTTCCTAAATGGCTGGTCAGGAAAACGTCTTCACCTTTCCCCCACCCCCTCCCCTGTTCTGTGCTGGAATCACTGTCGGGTGCTCCCTGGGAGGGTCCACGGGATGACGCCCAGCCTGCCTCTTCTGCCCCACCCACCCTCCAGGTCTAGCATGTCTCCTCTTTGGGCCTCGGTTTCTACATCTGTAAAATGAGGAAACCTAAATTCAACTCTACATTCTGACTTTCTTACATTTTTGGCTTGATTTCCCCCCCAAACAACTGCGTCCCTCAGAAGCTGGGACCGAAAAACTCCAGCACATGGCCAGGATACATTAGCGGTTCAGCCCAGACTCATGGCGGTTTGGGTCTCCCTTGGCTCCTTCTTTCTGGAGGACCCAGAACCCAGACAGTGAAAGGGACCCAAGTCACCCCGAGGGCCTTGGCTAACAGTGCCCTCCCCTGCCATCAGCCAGTCCTTTATTGCATTTCGTAAAGGAAACCTATCAGCTGCTCGTTTTGGCTCTGAATGTGATGACGAGGCCAGGGCTTCTTTTGCTATTGTAATTAGCAGAGCTAATTGCATCTGTCGGGCTGGGAGCTGGGCAGGCCCTTGGCAATATCCAGGATGTGGGCTGCTGTAACCCTGCAGGAGCCCCACCCACCTACCCAGAGGACACTTGGTCTGGGAACGGGTGGTTCTCAGACATGAGTGGGCATTAGAATGACCTAGAGGGCTTGTTAAGACACAGATGCTGGGCCCCAGCCCTGGAATTTCTGATCAGCAGGTCTGAGGTTGCCTGTGAAAATTTGCATTTCTAACAAGTTCCCAGGTGGCACTGTTGCTGCTAAGCACGTTGGGAACCACTGTCCCAGTGGGAATATCAGGCAACCAAGAAATGGGTCCTGGGTGCCGCTGCTGCTTAAGGCTATGGTCAGCCAACCCTCGGTGGGAGTAGATGGGCAGTGGGCAAAAGCGGTGTGATGAACAGGTTGTGGGGCCAGACACAGGCTCCTACTGTTCCTGGTTGGTGGAAGGAATTCTGTCTGGAAGGAGAGGAAGACGTGAAGGTGGAGCCAAGGGGTTACACACCGACATCTCCCCCAACAGGTGAGGGCTGGGAAGCTCCAAACAAGGAGAGGCCCTCAGAGAATGGGAAGGAAACTCCCTCCCTCCTCTGTATTTTTGCAGCCTATAGCTCATGTGCCTTTCATGCCCCACACCTCATTGTGTCTGGGGACCCCGTACGTAGTGGCTGTCTACCTTCCCGCGTGGACTGTAATGCTTTTGCTACCAGGGGTCAGGCCATACTCATCATCGCAGGCCCTGAGGCATGTAGCATGTTCCTCGAGCTCAGTATGTGCTCCATACATGTAGCACAGTGGAAAAACGTGAGCTTTGCTGGCAAAGACATAATGAGCTTGAATCTCAGCCCAGCTATGGCCTTTCTAGTGTTATGGCTAGAAAATGACTTAGTCTCTTGGGCTTTTGGTTAACCCATCTGCAACAGGGATGGCACCCACATCTTAGAAGGTTACAGTGGTCAGTGTGTGCAGTGCCCAGCACATCCTAGTGAGGGCTTAAGAAATGGGAACTATGGCTATTGGACAATGCTTTGTGGTGTTTATTGGATTAAGCTATGGTGGGGAGTGCTGCAGCTCTGGGGGGGACCCAGGAGTGAGGGACCCCAGTGAAGGAAGGAAGCCATCTTGGATTTCCCCCAGAGTCTTGGTTCTGGCCAGCCTCAGAGTAAGGGTCTGAGTAAACCACTGGTCCTGGCCAGCCACCTGTGCAGCCCTCTGTCCAGGCCACCCAGAAGCTTCCGCCTTCCCTCAGCCCCTGTTGCCCCGTGACCCCAGCGTTGCCAGGATAAGCTTAGCTGTGAACAGCATGGGCCACCCGTCTCTGGACAAAGGCAGAGGTGGAGAGGAATTCAGCAGGCTTCCTGCCGGCTTCCTGGCAAGTAGACAGAAAAAAGCCCGCCAAGTGACCCAGGTTTATTCTCAAAGCCAAACCTACTGGCTGATGTCTCAGACCACAGGTGTGGGAGAGCCTGGTAGAGGTGAGAACTTTGGGCCAAGGCAAAGGTGGACATCCTTGAATTGGGAGTAGGGGACTCTGAGGAGGCGTGTGCATGTGTGTGCAAGTACATGCACACATATACACATATCCATGGTTCAGAAAGGCTCCTCACTACCCCTCCTGTCTCAGAATGTCAGAACGCCCTGCTTCCCTCCCTTGTGTGGACAAGTCAACTCTATAAAATATTTAAGGGATTTATTCAGAACCCATCTGAGTGACCAAGGCCTGAGGCACAGTCTCAAGAGATCCTAAAAACATGTGCCCCAGGCAGTTGGGTTACAGCTTGATGTTATACGTTTTAGGGAGACAGAAGTTACAGGCTGGCCAGGCGCTCACGCATGTAATCCCAGCTCTTTGGGAGGCCGAGACAGGCAAATCACTTGAGGTCAGGAGTTGGAGACCAGCCTGACCCACTTGGGAAAAACCGTCTCTACTGGAAATACGACAATTAGCTGGGCATGGTGGGGCATGCCTGTAGTCCCAGCTACTCAGGAGGCTGAGGCGGGAGAATTGCTTGAACTTGGGAGGCAGAAGTTGCAGTGAGCTGAGATCAAGATCATGCGACTGCACTCCAGCCTGGGCAACAGAGTGAGACTTAGTCTTAAAAACAAAACAAAACAGAAGTTACAGGCAGATGCCCATCAATGCATGTGTAAGGTATATGTTAGTTTGGTCTGGAAAGGTGGGACAACTTGAAGTGAGGGCAAGGAGTGGCTTCCTGGTCATAGGTGGATTCAAGGATTTTCCGACTGGCAGTTGGTTGAGTTACGTTATTATCTAAAGACCTGGAATCAGTAGAAAGGAGTGTCTGGGATAAGGGGTTATGGAGACCACGGTTCTTACTATGTAGATGAAGATCCAGGAAGTGGGCTTCAGAGAGAGGAGATGGTAAACGTCTGTTAGATCTATAAAGGTGCCAGACTCTTAGTTAATCTCTCCTGGATGAGGAAGAGACCTGGAAAGGGAAGAAAATTCTGTACATAATGTAGATTTTCCTGACAAGAAACAGCTTTTCAGGCCCGTTTCAAAATATGTCAAAGAGATATATTTTGGGGCAAAATACTTTGATGTCTTTCAGGGCCTGCTGTCTGTCCGTGACGCTCTAGTGGATTGGAATTCAGGATCTTACTGCTAGAGAGTCTGTCTTGTCACTCTTAAGATCTCTGTTTTCATGTTAATGTTGGTCAGTTGTGCCTGAATTCCAAAGGAAGGAGGATATAATGGGGTTTGTCGACCCCCTCCTTCCCATCTTGACCTGAACTAGTTTGCAAGGTTTATTTTGGAATCCCCTAGGCCTGCAGGAGATTCTTCTGACCTCTGGGGCCCCAGGGCAGTGTCCCCTGTGACTTGGCTTGGGAAGGGGAAGTAGCAAAAGCTTCAAACTGAGCCCCATCTAGTGGGTCCTGAGCAGCCACAGCCCTGTTCTCTGCCTGGGCCTGTCCATCCCTGTCCTATCCCATAGGATGCTGCAGACTGAGCCAGCCTGTGCTGGGTTTAACAAGGAGCCACATGACAGCTGGGATCCGATCCGGGGAAGCAGTAAGCTGAGAAGTGGGGGAGATGGTTTACATGAGAAAGTGAGTCAGAGGGAACCCGTGACCTGTAGGAGGATCCCAGGCTCCAAAGGCTTCTCCCCTTTGCTGGGGGCCAGGGTGGACTCTGGAATGTGCCAAGGAAGAGCAATAGCAGTGGAACGTCTTGTGCTTTCAGAGCACTTTCCAGCGTGTGTTTACTCCCCCGCGCCTGGGGCTGGGGCAGGGCTGATGTGCTGGGCAAGTGAGAAAGCAGAAGCCCCTGGATGCCGAGGAGGAGGAGCCTGCCCAGTGCTAAGCACCCGAGGTGTATGATCTCACCTGCCCTTCCCAACATCCCTGTGAAGGAGGGAGTGTTATTAACTCCTTCTCACAGGGAAAGTGTGGGAGCGCAGAAGCTGCGCCATCCATCCACAGTCACTCAAGGTTAGAGCCCAGGTCTGCTGGGTCTACAGCCCAGGCCCTCTTTCCTTGCAGTCCTTCCAGCGCAGGTGCCCTGTTTCCCTGGTGCTTCTGCTGAGTCTCGTCTGTAACAGTGCTACTGTGCGCTGCCTGCATCCTGCCAGAGTTCCTTGTAGGGGCATCTGCGCACACTCCATCCTGAACTCCTGCAGGCAGGGTCATCTGCGGATTTCCATCCCATCACAGTTTCTTTTCTAAGAAAACTTGCTCAGGGGGCAAGCACATTGCTGAGTGCTTTACATGCATTATCTTATTCAAGCTTTACAACAGCAGATGTGATTATTCTCATTTTACAGACCAAGAAACTGAGGTTCTGAGAAGCAGAGTGATTTGTCCGGAGTCACCTCCAGTAGGTGCACACACTGGGTTCTGACCCAGTGTCTCCTCTCGAATCTATCCTCTTCTCCCTTTGCACAGAGTTGGTCCCTTCAGTAGGTTTGGAGTTCTGAACCTTGCCTGCATCAGTAGCTCTTACAGCTCTTCCTCTGGCCGGAATGAAGATGTAGCAAGTAGCATCGTGAAGTGTGGCGTAGACACAGGGGAGGGTTCCCAGCCACAGGGCCTGGCCATGGCCCCACTCCCCCTCTTTGTGGCATTCTGCACTGAATTGAACCTAGGTAGATGGTTGCCCGGGCTATTACTGTGACTGGTCAAGGCCCATTGTGTCCAAAGGCGGCTGCCTGTGATCCAGGCACCTTGAAGGACCTCAAAACCCCCAAAATATCTCCTAACTGGCTGCTGCCTAATATTCTGCTGAGTACTCTACACCTTTATGTTAACACTCTTGCCCATGTTAATCACCCAGCCTCACGGTTAGTTATGCGTTGGACCCTCCCTGGCAAAACTTTCCATTGATGTTTCTCTAATGTAGAAACCAGGCTGACCTGTTCTGCCATTATCCAGCAAGCTGCTCCCTGGCTTGGGGGAAGGAAAGCTGGCTTGCTGCCCCTTGCACTTTTCCCTTACCCCACCCACCTTGCAGTGTGAATTCCTCCACTTTCTCCTGTCCCCGCTTTCCTCCTCCTGTGGAAACGCTTCAGAGCTCACCTCTGAGGCCCACGCTGAGAATCCTTAGGGTGGAGGATGGACCTTCTCCACTCCCCAACCCTTTTGGGTCCTGCAGACCTGTCCAGCTGTGTCTGGGGTGGAACTGTCTGAGTCACATCTGAGCAGCAAGCTTTGTCTAGGAGAGACCAGCAGCCAACTCAGGCCATCTCCATCCTTGCCAGGGACTACCTGCAGAGATATCTTTACCTGGGGACAAACCCCTTAGAACAAGAATTTCATTGTGCAAATTCCAGGTCAGGGGCTCAAGCCAAAGGGAATGGGGCTCAGGCCAGCACAGAAGCTCCTATCAGCCAGTATTGGCGCGCACCAGGGGGTGGAAGGAGGAGCCCTGTGCGCTCAACTATCTCAGGACCTCAGCTGATTTGCATTTGGCCATTTGCTCCCATGGCCGAGGTCCCAAGCAGAGAGCGGGTAGTTGCAGTGTGCAAATAGCAGATTGTTAAGTCCCAGGGTTCCTGCTGAGGAGAAGAGAGTATGTAAGTAAGGCTTGCAGTGGTGTAAGACAGTGCTTCTCAGATTTTTATGTGGATGGTATTAAAATGTGGATTCCGATTCAGAAAGTGTGGGTGGGGCCGAGATTCTGCATTTCTAACAAGCTCCCAGGAGATACTGCAGCTGCTGGTCCTTGGATCACGCTTTGAATTGCAAAGACTGTAGGGATTAGCCTTTCCCCAAAACTCATCTGAGGCTTAAAAATCCACTTATCCTAGGGGAACAGAGTGCCTCCCTTCACAATTAAGAAGTCAGATTTAAAGTTCAGATGCCTGGTGACAAGAAAGCAGTGACTCTTTGCTCTCTGGTCATCTCCAAGATTGTCCTGGGGAAAGACAAAAGCCAGGAGAGTGTGTCTGAATTTGAGGTAAGGTCTGCCAGATCAGAAGGAGACATTTACAGAAGAGGAGGATAAGGGCTCAAATCTACTTCAGAAACAGTTACTGTTTGGTGAATACGTGCTGTGCACTGGTCACTGGGCTGTGCAGTTTGCAGGGATCATTGCATCTATCAATACCATGACCCTGTGGGGTACTATTGCTTTCCTCTTGTTCAGTAAAGAAACCATGGCTCAGAGAGGGGTGGTAACTTGCCCAGGGTCACACAGCTATTCAGTTGACAGTGCTGGCTTGGAACGTAGCTCTTTCTCCCTTAACCACTAGGCTTTACTGTATTGCAGGAAGATGGCATTCACTTGGGAGAGAAGGGGGATGTTTTATTCAGGACCATTTTGATTTCAAGTGGTGGAAAGGCCACTCAAACTGACTTAAAAAGGGTTTTTTTATTGACTTGTATGACCAAAGATCTCACCCACCTGTCTGCTTGAAGACAGCAATCCCTTCAAGCAGAGCTGAGTATGGGGAGGCAGTTTCCGCTTTCCTATGTGTTGGTGTCTTTCTCAGGCGGAGTCCCTTCCTGAGAGCCCACTGCAGGTGTAATCCTGTTCCTCAGCAACCTAGCAACCAAACTAGCAACAAAATGAGTTTTTCTCCTCATTGGGCCCAACACACCCTACATCTGTCTCTCATTGGCCCATATTGGATCAAATGCTCATCCCAGAACCAATCACTGTGGCTGTAGCTGGGGGGCAGAATGTCTGATTGTCTTGGGCCTGGGTTTTGAGCCCACCCAGGAGCTTGGAGGTGGGCGTATCCTCGCCCTGGCCATAAGGACTGGAAGGAGAAAAGGGTTGGTTCCCAGGGACAGTGGGGTGCTGCTGCCATCCAGAAATGTCTGGGTAGGACAGAAGAGATGCCCACCCCAGGGTAGGCCTTTGGGGCTCTTCCGTGTCTAGACTGAAGCTCCTGAGGCAGCTGCAGTGAGCCTCCATGGGTTGGGTGGGAGAACTAAGACCTTCACCAGCCCCAAGGGGCTGAGGTTGGTGCGGCGTCCAGGGATGAGGTGGCATTGAGGGAAGCTTGGTGTGATCATCAGTCTCTCTCTGTTCCCAGGAAAGCTCCGACCATGGCCATGGGGCTCTTCCGCGTGTGTCTGGTGGTGGTGACGGCCATCATCAACCACCCGCTGCTGTTCCCCCGGGAGAATGCCACAGTCCCCGAGAATGAGGAGGAGATCATCCGCAAGATGCAGGCACACCAGGAGAAGCTGCAGCTGGAGCAGCTGCGCCTGGAGGAGGAGGTGGCGCGGCTGGCAGCTGAGAAGGAGGCGCTGAAGCAGGTGGCAGAGGAAGGCAGGCAGCAGAATGAGACACGCGCGGCCTGGGACCTCTGGAGCACCCTCTGCATGATCCTCTTCCTGATGATCGAGGTGTGGCGGCAGGACCACCAGGAGGGGCCGTCCCCTGAGTGCCTGGGCAGTGAGGAGGATGAGCTGCCTGGGCTGGGAGGCGCCCCCTTGCAGGGCCTTACCCTGCCCCAACAAGGCCACGCTTGGCCACTTTTATGAGCACTGCATCCGGGGGGGCCACAGCCGATGCTGCCCGTACCCGGGAGTTCCTGGAAGGCTTTGTGGATGACTTGCTGGAAGCCCTGAGGAGCCTCTGCAATCGCGACACCGACATGGAGGTGGAGGACTTCATTGGCGTGGACAGCATGTACGAGAACTGGCAGGTGGACAGGCCGCTTCTGTGCCACCTTTTTGTGCCCTTCACACCCCCCGACCCCTACCGCTTCCACCCAGAGCTCTGGTGCTCCAGCCGCTCAGTGCCCCTGGATCGCCAGGGCTACGGCCAGATCAAGGTGGTCCGTGCCGACGGGGATACACTGAGCTGCATCTGCGGCAAGACCAAGCTCGGGGGAAGACATGCTGTGTCTCCTGCACGGCAGGAACAGCATGGCGCCCCCCTGCGGCGACATGGAGAACCTGCTGTGTGCCGCGGATTCCATGTACCTGGACACGATGCAGGTCATGAAGTGGTTCCAGACAGCCCTCACCAGAGCCTGGCACGGCATCGCCCACAAGTACGAGTTTGACCTGGCCTTTGGCCAGCTGGACAGCCCGGGCTCCCTGAAGATCAGGTTCCGCTCAGGGAAGTTCATGCCCTTCAACCTGATTCCTGTGATCCAGTGTGATGACTCGGACCTGTACTTTGTCTCCCATCTTCCCAGGGAGCCCTCCCAGGGCACCCTAGCCTCCAGCACAGACTGGCTCCTGTCCTTTGCTGTCTACGAGCGCCGCTTTCTCAGGACGACACTGAAGGCGTTGCCCGAGGGCACCTGCCACCTCAGCTGCCTGCAGATCGCCTCCTTCCTGCTCTCCAAGCAGAGCCGCCTGACCGGCCCCCAGTGGGCTCAGCAGCTACCACCTGAAGACTGCCCTGTTGCACCTCCTGCTCCGCCGGCGGGCGGCCGACTGGAAGGCGGGGCATCTGGACGCTCGTCTGCATGAGTTGCTCTGCTTCCTAGAGAAGAGCTTGCTGGAGAAGAAGCTCCACCACTTTTTCATCGGCAACCGCAAGGTGCCCGAGGCCATGGGCCTCCCGGAGGCCGTGCTCAGGGCCGAGCCCCTCAACCTCTTCCGGCCCTTCGTCCTGCAGCGAAGTCTCTACCGTAAGACACTGGACTCCTTCTATGAGATGCTCAAGAATGCCCCAGCGCTCATTAGCGAGTATTCCCTACATGTCCCCTCGGACCACGCCAGCCTGCCCCAAAAAGCCGACGTCCTGTAGAGCATGTAGGACCCTGGAAGCTAGGACGAGGGCATTCCTCACAGTCACACTCCTGGTGGCATCTGCCAGCCCTGTCCTGGGGACAAGGCGGGCTTTCGTGGGAGTCGTGCTCAGCCTGCCAGGAAGCCAGGCCCTACAGTGCAGAGGAAACAGAATTTCAACAGGAAGCTGGTTTGCTTTCGTACCACTAGAATCTGTTGGTAAAGCTGTCATTTGGGTTTAGGGACTGATCCCTTGCAGTTTACTTCTGGATCATCACGAATGGCCAAGATGGTGGCAGAACATGCAGTGGACCCTGAGTTAGAAACAATGCAGATGTTGGATTGGGTGTAATTCTTTTTGCATCCCAGATCCAGTCTGTACTTGAATATCAGCAGAGGATCCATTAGAAGGCTGACGGGGAACCGTGTTAAGACCCAGCACCGCTATTCCCAGGAGCCCCTGGCCAGACCGTCTGCAGCCAAAGCACTAACAGGGACAGATGTGGGAATGTCCATCTTTGATCCACAAGCTGCACAATAGCGGTCCCACCATGGCTGCCACTTTTTTATACTATTTGGAGAAAAGACCTTGTGTAGATTCGGGTCCCAAGTGACTAACATCTCTGTCACATGGAAATGGGTACTTGGTGGCATAGAGAAACAGCCACTTTTTCAGCTACACTTCTTACTCAGGTGCACCCCCTTCTGCTGTCCTTTCCCCCAACGTACTGGGTCCTGAGCGTGGTGGGTGTCATTTGCCATGCTGGGTGCCAGCTCAGCGGCCCCACACCTCTCTTGATTCTCTGCAAAGCTGGTCTCTCTATCAGTGTGGTAGGGGGAGGACAGATGCTGAAGGTGCAAGCTCACCTGGAGAAGGAGACACACAAGATGACTGGGGCAAAGGACAGCTGGAAAAGAAGTTCTGTCACTTCTTCATTGGCATCCGCAAGGCGCCGGAGGCCATGGCACTCCCAGAGGGTGTGTGCAGGGTCAAGCCTCTCTATGTCTTCCGGCTCTGTGTCCTGCAGTGAAGTCTCTCCTGTAAGACAGTGGACTCCTTCTGTGAGGTGCTCAAGGATGCTACTCGGGTGGTGGGGTTTGGCTTGCAGCCTGGCCCAGTTCAGAGAAAGTTGCAGAGATCAGGAGCCAGGATGTCATAACCCTGGGTTGTCCTCAGGGTCCCAATCCTAGGGCAGGGTGTGCATGGAAGCAAGAGCTCCTGTGGAAACCCAGCTCCAATCTGCAGCCTCTGAGCCCCTAGTTCCTCACTCCAGTGGGGCTCCCTCACTGCAAAGAACCCACACCTTTTGTGTGGGCACTCCTGACCATACAGATGACCCAGACCCAAAGAGCCTGGAAGAGGCTCTGTGGCTGGAGCTGGGCTCCATCTCCAGGTCTGGTTCAGGGGGGATCAGGAAGCCTCTTTTCCACCTGTGGCTTCACTGGCCCTTTGAGATTTCCTATTTCACCATCCCTTCAGTTACCCTTGCAGAGGGCCAGGGAGTCGAGAATGTACCAGTGCTCTCCCTCCAGGGTTTAAGCCGGCCATGCCTTCCAGAGAGCATAACCAACTTGACAGGGGTGCCCAGTTTCCCCATAAACTGAAGGAATACGATCCCTCCCCAATCCCCAGGAGTGCTCTCAACCAACCTCAGAAAGCTCGAGAAGAGGGACCCTTTGCCCACCAGGGTGAATTCCTGGTGAAGCAGCTCAGCTGTGATCAGGGAAAACCAAACCTGTAGGAAGCCTTCCAGTGTGAGCTGGAGTTAGACTGAACACGCACTTGGGCCTGCCTCTCCCTAGACCCAGCTGCGGGGCACACCAGGAAAGGAACCAGCTCAAGTGTGTCCCTAACAACAGCCCGGAGCTACCCCCAACCCCTCACAGCCCGACCTTCCTCATTCCATCAGATGTATCTGCAGAATCGGGGCAAATTTCCTTATTTATTTATGGCCCATGCATTTCCCCCTCTTCATCCTGATCCCGTTTTGCTTTGAAGAGACCCCAATAACCGAAAAACAGCCTCCAGAAGCCAAAACCATGCCTGGATCTCCCACAGCTTCTCCTTTGCTTCCAGGAGAAAGTTCACGGAAAAAATACCTTCTGGCATCTTGTTTATACAGAGACAACAGAAGTCGATGGGAAAACAGGGAATCTTTTCTGTACCAAAGCTGCTTCTAAAGCAGAAAGCAGTGGGGCTCTTGGTATTTCATGCTGCATTATTTATATTAAAGGAAGAATTAAATCTTGCAAGGAGTCGAAATGGTCACGGTGTTTGTTTTTAACTTTAGGAAATCTGTGAGGCTCCCAGCGCAGAGCTGGGGACCGGGGGTGGATTTCCTATTGACAAAGCAGAAGCTTTCACTCCCTTTTTATTCTTGGACTTTCAGGAAACTTTAAAAAAATAACAAAACAGAACATTTCTAGCCTGTCTTTGAGGCAACTTGTGTGCTGCCTGCAGAGTTCCAGAAAGGGCTTTTGAAAGCTGGCTGTAGGGTGGATTCCAGCCTAAGACCTTATTTCGCAGAGCTGATGTGTGCTAAGAAATACAGGAGCTGCAAGTAACAGGAAGCTTTTGGTTTTTAAGGAAAGAGATTGTATTTTAAATGGAGGATTTTGAGTCCTCTTAGGGCCCTTTGGCCTTTCCACTAAGGATGACCCCGCCCTCTTTCTCCCAGAGTCTCTTCCTTCCCAAGGATGCTTGACTTTCCCCAGCACCTGCTCACTTGCTTTGCAAAATAACAACGTTGAAATGAATAGGGCTGGCCCCAAGGCCAAGAGGTTGTTTAGGTTGGGGAAAGGCCTTACGTCCTCAGAAGCTCCAGCCCCCTCTGCATGCCTTGCTGAAGCACAGCCCCCATTGAGAACCTGGGATGGTGCTCTGGCTCATTCATCATCAAGGGTGTCATCCGAATCACCTGGAGAACCTGGTCCATTACCCAGACCCCGCCTTGAACCTACACGGTACTCAGAAACCAGTCGAGTGGTTGGATTAGGCTTGATTTTTAAAGATTTACCCCAAGTGACTGATGGCACCCCTAGTTGAGGCAGCCATCTCACTTTCTTTCCTAATGGAAAGTTAAAGAAAATCCAAGTGGACTACTTTCCCTACAGACCTATTGGAAGATAGATAGACCCGGGGAAAAGCCAGTGAGCCTGCTTGGAATCTGTGGTCCAAGTGGCATCAGCTACACCACAAGCTTCTCGTGAGGGCACCCACATTCACACTAGCACCATAAGCATCAGAGAGAGGACGGGACGGCATAGATGGTGAGCGCTTCTCCCTGCAGGTCATTAATTGTCCACAAGCATTTATCAGGAGCCTAACGTGCATGAGACATTGCAGAAGATAGAAAAATGAATAGGACCAAGCCTATTCCCTAGAAAGAACAGCAGAAGGTGGACTTCTAAATACTGACCTATTCCTCCGAGTGTGACCCCGCACTACACATATGGGTATCACCTGGGTGCAGCTTCCTGGGCCATGTTGCAGACTTCAGTGGGATCCCGAAAAGTTAGGTACAGGAATCTGCACTTAACCAAGTTCCCCATGTGATTCTGGATGTCCAAGAACCACTGGACACCTGGGGTGATTAGGGAAGGCCTCATGGTGCAGCGCTGCCTGATACAGCAGGACTAAATAACCAGGACTATGGCCAGGAAAGGCACTCCAGCCAGCACCATGGAGTGAGGGTGGGGAAGGCCTAATAGAGGCAGGTGAGACAGCACCTACTGTATGCCAGGCACCATTCCGCACACACATTTGTCAATGTGCACAATTCCATGTCAGTCCTAGGATATGGGTGCTGTTCTTATCCTCCCTACTTTCCAGATAAGGAAACAGGCACTGAAGGGGCAAGTGACTTATCTACGGTCAGGGTGGTAAATAGCACAGCCCAGATTCTAACCCAGGCAGTCCTGGTGTTGGCACATACTGAGAAGTCGTGGCAGATGAGGTTGAAAAGAGCGGGGCTGAACATGGACAGCCTTGAATGCTAATACAAGGTAAATCTGGACTTCATACAACAAGCAGAGGTGAGCCATTGGTGGGTTTTGAGTGGGACAATGACTTGATTCACCCCCAAACGATGGAGTCCATATCTATGTGATCAGCACCATCCTCGTCCGGTGCTGTGGGTACATGGCTGGCTTCCAGAGCAGGGTTGGTGGCAGCTGGCAGTGGTCGGGGAATGTCCAGAAAGTCCTAACTCACCCCAAGGCTGTGATTCAGAACATTCTCAAGGTCCATCTCGTCTTCACCTCATGGGACAAAGCTGGAAGGCTGTTTGGTTTGGCCGGTGACCGAAAGTAGAGGGAGCCAAGAGCCACAGAGTGAAGGGAAGGGCAATGTGTGCCTTCAGCTGGGTCCTCCCTCTCCACCCCACTCTGCATTGCCCCCACCTCTGCCCCTGGGAGGGGCATCTTTTAGAGTTAACTTTTCTCATTACCATCCAAAAATAGCTTGCTTGTTTAGCTTGTTTTTTAAAACAATAAAATAAAAACAGTAATACAGTCATAATTTTAAAATTTAAGTACTAACCGGAAAATTAAGTAACAGACTAAAGGTCCCACTTCTGACTTCTTAGTCCACTACTCAGAGATAACCAATATGAAGTTTTTTGTGTATCCTTCCAAAATTTTTCTGTATATGTGTCACGTGTATGTATGTAAGCATCTTTTTAGTCCTTTTTGCATAAATGGCATCATACCAACTAACTCTACTTGGTTATCTTTTTTTGAACATTTGGCTCTACCTTATTCTTTAAAATAGCTGCTTACTGGCCGAAGACAGTAGCTCACGCCTATAATCCCAGCACTTTGGGAGGCCAAGGCAGGAAGATCGCTTGAGCTCAGGAGTTTGAGACAAGTCTGGGCAACATGGCAAACCTCGTCTCTGCAAAAAATACATAAATTAGCCAGGCATAGTGGCGTGCGCCTGTAGTCCCAGCTACTTGGGAGACTGGGGCGGAAGGATTGCTTGAGCCTGGGAGGCAGAGGCTGCAGTGAGCCATGATCACTCCACTGCTCTCCAGTCTGGGTGAAAGAGTAAGACCCTGTCTTAAAAAAAAATAGCTCTCTCATTGTCTGTATGTAGGTACCATAATTTACCCAACCTTCCCTATTGAGGGGAAGTTGTCTCCACATTTTTTGCTATTACAAACAACACTCTAGTGAACGTCTCTGTACACAAATCGTGTTCTGAAATGATCCTTCCTCTCCTGGTAATACGGATTCGCCACCAAGCATCTCATTATAAAAAGAACCATTGCCTGGGATTTATTCAATCATCTTGACTCAACAGTAAGGAAAAGGCATTTGACCAAGTACTGAGCAACAGCATGTGTCTGCCTGGGTCTGGCTCTATGTGGGGAACAAAAGTATAAGACAGGGGCTCTGTCCCCCAAGGAACTGGGTCTAATAGGAAGACTACCAATGGCTGCAAAGTAAGTCAGAGATCAATGAAGTGCAGTAATTGAAAGTGAAATTGTGTGACTCTGAGGCCTGCCTGAGCAGAAGGTGAAACAGACCTGCTTTGAGTTTCAGCTGTAACATCTTTAGCTCCCTTACAGACGGAAAAATGTGAAGAGCCTCCCCAAAGAAAATCAAATCTACATAATAGTGCTGTCTCTCAAATGCTTGTATTCACTCCATTCATCTGAGTCTGGTTTATTTTCTCCTGCACAATGTGGGGCTCTACTTTGCCAGGGAAAATGACATTTTCCACCCTTTGATGTTTCTCGACAGCCCCACAAGGAAGCCAGAAAATAAAACTGTCAACAACAAATTATCTCTCAGAAAGAGGGGAACCACATAAACCTCAGAGATGTTCAAAGGCATTTCTTCTTGGTGGGAAAAGGTGGGTCTTAAAGGTGTGAAGTGAGCGCTGTAGCACAGGGGGTGGGGTAGGGAGTTTGGAAGAGTTTTGTCCCATCTGTTTCTTTCAAACCCACAGGTCAGTGATAAAAATAAGTTTCTCTTGGAGCAACTTTATTTAAAGTAGAAATAGCAAAGACTCATGCCCTGTTTCTTCTCATTAGCTGCCCTTGCCTGTCTTCCCAACTGGCCAGAGATGACACCCACAGCCCCCACAGCCTTACTGCCATTAAGGAGGCTTTCTTCCTGAAGAATGAACTGAGCTATGTTAGACTAAAGGTCTCCTGGGACAGTGGCTGGACCCCTAGGGACTGACGATGCCCTTGTATCTCTTCCAAAAGGCATGGCTAGTGCTGAATCAGCCCCCAGGGGTCTGGAAGCTGTACGTCAGCCCCCAGTTCTCCCAGCCAAAGAGAGTGAGTCAGCCCATATATACCCCATGTACTGCCACCCCAGGAATCAGGGCCAAGCGAGACTACAGCAGGTGCTGTACGTACAGCCAGATTCAGAGCCAGGGGAGAAGGTCAGTGGTGTTCAGCCCTCTGGATATGCACAGCTTTGCTCGGTGCGGTTTCTCTAAGAAGCCCTCTCCATAGGGACAAAATGCCACAAAGAGGAAACAAATCTGTGGAGAGGGCTTCTGGCCAGGCAGGGAAGCTGCAGAAGTGCCATGCATCCAGAGCAACACAAGATGTCCCATTAGGCTGCAGGGTTGCTCAGCCTGAACGTTTAAATCCAAAGAGAAGCAACAGCAGCCACCCTGCCCTCTCTCCATGTACCCTCTCAATATAGAGGCCTATGCAAGATATGCAAGATCCTGCCCACGAGGCACCAGCCTTCATGACAAAGCTGGTGCTAAGGCCAAGGAGACTGAGAGCCTCACTATAAATAGCACAGGGGCTAACAGCATGAGCTCTGTGTTCAAATCTCCACTGTGCCATGTGTGTGCCTCAGTTTCTTCAACTGTAAAATAGGAATAATACTGCCCATTTCATAGAACCATTGAGAAGGCTAAGTGAAAGGGCTTGTGTGATGCACTTAAGCTTTGGACCTGACAAACTCAACAACAAAAACTGCGGAGATTCTTCCTCTTGCTCTGAGGAGGGCTCCTTACAGCCCAACTCCTACTGCCTGGTTCCCCCTGCAGTGTGAGCGGTCCCTCCACATGGGAGTGCCTCCTCCCCCACGGGAGTCTGTCTTCCCTGGGGGTTCCCTCACACACCTCCCATAGGGCTAGACGCAGGCCAGGTACTCAGGAAATGTTTGTGCACCTCACTGGAGGGGCCTGGGGCACTGCCCCCTGCTTAGGGGAACAGAAAGGGTCTCTTGCCTCTGCCCTTCTGACCCCTCTGCTCTCATCCCTCTGCAGGACAGCCAGAGTCTAGACCTGCAGTTGCCATAGCAACAACAGAGCCGGAGAGAGTACCAGGCAGGGCATCCCTGTGGCTCCAGAGAAGCAGGTACCTCTTCTAGACAGCAAAGAGGGAAAACAGCTGTGATAGCGGCCTCATGATGAGCTCCCTGGAAGGGGCCTGGGTTTCTACATCATCCAACCATCCATCCATCTTTCCTTCCTTCCATTCGCTCAGTCATTCATCAGTGCTATACACAAGGCCGTGTGCCAGGCACCAGGAAAACAAAGTCAAATGGAACTTTGAGAGAGCTCCCAGTCCAGGAGGGAAAGCAGAAGAGGAAGGCAGCAAGAGCAGGAGGTGAGGTAGTGCTGGCAGTAGGAAGGGTGAGCAGGGCAGAGGTTAAAAGCACAGGTTCCAGAGTCAGCCTCCTGCAAGCAAACACCAGCTCTGCTCATCTCTCGCTGTGCAACACCTGGGTAAGTGACTCCACCTCTAAGCCTCAGTTTACTGATCCGTAAAATGGGAGTCATTGGTATTTACTTCATAGGGTTTGGAGGTATTAGTAGTATATATAAAGCACCTAGCAAATAGTAAGTGCTCAGTAAACAGAAGGTTTACTATTGTTCTGAATCTACCCCCACATCTCCCTCCTCCACAACCCAAGGCTGAAGCCAGAGTTTCCAGTTAGGGCTTCCTGCAGAGTTTTCTCAGCTAACTCTTCCCCCTGGCTTTCAGGGTAAGCAGCCCCTACGGCCACTGTACCTGGGATGTCTGTGTGTCCCCCACCTCTCCACCTCCCTGCTGCTATCAGATCACCTGGGACAGTGTCTCAGATGAAGTCCCCAAAGAGGGTCTTTCTGTTTAGCAAATAAATGGCCAATGACCATTTATTTTAGAGTGAAATACTTAAAATACTTCCTGCCCTTATTTTTTATACAGCTCCTTATTTTTTATCCTGATGCCCTCCTCTTATGGTAGAACGGCACAGAAACATCTAACACATGCATGCGTGTGCTGCACATGCACATGGGCACGCGTGCACACACACACACTGAGAGCACCTGTGAGCATAACCTGAATAGCAAGCCCAGATCTAGCAACAGCTGTTCCTGCTAACAGTCATCCTCCCACTCCCCAGCCACAGTCCTGTGATGCTGGGACAGAGACTACCCCTACTCAGGGTTCCCTGGGGGCAGCATCACCACTAAGCAACCACTACCTTCACTGCTTTGTCCATCTCAGCCCCAGTACAGGACTAGAAATGGCTCTTCATATTGGCTCCTATGACAGGGAGCTGACGGTTGCTGCTCAACTGCGCCCTCTGGAGGGGGCTGTCTGCTAATGACAAAGGAAGCCTGAGACCCTTGCTGTTTGCAAGGGGATTTGTGGGCACAGGGGATCCTTGGGAGGAAATGGCAGGGCAGAGTATTGCACAGTTCTTGTCCCTGGAGCACATGTGTAACGGTCCTGTCCATGTGCAGCAAGGTACCAGGGCGTTTTAGTGTCCTTTCAGCGTAGAAGCTGCTTGGTAACTAGGCAGGCCTGCAGGCATTTCAAATCCCTCACATTTTAACCCTCAGAAAGAGATAACCTGCTCCAAGAGGAGACAAAGATTCTCTGCTTGACCAAATTTTAGTCAGGCTCCCGAACCTCCTCCTAGGTTCATCTGTGTATGTCCTTGTAAAATTGTTTTAGCAAAGAACCCTGCTTAGTTTGGCAACAACTCCCCCATGTCAATATCGGATCATTCTTGCTATCTGATCAAGTTTCTGGTCCTCCACCATCCCATGGGTGATGTCTCATCATCCTGGCCAGTCTTCAGCAAGAATCCTGTTAGGTCAGCTTAGCCAGAATTCTCTTGGCTAAGCTGACCTAACAGGTCAGTTAGAGGATCCCTAACGTTTCCTCTGAGTGATTTTCAGTCCACTGACCTCCGCTCTACTCCTTGGCTATAAATACCCACTGTATTTATGGTTCATCCTGTATTCAGAGTTGAGCACAATCTCCCTTCCCCACTGCAAAAATGTCATTGCAACAGTCCCTAAACCTATCACAGTGGTTATGAATAAGTCTTCCTTCACATGCTTTAAACAAATGTCAGTGAATAATTTTTTTTAACAGAGAGTAGAGTAGTGAGATTCTGAGTATGCTTCAGAAACATGGGAAAGAATATTTATTTTGCATCATCAACAACATTGCAAGATTTCAGAATGCACAGCATTAAACTTGGCCTTGGGTGTGAGGGAGGAGGGGGAGGGATAAAATCACAGCTTTCAAGGGATCACAGGTTGAGATTAAACCTGCACACAGGAAACAACCAGAAAACAACTCCAGACCATGAATCAAGGCATGTGCAATGTAGGACATCTAGTTCCACAAAGTGATGGGGGGATGAGCACAGGGTTCAAGTCTGATCATCAACAGAAGCCTCATCATAATAGGGTTGCCGGCCATGCACTGACTTTCACCCAACTGGTACTAAGCCCTTGCATAAATGAGCCCCTCATTCTTCAACAGCCCATTTTACAGATAAGAAACTGAGGCAAATAGAGGGGAAGCAACTTAAGATACTTAAGTTGCAAAACCAGGATTTGAACCCAAGGCTAACCTTGAAGCCCTGTTTGTATCCCCTATGGCATACCACTTCTCTTTACACAAAGAAGAATTTTGATCTGAACTTTGTGAGAAAAGGCTGGTTGGGAAAAAACAGAAGGCTGTTCTGAGGAAGAATAGTATGTAGAGGAAATGGCATTTTCAAAGGCTCAAGAGCTCTAACAGGCCAGATGAGAGCAAAATGTTTGAAAAGATCAAATGTTCAGCTTTCCAGGCACTCACAGATGAAGATAAACAGGAAATGGGTTTCCCAGGTGGGCAGTGTTTAGTGTGTGTGTGTTTGGCGGGGGGGGGGGGGGGCGGGGGGGGGGGGGGGCGCTGATATAAACCACAGGAGAGTCAAGCTTGGTTCTCAATTCAGAGTAACCCAGTTCTCCCTCCATCAAGGCCAATGACTCCCACAAAGGAAATATGGGAAAGGAGACTTGAAGGTGAGAAATCAAGAAACATAACACCTGCCCTTGCCGCCACCACCATCAAAGCTCTAAGAAACAATGTGGAAGCCACATGCAGGCAGTCTCTGCAACACTGAAGGGAATCCTCTAGCTTGTACTTCATGATTTACATTAAATCTACTTTATTTATTTATTTATTTATTTACTTACTTATTTTGAGATGGAATCTCACTGTCACCCAGGCTGGAGTGCAGTGGCACAATCTTGGCTCACTGCAACCTCCGCCTCCTGGGTTCAAGCAATTCTCCTGCTTCAGCCTCCTGAGTAGCTGGGACTACAGGCGCATACCACCACACCTGGCTAATTTTTGTATTTTTTAGTAGACTTGGTTTCACCATATTGGCCAAGCTGGTCTCGAACTCCTGACCTCATGATCCACCCACCTCTGCCTCCCAAAGTGCTGGGATTACAGGTGTGAGCCACTGCACCCAGGCTAAATCTACTTTAATACTCAAAGTCATTCTGTCCTCCGAGGCCTCTGAGTCTGTGATGGAGGGGGCTGCCACAAAGGTTTCTGAAATGCCTTCAAGGCCTTTTCCCCATTTTCTTGGCTATTAGCACTTGGCTCCTTTTTACTTAGCAAATTTCTGCAGCCTGCTTGAATTCCTCCCCTGAAAATGGGCTTTTCTTTTTTACCACATGGCTGGCTGCAAATTCTCATTTCTTTACTCACGCATATGAGCATAGATTGGTAGAAGCAGCCAGACCACATCTTGAATGCTTTGCTGCTTAGAAATTTTTTCCAACAGGCCAGGCAAGGTGGCTCATGCCTGTAATCCCAGCACTTTGGGAGGCTGAGGCGGGTGGATCACGAGGTCAAGAGATTGAGACCATCCTGGCTAACATGGTGAAACCCCGTCTCTACTAAAAATACAAAAATTAGCCGGGCGTGGTGTCATGCGCCTGTGGGTCCCAGCTACTTGGGAGGCTGAGGCGGAAGAATCGCTTGAACCCAGGAGGCAGAGGTTGCAGTGAGCTGAGATTGCACCACTGCACTCCAGCCTGGCGACAGAGCAAGACTCCGTCTCAAAAAAAAAAACAAGAAATTTCTTCCAACAGATACCCTAAATCATCACTCTCAAGTTCAAAGTTCCACAGATCCCTATGGCAGGGGCACAATGCAGCCAAGTTCTTTGCTAAAGCATAATGAAAGTAATCTTTGCTCCAGTTCCCAGTAAGTTCCTCATTTCCATCACCTCCTCAGCCTGGCCTTCGCTGTCCATATTACTACTGGCAATTTGGTCATAACTATTCAACCAGTCTCTAGGAAGTTCTAAACTTTCCCTCATCTTCCTGTCTTCTTTGGAGCCCTCCACACTCTTCCAACCTCTGCCCATTACCCAGTTCCAAAGTCACTTCCACATTTTCAGGCATCTTTATAGCAATGCCCCACTCCTCAGAACCAATTTTCTGTATTAGTCTGTTCACATGCTGCTAAAAAGAAACACCTGAGACTAGGTATTTGATAAAGGAAAGAGGTTTACAAAAGCTGCACATTCTTACTTATAAGTGGGAGCCAAATGATAACACATGGACATATAGAGGAGAACAGCACACACTGAGGCCTATTGGAGGGTACAGGGTGGGAGGAGGGAGAGGATCAGGAAAAATAACTACTGGATACTAGACTTAACATCTGGGTGATGAAATAATCTGTACAACACACCTCCGTGACACATGTTTACGTATGTAATGAACCTGCACATCCTGCACATGTACCCCTGAATTTAAAATAAAAGTTTTTTAAAAAGAGGTTTAATTGGCTGACGGTTCTACAGGCTGTATGAGAAGTATAGTAGCTTCTGCTTCTGGAAAGCCCTCAGGAAGCTTCCAATCATGGCAAAAGGCAAAAGGGGAGCGAGGCATCTCCCACGGTGGGAGCTGGAGCAAGAGAGGTCAGGGAGATGCTGCACACTTTTAAACAACCAGATCTCATGAGAACTCACTCACTATCACAAGAACAGCACCAATAGAATGATGCTAAACCATTCATGAGAAATCTACCCTCCTAGTCCAATTACCTCCCACAAGCATTGGGGATTACATTTCAACATGAAATCTGGTGAGGTCACAGATCCAAACCATATCAGAGAGTTTTAGATTTAAAAGAAATGTCAAGAACCATTTAGTCACCAGCACCAGCATCACGACCACAGCCAGCTGTTCCAGCCACACAAGCCCCACCCCACCATGCTCCTCCTCCCCCTAGCCATGTTAAATTATAACTGGACTCAGTCCAGGCTAGGCTATAGCTCAGAATCTCCAAGGAGGGGAACATCACACAACCTCCATTCTTATGTTAATATCATCTAAGACAATGAATTCATTTAAATGCTGTGGTTTAAACTAATTTTTTCCTTTCTCCAATCTGCAAAAGATGGAAAATGGCTCTGATATGGTTTGGCTGTGCACCACCCAAAATCTCATCTTGAATTTTAATCTGAATTATAATCCCCACATGTTGCAGGAGGGACCTCAAGGGAGGTTATTAGATTGTGGGGGTAGTTTCCCCATGCTGTTCTCATGATAGTGAATGAGTTCTCATGAGATCTAATAGTTTTATAAGGGGTTTTTTCCTCCTTGGCTCTGCTCTTCTCTCTCCTGCCACCTTGTGCAGAAGGACGTGTCTGCTTCCCCTTCCACCATGATTGTAAGTTTCTCAAGGACTCCCCAGCTGTGTGGAACTCTAAGTCAATTAAACCTCTTTCCTTTATAAATTACCCAGTCTCAGGCACTTCTTTATAGCATGGCCTAATACAGGTTCTCACCTTTAAATCCTTAAGTATAGTGCTTTTTATAAGATAGACACTGGCCAGGTATGGTGGCTCACACCTATAATCCCAGCACTTTGGGAAACTGAGATGGAAGGATCACTTGAAGTCAGAAGTTTGAGACCAACCTGGTCAACATAGTGAGACCCCATCTCTATTATTTAAAAGAAAAGAGAGGTAGACACCAATTATTAAAAGTGGTTATCTCTGGGACATAATGGAATATTTTCTATTCTTTTACATTATTGCATTTTTAACCCATATGTATTATTTTTCCATATGTATTCTTTATTTAAGAAGCATATTTTAAAAGTTCTTCATGGAGTGTTATTTAATTACCTCCTTCCCCTCTTTCTCCAGGCCACATCCTTCTAGTTTTATTCAAAGATTAATTTTGGAATTAATCTTTCAAAACTCAGTTTTCTCTGTGGGTCAGACGATTGACAAAGAAGTGAGATAGAGGAAGTGTAAGGATGTGCAGGTCACCAAGACCTTGGTAAACTGCAGGGAGCATGCCTGGCCAAGAGGCATTCAAATCCCAAACTGGGCTATAGGCCACCAGGCTGCAAACTTCCCCCATGAGTGCTTTTCTCCGTTCTATAACTCCTGGTTCTTCAAGCTTTCTAAATTAGTGTGTGGAGCCCCAAAGAGAACACCTTCATTTTAGTAAGCCAGACATGCCATTTCCTGTTGCATCAATAGTAACTTTAGTCTTATGCCAAGTACTCACTAGCATGCAGGATTCGTACCAGCAAAAGGCTGATCAATCCCCTAAGTCCTATGAGAGGCCACAGGAGAAGATTCCTCTCTTCTTGAGCAAAGATCCCAAGGAAACAGTGATTCACAGACCTCGCTCAGCATTAACTTGGGTGCCACGGCAACAGGGCTCCACATCCGGAGCAGATGGTACGGCAGACAGCCCTGTCATGCAGTGCCTCTTCTGGAAGGTCTGGCCATCTCACCAAGCAGGCTTGCTTCTGCCCAGTTGGCACAGAGTAACACCTGGTAACTATTTACATGGGTCAAAATACACCCAGAGTCAGCAGATGGCAGGGCCAGGCTGAGATGTGGGGAGAGAGGGGCTGGTTTGGGCTGTCTCAGAGGCAGAGGCGGCAGACAGCTCCTTAGGGGGCACAGACAAGGCAAAATATCACTCCTGTTGCTGCCTGGTGTCTCAGCACAGCTGGAAGGATGGGAAAGGATCCAGCACGAGCAAAGCTGAAATGATCACAGGCTGATCCTCAGACACTGAGATGAAAAGGCATTGGACAAACTTGGTCCCCCTCCCATAGTGCAGGCAGTAGATGCTCCCAGCCCAAGGCACCTGTCGGCACCAGCCATCCTCAGCTCTTTGCTGTCTTCAGCGGGGTGGTACTGCCTGGCCAAGGTGACAGATGGGCCACATCAGAGACCAGCATCCCCACACCAGATAAGCAGCTCCAAAGCACTGGGTTTAAAACCTCAACCAAGATAAGTGGAGAGATAGGGGCTCCCAGGGACACAGCCAGTGTCTTTTTCAACTTTATCCCCCAACGTGCCCCTGGGCTTGGTACACAACAGGTAACCAGAGGCATTTGTTGAGATGAATTGGAAGAGAGTGTGACGCAAATCCAATGGAATGACCTTTGCTTGTGGCTGGCTTTGGGGCGTGTGTATTTTTTTAAGGCAGGATGCCGGCCATGGAACATTTTGTGAGACATCCTGAGCCCTGACAGCACCAGTGAAATTCTGACATAGTTAGTCCTGGGTGATAAATCAGTGTTTCATTTCCTGCTTTGGAATTCTTTCCAGTCACAAGAACTTCGGTGTCTCCAGGCCCATGGCCAAAGTTTGGAGAATTATACTCATTCTCACCCACGTGGACAGCAGCATTCATTTGCCAAATGGAAGGTATTTGGGCTTGGAGTGTTTTCTTCTTCCTTCTCCTTCTTCTTAAGCTTTTACCAGGGAGGTTTTTGAAGGGTGTCAACCTATAGAGAAAAGCATCAATCATAGGTTGACCCTGAACCTCAGCATCAGCTTCTGCACCAATAATCTAGAGATCAAACTGGGCTGAAAGCCAAGAAGTTAGGAGGTACACAGGCTCCCAAAATGTGCTCTGACATTAGCATCAGGTACTTTCTAGAGAATAGTTAGAAGCGCAGGCTAAGCAGGCCACATGGCTCATGCCTGTAATCTCAACACTTTGGGAGACCAAGTTCGGTGGGTGGCTTGCAGCCAGGAGTTGGAGACCAGCCTGAGCAACATAGTGACACCTTGTCTCAACAACTAAAAAAAAAATTAGCTCGGCATGGCGACGCGTGCCTGTAGTCTTAGCTTCTCAGGAGGCTGAGGTGGGAGAATCAATTGAACTCAGGAGTTCGAGGCTGCAGTGAGCCATGACTGTCTCAGTGCACTCCAGCATAGGTAACAAAGCAAGACCCCGTCTCAAAAAAAAAGAAGCAGCAGCAGCAGCTACGGGCTAGAGGAGTCAGATATATTATTATTGAAAGAATACATTTCCTGTTTTCATTTTATTGGGAACTTCAAAGAAAAGGAAGAGAGAGACAGACTGATTCCCAAGACAATCGTGATGTAGACTCCCAACAAGCTGGGGAATTCTGGACGGTGAAGGGGTGGACTGTGAGGCTCAGACCAGGCCAAAGTCAAAGGCATCAGGGTTGTCCTGAAAATAGAGATTCAAGAAACCCTGGAAAACACACTTATCCGTGAGAAGAGCACAGACTGTAGGGTCCCGCTTCATGGCTGATATCCAGAGCCGCAGGGCTGGCGTGTGGCTCAGGCAGCTGCAAGACAGGAAAGTAGCGTCAGCACAGCGCTGGGGGAGGCATCAGGAAAGGGGAATGCATGTTGCTTTTTAGATTTGTGAGATATGAAAAACGGGTTATTTTGGGGGAGTTATCTTATTATCAAGTGAGAATGATAACTTCCTGGAGGAAAATCTTATTTTTTGAATAGCTGAATGTGTAGACTTTGTTGTTGCTTCTAATAATACAGTGAAATACACTGGACTGACGGCTCTGGGAAAATAACCTGTCTGTGCTTCATTGGGTTTTTTGGGGCTTCGTTGTTTTTTAATATACATATTTGTAAAGCTTGAGAAACTTACACATGCTTCACTGTTTGCCAACAAAAAGACAACCTTCTAAAACAAACACTCTTGGGTCATTCTCAGAGTTTACTTTAGGAGATAGAAAAAAAATAAAGACATATAATTTCCGAAACATTTTTTAAATGAATAAAACAACGATGAAACTTGAAATCATGGAGCTGACAGGGCCCTTTCAAAGACTGACCAGGACATTTGGGTCTGGGGTTTATAAAGCGACAAGCTGAAGAAAACAGGAGTGGGCTGTGGGAAATCCAGGGCTAGAAGGTTTCCTAACCTGTGGTCCCATGCTCTGTCTTCAGAGGATACAGCCTTTTGTAAATTTTATGTTTGAGATTGAGTTTAAAATATCCTGACATGTCATATCTGATCTCCTTCAAAGACAGCTGAAGTCGGAAGTGCAGGAGACAGTGTCTGGGTGGGCTCCAGTTATGAAGGTGCAGACACAGTTCTGCTTCAGCAGGGCCAGATTTCCAAGCACCAGAAATGTCCAGCACCCACCATGAGGGTGGCTTGGATCAGGGTGGGCGTCTGCACACATCCAACTTCTCTGAGCTTTGAGGTAACAGAGCACTGTTCTGCCCAGCACCCTACACAGCTATTTCTTCTGCTTTAATGTCCCTGCACTTCCATAGTGTGTCATTGCCTTTGTGTTTGTATGTTCCAACACCAAGCATATATTACTATACACATCTTTTTATAAGGTTATTTCTATCTGGGGGGAAGATTCCTCTGGGCAATGAGACACGACTAAGGTATACGGTGTCCACTGGGGGACCCAGCAGGACCAGGTGGAGGCGTTGGACGCCGTGACAATGACTCTCCACCTGCTCTCACACAGGCTGTGTGGGGGCGCTGGTGAGGAGAGCAGGCTCTGAAGTCTGTGGGAGGCTCCTGGACTAGGGGGTCTTATCTGCAGAAATGCAGGTAAAGTGTGGGTCTTAAGTTAACGGTGGAAAAGCACACGTGTTTTTAACAAGGAAGCACACACTACGGTTTAGAAACCTGATTCACTTCACAGACACTCTGAAACATGTCTACAGGGGGCACGCAGACCATCTTAACCATTGTTACTCAGTGTGACTCCGGGAATTTACCACCGCAAGGTCAAATGTCTTACTCCGCTATCCCATACACATCCAGCCGCTCAAACCAGGGCCAGAGGAGGTAATCAATCATGGATATACAGGCTCCACCAAAGAAGGTGGTGTTCTGATACTCAAGAATCTAAAAATGGAAACAGAACAAAAGCAAGTAAGTTTAGATATCTGCTGACATGTTTATAGACACTAAATGCAAATCTCAAACTAATTCTCAGAAAGGGAAAACTGAGGCCTCTATCCTTCTCCCTCTGGTTAGGAGAATGCTTCCTCCCTTTCTCTGAGATTTCCTCTGCCTCTTTGAGGGTCACACTCCTGGCCACCTCTGTCCCTTCCCTCCTTTCAACACTAGAGTGACAATGTGGCTCATCTGATTGGAGAAACTGGAAAAACAACCCCCGCAGAGTAGCCCCGCCCCTCCCTCTTAGCCTGGAGCAGCTCCTCCATGTCCTAAGCCTTCCAAGGACGAACTGAGCCCTGGACAGAGGAGGCTCCACCTCAGGCCAGCAGTGCCCATTACTTGAGGACAAGGGGAGCCTCAGCCTGTTGTTGAAGGGCAGCACCAGGAAGTCCACTTAGAGCCTCCCATTCTCCAAGATCTGCTTTATCAATAAGAAAGGGGATGCTGTAATTTCCATGCCTTATTATTTTATCTTCTCAATTCAAAACTAAGGCAGGAAAGAGCATCCTATTTAATAGGCCTCCTCAAATTCCAACCTTGTGTTTTTCTTCTGCTGCTTTTTTTTTTTTTTTTTTTTGAGATAGAGTCTTGCTCTGTCACCCAGGCTGCAGTGCAGTGGATCAATCACAGCTCACTGCAGCCTCAACCCCCTGGGCTCAAACAATCCTCCCACCTCAGCCTCCCAAGTATCTGGGATTACAAGTGCAGGCCATCATACCTGGATGATTTTTATATTTTTCTGTAGAGATGGGATCTTGCCATGTTGCCCAGGGGTCTCAAACTCCTGAGCTCAAGGGATCCTCCTGTCTTGGCCTCCCAAAGTGCTGGTATTACAGGTGTGAGCCACTGCACCTGGCCTCCAACCCTGTGTTTCTACCACACTTTCTTTTTTCATTTGAGCTTTTCAAAGTTCACACTTGTTGGCCACTCAACACTATTACTTAATGCATTAAAATAAAACTTCTCATTCCCAAATGAGACAAATCAACCCAGATAGATGGACTGTAAGGAAAACAAACTCTCAACAGACAGGTAGCCAAAGACAGCCCCAGAAAAGTACCTGCAAATTTAAAAAAGCAAAAGTGTTTAGCAGAGGTTACTGTTGGTCCAGGTCTTTCCAAAGAGAAAAGTATGGCATGAATTACCTGGTTAAATCAAGCAAGCTACTCATTTGGACCTATATAACTCATAATCAACTCAATACCGCCCTAAAGCTATCGATCTTGATTGCTGGGCCCAGGTGAGTTCTGGAAATAAGATATGCTGGTGTTTTCATCTGGAAATATCAGGGTTCTGGTGAGGGACAGGGGGCAAGAGGACCAGAATTAAGCTGTGAATTGGGGTTCCAGGCAGGGATGACACTAGCTGCCAGGAGACACTCAGGCTTGCTTCTTCACATGCCAGGCCAGCTTGTTGACTCTCCTGTGGGGGTGGTCCAGACTTGTAGGTACAGAGGTGAGCTCGGGAGCCAGCAGACCTGGTCCTGTGCTGTGTGCTGAGCCTGACCTCTGATTCAGCATGGAACCCAGGGCAACTTACCTCTTCCGCAAGCTTCCATGTTCTCATCTGCAAAATGGTGGTAATGTTAGTGTCCACCACGGAGGTTATGGTGAGGCGTAACATCACTGTGTATAAACACTCTAGCCCCACTCAGTAAATATGAGCTCCTGTGATGAGTAGAAACACAGGCCCCTGAAGGTGACACCCACAGAAAGCAAATCCATCCCTGATAGAAAGGATCAATGGGCTCCTCAACCTGCCACCCCTTCTCAGAGGGGCTGCCCTAAAGCCTACATCTTCAGACCTCCCAGTGTGGCATAGAAGAGTCCCCCTGATCACTGTCCTGGAAGTCTGAAAAAAAAATGTTAGGTGGCATCACCTTGTTCAAGGAAGCTAGCAGGATGGCACTACAACAGCAGAGTCTAACCAGTGAAAACTCAAAACAGAAGCTATTTATAGTCAGGTATAAATAAAATTTGGTTAGAGGGGGAAAGGAACAACTCATCCAATTTTTATGGATTCCAGAAGGCTCCAGTCTTTATGTTCAGGAACAGATGATCACTACTCAAACTCTTGTCACGGGCTTTGGAATGTGTGCCTCCAGCTTGTTACTGGACTTCACGGCACAAATCAGAACCAAATCTCCACCAAGCAACTCCAGAACGTCTATATAGCTCTTCTGCTTTACAGAGCAGAGGTGCTCTTGGAAAAGTCTTTGTCAAAACAAATCATAAATAGACATTTAATGGAAGCCATGGTGGATCCTTTGGTGAAATGATTAGGGAATTTTTAAAATGAATAACTGCTTAGTAACTCATGTTTATTTAGTGTATATCTCCAAAGCTTTCCACTTACTCAAAGTAGGAGTATGCCTCTAAATATACAAGATCTGATGGATACTATTAATTTATACATTAACATTCATAAAATAACCCAACCCTTATCAAGGTACTTGGCACAATAAAAAGTTGAGATGAGCATTAGGAATAAATGGATTAGCTATCCTTCCCCAGTCCCCTCCCCTCCCCAGTAAATGCACATACACATTTCCCTCACATTTTCCAAGTGTGTCTTGAAACCACTCACATTAAAACTACTTGCATTTCTTAAAGCAGCTGCAGATTATTGAGCCCCATCCCAGACAGGTATTTCTGTACCAATTTCAAGTAGGGCAAGTCTAAAATCCCAACAGAAAAGCTATCTTTCCCTAAATTAGCACAAAGTGCTCACTCCTTTAGAGACACAGAACATCCTGGACAGGCCTCCCTGAAGGTTTGCTGAAGTCTTCAGGAGTCTTGATAGGAGAGTTCCCTTCTGAGCAAACCTGGAATCTTCTAGACACGTAAAATTACTTTTCCCCTTAAGAATCCTAGAAAATTGGGACTGGAAGGGCCCCTGAAACTCATCTAAGTCTGACCTCCTCATTTCACCATTTATTTCTACCATGCTCTTACACAAAGGATTAGAAGTGTACAGTAAAAATGTGCACTACATACTAAATATGAAAAATAGTAAAATACTATAATCAGTGAAAATGAAAGCTGGAACAGAAAGTCAAAAACCAGGAAGGAAAACAGTAACAAGATATCAAGTCCTGGGTCCTGCAGAGTTCCTTCAATAAAGCCTTGAATTTGACTCTTGGGTTTTCTGGCAGCCGAAGGGGAGAGGATAACATGCTGGGGCTGTGATTCTTGTCTCCCAAGGGGAAGCACAGGGAGGCTGGCTATACAGAGGAGGAAAGCCAGTCCCAGGGAGGTTACAGGGCCCTCCGGTTCACACCAGTGCTAACACACAAATCATATTTTCCTAATTCCCAGACTAGTGTCAACACTTACATCATTCAATTTCAAATATATATATTTTAGAGCCTAATTTAAAACTTCCTCAAATTGCTTGAACCCAGGAGTTTGGGACCAGCCTGAGAAACATGGTAAAACCTCGTCTCTACAAACAGTACAAAAATTAGCCGGATGTGGTGGTGAGTATCTATAGTCCCAGCTACTAAGGAGGCTGAGGTGGGAGGATCGCTTGAGGCTGGGAGGTCGAGGCTGCAGTAAGCTGTGAACATGCCACTGCACTCCAGAACAAGACCCTGTCTCAAAAAACAAAAACAAAAAAATTGGCCAGATACGGTGGCTTATGCCTGTAATCACAGCAATTTGGGAGGCCGAGGTGGGCAGATCACTTGACCCCAGGAGTTTGAGACCAGCCTGGGCAACAGGGTTAGACTCCATCTCAAAATAAATAAATAAACAAAATAAAATAAAATAAAGCTTCCTCAAGTCTCTTGTGAATTCTTTTCTGTAAGAATGAGAAAGAATACCATGACCTGTTATCTTGATATGGTTTTCTTTCCTGATTTTTGACCCTCTGTTCCAGCTTTAAATTTAAGTAACAGCAAAAAGCTTGGAACCAGCAAACTTTGAAAGCTCCTCCTTCTCTACAGCCGAGGACTGTGAGAATTGCCTCCTTAGTCTCACTCTTTCTTGCTCTCTGAATCAGAAGCTCAAGCCAAAGCAACTGACAGAGGGATGAGACATTCCAACACTCATGCTGAAAGAGCTTATCAGAATTCTCCCCTTCCTGTTTTATTCCACTGATGAGCAGGTCTTCAGGCAACTTTACTAAAATAGTTATTTCTTGTACTCAATTTAAAACAAGTCCCTTGCATTTACAGCCAACTACTCCTCTGAAGAAATTGTAGAATAGAGGCAGAGGCAAAATAAACTGACAGTCTTAACTTCAAATGTCTTGTCTTTCTTAAGGGTTTTATCATCAGGAACAGAATAAGAAGTGGGTGTTAGACCTAGATCCACTTAGCAGTAGTTATGTTAACATCAAATCCGTCATTTTAAAGAATTCTATGTTCTCCCACCTGATTATAAATCACATATATACAGCCAGGCACAGTGGCTTGTGCCTGTAATCCCAGCACTTTGGGAGGCTGAGATGGACAGATTGCTTGAGTCCAGGAGTTCGAGACCAGCCTGGGCAACATAGCGAAACCCCGTCTCTACAAAAACACTAACTGGGCATTGTGGTGTGAGCCTGCAGTCCCAGCTACTCGGGAGGTTGAGGTGGGAGGACCACCTGAGCCTGGGAGGTTGAGGGTGAAGTGAGCAGTGATCACGCCACTGCACTCCAGCCTGGGTGGCAGAGCAAGACCCTGTCTCAAAAAAAGAAAAAAATATATATATATTGGTTTGGTGGTCCGGCACTGTGGCTTATGCCTGTAATCCCAGCGCTTTGGGAGGTCAAAGTGGAAGGATCTCTTCAGGCCAGGAGTTCAAGACCAGCCAGGGGCACATAGTGAGACCTCGTTGTTTATTCTTTCATTTTACAAAAAATAAAAAAATTAGCCAGGTGTAGTGGTACCCAGGAGTTTGAAGCTGCAGTGAGCTATGATTGCATCACTGCACTCCAGGCTGGGCAACAAACACAGCAAGACTCCATCTCAAAAGACAGAAAAAAAAAAAAGATATTGGCCATTCTTAACGTTGAATAGTTCCCTCACAATGGCATCCCTCACTATCAGAACCACTGTCATTTATTTGTATGCGCAAGCAAAGCAAAATAGCCTATCTAGAAAGAGCTTTTCTTCAAAGGCCCCAGGTATCCCCTATAAGGCTTCTACAAATGGCAGAGGAGGGAACTGAGGCTCTAGCTTCTGGCCCTCAGATTTTCTGGAAACACTGACACATTTTCAATTCAGGCTTAAGAATTCAACACGTTTGTTGGAGTCTTTAGTACCTTCAATAAAAGAGCTCCTTTCTAATGCAAAATGGTACCTTCCAGACATGTAAAATTACTTCCCCTTTATAGATATTTTGCAGAAAGGTGTTTGACCTTCTGGAATATTAGAAAAATCTATTTTAATGGACTAGGCGTGGTGGCTCACGCCTGTAATCCCAGCATTTTGGGAGACCAAAGCGGGTGGATCACAAGGTCAAGAGTTCGAGACCAGCCTGGCCAATATGGTGAAACCCAGTCTCTATTAAAAACACACACACACAAAAATTAGCTGGGCATTGTGGCGCATACTTGCAGTCCCAGCTACTCAGGAGGCTGAGGCAGAAGAATTGCTTGAACCCAGGAGGCAGAGGTTGCAGTGAGCTGAGATCACGCCACTGCACTCCAGCCTGGGCGACAGAGTGAGACTCCGTCTCAAAAAAAAAAAAAATCTGTTTTAAAATTTTCTGTTCTCCAATTCACTGAAAAATAAGACTACGGACGTAATGAGGGGTAGACGGCAAGCAATGCAAAGGCACTGCTTGGTAGAACGGGGGTGTACTGTTCCCAGGCCCTGCACGTGAGAAGCCTAGCTGGAAAGGCACCTCATCTTCTTCGAGGGCCCCTCGGGCGCCCCTAGAAGGACGAAGGAGAACGTCAGCGTTTTGAGGTGGGCCCTAGAACAAAGGGGAAGGAGGAAGCGCGCGGGGCTCCCCCTGGTGGCCATCAGTGAGAGGCACGTTGGCCGCGGCTCCCCAAGAACGTTCAACAGGAAGAAGAAATCTGCGAAGTTTTTGGGAGAGAAAGAAGATCATTAAGAGAAGCGAATCCCAGACTTCTCCAAACCAGGCATTCAAGAGAGCTCCAGTCTTCAACTCTTTGGTTCAGCCTCAATCATTGAGCTTCAAACCTTGAAGCGGCTACCTCACCTTCACCACCATCTACATCATTGCCAAGAAATCCCAGGTCCCCAATCCCAAAAGAGTGTGGTGGCTCCCAGTGGGGGGCTGCTGTACTTGCTGGAGAAGGAAGAAAGAGTTTTTCCACATGAAAATAGTTCTGAAAAAGCAGAAGCCATCCCCTACTCTCTGCCCCCGAAAAAAAAGCAGAAGCCATCCTCCACCTTCTGCTGCCCCTAAAAAGACACAAAACTACCTGCCAGTACATCAGCAATACTGGCCCTTTTCCAGAAGCAGCAGAAAAGTACTCAACGCCAGGGCAGAAATCTTTTATTAATATTTTTTTTTTGTGGGCACATAGTAGGAATATATGTTTATGGGGTACATGAGATATTTTGGTCCAGGCATGCAATGTGAAATAAGCACATCATGAAGAATGGGGGCTCCACTCCCTCAAGCATTTATCCTTAGAGTTACAAACAATCCAATTACACTCTAAGTTATTTTTAAATGTGCAATTAAGTTATTATTGATGATAGTCACCAGGTGGTGCTATCAGATAGTAGGTCTTATTCATTCTTTCTATGTTTTTTGTACCCATTAATGATCCCCCACCTCCCTGGCAGCCCACATTACCCTTCCTAGCCTCCGGTAACTATCCTTCTACTCTCTATGTTCATGAGTTCAATTGTTTTGATTTTTAGATCCCACAAATAAGTGGCAACATGCGATGTTTGTCTTTCTGTGCCTGGCTTATTTTACTTAACACAGTCATCTCCGGTTCATCCATGCTGCAAATGACAGGATCTCATTCTTTTAATGGCTGAATAGTACTCCATTGTGTATATGTACTACATTTTCTTTCTTCCTTTTTTTTTTTGAGACAGAGTATCACTCTGTCACCCAGACTGGAGTGCAGTGGTGTGATTCTCAGCTCCCTGCAACCTCTGCCTCCCAGGTTCAAGCAGTTCTCCTGCCTCAGCCTCCTGAGTAGCTGGGATTACAGGCATGCACCACCAGGCCAGCTAATTTTTGTATTTTCAGTAGAGACAGGGTTTCACCATGTTGGCCAGGCTGGTTGTGAACTCCTGACCTCAAGTGATCCGCTAGCCTCTGCCTCCCAAAGTACTGGGATTACAGGAGTGAGTCACCACACTCAGCCTGTACCACATTTTCTTTGTCCATTCCTCCGTTCATGGACACTTAGATTGCTTTCAGATCTTAGCTATTGTAAACAGGGCTGCAACAAACTTAGGAGTGCAGGTATCTTTTTGATACTAATTTCCTTTCGTTTGGGTGTGTACTCAGCAGTGGGATTGCTGGATCATATGGTAGCTTAATTTTTTGTTTTTTTTAGGAACCTCCAAACCATTCTTCATAATGGTTGTGCTAATTTACATTCCCGCCCCAGTGTACAAGGGTTCCCTTTTCTCCACATCCTCATCAGCATTTGTTACTGCCTGTCTTTTGGATATAAGCCATTTTAACTGGGGTGAAATGGTATCTCATTGTAGTTTTGATTTGCCTTTCTCTGATAATCAATGATGCTGAGCACATTTTCCTATGTCTGTTTGCCATTTGTGTGTCTTCTTTTGAGAAACATCTATTCAAGTCTTTTGCAGGGCAGAAATAAATTTTGAGTTCCTAAAAGATAAACAGAGGTTCTCAAGATTTCAAACCTCAGATCCCTGCTAAAATTATATAGCTGAGGCTGAGCTAACCATGTGATGAACCAGTTCCCTGTAAAACCAACCTAGGGTGTGGAACAAACCTAGGGCATATTTAAGACCATTTTCTCCTCTGGGAAGGAGCCTTAAAAGCACGACCTGCAGCAGAACGGGCCCCTCCTGCTGCCCATCAGTTATGACCTAGATTCTCCTATGAAGATGTGGAAGACAACTTGTCAATATTTCGGGATTAAAGGACCACTCCAAAAATTCTATGCTGGCATCCTTGTAATGAGCTATTTCTTTTGTTCAAAATATATTCGTAGGGCTGAGCTTGGTGGCTCATACCTGTAATCCCATTACTTTCGGAGACCAAAGTGGGAGGATCACTTGAGCCCAGAAGTTCGAAACCAGTCTGGGCAACATGGCGAAATCCCATCTCTACAAAAAATACACAAAATTAGCCAGGCATGGTGGTAAGTACCTGTAATCCTAGACACTCAGCAGGCTGAGATGGAAAGATCACCTGAGCCTGGGAGGTGGAGGCTACAGTGAGCCATGATCATGCCACCGCACTCCAGCCTGGGCGACAAGAGTGAGACCCTGTCTCAAAAATAAAAAACAAAAAGACCACAAAATATTTGTATGGTAGTGTGGGGGGGGAAAGCTAGGAGGGCAATGCTTGACCAGTCAAACGTCTGTAAAGCGATTGGTGGTGGATGAAAATATAAATGACTATTTATCAAGTCTGAAATGGGGAGAGAACTTCCTACACATAAAACAGTGGAGGGAATCATAGCAGGAAAGCCTTACAGTACAATACTTTCAAATGCTCTACTTCCACATGCAAAATATATCAGCTAAATTAAAAGTCAAAAGAAAAGAAAATGTGTTTTAAAACCAGTCAAACATCCTTTCTATGCAAGGAACACTTTAAAAGGAGCTTTACAAATCAACAAGGAAAATTAGTAAGACTCTGCTGGGCAGACAGGCAAAGCCCCTGTACTGAACAGACAAGTTTTATAAGACCAGGAGCAAGAGGTGACATACTTTGGGGGATTACCTTCCACTTCCCTGGCAATCAAACAAATATGCATTTGGTCAACAACGAGGAACTACAGTATATCTCCACTGCGAATATTACTTAACAAGCAAATATCTTTTTGAATGAAATCTCCCACCAGTGAAAAAGAGACAGGGCAAAGGGCATTTTCACATACTGCTGGTGAGGGGCAAACACCACAAGTCTTTTGGGAAGCAATTTAGTGAAATACAGCCCAAGCCTCCAACATGCTCATCATACCCTTTGATCTAGAAGTTCCACTCCTGAGAGTCCAGCTTAAGAACATAGTCTAAAATAGAGAGAATGCTTTTTATGCAAAGAAGCTGTTGTTCCCTGCAGCCTCGCTGAAAATGGTAAAGGACTGGAAACCATGTAAACACACCTACTTAGTGTGCTGGATAAATAACTTTATGGTTTATAAACATGGCAAAGTATGCAGACATTAAAAGTGTCTTTTTCTACTTTTAAAAATTACATATGTAATACAGAAATACATTTCCATCATTTTTTAAAAAAAATTCAAACACAGAAAACAGTGTAAAAGGCAAAATCTTCCCTCCCCATCCCTGCCCTTAACCACTTTTCTTTCCCACCCCAATTCTAATCAGTCCCCTTCCCAGTGTGAGACACTATCAGGAGGTGGATGTGTTTCTCTCTAAATATTTTTCCAGCCATTTATTTACACGTATATGCACACCTGCATGGTTAAGTTTTGTTTTCTTCTACTAAAATGGGATCATACCACCTGTATTACTGTGTGATTCATTCAATATTTCTAGGCAATCTTTTAATGTCAGTACACATAGATTTACCTCATTCATCTTAAACCGTTCCACAGAATTTCACAAGACGGATATGATTTACTTAACCACTCACCATCTAATGAATATTGTTTCTAATTTGTCACCATCACAAATAATGCTGCTGCTCTAAGAAACACTTTTACACATGTAAATAAACATTTATAGAGTTTATAAAAATTGGCCAGGCATGGTGGCTCCCACCCGTAATCCAAACATTTTGGGAGGCCAAGGCAGGTGGGTCACTTGAGCTCAGGACTTTGACACCAGCCTGGGCAACAGAGGGAGACCCTGTCTCTACAAAAGTTAAAAAGAAAACTAGCTAGGCATGGTGGCACACACCTGTAGTCCCGGCTACTTGGGAGGCTGAGGTGGGAGACTCCCTTGAACTCAGGAATTCGAGCTTACAGTGAGCCATGACTGCACCCTGTATTCCAGCCTGGGCAACAGAGTAAGACCCTGTCTCAAAATAAAAAGGCAAGGGGTGTGGGGAATCTTTACATCATAATAGTAACCAAGTTTCAACTACATAAAATATACAGAAAAGGACAGAAAACAAAAACAAAAAAAGTCCCCAAGATATTAACAGTAGTTGTTTCCGGGTAGTGGGATTATGATTTTTTTCCCTTAGTTTCTATATTTTCCTGTATTTTCCAAATTCTCTCTAATGAACAAGTACTGCTTTATAATTGGAGGAGAGTAAAATTAATTTTTAAATAATAAGAATAATTATTATTCTATTATTTATGTGATGGGAGAGGGTATATTTAAAGGCTATTGAAAGAAGTACAGCAAATATCAGTTTATCTAGAAAGCAGCTGTCAGAATTGGATGATGAATGAAGTAACTGAACTAGCAACAGCACTAATACACTTAACGAGGCATCCTGAGTCAGGGATAACCAGTTCCCGAGTGTGAAAGAATGGTGGTTACAACTAAAACAGCATGTTAGTAGACATGCTGAATCAGCTAGCAAATCCAAGAGAAATGACAACATACGTTCATGCAAAAACTTTCACAGTGTTCACAGCGGCATTATCCATATTAGCCAAAGAGTGGAAACTTGCCAGACATGGATAAACAAAACGTGTGTATTCACACATGGAATATTATTCAGCCATAAAAAGGAATGAAAGATGAACCTAAAGAAAGTTACGGCATGTAAAAATAGCTAATGAAGGCTACATATTGTATGATTCCACTTATATGAAGTGTCTAGAATAAGTCAATCCACAGAGACAGAAAGCAGATTAGTGGTTGCGTACGGCCAGGAGGATCGAGAAGAAATGGGAAATGACAGCTTAGAGTGAGAAGTTTCTTTGGGGAATGATAAAAAAATGCTCTGAAATTAAATAGTGGTGATGGTTGCACAACTGTCTTATACCAAAAGCCACTGAATTGTACCCTTGAAAAGGGTGAATTTTGTGGCATATGAATTATATCTGAATAACTCTGTTATTAAAAATAGCTGGTAACAATGAATTTAGTTTGTGGACATGTTAACTTAGTTGATAAAAAATTTAGCTTGTAGTCTGCTATATATAAAAGGCTACAGAAAATTATTTTCAGTGACGAATTAACCAGGTGTAAACTTTCTTTCCTTTCTATCCTGGTGATATCAAAGGAGAAACACTTAAAGAATATATAAATAATTTCTTCACTGGAAATTAATAAAAATTGAGAAAGAGCAAAGGGGAAATTAAACTAAGACAATATACTCTAACTTGGATAAATGTCTTTTTTGATGAGAAGAAAGGACAGATTAAAAATTAAGATTACCAGGTGCAGTGGCTCATGTGTGTAAACATAGCACTTTAAGAGGCTGAAGTGGGAGGATCACTTGAGCCTAGGAGTTCAAGACCAGCCTGAGCAACATAGTGAGATCTTGTCACTACGAAAAATTAAAACAAACAAAAACAAAACAAAAAATAGCAGGGCATGGTGGCCTGCACCTGTGATCCAGCTACTCGGAAGGTTGAGGTGGGAGAATCACTTAAGCCCAGGAGGTTGAGGCTGCAGTGAGCTGTGATTGTGCCACTGCACTCCAGCCTGGGTGACAGAATGAGACCCTGACTCAAAAAATAATAATAATTAAGATAATGGAGGCAGGCTCGGTGGCTTGAGCCTGTAATCCCAGCTACTCAGGAGGCTGAGATGGAAGTGTTGCTTGAGCCCAGGAGCTCAAGACGACAGTGAGCCTTGACTGTGTCACTGAACTCCAACCTGGACAATAGAGGGAGACCCCCATCTCTGAAAGAGGAAGAGAAAAGAAAATAATTAAAAAATTAAGATTATGGGTAAAATTTAGAATCAATAAAGTATTTAACTACAGATGCTCCTGAGTGATGCACACATAACTTACCGCAAATTCGGACTCATGCAAACTGCTACACGTAAGGCACATAATCAAATTTGGCAATGTGGGAAACTCTGCATGGAAATGCAAAGTGAAGTACCCCAAGGCAGGTGGTTGAATGCCAAGAAGCAAAATCATAAAGTGCCCTGTGGCTGCCAGCAGACGAAGACTTCAGTTGCTGGGCCAGTTCTCATCCCTCAGTGCTACTTCAGCATTATTTATGTTATCCTCTCCCCCACTCTCCTTATGGAGCTCTGATGATGACGAAGAAAGGACCAAGCAACAGTCAAGAGTGCAGAACCAATTCATAAGCCACGAACACTTTTTAGATTTAAAGTAAAACTCTGTAGCCTCAAGGAAATCTGACCAAATCCTACCTTTCACTGCACTTGGGCTTGATTTGACTACTTCCATAATGAAAATATTTTTGGAGAGCACTGATAAAAAGTGACACCAAGAGGTCCTGCCACATTCAAATCCACAAAGATCAAATGAAGCCTGGCTCAAGTGCCATTTTGAAATGGGAATTGTAAAAGATATTAGAGAAAAATGTGGTTATATAACAAGCACAATAAATCTTTGATTTTGATGGAATTTAATTTTTTTTTTCTTTGAGACAGAGTCTCACTCTGTCATCCAGGCTGGAGTGCAGTGGCATGATCATAGCTCACTGCAGCCTTGACCTCCTGAACTCAAGTGATCCTCCCACCTCAGCCTCTCAAGTTGCAGGGACCACAGGTGTGCACCACATCCAGCTAATTTTTGTATTTTTTGTATAGATGAGGTTTTGCCATGTTGTCCAGTCTTATCTCAAACTCCTGGACTCAAATGACCTGCCTGCCTCAGCCTCCTAAAGTGCTGAGATTATAGGCATGAGCCACTGAACCCCCCTGAAACCAGATTAAAAAAAAAAAAACTTAAAAACTTAGACAAGGCACTTATTTCAAAAGAAGAAAGTGACAGAGTTTAAGGCCACCAAAGGTGAACTGAGCCTTTTGTTTGAGGATAACATAGCAGAAGATTAGGCATGAAATCTTGGCTTGCTTATTACTCAGAAAGACAATGTGTATCTAATATACTTTTAGCTCACATAAAATCCTGATTGTGCAAAACCATGTGAAAGAGTTGCATAAATCAGGGGATCATCTCCATTAGAATTATTCTGACAAATTTCAATTTCACTAGAATAAATATATTGGCATTTAAAGGAATGGATCATATAATTCAAGTTCACTGGTCATGTTTTCAGATTTCAATATTGCCTACATTGTAGTTACAATTCTTTTGCTTGTTTGTTTGTTTTTGAGACAGAGTCTTGCTATGTCACCCAGGCCGGAGTGCAGTGGCACGATCATAACTCACTGCAAGTTCAAACTCCTGGGTACAAGAGATCCTCCCGCCTCAGCCTCTAGCGAAGCTGGGACTACAGACACATGCCACCATGGCTAGTTAATTTTTTAAATTTTTAGTAGAGACATGGTCTCACTGTGTTGCCCAGGCTGGTCTTAAACTTCTGGCCTCAAGTGATCCTCCCTCCTTGGCCACCCAAAGTGCCTGGATTACAAGTGTGAGCCACCAGGCCCAGCTGTAATTACAACCCTTGTTAATATTCTATGAGACAAAACCACATTCAAACCTGTTAGGACAATGTGGAATACTCAGGGGTCCTTAAATAGCATCAGTGAAAGCTACCTACACTGAGGCTGGCTAGTGAAAGCTACCTACACTGAGGCTGGCTAGTGAAAGCTACCTACACCAAGGCTGGTTAATAACGGTGTTTCTGGGGCTCAGTTACTGAAGATAAAGTGAAATGTCTTATTTAATGACATGCTGGAGCTGCCCACATCTTTTGCCAGCTCTTGAGTTTAGAGATAGCATATTGGTAGCTCAAAATTAGCCTTGGTGGAAGTATTTACACTACCTAAATCAGCAAATGCTATAAATCAGTGCTTTTTCTTTTCTTTCTCTTTTCAGAGAAAATTGATTGTTAAATGTTTATCACCACACCACTGACGACATTCCTTATCTCTCTGGTTAAAGCTCATGGCCCATAAAACCATTCCAAAGGTCTAGCAGAGACCATACATTGCTCTTCTAAGCTCTGTCCACACATGAATATCCCATCAACACCTCAAATTTGACAAAATGTGTCCTCCCTTAAACTCCTAGTGAAAAGCATCACATTTACTGGCCACAAACTTGGAAACCATGCTCAATAACTCCTACTCCTTCTTCAGATTCCATCTCATCTTAGTGCCTCAAAATCTCTCTAATTAAACCTTCCTCTCCAACCTCTTTAGTGGGGTGCTCTTTGTCCCTTCCCTGTCCCTGTTCTTGGTCACTCTAATCCATCCTCTACACTACTACTGGGCTGAACATTTTTTTTTTTTAAGACAGGATTCTGTTATCCAGGCTGGAGTGCAGTGGTGCAATTATACCTCACTGTAGCCTCAACCTCCTGAGCTCCAGTGATCCTCCCACCTCAGCCTCCCAAGTACCTAGGACTACAGGCATGAGCCACCAGGCCAAGCTAACATTTTGTATTTTTTGTAGAGACGAAGTTTCGCCTTGTTGCCAAGGCTGGTCTCAAACTCCTGGGCTCAAGCAATACTCCCACCTCAGCTTCTCAAAGTGCTGGGATTACAGGGGTGAGCCACTGTGCCCAGTTGGGCTGAATACTTTTTTTTTTTTTTTTGAGACCGAGTCTCGCTCCGTCGCCCAGGCTGGAGTGCAGTGGTACAGTCTTGGCTTACTGTCACCTCCCCCTCCCAAGCGATGGGCTGAATACTTTTAAAAGCATGAAGGAGTACATCACTCTTCTGTTTGACAGTCTTCAGTTATTTACCATCAACTCTGAAATAAAGTACACATCCCTGGGCACAGCAGAAAAGGCCTTTTAGCTCTGACTTTGGTCCACCCTCCATGTTCGCCTCTTACTAATCACTCCCTCGCTGACAACCCCTCACTAGATATTGTTTGTCAAACATACCAGACTCTCGCCCTTGTGCCTCTAATTCATCCTAAGAGTCAACAGAGGCATTATCTACCCCCATACACCAGCCTTCTCATATGCATGTCTCCAGCCTAGCATTCCACACAGCCAGGTTTTAAATGGGCTTAACAGCCTATCTCCTCGTCCAGGCTTTGAGCCCCTTGAGAGTATTTTGTTGAAAAATATTAAGTTTATGAATATTGATGAATGCTGAGTGTATGACAGAATATATTGTTTGCTAGGAAGAACGATGGCAAGGAAAACCTAGCCGACCCCCTCCCAAGCGGTAAACCACTTGGGACATTCCAAAGTGGCAGGACAATGTATAAATATCATACACTGGTTAAAACAATTCTTTGAGATATCTGACCCTGCCCCTATGGCTTCCTCATGGAGAATACCTTTTAGTTTGTCTGTATTTAGTGGTAAATGGGTAACAGCTGCCTATTTGGTATATTTTTGAGTTATGAGAAAATACAGAACACCTCTTTGTTAATCACCTGCTAAGAGAGAATAAATACATGGATCAGAATCTGCTCAGGGCCTTCAGCGTGGAATGCTGTCAGCCCCTGAGGCTCTCAGTTCGGAAGGCTGCTGGTCCCCCGGGTAAACCCACTTTACTGTTCTATCTGGGTGTCTGCTCTCATTGCCTTCAGCACTGCCTGCGGGATGGGGTGGGGGGAAGGGGGGTCCCTCTGGCTAAGCTGGTTCTCAGTAGTATCTAATTTGTTTTACTCCTAATACCTAGTTCTGAGCTTTTACAGAGAGGCCACTCCAATTTGCAAAACAGGACTAGTACCATTTGTACCCAAGAAGGTTGTTAGAAAGATTAAATGAGATAATGTATGCAAAGTATTTGCAGTAACATTCATGGCACAAAATACTGGTTCCCTTGCCCTGGAAAAGACCCCTGATTGAAGAACTGTATCTCCATTACAATCCTATACTTTCATGTAGCAATCTGTAATTTAGAAAGTTCATCCATCATCCAAATGGAGGTAGGAGGGAGACTGATGAAAATGTGTCAATTACTGTATCTTTGAATTCAAAGGGTTTTTTTTTTCTCAGTTCCTTTCCGCGGTCTAGTACTTATTTATCTGTGAGAAGATCACTAGGCATGAAGGGGTCCATTCAGCTGATCTTTAAAATAAAGACTATACATTCTCTATTCACACGATGTTTCAAACTTCTTTTTTAAAGCAGCAGCCTTCCTCTCTCCCCAAAATCTTATTAGATGTCAGGCTGAACATGGTGGTTAAAGGCAGTGTTGACCTGAGTGAAGCAGTGTCTGGAACCATCTACCAGGCTCCCACTTGCTGGGCAGTACCCTGCAGAACCCAGAGGCTCCAAGGAACACACATTTCAAAGCAATCCCCCATTTTACAGATGGGAAAACCAAGGCCCAGAAAGGTACAGAACCTTCCCCAAGGTTCTGGAATTAAGTAAGGCCAAGCCTAAGATCCAAGACTCTTTCCACCACATCATACGGCCTCTTCGGGGTCAAGGGCACAGTTGGTGACCTCAGGACAAAAGGTTGACATTTCCTACACATGTCCATTCGTCATCCATAAATACTCAACTGTACAAATCTAAGATAGGCAACTGGAAATGTCAATACATTTAATCTGTTTCCACTTGATAAATGTCAAATGGAAGAGTGTTAATAACCAGTCTTCCCTTAAGGGGGATAAACATCATATTCTCTGGCTGCCAATAGAGAAACCACTCACCCATAAGGGGAATTTATCAGTCTCTGGAACAAAATAAAGGAAGTCAAAGAACTGCCTTCCAGATTATTCTACAAGTACAGAGTAAATAGCTCCATTACTGCCAGGTTAATGAAGGACCTACTGGCAAAGAGTGCTCCTGTCACTCACACCCATTTTCCTCTTCTTCCTTAATTACAGACCCCTGATTTTATTCAGGGTATCCCAGCTAAAAGACTATCTTTCCCAGCCTTCCCTAAGATAGTTATGACCCTACAACTAAGTTCTGGCCAATGTAAACAGCCACTGGGTAGAATTTCTGGTAGGATTTAAAACCCTTTAAAGGGGCATAGCCATTTGCCATTTTTTTCTTTATATTCTCCTTTTCAGAGCCTGGAACTTGGATGTGATGGCTGCAGTGACAGCAGCTATCTTGTTATTTTGAGGATGATAGCCTTGTACTAAGTTGCGCTAAGGATGACAGGGCCCATAAAGAGAAAGAGCTTCAGTTCCTGATAACATCAGAAGAAGCCCTCAAAATAGGCCTGAACTGCCTACCTCTGGCTTTTTTTTTTTTTTTTTGAGTTGGAGTCTTACTTACTCTGTTGCCCAGGCTAGAGTGCAGTGGTGCAATCACGGCTCACTGCAGCTTTGATCTCCCAGGCTCAAGCAGTCCTCCTGCCTCAGCCTCCTAAGTAGCGGGTACTACAGGTATGCAACGTTATGCCTGGCTAATTTTTTAAAATTATTTTTGTAGGGGTGAGGTCTTGCTATGTTGCCTAGGCTGATCCTAAACTCCTGGGCTCAAGTGATCCTCCCACTTCAGCCTCCCAAAGTGCTGGGATCACAGGTGTGAGCCACCGTATGTGAGAGAATAAACCCTTATAACATGTGAGAGAATGTTATGTGAGAGATTAAACCCTTATGAACATGAATTTACAGTAGTTACACTCCCTTTACCAGCAGCCAAATACAATCCCTAACCTTTACAGACCTTGACCTCATTGACAGAAGCTACAGAAGCCACAGAAGCCATGCAGAGATACTCAGGGAGATGGGGTGACTCTGGGAAAGGAAGCAACTTGTGGCATGTCCTCCCAAATTCCTCATCAGATTTTCCAGAATAATTCCAGAGGAGGTTAGAGAAGGGCAAACATGCAATCAGATGATCAGAAGCCTGACTTATCAAAGTCTGGTGGAAAGAATAAGCCTGTGAAAGCAGGTGTCAGAGTGACCAGGTTAGTGACCCCACCTGGCTTCCTCTATTATAGCTGACCAGGAGAGGGACCCCTTTTTGTACCTCTTCCAGGTTGCAGAATTCCTGACGCAGGGCTGCCTTCAGGTCAGTGCATTCTCTCCCACATCTCAACGCTACCAGGCACTTCTTGGTTAATTGTGGGACCTAATCAGAGGACACAGGTTCTTAGTGGAGAAGTCTTCGGAAACTTCACGTTCCTGCTCTGCCTGAACAGGCAGCAAAGCTTTATAACTCCAGCCTAACAGGGTAACATCCACATACAGAATGCCCACTCCCTAGCACCTCGCTGTGAGGGGCACTAGGTTATCTCTGTGGTTCCAGGAATCTACTTCTCAGTAGGAATGTACTTCTCATAGTACCCTGGGAAAACAGGGTGCTTTGGGAGGGTTTCTCCAGTGCTTCTTAGCTGCTTGCATGTTATACATTCTTAGGTGGGGACACTCAACCTCTCTAAGCCTCAGTGTCCTCATCTGAAAAGTGGATACAATAGCAGTACCCACTTCAAAGGGCAGTTGGATTAAATGAGTTAGCCCCTACAAAGTAATTAGGGACAGTACCTGGCACATCATAAGTACTCAATATATGTCAGCTGTTAATATCATTGAGGTTTTTAAAAATTCCTTTTCAAAGACATCATCTTAAAATTTCTCCATTTTTTTCATTATCAAAGCGGCCACCATTTCTCTATTCTTCACATTTCCTGGACAGCAGGCGCTCTTATACCTCTAAAGAGCATCACAGCCGGGCACAGTGGCTCACATCTGTAATCCTAGCACTTTGGGAGGTCAACGCAGGCAGACCACTTGAGGTCAGGAGTTCAAGACCAGCCTGGCCAATATGGTGAAACCCCATCTCTACTAAAAATACAAAAATTAGCTAGGTGTGGTGGCATGCACCTATAATCCCAGCTACTCGGGAGGCTGAGGCAAGAGAATTGCTTAAACCCAGGAGGCAGAGGCTGCAGTGAGTGAGATTACACCATTGCACTCCAGCCTGGGTGACAGAGCAAGACTCTGTCTCAAAAAAAAAAAAAAAAAAAGCATCACCTTCTATGCGTAATCTTTATACTCCATTGTTTTTTACCTGAAGCCAGAGAAATACTCCCTTTAAGAATCACCAGTTTTCGGTTCTTTCTATATTCCTGCTTCAAGTCACACAGAGATTGCCATGTCATAACCATACCTCCTGAGATTGCCAGTTGAAATGGAGAAGTACCTAGCAGTTAAGCCTTTAACTTTAATATCAGTGGCGATACTCTACCCTAATTTCATGCTAGCTAATCTCCTGAGGCTTAATGGTTATCAAAACAAAACAGTTCACCAATGATTGGCTTTAAAATGGGTTGAGGTTTGGGAAAGACATACAAAATAAAATAGAGTGTGAGTGGATTTTTAAATTGAATATACCTTACAAAATAGCTCCAATAACATCTTTTGCCAAGCTCGTTGATAAGGGTCATATGGAAACAGCTTCCTTCCTGGATAAGCGTCATCCAGGTACTCACAAGCGATAACAGAGTCATAGATCAGTTGACATTGGCTGGTCTCCAAGACAGGAATTTGGCCAAAGGGTGCTTTGTGTAGTACCATTCAGGCTTGTTTTTCAGGTTAATGTTGACAACTTCATGTCTTAAAAAGCAAAAGGAAAACAAGACAGAATAAAAATGAGAGGCATCCGTAGGCAGGCACTCTTCTTGGAAGCAGAAGCAATCAGTTTAAAAGTTAAAATTTGCAATTAAGTTTTTTAAAGTTTAAGTTTTGTATAAAATACAAAACATCATCATCTTTCTTCCTGCCAGTAAGATGTGTTGGATGTTTTCTATGCCTTGTCTCAGTTGTTCCACATAATTCCCTAAGAAGTAGGCTTGCCTCATAGGAAAGAAGGCTCAAGGAGGTTGAATCTCACACCCAATACCACCCACTAAGAAGTAGCAGAGCCAGCCAGGCACCGTGGCTCATGCCTGTAATCCCAGCACTTTGGGAAGCTGAGGCAGGCGGCTCACCTGAGGTCAGGAGTTCAAGACCAGCCTGGCCAACATGGTGAAACCCCATCTCCACTAAAAAATACAAAAAATTAGCTGGGCATAGTGGCGGGTGCCTGTAACCCCAGCTACTTTGGAGGCTGAGGCAGTAGAATCACTTGAACCCGGGATGCGGATGTTGCAGTGAGCTGAGATCGTGCCACTGCACTCCAGCCTGGGCAAGAGAGGCTCCATTGGAGAAGAAGAGGAAGAAGAAGGAAGAAAAGAAGAAGAAAGAAGGAAGAAAAGAAGAAGAAAGAAGAAGAAGAGGAAGAAGAAGAAGAGGAAGAAGAAGAAAGGAGAAGAAGAGGAAGACGAAGGAGAAGAGAAGGAGAACAAGAAGAAGGAGAAGAAAAGAAGAAGAAGGAGGAGGAGAAGGAGGAGAAGGAGAAGGAGGAGAAGAAGAAGAAAAAGAATCATCAAGTAGTAGAGCCAAGATCAGAGCAAGGCAGACAGACTCAGAGCTCATACACTTAACCATGGCATGAGAGAGTTTAGCACATTTTACAGCTTGAAAATACAGAATATGGCAAATATTAACAATTAGGAGCATGAGTTCTGGCATCGGACTGGGCTGTCTAGCTTGGAACCTTAACCAAATTCCTAACCTCTCTGTCTTCAGTGTTCTTAGTTATAAAATGGGGGCTAATAATTACACCCATTTCTTGGTACTGTTGTGATGATCAAGTAAGTGAATATGTATAAAGTGTTTAGGACAGTGCCTAGCACATAAGCATGCAATAACTTTTTAATTCTTCTTCTAATTATCGGATGTTCAAATAATACCATTATTATTTAGATGTTCACATAATAATACCATTATTATTTAGGTAACTATAAAGTTACCAGAAGCATGAACATATGTTTAAAAAGACGAAAGGAGCTGGGTGTGGTGGCTCACGCCTGTAATCCCAGCACTTTGGGAGAGGCCAAGGCGGGCGGATCATTTGAGGTCAGGAGTTCAAGACCAGTCTGGCCAACATGGTGAAACCCTGTCTCTACTAAAAATACAAAAAAAAAATAAGCCGGGCATGGTGGTACCTGCCTGTAATCCCAGCTACTGGGGAGGGTGAGGCACAACAATCACTTCAACCCAGGAGGTAGAGGTTGCAGTAAGTCAAGATCACACCACTGCACTCTAGCATTGGTGACAGAGTGAGACACTGTCTCAAAAAAAAAAAAAAAAAAGAAAAGAAAAAAGAAGATGAAAGGAAACAAATGGGAACATTTGTTGCTTAGTCTAGGAAATTGTCTCAAAACCTATGGCAGATGCTGGACGCAGTGGTTCACACCTATAATCTCTGCACTGTGAGAGGCCAAGGTGGGAGGAATGCTTGAGCCCAAGAGTTCAAGACCAGCGTAGGCCACATAGCAAGACCTAAAAAATCTAAAGCAGTAGGTCTCAACCAGAAGTGATTTTTGCCCTCCTTCCCAAGGGACATATCACAATGTCTGGAGACACTGTTTTGTTGTCACAACTGGAGGTGGGGATAGGGAAGGGGGACTCTACTGTCACTGAATGGGTAGAGATCAAGGAGACTGCTAAACATCCAGCAATGCAAAGGGCAGCTTCTATCCCACCTCTCCAACAAAGAATTATCTGGCTCAAATAGTCAACAGTGCCAAGGTTGAGAAACCCTGCCCTAAAGAAATGCATCAGCTCCTAAGCTGATAATTTATCACCAAATGGGAAAAACATCCAATTATTGTTATTTTCCTCAAAAAACAAGTAACCTTGGGTCAACTTAATTTGAGCGAAAGGGAAGAATCTGGAAATATATGCCCTACATACTCAACGAGGCAGATTTACATAATTTTATTTAAAACATCTCTTTATTAGTCTCTGTATCTCTCTGACATGAGTCTGAAACTCGGAAGTCACCCCCTTGTGACGGACTCTCCAAGACAAGGGCTGGGAGCCTGGAGTGACACATTCTCAACACTCTAGCTTGGAGGCCAGCTGCACTATGCAGATCACATCCCAGCAAAGCTGCTCTGCCTTCCAAATCCAGACCCGCAGGAGCTAGTCTTGCAAACTTCCTTCTGGAATAATATGAAACAATCTCTTGATAGCAATTCCTTCTATGTAATTGTTTGGAAAGATTTGTTCATTCATTTAACAGATATTTTTTAAGCACCCACTATGTGACAGGCTCTCTTCTAGCTCATGAATAAAAGAGACAGAGTTCCTACCCTCGAAAACTCACATGGGTGAAGGGAGCTGGGGAGGGGAGATGGATGAACAAATAAGAAAATGTTGGATGCAGTAAGTTCAATAAAGAAAGGAAACAGAGGTACCTGAGATGCTTGAGGTGTGGTGGGAAACTACCTCTGTGGAGCAGGTAGGGGAGGCCTCAATAGCCTTGGCTGTGCCCTTCCTAAACAAACATTATGGGAGGAAAGCAGTTCACCAGCCCCGTCAGTTTACTCTGCTGCTGGCCTTGAAGTTTCATGCGTAAGTGTGACTCAGAAAAGGGCTCTGCATTTCAGTAGGGCCCGCTAAAAAAGTGCTCGCCCTTTGCTAATTATTTGTTGACAATGCCTCCGAAAAATGGGACAGGGAGCCCCTTCTAAAGTCTGAGCAGGGCGCCCCATATGTTAAACATTCCCGGGCTCCTGTGAGGGCTGGGTTTGCTGGGGAAGAGAGGGGCCTCTGGGTTTCCGCTTCTCACCTGATGCCTTTGGCTTGGAGAACGAGGCGGGTCCTGTGAGAACAGGGGGCAGAACCTCATGCTGTAGATGCGGATCAGGCCCTCTGGGACTGGCCCTGGGGGCTGGCTTCCTGCAGAGCAGCGGTGGAGGGCGACAGGGGAAGGAGAGGCTAGTCAGCCCGGTGGGGGAAGGAGCTCACTCACTTGCCCAGATCCCAGGATGGCTTTGCGAGCTCCAAGTCCCAGAGAGGACACTGCTGCACTTGGCTTTTCCGTGGGGAGCTCTCCAAGTCCCTACCTGCCCCGCTGGTCTGCAAGTCAAGGCCAGGCAGCTCTGCCAAAGCCAACATTCCCGGTCACGCGGCGCCCCCAGCTCGTGGACTCCAAGGAGAGGACTCACCTTTCCCCCAAGGCCTTGGCCGCATCCTCAGGCAGGGTCTCCAGGTGTCTGAGCATCGCCCGGCGCTCACGGTCGCCACCCGGTGGCTCGCCACCGCTGCCGCAGGCTCCAGAAACAGCTGCGCTCTGGCGCGCCCCTCTCGTCCCAGATTCAATTTTTGAACTACTGGGTTTTGGCGGGGCAGAGGGGGAGGCAATCTGGGGCAGGAGCGAGGGTAATTTAACCTGGGGGAGACATCGCCCCAAATTTGGAAGCCAGAAAGTAGGAGCTGGCAAAAAACAAAACAAAATAACACCTGAACAGCTCCCCCCTTGCTTTGGACATGTGCTTAGAGCTTTGGAGGAGCCTCCTCCATATCAAGAATCCCTCAAGAGTGGGCATTTAAACTCCAACATGGATTTCAAGGGAGTTTAATAAAAATTGACTAGGATAACGCTGACTTTTTCTTTCCCATTCTGAATCTCTTGCATCACTAAGACAATTGGCCACACTTCTGTAAATAAGTACAGCTTTAAAAACCAATAAGGCCGAACAGCCTCATGATACAGCAACTAAGAGAGAAAAAGTCATTGATGTTGAAATCTCACGTGCCCCGGAGAGCGAGTGCCTCCTGGACACCCCGGACACCTTTGGTGTCTAGACACCTCACATTTTGCACCCTAGACACCTGACTTGCCTCATCCCACTCCTGGCCCTACTTGTGAGATGTTACCCAAGCTCTGAAAAACTGACAATGAATAAAATTAAGATACTTGGAGGCAAAGAACAATTTGTGAGCTCCCCCGCTTCCCCAGCATAAATGTTTGAGAAGACTCTTTCTAGTTGCTAAGGATACACTGCCAATAGTCCAGCCATATAGGGGCCACTGGCACGGCTTTCCGTTTAAGTGAGATAACGGAGGTGGCTTTGGCTCTGACGCTGATAAACTGAGATCCTGAATTTAAGCAGGTGAAAAAATAACTCCTTGAGTTTTCCAGGATTGAGCTGATGTGGAAATTGATTGTAAATGCATTTTGTGGGATTAACAGGTCATGAAGGAAAGAAAAATATTTTGTGTGTCTCACTCATACTGACTAAATTATTTCTGTAGATTACCTTGATTCCTACAATTGCTCAGTCAGGCAACTCGTATTATTGCTACTTTTCAAAATAGAAAACAGCTTCAGAAAAATAATATTATTTGCCCAAAGTGACCAGCTAGAAGGGTTGAAGAACTTTAAAAGTCCAAAGCCTGACTTGTTCTCTTGGCCTTTAAAGCTGGTAACAGTGTTGGAAGGAAAGGATTTTAAGTGCAGAAAAATATATAGCACATAATGGCTGCTCAACAAACGTCAGTTGAATCTAAATATCTTTTACTAAAATGACAGAACCTAATTATGTAGCTTATGAGTAGGTATTGTTTGGCCTCTGGGGTTCCAGTCTACCCAGAACTTCTTGGTTAATAACACTGTTAACATTTTTTGCTGGTGAATGAGAATATTTGCAAATCTTCAGAATAGTGACTCAACTACATTTTTTGCTGTCACTTAATGATTTCATGTGAAATAAGCTCAGATGGAATGTACTGCCATTTTATAAGAATCAGGGAATGGCAAAAATGTTTGAATAAATGTTCTCTGAAAATCAAATGCATAATGTCAGCAAGAAATCTGGTGTTGGAGAAGACATATTGGTTCCTGGCTTGCTAAACTGACAACTTTTCATTCAGGAAGACAGAGAAAGTGATAGAGTAAGTTCTACTACTTTGGAGCTAATTCTGATCAAGAAGGACAAACTGGATGGTAAAATAGAAGCAAGAAACATAACCACATCATGTTAGAGTTCCTGGTAGATAAAGAGATGATTTCTGGACATACACATGTATCCCTCATATAAACAAAGCAGATTTCAAAATAGTTGACAAAAATATATTCATAGCCTAAAAAAGAAGGCCATAAGAGGAATGCAAAATCTAAAAATCAAACTAAATTATTACTAATATGTATTTGGTGCTTCAGGTGTAGTGATTCACTTAAAAGATGAGTAAACTAACACTAGCAAGGTTAAGCACATCTCAACTAGTAAGTGCAAAAGGCCGAGGGTTAGGAACCCTGGAAGTTTAACTTCAGGGGCAAAAATCTCAACCAGAATTTTAGTCTTTATTAGTTACAATGAACTGAATGGTTGGCAAACATTTTTTCATATATTAAATATTTTAGATTTTTCAGGCCATTTGGTCTCAACAATTCAACTCTATACTTGTAGTATAAAAACAGCCATAGATAATAAACAAATGGGTGTGGCCGTGTTTATTTATGGACACACTGAATTTGAACTTCATATATATTTTTTAATAGCCTTTATTTTAAAAAGTTTTCAATTCACAGCAAAATTGAGCAGAAAATAGAGATTTCCCATATACTCTGTGTCCCCACACAGCCACAGTCGCTTTCACTATCAATATCCCAATCAGAGAGGTACACTTATTACAATGAGTGAACCCACACTGACACATCACCCAGCATTCATAGTTAATAATATTAGGGCTCACTCTTGGTAAATTTCATACAATTTTCACATATCCCATTGTGACCGGTTTTTTTTTTTCCCAACCATTTAAAAATGTAAAAAATCATTCTTAGATCTTGAGCTACACAAAAACCAACAATTGGTTCAATTTAGCCCAATGGCCCTAGCTTGCCCATCCATGGTCTCTGAACAATGGCCAAACTGGGAATTCCATTTGTAAATTAAAAGGTTCCTGGATTTACCTTTCTACTTTGCCAAAGAGGATGATTTTCCAAGTTTTGTTTCTTCATTCTTACCTTTTAAAAGAAACTAACTCTGAGAGTTGGGAAATGCTTATTAAAAGTATATCTGCATGTGGCAGACCAAGTTCTGAAGCGCCAAGTTAATTTGGTAGATTTAGAAGACAGGGATGGAAACTGTTCTCCTGTAAAGCCAGCCATCTAGTGTCAAGGTTCTCAGAATAAGCTCTGGAGCCCAATGGACTGACTTTTTGAGACCTAGCTTTGGCACTTAGGCAAGCTATCTAACCTTTTTGACTTTCACTTTCCTCACCTACAAAATGAGAACACCAATAATACCCACGTTATGAGCTGTTGTGAGTATCGAATCAAATCGTCCAGGGCATCATCAGTATAGTAAGAGCTCAGTATATGTCAAAGTTAATAACAAATGCTAATTAGTAAGAACACATTTTTAATAGCAGAGTGCATTCCAATTTTGTTTCCATAAAGGTGAAGCACACTGTGATTCAGTTACCAGTTTAATGCCAATTGAATGGACTGAATGCTGCAGGCTATGTTTCAGTAATGTGGTTTTTACTCTTACCTCTGAACATTGTACTTTCCCTAGAAAGAGTTTAATTATGACCTTTAAGCTTATCCCTATTTTCTTTTGAATACCTAACAGGTACTTCTTTGAAAGCCTCTTTGCAACTTTCCTTCTATGTTATTTTATGTTTACACCTTTATTATGCTAACTCACGCAATCGTGAAACAAATTGTAATTAGACCGTATTAAACCTACTCCAATTCCATTTTCAGCCACCTGAAATATAATCGGATCTGTTTTGAAAATGTTTGGATCTTTGGTCATGAGTGATTAATGACTTAAGCCTTCTAGGAAAACAATACCACCAAAGAAATAACTTACACTCTATTTACATGCATTTGAGAAGAGAATCTGTGGTTTGCATTTGGCAACTTTTCAAAATTTTTTGTCTTGCCAGTCTCTTGATAGTAGCAGAAAACTGGAGTACATTTCTCTTAATATGTTAGAAGCCTAATTTATATGAAGGATTATATTACTGGGTGTTCTCTTACTGTTCAATGAGTTCAAAAAGTGATACAAGTTAGGAAAAAGATTCTATTCTCAAATGTGCCTATATTCAGGAGCAATTTCATATTACCAATAGGGAAATCAGGGTCAAATGAGGCTTTTAAAGTATTAGAGTCTGCTTCCCTATCCCCATTTCTCTTTACAACTTAGGGAATCAAAGAAAAAAAAAACTTTTAAAATAAATCTTTTGTATAATAACATTTGAATAAGTAAAGGCAAATTGTCAAGATCCTGAAATCAGCAAAAGTAAAATAATTTGTAAAATCAAACACAACACATTGAATTTGGAAAAAGAACATCAACTCCTGTTAAATCCTAGGAATAATGGTGTGGTCAAAAAGGTAGATACTATCCTCTCTGAGATCTGTTGCATAAAAAGAGACCGGAACAATAGCACATGTAAATTCAACTCAAGAACGGTCTTACTGTAAGAGTTCAGGCTAGATTTGAATCTCTTCAACATTTATTAGCTGGGTGACCCTGGGCAAATGACAATAACTTTACGGTGTTTTTATATGTAATTTGTAGCTAACAGTACCAGCACATTATGTGGTTTGCAAAGGCTTCATTCAGAAACTGGATGAGAAACACTGAATGTTTAGCATGTGTCTGATATCTAGTAGGCGTTCAACATTAGCTATTACTATCTTCATGATTATTTGAATGTAGCAGGGAAGACTTTTCACAGTCTTCACGAAGACAGCACATTCCTGGAAACCAAATTCCCCTACCTGCCAGTGCGTTAAACACGTAGTGTAGCTGAACTCATGGTGTTCCGTGCAAGGCTGAGAACTGGTTATCTGGGGTGGTCTCCGCCTGTTTCCAGCCAAATCAGAAAAATAAGAACACCTTAATTTAAGTTAAAAGCATGCAGTTTAAAGACCTGTTCTTCATTCTTAGGTTGCACTTTTTTGGATGTGAAATTCTTTGACGCAACATTGGCCAAGGTTAAACGGGATTTTCCATAAAGTGTTAGGCAAAAGTTAAAGTTGGCAATCTTATTGTGGGCCCTGAAATTCGTGTAAACCCCAAGAAACAGAACTGACCTCAAACCCCTCTTCCCTTCAAATACAATGCAGGCCGAACGGACCCACCCGGTGGCGGTGTGAGCTGTCCCGCGAGGGACCTCCGGGAACGCGCAAGACCAGACCCGGATTGGCGACGGCAGCAGCGAGGAGGCGGGGCCTACACGGGGCCCGCCCCTTGTACGTGATCCTACCCGCCAACTAGCCGCGGCGCCCAGAGCGTCAGCCAATCCTCAAAGCTTTGGAAATACTTGCCAAGCAGAGCAGCTGAGCCAATGGGCGGTCGCGTTACAGGCTCCTGGAGATCGGGATTCTCGGGTCCCGCCGGCGCTGGTGGATGGCGAAGAGGAAACCCGTAGTGGTTGGCTGTGGGACACCGGGACCCGGCTCCGCACCGGAGGGGATATCCGCCGGAAGCCACCGGCGCCTAGCGGCTTGATAAGGCGCGCGGGGCGTTGGTGGCTGCTGAAGGTAGGCGGCAAAAGGCCTTTGTGAAGTCAAGCGGCTCTAGGTCGCCCTCCGGGTGCGGCTCCCACACCGCCTGCATCACCTGAGGCGAGGGTGGGGGGGCGTTTCAAATACAGACTTCGCGGCCCGCCCCAGTCTGATGAATCGGAAATGCAGCGGTGAGCCATAGGTGATTATGCACCCTTAAATGTAAGAATTTGTCATTCGGAGGTTTCTCTCAATGGCGAACTTGAAAATAAGTCCAGGCAACCAGACAATTGGGGCGGACCCACAGCCCCGATTCCGATAGTAAGAGCAGTGCGCTGAGTGTGATCTTTCTGCCAGCACCTTAAGGCCTCACTTAACCTCTGGGCCTTAGTTGCATCATCTATAGAACGAAATGATGCTCTCGGACCTACCTTCTCGTGGTGGTGATGTGATGATAAAAATGAAATAGTGAGAAACCCAGTGGGCTATAGAAATGTATGGAAGATTGCATTAATATTTCCCAGTGGGAAATATTACTCATCAACCTTACAGGCAGAATTGATGCGGCCTTCCAGTATTTAATTACACAAATGGGACACCACACCTAAGTGCTCAGCATGGGATTTGATAGGAAGGCTATGAAGGGGTTAGAGACTGGGAGACCACAGAGGAGTCTGCCCAGTCACCCAGCTTTGAGGTAATGTAGGTCTGGTCTTCAGTGGCAACAATAGAGAGTGTGAAATTAAGTTGGTGATGGAAATGAAAGAAGAAGGAATTGAAAGATTCTCAACTAAGAAACCAGAAGACAAGAAACGAGAGAGCATCTCTTGAAATCACAACAGGGTAACCAAATGGAAATTTCCTGTGAGCAGTTAGAAAGTTAGATTGAAGTACAGATTTTGCTAGAGATGATAATTTGGGGGTTTTCAGCATGGACTATGATAGAACCCTCAGAGTCGTTTTAGCATCCTGACATAGGAAATGTCTTTCCATTTCTGTTGGGGGGGGACTTGAGACCCCCCAGTTAGGCCGTTGATGTCAAATCGGTCAGAGAAGATGATCCCATGCAACCTGAGCCCTTGGTAAAATAAAAGCATATTATTATTCATATTAGTGAAGGAAAACATCAGACATAGCTTTATTGCTGACTCCTGCCCCATTCAGAGCCCATAGTCACAGGCCTCGGGGCTGTTCTGTAAGTACAGCTCTAGGAAACCTTGCCAGTCCTTCACATTAGTGAGCAGGGCTGAGACTGTGGGATCTTCCTTCATGGCTGCCATCCACAGTTTAAGTTTTGGAGTGTGATCTACACACCTGTGGGAAGAGGAAAAAATGAAAGACGTGAGCTAGGTCAACTAGGATGACATCACAAAGTCTCCCGTTTATTACTCTGCAATTTCATTTTTTTCCCTTAAATATTTCATTTAAAATATTTTAAAATGCATGTAATCATAGAATATTCAATTTGAAAGACATCGTAAAGGTCCCTTTTTTATACAATTGGAATGAGACTAAAGTGAAGCGACTTCAGTTAATGTGAGAACTTGCTCAAAGAGAGAAAGTGACAACTTATTAAAATGAGAACAATCAGGAATGTTCTATGTTAATTTTACACCCAGATTATGACCAAAAGTAACCCTGAATAGCTCTAACGTCCAAAAAGTGGGAGTAAGGCAAGGTGGCTGCCAAACTCAAAACAGAATTTGGAAAATAACGTGGAGAGCTTACTGGTAAATGGGAGGTAACATTGGTCATATAGTCCGCAACAACATCCTTATAAAAGTTTACAACCTTATGGATTTTTTTTTTTTTTTTTTTTTTTGAGACAGAGTCTTGCTCTGTTGCCCAGGCTGGAGTGCAGTGACACGATCTCAGCTCACTGCAGCCTCCGTCTCCTGGGTTCAGGTGATTCTCCTGCCTCAGCTTCCTGAGTAGCTGAGATTACAAGCACTCCCCACCATGCCCAGCTAATTTTTGCATTTTTGGTAGAGATGGGGTTTTTACCACACTGGCCAGTCTGGTCTCTAACTCCTGACCTCAGATGATCCACCCACCTCAGCCTCCCAAAGTACTGGGCTTACAGTCATGAGCCACCGCACCCTTCCCCTTACAGATTTTTAATCAGGAAGGAAGGAGTAAATTTTAAAGCACTTTACTACATGTCACAGAAATCCCTTGCCCCCTCCCAGTGATGGAGAATAGGTAGTGTAGGTGTATGACATGCCCTGGGTAGTCCAAGACTGTCCTGTCTGCTTGTTCTCATTCTGACCAGTTATATTAAATACTTTAACGTTTGTTAAATAAAAAGAAAGATCAATATATACTATTCCAACTATCATCCTAAATTATGCACAAAATACTCAAATGTCTTACTCATTTAACCTCATTGCTTCCAGTTGTTCAAACCAGGGCCAGATGAGGTAATCAATCATCGAGATAGAACTGCCACCAAAGAAGGTTGTCTTCTTATTAGTCAGAACCTGAACATTAAACAGCACAAAAGTGTTTCTTATTTGTGCATGTACTAAGACTCACTAGAAATGCTAAAGGGAAATTAAGTAGAGCAAGTGAGAGAAGCATTTTTTACTCTGATAATGTCCAAGCTGGGTTTTTGTCTGCTTGATCCAAAAGCTTAATTAAGCTTTAGAATCTGTTGGTCTGGGATGAGGCAGAACAACAACATAAACTGGAAAATTGAGAAAAATGAAACAAGTCCCAGAGTACAAAATATTTGTAATACAAAGGACTGGTATTCAGAATATAGAAAGGATTCCTGGGAATCATTAAGAAAAATGGCAAACAACCCTTTAGAAAAATGAGCAAGACTTGATCTTCAGCAAAGATGTCCAAATGGCCAATAATCATTTGAAAAGGTGTTCAACTGCATTAGTCATTAGAGAAATGCAAATTAAACCCAAAATGCAATAACACTATACATCCATGAGAATGGCTAAAATGAACAAAGTTGGCAAGAGTTTGGAACCACTGTTGTAGAGGTTTAAACTGGTACAACCATGCTTTAAGAGTATGCATACTCTTATCACCCAGCAATTCTACTTGGAAATGTAACACATGTTCACCAAAAGATAGGTATGTGAATGTTCACTGCAGCACTATTTGTAATAGCCCAAATGTGAAAATGTTTACTATCAAGAGTAGAATGGGTAAACTGTAGTGTACTATACTTTGGAACACTGTATGAAGAATAGGAAAAAACTACACACAGCATAGATGAACCTCACAAACATAATACTGCATGAAAGCAGGCAGACCCAAAAGATGAATATTTTATGAGTCCATTTGTATAAAGTACAAAAAGCCCAAACTAATATTTTGTTAGCTGATGAGGGTGCTGGTTCCACGGCTGTGTTCACTTTGTGAAAATGTGTTATGTTCTTATGCTTTGGGCACTTCTCTGTATTAAAAATTGTAAAATATTAATTTTTCAATATAAATGCACAGTCTCCAGCTTATGATGGTTCAACTTAAATTTTTTCAACTTGATGATGATACAAAAGCAATAAGCATTCAGTAGAAACTGTACTTTGAACTTTGAATTTTGCTTTTTTCCTGGGCTATAATTTGTAGTATGATACTCTGTTTTTTTTGAGACAGAGTCTTGCTCTGTCACCAGGCGCCAGGATGGAGTGCAGTGGTGCTACCTTGGCTCACTGCAACCTCAGCCTCCTGGGTTCAAGCAATTCTCCTGCCTCAGCGTCTCCGAGTAGCTGGGACTACAGGGGCACGCCACCACGCCCAGCTAATTTTTGTATTTTTAGTAGAGACAGGGTTTCACCATGTTGGCCAGGATGGTCTCGATCTCTTGATCTCGTGATCCGCCCGCCTTGGCCACCCAAAGTGCTGGGGTTACAGGCGTGAGCCACCGCACCTGGCTGCAGTATGATACTCTTGATGCTGGGCAGCCACACCATCAGGAGAGCAAACAACCAATACTATCATGTGTACTGTGTTGCCAGCATTTTTTGGATATAGGTATTAAATAAATTATATGAGATATTCAACATACTATAAATAGGTTTTATGTTTGACAATTTTGCCTAATTGCAGGCTAATGGAAGGTTTCTGAGCACATTTAAAGCAGGTTAGGCTAAGTTATGATGCTCTGTAGGTTGGGTTTATTAAATGTATTTTCTACTTAGGATATTTTCAACTTAATGATGGGTTTATTGGATGTAACTCCATTGTAAGTGCAGAAGCATTTGTACTTAAAATATACTGGAAATAGACTGAATTAACCGCTAAACGATGCCAATCGTTTGAAAACCCAACAAATCGTATGTTTGAAATTTTTAAGAAGGCGAATTGGTTAAAGGGTTTGCCAAAGGGGGCGATTGAGAATATTATCTGGCTATTTAAACCAACACCAAACTAATTTGCCCTTTATAAATAACCTCCATAGCTTTTCTAAATGCATAATATGCATTTTAGATTGCTTATATCTACCTATTGTGTTCTGTGTACAACTAAACTAATTATCTGAAGAATATGGACTGCATCTTACTTTCCAGCTCCTACACTGTTCAGCAGAAAAATATGTAAAACCAAAAAACCAAATACCATTAAAGAAATCAAACTAGTAATGAAAAATCTACCCCTGTTAAAGACACCAGGCTCAAATATTTTATAGAAACTGCTAGTCCCTATCAATGGTTTCAGAGATTGGAGAAACAGGTTAGTTACCCAACTCATCTTATGAAGTTAGAATATCCTTGATACCAAAACCCAATAATGATACTATAAGAATAGAAAATTATAGGCTAATCTCATTTATGAACATACATACAAAAATCATTTAACTATTAGCTAATTGTACAGTACATATAAATATCCGTAGAGAACAAGTAGGTTTTATCTTAGGAATGCTAGGATGGCTAAATATTAAAAAAAAAATCTGTCAATAGCACCATATTCGCCAGATTAAGAGGAAAAAAATTCTATGTACATTTCAATAGATGTAACAGATGCAGAAAAAGCATTCAATAAAATTCAACATTTAAAAAATTAGCAAACTAGTAATAGAAGAGAACTTTAGATTGAAAAAAGGGTTTCTGAAAAACCTACAGCAAATGTCATACTTACTGATAAAATGTTAAAATGATTCCCATAAAAGACAGGAACTATGTCTCTGTCAGTAAAAACTTTAGGCTTAGCATGAATGAAATGTCTCAAGGCCAAGAGGCAGACTCCAAGGCCCAAATGTCAGCTTTCCCCAGAAAGAGGTAAAATGCATCTGGGTTTCCCCCAAGTGTCTGTACTGTTCATTGCAAACTTTTTCTTGTGGGAAATATTTAGTATATAATACTAAGTTGAAAAACAGGACACAGAATGATATCTATGCTCTGATTAGAGCTACGTTAATTTTTAAAAAATATGTGGACAAGGACTGCAAACCAGCATGGAAAACGGGATACATGAAAACTTGTGGAAATGTGGTTACAATTTTCTTTTTCCCTGTTATTTTAATGTTGACACAGCAAAATATTTTCAAAGCAAGCCCATGACAAAGTATTTTTAGGTGTTTTGATTTATATCTTAAGCAGAACAGCTTTCTGCTTTGTAACAGCAGTCTGTTGTAAACAAAAATCTTTATGGGAATTTTTCTAATTGCCATAAAGTGACTTGGGAAGTGGAAGTATGCAGAAAAGAATAGTAGGAAAAGGAGGGTAGATATAGTCATCGTTTACTCTGATGATAGGAGAAATGGTTACCTCCTCTAGCTTGCTAAATTCTTTACAAAATTCTTCTTTTAGGCCAGCACAGTCTTCCTTATTTTGGCTTCTAATAAAGCTTCCTACCAAGGATGGCACCTAGACAGAGAATAATTTCTTAGTTAATCAATTTACATCTAACTATATTGGCCCCCTCACATAAAAACATGATAGAACCCTCCTAGTCTTGGTATCAAGGTGTTCTAGAAACATCAAGGGTGCACACCAAGTTCCTGTGCTCACAGAGGTAATGGACTGGTCTTAGGAACAGTTTTGTGGCCTAAGATGCTGGGTTGGTCAGGATTTTATAAATTATAAATAACAGAACCTACTTTGGCACGTTTAAGAGACACTTTTTTTTTTTTGAAACAGTCTTGCTCTGTCATCCAGGCTCCATCTAAGCTCACTGCAACCTCCACTGCTCGGGCTCAAGTGATTCTCTCGTCTCCGCCTCCTTAGTAGCTGGGATTACGGGCATGCATCACCAAACCCAGCTAATTTTTATATTTTTAGTAGAGAAGGGGTTTCACCATATTGGCCAGGCTGGTCTCGAACTCCTGACTTCAGGTGATCCTTCTGCCTCAGCCTCCCAAATTGCTGGGATTACAGGCTTGAGCCACCACACCCCGCCAACACAACTTTCTTTAAAGGAGATTGAGTGGCTCATAGAATTATTGGGAGGCTGAACAAACAGGCTTGGAATTAAGACAGAACATCCCAAAATCATGCTGAGAACTGGCCTAATGGGAAGTGCCCACTGCTGCCAGTGCAGCTGAGCACTAGATGCTTCAGTTTGTGTGGCTGCCAGAAAATGGAGTCTGAGGTAACTGCCATTTCTACTCTGGAATTTTATCTTGTAACCAACACTGCTAAAACCCAGAAGCACTGTCGCCACTCTCACCTGCAGAACCAGTGGAGAGCTGAATATCTTAAACAGATATCCCACCAAGCCTGTTTCCTCACCTTGCTTATTTCTGAATTGAACTCTATGGTGTGTGTCTGACAGCAAGAGCCTAGGTCACAAAACTTGGCCCCAACTGCAAAGAGCTGGGGAAGGTAATTTTTCTGATTTCTATGTTGGGGAAGACGCCAGGAGGCTGTTAAAAGGGACTGGCAACCTAAAGAACTGACGGGTGTAGCAGCAGATGCTTTAATGCTCATGATGGTGTTTATGTGTTTTAATGCTTCGGTCTTTGGTGTCATTTCATTGCAAGACACAGAAGTCCACTCATCCTAGTTTAAGTAAACAGACACTTATAAAAATACAGAATCCCGTGAATTCCCATCCATATCGGTTCTGCCTGCCTTCACTGGGACTGAAGGCTTTCAGGCAGCCCTTTTGTTCACATTTCCGCCTGGGCCTACCTGGTCTTTCATTTGTTTTTCCTTAAATTTCTGCTCCATATTACTTTCCATACTTCAGTCCCTTTGCAATGCTTTTAATTTTTGCTCTTCTAAAAATTTATTTCTTAAGTGACTTTGATTTTTCTAGCCTCTAATGTATGTCTTTACTGTCCTAACCTTTACTGTCTTAGTCTCTGTGTCTCATTTCCAAGTTCCCAGGAGAGGAGATGACTGGCCCAGGTGTAGTGGTGGGGTACATTTCTGTTCTGATGGGCTGTGGCCAGGAGAGCAGGGTCATGTGTACATAAGGCCACTGCTCCTTTAAAAGTGAGCAGGGAAGTAAAGGTGGGCATCTTCAGCATTACTTTTAAAGCTCAGTTTCTTTCTAGATAGTACAATGAATCTCTTGTGTCTGCTTTTTAAAGTAGTAGCTTTATGCATGAAAGTAAAGCTTCATGCCTAAAAGCTTTACTTTCAAAGCTCATTTTCTCTGACGTGTCCGACAAGTCCTTTCAAATCCAGTTCCTGTTTACCTCTCCAAAGTTATCCCTTTTCTCTCTTCTCCTGACACTTTATATTCCAGCCATACTAAAAACAGTTTACCAGAACTGGCACCAGACTAAAGGGATCTTTCTTAAAGAACCACTCAGGCTCACTTTTTTGGTTGATACTGATGACTTTGTGTCTGGAAGCTTCATGCCTTTAACTTGTTACTACTTTGTAAAATTCTCCAACATCTTTCTTGAAAACGTCATGTTCCCTTTACATTATCTTTGACAGCAGCCACCTCTACTATTCTTTCACCCTCATCTTGCTAGGCAGGTGACTCACTCTTCCTTTCTCATTGGCTTCTCTTTAGAATGTCTTCTAAAACAGAATGTTCTCCCTATAACTGTCTCTTAGGGTATTTCTTTAACCATCTCTTTCTCTAAAGATAGTTCTTTATACACTGACCATACTACCAAGGTGACAATATTATAGGCATATAACCAGACATGCTATTTTTGGTGTCTAAACACACATCTGTTAGTCATTTCTTTGTTAATACTAATTGTTTAATCCATAACATTGATGCTAATTAAGGTACAAACAGTTCTACAGGAATGCCATTTATTCAGTCATCTGAGTTATTGCCAACACAAAGTAGATGCTCACTGCTAGACGCTGTGGCTATAAGGACAAGAACTAAGTAACTGCCGTGTGTCATACTCCACTCTAGGTGTTTTATAGTAACTGATTTTTATCTTATGAGGTGGAAACAAATTACTATATCCATTTTATCAATGATGAACTGAGGCATAGAGAGGCAAAGTAATAAGTAACTTGCTCAGAGTCACAAGAGTAGCAGAGCCAGTCACAAAACTAGGCAATGAACCAACAATGATCAAAACAGCCCTCACCCTCAAAGAACTCACAGCCCAGTGCAGTACACAGGCAAGAAGGCAGGCAAAAGTTCACACGGATGGGAACTCAGAAGCTAGAGCACTAACCAGCCTAGACAAGCTCCTGAAAGGCAGCAGTGTCTGAGCAGACACTTGAAAAGTAACATGGAGATAACCAAGCACAGTGAGAAGAGGGAAGAATCTTACAGCAAGAGTTGAGAGATAAAGGGGTGAATTTGGGGAATTCTGAAAAAAAGTTTAGTATGGCTGGAATATATAAAGTGTCAGAAGACGAGTGAAAAGGGATCACTTTGGAGGTAAACAGGAACTGGATTGTGAAAGGACTTGCAGGACATGTCAGAGCTGATAAGCATATTCCTTTTTGTTTTTCTCTCCCAAATCACTGAATCATAAATGACAGCACTATTTAGCTTTAAAACACAGGTTTTTCAAATAGGAGCTGAAATTTCTTATGCACAAACCTTAGAAAACAACTCAAAGACCATCTTCTGGCAAGCTTTCTCATAGGGGTCATCAGGAAACAGCTTCTTCCCTGGGTATGCTTCATCCAGGTACTCGCAAGTGATGGCAGACTCATAGATCAGCTGACCCTGACTGTTTTCCAAAACTGGCACCAGACCAAAGGGATTTTTCTTAAAGAACCACTCAGGCTTATTTTTCAGGTTGATATTGATGACTTCATGCCTGAAAGACACACAGGAGACTGAAGAGAAGGAAACAACTTTTGTGGTTTTGGATAAATCCTCACTGGCTTTGCCATCCACTTAGCTGATTAGACCCCAAATTTAGGAGTCTGCCTAGATTCCTTCCATTCTAGTTTTTGATTTTATGAATTTGACTACTTTTGATACACTTTATAAGTACAATCATGCAGTATTTGTCTTTCTGTGCCTAGTTTATTATACTTAGCATAATGTCCTAGTTAGCGAGGTCCATCCATGTTGTCACATATTGCAGAATTCCTTCTTTTTTAGGTGGAATAGCATTGCCACATTTTCTTTATCCATTCATCTGTTGATGGACATTGACATTATGCTGTCGTGAACAGTGCTGGAGTGAACATGAGTGCTAGTATCTCTTTGAGAACCTGATTTCAATTACTTTGGATATATACCCAGTAGTGAGATTGCTGAATCATATGGCAGTTCTTTTTTTAATTTTTTGAAGAACATCTATACTGTTTTCCATGGCAGCTGTACCATTTTACATTCCCACCAACAGTGTGCAAGGGTTCTGATTTCTATACATCCTTGCTAACACTTTTTGTCTTTTTTAATTATAGTCATCTTGACAAGTGTGAGGTTATTACGTGATTTTGATTTGCATTTTCATGGTGATTAGTGATAAGCACTTTTTTGTATATCTGCTGCCCATTTTCATGTCCTCTTTAAAGAAATATCTATTTTTTTAATTTTTAATTTTTTTTTTTGACAGTCTGTCTCCCAGGCTGGAGTGCAGTGGCTTGATCACAGCTCATTGCAGCCTCGACCTCCTGTGTTCAAGTGATCCTGCTACCTACCAAGTAGTTGGGACCACAAGCATGTGCCACCACGCCCAGCTAATTTTTTTGTAAAGACAGGATTCTGCCATGTTGCCAAGACTGATCTTGAACTCTGGGGCTCAAGTGATCTGCCTGCCTCAGCCTCCTATAGTGCTGGGTTATAGGCATGAGCTACCATGTCTAGCCTGAGAAATGTTTATTTAAGATCTTAGCCCATGTTAAAATCAGGGTTTTTTTTTTTCTGTTGTTGAATTGTAAAGATTCCTTATGTATTTTGGAGATTAACCCCTTACCAGATACGTGGTTTGCAAGTACATTTTCCTATTCTGTAGGTTGCTTTTGCTCTGTTAAATGTTTCTTTTGTTGTATGGAAGCTTTTTTGTTTGATGTTGTGTTTATTTTTGGTTTTTGTTGCCTGGGCTTTGGTATCATGTCCACGAAATCATCGCCAAGGTCAATGTCATAAAGCTTTTTCCCTATGTTTTCTTCTACACATTGGCCTTTTTATATTCCTTGAATTTGCCAGTATGTTTCCACCTTAGAGTCTTCGCACTTGATAGTCCTCTGCCTCTTCTGCCTTTCTTTTCCCAGGTCTTTCCAGGTCAAACACATCTCCAGGCCCTCCCTGACCACAGCTCTGAAGATGCTGAGCAGCTTCTGTTACATGATTATCATGTTTTACTTTCTTCATTGAACTGATAATATGTATCTGAAATTACTTTGCTTACTTATTTACAAGTTTATTACGTTATCTTCCTAGAATGTAAGCTCCACAAAAGGTGGGATCTTGTGTATCTGTTCATAGTAATAAATAAACATGTAAATGAGCAAAATGCTAAATAGATATAGATGCTATGAAGAAAATAAAAAGTTTCAGACAAGGACTCAGTAAATATTTTTGTATTGAAATATTTCATATGAATAATGAATAAATCTGTGCAAATGCTTTAAAATTGTCAATAAGACACTCTATTTATGGCCAAGAGGTATCTTAGTTATAAATCATACGAGGCAACTAATTGAATTGTGTCCACTACCCACTATATGAGAACCAACATAAAATTCAGTTTTTTTTGCTAATTGGAGTAAAAAGTTTCTTGCTTTCTATGAGGATATTAAGGAATCCTTAAAATCCACCCACAAGGCCAGGCGTGGTAGCTCACACCTATAATCCCAGCACTTTGGGAGGCTGAAGTGAGTGGATTGCTTGAACCCAGGAGTTCAAGGCCAGCCTGGGCAACATGATGAAACCCTATCTCTACAAAAAATACAAAAGTTAGCCAGGTGTGATGGCACACGCCTGTAGTCCCAGCTACTCAGGATGCTGAGGTGGGAGGATCACTTGAGCCCAGAAGGCAGAAGTTGCAGTGAGCCATGATTGCACTACTACACTCCAGCCTGGGTGACAGAGTGAGACCCTGTCTCGGAAAAAAAAAAATCCACACACAAAATAATCTTTCAGATTAAAGCTCCATGGACTGATTTTTTTTTTTTAATGTTGTCTAAGTAAATGATACAAAGTAAACCAAAAAGGAAGAAAACAGGTGAAATCCAGGGTATGGTCAGATTGTATTTAGGTCTGTCTTGGAAGTTGCCTGAGACTGTAGAGGAACTAAGAGAAAGGAGCCAGGTCCATATGACCATCAAGGCTGAATAAATGTTCAACAAAACAGATTACTAAAAAATAATAGACATCAATACCTTTTGTTTTCTGTTTTCCCATCCACAGCTGTAGCTAGATGGGAAAAATGTCTATTTAAGGATCTAAATATCCTTTGAGGATTTAAATACATATTCCCCATGGAAACAAAGGAACATCTAGTTTGAACATGAGTTCAGGTGTCTGTGTAATTTAAAAGGTTCATGTGCTGACAGAACACTTGGACACTTAGGTACCAGCCATTGCAAAAAAAAAAAAATTCTTTGGCTCCTTGCCCAAGAATTATCAACCTTTTTGAACGTTTATACTATGAAAACAAAAGGCAGATCCTGGGCTTTTGTGATTTTTTTTTTTAAAGTAGCTCAGAACACACATGCATTTTGGTAACCTGGCATTGTGAGCCAACAAGTCTGTACATCTGCCACAGCAGGTTGGAAGATGAATCTTTTAGAGAAAACCATGCTTTGTTAAGTCATGTCATGTGGTTAGAATCCAGTATTTTACCAATAAAAGCCTCCTGGGGCGCAAGCTTAAAACCAGTCTATTAATGTAGTAGACCTTTGTTGTTTGCATTGTCTGGAAGCTCTTACCACCCTCTTCCTCCCCCTCTACCCCTACGCTATTATGGTAAGATAATTTCAGTGTTCCTTTGGAAAACTGTCCCAGTAATTAAGGTAGGGTTGTTTTCAAACTAGACATCCAGGGTGAAGCACATAACCCAGGACTTTGTGCCCCTGAATCCGGCTGTGTCCTGCTCCTGGATTTTTTCAATTAAATGAGTACCAAAAAATATATTTTTTCAATTTCGGTTAAATTAGATTTCTCTTAGTATAATAAAAGTTCTATTACAGCAAATATGACAATGTTTTTGATAAACACTACTAAATGGTAAGTATTCTGCTATATGTTCAGAATCATAATCTCATCCAGATGAGATGCATTTCTTAGTGAAGTAATGACTAATCCCCTTCAAAATGTATTTTTAAAATGCATTTTACCTTTCTTTTAGGGAAGATAATTGCCTACCCCTAAGGATTCTCCCCCTTAGAAGACAAAATTAGTTCACAAACAATAAGCACACAGAAAATTCCTTAAGAATGGGGGTTTTGTTTTAAACTTCCACAGCTCCTTCCAGCCTTCCACATCACAGGTAAATAAATGTCTAATCAACAGACATCCAAAGGTCATGGGAAGGGAAGTGGTTCCAATGGATATTTGGTGTCCCAGAAAAGCAAAGTGATTATTGCACATGTCCTGTGGACAGTGCATAAGTCAAAACTGGTAGTTTCAAAACTGAGGCTCTGCGGAAGGATGAACTTTAGACACTTCCCTCTGTTTGATTCAGCCAACAGCTCAATCCACAGGAACATGTGCAGTAAACTAAGCACTACCCGAGAGGAGGGTCACGGTCTGAACTCTGCTGTACTGAGGTAAATTACTATTCTGGGAGGGTAGAATACATTCAGAATAACAACTAACAGTTAAGCTGGAATAAGAATGGAGAATCACAGAGGGGCGAAAGCGAAAAGACTCTAGACTAGGAATTCAGGACCTACCAAAGCTAAAAGAGCTGCTGCGGGTTATTACCCGGCAAATTACTAACGTCACTGGAGCCTCAGTTTTTCTAACCCATTTGGTTGGTTAATCTAAATGAGGTGTCCTAGACCGCTGGAATCTGGCATATTTTTCCTAGGGGAGGACTTATAATTTGCTCTCTCCCAAAGGGCCGAGAAGAGTTTAATGTGCAGTAAAGGACGCTGGCGGGAGGGGGGGGGGTCGAAGGGGGCTGACACCCCACCCCACCCCGCGGCCTGCAGCAAGCTCGCGGACGGCCCGGGGAGCGTCCCCCGCCTGGGTGCCCACCTGATTCCCTTGGCCTTCAGGACCAGACGCGTCCTCTCAGCAAACGGGCAGAACCTCATGCTGTAGACGCGGATCAGGCCCTCTGGGACCGGCCCTGGGGGCGCGCTTCCTGCCAGGGAGAAGCGAAGGCGATTACGGCCCAGGGAGGTGTTGAGACGCCCCGTATCCCGCCGCCCCCGCGTCCCACTGCAGCTCCGGCCTGTTCTCCGCCGGTGGGGCGCTCCCGGGCGGCTGGGCTCTCCGAGCAGCCTCGAACAAGCCGCCGGGGGTCGCCGAGATCACCCCCTCCTCGCGGCGGGCAGGCCTCACCCTTCCCCAGGCTCCTGGCTGACTCCCCGGACATATTGGCGCAGCGCGGAGCGAGCTCCTCTGGGGTTTGCAGCCGATTCAGGAAGTAGGTCGCCCGTCCTTCCCTCCCTCCTTCCCTAGCTCAAAAGTGCCTGCCCCGGGCGGCGGCCAGCTCCACCCTGTCTGCCTTCCCCGCTTTGTGTACAGCCCTTAAAACATCTTAAGGGGCTGTTGCGTTAAAGCGTCTCTGGCCAAGAGATGGCGCCACAGGGAGATGCACAAAAGTTCTAAATGCTCGGAGCCAACCCTCTGCCCCCGAACGAAGGGGTCTCCAGCCCGCCCTCCACAAGGGTTCACGTCTGACCCTGGCCCTGACCTCCCCTCCCGTGGCACTGACCTCTAAGCACCACCCGCTTGGTCCCAAGGCTTCACGAATTCAGAGCCTGTGGCTCGAGCTCATGGCTCACTCCCTGGTCCAGAGCGTTCTCTCTCAAGGCTCCTGTTCAGCTTGTGAAGGGAAAATTAAAATCTCTGGACTCCAAACTCACTATGCCAAAGGGAAGAGTCAAGCTTGGAAACTGAGTCAGGCAACAAACACTGCCTCCCATTTTGTTCCTAAATAGATAGCTACAAAGAAAAAAGGCCACACACCTCCCCAACGGGCTTCCTTACAAGGAAATTCCTTGTGGGCCGTCAGGATCTTTATTCTAAAACAGATCAGTTGAATTTCACCCTGGCAATGTAAATTAACAGCTTATCTTCACAAGCACGGGACAAAGACTGGCCCAGGAGTCATCCTTCCTCTTGCTAGAGAAAAATGCATATTTGACTGCTTCGTCTACCCTATATTTAATCTTGTAAAAATGCAGATTCACCAAGCACTAGACGAATGCATAACTGATTCTTCTGTACATCCTCCTTTCACATGTCACATGTGCATTCAGTGAATGCTGATCAAAGGCCCCAAAGGATGCAACTATCTGCCCCTTTTATCTACCTTCCCTTTTTTCTTTCTTTCCACTTTCCCCTACTGCCTGCTCTTTCCCCTTTAAATATTGAAGTCTTCAAGCCCTCTTTGGAAAGAGCACAGATCACAGATGTCCCTGTGATTTTGTGTTCCTTTGTCTCAGATGTGTCCTCAACCCTGGCAAAATAAACCTCTAAAATGATTGAGACTCACCTTGGTCATTTCCTTTGATTTACAAGCTTGGCTATGGCTCGCTGCAAGTTTGCCCAGCCACCTGGACAGCCTTTTCGTTTTTCTGTCAGTACTAGCTTAACGTGACTACTGGGAGGGCCTCTATCCCTACTGCCACCTGTAGGATACATCTCTTTTCATTTTAACCCGTAGGAGACAGCACAAACCTGGATTATTAACCTCAGAATAATGGTGCTGCTTTCAAAAATCTCCCACTTACTATACTTTTGGGTTTTGAAGCCCTGGTAATGTAACCGAGTACTCTCATTTTTCTAAGAGATAGAGAATGAGTTATTTTTTTAATTATTTGTTTCTCCTGTCTTTTCTTTTCCTTCTTTCTTCCTGTTCCCCCACTTCCTACTTAGCTATTTAGAAATGCAATTATCTTTTACCTTCCCTTCACCAGACACTCTCTACGGGGCAAGCTTATCTAACTGGGAGCTTACTTAAAAGCTCCAGAGCAGAACTCTGGCCCACCAGGAGATTGCCTTAAGAGATAACAGTCAATATACATCCAAAAGTATGCCCAGACAAGGCTACCTTACAAAGGACTTCTGCCCATGACGGCAACACCCAGTAGATAAAGCACCAAAGTGAGTCCAGCGAACCTCAAAACCCCGCCCACTCGCTCCCTCCCTAGCATGCAGTTCATACCAAGTCCTCCCTTTAAAAGCCCCTGCTTTCTGCCCCAGAAGCGAAGGGGTACCCTTAAGGCAGGAAGCCTGTTTTCTTCCCCTAAGGTAGCTTTGGAATAAAAAATCGCTTTCTTTATACCAGACTTTGCTCTTATTAATAATTGGACTCTGAAAGCAACAAGCAACTGAACGTGCATTTCAGTTACAACAAGGGCACAGGCCCAGAATCAAGCAGGTGGGCCGAATGAGTTTAGTCTTGGGTCTGTGAATAAAGGTCTGGCCAGAGAGTCCTCTCAAACAGCTCTTTTAACTTAGGGGTCAGGAAAGAGGGGTTCCAGGGCCATCATACAGATAAGGAAAAAGATTATTCAAAGATTTCTTTATTGGCCTAGATTTGAAAGCTGGTAACTCCTGTGCCATTTTGGGGGTGGGATAGGGGGAGATGTCTGTTTTTATTTTGATTAGCCCTATTATGGGAGGAGCAGAGAATTTGGTGAAAAGCACCAAGTCTTGGAGCACCCTGCCTGTTTTGATCATGGCCCCACCCCTGTAATCAGTTGCTAGGACTAGGGTAACAAAGTACTGCAGAGTGCCTTAAACAACAGAAGTGTATCACCTCACAGTTCTAGAGGCTGCAAGTCCAAGATGAAGGTGTCAGCAGGGTTGCTGCCTCCTGAGGACTGTGAGGAAGTCTGTTCCATGCCTCTCTCCCAGCTTCTGGTGGTTTGAGGGAATCTTTGGTGTCCCTTGGAATGGAGAGGCACCATCCCATCTGTGCCTTCATCTTCATTTGCACTCCATTATTCACACTCATTTTAATTTAGTTACATCTGCAACAACCCTATTTCCAAATAAAGTCACGTACTGAGGTACTGAGGATTAGGACATCAATGTATGAAATTGGGGGGGACACAATTCTACCCATAACAACCACTTATTAATTCTGAACATGGGGGAAGTCACTAACCTCAGTGTGCTTCAGTTCCCTCACCTGTAAAATAAGATGGAAAAAATGTCATGCCTCCCATATAGATGTTACAAGAAAGGGGTCCTGATCCAGACCAAAAAGAGGGTTCTTGAATCTTTTGCAAGAAAGAATTCAGGGCAAGTCCACAGTGCAAAACAAAACTAAGTTTATTAAGAAAATAAAGTGGTGAAAGAACAGCTACTCCATAGACAGACTAGGGTGTTCCCGAAAGTAAGAGGACGAATGCGTTCACCCCAGATACCTTAAATATACAGGCTGAAAAAAGATCATGGGGAGATGTGCTCTGCTACAAGGATTTGTGATAAAGGATTAATTTTCATAATTACTATGTTTTGCAAGAATCAATATTATCTTTAAAGCAAAATTAGGAATCCCTTTGTTCCCAAGATATTGGGATATCTGGACATTCCCAAGTCTGGGTCTCTTTAGTAAACATTATCAATCTGTTCCCTTAACCATAAACATCTAGAGGCTAGGGATACCTAACTTCTGGGAATGCAGCCCAGCAAGTCCCAGCCTCATTTTCCTAGCCCTCACTCAAGATGGAGTCGCTCTGGTTCAGACATCTCTGACATAGAGTTTGTGCAAGATTAAATCAGTTACTATACAGAAAGCACTTAGGGCAGCACTTGGCGTAGAATGTGTTAAATAAATGTGATCACTACATATTTTTATTTAATTCAGTAAATGGGCAAGAAATTGATATAAATTTTTAAAAATTGACCACATTTTTGCTGAAATAGGAGCATTGCTTAACATTTTTTAAGGAAGTTGACTTTTTAGAATAACTTTTAGCACATTAATGACTTCATGTAAATAACCTTGTAAATTTCAACTTGGCAGGGCAAAACCTCTGAATAGCCAAACAAAAAAATTTCACATCAAGGTATTATTTTAAAACTTTTACTTGGAATGACCTGTCCCTAATTTAGTATAAATGATGTAATGTTTTGTTGTAATGATTTGAAAGATCCAGCTCATCAATAAATAAGGTAAAAGGTTGATTCCTCAAAGAAATAAATTGAAAATACACTCTCCCAGTGAATTACTGTACTATATTACTGGTGTGCATTATAATAGATCCTCTCCAAGTCTCTTGTGGTTGTGTAAACATCTGAATATACACTTGAGGAAAGAAAAGAACTTTCATCTGAGAAATATGATCCATTTAAAATTATTAGGCCCAAAGAGACATTAAAATGAGACAGCAGTCATGCCCTACTTCTCGCTTTGAGCTCTATGTATTCACCTCTTGAAACTGCTTGTTACAGCCACAAGTTAAATAAGGTTAAATTAGGTTAAATAAATTAACCTAATAATGCCACAGCAAACACTGTAACCTACAGCCTATAGCTTAACAATGTGTAGCCAGCTACTAATCAACGTTATTTCTGTAAACCAATGAGAATTCCTAAGAAGCAACTTTGTGTCAGCCCACTCCCTAAAGCCCTTTTTTGCCTTTGGAAATCCACTTGTAACTGCTGCTAATGAGAGTGTCTATTTAGAGCAACTTGAACCTATACTCCTGCGTTGTAACCTTCAACCTTGGCTCAAATCACTTCTCTAATGGCATTAATTTTGCTTCACCTTCTTCCTTTTATGTTGACACACTGTTCACAGCCACAGCTAAAAGGAAACAATACATACTTTTTTACAACTGCAATTCTTAATAATTAATCTACAAGACTAATCTGAGAGGATTCTGCTGGTTAAAGATCAAGAGTTCAAGATCCTAGGGATAAGAAGTAGTTTTCTAAGTATCATCTGTCTTCACTTCCTATGTACACCCACTTGATACAACATTCTTCTGTGACTTTTCAGGAATATAACAAACAATATTATACTTTCTGATGTATAATAAATTAATGTTTATAAGGTTTTTAGGGAATAAGTTAGGAATATTGAAAGTCACCGTATTAGTCTGTTCTCACACTCCTAATAGAGACATACCCAAGACTGAGTAATATATAAAGGAAAGAGGTTTAATTGACTCACAGTTCCACATGACTGGGGAGGCCTCACAATCAAGGCAGAAGGTGATGGAGGAGCAAAGTCATGTCTTACATGGTAGCAGGCAAGAGAGCTTCTGCAGGGGAACTCCCATTTATAAAACCATCAGAGCATTAACTGGGTGTGGTGGCATGTGCTTGTAATCCCAGCTACTCGGGAGGCTGAGGCAGGAGGATTGCTGGAACCCTGGAGGTGGAGGTTGCAGTGAGCTGAGATTGCACCACTGCACTCCAGCCTGGGCAACAGAGTGAGACTCTGTATCAAAAAACAAAACAAAACAAAAAAAACATGAGATCTTGTGAGACTTATTCACTACCACAAAAACAGTATGAGGGAACTGCCCTCATGACTCAATTAGCTTTGCCTGGCCCCATCCTTGACAGATGGGGATTATTACAATTCAAGGTGAGATTTGGGTGGGAGCACAGCCAAACCATATCATTCTGCTGCTGGCCCCTCCCAAATCTCATGTCCTCACATTTCAAAACCAATCATGCCTTCCCAGAAGGTCCCCCAAAGTCTTAACTCATTTCAGTATTAATTCAAAAGTCCACAGTGCAAAGTCTCATCTGAGACAAGGCAAGTCCCTTCCACCTATGAGCTTGTAAAATCAAAAGCAAGTTAGTTACTTTCTAGATACGTTTTAGATACAATGGGGATACAGGCATTGGGTAAACACACTTGTTTAAAATGAGAGAAATTGGCCAAAATGAAGGAGCTACAAGCCCCATGCAAGTCCGAAATCCAATGGGGCAGTCAAATCGTATAGCTCCAAAATGATCTCCTTTGACTCCTTGTCTCACATCCAAGTCATGCTGATGCAAGAGGTGGGCTCCCATGGCCTTGGGCAGCTTCACCCCTGTGGCTTTGCAGGGTACAGCCCCTGTACTGGCTGCTTTCATGGGCTGGCATTGAATGTCTGCAGCTTTGCCAGGCACATGGTACAAGCTGTCAGTGAATCTACCATTCTGTGGTCTGGAGGATGGTGTCCCTCTTCTCATAGCTCCACTAGGCAGTGGCCCAGTGGGGACTCTGTGTGGGGGCTCTAATCCCACATTTCCCTTCCTCACTGCCCTACCAGAGGTTTTCCGTGAGAGCTCTGCCCCTGCAGCACACCTCTGCCTAAACATCAAGGTGTTTCCATACATCCTCTGAAATCTAGGTGGAGGTTTCCAAACTTCAGTCCTTAACTTCTGTGCATCTCAGCCCCAACACCATGTGGAAGCTGTCAAAGCTTGAGGCTTGCACTCTCTGAAGCAATGGCCTGAGCTCTACATTGGCCTCCTTTAGCCACAGCTACAACGCAGGGCACCAAGTCCCGAGACTACACAAAGCTGAAAGCCCTGGGCCTCGTTCACAAAATTATTTTTCCCTCCTAGGCCTATCGGCCTGTGATGGGAGGGGCTGCTGTGAAGACCTCTGACATGCCCTGGAGACATTTTCCCCACTGTCTTGGCAAATAACACTTGACTCCTCATTACCTATGTAAATTTCTCCTCATTACCTATGCAGGCTTGAATTTCCCCCTCAGAAAACAAGTTTTTATTTTCTATTACAAAATAAATAGGCTGCAAAATTTCTGAACTTTTATGCACTGCTTCCCTTTTAAACATAAGTTCCAGTTTCAAACAGTATCTTTGTGAATAAATGAAACTGAATGGTTTTAACAGCACCCAAGTCACCTCTTGAATGCTTTGCTGCTTAGAAATTTCTTCTGCTAGATGCCCTAAATCATCTCTCTCAAGTTAAAAGTTCCACAAATCTCTAGGGCAGGGGCAGATGCCACCTGAACATTATCTAAAGCATAGCAAGAGTCACCTTTATTCCATTTCCCAAAAAATTCCTCATCATCATCTGCGACAACCACATCCTTGACTTGATTGTCCATATCACTATCAGCATTTTAGTCAAAGTCATTCAACATGTCTCTTGGAAGTTCCAAACTTTCCCACATCTTCCTGCCTTCTTCTGAGCCCTCCAAACTGTTCCAATCTCTGCCTGTTACCTAGTTCCAAAGTTGCTTCCACACTTTTGGGTTTCTTTACAGCAGCACCCCACTCTGCCTGTACCAGTTTACTGTATTAGTCTGTTCTCACACTTCCAATAAAAACATAGCCGAGACTGGGTAATTTATAAAGGAAAGAGATTTAATTGACTCACAGTTCCACATGACTGGGGACTCACAGTCATGGCAGAAGGCAATGGAGGAGCAAAGTCTTACATGGTGGCAGGCAAGAGAGCTTGTGCAGAAGAACTCCCATTTATGGAATCATGAGATCTCGTGGGACTTACTATCACAAGAACAGGATAGGGGAAACTGCCTCCATGATTCAATTGTCTCCACCTGGCCCCACCCATGATATATGGGGATTATTATAATTCAAGGTGAGATTTGGGTGGGGACACAGCCAAACCATATCAGTCACATTAACAATTTCACTGTTATTTTAATAAGTAATGTTTGATATAACTTTTTTTAAAAGTTAAGGGCTGTTATTCTATAAATAGGATTTTTTTTTAATTAACATTCTGTGAAAGTCCATAGCAGAGAAACAGCCTTCATGGAAGGATGATTGAATGTGTTAAAAGAAGTGATTGAATGCATTAAAATAAAAACTTCAGCCAAATTAAATTTAAAGGAGTTTAATTGAACAATGAATGATTCATGAATTAGGCAGCTTGCAGAATCACAGCAGATTCATGATCTGACACCTACGTCTGATCTCTTAACTGCTACCATATCTCATGGATTCTAAGATTCACATTTCTTCATGTTTAAATACCTCTAAAAATTGAAGTTTATCTAAAAATTACACCAGGCTATATAATTTTATTTTGGGAGGCTGAGGCAATAGGATTACTTGAGGTCCGGAGTTTGAGACCAGCCCGGCAAAAATGGTAAAACCCTGTCTCTACTAAAAAATACAAAAATTAGCCAGACACAGTGGCACATGCCTGTAATCCCAGCTACTTGGGAGGCTGAGGCAGGAGAATCACTTGAACCTGGGAGGCTGAAGTTTCAGTGAACTGAGATCACCCCACTGCACTCCAGCCTGGGCAACACAGTGAGTGACACTTTGTCTCAAAACAAAACAAAAAAAAAAGGAGCTTGAATATAAGAAAAAATTGAGAGGATATTAAAAGTCCATTGAGAGAAGAATGGATAAATAAATGTGGTGTATTCATATAATGGACATCTACCCAGCAATGAAAACAAATAGCCTACAGCTATAGTTATCAACTTAAATGCCTCTAAGCCTATTGAGCCAGATATTGAGTCAAAGATTGATATTGAGCCAGAAAAGCAAGTCACAAAAATATATATAGTATGACTCTAAATGTGTTAACGTTAAAAACATGCAACGTGAAACAGCACATTAATTATGGCTCATGTATATGTGGTAGAATTAGGAAGCAGGGAACAATAAACACAGAATTCAGGATTGTGGTTACATTCAGGGGAAAGGAAGGGAGTGGAAAAGGGAGGGTACATGATACAGGCGGGTGCTTCAAGGGTATTGGTTCCCCTCTGTTTCTTCAGCTGGAAGGTGGCTTCTAGAGAATGGCATTGAGGTGGGAAAGGATGAGGTGGGGAAGAAATGAGGTGGGGACTGTTGTCATTTGAAAAGCTTTCTATACACTTTGATTTTTTACTATTATTATACACTATATTGGGGGAAATTTAGATTTAAGAAACATTTTTAAAAGAACAGCGAAAAAAACCTACTGTTAAAAGGCAACTATTAAAAGAGATGAAGTAGATCCATATATACTGATGCAGAAACATGCTGGAGATACATTGTTAAATAAAAATGTTGTAAAACAGCATGCAGGAGGTAATCCCATCTGTTGTATGTACATGTCCTGCCAGGTATCTCCTAAATGTTCTACCTGAAAAGTCTTTAATCCTCACAACAATTCTAAGAATTAAGTACTGTTATTAGTACCATTTCAGGGCTGAGGAAACTGGGGGGGCAGAGGTTAAGTGATTGTCTCAAGATTAATACACTTTTGTATAGTGGAGATGGGTTTTCAACTGTGGTCTGACACCTAAGTCTGATCAAGAGATCAGGTAGCAGTTAAGACTGCTGCCCTATCTCATGGATTTTAAGATTCACATTTTCTTCACATTTAAAAACCTCTGAGGTGTATCTAAAATTACAGCAGGCTGTGTAGCAGCCCTGACATAGATGTTATTGCTCTTGCTTGGACTTGCAGGGTAGCTGTCAATGGCTTTGGAAGAAAATCCTAGAGATAATAGAACATTCTTGCTGCATTAAGAAATTAAATGTTCTTCTTGGCACAGAGGACAATGCTGTGGAATGGATGGGTTAGGAAAATGAATAGCTAGGAAGCTGATTTTAAAAAAACTGTTCAAAAGAGCTGAATTCTAAAAATTTGAATGAATAATTTACATAACATATTTTCCTTTTTATCCTTGCACAAAAGTAAGATATGATAAAAAATCATTTGTAAATAAGCTTAAGAGTTATTTTATCATAAAAATCTGTCTGGACTTAAAGAGCTCTTTCAGTAGGCATAAAATAAAAATTCTAGGATTCTGTTGTAATTTAATTGGTAGATTATTTCCTTGTCAGTTGATCTTAGATCTGATGAAATACAATATTATCTCCCTCACAGTCTCCCTAAAGTACTTACTGACATTTTTAAAGAAAAAAAATGTATTTTATTTAATGTCCAAGAACAAAATACACACACAAACACACACACACACACACACACACACCCCCCCTAAACCAGAATTTACACTTATCATTGAGATGCATTGTGAAATTTTCTATTCTGTTCTTTCATTTTAAAGACAGGTTAGTCACAACTTAGTAAGCAGATCTTACCAACCACTAATACATTCCAACCCAGAACTGCTCTAGAGCACAAATGTGTTATAATTTAAGAGAAATTTATAGTCTTCAATCTTATAATTAGCTCACAATAGTATCCTATTAACTCAGAAAAAAAAATTAAAAACCTAACATAGTCTCATTACCACCTATCCTTCCTAGACAGGGTGTATTGTTTCAGTGTGTGTGTACATCACCTTCCTTCCCAGACTCAATAGCTAAGGGGAAATGACTTGCAACTATGTAACAAGACCACATATCTGTATTGCACATTTTATATGAAAATCCTTTTATGTACATGATTTTATCTGATCTTCACAACAACCCTGTGAGTGTAGACAGGGAAATATCAGATTCACTTTACAAAAGAAGTTAAGATTCAGAGAGGCTTAGTGACTTTTCCAGTTATCACATACCTAGTAAGAGGCAAAGATAGAATAAGAACCATGAACTTTAAGGTTGAGGGCTTTTTTCTCCATGTCACGTAGCCTCTGAGAGTATAATCTGAACTCAAAAATTTTCACCACTTCATCCTCACTTTCTGATATTGACCCAAATTTTTGTCATAGAATACAACAAAACACCCACTTCTAAACTTACTGTAATCATCTAATAGGTTCATCTTGCCTATTGCACAGATAAAGCCATTTGCTGAGACAGTGATATTGCAGTAGAGAAGGAGTGTAATTATCACAGGACCAGTCCTAATTATCCTGTCCTAAGTGGTAGGACAGGAGATAATTCTCAAATCTGCCTCTACGAGAACTCAGAAGCTAGGACTTTTAAGGATAATTTGGTGGGTAGTGGGCTAGAGAATGGGTGCTGCTGATTGGTTGGGGATGATATCATAGGAGTGTCCAAACTGTCTTCAAGTGCTGAATCAATTCTGGGTGGGGACCACTGGTTGAGTCAGTTTCTTGATATGAATCATGGGTCTGGGTGGAGTTAGTCAGTTACCAGAATGCAGAAGTCTGAAAGATATTTCAAAGACCAGTCTTAGATTTTGACAATAGTGATGTCATCTGTAGAAGCAATTACAAATCTTATGACCTCTGATTTCGTGACTCCTGAACAGTTGGAAATTATAGAAAAACAAACTAGGAAATAGTAACTGCTGATTACTGCTTAACTACACCTACATTTTAGTAATCAGGGTAACAGAAAACAATGGTTGGTTATCATTTCACCATGCCCACATTTTAGCAGAAATCAGGCCCCTCCCCACAATCCTAATCTTGGGGTTTTCATTAGTCTTACAAAGGTGGTTTCAGTCCCCAAACAAGGAAGGGGTCAGTTTTAGGGAGAGACTATTACCATCCTTCCTTCAAAGTTAAACTATAAACTAAATTCCTCCCATGGTTAGCTTGGCCTACACCCAGGAATGAGTGAGTTCAGCCAGCCTCTGAGGCTAGAAGCAAGATGGATTCAGCCATTCTGGACTTCTTTCACTGCCATAATCTTTGCAAAGACAGTTTTATTGTCATGCCAGGTTTTTACCAGTGAAAAAGGCCACAGAACATGTACTTTTTTGGAAAGTGTTGTTTCTTTGTCTGTAGTCTAAGGAAACACAAGCAATATGAAAAACCCTAAAGGCTAAGGAAATAGAAGGAAAGTCCAATGAGAAGATATAAAATAGAATATGTTGATGGATTCGTGATTTTAAGCTTATACTTTTGTGAGGAGGTTTACCTTTGTAAGGAATTAATAAAGATGACCTTTGAAGCTTTTGAAGAGGATCTTAAGCCTTCATGATGTTATTCAACGTGGAATGTGGAATGACGGTCTTCACACACTTCTTAGACCATGTCTTCACACACTTGGTACTTGGTGCTTTTCTAACATGCTATTTTAGGTATATTTAGGCAACAGTGCAAATTGACTTGTGTTTTTGTTTATTAATTGTCCTTGTACTTTTTTAAATGGAGTTCATGTTAGAGTCCATAGATATCAGTGTTCTGCAAAACTGGTAATTACCTGGCATCCAAGGCTCCAAGACATCTCACAAGTCCCATGTCCACCACAAACCAAGTACTTCCAAGGAGTAAATTCCTTACTTTTTGTCACTCTGCAATGTATTTTGTCATTCTTTTTTTTTTTTCCATATTACTAACCTGACTTGCCCACCAGAGCACTTGCTGCCCTTGTAAGCAAATATCTATATTACTTTCTGTTAGTTCATGTTTCTGAAGTGCTGATTCGGTGTGTAAGCCTTCCCCCTCTCTTTGAGATATGTCTAGAGAGGGGTGTTTTGCTTCAGTGGGCTCCAGGAACAAATAATAAAAAGTACAGCAAGTGCAAGGCCGAGGACAGACTCAGTGCATTCTTATCAGTCATCTGAAATATGCACAGCCTTTCCAAGGCTAATGTTCACTCCTGTTTCTAGGAAAGCACCAGAAAGTACTTATCAGTTACCTTGTATATGGTGTGCGGAAAAAGATACCATCAGCCTACCCTGAAAGCCATAGCAAAGAAAATTCCTCCAGGCTGCCGGCAGCTGAGTGGCCTTTGAGCTACTACAGAACCCCAGCCTTGGCCTGGGCCAGGTCCAGGGGGCCTTTCTTCTCCTTGCATGATTGCCATGTCCCTCAACCTTTGCCCAAGCAACTGACCTCATCTTAGAAGAAGTCTCAAGGGTTGATGTGTTCTTACTAAATGCCCAGGATTTTCTTTTTTTTTTCTTTTTCTTTTTTTTTTTTTTGGCTGACGTTTTCTTTTTTATTTATTTATTTATTTATTTATTTAGAAAAAGAGAAAAAGAGAAAGAAGGAAGAAAAAAAGAATGAAATAAAGAGAAAAAGAAGAAGAAGAAAAAAAAGGGGAGAGAGAACGGGAATCTTGCTCTATTGCCCAGGCTAGAATGCAGTCTACAAATGGATATTAAAAGCTTTTTTTATACTAATAATTGTGTTATACAATGGGGACAGGAAGGAATAAGGGAGGAAAATAACAAACAAACAGCCAACCAATATTTCATTTAAACCTATGAAATGCTATGCAATTGCTAGGGGAGTGATTTACTCCCAACCATGTGGTCGCTTTTAGAATAAATGTGATGTGTTACTGAAAAAAAAAAAATGTATATTTTGTGGATTTGGAGAGGTTCTGTAAATGTTTATTAAGTTTACTTGTTTGAGGTTTAAGTTCAAGTCCCGGGTATCCTTCTTAACCTTCTGTCTCATTAATTTGTCCAATATTGACAATGTAATGTTAAAGTCTCCCACTATTATTGTGTGGGAGTCCAAGTCTCTTTGTAAGTCACCAAGAAGTTGCCCTGTGTATCTGGGTGCTCCTATACTGGGTGCGCATAGACTTAGGGTTGTTAGCTCTTCCCGTTACATTGATCCCTCTACCATTATACAATGTCCTTCTTATCTCTTTCGGTTTCTATTACTTTAAAGTCTATTTTATCAGAGATGAGAATTGCAACTACTGCTTTTTTTTTTTTTTTTTTTTTTTTTTGCTCTCCATTTGGTTGGCAAATCTTCCTCCATCCCTTTGTTTTGAGTCTCTGTATATCCTTGCATGTAAGATGGATCTGGATGCAGCTTACTGATGGGTCCTTTGAAGTGGCTGATACTGGTTGTTCCCCCTCTATACATAGTGCCTCCTTCAGAAGCTCTTGTAAAGCAGGCCTGGTGGTAATGAAATCTCTGAGTACTTGCTTGTTTGCAAAAAAGTTTATTTTTCCTTCACTTATGAAACTTAGTTTGGCTGGATATGAAATTCTGGGTTGAAAGTTCTTTTCTTTAAGGATGTTGAATATTGGCCCCCACTCTCTTCTGGCTTGTAGGGTTTCTGCTGAGAGATCAGCTGTGAGTCTGATAGGCTTCCCCTTGTGGGTAACCTGACCTTTCTCTCTGGCCGCCCGTAGTATTTTCTCCTTCGTTTCAACCCTGATGAATCTAATGATTATGTGCCTTGGGGTTGCTCTTTTCAAGGAATATCTTTGTGGTGTTCTCTGTATTACCTGGAGTTGGGTATTGTCTTGCCTTGCTAGGTTAGGAAAGTTTTCCTGGATAATATCCTGAAAAATATTTTCCAGCTTGGATTCATTCTCTTCGTCACATTCAGGTACACCTATCAAACGTAGATTAGGTCTTTTCACATAGTCCCATATTTCTTGGAGACTTTGCTCATTCCTTTTTACCCTTTTTTCTCTAATCTTGTCTTCTCGTTTTATTTCGTTAAGTTGGTCTCGACCTCTGAAATCCTTTCTTCTGCTTGATCAATTCGACTGTTAAAACTTGTGCATACTTCTCGAAGTTCTTGTATTGTGTTTTTCAGCTCCATTAATTCACTTATATTCCTCTTTAAATTGTCCATTCTCATGAACATTTCGTGAAACCTTTTTTCAAGGTTCTTAGTTTCCTTGCATTGGGCTAGAACATGTTCTTTTAGCTCACAGAAGTTTCTCATTATCCACCTTCTGAAGCCTCATTCTGTTGATTCCTCACATTCATTTTCTATCAGGCCTTGTTCAATTGGTGATGAGGCACTGCAATCCTCTGTAGGAGGAGAGGCATTCTGATTTCGGGTGTTTTCAGCCTTTCTGCGCTGGTTTCTTCCCATCTTCGTGGATTCATCCACCTGTCGTCTGTGTAATTGCTGACCTTCAGACTAGGTCTCTGAGTGGACGTCCAGCTTGCTGGTGATAAAGTTTCCTCTATTTCTTAATTTTCCTTCGGCGGATGCCCCTCCCCCCACAGAGCTGGACCTTCCCGGGTTCAGCTGCACTTGCTGTGAAACTCTCAATCTTCAGCAGTTCCAACCGCTGTTTTTATTTTTATTTTTTTGTGGAGGGGGGTACCAGCCTTCCCCTGTGGCGACCCACTACGCCGGCTGAAACAGCGGCGTTAAGATTCGTGGCGCTTTTGTCCGGGAAGCTCCCGGTCTGGTTCCCCACTTCAGTCCGCTTTTTAATCAGCTGAATGGGAGACTCTGCTTTCCCGGAGCTCCAACGCCAACCAAAAGGGCACTCAGTCCCGTATACTCCGGACTGAGAACCGCCGCGTCGGGGCGCCTGCAAAACGGCCGCGCCCCTCCAAAAGGGTCGCGCTGGCGACCCGTGGGGCTCCTCCGCCAAGAATCTCTTGGTCCGTGGGGCTATGAAAATTCGTCTGAAAATGTGGCGTCCACTCACTCTCTGCGCTTTCAGTGAGAGCTACAATCCTGAGCTGCTGCTAATGAGCCATCTTGGATCTCTCTCTGTATTTTGTCATTCTTATAAATTTCACTGTTTTCCTTTTGTCATCTCCTATAAAGTCTTCCTCCTATGTTATTTTTTCTTTCACTAAGTACTAGTTTGTCAAACATGTACTGTGGTGTTACAGATAGTTAGCCAGGCATGAGCAGGGCAGGAGAGGGCTCTCCCCCTCCCACTAGGAATGTCAGGTGATGGTTGGGCAATTATCACATTGCCTTTCTAAAAGTGGTAGATTGGCACCTGGAGCCTGGGAGAGGTCATTTCCTGATGGCCCACAATTATTGCACTAATGTGTTAATTGAATGCAGGCACCAGAGAGAAGCAACTTTCTGGGCATATGCATTAAGAGACAAAATGGCAGATTATGACCTTTTAGGGGCACTCCCCCCAGAAAAGGGCAGCAAGCCTCAGATGGGCATGTTTACAACTTCCTAAACACACTGTGCATGCTCAATTCCCAAAGGTAAAAAGGGCAACGAATGTGGGCAGCCCACCCTAAGGAAGACTCATGGGAAAGGGGCCAGCCTGTGATGTCCTAGGATCAAGGTTAAACATTGGGCTTGTTCTTCAAGTCGCATGCTTAGGTCTCTTCCAAATGTACTTTCCTTTATTTCCTGTTCTAAAGTCTGTTAAAATAAACTTCCACTCCTGTTCTGAAACTTGCCTTGGTCTCTTTTTCTGTTTTATGCCCCTCAATCGAATTCTTTTTTCTGAGGAGGCAAGATGTGAGTTGCAGACCCGTTCTGATTTGTCCCCCATAACTCAAATACCTTCCACAGGTAAAAATAGTGCCACCTGTCTGGGCGTGGTGGCTCACGCCTGTAATCCCAGCACTTTGGGAGGCCGAGGCAGGCAGATCATGAGGTCAATAGATCGAGACCATCCTGGCCAACATGGTGAAACCCCATCTGTACTAAAAAATACAAAAATTAGCTGGGTGTGGTGGCGCGTACCTGTAGTCCCAGCTACTCAGGAGGCTGAGGCAGGAGAATTGCTTGAACCTGGGAGGCAGAGGTTGCAGTGAGCCGAGATAGTGCCACTGCACTCCAGCCTGGTGCCTGGAGATGGAGTGAGACTCTGTCTCAAAAAAAAAAAAAATGCCACCCATGGACCCCACAAGGTGTACCCCTGCCCCTTTAGAGGGCCCACATCGCTGTCATGTGGGATCCACCTCTCCACACTCCCCCAGCATGACTGTGACTCTAAAGATCTGCCATGTGACTTCACGTTTGCCCCATGTCCTTAAAACAAAAGGCTGCTGTGTTTGGACACTGTGAGGTTTGTGTGTTGCACCTCTTTCAACATCAGAGATGGAAACTACTTAATGAGTGTGGGGAGGATGTGACTGGTGGGGAATACTTGGATAAGATAAAAGATATTGGCCAGGTGTGGTGGCTCATGCTTGTAATCGCAACAGTTTTGGAGACCAAGGCAGGCAGATCACCTGAGGTCAGTAGTTAAAGACCAGCCTGGCCAACAAGGCGAAACCCCATCTCTACTAAAAATACACAAAATAAGCCAGGGGTAGTTGCGCACACCTGTAATCCCAGCTACTCAGGGGGCTGAAGCAGGAGAATAGGTTGAACCTGGGAGGTGGAGGTTGCAGTGAGCTGAGATTGCACCACTGCACTCCAGCCTGGGTGACAGAGCGAGACTCTGCCTCAAAAAAAAGATATTAAGGAATTCCTCGACTCCTTTTTCAGACAGCATGAATGTTTTCGTTCATTCAGTATTGCTTTGTGAATAATTAAGTATTGTTTCCCAGTACAATCGTGTGACTATTTTCTTGCTTCTCTTTGATTCCAACTCAATTTGGTTCCAGGGGTTGTCATGAGTTAGTGCGGTATTGGCAATAGCTGCACGTGGATGCTGAAGAATGTTTTGCAATATAGAAAAAAAGTATTAGTCCTACATTTGTGTATGTATGTAGATCTAGATGTAGCATGTATGAAGCTTGATACCAATTCTTTGGCAACTAGATGAATAACAAATATTAGAATTGCAAATTTTTTATATAAAAATATTTTAAAAGATTTTATTAAAATTAAAAACATTTGCTTTAAACAGTTTGATTTGATTGAATTTTTAATTTTCAATCTTATGATTTGTACTTGACTTTAAAATTTTTTAAAACTAATTTAAAAATAATTGAACAAATGATTTATAAGTCTTCATTTATATTTTTGCTTTAGAACTCCAGGTGGGCATGATGTGACAATCCCTTCTGTGTTGTGAAATAACCTTCTCATTCTTCTTTGTTAAAACATTATTTAAAATCACATATTCAGGGTATTATTTTCTTGAATGTTGACCTGCAAACCCTTTCTGTATTTAACCTAGTGAAGTTATTTCAGCATCAAAAGTAAGATAAGCATCTTGGGACACAAAATTTAGTCATAAAGCGGTACTCCACAGATACCTCCAAAATATCTGAAGCTTGAAAGTAAAGTCTGAATTTGTAGATTAAATGCACAAAATAATAACATTCAGCCATTTTCCCGAAGTGACCCAGGATCTTCATAACAACGTAGCCTCTTCCCATACTATTTATCCTAAAACGTTTGGAAATTATGAAGGATTTCCTATTTTTTCTCTGTTTTCCCAGAAAAATGAAAAATTTACACTAAATATCCAATTTACTCTGAAATTTACAAGCCTGCTGGAAAGAAGAGTTATTTTAAGACAATTTATTACTTGGGTTCAAGTCCATTTGAAACTTGTGAGATGTTGGGCAAAAAATCTTAACTTTCTGAGACTCAATTTTCCTGTCTCTACAATAGGGATTAAATAATGCATGTTTTATAAGGATGTACGATGCCAGGCACAGAGGAAGAGCTTAATATGAGTTCGCTATTATTATATAAGCATGCATGGATGTGGTGGCAGAGCATAGAGGAAATCTGTGCAGAAGACATAGACTTTAGGCCAGATGAAGTGGCTCATACTTGTAATCCCATCACTTTGGGAGGCGAGGGTGGGAATATCACTTGAGGCCAGGAGTTGAAGACCAGCCTGGGTAACATAGCAAGACCCCATCCCTACAAAAAAAAAGAAAAAGCAATGCATAGACTTCGGGGGCAGGTGAACCCATGATTGAATCCAATTCTGCCACTAACAAAATGTGTAATCTTGAGTCTCACTCATCTCTCTGAGCCCCAGGTTCCTATGTAGCATGGTTGGTGGGAGACGAAGCTCCAGGAAGCTCCAAACATATAATAGCAGCTTAGTAAATTGTGGTCACCACTGCTATAAAAGGGGTTGATTGCCACAGTATAACTAGATACTCTCTATTATAACACGCTATTCCTTTACTTTAAAAACATTTATTATTTACATTTCTTTTTACACAGAGAAACAATGGCAACTTCTTTTTTTGACTTTTCTCATAATCTACATTTCACGAAAGGCAAATCATTAGCTAATAAAGAGGAAATCATTTACTCATCTACTTAATAAGTTCTAGTATGCTGTATGACCTTTTTCCATGTTTAAACGGTCATACAAAACGTAATTAATGGGTGAAAAACTTAGTGAAAGTTCATCTTGCAGATTATCTTGGAATTCAGCTGGAACCCTACAGAAGCCAGGACTGAAATAATGCCTTAGTGGGAAATAAGCATTTTTTTGTTCTGTGGCTGGTTGTGGGCCAGTTTAGGTTTTAGGGCTTGCTCAGTGAACTTAACCACTGCTCTTTTAGCTTTTAAGACAAGCTGAGTTCTACAGAGATATAAAACCTCACACTGAGGATTAGGCCTATTCTTTCCAGGACTAGGCTGTCGGTGGCGAAGTGGAGATTTGTCAGGGAGGAGAAGATTGGGAGGGGCAGGGCCAGTTTAGGGAGTTGGGCCCTTCCTAAAAATGGTGGAACACACTGGTTATTACTTTAGGAAACTCAGGACTGCTCCCTGGGTCACTGATAGAAAAAACTTGTGGGGTCTTAGATTTTGTTTCTAATACCCATAAACCTTTCAATGTGAGAACTGGAACTGATTTTCCTGACTTATCCTTCCCAGTCCATTCTCTGGGATGATCCATATTTCCCCTTCCAGCCTAAGAAAGAAAGGCCACTCCTCCTTCTGTAACCTGGTACCGTGTCCGGGTCAGGGAATCGCCTGCATATCAGGACATTCTGGTATCCCCAGAAGCTCAGCTAGAGACTTCCCTTTCCACCTAAACCATAACACCAAGATTTCAAAAGTAAGATAGACATGAGACTGCCTTTCCATTTAATTCCTTCAGTTCCTCTTTGCTGTAACACTGGGGAAGTTCAGCTTCCCAGGGTCACAGCGGATTCCAGGCCAGTATCTCTTTCCCAAAGTCTATATTTCCTGCCTGCTTTTCATGTTCTGCCAGTCACTTATTTTGGGAGCAGGGCAGGACTGGCCTCCTCACATTCTGCTCTAGGGTTGGCATTAAAAGCTCCAATAGTCTTTTCATGCCTCTTAGGATAAAGGCCAGAGCTTTCAACTTGTCCTTCACCTGGCCATTGGATCCTTCATCAGCCTCATCTTAAGTATTTTCTTCTTATCTCCCTCTGTGCCAATCATACCACCCTTCTCATTTCATCCAATCTGTGGCTCTGCCTTAATGTCAGACATTGAGGAGACTGATGGACTGACTTAGCAGTGTTCTTTGCTAAAACTGGATTTTACAAGGAAGGGCACAGACAAGCCTAGGGAAAGGCTCAGGAGGCTGACTAAAGTTTGGCCAAGCAGATAATCTTTGTCACTGGGTGAGGATCCCAACATAAGCTTTCATAATATCATGTTTCTTTTCTTCTTATTTCAATCTATAATTCTATTTGTGTAGTGACATTACAGGAAAGGGGTCCTGATCCAGATCTCTAGAGAGGGTTCTTGGATCTCATGCAAGAGAGAATTTAGGCTGAGTCCGCAGTGCAAAGTGAAAACAAGTTTATTAAGAAGTCAAGGAATAAAAGAATGGCTACTCTATAGACAGAGCTGCCCTGAGGGCTTCTGATTGCCCATTTTTATGGTTATTTCTTGATGATATGCTAAACAAGGGGTGGATTATTCATGCCTCCCTTTTTTAGACCATGTAGGGTAACTTGCTGACATTGCTATGGCATTTGTAAACTGTCATGGAGCTGGTGAGAGTGTAGCAGTGAGGACGACCAGAGGTAACAGCACCATTTTGGTTTTGGTGGGATTTAGCCAGCTCCTTTACTGCAAACTGTTTTATCAGCAAGGTCTTTATGACCTGTATTTTGTGCTAACCTCCTGTCTCATCCTGTGACTTAGAGTGCCTTAACCATCTGGAAATGTAGCCCAGTAGGTTTCAGCCTCATTTTGTTCAGCTCCTATTTAAGATGGAGTTGCTCTGGTTCACACACCTCTGACATTTCCCCCCATTCCTTTTATAAGAGAATTCTTAATCCTAAGGGTTGCAGAGGGATAAAGATCCATCTTCTGTAACTTCTTCAGGCTGAATGGGGGCGATGATATTCCTGCCTAACCATGAAGGTCTCTTGCATTCAGGGTAGAGAGGAGCTCAGTCAGAAAGCATCAGTATGGTAAGGTCCATTCCTAACTCTTGAGTTTCGACAAAAGGTGGTATCTGGAAGATTAATAACTGTTTAATTTAAGAAAACATTTAATAAGCTTGTCCTACACAAAGAGTATTCCTAAACAAAGAATATAACAGCAATATATTCCATAAGAGTAAAGTAAAATAAGTAAAGTTATTCCAAGTATACTAAATTAGAAGGCTTTTCATGAACTGGGCAGCTGTTGGAATTAAACTGATATGGGGTTGCACTGAATATAATGTGCACAGAATTAGAATACTGATCCAGATTATTACATTACCCATCCCTCCTCTTGTTTCTTCTGAGCAGCAGTCAGAGATCATTGGTTGGTTCACAGGACTAAGCAGGATTAGCCTAAATTGCAGAAACAAACTTAAAAACAACTAATGAGACTAGAATTTAATAACAAGTGTACCATAGTTCTTGAAACATAATATTTCTCTCTCCAGTTTCCCATTTTTACTAAAGACAAATCATGGTAAGATTGATTTGCTTTATTATACTTGGCCTGATTATTTATATAAAGTGCAGCAAGAATAATTATTTTTCACATAGGCTTTTTTTAAATTGGCTTTCATGGAATTCTGCTCCATAAAAGAAATCTTAGATAAGACTTTATAAAGCCAAGCTTGGCCATGGGTTTTTAACCTCAAATACCTATGAGTTGAGTAAATTCCTGACCTCTTGGTGTCCCAGGATAACTTGGGACTTCTGGATCTGTCAGAAAGTGACATTCTTTACTGACCACAGGTTGGAGACCCTGTACAGGGACTGTTGCAGACAAGATCTGAGGCCAGTTCTCCAAGAAGTTTTATTGGCTTTATAAGTCAAGTTTGATTCCTTAAAAGAAAGCATACCATTGCAGTTAAAGCCTTGGTAAAACAACTAATTTCTCAAATAATGTCCTGTTACAAAAGAAAACAGATTCTTATTACACTTATGCAAATAACTATATTACCATAAATTAAGAATACTCACAAATAGTTTTCAAATTTTGGAAAAGTCAGGTAGAGAGAAACAAATATGCTCTAAATTTTGTTCACTCGAGTATACTTTACTCAACTGCTAAAAGCTGTAAATAGCTCAAAAACAAATTTTCCTTGACTGTGATATTCATGAACATTCCAGCTCTTCATGAGAGTTCTGAAAGTTGTTTCCTCTATTCTAATGTTACCACTTCCAAAGGTAAACCTGCATTTAGGAATACCTGCTAGAGTTCTATAGTTGTTGATTATAAACCACCTTCTAAAGAGGATTAGAACAAGAAAACAATTGTGGATGATAAAAAGTTTTAGGACAGCCACTATTAAAGCCACAATTGGCCAGGCACAGTGGCTCATGCTTGTAATCCCAGAACTTTGGGAGGCTGAGGAGGGTGGAACATGAGGTCAGGAGATCAAGACCATCCTGGCTAACACAGTGAAATGCTATCTCTACTAAAAATACAAAAAAATTAACTGGGTATGGTGGCATGCACCTGTAGTCCCAGCTACTCAGGAGGCTGAGGCAGGAGAATAGCTTGAAACCCGGGAGGTGGAGGTTGCAGTGAGCCTAGATTGCACCACTGCACTCTAGCCTGGGTGACAGAGCAAGACTCTGTCTCAAAAAACTTACTTCGGTGGCACACAAAATTTTACATAACAATTATAATTGTTAATAACATACGCTTTCTAGGCTATAGGGCTCCTAAAAAAAAAAAAGAATAACGTATGCTAAGTCATATTAGAATTACAGGAGTTTCCCATCACTTTGGAACCTATTACATTTAAGCAAGTATAGTCCAGAGAGAGCAAAACACCATTTCACATTTGCTAATGCTTCCTGTAAGATTTTTATACCAAAGAAGCCAAATTTTACCTTTACATTAATGTACTATTAATGTTAAACCCAATTTTTAATAAAATCTTATAGACATATTTACCCAATTTTAATGTTTAACCATAAGGTAAGAGTCTTATAAACCTTGTATCACCCTTTATATTTTGTGTGTGTTGTGTGTGTGTGTGTGTGTGTGTGTGTGTGTGTGAAAAAGCAGATCAGTGCTCTAAGAAAAACCTGTACTTTTATCCCAATGTTTAATTTATGGAAAAACTGAATAATACTCCTTTAACTTTAGCCAATATGTTCACACACAGAATCTCTTACAATTAATTTTTATAAACCTTCCACAACTTGTGAAACCTTTAGATTTTTTTTTTACTTAAAACAATCCATTAACACCTAATTCTAGGTAGAAAAAAATCCACATTCCCATGACTTCTTATAATCTTCACCAAAAACACATTTTACTTTCTTTATACACCTTGCATATAAAATTATTTCTTTAGTAGTTTTAATTACATGTTATAAGTTAACCCTTAGCAACTTTTATTTTTGGTGAAGACCTTGGTAAGATTTTTTTTTTTTGTTTTTTTGTGAGCCGGAGTCTCACTCTGCCACTCAGGCTGGAGTGCAGTGGCATGATCTCGGCTCACTGCAACCTCCACCTCCCGGGTTCAAGCAATTCTCCTGCCTCAGCCTCCTGAGTAGCTGGGACTACAGGCGTGTGCCACCATGCTTGGCTAAGTTATGTATTTTTAGTAGAGAGAGCATTTCACTGTGTTAGCCAGGATGGTCTCAATCTCCTGACCTCATGATCCTCCTGTCTCAGCCTCCCAAAGTGCTGGGATTACAGGTGTGAGCTGTAATCCATGCCCAGCTGGTAAGAGATTTTAATTGTGTACTAGGTGTGGAGCCTAGCTTAGGACACACTAGGCAAAACTGCAGATAAGGGCTCACTCTCCAGCATAGCTAGGGGCATGGCTAACTCCATATGTCCACAGGCCTCACCCTTACTTAAGCAGACAAGTTGTACAGTAAGAGAATCACAGTGGCATTTTATGAAGCATTTAGGAGGCCTATCCATCTGTGAACTGTACAACATTTCTTTCATAAAATCCCTTTCACTAATCCTTTCACGACTTAACACAGACCACCTGAGACATGCACGTCTAGTCCTACTCCCTGGATCCCAGCAGTTTCTAAGTTCCAAGAAGAAAGAAATTTTATGTTTTTCTTTTTCCAAGTGACTAAGCATATGAATGAATGCATATGCATGATGCTCTGTAAATATTTGTGAAAGAAATGGAGAGAGGAAGGCAAGACAGGAAGGAGAGACCTAAAGAAGGGAAGGGGAGGGTGGAGAAGAGAAGAGGACTGGAGGGAAAGGAAGGTGAAGGGTATGGTAAGGGACGGAATCTAAGGGAAGGTTTGGGAGAGAAGCAGCACTGACAAGCTACCGATCATTCAGTCAGGTTAGTTCCAGAGCAGTCTGCTTCCCTGAGGAAGCAGTTATGTAGTAATTAAGTGTTATGTAGTAATTAAGGGCTTGGAGCTGTAAATTGGGGGAGACCTGCATTTAAGTCACACTCAGGGCGGGGTGAGGTGCACTTGTAATCCCAGCACTCTGGGAGGCCAAGGCGGGCGGATCACTTGAGGTCAGGAATTTGAGACCAGCCTGGTCAACATGGTGAAACCCCATCTTTACTAAAATACAAAAATTAGCTGGGTGTGTACAAAAAATTAGCTGGGCATAGTGGCGCACGCCTGTAATCCCAGCTACTTGGGAGGCTGAGGCAGGAGAATCACTTGAACCCTGGAGGCGGAGGTTACAGTGAGCCGAGATCCAGCCACTGCACTCCAGCCTGGGCAACAGAGTGAGACCCTGTCTCAAAAGTAAATAAATAAAATAACAGCTTTGTAGCCTTGGACAAATTATGTGCTTCTCTTCCTCACTTTACTTATCTGTAAATGGGGCTGATGGGAAATGTGAAGACATTGCAACAATATTTGGCACAGTCAGCACTCAAAATGAATGTCTGTTTAGAAATGTATTCTTTAAAAATTATTATTTATTTAGAGACGGGTCTCTCTCTGTCACCCAGGCTGACGGGTCTCTCTCTGTCACCCAGGCTGGAGTGCTGCGGCGTCATCCCAGCTCACTGCAGCCTGGAGCGCTTGGTTCTAGCGATCCTCCCACCTCAGTCTCCCAAGCATGGGACTACAGGCACATGCAGTCATGCCCAGCTGATTTTTTAAATTCTTGTAGAGATGGGGGGAGGGGGGGAAAGTTTCACTATATTGCCCAGGCTGGTCTTCAACTCCTTGCCTCAAGCGATCCTCCCACCCTGGCCTCTGAGAGCACGGAGATTGCAGGCATGAACCTTAGTTGCAATTATTGGCTCGGACCTGGGCCATTCCAGCCCACACTCGGAGGGGCCCGCCTCTAGCTTGGCTTGCCGCTCACCCATTGGCCGAGAGCGGCGGCCCTTCCACCAATCTGCTCGGCCCTGGAGGGAGAAGGCCACAGCGCAGAGCCAATGGGCGCGGGGCTTACGGTCTCCGGGATACTGGTGTATACAGCGGCGGCGTTGCTGCCAGCAGCCAGGCGGCTGAGGAACCGTCACCGACCCGCCCCGGGGTGCTGCGTGCGTTGCCTGCTCCCCCGCCTGAGGAAAACCGGGCCCATGGCGCAAGGCCGGGAGCGCGACGAAGGCCCGCACTCCGCCGGCGGCTCGTCCCTGTCCGTGAGGTGCGGCGTCCACGACCCCGCGACCGATCTCGGTCTCGCGGAACCTCCTGCCCGACGTCCCCCGCCTCCCTTCTCTCCCTCGCATTCCTTAGGGCGGCTCTCCACGCAGCTTCTCCCCCTCCCTCTCCGCCCCCCAGTGCCTTCCCGCAGCCCTCCCTCCCCGTGTGACCTCCTCTGTGCGCTCCCATCCCCTTGTTCCGTGACCCCGTACCCCAGTTGTCTTTCCCACTCCTTATTCTGCGACCCTGACCCTCGCTCGCTTACCCAGCAACGCCCCCTGCATCCTTCACTGGCTTAGGATTCCCGCCAGTGATCCGGGTCCCCTGATCACATCCCCCCTCCCCCCTCCACCCGGGGACAGCCCCGATCCCGTCCTTGCTATCTTTGGAGATTTTCCCCAAAGTTAGGATCCTGAATCCCTTCTAACTCCCATCCACTAGCTTTGGATTTATTTGCATTTATAGCGGCCTTTGAAAAGCATCAAGCCCTTCGCGAATATGGGTGGTATTTTTTTTTCTACATTCTAGGGTGTTCCCCCCCCACTCCCAGCCCCCACCCCCCACTCTATACAACACCCCCTGCTAGTCCTGGGCACTCTAATGTCTCGAGGTTTCTCCACCAAACCAGTGTCCATCACTTGCCTTTTCTACCATCTTCAAGCAGATCTTTAATATTTAAATAAAAATAGAACCTCCTTCATCTCTCCTTCTAGCATACACCTAGCACGCACTCCTTACCTAAGGGTTCCTTTTGTGTGCTAGCCTTTCATTGACGTTGACTTCATTCGTTTTATTTTCTACATGCATCTGTATTTTTAGATCTGAAATATGGCCACATACTCTTCATCTGTGTAAATAAGCAATTTTCCTACTTGGCTTACACACAAAGCAGGCTGTCCTATGCAAAGTTGTTTTTTAAGTTTATTTTTAAAATCTAAATATAAAAGAATGGCTATTCTTTTATAATTCTTATTGAGTAGATCTGGTGGGGAACCAGATCAAGCTCTTTTCTCTGTTAACTTTAACTTTTTGTCTTCCAAGTGTACAAGACCTCAGAAGTCCTTCTGAGACTTTCTCAGGTTTGATCAGAGAGTTTTCTTTGCTGAAAAAGTTATCTGAAGGCGGCCTGGGAGACCTGTGGAACTTAAGGTCTACATTTAAATTTCTATAGTTCATTGACTTAAACGGATCTCACAGCCAGCATGTGTGTTCTTTTATCTTAGAAACTGTTTGGGGGCAGAAAAGGTATGAAAATAGCAATGTTTCAAAGATTTTGATGACCCTTTGCTTTGTTTTTTAAAAAAGTATTTGAAATGTATTATATTGATGTTGACATATCTTTCCCAAAGATGGGTGCAAGGATTCCCTAAGCAGAATGTTCATTTTGTCAACGACAACACGATTTGCTACCCTTGTGGAAATTTTGTAATATTTATTAACATTGAAACAAAGAAAAAGACTGTACTCCAGTGTAGTAATGGAATTGTGGGCGTCGTGGCAACTAACATCCCCTATGAAGTTGTGGCTTTTTCTGACCGGAAGCTAAAACCCCTCATCTACATATACAGCTTTCCTGGATTGACCAGAAGGACCAAATTGAAAGGTATTCTGGAGAACCCTTCCTCTGCCCGTAATTGAAGGATTTTAAGATTTGACCAAATCTAATTATTATAAGTGAAGGTTTACTTTTTTGAAAGGTTTTTTTTTTTTTTTTTAATATACATTTTTAAAGAAGGAATCAAGCTGATCACTGAGGATTTAATTATGTTGGCTAGAACCTTGCTGTTCAAAGTGCGGTCTGTTTACTAGCAACATTGGTGCTACCTGGGAAACTTGTTATAAATGCAGAAACTTGGCTCCCAAAGCCAGATCTATTCAATCAGAATCTGCATTTTAACAAAATTCCCCAGGTGATTCATATGCACATTAAACTATGAGAAGCACTGGGCTAGAAGACTCTATTACCTTTTTCAGAACAATGATTTTTTTCCCCCTAATATTTGTTGAAAATCCAGGTGAATTGATGTGAGTATAACCTCTGAAGACGAGTGTCTGAGCCTCAATTTCCTCATCCATGAAATAGGGGTAAAGATGGTGTCTAATGTGAAGGCTGCAGTAATGAGGATAGACACAATTATATAATATGCTGTATATGTATATGTATGCCAAGTGCCCACTCAATGTTGCCTATCATTTGAATTATTACCATTTTATTTTATTTTTTATTTTATTGAGACAGAGTCTGGCTTTATCACCCAGTCTGGAGTGCAGTGGCGTGATCCTGGCTCACTGCAGCCTCCGCCTCCTGGGTTCAAGTGATTCTCCTGCCTCAGCCTCCCAATTAGCTGGGATTACAGGCGTGCACCACCATGCTCGACTATTTTTTAAAATATTTTTGGTAGAGGATGGGGTTTTATCATGTTGGCCAGGCTGGTCTGGAACTTCTGGCCTCAAGTGATCCACCTACCTCCGCCTCCCAAAGTACTGGGATTACAGGTGTGAGCCACTGTGCCTGGCCTACCGATGCACTCTGAGATACAGCTGACCCACACTGAGCTGCTGCACATCTGCTGGAGCCTCTACCTAATGATTCCCCTCATTTAACACCCCATGGGCAGAAAGCTCATGCCTGAGGCTGGACTTAGCTCTGTGGTCTTAAGGGTCAAGTAAGTGGGTGAAGTCAGGGAAGTTCAGTATAATCTATAATACTTTGTGGGGAAATTTGCATTCTCAACAGATTAAGACAACTTTTAAAACATAACCCGGCTGGGCACGGTGGCTCATGCCTGTAATCCCCAACACTTTGAGAGGCCGAGGCAGGTGGATCAAGAGATCAACACCATCCTGGCCAACATGGTGAAACCCCATCTCTACTAAAAATACAAAAATTAGCTGAGCATAGCGGTGCGTGTCTGTAGTCCCAGCTACTCAGGAGGCTGAGGCAGGAGAATCACTTGAACCCAGGAATTGGAGGTTGCAGTGAGCCAAGATTGCACCACTGCACTCCAGCCTGGTGACAGAGCAAGACTCCATCTCAAAAAACAAAATAAAAAACAACAAAAAAAGATAACCCATTCAGAAGCTGGGGACTATCTAGGTAGACCATAACTACCCTTTTTCTTTAAAATTTTCTCAGCTGGTTATTTGACTGTAGTTCTGTTTGAGCCAATTGAAAGTTAGTTCAAACCATTAGCCGAGAGTCATACTGAATAATGAAGCCCTAAAGGAATTCACAGTAATAATTAGGAATAAGTCATCAGACCTGTTATTATCACAATTATTTAATGTCAATCTGGAAGTTCTAGCCAATGGCAACAAAATATAAAACAAAAAAATATGTAGCTATGAGAAAGGAGATGATGGGTAAAGCAATAGTCTACTAACAAAAGAATGCTCAGTAAGATGCTGGTGTTGAGATAAATACCCATGCAAATTGAAGATATACATACTTAGAAATAATTCAGAAAAGTAAGTGTGAGTGATTTAGGTGAAGAAAACTACAAAAATCACTGATTTAAAATATTTAAATATCAGAAATATATGCCTGGATGGAAAGCCTGATTATTATAAATATATTTCTGATTTGTCACAGAAAGTAATTTGTAGGTTTATCATATGTTTTAGACAGCAGGGAGTACTCAAATGATTCAAAAATTCATCTGGGAAAATAAAACATAGAGAATGAGAATAATTTGAAAGAGAATGATGGCAAGGCAGAGGGTCATTTTAATATTATGGTGCCATAGTAATTAGGAGTATGGCATTGGTGCAGGGATCACCAGATTGGTGGGAGAGTTGAAAGCTTGGGTCAGAATCTAAAGTGTGTAAGAGCTGAGTAAATGATGAAAGAGGCTCCCACCAAAAAGAAGGAGGAAGAGGAGGAGGAGGAAGAAGAGGAGGGAGGAAGAAGAAAAAGAAGAAAAAATATGGATTATTTAACAGTGGTGTTAAGAAAACTGAATATTTGAACAAAAGTATCGAGTTAGATACTCATGGTCTATATCAGATGAAAATAAGCGTTCAGTATAAATAATAGAAATACATCCACTTGGAAATAGCAGAAAATATGATAGAATAGAGGAGTGATTCCAGGAAGGGGAAGAACTTTTCACACAAAACAAAAACTTAGGAAAGACAGACACATTTGATTGCATATATATTTAAAACTGATTAACATAAAAAACACCATGAAAAATTAAAAGGGAAATAATAAACTGAGGAAAATATTTGGAACAAATATGATGAAATATTTTCAGAGCATTAATGAAATAATAAGACAAACAGCCTCTTAGAACAATGGAAAAGACCCCAGACAAATCACTAAACTACAAATGATCAAAGACATCAAATCTATCTCGACATTTGTTTTTAAAAAGTGTGGTTTAAACCAAGATGCTATTTTTCTGCCAATCAAGGTCACAATTTTTTTTAAGATCATAATTGCTAGGTAGAATGCAGTGAAATTGGTAGCACTTTTATTTGCTGAAGGTGGGACTATAAGTTGATAGTGTCTTCCTGTGAAGTAAATATTTACTCAGTTTGACCCAGTATACTCACTTCAAGAAGAATTCAATTTTTAGGAAACGGTTACAAATATGCTCAAAGATTTACATGCAAAGGAGTTTAAAAAGCACTATCATAATAGCAAAAGATTGGAGCAACCTAGATCTCCAGTATTATGGATATAGTTAAATAAATTAAAACATACTATAAAGGGGTATTATGTAAACATTTTTAAAGAGTTGTTAAGATAATGATAAAATGCTCAATATAATGTAAAAAAAAACAATAGGAGGCAACACTGTGTATGATGTAATTCCATTTAAAAGTGGATTATCATAAATAATTTTTTTTTTCTTTTGAGACAGACTCTCGCTCTGTTGCTCAGGCTGGAGCGCAGTGGCACAATCTCAGCTCACTGCAACTTCTGCCTCCCAGGTTCAAGGGATTCTCTGGCCTCAGCCTCCTGAGTAGCTGGGATTACAGGCACCCACCACCACACCTGACTAATTTTTTTTTTTTAGATGGCGTCTTGTTCTGTCACCCAGGCTGGAGTGCAGTGGTGCGATCTCGGCTCACAGTAACCTCCGCCTCCTGGGCTCAAGCAGTTCTCCTGCCTCAGCCTGCTGAGTAGCTAGGATTATAGGCATGTGTAACCATGCCCAGCTAATTTTTGTATTTTTAGTAGAGGTGGGATTTTGCCATGTTGGCCAGGCTGCTCTCAAACTTCTGACCTCAGGTGGTCCACCCACCTCGGCCTCCCAAAGCGGTGGGATTACAGACGTGAGCCACCGAACCCAGCCTCATATATAATATTTAATCTATGGCTAGTATAGCTATAAAAAGCAGAGTTATATTTAAAGAAAATATATATGTACTTTTTTCAAGTAAACACAGAAGAAAATACTAGAAAGAAATTTACCAAGTTTGGTGGTAGGATTATAGAGGATATTTTTTTTCTCTTTTTTTTTGCATTTTCTTCAAACACTATATTTTTTTAGATTTAAAGAATATCTAAAATGGGTCATCCTCAGTTGTGGAGGGAAATGTCTATTTAGCAAGCATTTAAAAATCATTAAGGTCTCTGTCTACAGAAAAACTTAATTTTTGTAGTGAATGCTCAATAGATACATATTTTTTCTTTGTTGATTAGACTATGCTAAATATATTCAATAAATGATGAAAGTTAAATTTTAGGATTATATTATGGTCAATTAAAATGAGAATGAGAAAAAGCAAGAAACAGCCATTAAAAATCCACACAACAAGCAATCGAGACACACACAAAGACAGACTGAGGTGAGGACAAAGCCTGCACCTGTGGAACCACAAAAGAACAGCAGATGAAGAGGGAAAATCAGACCATTCTATACTGGGAAGCAGAGACAGGCACTTCTTGTTTTGGCCTCCCCATGAGATGCATTTTAAAATACGTTTGTTGCTAAGACTTTGGAATTCATGTTGCTTTTCTTCAACTATAGGTACAAAGGAGTATATCACTTTTTATAGCTGTTGCAAAAGCTGGAAGATACTAAGCTAAGGGCCAGATATGGCCTAAGATAATAGAAATGAGGAAGTAAGCTAGAATGATTACAACCCCGCAAGATATTTAAAGATGTCTAAATAACTATTCTAATTACAGTGTCTCCTATATTTATGAGATACTCTATGATTCTTGGGTCATTTCAAATCACTCTGGGACATATATGGTGCAGTATGTTCAGTTCTGCATTGAAGTCTAGAGACAGTAGCCTAATGGTCCTAATTCACTTCAGTATCTTTTACAAATGGATCTTAGCTTTGCTCTAAGCTTTCTGTTCATGGTCTTAGAAATTAACCAGGTGCTCTCTTATTCTGAAAGTTAAATGCTTTTGAATTATGTGAAAATCATTAGCAAAGGAAAATAAACTGTAAGACTGTAGTTAACTGAACATGGTCTTAACATAATCAAATCCTTGTAATGGATTTTATATTTTAGGCAACGTTCTTCTGGACTACACTTTACTTTCATTCAGTTACTGCGGCACCTACCTGGCTAGTTACTCCTCTCTCCCAGAATTTGAACTGGCCCTTTGGTAAGTTTCAGCATCCTGTGGAATTCCTTTTACTGGGTTACATTTTCCTCTTATTGTTCTGGATTTTATCAAAGGAAATAGACATGAAAAATCTAAAACAAGGAAATACAGAAGGAAAAAAAATCCCAATCACAAGTTTAAATATAGTTGCTATGTTTAGGCATAAAATTTGGCAGTCAGGGCAAACACTATATGAGAACTAAATTACTGTCATTCTCTTTTATTAACATGCTTTATGTATTCTCAGATAATATATTTATAAATACATAAAGTTTCACTTAATAAATGGCATCTTGGAGTTGTTTGCATGTTTCCTGCTAATATTGAAATTGAGGTGGTCTCTATATTAGAGTTCAGTTTAAAGTAATTGTTGTTAGAGACATTAGAACAATTATATGTTCAGAGAGTGGAGTATTATACCACTTTTGCCTACTGTATGGGAAATACCTGTGGTTAAGACACACTTCTAGTCTTTCTTGAATTATTTCATGTGGCCAATTTTAAGGCTGTACTCCCTCTTCTATCCATCATATAACCCCTTCAAGGGGATATTTTTCTTATTTTCAAGGGGAAGTACAAGATATTCTAGGAATGATTAAGGATAATATACCAGCATTCCTTTCTTTCTTTCCTTTTTTTTTTTGAGATGGAGTCTCACTTTGACACCAGGCTGGAGTACAGTGGCGCAATCTCGGCTCACTGCAACCTCTGCCTCATGGTTCAAGTGATTCTTCCACCTCAGACTCCTGAGTAGCTAGGACTACAAGTGCTCACCACCACAGCCGGCTATTTTTTTTGTATTTTTTAGTAGAGACAGGGTTTCACCATGTTGGTCAGGATGGTCGCGATCTCGTGACCTCGTGATCCGCCCGCCTCAGCCTCCCAAAGTGCTGGGATTACAGGCCTGAGTATATCAGCATTTCTTATACAAAAATGTAACAACCTAGATTTAGGGAGTCACATTTAGTTTATGTAAAAAAAAATTTTTTTTTTTTGAGACGGAGTCTTGCACTGTCACCCAGGCTGGAGTGCAATGGCGCAATCTCAGCTCACTGCAACCTCCGCCTACCAGGTTCAAGCAATTCTCGTGCCTCAGCCTCCTGAATAGCTGGGATTACAGGCACCTGCCATCATGCCAAGCTAATTTTTGTATTTTTGTAGAGATGGGGTTTCACCATGTTGGCCAGGCTGGTCTTGAACTCCTGACCTCAGGTGATCTGCCCACCTTGGCCTCTCAAAGTGCTGGGATTACAGGCATGAGCCACTGCACCTGGCCCTAAAATTTTTTAAAACAGTTTTATTGAGGTATAATTGACAGATAATAAACTGTTCACATGTAAAGTAAATGCTTTGATAAGTTTTGACTTATGTATATACCCATCACCATAATCAAGGTAATAAATACATCCATCACCCCAGAAAGATCTTTATTAGCCTTGTCAATGATGTGTTTTCTGTCACTCTAGCTTGCATTTTCTGGTAGTTCATATACAGGGAGTCATACAGTGTATATTCTTTTGTCTAGCTTCTTTCATGCAGCATAATTATTTTGAAATTATCTTATGCTGCTGCATATATGTGTCAATAGACATTGCTTTCTAATCCTTGGTGTGGATATACCATACTTTATTCACCTGTTGTTGATGTACTGTATTAGCTTGCTATGGCTTCTGTAACAAAGTATCACAAACTGAGTATCTCAAACAACAGAAGTGTGTCATCTCACAGTTCTGGATACACAGGATAGGAAGCAGCTGGGGAGAGATGACAAATGCATACATTCTGATAATTCCAAAAGCAGAAGGCTCCAATTGTCCTTCCTAAGTACAACCTGTGAATATTAAAAAAAGCAGTGAAGGGGAATGAACACGGATGTGTTAGTGTAACAGACTTAGACCTGAATCCTGGCTCCACAAGTTACTAGTTGTGTAATCTTAGAAAGGCTGAGTCTTAGTTTCTTCCTCTGTAAAATGGGTATATCAATACCTCCTAAATATGGTTTTTCTAATATTTCATTAAAGTAAAACATATGCATCATACCTAATAGTGTCTATTACATGATGTTTATTTAAGTCAGAGTTTCAAAAATGATGATTGTTAGGCTAATTCTGGGCCACCAATGTATTTTGTTTAGGCCATAAAATATTTTTAAAATTGGAAAAATTTAGAAAAAAAGTTATCTGTATAGCCTTTCTCAAACACAAGCAACCCTGGACCTTTATTCCCACATGGTCACAGTCTGGTGTGGGCTAGTAAGTGGGTGCTCATTCTAGATGCCCACCACCTTGAGCAGGGGTCGGTAAATGATGGCTCATAGGCCAAATGTGGCCCACCACCTGTTTTTGTAAATAAAGTTTTATTGGAACATGCTATTTGGTTATATGTTGTCTATGGCTGCTTTTGCTCTATAATAGCAGACTTGAGTTGTAAAAGAGCTCATATGTGGTCTGCAAAGCTAAAAAGATTTACTGTCTGGTCTTTTATAGAAAGAGCTTGCCAACCCCTGACCTAGGAGTGTATATACTCAGTCCATTTCATGGTTTACATTAACTTCCTAGCCCCTATAAGCATTTGAGTTTGCTCACTGGATTTAATCCATTCGATAAGCTGGCATCTCCTGCTTCCTACTGGAAATAAAACATATCTCTTCTTAGGTATATCTGAGCCTTCTGTAGGGGGCATTTTCGATAGGCTGAGGTGAGACTGAGACTATGGGTAGGTAGTATCTTCTCCCTGTCCCAACCCTTCCCCTAGATTTATTTGCATGTCTTAATATTCACGTGCACTTCTATTTAGAAAATTTGAGTCAGAGGGGGCAGGAGTGAGAAGGGCAGGGGAGGACAAGGTAGATGCTGTGGGGGAGGACCAGACACTGCTCTCTCATGAGGAGATTCTCAGTGAGGCTCTGTGGCAGCGGATGTGCCCTGGGGCCCAAGAATGAGTGTGAACAGAGCTGGGAGACAGACCCTCCTGCAGCCTCTGCTCTGGAAACCCAAGATTAGAAACTTTGGCAGCAACCCTGATGGCACTCTTGGGTGCTGCATAGAAATGAGAGTGGGATTTAATCCTGTGATGAGGGCCAATAGTCCTCTTCACCAAGTAGTTTTGCCAGCAGTGGGCCTAAACACAAGGGAGCTGGAAGATAAGCAGGGAGGAGGATGCAACTCACTTGGTGACAGTAATTTAGTAAAAGTTCAAAAGAGGTCAACTTCTGGAAGTCAGACCAGGAGGAGCTCAAGTACCATGATTTGACTCCAGGAAGTAAATTAGTCCAGAAAGACTTTACCTTTATGTTCTAATGTTTTAAAAGAGCAGAATGGATTCATATATTATTTGTGTTATTAAAAATAACAATTCTGAAAAGAATCTAAGTGGAGAATGGTCTTATGGTTGTAGTCTCAGGCTGGTGGGGTCTGGGACATCTGGGTTTCACAAGCAAAGACAATATGCTATACACCAGCTATACCACCACCACAAGTTTCATCAGAGACATTCACTGAGATTTCCAATGGGTTATTCCATTTAATCCCTGCCTCCCCCTCCTCATCCCCCACAAAACCCCCATGAGACATCTATGATGGTCCTCATTTTAAAGAAAGAGACTGAAACTTTAGAGAGGATAAGATGTTAACGTAGAATTTTTCAAACAGATTGTAAGACATAAGGTGGTTTCGTATAACTCCTTAATTACGGAACCAGCAGGAAGACAAAAGAACCTGGTCCCTGTCTTAGTAAGCTATCATAAAATCCCACGGACTGGGTGGCTTATAAACAACAGAAATTTGTTTCTTACAGTTCTGGAGGGTAGAAGTCCAAGATCAAGGCACTAACAGCTTCAGTGTCTGGTGAGGGTCTGCTTCCTGATTCATGGATGATAATTTCCACTATATCCTCACATGGTGGAAGGGATGAGCTAGCTCTGTTTTATAAAGATACTCATCTCAATCATGAGGGCTCTGCACCCTTGACCTGATCACTCCCCAAAAGTCCCAATCCCCCCAATCCCTAATACTATCACCATTGGGGTTAGGATTTCAACATAGAAATTTTGGGGGCACAAACAGACCATAGCAATTCCTGAGTGCTTAAAAGAACATACAGCAGGCACTGTGGCTCATGGCTGCAATCCCAACACTTTGGGAGGCTGAGGTGGGTGGATTTAATCCTGAGGTCAGGAGTTTGACACCAGCCTGGCCAACATGGCGAAACCCTATCTCTACTAAAAATACGAAAATTAGCCAGGTGGGTGGGTGCCTGTAGTCCCAGCTATTCAGGAGGCTGAGGTAGGAGAATTGCTTGAACCCGGGAGGAGGTTGCAGTGAGCCAAGATCACACCACTGCACTCCTGGGTGACAGAGCGAGATTCCACCTCGAAACACACACACACACACACACACACACACACACACACACACACACACACAGTTAGAAAAAGGAATGGTTAAATAAAATTTCTAGGTTAGATTGTACAAATGTCCAATGTGAAAAAAAAAAAAATTCTAGGTTAGATACATGAATGATTAACTTTCCAGAGGTCCCTATAACCTTAGCACCTTAAACTTATTTTCTACCAGGGGATACAATCATAGCATTGTATATGTTCTGGTGTTAAACTCTAACCTGTAAAAGTGTGCCTGCTTTTATCACATTGGGGCTGTTAGTATACTATGATAACAAAGTTACGTTCTCCAGGAGTGTCAGATATGGGGCAAAACAAGGTACAGAGTCTGGTTTTTGTTTGAGTAGGCTTGTTGGAAGATACTTGTAACACAATGTGAGAAATCAAGCCAACACAATTTTTCTTTTTTCTAAGTTTCATTTTTTTTTTGTTCTTATAAGCTACTTCCCTAAACTTATATAGTTGGTAAGTTGCTGAGTGGGCTTTAAACTCATTTGGTTTCTAAGCTCTTTCATAGCTTTCATTAATCTAAGGCACAATGGGAACATGTAGTAGGGGTACCTCACCTAATCTGATGGTGTAGGGGAATGGTCAGGGAAGGCTTCCTGGAAGGAGAGGTAATGTTTAAGCAGATACTTGTATTAATTAGCTAGGCCTACTATAACAAAGTACCACAGCCTTGGTGGCTTAAACAGCATGAATGTATTGTCTCCCATTTCTGGACACTAGAATTCTGAGATTAAGGTCTCAGCAGGGTTGGTTCCTTTGGAAGGCTGTGAGAGAATCTGCTCCCATGCCTCTCATCAACTTCTGTTCATTTGTTTGCTGGCAGTCCTTGGCTTACAGACACATCACCCCAGATCTCTGCTTTCAGTTTTACATGGCATCCTCCCTGTGTGTATCTGTCTCCAAATGATCCTTTTATATAAAGACACCAGCCTTACTGGATTAGGGCCCATCCTAATGACCTATTTTAACTTGATTACCCTCTGTAAAGACCATATTTCCAAATAAGGTCACATTATGAAGTGCTAGGGGTTAGGATATTAGCATGGGAATTTGGGGGAAGCACAGTTCAACCCATAGCAATACCTAAAGGATGAACAGGAATCAGCCTTGTGATGAGAAGAAGAAGATCCCAGGCAGAGGAGTGGCATGTGCCAAGGCCACGAGGTAGAGAAAGCACAGCAGGTTTTAATGAAAAGGTCATAGTACCAGGAACAAGAGATTTGCCATGACAGAGGCAAGCCTGGAGGGACAGTCAGAGGTCAACTCATGAGCAGCCATATAAGTAGGTGACCATGTGGTTTATCATCCACATCCGGATGCTTTAGAGAGTCCTGAAAGGGGGTGTTGCTAATGAATGCAGGGCACCTAAACTGGGTTTAGCCTAAACTGGATTTCTCCTAGGCATACTGCGAAGGATACTCACCCTCCATATAAGCTATGCTAATGGACAAATCTTTTATCCTAAAGGCAATGCAAAGCTACTAAAGGGTTTTAAGCAGGGATGTGACCATTATGTCTGCATTTAAGAAGACTCCTTCCAGCCAGTTGTTTCCCTCCAATACTTCTGTATTGTGGAAGGTATATTGGAAGGAAACCAGGCATGAGCATCAATTAGGTGGCTGTGGTGGTCCAGGTGAGAAATGACTGTGGCATGGACTAGGGTGGAGTAGAGATGGAGGGAAGTGAAACTATTTGTGAAGTGTTTAGGAGGTAGCATCACAGGACTCATAACTGACTAAATGTTGGGAGTGGTGCTGAGGAAGAGGGATGGGTCTAGGGTTATACCCAGAGTTGTGACTTGGGTAACTTAGGGACACTGTAGTGCTATTCAGAGAGATAATGAGGGCTTGGGGACAGGAAATTTAGAGGAGGCAATGGGGGAAGATGAGCTGGGGGACAAACTGAACTGTGACTGCTTGAGATGAACAAATGGAGATAACTAGTTGGTAGCTGATATATCAGTTAGGACTTAGGGTCAGTTGCGGTCACAGAAACCCAAATCACCAACAGGTGTTTCCTTCTCTCACATGCAGTTGTCCGGCCCCAAGCAGCTGTGGATGTGTGGTGGCTCCTCGGGGTCAGCAGCCAGTCTCCCACTATAATGCTCTGCTGTTCCTAAGATGTTGCCCTCATCTCTAGTATTTACCCCGTTAGAGACTAGTGATGAGGGCAACACCCTAGAAACAGCAGAGGAACTCTAGGAACCACCCCTGTATTTTGGGAGCCAGTGGGAAGAGAAAAGGGTGAGGGGGAAGGCCACAAACCTTCTGTTGAAATGCAGGGCTTGGAAGATGCACACATGACTGCCACTTACATTCATTGACCGGCTTGGCCATAAGCCACAGCTAGCTTCAAGGGGGGCGCTGAGTAATATGGTCTTTGTTGTGAGTGGCCATATGTGCCTGGCTAATATTTGGGGGTTCTGTTACTCAGAGGGAGAAATGGAGAATAAATTTTGGGGGGACTAATGCCTTGCCACAGATATCCAGGACTGGTGCTCAGGAGAGAAGGCTGGAGATAAACATTTGGGAATAGTTAAGTCAATGGATAGCCAAAGTACTAAATGTAAATAAGAACACCTGAAGAAGAGCCTAAGGTGGAACTTAGAGGAATATCAATGGAAGGGGCACACCTAGGAGACTCATAGGAGTAGCCATGAAAGAAGGAGGGAAACTAGGCAAGGAGGGTTTCAGAATGTGCCTCAGCCTGGGTTCCATGGAAAGCAGAGGCTGAGGCAAGAGCTTATATACCCCATCTTTAGTAGGGTATGTGATACCAGGGCAGGAGAGCCAGTATGAGGGCACCTTACCTTGCTGGTCACCACTTGGTACCAAGTGCAGTTGATTACTTACCTCGAAGACAGTCTTCTGAGAGGTTCTATGAACTACTGTGAATCAGGACAGTCCTCAGGCAGTGACAGACTGTGGGTGGAGAAGGGGAAAGGAGGAAATGATAATTTATCCACCAACTCCTCTATCCCATGGATCAAAGCTTCATTGCACAGGGTGGTAACTCTTTCACACTTTCAGGTTTTGTCGTGACTTCCTGCATCTTGTCCCCAGGAGCCACAGTGAAGCCTCTAGGCATGTGAAACAGGTGTGAGATGAGGCACAGGTGGGGTGTGCCTACATGAAGTTAGTCAAAGAGCACACAGAATTGGACAGCCACTGAATCAGCTAGGCAGAAGAGGTGGTCAAGGGCTCAGATACAATTGAGAGGATCTGTGATGTCCCATAAGAGGTGTGTGATGGAGAGTCTAAGAGTGATTCCAGAAGGTGGTTGTGGTGAACAGTGCCCAGTTCTGCAGAGGTAAAGTTAGACAATGACCAAGAAGTGTCTGTTGGATTTAGGATGAAGTGTCTGTGGATATAGCTGTTACATGTAAATTTTCAGTGCTGCAAAAGAAGTAGCACTCCAATATACATTTCCTCAGCAAGGCAATTTACTTGTATAGAAGAATGTGGCTCACAGAACAATGGCGAGCACACATCTGGACAAGGGAGGGGAAGGGGTTCTTATACCTGATGGAGGTAGCCCCTACTGCTATGTCGTTCCTCTATTGGCTAGGGTTAGACCACACAGTCTAAGCTAATTCTGATTGGCTATTTTAAAGGGAGTAGGGGCATGAGCTGGAGTGGTGGGGTGGGTAGTTTGGCAGGAAGGATGGTTATGGAACAGGTTAGAGCAGGTAGCCAGGGATGACCTTAGGTCAAAGCAGGTGACCGGAGCAGGTGACCAGGCAGGTGATTGGGATGAGTCAGGACAGAGCAGGGGCCAGGGGAACAGATGTGAACTACTGATTAGAACTGGTGGAAAAGGTTGTTTACTGAAACTACAGGGAAGTTAAACTTTAAAATGGATAATTAAAGAATAAGAGAGCTGAACATACTGACATACTGATTATTTGAAGAGAAACTTGGAATTCACTATATCTAGCATAGCCATGTCAATGGAATGGTTGTGACAGGATGCAGATATCCTGGTATGAGGAGAGTGTGGATGAGAAAGCCATGGCAGTGACTTTAGAACAACTTGTTCAAAAAGTTTGGCTCAGAGGAGAGGGGGAGAGAGACATAGAAAGGTGAGACTGAGGGAAGGCTTCTTTTAAGGATGGTATGGATGAGCACTTGTGTGTTGACAGGAAGAATTCAGGACAGAGGGAGAGTCAGAAGATATGCAGTTATCATGGGTAAGCCGGTGTCCCTAAGAAGGCAAGGCTGTGGGACCCATAGCACAGGTGGTAGAATTGGCTTTAGGTAAGAGGAAGGATACACCTTACATTGGAAGGGGACAGGTGGAGGAGAGAATCATGCAGACCCTAAAGAGTAGTTATACTTGAGAGCAGGAATTCTAGCCGATGGCCTCTATTTTGTTCATGGGCATCAAGACCATTTACAGAGAATGAGAAGGAAGTAGAGGAGTTAGAAGTCTCAGGAGAGGGGAGAATATTTTAAATGGCCATTTTAGAGAATGAGAGAGAGAACTGGCCAGAGAAACACAGTGGGATTGGAGATCCTATTGAGGGTCTGGTGGGGGTGGCAACCACAAATTTATGGTGTCACTGCCATGCCTAGTTTTGTAGTCTTTGTTCCCATATCTCCCAGCACCCTAGGCTTCAGTTGTATCCATTCAGGGTTGATTGTCTTTGCCAGGTGTCTGAGGCAAAAAGTCAAAGAATCAAGGGAACTGGAGATTTCAGCAAAAGTGTGGTTGATGTGGTGGTCAGGGCATATGAACAAAGGATGAGGGCAGGAGGGAATGAAAGACAAGATGAGTTCAATAAATATCAGCTCTAATTTCCTAATTGCAACTCTGAATGGAGTTCTGGCTCCTTATTTGAGGGCATAGCTCACATTTAATTTTTCCTTTTCTTTCATCTAGCAAGGGACTTTGTTCATCATAGGAGTTCAGGATATTCTCTTAAATGGGTAAATGAATAAATACATTTTAAAATACACCACTTTAATTTTAAAAACTCAATAAATGATCAATTGGCATGGATGAGAACAGTACCCCCCAGATCCATATGGAGTACTCACATGTAGTACTTACAGATTCAGGCACTTACACTTGTTTTGTAGCAAATGTGATGATATATTTCATTTTCTAGGTTTGACTGAGTTAAATTGCGAATTTAATGAAGAGGATAAAATAGCCTTGGTATAGCATATGACAGTAGGTTTTTACAACATACAGTTATTTTGTTTTCTTAGGATATAATACAATGATAAGCAAAATTATTTATAAATTTGACATGTCATCGATTATATAAATTGTATCATAAGTTATATCCCAATTTATGTAAATTTTTAAAAAATAGGTAAAAGTTCTCAATACATGAAATTCAAATTAATTTTTTTTCATCAAATGCTATTTTTCTTTAAGGAACTGGGAATCAAATATCATTTTGTGCAAGAAATCACAGCCTGGTATGGATGTGAACCAAATGTCTTTTAACCCCATGAACTGGCGCCAGCTGTGCTTATCAAGTCCAAGTACAGTGAGCGTGTGGACCATTGAAAGAAGTAATCAGGAGCATTATTTCAAAGCAGGGTAGGAGACTTTGTTACTATACAACAGTAGTAACATGGTGGTCTTTGTTTGTATTCATGTAATGTGATTGGGTCAACTTGATGAATTAAGTGGCTTTATACATACATATGTATACATACACACACACATACATATATCCACTCAGCTTATCTTGTTATAACATCTTTCTACATGTGTGATTACCTTGGAGTGGTTGTTTGCATTTCAAAAAAATTCTCTATGTCTTGTTTCCCAGTGAATTTATTGAAAATATTAAGTTCTCTGGGAGCTTTTTTTCAACATGATTTAATTTTCCAAAATTTGATTTGTCCTTGCTATTTTAAAACATGCCTGTTGTATAAAAAGGACAGTTAAGAGATGGTAGATCCAAGATGGCCAATTAGGAGCAGCTCAGGATTGCAGCTCCCAGTGAAAGCGCAGAGAGAGGGTGAGTGGACGTGTGCATTTCCAGACGGATTTTTATTGCCCACAGACCAGGAGATTCCCAGGCGGAGGAGCTCCATGGGTCGCTAGCACGGCTGGTTTGGCCGGTGTGGCTGTTTGGCAGGCGCAGCTGTTTTTGCCGGCGCGGCTGTTTGGCCAGCACCCCGGTGCAGCGGTTCTCCGTACAAAATACACGGGTCCAGGCGCCGTTTTAGCTGGTGATTGGAGCTCCGGGAAGGCAGAGTCGCCCATTCATCTGATTAAAAAGGGGACTGAAACAGAGAGCCAGGCCAGGAGATTCCCGGGCAAAAAAGCACCACAAATCTCAGTGTTGATATTTCAGCCAGCACAGTGGGTCGCAGCATGGGAAATCACACAGATCCCGGCACCTTTTCAACAGGCGACTGGAACACCTGGGAGATATTCGACCGTTCAACTAAAAAAAAGGCTCTGAGGCAGGGAGCCAGGTGATCAGGCTCGGCTGGTCCCACCCCCACAAAAAAACAGCAATCGGAAACGCTCTGGATTGAGAGTTTCACAGCAAGCACAGCTGAACCCAGGACGATCCAGCTCTGTGGGGGGAGGGGGCATCCACAATTACGGAGGCAGTCCACCACTACGGAGGTAGTTTGCCATTGCCAAGGCAGCCTGCCATTGCCGAGGCAGCCCACCATTACAGAGAGAGTCCACCATTATAGAGGTGGGCCGCCATTGCCAAGGCAGTTCTAACTACACCCTTATAAACAGGACTGCAGGGAAGTTCACACGGCAGCTGGGCAGAGCCCACAGCAGCTCAGCAAAGCCTCTGCAGGCAGACAGTGAATAGGCTGCCTCCTCGCTGGGCAGGGCAGCCCTGAAAAAAGGCAGCAGCATAACAGAAACTCATAAATAAAGCCCTAACTCCCCAGGACAGAGCACCTGGGGAAAAAAGGGGTTTATGAGTTCTGCTGCAGCAGACTTAAATGTACCTGCCCAGCAGCTCTGAATGAACAATGGAGCTCACAGCTCAGCACTTGAGCTCCTATAAAGGACAGACTGTCTCCTCAAGCAGCTCCCCTGACCCCTATATATCCAAAGAGTCACCTCATAAAGGAGAGCTCAGACTGACATCAGGCGGGTATCCTTCTGGGACAAAGATAGCAGAAGAAGAAACTGGCAGCAACCCTTACTGTTCTGCAGCCACTGCAGGTGATCCCCAGGCAAGGAGGGCCTGGAGTGGACCTCAGCAGTCCTACAGCAGAGGGGCCAGACTGTTAGAAGGAAAACTTAAGAAACAGAAAGAAATAACTTCATCATCAACAAACTGGACATCCACTCAGAGACCCAATCTGAAAGTCAACAACTACAAAGATGACAGGTGAATAAATCCACAAAGATGGGAAGAAACCAGTGCAAAAAGGAGGAAAACACCCGAAACCAGAACGCCTCTCTCTACAAGGGATCACAACTCCTCACCAGCAAGGGAACAAGGCTGGATGGAGAATGAGTGTGATGAATTGACAGAATCAGGCTTCAGAAGGTGGGTAATAAGAAACTTCTGTGAGCTGAAAGAACATGTTCTAACCCAAAGCAAAGAAACTAAGAAGGTTGAAAAAAGATTTGACGAAATGCTAATGAGAATAAACAACTTAGAGAGGAATATAAGTGAATTGATGGAGCTGAAAAACACAACATGAGAACTACATGAGGCATACGCAAGTTTCAACAGCCAAATTGACCAAGCAGGAGAAAGGATATCAAGTGGTCGAAGATCAACTCAATGAAATAAAACAAGAAGGCAAAATTAGAGAAAAAAAGGGTAAAAAGGAATGAACAAAGTCTCCAAGAAATATGGGACTATGAAAAGACCTAAGCTACGTTTGATAGGTGTACCTGAATGTGACGGAGAGAATGAATCCAAGCTGGAAAATACTCTTCAGGATATTATCCAGGAAAACTTCCCCCAACCTAGCAAGGCAGGACAATATTCAAGTCCAGGAAATACAGAGAATACCACAAAGATATTTCTCAAGAAGAGCAACCCCAAGGCACATAATCATTAGATTCACCAGGATTGAAATGAATGAGAAAATGCTAAGGGCAGCCAGAGAGAAAGGTCGGGTTACCCACAAAGGGAAGCCCATCAGACTCACAGCAGATCTCTCAGCAGAAACCGTACAAGCCAGAAGAGAATGGGGGCCAATATTCAACATCCTTAAAGAAAAGAACTTTCAACCCAGAATTTCATATCCAGCCAAACTAAGCTTCATAAGTGAAGGAAAAATAAAATCCTTTGTGAACAAGCAAGTACTCAGAGATTTCATCACCACCAGGCCTGCTTTACAAGAGCTCCTGCAAGAGACACTAAACATAGAAAGGAACAACCAGTACCAGCTACTCCAAAAACATACCAAACGGTAAAGAGCATCAACACAATGAAGAAACTGCATCAACTAACAGGCAAAACAGCCAGCTAGCATCAAAATGGCAGGATCAAATTCACACATAACAGTATTAAACCTATATGTAAATGGGCTAAACGCCCCAGTCAAAAGACACAGACCGGCAAATTGGATAAAAAGCCAAAACCCTTCAGTGTGCTGTATCCAGGAAACCCATCTCACATGCAAGGATACACAAAGGCTCAAAATAAAGGGATGGAGGAAGATTTACCAAGCAAATGGAGAGCAAAAAAAGAGCAGGGGTTGCAATTCTCGTCTCTGATAAAATAGACTTTAAGCCAACAAAGATCAAAAGAGACAAAGAAGGACATTACATAATGGTAAAAAGATCAATGCAACAAGAAGACCTAACGATCCTAAATATATGTGCACCCAATACAGGAGCACCCAGATACATAAGGCAAGTTCTTAATGACTTACAAAGAGACTTAGACTCCCACACAATAACAGTGGGAGACTTTAACACCCCATTGTCAATATCACACAGATCAACGAGACAGAAAATTAACAAGGATATCCAGGACTCGAACTCAGATCTGGACCAAGCAAACCTAATAGACATTTACAGAACTCTCCACCCCAAATCCACAGAATACACATTCTTCTCAGCACCACATCACACCTACTCTAAAATTGACCACATAATTGGAAGTAAATCACTCCTCAGCAAATGCAAAAGAACGGAAATCATAACAAACAGTCTGTCAGACCACAGTGCAATCAAAGTAGAACTCAGAATTCAGAAACCAACTCAGAACCGCCCAGCTTCATGGAAACTGAACAACTGGCTCTTGAATGTTGACGGGATAAACAATGAAATGAAGGCATAAATAAAGATGTTCTTCGAAACCAACAAGAACGAAGACACAATGTACCAGAATCTCTGGCACACATTTAAAGCAGTCTCTAGAGGAAAATATATAGCAATAAATGCCCACATGAGAAGCAAGGAGAGATCTAAAATTGACACCCTATCGTCAAAATTGAAAGAGCTAGAGGAGGAAGATCAAAAAAACTCAAAACCTAGCAGAAGACAAGAAATAACTAAGATCAGAGCAGAACTGAAGGAGATAGAGACACAAAAAACTCTTTAAAACATCAATAAATCCAGGAGCTGGTTTTTCAAAAAGATCAACAAAATAGACAGACCACTAGCCAGAATAATAAAAAGGAAAAGAGAGAAGAATCAAATAGATGCAATAAAAAACGATAAAGGGGATATCACCACAGATTCCACAGAAATTCAAACCATCATCAGAGATTATTACAAACAACTCTGTGCACATAAACCAGTAAACCTGGAAGAAATGGATAAATTCCTGGACACTTGCATCCTCCCAAGCCTAAACCAGGAAGAAGTCGAAACCCTGAATAGACCAATAACAAGGTCTGAAGATGAGGCAGCAATTAAGAGCCTACCACCCAAAAAAAGCCCAGGTCCAAATGGGTTCACAGCCGAATTCTACCAGACATACAAAGAGGAGCAGGTACCATTCCTTCTGAAACTATTCCAAACAATCCAAAAGAGGGAATCCTTCCAAAATCATTTTATGAGACCAACATCATCCTGATACCAAAACCCGGCAGAGACTCAACAAGAAAAAGAAAACTTCAGGCCAATATCGGTGAACATAGATGCAAAAATCTTCAATAAAATACTGGCAAACTGATTGCAACAGCACGTCAAAAAGCTTATCCACCATGATCAAGTAGGATTCATCCCGGGGATGCAAGGCTGGTTCAACATACGCAAGTCTATAAACATAATTCACCACATAAACAGAACCAAAGACAAAAACCACATGATTATCTCAATTGATGCAGAGAAGGCCTTTGACAAAATTCAGCAGCGCTTTATGCTAAAAACCCTCAATAAACTAGGTATTGACAGAACGTATCTCAAAATAATAAAAGCTATTTACGACAAACCAACAGCCAATATCATACTGAATGGGCAAAAAGTGGAAGCATTCCCTTTGAAATCTGGCACTAGACAAGGATGTCCTCTCTCACCACTCCTATTCAATATAGTACTGGAAGTTCTAGCCAGAGCACTCAGGCAAGAAAAAGAAAGAAAGTGTATTCAAATAGAAAAGGAGGAAGTCAAATTGTCTCAATTTGCAGACGACATGATTGTATATCTAGAAGACCCCATCGTCTCAGCCCAAAATCTCCTGAAACTCATAAGCAACTTCAGCAAAGTCTCAGGATATAAAATCCATGTGCAAAAATCACAGGCATTCCTATACACAAATAACAGACTTAAAGAGACCCAAATCAAGAATGAACTGCCATTCACAATTGCTACAAAGAGAATAAAATACCTAGGAATACAACTAACAAGGAATGTAAAGGACATCTTCAAGGAGAACTACAAACCACTGCTCAACGAAATAAGAGAGGACACAAACAGATGGAGAAACATTCCATGTTCATGGTTAGGAAGAATCATTATCGTGAAAATGGCCATACTGCCCAAAGTAATTTACAGATTCAAAGCTATCCCCATCAAGCTACCAATGACCTTCTTCACAGAACTGGAAAAAACCACCTTAAACTTCATATGGAACCAAAAGAGAGCCCGCATAGCCAAGTCAATTCTAAGCAAAAAGAATAAAGCGGGAGGCATCACACTACCAGACTTCAAACTATACTACAAGGCTACAGTAATCACAACAGCATGGTACTGGTACCAAAACAGAGATATAGACCAACGGAACAGAACAGAGGCCTCGGAGGCAACACAACACATCTACAACCATCCGATCTTTGACAAACCTGACAAAAGCAATGGGGAAAGGATTCCCTGTTTAATAAATGGTGTTGGGAAAACTGGCTAGCCATGTGCAGAAAGCAGAAATTGGACCCCTTCCTGACACCTTACACTAAAATTAACTCCAGATGGATTAAAGGCTTAAACATAAGACCCAACACCATAGAAACCCTAGAAGAAAATCTAGGCAAAACCATTCAGGACATAGGCATAGGCAAGGACTTCATGACCAAAACACCAAAAGCATTGGCAACAAAAACCAAAATAGACAAATGGGACCTAATCAAACTCCACAGCTTCTGCACAGCAAAAGAAACAGTCATTAGAGTGAATTGGCAACCAACAGAATGGGAAAAAATTTTGCAATCTACCCATCTGACAAAGGGCTGATATCCAGAATCTACAAAGAACTAAAACAGATTTACAAGAAAAAAAACAAATAAGCCCATTCAAAAGTGGGCGAAGGATATGAACAGACACTTCACAAAAGAAGACATACGTGAGGCCAACAAACATATGAAAAAATGCTCATCATGATTGGTCATTAGAGAAATGCAAATCAAAACTACATTGAGATACCATCTCACGCCAGTTAGAATGACAATCATTAAAAAATCTGGAGGCAACAGATGCTGGAGAGGATGTCGCAAAATAGGAACACTTTTACATTGTTGGTGGGAGTGTAAATTAGTCCAACCATTGTGGAAGACAGTGCGGCAATTCCTCAAGGACCTAGAAATAGAAATTCCATTTGACCCAGCAATCCCATTACTGGGTATATATGCAAAGGATTATAAATCGTTCTACTATAAGGACACATGCACACGAATGTTCATTGCAACACTGTTTACAATAGCAAAGACCTGGAACCAACCCAAATGCCCATCGATGATAGACTGGACAGGGAAAATGTGGCACATATACACCACGGAATACTACGCAGCCATAAAAAACGATGAGTTCGTGTCCTTTGTAGGGACATGGATGAACCTGGAAACCATCATTCTCAGCAAACTGACACAAGAACAGAAAATCAACCACCGCATGTTCTCACTCATAGGCAGGTGTTGAACAATTAGAACACATGGACACAGGGAGGGGAGCATCACACACTGGGGTTTATCGGGGGGAGATTAGGGGAGGGACAGCAGGGGGTAGGGAGTTGGGGAGAGAGAGCATGGGGAGAAATGCCAGATATAGGTGATGGGGGAGGAAGGCAGCAAATCACACTGCCATGTGTGTACCTATGCAACAATCTTGAATATTCTTCACATGTACCCCAAAACCTAAAATGCAATAAAAAAATTAAAAAAAAAAAAAAAAGGAACAATTAAGACTTTCGGCTATTACTTGGCTGCCCTATCAGAATTTCAAAAATAAGTAACGGTTAGATATATAAATTATGCAGATTATACATTCAGCCACATTATCCACAAGCAAAGGGTAGTTGTGTATAGTGAAGCCATGGGAATTACCTATTTAAATAGAGCTGGGTCAAAGAGAAATTCTGTGAAAAATGCCCTGGTGATAATGGGTGCTTTTGTTGAGAAAGAGCTCAGAGACTCAAGGTGCTACTGAGCTGACCAGTTTCATTGTACTCCGTGAAGTCAAAGTTGAAGAGATATTGGATCTCTCGATTTTAAGAGACCTCAAAGTATTCCCTTGAAATTGCAATTTTTGATAAATTGCCTTAAGAGAATCTAAAGCTAGTAAACAAAGCTTTCAAAATGGAGAACCTTAAGAGAAGCACTTCTTTCTGCTCAGTGTTCTTAATGTCTCATTGTCTTTTTCACAATAACTCATTGAATAGCCAAATCTATCTCTAGTGAGAGTTGACAACACTGCACCTTTTAATAAAAGTGGGTGGTGTCTGTATCAGATGCTTGTGAGGGCAGGCAAGTAACTTATTACACCCTTTTCTCCCTTTGCCTCCCTCAAACGTTCTACTCAAGTTCTGAATACTGAGTTGTGACTTTTCTATAAGCAAATAAAATGGAAGACAAAACAATGGATTGTCCTGGTTCACGAAGCAAGCAGGATTCAAACACACTTAAGCCTTACATTTGAGTAGTAGGTGCTATTTTTATGTGATTGGCTTTCAAAATTGTTTATTGTTCATAAAATATAGGTAAGGAAGTTTTTAATTTAATGCATGAAACCACCAATTCTCCAAGTTAACCTTTATAAATTCAGATATATGATAAAGTTGAAAATGAACTCTTGATATCAGAGATGATAAAAGTAGCTGAATACAGCCTAAATATATGTTTAAATATGTATTTATTTTGGCCTACAGTGTTTTTCATTTGAATTCATTGCCAATATTTAAAGTTTGAAAGATTTCTCATAAATATCCAGGTTGTGGTATTCTCTTGAAATTTTGGAATTAAAATTCTCACTTACCAACAATCTTCTTGGCTTGAACTGAGTGGTACCTGCCACCGTGAGGAGGGAAAAATATTTTCCCATTTTCTACCATCCTCAACAGTCACATATCACCTGCCTGACTCCCATCCAATGTTCAAATGTACAACTCCTGCTTTAGATATTAACTTTCAACAATTTTTATAATCCCTAAGTACTTAGTTTAATACTGTGTAACTTGTCTTTTTACAACCTGTTATATATTTTTAAATCTATCATTTGCTTTTATTTTCTTACTTGATTTTTATAAGTCATAATACCTCCCTACCTCACTTACACTATATGCAGTTGTTGCCTCAATAAGAAGTTTCTCTGCCTCTGATTGTTCTGATGTCTCTTTTGTCTATAGGTTGGTAAAACTACCTCTGGAAGATGGGTCATTTTTTAATGAAACGGATGTAGTTTTCCCCAGTCGTTGCCGAAGATGTCATCTATGGACCTGTGCTGCCACTGTCAGCCATCGCTGGGCTAGTAGGTGAAGAGGCAGAGAGTTTCCGGGTAATTACCTGCTACCTCTTCCTGTTTACTTAATGGGTTGAGGTCTAGGAAGCCTGCTCTCTTCATTGTCATAACCATCCCATGAGAAATGCAGGATAGAGAGGATCATCTTGGTTTTTCATATAGATTAGCTACAGAGACTGTGAGAGAGCAAGACTCTGGAGTTTTGAGTTTGAATTACTGGGATGATGATGGTATTGCTAACAGAAACAGGGGGCCCAGGTGTGAGTTCCATTTTGGGCATACACAATTTGGGGTGCAGGGAAGATACCCAGGTGGAGATGCTGGGTGGAAGTTGGCAAAGTGGACCTAGTGTTAGGAAGGAGAGGTGGGACTGTCAGTGTCATTCTCACAGATAGGATGGTGGGAGCACTGAGGGGGTGTGATGAGCAAAGAGAGAAAGGGTGCAAGAGAAGAGAAGAGAGCAAGAGCCCAGGGGCAAAGAGAAGTCTGAGAAGGCACAGTCACAGAAGTAGGAGCAAACCCCGAGAGTTTGCCAAATGTTACATCCCCCATTCATTCATTCCACAAAAATACAAAAATTAGTCAGGCATGATGGTGGGTGCCTGTAATCCCAGCTACCTAGGAGGCTGAGGAAGGAGAATTGCTTGAACCTGGGAGGTGGAGGTTGCAGTGAGCCGAGATAGTGCCATTTTACTCCAGCCTGGGTGACAGAGTAAGACTCTGTCTAAAATAATAATAACAACAAAAATAAAAATAATTCAATGTGAAGATTAGTTCATTAAAAAATATCTATGGCAAGCAAGAGAAAGAGTTATATGCCCTTAATATTTCCTCTAACGAATGACAATAGTTCGACTTTTTAAATGATGGGAAGAGATTACAATCAACCTCCTGTATTCATAGGTTCTACTTCTGTGTATTCAGCCCACTGCAGATCAGGATATTCAGAAAAAAGTTGTATGGTTGCATCTGTACTGAATATATACACACTTTGATTTCTTGTCATTATTTCCTAAACAATACAGTATAACAACTATTTATATAACATGTATTAGGTATGAGTAACCTAGAGATGACTTAAAAGTATGTGGGAGAAAAAAATAAAATTTAAAAAAATTGAAAATAAAGAAAAATATACAGGGGGATGTGTGTAGGGTATATGGAAATACGATGCCATTTAATATAAGGAACTTGAGCATCCCCAGATTTTGGTATTGGTGGAGAGTCCTGGAACCCCCCCCCCTGTGGATACTGTAGTTCCTTTTTATAGCACAGGTCTCAGTCTTGGAAATATAACTACATTCAGCCACAGTGGGGCAGCAAAGTAAGAACAAAGACATCAGCCATCTAGGTTTTCAACTCAAATTTTTCTATGTTTAGTATTTGGTGCCTAGAGCCCCTAAATTTTTACTATCTCAAATTGGGTCTTTCTGAGCAGAAAATATGTGTAGGAGCTCTTATATTTCACATTTTGTACAAACATGATGAACTCTGCATAAAATATTTAAAATTCAGACAATTATCCTTGTCATTTGAAAAGTGCTATGAAATGCCTTCTTTAAATACTCAAATGTGAAGTTACTATTTTAAAATGCTCATAATAGACATCTTTATTTTTAAATCTTTTTATTTGTATAAATGTAAGGGGTACACATGCAGTTTTGCTATGTGGATAGATTAGGCAGAGATCTTTATTTCCTAGGACTTTTACACTCAGTGTATTTCAAACTTTTTCTGAAAGCAGAAATGTAATGTTATGGCTGACATCCCTAAATCATTCAGGGATTATTAATAAAGCCATATACTTTGTATTTAACTTAGACATTTTCCCAGTAGTTTACTTTTTCATTTTGTAGCAAAATAAAGTGAGGAAAATGTTTAAAACATTGATCGATGTCTGTACAATGAGTGAAAGCATAACCAAAAATAGATCTCAAATGTTTTGATTCTGTTCTCTCCTTCAATGTCATTTCTTGTGACCTGGGTACCAATGGCAAGGGAATCAATAATGAGTCGACCTATATAAGTTCTTAAAAACTGATAAGTTGTGGACTTTTAAAAAATTACAAACATTAAATAATCCCATTATCTTTTCATAGCTAACGCCAGAAGGATACATTACAGGCCTTTACATAGGCCTGAGTCACATTACACAACTTATTTAGGGCATCAGAAATGTATCCAGTTTTAAGTCGCAGCACGGGGGAAATCAAAGGCAGATGTTATCTGGGCAGAAATTGGATCCAAGATCGTGAACTTAATCTTAAGTGTCTAATTTCCTTTTTCCATCTACCTTTTTAATTTTTTCAAACAGATTTGCTAAATAGGAATCTCTTTTAGAAACTCAAATATTTTGAAACATATATGGATTTTTACATTTTCTAAAGCAGGATTAAATTGGACTGGGATTTTTCATGTTATCAAGTGATCAAAATGATTTCTGATTCTAGAGGACTGAAAAGGAGATGATACTATCAACAAACAGTTTTAAACACTATTGGTACCTTTTCTTTTTAAACATTTCAGAATTATAAACTATTGTTCCTGCTTACATAATCTATATAATCACATTCATTTTTAAATGGCATCGAATATGTTTACTGATGAAAGAGTGACAGGAAGACCAGCCTAGGTTTGTCTTAAAGAAAAAAAAAACCACATCCAATACTAGTTTAACATACCAAGGCCAGAAAATTTCAAATTTTAATCTTCACATTTTGTTTTGTACACACAGATTCATTGGTGTTGTGAAAATGAGAGACATTTTTGTTTTGTTTTGTTTAAGATTTTGAGCTATTTTCATTCCAGATAAGTCTCTCTTTTTGTAATTTATAGTCTAAGGTTAGATGTCATCAAAAAAACTCAAGAAACTTTTCAATAATGGTGATAACAATGAGTAACTCTTTTTCTTGTAAGTCAAATCTCAGTCAGACACCACAGACATGTCATTATTCGCAGCAGTTTAATTTTTTGGAGTGGGGAAGTTGGTTTGCCTTTTTCTTGATCCATTGGATGACCAGATCGTTACCCAAGTATTTATTTTCTAACTATCTAAGGCTGTGAGGGCATGAAATATACAAATAATACAACTAAAGTCAATCTGTCCTTTAAAAAAAAGATGATGAATGCTCAATGTTCCTGTGTTTTCTGTGTCTATGGGGTTAAGGATGGCTCTTTTTTGTCAGTTGTTCTGGTGGGTATTTCTCTGGTTCTTAGCAATGACTGTTTGCTTAACACAAGGCTTTTATTCTCTTCCTAAAGCCAAAAGATGATCTATATTCTTTCCTTCACCCGACTATGCATTGCTGGACTCCAACAAGTGACCTGTACATTGGCTGTGAAGAGGGTCATCTTTTAGTGATTAATGGAGACACCTTGAAGGTGACTGTGCTTAATAAGATAGAAGAGGAATCACCATTGGGTGAGAAACTGCCCTGCTTCATATTCCTAGTATAGCCATGGGTGTTGGTTTTGTTGGTTTTCTCTATTTTTCTCCTTCCTGGAGACATCTTTGATTCCTCCTTCTTTATCCTCTAGCTGTTACTATGGTCTTGGCATTCTACCATCACTTTATATGCATATTTCATATAATCCTCAGAAAACATTATGAGGAGAGACACCTTAACCTCCATGATACAGAAGAGATACATTAGGAAACATGGCCCAATCCACATAAACTGTGGAGCTGTCAGCTAAACCCAGGCTATAAGATCCCAGAGTCCAAGTTCTTGGCTACTGTGCTGTATCCTTTTCTATACATATGCCCATTCTGCTTAAGATAATCATACCCTTTTCTGCTCCCCCGTCCCAACCCTTTTCTCCATGCTGATGATCACTTAAGCCCAAAAGCCATCTTGAAAATAACCTTTCTTTCTATTGCTCAGTTAGAAGTGTTTTTTGTGGGTTTTTTTTTTTTTTTTTAGACAGAGTCTCACTCTATCACCCAGGCTGGGGTGCAGTGGCACAATCTTGGCTCATTGCAACCTCTGCCTCCTGGGTTCAAGCAATTCTCGTGCCTCAGCTTCCCAAGTAGCTGGAATTATAGACACATACTACCGCACCCAGCTGATTTTTGTATTTTTAGTAGAGATGGGGTTTCGCTATGTTGGCCAGGTTGATCTTGAACTCCTGGCCTCAGGTGATCTGCCTGCCTTGGCCTCCCAAAGTGCTGGGATTACAGGCATGATCCACCACGCCCTGCCATATTGCTCAGCTAGAAGTTTAAAGAGAATCTGATCTATCTCCCTTAAATCTAGTGTCTATTCCTGACCCCATCACCTGTGGCCACGGTTGGGCCTGGGTCACGGGAGCCACTGTCCACCCATTGAGCAGTAGATGTAGACCCTGTGAGGAGGGGGGCCTTGCCAGGACAAGCTCCTCAAACCTGTCCAAAGCATTCTCTACTTCAGTTGCTCTTACTATTTCACACCTTGATTTCTGTAACAACCTTAGAATGGAATTCACTAACCTTAATCTACATCTGACCCAAACCAGGCAGCTTATCTCTGCCAAATCTCCTTTTTAAAGGCCACTTTTAACACCCAGCTCAAGAACTGCTCTGCCTTGATTTCATGCTCTCCCTAATCTGATTCGACCTGTTCTATTAGTATTATTTCCAACTATGCCACAGTATGAGTTTTCTGAGCCAGTCATTTATTCTCACCGTTTCACAGACATGTCGCTAGCCCATTCCCTTGGTATTTATTGTCTCTGAATCTGCCAATGCCCAGCTCAAATACTAACTCCTCCAGCAAGTTTTCCCCATTGCAATGTCCCTCATCTACCATCTCTCCCATTCTGTGACTCAGTTTCCCTGTAAAACTGAGGCCATCAGGTTTGACTTTCCTGTCCTACTCCCTTTCTGTCTTCTCTTTACTCCTACTGTACCCTCCAGCCTTGCTCCTATCTCTAATCTAGCATTTCTGTTAGTTACATAGATCTGATGATAGATAACTCAGAAACAACTTATATGATTTACATCAGTAAAAGCAGCTTTTATTATTAATTGTTGCATTGTACGTTTAATTACATGTCATCTGCTTTACCTTATTTTTCTTTTCCAAAAGACAGAAGAAATTTTATCAGTCCAGTAACCTTGGTGTATCAGAAGGAGGGCGTGCTGGCTTCTGGAATTGTAATGTACTTTTTTTTTTCAAAATTAATTGGTTTGAAGAAAATACACAATTCCCATTTGTTGCCATTTACTATTATGAGCCATATTTTAGGATGTCAGATCTGTCAGTTTATTAATTAAAATTGTTTCCTCTTTGGGTACTATTAAAAAAAGATTTATTATGAATAACTTCAAATCTATACAAAATAATGGGAACAATATAATGAACTACCATATGTTACTGCAAACAAACACAAATAGAATTTAAAAATCCATTGCCCTTTCACAAAGAAAAAAATACCTAATATCCTTAACCCAATTCCATGCTCATTTCTACATTTAATGTATTAGGTTGTCAGACATAAATTTGGAACCTTTTGTCTAAGCTGTAGCTTAGACTCTTGTGAATGCCCATTTAGCTTACATGATTCATAATGTTATCGTTGATACGCGAATCAGTATTAATAGCCTCCGTTTACTTGGTGCTTACTTTGTGCCAGGCACCAAGCTAAGTATTTTACTTGTATTATCTTATTGGTCCTCACAACAACTTCATCAAATAGAAACTATTGACATCCTCCTTTTACAGACAAGGAACCTAATCCTACAGGGTTCACCAGCAAGTAATTGGAAGAGTTAGGGCTTGAACATAGTTGTGTCAAACTCCAAAGTCTTTGCTGTCATTAATTAGAACTCAGCCTCAGTAAGTATGAAAAGGGGTCAGACCATGTTTTTCCATGCCATTGTAATCAGTGTAAACAATTCTAAGGTTTGGAACTGACCTATACTAAAATCTAGGTTTAGTTGTAGCTGTCCCAGATGTTAGCATAGTCCATTCCACTACCACAGTTGACATCTCCAGGACCTTGAGGGTAGCTAGGCAGTGGACTATCCCTCCTCCTCCTTCATTTAGTCTGTATTTGTGGCCTTTTTCTGACTGTTTTCCTCTTCAAGACCACCCTTGATGTTTGTTTAACCCCGTTTAAAGGAATGATTGTTGCATTTGCTCTGGTGAGTGACGTAGAATGACATGAGCTTGAAAAAAGCACCTGTCTGTTTTCCCCTTCCAGAGCCCAAGCATTTGAACCCAACCATCTCATAAGTGCTCACTCTTAGTTATAACAGGTCTAATCTAGAAAATGGTAAATAAATTTCCTCAAAATATTTTCGCTATTGTAAAAATAACTCAAATTCCTCTTGAGAGTAGTAAAATTAGCCTAAATCTATTCACAACCAACCAATCAAACAACCCATTTATGTTGGATACTTGCCATGTTCTACTACTGTGTGAGGAACTGAAAAGAGGATACAAAGAGTAGGTATCCAAGGTAGGCACACTCCTACCCTTGGATCATTTAGGGAGATAAGAAATGCACATAATAATGATTAAAGAACATACAGGAGGGCTAGTGTCCTTTGAAGGAGAGACTGCTGTATATAAGCCATATAAGCCACACAAACTCTGCTTCATTTTCCCCACCTCCTGTGTAGTGAAGAATGTAGTAAGAAGAGGGATAGTAGAGAAACTCAAAGAAAGGAGAGGTCAGTAAAGTTTTAGGTAATTGCAAAGTGTATCACAAAAGAGATCAAAGTGAAGCTTGACCAGGGAACATAGTTAAAAGTTGTCTAAATAAAGATGAGAGGACAGTGCATCTGTGTAAACATAGATGATAATTCCAAATGAACAGTAGAAGTAATCAATAAGCCATAGCTTATCTGATGAGTCACGTATACTATGCACTGACTAAGACTGATTTTCTACATTTATCTCACTCATCTCTAGGATGGTTTTGTGTATTCTTTTATTATTAAAGATGGAAGTTACACGATCGAGGATTTTCTTGAGATTGAAAGACCTGTAGAACATATGATGTTTTCTCCAAATTATACAATGTTGCTGATTCAGACAGACAAGGTATGTTGGATGGTAATTTCTTGATATGTGATTTTCAGATAATATTATTATCATCATTGCATGACAGGAATGAGAAGCAGAGTGTGTTGCACAGTAGTACTCTACTAGTCAAGACTCTAGGTTGTAAATGAAAAAATACCCAATTTAAAAGGCCTAAATTACAAAGAGCTATTGGTTTATTTTTGTGCATGTAACTGAAAGGGCAAGGAGTGAATCTGAATACAAGAGGTCCCATGATCCCACCAAGCCTTGTTTTCTTCCATCTCTTGGTTCTGTTTCCTCTCTACTGCCTCTGTTTCTATGCAGACTCTCCCCTTGTGGTGGTAAGAGTTAAATACAGCTCTAGCTTATATTTCAGCCTGCTTGATGTCCCTGGTGGAAAGATACCAGCTAGAAAAAAAAGTTCTGGAATGTAGACTCATTGGACTAACTGAATCACCTGTCTACCCCAGGTCAGTCACTTGGACCATAGGAATTCTAAGCTCTGATTGGCCGTGCCTACCCTTGGATGCTGGGTAGAGTCAGCCCACTCAAGTGAGAACTGAGATTGGGACATAGGTTGTTTTCCAAAGAAAATGAGAGTTCTATAAGAGAAGAAGAAGAGGGAATTATTGCAAGATTAAAACAAACATTTACTTCAATTATACTGTTAGGAAGACTCCTAATTAATGGAATAATCTCCAGACATCAAGATTAGCAGATATTGATATTATTAGACAATATTTTTAGATGAATTACAAACAAAATTCAATTATTTTCTGCCTAAAAGAAACTTAAATTTAAATATGGAAAGACTTTTGTTTCTGATAATTACCAGAAGTTTTTTTTAAAAAAACTATACTTTGTTGTAATAAATAAATTACTAACTTAAAATATCTATGAAGAACAGGAAACTATGTAAAAGGTATCATAAAAGAAGGAGGAAAGACCCAAATAGAACTTCTAAAGAAGAAAAATACACTAGCAAAGTAAAAATTAAATGAACATGTCTGACAAAAGATTAGACATAGCCAAAGAGAGAATAAATAAATTGGAAGATAGATCAGAAGAAGTTATTCAGAATGTCACCTAGAAAAGCAAAAGAGTAGGAAATACAGAAGGGTACATAAAAGACAAGAAAAATACAGTGAAAAGATCTAACATATGTTTGATTAGAATCCAGAGAGGAGAAAGTGAGGCAGAGGCAATAATTAAAGAGCTATTAGCTGGGGATTTTCCAGAATTGGTTAAAGATATGAATTTACAGATTTAAGAGGTCCAGTGAATCCCAAACAGAATACATAAAATGACATCAACACTTAGAGTAACCAAAGTGAAACTGTTGAAAACCAAAGACAAAGAGAACATTTTAAAAATAGTCAGAGAAAAGACAGATTACCACCAAGGAATTTCAATTAGACTAACATCTGACTTCTCTGTGGCAACAATGTAAGTAAGAAATAGTGGAATAATATCTTCAATGTAGTGCAGGGGTCATCAAACTGTGGCTCCATGGGCAAAACTAGTCTGCTGCTTATTTTTCAAATAAGATTTTATTGGAACGCAGCTACACCCACTTATGTATTATTTATGGCTGCTTTCACACCACAATGGCAGCATTAAATAGTTGTGGCAGAGACTACATGGTTTGCAAAGCCTAACATATTTACTATCAGCCTATTTATAGGAAGAGTTTGATGACCCCTGATATAATGAAAGAAAATAATTACCACCTAGAATTCTATACCCAATGAAAACATCTTTTCAATATTGGGGTGAAAAAAGACATTTTAGACACTCGAAAGGTAAGAGTGTGTCAGCAGCTCACTATCATTAAAGAAAATTCTAAAGAATTTACTTCAGGCATCTTGAGTTAATTTTTGTATAAGGTATAAAAAAAAAAAAAGAAAAATTTACTTCAGGCAGAGGAAAATGATCCCAGGTAGAAGGTCTGTGATGCAAGAAAAACAAAGAGCAGTAGTGATGGGTGGAGAATGGCACATTGTAGAAGATGTACAGTAAATGAACACTGCATACAACAGCAAAAATAATGTGAAAGTAGGTTTAAAAATAATATTGAATTAAAAATCTCAAATAACAATAATATAAGTTGGTGGGGGGGGGCAGGGTATATATAGAATATATATAGAGAATAAAGTGTTACAAGGATCCCATATGACACAGGAGGAGAGTAAAGCTTTTAAGTAACTTTTGATGTTGATAAGTTACATATGCATGTTATAACTTCTAAGGTAACCAATAAAAGAATAGAAACAGTAGATGAAATTTCCAAACTAGAGAAAGTGAAATGTTAAAAAAAGTTTAACCGAAAATAAGGTAAAAAGAGAAAGAAAATGAAATGCAAAACAATTGAGATAAACAAAAAGCATAAATTAAAATCTATGTTTAAACCCAAATATAAAAAGGTGGAAAAAGATATGCAAACATTAACCAAAAGAAAACCATTGGAAATGTATTAACATTAGACAAAATAGGCTTGAAGGTAAAAATCATTACTAAAGATAAATGGGCTTATTTCAGAATAATATTAAATTTACCAGGAATATATAAATACTTAAAATATGTATATAGCTAATAGCATAGCCTCAGAGACTTAAAACAAAACATGACAGAGTGAGGAGAAACAAAGCTGTGATATGGAGTATTTTAATACACTTCTTTCATTACATGATAGAATAAACAATGTATGGCCAGGCGTGGTGGCTCACACCTGTAATCCCAGCACTTTGGGAGGCCAAGGCAGGCGAATGACAAGGTCAGGAGTTCAATATCAGCTTGACCAACATGGTGAAACCCTGTCTCTACTAAGAATACAAAAATTAGCTAGGCATGGTGGTGGGCACCGTAATCCCAGCTACTCAGGAGGCTGAGGCAGGACAATTGCTTGAACCTGGGAGGTGGAGGTTGCAGTGAGCCAAGATTGTGCCACTGCACTCCAGCCTGGGTGACAAGTGAGACTCTGTCTCAAAAAAAAAAAAAAGAAAACAAAAAAAGAATAAACAATGTGTTCTCAACATAGCAGCTAAGGTGAGCAAAGCATTTTTCTCTACTAGGCAGAGCCCTCCAGTGATTTCCTATGTCATTCTGAGTAAAAGCCAAAATCCTTACTATGTTTTAAAAGGCACCTCATGACGTGGACTCCAATTCCCACCACTGGCGTTATCTACCAGTACTGTGAACTCTTGTCCACCCTGCTCCAGCCGCACTGGTCATCATGCTGTTTCCTTGAACCTGCCAGACATGCTTCTTTTGTATTGGCTTTTCCCTCTGTCTGGAATGCTCTTCCCACATAATCTACATGGATTGTTTCCCTGATTTCCCTCAAGTCTTTTTTTTTTTTTTTTTAATTTTTTGAGACAGAGTCTTGCTCTGTCACCCAGGCTGGACTGCAGTGGTGCAATCTGAGCTCACTGCAACTTCCACCTCCCGGGTTCAAGCGATTCTCATGCCTCAGCCTTCTGAGTAGCTAGGACTACAGTGTGCACCACCATGCCCAGCTAATTTTTTGTATTTCTAGTAAAGATGGGGTTTCACCACGATGGCCAGGCTGCTCTCAAACTCCTGGCCTCAAGTGATCCGCCCACCTCAGCCTCCCAAAGTGCCAAGATTACAGGCAGGAACCTTCTAGTCTTTCTTTAGTTACCTTTCTTCCCAGATCAAACTGAGGGTTGGGCTGCTTGTTCTCCTGGCCTGCTAATGAGATGCAGATGAACTAGGAAAGAGGGAGTTATTTCTGTAACTGGGTATAGGGAGAAGGCTGGGAAAATATCACTGGACCAACTCAATATTACAAAGTTTTCCAGAGTTTGTATACCTTCTAAGCTATATGTCTACATGTAAGTGTGCATTCATCTAAAGACATAAGTGATTAACTTCTAATCTATAACTAAGGTCTAGTCCTGAAGACCTTCCTCTGGAGCCTTGGTAAATTTACTTAATCTAGATGGGTTCAAGTGCCAAGGGTGAATACCCTTATCTTGTCTCCGGCTAAATCATGGAGATTTGGGGATTTCCTTTAGACCCCCAATAAAACTTGTTTGTAGAGGTCGGGAATTTCTTCAGACCCCCAATAAAACTTATTTAATCCTAAACGGGTCCTGTTAAGAATTCTTTCGTTATCTTATCATGCTTCAAGGCCCAGGAAAGGCCTAAGCAAAACTCTTGGTGGGCTTCTTTTATATTCCAGCCTTTGTATAAGGGTGCTGGCTCTATTAGCTTTTAATATTTAACTTAACCACTCAGTCATTGCTGAAACAGTTGTCATAGAGGCCTGCCTGTTCAGCTGTTAGTGAGACCTGGCCTGCCACACCTTCTCACTGAAGCCTCTCTTAAACATGCACTTTAAAATTTCACCCTCTTATTTTGCTATGTAGTGTTTTCCTTCTCTGTTGTGTTTTCTTTTTCTTCTTACAATTATCACTGTTTAACTTACAGTATATTTTATTTGGTTATATTATTTATTGTCTGAATCTCCCAGCAAAAGGTAAGCTCCATGAGGGCAGGGGATTTTGTCTATTTTATTCTCTGCTGTAATCCTAGCATCTAGAGCAGTTACTGGTGCTGTATATCCACTTAATATTTATTGAAGAAATGAAAGAAATATAAAATTAGTAAATATCTGCCAAATTTTGAACTCTTATAGAATCATATTTTTTTTTAGATAAATAAGACCAGAAATATTTATATTTAACTCAAGTAAACATGAAGAACTTGTGATCAGCTGAAAGCAGACTTCTTATTGCTCATTAAGTGACCATATTATATGACCAGTTACTTGGTATAGATGCATTCATTACAGAATAGATTTTTTTTTTTTAGAGGTGAGTTCGGGAACTGAAAATAATAAGTCATAAGGTGACATACCTCAACAATTTTTACAAAGGCTTGTTTAGATGTTTAGTGTCCCTTCCATGTGGTAGAATTTAGTACATATTAACAACTTTTTGGATTTTCTATATTTTCCAAATTTTCTGCATAAATAGATACTGTTTTTGAAACAAAAAAAAATGTTTTGTTATGTCTTGTAAATTAAAAAAACGAATGTCTGGGAGACCAGTCGTGGTGGCTCATGTCTATAACCCCAGCACTTTGGGAGGCCGAGGAAGGTGGATTACTTGAGGTCAGGCGTTTGAGATCAGCATGGCCAACATGGTGAAACCCTGTCTCTAGTAAAAATACAAAAATTAGCTGAGCATGGTGGCAGGCCCCTGTAATCCCAGCTACTCAGGAGGCTGAGGCAGGAGAATTACTTGAACCCAGGAGGCAGAGGTTGCAGTGAGCCGAGATCGCACCACTGCACTCCAGCCTGGGCGACAGAGGGAGACTCAGTCACAAAAATACTTAAAAAATAAATAAATAAAAATAAAAAACAAATGTCTGGAATTGAAAAAGAAAGTCTTATGGTTATTTAGAATGTTGAGGCCAGGCATGGTGGTTCAGGCCTGTAATCCCAGCACTTTGGGAGGCCAAGGCAGGCGGATTACGTGAGGTCAGGAGTTCGAAACCAGCCTGACCAATATCTTGGAACCCCATCTCTAGTAAGAATACAAAATTAGCCAGGCGTGGTGGTGCATGCCTGTAATCCCAGCTACTCAGGAGGCTGAGGCAGGAGAATCACTTGAACCTGGGAGGTGGCGGTTGCAGTGAGCCGAGATTGTGCCATTGTACTCCGGCCTGGGCAACAAGAGCAAGACGTTGTCTCAAAAACAACAACAACAATAACAACAACAACAAACCTAAATAGAATAAAATAAAATGATGAATAAGTGAATGAATGAATCAATCAATCAATAAACAAACAAATCAAGTGTCTAGATTTTAAGCCCCTCAGGGTCAAGGTCTTACTGAGTTGATCTATGATTTCCCATCATCTGTTTCCACACAGTGCCTTGGTTACAGTAGGCATTTAATAAATATTTGTTGAAAAAAAATAAAAAATAAATAAATAAATAAATATTTGTTGAACTGTATACACAACAGTTACAATATGTTTCTTTTCTTTTGTATGTTTTTCAGGGATCTGTTTATATCTACACTTTTGGTGAGAAACCAATATTAAATAAAGTCCTAGATGCTTGTGATGGGAATTTTCAGGCAATTGACTTTATCACACCTGGAACCCAACACTTCATGGTAAAGAATATTTTACTGTATCACACTAGGACTAAAGATATGATATTGCAAGATTTAAATCCCTATTTATATGTTATTGGGTAACTTTGAGAGTTCACGTGCAAAGCAATGCAAATGGGAGGCAGAGTCTGTCCTGGAAGACTGTGGTGGAGATGCCAGATACTTCTATCCTCAAATCTATCCCCCAGTTAGAATGATGTCGTCATATTGTGACTTCATAATATCATCATCTGAAAACAGCCAACACAATTGAGATCTTAGGAGTCATCTTTTGGTTTTCACCACCCAAGCTCTGCAAGCCAGACTTTAACACATTTTAAAACAATTCATTGCTAATGAGTCATCAACACTCAGTAAACCGTTGCTTAATAATCTTTTTTTTTCGGGTAATGCAGCAGCACCACCTGAGGTTGAAAATAAATTGTTGCCATGTACAATACATTAATTCAATCTAAGGAGTCAATGATAATATGTCAATATTGACTCATCAGTTGTAACAAATGAACCACACTAATGCAAGATGTTAATAATAGGGTAATTGTGTGTTTGGGGGGTGGGGAAGGAGAACTCTCTGTACTTTATGCTCAATTTTTCTGTAATCCTGAAAGAGCTCTAAAAAATTAAATTCTAGTAATTTAAAAAAGAACAATGTATGGTTTCCTATTTCTACATTTGTTCATTAGGCAATAGTTTCACTGATTTTTATAAGCAACTTTTATCTTTAACATGTTACATGAAAAATCTTTATTTTACTTTTCTATTACTAATTAGCTGTTTTGTGTTACTTAAATTGCATTAAAGATACTAGTTAGTATTTGTTCAGAAAAGAAGCATTGACATTGAAATTATAAAATCAATATTAATAATCCATGTAAGTAAAATAAAATTTCATACTAAATCATCAGATTGACACACTGGAAAGGGAGGTAGAATGTGCTTTCATAGGAAAGTCTTATTTTCCATGTATAGCTTTATTTTTCTTTTTGTTGCAGACACTTACACATTCAGGGGAAGTTTGTGTTTGGTGGCTGGAGGATTGTGCTTGTGTAAGCAAGATTTATCTGAATACCCCAGTAAGTATACTTGATAAATGGATTTTTAAAAAATATATTGAATTCGAATCCAATCTACCTTTTCATATTCTCACATCAATAGTCTGTGGAAATACTTGTTACAGAAGCCTCACTGCATTTTTGTCTTACAGATTTAGAGTAATCCCTGTGTGTAAAGTATATACCACAGCTCCAAGAGTGGAACCATAGCATACTATATTGGTTATAGGAAACAATAAATTTTTCTGTGGTGCAGTTGTTTTTGAAACCTCGTTAGTTTATATCTTACTCATGCCGTAAGTTCATTGCACAGTCTCTCAGGGAGCCAGGATGATGGGGGTTTTCCACCAAGGAATATCTCTTCCGTGCTGTGTGGCAGGAGAGGAAGAGAGTACTGGAAGGTCTTTTGGAGGGAGAAGGGGTGCTCTTTAATCAGCAGTTAAGTACTTTTTCTCAGAAATGAAATATCCCTTTGGTCATAACTGGTTAAATGGTCTCATTTATTGGGAATCAATTAGAAATGAAAGCAAATTGCCACTCTAACCAGTTTAAGCCAAAAATTAAAAAGTGAGTATTATTGGCACAATCAACTATAAAGTACAGAACTTATCTGGCGTCATGTGTGCCTCAATCCAGCAGCTTAAATAATATACCAAGGACCTTGTCTTTCTGTCTCTACAGTGTGCCTTTAGTTTCATCTTAGGCCTCACTGAGGTGCACCCAGATACCACAGGTGCCAACCTCACATCATACTGTCAGAGAGGGAAGAAATATTCCTCTTGTAGGGGAAGGAGAACAAAGATACTTCTCCTTTCCAGAAGTTTCAATAAATGCCTTCTAATGTCTTAATAACATCTCTGAACTAGGGGATGAGAAATGCAATTAAGTGCATAATTAATGCACCCAGGGGATGAGAAATGCAATTAAGTGCATAATTAATGCACAAACTCAGTCCAGGAAATGGGAGTTAGATTGATTCCACTCAACCCTGAAAATAGGGGAGGGATAGTTTCTCCGTGAATAGTCAAGAGATCTTCCAGAAGGAGAGTGTATGGGTGCTGAGTTGCAAACCACACTGCCCACAACACCTATCACAATGTGATACCATTATTTCTGCCATCTTCACAGTGCATTTTGCATAAAATGATATTTTTAAAAGGACCAAGAAACAATGGTAATGCTGTCTTTTTTAAAAAAGTAATATTATCATTTTCTGTGTTACACAATTCTAGTTGAGATATGGATCTTGGTAGTAGGTAGGAAAGTTTCAGTCCTTCCCTTTTATAAAACTAAAATCTCAATTATAAAAGACTAAGCATCATATTTTACATAAGATGCAAAAGATACATAATTCAATGTGGTAAATAAAACTCTCCCACAAAAGTAAAGGTAAAAATTCTTACTGAAAAAACTGGAGATATGAAAAGACTCCATAATCTGTGTGACAAAGAGTTATATATTCATTTCTTTTAGAAATAATAAACTAGGAGAGATCTTACAAGTACATTTAATCACATCTCCTTTTACACATGAGAGACATACAGATGTTTAACAACCCACCCAGGGGCCCCATATAATCAGGATTTACCTTGTTCCTCTTGGGCAGGGAGGGATACAGGTACCATTACCCTACAGAGAATTGATCCAACTGGGTGGACAGACACAGTAATGCTGAAGCCAGGTCTCTCTGTGTCCAGGACTGTTTTGCTTTCCTTTAGGCAGTGGTCCTGGGGGGATCCCAGCCCAGTATCACAGTGGCAAGACACCTGGACACTAGCAGCCCCCGCTGATGACACCTGCAAAGGTACATAACACCCCTCTGGCCCTTGCTGTACATTTTCAGACTAGCATACTATTGCCCTGGAATGAAGGAGAATTGCAGCTGATTATTTTTTTCAGCTGATTATTTTGGGAAAACACACACACACACACACACACACACACACACACACACACACACACCCCATAAAGGTTTTCAATTTTAAAAAAGGCCCACTCAATTGGGAGACTGTGCATTCTAATGAGGCAGGACACCTGAGTGCTCATCTGAAGTTTGTCATCACATATGGGATCCTTGGGCAAGCTGCTGCACTTCCTTGCCCTGCGTTTTCTATTTTGCGAAATGATCTCTTACGTTCTTTTTCAGTCCTGAGTTCCATGGTTTTATTCAAAACAATCCACCAAGTGTTTATAGAGAAATAATACTGATTTCTCCAGTATTATGCAAATCAGTTTATTCTCTTAGACATCACTTTCTGCATAAATCATTGTGAGATAAATGGGAATTGGTTATGCATTTCTTTGGTGACTGAATACATCTTCCAGTGATATAGTCATTTTCTTAAGTCTTCCTTAGTCATACCAGCATCTCAGAATCTATACAAATGTTTTAAAAAGCCAGGTGTGCTGATTTAAACTTGTAATCCCAGCGACTTGGCAGCTGATGCAGGAGGATCGCGTGAGCCCAGTAGTTAAAAACAGAGCAAAGACACCATCACCAATAAATAGATAGATAGATAGATAGATAGATAAAAATTTACAAATGTTTAAAAGATGCTAAGAATTTCTTTTACATTTCTTATTTTATTTTTCACTATTATTGGTCTAATTGTTTCACAATCACTTTGATAGAATATTGGCATAATCATTTCATCATCATTTAGGGATAAAAATGAAGCCATGATTTAAGTTTCAAGAAATCTCTCTAATTTTTATCACTCTAATTTTAGGATAAAAGAATAAGATGTACTGTGCCTTCTTATACAGTTGATCAGCTCAGGAACATTGAGGCTATAATTCGAAAGAAGCCACCACACAACACTTGCCACTCTTCTCATCCTGCAGGCTTTTCAAATACATTGTATAATAGCATTCTTATATGTAAGAGAGCAGGCACAATGGAGATACGCATCTGGGGTTTATTTTAAACAGGCAACGGTTCTGGCTTGCTGTCCGTCCTCCTTCTCTGCAGCCGTGGGCACCGAGAGTGGCTCTGTCTACTTCATCAGCGTCTACAATGAGGAATCCCCCTCAGGTCATGCACAAGGCCTTTCTCTCGGAATCGTCCGTGCAGCATGTTGTGTAAGTACCTTCTACTTCCAGGAGCAGCTCGGTGTCACACCCATCTGTTGAAAATTCCAGTGAAGCCATAATTTCTTTTAATTTTAAGTTTTACATGTTTCATTTGTTTTGCATGTCAATACATTCAGTCAGTTCAACACTCGAAAGGTACACAGGGCTGTGTAGCAAAGTAGCCCCCATACCCAGGTCTGTCCTTGGAGGCAGTCTGGTACCAATTTCTCATGTCTCTCCTGAGATGTTTTTTCCATGAATAAGCAAAAACTAAAAAGCACTTCTTTTTATTTGTATCAATAGCCATCAAGTGTGTATAGTGTGCCAGGTACTTCTGCTATATTAACTCCATGAGGTAAACACTCTTATTGTCTCTATTTGACAGATGAGGAAGATGAAGCACAAAGAGTTTAAATACCTTGCTCAATAGTACACAGATAGTGAATGGCAAATGTCAGGATTTGAACCCAGGTAGTTGGGCTCCAGAGTCACTGCCTTTGCTCTTAAAAGGAGAAAACTATGTACAATGCCTCATTTCTTTTTTCACTTAATGGTGTATCTTGGAGAATGGTTTATATCCACACATAAAGACCATCCTTATTCTTTTTATAGCCACATAGTATTCCATTACATGAATATACTATCATTTTTTAAAAACAGTGTATTGGTGAATATTCAGAGTATTTCAAAACTCTTGAAGCAATACTTCTAAGATGACAATATAGAGACTTTAGATTTGGACTTGTAGTTGCTATCATTATTACTTTTTCTTTTTAATATATTATTAGGTATTAGTAAGAATAGAAATTTGTATTCTGCTTTACAGCTTGAGATCACTGTAGCTTGTTGAATGTGATACTCAAAATACCAGTCAGAAAGGTGTTATTCTTACCCCTATTAGACAAATTGGGGGATTTCAGGGTAAGAGAGGTGAAGAGAAGCATTGCCCAAAATTACACATTACACAGCTAGCACACTGAGGAGTTGGCCCTGCCACCATGGACTGCCCAGCTCCACCACCCTAGCTCAGTGGGGAAGGATGGATAACCTCCCTCCATCTACCCCCAGCCCTTCTGCACTGTATTTTTTTGTGCCTTTCCTTTCTTACATCTCTTATTCTAATTTGCGTCTTCCCACTTTTTCTAACTTGATAAAGTTGTAGACATATTTCACTACATTCTTCCTCCCACTGATAGGTACCAGACACAGGGTAATGAAATGTCACTCCCACCGCCAATTTGAGAATTGCTTATTTGTGCTTAAAACATCAAGAAAGCTCTACCGACATGTTTCATTCACTTATGATGAACCAACTGCCCATCTTTACTGAATCTTCTTGACTGTATTTATTAAAGTTACAATTTGGAAATAGCATTGGCCTGAAGTACAATGATTATATCTATATATAATCACTCCATTTGTATAAGGTCAGAGAGTGTTAAAAATCACAAACCGTAAAAATGACTGGCTTTGAACATATTTCTGTTGTCATTCAGTAAACTTGTTTACCATCTAGCTGAGGAAACGTATCTGAGCATCAGATTTCTTCTTTTCTAGTTATGATCAGCGAGGAATATTTCTGTTAGTTGGAACATCAGAACGAAAAGTCTTTGTTATCAATGCCAACTCCTCAAGTTCATTTCAGATTATTGGATTCACAGGTACAACATAGAATGCTTATTAATTTAAAATATTGATTACTTTATTCCAAAGAATTGAAGGTTATGAAAATGGAATTATATTGAAACAATTATTTATGGCATATTTTCTGAAAGAGAAACAATTAAATAACTAAAGTTACTTAAGATAATTCTCACATTATATTTTGATGTATTTGGAATATTAGAGTTATCTGCTTGGTACATAATTGATGCTAAATAAACTTTCTTGAATCAATTATTGAATAAATTAATGAAATGGCTGGGCATTTCTAATATTAACATACAGAGAAGTTGGGTTGATTTCTCTCAAATATTTTTTAATATTTTATCTCTAAGAAAATTCTTTTCTCTCTAGCTTTACATGGTAACTATGTATGTATATTCTCCACACACAATTTTTTAAAAATTTTACTTAAAAAAATTTTTTTTTGCTCCTCACACTTTGCCAAGTCTCATACCCAAATTTTTAAATTCATTCATTGGCTTATAAAAATTAGTGAGTGCCTACTAGGTGCAAAATGCCAAATCTAGGCCTTGTAGGGGGGATGAAAATATTAAGGAGACAATTTAGTAGAGGAGGAAAAAGCAGAATGGTGTGTAGGCTAAGATGCAGCAGCAATTAATTCTGCCACGTGTGAGGAGAGCAGTGGAGGTGAAGGTGGGCACTAGTCAGGGGGTGCAGAGGATTGGAAGAGAGTTTTTTAAGGGCTTAAAGTAGTAGGTTTGAAGGATTTCATAGGTGTAGGATAGGAAACGTTAGTATTCCTACTCAAAATAATAACCCAAACAAAGGTACTTGGAATGGTAAAAAGTCTGGTATAATAGGTAAATGGAAGGGTTTACTAGAAGATGACTATGCCAATGAAATCTGAAGGAGTAAAGACCTTGAATATCATTCCAAAGAGTCTGGAATTGTTCTGTAGTTAATGAGACATCATCAGTAGTTTCGAGATGGAGCTGGCATGATTTGACTTGGTTTTTAGGGACTGACTGACACCAGTGTGAAGGATGAAGTAGAAAGGCAAAAGAATAAAATTAAAAAGATGAGATTGGAAGCTATAATACTAGCCAAGGCAAGAGATGATAACAGTCATAATCATAACAACAGCCAACACTTACTGAGGAATGCCTTACTATGTGGTAGCCAGTATTCTAAGCCCTCGGCATGTCTCTACCCATTGAATGCTTAGACAACTTTCATGAATTTGATACTACTATTATCCCATCAAATGAGGCAATTGAGGCACAGCGAGGCTAAGTACTTGTTCAAGGTCATGCATCTTGTTAGTGGCAGAGCCAAATTAAGGAAATCCAGTTTCAGGGTGTGTGCACTTATCCACAATGCACAAACTCATGCTGCAGTTATGGAAAGAGAAAAGAGGGCACAACTATGAATGATGGAATTGGTAGGACTTGGTATTTGATTACGTGCGAAAGGAAGGGATCCACGATGACTCCAAAATTTCTAGCCTGAGTGGTGGAAGTTTCTGATGTCATTAGTTGAAGAAGAAAGTCATAGAGGTTGAGGGATAGGTTGAGCTGACGAATTCTGTAAGTTTGAAGCCAATAAGCTCTTCATTTGGGCATATTTAACATAAGTTTGGAAACAGGGATAGGTAGTTCAAGGCTTAATGACAGAATTCTGATCTTGAAGTCATGGAAGCTGATGAGATGGCTAAACAGAGTAGAAGTATACCTAGATTCTTAATGGGGCAAAAGAGATAATTAAATATGCAAATTAGATGACACCGAGTATGGTAGGACCTGTGGCTGACCTCAGAGTGGACATATATTCCATTTCATTTCATTTATTTTATTTTATAGATAGAGTCTTGCTCTGTCACCCAGGCTGGAGTGCAGTGGTGCAATCATAGCTCACTACAGCCCTGAACTCCTAGGCTCAGGCAATCCTCCCACTTCAGCCTCTTGAGTAGCTAGGACTACAGGCTTGTGCCCCAAAGCCTGGCTTTTTTGATTTTTTTTATTTTTTAAGTAGAGAAAATGTCTCCCTGTGTTGCTGAGTTTGTTCTTGATCTCTTGGAGTCAAGCAATCCTCCCACTTCAGCCTCCCAAAGTGTTGAGATTACAGATGTGAGCCGCTGTTCCTGGCCCCATTTTTTAATGTATCTGTTTGGCCAGAGGGTGGGATGGAAGAAGCTGGGAATAGAATGCTGGTTTACATTTTACACTGAAGCTGTGGACAGAGGAAGATGAGGCAGTGAAGAAAACTGAGGCTGGGCCAGAGTAATAAGAGAACTGGGAGTCATCCTCTCCAGAAACAGTCTAAGGAAGGAAGGCGGATGAAGGTACAGGCTGACACAGAAGTGTGGGTAGGGTAGGGGCTGGGATAGGCTCTCATATATTTGCCAATCACAGGTGATCCATGAGAGAGCTGTTTCTGTAGAATGGAGAGACAAGAAGGTTGGGGGAGGGAATAGAGGTAAGAAAATTAAGTGAGTAAGTGCCAAACCTATTTTACGAAGTTTGCAGTGGAGAAAGAGAGTCAGATGGTAACTGTTGTGGTACAGCAGAGTTGGAGGAAGTTCTTATTTGAAGACAGCAGAGTCATGAGGGCTGAATAAAAGGAACCATAAGAGACTTAAGAAGCTTAAAAAGAGGTAATTGGTAATGCATGATCTAATAGGAGATTGGAGGAATGGGCTCAAAATCACAGACAGGAAGGGGTTACTTTTGTTCCTACATCAATGTCAGGAAATGAAGGGAGAAAATGGAAACGGACAGAGGAAAATGTGAGTCTCAGGATAAGAAAGTTGAGGTTGAGTTTATGTAGATGTCCTTGGTCTTCCTTGCTAAGTAAGAAAGTCATCTGCTGACCACCTGGGGAAAGGCTGGTATCAGGGCCTGAGAAAGTTTGCACCTGCAGCACAGTCCCATGAAGAGTGGAAGAGTGAATCTGGAACAAATCCGGGGGTGGGCTCCAGGCCTGGCACACCTTGCAGAGGTTAGATCAGCTGAATTTCTAATAGAGCAAACTCATAAAGTCACGTTTCCACCACACCCACAGTCCTTGACCACAGATGCAAAGAAGACCAATGCTTGAGTTTACCCAATATTAAGAGTAGGTAACCTGGCTGGAGTGGACTTGTCGGGGACAGCGCATGCAGGTGCTGGTTTGGGGGATGGAGGGTGGAGGCGGTACACTCTGGGGCCACCCTGGCTGGGAAAGAAACCCAGATAGGCTGGGCTGGTTTGCATCTGCTGGTGTAGACATCTAATCAGGAGAATCCCTCATCCATTCATCAAAAATGTCACTGTAACTTATGTTTAAAGGTCACTTTAAATGTCTAGCAAATAATTTGGTTCTAAAGATTTAGTGAAGTCAAGTCCATAAGGTGATATCTTAATTGGAAAGGTAAACGAGTCTTTAAACTTATCAGTGACCACTTGTGTTGTTGATTTCCATTTGCTTTTAGAGGTGGCCAAAGACATTGTACAGATATCCACAGTGTCTCTTTTAGAAACAGACATAGTGAAAGTGATGGTGCTTTCCTCACTTCCAGAAGCAGGGGAGAAGCAGGTTGGAGATGTTCACACTGCCTACATTACTGTCACAAGGTAAAGAAAACACAAGCAACCAATTCTGTTCCTGAGCCCAGATACATGATTGTTATTATTTTTTGGGTTTGTTTTGTTTTTCTCTTGACATGTGAAGAGGTAAAATGGCTACCTTTTGTCCATCTTTACAAAGTAAAACCTACATGCTAAACAGTGTGAAGGGTGGACTTTTCTCTGGGCTTCGTGACTCATGAATCTGCTTTATTACCAGAGGAAAAGAGATAGGAATAACTGACACATCAAATTGATTTGTTATTTTTGTGATATGCCTTGTTTTGTAGCTTTAAATAGACATGGTTAAATTCAGATCGGTTACAGTGTAGTTCTCTTCACTGACAAAATTGTAAAGGAAGTTTTCTGGATAAAAAGGTATGAGAAAATGGATACTCTTTCCTTGTTTTAATGGCAAATATATCTGGTTAGCAGTTTTGCAAATATATCATTATAGAACAAAAGAGAGTAGAAAATCTCAAAGTACTTTTTGTTTTAATAAGAATCTCTATACTACCATGGGTTTCTTTTAGTATGTCTCTAAGTTAATTGATTAAAAATTAATTAAGGCATTAGAGAAATATTTTACCCACTATCAGTCATTTAATACTCAAGTATTTCTAGGGAGACAAGTTGTTTTTAAATCATTTTTATCACCTACTAGCTTCTGCAATATTAATTGAGCATTTAAATTTTTATTTTGCTTTTCATAATTGTTCATAATAATTTTTAAAAAACAAAATTAATATATGGTGCAAGTGATTTCTCTTCTTTTTCCAAATCTAATAGTTTCCACAACCTTTACTGATGAAAGAGGAAGGCTGAAAGATGAACTCATTCATAAGTACCTGTATGAGTTGGAGCACACTCTGTCCTCTGCAGTCTTGGACTTTCAAAGTAAACAAATATATGGCTTCTGTAGTCAAGTGCCATACATCTGTAGCTACCTTCTCCCTAAAGAAGTATGTCAACACTTAAGTGTGCTCCCATTTATCTTAGCAATCAATATGGACACATTGTGCTGGGTAGATGTAATCCTCTTGACTACTTTAACTGAATAGTTCAGTTAACAAATGTCTTCATTATATTAATATAATTCCCTTGAGTTAGATATATAGTGTTATTTGTTAATCTATCATACAATATATTTGAGCAACCTGATACTTGTGTCACATACATCATATTTGTCAGATAAACATGCAGACAACACAATATTAGTTTGGTACCTTAAAAAACAACCTAGCATTAGAAAATCTATTCTATAGATGCCAGGGGCTACAAAGTAGATGATTTGATTTTCAGTGGAACTTTGTACCTAAGCTATAAGCAAAATTGCAAAAAATAATTAAACTGTGTCTTTCTGGCATTTTTTTCATTCCACTCTCTTTGGACTTCACATGCATTGTGTCACCTCCCGCTGCACATAATGGCCCAGTATTTTCCTGCTTGCTGCCCCTTCGCCTGTCAGTTTTCCTTGATGTCTGTCTACCCACTCCGATAAGGTCTACCTTCCTTCCTCTCAAATTCTTCAGTCAAAGCCCTTCTTTCACAGAGTAGCCAGGATTAGACATAGAAATTCAGAGAAGGAAGAAATGATTTGTGGCAAGAGAGGTGCAAGAAAAGTTTCATGAAGGAAACAATATTTGATCTGGACTTTGAAAAATAAGTCAGATTTAGACATGGAGAAATATTGCATACAGTCTTGGTGGGCAGCACTCATATGGGGGAAGCAGGGCAGGACTAGTGGAGATGGAGTAGAGAAGGACATTCCAGACAAAAGGAAGGACATGTGCAGAGGCTTGGAGGTGGGAATGCATGAAACACACGGGGAATATTGACTACATTATTTTGACTTAAGCATGAAGATATATGCAAATGATTAGTAAAAGTAAAGATTATCAGTATAGGCTGGGATTTTTAATGGCAAATAAACAAATAAAGAAGATTTTCCTTAGTTGGCAGAAACAAACTTTTATTTGCAAAAATGGGATAACATGATGCAAACACAGGTGCCCACTTTATCACATATCAGTTTATTTATAATGGCAAGATTTGCAGATTTGAATCTGACCATATAGGCATATTCTTCTGCAAACCCACAGGTGCTGCTCACCTGATCTTTTCTATAATGTGGTTATTTTCTTTGATTGACAGGAACATGTCGGTATCTACATTCTTAAACCATACCAAAAAGTGCAAAGCAGACAGTATGGACCTGGAATGCTCTATCTGTCTTCACATGGATTGTTGCTCATAACAATAGCTAAATGTGGAATTCTGTGTATCCGAGACGTTTATACTTTGGTAAGCTGTTTTCTTAAAAAAAATATTATGGGTGTATATATTGATCTCATATAGAGAAACATTTTATATGTATATAAAAATTTGCTTATGTATGCATAAAAACTCTGAAAAGATATTGAAGGTACTAATTACATTGATTGCCATTGGAAGTATTAGGTCATGGGGACAGAAAGGAGATTTCACAGAATACCCTTTTATAGTTTTTGAATTTTAAGCCATTTGAATATATCGCCTATTTAAAAAGTTAAATGAGAAGAGGCATCATGGTTGAGAACCAGTATGACTCAGAAATCCCAGTTTTTGAATTGTTGCCCTATGTACCAAATTGGTGATATATTTTGTTTGAGTTCTAATCAAACTGGCTTAGTTAGCATCCTTCAGAGCATGTTATCTTCCATTCTTCACAGTGCCCATCACCCTCTCTCATTACACTCAGCTACTTCACACATAAATGGAACCTGCCTGACTTTTGAAGCCATCTGAATTCACCATCTCTGCTTGGTGAAGGCCCCTTCCCTAGCTTTATAGACTTCTGCAATCCATTCACTTCTCTGTGTCTGATTTCCTATTATAAATTGATGATAATAATCCCTGTCCTTCCATACTATACAAAGATAGTGTAAGAACAAATTAGTATTAGTGAACGTGGTTTGAACTGGGGATTTTAAATGCTATGTATTACCAATTGGCTACTTCCATACCTATTAAAATGCTGTTAGCAAATAGAAAATCATTTATCCACAAAAAAAGGGCATATAACTCCATTAGAAAAGCCATATTGTAGAATTGCATTTGTAATTTTTCTGCTTTATTTCTTAACTATTGAGGAAACATTTGCTCGGTGTCGGAGTCATTCTCACCAGGGTCATGGGATCCAGTCAATGAGAATTTCAATGGATGGACAAAATATTCTGGTGAATGGGAGAGATGATGGCACCCTTGTCTACCTAAAGTGGAAGTACGTATAGTATACAGTATGTAACCCCATGTAGTATAGTGTTTTAAAATAGAGATTTTATAATTATTTAAGTACAGCAAGGCCAACGTACCAGGAAACAACTGCCGGTGCAAAGAAAGTTTGTTATACTCACAGATCCCAAGAGAAGAGGGCACTGCATGCTAGGGGACTACATGGGGCAGCATGGGGGTGGGTCAGGAGGCTGAGAGAGTGAGGAAAACGTGGATGAGATCCTCCAGTATGGTTTCCACAGGGAGGATTGGGCAGGTTTAGGATTGGCCAATTTGAATAATATCAGTGGATTCTGTGGCATAGGTGCTGGCTGTAGTTGTCTCATACTTGGCCCTAGGGTGATTAGGGTGGGGAAATGGTGGCCCTGATTGTGAAAGCCCACTAGAGGAGGTGGTTGGGGATATGACCTCTAGATTGGCTGGTTTGCATTTGAAAGGAGTGCTCCAGAGCAAATTGTTTACTATCTTTAGGGACTGGTTAGCCTCCAGAAGTCAGCAAGGCCCGAGAGATCATCAACATACGCACACACACAAAAAAGACATAGTTAATATATATCTGAGAATGATCAGTCCTATCTCTCATAACATGAGAAATGAGGACAATTCTGAACCTCAGATAACTTTAAAAACTCCTGTTTATCCCTGACATATATATGTATGTATATATATGCACACTTTCCTAATTAGATTTTGCTTAGATTATGTCAAACACAGTTTCAGTCCCCAAACAAGGAAGGGATCAGTTTTAGGGGAGAGACTATTACCATCCTTTCTTCCAAGTTAAAGTGCAAACTAAATTCCTAAATTCCTCCCAGGTTAGGAGGAATGAGCAAGAACATCCAGCCTGTGCGACTAGAAACAAGATGGAGTCAGCCGTGCTAGACTTCTTTCACTGTCATAATCTTTGCAAAGGCAGTTTCACTCATGCAATTCATTTTGGAAAAAATAGTTTTTCATGATACCTCCTGTGATCAAAGCAGTAATAAAATATGGCCCTTCTCTGCAACATTGTGAAAATGTTAAATGTTGTGGAGATTTTGTATCATAACAATTTTGGTAGCTACTTATTTCAAAGACTCATTTGAGGATTGCATCATTATTCCCATTTTATACATGGAATTCTGAATAGAATATTAACTTTTATCCCACTATATAAGTCTAACATATTCTTTATAGCCAGCAAATAAATACTGTCTCAGGCAACAAAAAACAAGTGGTTGACCCTTATTTTTGCAGTTCAAAAAAGGACATTTTGATCTGGACTTCTGACTCAGAACAAAGCTGGGTTTGAAACAATAGTCTAGGACTTTTAACTTTGTGACCTTGGCATATGACAACCCCTCTAAATTATCTATTACAGTGTTACTCAAGGTGGGTGGTCTGTAGCATCTGTGAGCTTGTTAGAAATGCATATTCTTGGATCTCATCTGGACTTTGAGTAGGAATGTCTGCAGGTGGGGCCCAGGAATCTGTTTTTAAACCCTCCCAGTGATGCTGATGCACCTAAAGTTTGCAATGCCCTGGTGAATTGAGTGGAAGTAATAATACCACTCTTATTGCAGGGTGGGATGATGAGGGCCACATGTGATGATGTGATTATGTGTGTGAAACAGCACACTGCCTGGTGCATTCTGAGAGCTCAGTCAGTGCACTGGCTCTTCTTTGCAATGGCCAAGGCAGGTACAGAGGGCATGTTGGGTAAGAGTATGAGGACAGTGTGAGGAAAGGGCACTCTAGAGAGGTCAAGAAGCTTGTCATGACCTGAAACCCATGAAAGGTTCTCCTCTAAGAAGCAGAGTCCTTTAGCCGTGTATGGTGGTGTACCCCTATAGTTCTAGCTACTTTGGAGGCTGAGGTGGGAGGATCACTTGAGCCCAGGAGTTCAAGGTGGCAGCGAGTTGTGATCATGTCACTGTACTCCAGCCTAGGTGATAAAGCAAGACCCTTTCTCTTTAAAATATAAAATTTTAAAAAATAATAAATAAATTTTAAAAAAGAAGTAGGTACCGAAGAAGAAGTTTCCACAAGGGACTGTGGAGAGTTGTCCACATATTTCCTTGGTTGGTTATCTAGAAACAGGAATTGTTAGTTACCTGAAAATGATACAGCTAAATGTGATTTTTTAAATTATGATTTTTTTAGCCTATTTGTTTTCTTTTTATTAATATAGGCGGTTTGGAGGACACCTAGCCAGTGACATTCTGGACTATTACCAGAAACTATTAATTTTCCTGAGCAGCACCATGGACAAGGAGAATGATTATTTAAGCAGCACACCAAAAGTTTCCATAGATTTGGCATCAAATTCTGAACACACAGTTGAGTTCCTATGTGGCTAGCTTGCTCGCTTACATTTCCTTCTTTGTAAATCAGATGGAAATTTTCAGTTTGTGGTTTTCTTTAAGCAGATGTTTAGTAATATTTCTCTTTATCCAGGTATCCCATGATTTTCAAAAAGAGAATAAGCTACGTCTGAGAGAAAATATTCAGCCTTTCTCAAAGCAATTGCAAATAGTGCATTTCAGATCTCATTTAAACCATGGTACAAGATCTGGGCTTGCTTGGAAAGAAAAAAAATCTTCCACCCACACTGGTGCTTGGTCAAAATGATCTCTCTATACTTTCGTATCACATATATTATTTAGGAAGTGTCTAGCTAGAGAACAGCTTTCACTCATTCATTTAACAATATTTATTGAGTGCCTACAGAGTGCTAGGCTGTGGGGGATATAGCCATGAACAAGATAGAAAAATTTTTGCTTCCATGGAGTTTACATCCTAAGTGGGGGTTGGGGTGGGCAGAGAGAGGCAGATAAACAAGCAAATGTAGAAGAAATAGATAGTAAGTTCTACTCAGTGCATAAAAATAGGTTGATCTGATAGTGTTGGGCCGTATAGCCTCTCCAAGAAGACATTTAAGCTGAGATCTGAATTAAAAGAGAACACCACCATGCAAAGACAATGGGAGGGCAGCAAGAGTATTCTGGGCAGAGGGGGAAAGGGCTTGGCATGTAGTATGTTAGGACCTAAAAAAGACCTATGCAGTCGAAGTGAGCAAGGGAGAAAGTGGTGGGAGGTCAGGTCTTCAAAGTGGGAGCAGACCAGGTAACGAAGGGCTTTGTAAACTAGGTAAAGGGTTTGAATTATATTTTACTTGTAATCAGAACTGAGTTCTGTTCTGAACAGAGGATTAACAAGGTATAATTGACATTGTGGAAATGATTATTTGATGCTGTGAGGAGAATGTGTCCTGTGAGGGATAAGAAGGATAAGAAGCAGGGACATTGCTCAGGAGGCTAAGGCAGAGAAGTTCAGGTGGCAATGATGGAGGTAGAGGAGTCTTGTGCCAAGGAGAGAAGTGGTGGATTCCAGGGAGGTTTCAGAGTTAGGGTTGACAGAACTCACTGATGAACTGGACATAGAGAGAGAGGGAAAAGAAAGAGCCCAAGGTCTCCTAGATTGTTTTACTTGAACAATTATGTAGAATATGGTGTCATACATGGAGATGGGACAGACTGTGGGGGAAAGGGGCAGCTATGAAGAGAAAGAAGGGAATTTGAAACCAGTTTTACCCATGCTAACCTTGAGAGGCCTGTTAGCTATCCAAGTGGAGATGCCAGTTCAGCCGTTGGATAGATGAACCTTGCGTTCTGGGAAGAGATCGGGACTGAATATGTTTATTTGAGTCAAGGGCATGTAGATGGGATTTAAAGCCATAACACTAGGTAAGGTCATCATGAAAGCATGAATAGCAAGAAGCAGAAGAGGAGCAGAATAGAGCAACTTCTGGAGAGCCAGGAAAAGAGTTCAGAGATGCAGTGGAGCCTGAGGAGAAGCAGCCAGTGAGGTTACAGGAGAACTAGGAGAATGTGGCATCCCAAACTCTTTCAAGACATTCTGCTGCAAAGTCTAGCATAGAAATAGGGTGGTGGCCAAAGAGAAATGTGGTAGTCAAGGGAGAGTAGTTTTCCTAAGACAGGAGATAGTAGAGCATGTTTGGATACTGTTCGGAAAGATCCAGTAAAAGGGAGAAATTGATGATACAGAAGGAGATGGTATTGAAAAAAAATTTTAAGTATTAAAACTTCAAAAAGAAGGAAGAAGATTCTAAGCACAGATGGTGGCACAGGCCTTGATGGGCAAGAGCATTTGGGTCACAGTAACAAAGAAGGCAAAGAGTAGTGACAGTGTGACTGGTCTGATCATCTCTGCTTCCTCAGTGGAAGCTGTAGTTAATATAAAAGCAGACTGGTAGGACTTATGTGAATAAAATGTTACATCTTGAGCAGACAAAATGTTTGAGATTATTTTCAAAAATGCAACAAATGCAAAGGAATTCAAAGCCGTTACATGTGGTAGGGTGGGAGGGGACAAACTTGATGAATTTTAACTTTAAGACATTTCTGTCTTTTCTAACATGAATCAGAAACAGAAGGCAAGCACAGGCTCATCACAAGATGAATTACTTTTAACTAATGTTAAGAAGGAAATTCCTTGGATACAACAAAAAAGCCAAGAGGTATTTGTGAAACATGGGGTGTGTTTGAAATAGTGCTCTGTAGATGCACCAAATAGATTAGTTTCCTGTGGAAACCTACTGGAAAGTTAGAAGATGGAACAAGACACTACTTGGCAGAGCAGTACAGCATACAGGTGTAACTTTTCTGAAAGCAGATAAACACCCTAAACACAACTCAATCATTTAGATCAAGTTATATGAGCTTTAAGAACTATACGTAGGCTGACTTGCAACCCAACAATGGTGTCCGGGTAAACCACAGCAAAGAATGAACTGCCATACTCCACCGTGGAGCGAGTTTTAGGGGATGCTTGTCTTCCTCTGTCCTGTGGACCAGGAACAAGGGAAGATATGCTGTGGCTGTAGCTGTTCAGGAAGGTGACCGACTGAGTACAGCTTGTGTCTGGATTTAGCCTATTGATCTAGTCTCAAGTTCCCAATAAAAGTGCATACTGGTTTTTCTTAGTCAACTATTCACTAATTTTTCACTACTTAATTATTTTCTTTCCATTGGCCATATAATTGACATCAGTTTCATGTTGCTTTAATGTCACTTACCTAGTAGCAGTTAGATTTAAGCAAGGTATTGCAGTGGTATTACTTCATATACATTTTATATTTAGTCTTTACAAATTTTAGTTTCAGTTTCTAGAGAATTGCTATCTCTCTTTCTCTCTCTCTTTCTGTTGTTTCTCTTTCTTTGTTAAGTGATACACTTGTTCTGTTTCAGGCCATCAAAAAAGAGGTTAATCTGTTTTCCAAGAAAAGGAAAGAGATAAAAAAAGGAATCAAAGCACTTTCCAAAACTGTAAGTGTTGTAATTTCATATTCTAATACATTTGGCCCTTGTTCTAAAATTACTTTTTGAACTTAATTTTATTCTACCCTGAGGAACTGTACCTCCTTTTTGTCTGCTTGTAAGCTCAGTTTTCTGAGGTACTTTAACAAGATAGAAGTTTCACCAGTTCACACTCCATATAAACAGTGGTTTTCCCTGTCTTCCCCCAAATTACCATCTTATTTGTTTTTATAATACATCAAAGTTATGCATTTATATTTTACATTTATATTTAAATAATACTGAGTTGTGTAGTTAAAAATAATATTTTTAGGCTGGGCGCAGTGGCTCATGCCTGTAATCCAAGCACTTTGGAGGCCAAGGCGGGCAGATCGCCTGAGGTCGGGAGTTCAGACCAGCCTGACCAACATGGTGAAACCCCATCTTTATAAAAAATAATAATAATAATATTTTTAAAGCAGCAATTGCCCTATTTTTCTTGACTGATTCCTGCACTCCTGAGGTAACTGTTTTCACTTCTTTCCACTTTTTCGTTTGGGCTGTTTACCTCTGTCTGTCTAATTAGTCTTCTTAATATTGCTGTTATTTCTTGATATTTCTGTTTTGATGCTAACTATGGGCTTCCTGGTATGGAACATGAGTAGTTTTGTGTGTTACTTCTTCCCACCCCCACTATAGCATACATGCTTGGTATATACACTGTGATACTTATATGAATATTCTTCAAAGCTGAGCCACATGGTATATTATGATTACATTTCTGTTTTACAACTTGATTTTTCTTGGAATTAATAATTGCCTTTGTTTTGGAGTAAGCCTTTCTATGACCTATTCAAACTCAAAATGCTAAAAAATTATTCTCAATACAATCAAATACCTGAAGTGATCAATCTGTCAATACATTTTTTTTTTTTTTTTGGCAACCTCCCTTCCAGAGCTTTCCATCTTCCAGCTCCAGTCAAAGCACCTTGCTCTGCTCTATAGACCAGGTGTATGGTTGCTGTCCTAGAGAGCTGCCTCCTGAGTTGGAGCTCCTATTTCCTGAGTCCCTTGTGGTTTTTTTTGTTTTCTTGGTTTGTATCCTTCAGTAACTTCCTACACAGGACTGCTGGGTTATGCCATGCTTGGGAACATCTTTATAACATAGCTGTGCTTCTGGGGTGCCATCTAAGTGGAATCCACTGTGAATGGTGCCCTGCTGCTAGAGCTGTCAGATGCTTTGGCTCTGTTCTTGAGAAAGGGTACATGGGAGGTACATTTTCTGAGATGTGGTTTTTCTTAAAATGTATTTATCCTACACTCATATCCATTTGAGAGTTTGCCTTCAGGATGTTGAAGGCTTGCTCCACTGTATCCTGGCTTCCAGTATTTGCTTTAGAGAATCCAGTGCCTAACTCCCAGGAGACTTACAGGATCCTCTCTTTATCCATAGTGTTTGGAAATTTACAGTTATGCACCTTGATATGTTTGATGAGTATTCTTGGTTTGCTGGTGCAAACCAAGATTCTCTTTCCTTTCCACCCTTCTCTGAGCCCCAAGAGGCTGGCATTTGTGGACAGTAGCAATGTACTCTCTTACCTTCTGGCTTCCACTTGGGTTTAGGAAATAAGTGGCATTAGCAAAGGAGCCCCCATTGTTGCTGTTCATGAAGGCCAGCCTATTGGGGCTCAGAGCATGGATTGCAGGGACTAAGACTAGGGTCTTCATTCTCCCAGTTTCCTCCCTGTAGGGTTATTTGTTGGCAATGACTGCCATCCCTCTCCTGCATTTATGGTTCTCTCCAGGTTCATTAACCATTCCCAGCTCTTGCCCTTCAGACCTAGGAGCAGAGATGGCTTCCCGCAGTTCATAGCCTAAGGCTTTATCATGTCTTGCTGGCTTTCCTTACTCTGCCAAAACTTTTTTTAAAGTTTCTCTCTTCAATTTTCCCATTTGAATGTGTTACCTGTTCCCTACCAGGACCCTAGATGTTTTCTTCTTTCATGTGCTAGACTTCAATGGGCATTTTAATAGGAAACCTTTGTCTCTCAGTTTTAGAAAGTGTTCTTAAATCATTTCCTTGGTCCTTTGTTTTTATTTTCCTGATTAGTAATAAGGTTGAGCACCTTTTCATAAATCTAAATACTATTTTATTTCCTCTCCTGTGAATTTCCTGTTTATATTCTTTGCCTATTTCCTTATTGGATAATTGGTCATTTTCTTGTTGATTATAGCAGTTCATTATTTTTATTTTTTATTTATATATATCTAAGAAAATTAGAGTTAGCTAGCCTGTTAGTTATTAACAAATAAACTCAAAAAAACATAATGGCACAGTGATGAGACGTTTATTTCATTCCCATGTAACCATCCTGGGTGGGTATTCAGCTCAGCAGCTGCTCTGTTCTATGCAGTCATTCAGAGACCCAGGCTGTTGGAGACCCTGCTGTCTTCAACTCATGGCTTCTAAGGTTGCCTTGCTTGATCTCATCTGAATCAGCTGGAAAAGAAAATAGCATAAAGGTGTGCATGGGACATATCTAAAGGTAGCCCTTATTATTAGGTGGAACTGCACGCAATTGGTGTTTTATGTGGCTCAACCTACAAATATTTTCTAGAAAAGTATATGGCTCATCCTACTACAAATACTTTCTGTCTTGTCTTTTAACTTTTATAATGTGCTAAATTTTAAATAATTTTATTATAAAGCAGAATTTTTAAATTATGGCATGAACTAAGTTATTGATTTTTTTTTTATAACTTTTGGGTTTTACATCTGATTTTAAATGGCCTTTGAAAGTCTCACGTATTTTCTTTTAATATTCTTTGACTTCACCTTTAATTTCTTTTTTTGAATGGTATGACATATGGTTCTAATTTTATTTTTTCAAATAAATAGCCCATTTCCCTGGTCCACTTTATTTAATATACTATCCTTTCTCCACTGATTTGCAGTGTCTCCTCTGTCAATCCCTGGATATAGGATTGTTTCTGGACTGTCTGTTCTAAGATTGAGTATTGATCTTTTCTTGAGCCAATACCAAGCTATTTTAATTACTATAGCTTTATAACAGTTCTTGTATCTTGAGAATAATTCTCCTTTTGCCCTTCTTTTTTTTTTAAAATGGCTTTTTTATGTTTGCTTACTTTTCCATTGGTATTTTAAAATCAGCTTGTCAAACTCCATGAAAAACTCATAATATATTGCTTATAGTTTGATTTGGAGAAGAATTTATCTCTCTGAGCCTTAGTATATATAATATATCAATATATATGATAAAACTTTACTGAAGAATATTTTTTAATTTGAATTAAGATATATACAGACAGTCCCCTACTCACAGTGGTTCAACGTATAATTTTTCAACCTTATGATGGTGCAAAAGCAATGCACATTCAGTAGAAACTGTGATTTAAATTTTGAATTTTGGTCTTTGCCCACAGTAGCAATATGTGGTACCATACTCTCTCACAATGTTGGGCAGTATCAGTAAGCCACAGCTCCCAGTCAGCCATGCGATCACGAGGTAAACAATGAAAACTCTCAATACTATGTTGCCAGCATTTTTTGGATATCGTGTTTTATCTTTCGCATCCCATCATGTCTACAAATGCCCCTTTTGACATGATATTTTCATCTTATGATGGGTTTGTTGAGACATAACCCACCCATAAGTTGAAGAGCATCTAAATATTTATATATTTATATCTTTATTTATTTAGAGACAGGACTTGCTTAGTAACCCAGGCTGGAGTGCAATGGCATGATTGTAGCTCATTGCAGCCTTGAACTCCTAGGCTCAAGCAATCCTCCTACCTCAGCCTTCCAAGTAGCTAGGACTGCAGGCGTGCACCACCATGCCCAACTAATTTTTGTATTTTTTTGAAGAGACATAGTCTCCCTATTTTGCCTAGGCTGATCTTGAATTCCTAGCCTTCTGCCTTAGCCTCCCAAACTGCTGGGATTATAGGCATGAGCCACTGCACCAGGCCTGTGTATTTATTTCTTTTATAATATATACTTTTTAAAGTTATATTTTCATTAAATATATAATACTTATATATGTAAATTATATATTTATATATCTTTATTCAATTTTTAAAAGATAATAATCAATGAAAATTTATAGTTTCTCCAAAAGTGACATCATGTAAATTTCTTATTAGGTTTATTTTAGGTATCTTATAGTTTATACTGTTTTTGTGAATGGAATATTTTTCTGTTACATTGGTGGTATGGTTTGACTGTGTCCCCACCCAAATCTCATGTTGAATTGTAGCTCCCATAATTCCCATGTGTTGTGTGAGGGACCTGGTGGGAGATAATTGAATCATGGGGGTGGGTCTTTCACATGCTATTCTCACGATAGTGAATAAGTCTCAGGAGATCTGATGGTTTTATGAAGGGGAGTTTCCCTGCACAAACTCTCTTCTCTTGTCTGCTGTCATGTGAGATGTGCCTTTCCTTTCACCTTCTGCCATGATTGTGAGGCTTCCCCAGCCATGTAGAACTCTTAAGTCCATTAAACATCGTTCTTTTGTAAATTGCCCAGTCTCAGATATGTCTTTATTAGTGGCATGAAAACAGACTAATACAATTGATATATGTTATATATTAATATATATATTACTGGTATATGTGAATGTTACTGATTTTTTTTTCTGACCACCTTGTTGAATTCTTTTTAGTTCTACTATTTTTTCACTTGATTGTTTTAGATTATCTAGGTAGACTATCATATCTTTTGCAAATAACATATTTCTCTATTATCAGTCTTTGTACTTCATTTTCTTTTCTTGTCTTATGATCCTTTTTTATGAAACACAGTATTGTGCGTCCCCTAGTTACTGTAAAATTATACTCTTCTTGCTTAATTAACTCTTTTCTTTTGGGCAGCAAGTCTTCTATTTGTTGAATTTATTGTCTCTGTTCAGTGGTCTTGTTGTTCCCCAAATAGTTATAGTGATTTATTATTATTATTTCATGCTTGTCTTTATAATTGAAACTCCTTGTTATAAGTCCATGATACCTGCTCAGTCTGCTTCAGAAGTAGTTTAGGAGATCTGACTTTAGCAGATATGCTGTCTGTTCTTAGTAAAAAGTGAAGGGGTGGGTGGTGTTGGGCAGTGTCTTGGCAGCCAGTTGTGTGGAGGGGGGTGTTCTCCATACTTTTTAGCTACTAACAGATTCCTTGGGCCTTGCCCTGTTTCTCCAATCTAAATATTCATTCCAGTTGCTTCTACCTGGAGACAAACACTCCAGTTACTACTGCTGGGCCCTAGGGAACTTTACCAGGTGGAGGGACAGGCAGGTTCTACTGTCTGTTTCTGATACAGTACCCCCAGCTAACCAACCTGCCAGTGCTCTTAGGTAAACCCTTCTTCCTGTATCTGGTTCCTGTAGCTTCTATCTCTTGTTGAGTGCTGCGCTGAGGGCATTCGGGTCTGTGATGCATCTTCCTGATCCATCTGATTTCCATCTTTCAGTTGTTATAGTTTTCATGGTCCTGAAGGATTCTATTTCTTTTTTCCTCTACATTGTAGTAATGGATTTATCTATTCTATACTTCTTTTCTCTTAACGTTATGTTTTGGGACAAAAATGAAAAATAGTTAAACTAATTCTCAGTCTATCAGTTTGAAACTGAAGTCCCATTTTTTCTATCATGTTGTCTGCCTTGTTTTTGTTGATTTGTAAGTGCTTTTTGTATATTAAAGACATTAATATTTTGTCATATGTGTTGCAGTGTATCCTTCTTTGCCCCTGAATTTTTTGACCTTATGAACTTTTAAAGATAATTTTTATTGTACAGAAGTTTAAATTCATACAAGATTGGAGATAATCGTAACATAATACATCCAATGGCCAATACCATTTCACCGATGCTTCCATCCACTACCACCCCCGATTATTTTGAAGTAAATCCCAGACATCATATTGTTTCATTTTTAATTACTTCAGTATGTATCTCTCAATGATAAAGACTGTTAAAACACATAACCATTATGCTGTTAGTATACCTCAAACTAACAACAGTGCTTTAATATCATTGAATGAAATGATGAACTTATATATTTTTTTAGTTTTTCTTATTATATGAATGAGTTTTTAAGGATGAACCTTAAAACTTCAATAACCACAATAAGCCCATAATCTAATTCTTTACTTAGTAGTACATTTAGGTAAATTGAACATGTATTTTTTATTGATTGTTGCCTAAAATAAACAAAGAAAAGTATCTTGTTACAGTTTAATTCTTTCTCACCACCCTTTTTTATTTCAACATTTAGATTCTGAATATGATGGAAGAAAATGACAAACTAGAAAATATTGCAAAATTAGACCAACAGGAATTTGGCCTGGATCTTGAGGCACTGGAAAGTCTTCATAATGAAAGTCAGGAAGAAGTGGCAAAGGTATGAAAAAGTATAATTTAAGCACCATAAAGTTATGATGAAAGAAGTAAAAAGATAATAGAAAAGGGGAACTCTTTTATAATAATGTGAATATGACAAAACCTTTTCCAGTATAATGTGAATAAAGCAAACGTAGTGCATATGAGTGTAATGAGTCAGAGGACCTTTGAATTTGTGGGTTAGAAGCAGGAAGAACATCTAGGCCAGCCAGCCATCTGATGTTTGCTTCCCCCTTCATGACATTCCTGTCAACCATATGTTTGAACATTTTTGGAAGTCTTCTCAGCCACCTCATGCCAACTTTGGACATTTCTGGCTTAGTAAGCCCTTTCTTAATTAGAGTTGAAATCTTTCTTCTTGTATTCACTGATCCTTCTACTCTGTGAGCCCTTCCTACTCTACGGCCCCTCTGAGAGTGGAAGAGGATTAGCAATTTCCTTGTTCCCTGTGGATCTTCTTCTGTCTGGACTAATTATCCCAGCTCCTATAACCATCATATATTATGGTTTCAATAGCCTCATCATCATCATGCTGTTTTCCTCTGGATTAATTATATTTGCATATGGTACCCACAGAAAAATTCCAATTATTTTATGTCCAGTTTAGAGAAAAGTATAAACTGAAACCTCCATTCATACTATACTTCTATTAATTTAGCCTTTGTATTATTTTGTGACAGACACATCAGATTGTTTGCTCATATGGATTTTATTTTAAATAAAAGCCCTAAGCGTGTTTTACACAGGCTATTCTGAAGCTACCTCTTTCTCAACCTGCTAGTACAGTTTAATTTTTTGAATGTGCAAATATAAAAACACAGGAGAATGAAAGAGCTGAATTCAAGGACGGTTGTGGTGGATTATAATAGGTTAAACAAATACTCCAAGAAGAGGCTGATTATTTGACTGATGTCTCTAGGAGGGAGGTTTCCACCATGTGCCCCAGGACTTGGTCCTGATAAACATGTTTGTTAGTGACTTGGGTGAAGATACAGAAATGAGGAGGATTTGTCAAATTAGTGAATGACATGAGACTGAGAAGATGAGGAAATGTAGTGGATAACATAATTAGGACAAGAGTATCTCAACAGACTGACTTAGTACAATAAAATTTACCTGGGATAATCATTCATTCTGCAACATTTATTTATGTGCCAGGCACATTAATCTAGATGCTGGGAATACAATGAAGAAGACACACACATTTCTGCTTTCATGGGGTTAATGTAGTAAGGAAGACTGGCCATAAACAAGTCTCTACATAGTATATGATGGAAGCAAACTGGATGCTGTGATAGATGTGGGAGATCTACTTTTGTGGTTAAAGAAAACCACTTCAAGGGGCTGATATTTCCGTTGAGAACTAAAGGAAGAGAGAGAGCTGGCTGTGCAAAGATCTGGGGGAAGAGAATGTTAAGCACTGGGAGCAGCAAGAGCAAAGGCCCACAGGCAGAAATGGCTTGAAGTATTCCAGGAACAGCATGGCCAGAAAGGCAGAATCATGGCAGATAGGAGAGAGCCTCATGGAATGAGATGGGGGAGATAGGCAGAGGCTAGCCCCTGAAGACCTTGTATGTTGTGGTAAAGACTTTGGCTTTTTTATTCAATGTGTAACAGGAAGCTATGGAAAAGAATCCCATTTTCTTATCACAACAAGTAGGTACCAATGTAGGAGCTTTTTGAATGTTATTTATTTTGATCATTACAATCCAAAAAGGCAGGTGATAGTTTGCCCCACTTGAAAAAAACTGAGGTTTAGATAGAGGCTTAGAGAGCTAGAGTCACATGGCTAAGATCAGAGCCAGGAAGATCCTGGCTGCTGCCACCAGGCCACAGGCTCTTCCTCCTTGGCTCTGGCTTAGCTCAGGCTCAGAATGCCTCCTGGTATTCTGCATCAGGTTCTCCCAGCCCACTCATCTTGACCACTCAGCAATGCATGTGGATTTGGTGCCTGCCCCCTTCCTCACCGTTACTTCTCTCTCCAAGCTGTATATGACTACTTAACACAGTGAACCTGCTCCTCTGGCCCACTGAACTATTTACCATTGCCAAACTCATCCTATTCACTCCACCACCACCCTGTGCCTCTGCCCCAAATGCTCCTCCTTGCCATTTACCAAATTCATGCTCATCCCTCAAGAGTTCTCCTTGATCCTCTGAGGTAGGATTTGGTGCAGAAAAATGCCCTCCAAATACTAGTTGCCCTCATATTGTTTTTTTTTTTTTTTTAGCTCTGTGCCTTTGAAGAGATGTTAACACCAGATTGGGTACAATAGTGGTTTAGGAGAGAACAATGTTAGCAGATGACACCATAAACTCAGCTGTTTAGGAACTTTCAGCATGTTTAGGAGCAGAATACTAGTCCTTGGGAAGAGTTAGTGGCACCTGCCAGTCAGGGATGTGAATGAGAGACTAGGCTACTACCCTGCCCTGGCCAGGATCTCAACGATAGGAAAAAGACCAAGGCCCAATCATGACAACCTGGACACAGTACTAGGGACTGAGTTTGGAAGAGTTGATCGAACAGCCTCAGCAGTGGACAGAGGAGGGCTGAGTGGGCTTGGAATCAGGCAGGTTCTGACAACTGATATGCCAAGCCAGTGTCTATTTAGGAAGAAATAATTTAAAACTGGATCAGAATAAAAAAGAAATGAATTGCAAATTAAAGTCATTTAATCAGACAATAAATAAAATAAATAGAAATTCACAAGAAATACTTAAAAAGACACTTTAAATCTGGGAGACATTATTCTTAGCTAGTTTGCTAATAATTCTGCCAACAAAATGAAGTGCACAAAGGTCCTGAAGAGGATCCTAAGGACTAAAGATTGTTAGGTCTCACTTTCACACCAGGCCTTTCAGCAAACTCTATTAAAATAGGAATACTTAATTATTTAAGTAATAAGCAATGGGATTACTTAAGCAAGTAAAACTAACTGAAGTAACATATGTTTTAGTAGAAAAAAAATGCAAATTGTATGATCTCCAAGAGTAGTAGAGGGTTCTTTTTATTGTGGACATAAATAATAGAAGAATTAAGTACAGTAAAGACTCACAGACAGACGTCACAAACTGGCACTTCAAATGTGTGTTGGTAAGATGTAAGCCAACATTTAGATATCCAGCAATTTCACATAAAAATATGAATTCCAATCCTCTCTAATAAAACAGGAAGACTTTGCTCAGTGGTTTTGCTTCCCTGCTGTTCCAACCAGTGGAGTTTGTACACATTAGCCATGCAGCTCACCACCACAGTGCATCCATCCTCACACCCCACTTCACTCATGTGTGTGACCTGACCAACTTTACAGGTACTGTATGTCCTCAAGGAAAGGAAATCAAGCCTACAGACAAACTTCAGGAGCCATTCTCAAAGGCAGAGATGTGTTTCCCAGAAGTACATCTCAGTGCAGGGTGGCTCAAAGTGTTGGAGAAAGACAACCAAACTCTACCACTGAAGGTGCAGCTAATGAATACTTAGTGAACTTAGAGTGAACTTAGAGTAGAGATTATTGTTTTTGAAGCCACACTTTCATTTTTATCTTTTCCCTTTATCTGCATTCTTCAAGATGAAAAAGGATGCAGAGATGCATAACTTAGCCAAGAGCTATTTGGCTGAACTTATCAAAGAAGAATGTTGGAATTCAATGGCTGTAAAAGGTCGAGCTCTTAAGGTAACGGAACCCTAGGTACAAAACCTGATGAGATTTGTCATCGAAAGCTCAGGAAAGTCTTACAAATAAATTTAAGAAAATTCATAGCTTAGCAAAGCATTGAGAGCATGGCTTGCCCCTTCCTATACTGAATTTCACCTGGATGTGTCCCGGTCTCTTGGTTTCTTCCCTCTGTGCTCAGTCCCCATGTGCTTCCCAGCCAGCATTTCTGAAGATCTGTCTTAGCATTTCTTTCCTCCTTTCCTCTCAGACATCCCTTGCATCTGGGTCTTACTAGCCGTCTGCTCACTCACATTTCACACATATTGAAAGGAAGACAAAATCTGGTTCATGTTTCTGCCTGAGCCTGCCTTCCTATTTTCTAAGGAGCTGTTTTTCACTGAGATTCTCCCCCAATACAATTTCTCTCTTTGTACAGGATGACCAAAAGTCTCAGGTAATGTCTGTGATCCCAGAGTAACTATTCTCAGCACGCTTTTCACTTTCAAATATGCTCCCAATACAGACAGTGAAGTATACAGCCACCCTACATTTTATGTAATTGAGTATTGCTCTAAAACAGTGTTCTCATGAGTCATATATTTTGGGCTGGCTCCTTCCTTGTTGTGGGAGCTGTTCTATGCACTTTAAGATGTTTAGCAACATCCCTAGCCTCTATCTGGAGACAATAGCCTTGTTCACCTCCAGTAATGACAATAAAAAATGTTGCCAGACATTATCAAATATCTTGGGGGAAATGACAGAGAGGGAAGGAGGGGGAAAAAATGCTCCTAGTTGAGAACTACTGACCTAGAAATAAATCCTTCACAAAAGCCCAGTATTTTGTATAAAGTTTATACCAATACTTACGGAATACATTTTTTGTTTTTTTAAATGTTTCCATTGCCAATTTTACTCATGCATGATAACCTATGGGTTAATTTTAATCACAGAAAACATCCCTTGCTCAACGCCAGATACACACAATTATACTACAAATGGATTTATTTCATCTTGTATTTTTTTTCTCCAAGTGTTTTCATATTCCCTGTGTGGTTGAAAACTTCCCGATGAAAGCACGCACAGCTGAAGAGCTGAAGGAATTGGAAAGAGTTTTACAGCAAAAGAAGATTGAAGCAGAGTGTCTAAAAGTACAATTTTAAATATATATGTATTTATATAAGTGATGTGCTTTATTTTAGAGTTTCCTTTGTTCAGATTTGAGTTGGGATATAATTTAAGTTTAGGTATTGTATGTATTTATATTTTTATTTCTTGTTAAGTTGTAGAATATATTCTAATGAATATAGGAGCCTATATCCCCAAAATAAATCAAAGAGCCTATATCCTACACAATACTGGCTAGCCCTCAAATATGAGGATATACCTTTAAAAAATGAGATTTGGGGTTTTGCTCTTATCTGCACAGAGGTTGCCTTCATGCACACATATCCTTTTTATCCTTCCTTGTCACTAGGGATTGTATTTTAAGAAAATTGATCAAGAATGAAATAGAATTTGTTTTGACAGAATTATGGTTTTCCTAAGTCCCAACTTTTTAAGCAATAATCTCTGCCAAACCACTAAAAAAACACTGCCCTTCAGTGTAGTTTTGTTTTGGCTAGAACTTCGCACTGACTCTTTTTCTGAAACAAAATGGAGTCATGCTTAATTCTTCTTAACCTTCACCCACCAGTCCTTTGTGGACAAGTTTCTTTGTAAAATATAAAGAGAAGATATATTTCTTAAGTACCAAGAAAGACTCAAAATAGTTACAAGCAGGTGTCATACTGACAGAAAGATATAAATATTACACATCATCAAGGACAATTTTTATTCCTTTGATTTATCGATCGTTTATCAGTTTCTGAAGCTTTAATCTCTTCTGCAGCAGTTCTGGGATCTATTCATCACTTTGAATTCAGTTGTTGGCAAGACAATTTAGCAAATTAAAATGATTGTTGAAGTAATTAAGTTGTCACAAAATTTCCCTTTAGAGGATTCTTATTATTGCATAACTTCTCTGTCGTCTTTTTCTACATTTAGCTACGGAAGGAAATTGTAGAGGCTCAGTCTGGAGTTACATTTGTTAAAAAGCATCATGAAGAGGATGATGAAGAAGAGGAAGAGGAAGACAAGAAAGTAGAATATAGCAACTTGCCCAATTACCTGCTTGGTAGTCTGAGTACTGATTTTGGGGTAGACACCTCTTTTTGTCAAGCCAATTGGAACTTCATTCCAGAGAAGAGAAAATCAACCAAATTATATTACTGAAAGTGGGTGAATTTTCGTTTTATTCTCAAAAATCTCTAGAAACTCTACATTAGGTGGTTTTCAAGGGCTCACATTGAAAACCAATGCCAATCAAATGATTTAAAAATACATATAGGAGGCGGGCATGGTGGTTCACGCTTGTAATCCCAGTACTTCAGGAGGCTGAGGCAGGCAGATCATGAAGTCAAGAGACCATCCAGCTAACGTGGTGAAACCTCATCTCTACTAAAAATACAAAACTTAGCTGGGCGTGGTGGCGCGTGCCTGTAGTCCTAGGTGCTTGGAGGCTGAGCCAGGAAAATCTCTTGAACCAGGGAGTTGGAGGTTGCCGTGAGCTGAGATGGTGCCAGTGCACTCCAGCCTGGCAACAGAGTGAGACTCCATCTCAATAAATAAATAAATAAAAATAAAATAAAATAAATAGAGGAATGTACAGATACTTTCCAAGTCCTTTAGCCAGATCTTGTGTACAAGAGTTGCATTCAACCATTTGGACTAGGTTACTGTGATACCAAGTTTTCTAAAGAACATCCCACAGCAGCTGACACCACAAACCATTCTTCTGCTTTGATCTTCAGTAAGCTGAAAGAGAAAACACTTGAATTCCATTTTCTCAGTAAACCCAAATGTCAATTAGGATCTCCTTGTAAGATCAAGATGTGATTGCTTATCTATCTGCTTAACCTGGGGAAAGACAATTTCCTCTAAGATTTCTGTAAATTTGGGGGTTCAAGGATAAGATGTGGGATCCCTCTGGCTCTAAGCTCCTACTCCTTAACTTTCTACCAATCTCAGAATATGTCTGTACATGTAGAAGCCCTGACTGAAGGTCTTTGAAAATCCAATGACTGAGATTGTGCCAATGAAGATAGTTTGAAATTTAATGCTGGCAATCCCTGTTCCTGAAATCGCTTCAGCCATGTCTGCAATTTGAATTTTAGTCTCCTGCCATGTGCTCAGCTCTCTCTTCCTATCCTTTTCTTTTTCTCCTCTTACCCCTGAAATTTCTGATCATTTATGTTCAGAGCTATTTAGTAACCTCATTTGTTGCTCAGCTTCTGCCTTGAGGGCCTCACCTTCTTGGTGCTTTATTAAGGTGTTTTCCTACAAGAAGGTAATTTCAGCCCAGGAGAAATTCTCATACTAGCTGTTAAGATCATTTTTTCACCCTGCTTTCATGGTTTCATCTTCAGTAGGATAGACATATAGACTGAACTCCCATGGCAACATAAAGGCCACTTTGGGTTGACCCATCAGCAGGAGTGGGAGCAATCTAGTTGGTCCCACTGGCACCTTAGGAATTGGTCTCTCCAGCTGGCTAGCGCACGTTTCTTTCCTACTTGAGAATGACATGTCCGTATAGAGGACGAGTATTGTGTGTGGTGATGATTCTCTGGCAGGTTCTGTAAATACCTTCTATAGGCCATCTCTTCTTTTCCACATCTACCCCAATCCAGGTTCCAAAGAAAAGACATGTGCCAACTTAAATCCTGTATATTCCTTTTTAAATATTTTATAGTAGATTTTGTACAAAAGTAGAGAGAATAGCTCAATGAGCTTCTAAGTACCCATCACCCACTTCAGCATTTGTCAACCTGCACATGGAGTTACAATTTATATTTCAGGAAGTAGATTGTGGTCTAACAATTATGTGTTTGTCTTAATGCTACCCATACTTGGATGCCACTGTGGATTATTGAGCCAAGGAATTAATATAAGTAGTATTCTGAAAGATTCATTTTACATTCTTAAAAGATAATTCGTGGAATGATTTTGGAGGGAAAGTATAATTGTGGGATCAGTGAAGATATGTGATGTGTTTTCAGTAACATGTTAATATTTCAGGATATCATTTACAAGGTAAAAACTGCTTTCAATAATGAGTTTGATGCTGCATATAAACAAAAAGAGTTTGAAATTTCACGCGTGAAGGAAAGAAATGTTCGAATTCAAGAAATTATTTTAGATCTGGAATTGGAAGAAGCAGTCTGGCAACCAGAATTTGAAGACTGTGAGAAGCCAGAGAGAACGCTTGTTGTGCGAGATGAGGAGGTACTGGCTAGCTGTGTTCTCCCTTCCCTTCTTTCTCAGGAGATTTTTCCCAGCTCCTATTTGTTCACCTTGCCTCTATGGGAAACGATTGTATTGGGTAGCACTCTCAGTTGCAGATAACAGAAACAGGTGATATAGCCTCAGCAATAATGAGAATTTATTTTACGAATTCCATGGAGTCCAGGGAAGATTTGGACACTGAGCCCAGGAAGAAGCAGAAACCAAAGACTAGAGCCTCGTGGGAGGTCCAGAAGCCCTCTTTCTTCATCTGTTAGTTCACATCACTCTGCATTTCTACTTCCTCTAGCAATTTCTGCTTTGGCTCTCCTCCACACAAGAAAGCAGCTGATCTGAATTAGAATCTCTTAGTCCCAATTCCCAGTTCATTTGGGAAGGGGCTCCGTGGCCCAGCTTGGGTCCAGTGCCTGTACCCAGAGTGGTTGGGTCACATTGCAGGAATGAGGCCAGTGGAGCTCCAGTAATGATCTAGGTCATTTGGGCAGTGTGGATCCCAGAGAAAAGGGCTCTCCAAACAGCCTTCTTTAAAGGTTTTGGCATTGATCCAGTTGAAAATAAATGCCTAAAGAAAACAATTACGACAATATTTTTTAAAAGTAAAAAAAAAAAATGCTAGAGAATACCCAAAGAAAAACCTTTTCTCACATAAAACCAACTTGACTCCTGGGGGCAAAAGATAATAGTGGTGTTTAGAAGTAATAGCAAATATTTTTACAGTCTCTGCTGGATGCTGGCTGGACACCATTCTAGGTGCCCTAGGTGGATGGAAACGAATTTATCATTGTAAGTCCTTATAAGGTAGGTGCTGATACTGCTTCCATTTTATAGATGAGGAAAGTGAGACACAGAGAGTTTGAGTAGTTTGACCACAGTTATGTCATTGTTGGGGGTTTGGACCCAAACCATCATGCTTTAGAGTTCATCTTCTTAGCCTGTACACTCTGCTGTACTTGTTTAAGCAAGTTGTTTTTCCTGAACCAGACTTTCACTATGTGACCTAAAACTCTGAAGCAAGATGACAGCAAGGACCTCATTCTGCTGCTCTCTGTAGGGCCTGCTTGGGGCAGTCACTTTGTACCTGCTTCTCCTTGGGCTCTAATTCATCCTACATTTAGGAGAGTGATCTCGCTGCAAGCCAAACTTACTATGTCCCTCCTCTGTCTCATCCCTTGCAGTGGTTGCTTAATTCATTTAGGATAAAGCCCACAAGCCTCCTCCTAACTACCGCCCCCCCCCCCCCCCCACTTTCTTGCCCAACTGCTCTCCCACCTGGCTCCATTCTGGTCACAATTTTATTCTCACAGCCCCTTGAATGCCCCAAGCTCTCGACCTCTTGGACCCCCATCCTTCAGAATTTGGCTTAGATGGCCCTTCTTTGAGCCCCCCTCCCTCCCCTCCTTAATCTATCAGGTTCCCTGTTATAATCTTTTTAGTGGTGGACATAAGCTTTGAGAGTTAATAGAGAAGTAAGGATCTATTTTTCCAGCCCTCTCGTTTTAGACCTCATCTTCATTCCAAAATAGAAAATTGTGTGCAAAGTCTGCAGAGCCCCTTTAATCCCCTTAGTATCTTCTAGCCTCTTCCCAGTACATGGAAGGAAAGTTGAGTTTGAATTTTGTAAGAATAATAGCAGGAAATGACATTTTCTCTTTCAGATTACAGCCAGCAAACATGTTAAGCCGTGGCACAAAGCCAAAGCAGAATTGATCACGAATCGTGAAACGGAGCACTGGCTTCTGATACAGGCATGTAGCTTCACTTACACAGGACCTAAGATCCTCTTTGCTTTAGGGATACTGTTTCCTAATTTGGTTTAATAGTCTTTTACCTGAATGCTATCATGGAAACCCATCAACATATTTGTCGTGGTCAGAGGTCACTTGAATCTCAGTTGACCTCCTTCCCTTCTCTCCTCCAGGCACTGTCTACCTTCCCCAATCCCAAATGCAGTCATTCTAATGTTGGGGGGAAAGCTGCCTCTGGAGCCACCCAGAGTGTCAGGTCTCTGTCTCAGCATTCCTCTTTGATTCTGGCTCCTTCCCAGGGCACCAACACAAGACTCCGAGCTCTAATGGACATGATGGGAGGAGTTCTGGAAGTCAAGAAGGAAGACATTTTGAGAATGGTAATGTGTGTGTTCATCCTTGCGGATGGCGGAATGGGGTGGAAAGAGCTACTTAAATTTTACCATTTTTGTCCTAGATAAACCTGGGTTTTAGAAGTCCTACAGCAACAACTATTCTACAACTTCCAAAGTTACCTCATAAACATACCACACTAGGGCCTGGCATGGTGGCTTATGCCTGTAATCCCAGCACTTGAGGAAGCTACGTGAGGAGGCCAGAAGTTCAAGGCAGGAGGCCAGGAGTTCAAGGCTACAGTGAGCTGTGATCACACCACTGCACTCCAGCCTGGGAGACAGAACAAGACCCTATCTCAGAAAACCAAACTGTACCACATTAGGCAGATAATAAATTTCAAACTGCAGGTTTGCCTTCCAATCTGACAAGACACAAACAAATCAACAAAAATAAGTAACTATAGTGGTTTTGGTCTCTACTGAAGGCAGGAATACTGTTTCATCAGTAGTACTTCAGATACACCAGGAAACATTTTCTTTGATACCTGACATAGGTGTTCCTGGATCTCAGGGGTAGTTATAGCTATAAAAATACCAAAACACCCCTCTGAGTACATCACCTAGGAGTCTAGGTATATCTCACCCTGCTCACCTTCGCCTAAGTCACAGAAAAACTGTTGTAACATTTTAAAATGTCTTTTCCCCAAGATGTCAGGTCATTGTCCTTGCCAATGTGAAGGACTGTATCCTTTTAAAGGGCTTTTTTAAAGGAACTCTGAGCTTTTACTGTACTACTGCATTTATGTTTGAGCTGAAATATGTGCTTTTCTTCATATCTTCAGGTGATTCCTCAACCTGCTTTCATGGCAAAACCTGATGCTGTGTGGACTGAAGAAGAAAGAAAACAATTCAAAGATTATGAGAAAAAAGTAAAGGAGTTAAATGAAGAAAGAGATAAGTATAGAAAGGTCAGAAGAGCAAAGAATTAATATAACCTACCATATCCAGAGTGCTGTTTAAATGTCTTTTCAAATGTGTTCTATTTTCTCAATATGTTTAATAGCTTAAGGATAGTGTTTTAGCTTAAGTTCTCAAGAATATTTAGAGAAGGAGATGGAGATATATTTAAGGTGTTAAAACAATTTTAAAGCAAAGAAACATATAGCAATAGTTTTTTTTTTTAAAGCTTTTATTGATTTCAACATTTCCCATGTCATTACAATTCATTTCTTCATTCATTCTACAGGTGTTCAATGAACACCTATTACATGTTCAAGTCACTACAAGGTATTGCTCTGTGTTGTGTACATTTATTTCAATTCAGTAATACTTTTGCTTGATTTGTTCACCATTTCAAGAAAAGGGTTTGAAGAACGAATGGCACAATCAATGCAGTATCTTATTTACAACTCTAATTCAAAGTTTTTACAGTGCAGTTCTGCTACTTTTACCCCCATCCATCAGAAGGAAACACTGTCACATTAAAATTACTTATAATTACAGTAGAGATATAAAAGATGATGGTGTGCAGCCAAGTAGATAACATTTATTCTTCTGTGAAGGAAGTAAAGTCATACCATCATTCAAGGTAGGACAGCTTGCCAGCTTGCTAGTGTCTATATCTCACGAAGAGCGTCTTTGAATCTGTTGTGAACCTGTCCACATTTTTATTCACTGCATCCCTCTAGGGTCCCTTGTATTTTAACCTAAAATGGTACTTACCTAAAGCCAAAATCAGTAATGCTGAAAGAAGTAAAGATTTTAAAGAGTTAGGGAGTATAGCTGCCTAAGGAATAAAGGCTGGTGACCTATCAACTACATTTACTCCACAGTTTTGTGTTGTAAGCACCCTCACTTCCTGCACCTTCTTCATACTCACTGCTGAAACCCCAGCCTTGATTAAATGGTACTCTGCCTTCTCTGCATCTGCACCCATGAAGTGGCTAAGAAAAACTATTGACTGGGTTTACTCTGAATCAATGCCTTAATCTCAGTTGGGTCCTTAGAGCTGCTCCATGGTGCTACTCCATTTTTCCCCTAGCCAAGCACTCTCACACTTGAATGTGAGTCCATGTCACCTGGGGGATTTGTTAAAAATGCAGATTCAAATTTCATTGTTGTTCTGGGAAAATGGAAGGATGCTGAGATTTTGCATTCCAAACAAGCTATTGCTGGCCAGTGGACCCTACTTTAAGTAGCAGGATCCTAGAATACCATTTTACGCCCATTACTCATCTCCCAAACTTTCAACACCTGATGCCCTCAACTCATTCTCACCTTATTTTCTATTTCACTAAGAGAAGAGAAACAACTAAAAGTGATTTCCCTCACTCCTCTACTGCCATATCCACCCACGACCTGCACTGAATCCATGGCAGCTGCCTTTCTGCTTCTTATGGATGAAATGGCCTTGCATCCACCTAAGCCTGGTCCTCCACTGGTGCACTAGCCACCATCCCATCTCACCTACTCAATGTCATTACTCATCAATTTACCCTCTTCTTTCCTGCATCGTCAATTTTTCCCTCCCTGTGGATTTTTCCCATTGGCATAGACACATGCTATAATTGTATACATCTCTCATCTTATTAAAAAAAATACTTCCTGGAAGGAAATGCTAGAGTTCTTTCTACTGTTCTTGTGACATTTGGGTCAGTGTGAATTTGTTTCAAGATAAAGAGTAAAAGGAAAAAAACCAACTCCTTTGACCTCTCTTTCCCCCTGGATTTACTCAATGTCTCTGCTCTCCTTTACAGCAAAACTCAAAAAAATCTGTGTTAATGGTTTTCAATTTCTCTCTCTCTCAAAAAAATCTTGTATTGTAGAAAATGTCAAACATGTATAAAAGTAGACAGAGCAGTATAATGACCCCCTTGTCCAGATAATTCTACAATTATCTACTCATGGCCAATCTTATTTCCTTTTATACGTCCACTTACTTCCCTAACATTGGATTATTTTTCACCAGTTTTTATTTTAGAATTATTCAAATGTACAGAAGTGTTACATAAATAGTACCATCTATATACCATATGTTTATACTATTAGCATATATATTATATGTTATATATATATACCTGTGCATGTCAGTTTTTTATATTGCCACATTTGTTCTCTTTTTCTCCTGAATAGACAAATCACAGATATCATGATACTCCTAAATAATACAGCATAAACCTTCTAAGAACAAAAATATTCTTCTACATAACCACAGTAAAATTATCATACAAAAGAAGCTTAATATTAATGTGATTATCTAATTAAGTCCATATTCAGATTACCCTGTTATCCTAGTAATGTCCTTCATAGCTTTTTGTTGCTGTGTATCCAAAAATCTAATCAATTGCATTTAGTTTTTAATGTTCTTTTAGTCTCCTTTAATGCAGAACAGTTCCACAGCTTTGTGTTGGTGTTCCATGACATTGACATTTTTTAAAAATTGAGGCCAATTTTTTTGTGGAATGTCCCCCAAGTTGAATTTGATTGTTTTCTCATGATTAGATTTAGGTGCAAATTTTTGACAATCATACTAAGTAGATGATGCTGTGTCTTCGGTGCATCATATTAGGAGGCTCTTGATTTCAGTCAGTCCCACCATTGGTAACATTAAGTATGATCACTGTTAAGGAGGGTTTCTCCAGATTTTTTAATTAGAAGTTCTCTTTCTCATTTGTGTGTAATAACTAATCTGTGGGTGACATTTTGAGTCTGACTCTCTGTTCATTCTGTCTTTTGGCATCCATTGATGAACCTTGCCTGAATCAATTATTACTATAGTGATTGCAAAATGGTGCCTTTCTAGTTTTTATCATTTATTCTATATTTATTAGTATTCTTCTGAAAAGAAGAGGTCTCCTCTGCCCTACCAGAGGCATACTCTAACTTAATGTGTTTTAATCCATGACTGTCATTATTATTTCTGTTGTTCTAATTGTTTGGAGCTTCTTCAAGTTATTATCTGCGTCCTTTTCACCTGTTCCCATCAGTTTTTGAGCACTTTCTCCTCTCACACACACACACACACACACAGCTGTAGGGGTTGGGAGTCATTCTCTCTCTCTCTCTCTCTCACACATACACACACACACACATATCCAGTTAGCTCCAATTCCAACCCAATTCCAATTCAACAGCACAGGGTTCTTTTCTCTTTCCTTCATTTAATATTTAGACTCCTTTTTCAGTGAAAACTCTAGTTCCCAAAATATAAATATACTTACTGATTTGCTCAGTCTTACAATGTATATAAAATATCTCTGTCAAAAATGCTGTCCCATCTACCCCCTGTGTTTTTTTCACCAAACTGTCTCTGCCTCTTCCCAGAGATTCCAGCTGGCTAGAGGCTGAGCCCTTTGGTAACAACATTTTAGGGAACACGAGCACAATGCATAATGTTCTTAAAAGCGGGTTGTGATGTGCACATTTTGTAATTACCTTTTTTGTTGTTTTATAGCAACCATTTGTAAAACATTCCAAATACTTCTACATCTCTGCAATCTAATCCCTTTGTCACTTTTGGAAGGTGACTTTTCAGCTTAATGTGCATTGCCCTCTCCATAGAGGAAGGAAAAGTGTATGGGTCTGCCTTACTGAGACTAAATGGAGCCCAGGGAAAGACTCCCCTGTGGGAAACCACGTTGTTCTCTGCAAAGTATCAGCCAAAACAGAAAGGTGATTCCAGGAGGGGTTAACCAAACAAGAACAACAACAAAAATGTGCAGTTCAGGTTTTCAGCTTTAAGGTATCTTTGGACAATGCTATTTTTACTTGTTTTATTTTTTTTCATTAGAAGTGACCAAAATTAAGATGACCTCTGAGGCCAAATTTTTGTCCCATCTCTCTCCCCCTTCCCAACTGCTCACAGAATGGACCGAGTGCTCCTTATGTTGAGGGGACCACTTACTGGCTCTGCTGCCTCCTTGAAATAAATAAGATTGTTTTTGCCACCAATTTAGCCATATAAACGCCATCTCCTTGCCCTTTTCTGGGTTTGGAGCTGCTGTCACTAAAGGTGCCATCTCATTGTGCTTTGTTTCAGGGTGCTGGAGAAATTTTGAACAGGTTATGTACAAAACCTTTTACATTTTATATTATTTTAGAACTTTGCTTCTTTGGGTTTGTGGCATCTGGCCACCCTGTCTGGCTGTGAGAGCTCTCCACAGTCTGTGGGCTGGCAGTTTGCTGATCATTTAAAGATTCTTTCCCTACCCACTCCCTACTTTTTGGTAAGGTTTTTGTGTAAGGTCTGTTAGGTTTACATCCTGAAGCTTATTGGCTTAAAATGTACTCTCCTTTAATGTAATCTGTTTGGGGCTGATTGGGAGAAAGAGAAACCAATAGTGCAACCATTTTGATACTGAATATTGACAGGTATGTTTTTGGAAATAAAGAACCAGTCCCTCCAAAGAAACAAACAAATACTGTGGCAATTTTCAGATTTCCTTGTACTTTTTTTTGTTCTTAGAATATAGCCCACTAAGAGTACACCAACATATTATGTTGAGAATTACTTTGACTAATTCTTTTTTCCCCTTTCTGGGTGGATAACATTCATTACCAGTTTGATATACAGTTGACTTCTTTAAGCAACGGTGTTCTTATTTGAAGGGGAAGAGGCTGGTGTGTCTCTGATTTTATTATTTTTTCTTTTGTTTCTGCATGACCCCTAATTTCCACCTCTTCCTTCTCTCCCTTTTCTCCCAAGCGTCCACAGCGCACCTCCATCTTTCAAGTTGCCATTTTCTCCCCTGCACCTCTGCCCTTTTAAGTCCCTTCTTTTTTATTTCAAAGTAGCTGCTTTTCTGACACCTCTACAGCTACCACCCTAATGCAAACTACTGTCAGCTTTCCCAGGATTTATTGCCTTAGTTCCTCTGCCCCCTGCTCCCTGCCCCCTTCCCCAATCCCTGTATCCCATCTCATTTCATCTCCTGTCATTCTTTCCCTCAATAACTGTTCCAGTTCCACTGATTTCCTTATTGTTCCTCAGATACCCAGCAAACTCTTGACTCAAACACCTCACATTCTCACTGCAGGTCCTTGGGACACTGTATCCTTGGCCTGGAGCTCTCTTCCCCCATTTAGCTACATGATTTGCATTCTCATCACTTTGGGATCTCTACTCAATTGTCACCTCTTCCCTATTATGGTGGAGATCCCTGCTTCTCCTCAATCCTGCCGTATGTCCCTTTTTCCCTGCTTTAGGGTTCTCCATAATACTTATCACCACCTGGCTGACTTCATTTTTACCTGTTTACTTATTGTCAGTCCTCTCTACTAAAATACAATATGAGGGAGGAGGACTGGTTTTTGTTCAATACTATATTCTTAGTTTTTAGAACTATACTCAATCAATAATAAGCACTTAAGGAAGATTTCTTGAATGAATAAATGAATTTATTGATACCTGTTATGTGCCAGGCACTCTTCTTTCTGAGTACTGGGGATTCATCGATTAAAGGATATAGCCTTTGCCTTCACCAGCCTGGTCAGCTAAAACAATACCTTCTTAAATGGCAGGCCATTTTTGTCCTTGTTTCCGAGCTGGGAGAAATTCTGGGTGTGATGGATTTCTGCATGGTTCATACAAACCTCCTACTTGGTTTTTCGCTTTGCATGCCCCCCCACTTCTCATTTCTCAGTATCTGATGCAGACATTTTTAGGCAAAATTAGATTTTTCTAGGAATGTTTGAAGAAAAATGATATTCATGTCTTTAACAAATATACTCCTTGAGTGCCCACTATGTGCTTGGCACAATGGCAGGTCCTGAGGGATGTGCATGAACAAGACAGACCTGGCCTCTCCTCCCCAACCCCCTTCATGATGACCATTATGTGGAGTGGAGATGGTTATATAGTATCTGTGCATTCGCAAGATAATTATTTAACAGGAATGTGGTAAATTAGAAGGGCAAGTTCAGGGTGCCATCTATGAGAGTGAACACAGAGGCACTGACTTAGATCAGCCACTGGTACCCACCAGGTCCCCCTTTGCAGGCTGCTGTGCCCATCCCTCACTGCTATGAGTACTCCTGATAGAGGCTTACACCTGAGATCTTCTCTGGAATGTTGCCCTTGGATGATTGAGGGAGCCTCCTTGTCCAGAGACATCCCCAAGTTTATACCACTGCTCCCACCCAGGGCAGCCAATGATGGGCTGATAGAGCCCGAGAGGAAGGGGGCACAAAAGCCCAACCTTCTCACCCCAAGGTGAGACAACTCAACAGGATCCCTCTCATTTCTCCCAACCCTGGGAATCAGGCCAAGGCTGAGCCACCTGAGAGGACATCATTCCTCAGCTCTTGCCCCTTGCCTGCCCTGCTCCCCTCATCCCCCTTACAGGTGTCTCCTAAAGAGTGCTCCCTCCAGAAATCATGTGCACTGGAATCTTGTTTCAAGCCTTGCTTCTAAGTCTTAAGACAGGGTCCAAGGAAGTCTTTATTGAGAACATGGCATTTATGCTTGCATTGGAAAAGTGAGAAAGACTGAAGAGGTTGAGTAGGAAATGAAGCATAGGCAGACAGAAGAGCATGTGAGAAGGGCCTGTAATGAGAAGAATTTGGGATATTTGAAGAAGAAATGGCAAAGGGCCATTTTACATTACAAAAAGATTCTTTCAGGACCAGAGACCCTCAAAAGGCCCAGAATCTCAGTGTTTTTAAAAAAGGGTAGACCTAAGACATGTAGACAATCTGGCCTCAGCAAGCTGAGTCTGTGGCCATTTGCCAAATGCTAATGTTTTCATTATCCAGGAAGAGGTGAACCTGATAAGGGGCCACCAGGAGGACATAGTCCGTGGGACTTTTCCATGGCTATGAGATAGTGATATAAATTATTACAAGCAAATGACCCTGAGATGTGTTTTTTCATATTTGTTTTTTTTTTTTTTTTTTTCGTATCTCCTCACTGTTAGCTTTATTTGGATGGTCTTTCTACTGGCATCACATGTCTCTATTATTTTTGCTAAACCTCTCATGATCCTCCCAGAATCACTCTCTTTTCTTATTAATCTGGCATAGAGAGAACTTGGCTTTTTAAACTCTTTAAACTGATGTATATTTAAACTATTTACTACCATCATAGTAATTATTAATTCGAATAAGAATTATCAATGGATGCTAATGCTGGTAAATAAAAGTGTGATGAGAAACAAGATATTTACCTAGTCTCAAATTATCTTTCCACAAATTCATAAAGCACAGATGGAAAAATGAACTTTACAATAGAGAAAGTGGCAGACAGTATTTAACCAAGTGACCCAAGTTAACATCACCGATGATGAAGCAAACCAACATCATGTATCTCCTGATGGGGTAGACAGAGAAGGACATAACATGACTTATGTAGTGTTCCTGCTAAAAATGTATAACCTGGGTGTACAATTGAGAAAACATCAGATAAACCTAAACTGAATGACATTCTACAAAATAAGTGGCCTCTCTTTAAGTGTCTGCAAATTATTCTCAAATGGTTCAGAAAAGTATAGGAAGAAAAGCAGATAGGTGGGACGATAGAGAGATAAAGTGATAAAGCAAATAGGGTAGAATGTCTACAATTGGTGACTTTGAAAAAGGTATATAGGAATTCTTTGTACTATTCTTGCAACTTTTCTATAAGTTTGAAGTTACATCAAAATAAAAAAGTTTACAATCAAATTTAAAGATAAAAATGATTTATAACAATATACCTGATATTTTTACACATTTTTTACTTTCTATGTTTTTAATTTTTATGGGTACAAAGTAAGTGTATATATTTGTGGGCTACGTGAGATGTTTTAATACAGGCATACAATGTGAAATAATCATGACATGGAGAATGGGATATCCATCTGCACAAGCATTTATCCTTTGGGTTACAAACAATCCAGTTACACTCCTTTAGGTATTTTTTTAATGTACAGTAAGTGATGTTGACTATAGTCACCCTATTGTGCAATCAAAATTATACCTCATATTTTGATGTTGTTCTCCTTAAAAATATAAATTTATAGCTTTTCACTTATATGCTGGTGTAATTTTTTAAAAAGAAAGGACTAGGGAACTTTTTCCTTTTGATGTGGAACTGTTTGGAGAGACAAACATACAGAAAACAAGAGAGTACAAATATATAAATATATATAAATGTACATTCACTTCTTATTTCCTTAAAATAGAGATAATTCCATGAAAATGACCAGTGCTTGAAAAAAATAAAATTTTTTTAGGGCTAAATCATGTGTCTGGAAATTGCTGTCCTATATAAAGAGTAAGGATTTTCTGGAAAGATTTGCTGCAATTTGCTTTCTTAGGCCTACTTCTGCCTGTATCATTAGCCATGATCAGTAATTTTAAGCTTTTTTTTTCCCAAAGTAATCTTTTCTAAGCCAAAATCTCGACACACAGTATATTAAACAAATCTTAAGTGGAGCATCTCTAGTTGAAGAGGTACAGGGCCCAGAATACCTTGCGAGAGCTGCCCTCCACCTGCCCCCTCCTTTTTGGTGAAATGTAAACACCACTTCCTAGGAGTCTTTAATATTCCTAAATGTTAACTTTACTATTGACTTCCTTTTAGTCATTAGAAGCAGAATTGAAGAAACTTCAAAACTCTATTCAAGAAAGCACACAGTCCTTTGATGAACATTTGAAAAGACTTTTTGAAAGGAGAGTGAAGGCAGAGATGGTTACCAACCAGGTAAATAAAAGCTTTACTTATGTGACTTTTAAGGAGCTTACAGGGCCCTTCCATAGTTCTTAGGATAAAGATTAACATCCTTACCAGGTGCTGAGATCCTGTGTGTTCTGGGCTCTGGGTCCCTCTCCAGTTTCTACTTGCGCACCTTCCCCTTTATCTGCCGCACTTCCTCTTTCGGCATCTTGAACACACCCAATACCCTCCCTTCTCATGCCTCTGCCAACTCTGCCAGTAATACTCTTTACCAACTTCTTTACTTCCTGAATTATATTCATCCTTCAGATCCCAGCTCAAAAATCAGTTCCTCAGGACTAGGTAATGCCTTCCTATTACATACTCTATTTTTTTCCTGTCTACCATTTATTGCCGCTGAATTGTAATTTATGTGAGATTATTTTTAATGCTTTCAAGACTATATACTCCATGAGTGCAGGGACTAAGTCTGTCTTGTTCATCCCTGTATCTCCAGCAAATAGCAAAGGACTCGGTTCATAGTATATGTTGAATGAAAAGTAATCCTCATGTCCCAAAAGATCAGGTGGAAAAAAAAATCTGTCTTAATTATCTCCAGCTGTAGGAATAATGTAATCACTGGCCTGGCAGGGAGTGGGTATATGGATATACTGGGAGTGAGGGGTAAGGTTGGAAATGAATGCTCCAGCCTAACAGTAGCATTAGTCATAGCCTAAAGGTGAAAACAATCTAAATATTCAACAGCTGAGAGTGGATGAGTAAAATGTGGTGTATCTATACAAGGGAGTATTATCCCACAATAAAAAGGAATGTGCTAATATATGGTACAACATGGATGAACCTTGAAAACTTGCTAAGTCAAAGAAACCAGACAACAGAGGCCACATATTATATAATTCCATTTATGTGGAATCACATAGTTTCTAGAATAGGCAAACTTATAAAGACAGAAATTAGAAAGTCATTGCTTTTGTGAGGAGGAGGCCGCCTCTGGGAGGTAACAGAGGGGCAGATGGGAAATGACTGCCAAAAAGGATTTTTGGGGAATGAAGAATGTTCTAAAATGGATTGTAGTGATTGTTACACAACTCTGTGAATATACTAAAATATACTGAATTATACACTGTAAATGGTGAGTTGTATGGTATGTGAATTATATCTCAACAAAGTTGTTATTTTTTAAAGGTACGCTGAGAACCCCTTGTCATACAAGATAATGAGGAAACTATCAGACTAAATAATATCAAAATAATTCAGGAGCTAATTTAAAACATTTCCCTTAAATGAGACAACTATTATCTTTTAATAGTTGCAATTAATTAAACCCATCACATTTGTTTAAATTTATGAATTTGTGATATTTTAAAAAGAGAAGTGCCAATCAGTCACTTTCAGAGGATGACAACAAATTCATTTTCTAAAAGCTGATAAAGGAAACAATGCATCAAGTATTTATTCTGCCTTTCCTATACAAACTGAAGTATACCACTGGGAAACCAAGTAGTAGATGATGAGAAGCATCTCTTTATAAAAGTATTTCAATTAATAAGTGAAAAGGGAAATTAAAAACAGATTTTCACCATTTTGCATCTTTTAATGGATTAATGAACCTGGGCATTGAGTATCTACAGCTGCTGACATCACAGAAAGAAAATCAGATTATATACGTCTCCCGATCAAAGAATGCAATACTACCTATAGTCTTGTTAAAAGGATCAAACTTAGATTTGATCAGGCCTCTGGACCCAGCTGCCATTTTTCAAGAAATAAAAAAGATGAAGCTTCAATAAACTACACCATGAATATACAGGCATTAAAACTAGACAATCCAGCACTACAGAGACTGCTGATAACTACGAATAAATTGTGAGGAAAAGAAAGAAATGAAAGGAAACATGAAGATTATAAGAGATTTATTTATTTTTAACCTTTAAGTTCAGAGATACATGTGTAGGTTTGTTATATAGTTAAACTCATGTCACAGGGGTTTGTTATACAGATTATTTCATCATCCAGGTAGTAAAAAGAGATTTAAAAGACATGAAAAAAAATATGAATAAGTTACACTGTATTGCCTAGGTTTCTGTCTTAGTCTGTTTGTGTTGCTATAAATAATACCTGAGACTGCATAATTTATAAAGAAAAGAGGTTTATTTGGTTCATAATTTTGCTGGCTAGAAGGTGCAAGATTGGGCATCTGATGTGGGCCTCAGGCCACTTCCATTTATGGCAGAAGGTGAAGGGGAGCTAGTGTGTGCAGAAATCACATGGCCAGAGAGGAAGCAAGAGAGGCTGCAGGGGTGTGCCAGGCTATCTTTAACAACCAGCTCTCAGGGGAACTAATAGAGTATAAACTCACTCATCCCTGAGGGCTGACATTGATCTATTCATGAGGGATCCACCCCAGTGACCCAAACACCTCCCCTTAGGCCCCACCTACAGCACTGGGGATCACGTTTCAACATGAGGTTTGGAAGGGACAGATAACTAAACTACAGCAGTATACACCCCTGGGTAATAAAACTACAAAGAAACACAATATATAATAAAAGTTAAGACAGTGGTTAGTACTGGGGTTGAGATTTTGATGAGGACTCCTGGAAGAAGCATCTGCAGTCAAAGTTCTCTGTCTTGCAATGAGTGGTGCTAACAAGGGTGTTTGCCTTTATAATAACCCATTAAATTATATGTTCATGTTATGTATTTTTTGTATGTGTGATTTACCTAACAATGAAATGATGAAAAAGTTCAGTAACTAAAGTTGTTGCAATAAGCTATGTTCCCTTTTTCTTTAAAATATTTCTCTTACCTGTATGTCATAAACTTGCTTGATTCATGCCAAGTCTATAGAAAATACTGTCTCAGGTAGAATTATTGATCATTTCCACCAACCTTTTTCTTAAATATTTCTACAGGAGGAATTGAAAATAAATAATCTTGCATTTTCTTTACTGTTGGATGAAGAATTAAGCTCCAGAGAAAAATTCCTGAACAACTACCTTACAAGGAAGCAGCAGGAGAAAGTAAGAATAGTGTCTGAAATCTGAATACAAACATTTTCTGATAGACATGCTCCTTGTGAGCAAGAGCTCATGTGGCTAGACCCTTCTTTCCTTCCTTCCACCATTGCTACATAACCATGTGCATCCCTTGGCTCCCTGTCTGGAACTTTGCTCCAGGGCCAGATGAAAGTACCCATTCCAATCTGTTAATAAAGTTATGTGATTCTGCATCTGCAGTCATTTAGCCAAAAGAACTGTGTAGCTTTCATATGGCATAGTTTATAAAATGAGGCCATATAGCTTCATGGTTGAAAGCACTGGCTGTGGGACCTTGGACAAGGCCTATAACCTTTTAAGCTGTTTACAGGCTCTTCTTTAGGGAATGTTTCTCTCTCTGGACCATTTGACCCTCTAAGATTTACTAAGATGTTAGCAATGGGCTCGCCTATAGAATGAAAAACTGTTGTATTATGAAAAACTCTAAATATGAGCATGGATAGATATGGTTCATTAAAAAGACAATGAATACCAAATGCTTATCACATAAATATGTTTCAACAGATGTCAGCTTTTATTAGTAGTATTAGTAAAGAGCATTTATGAATGTGTGACTTGTAACATAAATAACATATGAACTTAACTTTTTTCTAAGAGCCTGTTAAAGAGCATATGCAAAGCAGCTTCTAGCTACAACATTACATATAACAACCCAGCAGCATACTAGATTTCTTTCACAGCTGAGGATACCATCTCAGAGAGTCTGGGTAACATGCCTAAGTCAGCCACTAGTGTGTAATAGAGCAGCAGCTGGAACTGTGGGAATAAATGAAGACCATCCAAATGCAAATGAGCAGAGGCTGTTTATTCTGAGCTTGGCACAGCAAGGGACTCATCCACCCGTCAGTTGCTTTTGGCAGAGACTCAAAGGCAGGAAAGGAGTGGGAAAGCTTTATAATGCAAAGAAGGGAGGACTTCAGGTGCAACATGATTGGAAGTTGTTGGCATGAGGAAGCTAGAGGCAAACCGATTAGAAGTGGGACAACCCGTGTGATTGGTTTGGTATTTGGCTTTCTCTGGATGGTCCTAGGTTGGAAATGGGGGACAAAATTATGGAGCTGGTGGTTATAATCAAGTCATGAAAGTTTGAGGTCAATCCTTACAAAGGCTGTGGTTTAGTTTCCCAGCTGGTGATTGTAGAGGTTGTGGGTCAGAGTTCTGTTGTATATGGTCTGGCCCTTGTCTACATGTATATTCAGTCTCTCAGAACCCCAGTCCAAGTGATCCCAAAGCCTGTGCACTTTCATCCTCCACACTGACCTACTAAGAATGCAGTGTGCTCCATAGACACTCACATGCTCACATACAGAGCTGACTATTTAGAAACAAGTGATTGGGTGTTCTTTCAAAGTCCCCAGTTGGTTTATTTTCTTCTATAAATGTTATCTATAATGAATACTTCACGGACATATTTCTCTTGTACTAGGAAATTTCTTGCTCTTTTTTTAGTATTCCCAATATTTATGTTTTTGCTGGAAAGTCTCCAGTTTCAATCAACTATTCTTGACGCTGTTTTAGAGCCAGACTTCAGAAGCTGTCCAGAAATCTAGAGAAGACCTGGATGTGTACAAGGAGCACTATGACAACTTGCTGGCAGAAGACAAAGTAAGAGTCATTGTCTTATTCACTGGACAGTGCAGTAGAGTTGTTGCTGCCTAGATTGGAGGAAGTTAAAGGGGATATAATATAATTTTCTCACAGATTTTTCTCCCACTTAATTTTCAGTTATGGGTGAACTTCATTCTATGCCATTGTATATTTTTGAAAATCCATATGTAAAATGAATTTTTACAAGCTTTTCTGGTTTAAGCCTTCTCTTAAACAAAATACAGGGCAGTCATCTAGGCTTTAAGGCTTTTCAAACTTTGGGTTACAGACCCCATTACTGGGCCATGAAATCAATTTAGTAGGCTGTGACCAGCAGTTTTATAATGGAAAAGAATAGGATAGAATAGCATAAAGAAGACAGAATGGAATAGTAAAGAAAATAATAGGGTAACTTTCATGTTTTTTGGGTAAATATATTTTAGGAAACTTCTTGAGGAAACTTCTAGATGATTTCCAAGACATCTTATATGAAATAATATTTTTAATACACTTAGATGCTTCTTATTCAAAACAAATATTTGAGAAATCTTTGCACAGAGAATGGTTAATATCTAACAACTTTATAAATCAAGGTTTCATGAATTTTTAAAACCAAAATGCTACAACCTGTATTTTGAAGCATATTGTTAACAAATAAAAGGTTTGCAAGTTGCAATCCTCAAAATCACATGTTTGTTCTTAGGTTATGGATCGCAGCTTTAAAAAGGAATTTGCTGAAATTCCCAGTCATCAAGTGGACATTCTCTACAAACTTTTTAAACGCCGACCAAGGTTTGTTTCTCCTTCGCTATTGTGTTTCTGAGAAAAAAGTTTGTAAATAAAGAAGAATGTTACTAGATTTCAGCTTTTTCTCCCAAAAATGGAATTATTCAATATAATATCTTTTAGGGGGAGATGTTTAAGTATTTTGATCATAATTCAGTATTTTTTGAGAGTATGTCTGTATCTTAAGGTAGAGAATAATAATTTGTTTTCATTATTTAAAAATAGTTAAGGATCTATGTAAGCATGGTGCTATTGTAGGTTCTGCTTTATACATTAAGGAAGTTCCTCTTATGTCATAGATGCCACACAGATTTAAAAACAGTTTTTTCCAAGGTGTGTTTGAACAGTTACAGGTTTCTTGATGTATAAATCAGAACTACTTGTAATAGGCTTCCAGGACTAAATAAGTTTGGGGAAGATACTAGGTTAAAAAAAGGGAGTTAAGCAGCTTTTTTTTTTTTACTGCAGAATTTGTTATTGGCCTTTGGATCTCCAAGTATAAGAAACAGAGGAAGCAGTGTTTTCCAAACTTATTTCGCTACAAATTGCTTTTCCTCAGAGTATCTCATGTGCTTGTGCTCAAAGTTTGAAAGATGCCAGTATAAATGGTTGAAAATAACCATTTGAAAAGAGTTCTAAGAAAGTAGTACTGATTTCCACCATTATAAATGCAGATTTTCATAGTTTTCAGTCAAATGTAATTTACAAATCATGGAGTTTGTCATAAAAATGTAGGCTAATTTGTGTTTGAGATACGAACTCTGACAGGTTACAGGCAACCTAGGGAATTTAACCTAGAATATGCCTCTTGTCTTGGTTTTCCTATTTTTAAAAGAGTAAGCAATAATTAGCCCAATTACATGCCTTTTCCTTGTGAAAAAAGAAGTGAGACCTCCTGCAGCAGTGGGAAAAGCACAAGCTTTCTTGTCAAACAGAATTAACTTTAAATTCTAACTCCATCACCTGTCAGACCTATAGCCTTGGACCATGAGCTTCTCTCAGAGGCTGACTTTCCTCATCTAGAGAATGGGGATGATAATATAGTTTCAACCTCACAGTGTATTGTAAAGCATCTTGATAGTGAGTGCCTTGAACAAATCTTTGTACCCTTCTTCCCTTCCCAGCTGAAGCACAGGGAAACAAAACTAATCTATTAATGTAGGTAAAAAGAGAGTTGGCCAAGCAGCGGCTCACCACTGTAATCCCCAACACTTTGGGAAGCCAAAGTGAGACAATCGCTTGATTTATTTGCCTGCTTATAATACACAGAAAGGAAATGTGTCCTAGCACAGGTATGGCTGGCTGTCAGTGCTGACAACAGTGGGAGACATCTATAGTCTAGCCAAGGTCACATCTGAGGATCTGGAGAGTAGGGAAGGAAGGGCAAAGTGGGTGCCTTTATCTGTGGAATAACTCACCCACCAGCCCTCAAATGCCAAAGAAAAGAGCCATACAATATGTTATGCCTGTGCTAAGGGCCTAAATGTTTAACATTGATGTTTTTGTGAGAATGTGAAATGTTGATGGGCTTTTCTTGGTAATACCAGGATTCCCAAACAGAAAATTCACTCAGATACAACTAGTGTTGTCCCTTTCGGAGATCGACCAGAATCTGGCAAGTTGAATAAGGATGCCTTTGCCCAGTTAATGAAAGCCATGGATGAGTTGGACAATATTAGTAACATGCCAGAAGGCTTGGACCCTTTGGTCTGGAATCATTTCTGCATGACAAGACGCGCAAAAGTGGAAAATGAACAGAAAGTATATACTATTTTAACTTAATTTAATTTTTAGTGTACTAATATCAAATTCATAGTTTACGTTGGTCAGTGTAACCAGAAAAGCTTATTATTTAGGTTTCCCTGCTAGGGTGGTATTTGGTCACAGTAATAATAACATAATGAAATACTGTATTAACCCTGGTGCTGTTGAAGGCTAAGTGTAGGCCTGTTGCTTTTAGACTGGCGCTGTTCAAAATAGTGGCCGTTAGCCGCAAGTGGTTATTATGCACTTGAAACAAATATTGCCAGTCATAATTGAGATGTGCTGTAAGTGGAAAACATACACAGATTTAGAAGGCTTAATGTGAACAAAAAGAAATATGTCTGGTTAATGTTTTTATATTGATTATAGGTTGAAGTGATAATATTCTGGGTATATTGAATTAAATAAAATACATTAGTAAAATTAAGTTCATCTCTTTCATTTCACTTTTTATAATGTGGCTACTGTAAAATTTAAAATTATATATATAACACATTTATGGCTCACATTATATTTTTCTTGGACAGCACTGTTGTAGGTTATCTCATTTTGCATAGATTAGAATTATATTTAGGTCAGCAGAACCAACTTCATAATTTTGCTAGAAGGTAGCAACGGGTAAAAATTTGAGAGTGTGTTTATTTGGGAAGAGAATTCTTCCTCTTGTTTCTTCTTGACCACTCCCCCAAATTCCCTAAATTTAGTGCCTACATACATCTGGCTGGCATATTTTTGTTAAAGTACCTGTGGTTCTATAATTTCACTTAAAGTGATGAGAACATATTTTAAAAATAAGATATAAGAGAATTTATAGTTGCTTGCATACTTGATTTTCACCAAGAAGCAAATTTGTGCTTTTCAAATTGTTCATGGAATATCCCATGTAAGTTTCAGACATTTAAATTTAAATTTTTATTACTTTCTTCAAAAGATAGACCTATTAAGATTTTTACATTTAAAAAATTAAAAGATTTATGTTCTCTAAAATTGAAGCTCCATATGTTCTGACATGTTTCTGACTCGGTTTCTTTAGGTAAAGCAGAAAGCAGCTGGCTTATTGGAAATGGCAGCTTTCCTCCGGAAGAGAGTTGAGGAGGATGAAAAGGTGCAACAGGAGATTGACAGAGTGTTCCATGAACTCATCCGGTAATTTGAAGCTTTCTTTCATGTTCACCTATTCAAAGTCTAAGTAGGGCTAAGTCAGGTTGTGTTATCACTGTCGGAGAATGCCTACTGACTGACTGCTTTACAGCTATCTCCCTTCCAGCACTGTGCTTTAAAATTTCTATTTTAAAAAGTGCGCTTTCTTAAATAAGACATTGATTCAGGATGGAACTTTCCCACATGTTTTAATAAATAAAGAGTAATAAATTGCCCTTATTACAAATAAACAAGTTTTAGAAAAATCTTAGTATTATTTTAACTCTGTCTATTCCACATAAAAATACAAAGAACCTGTTTCTTCCAGTCAGTACTTTGGGGCTCAAGTCATATTAGCTAACTGTGTGGAAACTTAAGCAGATGTCTAAGAACTTTTCATATAGACACCCTGCCAACTAATATCTTTTTCTTTAGGGGAGCTTGTTGTTGTTTACTAAGTGATTAAGATATTTAAGTCCTTGCTTCATTTTTTGGCTATATTTATAGCCTCATCGATAAATACTTCTCTGACATTCCCAGATTCATTGTTACACATCATTTTTAGATTTAGGCTATAGAGAGGAATATGAATTACCCAGAAATACATTTGTTAAGTAGCTTACAGATTAAATATTGTTAATACAGTATAAGAAATCAATAAATAAGTTCAGAATTTTAATAGAGTTATTTATTTATTTTTTGTTTATTCATTTATTTTGAGATGGAGGCTCACTCTGTCACCCAAGGTGGATTGCAGTGGCACAATCTCAGCTGACTGCAACCTCCACCTCTCAGGTTCAAGAGATTCTTTTGCCTCTGCCTCCCAGGAAGCTGGGATTACAGGCACCTGCCACCACGCCTGGCTAATTTTTGTATTTTTAGTAGAGACAGAGTTTCACCATGTTGGCCAGGCTGGTCTTGAACTCCTGACCTCAGATGATCCACCTGCCTTGGCCTCCCAAAATGCTGGGATTACATGCATGAGTCACCGTGCCCGGCCAGATTTGTTATTTAAAAGCATCTCTATTTTCTTTTTTTTTACTTTACTTTTATTATAGTCAAAATTATATACTCTTTTCTTAATCGTAAAGTAAAAGTCTATAAATGTATTTCTGTCCATACCATTCTTTGAGCAACCCAGGTATAATTCCACATCAATAGGAAAAGGTTTCAGAGAGACCTCCAGGAAAGCTCATCATCAGGAAAGTGTTCTCCACACTAATCTTCGACATGTTTTCCTTAAGCCGATTTGAATTTTATATTCTCAGATAATAGATGAAATTTGAAATATATTACAACTACTTACTTTGGAGTCCATTTTACTTTAGATTACAGGACGAGAAAGTGAGATTCCAGTTGAATTTGACAATCCAACTTCTTCTTAAACAAGGACAAGTAGAACTGGAAAATTTCCAGCTAGTACTGGAGTATGCGGATGCAATTCTCATCAACAAAAACATAATTGAAGACTTGAATTCTGTGATTCGGGTAATTATACTTTTTTTTTTTTTTTTTAAGACAAGGTCTTGCTTTGTTACTCGGGTTAGAGTGTAGTGGCACAATCATGGCTCACTGCAGCCTTAACCCCTGGGCTTAACAGATCCTCCTGCCTTCACCCTGAGAGTAGCTGGGAGTACAGGTTCGAACCACCACACACGACTAATGGTTTTACAATTCTTTTTTTTTGTAAAAACAGTCTTAATGTGTTGCCCAGGGTGATCTTGAACTCCTGAGCTCAAGCGATCCTCCTGCTTTGCCCAAAGTGCTGAAATTACAGGCATGACACACTGCACCTGGCCAATTATACTTTTTTTAAAAAAACAACATATTGCCTGACCTGTCAAATATTTTTCATTATTCTCCCATTTTCATAAGTAATTTTAGTTCAATTAAGTCAGTGATTTCCTAACTGTGGCTGCACATTAGAATCACTTGAAGAACTTGATAAATGTTCCCAGACCTCCGACCCCAGGCATGAGTATTTTTTAAAACTCCTCCCTCCTCCATCCATAATTCTTTTTTTTTTTGGAGACAGAGTCTCACTGCAACCTCCGCCTCCCGGGTCAAGCAATTCTTCTGCCTCAACCTCCCGAGTAGCTGGGACTACAGGTGCGAGCCCCAATGCCTGGCTAATTTTTTGTATTTTCAGTAAAGACAGGGTTTCACCATATTGGCCAGGCTGGTCTCGAACTCCTGACTCATGATCTGCCTGCCCCGGCCTCCCAAGGTGCTGGGATTACAAGCGTTAGCCACCTTTCCCAGCCCTCCCTCCATAATTGTAAGGTTCAGGAAGGATCACAGAGCTAAATGTTCATTCTAGTATGCCACCATTTTGTTAGGCCCAACCTACTCATACAAAGATAATCTTAGGTAAGCTTGGTTAGTTGATTTCAGTCCTTACTTTTTTTCTAATATTAACATTTGGTGTTATAAATTTCCCTATAAGCTTTAGGTATAATTGAGTCCTAAAAAAATTTCCCTATAAACTTTATCTATATTCTATAAATTTTAATATTTTGTGTTTTAATTTTCTTTCCATTTAAATATTTTCTAATTTCTTTTGTGAGTTCCTGTGTGACTCATGGGTTATTTAAAAGTTTGTTATTTAATTTCTAAATGTATGGGGATTTTGTGCTGTTTCATGCATTTTACTTTTACAGATGCTATAAACAGAAATACATGCTATTATTTTTGCTTCAGACAGTTATCTTTTAGAATAATAAAAATATGAAATTGAAGTATTTTCTATTTACCTTAATTTTTGCTATTTCAATAGATCTTTATTTCATTGTGTAGATCCAAATTTCCATCTTGTGTATCATTTACCTTCTGCTTAAAGAACTTCCTTTAACTGAAGTACAAGTCTGCTAGTAATGAATTCTCTTAGTTCTTCTTTATCTGAAAAAGTTTTAAATTCACCTTCATTGTTAAAAGATAGTTTGCTAGATTCACTGGATTACCAGGTTCATTCATTTGTTCTCTCTCTCTTTCATTTTAAAGATGTTAATTTTCTTTTGAACATCTATATAGTTTCTGACAAGGTTTTTTGCTATTTTTTTATCTTTGGTCTTCTGAATTTAATGTGTCTGCCTTTGAGATTTTTATCTTTGGCTTTCAGCAGTTTGAACACAATGTGTCTAGGCGGCAGGGGTGGAGGTGGTGTGCACATGTGTGCATGAGATTCCTAAGGTTCTCTGAGCTTCCTCAATCTGTGCTTTGTTATTTGTCATTATCTTTGGAAAATTCTCATTGATTATCTCTCAATGTTTCTTCTGCACTGTTCGCTTTCTCTTTTCTACTGGGATTCCAATTACACGTGTCAGATTGTCTGATATTGTTCCACATCTCTTAGATATTCTATACTCATTGTTTTTCACTATTCTCTTTGTGTTTCAGTTTGGGTAATTTCTATTCGCCTATATTCAAGTTCATTCATTCTTTCTTATGCTGTGTCTAGTCTGATTATAAGCCCATCAAAGGCAAAATATCCATTACCACATTATTGTTGATTGATAGGTACATCAATAGACAGACAGACATATATTTAGTATTTCTGTTTAACTCATAGTTTCCATCCCTCTGCTGAAATTCCCATTTGTTCATACATGTTGTCTACCCTTTCCAAAAATTTTTGTTTTAGAAAAGTTATAAAGATAGTACAGAGAATTCCCATATACCCCTTATCCAGTTTTCTATATTTTTATTATTTTCCATCAGTAGGTACGTTTGTCACAACTTTGAACTAATATTGACACATTATTATTAACTAAAGTACAAACTTTATTTACTTTTTCTTAGTTTTTACTTAAGGTCATTTTTCTGTTCCAGGATCTCATCAGGATACATTTTATTTGGTTGTCATGTCTTTCTAGATGGTTACAGTTTTTCAGTTTTTCTTGTTTTTGATGACCTTGACAGTTTTATAGAGAAACAGTTTTTTTGTAGAATGTGCCTAACTGTGGTTCCTATGATGTATTTATCACGACTAGCCTCTAGAGGAAATTGCTCTTCTGGCCCTGAGAGTGATAGGGTTTCTTGCCCTTCTCTCAGTGGCTCAAAGCTTTTGTTCTGTAAGGGAAAGGATCTGGGCAGGGTTTTGTGCCTTTCCCACAGTATTGGCCACTGCTGTCCTCCAGGCCTGTACTACCAAAGGAGACTTTCTCCAGCTTCCCACCCTGCTCCCTGTCTTTCTGGTGAAGACCTGGTGGAGGTTTGTAGAAACGGGATCTGCAAGTGGATGTGAATACCCCGTTTTGTCTCTGGCTCCCATGAGGCCTGTATCCTCATGCTAGCTCACACTCAGCCTTTAGCAATTTGCTGAAATTTTTATCTGAATGTTTAACCTCCGTAATGCTGCCAGGCATCACTTCCTCCTATGATCTGCACAAATTGGCCAGTGCTTTCTCCCATTTTTCCTTAATTGCACCTGTGTTTCCTTAGATTTCATGCTGTTTAATTGCTCTGTTACCTCAGCACTATGATGATCTTGCAGTTTATCAAGCTTTTACTCATTTTGATTGTGGGTGCAACATTTATTATTGGATTTGCTGACAAGTTAAATGTGAAAGGTAAAATAAAGAGAGAGAGATCAAGTATAATTCCTAAAATGTTGGCTAGAGCAACTCAGTAGATGGTGGTATCATTAACTGACATGAGAAAGAATGGGGAGGGGTAGCTCTGGCAGAAGAAGTAGAGTGAAGAATTTGACCTTTGTTAAATTTGAGATGCTAGAAAACATCCCAGTGGAAATGCCAAGTAGACAGTCAAGAGTTCAAGGCTGAGATCTAAATTTAGGAGTGTTCTATATATAGATCACATATAGATAAGTACATATGGATTCTTACATATAGATATCTACATAAAGGTAATTTAAGCCATGAAATTACTTGAGACCACCTTGGAAGTGGGTGGACAGAGAAAAGGGAGTTTGGATCAGTACCCAAAGTCCAACTCTGGGAAGATCTAGCAGAGAAAAAAAATCAGGAAAGGAGACTGAAGAGGAACTGCCAATATGTAGGAAATATGGTCTCCTAGAAACCATGAGAGAAACAGTTCCAAGGAGGGAGGACTCATGCATCATGTCAATTGCGTGACAACAGTAGTCTCGGTGAAGGGTTAGGGCAGGACCTCAGTTGGTGATGGCTGAAGAAATAATGTGAAATGAGGTAGTAAAAATAGTAACTATAGGCTGGGTGCGGTGGCTCACGCCTGTAATCCCAGCACCTTGGGAGGCCGAGGTGGGCAGATCACAAGGTAAGGAAATCGAGACCATCCTGGCCAACATAGTGAAACCTCATCTCTAATAAAAATACAAAAATTAGTTGGGCATGGTGGTGTGTGCCTGTAATCCCAGCTACTCAGGAGGCTGAGGCAGGAGAACCAGAGTCGGAAGTTGCAGTGAGCTGAGATTGTGCCACTGCACTCCAGCCTGGCAACAGAGCGAGACTCTATCCCCCCGTACCCCCAAAAAAGTGACTATAAATAAGTCTTACCAAAAAATGGGTTGAAAAGAAACCAGAGAGGAGATATAGCTTTAAGGCAGTGTTTCTCAACCTTGGAAAATTGACACTCGGGGCCAGATGATTATTTGTTGTGGGGGCTGTCCTGTGCCTGATGGTTAGCAATATCCCTGGCCACTACCCACTAGATGCATAGAACAAACTGTCTCCAGTCATATCAGCCAAAAATGTTTCCAAATGTTCTCTGGTGGAGCAATATTTCCCCCAGTTGAGAAAGTTCAAGCTCCAGAGAAATATTTGAACTTAAGGTTTTGGAGCTAGTGAAGGCAAAGGATATGACCATGGGAATTGGGTGGCTGAAGTGAGATGGAGAAAAAAATCACTGAAAACATGAAATCCAAGGAATCAAAAGATCAAGCCATAATCAGAAGATGAAAATCACAAAAAACAGTAGCAGATAATACAGACTGGTGGCATGAACTTCAAAAAGCTATCTTGAAAGCAAAGCGAGGAAGAATGTAAAATGTTAACTGATCGAATTCCTGTACAGATTTATTTTAGAGACATAGTGGTTTCACAATTAGCAATCTATGAACAATTTTATGAAAATATTCCTAAATTTTATGTAGACAATTCAAAGTGAAGTACAAAACAGCTAGCTGTTGAAGTGTCATTTTTAACTTTTTTTCCTCCTGCTAACCAGATACTGCTGGGCCTTGCTGCATTAAACTATAGTCCTTTATCCATAGCATCAGGTGGGAGGACAATGAGTAGGGATAAAAAGGCATACAGGTTGGTAGATTGGGTGAGACAAAAAAGTTCCTGCCGAATTGTTGACATACAAAGTAAATTGCCATTTAAATGTATCTTATAATCCCTTCTGTTTAGTGACTATCATGCTTTATAGTGATCATATCTTGCCCAAGAAGCCATTTTTAAATATCTGCTTCTTAAAAAGAAGATGATAGAATTATCTCTGTGATCCAACTGTTTTCTAAAACTAGCAGTCAGCCTCAAATATTCTATGTTCTATATGCAGAATCATATTATATGGATATCTAATGTACTTTTTTTAAAAAGACTCAAGGACAAAAGAAAATTGCTAGCATGATGGAAAGTAAAGATGTACACAAAAGAATATTTCAGATTGAGTGGGAACATAAGAAAATGGAGATGGAAAGGGAAGATCTAAATCAGAAGGCTTGGGATATTCAGATGCTATTTTTTTCAAGAGATCGTCAAAAGGTAAGTTCTCCCTACCCCCCCCCACATAGTTTTAATTTTATTCATTAGTGTATTCATTCATTTAACCAGTATTAATAAGAAGCCTCTATGATATCAAGCATATTCTAAGCTAGGAGTGTTTTCTAATGTATTTGTGAGTTATTTTTCTTCCAGTAGTTTGCATTTTCTACATCCACTTCTTCATGACCCATTCAGTAGAATCATTTTACTTAGAGCTCACTAAGGATTTCCGGTCAAACCCAGTGGTCCTTTTCTCAGTCATTACCATCCTTCAATTCTCTGTAGCATTTAACCATCTTAATTTCCCATTCCTTTGGCTTTCATCACCCTAAATTAATTTTTCTTCCAATATGTCATACCACTCTGCCTCTTTCACTGGATTCTCTTTTGCCTCTAACAAACACTTCAATATAGCAGTTCTTCAAGATTTTTGCCTTAGCTATGTTTGTGTTTCTTTCCATACCTCTCCCTGGATGATGTCCTCTGTTTTTCTAACTTCAACAATCACTTCTAAAAACTAATCTAAGTTCTGTGGATTCCAAGCCATGCCCCATTTGTATACTTTTCACCTCCTAGCAGCTTCTCTTTTAGTTTGCTTTTTTGTACATCCCAAATCTACTTTTCAAGATCTAGTTTAAATACCACCCACTCCTTCATAAAACCTTTCTTGATTTCCCAAGCCTGGAGAATTCCATCTCATCACAAACCACCTTTGAATTAGCACGACATTCTACATGTCTTCTGGCAGCCAATCATATCTATATGTTCATTTTCCCATGAAGACTAGGGCATGTTATTTATCTTCGTATCTCCCTCAGTGCCTTTAACTAGGACTTTGTTAGTGTGATACTTAAGTGGAACAATTAAATGTTTGGTGAGTTGAATAAATGAATGAATGAATGAGAAAATAAACTAGGCATTTGTAATAATTTGTGCTTTGATGTAATAATTAGTGTACGTGAATGTATTGATGACTAAATACAAGGAAATATTATGGCACAAAAGCCAAATCAATTTTTCTTTTTTGAGACGGCATTTTGCTCTTTTTGCCCAGGCTGGAGTGCAATGGTATGATCTTGGCTCACTGTAACCTCCACCTCCTGGGTTCAAGCGATTCTCCTGCCTCAGCCTCCTGAGTAGCTGGGATTACAGGCATGCGCCACCATACCCGGCTAATTTTTTTATTTTTTAGTAGAGACGAGGCTTATTAGTCAGGCTGGTCTCAAACTCCTGACCTCAGGTGATCCACCCTCCTCAGCCTCCCAAAGTGCTGGTATTACAGGCATGTGCCACAGCGCCCGACCAAGCCAAATCAATCTTAACTTACATAGATACTTATGAAAAACAATAACTTTCAAAACTAAAACAATCTTTATAAAGTTACCTCTTGGAAGAGAGAAAAATATCCTTACATTTTTTTTTTTTATCTCAAAGTTCCTAAATGAACCAAACTATGAGGCTTTGATTAGTATTCAGATTGGAATAATGGAACAAACCATTGCTGTTTTAGATAAGGTAAGTCTCAAAGACATTGGTTATTATATCCTAACAGTTGTAAATCATTTGAGCAAAGTAATAGTGTTTCAAATAATGAATTTACCTAGGCCCTAAGAAAATCTTGGTCATTTACTAGTACTTATGAGGTAATTAGAAGTCCCTAAGTAGTGTCTTTGCAGTCGTACCCAATGAAATAGAATTAAGCACTTCCTTTAATATTAGAATTAACCCCTGGGGACCTATCTGAGTGTAAGTGGATTTTCTATTTCACATTAGGTTAGGATTTATGTAATAGGAGTGTTGGTAGTCTTTGCTCGGCATTGGAAACATTTTATTTAATCATAACTGAATAAAAATGCATAGTTTTATTATGTAGCATATATTAGATAGAAACAAAGCAATCTCAAGCTTTTTAAATATTCTCTCATTTTAAGAATTTACATGTTTTTTCTAAAATTTGGTATTAACATGCCATTCTATCTTTCAACAAATAACTTGAGTCCCTACTATGCCAGGCACTATGGATATGGTGGTAAGATGTTATCTTCATGATGATAATGTATTTAAAATATAAGAATAATGTCTTTATAGGATAACTTACATTTTTCAAAATTAATTTTGTGGGGTTTCATGGGAACAAAAATTTCAGACCCACAAAAAGAATGTGGAAAACTGCAAGAAACTACTCAAAAAACTTGGAAAGTTCAGCAATCAAAAAGATATAGCAAATTATACCCTAAGCTGCAATCTACGAGAAGAGTTGGTGGCTGTCTCAGAGAGAAAAGACATCTGTAATGCAATGGGTAAGCATATTTGTTTTTTTTTTCCTGACATCTATAATGCAATGGGTAAGCATGTTTGTTTGTTTTTTTCCTTGACATCTGTAATGCAATGGGTAAGCATTTTTTTTTCTTTAACTGCAGGTTTCTTTAAAAGTAATCAGTGGCCAGGCACGGTGGCTCACGCCTGTAATCAGCAATTTGGGAGGCCGAGGCTGGTGGATCATGAGGTCAGGAGATCAAGACCATCCTGGCTAACACAGTGAAACCCTGTCTCTACCGAAAATACAAAAAAATTAGCCAGGCCTCGTGGCACACACCTGTAGTCCCAGCTACTTGGGATACAGGCAGGAGAATCACTGGAATCTGGGAGGTAGAGGTTACAGTGAGCTGAGATGGTGCCACTGCAGTCCAGCCTGGGTGACAAAGTGAGACTCTGTCTCAAAAAAAAAACAAAGTAATCAGTAATCCTAAAATTTATACAATAGTTAAAAAGCTACCACCATTTCTTTTCAAAAAATTGTTTAAAATAATGTCAACTTTTATTTTAGATTCAGAGAATACATATACAAGTTTGTTACTTGGGTATATTGTGTGATGCTGAGGTTTAGGGTATGGAATGATCCTGTTACACAAGTACTGAGCATGGTACCCAGTAATTTTTCAGCCTTTCCTCCCTCCCTGCCTCCTCCTTCTAGAAATCCCCAGTGTTTTGGGATTTTGTTTGTTTTTTTGAGACAGGGTCTCCCTCTGTTGCCCAAGCTGGAGTATAGTGGTATGATCTCAGCTCAACGCAACCTCCACCTCCTGGACTCATGTGATCCTGCCACCTCAGCACCCCCCCCCCCCAAGTACCTGGGACCACAGGCATGCACCACCGCACCTGGCTAATTTTTGTATTTTTTGTAGAGAGTGGGTTTTGCCACATTGGCCAGGCTGATCTCGAACTCCTGAGCTCAAGTGACCCATCCACCTCAGCTATCCAAAGTGCTGGGATTACAGGCATTAGCCACCACTCCTGGCCTCCAAGTGTTTCCTGTTGCCATCTTTATGTCCATAAGTATCCACTGTTTAGCTGCCATTTATAAGTGAGAACATATGGTATTTGGTTTTCTGTTCTGTATTAATTTGCTTAGGATAATGGCCTCCAGCTGCATTCATGTTGCTGCAAAGGACATGATTTCATTCTTTTTTTAATGGCTGTGTCCCATGGTGTGTATATACCACATTTTCTTTATCCAGGCCACTGTTGATGGTGTACCTAGGGTGATTCTTTGTCTTTGCTATTGTGATAGTGCTGCAATGAACATACAAGTGCATACGCCTTTTTGCTACCAGCATTTCTTCTACATGCTTGATTGATTATGAGTGCTGCTTCTGTATTTGAAAGTATTGATAAATAATCTAATTCCTTTCTTCATTTTTGGGATAGGGTCTAAACTGACTTGTGAAAAGATTGCCAAAGAACGGTATAAAAACATGATGCAACAGCAGAAGTTAACAAATATTTCAAAACAACAAGCTGAACAGATTTTAATACTACAGGCTGAAGTTGAAAGATTAAGGATGAAAACATTTCCTGCTCTTGTTCAAATGTAAAAACACTGGCAGGTAAACACAAGGCCAAATCAATCATTTAAAAAATCATTTCATTTGGGTAAAATGATTTCCTTTTCTTTTTTACTGGCAAATTGAAGTAGCATGTCCTCTTAGTTGCATGTTTTAGATTAAAAAAAAAAAGTTTAGTTTTAGCCTTAACTGTATACAGATTTCTGTCCTGCATGAATAAATGTGTAAAATACCATGAATTGTTTTTATTCAAGAATAAACAAGACGAGATCAGAAAGTATTCAAGATCTGTTTTACTCATTTAATCTGAGTTGGATCAAAGATATTTTCATAGTTATAGTATAGAAAGCCTTAAAAAGAAATTCTTTGCCACACTAGCATTTCTAATTTTATAAAACTGTCAGAAAAGTTATGAGAATTATGGATAATTGTTATCTTTATGCTTTTCTGTTTCTCGTTTTCTTCAGTAAATATTTTTCATAATCAGAAAAAAATTATGAGAATAGATTATTCCCTGCTTCACCAATGAGAACAAGATAAATTGTTAGCTTTTTCCAAGCCTTCTATCCTTTGTACATTACAACATATTTTAGAAACATAATCTACATTTATTTTATGTTGTAATAGAATTCAATTTTGTGCTCTATCCAATAGGGTTTAACAAACAGAAAAATATTTTTTTATTCCCATGAAATAGTTTATCACTTTACCCATGTAGATGCTGATAATTATATAACGAGATGACTAGCCAGAAAACTCCTTTGCCCTTCCATAGCCTGTGGACTGCTGTATCATTGGGATCATGGACAACAATCTCCAAATGATGTCAGTATCTCACTGTTCTGCAATTTATGAACTCAACGTTAAGTTTAATCTTCAGTACCATATCCAATATACACTGATATAGACAAAGTAAGAGAGCTATTATAAAATCTTCTATTTAGAAAAAAAAAATCTTTAGATGTAATTATCACCCACATAGTGATCTGTGCTGGATGGGGATGATAAGGGAAATGATAGGACCAGCATTTTTATGACTCCCCCTCCTTTGTACTAGACTGACTCCTAAAGTACTCAGTTTGGCTTATTCAGTAGGGAAGTGCTCATGGGTAACATTTCCTACATCTGAGGTCTTTAAATTATCCCTGAGATGAGAGTTGTGGGGACAGACCCCAGGATGGGGGTGCAAATACTTTAAACTTAAGATGGGATTGCCAGAAGTTCTCTGTCCTGTTGGCTTGAGTCAACCATAGATGTACTAGACTTGATTTTTTTTTTTTAAAGATGGGGTTTCACCATGATGGCCAGGCTGGTCTTGAACTCCTGACCTCAGGTGATCCACCCACCTCGGCCTCCCAAAGTGCTAGGATTACAGGTGTGAGCCACCGCGCCCGGCACCTGAATTTTTACAATCTTTCTGGCAACACAAACTTCATTTTTACCTAAGTTAGCTGTCCGGAGACTCCATTTGCCAGTAGTCAGTGCCACAAATTTCACTAGATAATTCTCTGTGGATTCCCAGGTCTTAACATTTAACACTGGTTAGATTATGGGGGAGGGGCTGGGCTGAAAGTGGGGTGTACTTGAAGGGGGTTCAGAGGAGTGCTAAACTAGTAGGGAAGTGCTTTTGAAAAAGCTAAGTAAAGCTGTTTTAACACTTAAAAGGACCCAAAAGCAGAAATCCAGAAAGCCCCTAGGAATGACTAGCAACTAAAACCAGGAAGCCTCTGATCCACAAAGTTCTCTCCTATCACCTCTGCCTTTCTCCTTAAGCACACCCACTGCCCTTAAGCATGCCAGCTCTGCTCCTTCCAGGTGTACATACAACAGCTCCAGTCACAGAGATGGGCTTTCTTTTCCTGAGCTAAATTCCAAATTCTCAGGAATCAGCCCAGCTTGGGTCCAGTCTCCATATATGGCCAAAATGATAGGTACAACTGTGTAACTTAGCAGCAGAAACCCAATCCTGTGGAGGTGGGTTTATAAATAAGCAGTCTAAGTTTAATGTATTTCACAGATGAAGCTAGAAAGGCAAACAATGTGAAGAACCTTATGTGCCATGAAAACTTGATGTGGGTGGGAGATAAGGAAATGTAGTTTTATAAGAAATAGATGGTTGTTTCACTAAATGACAAATATGAGAAACAAATTTGAAGAGACAGGGAAGAATACAGTTTTGGACATATGAGTTTAATTACCTGCTAGATTTTCAGATGGAAATCTGTGGTAAATGGATGGAAACAAGGTGCATAAACTTAGAAGAGAGGCAGAAATTTTTAAACTTTAGACATACACCAGATTGGACAATTTTTGACATTTAAAATAAAACTTTTTGCCACAAAAAAACAAATGTATTAAAACTAGTTTCCAGAACTGCCCAAATAACTTTTTAAACATGATTTAAATGTCAATTTTTCTCTGGCAAATCTATCCAAAATACTAATTTTCCTTTTAGAACTTAGTTTATAATTTACATATTAGAGTGCCCTTAATTGATGTGCATCGGAATACCTTCCTCTGAGCCCTAATGGTTTCTATCTTCCTTTTAAAATGCATAAGTATCTTTTAATTAAGTTGTCATTATCAAAGATATTCTGGAGCAAATATCAAGAATTAAACATCTATAAATTCGTCTTCACTTCTGTTATAGTGTAGCAATTTATCATCTAACCCATAGTGGTCTATCAATTGAGTAAGGCTTAGTTTCTTGTTCTCTTCAGACACAGCTGACTGCAACTCATAAAGCAACAGCTGGCTACAACTTCTCCACTTCTTTATTAACAACTGTAACTGAGACAGATCATTCTGAAACAGAAAAAAAAAAACATGTATGTATGTCAATAACTAGTTATGCTAGTTCAACTTAAAGTTGTTAAATTAGTGGGATGTGCAGGTTTAAAGGCTAACATACATGGAGATGAATGGGAATTCTATCTAGGAAAAAGTAGGATGGTCATACGTAGAATGGTTACAATGCCACGCAAGTTCTAGGGCTATTTTGTTGCTTCAAGCTCTGAGCCATCCTTATGATAAGGGAAAAATCAAATCATTAAATAGGGTCAAAACAATATCAAGAAGCAACAATACAGGGGAAAATCTACTCTATTACAACCATACTTTTAAAAAAATGACACTATACTGTACTTTCCACTCAATTCTGCTGTGAATCTAAAACTGCTCTTTAAAATTACAACATTCAAGTTCAAAGTATTTTTTTTAGGCTAGGCGTGGTGGCTCACATCTGTGATCCCAGCACTTTGGGAGGCCAAGGTAGGAGGACTGCTTGAGCCCAGGAGTTCAAGACTAGCCTGTGCAAAACAGCAAGACTCTATCTCTACAAAAAAAATTTTTTTTAGCCAGGTGTCATGGCACGTGCCTATAGTCCCAGCTACTAGGGAGGCTGAGGCGAGAGGATCACTTGAGCCCAGGAGTTCAAGGCTGCAATAAGCTATGACTGTACCACTGCACTCCAGCCTGGGCAACAGAGACCATGTCTCTAAAAAAAGTATAAATGAAGCAATGAATGAATAAATTTTTTCAACATTCAATAATTTTTTAAAAACTCTAAAAATTTAAGATAACAAATGAGATACTCTATCCCATCATTTATTCCACATAGTTGGAGGAAAATGAGCTATTGCATATATATATGAATTTTTCAGGTAATAAAGGTTATCTCCAAGTTCTATTTAATTCAACCTATCTGAGTTGAAATCTAAAGCCTAATATACATTTGTTTTCTCAAATAAAATGGCTGAATCACATTAATTATTTGGGGGGGGGGGGATACAAGATGATCACTAAAAATACCTTTTATTGTACTCTACAGCTCATTTTTAGTTTTACTAATTCACTGTCAGCTTTCCCTTCTGTTCCCATCGTACTTTCATCTAACATTTAATACTTATACTCTTGCAAGCTAGAAACTACAGAGAAAAGTTTAACTGCATTATTAAATAAGAGCTGAGATTCTTTAACAGTTTTACCTGGTGTTTATGGGCCTTTTCTACTCTAAATCTGGAGTTGAATTAAAGATGTTGGAAGCCAGGTTTCTGAATGTTTGGCTTATTGCTTATTATGCTTAAAAAAAGAAAAAAAGCTCTTATTTTCTATTTCTGAAATTACTTTCCTGCAATTTATGTAAAAATAAAAATTATGCAATGGTCTTCAAATTCTCACCTTTGATCTATACATTTTGACTAGTTTTAGCCTCCGAAGAAGGTCTTCTTTCTCCTGAACCTGCTTCACCAATTTGGCTTTTTCATCACTTAATCTTTGTTTAGGAAGATTCTCATTCACAAACTCATTTTGGAGAGCACTGCATGACCCAAAATTAAGCGACTGAGATTCACAGACACTGAGATTCTTCAAAGTATTTTCTTCAAATTCACTGTCTATGTATTTAAAACTTTCTTGAAATTCCAAACAGTTTTCCTCTGTGGAAGATGCTGGTTTCTCTGAAAAGGTCCGATCATTTTCTTCATTCTCTACTTTAAGACGTTTCACCACATTGTAACAGGAATTAAATGAAGATCTTGATTTCCTTAATCTTTCTCTAAGTGTTGCACTCATAGGCTGTAAAGAGCATAAAACATTAAAATGTTAATCAAGAACATTCTTGATGTAAATAAATCTAAACCAGAAACAGAGGCCTTACATTTCTATGCTAGACACCACTAGATGGCTTTCTGTCTCCATATCTAAAGAAGGCATCACAAAATGTCTAATTTCTGGAAACTCCATTTGTTTTATTCTCTTTTTACTTCAGCAAGATCAACACCTTTCTAAAAGCGTTGAGGTCTGTCCCAGTAATCAAGCATTTGTTCAATAACAAGCACATGCCTGAGAGTAATCCAGGTGCTTCAGAATTACAGAGTAAGGAAAAGACCTACACCCTGCCACTAAAGACCTTCATAATAATACTGCACAGATTCAAACTTTCTCAATTTGGAGTGTTGTAATAACCTAATCTAAAACTAACTGAAACGAATTAATTCAAGAGGAAAACATGGCGGGAGGCTAGTGGGAATCATATGTGTTAAGTTAGAAGAAAAACATAAAATTATTTAATAAAATGTCTACTTATTTAGGCTACACATTATGTTAATTAACAATCTTTAGTAGAATTTAAATCACCACTGCCACAATACCTAGAAACACAGAATGGATCCACTGGAAGAACAAAGATTTTCATACTTGTTTTCGTGAACTACTTGTATAGGGAGATGATGGAATTGCAGAGACCTGAGGAGTGTTAGGTAAAACCGCAGCTGAGTCTGATGGACTTTCCATCTTGAAAATGAAATCTTGGTTTTTCTCTAAAAAAGAAAAATTATAAAATGAGAATCAAAACCACAGCTCTGTATAGTCAATTTTTATCAGACTTTTGTGTCAAAGCATCCGCAAGTAAGACAAATTATTTATTCAAATTTCACTTTACAATTCATTTTTGTTCTTTTTGCAGTTTTCCATTTACCTTCCCACATAGGGACTACTAATTTTTTCATGACACATCAACCAGCTAGTATCTCACAACCAGCTAGTATCTCCCAGTCACAAGACTCTCCTTGTTTTCTTTTCATCTACCAAAAAATATTCAAATTCTGCCTTGGGAGGAGGGGGAAAATAACAGCTTTAGAAAATCAGGAATTCTTTATTATGACAGCTTCACAATTCAAGGAGATATAGCCAAAACCTTGACTCAAAAACAGTAACAGGACCTGTATATCACCCATCCTGAATTCTACAAGCTGTGACTAAAACCTGTACTCTGCCGGCCCGAGGCATAAAAACACAGCGGAGATCCCTTTATGCCCATCTGCAGCCTTTTAGTTTAAGCAGGGAATAGGCACTGAGAAGGAGAGTGCACTGTAGAATTACTTCCTCCGACATAGACATAAACTTTTGCGGGGCAAACCAGAGGCGGGAGTCCCTCCTTCCCCCTACTGCTGAAAGCCCACTAGATCCCCAGAGACTCCAGGCATGAGGTTAGGTTCAGTTCCCCCAACCCGGAAAGGGAGCTCAACTCGACTCCACAGCAGACTCCCAAGGAAGTCCAGGTCTCAGGTAACCCCATTCCCTTCAGAAGGGTACCTCCCTCCGCCATCCCCAGCGGGAGCAAAAAGCGCGCGCAGCTGCAGCCGTAAATCGAGCCTATAGCAGAGCGGGGCAGTGCAGGAGGCAGAAAAGACGCGCAATTGGCCAGATTGACTGACGCGTGAGGCGCCGCTTTCACTCAGCGACTGAAAGCGGCGGGTCTGCGCGCGCGCCTCCGCCAGTGGGCGGGTAGGGCGGGGCTTGGCCACGCGATAGGCGGCCGAGACACGTGATTGGCAGAATTAACCAGCGCGCGCGCGGCCGTAATCGGCAGTAGGGCTTAACCGGCGGGCGAGGCTGAGCTTCGGAACGACCAACCGATCCTGAGGGGGGACGCGCTTCTGTTCCTAGCTTCCCTTGCCTTTTTTTCTACCGCCTTCCGTCCGGCTTCCTTGTTTTTGTGCGTCTGTGAAGCGCGCCTGAAAGTGCGCCCCCCTCCCCGTCCGCCGCCTCCATTCCCTGGGTCCCGTCAGTCTCCTCTCACCGCTCACCGCAGAAAAGGCTTTCCTCAGACGTGGCGCGGCCGAAAGCTGCACGGCTGGCTGTCCGTTAGATTTACAGTTTGTGGACTCCCCCAGAGGCAGAGACCACAAAAGAGCAGCGTTGGTTTCCAGCCTGTTGAGAATAAGACATACTAGAAATCTATCCAAGAGTCGCGGCACTTTAGCTGAGCTCATCGCTTTTTGGCTGCCGCAAACTCGGCGGTCGCGTCGCTAGTTTTTTTTTTTTTTTTTTTATAAAAAACTGTTTCTGTACCTCAGTATTCAGACTCCTTAGGGTGACCTCAAATCTTTTACTCAAATCTGAGGGAAAATTTAGCCCAAGGAAATTTGTTGTGGCGCAACACAGGAAGCAGAACAATCACTAAATGAGATTACGTCGGTCCAAAGTTTAGACGTTTGAGACCGATAGGGCCCTTGCCGACCACCAGGCAGCGGCATCCTCGGTCTAGAAATCCACCCCCACCTCCCCCCCGCCACCGGCTTCCAGTTTGGCGAGTTTCTGTGGCTACGCGACGACAAAGTTAACTACATTGGGTGGAACACTGGGTTTAGGGAAGGAGTTGAGTAACTTCTGAGTCACGTGGAAGTTGGGACTTTCCAGAGGCCAGTGTTTTCAGTCCTCTTATTGAATGGCCATTTTAAACATTTATATCGTCTCTTTACTATTAGTAACATCTGACAATAATGGCTTAGAAGTGGCCAGAAGGGAGTTACCTGAGCTTTAAGCAGTCAGCTATAATAATAAATACAGAGCCTGAGGACTACCTAAAGCCGTGATTAGGGACATAGACGTTAGAGTCAGATTGTCTAGGTTCAAATCCTGGCACTATGCTTTATATGCTTCCTAATGAGGTGATTTTGTGCCTCAGCTTCATCTGTTAATAGGGGATTGGTGGATTAAATGAGAACTAGTGAGAGGCAACTAGAACAGAGTTTGGTATCTAGGAAGCACTCGGTAGTTACTTTATATATGCGAGTGTATTCACCATTTCCTAATTGATTTAAAGCAATGTATCACCTTCACTTATCTTTCACGCCTTCATATATCTCCCTCTCCAAAGAAAAAGCACATATATTTTTAAAAGATGATGTGATCTGTAAGATCCCACACAATTTAAACCATAAACAGCAGAAAATTTAGAGCCTCACATATAATTAATAATATATATTCCACTCCTAAAATTTTTTAAAATTACGTAAGTTAACCCCATGGAATTTACAAAATGGAAGACAGTACACATGATTTTGTGATAAAGGTGTTACCTCACCAAGCTGCAGGTCTCAGTCTGTACATTTATTTCTCCCTTTACTCATCCATTGGTATCAGTTAATCTAGAAAAAAAAAAATGATTTGTCCTGACACTAGAAGCACAATGCAGACTCTGCATATTCTTTATACCTCCGGGCATAAGGGCGAGTTGTTTTTATGAGTCGCTAAAATCAGCTGCTCCCAAATCCTTCTATCATGACAACCTAAGCTTAGAGCTGTGTTTTGCCGGCTGCGTAAAGGAAAACAACACCTTGCCTTGCAGATGTTCTGACTTGCTTATTATGTGAGCTGGTATCTTAAAATGGGATTCTTTGGCCAAATTTTCAAAGAACTTCAGAACAAATACTCAGAAAAACCTGTATTTCAGAAATGTGCATTTGTTGACCTACATCTCAGGCTTTCATGCATTGTTAGTACTGAATTATCTTCCTGTACATAAGTTTTATTTCACTTAATCTTTTCACATAACAAATTTAAACGCAGTTTCCTCTCAGTTTCATGTTAGAGATCTGGAAGATAGCCCCTATGCTTTTTTTTTCATAGCCCCTGTACTTTTAATTGTACCTTTAGATAAAGCATAGCATACATTTCCATGTCTTAGACTTTGACATAAAACATTTCTAGTCTTAGTTCCATGTAATAGAACTTGAAATCTAATTAGCCTGTGAAGACTTTGGTGTTTCTGACACCGGACATTTTATGTTTCCTCTGAAAGTTTTCAGGCAGGAAAAATACTGGCCCAGCGAGCCTGGAAGCAAAGACTCACCCTACCATAGAGAACAATTTAAGCAATAGAATCCAATAATAATAGTAATTAATGTCAACTTAAGTCAGGCTTTCCATGTGTTTTAAAATTTCTTCAGTACTCAAGGCTACTGCTGGCTACTTTGTTACTCATCAGGGAGTGGTAAAATGCTTCGTTCTTGTCCGTAATTATTGTTGGTGGGATGATGATATAGACGTAAAATCCTTATGAGGTTTTTTTAAAATTCCTTTCTAATGGCAAGAATAGTGAATAGTCTCTCTTTCTCCGTCTCTCTCTTTCTACCTGCACACACATGCACACACACACAGGTACTTGTTAGCCACAATTAAAATTTTCATTTATTTTTTAAATTCTCAGCTTTAGTATTATTTTTAAAATCTTAACAATAATCTCAAGGTAACCTAAATTATATTCCCATAGACTTTTCTTTATTGACAAAAATTTTTGTGTCATGTGGACATAACTAGTATCCACAGATTTTTTTTAAAGAAACAAAGATACAAATATACACTTCTGAAACTAGGATTAAAATCCACTTGGGTGAGGAATTGTGTAAAATTCACATGATTCAGTTGATTTATAATGTTCATTAGGACAAATTAAGCAAACAATTTAATACAAATTTATAACACAAATTAATACAAATTTATAACACAAGAAAATCTGCCAAATTCTCTTAGCTGACTTTCAACACTTCTTAACGACATTTGTACCTAAGTTGAAAATTCCCTTTAAAAAACTTTTCTCTGGGTTTCTCTTGCCATGAATTCAAGTTGCATGTTATAGACCCATCCATGCTAAAGTGATGTTTTAGTGCCCTGCAATTTCATAAATTTCCCTTTGAGAATAATTGACAAATATTTCTATTTTTTTCTCTGTTACCAGAAGATCTCATATGGAATTCCATAATGTGTAATGGCTGCACTTGCAGAGACTTTGTTACCAAACAATGACCTTTATGGGTTAACTATGTAGTTTTCTTTAGCCAAGATATGCAAGAGAGGATTTTATTTTCAACTTCAAGATAAAAGGGGCCCTTGACATAGCTGTTAGGTATGCCAGAGAGATTGCCTTACTGAACAGGATGGTTACTTAGAACATGGAGATACAGGGAAGATCAGTATTATCAGCACGGTGAAATCTTTCCATCACCAAGCTGCTAGAAAATGTATCTGATAACTAATATTCAGGACAATGTACTAAACAAGAACCTAAAAAGTTCCCTTCACCTGAATTTCCTGTCCTTTTATTCTCACAGATCTGGCATTTTGTCAAATCCATTAGAGACTAGAGAGGCAATAATGTCTATGATTCACTGTTATTACTGGGTGTGTTCCCTTGGAGAAGAATAGAGTGATTCAGGTTAGATTAATAATGGTGAGGGAGAAGGTAGGGCAAGTGGGTGGAGGGGGAGGGATAGTGAAATAGGAGTTAGATTCTTAAAAGGTAATGGGAATAAAAAGTACTGCTCAGGGCCACATTCTTCTCAGATTCTTTATTAACTCAGAAATGTCACCCCTGCATTTATTTGGAGAAAAAAAAAAGGCATTAGATGTCAGCATATCCTTAAGCAAGAGAGTATGTCTTTTAATCATCTTTAACCACCTTGAAGTTTGAGAAAACAACCCCCAAGATAATTTCACAGTATTGAAATCTGTTTAAAGTGCCGACAAGTCAGCTCAGTTTTTTTACCCTTGCCTCTCATTACTGTTTCAGTCTTGAGAGTATAAAAGATTTCTTCTTGGGGATGTTTTTTAGATGGGGAAGCAAGGGTGTCTAATGGTGCCAGGAATATAAGGAATTAAGAGACCATATTGTAGGATACTACTGAGAAAATCTGTAAATTTAGCCTATCCAGAAATTTTCTGGCTCACTTCAGGAGCTGAGAGCTAGAATGAAATTTAATCCCTTTCCCACCACTCTACCAGTCAGGAGAAAACACTAAGTCTCCACTCCCAAAGGCAAGGTAACATTACATTAACACCATCAACCTTTAGGAGCAGCATCAAAGCCGCTGAATGCAGAGCCCCAACCAGGACATCTGAAGTCTCAGTGAGGACCCGGTAGAGAGGGATGATCAAAGATGGGGGAGGTGGCTTGAGCAAAGGCACCTCTTCATGGATCCTCTCTCTTCCACCTCCAAGATTGTGTCTAGAGCTCGTATCCTCCATACTGTGTGTAAATTATACCACTTGTCAGTGACAGCAATATCACTCAGCTCTCCACCTCCATGATACATCTGTGGCTACCAATAAATAATGTATAAAGTTTAATGATGATGTTGGTGATCCTCAATTGGCAAGTGATATTATTACTTTTTGATACTAAAAATATGTCTTTCTTACAGACAGGATCTTGGAAAAGAAGTATGGAATAAAAAAACCATTCACTCTGACATAGTCCTCTAAGCTTTCACCCAGCTATTTAGGCTTTATTAGCACAAGATTAAGACAGATAATACTTTTCCTTCAACAACATAAACTTTTAACTCTACCCTTTCCAAACTATTTCACCCCACAAAGTTTCCCCTTATGTTCCACTCTGGTTGTTATATCATCTATCAAGCAGCTATTTTTCACTTGATTTAAGTATCTACCTCTGAGTCAAGCTGTCCTCTTCTTACAGCCACCTTCAAATCTTTCTTTTATTATTATTGTAATCAAGAGAAGGGTTATTTAAACAGTTGTTCCCCAACACTCCCTGCTACATGGGAATGATGGCTTAATCCATCTCCATTTTGCTGTTTACTCTCTTTCTTCTGCTGTGGTATGACATGAACCTACACCCTTCTGTGAATGCTGGATATTGAAAACACGCTTCTGTGTTGCTGAAGGTCTGATGTGAAGGGAATTAATACGAAGCGCAGGAATAACACCCACCAGCAAAGATGGTCTTCTCAGGCTTTTGGAGGCCTGTCATTTGGCAAACAGCATTCCATGATACCAAAGAATACAGGTTTGGGTTTTGGAGGCCAGGCAACTAATCACGTCCACATTTGTTAAGCAAATTCCTTTGAAACTGTAAGTTATAAGGTACCCATAGGTTAAAAAAAAAAAAAAGCATTGCTACAGGTTGATATTATCTGAAATGTTTTCCTAGTCTAACTCTGGGGCACTGAAATAGAGATTTCAAACCTGCATGTACAAGTTTAGGATTTTTGTAAGGCTGCCAAATCTTTAATGTAACAATAATTAGCACAAAGCTTGTGCATTTAAGTTGCCCTGAAAAGAATGAGTTTGAATCTTTTGCAAGATGTCTCTTTTTTAAAAAAAGCAGTTTTACCAGTATGTATTATTTTCACTCAGCACTGTTTCCCATAGGTTTTGAAGAAAGGTAAAGCTGACTTTGTTTTATTTCAATAATTGTCTGCAAGGATAGCAGTTTATTTTCAGTTACTAGTTTTTGGCATGAATCAATCAATCACATTTACCCACCAATAACTCATTTTTATAGTTGAGAAGAATCAGTTTTATTGCTCCCCCACAATCTAGATAAAATTCCTTCGTGCTCAGAATGGGATCAAGTCCCCAAATCAAATGTGAGAAAGAGAAATTCAGACATATTAAACAGTAGATGCAGTAAGCCAGTACCTATAGTGACTTGATTTTGATGGGTGAAAAATAGCATGTTATCACAGGTTTGAACCACTACAGGTAAGAATTACATGGACTAATGAGAATTCTTATGAAGCTGAAATTAAACATTTGCATACTAATTAGCAGTTCTCAAGGCAAGTCTTACAAAACTCTTAGCTTCCAATCAATATCTGCTCATACTGAGAATACAGGAAGCTTTCTCGTACCACTGTGTTCGTAACTGAAGTCAGTTGTCATGAGTGTTCAAATGTTTTCTGCCAAGAATTATGCAGGAGGAGAGGGAAGAATTGAGGAGGTAGGGGCAGTAGGGAAGGAAGGAAGGGAGGGAAGGGGAGCTGTATTTACTACATGTTTCTTGCCCTTAAGCAGAACAAAAACTAGTGTTCCAAAATGAAGTTTTTCATAACAAACTACTGACTACTAGTCTTGTTCACGCCATACTAAAGTTAATTTGCAGATTTGACCTGTGTTTTGAGGTCTAAGCATCAGCTCAAACACCAAGAATTCTGGGCACACTTAATTTGAGCTAAATTCTGACAAAGTCATGATTTTTTCTTAATGAGAAATGTGTCCTTCACGTTCTTAAGGCCTTTTGACACAATTGAATTAAAAGGATTATGGAAGTTCAAGATTTTGTGTTTAATACAGGTGTAAGCATGCATTACAGATACATGTGTACTTTCTTAGCACTGGTGGAGTATTATAATGATCAGGTTAAACTTGATTATACCTTGTAAATTAGATAAGCCATTTCACAGTAGGTGAAACTTTGGATGGGTAAAGCCACAGACCTTACTTATTTGTTTTTTTTTTTTAATTCCAAATCTTTTCTTTGATGAGTTTTGTTGCTGTATGGAGTCAATTGGGGATGAAATGGGCTGTGGTCACAAACTGTGAAGGTTGCTTAAATCTACTAAACATGAGATAATCATGGGTTGTCAGTTTAAATTGAGGAAAATGGGGAAGTCTTTTGGAATTTTTGTTTGAATACAAGTTTTGGTGAAAACAAATGACACTCATTGATGTTTACAACATTTTTCTCCAATTCGTTCATTCTCTTGGAAATATGGCTGCAGAAAGGAGTAGGCCTGGGTCTAAGCATCTGAGTTATCTGCTGACCCTGTCACTAAGAACTAACGAGCTGTATTGACTTTGGTGGGTTCAATTCAGTTTTCTCATCTATAAATTGTGAAGAGAAAAGTGATCTTTTCCTAGCTCTGAGTTAGTTCCTACAATTCCAGGTTGGGTCATTTTGGTACACCTAAAATTACCACTTCCCACTAGAGTGTTAAATTAAGTTACAGGTAAAATTCTCTATAGACATAACCATTATGATAATATGATGAAAGATGTATTAGGTGCTGTAGATGGAAAAATAAATATATTCTTTAGGAGTTTACAAATGGATACCAGTATTTATCACATTGATTAAACCAGAGCCAGCTTTGGGGAAAACTAGCACACAGAATACTTTTTTTCTTCAGTGACCTTTCTTTCCTCTTCGCAGAACTCCCCACATTATCCTAATTCGACCCTTTCAAGCCCAGGGTTTTAGGCTAACTCCCATCAACCACCTCTTGCCATTGCAGGGCATACTCCAAGTTATTTTTCTTACTTGTGCTATCATCTTCTGGAACTCAGCCCCCTGCCTTTATTAACACTGGATGCATGGAGTTTGTGCTCAATAAATGTTTTGAATGGATGAATTTCAGAATGAATGGATTAATTATTTAATCAGTAACTCAAAAAGTAAGCATCCCAAACAAGGTAAGAAGTGGAAGTGACGCTGTAGCAGTCTAACAGAGAGAGAAGCTGGTGAATATAACAACCAGCAGACCTTTCACTGTGCCCTTCAAATTACTGATAGGACCTATGCACTGAATTTACCCTTCTCTAAACAAAACTGGATGACAAAAAGACAGACTAAATACAGTCAATACAAGCAATATGGCTAATAATTTTTTTGGCATGGTAAGTAAAGAGTGAGTTGTGGGAGAAGCAATTACAAAACCCCCAGGCACAATTCTCTTTTCAAAAAATCTCTTGCATTTCTGGTGGGAATGTGAAATGGTATAGCCTCTGTGGAAAACAGTATGGTGGCTCCTCAAAAAATTAAACATAGAATTACCTTATGATTCAGCATTTCTGGGGATGTATCTGAAGAATTAAAGCAGGGATTCAAACAGATATTTGTATACTTCATTTATAGCGGCATTATTCACAGTAATCAAAAGGTGGCAATAACCCAAATGTCCATCAGCAGATGAATGGATAAACAAAATGTGATATATACATACCACAGAATATTATTCAGCCTTAAAAAGGAATGAAAATTCTGATATATGCTACAACGTGGATGAACCTTGAAAATATTATACTAAGTGAAATAAGCCAGACACAAAAAGATAAATATGTATGATTCTACTTATATAAGGCACTTAGAGGAACAAATCAATACAGACAGAAAATGAAATAGTGGTTACTAGGTGCTGAGAACAGTGGGGAATTAACAGTTATTGTGTAATAGGTATAGAGCTTCAGTTTGGGATGATAAAAAGTTCTGAAGATGGATGGTGCTGATGGTTGCACAACAATGTGAATGTACTTAATACCACACAACAGTACACTTAAAAATGGTTAAAGTGGTAAATTTTATTTTGTGTATATATAATCATAATTTTAAAAATCTCCAGGGAAGAAGATTTTTGGTGCAACAGATACCAATGTGGAACAGCTTCTGTAAGGGGAAAACTGTTCCTCAAATCTAATATAAACCTTTCAGCTGTATGTATTCTAATTATTTTTTATCATTGCTTTGTATTATTCTGTCATTTGACCAAGGAAGATAAACTTTCCAGTTGATGATATTGGCAATATTTGAAAGTGGTGCTTCTGGTCGGGCAGGGTGGCTCACCTGTAATCCCAGCACTTTGGGAGGCCTAGGCGGGCAGATCACAAGGTCAAGAGATCAAGACCATCCTAGCCAACATGGTGAAACCCTGTCTCTACTAAAAATACAAAAATTAGCTGGTGGCACACTCCTGTAGTCCCAGCTACTCAGGAGGCTGAGGCAGGAGAATCTTTCTCCTGGGAGGTGGAGGTTGCAGTGAGCTGAGATTGCGCCACTGCACTCCAGCCTGGCAACAGAGTGAGACTGCATCTCAAAAAAACAAGGGGTGCCTTTTGTTCACAATGGGATGGGTTTTAACAGCTTTGTCTTTTCTCCCCCTTACCCAGTTCTTCTGTGAAAGGTAGTATAATTTTTAGTCTGTGTAGCCAGGAAATAAGAGTGAAAGTAAATGAAGTTTGTGGAAACCAACCATAACTTCAGCGTCAGGAAAACAAGTAAGATGCTATAGCAGGAAGTAAATATATGTTGGGTGCTATACAAAGAATACTGATTTTCATTCCACAATGTAAACAAGTATCAAAACATCACATTGTACCCCATATATACAATTATTATTTGTCAATTAAAATAAAAGTTAAAAAACGAGTTCTAATTTTATTAATTCTGCAAACTGTGCTGTATACCTGTAGCACAACTTCTGAAAAAAGTAGAGAAATGTGCATCCTTTAGGGATAACATAATAAGGTAAATAAGTTTAATTTTTTTATCTGAAAAATTGAGGTTACTATTTTATTTGCTTCATTTCTCCATTTTATTTGCCTAAATATGTCCTGTCTCTCACTCCTCTTCAACATCACTGCTGCTGTTCCAACTCAGCCTGGCCTGCCTGCCTACAATAGCTCCTGACTGGTCTCCTAACTTCTGGATTTATCTGCCACTTTTGCTGTACCATCCCATTTCCCATGCCCATCAATTCTCTCTACATTGCTGCTAGAATGATCTTTTTAGAGATATTAAAATCTTCCAGTGACTCTCAATTCTCTTCAGGATAAATCCAAACTCCTTACCAAATCACTCATACATATCTTTCCAGCTTCATCTTGTGCCACTCCCTGCCACTCATCCTGCACACCAGCTTTACTGAATTATGTACTTAAAATTCCCAGAATGGACCAGGCTCCTCTCCTTATCATCTTGCTACTTCCTTCTGCCTGGAAGGCACAGGCATGTGTATGCGTGTGCACCTGTGTATGCATGCACACGCACGCACACACACACACACACACATGCTTTCATCACCTGGCTAATGTCTACTCCTATCCCAAGATTAGGATCTTGCATCAAAATCCCTACTCCCTCTCACGTGCTTCCCAGTGGCCCACACTCTCCTTTTATTCTTCCCCCTCCTTAGAGTATTCTGGCTAGAGTTAGATGCCTTTCCTATTCCATTGTACCCTGTAGGTGTCATAATACATATTTACAATGAGCTATTTGAGAACAGGAACTGTGTCTTTGATCTCTGTATCTGCAATCCCCCCAACAACAAGCTTAGCAGGTTTTCTTGGGTTCAAGCAGAAGATGAAGTACTAAGAATACACAGGGAAAGTGCTAAGGGAGTTCAGAGAAGGTTGAGTCAAGGAAGACTTCATGAAAAAAATGGTATTCGAGTTGTATTTTGTTCTCACAATAATCTTGATAAAATATTTTTGCTTTCCAATCAAAATTTTTTAAAAAATTGTTAAAACTAACGTTGTAAAATATATTCTACAAATATACAAACCTGATTACAGAAAACAGATCTCCTTTGGGTGATATAGTAATAGATTTATGATTGAGAGGTTTTTTAAACACCTTCCTAAGAACTGATTGACAGGCATGTAAAACATCATAGGTTGGTATTTTCCACTCTTGTTGGATCATAGAGTAGAAAGCACAGGGTAGCAGTTAAAGGAATGTACACTGGAGTTAGACATACCTGGATTTAAATCTCAACTCTGCCCTTATAAACTCTATTGATGATAATCTCCCTAAATGTTTCCTTATATATTAAATGGAGTAATAATATCTACTCCCTTAAATGTGATACTGCAAATAAAGCAATTAACACAGAACTTGGCACATAGTAACATTCAACAAAATGGTGGTGAAGGTCATGGTGGTAGAGGTGGTGGTTACCTTGAAGCCAGGGATGGAGACGGGTGGATGGGGCAGTACAAGAGAGAGCTGCTTGATGAGAGTTTTCTTATCTCTTTCATTTAGCCAAAATGTCTCAAATTGTGCTCCAGGGGCACAATGGTTCTATGAGCTGATCTAAGGTGTTTCATAAGTAAAATAAAATTAAGGTGATATTTTCCAGGTTTATAGAAAAAAACCTAAAAAGTAGAATGTTTTCTATTTTAATTTTTTTCTAAGTCCTTTTAAAATTTTAGTGCCTGAAAGTGGATGATAGCAGATAACAGAATGAGTAGGCTACAAATAAATATTAAGAAGAAAAATCAGTAAACTGATTTATTATTATTTTTTTTTTTATTGTTTGTGAGACAGAGTCACTCTTTCACCCAGACAGGACTGCAGTGACATGATCATGGCTCACTGCAGCCTCAACCTCCCAGGCTCAAGCGATCCTCCCACCTCAGCCCTCCATGTAGCTGGGACTATAGGTGCATGCCACCATGCCAGCTAATTTTTAAAAGTTTTGTAGAGATGGGATCTCACTATGTTATTTAGGCTGGTCTCAAACTCCTGGTCTCAAGTGATATTCTCTCTTAGCCTCCCAAAGTGCTGAGATTACAGATGTGAACCACCATGTCCAGCCTGATTTATTTTAAATGTTTGTTCAACATTCAACAAATATTTGCTTTTTAAAAGGTTGTGTGTGTGTGTGTATCTGTTTTTGTAAAGATTCATACACATGTAGTCTCATCATTTTTCTTGCTAGTATTATTGCTCCTAGTTCATACAACAAAATCAAATATGGCTGCATTTCATGCTGTTCTGCAAAGAGCACTATGACACCCCCATCCTTGACCATCAGTAAGAGTATGTGGTCTGCTAGCCATCATCTCATTGTCTGAAGCTTTGGAGCCCTGGTTTTTAAGACATACTTAAGATTTTATTGCAATATTTATGGAAAGCCCAACCATTCCTCTCCTTATTCCTCTTATATTAGAGGAGCACTTCCTTACAGATACAGATTTTAAAAACAAAGAAAATATTGGTTGCTGCACACTTGTATTATTTGTGGCATATACAGTGAATAAAAGACTACATCTATACCTCCTGGAGTCACTGTCCACTAGGATATTTCAAAGAGTTGAAATAAGAAGACATGGGAAGTAGAGAGAAAACATACCCTGCTCCAGCCATGTTCTATACCAGTTATCCTCAAGAAGAGAAAACCAAGCTGTTCACAGCTAATGATTGAACAAGGTTTGGAAAACGCAAATGATTAATTCTTGACTCATCTTCCTCTCAGAAATTCTCTGAGACTTAGAGTAACTTGTCTATTGCTTGTTCTTGATAAGTGAGTGAATCTAGAACATTTCTATGTGTTGACAAGCCTGACAGATTTCCGAGGACTGTAGGGAGCCAATTTGTCAAATAGCTCTGGGCAGCTCTCATATCATGGTATGGCTCAGTGTTACTTCTTCCATGTTTATCTTAATAAGCCTTCTATGTTTATTCAGAGGTATGGAAGGAAAGAGATTGGGAAGGCTCATTATCCAGACTCAAATGGAAAGGCTCAAAGGACATGGCATAAATTTTCGGACCCAAGTCCAGCTTTTCCAGGTGGTCTCACCCTGCTGAGAGTCTGGATGAAACTTACCTCAGTTTAAATGAAGTTTCATTTTTGCAAGTAGTTCTTTACATTCAGGAAGCTATCATGGTCATAAATTCCATTTGTATTTTTATTAATTGCTTGTCTCAATTGCTAGCTTTACTGCATTAAAGTGAATCTAATATGGGAACAAAAGCTAGAAATAGCAATCCATCTTCCTAATGCTTCTGTACCTAGACCACAATTGATTTTAAGAAATCTAGATGGTAAGCTCTGGCTTAAAATAAGGAGAACTCAGAATGCTTTTAGAAAAGTTTCCTGGAAGACACATCTTCTTTACTGTAGCTATGTGAACCCTGATATTGCTAAATACAAAGAAATCCTTAAATCCACAAAATCTTTTTCTGTACTTTATCAGCTTTGCGCTTAAGGAATTAGAATCTTAACATTTTTTACTCCTAAACAAAAAAACTAGCCAAATCTCTAATGTATAAAAAAAATGACCACACTGGGTTTATTACAGGAGTGCAAGGCTGGCTTTAATATTTGATTATCAACATATTAGCAGAATAAAAAATTTGAAAGTTATATGACTATCCAAATAGATGGTTAATAAAAATCATTGATAAAGTTCAACATTCATTCATATTTTTTTAAAAAAGCAAATTAGTAATTAAAAGGAATTTCTTTATATAATAAAGGATTTAATCAAAATATCTATGATAAATGTAATAATGAAATGTTGAAAATTTTCCCCCTAAACTTGAGAGTAATAAGGATGCTGGTTATTATTATATCTATTTATCATTGTACTGAAGCTCCTACGAAGTAAAATAAGGTAAGAGAAAGATACACAATAAATAAGAATTGGAAAGGAAAAAATAAAACTCATTATTTGTAGGAGATATGATTGAGTATATAAAAAATTGAAATAACATACAAATAAATTATTCACATTAATATGTGAGTATAGCAAGTTTACTACATACAATGTCAATATAGTAAAAAAGATCTATTAAACCTTAACAGAAAATAAAATTTCAAAAGACATTGTTTCCAATAGCATCAAAAACATGAAATAGTTAGGAAAGACATAAAACCTCTACACAGAAAACTATGAACCATAAACTATAAAACATAAAAACTCAGACATATGTCTGACTAAAAAAAGAGAGAAAAAAACATAAAAACTACATATTTATAAAACATATAAGCATATAAACTATAAACATTAAAATGTAAAATATATGTTCATAATACATATAAACTATAAAATAAATAAAAACTAACACATTATTACAAAAAATTATAGACCTCAAATAAATGGAGACATAGACAGGGCTCATGAGTTGGAAGACTCTAGTTTTACAGATGTTAATTCCAGCCGAATGCAGTGGCTCATGCCTGTAATCTGAGCACTTTGGGAGGTCAAGGCAGGCAGATCACTTGAGGTTGGGAGTTCAAGACCAACCTGGCCAAGATGGTAAAACCCTGTCAGATGTGGTGGCAGGTTCCTGTAATCCCAGCTACTCAGGAGGCTGAGGCAGCAGAACTGCTTGAATCCAGGAGGCAAAGGTTGCAGTGAGTGGAGATCACACCACTACACTCCAGCCTGGGTGACAAAGCGAGACTCTGTTTCAAAAGAAAATAAAAAATTTAAAAAAAGATGTTGATTCTCCTCAAATTGATATATGGATTTTGTGCCATTTCAATTTTTAAAAATTCTTGACAGGTGTGTGTGTGTGTTTGTGTGTGTGTTTGTGTGTGTATATATGCAGTTGACAAGCTGACTCTAAAGTTTGATTAAAATGCAAAGACCCAAGAACAGCCAACATGTCTTGAAAAAGAACAAAGAGGACTAACTTGCTTTACTAGATATCTTAATACCTAGGCAGTGTGGAATTAGAGCAAAGACAGATGAATAGCAGTGAAACAAATAGAGTCCAGTAACACACCCTTGCATGTGTAGGGTCTTCATTTGCGATAATGGTGGCACTGCAGAAAATGGGGAAAGAATTATCTTTTTATAATGGTTGTAGGTCAACTGAATAGCCATATGGAAAAAAAAAAACTTGACCTATACCTCACATCATACACAAAAATCAGTTCCAAGAGGATTTACATACAAATGTGAAAACAAATTTAAGTGACAACTTAGGAGATTTATATAAGATAATATCTTTATGACTTTGGGAAACGAAAGGATTTCTAAAGTAGAACACAAAATGCACTGATCATTAAGGAATTGATTGATTAAGTGGACCGTATTAAAAGTAAGAATTCTGGGCCAGGCACAGTGGCTCACATCTGTAATTACAGTGATTTGCAAGGCCAAGGCAGGAGGATTGCTTGAGGCCAGAAGTTTGAGATCTGCCTGAGCGATATAGCAAGATCTCATCTTTAAAAATTTTTTTAAATTAAGAATTCTGTGGCCAGGCAAGATGGCTTAAGCCTGTAATCTCAGCACTTTGGGAGGCCAAGGCAGGCACATCATGAGGTCAGGAGATCAAGACCATCCTGGCTAACATGGTGAAACCCCATCTCTACTAAAAATACAAAAAATTAGCCGGGCGTGGTGGCACACGCCTGTAGTCCCAGCTACTCAGGGGGCTGAGGTAGGAGAATTGCTTGAACCCAGGAAGTGGAGGTTGCAGTGAGCCGAGATCATGCCACTGCACTCAAGCCTGGGTGACAGAGAGTCTGTTTAAAAAAAAGAAAAATGAATTATGTTTATTGAAGACATTTTTAAAAGTTGAAATGAGTGCCACAGACTGGGAGAAGATGTTTACCACATATGTAGCTGACAAAGGAAATGAATAAGGAAAAGACAATCCCAATTTAAAAATGACCAAGAGACTTGAATAGGCACTTCACAAAAGAGAATATCCAAATGATGGCCAATCAATGTATGAAAATATAGGAAACCTCATTAGTAATCAGGCAAATTCAAGTTAAAACCACAAAGAAGCCCAGGCATGGTGGCTCATGCCTATAATCCCAGCACTTTGGGAGGCCAAGGTGGGCGGATCACTTGAGGTTAGGAGTTCAAGACCAGCCTGGCCAACATGGTGAAACCCCATCTCTACTAAAAATATAAAAAATTAGCCAGGTGTGGTGGCAGGCGACTGTAATCCCAGCTATTCGGGAGGCTGAGGCACAAGAATCGCTTGAACCTGGGAGACAGAGGTTGCAGTGAGCAGAGATTGCATCACTACACTCCAGCCTGGGCGATAGAGTGAAACTCAGTCTCAAAATAAATAAATAAATGGAACCACAAAGAAATACCACTACACACCCACCAAAATGGCAAAAATGAAAAAGATTAACCATAAGTGTTAATGTGGATGTAGAGCAACTGGAACTATAGTAGAAAATCTGGCATTATTTACTAAAGATATTACATGTACCCTAATATTCAGTAAGTACACCCCTAGGTATAAATCCAGTGAGAATTTTGTGCATATGTTCAACAAAAGACATGTCCAAGAATGTTTCTGGCATCATTTGTCATAATAGTCAAAGTCTGGAATAACTCAAATGCCATCGACATTGTGAAGGAAAAATAAATTTCAAGACCCCCAAATCACTAAGCCAAAGGGAAAAGTCAAGCTGTAAACTGTATCAGGCAAACATGCTTCCCATTTTACTCCTAAAAAGGATAGCTGTAAAGATTTAAAAAAACAAAAACAAAAACAAAAGCTACATACCTTCTGCACATTTTGCCCACTGGGAAATTCCCTGTGGGCCCCAAGGCCTTCACCCTAAAATGATTCTGTTGAATTTTACCCTGACAATATATGTTGATTGCTTATCTTCACAGGTGTGGGGCAGAATGGGGAAGTCATCCCTCTGCTCACCTGAGACAAATGCATTATCTGATTGCTTCCTCTAATGTAAAATGGAGATTCACTGAGCTAGATGAAAGTGACTATTTCTCTACCCTCCTCTTACATGTAAATTGTTATTTAGTCAAAGGCTGATCAAAGACTCAAAAGAATGCAACCATTTATCTCTCTTACCTACTCACATCTTTTACAAATGTCTTCCTCTTTCCCTAATATCCACCCTTTCTCCTTTAAATATTGATGCCCTCAAAATCATCTTTGGAGAAAGGTACAGACCTACTTCCCAGGCACACATCCTAATCGTGGCAAAGTAAACTTTCTAAATTGATTGCGAACTGTCTCAGACGCTTTTGGTTTACAACATAGAATAGATAATAAATTTAATATATTCATACAGTAGAAAACTTAACAGCAACAAAAATAAATTACACACAACAACATGAATGAATCTCATAAATATAATGTGAAGCAAAAGAAGCCAGACACAAAAATAGTACACACTATATGATTCTGTTTTATTAATTTCAAAAGCAGACAAAATTAATGGTGTTAAATGCTTCCAAAAAGTGGGCTTCTAAGGTGCTGATAACATTTTATTTCTTGCCTTAAGTGGTGGTTACATGGGTGTGTTCACTTTGTGATTATTCATAAAACTCTATGTTTATGACTTAAATACCTCCCTGTATGTGTATTATTCTTCCATATTTAAAATATTTTTAAAATGTCTCAACATTTATTCCTTTTTTGAATTTAGGTTTTTTGAGGCAGCAACAATAATATACGTCAGATACATATTTTATATATAAATTGTTTTTCTCTTTGTTTTGTTAATAGACTTTATTTTCTTCAGTAGTTTAAGGTTTACAGAAAAATTGAGCAGAAAGTATGAAGAGTTCCCATATACCCCTTTACCGCTACCTCCAAACACAGTTTTTCCTACTATTAGCAACTAGCATCATTACTGTGGTACAATTGTAAACAATTGGTGAGCCAATATTGATATATTATTATTAACTAAAGTCCATAATTTACACTAGGGCTCACTCTTTGTGTTGTACATTTTATGGGTTTTGACAAATGCCTAATGATACATATCTACCATCACAACTGAATGAGTTTCTAATTTATTTTTAATTTGTTAGTGTTTGGTTTCCTAAATTCATACTGTTTCCATAATAATTATTCTTTCACATTACTGATTGATTTTATCTTCTTTATAATTAGTCCTATTTCTGAAGAGGATGCACATTTTTTTAATGCTATTAGCCAATGGCTTAAGTCAAGTAACATCAAGATAAGGATTTAAGGCCAAGTTTTTGGGCAAAGATTTGCCCAGGCCTAAAATTTCTAGGATAGCCCATCTTCCACGTGTCTTTGGCAGTTAGAAAATGTGTCAACATTATAGTGAAAGATTCTATTACAATGTTTCAGGGAAGACCTGCCATGGGCCATTCTACCTTTGGCCTCCATATTAGTGATCACTGAGTCATGCTCTGAATCAACATTAGACTCAGGACAGGATGTATAAGTCTGCTCTACCACAGTTGTCTCAAAACGTCTAGTACACTCAACCTGGAGTGGGTCTGACAGCAAATTTCTTCCCCTGCTCCTCCCTCTACATTCCTCAGGGGAAGCATCTCAGAAATGACTAACACTATGAAAGGAAAGGAAGACAACTGTTCTCACCTGCCTTAGTTCACAAAGAAGAAGCAGTAGTGGTGGCTTACTCAAGACTAAAGAAAAAACTCTAATGACTGCGTTTTAGTCTTAGAGTGAACTTTGTTGAACCTGTAACTATGAGCACTGGATAAGAGACAAATCCACTTATTCATCATTAAATATAACAACATACAGGGAGTGTTGATTATATGTTGGAAGAAGAGAAAGCAGATATACTCAAACATGTTTTAAAACAACCAAAACTGCACTTCGGCCTAGGCAACAGTGAGACCTTATCTCAAAAACAAAAACAAAATGAAACCACAACCAAAAACCTTGTCACACAAACACAATCCATAAATGTAACTGCTGAATTCTAAAGAAAAACATCAAAGGCAGCTCAAAGTTGTCATGGGATGGGTTTACCAACATGTTAAACCAGATGATATCAAAATGCCCACTAGCACAGTCTCTTCATAATGCTAACTTTACTAAATCAAAGCACTTTACTAAATCAAAGGGAAGGATTAGATTGATGTTTACCCTAGGCTTAATGAGCTTTTCTTCATGTAAATATTAAAACAATAAGATTATGGAGAATTGCATAGAGCTCTAAGAAAATGAAATTATCATTAAACACTTTAATACCTATTCATACACCTACAGTCATGATGACAATTACCTACTCAGTAAAACAGTGCCTCCTGGGGATACAACAAAGCAATGTGGGTGTTACCTGAGATTCAGTTACTACAAAACAGAAACTCAGAAAGTAAACTCTGGACACTGGTTAGTTTAGATTTTCTCCTATATCATACTTCTCTGCATGAAGCTCACAGGAGCGCTCAGAGTAACCTCCTCTATCAGTCATCTTTGCTATTATTTAGAGATTTCCATTAATCATATCATAAGTCTTGTTTTAAAATGGTAAATATGTAAAATTATCCTTCTTTTCTGAACACATTCTTACCTGATGATAAATCATGACCTGTGCATTCAGGAGTAGCTGAAAGGGTCTTTGAGATAGCAACAGGCTTTCCATTCTGAGGCCAAGTTGAGTCTGCTCTCTGATAAAATGCTGTTAGCTGCTTTCTACAGGGCAGAGTTCTCAGAAATGTTTAGGTAAATAGAGCTGCACAAATATCAGCACTGGCAATGGACTACAGGGTTTATCTGTGGGGTAGGCATGATTTGCAGACCATCAGGACCCATGTGAAAGTGGGCTCTGTGCTCATTCTATTGCTGTGTGGTGGGTGTCATTTGCTTTATTAAGAAAAGATGTGTTCTTTTTACATAAAAATAATTCTTGCCTTTGAACTCCAATGTTTTAGGACAATTCTTTGAGTTTTATGTGGTTGTTGTGTCCTCAACTATACTGTTGCCATATTTCTTGTGAGCACCATGCCTGAAGGCAATAGCTGTTATGATAACTTTTAATACTCATTTAGACTAGAAATCTAAAGAAAGCTCTTGATAGAGTGAACAGTGTAAATAATTTGTTTCTATGAGTTCTTGTACTGTTTTGCTTAAAGATTGCAAAAAAGAATATGCCTCAAGTCTCTGGGACATCTGAGGGTTTTAGCAGGAAGAGACCTCCTGTGTTCGTTTTCATAACCTGCCTCACATGCTGACTGAGGGAGTTAGTTCACAAACTCTTGCCCATTTACATTTCAGTAAAACTCTTCATTCCAACAGAAAAGCCTCTCCCAGGGATACCAGCAGCTGTGGTGTATAAATTGATAGCATGTGAGGACAGCTACCTTAAGGCTAGCAGGTGCTTTCACAGTGTTTTAAAAAAATCACAGGAGTCCTCTAAGCTTCTTTTCAGAATAAGTGTTGAAAAAAATAATTTCTCTGGAAAATGCTCCTTTTATAGATCTAAGTGCCCTTTAAAATGACCAAACATCAGCATGCCAACCTCCTTACAATGACAGAATATTTCTTATAGTTTTCCCTGTGGGCTAGAAAGTTCCTCTCACAAATAAAATCAAGGCGTGCCTGCATCTTGCCTTTATCTGAAAATGTCTTGCGGTTACAGTTATGACATGTCATCACTCAAGGAGATTAGAGCATCAAACTTAAGCTCACAACAAAACCCAAAAAGAAAACATACAGAACATACAGTAAGTTACAAGATTGCAAGAAGTCAAGGACCAGAAGAGCAAGCCAGGGTTTATCCCTTTACCTACCTAAAGCAAAATGGGGACTGTTCCCCCATGGGAAAGACAAATGAACCCCAGTCCCAGGCTCATTTCAGAGCCTCATCTCAAGAACTATGAAGTTAGGAATGAGGCGTCTTATCACACTTTTTACTTTGTTCACTGCTATACAGTCATACTTCATAGTGCAAAAGGACTCAGCCGCTATTATCTGCAGGAGTGGCTGAAAAGGGTGGAAGTGTGCTGATAAGTCCTTTCTCTTATCACACCCACAAAACATTCAGAGTCTAACCCAAACTGCATGCAGTTAAGAAAACACTGGAAGGGAAGAGGAATGAGATGAAGAATTGTACTTTTCTGTCTAGCTCTTGTTTGGAGGGTTCTACATTCTTTCTACCTCTAGAAAACCAACCTAAAACAGTCTTCTTACTCGTAGCCACCTTCTTCTTCTCCTTTTTCCTCTTTCTGGCCTTCATGACTTCTTTATTTTACTGGGTTTTTTTCTCTTTTTTTTTCCTGTCCTTCCTTTCCTCACTTCCCTACTCATTCCACTTTCAGTGAATACTTATAGTGAGCCCAATACAGAGCAGGCCCTGCAGACACAAAGATGGCTACAACAGCAGAGTCATGGCCAAGTAGAGGAGACAGAAGAGGAGAAAGAAGTAACAAGTCTGGTTTTTAACATGCTGAGTTTGAAGCACTTGCTGGACATCTATGGCGGTAGACAGTTGTGGTTGGGAATGCTAAGCAGGAGTTCAGGAGAGAGGAAGTTTAATCAAATACTGTATGTACTGTGTTTGGAGTTGGGAATACTGTGAAAACATAAAACCCGTACATTTTTCCAAGGGCCTTAAGACAATAAGCAAGAGCATTAAAGTGTTTGAGGTGCCCAGATAAAAGCATGGGCAGGTGCTGAGGAGACAGAAAGCAAAGCAGTCAGATAAACCTGAAGTGGGGGAATGGGAAAAACCAGCCAGTTCCTCGGCTTCATAGAGCTGATCAGCCAGGAGGGTCTCTGTAGGCATTATGTGTGGGGTTGGCACTTGACGCTCTGTTGATGCTAAATTGTTCCAGCTAGTCTCACCCATGGAGTGTTAGCTCTTCAGATTTGGGTTCTCATTTCTGTAACTGGATATTGACCTTCCCTTAGCAGAACAGTCTCCATCTCTAGATGGGGAAGAGAAACTCATGACTACCTGCAAGTCCTCCTTCCCATGAGTTTTAACACTATGCTAATTTGGCAAAATAGTGTAACTGGGTTTTTTCTTGGGTGCTGGCGAGGCACAGCTCCCCCAGAAGAAGGCTGTGAGTTCTTGCCCTCCAACCTCTTAAAGAATAAGCAGTGGGGCCACTGCAGGTGCACCGTATGCTCGCAAAAGTAAATATCAGACCCAAGAAGTGTTGCAGAAAGGTGATTTATTTAGGTAGAGGAAAGAGAAGAAAAGGAGAAGAGAAAGGCTTCCAAGAAGAGTGTGGAAGGGGATAGCAGAGGGGAAATTCCAGAGGGGGGAGGGGGATTCCAGAAAGCTGAAAATCCGGCATGGGTGAAGGAGCAGGGGAATTTATCCTGGGAGAAATTCCCACCTTCCCAAGTTCCTTTAGCCAATGAAAGGAGTTCCGTAGAACTTCTGCTGGAGTGATTGACCTTTAGTTTTTTCCTATGCCCACGAAATTCAAACATAAACCATTGAATCTCCCGGATGGAGAGAGAAGGGAGGAGGGTATGGCACCGGGAAATTCTTGCCCTTAAAACTACGCCCCCTCATGGACCTGGAAAGAGAACACATTCCCTCATTCCCCACTGTGAACAGGAAAATTTAACTTCTGTTGGAATAGGGGCATTGATCCTCTTTAACTACTTCCTGCTGAAATGGGGCATAGAAGGGGCCCTGAAGTTGAGGTTTCCTCTAGAGGGGGAGTCTTTTAGGGGTGCGGGTTCATTTACAGGTTCACGATAGAGTTTACGAGCCAAGGACATCCGGGGTTCCAGTGGCAGGATTAATTGTGACCTTATGGTTTTATAAGAAATGAATACGACCAGGTGGTTAAGATGAGAGGCCCAGAGTTATAAACGAGCCTAGAAGAGAACAGAGCCAGGTTCTTGAAGGCCTGTAGCCCTGTGTTTGATTGATTCCTGAGTTCTATGTTTTAAATAACACTTAACTGGTTTACAAAATAGCAGCATTTTTCCTAGAAAGAAACAGGTTACCCTCCTCTCTGTTGTTAGCAGATTCAGGGCCCTTTTATTTTTCAAGCTATGGTAGCTAAAAAGTTAAGTTGATTTGCAGAGAGGGCTGCTTTTTGTAGAGAGAATTAGCAACTTTCTTTGTTATTAATTAACTTCTGAGATAGCTTATAGTAACTGAATAGAGGTAGTAGTTTTCCTAATACCAGCACCAAGTTTCCAGGACAGGAGAGAAATACTGAGAAGGCCATGCCAGCACCCTGGAGAAGACTGGCTTCCTGGACCTTTATGGCTAGCTTTACCTGGGCCTTTGTGAGGGCAATGGCTCGTACTGGCACTTGTTCCAGGCATCCTCAGTCCTGCCATTGGGTTATTTGGTTAGATACCTCAGGCCCAGGGGACCTTGGTTTCCAGGGACAGTGTGCTTTCCAGTGATTCCCTTGGCACAGCAGGCATGGATGAGGTGGTGGTTTATTCCTCTGGGGATAGTTTTTTGTAACATGTCCCTTTAGACCACAGTGGTAACAAGCTTTGCCAGCCTGGCAGATAACCTGAGCCTTTCCCTCGTTTGAACCCCTGGGGTCTGCTTGCCTGAAGGCCATAACCAAGCAGCAGCCTTTCTTTGATCTCTCCTGATCCTTTCAGCCTGTTCCCTCTTGGTCTTTATTATAAAACACCGAGGTTGCCTGGTTCAGTAATGATTCTAGACTCTGTTTTGGTCCCAAGGCCAGCTTCTGAAGCTTCCTCCTGATATCTGCTGCTGACTAATAAACTTGTCCTTTAGTATTAACTGACCCTCAATAGAGTCTGGTGACAGAGGAGTGTACTTTCTTAAAGACTTTCGCAATTGCTCACGAAAAGCTGTTGGGTTTTCTTCCCTTCCTTGAGTTATGGTGGATAACATTGCATAGTTCATTGGCTTTTTCCTAATTCGCCTTAATCCCTCAAGTATACAGGTCAGGAAATGCTTACAGCTCCAGTCCCCCGTTCTGAATCCGGATCCCAGCGAGGGTCCGTGCCAGGGACTGCCTGTGTACCTGTGGGGTAGCTATCCTTTCCCTCTGGCATCAACAGGTTATGTAGCTGACTAAGGTACCAAGTGTCCCCAGACTCTTGAGCCACTGCTAGAGCAGCCTTTTTTTTCATTGCTGGTTAGGGTTTGATTAAGCAAAAGCATGACATCATTCCAGTTTAATTCGAAGGACTGACCCAGGCCCTGAAGAACGTTTATGTACTTGTCTGGGTTATCTGAAAACTTTCCTAAGTCCACCTTAATTTGCTTTAAGTCAGAAAGTGAGAAGGGGGTATGCACCTTAGTTGGGCCAAATTCTCCTCCCACTGCCTGTAGGAGGCAGAGTTTGGGCATCTGGGTAGCCCGAGATGCCCTGGCTATTTCGGCCCTCGCTGGCTCCTGTTGGGGTACAGGAGCTGAGGAGCCCTGGTTGGCATTGGTGGACAGAGCTGCCACAGGGAGTCCCACATGCGGAGGTAGTCCTGAGGAGGGCTGAATAGGGTATGGGGCACAGGCCTGAGGCTTATTCCTTAGGGAAAAGAATAGTTGCACATAGGGGACCTCAAACCATTTATTCTCACTTTTACAATGCAGGTTTAATTGTAGAATGGTGCTATAATTTTTACTTCCCTTTGGAGGCCAGGTTTTTCCACTCAGCAGGGGGGTATTTCAGCCACTCTGTTTGGCAGAGAAAGATGAGCTGCTTCTTTAAAAGTCATGTGTCAAATTGGTCCCAATTTTCCAGTATACATTTTAATGGGGGACTTGAGCTTGGGAATAGAAGCACCCATCTGAAATTGAATACAAGGGATGCCCGCATCCCTAGTTAAAAAATTACAGCCGCTTCGACCTGAGACCTTCCCCAGGTAAAATGGGTACTGAAATGAAACGTTTTTCAGTCAGTACCCCAAAATTTCATGTGCCCAAGATGCATGATCCATCTTATTAGAGGGCTCCATGTCCTGGATTCCAATCACGACCTACCAGCGTCATGGACTCACGCCCACAGCCTCTCATGACCTCCAGTGACCACCATGGAGGCATGGAATGAAATAAGCTGTTGAGTTGGTTGGTAAACATACCAACGAGCTCGATGAGGCCAGTGAGGCTCAGGAGATGGGTACCAATATTTCCAGCAAAAGTCCAATTTGCAGGCCAATTTATAAAACTGCCCTAGAAGGGTAAGCTTCTAGGGAGGGGTCATTAGAGCACACAATTCAAAGAAGCAGGCTGGGCCGCTTCACCCATTTGAATGCCTTTTTTACCTCCTGCCTCCTGCCGGAGGAAAAAAGTTTGCCACGTCCCGCTGGGGGACCTGTGGCCGCAATGTTGCCGGGACCATGTGCACACCCTGGGCCACTCCCCCAGCCGCTGCCCACACAGGGACCTGTAGCTGGCCTGTGAGCACCCTGGGGGAAGGCCTTGTTCTGTTCCTGACTGCAGTTTTTTTAATAGCCACATTTTGCGATTTCATGCTGTTCCCAACTAGGGACCTGAATGTGCTGGCCAGTGAGGAAGCGAACCAGCAAGAGCATTTTCCCGCGGTGCTTTCTTAGCGCTGCCGCTTTGCTTAGAGCGTCTGTGCCCGGCCGGAAGGCACTTTGCCTTGCCCCACAGCTGTTCTCCCTGCCTGACTGCTGCTTATTGCAGGGCTGGGCTGTTGGCGGCCCTAATTCCTGTTCCAGCCAGCAAGGAGCAAAAGGCCTGGGGGGTGGGGGAGTGCACCCACTCCATCCCGCCTGTTCGGGAACCAACACCTGTTCACGCCTGTGCATGCTGATTCTACCCCGGTACAGAGAGCATTTGCTTGTTCCACCTCCCACAGGTTTTTTGCCCAAAGAAGCAGCCGAGAAGGGGGAGGGGGAGGGGGGAGGCGGAGGCGGAGGCGGAGGCGGAGGCCGCTTGGAAGAAAAGGTGAGCTTTTGGTTCTGGCTGGCCCATGCCACCATGGCTCAGCACTGCTCCAGTCCCCTGCAGCCCTGCCTCCTGCGACTGCTTTATGTGTTCTTAAAGAGACAGGACAGAAAGCAAGTGAGAAGGGTCCAATATTTTCACTTACCCCTCCAAAGTGACCGTTCTTTCTTACACTTCACTCCTTTGCCCCACGTTGGGTGTCAATTCTGTAACCGGGTTTTTCTTGGGTGCTGGCGAGGCACAGCTCCCCCTGGGAAAAGGCTGTGAGCTCTTGGCCTCCAACCTCTTAACGAATAAGCAGTGGGGCCACTGCAGGTGCACCGTATGCTCGTAAAAGTAAATCTCAGACCCAAGAAGTGTTGCAGAAAGGTGATTTTATTTAGGTAGAGAAAGAGAAGGAAAGGAGAAGAAGAGAAAGGCTTCCAAGAAGAGTGTGGAAGGGGATTTCAGAGGGGGAAATCCCAGAGGGGAAAGGGAGCTCCCACCGTCTGGGAGGGGATTCCAGAAAGCTGGCATGGGTGAAGGAGCAGGGGAAATTATCCCGGAGAAATTCCCACCTTCCCAAGTTCCTTTGGCCAATGAAAGGAGTTCCTTAGAACTTCCGCTGGAGTGATTGACCTTTAGTTTCTTCCCGTGCCAGCAAAATTCAAACATAAACTGTTGAATCTCCTGGATGGAGAGAGATGGGAGGGGGCATGGCCTTGGGAAATTCTTGCCCTTAAAACTATGCCTGCTCATGGACCCAGAAAGAGAACACATTCCCTCATTAGCCAACAATCCCTTACATTTCTTCCTATTTTATAGGCCCAAGAATAAACCCAAGGGTGTTCTAGGGTGAGTGTACAGACTTAAATAAATTTGTACAACAATTTTCTGAGAGAATAAGCAGACCATTGCCATGGAGTTTTCTATCTTGTGAGATCTAATGAAACTAACTTTCTACTTCAGAAACACTTTTCAGTTTTTGTGATGAAATCCCTTTGACCATTAACTTATCAAATCTTGGAGCTGATGGAAATTCTCCCACCCTAATCCACCCCAACTCTATTGTGTGAGCATCAGAGAAAACTTTTATATTTTCATCAGTTTTCATCTGTGTTTCTCCCTCCTAGCCTAAAAAATCCTCATAGGCCAATTAAATAAATCATGGTGAGAAACAGGAGCCTGGCAGCCACTGGGGTGGACAGAACGAGTTCGGAGTTCCTTCGAAGCTGTGCTTACAGAGCGTTGTCACGATTTGGCCTGTGTGGTGGTTCTTTGGAAGACTCCACTTACAAGATTGTCTTTATTTGACCTGTCTCAGAGCTCATTCAGTGTAAAAAGCCTTTTCCATGGAGCATTTGTCAAAAACAATTCAATGTAATTGTCTAACTTTGTAGCTACCCAAGGATAACTGTTGAGGCAGATAAGAGGCTAAGCAAAAAGCTTAAAAGGAAAAGCTGGGAATAAGATATCCATAGGGGCTTTTACAAATTCTAACATATTTCTGGGAATTTAGAAGACCGTGTACATGTATAGACATGTGTACATATCTAAGGCTGTGTATGTGCTCAGGAAAGACCTAAGAAGACCCTATGGATGACTTTGAGGCTCTGTGAAAGAAAAAAGTAAAGGCTAAGGAAGAGCTGTCAACTGGCTGGCTGAATGTTGAATGTGTGTCTCTGCATGCACACAGAATCCCTTGTCAAAGATTCAGAGACTTATTGGTTCAGGCCATTTAAAAAAAGTCTCAGTCTAATTATTAGCTTACCACTGAGCTAACTGGGCAAAAAATTTAGTGGTCACATGTAACAAAGAATACAGACTTTACAGAATTACTCCAGGAAAATTATAGCCAAAATATAAGAAGAAGTAGCAAACAACAAAATCTGGAGAGAGAGGAGAATCTGGTTTTCAGAATTGCCATATTATATTATTTGCAATGTTGAGTTTTCAAAAACAAAATAATTATGAAATATGCAAAGAAACAAGAAATTATAGCCCATATAAAGTTTAAAAAAAGCAATTAGTAGAAACTGTCCCTGAGAAAGCCTAGACATTAGATTTATTAAACATAAACTTTAAATCAGCTATTTTAATGTATTCAAAGAGGTAAAAGAAACCATATATAAATAACTAAAAGAAAGTATGAGTACAATGCCTCACCAAATAGAAAATATCAACAAAGAGATAGAAATTATAAAAAAGAACCAAATTCTGTAGAGGGAGGGGGTATAAAGGTAAAAATGGATATAAATGTATTTATCACTGAAATGTACACTTAAAAAATAGTAAAGACGGTGAATTTTTTTTTTTAGTTTTGAGACAGAGTCTTACTCTGTCACCCAGACTAGAGTGCAGTAGCGTGGTCATCACTCACTGCAGCCTGAACTGGGCTGAAGTGATCTTCCCACCTTAGCCTCCTGAGGAGCCGGGACTACAGGTGTCACCACCATGCCTGGCTAATTTTAAAATGTATCTGTAGAGTCATGGTCTTGCTTACACTGCCCAGGGTGCTCTTGAACACCTGGCCTTAAGTGAGCTTCCTGACTTGGCCTAGCAAAGTGCTAGGATTACAGGTGTGAGCCACTGTGTCCAGTCCCCCTACCCAAAAAAAAAATTATTTTAAAAAAAGAATTTGCCGAGGAGGGTGGAGGGTGTAAAAAAAAAAAAAGAATTTGCCAATCTGTAAGCTTTGTGAGATATAGTAGTAAATAGTTAAAAAGAAAAAAGAGAAAAAAAAATTTAAAAATCAGTGTAACCACCATATCAACAGACTAAAGAAGACAAATAACAATTATTTTAAAGATGCAGAAAAAGCATTTCACAATCAACATGCATTCATGGTTTTAAAAAACCAAACTCTCAAGAAACTGGTAATGAAGAGACTTTACTCAACCCAACAGTGAGAATCTACAAAAATCCTGTAGCTAACATGACACTTAATGGAGAAACGCTAAGTGCTTTTCTTCTCAGATGGGAACAAATCAAAGATGTCCTCTATTTAACATTGTATCGGAGATTCTAGCCGTGTGAAAAAATAAATAAAGGGTATTTCTCTGTTAGAGAATAAGAAATAAAGCTATTCACAGATGACATGGCTGTCTACGTAAGAAACTCCAAAGAATATCCAAAATTGTTTAGCAACATTACAGTATACAAAGTCAATATGTAAAAACTAATTGTGCTTCTATATATCACTGATGAAAAATTAGAAAATAAGATTTTTTAAAAGCACTTTAAATGGCACCATAAAATATTAAGTACTTTGGTATAAACCTAACAAAATATGTGCAAAATCTGTTTGCTGAAAACTATAACGCTAATAAAAGAAGTCAAAAAGATATATGTAAATGAAAAAATATGTTATGTTTGTGGATTAAAAGACTTACTGTGGTTAAGATATCATTTGTATCCCAAATAGATCTATAATTCAATGCAATCCCATATATTTACAAACAAGATTTTCTTCTCAAGGATCTAGAAATAGAAATTCCATTTGACCCAGCAATTCCATTACTGGATATACACCCAAAGAACTATAAATCGTTCTACTATAAAGACACATGCACACGTATGTTCATTGCAGCCCTGTGTACAATAGCAAAGACCTGGAACCAACCCAAATGCCCATCAATGATAGACTGGACAAAGAAAATATGGTACATATACACCATGGAATACTACGCAGGCATAAAAACGATGAGTTTATGTCCTTTGTAGGGACTTGGATGAATCTGGAAACCATCATTCTCAGCAAACTGACACAAGAACAGAAAGCCAAACACTGCATGTTCTCATAAGTGGGTGTTGAACAATGAGAACACATGGACTCAGGGAAAGGAGCATCACATACTGGGGGCAGTTGTGGGGGCAGGGGAGAGACAGTGGGGGGTGGAAGAGAGGGGAAGCTGGGGAGGGATAACATGGGGAGAAATGCCAGATATAGTATGCACCTAAAGTAAAATTTAAAAAAAATTAAAAACCATAAAAAAATAAAAATAAATAAATAAATAAATAAATAAAAAAGATTTTCTGTGGAAACCAAATTTATATGGAAAAACAAAGAAACTAAAATAGCCAAAACCCCGAAGTTGAAAGATTTACACTCTCTCAATTCAGAGTCCAGAGTGTACACCATTATGCAATGGAAAGCATTCATAGGATTTGTGCCTTCTAATTTCAAGACTTACTATATTGTTATAGCAATTAAGGTAGTATGGTGTTTGTAAAGGGTAGACACATAGATCAATGGAACATAACAGAGGTATGAATAAATCCATACTTACGTGAGTAGTTGGTTTTTGACAGATTTGGAAGGAAAATTCAATGGAGAAAGAATAATCTTTTAAATAAATAATCTTTCAAATAAATCTTTTAAATAAATATTTCTTTTAGAACAAACAGACAGTCTTATATTTCAAAATGAATCTTGAGCCAGGTACAGTGGCATATGCCTATAATCCCAGCTACTTGAGAGAGTGAGGCCAGAGGGTCACTTGAGCCCAGGAGTTTGAGTCTAGCCTGGGCAACATAGGAAGATCCCATTTTCTAAAAAAAAAAAGTTTTAATTTTTAGAAATGAACCTTGATTCACACTTCGTACTTTATACACAAATTAAAAAAGGCCCACAGGCATAAACGTAGAGCTGAAAATATTAAAATTTATAGAAAAAATATGTAAGAAAAATCCTTGTGAATGTGGGTTAGGCAAACATTCCTTAGACATGACATCAAAAATATGATTCATAGGAGGAAAAAAAATGACAAATTGGACTTCCTCTCTAAAAGACCTTATTAAGAAAATGGTCATCTAACTGTAGAATGGCATAAAATATTTGGAAAAACACTTATCTGATAAAGGACTTGTATCCAGAATATATAAAGAACTATCAAGATTCAATAATAAGAAAACAACCCTGTTTTAAAATGGGCAAAGATTTGAACAGATGCTACCAAAAAAGATATATGGATGGCAAATAAGCAGGTAAAAGATGATCCACAGCATTAGTCACTAGAGAAATGCCAGTGAAAACCACAATAAAATATCACTCTACCCTTATTAGAATTGCTAAAATCAACCAAACTGATAAAGTCAAAAGCTGATAAGGATGCAGAATACTTAGAACTCTTATACACTGCTGGTAGGAATGCAAATGGTATAAAATTTTGGAAAACTGTTTGCCAGTTTCTTATAAAATTAAATATACATTTACCTAGGCAAGCAGTTTACTTTTAGGCATTTACGCAAGAGAAATGAAAACTTACATTCATATAAAATATGTATATAAATGTTTATAACAACTTTATTCATAGTTGACAAAAATGAGAAATAATTCAGATGTCCATAAACATATAAATGTGTAAAAAAATATAGTTCCACAAAATGCACCTACCATTACTCAGTAATAAAAAAGAGATAAATTATGATGCTTACAACAACATAAATGAATCTCAATGCTAGGTCAAAAAAGCCAGACTCAAAAAGTTACATTTTGTATGACTCCATTTACATGACATTCTAGAAAAGGTAAAACTATAGAGATAGAAAACAGATCAGTAGCTGCCAGGGGCTGGAGATAGAAGTGGACCACAATGGAGCATAAAAGAATTTTACAGTGCAATGGAACTGTTGTATATCTTAAATATGGTTATGGTTACATGACTATCTATATGTATTTGTCAAAGCTCCTAGACCACTAAAAAGTGAATTTTACCAAATGTGAGTTTTTTTTGGTATCAGCAAATTGCTGATACCAGGATCCTCAAAACACATATTGGAAACCACTGGCATAATGCCAGTTGAGAAACTTTTAGATGACTGTTATAATCAGTGGAAAGTTAAGTCAATGAGTATGTCAGGCAGTGAGACCTGATTCTTGGCATGAATTCATGTACTATGGATATATCCATGAGGAAAATAGTGTCAACAACAAGCCAGGTAATAGGGTGCGGTCTTTATATTAATGAAGACAGTCCTTGTGTAGACATGTTTTGTTAAAACCAAGCCCATCTCCTGAATCATGGCCTGCAGCATAAGAGAATGCTCATCACCTAATGCAGACTTTTCAGCTCTCTGGCAAATCCATCTATCAGGTGGCTTCCAGCTGTTTTGCTGAATTTTTTTGTTGCCCCCCTACTAGGGATCAAGCCTAACACAAATTTCAAATAACTGGTCTATTTATAAAAAATAATCAGATTTTGAGAGCCTATCTTTTTCTGTGAGCAATATTAAACTTTTCCTCTTGTTGATGCTTCTGACATCCCCTCCCATGTCATTTCTGAGCAAATAAAGTGCAGATGACTTGGCTTGCCCCAGTTCTTAGAGAGGCTTAACTCTACCAGGGTGGGCAGCTAAACACTGCCAAGCATAAAACTAGAAGTTACTTCCCATCCTGATGGGAGGATTTTCATTTCTTCTGCTAATAAGGGGAATCTTTTGGAATCAAAGGGATATTTTTCTCTGATTATAAAAGGTGTCCTAGTCTGATTTGTGCTGCTATAACAGAAACCAGAGAGTAATTTATTAAAAAAAAATTTTTCTCACAGTTCTGGAGGCTGGGAAGTCCAAGATTCAGGGGCTAGCAGCTGGTGAGGGCCTTCCTGTTGTGTCATAACATAGCAAAAGGCATCATATGGGTGATAGACAGAGAGAGAGAGAAGGGGTCAAACTCATCCTTTTATAAGGAACCCACTGCAGAGATAACAAATCAATTTTTGAGATAATGCCATTAATGCATTAATGAGGGTACAGTCGTGATCTAATCAGCTCTTAAAGGTCCCACCTCTTAACACTGTTGCATTGAGGATTAAGTTTCCAACACATAAACTTTGGGGAATATATTCAAACTCTAGCAAAAGGGGTGCAACTGCTAAGGCTAACACTTTACAGGTTTTTCTTTGGCTCATTTTTGTCTTTTGATAAAGTTAATTTATAATTGTTAAATTATTAGAAATAAATTACAGATAATTTAGTAGGCCATGTGTTAGAAATAACCTATGGTAGCTTTAATTAAATGCATCATCTGTAGGTAATATATTCTTATATAATCCTATAGTCTTAATATCTAAGTTCTTCAAGTCCAGAGAATGGAACATTTTTTTTTAACAAACCTCCTATTGATAATATGTAAGGTGGTGAACACAGGACAAAATGGGAGCAGGGGAAGAGTGCAAACCAAAGGGAATAATCTTTTTGTTGTTGTTATTGTTTTCATATCCTCCACCAGAAAGTAAGCTCTAACATGGGGACTTTTGAAAAAGGTAACTTGGCAGAGAAGGGGAGGAAAGTGCTGTGGTCAGTGGTTGGCTTGGAAAATCTCAGCATCATCCTAGGCCCTGCAGTCTCCGTCATCTTAACAGGAACCACTAAATGTTATTGTCTCTGTCCAGCCTTGCTGATCTTGCCCTGCTCAGTTCCTTTTTCTTTTGCATCCTTGCCTTGCTAAAGCTCAGGTTCTTCACTAAACTACTGCCAGAGTGTCCCCATCAGTCTATCTTGTCTCTTTCTGTTCTACTCCACTGTCTACACTATCACCAAATTTATCTTTGTTCAGCCTGGCTGAACCTTCAGCAACTCCCCCTCACCCTCATAGGTGCATTGATGTGCCGCAGACTGGCACTTCAGACTCCCTTTGAAGGGTAGGTGCATCCTACCCTTCCCACCTCTCCTCATCTTCTCTCCTTTCTCACACTATGCTCCACCACTCTCCACCAAAGCCTTACTCTTTCCTGCATCTGTACCTCTCGTGCTGGACTCTGCTTGAAATTTCTTCTTCACTCTTGGCTTCTTACCACCATCCATCCTTTAAGGCCCAGCTCAAAGGACACCTCTTTTGTGAAGCTTTGGCTGATGCTCACAGCTAAGAGTGGATTCTCATAGTTCTTAACTGTTCTCTTGTGGTTTATATTCTTCTGTATGTTGTAATTATTGGTATATGTGGTGACTGCATTCACATATTTTTCCTTTTTACATTGTAAATTACTGGAAGGCAGGTTTTATATCTCACCCTCAATTGTACTTATACACCTCATGCCTTGCTCATGATAGACACACCATAGGTAGTAGTCGACTCAACACATGTGTATGAGTTTTGAATGGAAAAATGAATGAATACATCTGAAGTTGGGAATGGAAAAAAGGAAACCTAGGTGCTTTCTTATTGTAATCAAGGCAGCAAGGAACACAACTGGTGATAATTCAAGAAGCCCACATGGGAAGGGCAGGAGTTGGTACTACTTCTTAGCTTCGTCCTTCCAAAAGCTAAACAATTCCACACACCGTGACGTATGATGTTGTCATAATTGTGTATAGAGAAGTCTTATCCATGAGCATGTGCAAAGCAAAGAAGCCAAGCAGGAAGATGGTCTTCCAGTCTTAGAATAGTAGTAGAAAACTGTAACAAATAATTGTTGTATTATTTTTATTTAATATGTGAGAATTAGTTTTTTAAAAAATAGCAGTGGATTTACTGTCCAACAAAAGAGCTGAATCAATAATTGTAGATACTAGAATTATCTCAGTAAATATAAAATTATTTTCTCTCACCTCCTTCTCAGAGAACTTCATTTCTTGTTGTCTCTTGAGAATGGAGGGGAAAAACGTGTCCCAAAGCTGAAGGATACCTGTGTGAAAGTATCACAAGCACATCATGGCACTATCATGTGATACTGTTTTTATGAGAGGAGAGTCATAGAATAGGTAGAAATCCACCTATTGGGTACACCCCTTTAAACCAAACACATAAAGAAAATCTGCATCTACAAAGAGTTGTGAGGTAGTGAATAGTTGCTTGACAAAAGCACTCACCCTGGTCACCAAAAACAAATCCCTTTTCAGAAATACATCAGCCACATAAAGCAGAGTCTGCCTGTATTCATGATGCCGAGAGAGTGATGCATCTGGTCACTTGATGCCAATCTGGGCCACATGTGAAAAGACACTCTTTCTCCCTAGCCTATTTAAAAATCAGTAGATAATTTTGGAAGTATGACTATTTTTCCAGGTTGCCTTTTAAGGGATTTTCTTTCTAGTCCATCAAAAATGGGTTAGTGTGACTCATTAACACAGCTCCAAACGCAGTCAGAAAGCAAGAAACACCTTTCCGGTTTCTTAATCACTTCAATTTCCTAAAGCTGACTCTTTGCTTCTTCATTTTGGCAAGAATTTTGTCATTTTCTGGTTAATTTAAAAACATTTAAAAGACAATTCCCTTACTACTAGGCATATGGTAGGAACTTAATATATAAATGTTAAATGAATATAAAGTTTATTTTACTCCATGTACCAAGTCTTACTCACGGATTTGCCAAGTACAATAAACTATGAACATTGAGTAGCTAGAATGTGAGTACTTGAATTCTTTTTTCTTTTCCCGCAAAGTGCCTAGTACAGGACTCTGTGAACGCTATTCACACATGCACATCTGAATATGTGAGAACCTGCACATACACACGCAGACGTGCAGTCTTATTAGCTGTCGAGTTAGCTTAGAGGATCCTTGATTAATTAACTTTGAGGCTTATCTGTTATAGGTCTGACTGTTCTATTGTACCTGGAGAATAGCAATATTTTTATAGGAACCCAAGGGGAGGAAAATACCATCTATGCTGATTCTGATGGTTGCTTAGCATGTTATTTTATTTTTTAATTTATTTTTATTTTGTAGAGATGGGATCTCACTATGTTGCCCAGGCTACTCTTAGACTCCTGGCCTCAAGAGATCCTCCTACCTTGGCCTCCCAGAGTGCTGGGATTACAGGCAGAAGCCGTAATGCCTGGCCTGTGTATTTGGTTTTATATAGTTGTTATAATTGAATAATTGATTGGTCTGTGGTTGCTGAGTTGTATAAACAGATTTCTATCTAAAACTATCAATAAGTTATTCCAATACCATACTGCTGTTAACTGAAAACATCCCCCACTGTTCAGATGGTTTTGGTTTTTCTTTAAGTTATAATTTCCCCTCAGCCTGATCTGTTCTGATATTGTCTATTTTCTTTCAGTTCAAAGCTATGAGCAGACTTAAATTTTAACCATACACAAGGCAGTGGGAAATGAAGGTTTAAGGGTCAAGTGGAATCTATTAGTCTGTCACTTATGAGATGTAAGACCTTTGGCCTGTTACTCAACCTCTCAAACTTCACTTTTCTCAGCTATAAAATGAAGATAATAATGGTATACAGCTCTCAGAGTTGCTGTGAGGAATGTGTTAGAGAATGGGTGTGAAATAGCTGGTTCACAGTAGACCTAGAAAGCATTAGTTGTAGTTGATCTTCTTTCCTGGGATCTATAATCCAAACACCCACACAGTGCCCGTAGGGAGTTGCTCCTTAATGTCAACTTAAGAACATTTGCCACATAACCCAAAACATGTCCCCTCCATGGCCTGTGAGGCCCTGTGTGATCCAGTCCTTCCTCGCCAGCCTCTCACCTGCTGCCTTCCTCCCTTCACTTGATGCTTTTGAGCAAATTGGCCTCATCACTGTTCCCCCAACTCATCATGCGGCTTCCACCTGAGAGCCTTCTCAGAGCCTCTTGCCCCATCTAGATGTTAGAACACTCTCTACCCTGCCCTTCACCCGTGTGATCTCTTGTCAGCCTTCATTTATCACTTACACAGCAGGACTTTCTGTAACACCCCTCTCCAAGATTATGTCTCTTATGCTCTCACAGTAGCCAGTACTCTTTCTTTCTGATCTTGTTCTGTTACCCAGGCTAGAGTGCATTTGTGCCATTATAGCTCACTGTAACCTTGAACTGCTAGGCTCATGCGATCCTCCCATCTCAGCCACCCGAGTAGCTGAGACTGCAGATACACACCATCATATGCAGCTTTTTTTTTTTTTCAGTAGAGACAGTCTTGCTATGCTGCCCAGGCTGGTCTTGAACTCCTGGCCTCAAGTCAGTACACTTTCTTTATAATAGTTATCACATTCTTAATTATATATTGTACATAATTGTTATGGACTGAATTGTATCCCTCCAAAATTCATATGTGAAGCCCCCATCACCAGTACCTCAGTAAATTTATTTGAAGATAGGCTCTTTCAAGAAGTAGTTAAATTTAAGTAAAAATGAGGCCATCAGAGTGGACCCTGATTCAATCTGACTTGTGTCCTTATAAGAAGAGGAGATTAGGACACACAGAGAGAGACACCAGGGATGTGCATGCACAGAGAAAAGCCATGTGAGGACACTGCAAGAAGGTGGCCGTCTGCAAGCCAAGGAGAGGGGATCTCAAGAGAAATCAAACCTCCTGACACATTGATCATGAACTTCCAGCCACAGAACTGTGAGAAAATAAAATTCTGTGGTTTAAGCCACCCAGTCTGTGGTATTTTGTTACGGGAATCCTCACTGATTAATACATTTTGTAAGCCCTGTCTTCCTCCATTAGACTGTGAACTCCATAAGCACAGGGAATGGTCCATATTTTACCATCAAACTCTTAGCACATAGTTTAATGCCTGGCTCCAAGCAGCCAATATATTTTTGTTTAATTTATGAATGAAGGAATGAATGATGCAGGGCCATGTCAATTTTATGCTGAAAGCTCTGTGTGTTCTGGATTCTTCTCCTATAAAATTGACAGAAGACATGTTGAGTATTTATTTGGGGAAGGCAAGAACATTCTAGAAAGCAAATGTCAAGTTCTGCATAATTGAAAAGGTTCTGAAATGCATGACTTTTGTGCAGAATATGGGCAGCTTGGCAGCAAGAGCCCCACAGGTGTTCTCAGTGGTCTGCTATCCTTCCATGGGATGCAGTGCCCACAATAGCAAGGTGCAGTCGCACATCAGTGCTATGCTGTAGGGGTCCTACAGTTCCCCTCCAGTATCGTAGGATAACATCTCAGAACTGGGAATCTCAATGTGATGCTGGGTCCCAGGAATGTGCTATGGCCTCAAAGGACTGCCTGAATGAGTTCCAGGTTCAGACTTCCCATTTTACCAACACAAGGGTCTCAAGCTAGTTTTGGGGCCCACTGAAAAGCCAGATACCATCCAGGTATTCGTAAGAATTATCCTGATTGATGCAAGTTGACCCTCTAGGGAAATCTAAAGGTCCCCCAAGATGTACTTGGAGTTGCAGGACATCTGGGAGCCCACACATGTCTTTAGGTATATGGAAACTATGTGGTCACCTGATTTGAAGGACAAGAAAGTCCTTATCCCTCCCCCAACAGCACCTCTCTCCATTATTAGGTGGCCAAATGCCTAAAATCCCATCATTAACATGTCACTCTTTTAGGTCAGCATCACTATATCTGGTTGCCTCTTTTGTAAAATGAACCCCTGGCCCACCAACTGCTCAGTACTTTCAGTCATTAGCATATTATGAATTAGTTCACCAACTATTTTCTCCAGATGGGCTTGACCTAGCTTGAGTTAGAAGAGGGGAAAGAAGACAAAGACATCTATAGGGGAAACAGATCTTGAATATAAATCCTGCCAACTTCAGTTCCTCTAGGGTTCAGGTACTTTGACCACAGGCCATCCATATGCCTAGACCACTCGTGAATCATGTACTGGGATTCCAGTCCCCAAGGCACTGAGGAAGGGTACTGCCACAAAGCTGTGGCAGTTCTCCAGCTGTAGAAGGTAAGCAATGAAAAGGAATTTCCTTTATGTTGGTCCTTTGTTTCTTTTTCCCCATGGGCCTGTAAATGGTTAACCTTTCTAAACTGGAAGGAGAAGTTTTCTGCATCCTGTAAAGTTTGATTCCTGAAGGCAGATTTTTTTTTTTTAAAGCCAGCAAGTGTCAGATAATTGGAAGGGTGGAGTAACGCTGTAAACCACGACACACCTTTGTCAGGACTTGTTTGGAAGCAAAGAGTTGAAAGAAACAAGGTGGAAAGAAAGAGAAGAGAACATTTTTGAAAGATCACTCAGCTTTAACACACCTTGGCAGGGTCTGGATAAAAAAAAGTGAGCCCTGCAAATTTCCAGAAGAAAACACCAGTGGAAGAAAGAGAGAGGGGGATTTATTCAAAGTTGTTTTTAATTCCTTCAAAACCTCAAGCCAGGTAAGTAACAGGAAGACTGACCTTTCTCCCTTTCTCTGAGTCTTTGATTTAAGGTGTGTCATTTAGAAATTAAATGTTTATTGGAAAAAAGAAGATGAAGGTCTGTAGTTTCTAGCATTCTGGTTGATGTGATTAATTGGTTATAAAAGATGACTTTGGTGTGTGCATTCTGCTTAGGGTAGGTCTTTCAAAGGAAATAAGTGGGGAAAAGAAGGCTGGTTAAAATATACTGGGCTGTAGTGGCAAGATCATTCTGAATTGTTTTCAGTATTGTAAAATGACTTGTGTTGTTTTATTTAGAATATGATATGGGCTTAAAATCCCTTCTCTCCCAATCTCAATTTCCTCTTTCGCTATCTTGCTCTCCTCTTCCCTCTGTCTCTCTTTTCTCCACTGGACACAAGAGAACAACTCAGAGGTGAAGTTAAAGTATAGGTAAGGGGCCCTTCTAGAAGCAGCCCCTGTGCTGACTGGGCCTCTCTGATTAAGCTAGACATGGTAAACATTGCTCTTTACCATGCTTAAATTACCCTCTAATCTAAAGTAAAGTCTGATCTTTGAAATGATCTAATTAATCCTGCAATTTTCCAGGATCAAACATAGAGGGAGAAAAAAGAAGAAGAAAATTGTTTCCTGTATATATACTCTTATGGGTCAACTTGGGTTTCCCCCTGCCAAAAAAAAAATTCACTTTGAGATGAGAATTACCAGTTTAGATACCTAAATGGTCAAGGTTAACTGGTAACTGACAAATTATCACTTTATTTTTTGAACCTCTGGCACATGCCTTCTTTTGAGAAGCAGTTAATCAGTAGTCCAATAGTGGACTTGTTATATCTGTAAAATGTAGCGAGATTTTTAAAAGGTATTTATTTGAAAAGCAGAATGGTTTCTTCTTACCTCCATATGTTGTTCTCTCTTAGAGTTAAGGCACAGATCTGTCAGAGCTAACCTAAGACAGATGTCTATCCCCACAGATCTGTCAGAGCTAACCTAAGACAGATGTCTATCCCCACACAGACGCACTCCAGAGAATCATAGGGGTCCTGCTTTACTCTTAGGCTCTGCAAAACACCACATGAATCTGATCAGAGTTTACACAGGAACAATTAAAGTGACCAGAAACTTGCATAGAAACTTACCAGCCTGGGTAACATGGCAAAACCCTGACTCTACAAAACATAAAAAATTAGCCAAGCATGGTGATGCACACGCATACTTCCAGCTTCTCAGGAGGCTGAGGCAGGAGGATCACCTAAGCCCAGGAGGTCGAGGCTGCAGTGAGCCGTGATGGCACCACTGCACACTAGCCTGGGCAACAGAGCCAGATTCTCTTTTATAAAAGAATAGGAACTTTGGGAGGCCAAGGCTGGTGGATCACCTGAGGCCACCAGCCTGGCCAACATGGTGAAACCCTGTCTCTACTAAAAATATAAAAATCATCTGGGCATGGTAGTGTGTGCCTGTAATCCCAGCTACTTGGGAGGCTGAGGCAGGAGAATCACTCTAATCCAGGAGGTGGAGGTTGCAGTGAGCCGAGATTGTGGCACTGTACTTCATCCTGGGCTACAGAGCAAGACTTTGTCTCCAAAACAAAAATCAAAAAAAAAAAAAAGGAATAGGAAAAAAACTCCTTACATTGGTGAAACTGACCAGACCTAAGAACTATCTACCTTCTCAGATTATGAAAAACAAAAAGAAGTCTGTTCACATTGTTTCATTTGCCATTATTAATGGTGGCAGGACACAACTGTAAACAAACCAGCATAATCACAAAGCTGGTGCCCTATCCCACCTGCCCCCAGTCATGAAAATCCAGGATGCCAAATTTAGCAAGCAGCAAACCCATCTCCAGGGAGCTGTAGAGACAAAGACTCCAAGACAGTCAACTCCAGGGCATTGGCTTTCCTGGCATCAGACTGCTGGGCCCTTCTATGTTAACAGGTCAATAGCCAGTGGATGGTTTTCTAATACTTTGGCAATTTTGCTGTTGCTTTGTTTTAAAATTTAAAGTGTATAGAGATTGGAGTAATAGAAGCTATAAAAATACTTGCAATTCATTAGCAGAGTATAGAAACATTTGTTCCTAAAACAAAAAATAGAGAGAAAAACACTTAGCTTCTTTATTCTGTTATATCAAGAACAAAGTGTTTCATGTGTGATTACAATGAGATAATGTGATGGTTTAAATCCAAATGTGATGGTAAGCTGTTAACATGATGGTTTACTGTCACAAACGGTGGTTTGTGTGTGTGTATGTGTGTTGCAAGAGTGTCTGAATAGTTTTAGATCAATGTGACATCATTTAAATGGAAAGGAAAAAATGCATAAAAGTAGAAAAATGATTTAAAATTGTGCCTTCTTGCCTAGGAAAGTGACATGGGATCATTTTTACATCTTCAAAAAAACATTAGCTACAAAACAACCCAAAGCAACCCTTCAGAACTATGGGTGGAAATTAGTATAATTTTGGCATTGAGAGCTTGAATGATCTGCTTGTCCTTAGTTCTAGTGAAGTGGCCCAAATATCTGAGAAGTTAAAAATTACATTATTTGACAGTGCTTCCATTAAGTAGGACTTTTGGAAGATAAACGCACTGGTGAATCCTGCTGGGGTAGGCAGGCTCAGGCACATACCTGGGCAGGAAACGTCTTTTCCTAATGCTACAGTTTTAAAAACTATCAGCACTTAAAATGTGAAAAAAGGAAGTCCTGGGACTATACTGTAGGTCCTATGGGAAGACACTAGTCCAGGGTTGTGGCCCAAGCCATCGTTCTCCACTTAATATAACTCACTTATAGAAAGTTTCCTCTTATATTTGGTTTAAAAGAATCAGTCTCCCAACACCTCCCTGACACCTCAGATTGGCAGTGGAACACACAGACATTGGGGTGGCTTCAGATTGAGAGAGAGGCATCTATCCGTACCTGCCTAGAGCAGGTTCTATACACAGGGTACCTTCCAATGAGGAGCTTCCAAGCTCTGAAGGAGGGCATCTGATTTCTAAGGAGGTCAGCACTTCATGCACTCTGGAAGTTGGGAAACCCTTGGCTTTTTACTGCAGAATCAAGGCTTTTTCATTGGGATTCAGGGAAAAGATGGAGGGCCCAGAAATGACTGCTATTTTTCTGGGCAGACAGCGTCTGCCTCTGTAGCCCAGGCTGGAGTGCAGTGGTGCAATCTCGGCTCACTATAACCTCCGCCTCCTGGGTTCAAGTGATTCTTCAGCGTCAGCCTCCTGAGTAGCTGGGACTACAGGCACATGCCACCATGCCCAGCTAATTTTTCTATTTTTAGTAGAGAAGGGGTTTCATCATATTGGCCAGGCTGGTCTCAAACTCCTGATGATCCACCCTCCTCAGCCTCCCAAAGTGCTGGGATTACAGGCGTGAGCCACCACGCCGGTGACCATACTCTTAGCAAACAGAGTCATGATCCATCTGCCTAAGTGGCTGCAAGTGGAACCCATCCAACCAATCCCAAATGTATAGCTGCCAGCAGCAACTTTCGCTGAAAGATCAAAATAAGCAATAACTTGTGGGAAGTAAAAGATTCCGTGGATTGTTATAAACAGTTCATTTCAGGATGATATTTCATATCTATTCAGGTACCATCTAGAAAGCTATGAAAGTCACCTCCCTATTGATTGCCAGGGGCATTTAAAGGTTTTATCTCCCCAAATGCCTCCCAGTCCACAGCTAAATTTCTATTTTTTAAAAAGAAGGTCAGGGAAGGGTTTCAGAGCTATTAAAGGTAATTAATGCTTAAACAAAGGATTGCAAAGAAGGTGTCCAGTTGCACGTAGGTTTGCATGACATAAGTCATACGGGTTATAGCTGGAATGCAGAGACAGTCACTGGCCAGATTTGTCCTTGCAATGAGGCTAGAATCCTTTGTTAAGCTGTGTATGGAGCCCCTCCTCTGGGCTCCAGGAAACATACCTATGAAGACATTCTGTGGCTTCTCAGATCCAGCTAGGATATTTTCATGATGCCTCATTCCTTGCCTCAAGCTGTGTTTGAGAAACACCAATGAGCAAGAAGTTGGCACATTTACCAGGCTCTGAAGCTAACTGTACCGATCTTGGTTATTTCACCAAGTCATTGATCAGTTGGTCTCATTTGGTCTTGGTTTTCATCAGGGAAGTCACTCAGAGCTACATTATGACTTTCATGGTCCCTAGACACTTTCGCCTTTTTGGGCCCCTTCCTCCATCAAAAAAATTTTAAAATTCTGTTTTACAACTGCATTGGTATAAAGAAGGACTTAATCCAGATTAGATTCTGTTCATTTTTCCTTCTGATTTTAAAAGAAATTAAAACATTTTGTGGGCTCCAAAATTGCTGTGGGCTTAGGCACTGTGCCCACTTTGCCTACTGAGTAAGTCAAGCCTGAAGGCACTAGGCAGAGACTGGAAGGAGAGCTCTTCAAGCAAGGGGTACCTGGCAGAAGCAGTGTGCCTCAGCATTCCAGAATCCAGTGTGAACTACAACCAAAAGATAAACTGGGAGGAAGAGAAAGTTAGAGGAGGAGAGAGAACCACAGGGAAAGTCAGATTTCAGGTTCTTTCAGAACATGGTGCCAGGCAGCACAGCAAGAAGAGCCTAGTTGGGACAGGACCCTTGCTATGCATTCCTGTGTGTTTAAGACTTGAGCCCTCATCCCTATCACACTTTAGCATCAGCCCTGCCTCATACCATCCTTGCTCAGGGACACAGTGGACAAGATCGCACTGATTTCTTTTTCAGAAGCAGAGTAAGAGTGAAGGGAGAACACAGATAATACACACAAATATATATTTTCCTACATCTCTCTATAGATTCTGCAGGCCTCCTTCAACTGTTTTTCATTCTTATGTCTGCAGATAAGCATGTGAGAGCCGATTATAGTGAATGTTTCATACTTTGAAAAGAGTAAAGTTCCATACAAGTATGACAAATATAATTATTTTATCCTGATTTAAATCCATCAAGTACCATTCTTATGTCCAGACTCTTAAATAATGAAGCATGAATGTCTCATATAGAACATTGAACATTATGGGAGACATTAAAATGAATTAGTTGGTAGCATTAAGTGGCTTGATAGACCCCCATCAGCTATTTATTACCATGGCAAAGAATGGAGGTTTTATAGTCAAAAGTCAGGACACCCCATCTTGATGCTCAGCAAGGGGCAGGCTGATCAACTAGATGCTGAAAAATAAGATCCCAGCACAAAGAAATAGAATCCAAAGTGGAACTATTAAATTACTCTCTATTATACTTGTGATAAGAAATGGGAATGACCCTTGTAAAAAATATGCACATGAAAGAATTATGCTTTAAATTCTTGAAATCATGTTTTTGGTTATCAGCTTGAAGAGTAGGGACCTATACTTACCAAAAACAATGGCGGCTGTGCACAGTGGCTCACGCCTGTAATCCCAACACTTGGGGAGGCTGAGGTGGGTGGATCATCTGATGTTGGGAGTTCAAGACCAGCCTGGCCAACATGGCAAAACCCCATCTCTGCTAAAAATACAAACTTAGCCTGGCGTGGTGGCGCATGCCTGTAATCCCAGCTACTCAGGAGGCTGAGGCAGGAGAATCGCTTGAACCCAGGAAGCAGAGGTTGTGGTGAGCTGAGAACGTGTCAGTGCACTCCAGCCTGGGCAACAAGAGCAAAACTCCATCTCAAAAAAAAAAAAAAAAAAGAAAGAAAGAAAGAAAAGAAAACAATGGTAAGTATGGCTATCATGGTTTCTAACTTTTCTTACAGGTGGCTATGGTATGGATGTAACCAAGAAAAACAAACATGATGGTACTGAAGTCACTGAAAGAAGTAAGAGCATTGGAATTTTTTACATGCTTTATTATAAAAGTAATAAAAATTTGGAAACAGAATAAGTAATTCATTAATAATTCTACCATAACCACTATGTCATGTTTAAATCTGTTCCTAAATGGACTTTAACCCTTCTGATAAGATAGATCTTGTTGATTTTTATGTGAAAAGATGTCCTGTTTTTTCTTCAATGATGAAGGTTGTCATTTCCATGTAGTTTTCATAACCTTCATTTTTAATAATTCATAGCATTCTACTAAATGAATTTGCCATACTTTATTTAACCATTTCCAATTTTAGGGGTACAGGGCAACAGAAATCTAAATAACATCCTAGTTATTGCAGAGACAAAGTTGAAATAAAACTAATATTATAGTTGACATCTACACTGAAAATTGAAAACAGATACATTTATTCTGTGAAACTACCCAATAAAAAATTAAGAGACATTTAAACTGTCCCCCTAGCAACTCTAAATTAGGAAACTTTTTCACTTATTCTGTGACTTTCATATATCTCCAATAAAAAAAAAATTTCTGGCTCCATAGACATGAAACTTTTGGTTAGGAAACAATTTATTTTTATGTGTCAAAGAATCCCAAAGTTCTATACAATGAGAGGTTTAGTGAAAACTCAAGGACTCTTATTCAAATCAAGCTGCAACTGTACTCTGGAAAACCATTTCCTTTTATGTGCTGTTTCTGGCATGTCCATAACCACATGTTCTTGCTAGGACAACCAAACTTATTAACAAAATGCAGTATGAAGAACAGTGTGAATGAGAGTCACATGGGATGGAGCAGGTGTCAGCAGCACAGCTGAAAGGCGCACAAAATGATCCTGCACCACCTTCCTTTACTCTTTTCTCCTTTCACCACCTTCCCCACACATATATGCCAATGCCTGCCACACTCACACACACACATGCACACATACACACATGCATGCAAGCACGCACACTGGAAACCTGCTTTTAAAGGACAGAGACCCCAGATAGGTAGGTGCTCCTGTATACCCACCAGAGACAGAGGTAGTGGTGAGGGCCACAGTCAGAGGATGTGATGGATTCACCATCACTCAGATCAACAGGAACTAAATTTCAGAGGCCAAGGGACTGGTTCTTCAAGTCTATCTGTGATGTGACTGGATCGCTGATTTTGCAAAACCCCAAATGTGACTTACCAGGAGCCCCCTTCCTTCCCACAATTCCCCACATTCAGAGGCTGCCCTAAAGACATTAGAACGAATCATCATGTTGTTGAACACCTCCAAATTCATGAAGAAGTACACAGTGAAGTCAGTCAGGGTGTTGGTCTCAGCTGGACTGAGATACCATGGGGAAGGAGCAATGCAGAGAAACAGAGCAACTTGAGACAAGAGGGCCTGGTCTTCCTTCAACTTCAGATCAGGCCTGGACTGGATCTAATTGTCCAAGGAGAGACATCAACACCAAAACAACTCATGTTTCAAATCAGTGGGTAACTTGTTTTGGCTCCAAAGAGATATAGACTTATTTTCCAAGCACATTAAACCCATTGTTGTTGCTCATATCTTTTTGCACAGTGAATCAGATCCCAAACTTTAAAGCACGAGCATAGAAAAATCAATGCTGAACCTAATTTAATATGCTGATCCAATGACAGAGCTTAGACCTTGCCAAGATACAGAGGTGTTACACAAGATCTTATCTTTTCTTTGTCTTTTTCTAGTTGTCACTGAAACAGTAACCACAAGACTTACATCTTTACCACCAAGTAAGTAACTACCTCAATAGCTTTCTTCTCAGGAGGTCACATTTGAAGGACCCCACACCTGTAACCTTTTCCATGAGAGCTCCAAATCTTTTGAAATCTTTCTTAACAGCTATATTGACATTAATTTCTAGACAACAGAATTCACCAGTTCCAAGTGTATACTTCAGTGATTGTTAGTGTATTTACCAAGTTATGCAGCCATGATTACAATCTAATTTTAGAAGATTTCCATGGCTCCTCAAAAATAAGTGACCATTAGCAGTTATTCCTCATTTTCCCTCCTCACTCCCCAGCCCCTGGAAACCACAAATCTACTGTCTCTGTAGATTTGCCTATTCCAGATGCTAAAATATTGGAAATCTTGTCTAAGCTGAGCAGGGATTGGGGGGCCACCGGTCAAGCTTCTGGTTGAGGCCACTTTTTTCCAGGAGCTCCTATCATTCCTATAATATTGATCTGAGCCCAAAAGCTACCCCTCCCCCACCTTCAGGGAGCCTAGTTCCCTGGGGATGGGGAGAGCCCACCCATCAGCAGGTGAAGCCAGAGCAGTGATGGGCTGCCAGGTGGAAGGCCAGCAACACGAGCTGCCACGCACCCCTCCAGCACTTCTAGTGGCTGCCATGCCTGGGCGCTGACCAGGCACTCGTAAAAAGCAAGCCCAACCAGGTCCTGGACTCAAGGAGCTTTCATTGCTCAGCCTTTTCTAATATTTAAAATTTCCTAATACGCAACTTGCTATATTCCATCCAGGGGACTTTTCTTTTAAATCAGGTGGAATAGTCACTCTAGATATTTGTATCAAAAAACAACAGCAACAAAATTGGAGCATGGCAGCTTGCATCTTATAATGTAGGTGGGAAAGGGACCCAAACTAAGAAGGTGCTGGTGAAAAATCAGGGAAGGCTTCCACAGGGTGGGTGACAAGGGGACCCTCTGGCCTGACTTCACCCTGAAATTGTCACCTGCTTTTGTTCCTGGCAGAAGGCGGGACCAGCAATGGCTATGCTAAAACAGGCTCTCTTGGCGGAGGGAGTCGTCTGGAGAAACAAAGCCTGACTCATGGCAGCAGCGGCTACATAAACTCAAGTGAGTGCCTACTGTTGCCAGTGGTCAGGGAAGAACGAGGACAAAGAGACACCAAGAAAGTTCTGCAGAGGACACAGGGCATTCACGATTTGGAATCAGTGCACAAGAGGGACAATTACAATCACCTGTCATCCATTCCAAATGCCCCAAAGAGTTATCTAAATAACACACAGCCATTGGGCGGCAGGGGTGGAGAATGGGGGTACAAATTCTAAATCATCAGCATTTGAAGCCTACTTAAAATCAGATCCATTTTCATTAAGTCCACAATATAAGTTACTATTAATTAAGAAGACTTCATTGGTAGGTTGCTATTTCCCCACTAAATCACTCTGTTTAAGCCATCTCTTTAGAGAAGGATGTGCACGCCTGAAGGTTTACAATTTGAATTAACAACAACAACAAAAGAAACTTAATGATTGGGTTACTGTGCTAAGGGAAGCTGGTGACATGTTATCCTACACCCTGCAAGGTTCCACTGGGCAAGCATCCAACACAGGCCTGTTGTTCCCAGTGAGGCACTCTTTCAAACTAAAACAAAAGAAAGCAAAGCAAGGCAAAACCAAACAAAAACAAGAAGCACCCAGATAGCTCCTGAAACCATTCAAAATACTTAGAAGTGAAACTAAAAAGGAAGCCCCAAGACATAAGAACAGCCAGGTTGACCAAAAGAAACACCTGCCCCTACCTGTTGAGGCACACTTCCACACTGGATTATATTCTAGTCCATCCAAGCAGTGTCTACGGGAAAAATCCTGCCAAATCCTTTCCATTTCCATGCATGATAACCATGCATAGGAAGAGACGTCCCCGGCCAATAATTCCACCCTTCCATCTCTTAACAGCTGGGGGAATGCTGAGGCAGCCGCTTTTCAACTGTGCCCTCCCGAAGGCCCTCCCTGAGTGTACTTGGTTAATATAGTTGGGTCACAGTAGCCATTTGGTTCACCTCTCTGCCAAAGCACTGTGAGAACTTATGCTTTTCCCCTCTTGCAGGTGGAAGCACACGAGGCCATGCCTCCACCTCTAGTTACAGGAGGGCTCACTCACCTGCCTCCACTCTGCCGAACTCCCCAGGCTCGACCTTTGAAAGGAAAACTCACGTTACCCGCCATGCATACGAAGGTATCAGTTCCACTAACCGTACAAGAAGACTGTTCTCTTCTACAAGCAACTTCACTCATTCTTTGAAGATTTACATACTGGCCACCTGGCTCTGCCCCTCACCTTTCTTTCTACTCCTTCATTTTTTTTCTGGGGTCTGGTGTGGTGGCTCACGCCTCTAATCCCAGCATTTTGGGAGGCCAAGGCGGGTGGATCACGAGGTCAGGAGATCAAGGCCATCCTGGCTAACACAGTGAAACTCCGTCTCTACTAAAAATACAACAAATTAGCCAGGCATGGTGGTATACACCTGTAGTCCCAGCTACTTGGGAGACTGAGGCAGGAGAATTGCTTGAACCCAGGAGGCTGAGGTTGCAGTGAGCCAAGATCATGCCACCACACTCCAGCCTGGGTGACAGAGCGAGACTCCGTCTCAAAAAAGAAAGTGCACTTAAACTCATTTCTGTTATGAACTTCCATTACTTGAAGACTTCATTCATTCATTCACTGCCTCATTCATTCATTCATTCACCCATTTAGTTACTTTTCCAACTAGTATTTTATCCAATACCTGTTATGTGTTTAACACTGTGTAGAATGCCTTGATGAATGCTTAAATGAATCAGACATGGATCTTGTCTTCAGGATCTATAGTCCAATAGACATGTTAAGACGACAGATAAAATACAACTATGCAAAGTAGATGGGGATTATCATTTTCAACTGAGGAAATCAGGGAAAACTCTATGGAGGAGGTGACATTTGAGCTGGGCCCTCATGATGAGTAAGAGTTTGATACCCAGAGATGGAGAGATGGGGCTGTCCAGGGTGTGGGAGCAGCAGCATAAGCAAAGACAGCCAGGAGAGCCCAGAGCTTAAGTGGGAAATTCAGTGGTACTTACGTGCAAAAGGTTTGAGGGACTCAGATTCAGTGATGGGATAAGATGTTTAGACTTATTCCATATACAATGGGAAGCCACAGAGATTTTTCAGCAAAACAATCATATTTGAGGTCCAGGACTAGAACTCTGGAAGCCATGTGTTGGAAAAATTGGTGAGAAAGAGACTGAACACAGTGACAAGTTAAAAGGAAATCCTCATCCTCATACAGTCATCCAGAGAAGGGACATTTTGACTGGGACCAGGTTTGTAACTGGTGCTGAGGAGCTACAGGTGAAAGGTATCTCCGAGGTGAAATTGACAGGTTTGGCAATTGATTAAATGTAAGGAAAAGGCTTTACACACAGGTGGGTTCTTGGTGGTGCCAACAACTGAAACAGGGAATCCAGATGGAGGACTCCACTTGATGAATCCAGCCAATTTCATCCTGAAGTACAGCCACTTGCCCAGCTCTCTGGTGAGGGTAGCAAGCAGGCAGTAGGTGATGCTGGACTTGAGTTTAGGGAAGAAGTCAGGGCCCAGATACCCAGGTGGAAGCCATTCACAAAGCAATGTTAGAGGAAATCAGAAGAGTAAGGGAATTTGCCAAGGAAGAGAGTATAAAAACTGAAGGAAGCAAATAAAGGTGAAGTGGAGGGAAGAAGGAGAAAGAAGAGCCAGATAACAGAGAGAGAAGGAAGAGTCTTTTAGGGACGTGGGGAGACCGGGAGCATGCAGCAACGCTGAAGTCAACACAAGAGAGTGCTCAGGGTCAAGAAGGAGTCGTAGACACCTGGGTTCCATTACTAAGGTTCCTGACATACCTGGTGATCTGCAGAAGCAGTTTTAGTGGGAAACCGACAAGCCAGGCAACCAAGGAGTTTAATGGTGAGAAGAGATGGGTAGTGGTGCTGAAGAAGCAGGATTAAGGCCCAGACACTCTAGTGAATGATTACAGCCAGCCGGCATCCCATACCCACAGCAGACTCCCTCCTGTGGCTGCAGGACCAGAGCTGCCGGGCCATTGGAAAGCTCCAAATCCAGGTGAGGTAGATTGAATCATCACAGTGCTTTCTGATGTCAGGCCTGAGCAGGGATTTGTATCTTCATTTTAACTGGGTCCACGTTTGGGACAAGTCTCACAGGGTCAGAGAGGTCGCTGGTGCTGAGGGCAGGTTACTTGCTCAGGGCAGGTCACTTGCTCTAGCACAGGCACAGGGCAAGCCCAGTGGAAGAAGTGAACAAAAACGAAAGAAATGAAAACCTCCTGCTCTCCTTTGTTCATCCCTGTCTCATCTGAAGTAGGTCCTTGACCAGAGTGAAGAGTTGCTACCAGGGCCATGATGTGTCGTCTTTACATCATGAGCCTGGCTCCTTTGAAATGCATGCTGAAGAGCACACCTCATCCCCTCCTGAAACACCGAGGGCTGTGGAGGTCCAGAAAGAAGTAACAGGCACTACTTCCCCCTTTTGGAAGCTTTATGGGCCTAAGAAGCCATTTGTTCTAAGTGTTTTATCCCCTCTCTAGGGAGCTCCAGTGGCAACTCTTCTCCGGAGTATCCTCGGAAGGAATTTGGTATGTCCTCTCCTTGTTTTCTAAAGAAATGGTCAAACGAGGCACTAGGAAAATGCCTGGGGGAGATGAAATGGCAGGAGTAGGGGACATCATGAGCTAAATGGATTCTTCTTAAAGGAGTTTGACCTCTGCTGACCTATTTTTCCCTTGCTCTTTATCCTGAAGCATATTAAGGGGACTGTCAGCCACATTAACTTGCTGTCATAAGCCTTTGCTCATGGCACTATAGAAATGGTAAGCTGGCTCAGGCTTGAATGGATAAGCCCCTAAGGCCAAACAGTAATTGTAGGAATTCTTCTTTCCATGAGATGCACAGAGACCTCCCAACAAGGCAGACCAGCGAGTAGAACACACAAATGCCAGGCATCCCAGCACCTTCACTATTTCTTGCTTTCAAGGGCACTGTATATGCTTCATGAACCCCTAGGCTGTGTCTTCGCTTGGCCTTAAGTTTTTGATCCATGTTCTTGGAATCTCGCTATGCATATAAATTAATACTATGATCATTGATTATACAGTGATTATAATTTTATGTATTTGCTTACAGTGGGGGAAACCATGACACTCAAATAAGTAATCAAAGGGAAGACTTGGGAGCTTTTTGATACATTTGATCAGTGTAGTCAGCCAGTCCAAATGGATCATGCTCCCCAGCAGATTACCTTAGCTAACTTAACACTCTAAATGTTAGCTCACTTAACATTCGTTTAGCTAATTTAACATCATAAATGTACTACGGCATTAGAAAACATTCTCTGCTGTTGCTAGTCGGTCATCATTTATTAAGCAACTGCTATACAGAAAAGCCCCTATCTGGATTTAGACACACTATGGAAGTAACCCCTCCCCAAATATATCTGCCTCCATGTCAAAAGTATTTAGCATGCCACCTCTTATATATGCCTAAAATTGCATTTCTTTGTTTCTCAGCCTCTTCTTCAACCAGAGGACGGAGTCAAACTCGAGGTGAGTGCTGTCACTGGGTTCAGTCCAATTCATTCAACAAGTATATTCTGAGCAGCTAATGTGTGTCCAGCCTTGAGCCAGGGGGTGTAAGGGGTACAGAAGAATAAGCAAGACATGCTTTCTGCCTTCAAGGAGCTTCGAGTATCCTGGGAATCTTCCACTGGCTCTATTAGGAGGGGGCAGGGTAGCTTTTGACAGTAATCTAAGAAGCACATAGAGGCAGGAATCAAAACACATAATAACAATGTGGGGCATCATTTGTTTTGCTGTGGATCATCTGATGATGCAGATACCACATCTGCTTTCACTTCTGGTCTCCTGGTTGACTTTAACAAAATATGCTTTAATTGCCTTTACACATCAAAAGATGAGCAAAGTCTCCCTAACCTTTTTTTTTCAAAATTTGTCTAGGAGATAAACGGCTGCATGACAGTTTTGTGATCTCATCATCTAGACAATGATATAGGAAAGAAATGTTGTCCTGGGAGAAGCAGCCCTTGCTAAGCTTTGGGCAGGGTGGGGGCAGTATGTTAGGGCTGGTGAAGGCAGAATTCTTCGCAATGACCCACCTAGACTTCCTGTGGGCCTTATTATCATGAATAACTTGGAAGTTAGGAGTATGCCAACCACCCACAACCTTAGGTTAATAGTTGAAAGATGCAAACTGTCCACCTGAAGCTAACTAATAATGTTAAGCTACCAACTTCTGCCCTTCCCATCTCTAAAGAGGCCAAAATGGCAAGTAAACACTCTGGCTTTTAGAATCTATTGCCAATGCCTGAGATCATGGAGGCAGGATAGAACCTTGGTTCTGGCAACTGTGAGGTGGGTGATGGGGAAAGGGTTGACCATTGTTGATTGTACTGGAACCTCCTTGCTCAGCCTGGGATTTTATTAGAACATCTCCAGCTGCCTGGGAGGTGTGCAGTTGGCAGGGTGGGGAATTGTTGGAGATGGGGTGGTCTTCCTTTTTAAGCAGCACTTGTCTTGGGCACACCTAGATTTCCTGTTTCCAGAACTCAGAAATCTCAGAGCAGCCTAAAGAGTCATGTGCTTCTAAGAGTTCAGTGTCAGCGATTGTGATCTAAGCTCCTTCGTTCACACCTTTCTCCATCTCTTCCCTTGTACAGAGAGCGAAATTCAAGTTCGACTGCAGAGTGCATCCCCATCTACCCGATGTAAGTGATCATGATCTTGCTGAAAAGAAAGGGTCCAGAAATTCAGGGCTAATGCTGTGTGTGTGTGTCCACGCATGCATGTGTGTGCATGCAATCATAAAACGTCTGTAAGGGATTTCTGTGAATTGGACCCTGGGCCAGGTGCTGAGGTTAAGCTGCTGAGTAAACCGTGGTTCCTGCTGCATAATAGTTCACAGACTAATAGGGAGACAGTAAGTCAACCAACCATCACAACTCAGTGTGGTGAGGGAGCAGGGAGGAGCAGCGCCACTGTAGCCCAGGGAGATCAGGTCAAAGAGGCCTTCCCGGGTTAAGTGTTACCTGAAAGGAAACTGAGGAGTGGGTCAGTTAGGCTTAGAGGGATGAGCCTGCATGAGACATCAAAGGAACAGTTCAGAGCAAGGACACAATGGGATAGCTGAAGATTAGAGAAGGGTCAGTAGTAGAGTATAAGAGTTTGAAGTTTATCTCAAATGCCAGAGACCCCCTAGTCTCTGTCTATTGAATATGTTAGATACCTGTTGTTCTTGCTAGAGGTATTTGACATTTTGAAATGAGCTTAACTTTTAGGACAGCAGCCAAGTACAAGGAGTAGGAGAAGAAAGAGCAGGGTCAGTGGCTCAGGACAGAGATGGGGGCTGTCCAGAGAGCTCAGTACCTAGGGTTGTGGAATCTGACTACAGGCCTGACACCTTCTCACCTGAGTCCTTCTAGGCTTAGGGGCAGCAGGGCGAAGAGAGTGGGGGCTGAGAGTTTCTTCAGCGTACATTGTCTGCAAACCTGTGTCTCTTCTCATGCACTACCCATGCATGATGCCTCCCACCTCTCCTGCTTCCCTGCTTCCTGCGTGGGAGTCACAGGGAACTTGCTCCATTTTCCACCTTGCTACAGATTAAATCAGTCAGACAGACTTGAAATTAAATCCCACATGAACACAGCATAATGTTTAGGAGTTATGGGCCACAAATTCCTTTTGATATCCCAGGCATACAAGGTCAGGGACCCAACATCTGATGCATCCTGCACAGGGGGAATGAGACTACTGTTAAAGCGTCTGTTTGAAGGGACCTGGTTCTCTAACCACCTGATTCTAGATGATAGTGTCTTCCAGCCACGGAATCATTCTTGTGATGTTTCATGAGATCTAATTAGGACATATCTCCCAAGCACCTTGACCTCGTTGTGAGAGTCAGAAGATTTATGAAGCTGTTAATATGACAAAGTACCAAGTTGATAAGTGCTATTCATTGGTAAAATGTGAATATTATAAAGCCAAGCAAAAAGTCCCAATGTGTGAAGCAGATGCCATTCTCCCAAGTAGTCAGAATGCCACAAATGTTCCCCGAACTGCACAGGGACTCAGGAAAGAAGCCTGGACTTAACAGAAACATCTGTGGATTCTTTTACAGGGGACAGAATTGGATGATGTTAAGCGTTTGCTCAAGGGGAGTCGATCGGCAAGCGTAAGCCCTACCCGGAATTCCTCCAACACACTCCCCATCCCCAAGAAAGGCACTGTGGAGACCAAAATTGTGACAGCGAGCTCCCAGTCAGGTAAGTCTGACAGCCCAGGCTGCAGAAGAGTGTGAGAAACAAACTTACATGTCCAAACCAGGCTGGAAATGGTAGACTGATAACTCAGAGAGGCGGGGTTTGAGATAGAAGTCCTTTTAACCCAAGGGATGACAGGGTAGAGGATATGGCCAGTATATAATTTCTTAAAAATTGGTCTTTGGTTTCCACAGTAGGAAGGTCAGTAGTCCTACCTAAATATGGTAGTCTATATAATAATTTGTAAGGGGATAATCCCAAGTCTTTCCTTGGGGCTGCTCTAATCCTTAGGAGTGCTATTGGGAGATATTAAAGGCATTTTAGTTTTTAAGATTAGTTTAGTAATATGCTTTTTGAGAATTTGATTTATTCTGCTTTTCCAGAGGAAGGGGAATACCAAGGGGCGTGGTAATTCCATTTAATGTGTAAACTTTCCATAATTCCCCTTAGCACTCTGGGGGTAAACTGGCTCCCATTGTCTAAATTAATATTTTTTACCAGGCCAAATCTAAGTATAATTTGTTTTAAGATTATTTTTGGCCAGGCACAGTGGCTCACGCCTGTAATCCCAGCATTTTGGGAGGCCAGGGTAGGCAGATTACCTGAGGTCAGGAGTTTGAGACCAGCCTGGCCAACATGGTGAAACCCAGTCTCTACTAAAAATGCAAAAATTAGCCGGGCATGGTGGCAGGTGCCTGTAATCCAGCTACTCAGGAGGCTGAGGCAGGAGAATCATTTGAATCTGGGAGGCAGAGATTGTAGTGAGCTGAGATCGCCCTACTGCACTCCAGCCTGGGGGACAAGAGCGAGACATTGTCTCAAAAAAAAAAGATGATTTTTACCACATTCCCAATGGTGGCAGTTGGAAGGGGAAGGCCTGCACCCAGCTGGAGAGGTGGTTTACCATTACAAGCAGATACTTTAGTCTCCCTATTTTGGGCATTTCTGTAAAATCTACTTGAATGCTCTGAAATGGCCTTAACCCAGGAGGTCTTCCTCCAGTAGTCTGTTTCTAACTACCTTTTTGTTTATTCTCTGGCAGGTTACACAACACCCACACACTTGTTTAGCAAGGGTATAAATCCCTATAAACCCATACTTTTTGAGGATTGTATCACACATGGTCTGGAGACCCCAACAACTTCCCTTATGCAGTATGGGTTTGCTTATAATTTCTCTCCCATCAGGGTGCACCTACCTCCCATCCTCAGTTTGAGTGGCCCCCATCTTGCCCAGCTCTTCCTCCTCTTCTTTAGAAAATTGGGGTTTTAATATCACCTTAGGGATATTTGGGATTAGGTTAAACAATCTACCTTCTTCCTCCAGGGAGGCTTGCTTAGCGCCTTTATCCGAAAGCCTGTTCCCTACAGCTTCTATGTGTTTTCTTTCTGGGGGTCATTTACATGAACTATGGCTGTCTCTGCTAGAAGCAAGAGGCTTTTTACAACTTGTTTGATCAGTTCCCCATGTACCAATTCTTTCCCCCTGCTGTTTATTAGGCCTTGCTCTGTCCAGATCTTTTTAAAGATATATACTACTTCATAGGCATATTTGGAATTAGTATATATAGTGCCTTTTTGGCCTTCTAGGAGCTTTAGGGCCTGGTTAAGAGCATGTAAATTACAGATTTGCGCTGACAATTATTGGGTAATCTTTTTTTTCGCATAAGGGTTGATTGTTTCCATTAATGATAGCATAGCCATTGTGTTTTTTACCATTTATTACTTGGGATGACCAATTTACAGTCTCATCCTATCATGTGGTGGGGTGGTTTAACTTTAGTTTGATATTAAGGCCTGGTTTAACTTTAGTTTGATATTCTATGATGTCTAAACAGTTATGGTTTGATGCCTCTTTATTCTCTTCTCCTTTTCTTAAGAAACTGGCTGTATTCAAGCAAATATATGCTGTCAAGACTAAATTATCTTTTTCTAATAATATGGCTTTATATATTAAATTTTGGGAATTAGTTAACCATTTTCCAGCGCTTTGATTTAATATATTCCTGACCTAATATGGGGTGCTCACTAACAGGGCCCTGCCGAAGATTAGCTTCTGGCTCCTCTCTATGAGCAGGGCCGTGGCAGCCACCGCCCACCTGCACCTTTGCCCCCCCTTTCTCCCGCCTTCCATAGCTCTCTCTCTTTCTCTGTCTCTCTCTCTTCCTCCTGTGCTCTCTCCCTTTTACATTATCTTTCTCCCCTAGTTTCACCTTCTGTGTCTCTCTCTAATCTCTGTCTTTTCCAGTCTTTCTCACTTTTTTCTTTTTTTATCTCTCTCTCTCTCTCTCTCTCTCTGTCATCCCCTGTTTTCTCTTTTCCCTCACACTTTCTCTGGGCACCAGTACATTCTCCATGTTAAGTAACAGCTTACTTACATTAGCTCTCTCATACTGTCTACCTTTATCTCGGCTGTTCGCTTTGGCTCTGTGGCTCCTGCTGCCCCTACACCCGTAACTGCACAGCTGGCTCTCCCTTGCCTTCAGGGTCAGCAGCTTAACTCTCTCTCTCTGGGCGCCAGTGTGAGCCGTTCCATGGCTCCCCCTCTGTCCGTCTGCAAGATGGACAGCTTTGGCTTTCTCTCTCTCTTCTTCCAAATTCTTTTCTCACTTTTTATAAAAACCTTCTGAGCTTCCCTCAGTAATTCCTTAATTGGTTTTTTATTCCATCCATCAATTTTTTTTTTTTTTTTGCAATTTCTTAGTAATATCAGGCCAGCTTTTAATCACAAAATTAACCTTTAAAAGGCCTTGCCCTACTGGGTCCTCTGGATCTAATCCTGAATGTTTTTTTGTTTGTTTGTTTGGTTTTTTATCCCTGAGCTTCTGCAGAAACACAGAGGGAGTCTCCTCTTTTTCTTGTTGGATCTTGAATGCTTTAGAGACATTCTGTGTCCTTGGAGTGGACTCTTTAATCTCTTTAATTATTCATTCCCTTAGGTCGTGCATTTGGGCCAATCTTTGGGGTTATTGTTATTCCATCTGGGATTTGCATTTGGGAATTTCTGCTCAGCTGGCAGGACTCCTTGCCTGAGGATGCTGTCTCTTCCAAATGCTCATGGCTGCCCTTTTAATTATTCCCCCCCCCTCTTCGCCAATAAACAGAATATTTGTGATTGACATCATCTTAGCCCAAGTACAAAAATTGGGTCCTAAAAATTGATCTAGCTGCTTTGCTAAACTGAGGGGATTTTCCAAGAGTGGCCTTATTTCCTGTTTAAAATTCCTAACCTCAGAACTTGTTAGAGGCACACTCACAAATCCAACTCCTCCCTGTCCCAGAAGGACTTCTTTAAAAGGGTACATATTAGACATCTGCTGTTTAGAAGGAATAGGGAAATTCTCAATGTCCTTCTTACATTGTTCTCTTTCCTCAAGTTTGGATAAGGATTTTAGGGAGCATTGGGTTTAGCTTCTCTATGACCCCCAGATTCCTCCTCCTTCAGCCTTCTTTTTGCCCCCTGATCTTCCTCTCCTCTACTTTGTGAGATGTAAGGTGGAGGCAAGCGTGTTAGGGGATCCCAGGGCTTTTTATTGAGCAAGGGCTTTTTACTATGCTTTTTTTCTTCTTTCAGTGGGAGCATGGGGGTTAATTTACTAATTTAACAAAGACCATAACCCATCTCCTCTTGTGAGGAAGGGGTTTTATTATTCACATAGAGAATTAAAGCTTGGCACACCCAATCCTCATTCGAGCCAAACTTAGGCCAAAAGACCAAAGGCTGACAAATAGGCTCTTTGGGCCAGATAAAACGATAATACTTTACCATTTTTTGCTTTTCCTTGTCCCTGGTTTGAGGGTTGTCCCTTAAAAACCTGCAGCATTTTGTCTAATGGACTCTTTGGGAGAATGTTAGAAGGGGTCTTTTTAGTTTCCTCTTGTGTTGGATAGGGGCTTTAGGAGATTTTTTAGGGTTGTCTTGCTGCATTTTGTTGCAGCCCATAATGCATTGCAATCCTAGTTGGCTTAGGGGTTCTTCAAGTATTGACTTATGACCTAAGTAGCTGGGCAAACTGAAAAGAACAGACAAAATGAGCTATTTTGCAGTCTAGTAAACTTTTATCTTAGACTAAACTTCTTTGGTTTGAGTGGGGGAAACTAAGAGCAGGGGACGCTGGCAGGGAAGGGAGAAGCCGATAAGTAGGCATTAGCGATCCAAGCAAGGGCCTAGTATATGCTGTTTCTTCTGTAGTTTGCTGACCTAAGCTAATTTAAGGCACTTTGTCTTGGAAATGGACCACTGTATACATTATTTCTTTCAGGAGGGAAGGGAACAAGGTGGCAGATCTATCCTGACTTGGGGGATTCAACCACACTTTGGCAGGCCTTTCAGGCTTTGTCAGAGACCTTGCAAAGCGCTGAGCATCTGCTCTTCAAGCAGTGAAAAATGTGGGCTGTACCTATCCTACCCCTCACTGGTCACCCATTCCACATACTTGCTATAGCCCAGCCCTAAATCCTAGAGATTCTTTCCCAGGAGAGTATGTTGGCCAGGTTCCCCCAAATGAAGAATATTGGGGAAATTTGTAGCGTTTTCATTCATTTATTCAATGACTATTTATTAAATGTCTCCTCTATGCCAAGCACCAGGCATTGAGGAAAAGCAATGGACAATAGAGACACAGTCACTGCCCTTGTGGACAGTGGGTCTCTGAAGGAAGTCAGAAAACCAACATGTCCCAGTTGAGTAGGATGAGTTATTGTTCAGTTGTTCCATATTATGTAGCCCCAAGTGCAAGGTAGGTTCTATGGGAGGCAGAAATATAAATTAGCAGAGCCATGGAAGGAGATGAGGGAAAGAGCCAGATCTGCTATGATAGGAAACTTCCCTCCCATTCATTACGGGAGAAAAGCCTAGAGATTGTGATCTTTCTTGTTTTCACCCTAAAACCAAAACCTAGGGCACATTCTGACCTGCATGGCTGGCTCCCTCTCACAGGCAAATAAGCAGAACTGGCCCCAAATATGAAAAAGCATGAAAATCTCCTCTTGGGGGCACAGTGTTCCTTGTGTCTGGCTGGTACATAGGAATGCTTAAAGAGGGTGGAACCAGAGAAGGCTCCCATGCATGCAGTGTGGCCCAAGACCAAGGGCTCCCCTGCCCAGGCATGTACCCTGCAATGGCCATGGTGCCTGGAATTCTACTGAAAGAGGTTCACTTTGGGGTCTTATTTGTTGCTCCTGAGAGAACTGTTCCCTCTGTATCTTTGAAGATGGAGGAGTTGGCAATAGGTGGAGAGGAAGACCATTGGTGGGACAGCCCACCAGGAGATGGGGAGCCAGGTTTAGAAGGAGAAATGGGTGGACCCCACAGCGAAATCTGGCAACCTTAAATTTTACCAGGAGCCAGGAAAAATTTCTAATCCACGAGATAATGTTTTCACCAGCTCTGAGATTTCAGATGGAAACTGCCTCAGGTTCCTGGACTGAGAAAATTCCTGAAATGTGGGAACTTCAATGCCCAAACCAGGAAAACCCCAGCAAAATGAGATGACCAGGTTTCCCAGCAGGGAGTGTTGACTTGTCTCTCACCTGGGGTGTGTGCACCTGTCTGTTTTCAGTGTCAGGCACCTACGATGCAACAATCCTGGATGCCAACCTTCCCTCCCATGTGTGGTCCTCCACCTTGCCTGCAGGGTCCTCCATGGGGACCTATCACAACAACATGACAACACAGAGCTCGTCCCTCCTCAACACCAATGCCTACTCTGCAGGATCAGGTACATGGTGGGCAGCCCACACCCCTTCTCACCCCTGAACTTGGCATGTCTTTATCCTGGAGCTGAATCACCCCCGGAATGTTTGCCATTCTCAGGGCCTCCTGGAGAGGCCTTCTGTGGCCAAACATCCCAAGAGATTGCCCCTGGAACTTCAGTTCGATTCAATCTAGAAGGTGTAGGCCGGGTGCAGTGGCTCATGCCTGTGATCCCAACACTTTGGGAGGCCAAGGCAGGTAGATTATGAGGTCGGGAGTTCAAGACCAGCCTGGCCAAGAGAGTGAAACCTTGTCTCTACTAAAAAAAAATACAAACAAACAAACAAAAAAACCTAGAAGGTGTTTCTTCCAATGTGTCCCCTTTAGAATATATAGCACAATGTATCAGGAAAAATGGAAAGAACACTGAAAAGGGATGTAGGATACCTAGTTTCATTTCATATGAATTGATTGTGGGATCTTGAATAAGTCATTTGACTTCTCTGAGCTTCCAGGACCATCTCTGTAAAATGGGGTCACTCACAAGAGAGCCTTTGGCTGGACCCACTGTCCACTCCAGGTCTGATTGACCTGAGATCACCTACTGGCTGTGACTCAAGGTGCAGTGCAGGCTAGTGTTTGATTCTGTGCTGCAAGGCAAGAGTCTGTTTTTCCTAAAAACAAAAATTTACCAAAATATAAAAACCCAATCCTGGCATTTCTTCTGGTGCTTCCATGATACGCGAATCTCTGTCCCTTCTGGACCAGATGTCCCTCTCATCAGCCTTCCTCCTTGCCCCTGCAGTCTTTGGAGTTCCAAATAACATGGCATCCTGCTCACCCACTTTGCACCCCGGACTCAGCACATCCTCCTCAGGTCAGTGTCACCATCTTGAGATGCCTTTTCTAGGCTATTTGCATAAAAATGTTAGAATGCTTTGCCCAAGAGCATGAAAGACTTTCTCCATGCATATTGCAGCCCAGAAGCAGAGGCCACGGGGCTACACAGAGCCTGCCCTCAACCACAGGGAGAACTCAGACCCCAAGTGAAAGGTCTCAGGCGAGGGGACACGAGCCCACACAGACATGCGTATTCTAAGGTGGTGCCTTTACTTTCTGGAAGAGTTGGAGGATTGGAAAGGCAGGGTCTAACTGAATCATAGTGTAGGACATTTTCAGGGTAAAGGCATTGTTAATTTAGAAGGATTTTATTTCAGATCTTTTTAAGAAAAGTAGTAGTTCGTTGAGTAACTACTTTCAGATCTTTCTATAAATATAGCACATAGTTTGTCGGAGTAACTACATTGGGGTAAATAATGTTACTGCTTAGCTTCCAATGCAAACATGCAACAATTTAAAAGAAATATTTATTTGCTATGTTTTCACATACATCTTAAGAGCCTATATGTAAATGTTACCAGCCTACATCTTTTCTTTTTAAAGGAGTCTGCCTTCTCCCTGTGACATTGTGACAAATGTCATGATGTGGGCCTTGTTTGTTTGCTTGACTGATACAGTTGCAAGTACAAGTTTTGCATTCAGATTTTCAGTACCTTCCTCTGATTGATTAGAGGCTCACCAAATCCAGAAGACATTGACTACATGTTTTATTTTTTCTGCCTTTGCTATTTTGCTTTGCAAAGTCCTGATAAAACCGGGTCCCAAGGCTGATACCAAATCCTTGATCTTGTGCCCCAAATACTAGATAGGCTGGAACAACAGAAGCTGCTGGCCAGGAGGAATAAGCTTCTGCACATTGTTGAAAACAAACAATCAAATAAACAAGGAGCCTTGGAAATCATAGTTGAGGTGGGGGAGTTTTGTGTGTTTGTGTCAGGAGAAGGAAGGGCTAACGGGAATACTAGGAGTTTGCCAAGTTAGTGCCTCTCAGCACCCAAGGTATCTGTGTCCATATCCCACATTTACAGTTCCCACACTGTGCACCAAGGCACCCCAGGGTGTCAGAGGAAACAGGGAACCCCTACAATATTTTTAAATTTTGAGAGATCTGTCAGCAACATCTGTCAGACCCTGTATGAACTACTGCTTTTAAGTTGCATGTACCTAACTATGTGACAAGTGGAATTATTAGTAATTTTTGGCCTGGGGTAGGTAGGTGGGGGGCATTAACAAAATTACTGTGTTACAAAGAGTATGGAAACTGAGGAAGTTTGGGAATCTCTGTCGTCAGTAAAAGCATTGATCACAAAAGTTGTTTAGGGACTCTGGGGGGGGCCATCTTAAGCCAGGGCACATCCCCTGTGCACCCTGTACTCACCTGCCCTCCGTTGCTTTCACAGTATTTGGCATGCAGAACAATCTGGCCCCCAGCTCGACTACCCTGTCCCATGGCACCACCACTACTTCCACAGGTCAGTAGGCTAGGGTTGGAGCTTAGGGGCTGGGAAGTGACACTTCTTTGCAGCTACAACTCACTGAATTAAAAGACCCAAAATGTCCCTGAAAATCAGTCGACCTTTCCCCACCAAAGAAACAGCACCCCCTGCCCTTACCTGGAGATGTCAATCTTGATCATTAGCTGGCTCAGACATGAGTCAAGCACACAGGGAAGGCTGTCCTGTCAACAGCATCACCTTGTGAGGTATCACTTGTATGTTCCTGTGTCTCTCACAGCCAAACTGGTCAGATTGGTGGTCTTGCCAGCTCACTGCTATCCTTGACAGCCCACTGTCACTGCAAATCAATCATCTGGTTGATTTTATGGTGCACCCCTTACAGGTTGCTGCTGCTGTGCAAATCTGGGGGTGGGTGGGGACACCAAACCTAGGTCATCCTTTGTCCCCAACTTACCTGCTACTTCATTGGAGGAGAAAGTCTAACACACATGAGACAATGAGAGGCTCTATAGGACAATGGGAATAAGTGATAGGCTGTGCAGAGCAGGTGTTAAGGGCTGTAGGAGTTCAGGAGGGAAGGACAGGCATGAGGTCTAGGAGGACTTCCTGGAGGTGGCCAGAAGGATGAAGAGGACTATACCCAAGAACGTTCCATCTAAACCCTCATTGCTCTCCCCCATGGCTGGAGAGAGTTGATTCATCATCTGCTGCTCGCTGGAGGGTTCGGGGGCCTCTCTCTGACAGAGCTGACCAGGCTTCTCCTGAGTCACCTGGAACCACCCTCCCATGCTGACCCAGTTTCCTTTCTTGCAGCGTATGGGGTGAAGAAAAACATGCCCCAGAGCCCTGCGGCTGTGAACACTGGCGTTTCCACCTCTGCTGGTGAGTGCTGCTCCCAGCTGCCAGGGGTCAGACTGGTGCACAGAGAGGATTACTCTGCAGTACACACGGTATACTGGACAAGGAAATAGGACCCATGATTGGTCTTAGGCCTACAAATGCAACTTGCCCCAAGGGCCTCTTGGATATTTCCATGAGTAAATAAAGGTGAACGTCCTATCTGAAGGAGACAGGAAGCTCCACCTCCATATCTGCCTTGGGCCAAGCACTTGCACGTTAGCCACTGACCTTTTCTGGAAGCCACTGGCCTTAACCTGTTATATGCAGTCCATAGAACCCTCAGAAGCTGTTGGCACCCTCCCTACTTTCTACAGAATCTATATCAACTTTGTCCACATAATTCAGCTTCCCTTGTTCTAATCCTGGAGTGTGTTGCCTCCCGTTCGACAATTCATTTACTGGAAAGCCTTTACTGAGCACCTTCTTTGTGTCAGATGGACACTGTTCTAAGTGCTGACAGTACAGCAGTAAACACGACAGGATAGATTCCTGCCTTCACTAAGCTGACATTAGTGGTGGAGGCAGATGACAAACACATGAAGTATGCAAGATAATTACAGAAAAGGACACAGATTTTTAAGGACAGCAGTAAGTGATGTTGTAGAGACAGGAATGTGTGTATGAGGGTGAAGTGCTTTAGATGGGGTGGTCAGGAAAAGTCTCCCCCAAGAAGGCAACACTTAAGACTTAGAGAATAAAAATGAACCCAACTGACTAGGGAGAATTTTACACATTCAATAAAGATCCTATAATCTCCAGGAGGGGAGGCAGCCCCATAAGCCAGCCATCCAGAGCTTCTTATATTGACCCAAACCCTTGGTGGCCAGGCCCAGCCAGGCACAGAGGGTGTCCTTGGTCCTCAAGATGCTTCATAGTAACCACTGTCAGCAAGAACAGGAGACTCTCATACACACCTGCTAATTTAACCACCCCACCCCCACTTCTTTTCTTCTCCTTCCTCTTCTTTCTCCCCCTCTCCCGGCACATGTCCTTCCTTCTGCCCTATTTTCTTCCTCCCTAGCCTGCACCACAAGCATGCAGAGTGATGACCTTTTGCACAAGGACTGCAAGTTCCTGATCCTAGAGAAAGACAACACACCTGCCAAGAAGGAGATGGAGCTGCTGATCATGACCAAGGACAGTGGGAAGGTCTTTACGGCCTCACCAGCCAGCATCACAAGTGCGTCAGAGCCTGTGTGACTTGGGTTTCAGAAGAAAGGCAAATAGTGTAGGAGACCAAATGTCCTAGCAAGGTGATTTGAGACCCTGTGAGTCAGGAAACCACAGCCATCCCATTCTAATGAAAAGCACCTGTCTGAATAGCATGTTCCAGGTCTTCCTTGAATGCAGATGAGCTGAGAAAATTCAGGCAAAGAGCTCTCAGAGAGGCATTTGGGCGACAGCAAGTCTAACCACAAACACAGATCAGGGAAGAGGAACCCCAGAAAAGAGGGGCTCTTCTTATCAGGCTAACCTTAACCTTCCTAAGCAGGGTAGTGGGCAGGGGCAGGGGGGGAACGTGGGACAGAATTCAGAGGCTGAGAAGAAAATATGCCAGGTTATAATGGGTTCTGTGCACAGCTTCTTTTTCAGAAGACACCCTAAAGAAAGAAAAGCAAGCTGCCTACAATGCTGACTCAGGCCTAAAAGCTGAAGCTAATGGTAAGAACAAATATGATTGTTGTCCACCTTGACTTCAGCCAGGCCACATTTCATTTACTTGTCTTTGAAGACCTTGCTAATCAAAGTGTGGTGCATGGGCCAGTAGCATCGGCCACACCTGGGAGCATGTTAGAAAAGCAGGATCTCAGCTTTAGCTCAGATGGACTGTGTCAGAAGCTGCATTTTAACAAGCTTCCTAGGTGATTCACGTGTGCACACTATTGAAGCAAAAGCCTGCCTCTGCTATGTCTACAATGGTATTTACTCATTTATCTCTATCATCTTCAGAACTAATAGAAAAATGCTTTTCAAAGCACTTGTTAGCTTTATTTTCTTTTCTTCCCAAATATCTGCATTCTTTGTCCGATAACCACGTTTCTTCACAACGCCCTGTAGGACTCTCTCCAAATCCCTGATTTCAGGGAGGTCAGTAAAGGGAGGAAAATGTTAAGTCATAGAACACTTTTAAATAAATGTAAATTACATAAGTTATCACTTTAACAAGGTGAGAGGTTGGAACATGACTCTTTAAGTCTTTAAAGTTAGCAGTTCCTGACATTTTAGGGGTAGGTCTAGGGCTGTGGAATCAAAAGATCCTTTTCAGAATCTGATGAAAGGTAAGAACAAATTGGCCAGTAAATTCCACACATGCCTACAAACATTTAACTTTCTTCCTTTTTCTTTATTTATTATTATTATTTTTTGAGACAGAGTCTTGTTCTGTTGCCCAGGCTGGAGTGCAGTGGCACAGTCTTGGCTCACTGCAACCTCTGCCTCCCAGGTTCAAAGGATTCTCCTGCCTCCATCTCCCAAGTAGCTGGGACTACAGGTGCATACCACCACATCTGGCTAATTTTTTTGTATTTTTAGTAGAGACAGGGTTTCACTATGTTGGCCAGGCTGGTCTCAAACTCCTGACCTCGTGATCTGCCTGCCTCAGCCTCCCAAAGTGCTGGGATTACAGGCGTGAGCCACCGTGCCCAGCCTAAACATTCAACTTTCAAATAGCATCACAGACTCAGGAACAATCCTCCTCCAAGCTTGGCCTTCTCATTCCCAATTCCTTCCACCCCAGGTCAGGAACTTGGTGTTCAGAGTCCCTTAACCAAGAAGTCAGAGTCATTTCTCACAACCACACTTATTTTTTTTTTTTTTTTTTTTATAAAGACGGGGTTTCACCATGTTGGTCAGGCTGGTCTTGAACTCTGGACCTCAGGTGATCCGCCCACCTTGGCCTCCAAAGTGCTTGGATTACAGGCGTGAGCCACCACGCCCGGCCACAACCACACTTATTGTTTGAATCCAAATGGCACCTGTAACCTGGTCTTCCAAAAATGTTTTGAGGTGTAAAGGTTTAAGGTCATAAGAGAATTAAAACATGGTGCTTTCTTCCACCATTAATTGTTTGTAAGCCGTGTCTTCATGGATGCAATTACTGCAAATATCAGATTAGTGAGGACTGAGCTGCTGGATGTTACTGCACGTCATTGTTCTGCAAAGCGTCTGGGGGTGTTCTTTACTTAAATCCCTACCCAGAATCAACATGAGGGGCATTCTGTGGGCTCCTCCAGTTTACTGTTTATTTATTTATTTTTAACGTGAAAACAAGTTTCTTAAGAAAGTAAGCCAGTCTCAGTGGCTCACGCCTGTAATCCCAGCACTTTGGGAGGCCAAGGTGGGTGGATCATGAGGTTAGGAGATCGAGACAAGCCTGGCCAACATGGTGAAACCCCATCTCTACTAAAAATACAAAAATTAGCCTGGTGTGGTGGTGGGCACCTGTAGTCCCAGCTACTCGAGAGGCTGAGGCAGGAGAATCACTTGAACCCGGTTGCAGTGAGCCAAGATCGCACCATTGCACTCCAGCCTGGGCGACAGAGCGAGACTCTGTCTCAAAAAAAAAAAAAAAAAGAAAGTAAAGGAATAAAAAAATGGCTACTCCATAGGCAGAGCAGCCAGCTCCTCCAGTTTAAAAGCTCAGGTCAAAACCTGTGTTTGTCCTTTCAGGAGACCTGACGACTGTGTCCACAAAGGGCAAGACCAGCACTGCAGGTGGGTGAGAACAGCGAACCCTGCAGTAAAAGGATCCATTGGGGCTGTTTACGGCTAATGCACCAGATGACAGTCCCTTGCTTGGAAGCAGTGCAAAGAAGTCACCAGACTCTAAAGAGTTTCCCTAAAGGCTCAGAAGGGAGCAGGGTAGGGAGCAGGGGAGTGGCAGGCTATGGGTCAGAAGTGACTGCAGAAGGAGCTTAGCTCAGGGGATGGAGCTAACAAACCCCCCCTCTACCCTAATTAACACTTGCTAATTAGGTTGTCCCCCAACACCACAGGGCGACTGACTGTGTCTTTACACAGCAGCTCAAGATGAGACTACACCATGCATGCCTCCAGCCCCTCAGCTTTTCCTCATTTCCTCCCACTGCCTTGTGATAGAAGCAGGTCCTTACCACCCCATTTTAGAGAACTAAAAACACTTTTCATTATAAAAAATTGTTTTAATTTACTGGGGACCCATGAAGTGCTGAGTTTAATTCTAGATACTGTGAGCATTGCAAAGAAAGCACTGTGTGAACTGAGGCATGGAGATGGGAATGCTTAAGGTTTGGGCCCAGTAAGGTGCAGATCAATGTCATATTTATAATAAAGATGTTTAAGCCTCGTGCTGTGCTGCTGACTCTGCTAACTATTTTACATGCCTTGTCTCATTTCATTCAACAACCTTCCAGGAAGTAGGCAATCTTTTAACGCCATGTTATAAAGGTGAAGTGACCTCAGGGTCACACAGCTGGAGTTCGGGATTGCCAGACTTCTGGTCAGCACCAGCCAGGCCCTGTGCTCAGTCCAGGAGCCAGCCCTGTCCCGCGTGGAACAGCACAGGAACTTGAAAGCCCCCAGCACAGTCACTCAGGCCAGAAGATCACCAAAAGTCAGAGAATCTGGATGGAAAAGGGCAGGAGCTACTTGCATTTGCTTCATTTTCCCTGTCCTTCCACAGATATCCACAGCTATGGCAGCGGTGGTGGCGGTGGCCACGGAGGAGGTGGAGGTGTTGGTGGTGCTGGTGGCGGCCCGTGGGGAGCGGCACCAGCCTGGTGCCCCTGCAGCTCCTGCTGCAGCTGGTGGAAGTGGCTCCTGGGCCTGCTGCTCACCTGGCTGCTGCTCCTGGGGCTGCTCTTCGGCCTCATTGCTCTGGGTATGTGGCAAAGGCAGCAGGGCAACCTGTGTGGTAAGAGGCAGGCTGGCCACACTGCCTGTCAGAAGGGCAGGAATCTGTGAGTGGGCCCAGATGTTAGGGGGCAAGGGGACCTGAACGCATCGGTATAGACCCCTGTTACCATAGATGAGGAAGCTGAGGCCCCAGGAGATACCTGGCCAAGGGCACACTGCCACTTAGTGGTGGAGCTGAATTTGGATGGAGCACCTGATGCCCAGCCCCCACCCTCGCTGTACCTGTAGGCCCCGCTCTAAGCACCTGGCTGCCCTTAGTAACAACGTCAGGACTTTCTTAGCCTTTTTGCTTTTTGTTGTTTCCAAGCAGCCCTATCTAGTTCTATCAGCTCTCACACCACCTTCCAGGGAGAGTGAGGACAAGCTTTGTCACACAGCTCAGATGAGAAGACTGACTCCCAGGCCAGGTTTCTTTAAGGCTCTGCTGTGACGCTGAGCAGCTAATCCTGCTGGTGGCCACGGCAGATTGTCTCTGCATGAGTATTCCAGTGTGAAGAAGCCACCACAGGCCCCAGTGCCCTGTGTCAGGCTCCCTACAAGGAGCGAGTGTGTGGAAGGGGGAAGGATGGGGCCCTCGGTGACTCAGTCTGTGTCCATTTGTTGCAGCGGAGGAGGTGAGAAGGCTGAAGGCCCGTGTGGACGAGCTGGAGAGGATCAGAAGCAGCAAGCTGTCCTACGCGGATAAGCTGGCGAGAGACAGCAAGGACCGCCCCCAGGGCATAGCACCTGCAGTAGGAGCAGATCTGGACAAAATTGGGCTGGACAGCGAAAGCCAGGAGGCGCTCTGGTTGTTCGTGAGGAAAAAACTAATGACAGAACAGGAAAATGGTGAGAGCATCGCCGGGCACAGGGCCAGCTCCCCTGAGTCCCTTTCTCCTTTGCATCTGTGTGACATGTGTGCATGTACTATGAGCGCCATCATCCAGCCCACTCTCAGCCTCTCTCCTCCTCCGATCCTCTCAATAGCCCTGAGAGGTAGGTGGGGCCAAGACTGTGGTCCCACTTTATTTCTGGGAAAACTGAGTTCTGGAAAACAGAATTGCCCAAGATCATTGGACTAGACAAATTTAGAATCTGATCTCTAGCTTTGCCTCACTTTCTTCCTCTCATACCATGATCCCCTTATTGTGTGTGTGTGAGGGACATGAAGATGTGAAGCTGACTCAGGATTTCCTTTCTCTTGCAGGAAATCTCCGAGGAAGCCCTGGCCCTAAAGGTATTGCCGTGGATTGAGCCTTGTCCCTGCCTTCATTTCCTGCAGTTGGAAGCGAGTTTTCTGGGTGGATTAGAAACCTTTTTCTTTTTTCTAAATGGAAGAAGAATAGCTGAATGATCTTGTGGTATCTGTTGGGAGGACTGAGAATTGGTTTTAGAGTCAGAATGTCTTAGATAAGGCAGCATCTAAGAAAAGCCCAGCAATGAGCTCAAGTGACATAGACAGACTGGGAGGGACTCACACCGAACGGTGCCTCACCTTGAAATACAGTTTAAGTCTTGTCAAATGGTTTTAAAATGCAAGGCAGAATATGGCCTTTGAGTTGTTGCCCCCGTCTCACAGTTTTTTCTGGTTTCAGGTGACATGGGAAGCCAAGGCCCTAAAGGTAATTATAACATGGACATTTTTACCTTAAATATTAGCGAGCATTAATTGCTTCAAACAATCAGCAAGTGTCAGAAAACCCACCTTGCACTCCAAGAAGTAATTTGACAACAGATGGGACCGGCGTGTGGGGAGGACTGGGAAGGTCCCAGTCCAAGGGACCTTCGGCTGAACACAGAGCAGCTCTCCTTGGTCCAGCTGAACTGGGGTCCAGCTGAACTTGGTCCAGCTGAACATTCCTTCCGTGTGCACAGGAATCTCAAAGAGTATGGGCCCCATTCGCGGAGCCTCTGACTCAGAGGGTGTGGATGTGGGCCAGAGTCTTTTATCTTAGTCATCCTCGGTGATTCTGCAGCCAGAGAATACTAAGTACCAAATTCAAGATGACAGGATCCCCCCCCATTCTGCAGCCCCCTCTCACTTCCTAGGTGACCCAGGGGCAGGAAGTGAGCTCCTCCACTTTGGGACCCTCCGAGTCTCTTCTTCCATTCAGATCCTTGCCACCCACACCCTTGCATATACCTGGGTCATTGTCCCAGACCTCCTTCCCCAAGGCTGTAGCCTGCACACCCCTCCTGACCATGTTGGGGATGGGGACTGATGCTGCCAGAGTGCCTGAACCTGCAGTTGTCAGGTAAAATACAGGACTCCCAGTTAACTTTGCAGATAAACAACAAACAATTTTTCACTATAACTTGTCCAAAATATTTCATGGGACATACTTATAACTAAAAATATGTGTTGTTTATCTGCAATTCAAATGTAACTGGACATTTGCATTTTTCTTTGCTAAGTTTGGCAACCCTACCCAAATCCCACTAGTGACTTCTTTGGGGAATTGGGCACAGTCCTCTGTCTGACCTCTCTCCTTTGCCTTTGTTCCTGCAGGAGATCGAGGATTCCCTGGCACTCCAGGTACGTACTCTCTGATGATCTCCAGGGCTGCTGGTGTTGCAGCTGCTCAGCCCTAGCTGATGGCTTCTGGAAGGAAAACAGGGACTGAGATACCCTTATGTGTCCACAGGTATCCCTGGGCCCTTGGGCCACCCAGGTCCAGAAGGACCAAAGGGTCAAAAAGGCAGTGTGGGTAGGAACACTTTTTTCTTTACTTATTTATTCCTCATTCTTTCATTCATTTAGTAAACATTCATTAAGTGCCCGCTGTATGCAAGGTCCTGTTTTAGGCTCTGGAGAGACATCAGTGAACCAAACAGAGAAACCCTGCTGTTGTGGAGCTGATATTTGGGCTGGGGAGAAAGACAGTAACTGTAATAAATAGTGAAGTCTATAGCAGGTTAGGGGGTGATGCATGACATGGGAAAGACAGAGCCTGGGGGGGGGACTTTGGGAGTGAGAGCTAGTGCGGGTAATTTTACACAGGGAAGCCAAGGAAGGCCTCCCCGAGAGGTCGCCATTTGAGCAAAAATTTGAAGGGCAAGAAGGAGCCAGGCAGGGGAGATCTAGGGAAAACATTCCAGGCAGAGGGAGAAGCCAAGGCCAAGGCCCCAGGGCAATTTTTAAGGAGCATCCGGAAGGAGGAGACCTCTGAGCTGGAAAGTCTAAAGGGATGGGCGGAGAAGAGGCAGGGTGTGTGGGGCCTCACAGGCCAGTGTAAGGACTTTGGCTTTGACTCTGGGTGAGTTGAGAAGCCATGTGCAAGTTTGGGGCAGAGGTAGAACATGATCTACTCACATTTTCAAAAGGGTCACTCTGGCTTCCGGGTTGAGCTGAGGCTGCGGGGTCCGGGGGAGAAACAGGGAAGCCAGTGAAGGGCTCCAGGCAAGTGTTTGCCATGGGAGGCTGCCTGTGGAGTCCTTAGCTGGGACACAGGATCATAACTCGGAGGCTGGCCATCCCTGTTTTTAGGAGATCCCGGCATGGAAGGCCCCATGGGCCAGAGAGGGCGAGAAGGCCCCATGGGACCTCGTGGTGAGCCAGGGCCTCCTGGGTTTGGAGAGAAAGGGAAAGAGGTAAGAGGCAATTCCTTCGCCGACAGAGTCAGCTATGCCTGTGCTTCCTTCTCTCCGTCAACACCCGTCCCTCCTTCATTCCATCTCTCTCTCTCCTGCCTTCCTTCATTTGCTGAGGGTCCACCCTAAGTCAGGGTTTGTGCTAGGCCCTGCTGAGACAGCAGGCTGATGCTGGGCCTGGTCTGGGTTGTGGGGGCAGGCCTAGGGCTGAGGACTCATCTGCCATGCCTGGAATCCACAGAGAAAGTGGTCACAGGAGCAGCGGCCTTCCCGGAGTTGGGTGGTGAGGAGAGTGAGGAGTCAGGCCAAGGTGGGGCTCAGGGGGCAGGGGCAGGGGCAGGGGCAGGACTGAGCAGAGTTCAGTGTGAGGCGGAGTGGGGCACAGGCCTTTGAGCTTCTCCTGGCTGGAAGGAGGCCAAGAGGGAGGTGGGGGAAGGCCCCAGACATAGGTCCAGTGCTAGAGGGGCTGGGGAAGGTGTTGCAATTTCATCCTTAACTATGAGACTGCTTTTGTCAGGGGGAAACCAAGGCAGATACCAGAAATCCTCTCAATGCTAACAGACTGTGAGCAGGAAGCTTTATTTTTAGTTTTACTTTCTCTTTAAAATACTGCTCAACCAGAGAATAAAATGTACTGAATGCCTACTAGGTGCCAGACTTCATAGACTATAAAGTCTCTGGGGGTAGAAACTGAAGGAGTTTTGCTGGTAAGTGGCCTCACTGGGGCACCAAATGGATCCAAGACTACTAGCAGGGTGAGAGGCATCCCCTCCAAATGACAGTGCCAGGATAGGGGGGCCATCACACTGGGGCCTCTCCCAAAGTACTCATCCCTCCATTTCTCCACAGGGGCTGCTGGTGAACCAGGTCCTCATGGCCCACCTGGTGTCCCAGGTTCTGTGGGTGTCAAAGGTAAGTCCAGTGTGCAGGAAGGAATCAGTTTGCCAGAGGGGAAGGCACATTCTGGATGGATCACAGAGAAGCAGGCCCTGGGACCCCAGACAGCCCTAACCCCCTGCCCCAGGCCTGTGCAGGAGTGGTAGGTGGGTCTAAAGAGCATCCCCCAACAAAGCAGTCCCTGGGGAGTCAAGATCGGCTGTAAGTTTAGCCCCATAACGGGCTTGGGGCTATGTTTCCATCTCTCTTCAATGGTCCTGTTATGTGATCCCTAAGCGGGTAGATGGATCATTCAGGAAATCAGAAGTGAGACCATTTCCTTGACTGACTGCAGCCTAGATGCACATATCAAAAGTAACATGTCTGGGCAATCCAGGGGGAATGGGCCCCTTCTCAAAGCCCAAATGTTCTATGGCCTCAGCCCAAATGTTCTACTCTGAACAGGAAAGAGCAAGGGTCATTTGATCCCACCCAGCTGCAGCCCCCTCCCTAAGGAAGACATCCACTGGGGTCACTCCTGGCCTGCAATGCACTCTCACACAGCCCTCACCTGGAAGACAGTGTCCCCAACCCCCACCTGCCCTGCTCTGGGGCCAGATATCCCCGTCTGTACCTGCCCCTCTGCTGATCGCTGTCTCGTCCTCCTTCTCAGGTTCCAGCGGCTCTCCTGGCCCACAGGGACCCCCAGGTCAGTGTGCTGCTTCTTGTAAATAGGTTCTGTTTCTGGAGCAAAGGTGGCAACGTTAAAAGGAAAACCAAATATTTTTAAAGCAAAAGAAGCAATTGTAAATCTAGCCTCTTAAAGATACAGAATTCAAATCTGCATGTGTGTCCCCTCCAGCAGAGGTTGGGCTCCCTGATGGGTCCTGTCCAGATCCCTTCTGACCTGGCTTAGGGCCTGAGACCCTCCAGCAGCTTCAGCAGTGGAAGTCCCCATCCCACCTTCATCTAAGCAAGCACCTGCCTCTGTCTTGTCCCCTATGGGCCACAGAGCTTGTCCTGCTGTCTGGAGAATCTTGAGCTATGGCCAATGCCTCTGCCAAGGCTCTACAATGTGTTCCAATGCCTGTTCATCAGCAGGGGCAAGGAACCTGGGCCAAAATGACGTAGCAAGGACTTGGGAAGGAGTCCATGGGAAGCATCCTTTGACTTTCACTTTAGGGTGTGTGCACGTGTGTGCCTGTATGTGTGCCTGTGTGTGCATGTGTCTGATCATTCCAAAGCTAGGGATACTAATCTGTGTGTATGGTTTCTTCTGCCGGGCAGGTCCTGCAGGTCTCCAAGGGCTCCAAGGTGAAGTGGGACTTCCTGGTGTCAAAGGTAAGCTGAAGGGAGATCTGGGAGGGACAGTGAGGATCTGACGGACACAGCCCACAGCCTTTGCAAGCCGACAAGTGTCAGAGGGGAAGGTGAAGTCAGTATTGGGGGAGCCTGTCTTCAGAGACAGATATTGCCTCTTCCTGGTTGTCCCCTGCAGGGCGTTTTACACCAAGGTGTCCATTTCCTCTTTAGGTGACAAAGGACCGATGGGACCACCAGGACCTAAAGGTACGTCACTCACTGCTGCTTGGTCATTACTAGGGCCTGCCTCACTCCTAGAAGCCCAGATGGGACCCTTACTGCAGGGTCAGAGGGTGCACAGGACCTTGGCTCCGGACCCTGGAATGAGAGGGATCCAATATCTCATTCTAATTCAACCTCTCAGATAGGGAAACTGAGGCACAAAGAGGGGGAAACCAAGCACTAACATCATATTAAGTTCTGAGGTGGTGAGTGGCTCTCAAGGTGGTGAGGATACAGCATTCCAAGGCATCTATCCTCTTGTGTCCATGGCACCAATTTGCAACAGCAGGGGCTGGGGGGCTCAGTTTGTGGGTGGGTCCTGACTCTGCCAAAGATCAGATGTGCTCCTGTGGCTGCGTTAAGGCTGTGTCCTCACCAACATCCGCTGGCAGGAGTTCACAGATACAGTGAGGACTATCCTGCAGCTGGGGACCCTGTTATTGGGTGAGATTGTTTTCTTTGCTCACAACAGTGGTTTTCTCTCCCTCCCCCTTGTTTATTTAGGTGACCAGGGTGAGAAAGGACCTCGAGGTCTCACAGGTCAGTCTGTCATGAAAATCTACTTTAATCCATCTATGACTTTTGCAAATCCATCAGTCACTAGGTTGGAAAAATCCACAAGTATGAGACAAAATCTGTTTAAAACCCTTCAGGGAACTTGTAATCTAGAAATAAAACACAAGACAAGAGAAAATAAAGCCTGGAATGGAGGACAAGGAGGTATCCAAATGTATAGTCAAAACAGTAAATGTTTGGAGCAAAAAAACAAAATATAGGGTTGTCTCTGATTCTTTTGGGGAACACAGTTGAGAAAATTAAGCTCTTCCCGAAGCAGCAGGAAGTTTGCACCACTGGTATCCTCTCAACAACTGACCTGCCAACTGGCAGGATTAAAAACGAAATTGATAGTAATAAAGCTGTGACTCAAGGCATGGTTTTCAGTTTTCAAGGAAATAGACTCATGCGCATGCCCATGGTTCTGATTAGGTGTGGTTTCTGGGTTAGCCCATGCCACTGCCCAGGGGAGCCAAGTGGCCCTGACCTTGGAAGCAAAGCAAAAGCTGCCTCCTTGACCTCTTCTTAACAAGGAGGGGCAGGGCTTGAATGGGGGGGAAGGTAAAGGAGGAGCAGACTACCATTGTGGAAGCATACACAGCTTGCAAGTGTCCAACTAGCTAGTTCTTTGTCCTTTGCAGGCGAGCCTGGCATGAGAGGTTTGCCTGGTGCTGTTGGTGAGCCCGGAGCTAAAGGGGCAATGGGTAAGTGTCCCAAAGGAATGGATGCAGTGAGTTCCCCATTTGAGGGGTCACCACAACCCTGAAGAAATCCATCTTCTAGAGCTGCCTCTCCTGCTCTCTAATCTGCCCACCCCTGGTCGAGTCTCCCTTGACCAGTCATTTCTGTGTCTGGGCATCCTTTTTGGGGCTCGGAGAGCTGCAGGTACCTCTGTGGGTTTCTTTCCTCTTTGGGAGAGGCCTTGTAGGGCATGGCCCATTCACCTAAGAGCTGGCTGTGAGCTCCCCACTCCCTGGGGGAAGACAGTGTTGAAGTCCTTAGGAACCTCAAGTGTTCCAGGAATCCCAGGACTGGTCTCATGGCCAAATCCAGATTTTAACCCTTTTGCTGACCTTTACTGAGGTGCCTGTCAGCCTGGCTGCAGAAACTGACCAAGAATCTCAGAGGTAGCTGGTTGCAGTAATTCACACCTGAAATCCCAGGGACTCAGGAGGATCACTTGAACCCAGGAGTTGGAGGCTGCAATGAGCAGTTCTGTCACACAGTCTGTGTGACAGAACAAGAATCTATTTCTCAAAAAAAAAAGCCAGTGTTGAGCATCAAACCCAAGAAGGGCTTAAGCCCCACCTGTAGAGATGTAGCATCTTCACTCTCGTCACTTACCCAGCTGTTAGTGCTGACACCGTGCTAGGCAAGCGAGATGCTTTACCTGCCTCAAGGGGGGGATAAGGCTTACATGAGGTGACAAGTGTCATACAAGGTACAGAGCGCTGTGAGGATACAGTCAAAGGAGAAATTTCTTCCAACAGGAAGGATGGAGGAGGGAGCATTTTAGGTGGTTCCAACAAGTTAGAAAGATGTTCATCATGACCAGTTTGGAAAATTCCACGCAGGGATGACGGTACGAGCAGGGAAAGACAAAGAAATGGGAAAGAGCAAGACATGGTCCCAGAAGGCCACTGTTTTGGATAGAGGTTACAATAATGCCTAGAGCAGAGGAGACAAGAATATGGAGGACCTTGACTTCTAGGCCTTCAAGTAAATGCAACAAGCATTGAGCATCGAGGCTCAATGTCATGAAAATCTACTTTAATCCATCTATGACTTTGAGGTGCAATGGGGAGGCACTGAACAATTCTCAACAGGAAAAGAGACAACTGCTGGTTTAGAAGAAGAGGCAAGGAGAGTACTGTATCCAGAGAGTGTGACAGACAGGGCTGTCCCATGGCTAATGGCTGTGTGGACTCCTGGGAGACAATGGGCTTCAAGGCCACTGGAACAGGAAAGGGAGGAATCGCAGAAGTCACTCCAGGAGCAACTGACAGAACTTGCTTCTACTTTACCAGGTCCTGCTGGCCCAGATGGACACCAAGGCCCAAGAGGTTGGTCACTGATCTGCTGCCTCCAGCCTCACTCCCGTCACAGCCCATGTCCCAGCATGCAGCCCCCAGTCCCCTTAACTATAGTGCCAGAGGAGCGTATGGCATGTGCAAATGTGCAGTGTCCAGTTCTGTTCCCCCTTCTCCTTTCTACCTGCCAGCAAGTCAGTTAGGAAAACCCTGTCAGCTCAGATGTGATGACCAGTTTGGCTTTCCTAAACGTAAACCCTTCCACGTTGGCCATTCTCTAGGTGAACAAGGTCTTACAGGGATGCCTGGAATCCGTGGCCCACCAGGACCTTCTGGAGACCCAGGAAAGCCAGGTAACAGAGCAGGAAGAGGAGCCATGGCCCTGCTTAGTGTGTGTGTGCTTTGTGTGTGTGGATATAGGCATGTGTGTTTGTGTGCATGTACAGGTGTGTGGGTTGTGGGGGAAGGGGGTGTATGTGTGCATGCATGTGTGCACAAAGGCACCTGTGTGTGCCTTATCCCATTTTCCTCCAGCAGCTCAGCAGGGAACTACCATAGTGTTAGGCTGTTTTGTGAGCAGTGGCTATAGGCCCTGGCACCTCTGAGTAACTAAGTCTGGCAATTCAGAAGAGTGAGATTAACAGCTGAATACAAGGAGTACTAGAAAGGGGGAAGGACACTCTTAAAATTGCAGACTTGAAGGTCACCTCACTATCTTGTTCCTCTGAGCCCTTCCCCTGTTGTCCTTCTCTCCTGGGGCCGTACCTGGACCCTCACCAACACCCACCAGGCTGAGGAAGCAGCCATTGTTAGAGTCTCCACCAAGAGCAAAGAGCACACTTCTTAGGGCTGCAGGAAGAACAAATGAAAACCAGCTAAGAAAGCTGTGTGGTCAAGGCGGGTGGGCATTCATCGGGGCCTCTGAGAGTAGGGGCCCCCTCAGCCTCCTTTGGTGGGTGCCCAGACAGGAGCCATACAATGGGAGCCTGGGGCAGCATTGGGGTCCATGAGTGTTGAGCATTCTGGGTTCATGGCTCTCCTCAGATTCCAAAAGGATTTGTGAACCCAAAAGGCTCAGAACCATTGCCTGAGAAATCAGTGGGTCACTTCACTGCAAAGTCAAAAGCCCACTGCTCTCCATTCAGAGCTGGGAGGGCCATGGAGGCTGGCTGCCCCGGCATGAGGCATGTCCTCCTGTACCCACTGACCCCTCCACTGCAATGTCCGCCACATTCTGCAGGCATGGGTGTGGCTACCAGGGACGGCCTCAACCCTTCAACTTTTCCCTCTTGTATCTGATTTTCTGCAGGTCTCACAGGACCCCAGGGACCTCAGGGTGAGTCACTGGATCACTCCCACCTGCTGCCTCCCAGGGTTTTCCTGAAGTCACCAGTTTTCTCTCCTCTGCCAACTCCCTGGCATATACTCCCTTTCACTGTGAGCCTTGAGAAGCACCTTAGGAAGGAAAAATAGGCACAGAACAATCTAGAACACCATTCTAGTAGAAACGAGATTAGATTGTGTGCCAATTTTGTCTGCCTATGCCCTCTTCCCCTCTGGTATAGGGATCTGAGAGGAACCCCAAGCCCATAGCAAAGTTCCCGCTAGAGGCCCAAGTTCCCCCACTGGCATGGTGGGGCATGGGTGCTCAGCCTTGTTCAGGAAGGCCCAGTTTCTCTGGGACAGCCTCAGTGTTAAAGCCTGTCCTATAGTTGGACCATTATGCCCCCATAATGGACAAGTTCACTACACCCATCTCCTAATTTCCTGAAAGGAATTAGGCAAAGTTTGAAAATGAAATCAGGCAGCAGGCCCCCCAGCAGTTGAATGCATCGGGACATGCTTCCGATGCTCTCACAGAGGAGTTCAGTGGCTGAAGGCAAGAGGGTGTTGCTGCATTGGACATGGGAAGCCCAGCCCCTCCTCTGCAGGGGAGAGGGGAAACAGAGGCCGCTCTGCAGGCTCCAGGTGGCTCATAACCCTGAGGGATGGAACCTCCCAAGGCTGAGCCCATGGGCCTCTGCCCACTTCAAGCCAGGCTGTTGCCCCATTTCCCAAAGAGGGACAAGGGCTCAGAACAAGAGGCTCCCCTGAGGTGACTGTCTAGACTAAAGCAGACGGCAAAGCTGGTGGGTCCCAGGGTTTCAATCAGCAGTGTGGCTGTCCTGAGTGACAGTACGCTAGTTACTACCCGAGGGTGTCTGGAATTGCTGGGCCTTCGTCATCCTGACTTACTTGTTCTAATCACATCAGGACTTCCTGGTACCCCCGGTCAACCAGGAATAAAAGGTAAGTGAATTTCCAAATGAGATATTCTTTCTTTTCACTGGCCATTTTTATAAAAGGAAGGGATGGACAGGAGGGAGGTCTTTCTTTGGCCAGAGCCTGGATCAACAGTGGCATCTTGTGGTTCTGGCAGAGGGCTGTGAGGCTGGGAGCCCAGGGATTTGTGAACCAAGCCCTGAGTTCTCAAGCCCCGCCTCTCCCCAAACACCCACCCCACAAACCTGAGCATTGCTTTCATACTTGGATGTCTCCAGGCCATTGTTGTAGGAGGTTCTGGAAGGGCACTGCCCACCCCCGCAAAGCCTTTCCATGCACGGTTTTGCCTCTAAATGCCCCCATTAGTGCTTCATCCCCCCTGGCATGTAGGCTTGGTCCCCTCCTAACAAATCTCTTCCCCTGGGGCAGGAGCCACCTTTGCCCTTATCATTCACATCGGCCTTGGTGTGAATGGCTACACCAGGCCCTTCCCAAGTGGTGGCTTTAGTACAGGCAGAGAGGAGTGTTCAAATGCTACTGAGAGGGCAAGTCAGGGTACTCGGAGGGAGCCCATCCTCAGAGGTCTGACTAGGGCAATGTGGTGATGCCTGTGCACAGAATGACCCTCTCGTCCAGTTCTGCCTATCAGCCCCCAACCCTGAGCAAGTTCAGGGATCCAGTCTCAGGGATGGTCTTTCTCTTTCTGTTCCTATGACCCCACCACGCTCCTGAACTTTAACATTCTATGGAGCTGTGCTCTGTCACGAGCAGTCACTGTCACTCTTGGTGGGACCCTAAAATAACCACTTTCCAGAAATGATTTCCAATGATGGGTTGAGCCAAGGAGTTCTTTAGGGCTAACTAAATATAATTCCAAAATAACGATAGCTGAGTTTATACATCCCAGCAGACCACACTAGGTCCATGGATCCGTTCATGAATGGATGGTGCCTTTTGTAAGAGTCTCATAGGTTTTGGAATTCCCTAGGATAACAGAAACCCTCCCTTTCTGAGGGCCTGTGACTTCCTATCCAAGGGGGAGTTCAGACCCTGCCCGGACAACATGCACAAGAGGGGCCATTTTATCTAATGTTGGATTGCATCCCAGCAAAACAGACTCAAGTGCTTTCTCCTCTCTGTTCATGAGCCCTGGCTGAAGGATGGTGAGCAGAGACCATCCCTCTGCTTTCCCTAAGGGAGACAGCAATATTCTCCTTTCATGTGTGAATGATTGAATTGCTCACTGAAATTGGGGGAAAAAAGGGCCCCTAAAGAATGGTTTCCCCAAGCAAGTCCATGGATTGCCAGTTCTCAGCACTGTATCCGGTCAATCGGTTTGGGAATGTCCTCTTCTCTGGAAAGGCCCCCACACACACTTTCATTTTCAATGCTCTGAGACACAAAGCAGAAAAGAGATCTTGTTAACCTTTATATAACTCTGAGCTTCTCAGACTTAACTCACTGCAGAGCCCCCTTTTAAATCCTGCACAGCCCTTACAACTGTCCCACAGAGCACTCTGGGAATCCCTCTCTACCTGGGGTGGGGGAGGGGAGCTCATTGCCTCTGTCCTTTGACCTTTAAGTAATTGTCCCACCTAAGGCAATTCCCAGGCAGAAGTGATGGAATGTGGGAGTGTGAAGGACTTTCCAGTCAGCCTCATTTTGGGCTCACTGAAAGGCAAGCTTTCCACATCCTCAAGTGAAGCCACTTCTCTGAATGAAGATGGATGCTCTGGCCTCTGGGGACTCCAGCTGAGCGATTAGGCTTAATGCATCCTGCATGCTTCCCTTCAGTTCATTAAAATGCCTTTAGTCTGAGGGTGAGAGGCCCAGAAGTGGGTCCCAAATGCAATCAGAAGCCTTGAAAATGGCTTATTGAGCCACTAATTGATCCTCAGAACAACCACTCTCAGCCTTTTCCTCCCTTCCCAGGTGAACCAGGAGCTCCAGGCAAGATCGTGACTTCAGGTAGGCAGGTCCTAGAGGGACCCTCCTTCCTGTCTTGCTTATGTAGGCACCTACCTTGGCTCTACGGTGCTCTGGGCAGGATGGGGCAGGCAGCTTTCTGGATCAGTAGAGGGGGGAAGGAGGGAAATTCAGCAGTGATGAGAAGAAAAGCCAGCCTGCCCACCGCAGCCTGGCTCGGGTCCCGGCGCCTCTGAGTGAGAAGGGTAGGGCTCAAGTTTCCATGTGCCTTCTGTTTTCAGAGGGGTCATCGACGCTCACTGTCCCAGGCCCCCCAGGACCTCCTGGAGCCATGGGACCCCCAGGACCTCCAGGTGCCCCAGGTCAGTCTGTTTTCTTGCTTTGCCCCAAATCAGTAGTAGGTCTTGGAGGTAGTGATTCTAGCCATATTTGTTCAGATCCTGAAACCCAGGGCAGGAGCTGAACCTGGTAAAGAGAATAAGGAGCTTGACCTGGGAAAGGCAAACTCTTGCATTCTCAGACAATGAGGTAGATCAGTTATCCTACTTCACAGCATAGGAGGCTGATGTGCAATCAGCATTTACAGAAGGGGATGCCGAGGCTTGGAGTGGGTAATTCACTTGCCCAAGTTCCCATGGCCAATAACCAGCAGGACAAAGGATTTGGCCCAGATCGTTCTACCTCCAGAACCTGTGGCCAGTCAGAACACCCAGCCCCTGAGCCCTTTGTTTCCTCCTGGAAAACGACTTGACATCTTGCATCCAGGGCAACAAAATGCCAGGTACCTGTTTGAAAAAATATCCCCAAATGGGATGGTGACAAAAACACTTTTGAACAAACTTGTTAGCAGATAAAACGTTTATTGAAAGAGCAGAACATTTAATAATGCCTGCTCTGTAGTTGCAACCGTATTTTTATAAGACACAAAAAAGAAAAAATGCTAGAAGAAAATAAAATAAAATGCCCACTAATTGAAGAGTTGTGGACAATTTGTTTCCTACCTTCCAAAGTGCCTGTTGTTTTGTTATACGTATTTTTAATTATTTTAAATTTTTACGTGCAAATGAAATACACAACTTATCACAACAAATGCCAGAATGTACCAATCTTCCCTCCTGACAAGCTCCAGTGAGAAGAAGGACATGGGGGCATGTAGACGTCCCTAACCATTAAAGGACAGCAGCAGGGAGGGCAGTCCCCGCCTGCCCCGGGGTCCTGGTACCTGTCAGAGGTGTTCTCACGCAGCTGGACCACAGGGCTGGTCTCAAATTGCTTAGTGCTCTCAAATAAACAAGGTGGCCTCTTTGGGTCTCTGTTCCATGCCTTGGGAGGAATTATGCCAGGTGACTGCCCTTCCTTCAGTTCTTCCTATGACCCTACAGGCATGATTTAGCCTTTTCTTCCCCAACCCCATTTCCAGGCCCTGCCGGCCCAGCTGGTCTCCCCAGGACAGCAAGGTAAGTCACGCCCTGCAAGAATACAGGGAGGTGGGCCCAGTCGGAGGACTTTCCTCTCAGGGTGGACATGGGCCCCTCTGTTTTAGATGAGGCAAAAGATGTGTTTGGGAAAAGGAGGAGAGGGCCAGGGCTCTTCATCGGAGTCTTGCAAGGCCTCAGCTGCCAGGGAAGACACCTCTTCTCACCCACGTCCATGTTTCTGAGAAGGGGGATTCTCTGAAGGGGGATTGAGGCTGTGTGGGCCCCTGGTTAGGGTAAAGTTTGGCTATTTTTACAGACCTCAGGCCTCTTGTAACCAGATCCTGATAATCATACCACTGTCCAGTGATATATCTGGATAGAGTCAGGGTTAGGAAAAACTGGTTCAGATCGTCCTGGGGTGTTCTGGCCACTGAAGTCAGCAACCCAACCCTGCCCTGCTCTCTACTAGGCCCCGGCCCCTCTGCTAGGCCCTGCCTGATACCTGGGCTCACTCCCAAGGGAAAGCAGGCGCTGGCCTGCAGGCAGAACCCACCCCCAACTCTTATGTCCTCCCACCGCCTTACCTCATAGCTCTCTGCCTTTTTCCCTCAGGTCCCCCCAGGCCCCAGAGGACACCAAGGTACAGTGGAACTGGCATTAAATGACACCTGGGGTAGGGGGGAGGGGTGGCAAAACTCACCTTCCAAGAGCTTTCAGCTTGTTAGAAAGGCACTTGGTACAAATAAGCAAGAGTAGAGCAGTGTCTCTAGGAATGGTTGAGTATGTGCAGGGGTGTAATGCAAGTGTATGTGTGTGTGCAGGGGTGTAATGCAAGTGTATGTGTGTGCGGGGGTAAAGCAAGTGTGTGTGTGTGCAGGGGTGTAATTCAAGTGTGTGTGTGTGCAGGGGTGTAATGCAAGTGTGTGTGCGTGCAGGGGGTAAAGCAAGTGTGTGTGTGCAGGGGTGTAATGCAAGTGTGTGTGCGTGAGGGGTAAAGCAAGTGTGTGTGTGTGCAGTGGTGTACTGCAAGTGTGTGTGTGTGCAGGGGGTAAAGCAAGTGTGTGTGTGCGTGCAGGGGGTAAAGTGTGTGTGCAGGGGTGTAATGCAAGTGTACGTGTGTGCAGGGGTAAAGCAAGTGTGTGTGTGCAGGGGTGTAATGCAAGTGTATGTGTGTGGGGGCAGGGGGTAAAGCAAGTGTGTGTGTGTGCAGGGGTGTAATGCAAGTGTTTGTGTGTGCAGGGGTGTAATCCAAGTGTGTGTGTATGCAGGGGTATAATGCAAGTGTATGTGTATGTGTGCAGGGGGTAAAGCAAGTGTATGTGTGTGCAGGGGTGTAAAGCAAGTGTGTGTGTGTAGGGGTGTAATACAAGTGTGTGTGCAGGGGTGTAATGCAAGTGTGTGTATGCAGGGGTGTAATGCAAGTGTATGTGTGTGTGTGCAGGGGGTAAAGCAAGTGTGTGTATGTGCAGGGGTATAAAGCAAGTGTGTGTGTGTGCAGGGGTGTAATGCAAGTGTATGTGTGTGCAGGGGTGTAATGCAAATGTGTGTGTGCAGGGGTGTAATGCAAGTGTGTGTGTGTGCAGGGGTGTAAAGCAAGTGTATGTGTGTGCAGGGGTGTAATGCAAGTGTGTGTGTATGCAGGGCTGTAATGCAAGTGTATGTGTGTGTGTGCAGGGGGTAAAGCAAGTGTGTGTGTGTGTGTGTGCAGGGGTATAAAGCAAGTGTGTGTGTGCAGGGGTGTAATGCAAGTGTATGTGCGTGCAGGGGGTAAAGCAAGTGTGTGTGTGTGCAGGGGGTAAAGCAAGTGTGTGTGTGTACAGGGGTGTAATGCAAGTGTATGTGTGTGCAGGGGTGTAATGCAAGTGTGTGTGTACAGGGGTTTAATGCAAGTGTGTGTGCATGCAGGGGTGTAATGCAAGTGTATGTGTGTGTGTGCAGGGGGTAAAGCAAGTGTGTGCAGGGATGTAATGCAAGTGTGTGTGCATGCAGGGGTGTAATGTGTGTGTGTGTGCAGGGGGTAAAGCAAGTGTGTGTGTGTGTGCAGGGGTGTAAAGCAAGTGTGTGTGTGTGCAGGGGTGTAATGCAAGTGTATGTGCAGGGGTGTAAAGCAAGTGTGTGTGCAGGGGTGTAATGCAAGTGTGTGTGCATGCAGGGGTGTAATGCAAGTGTATGTGTGCAGGGGTGTAAAGCAAGTGTGTGTGCAGGAGTGTAGTACATGTGTATGCAGGGGTGTAATGCAAGTTTGTGTGTGCAGGGGTGCAATGCAAGTGTGTGTGCAGGGGGTGTAATGCAAGTGTGTGTGTGTAGGGGTGTAATGCAATGTGTGTGAGTGTAATGCAAGTGTGTGTACACGAGTGTGTGTGTGCAGGGGTGCAATGCAAGTGTGTGTGAAGGGGTGTAAAGCAAGTGTGTGTGTGCACGAGTGTAGTACGTGTGTGTGCAGGGGTGTAATGCAAGTTTGTGTGTGCAGGGGTGTAATGCAAGTGTGTGTGTGCAGGGGTGTAAGCAAGTGTGTGTGTGCATGAGTGTAGTACGTGTGTGTGCAGGGGTGTAAAGCAAGTGTGTGTGCAGGGGTGTAATGCAAGCGTGTGTGTGCAAGAGTGTAATGCAAGTGTGTGTGTGCAGGGGTGTAAAGCAAGTGTGTGTGTGCAGGGGTGTAATGCAAGTGTGTGTGCAGGGGTGTAAAGCAAGTGTGTGTGCAAGGGTGTAATGCAAGTGTGTGTGTGCAGGGGGTGTAAAGCAAGTGTGTGTGTCAGGGGGTAAAGCAAGTGTGTGTGTGCGTGCAGGGGTGTAAAGCAAGTGTGTGTGCGTGCAGGTGTGTAATGCAAGTGTAATTGCGTGCAGGGGTGTAAAGCAAGTGTATGTGCATGCAGGGGTGTAAAGCAAGTGTGTGTGCATGCAGGGGTGTAAAGCAAGTGTGTGTGCGTGCAGGGGTGTAATGCAAGTGTATGTGCGTGCACGGCTGTAAAGCAAGTGTGTGCGTGCAGGGGTGTCATGCAAGTGTGTGTGTGCAGGGGTGTAAAGCAAGTGTGTGCGTGCAGGGGTGTCATGCAAGTGTGTGTGCGTGCAGGGGTGTAAAACAAGTGTGTGTGCGTGCAGGGGTGTAATGCAAGTGTAATTGCGTGCAGGGGTGTAAAGCAAGTGTATGTGCATGCAGGGGTGTAAAGCAAGTGTGTGTGCGTGCAGGGGTGTAAAGCAAGTGTGTGTGCGTGCAGGGGTGTAATGCAAGTGTATGTGCATGCACGGCTGTAAAGCAAGTGTGTGTGCGTGCAGGGGTGTCATGCAAGTGTGTGTGTGCAGGGGTGTAAAGCAAGTGTGTGCATGCAGGGGTGTAAAGCAAGTGTGTGTGCGTGCAGGGGTGTAAAAGTGTGTGCATGCAGGGGTGTAATGCAAGTGTGTGCGTGCAGGGGTGTAAAGCAAGTGTGTGTGCAGGGGTGTAATGCAAGTGTATGTGTGTGTGTGCAGGGGGTAAAGCAAGTGTGTGTGCGTGCAGGAGTGTAAAGCAAGTGTGTGTGCATGCAGGGGGTAAAGCAAGTGTGTGTGTGTGCAGGGGTGTAATGCAAGTATGTGTGTGCAGGGGTGTAATGCAAGTGTATGTGTGTGTGCAGGGGGTAAAGCAAGTGTGTGTGTGTGCAGGGGTGTCATGCAAGTGTGTGTGCGTGCAGGGGTGTAAAGCAAGTGTGTGTGCAGGGGTGTAATGCAAGTGTATGTGTGTGTGCAGGGGGTAAAGCAAGTGTGTGTGCGTGCAGGGGTGTAAAGCAAGTGTGTGTGTGTGCAGGGGTGTAAAGCAAGTGTGTGTGTGTGCAAGGGTGTAATGCAAGTGTATGTGTGTGCAGGGGTGTAAAGCAAGTGTATGTGTGCACAGGTGTAATGCAAGTGTGTGTGTGCAGGGGTGTAATGCACGTGTATGTGTGTGTGCAGGGGTAAAGCAAGTGCGTGTGTGTGCACGGAGGGGGTAAAGCAAGTGTATGTGTGTGTGCAGGGGTGTAAAGCAAGTGTGTGTGCATGCAGGGATGTAATGCAAGTGTATGTGTGTACAGGGGTGTAAAGCAAGTGTATGTGTGTGCAGGGTGTAATGCAAGTGTGTGTATAGAGGTTTAAAGCAAGTGTGTGTGTGTGCAGGTGTGTAATACAAGTGTGTATGTGTGTGCAGGGGTGTAAAGCAAGTGTGTGTGTGCAGGGGTGTAAAGCAAATGTGTGTGCACGAGTGTAGTATGTGTGTGTGTGCAGGGGTATAATGCAAGTTTGTGTATGCGCAGGGGTTTAAAGCAAATGTGTGTGCACAGCTGTATATGTGCAGGGGTGTAATGCAAGTGTGTGTGTACAGAGGTTTAAAGCAAGTGTATGTGTGTGCAGGGGTGTAAAGCAAGTGTGTGAGTGCAGGGTTGTAAAGCAAGTGTGTGTGTGTGTAGGGGTGTAATGCAAGTGTGTGTGTACAGAGGTTTAAAGCAAGTGTATGTGTGTGCAGCCGTGTAAAGCAAGTGTGTGAGTGCAGGGTTGTAAAGTGTGTGTGTGTGCAGGGGTGTAATGCAATGTGTGTGCAGGGGTGTAAAGCAAGTGTCTGTGTGCAGGGGTGTAATGCAAGTGTGTGTGTACAGAGGTTTAAAGCAAGTGTATGTGTGTGCAGGGGTGTAAAGCAAGTGTGTGAGTGCAGGGTTGTAAAGCAAGTGTGTGTGTGTGTAGGGGTGTAATGCAAGTGTGTGTGTACAGAGGTTTAAAGCAAGTGTATGTGTGTGCAGCCGTGTAAAGCAAGTGTGTGAGTGCAGGGTTGTAAAGTGTGTGTGTGTGTGCAGGGGTGTAATGCAATGTGTGTGCAGGGGTGTAAAGCAAGTGTCTGTGTGCAGGGGTGTAATGCAAGTGTGTGTGCAGGGGTGTAAAGCAAGTGTGTGTGTGCAGGGGTGTAATGCAAGTGTGTGTGTAGGGGTGTAAAGCAAGTGTGTGTGCACGGGTGTAGTACGTGTGTGTGCAGGGGTGTAATGCAAGTTTGTGTGTGCAGGGGTGTAAGGCAAGTTTGTGTGCAGGGGTGTAAAGCAAGTGTGTGTGTAGGGGTGTAATGCAAGTGTGTGTGCAGGGGTGTAAAGCAAGTGTGTGTGCACACGAGTGTAGTACGTGTGTGTGCAGGGGTGTAATGCAAGTTTGTGTGTACAAGGGTTTAAAGCAAGTGTGTATGCAGGGGTGTAATGCAAGTGTGTGTGTGCAAGAGTGTAATGCAAGTGTGTGTGCAGGGGTGTAATGCAATGTGTGTGCAGGGGTGTAATGCAAGTGTGTGTGTGCAGGGGTGTAAAGCAAGTGTGTGTGTAGGGGTGTAAAGCGTGTGTGTGTGCAGGGGTGTAATGCAAGTGTGTGTGTGCAGGGGTATAATGCAAGTGTGTGTGTGCAGGGGTGTAAAGCAAGTGTGTGTGTAGTGGTGTAAAGCAAGTATGTGTGCATGAGTGTAGTACGTGTGTGTGCAGGGTATAGTGCAAGTGCGTGTGTGCGCACATTCACGCAGGGGTGTAGTGCAAGTGTGTTTGTGGGAGGAGGGGGCAGCTCTAGGTACTTCCCAAAGGGCAATGCAGCCCCAGCAATCATGGATCTCTACGGGGCTGATGGTGAGAAAAGTGAGACTGAGTGTTTCTCTCTTGGTGTGTCCTCAGGCGAGCAAGGCCTCCCAGGTGTCTCAACCTCAGGTAAGGACTCAGCCCCGTCCCATTCTGGCTCTAGCCAGAGCCTCTGCAAACCGTGGCTGACTGCACTGTGTGTGTTGTTGGATTCTAGGGTCTGGTTCTGTCGGACTCAACCTTCAGGGACCACCAGGCCCACCTGGCCCCCAGGGACCCAAAGGTGACAAAGGTAAGTGAGGGAGCAGCCGAGGTGGTGAGGAGTGGGGGTGAGCCTGGTGCCCAGAGCCTGAAGAGATGGCAGCAAGTACTTATCAGTGTGAAGTCTTGGGAGAGAGAAGAGGCTGGAGGAAGGAAAGGCCAGAAGGAGGAAGGGATAAGGACATGGAGATATAGTCTCTGTCCAAGGGAGCTGTAGTATTATTACAAAAATGAGGCCAAGAGACATGGGACGATTGTTGAGCCACACACACTAATAATTGTGGTTCGGCTTAACCAGGGAAGGCTTCCCGGGGGAGGTGATGCAAACTTCTCATTTTGGATTCCAGGTGATCCAGGTGTCCCAGGGGCTCCTGGCATTCCTGGTGGTCCTTCTGGAGGTAAGGACTGAAGGTGACCAAAGTTCTTTTCCCCCTCCTCCGGTGAAGGCTGACCATTCCAATGAGGATGTTGCTCTATTCATTCATTCATTTCTCCATGATCCATTGTTGATTCTTCTCCATGTGCTAGGACACATGAGCTGCCTTTAAAGAGGTTACATGATACCTAACAATGCAGACACTGCATGATGGAGAACAGACAGACTCTGGGTGCCGGGGAGTTCAGAGAAGGGGGGATGCGATATTGGGGTTCCTTCAGCAGGTTGCAGAAGGAAAGGGCAGTTTGGCCTGGGGCACCTCCCTCGCTCTGTGCCCCTTTCAGACAGTGGCTGCTACAGGCTCTCCTTTCCTCTCTTCTTGGGGACCCTTCTTGCCACTATCCTATTTCTCCCCCTGAGAAGATCCTCCCTCCTTGGACCATGAAAGCTATGCCTGGGTCCCTGTTTGTCTGACCCTAGGGTGGAGGAACCGATGCAGGACATTTTCTCTTTCCTGCAGGGGCATCATCAAGCACCATGTACGTGCCAGGCCCGCCAGGCCCCCCTGGGCCTCCTGGGCTTCCAGGCTCTATCAGCAGCTCTGGCCGGGAGATTCAGCAGTACATCTCTGAGTACATGCAGAGTGAGTGGCTGGCCACCCCAAGCTGTGGGGGACAAGAACATGGAGATACAGTCTCTGTGCAAGGGAGCTGTGGTATCATCACAGAAATGAGGCTAAGAGACATGGGATGATGTAGGGCAACGTGTGTGTGTGTGTGTGTGCGCGTATTGAGGGAAACAGTCTATGCTGCCAGGCCCAAGTCCTCCCCCTGTGGAGCCAGGCCTATAGGCCCATGAGCTCCCCAACACCAGCCTTCTCATAGCTGACCCCGACACAACCTCACCCTCGTCCCACACCCTGGGGAGGCTGGGGCAGGCACTCACCCACATGCACGCACATGCTTTCACACCTCACTCTGCACAGGCTCATTTGTCAAATGGGTGGCTGGCTGGAGTCTTGCTGCCCCACAACCCTCATGGGCCACCTGACCCAACTCAGGCCTCTGCCTCAGTTTCTCCATCTGTAATTACAGGAAGGACAGTGAGGGGGAGTCTAGGCTCCCCTCCTGGCCCAGCCTTGGGTCCATGTCTGGGGTGTGGCAGGCATGTTATCAAGTGCTTCGGGTCACCTCTGTGGGAAGAATATGTCCCCTTGGGGGACAGGCTTGACTTTGCTTTGTTCCTTGGTTGGCAGGTGACAGTATTAGGTCTTACCTATCTGGAGTTCAGGGTCCACCAGGCCCACCTGGTCCCCCAGGACCTGTCACCACCATCACAGGCGAGACTTTCGACTACTCAAGGCTGGCAAGCCAAGTTGTGAGCTACTTACAGAGTAAGCCTTTCCCTGCGCCCTGCACCTGGCACCTTCCTCCTGTGGGTCCACTTTTTGCTCCCCAGAGCCTCATCTCCTCATTTGCTGTTTCCTTTGCCCTTCTCTGGAGTATTGAGTTTTAATTCTGAATTCACAATAATCGGGCCAGTGGGATACAGTGTCAACAAGGGTCTGTTCAGATTCAGGGCAACCATGTTGGAGAGCCACTGAGTGAGCCTTCCTGCAGTCAACTAATGTGTTCCTAATTATAGGTTCTTCCTACCTGTGCATGAAGGTTGGCAATTACCTCGCAGGCATTAGGCTAAAGCATGTTCTTGAAAGTAAACTGCATTTCTCACCAAAGGGGGGGAAAAAAACCCAAAAACATTTGACCTTGTTATGCTTTCAAAATAGCCTCATAATACCCCATTCATCCATTTCTCGAAAAGACAAACAGCTCGGTAACCAGGACTTTCAGATTCTGGAAAAATGAGGGTGTTGCTTCAGTACCTGCTAAGCAGGTAACCTGAGGTTTTTCTTCCCAACAGCTTCGGGGTACAGCATCAACTTGTCCCCCTCGTCCTCCATCTCTTCTGAAGACATCCTGGCTGTGCTGCAGCGTGAGTCACCTGTGAGGGACCGAGTGTGGGACCATCTTTGCTTTCTCCCTGACCTCACTTGTCAGGCAAAGCTTGTCCTCATCTGAGCCTTGGGAGGGCTGCAAGAGGGAGGCAATCCTTTGTGACAAAGAGCCACTTACTGCTGTGATCTGCTGGCAGAGTCAGCAAACTGGCTGGAAAGGGGACAGGAAATGTCCTCCAAACCCCCATGCCAGGCAAGCTGGCAGGTGCCCCTTCCGGAACCTGGCAGCTTGCTGGTGTCCCCCTGACCACTGTGGGCCTGCGGACCCAGAACTCACAAATGTCACGCAGGAGCTGGTTTGTGCAGGGGAGCCCAGGCTGTGGCTGGACCATGGGCAGGACCCCCCTCAGCCTGGGGTGGGTCCTGCTAGTGCATCCTCTCCTCTCCAGGGATGATGTGCGTCAGTACCTACGTCAGTACCTGATGGGCCCTCGGGGTCCGCCGGGGCCACCAGGAGCCAGCGGAGATGGGTCCCTCCTGTCTTTGGACTATGCAAAGCTGAGTAGTCACATTCTCAGCTACATGTCAAGTAAGTGTCTGAGGAGGGGTGGTTGGGAAGGGCCTGGCATGGCTGGGATGAGGACTCGGCAGGGTGAACTTCCCCATGAATCGCCCCACTGCACCCCCCACCTGCCCAAGCTGGACCAACCCCACCAATTAGCAGTGCTCAGAGCTGTTCAAACTTGTGAGCCTGGGGCAGGTCAAGAAGCATGGCAAGGAAAGGGGATTACGGGCACTGTCTTGTGTGAAGTCTACATACAGCTGTCTCTCTCTCTCACACACACACACATACACACTCACTCACTCCCATACACACATACAGAAGAATGAAGCACACAGGCACCTTGACCTGCTTCTCCAGCCCCGCGGAGCCCTCCCCCTCCTCCCTTGGTGCTCCTCCCTCTCTGCCTCTCTTCCTGCCATCTCTCTTCTCTTTCTTGGACCCTACTTTTGTTCAAGCCTCCTCTGTGTCCGACCTCCTCTCTGACAGGTGTTTCCATCTGGCTCCCCTCTGCCTGATCTGAATCCATCACATCCCTAGGTGCTGGGATCAGCATTGGGCTTCCTGGTCCCCCAGGGCCACCTGGCTTGCCGGGAACCTCCTATGAGGAGCTCCTCTCCTTGCTACGAGGTAAGGCCCAGCAGAGGACATCTGTCCAAGTGGTTGGGGAGGAAGCAGAGCCCCTTGGCCCAGGCCAGGACTCACTCCGTGCCCTTCCTTGGTGTCTCAGGGTCTGAATTCAGAGGCATCATTGGACCCCCAGGTCCCCCGGGGCCACCAGGGATCCCAGGCAATGCGTGGTCCAGCATCAGCGTGGAGGACCTCTCCCTCTTACTTACAAAGTAGGGCACTGCGGAGTGGGATGGGAGGGCTGGGGATTCAGCCTGGCCTTGGGGGCTTCCTTGAGTTTTAGCAAGGGCAGTCCAAGTACTCCTGGAGCTCGTACAGGGCTGGGCGTGGGGTCCTAGAGAGCGCCATATGTTCTGGCAAGGGGGCCTTCAGCCATAGCAGGGACAGAGATGGGGAGAGATGGCGTTCCCAGGTGTAGCCCAGTGTGATGAGGGCCGACCTGGGGCTCCACCTCTCAGTGACTGGAGGGCTGAGTTGAATGAGGCTCAGAATTGGAAGTGTGAGGGCCCCAGAAGCAGCCATTCCTGGATGATGCCAGGAAACAGCAGGCTCTGAGCTTCCTGCTGTTCTCTCTCCTCACCCCGGAGGCCCGGCCTTATCCCCCTCCTTTCCAGAAGGGGCTCACAGCGCTCCGAGCACAGGCTGGGAATTCAGCTTCCTCCGCAGCACGAGCCTGACCTTTCTTTCTCTTCCCTCTGCCCAGCTGCCGGCTTATCATCGATCCCAGGTCCTCCAGGCCCTCCTGGTCCTCCAGGTCCTCGAGGGCCCCCTGGTGTTCTCTGGAGCTCTGGCAACCTACGCAGCTGAAAACAGCGACAGTTTCCGGAGTGAGCTGATCAGCTACCTCACAAGTAGGTGCCCCTGACGGTGACGCCCCACCAGGCACCCCCACAGGCCTTGCTTCTCCCTGTTAAGTGGGACAGGGAGGCAACTGAAGGGACAGGGAGGCCACACACGAGAGCCACCAGTGGGGTAAGCCCAGTTTCCTTCCACACCATCATTCTCCCACTCGGGTACAAGAACCCTGAAGTTCACTTCCAGCCACTCAGGGTAGTTGACACCCTGGGAAAGACTCCCTAACTCCCAAGTCTTTCCGCTAAGATCTGAGCTCCCACTCACGCAGCTTCTTACCCCTGCAGGTCCTGATGTGCGCAGCTCCATTGTTGGCCCCCCAGGCCCTCCTGGGCCACAAGGACCCCCTGGGGGACAGCCGCCACCTGTCCGCGGATGCCTCCCACAGTCGGAGTAGCAGCTCCTCCTCACACAGCTTCGTCCATCAGGCGCGGCAGCTCCTACAGCTCTTCCATGGGCACAGGAGGAACCGGTGCAGGCTCCCTGGGCACAGGGGGTACCTCTGGAGCAGCTGCAGGAGACGGGGGCCCTATGGCACTGATATCGGCCTAGGTGGAGGCTATGGGGCAGCAGCAGAAGGCAGAATGTATGGTAGCAATGGCGGACCATTTGGGGCTGACTTTGCTGGAGGTCTGGATTACAATGAGCTGGCTGTGCGTGTATCAGAGAGCATGCAGCGTAAGTGGGGGACATTTAGGTCTTGGTGCTGGGGGAAGGAGCGTGGGAGCATCTCCAGACTGGCTTTCTTGTTTGTGGAGCACCCAGGTTGTGAGGATAGAATCACACAGGGAGGGACTGGAGGGGACAGGCAGCCCCAGCCTAGTTCTCAGCCCCGCTCAGCTCACGTGAGCCTTAGCCCTGGGACCTGAGCTGTGGGGGAACAGAGCATGCTGAGGGCTTTGTACTTTGCTTTCCCAACACCTAACTCGTTCTGGGTCCCAGATGAGTCATAGGACCATGCTGGTTTTCCTGCTGGGGCTAGAAGGACGTTGGCTAAGAGTCCCTTCCCTGTGCAGCTCAACAGCAGGGTTACTCAGTCAACAAGCCTTTGATGCAGGCCTGCAGCAGGAAGAGACCTGTGTCAGTTGGAGGGCTTCACCCTTGCTTGCGGCTTGATCTAGTTCAACTGCTTTGGGCGTTAGATACTTGGAGGGCACTGTGTTCCTGCTGAAGAGGGTGCTGGGAAATCCCTGCTTCCTGTGCCCATGCTCTGGTGTTTTACAGGTCAGGGCCTACTGCAAGGGATGGCCTACACGGTCCAGGGCCCACCAGGCCAGCCTGGGCCCCAGGGGGCCACCCGGCATCAGCAAGGTCTTCTCTGCCTACAGCAACGTGACTGCAGACCTCATGGACTTCTTCCGAAGTAAGGGCATCCAACTGCTTTTCCAGCACCTGCCTCACTGCATAGGCTCCCACAGGTCTGCTCCAGAAACACCAGTCTCATGAGAAACCTCCAGTTATTAACACTTGAGATGCTCAAAATTAGATAAATTCTATAAAATTCTGAACCTTGTTTCCTTACATGTCCAAAGTCCATCACTATCTCTCTGTGTTACTCTGAACAAATGACTTGATGTCCCAAGCTGCCACACAATCGCTATTCTAAGCCAGTGATTCCCTGCTTTTACAGCTTATGGAGCCATTCAAGGACCCCCCTGGGCAAAAAGGAGAGATGGGCACTCCAGGACCCAAAGGTAAGTGGTGGCAGACAGCCAGTCCCCCAGATCCTGTGTAACATCCACCTCTTACTGAAAAGCAGCTCCTGTGCTGGTGACACACCAGCTACCTGTGCCCTCAGTCCCCAGACTGATGCATTACTTAGTTATGCCCCATTTGTCCTTCTAGGTGACAGGGGCCCTGCTGGACCACCAGGTCATCCTGGGCCACCTGGCCCTCGAGGGCACAAGGGAGAAAAAGGAGACAAAGGTAAGTGTTAACTGCTGCATGTTTTGCATGTTCTGGAGCGTTTCAAGGCTGACGCTCAGTAGAGAAGCAGGTGATTTGTTCCAGAGCAGGCCTGAGACGTTTTTTCAGGCTAATGCCAATTACTCAAGGCAGACACTGCCAAAAGCAGAATTTGCTAACAATCCTATTCACAGTGAGGAAGAAAAGGAGAGTGCCAAAGCAGGGAGACAAAGGAGAACCAAGCTGGTGCTGAAATGGGGCAAACAAGTTAAATAAATGGATAGTCTTACAAAAGACTTAACCTTTGAAGCTTTCTTCGCAGTTGCCGTAATTGCCCAAGCCGAGATCCCCACAGGACACAAGATATGTTTAACTTCCTACTGATCTTCTAACTTTCAGGTGACCAAGTCTATGTTGGGCGGAGAAGGAGAAGTACTGCTGTCAAGCCGTGAGCTAGCCATGGCGGGACAGCTCCTGGAGCCAGTTCTCATCATGCATGTGGCACTTAGGTCACAGCTCTCCAGAGGGTGAAAGCTGGAGTCTGTCAATGTCCTACTGAGACAGCATAGCCAATCTAGCAACACTTGCTTTAGTCTGAACAATACATACATATGGAATTCAGTCAAGGATACACAATCTGAAACAGCTTCACGGGGTGGACTCTAAGAGTAGTTGCAGTGTTTTAGAATGAGACTTACTTCTCTGCTATCTAGATCTGAACTCCTTGGCTTCTTTACTTAGTTCAAGCCCCAGCCTAGGAAAGCTGGGATACTTGGGAGTCTTAGAGCTTTGCCTAACTATGAGCCCAGAAAAGGGAGGGTGGGGATGGGGTGCCTTCCTGGAGGTGACACTTGATGGGGGTGTGTTCTGGTTACTGTGGCAAGGCTGTGCTGTCAGCTCCTTCCTCCCCCTGTTCACTCTGCATTCTCTAGTCAGTTGGCTAAGAAGTGACTCTTGTAACTAAAAAAATTAAGAAATTCACTTCCCCCTCTCCGAGGTGGCAGAGTTTCTAATGGTTATCATATATGCATATCACACTCCCATTTGCTTAGAAAGTCTGATTGCAGCTATGACTGTCCATAGGCCCATGCTAGAGTTCATGGATATGTTATACTGAACCAGGCCACAGCAAACAGAAAAAGAAGGGTGAAGGGCAACAGGCAAGGAAGGAAGAATGGGGGCGGGGGAACAATACCTGATGCTGGGGACACAGCCTCAGCTCAAGACGTCACCCTCCATTCTGCATTCAGAAAACGGCACTTAGGGGACTGGGCGCAGTTGGTCTTTGAGCACTTTTTAATGTCTAAAACATTTGTTTGTGGTCTATCAGATGAAACTTCAACTGTAACATTTCCAATTAAAGTTTTTCTTTTTTACTATTAGGTTTAATATGATTCCTCTGACCAAAGAAAGGTTAAAAAAATATTCTGGGTTAATTGGGTCTGACTCTAACACTGTTTACTACAAACATAAGAAAACAAAACTGATTGTATTTCAGGACACAGCTTCCGGTATTTCATTCAATCCCTGAGGTCTTTAAAGGCAAATCTTTAGATACCTGCAACTATGAACTCAATCTGGAGATACTACAAGCATATAAAGTTTTCCCCTAAGCATAAGTTATTTGAAGTAAACATGCAACAATTGAGCAACAAGATTATTTGCAATTAGGTAATGCTTTATCCTGGGGAAATGGAATTATGATTGTGGGGCAAGTAATATATGAAATATCAAAACTCCTATTACAGAAAAATGTACAATCTCAAATTCCCAAATAAATGCATAGGAAAATCAGACACTCCAATTCAGAAGAGACTATACTTGGCCACTTTGTGAATTTGTTACAAGTTGTGACTCTCAAATTGCTGGACAATTAAAAATGGAATTAAATTACATCTACTTCTACACCGCTACTCTTCTAAAAAGACTGTTTATTTTCCCTAAGGTCTCTGCTGAGTATCTCATATTATCCAAAAAAAAAAAAAAAAAACCCACACCAGTAATTTCCTCTGTATCAAACAACTGCTAGCAGCAACAACCAGTCAAGCACTACACACTCGACATGGTCTTTTTGCCTTTTTCATCATATCCTAATAGCTGCATGCTATGAATTAATGAGAATTTTTTTAAAAAACGAGGCTGGGTGTAGCAGCTCATGCCTGTAATCCCAGGACTTTGGGAGGCTGAGGCGGGCAGACTGCTTGAGCCCAGGAGTTGGAGACCAGTCTGGGCAACATGGCGAAACCCCGTCTCTACTAAAAATACAAAATAATTAGCTGGCGTGGTGGCGGGCACCTGTAATCCCAGCTACTGGGGAGGCTGAGGCAGGAGAATCACTTGAACGCGGGAGCTGAAGGTAGCATTGAGCCGAGATCTCACCACAGCATTCCAGCCAGCATACTACATTTCAAAAAATAAATAAAATAGAGTTCATACAGCCTCCAGATTTCAAATAACTGGAGTTTTACTGTCTAATGAAAACTTCTGTGTATAAAGGAATACAATGTGCCTTTTAAAGAATTTTTTTTCAAAAGAATTCGTTAGTTTTACCCAAAGGCTGATTTTTTTACTTTTTAATTGTAGCTTTTACTCTTATTAAAAGTAACTTCCTAGCCAGGCGCGGTGGCTCACGCCTCCAATCCCAGCACTTTGGGAGGCTGAGGTGGGTGGATCACAAGGTCAAGAGATGGGAGACCATACTGGCCAACATGGTGAAACCCCGCCTCTACTAAAAATACAAAAATTAGCTGGCCATGGTGGCATGCGCCCATAATCCCAGCTACTCGGGAGGCTGAGGTAAGAGAATCGCTTGAACCTGCCTGCCAGCCTCCCAAGTAGCTGGGATTATAGATGCATGTGAGCCAAGATGGCACCACTACACTCCAGCCTGGCGACAGAGCAAGACTCCGTCTCAAAAAAAAAAAAAAAAAAGGCAACTTCCGAAAAAGAAGGGAGAAGATGTTTTGACCCTTTTAAAAAAGCAGCTTTGGGGGTTCAAGTATTACATCCCCTTTAATAGTAATCCTTATGTTGATTAATCAGACATAGTAGTTTTCCCTTGTTACTAGATTTACCTTACTAGGATACCCAAAGTCTTCATAAAGGTTTATGCTCAAGTAAAATAGGGTACAAGTCCAAACTTACTACCTTCTCTGGACAAAACTCAGAAAGAGGATGGGCAGATATGAGGTTATGTCCTCAGCTGGATGGCAATGGATCTGAGCATCTTCTGTTTCATTTTTTTTTTAATTCAAGAATGAGTTCAATAGTTTGCAACGCTCCCAGATTAGAAAATGACACTCCATGCCACCCTCCAGCTGGACATGTGCCAAGTGATGCTGGCTAGCGTCTACTGAATCTTGCATGAACGTTAATAACGACGAAGAGATTATTTTAGCCAAAGTGAGGTCATATGATTTGCGAAATACTTACTGAGGAAAATCATCCATCCCAAGGGGGAAACAAATTTAAAGCATACACATATAAACACAGACTGATAGAAATATTTTAAGCATCTCCCAAAGGAGAGGTTTGCATGATGAAAGACACCCCCCAGCAAGTTACCACTAAAAACTAGATTTGCGAGTGTGTGTTTGCATGTGTGCTGTGGACTACAGACAGCTAGGAATAAATACTAAGTCCAGAGGGTCAGAAGACCTGGAGGACTGCAAGTTTCACAATATAACTAGGCCCAACAACTGCAAAGTGTTCTCAGGCAGGACACTCCAGTTTCAAAGATTCTCAATAAAAGACTGCTTCCCAAAATCGATTAAGAAATAACTTTATTTTTCATGTGTCAATCCCATGATTGAAAAGACATGTTGCTCCCAAGTAGACAAGAGGCATAATCTGAAACAAAATTGCTAAAATTTAGCTTATGAACTCATTACACTGCAAACGAGGGGAGGAACACAAAGGCTGCAGCCAACATTTAAACCTGGCAAACGCTCCACGCCAAGATTAGTAGCAGGAATGTTAAAGCTTTATCAAAACCATGTCAGCAACAGAACAGCAACTGTACAGCCACTAACTGTTGTGCCTTCAACTTAAGAAAAGCATTTAAAGTATCACTCCATTTCTTACAAAAATCATTTCTCAGAAAAGAATTGTTCACGAAAAGACAACGCTTTTTCACTTCAGTTCTAGATTTTCTTTAATTAACAATATCTCTAGTTAATACTTGGACAGAATTTGGCTTCTCAGAAGAGTCTTTGTCATTTAAGCACAGTGTGGAATGGGAAAAGTGTGTAGTTACAAGGAAACTAGAAGAGTACAAAAAATAGTCACTTCTGAAACTCGCTGATGCTCAAGAAATCAGAGACCCTTCATTAAAGTGGGTCTCATATGCCTGAGAGCTTTGTGCTTGAGGAAATATGACTTAGAGGTAGCTCTGGTTCTGGTTTATATTTAATTACAATTTGCTGTATCCTGTCACAAGAGAGTTCTAATATTTTCAGCAAAGTAAAAGCACTCAATATTTTTTCCTTACCCACCCTATAGCTTTCCCACAGAAAAAGGTAAGAAAAAGCTTAATGTGACTCCACAGAGAATAGCAGCTAATTCAGCAATTCACACCCTATGGTTGTTGACAGGAGGAAAGGTGGTCGGGTGCTCCAAGCTCTGGGAGCTGGATCTGCAGAAGTGTGCAGGTCTGGTGTGTTCACAACACTCAGGGAACAGAGGGGAGGTGACTGATGAGGGTGTGTTTCATGGCATCTTCTGCCACAGTAACAAAACAACCAAATCAGGAGTAGATTTGACTGTACTACTTGATTTCAAAGAAGTCTGTGCCCCTCGCCCACTCCCCCACCTACACTTTATGCAAGAAAGATAGATCACTATCATCTATTTGAATATAGGACCTCACAAGAGGTGGACTGGTCTGAGTACAAACAGCATATTTTAGAACAAAACACTTTTTGAAAGGATTTATAAAACTTTAAGTATTAAAATGAGTGCTTTACCTCTACATACGTATCACTGTACAGTCCTGCACCCACACGAACACGGTCATATCTGAAAGCGAACTGAAGCATGAACACTGAATCCAAAAGGCAGTTTTAAGGGAGATCCAAGAGTTGCTACCACCTTACCCCAGCGTCAGCCACTCCACTCTCAGCCTCTCTCCTTGAGTCAATACTCTGAATGTCAAGTTGAAAGAAACAGAAAGAATCAAATAATCAGATCAAATTAATAGGCACCACAAACTATTTAGCACAAAGGGTATCAATTAAATGATATTGGAAAAAAAAAAAACTCTACTGCCTATTCATTTTTTAAGTCAATAAACTGAAAATTTCAAAGGAGAAAGTGGTATGAAAACCTTCCTCCCCAATCCCTCTTCAAATAAATCATTAAATACACTGGGCAACATTATACTGTTATTTTTATCATAACAATATAAATAATTTTTATCATCATCTTGAATATTACTTTATAGAGATATATATTTTAAAAGGCTTTCAAAACATTTTTCAACCCAGCATTTGAGAATAAAGCATTAAGAGTTTTGTATACAGTAACACATTCATGTGATGTGTATGAATTTACAACCGTACATAATATGTATATATGTATATATATTTATATAAAAAACAAACTTGGCCAGAAGTTAAGGCTACCTACAAAGCTGTCCAATTATGCTTGTCAAAACAAATTACAAAATTAAAATCGCACATGCATTTTAAATCATCTAAACCACTGACAAAATAAGGCTCGGCATCCAAAGTTTTCAAATTAACTGCAAGAAAGTGCTACAGACATTTACATTTTCTAAATATGAATCAGTGATCCCACAAAGTTACATTTAAATTTTTCACCAGCCTCGAAAGTAATACAACTAAAAACAAGCTTTCACAATTTGGTACCTAGCACACTTAAGAGCAAACAGGTTGAAAATGGCAGGCAGCAAGCATCATTTACAAATGTGCTGTCTCACACAGCAAAGTCCAGTTTATAATACTGTCCGACCTGACACGTGGTTGAAATTCTAAGCCTCATAAGGGACTAGGAGTGAACATTTCATTAATAATTATACACATCAGCAACCACATGATAAAGGCTTCTGGTTTTTCCCACTCAAATCAAAGTGAATGATTTAAACATGAAACAAAATAAAACCAAGATGTAAGCAGCCTCATTTCAAGATAAGGAAAAGTAATTTCTGACATTTGCCTAAATATTAAAAAAAAGCATCCTGAACAAATGCCTCTTTTAAGATTAAGTTCAGAAGATATATTTATAAATATAACTCAGAGCCTGCAGGCCTGTAACAGTTTTAAACAATTTGCTAAGATGGAGAGAAACCATTTAACCAGCTCAGGTATTATTTTAGAAAATAAACAGAGACAGCTAAATCTGTATTCCTTAAATTTCATGAGTTTTACATTTCCAATTTGCAATCTAAAAGCTACCCTCTTTTTTCATCTTTCCAAACTTTGTACATGTATTTTAGGATGAAAATTTCTATCAAATGGCAAGAGAAGCAAAAATTCCAAAACAATAATGTTTAATTCTAAGGATGTTTTTGTCCCTGGTGATCAAAAGAAAATCCTACTTAGGACTTGACTGAAATTTAGTGTTTTAGGCACTATCTTAAGAAAATTAGCACCCTCAATTATTAGCTTATGCCTTAAAGAGGTAATTCATTTTGACAAATCACTGAAATAATTTTTCCCTTTTAAAAGAGGTTGTTCCTATTTAAAGATAAAATATATTCATTTACTGAGTCAACAGCATATTTTGAGCAAATCATAGCTTTTTGATGAGAGCTGATCCACCAAAAGAAAATTACCCCAACTCCCTACAGCAGAGCTTCAACTACAGATTTAGGCATCACCAAGGAGTTAGGTCAGGTAAAAAGAATTTATTAATACTTAGTGATGTAACAGTTTTTCTTAAATAACTTTAAACATTATTTCTCCAACAGTTTTCAGGTAGCAGTGTCTAAAGAACGTAATTTTTAAGATTAATATACAAAGTCGCTTTAGGGAATTACTGCAAGATGCTACTTTGGCAACGCGGCCTAGCATCTGTCTTAGTTCGTTTTCCCTTCATCTTTGCTTTCAAAAAACAAATCCAAAAAAGAAAACCACCTAGAAGGTGAGGCAGGTGATTGTCTTCGTGAGTTATCTGATACCGACTGTGGCAGAAGATGAGGAGAACAGAACATACTGAAAAAGCCAAACCCAAGCACAGATGCTTCCATTGTTATGATCCAGTGGAATGCAAGCTAGGAATGGGATAAAATTTGGAAATCCGGCTCTGTGTTGATGGGTTAAGGCATTCAGACTCCCCAGTCATTTTAAAGAACACTTCCTGTTCCTGTTGTTTCCTGGCAAACTCTTCTTCCAGTGTCTTAAAAACAAAGGGAAAAAGAAATTGTTATGTGCTGGTATTACATATAGAACTTATGCTGACAGCCAAGATAAAACTACTTGTCCAAAACACTTTCTTTGTGTATTATAACAAGAAGAAACGCTTACTCAATTTTTTAAGATCATAAGCCTTCCACAGCCCTATGTGCAAGTCCAGCTTGGCCATATAAATGGACAATTTAAGTCCATTATTTACCTTCTCTATATTAGAGAACCACTTAATTCTTCTGCTGTAAAAAGAGGGACAATTTGCTATGTGAAGACTAAATGTGACAACGATGTGCTTACACATACTATGCACTCCAACTGATGGTACCTATTATTAACTACTATGTTTCTCCCACATGGCACTTACCCCTGCCTACTTGTTACTTTAGTTACGATGCGCCTGTTTTTTCTTTCACACTAGACTATAATATAAGCTACTTAAAGGTACAATCTAAACCAGAATCATTTTTACCCCCATAATACAAAGCAAAAAGTAAGTGCTTGAGAAATATCAGAGGCACTGTTGTGATGTGAGTATCTGTGCCCCCTAAACCCATATAAAAACCTAATCCCTAATGTGAGGGTACTATTGATAGAAGGTGGGGCCTCTGAGAGGTGACAAGGGTGGACCCTTCCAAATGGGATTAGTGCCTTCATGAGGGGCTAAGAGAGTTCTTGCCCCAAGCGAGGACACAGTGAGAAGTAGGCAGTCTGTAACCCAAATGGTGGCCCTTACCAGAGCCTGACTGCATTGGCACCCTGGTCTCAGACTCCCCAGCCTCAGTTTATGGCATTTTGTTACAGGTATCAGTGGCTTTGCGGACAACTGATTCAGGGATAAGTGGTGCTGTAGAGGTACAAAGCACAGGAAAAGAAGGAAGGATACAGGAGGGGTTCTCAGAAGAGGTGAAACATGAGCTTAGCGTTGAAAGAAAGATAAGAATTTGATAGGCAGGATGGGAAAGGCAGGCCAGACAGACGGAAACAAAACACGGCACAAAGGCAGGAAGCCGAAGAGCTGGTGTGAGGAGTAGTGATTATACCCAAGGCTGGAATGTGGACTGGGAACAAAGTGGCTAGCGGGAGAGGAAGCTAGAAAGGGTGACTGTGACCAGGTGTGGCACTATGAAGGCTTCACAGTCAAACTAAGGCATTCATTTACACTTTGCTCTGATGGAACTGAAGATTTATCAACATCACTGTGACAGTGTCAGAGATGTTCCTGAGGATAAATCCTCTGGTGATGGCAGGCAAGTGGGAAGAAAGGAAAGGGAACTGGAAACTAAAAGGCGCATTACGACATTCCTGAACAATGTAAGCAAGCAGGATAGCAGTGAGAAAGAAAGGAGACAGGTTATGAAGAGACCAAATTAGTTGGCATCTGACTGAATGTTGGGTGTGAAAGAAATGAAAAATAATTGTGGTTTCTAGCATAGATGTCAATTAAGAAAACAGGAATGTAGAGAAGAACATCTGACAGTGAGTGGGACTGCAGCGAGCGGGGGAAAGGTGAGAGGAAGATGAAGGAATAGGATGCTGAGTCTGATTTTATGTCCACTGAGTTTATAGTCTTTAGTCAACAATGAACAGGTATGCAGTCATCTGTACAATGTGCCAGGAACTGTTCTAGAAACTGGGTATACATCAATAAATGAAGCAATCATGGCGCTGCCTTTAAGGAGTTTATATTCTCACAAGAGGAGACAATAAACAAATGTGTCTGGTGGCGATGAACTGTTATAAAGCAAAACAAAGAAAGGAGAGCAGGTACAGAATGTCTGGGGTTGAGTACAGGTGCTACTGATATACAGTGACCAAAAAAAAAGAACCACCAAGCGGAGATGAAATGAGGAGGAACAGAATACCCAGATGGAAAATGGGCGCTTAGTGCTCAAACTGACAATAAAAACAAGAAACAATAATAGCAATAGCAACCATTCACTGAACCATGACTATAGCTGAGGCACTGGACAACTGCTACATGAACAACACAAATTAGGTAGATAGTATCATTCTTATTTTACAAATTAGGAAAACTAGGCCTAGAAATGAGAAGTGACAAAATTAATCAGTAAGTGTCAGTGCTGAGATCTGAACCCACATCTGTGTGATTCTACAATTCGTGCTCTATATAACTGCTACCATTTAAGTTTTGGAGTTGTCCATATGCAATAGCTGAAGCCATGACTAGCGATAAAATCATCAAGGTAAAGACTGTTCTTTACTAAAGGGGCAAAACTGAGAAATGTCCACATTTCAGGAGACAAAAGGTGATAAAGAACAGACAGCTGTGTCACAAAACCCAGGTGAGAAGAGAATTTTAAGAAACAAGACTTTTGATGAGAATAGTGAGGTAAGGCCATAGAATTTGATTATTAGCAACTCACTTGTGACCACTGTCAACAAGTTCAACAGAGGTGTCTGAGGCAGATGTTAGGCTGCAAGGAGTTAAAGGAGATTTTTCACTGTTTATCATTTGTAACTTTTGAATTCTGAACTATGTGAATGTATTACCTATCCAAAAAATTCGACAATAAATAAAATTTAAATTAAAAAGCCACACTATGGGCTGGACATGGTGGTTCATGCCTGTAATCCCAGCACTTTGGGAGGCTGAGGCTGGTGGATCACCTAAGGTTAGGCATTCAAGACCAGCCTGGCCAACATGGGGAAACCCCATCCCTATTGAAAATACAAAACTTAGCCAGGTGTGGTGGTGGCAGGTGCCTGTAATCCCAGCTACTTGGGAGGCTGAGGCAGAAGAATCACTTGAACCTGGGAGGTGGAGGTTGCAGTGAGCTGAGACTGCACCACTGCACTCCAGCCTAAGCGACAGAATGAGACTCCATCTTAAGAAAAAACCAGCTGGACACGGTGGCTCCCGCCTGTAATCCCAGCACTTTGAGAGGCCGAGGCGGGCGGATCATGAGGTCAAGAGATCGAGACCATCCTGGTCAACACGGTGAAACCCCGTCTCTACTAAAAATATTTAAAAAAATTAGCTGGGCGTGGTGGCGTGCGCCTGTAGTCCCAGCTACTCGGGAGGCTGAGGCAGGAGAATTGCTTGAACCCAGGCAGCAGAGGTTGCAGTGAGCCGAGGTTGCGCCACTGCACTCCAGCCTGGCGCCTGGTGACAGAGTGAGACTCTGTCTCAAAAACAACAACAACAACAAAAAAAAAACCCAACACACTATGAACTCATTTAGTCATTTCACTTCCTTTGGCACATAGCTACATATGTATTTCTTTGACTGATTGGATGGATGGAAGAAAGGAATGGCAGAAATGTATAGTAGGCAGGAAGCTCCCCCAAAACATAAAGGTTTAAGTTTGAGGGTAGCAAAGGGTCAGAGATCATATAGTGATAGCAAAGACTCAGGTGAAATGGTTAGCCAGTAAGACCAGGTGAATAGGAAGTCAAGTAAAAACAAGGTGGGCAGGGGAGACACCATCCCTATTTTACCAGATTTCAAGTTTACATAGAATACCAGGGCCTTTTAATATGGCTCCAGTTGGCCTGTTCAGACTCAGCTGTCATGGCTTCCTTCCCTCCTTTTCTTCCTCCCTAATGCCTACACACCAGCACATACCCCCTCTTATACTCCAATGATAGAGAATGATCTGCAATTCTCTATACGATTCTTTTCACTCATTCTCTTCTCTCTACTCAAATTGTTCCATTCCACTCCAATCAACCCATCCTCCTAGTAAGCTCTTACTCCTCCTTCAAGACTCACTTGGCTTGCAAGGCACCTCCTCTTGGAAGACCTTCTTTGACTTACCCAGGCAGATTGAGCTCTCTTCCTCCTCCTCTGCTTATACATTCTGTTCCTTTCCCCCTGTATCTTGTACTTACCACCTTCAGGCAATGACCTGACCAATTCATAACTGCTTGTCACTAGATTCTGAACCTTTTGTCTTTTCATCTCTATGTTTCCTGCTCCTGTCACTGTACCTGACACACAGTAGGTAAAGAGCCAATAAATGGGTAGATGGATGAGTACACACATAACATTTTAACTAAAGCTTTTAAAATTACCCTTTTCCTAGGTCTCAAATTTCTCTCTCCACTCCTTTAATTCTTGGCTATGTTCCTCATCTAACTCCTTCAGTTTCTGAGTCTCATGCTCAACCAACAAGTGGCATTTTTCATTCTGAAAATAAAGTTGGGATTTTAAAAAAATTCAGATCAACTAAGCAATTTTTCACAAATACAATTACCTTCCAAAATAATAAATCACTCATCAAATATCATGCTATTACTGAGATTCAAGTTTTCCTCTATAAAAATCAAGGGCCACTAATTAGGAAATGAATCACAGCTTCATTTTTGCAAGTTTAGAAGCTAGATCTATTACATACCATACAAAAAGAACTTAAAAAGAACTAGCTTGAACTTTTGTTTTTCCTTTCTAGGATGATTTGCTCATAAAAGTGACACTACAGAAGGCAGCTTGCATACATTTTACCCATGAGTACAGACTGTGGGATCCAGTACTAAAGGGTGGGCCTAACAGATCTACTGTTCTAACAGATCTATTGGCCTATTAGGCCAATCTATTAGGATCTGTTCTACTCTAGTTAATTAAGCAAATGTATAGATGCCCACATTTATATACTACTCTGAAATCTTAAACATTTTAGATGGGCTGTACACTCTATGTAAGGTCCTAAATCAGCCCTCAAGTAACTTTTAAATTTCCTAGGAGAACAATTTCCATAAACTTATCATTTATTTAAAAACCCTAGAAGAAAATAAATTATCTTCCTCTAAATGGAAAAGAAACTAAATTCAGAACCTGACAAAGTCAGAATATAACAACAAAACTGTCTACATCATTTTGAAACTCTCCATATCTTCTTGTAAAATATAGTAAAACCTCCCAGCACTTTGGGAGGCCGAGGCGGGCGGATCACGAGGTCAAGAGATCGAGACCGTCCTGGTCAACATGGTGAAACCCCGTCTCTACTAAAAATACAAAAAAACTAGCTGGGCGTGGTGGCGCGCGCCTGTAGTCCCAGCTACTCGGGAGGCTGAGGCAGGAGAATGCTTGAACCCGGGCAGCGGAGGTTGCAGTGAGCCAAGGTCGCGCCACTGCACTCCAGCCTGGCGCCTGGTGACTGAGTGAGACTCTGTCTCAAAAAAAAAAAAAAAAAAAAAATTTAGTAAAAACCATACTCAATACTGTTTTTGAAAGACAATTTCTTAGGTTACAATTTAACTTCATGTTTACATTAGTCATGGTTATATATAACCTACACAAGTGCCTATGACACTAAGCTGATCTTCATCTGGATCTATACAAAAAAACTAAACCTTTCAACCCCAGCATGCTCGTAAGTAAGGTGCAGTTGACTTTGGCTAGCTACTGTTCTCTCAAAACCAGCCAGCGTGCTGCCGTATCCTAGGAGCTTTGCTGTGGGGCTTCTGTATCTGACCTGCAGCTGATGCAGTTCACGGACATTGGCTTCACACTGCAACTGAAGATCCCGCATTTGATTCTCATGTTTTTGATGCTGAGCCATTCTCTCATTTTTCTGCCTCTTTCTTCTTGTGCAGCAAACTATAAATAAGAAAAAAGATAAATTATAGTTAAGAAGCATGCGATTTCTATATATTCTGATGATATGAAGGAACTTAACAAAACAAGGCACAATAAACTGAAGCTACAAGTAATAATATGCTGTGACTCAAACCTGGAGTCCATATCACAGCTTCGGGGGGAGCGGGAACTTCTGATTAAAACCTTGATCCTCCTATCTGCTTAGTGATCTGAGGTAATTTGTGTGTGTGACCGTGACTGCAGAAGTATCACGGTGAGCCCATATGTCTTGAATTGAAAAGTTGTCCAAATCATGTCATTCCCAGGGCTGGTCTTAGGACCAGTCCAGCCCACGAGCTGACCACCATCCAGGGGAAGACTAATTGGTATGTGCCGTATATCTAGCCCCAGCCCACAGAGTTAAAGTGAACATCAACAAGCCTAAGGTGGCTCTAAATGTTTAGAAAGAAAGGAATCAGTGGCACTTCTAAAGGTCATTCAAAACTTTAAAATCTAAAAGAGTAGAGAATAATTTGCATATTTACCTGTTTAATTTTATCACGGTCCTGATCTGGTGTGGCTGTTGAGTTAATTCTCAGACTTTTCTTAAACATGGCCATTCGAGTCTTGGCTTCACTGCGCTGAATCTTGGGCAGTCTTGCTCTTTCTTGAGTCTGTCTGTTTTTCAATTCTTCAATAAGTCGTTGATTGTAACGCTGCATTTGCTCTGTTTCCTAAGAGGGTTTTACATAGAATCCAGTGATATAGAAACAGTAGTCAGTACCCATACGCATATTCAAATATGTCATTTGGTTGTTGTTTCCTGTAATTACCCCCTCCCCTTGTTGCAGTGACCAGCAAAATACTAGGCAAAAAATAACTTATAAGAAGTGAGGTTAGGTCTGGTGGCTCACACCTGTAATTCCAGCACTTTGGGAGGCTGACACAGGAGGATCACTTGAGCCTAAAAGTTTGAGACCAGCCTGTGCAACATAGTTAGACCCTGTCTCTACAAAAAAAAATTTTTTTTTAATTAGCAGGGCATAGTGGTACATGAATGTACTTGGGAGGCTGAGGTAGGAGATCCCTTGAACCCAGGAGTTCGAGGTTAAGTGAGTCTTGATTGAGTGCCACTGCACTCCAGCCCAGGTGACAGAGCAAGACTCTGTCTCAAAAGAATAAAAAGAGAAGAAAGTTATTAGTGATGAGAGTCTTATACTGAACTCTTTTGATAAGTACAAGGAGTCCAAGATGCAATTAATTACTCCAAACTTCATCCAAGAAATTGTAGGATAAAAAGCAGAAAGGAAATCTAAAATTCATTATCTAAGAAATGTAAGCTTCAAAACTAAATACGTTTGCAAACTTTAAAATAAACAAAAAAATGAAGAAATTTTCCTTTCATTAACCTTCTCATGGCGCTTAAGTAGCTGATGTCTTTGCATGAAATACTGATCCTTAAGTTGCTGTTTGAGCAGCTGGTGTTTTTCTTGTAAGTGTCGTTCTTCGAGCTCCCAAATTGCAGCTTCTCGAGCTAGAAGACAGCAGTTTTCAAAATGTCACTTTGCTCTTTTTTACTAACGTACTTTGCTTTTCATTTTAATATTTACATAAAAGTATTCTAAATACACTAACTTATTGACATTCTGAGCTGTAAGTGAAATTTTAACCAATGCAAGACAGTATCTAGTAACTCTTTCCATTCTGTTCTAATGTCTTATAAACAGAGAATGTCCTACCATGAACACCAAAATTCTATATAACCTTTCTTAATTAAAAAAAAAAAAACTAAGCTAATTTGTTAGGGGAAATAAGTACTTTAAATGCCATTCTAACATGCAGCCATTAGGTATACTAACAACTATGAGGCATAATAAGTACACAAAATTCTTCAGATATATTTCCAGCATCATTTGGGCAAGAAGAAATTTTAAGAGTTATATGTTTATGTTCACTTCTACCGTCATAAAGGAATTCTACATATGCAGTACTTCTTATTTTTAAAAAAGTTACCTCTCATGAGCTGTTGCTTGTTATTCAGGCACTCTCTCTCAATGTTAGCTAACTCTGCCTTCTGCTGCTGGATGATCTTTTTCAGAGAGCCATCTAATTCTTGTTGTTGTTTCTGAACAAACTCTTGTTCCTATTAGACACAATTAATCATCAGTTAATAAGTATCTAATGAACTAAACATCCATTTATCTATATGACTGTATATATTAGTGGTTAATAAGATTTCTAAACCACGTTTGCAAAGTTAGCTGAATTTTAAAATCACCAAAATTATATAGCACAAATGTAATTGTATTAGTCACCCAATTCAGCCCAAGAAAAAAGCATTAGAATACATACTATTGTAAACTCACTACTAAGAATAATACATACAGAATAAGCATATAGCCCGATCACAATTAAAGTGCCCTCTACACGAGCATCTTTGAGAGAACAATAAATTTGCAGTTTCTAAAACTGATTACTCATTCTACTATGGTATGACTAAAACAAGGATAAATAAGAAATGCCCCTTAGTTGCTGGGCGAAGTGGCTCATGCCTGTAATCCCAGCACTTTGGGAGGCCAACACGGGTCGGGGAGAGGGGCATGGGGGGCGGGAGGGTTCTCTTGAGGTCAGGAGTTCGAAACCAGCCTGAACAACATGGCAAAACCCTGTCTCTACTAAAAATACAAAATTAGCCATGCATGGTAGCGCATGCCTGTAATCCCAGCTACTCGGGAAGCTAAGGCAAGAGAACTGCTTGAACCCAGAGGGCAGAGGTTGCAGTGAGCCGAGATCGTGCCACTGCACTCCAACCTGGGTGACAGAGCGAGACTCTGTCTCAAAAATATAAAAATAAAGAAAAAAGAAATGCCCTGTAGGAAGAAAGGCAATTAAGAGCTAATAGGTAAAACAGATACCAGAATGTGGGGAACTAAAGAGGAAGAATTTTAGGAGATAAATTTTAGGAAGAAATACCATGGCTATCCTAACAGAAAATAGTTTATATATCTACAGCATGTGCCTAAAAAGAATAATAATAGTGTGAGGAGTTAATGAGAAATAATGCATTGCTAGAGAAATGTAAACTGGCAATAGGAAATTGAGTTACATACTATAAATCTATCAAGAAAATTTGTGTAATCACAGAATTCTACAAACATGTTTGGGATTCACTAATTCATTCAACGAATATTTACTGAGTACATACTATCTGCCCAAATACCAAATTTCTGCTTTAGAAAAACATCCTTCAATTAATGTGTAAAAAAAAAGGCAATGTTAAAGTGACTTATAGTCTTTCTGCTCAGAATCATACATTTACAAAAGGAATAACACCCAAATTGAAGAAACGTAAAGTTTGGATCTCTCCCATCTCTCTCTTGGCAGTTATAGCAGGTGGTGATTAGCTTAAGGACTATTCAGTCGATGTTTGTGTGGATTTAGAATTTAGAACTGAAGCAGAACTTCACTCGTAATCCCCTCTCTTGCACATCCTCAAGAAGATCAAAACCTAAGATGCATTTGGAACCACTCTCGAGGCCTTATAGTCTGATGAGGTCTGGATCACTGCCAGGCAGCTCCTCAATGCACAGAAGAGTCTCACTCTGCTCCTCAGGATGGCTGCCTTGCTACCATCCTGAATCTCTGGAGGTGATACAGTTTGTGCCACAGAGTGAACTAATTTGGTGTCATAAATGCTGCTGTCTCATCTGCATCATCATTTGTATTTTAGCATAAATACATATATAGTAGCAGAAAGAAAAGACTAATGAATGCCTCTATAAAATACAATTACCAACTTGGCTATAGTCACCTGTAAAATTTTATCATTAAAGCAGTATCATTGAAAAAATTTTCAATGTTTATATTCCACTATCTAGAATAAGGACTTCTGAATTTTACTTGAGATGAGAAATCTCCAAGCCTATCTTTTAAGTAGTTACAGAAAGTTGCTCAAGCTTTTCTTTTTCCTACCAACTATTTGCAATAAAAATTAAAGTTTCTCTAATTTCAATTGTAAAATTTCTATATACAAACTTGTTCAATAAACAATGTAACCTGCAAAAATTTCAAAGGGTTTTCTTTTGTTCAACATTTTTATCATTGGTTTACATACAGGATTTAAAAAAAAAATCTGTGTAGACAGAAATGATCGGTCTAAATTAACTAGCATAAATATAAATCTTACATTTAAGGCACAAAAATATCAAATGCAAAAGTGAAGGATGGGGTGAATAAATATTTATGGGAAAATGAAAAAGGTAAATATAAGCCAGTGCCACTAAAACAGCAAATGTAATTTCTCATCTATGCAATTTTTGTTCATATTACTATATTTATGTCTAAATTAAACGAGTTCAATTCAAAGAAAACCTTTATTAAGCACTTAGTAAATGCTGAGCACTATACTACTTAGAAGGTTACTAAAATTAATGAAAGATAGTTCTGCCTTCAAGGAGCTTCAGTCAGTCGGTCCCAAGTATCAACAGCCTCAGTCTCAGACCACATAAAGAGTAGTGGATCCCTTCCCTTAGTGTCACATTTTTAAAAGTTCAAAAGTAAACCACAGAAAACTCAAAGCTGGGAATAAAGGGTTCAGAAACCATGCCTCACAAAGACTGCCTGACAGAACTAGAGAAGTGATCCTTAAAGCAGCTAACTCATAAGGGGTAAAGAAGCGCTATGACTGTTCTATATACTGAATTAGGCAGTACTGGCACTGTGTGGCTCCAGAAGATAAGACAGGGATCAACAGGTAAAAGTCAAGATAGGCATATATAAGTCCAATGTATACAAGTCCTAACAATTAGAGTTAGCAAAAAAACCCAGCTGCCTTACAGAGCTACGGATATGAATAACTAAGCAGAATCTAGATGACTATGTAGTCATATACTGTTTAAAGGATTTTTTATATTAAAGCTAAAAATTATCTGAAAAGGTCCGTTACACACTAAATCAATATATTTCATTACCTCAAAACAAAATGTTGTTATTACACATTCACTAAATTTCCTAACTTCAAAAGCCAAACACAGTAACATTCACAATGGAATTTATAATTAGAAATTACTTTCAGGTATGAAAAGAGTGCTCACATTTAAAAAAGATTACACAAACTACATTCACCTTAAAAAAATAACAGATGAACTTAATCACTTTGATTAACAAATAAAAGACAACAACAAAAGAACCCAAACTATTAAGGCCAAAAATCATTTTTAAAAATAAACATATAAATTGTAAAATGAGTGCCCTAAAGTACAAGTTTTAAATTCAGATAAACAATTTTATCATATTAATCAGATAACTGTAAACATTAAAAATACAACTCTGGGTTCTAGAAAACTGTAAGAAAGGGTTATGACATATTGGGCTATCTATACAGAATTTAATCATTTTAAATAAAAAGAAAGGTTAAAAATGGTAATGATCAGAAAAGTGATGGTAATTCATAATTTCTCCCTCTCCTTTTAAAAATCAATGTTTTGCTTACTCTCTTAGAAAACTGTAAAAAGAGTCAAACAGCTGCCAATAATAAAAAACAAGTTTAATTTCAGGAGAGGAAAAAGGAGGGGTTGAAATCAAGCTGTATTCTATCTACTCCTGTTGTATATATCAAACATCACAAACAAAAATTATAGTGTTAAATGAGCTAGTTATTTCCCGATGGAAACTGCAAGAAAGAATACAGCTTGGAATTTCAGACTTAACTTAAAACTACAATAAGGAGAATAGCAACTCACTATTCTTTATTGACTACTTGAATCAATGGAAAATAGAGTTAAATGGAATGAAAATCACTACTTTCAACATGGCTTTTCTGACCATATCCATAATTAAAACATCTACACAAACATATATGCAATCAAAATGGCACTTCACACAAAAATAAAAATCTAATCACAGCATTCAATTTCTCACATGTGCAAAGCTTGTACTACTGAAAAGATATTTTATTTTTCTGAAAAATATGGAAATCTCAAATTAGAATTTGTGGTGGGGCAGACAGAAAAAGAACACTGTTAAAAGTGCTCTAGTTCCAGCTCTACCCTTAAGCTCTTTATGTGACTTGAGGTAGATCACAGTCTTCTGTGCCTCAATTTCTTCATCTGTAAAATGGTTATTCAACTCTATCCCTATATTAGGGTGGTGGCAGTGAGAATCAAATGTGAAAACTCTGAAGAATACTGTACTCTAAAGTCAGGTTATTACTATTTTGTCATTACAAACATTATCATCTATCAATCATCCAGATTTTGGCAAATGAAGCCAGCAATGAAAAGGCACATGTGAGTCAAAGAAAAGGCAGGTAAAACAGGAGAAGCCATCCTCCCACAGGCATGTGGGACTTACATCCTGCATTTGGGCGTTGAAGACGGCAAAAGATGACAACTGAAAAGACTGAATCATGACCTGAGCAACACCCTGCGGATCAGAATAGAATGCACCTCCCAGGTTAAGAATATATCTCAATGACTTTTTGTAAACGGAAAGAATAATTATACAAATGTGAGTTTCTTGAGGCTGGAACAAGTCACTTAACAGAGGAACCTCCTTCTCATCTGTAAAATGAAGGATTTGAACTAGATCAGTGGTTTCCAAACTGTAGTGTGTTGCTGTTGCTTTTTAAACTAGTAGAACCCCCTTTTTAAAACTCAACCCAAAAAATCCCAGTTTACAAAACACAGCAAGAGTGGTGGGCTGCTTTAGCTGAAGCACAGAAGCAGGGGCTTACAGCCCAGACTTCTTGCCTTCTTAGGGACTCCCAAAGTTGCTTCTTCCAAACTCAAAAGTTCCTGTACGTATAGTTTGAAAACCACTGGACTTAAATGATCAGATATGTTCTAGCTCCGTAACTGTATGACCGTTACTTATAAATTCTCAAAAAAAAGTTTGAAATAGACTGTAAAGTTATAAAGCTTTTGTACCTTCACTTAAAGCAGTAGATAAAAATACTTTTAAAATTCGTTACATTACTAAATTTCTCATTAGGTTTACTGAAGGAATTTATGATTACTTTCAGCTCTACTCAGAAAATACAGGCCAATTCCCAAAATTATATGAAAAATCACCAACAAAGTCTTATTAAAACATAGGATTGCCTAATTCATTCAACACTAATTCTCAGTTTTGACTTTAGAATTTGATATATGGCCTTTTGGATTTAATAAAAGTCTATATTCCTTTATAAGGCAAAAACCATATTGTTCTAATCTGGTTTGAAATCCAAATTAACCAAAAGTACATGTGTGGCCAGCAAGAACTTCCTCTTTACTTGTTAACAAGGTATGGCCAAAAACCACTAGGTCAAGCTGATGAGAGTTTAAGTTGCAGCACAGAGTAGGCAGCTTAAATATGAGAGGCAGTATGATGCAGTGAATCAGTGTGTGAAACATGTACCCAAACTTACCCGTATGAGAATCCTGGCTCTACCACTACCCAAGTGACCTTGAGAGGGTCACTCAACCTTCCTGTGCTTTAGTTCCCTCAACTCTAAAATAAGGATAATAAGACTACCTCAAGAGTAATTAACTCAGATTAAATAAGCTCATGCACATAAAGCATTCAGAACAATGCCCGACACACAGTAAATACTGTGTCTGCTATTAACCACCTTAAACTAGGAATCCCCACATCAGGCCAAGACAAAATGTTTCAATGGCTCATAGCAAGAAAAAAACAAAAGCAAACAAAATTTATTCAGACAAGCTAGTTTTATTTAAGTTTTAAATTCTAATATTGTATTTTCCTTATTTTCCCCCTCATGTTAAAAATATTCTCTCCTTTGAAATGATGGTGACAAGTAAGTAACAGTTTTAAAATATCTTTACTTAGCAAAATTTAAAAAAAAATTTCAATGGCAGTGCATGTCATGGTCCCCAGTGGTTTTTACTGTTTCTATGTTTCTTTTTTATAGGTCTATAAAATCCAGAAGTCTGGGAACCACTTGTTAAATCACATAAAACGACATTAAAAAGATAATCCAAAGAACAATACATGATCCACATCTCTTCTTCCTTTCACTGACTTACGTAATAGAAAACTGAGCTAACTTATCCTTGCCTCCAGGCTTAGTATAAATTTAATCAGAAGATTCACCTTCCTTCATATAAAAGACTTTGTCATATGAGATAACTCTAGAAAATTCTGTTAAAAATACTAATTTATCTCACTTTGTAAAGAATTTATCCACCTTATGACAAGGCTCAACTTTATCATAGCCTAGGTCAAGTTGCTTTAAAGTTGTTTTCTATAGGTAAAAATAGTCTATTCGTTTAAATGCTGGATTCTGAACCAAAAAGAAGAACAAGGTACTTAATATTTAAAATCTGGTCTTAAAGTTGCTTATGTTGTCAAGCTTAAAAGTAATAAATGTTTGCGTTACCATTTAAAGTTACCATTTGCCATTTTTCTTCTAACTGAACTTTATAGAAATAATGGCCTTTTAACAGGCATAATTTTTGTAAGCACAAAGCTTATATACCATCCTCTATTTTTACGCCCTAACAGCTTTCTATCAAACATTGGCATTACTACCTAAAAATATAAGATCTCATCAAGATTAAAATCAGATAACAGTGGTTTATACATTCATATACTTGCTTATTTCACCTGGAGTCAAATTTCCAAACATTTTACTTAATTTCATATTAGCAACTTAAATGTCACCATTAGTATGAATTTAGTATTAAATAAAGAAGATCCCAGGAGTTTTTGAATGGGGAGAAGTCAGCATCATATAATAATAACACTTAAAATTTACCCTTTCAACCACGGTTTATTGAGCTGTGAGAAAATGGTGCTTTCTGTTTTTAGTAGCATTAAGCTGCTGCTGTTACCTGAGCATGCTGGCTTTGTGCAAGCTCCTCTTTCCTGCGTTTCATGAGCTCTTTTCTCAGCTCTTTGGGTGCTTTCTCCACTTCATTTATAACCTACAGTGTATAAGCATGCAGGAGGTGGGGAAATAACACTTTCTCCACAGCAAGCATTTATGTGAGCAGATAAGCTACAAGTCAAATATTAAAGTTGTTAAAAAGTTCCTTTCAACATGCGTTAGCATAGGTGTTAGTCTGGTGAAAAAGAATGAAAGAATAGAACATGCATAATCTCAGTGCAGAAAGGGACATTACACCACACAAAGGTTAATCAGCTGCTAAATATCCCTATACATCATTCTCTCTCTTAAAGGTCCAAAGACAACCAGCGAAGAATTATTTGCAGTACTGATGCTGAACTAAAGGTGATAAATTCAACTAACCTTGTTGAAAGATCATAAAATTATAAACGTATCTACTGACATAGCTGGAAATATTGAACATAAGGAAAGCTAATGCCATTTATAAAAGTGCAAAATTTCATAACTGGCTTGATCATACTAAAAAAATAATGCTAAATAAAATCTACTTAATGAGGCCAAAAAGAAAAAAGAAAAGTAAGTTCTAGAATACACAAAGGAGAAATAAATGGACACTAAGTTTTTTCATAAACACACCATTTTATACATGGTGTGGTAAAAATAAATGTATCTGATGATCTTGTGTAGGATTAGAATAACAGTCCCCTTTGCTGACAAGTTAAGCCAAGCCTGTCAACTTAAAAACTGGTAATATAAGCACTCTTAAAGTTTAATAAGCTATGATTTATTATAGCAGGTAAAATATAGGATGAAGCATATTTTAGAGCTCCTTCTTTTAATCATTTCAAAATCCTGGAAGCATATTCATCTAACAATAGATTCGTAATCCAACTATGAAAAACAATCATGTATTTACAAGTTGAAGCACCAAAAGAAACCAGATTCCAAATCACCACATGCTATTGATGGTTTGTGAAAGAGACTGATTTTGACTTAACACAGTGTATTTAAAATTTCCCATCAGTAATCCCTCATGAAACCAAATCACCATTAAAAGGAAGAGACTCCCCAAATGCAAGAAGTTCAGCAATAAGGAAAAAAAAATACATAATGTAGTTATTTAAAATATGCATATCATGATCTCGTACATGTTTAGTGGCTGAAACTCTCCTACCCCCAAACAATAACTGAGACTTTTATATTTAGGATTAGACCATATATTTATCCATACAAATTTTTAAATTTAACTGATATAAAGAATAACATCTCAAAACTACTTGTGAGAAAATTAACGTTTAGCCCCAGTAACATCATACCTCACAGTATATAAAGCAATGCTACATAAAAAAGAAATAGTAATAAAATAGTGATTTTTAGAAAGGGAAGTTATATCAAATAAAATTACCTATCATTTCATTCATCTTCATCTAAAGAAATCATAAAATCACTGTATTTATTAATGTTTGACTCTATCCTTTTTAAAGCAAATCCTTAAGATTCAGCAATATGACATTTAATTTTCTTAATTTAAATGTTAAAGTCAATGAATCTGGGTATTTGAGATGTGTAACAAAAGTGAAAATGCATTTATTAGTTTGGCTGAGGTTTCTGTTTGTTCCAACCCTAGTAAAATTGATCAAAATAATTGTCCCTGGAATCTTTTATATAATGAAAAGGCAAATCCTCTTCCTACACTGAAGATGTAGAATACATCATAAAATTATCTCTGAAAATTGCTTATATGTAAAGCTCTTTTAGTTTTGTTTTAATTTGGGAAAAAAGAGATACTAATATAATATGTAAATCTTCCTTCTGAAGCAATGACAAATCTTTCATACTGCAAATTGCTTCTATAACAATATGAAACAATTTCAGGAAAAATGAAAAAACTCATTCTAATCAAATGACTTTACAGATATGTTCCACTTCTAGTTCTTCAAAGTACCTCACAATTTGATGAGTTATACATATCATGCCAAATTTCAGGTTATTCAGCTTTTGTTTGGCACAATATCCAGGAAAGGAAATAAAGGCTAATCAACGAAATTATTAAAAGTATTAATTAAAGATAACAAATAACTTATAAATAATAAAATGATTTACTGCTGCCACTGGCAAACACAACACAGTAAGTTTTTGAAAAAGTACTTTTATATAATGACTTAAATGTGATGCATTAATAAAAGGACAATGGTAGACTGGAAGATGGATTAAACTCAATTTGAAGATTTGGTTCAAGGTTTAGGTGGATATTTAGGGGTAGTCCATGAACAGGTCACTAAAACCTCTCTTACTCCAGTTTCTTGGAGTAAGTAAAATGAAATAATGCCTGACCTTATTACAACCCTATTTGACTGCTGAGAAGACCAAATGAAAGAATGAATGAGTGCTATTTACCTATCAAGTATTATTAGTACTCCTAATTCCTTAGATAGTCTTAAAACTTCATTAAAAAAAGCTTTAGTAATTAAAAACAGTAGTTTACACTGACCTCCTTCTTTCGGTTCTTCAGCATATTCTGAAATTTGGACAACTCTTTCTCTTGTTCTCCTTTAATGCGTTTGGCTTCATCTCGCAAGCGATTTGTGTGCTCTTGTTCCAGGCGTTCGATAGTCTGTTTCTGCTGTTTTTCTAGATTCTCAATTTCCTGGTCATATTGTCGCTTTTTACTCTGTAAAACAATATAGCTCAAGATGATGTAATTTTTCTGTCACCTATGTTAATTCCTTATAGTAGAGATCTTTCCTAAGAGAACATAACTAGTACTTAAATTATGTGCTATAACCTTTACAATACTGAAAAAGTCAAATGCACTAAAACATGTTATGAAAATTCTTAAAAAGAGTTCATTTTTTTCTAACATGGAAAAGTTTTTTCTACTTTATTTATTTATTTATGAGAAACAGGGTCTCACTCTGTTACCCCAGGCTGGAGTGCCGTGGCACAATTACAGTTTATGCAGCCTCGAACTCCTGGATTCAAACAATCCTCCTGCTTCAGCCTCGCAGGTAGATGGGACTACAGGTGCATGCCACCATACCCAGCATTTTTTTGGAGAGATGGGGCTATCACTATGTTGTCTAGGCTGTTCTCTCGGCTCAATCCTCTTGCCTGGGTCTCCCAAAATACTGGTATTACAGGCATGAGCCACTGTGTCTGGTCTTTTTTTTTTCTATTATACTAGTAAAATGTTTAAAATTTTTTTCTTTTCTGTTTGTTTGGTTTTTTTTTCCCCCTTTTTGAGACAGGGTCTCCCTCTGACACGCAGGCTGGAGTGCAGTGGGCAATCTCTGCTCACTGAAACCTCCGCCTCCCAGGTTCAAATGATTCTCATGCCTCAGCCGCTGGAATTACAGGCATGTGCCACCAATGTCTTGCTATTTTTTTTTTTTTTTTTGTATTTTTAGTAGAGACAGGGTTTTACCATGTTTGCCAGGCTGGTCTCGAACTCCTGGCCTCAGGTGATCTGTCCACCTTGGCCTCCCAAAGTGCTAGGATTACAGGCGTGAGCCACTGCGCCTGACTCAAAATTTGTTTTCTATTATACTGGTAGAATGTTAAAAGTTTTTAGGTTATCCAGAAGAATAACCAAGTGTTGTGAAGTAGTAAAGCAAATTAGAAAAATTTCTATATTTATCCAATAAAATTTTTGATAAAGAGCTTATTTGAAGTCTACTTTAATAAAATAATATTAATATATCACCATTATTTAATAAGATTATTTGTAATTTTCAGATTTACTCTTCCGCATAAAGATTCTTAAAATAAACACCTTATTCTATTGGAACAGATCTTTCGGAATTATAAATCTACTCTTTCAATAAGAATCCTGTTTATATAATACTCAGTAACACTGTTTTTGGATACAGGAATAGTTAAATATTTGTAATGGATGCTTTCTTTTTTTAAAAAATTGAAAAGCAAAACATTTTAGAAAGTATGGTGGGGGGAGACATACAGTTTTTATAAGGTTTTGGAAAACAATGTAAGTACTATAAAAATATTCAGTGAGAACAAGTTCATTATTTTCTTAGGAAATCTCAGTTAAGATCCAACACATGTAATCAACAATCCCACAGTTCACACAAAGCAATCTTTATCAATTAAAATTACAAGACAACACAAGACTATATGCAAAACATAAATTCCATAACATTTCAAATGATACTTTTACTAACTTACATTAAGGCAGACAGTCAACAAAAATTACAAAAATTTTGTATTACATTACTAATTCGTTTTCCAACTTTGGACACAAAGCAAACACTGAAGGACTCAGTGACAGCTATACTAGACTGGTCAGCACTATTTTCTCTAGCAGCAGTAAATAGAGATGTGGAGGCTTAACTGTAGAGCCAGAGAATAAAGCACATTTTTAAAAAGCCCCTGAGGAGCCCTAGGTTTGAAGGCAACCACTCTAAACTGGCTTAAAATCTTGGATTCCAAATCTGAAGATCGAATTAGAGCACTGAAAAATTATCCAGCAATAGGCAGATCTGGGAACTTTGTTTACTGGCTTCATGATTTAAAGTTTTCATGAGAGAAAAATAAAACAACCCATCACACCATAAACCAGCTTGAGGTAGCCTGGGATAGAAAATCCTTTCAAAAAAAAAGAACCTCAATAAATAAATAAAAGGCATCCAGAACACCAAAAGGATAAAAGTACCAGAAACAAATCATAAAGGTAGAGAAATTTGGCAATCAGAGAACAAGTTCTACAACCAGGTATTTTCTTTCTAAAATTCACTAAATGTCATTATTAACAAAAAATGGTACAAAAATCAGACTTTACCATCATTTCCTGCTCAAAGCGCCGGAAAATTTGTTCTCGTTGTTGCTGTAGTTTGCTATTTAGCTGTTGTTGAGCTCTTTGCTCTTCTTTTTGAAGAAATCTTAATTCCCGAAGTTCCTGACGTCTGATAAAATTTAATGGTAATGATAGAGAAGACAGCAAAAATTATACTTCTAAAACACATTTTTTTAAAGCTTTAAAAATGTTCTTTCAAGTGGAATGGTAGTAAAAGAATAATAAAAAATTAGCCAATAATTTACACTTATTCCTCTATTCTTCTGACTTTTCAGAGACTGAAAAGAGATCACAAACCAGTTTTAATTATGTTGTTTCTCTACTCACCTAAGAAACCTCAATTCTTCAGTTTTGGAATCACTATCTGTAACTATCTTTGATGTTGTTACACTCACTTCTACACCATCAACAATAAATTTGCGTGTTTTCTTCAATGTTTTCTTTTGTCTTCTTGTTTCCTGAGTGAGATTTTATTTTAGTTAGGCTTTGTACAGGGAATACTGGGGATAGAAAGCATTTTCTTCTTTTTCAGACAAAACAACTGAACAGCCATGCAGACTACATATAGAAAGTATAAATATGAAGCAACAGACTCATCTGTGGAACCAGTTATATCACCTTAAATATTATCTGACTTACACGTCTTTACAGATGAAATCAAATTATTTCGAAGTCAAAGTATGTATTTTGATCATGTTCATGTATAGCTTTTAATAAGCAATTCACATAACTAATCAGTAGAACTTTTACATGTTATCCTTTTTTTTTCATCTTTTCACTTTGTAGTTTCTCAGATACCTCTGCTTTTTCACTGACAAAACAATTAAAAATGAATTCTTGGGGCTCATCCCTTAAAAAATCTAAACTGACAGGTCTGAGGGTAGCTAGAAATCCATTTTTTTGAAAAAGCTCTCAGATAATTTTTAAACACTGCCAGCACTGGAAATCAAAATCTATTTCATCAGTATCAATAATATCAACAGCCTTCCCTCCATCTCAGGCCAGAGATATATATATGATTTTAGGGTTACCAGAAAGACAGTGCCTCTACTGTTTCCCAAAAGAACCAGATTTGGCTGCTAGGTATGGCCTAAAATTCTTTATCAAGACTAAACTCTTTATTCCTCAATTGGTATCCAAAAACATTTAAATGCAAACAGAAATAACAGAAGTATAAGACTCCTACAAATACATTTTGGTAAACAAATTAAGTGTTCAGAGCAAATACTGGGTTTTGATATAGAAGAAAGGGTTAGAAGACAGAAGGAGCAAAAATGGAATATGAAAATACTAAACTCAAAATGCATCTGAATTATAAGTAGTTTCTCTTTGGCACCTTCCAATCACCTTTCTGCAACCTCTCATCTTACTGTTCTCTTCTCCAGGGTTCCAGGATCCTCATACTCTTCTTCCTGAGACCAGGACTATGGCACCCTACCCAGGATTCCTCTAAACTCTAAAGTTGGCACACTCCAAAAAATACACCTACCTACACCTTAACCTCCAAACTTCACATTTCTTCAGCTCCTACTAAAAGTTCAATAATATCTCCTTCATTCTTATACAAGTTATTTGCATTTTTAAAAGAGGCTGATTATTAAGTCAGTGAATGAATTTCAGATTGGTGGTATTTCAGTCAGTGAAACAAAGTAAACTGAAAAAAAAAAAAAGAAAATCCAAGGAATATATGTAACAATTTGGGGCAGATAGGTAGGCTGATCACTCATGCCCTGGAGTCCCATCCACATCAGTTTTCCTATGTTGTTCCTGCTTTTCTGTCTTCTCTTCTGCTACTATCAACCCAGAGGGTCTAAGAAGTATTTTCCAAGGTGCAGCCCATGCATCACCTGCATCAGAATTCCATGGAATCTTTTGTCACAAATACTGATTCTTGGGACCCACTCCAGACTTCCACATAGCTCCCCCTGGTAACTCCTAAGCATAAAAGCTCCAAGTGTTCTGGGCTTTAGTGTCTGTTTTGTTTTCCCCACAATGGTTCTTGTGGCAGCAGCAATGTCTGTGAATGTGACTATATGGACCACTGGTAAATCAAGGATTGTTTACACCCTAATGTGCTTAAAAAGAGATCATTCTTTCAATTTCTAATTCTCTCATATATTGTTGATTCTTACTAATGTTGCATCTAGATATGTCCAGTAAAAGAACCTAACCACACCAAGCAACCATATTACACTGTTTATCTGTTGCAGCTTTGCACAAACAGGTAGATCCTACCACAAAGTTTAAAGAATCTCCTTGGTTCTTTTCAATTAATTGATTTCATAGGCTGTAAGAATTTATATAGTTAATACTACATTGATTTAATGCTGTTTTATTTTCAAGACATCAGTTTCACATAAACTCTGAATTGAGAAAATGACAAAGGAAATTTCAAACAATGACTCATGTACACTTACTTGTAAAGATATTGATCCACTGTCTTTAGTTTTACTTAGGAAGCTAGAGATGGATAAATTCAAGTCAATGCTGCTAGTATCAGCAGTGGAACCAGTTCCTGAATCAGTATCATTTTCCTTTGGAGTCTCAGATTCTGGTGGCAGAACAGTTTCAGTTTTTGATAAAGAACCTTCTTCTTTATTTTCTCCATTGTCAGAGTTGATATTAATACTGGGTATTAGAACAGGCTGAGGTTCACTGGGCTGTGAAACTGCAGTAACATGAGGCTCTGTTTTAACTGACACTTCACATGGAATTTCTTTTTTCTCTTTATCTATCTGAGTAGCAACTTTAGGAGCATCCTGGATTTCACTTCCTAAAGCCTTCTGGTCAGTATCAGCTACCACACTTCTGACCTCTATTTCTTCAATGCTACTTGACTCAGTAATTTCTTCAACTTCATTTGTTCCTTGTTCCTCACTGATGTCCATTATGTTCTCTGAACTGTTTATTACTTGTTCCTTATTTTTACTTTCTTCTATTTCATTCGTTTCAACTATTTCTTTAATAGGAATTTCCTTAGTACCACCAGCCTCAGGACCCACCATGGGCTTATTAATTAATTTCTGGTCTACTTCGACCACTTCTTTCTCATCATTACTCTGCGTATCCTCAGGACTGTCTTTATCCGCTTTCTGAGCCACATCTGCCTCATATGATCCTATCACATCACTTGTATTGCTGATCACATCTTTTTGAGTTTTGTCGCCTTTCTCCAATTTCTCTTGAGTGCCTTCCTTTGTAAGCCCAACTTCACTATCAACTGCCTGAATATTTGCCTCTTTTTCTCCAGTCTCCTGAGAAACAAAATCTACTGTTTGCAAAATAGTATCTTTAATTTCTTCAGATTTTGTAAGCCTATTTTCAAACATCTGTTGCTTTTCCTGATCCTTTTCTTCCTCAGATTTTAGATTATGTTCAATATTTGTTTCTAAGGTTATCATTATATTATTCTCTTTTCCTTCACGGACTGGATTAATGTCCACAGTTTCTTGGTCTTCTGTGTCAGGCAGATTTTCAAGCTTGGGCCTCTTCTCCCTCTCTCTCATTCTCCTTGATTACTGCTGTCCCGTCATGGAGTTCAGTCACTGCTTCTAACTGAGCATCGGTAACATGTTCATTAATACCCTCTAAAGCCTTTTCAGGTTCATCAGTGGTGGGCTTTTCATTAAGAATTTTACTGTTGAGTTTATCTTCGGAGTTATTACGTTCTGTTTTCTCTGAGACAGATTCCAAAATACAAGCATTTTGTGAAAGTTTATCTTCTTCAGAGCTGGCAATACTGAGGTCAGAAGAGGCACGTTTACTTGCAGGTATTGGCTAAAAAAGATTTTATATATTTTTAGTGTTAAAACAGGATTTCAAGAGTGACCAAAACAATGTTTACAGACATATAATGATTTAAAATCTTTATTCAGTAAATGTTGCTGAATTATTCACAATTCTTCCTGTAAGAAATATAACAAAAATGGGCCAGGTGCAGAGTGGCTCATGCCTGTGATCCCAACACTTTGGGAGGCCAAGGTTGGCGGATCACCTAAGGACAGAAGTTCAAGATCAGCCTGGCCAACATGGTAAAACCCCGTCTCTACTAAAAATACAAAAATTAGTTGGGCGTGGTGGTGCACGCCTGTGGTCCCAGCTATTCAGGAGGCTGAGGCATGAGAACCACTTGAACCCAGGAGGCAGAAGGTGCGGTAAGCCTAGACCACACCACTGCACTCCAGCCTGAACAACAGAGCGAGACTCTATCTCAAAAAAAAAAGGAAATGTAACAAAAATATGCAGCAAGGAGCAACCTTGCTACTAATCTTCATATCTAAATTTAAAGATTTTGTACTGCCACCCATCAATCCTTAGATATCGGTGCAACTACACCTCAAAACCCAACTCTAAAAATTAACTAAATGAAATTTCTTTTCTAAATACTGACCAGAGAATTATCTGTTTCCTCCTCTTCATCTTCCTCTTTGCCATCTTCAACTTCTTCTGTTACTTCAGCCTTCGCCTCTGCAATCAATTCTCGGATGGGTTTGTTGGAATCAACAGTAACAAAGGGATGCTGTCGATTATTAAAAAGAATATACTCAACAACTGGAATACTTACTACTAAACTAAGTTTCAAACACACACAACACACATTCTTATGTGGTAAAAATATGAACATGTGGGCAGGAAAAAGACAACTTCAGATAATGCTACATCTGAGAAAGAAAAGAGGGGAGGGGGCTTGAGCAAAAGCAAAAGTAGGGACTGTCTACAACTGGATCTGTACATTTTTAAGAATCTGAAGCAAATTTGTCAAAAATGATAAGAACTGTTATATCTGGGTAGCAGGTACATGTACTTTCTGTACACTTGAAAATTTCATAATCAAAAATTTCAATTGAAATTTAAAACAAGCTTCAAGTCAGTACATTATTATTTCTTCTTCTTTTTTTTTTTTTAGACGGAGTCTCACTCTGACACCCAGAGTGGAGTGCAGCGGTGCAATCTCAGCTCATTTCAACCTCTCCCTCTTGGTTCAAGTGATTCTCCTGCCTCTGCCTCCCAAGTAGCTGGGATTATAGGTGGGTGCTACCATGCCCAGCTAATTTTTATATTTTTAATAGAGAAAGGGTTTCACTATATTGACCAGGCTGGTCTTGAACTCCTGACCTCAGACGATCCGCCTGCCTTGGCCTCCCAAAGTGCTGGGATGACAAGCATGAGTCACCACACCTGGCCTCATCATTACTTCTTAAAAAGTAACAATCTCTATAAACCCTATCAAAGCCCTCAAAATTATAAAAAGCTTTAGAGTTCTGTTAAAAGTATCTACAAACCCCTGTATTTTTGACATGGTTCTAATATAGTTGAGACTAAAAAGACATTTTATTCATCTCTGCAAACTCAACATTTAACATTGTCTGTCACAGACTAAGAGCTTTGAATGTGGGGGGTAACAAAATAATAACAAAGTGTGTTCCAGCGGTATACTTACTGCACACAACAAAGCAATTTTTTCCTGCTTTATTCCCCCCAGATAAATAGGTCAACCTAAAACACTACAATGCAGGAGTTACATAATAATCCAACCTAACAGTAATTGCTTCAAGATTTGTCATTGTATTTGCCCACCTATAAAATTAATTGACAAATTTGTATTTAATATATTACAAGTAGTCCCTCTATAAAGCAAAATTAAATTTACCCAATCACTTTAACAACATTTTTAAGTCAACAATATTTACTATTTATCCTCACTGTGTGACATTTTTTAATTAATCAGTTCATGGCCCCTGTCCCTAAGGAGCTCGCTTTCTAGTAATCGGAGAGACATAATGAAAATACCAAAATGAAAATAAAACTGAATCAAAAAAGCACAAGAGGAATGACGTTTCAGCTGAATGCCTGTTGGTAACAGCAGCACTGATTTTTGTAAAGCAAATGTTAACTACTGCCATTTTGACTCTCCAGAGGAAAACTTAGGTGGAAAGAAAGCACATTGCTTATGAAATTATATTCTTAAAGAGATGTTAAAATAATTATATTATTTGCTGTTGTCATATTCTCTTACCTGCAGTAGCTGAGATGTAGTCCACCTGGCATCCACATTCTTTTCTAAGCATTTCTTTAGAAAGTCCTTAAAATTTGAAGACCTTTAAAATAAATTTTAATAATAACATTCTATTTTACTTTGTTGTTAATCAAATCAACAAAACTCTTTGATAAATTATGTTTAAATTTCATTATGTATGTAATAGTATTAATTCAACATTTAAAAAACTAGTTGGCCAGGCGAGGTGGCTCACGCCTGTAATCCCAGCACTTTGGGAGGCTGAGGCAGGCCAATCACGAGGTCAAGAGATTGAGACCATCCTGGCCAACATGGTGAAACCTCGTCTCTACGAAAAATACAAAAATTAGCCGGATGTGGTGGCACGCGCCTGTGATCCCAGCTACTCGGGAGGCTGAGGCGGAAATCGCTTGAACCCAGCAGGCAGAGGTTGCAGTGAGCCGAGATTGCGCCACTGCACTCCAACCTGGCGACAGAGCAAGACTCCGTCTCAAAAAAAAAAAAAAAAAACAGTTAATGAGACTATTAAGATTTTATAAAACTTATTCAATCTGTGAATACATGTAGACATATATGTAAGTAGGTACACAGTCACTGAGACACAGCCATATATTCACAAGTATGCCAAAAAGCACAAAATTTCTTCTAATAAATTTCACAAATATAGATCAATCTATATGCCTCACTTCCTCCTAGTACAGAAAATAGCCTTCTCATGCAAAACTCAAATCATTCATATTTTCAGATACATGGAAGAAGTGAGCTAAAGAGTTTTAATGGTCCTTAAGAGAAATATACCAAAAATTACTTTTCTAATTCACATAGTCTTTGTACAATGTACCCAAATTTAAATACTCTTGGAAAATTGTGAGAATATAACAAGTTTTACTTCCTAGTTTGTTTCTTATTAAGCTTTTTTAAAGAATATTTTACCATCTTGATGGCTGTGCTAATGTAGGTGGCTCAGATTTTGCTATTTTTAGCAGCACTCGCATTGGATTTAATTCATGATGAGGTGGTTCTATCTCAGCCATTTCTATTAAGGTGATACCCAGGGACCAAACATCAGCTTTGTAATCATAGGGTCTGTCCTTGGATGTTTCACACATGACTACTTCAGGAGCCATCCTATGAAGACAGATAATTAAAAGTTAAGATGTTTAAGAACAGTGATTGCAAACCACATAGTATAATCAACTATGTGGACAAATTCATGAGTAATTGTATCTGCTGACATGACGAATACTGTAAATTCATAAAACTGAATACATACCAATAAGGAGTACCAATAAAGGAATCTCTTCTTTGAATTGTCCTCGTGTTTTTAGCTGATACTCCAAAATCCGCTTGAAATAAATAATCATAAAAAAGCATTAATGAGAACTTTTAAGCATTGTTCAATGGGGAGAAAAAGCATTTCAAGTCTTTAATAAGGCCAGTCTTATTAAAGAGTAAGTAAAACAGAAAGAAAAAATTGTCTCTCCCATCTTAATCTTGACCATCTCTTTCTACCATCTCCCCCCCAAAAACCGCCAAAGATCCCATCATCAATACATTTAATACCACATCTTCAGATGACAAATTCTTTAAAATTGAAAATAAAAATTGTAAATTTTAATGCAGACGAGTATATCCACTTCAAAACAAATGCCAACTAGTGCTACATGCCGCAATTAAATTAAGAGTTATTAACATTTTTTCTATAGTGTGAAAAATAGAAATTATACTAAAGCAACCTTTATGACAGCATGTCTTGCTAACTTCCTCATTAAATTATACTGCCAAGAGAAGATTGGGAACCTTATGATTTCTGATTTAAATTATAGTGAACAGTAATGTTATAGCTTTTTCAGTTGTTAATCTCACCTTTTCAGCCTGGAGTTCAGACAACATTAATAGCGACATGAAATTGCTATTGCCGCATAATTTACCTCATGCCATAAATGCACAAATTGTTAAGTTTCACATTTGATGCCACAATTCTCAAAGTTGAATAAGTACCAACATTTCAGTATTTGATGCTCATGCCTAGCACAGAGTATACACTCAATAAATCGTAGCTACTATTAGCCATATTCACAATTCTAACCTTTGTCATTTTTGTTGCAGAACTCTTAAAGGTCAAACAATTCTCCCTAATTACTTTTATCTATTATATGGTTCTTGGGGATAAGATTGTTCTATACATCTGTGTTGCACAAACGGAAGGTTCGCTGGAAGTACTTGTAAATTAATAAAACAGAAATTACAAATATTTCAATTGTCAACTCAATTATCTTAGAATTCCTAAACCTTCAGTATATTAATATTTAAGGTATACATTATTTTACACAAGTCTGTCCCTATATTCAAATAAAATTTCAATATATTTACAGAAAAATATGCCCCAAAATGGATCAAAACCGTAACATCCTATTTCAAATAAGCTAGGACACTTTAAAAAATGATGAAAAACATAAAACAGCAACGTAAGTCAATTAGAAAAACTCTGAAAAGGTGACAGAACTCAAGAAAAAATTAAAAATTAAAGAAAAAATTATTTTAGAAACAGACTAAACTAGGGAAAGAGCAAATAACACAACAAATTCATCATACCCAGTACCACTTCACACCCAGTAGGACGCCTATTCTTTTTTTAAAAGCATAGAGAATAGTAAGTGTTGACAAGCATGTAGAGAAGCTTGAAGCCTCCTGCCTTTCTGTTAGAAATGTAAAGTGATGCAGTTGCTGTGGAGAAGAGCATGGCAATCCCTCAAAAAAAATTAAACATAGAATTACCATATAATTCGGCAATTCCACTTCTGGATGCATATTCAAAAGAACTAAAAGCAGACAGGAGGACAGACATTTGTACACCAACAGTCGTAGCAGTATTATGCACAATAGCCAAAAAGTGAAAGCAACCCAAGTGCTCACTGATGGATGAATGGATAAACAAAATGTGGTATATACATACAATGGCATGTTATTCAATCTTAAGAAGGGAAGACATTGTGAAATATGCTACGACATGGGTGAATCTTGAGAACATTATGCTAAGTAAAATACGCCAGTCACAAAAGGACAAACGTTGTATGATTCCACATATAGATGATACCTAGAATGGTCAAAATCAAAGAAACTGAAGGCAGAATGGTGGTTGCCAGGAGCTGGGAGGAATGGAAAATGGGCACTAAGTGCTTAATGGGTATGGATTTTAATTGTTGCCAAATGAAAAGAGTCATGGAGATAGGTGATGGTAATGGTTGTATAATAATGGGAATGAACTTAATGCCACAGAACCGTACACTTAAAAATGATCAAGGCTGGGCGCCTGCAATTCCAGCACTTTGGGAGGTCGAGTTAGGCCAAGGTCAAGAGATCAAGACCATGCTGGCCAACTTGGTGAAACCCTATCTCTACTAAAAATACAAAAATTAGCTGGGCATGGTGGCACAGGCCTGTAGTCCCAGCTACTCAGGAGGCTGAGACAGGAGAATCACTTGAACCCAGGAGGAAGAGGAGGTTGCAGTGAGCCAAGATTGTGCCACTCCACTCTAGCTTGGCAACAGAGTGAGACTCCGCCTCAAAAAAAAAATAAAAAAGATCAAAAAGGTTAAGTTTATGTTGTGTATATCTTCCTACAATAAAAAGAAAGCTAAAAAACAACTTGAGAAAAAGTTACAAACATGAATAGTCAAAGACCCAACAAACAAATAATAAAAGTCTCTAAAGCAGCAAGTCAATGCAAAGAACAGAACAAACGCTCAGGTCTGTAAGACCACAAAACTTTCCTGGTGGGGGGGAAAGAAAGCACTTGAATATTGTAAAAACATAATATTTATTAGAAAAGACTGGTCAATCTATTGGTCTTTTAAAAAAAAGAAAAAACCTGGCCAGGCGTGGTGGCGCATGTGTGTAATCCCAGTACTTTGGGAGGCTGAGGCAGGCAGATCACTTGAGGTTGGGAGTTCAAGACCAACCTGACCAACATGGAGAAACCCTGCCTCTACTAAAAACACAAAATTAGCTGGGCTTGGTGGCACAGGCCTGTAATCCCAGCTACTCGGGAGGCTGAGGCAAGATAATCACTTGAACCCAGGAGGTGGAGGCTGCAGTGAGCCGACATTGCATCATGGCACTCCAGTCTGGGCAACAAGAGTAAAACTCTGTCTCAAAACAAACAAACAAACAAAAAACTTTAGCATCTAAGCAAAAAGAGCAAATGATTTACAATGGAGAAGAAAATCAGATTATCAGACTTTTCAACAGCAACACTTCATGAACTAAAGAAGACAAATTTACCCTCACTGTAAGACATTTTTAATTAATTAGTTCATGGACCCTGTCAACAAGGAGCTTGCTTTCTAGTAATTGGAGAGACATAATGAAAATACCAAAATGAAAGGAACATATATTTCAGATGCTGAAGGAAAGAAACGTGTGCCAGGGATTTGCTATCTAGCAAAACTAACCTTCAAGTATAAAGGGTACAAGTATTACCACTATGTAAGAATTCGGAGAGCCCTTTCAGAGGAATCTATTAAAAACTGAGCTGCAGACAACCAACATGACCAAAGAGACATCAACATAAGGAGTGGTGGTGAGCATTACATATAGAAATGAGGGTTAATTCCCAGAAGTAGGTCAAAAAAAAAGGGAAAAAAAGAAATGAGGGTTAAAATGAATTATGAGATATCCTAAATCTATCAATGTTCTTGAGAACCAGAACTCTCAATACAGAAAAAGGAGATGCATATGTATTACAGAAGTTACATTTTAAAAGCCTTTATCCTAATTTAATAGGAAATATATAGCAACTCTCAAGGGGTTTAGCTCTCTTCTTTGAAAAATCCTAGAACAATGGCCAATATAGAAAACTGAAAGTATCTCTTACACCCAGATTGTGGTCTTGAAATACTATACCCTACTAAAAGAAACAAGGGCTTCTTGAATAAATGGCTAATTACACTGGGTGCAGTGGCTCACACCTGTAATTCCAGCACTTTGGGAGGCTGAGGCAGGCAGATCACTTCAGGCCAGGAGTTCTAGACCAGCCTGGTCAACAACCCCGCCTCTACTAAAAAACAAAAATTAGCCAGGTATGGTGGTGCATGCCTGTAATCCTAGCTACTCAGGAGGCTGAGGCATGATAATCACTTGAACTCAGGAGGTGGAGGTTGCAGTGAGCCAAGATCAGCCACTGCACTCCAGCCTGGGCAACAAGCAAGACTCTGTCACAAAAAAAAAAAAAGAAAAAAAAGAAAAGAAAGAAAGAAGAAATGGCTAGTTACAGAAAACAGGAAATACACAGATGAGCCTGTAACATCTCACAACTGTCAAGTAAGCTATCAAAGATTACTAGTCCTATCAAAAAAGACTAACAAGCCAACACAAAGAGGACCCCACTGGTTAAAGATGGAACAATGCGAGCTTCAGTAAGAATAAAAACTTCAATGGATTTGAAACCCACCAAATAAAATTAAATCCAAGAACTAACAATATTTTTAAAAATACTGGCCACCAACTGAGGATAAGAAAGAACCAATTCATTATCTTCATTACTAATTTTATAATGAGTGAAAATAATGAAATAATTGGTGTTTATATCAAAAGCATTATCAAAAATAATAAATGAAAATAATATAATGGAATTCATTTTGTAACCCCAAAAGGCAGGTGTGTAGGCACTAAGCCTCAATAGCTGCTAACATCAAAAAAGGGCACAAAGTAGACACGATGTGCTTCCAGTGAGAGAATGCAAAACCACCTAGAAGTCTTGCCAAAGGATCAGGTTTGAGACTGATCAAGGCTTTGAATTCATCGGCCAAACTGAAGGAAAATAGAGAGGCACTTTAATCTTCAGGAGTATGAACAGCAAAATGCAGTTTGAGGGAAATACTACAGGCCAAATAGCCCAGGTTCCATGGATCAGTTTTTCTCAGTGTTTCTTTCATTATTAGCCCCTCTAAGGAGTCATTTTAAACCTTCTTTCCACATCATCCCTCCTCCCATAAAATTTTAATGCCACAGATACAGTGTTATATCTCTTCATGTACTGTGGGCCTTTGGAAGGTCACAAACCATTGTAATGTATAAGGTGTTTTTGGCCCCAAAGAACCAATTTTTGCCCTCATCCCCCCCAATTAAGCATGCCATAATATAAAGAAAAGAAAAGAATGGGGTAAGGCCTATAAGTTAAGAGACTTAAAAAAACCCAAGTTTTATATGGGCAAGTTTAAACCCTAACATCTAGAGATAAATACTGGGTGAATAAGCCATAAAGAAACACAAGGAAGAAAATAATATAAAAGTCAAGATAAAGTGTGGAAAAGAGAAGGGCAGTGACTGAGACGGGCACACGGAAGAGCTTCTGGGGTGCCTGTCAAAGTTCTACTTTTTGATCTAGGTAGTGATTACAAGGTTATGTCTAGTATCAAAGCAAAGCTACACAATTTTTGGTGTGGTTTTCTATATGTGTATTTATTTCACTATCAAAAGGTCAAAATTCACTTTGGGAGGCCAAGGCAGGAGAATCACTTGCACCCAGGAGTTCGAGACCAGCCTGGTTCACAGAGCAAGACCTCATCTCTGCAAAAAATTTTAAAAAATTAGCCAGGCATGGTGGTGCATGCCTGAAGTTCCAGCTACTAGGGAGGATGAGGTGGAAGGATCCCTTGAGCCCAGTAGTTCAAGGCTACAGTAAACCATGATCACACCACTGCACTCCAACGAGGGTGACAGAGCAAGATTCCATTAAAAAAAAATTAAAAAGAATAAAATTTAGTATACCATCTGTTTAGATGTCTTGACAAAGTGAAGTGAAATGACTATAATCTCTGGTATCGACTTGGCTTTTGAATATATTTTGTCCTTTGAATAGCCTTCCAAAATACACAAATTTGGACTTCGTCTCTAGACTTTAAAAAAAATTCCTACCTTGGGTACACTTAATGAGGGTCATATCTTCCATTTGTAGGTGTATGTATGAAATTAACTAATTTCCAATCTAAAACCTACGCCTAATTCTTCTTATGAAGGTAACATTTCTTCCCCTCAATATAAAGAGTAAAATTAAAAACTGTAGTCCTTATGATTAGGTATTCTCTTCAGGACTAAGATTACTTTGTCAGTTTAGTCAATGTACCGTATCAATAAAATTGAATATAAAACTAAACACAGGGAGGAAAACTCACTAGACATGAGCCTTGGAAATTTTAAAAAAATGAGTTAGCAGTTTTATATACTATATTATATTCTAAACATAAAACATTTACAAGTGTTAAGTCTACGTACAAAAATTTAAAGGAACAAACTTCAAACCAGTCTTTAAAAAGCTTGCCTTTTTGAAAATAAAAACTCATTCTTTCTTATCTTCTTTTTAAAGCATTTAATTAGGTGCTGATATTTAGGAATTCCAGAAAAACGAGTATTTACCTAAGAAAGTGTTTTAAAAACTAACAGGGAGTTAGTTCTCCATGTTTCACATATTTAAGTAGTAATAAAACCACATTAAGTCACATACATAAAGATGGAAATTTCAGAGCGAAACTTCAAATGTTTTATTTAAATGAATAACTTACCCAATTTAATATCTCCATCTAAGGTAAAGAGAATGTTGCCAGCCTTTAGATCTCTGTGGATGATCTTATTATCATGTAAGTAGTTCAATGCATCTAAAGTCTGTTTGCAAACTACCTGTATTTGGGACTCAGTTAATGGTCTCTCAAGTTCTATAAGGAGAAAGTAAAAAAAAAAAAAATCTGCTTTTTACACAGTGAAAACATATTAGCAGGCTATATACCTTTCTGTATGCATCATCACTGTCAAAGATTCTATACAGTGAACTTATTTTAGAAGAACTAAATATCTACAAAGATTACTTTCTTGACATACTCAACATTTCATTTAAGAATTTTACTATAATTATTCAAGAATTTAAAAACATAATTGAGTCGATTTTTTAACTTACTGAACTTTACTCAATAATTACATATATTTGAATATATATTTATGTATGCTTGAAATTCATCTTATCAAGTATAATTTAAGATATGAACATAAAGAACAAAAAGTTATTTACCAAGCATCACAGCATCTACTGCTCCACCTGCACAAAATTCAATGAGGATCTGCATGCAAAAAAAAAAAGGACATGTCTAACACTACATTGAATTTTGAGTTTCAGAATTTTTTCTTCAACTTAGCAAAAAAGATAAATAGCTATCAAATAATCTGTGTTATGGAAACAATATACTAAACGAAGATTTCGTCAAAAGAGTTACAAATCTCAAACAGTATACATTTGAGAAAGCCCACTGTGAAAGTATGGGTAATTTTGTTAATTGTCATGTTTAGTGTCCCTGTTTCTCTAAAACTACCAGGCACAGAATTTTCATTTGGTATAGTATTACATAGCCATTTGGTCACCAATGAAAGATTTTATTACTTATATTTTTAAGGCAACTTGTGCTTTAAATGAACATATATATATATATATATATTTTAAACTTTATTAAATAGGAATAAATCCTAAAAATATTTATAGAGAGGCTTTTTAGTTAAAAAAAAAAGAAAAAAGAAAACAGAAGAAATACACACACAAAAGCTTCAGATCCTAGCTCAATTATTTCCTGCTGATAGGTGCCTATCTTGACTTCCCTGGTAAGCTATAACATCATGTACCTTTCCTCCTTTTTTTTTTTTTTTTTTGAGACGGAGTTTCGCTCTTGTTACCCAGGCTGCGGAGTGCAATGGTGCCATCTTGGCTCACTGCAACATCCACCTCCCGGGTTCAAGTGATTCTCCTGCCTCAGCCTCCTGAGTAGCTGGGATTACAGGAATATGCCACCATGCCTGGCTAATTTTGCATTTTTTAGTGGAGACGGGGTTTCTCCATGTTGATCAGGCTGGTCTTGAACTCCTGACTTCAGGTGATCTGCCTGCCTCAGCCTCCCAAAGTGCTGGGATTGCAGGTGTTAGCCACCGCGCCTGGCCTGTACCCTTCCTTCTTAACCCTTACTACAGTTGTAATTTTATATTTATTGTGATTATTTGATTAAGTAACATTTATGTCTCCTACCAAACTGCCCCTCACAGTTGTCTAAATTTTTATTGTGCAATAGTCCCAAGTAAAGGTCTTATCTGTTTATTAACTAGTCTAGGAGTTTATTTCCATTATAATCTTTGGAAACATTCTGCTACAGCCCTGAACAATGATTTCAGAAAACACATAAATAATAACAATAATTTTAAAAAATAACATTTTAAATTAATTAGGTAGCTTCCTGCCTTTTTTTCCCTCAGCTTAATACTTTTTTTTTTTTTTTACAGGTGCTTGGCAATTAGAAATTGTTTTCAAATTTGTTACATTATTTGGAAAATAATTTGGGAGGTAGATCATTACTCATCCTACAGACGAGTAAACAGACTCGTAAAAGTTAACTGACTTATCCAAGTTCCATAAGTGGCAGCACTAGGATAAAAAAATATACACCTTTAGGCATCCAGTCAAGTATTCCTTATACTATTTACTCTTCTCTCTCATAAAACTTTGCTTCTTCCTTCAGGAAGAAGACTGAAGCTTTGTTTTTAAAAGTCCTCTTGATTAAACTTATGCTGGTACAGAACAAGTGACTGACAGGTTATTACAATGAATATAAAAGTTTTGTTTCTGTATCTACTTGTGTGTAATATTTTCTAAAATTGAATAAAATTTATACATATAGCTTTAGCCATTAAATCATCCACTAAAGTTGACGCTGATAATATATGATAAATATTTAACATTTCTATTATTTTATGGTTTATTACAAGATGTACGAAAAGTTTAGAATAAAAAATTATAAACAATTTCTAAGAGAAACTTTCAAATGATTAAATTTAAATTAAAACAAGGACATCTTATTTCATATTTTAGGAAATTTAGTATTCTTTTTTTTTAACATTTATTTATTTATTTATTTATTTTATCTTTTTATTGCATTTTAGGTTTTGGGGTACATGTGAAGAACATGCAAGATTGTCGCACAGGTACACACATGGCAGTGTGATTTGCTGCCTTCTTCCCCATCACCTGTATCTGGCATTTCTCCCCCATGCTCTCTCTCCCCCAACTCCCCCACCCGTCTCTGTCCCTCCCCTATCTCCCCCTCCACAGACCCCAGTGTGTGCTGCTCCCCCTCCCTGTGTCCATGTGTTCTCATTGTTCAACACCCGCCTATGAGTGAGAACATGCGGTGTTTGATTTTCTGTTCTTGTGTCAGTTTGCTGAGAATGATGGTTTCCAGGTTCATCCATGTCCCTACAAAGGACACGAACTCATCGTTTTTGATGGCTGCATAATATTCCATGGTGTATATGTGCCACATTTTCCCTGTCCAGTCTATCATTGATGGGCATTTCGGTTGGTTCCAGGTCTTTGCTATTGTAAACAGTGCTGTAATGAACATTCGTGTGCATGTGTCCTTATAATAGAACAATTTATAATCCTTTGGATATATACCCAGTAATGGGATTGCTGGATCAAATGGAATTTCTATTTCTAGGTCCTTGAGGAATCGCCACACTGTCTTCCACAATGGTTGAACTAATTTACACTCCTACCAACAGTGTAAAAGCGTTCCTATTTCTCCGCATCCTCTCCAGCATCTGTTGTCTCCAGATTTTTTAATGATCGCCATTCTAATTGGCGTGAGATGGTATCTCAATGTAGTTTTGATTTGTATTTCTCTAATGACCAGTGATGATGAGCAGGAAATTTAGTATTCTTAACCAAATGTTTCCACTGGTGGATCCAATGTCAAACAATTGTGATGAAACTATACAACCTGAAACATACATCTGAAACATAAATCTGAACATCTGCTGAAGCTGAGAATAACTTTGTTGTTATTACTCTCTTATCAGCAGATCAATTCTCATTCAAGTGACAAAAGTAACTAAATAGAAAAGACATAAAACGGGTTTTTAACAATTCATAAACATCTCTTTAGGACAATTAACTCATTTTGGCTACTCCTTTAGATCAACAGAAAACACTTACCCAAAGATTGTTCTCATAATAGAAGGCATCTAGAAGCTTGACTATATTTGGGTGATCACAAGATGCTAATATATCAATCTCCACCATGTAATCTTCAAGTTCTTCTTCAGATTTAGTGTCAATCACTTTTGCAGCAGCTAAAACACTGGTCTCTTTATTCTGGGCCTGAAAATGAAAGTATCAGATATGTCACACTTCAAATGCATCATTTTCTAATTTTTTATTATTTTAATAGATTTTAAGTTTTAGAGCAGTTTTAGGTTCACAGCAAAATTGCGTGGAAAGTACAGAAGGTTCCCTCGTGCCCCATGCATAACCTCCCTCCCATCAACACTGCATACCAGAGTGATACATCTGTTACAATAATGAACCTACATTAACACATCATCATCCCAAGTCCAAAGTTTACATTATACTTTGCTGTTGCATCTATAGGTTTCAACAAATGTATAATGACACGTATACATTTTAATATTGTATAGAATAGTTTCGTACAGAAATAATTATAATATTGTACAGAATAGTTTCACTGCCTTAAAAATCCTCTGTGCTCTGCCTACTTATCCCCCTCCTTCCTCTAATCCCTGGCAACCATTGATCTTTTTATTGCATCCATAGTTTTGCTTTTGTTTTTTCCAGAATGCAATATACTTGGAATCAGAGTATATATAGACCTTTCTGATTAGCTCTTTCCACTTAGTAATATGTATTTACAGTTCCTTAATGTCTTCATGGCTTGACAACTTACTTCTTTTTAGCACTGAATAATATTCCATTGTCTGGATACACCACAGTTTATTTATCCATTCACTTACTTAAGGATATGTTGGTTGTTTCCAAGTTTGTCAATTATGAATAAAGCTTCTATAAACATGTATGTGCAGGTTTCTGTGCAGACATGTTTTTCAACTCATTTGGGTAATAACCAAGGAGTACAACTGCTGGATCATATGGTAAGAGTATGTCTAGTTTTTTTAAGAAACTGCCAAACTGTCTTCCAAAATGGCTGAAAGAGTCTGCATACCCACCAGCAATGAATGAGTTCCTGTTGCTCCACATCCTCACCAGCATTTGGGGTTGCCAGCATGCAAGGATTTCTCCAGTCTAACAGGTATATAGTAGTACTTGTATCTTGTTTTCAACTTACAATTCCCCAATGACATGTCACGTTGAGCATCTTTTCATATACTTGTCAGATCTTTGGTGAGGTGTCTGTTCAAACCTTTTGCCCATCTTTTAACTGGACGATTTGTTTTCTAACTGTTGAGTTTTAAGAATTCTTTGTATATTCTGGATAACTTTCCTTTATCAAATATGTGTCTTGCAAATATTTTCTCTCAGTCTGTGGCTTGTCTTCTCCTTCTCTCGACACACTGTTTTGAAAAGACAGCCTACACATAAATATGAATTAATGCACGCTATGCACTGTGCTAAGGGCTTCATATGCACAGAGGACAGCATTTCAAATCACAGCCTCTGGTGGGTCAGATTGCTAGGATTTCAATTCTGGTTTTGCCACTTACTAGCTGTGTTGCTTGGGGCAATTTACAAAATCCCTCTTTTAGTTTCTTCATCAGTAAAAGTTTCCTACACCTCACAAGTTCATGAGAATTAAGATAACATGTATCTGCCAAGTAAAAAAAAAAATACATATAAACATTGAATGTAGTATCTGGCATGTATAGAAGGATCCAAAAATGTTAGCTGCAATAACCATTATTATTTAATCCTCACAACCCCATGATATATTATTATCTCTCCTTTTAAGGAGGATATAAATAAGCTTTGAGGGGTTAAAAGGCTTTCCCAGGTCATGTAGCTGGTAAGAGGCAAAAACAGAATTTAAATCTGTTTCCAAAGCCCTTTCTGTACCTTAACCCATTTATGCCAGAGGTTGCAAAATTTTTTTGTGAAAAATCAGACATTGGCAATTACCTTGGGCAATAGGACATAACTCCCACAAGCTTAGTGTTCCAATAATGGAACACTAGGCATAATCATTACCCATGAAGGGTGGCAGAATACACCACCTCAGACATGCCACTTTGACATAAGGATTACTTTGAGTGAAAGGTGCTTGAAAAACAGCAGATGCAAGAAGGGCATTCTAACCTTCCACCTTTTCTTCCTGAAACTAGGAGATAAAATGTTCCTGTGAAGATGTCTTCTCTATCCCAGGAGAAAAGAAACATTCTTTGATAGGGAGTAACAGCAAAGGGAACTGTGTACAAACAGATCTTGTTAAATTGAGTATCTTCCTTTAGCCTCCGCATATAACATATCTACTTTTCCACAATCGCCTCTCTTTGTCAACCTAACACAAAAGCATGTAGGTTTTGCCATTTCTTTATGACTTCATTTTCTTTTGAGGGCTCCCATGTCACATAAAACTTGTATTAAAGGTGTATGCTTTTCTCCTCTAATCTATCTTGTGTCAATTTAATTCTCAGGCACTGCAGGGACCCTAAGACGGTAGAGGCAAAGTTTTACCTCCCCTATGCCCTTTCCAGTCTCCCCCATATTTCTATCAGTTTGGTCACTTTTCCTTCTTCTTAATACTTTAACTTTCCCGTTTTCTTTCTTTGGTTGAATAGCTTCTCACCACCATTTATTACAAATGAAATGTTTCCAAATATGTAGTAGATACCAGGATCACTTTTTTAACATCAGGAATCAGATCTTAAAATGCTAATTTGGTTGCTTTTATAAAACATTTCAATATCATCTATCTTAACATCACTTCAGCAAAACTGCACTTATTACATTAAAAAAAGATACTGAATTTTTTAAAGCTAACAATAAATGTTTCAATAAATAAATGTCTAAATCTCACTTTTAAGAATTTATCAGGAGATAATTCTTAATAAAATAATTTATAATAAAACTCATGTATATACAAAAATATTCATCAAAGCGTCATTTGTAATAGAGAAAAAGTGAATCAGCCTAAATGTCCATTAACTTAGTAACCTACTCAAATCATGCAGTACAGTTCTACAATGGAAAATTATGCAGCCACTAAAATTAGTTGACTGATGTCCTAGAGACTTTAAAGATGCGCCTTTTATACTTGTGAATGGGCTGGCATGAAGGAAGAAAAATAACTCACACTAGATAATCTCTAAAATTCCTCACAGTAACAAATTCTGTCATATATTGATTAAACCAACAATGGTATCATCTGGTTTAGTACAAGTAATAAAAATTCCATTAGAAAGAATAGTGTCTCAAATTATTGCTTGAAAATAACATGATTACTCATCAGGATCTGGTTCTAAAGAACTCTAAAAAAACAAAACTGAAATAAACATTTTATAAGTGTGTGACACTATTCTCTACACTAATATAACTGGGACATAAAGTATTAAAAATAAAAGAGCTTATCTACTGAATATCTAAAGGCATTAAAAACTTTTCACATAAAGGCTTAATGAAATAACTAAACCAGGAGTCTGCAACCACAGGGCCACAAACCAGTACCAGTCCATGGCCTGTTAGCAACCAGGCTGCATAGCAGGAGACGAGCAGCAGGCAAGTGAGCAAAGCTTAATCTGTATTTACAGTCACTCCCCATTGCTCACATTACCACCTGAGCTCTGTCTCCTGTCAGAGCAGCAGCAGCATTAGCTTCTCATAGGAGCACGAACCCTATTGTGAACTGCGTATGCAAAGGATGTAGGTTGTGTGCTCCTTATGAGAATCTAACGCCTGATGATCTGTCACTGTCTCCCATCACCCCAAGATGGGACCATCTAGTTGCAGGAAAACAAGCTCACGGCTCCCAGTGATTCTATATTATGGTGAGTTGTATACTTATTTCATATTACAATGTAATAATGATAAAGTGCTCAATAAATATAACGTGCTTGAATCATCCCAAAAACATCCCCCTATCCAGTCTGTGGAAAAGTTGTCTTTCATGAAATCAGCCCCTGGTGCCAGAGGATGGGGAACACTGAACTAAATGGTATTAAAAACAAGAGTGGAATAACAAATACCCAATCTTAATTTAAAAATATAACTTCTGTTGATAAAAAGATTTCAAGTATCAGTCATGATCACCTAAAATCACTGTTTTTATTTTCATGAATCATCAATAGAGCTTGGCCACACTACATGAACAAATGAGGGCTGCTGAGAAACATAAGTTGTCTGAATGTTCCATACTGGTTTCATATTCTAAAAAAAGTACACTCTCTTATATCAGTCTTGTTTTATCAGAAGGTATTCCCTAGGTAGTGAGTACAGGAATAATTTTTAAGTCTTCATTTATTTTATTTCTATATTTCTACATTTTCTAACACTACATAATATTTTACAGTGAAGAATATCTTTTAGTAAAATTTTCAGCTGAAAATTGAAAGACCAGCACAGAAAATAGAGATGATTTCAGTCCCACACAGGTGTTAGCCCATCAAAGGCAAAAAAAAAAAAAAGTAAGATAAATATGAAAGGAATCAAAAAAAGAATACAAAGAGAAAAAAATTAATCATTGGGATTGTTTCTATCAATGAGGATGATTTCATCTCAAGGCTGAGGTATTCTTCCCCCAACCAAAAGAAGAAGAGCATAATTGTCCAGTGCATAACATTTACATATTATTATATGTAATAATTATATTAACATAGTATAATTCTATTATATGTTAATATGTAATATTATTAATTATATTAATATAATAACCATCAAATGTAAAAACTAAACAACTCAAATCACTGTTGATAAACATCCACTACAAGGCACTGGTCCGAGCTGTGGAAAACACAAGGACAAAAAACACCCCAGTGAAATGTGCTCTAGAAAAGAAACGCAATAGAGCCGTCCCCTCTATCCCCCAGGGAATACATCCCAAGACCCCCAGTGGATGCCTGAAACCTTGGATAGTACTAAACCCTATGTATACTATGTTTTTTCCTCACATACATACCTATGATAAAGTTTAATTTATAAGTTAGGCAGACTAAGAGATCTTACTGTACTGTACTCACCTATTTTCAGACTGCAAGTAAATAAAACTGTGGAAGGTGAAACCTCAAATAAGGGGGAAGCATTGCATAAAAAGATAGTAAAAATCTTTTTTGACCAAAAGAGTTGATCTCCTGAAATCCATTCATTCTTCCAACAAATATTTACTGAGTGCCTTCTATATACATTAGGTCACTGTTCTAGATGCTGACAATGTACAAAATATGCACGATCTCTCTGTGCTGGTGGTATTTATTATAATTTCGGGGAGTGGTCAGTCAACAAATAAACAAATTAGCATATCAGCAATTCTTACTGTGGGGAAAGTAAACTAATAAGAAAGACAAGGAAGCTGGGCGTGGTGGCTCATGCCTGGAATCCCAGCACTTTGGAAGGCCGAGGTGGGCAGATCACTTGGGCCCAGGGGTTCAAGACCAGCATGGCAAAATGGCAAAATACCGTCTCTACCAAAAAACATAAAAATTACAATGCCTGTAATCCCAGTTATTCAGGAGGCTCAGGCACAAGAATCACTCGAACCTAGGAGGGAGAAGTTGCAATGAGCCAAGACTGCACCACTGCACTCCAGCGTGGGTGACAGAGTAAGACCCCATCTCAAAAAAAAAAAAAAAAAAGAAGAGGATATGGGAGCACATAGACAAGAGTTTACAACTTAAATAGGGTAGTTCAGTTAGGTCTAACTGAGGTGACATTTGACCATATTAACATCAATAAAATTCAATAATTATTTTAATGTTTTTAGCTATATAAATTAGAAATTTTAGTATTTTGCAAAGAAATTTACAAGAAAAATCTCAAATTGAAGTATGTTATTCTACATAGTAGCATCCATCATGCTTTTAGAAGAGGCATTGTTCTCTGCACTTTACATTTAGTAACTTATTTAATCCTTGTATCAGTTAGGGTCCAGACAGGAGGAAAATCACATTGATTATTTTAATAGAGAAAATTTAATAAAAACAATTACTAACTCTGTTGCTAACTGAAAAAAATCATACAAAGGACATGGAGGTAACAACTACAGGCAAAAGTTACCACCCCTAGGACTACGAGAACAAAGGGAAAAGACTGGAATTATTAAAACTCAGAAGCTTGGAGGAAGCGTTCCACAGGGCTGAAACTCAGACAGACGCCTGAGGAGACAGTGATGCTCTGCTGGTGCTCTTGTGTCTGAACTGGAAGAGGGGTCCCATAAGACTGGGACCCAAACTTTTGAGGAACAGGGTACCAGCCAACTGGCACTGGTGTTATGAAGGGTTATGATGAGGCTAGTTCTGTGAGTGTTGGAAAAACTACAAACTGTATTAAACAGCTGCTACAGAAAGAAACTGCTGATGCTGAAGCAAAATAACTTCTACAAGGGTGATGGTCAAAGTAACAAGAAAGCAGACAGGAAGCTCACAGGAAACAAGACAAAGGTGTAAGTCATTTCTTACTCCTCCTTGCAGCCTCTCTCTAGTGCTCTACACTTTTGAAACAGAAATGAGCTGCTAGCAAGGAAGAAATGGGATCTGCAGTCTTCGAACCAGCATCACAAAGCAGAATATAGAAGGGCGTATTTGGAACTGAGATTAAGAACTGGCACAATCCTTCTAAAATCTATGAGCAACACAGATGGGAAAGCTAAGGCACAGAGCAGTAGTAAACATTTGGGTAATAAATATGCAAAGTTCCAACGAGCTGTTAAGTGAAGAGAGGGAAACAGCACTGGGAAGCATATACTTTTAGACTGCTGATACTGTTGTTATCTGTTTTAAATTACATGCAAATTATGGTGATCTTTTCAGTCCCACTAAGATTTTGGTAGGAACAAGTACCAATATTAAAAGAGAGTAAAATTACTCAACACTTAGCAAAGATACAAAGTTAATTCGCACTATTTGCAGTAGTTATGTTCTATAAAGTCACTGCAAGCACTGAACTAGCGACTACTGAACCACTGCTCATAAAGAAAACCATGCACATACACACATCCCTCACATAGATTATTATAATCTTAAATCCTGAAAACAATTCATTCTGGGAGATTCTCCTTTATTTTACAAAAGAGAAATGAGGCTTTTAAGTGTTAAGTGACTTGCGGAAAGCCATCCCAAAAACAGATCTCAGACTTAGGATTCAAACCCTGTCCACCTAGCTCCCCAGCCAGACCTTCTTGCACTACACTACACTGCCTCTGCTGTCTCCATACTCTGGTCATCTCTTCATGAGAGCTGAAATAGCAAGGCAGTGTCACCTTGTTCAAATTTAGCTGGGAATGTGCTTGTCAGAGGATTCAAATTTTTGCAGCTTTGTGCATACACACAAATAACCACATAAGTACTGCAAGTATAGATTTTAGGACTATAAGTAAACTTTAACAAGTAGACAAATTCACAAATACGAAATGTGCAAATAATGAGGATCGACTGTACATATTCTTTCCATAATTTCTGTAAAGTATTACAGAAATCCAAAGGATTGTGTTATTTTCTGAATTCTACAAAGGGAAAGAAATATACTTTATATTTTCCTTATATTTTCTTTACATTCCCAAACTCTTTTATTATACTGTTCTGGTTATTTATTCAAAATTTAGTCATTGGTCAGTCAAAATATATCAAGAGAATGATGTTAGTAATAAGTTAAATTTGGCTAAGTCTGCAGTTTTCAAAATGTTTTACCAATTCTCAGATCACACAGGTTTCCTGCTTATTTCAAGAACTTATTGAATCTGAGCAGCATGAAAATGCAGAAAGAAACACAACTGTGTAATAAAGAAGCTGAGGAAATGTGCATAGATTGCACAGCTGGAAAAGATGGAAAAAAGAACACAAAAAGACATTTCAAAAAAATATATTTTAAAATAGGACAAAAAATGTAGCACTTCTGGAAATTCATTCAAGAAAAATAAAGGTTTTAAATAGTAAGGAAAACAATCCCATTTACAATAGCATCAGAAAGAATAAAAGACTTGGGAATTAACCAAGGAGGTAAAAGACTAGTACAATGAAAACTAAAAAACAATGCTGAAAGAAATTCAAGACATAGATAAAATCACATCCCATGTTCACTTATTGGAGGCTTAATATTGTTAAAATGTCAATACTCCCCAAAGCAATCTACAGATTCAATATCAATCAAAATCTCAATGCCATTTTTTACAGTAATAGAAAAACCTATCCTAAAATTCACATGGAATCTCAATGGACCCTGAATAGCCAAAATAATCTTGAAAAGGAACAAAGCTTGAAGACTCACACTTCCTGATTTCAAACTTACTATGAAGCTACAGTAATCAAAACAATGCAGTCCTGAAATATAAACCAATGGAATAGAGACCAGAAAAAAAAAAAACTGACATATATATGGTCTAACAATTTTTGGCAAGGGTGCCAAGACCAGTCAATGAGAAAAGGGCAGTCTTTTCAACAAATTGTGCTGAGAAATCTGAATATCCACATGTGAAGGAGTGAAGTTGGACCCTTATCTAACAAAATACACAAAAATTAACTAAAAATGGACCAAAAAAAACCTTAAACGTAAGACCTAAAACTATAAAACTCTCAGAAGACAGCATGAGGCAAAAGCTTCATGACACTGGATTTGACAATCAATTCTGAAATATGACACCAAAGCACAGGCATCAAAAAGAAAACACAGACAAACTGGACCTGATGAAAATTGTAAAATGCTGGACATTTATTAAAAGACAACATCAAGAAAGTAAAATGGAAACCTACAGAGTGACAGAAAATATTTACAAATCATGTATCTGGTAAGGATTAATATCCAGAATATACAGATAACTCCTTAACGCAACAACAACAACAAAACCAGAACTAGCTCAATTCAAAAACATGCTAAGGAGTTGAACACGTATTTCTCCAATGAAGATATACAAATGCTCAATAAGCACATGAAAAGATGTTCAACATCACTAATATTAGAGAAATACAAGTAAAAACCATAATAACTACCACCTCACACCCAATAGGATGACTATTATTTAAAAAAGAAAGAAAAGAACAAGTGTAGGCAAAAATTTGGAGAAATTAGAACTCTTGTGCACAAGTCTATGGAAATGTAAAATGGTACAGCTATAGAAAACAGTATGCCAGTTCACCCCCAAAATTAAAAGCAGATTCCCACATGATCCAGCAATTCCACTCCTGGGTATATACCCTAAAAAACTGAAAGCAGGGTCTCAAAGAGATATTTGTACACCCATGTTCATAGCTAAATACACAACAGCTAAAACATGGAAGCAATTCAAGTGTCATCAAGACATGAGTGAATAAGCAAAATGTGATATATATACAATAAAATATTATTCAGCCTTAAAAGGAAGGAAATTCTAACATATGCTATGACATAGATGAACCTCAAGGACATTATGCTAAATGACCTACGTTAGTCACAAAATAATAAATACCGTATGATTCCATTTATATGAGGTACTTAGAGTAGTCAAAATCATAGTATCAAAAAGTAGAAGGACAGTTGCTTAGGGGCTGGAGGAAGGAAGAAATAGGAAGTTAGTGTTTAACAGGGTAGAGTTTCATTTCAAAAGATGATAAGAGGCATGGAGCTGGATAGCAGTGATGGCTGCACATTACAAATGTATTTAGTATCACTGAACTAGACATTTAAAAATCATAAAGATGGTGAATCTTCACAGGGTATAAAAAATAGTTGAGACAGTAACTTTATGTGCATTTTACCAAATAAAAAAAATGAAAAAAAAATTTGCACAAATTTTATAATTTCAAAGTAAGCATTAACAAATAATCATTTATTTTGCTCTAACAATTCTTCTAAAAATTTAACCTAAAAGAATATCATGGAAATATACTATGTGCATATGGGCATCCATTATATGATGGGAACATTGCAAAGCAGTAAAAAATAAGATGGTCTTTAAAGTAAATGGTGCTGGGGCAACTGGTATCTACATAGAAAACATAAAATTTACACCTCACTCTATAAGCGAAAATCAACACCAGTTTAATCACAGATCTAATGCAGAAGGCAATACCATAAAACTTTACAAAGATAACACAACAGGATATCTTCACCATCCTGAGTAGAGAAGAATTTCTTAAGACAAAAACATTAGCCATGTGGGAAAAATTAATAAATTGGACTATATTAAAACTTATGTCTACACAAAAAAGAACATCATAAAGAGTGAAAAGACAAACCATAAAGCAAAAGAAAATAATGTACATAATATATAACTGACAAGAGATAAGTATCAAAAATATATAATGACCCCCCATAAATCAATGAGGAAAAGAAAGAGGACCAAAAGACTTTAACAAGCATTTCAGAGAACAGGAAATCCAAATGACCAACGAACATATGAAAAGGAGCTCAACCTCATTAGTAATCGGGGACAATATTACTTCACATCCATCAGGGCACAGACAAGAAAAAGGGGCCAGAAAAAAGGTTCTATCAAGGTTAAAGATCCAAAATTAGACATGGTATGTTAGTTTCTTGGCCATTTTTAATAAAATTTTGGCAGGATACTCTGAAATAAATTATGTAATATTACTTTATCTTAAATGTTAATATGCCATAACACAGAACTTTAAAATTTTAAGAGACTTTATAAAGCTCATGCCATACAACACACCAAATGGAAATAAAACATATATGCTTTACAAGTAAAAATAAAATATCCTCCCTGGATACGGTGGCTCACGCCTGTAATCCCAGCACTATGGGAGGCCAAGGCGGGAGGATCACTTGAGTCCAGAAGTTGGGGACCAGCCTGGCCAACGTGGTGAAACCCCATCTCTACTAAAAATACAAAAATTAGCCGGGTGTGGTGGCACATTCCTATAATCCCAGCTACTCCAGAAGCTGACGCACAAGGATCACATGAACCTGGGAGTTGGAGGTTGCAGTGAGCCAAGATCATGCCACTGCACTTCTGCCTGGGTGACAGGGCAAGACCCTGTCTCAGAAAAAATTACAATTAAAATTAAAAAATAAAGTATCTTGATTTCCAGTATATTTCTTTTAAATTGAGATGCTAAAATGACAGCATACAAAGAGAAATTAAATTTATTAACTTTGCTCACACTTTCCAAGAAAGGAGGAAGGATGGAAGGAGGGATGACTCAAATATCTTATCTTTCTAAAGAAAGCACTAAAATTAAGTAATATTTCAGCATTAATGTTTAGAAAGAAGTGTGAGCTGATAAACTGGTAAACTGGAAAAGCTGATCATCTTATAAATTAAAAGAAGAACAACAAAATATTGTTTTTATATTTCATATGTACATTCAGTAGTTATATCCTTATAGATAAAAAACAGGTTAGTAAGAAACACAGGGATAACATAATTGTCCTGGTCCTGACATTTTTTTTCTCATTATCTTGAGATGAAATTATCACTTAAAAACTACTTTTGAAAATGATTTCTCGTCAAGAAAAAAAATTATTCACTGAAATTTTGATTTGTTCCTCTCATTAAAATTTTTTCTGAAATTTCAAAACCATCTCAGTTCTCATTTTGGTACATAAAAGTGACAGATTTTTATAATAAAAAGGCAACATTTCATACAGTAACAGCAATAGCATCTTATATTCAAGCAGAAGTGTACCTTGGCATAGAGACACAACTGTGGCAAAATAAGAATTAACTGCTTCTGTTACTGAGCTGTGTTAAAGATCTATGTGAACTTAAACACAGATGTACAAAGAAGAAACATGGGAATATAGTAATATGTCACTTTATCTAGAAGTCTATGTCAGTACATAATAACTTTCTGGTTGAAAACAGAAAACTAAGAAGGAAGGTTTAAAACTTTAAAATTGTGCCAGAAAATATACTGTAAAATAATTCACTAAATTGCTAACATTTCCAATGTCAAGTTATTTAAAATTGTTCAGGAAGGATTAACTGACATAATTAGATAAGTGAAAAAAACCAAGGGTACAAATAATTGAAAGAAGAGAAAATCCTTCAGAAAATGAAAAAGAGAAACAGATAATGAATGGATAAACAGATGAATGGATGGATAGACATGTGTAATAAAGTCAATACAGCAAAATATGAACACCTGTAGAATCTAGGTAGTTGATATGTGTATGTTCACTATTTAACTTTTTTTATGTATCAACTTTTTTATAGAACTGAAAAATTTCAATGAATGAAATTCATTCAAATGATGAATCCTTGAAAAACTACACTCAACCAGTGGTGCTCAACTTAAAGGTGATTTTGCCATCCGGGAGACATTTGGCAATATCTGGAAGTATTTTAGGTTGTCACAAAGCGGTAGGGGTCAAGGATGCATCCTACAGTGCATAGGACAGCCCTCCACAAAAAAGAATTATCCAGTCCAAAATGGCTGTAGTGCCAACATTGAGAAACCCTGTGCTAAGTGCAAAAAGCCATACATATTAAGAATACATATTGTATGTTTCTATATATTTATTAAAAAATTCTAGAAAATGCAAAATTGTAGAGCCAGAAAGCAAGTAAGGGCTATCTTGGGCTCAGTGTGGGAATGGAGACTGACTGCAAAATAGGCACATGGGAACTTTTGGGGGATGATAGAAGGGTTCTAAAGCTGGATTGTAGTAATGGTTGCAAAAATTATACCGATTTACTAAAACTCATGAAATTATGTACTTAAAATGGGTGGATTTTGTGGTATATAAATTATACCTCAAAATAGAGCTTCTTTTTTAATTGAGCAAATAACCAGGAATTCCTCCAAAAAAGATACCCAAATATGGAATAAGCACGTAAAAAGGCACTTGACTTCATTAATCATCAGAAAAATGTAAATAAAACCAGGCCCGGTGCGGTGGCTCACGCCTGTAATCCCAGCACTTTGGGAGGCCGGGGTGGGCGGATCACGAGGTCAAGAGATCGATACCATCCTGGCCAACATGGTGAAACGCCATCTCTACTAAAAATACAAAAATTAGCTGGGCATGGTGGCGCACGCCTGTAGTCCCAGCTACTCGGGAGGCTGAGGCAGGAGAATTGCTTCAATTCGGGAGGTGGAGGTTGCAGTGAGCCGAGATCGTGCCACTGCCCTCCAGTGTGGCACCTGGCGACGGAGCAAGGCTCTGTCTCAAATAAATAAATAAATAAATAAATAAAAATGTAAACAAAATCATTCACGCTCAACAGAATGACTACATAAAACATTAAAGATAATATTAAAAACACTACCAAGTGCTAGTGAAGACATAGAGCAACTGTGAAAACTCCCATACCCTACTGATGGTAGTGTAAATTGGTACAAACACTTTGTAAAACTGGTAGTATCTTCTAAAGCTGAAAATACATATAACCTATGACCTAGAAAATTCCTTCCCAGTATATATCCAAAATGACATATGTGCACCAAAATGCACAGGAATATTCATGAATCATTTTTTATTAATTAAAAAAATTTAAGGCTGGGCACAGTGGCTCATGCCTGTAATCTTAGCAATTTGGGAGGCCAAGGTGGGCAGATCACTTGAGCCTAAGAGTTCGAGACCAGCCTGGGCAACACGGCAAAATCCTGTCTCTACAAAAAATACAAAGATTAGCTGGGCATGGTGGCAGGCACTTATAGTCCCAGCTACTTGGGAGGTTGGGGTGGGAGGATCACCTGAACCCGGAAGGTTGATCCCACCACTGCACTCCAGCCTGGGTGACAGAGGTGAGACTCTGTCTCAAGAAAAAAAAAATTAAAACAAACAAAGACGGGTTCTCCCTATGTTGCCCAGGCTGGTCTTGAATTCCTGGGCTCAAGCAACCCTCCCACCTTGGCATGCCAAAGTGCTGGGATTACAGGCATAAGCCCCTGCACCAGGCCATGAATTGTATTCTTAATATACAAAAAGTGAAAACAATCCAAATACTACAGAATGGATAAACTATAATACTTCATAAAATACCATACAGCAAAGAAAAAGATCAAATGACTACTACATTCAACGACATGAATGAAATTCACTCATAATGTTTAGCAAAAGAAGCCCAACACAAAGGAATATATTAAATGATTACAGGATTAAAAGAATCATGTAAATGATTATATTTATATAAAGGCCAAAACACCAGTAAGATTGCAGCAGTCTGAGTAAGAGATAACAGCAGTTTTAACTAGTGAAATGACAGTGAAGAAAGAAAGATTTGAGAAATATGTAGTAGGTAGAATTAACAGTCCTTGGTTTTTAATTAGGTTTGGTGGCGAAGGCAGCAACAGGTGTTAAAAATGACCTCTAGGTCTCTGGCCTATGCAACTGGTAGATGGAAGTAGTAATTACTGAATGGGAACACAGAAGGAGCAAATTTGGGGCTGACATCATAAGCTGAATTAGTTCATGTTTTGGACTTGCAGTTTAAGGCATCTGTGAGACATCCAAGCACAAATCTCTAATATATGGTTGGATGTGTGGATCTGGAGTTCAAAAGGGAGGTCTTAGGGTAAAGATACAAATTGCATTTAGATGGTAATTGAAGCCATGAGAGAAGATGGGTTCTCTTAAGCAAAGGAAAAGGCAGCCTATACCCAAGCCCTGTGGAATTTCTACACCTTAAAGTCAGAAAGAGGAAGAGCCAGCAAAGGAGTCTGAGGAATAGACACAGAGGTGGAAGGAAAATCAAGAGTATGGTGACTTAAAAGCCAAAAAACGAGCTTTTTAAAGGAAAGAATGGTCAAGTATCTCAAATGGTCCTAAGAGGTCAAGTAAGTTTCCACCGAACTTAGGGACATGAAGAATCTTAAAACCATGGCAAGAGCTATTATTGGCGAAAGTGTAGGTGGAGGTCATCAAATAAATAATACAAGAAAATGTCACAGAACTGAAGGACATAAGTCTTTGAACTGAAACGACTAATCAAGAGCCCAGCAAAATGAAAGAAGAAGACAAAAAGAACTACAGCACCATGAACAGAGGATAAAGGAAAATCCTAAAAGCTATTAAGAGAAAAAGATGGCAAAGGATCCAGGAAACAAAATGGCATCAGACATTCAAGTGCAACTCTTGAAGCCAAAAGACAAAGAACAGAAGAAAGTCTTAAAAACTATAACAAATTCTAAATCTTAAAAATTCTTTAAAAACGTACTTTTGAACTAGAATTATATATACTAAGTTGTGATCTTATTATAAAGACATATTCAGACAGACAAGTTATTAAATAATACGTTTTCCATGGATCCTTTCTCAGAAGGCTACTAAAAGTTGTACACAACAAAAACAAGAAGGAAATTCTGACAGGAAAAACAAAGTATTTAAGACATCCTTGAAGTAGTTTGTGTTCCAAAAACTTCTAGGGAAAAAACTGTAACTCATTATTAAGATACTAAAAAAATATCTAAACAGAGATAAAACATATGCATAGGTGAGAAGACTCAATATCAAAGAGAGGTTAGTTTTTCCAAAACTGAATTATAAATTCAGTAAAATCTCTCCAAAAAAACACAGGTTTTTTTGTGGAACTCAACCAAACTCAAAAATGTAAACAGAAGCCCCAAAGTCCAAGAATAATGCTAAACTATGCTGAAGAAGAAGCAGAGATTTATTTTAATGCTTTCTTCATTAAGACAGTGGGATACTGGTACAGGAATAGACAGATCAATGAAGAGAACAGAGATTGCAGAAACAGACACATGTTATATAACAGGGGACAGCAGAGCAGTGGGGAAATATTTTTCTTCCCAGTGAATAGTTCTGTGACAATTGTATATCCATATGGGGGAAAAAAATGAAACTGTACCCCTACCTCATACTGTTTAAAAAAATCTATTCTAGGTAGATTACAGACCTAATTGTTAAGGAAAGGCAAAATCATAAAGCTTTTAGAATATAAGAGATTATCTTCATTATCACAGGTTAGGAAAAAATGTCTTAAACATAACACTAAAAGCATCAACTGTAAAGGAAAAAAAGGACTAACTGGACCATGTTAAAGAATTATGTTCACAAAAAGGCACTATAATGAGAATGAAAAGAGAAGTCACAGAAAGAGAATATATTTGTAATAACTATCACCAGCAAATGGTTAAAATTCACCACAAACGGCTGAGTGCGGTGACTTACGCCTGTAATCCCAGCACTTTGGGAAGCCGAGGTGGGCAGAACACAAGCTCAGGAGTTCCAGACCAGCCTGACCAACATGGTGAAACCCCGTCTCTACTAAAAATACAGAAATTAATGGGCGTGGTGGCACGAACCTGTAATCCCAGCTACTCAGGGGGCTGAGGCAGGAGAATCACTTGAACCTGGGAGGCGGGGGTTGCAGTAAGCTGAGATCACGCCACTGCACTCCAGCCTGGGCAACAGAGTGAGACTCAAAAAACAAACTCTCAAAAAACAAAAAATTCAAAACACCTATACTGTATGCACACACATACATACACACATTCAACATATAAACAAAAAGGCATCAATAGAAAAATGAATAAGAGACCCGAACACAAAAGAAGATATTCAAATTACCAAAAACATACTAAAATAATTATTTTTCAGTAATCTGTGAAAGGTGAATTAAACACACAATGAGAAATGTAACACATTATCAGGCTGTCAAAACTTTAAAATTCTGACAATACTAAATGCTAGCAAAGATGCAGGGCAAAGAAATTCTTAAACTGCTGGTGGGAATGTAAATTTGTATAATGAGTTTGGCATCATTTGGTAAAATTAAAGATACACTACCCTATAACCTAGCGATTCCATTCCTGGATTAACTCAGAGAAACTCATGCATATGTGCAATAGCATTTTCTGTAAGAGTCAAAAACTGGAAACAACCAATATATCAACTAATAGTACAATGGTAAATAATTGGTGATATCATCATATAACAGAATACAATGCTACAATGAAAACGAACTACAGCTCTATGTAATAAAGATGAACTTCACAAACATAATACTGATTTTGAAAGAGGCAAGACACAAAAGAATATGCTCAATACGATTCCATTCATATAAAATTCAAGTACATACAAAACTAAACTTATAACATTTAGGAATATAAACTGAGATAATAAATGATTAAGAAAAGCAAGTAAATGAACAACTTAAAGATAGGATAGTGGTTTCTTTTAGGGAGAGAGAAGGTATTAGATACAGAAAGGAGGCAAGAGGGACTCCTGGATGTAGGCAGAATTCCTTGACCCTGATGGTTGTTAATAAGAAGTCACTTTATTAACTGCTAACTGTGTACGTTTCTGTACTTTTTAATACAAAGATTATATATTTCACTATTTTTTAAAAGGCATACATCCATCAGTTGTCATATAAAAATCCCTTTCATCCAGCACACCACCAACAGTTTAGCTTCAAGAGGTTTAATAGATAAAATAGCTTTCTAGAAATGCAATTCAATCCACAATCTTATGTCATTCTTTTTTTCTGTTACAAACAAGAGAAATCCGGCTGGGCGTGGTGGCTCAAGCCTGTAATCCCAGTACTTTGGGAGGGCGAGGCAGGTGGATCACCTGAGGTCAGGAGTTCAAGACCATCCTGGCCAACACAGTGAAACCCCATCTCTACTAAAATCACAAAAAATCAGCTGGGTGTGCCAGCGCATGCCTGTAGTCCCAGCTACTCGAGAGGCTGAGGCAGAAGAATTGCTTGAACCAGGGAAGCAGAGGTTGCAGTGAGCCGAGATTGCACCACTGCACTGCAGCCTGGATGACAGACTCCGTCTCAAAAGAAAAAAAAAAAAAAAAAAATAAGAGAAATCCTAAGATAAAAAATTCTAAAGGATATTACATATCTTCATTTATATATAAAATACTACTATTTTTAAAAGAGAAATAAAGTAGTGAAGGTTTACAGGCAAGGAAGTAACTGTTAAATGTGTACAGTGCTGGACTGAGTTGAAGAAATACAGTAAGTATATGATGGAAAAATGACTCAAATAAACTAAACACACAACATGATTACCTATAGGTTACACATCCCAAATCTGAAAATCCAATCTGAAATGCTCCAAAATCTGCAACTTTCTGAGTCCAAACATGACATGATACTCAAAGGAAATGCTCACTAGAACATTTTCAATTTTAGATGTTCAATAACTAAGTATAATGCAAATATTCCAAAATCAAAAAAATTCCAAAATCCTAAATACTTCTGGTCCCAAGCATTTGGGAAATGGGATACTAAACCTCTATTTACAATACAATCTTTGCAACAGTTACGAACTTCCAAAAGCAAATGATAGTTAGAATCAAGTTTATAAATAGTTTTCTACTACATACCACTATGTACAACCTTAAGGTTTCATAGCTTTTCCCACCAAATATAAGGCAGTTTATAAATCCTCAATTTCTAGGGAATCTTGAAAAACAAAAACTTTTAGAAAAAGGCCGTAAGAAGTCAGATAAGTTTTAATTTCAAATTTTTTGAAATTTTTTTATTTAAAAAAAAACTCATACCCTACTCCTTAGAAGCATAGAGTAGTGAAATGAAAAAAGAAAACAATGCCAGGCGCAGTGGCTCACGCCTGTAATCCTAGTACTCAGGGAGGCTGAGGCGGGCAGATTGCCTGAGCTCTGGAGTTCAAGACCAATCCGTCTCTACTAAAATACAAAAAATTAGCCAGGCGTGGCAGCAGGCACCCATAGTCCCAGCTACTTGGGAGGCTGAGGTAGGAGAATCGCTTGAACCCAGGAGGAGGAAGTTGCAGTAAGTCAAGATCGCGCCACATCGGCACTCCAGCCTGGGCAACAGATCAAGACTCCATCTCCAAAAAAAAAAAAAAGGACAAAAAAGAAAAAACAAAATAGTGCAAGCCCATGCTCTTCAAATATCATACTAAAATACAGACATCAAGACCACAGAAATTATCCTTGACACAATTTTATAGTGCTCAAATAACTACATGAAACAAGACTCCTGTTTTTCAGAAAATTTTCAATTAATGTCTCAGTATAGGAGGACAGATCACATTTTGCAGAGAGTGTCATGAAGGAATAAAACAGAGCTTTAGTATCTCCACACAATCTGCCCATGCCATTAGAAACCAGGAAAATGGTTTATTATCTTCTTGGTTCCTCTTCCTATCTCATCCCATATTTTGCATCTATGTGCTCTAAATGTAATAACAATAATTTCTACCATTTACTGAGCCCTTTCCATGTGCTTTATATTTATTATCTTCTTTAATCCTCACACTGAGGAGGTCTTATGGATGAGGAAAGTTAGGCACAGGACAAGTAAGAAACTTGCTCAAGGTCACATGCTGCTATTGAGTGAGAGAGCTAAGTTATATTCCAACTCCAGAGCCAGTGCTTTTACTACTAAATTGTTTATATTCGCTAAAACATATTTACACCATGAAAACTGCCCATAATCACCTACCACCTTCTAACTACAAGATTCTAGGTGCCTGGAGGATTTATTTTTGCCTTTCCAGGCTAATTCCATACTTAAAGAACTTTAATGGGTGAAAGAATCTAAACAAACTCTTAATGAAATCTGTATTATGGCTAAGAAAACGGAGGTCCAGAGAAGTTAAGTGTTTCGTCCAGGATTAAAACACTGATTTGTGACAGCCAGCACTAAAACACAATCCTTGATTCCCAGGAGTTATCTTCCCACTACACTAAAGTGTTGCATCTTATGTAGCTCTTGGTGAAGCCCATACTCTACCTTCCACACAAATAACGAAGTTTATTTTGCCAACTTTCACAGTATATGATTGCTTCCACGATGGCATTCTTATGTAGATAAAATACATCCTTTTATTTCAACAAACAAACACATCACTATATGCTAAGGCAGTGGATGAACCCAAATATATAATTTGGCCCTTAATTTTATTATAGAAACATAAACATACTAACGGTAATAAGTGACAAGTGCTGTAATAGCCATGTGAACGTGTTCTGAAAGCACACAGAAAGGAGTGCATATTTCAGCCTAGTTAAAGAATGAGGAATGGGGTTTTGACAAGATGCATTTGAGACAGGGCAAAGGGCAGGGCAAAGGCACACAAGTGTACTGGTGCTTAGAAAGCAGTAAGCAAAATGCTCTGATTTCTACCAGTTAAAGTAAAAAACAATACTAAATACGGGGTCAGAAGACCTGAGTTCAAGTCTAGGCTGTGACTCCTATGGCTGTGAACAATTTCAGTATCTTCATCTGTGAAATGTGGATACTAATGCTGACCTACCTACCTCACAAGATTTTTGTAGGGGTCAAATTATTTGAAAGTATTTAAAAACTGCAAAGTTCTGTATAAACCTAAGTTATTTTCTTCTGTTTTCACTTCTAGGCAACCCTGTGGGTCCTTTCCCTAAACGCTGTCTCATAAAAAACTCGCCCTTCAGGATGAAAATAATCCAATGACATCATTCATATGCTCCTTAGGAGATAGTAAATAGTTAACATTAATGCCTTTAGGCTGAAACGCCAAGCCTCTTCCTATCGAAATAAATAGCTGCGTGTGTTTTTAATTTCTTAAGCGCTGATACTGACTGATAGTCAATGCTTACTGTATTTTTAAAAATATGAAGGTTTTCTTGTGGAAATTTTGTCAGAAATTCCATTCCATTTTATAGTATGCTGTCAAGCAACCAACTCACGAAGAGACTTCAAGTAGCAATCACTTGATCCCAACCAGTTATGTATTCGCTCTAGATACAACCAAATATATACCCTGGACCCTAAAAAGGGAACTGCTGGAGTACAAGCATGCACGCGAATGCAGTCAGTAGACAAATCCACTGAAAAGTGCAATGAGTTTCTCATTCTAAAATACTTGGAGGGCACAACCAGACCCCTCCTATAAATTAAAGAACACTCTCATTTCCTTTGAAGTTTGACAGAGCAGACTTTATAACCCTGCCTCCCTTTCCAATCGTCCTTTAAACTCCTTCCAAGCCCCATTTTGTTCCACCGTAAACCCGACTTCTTAGCTACTCCTTGGATGATCAGCCAAGTAAAGTTGCATCGAACCCTAACAGTCAAAAGAAGGAGCAAGAGACAGGAAAGGGACGAGGGGAGCAGAAGTCCTCCCGCCACTCCAGGCCAGTGCCTGTTTTATCTTCGCAGTACAACTTCCCGTTTTTCCCCCTCTTACCTTGTACACTTTCCCAAAGGCTCCGTCGCCCAATTCTCCTATAATCTCCCAAAAGTCTTCGGGGTTCAGGTCTCTTTTCACGTGTTCGTACTGCTTCTTCTTCTTCTCGCTCCCCAACTTGAAGATCTTACGGAAATTGAAGAAGGACATTTTTCCTCCCAACACAGAGTTCCTTGCACTTAAGGACTAAAAACAATAAAAGGCAAAGTTTCTCCGCCCTGCTCTCCCTCGCGAGCCCGGCTGGCGGCGGCGGGCGCGGCGTCCCCCGGCTCCCGCAGCTCCGGCCAGGCGGTCCCGGGAGAAGGAGGGGCGGCGACCCGGACTCCGGCCCGCGGTGGGGGTGCTGCGCGAGCGTCCCCTCCGCCAAGCCCGGTCCGCGGGCCGCGCGGTGGGCGCCTCGCCCCCGGCCCACCCTCCGGGAGCGGCACCTGCCCGCAAGCTCGCTCCCACCCGGCCTGGTCCGACGAGTTCGAGCGGTCAGGACGCCCGCGGCGTTGGCGGCGGCTTAGGCCCGCGTCACGGCGAGTCTCCAGGGGCGGCGGCCACTCCGGGAGAGAGAAGCGGCCAGCGGCCTCGGACGCGGGCAGTCGAGAAGCCGAGCCCTCCCGCCTCGGACCGCGAGCCTAGGGTCTCCTCCGCCGCCGTCCGCTCCCGCCGCGCAAGGCCCGCGCGTCCCCCTCGGGTCTGGGGCGCCGCTGCCGCCTCAGCCTCCTGGCTCCCTCCCTAGCCTACACAGCCTCGTCCTGGAGCGCGCGCCGACGCCGACTCCGTAGCGCGCCCGCGCGCTCCCCCGGCTGCGTACCCGTCCGGTCACGCGCCCTGCTCACCGCGCGCTCGCGTGGGGGCGTCCCCTATGGCCCCGCGCACGCGCGCTGGGTCCGGCAGACTGGCTGTCCCCGAAGGTTCGTGTGCGCGGAGCGCGGGGCTCGGGGCGCGGGAAGGCGGGTGTGGTGGACGCTAATGCTCTTTGATCCCTGAAGATTGTTTCCCATTTGCCCTCGAAGCCCCAAATCCTGTCAGTCCACGGCCTTGGTGGAGCGGCCCCGTGGGCACGGACCTTGTTGACTGTGCTATGGGATGTTGCCTCCATTATGGATCTGGGAAAAACTGTGGAGTGAAAGCTGGACCTGTTAGGTTTGGGACCTGAAAGAGGACTTTTTCCCTCTCTGACGGGCCCCAGGTACAATGAAAGGAGAGAGAGTTTGTGTGGTGGTTATGAGCTTGGGCTTTGGAGAGAGAGATCTGTGACCTTGGGCAGGTAACCTCTCTGAGCCTCCGCTTCCTCGTTGTGAAATGAAGATCCTAATAATCCCAACCAGAACGTTGTGAATGAGGCAATGGATGGAAGCGCTTTGCGCGACCCCTGCACCCGAAAACGCTCTATCTTAGTTCTTACTCTCATTGTGTTAATTGTGCAGGCAAGATAGACACAGATACATAAAAATTGTTTCAGCCCACTACTCAAGTGATGACTGTGACACTCCCTTGAGGGTAAAACTTACTTCTCCTGGCCACCTCCACACCTGTAAACCTGGTGTCACTCTTGGTGACTCCACCTCAACTAAGGCCCTGACTTCCTGGTTTGCTTCCAACCCCCTTGGGCAGCAGTGCCTGGTGGGGCAGTGTGGGCGTTGGCTGGAATCTGTCAGGTGGTGACCTACCTTCTCCTCCACCGGACGGGAGCACTTTCAGGCCAGTGGTTTGTTGTTGATCACGATATTCAAGTACCTGGCAACATTGCTGGCATATAATAGGAAAGCAGATTTGGTGAATGAATGAATGAATGAAGGTATCTGGAGCAGAGACAATGTATGTATATTGCTATTTATATAATGTCCGTCTCCCCCAGTCATTTTGCCCTCCAGTCCCAAAATGGCATAGCAAAATCCCCCTTCCAGTAAGATGCTTAAGATGATTCAATTCCTTGAGTTCCCTCTATTTTTTAAAGTGTTATTGTAATATATTGATATACAATAAGCTATACATATTTGAAGTGTGCACTTTTATATGTTTGACAAATGTGTAGACCTGTGAAAACAATACTATAATTATTTTTAATTATCATTTATGGAGAAAAGGAAATGCTTGAAAAATAAAATTAAAAGTACTATAATTCTACTATCCAGACATAACCATTGATAAGATCTTATATTTCAAAATAGGATTTTTTTGACTGTGCATTAACTTTTTTCAACATGGTCGAGGTTGTACTACGTAAAAAGGTTTGCATCCTGCACTTCTCATATTTCAGTACAATTAATAATTGTTCTCTTCCATTATGAGATATTTAGATTATTTATAATTTCTCTGCTTTTAATAAAATATGGATAAATATCTTTGTACACAAATCTTTTTTCACATATTTGATTATTTCCTTAGGATAAATTATCAGAAGTAGATTTTGCTCAATGGGTATATGTCTATTTCCTTATTTTGTTCTTTTCAAAATAGAAAAAGACTTTACTGTTTTCTCAAATTTAAAAATGTTATATTCTTGGCCAAGTGTGGTAGCTCACACCTATAATCCCAGGCTAAGACGGGAGGATTGCTTGAGCCCAGGAGTTTGAGACCAGACTGGGCAACATGATGAGATCACATCTTTACAAAAATTAAAAACAAAAAAATTAGCTAGGCATAGTGGCACTCACCTGTAGTCTCAGCTACTGGGGAGGCTGAGGCAGGAGGATCACTTGGGCCCAGGAGGATGAGGCTGTAGTGAGCCATGTTTGTGCCACTGCACTCCAGCCTGGGCAACAGAATGAGACCTTGTCTCAAAGACAAAATAAAATAAAAATAAAAATATAGTATATTTTGTTGTAAGTAATTCAAATAATACAGAAATGATAAACCAGGAAGCTGTCTATAATTCTGTCCTCCCTCCCTTTCCCCCCACTCATATTTACCCTCGATCTAACCACTGTTAAAAGTTAAGCCTGTGATGATGGATATGTTTATGTAATAGATAGTGGTGACATACACCTATCATGCAACTCATCTAGTTATATACATTAAATATGAACAGCTTTTTGTATGTCAATCATACTTCAATAAGTGGTTTTCAAAAAGTCACTGGCAAAGCAAAGATAAAGTTCAGACATCATTAAGACATAGAAATAGGCTGGGTGCTGTGGCTCACCCCTGTAATCCCAGAACTTTGGGAGGCTGAGGTGGGTGGATCACCTGAGGTCAGGAGTTCGAAATCAGCCTGGCCAACATGGCAAAAACCCAACTCTACCAAAAATACAAAAGTTAGCCAGGCATGGTGGCATGCGCTTATAATCCCAGCTACTTGGGAGGCTGAGGCAGGAGAATCGCTTGAACTTGGGAGACAGAGATTGCAGTGAGCCGAGATTGCGCCACTGCACTCTAGCCTGGGCGACAGAGCTAGACCCTGTCTCAAAAAATATATATATATTCTCATAAGTTTTTTCATTATTATGAAAAAAAGAAATGAGCTCTTATGAAAGCTTTTCCTTTTAATAAAATAATACACATGGCCAAATAAAAAGAGGTAAGCCTATGAGCATGAGAGAATTTTGAAGGGCAATAAAAAAGGGTTTTGTAACTAGATTATGGTGATGATTGTACGCTTAGAATGGTTGAATTATATGCTTTGTAAATTATACCTCAATAAAGCTAAGCTGCTTTGAAAAAGTTAGGCATATACATTTTTTTCTATGTGTGCATGTGTGTATAAATAAATGTATATATATTTTTTTCTTTTTTTTTTTTTTTTTTTTTTTGTTTTGTGACGAAGTCTCGCTGTGTTGCCCAGGCTGGAGTGCATTGGTGCAATCTCAGCTCACTGCAACCTCCACAGTCGAGGTTCAAGCAATTCTCCTCCCTCAGCCTCCTGAATAGCTGGGATTGCAGGCGTGTGCTACCACACCCAGCTAATTTTTTTGTATTTTTAGTAGAGAGAGTTTTGCCATGTTGGCCAGGCTGGTCCCAAAGTCCTGACCTCAAGTGATCTGCCCACCTCGGCCTCCCAAAGTACTGGGATTACAGGCATGAGCCACCGGGCTTGGCCGCATATATATTTTTTAAAATGTAAAACTGGCATCATCCAGTACAGAACATTGACATCTTTCCAAGCCACCCCAAATAGATCTGTCTAATCCTTTTCTTTTTTTTTTTTTTTTTTTGAGACAGTCTTGCTCTGTTGCCAGGCACCAGACTGTAGCGCAGTGGCGCCGTCTCTGCTCACTGCAACCTCCACCTCCTGGGTTCAAGCAATTCTCCTGCCTCAGCCTCCTGAGTAGCTGGGACTACAGTTGCGTGCCACCACGCCCAGCTAATTTTTGTATTTTTTAGTAGAGATGGAGTTTCACCATGTTGGCCAGGATGGTCTCGATCTCTTGACCTCGTGATCCACCCGCCTCGGCCTCCCAAAGTGCTGGGATTACAGGCGTGAGCCACTGCACCCAGCCTGTCTAATCCTTTTTTAATAGCTGCATAGAGTTCTAGTGTCTAACTATACCATAATTTATTTAAACATTTCTCTCTTGGCAGGCATGGCAGACATCTAGGTAGTTTGCAATTTTTTTCATCATCATAAGCAATTCCACAGTGAGCATGTATACAAGCATCTTTGTGTATTTTTCTGATTATATTTCCTTAAGACACAATTCAAGAAGTGGAATTAATGATTCAAAGACTATGGTAATTTTTTTTTTTTTTTCTCTGTCTTGCCTAACTAGCCTCTAAAAAAGTTGGTGACCAGACATGGTGGCTCATGCCTCTAGTCTCAGCACTTTGGGAGGCTGAGTCATCAAGTTTGCTTGAGCTAAAGAGTTCCAGACCAGCCTGGGCAACATAGCGAGACCCCCATTTCTACAAAAAATTAAAAACTTAGCCAAGCATGGTGGCGCATACCTGTAGTCCCAGCTATGTGGGAGACTGAGGTGGGAGGGAGGATCACTTGAGCCCACAAGGTCAAGGCTTCAGTGAGCTGTTGTGCCACTGCATACCAGCCTGGGTGACAGAATGAGACACTGTGGCAAAAAAAAAAAAAAAAAAAGATAAAAAGTTGGTGTATGACAGTGTCAAGTTTCACAACACCCTCAGTAGCACCAAGGTATTACCCAGGCAGTGGCATGATCATGGTTCACTGCAACGTCCGCCTCCCAGGTTCAAGCGATTCTCCTGCCTCAGCCTCCTGAATAGCTGGGATTACAGGCATGCACCACCATCCCAGGCTAATTTTTTGTATTTTTTAGTAGAGATGGGGTTTCACCAGGTTGGCCAGGCTGGTCAATAACTCCTGACCTCAAGTGATCCACCCGACTCGGCCTCCCAAAGTGCTGGGATTACAGGCGTGAGCCACCATACCTGGCCTATCCATCTTTTTAATCTAATAGCTCCAAAATAACTTAATTTAGAATTCTCTGATTATTAATGATGTAATAGTTTTTCATTTGTTTATTGGCCACTTTTATTTTTTATTTTATGAATTGCCTCATGATATCAATGAATAATATCAAATAATGTTGTCAGTATTCTGTAAATGACATGATCAAGTCTAACATACTTTGATGAAATGATCACAGAGTTAATAATGGCTTATACGTTTTCACCATGAGGTTGTACCCACAGAAATTACTTAATAACACCGAGGGAGATGTCATTTAGATAGATCAGATTTTCCCATTGAAGTCCATGACATCTAGATGTTTGTGTTATTTAAAAATCATAATTTGGCTTTCCTGAATTTTTAGACCTTTAAAAGTAAAGTTGAAGCAGTGACCATGTATTCATTTTTTTTTAATATTTGGATTATACTTTGGTATGCAAGTATATTCATTTAATATATAATTTTTTGGGCTCTACTCACCTTAGAAATAGTTTAATACGTTCTCACTAAACAGCTTGGTGAAGGGAATACTATTTCACAATTTACCTGGTAGATAATCTTCTCTATTAATAATAAAGATATCATGAGGGAGAGAGATCCAAGATGGCCGATTAGCAGCAGCTCAGGATTGTAGCTCCCACTGAAAGCGCAGAGAGTGAGTGGACGCCACATTTTCAGACGAATTTTTATTGCCCACGGACCAAGAGATTCCCGGCGGAGGAGCCCCACGGGTCGCCAGCGCGACTCTTTGGCCGGCGCGGCCGTTTTGCAGGCGCCCCGGCGCGGCGGTTCTCAGTCCGGAGTATACGGGACTGAGTGCCCTTTTGGTTGGCGTTTGGAGCTCCGGGAAGGCAGAGTCTCCCATTCAGCTGATTGAAAAGCGGACTGAAGTGGGGAACCAGACCGGGAGATTCCCGGGCAGAAAGCGCCACGAATCTTAACGCCGCTGCTTCAGTCGGCGTGGTGGGTCGCCGCAGGGGAAGGCTGGTACCCCCCTACACACACAAAAAAAACAGCAGTTGGCATTGCTGAGGATTGAGAGTTTTACAGCAAGTACAGCTGAACCCAGGAAGGTCCAGCTCTGTGGGGGAGGGGGCGTCCGCCGAAGGAAAATTAAGAAACAGAAAAAACTTTACCACCAACAAGTTGGACGTCCACTCAGAGACCTAATCTGAACGTCAGCAATTACACAGACGACAGGTGGATAAATCAATAAAGATGGGAAGAAACCAGCGCAAAAAGGCTGAAAACACCGGAAATCAGAATGCCTTTCCTCCTGCAGAGGATTGCAGTGCCTCATCACCAATTGCAAAAGGCCTGATCGAGAATGAATGTGAGGAATCAACGGAATCAGGCTTCAGAAGGTGGATAATGAGAAACTTCTGTGAGCTAAAAGAACATGTTCTAGCCCAATGCAAGGAAACTAAGAACCTTGAAAAAAGGTTTGACGAAATGTTGATGAGAATGGACAATTTAGAAAGGAATATAAGTGAATTAATGGAGCTAAAAAACACAATACAAGAACTTCGAGAAGTATGCACAAGTCTAAACAGTCGAATTGATCAAGCAGAAGAAAGGATTTCAGAGGTCGAAGACCAACTTAATGAAATAAAACGAGAAGACAAGATTAGAGAAAAAAGGGTAAAAAGGAATGAGCAAAGTCTCCAAGAAATATGGGACTATGTGAAAAGACCTAATCTACGTTTGATAGGTGTACCTGAATGTGACGAAGAGAATGAATCCAAGCTGGAAAATATTTTTCAGGATATTATCCACGAAAACTTTCCTAACCTAGAAAGCCAGGACAATACTCAACTCCAGGTAATACAGAGAACACCACAGAGATATTCCTCAAAAAGAGCAACCCCAAGGCACATAATCATTAGATTCACCAGGGTTGAAACAAAGGAGAAAATACTAAGGGCAGCCAGAGAGAAAGGACAGGTTACCCACAAGGGGAAGCCTATCAGACTCACAGCAGATCTCTCAGCAGAAACCCTACAAGCCAGAAGAGAGTGGGGGCCAATATTCAACATCCTTAAAGAAAAGAACTTTCAACCCAGAATTTCATATTCAGCCAAATTAAGTTTCATAAGTGAAGGAAAAATACAATTTTTTACAAACAAGCAAGTACTCAGAGATTTCATTACCACCAGGCCTGCTTTACAAGAGCTTCTGAAAGAAGCACTATGTACAGAAAGGAACAACCAGTATCAGCCATTCTAAAAAACCCATCAGTAAGCTGCATCCAGACCCATCTCACATGCAAGGATATACAGAGACTCAAAACAAAGGGATGGAGGAAGATTTGCCAACTGAATGGAGAGAAAAAAAAAAGGAGTTACAATTCTCATCTCTGATAAAATAGACTTTAAAGTAATAGAAAACAAAAGAGACAAGAAGGACATTGTATAATGGTAGAGGGATCAATGTAATGGGAAAAGTTAACGATCCTAAGTCTATGCACACACAATATAGGAGCACCCAGATACATAGGGCAAGTTCTTGGTGACTTACAAAGATACTTGGACTCCCACACAATAATAGTGGGAGACTTTAACACTACATTGTCAATATTGGACCAATTAATGAGACAGAAGGTTAACAAGGATATCCGGGACTTGAACTTATACCTCGAACAAGTAAACTTAATAAACATTTACAGAACTCTCTACTTCAAATCCACAAAACATCCATTTTTTTTTCAGTAACACATCACATTTATTCTAAAAGAGACCACATGGTTGGGAGTAGATTACTCCCCCAGCAATTACATAGTATTTCATAGGTTCAAATGAAATATTGGTTGGCTGTTTGTTTGTTATTTTCCTCCTTATTCCTCTCCTGTCTCCATCGTATAACACAATTATTAGTATAAAAGAGCTTTTTAATACCCATTTTTAGACTGCATTCTAGCCTGGGCAATAGAGCAGATTCCTGTCTCTCTCCCTCTTTTTCTTTCTCTTTCTCTTTCTTTTATTCTCTTTTTTTTTCTTTCTTTCTCTCTTTATTCTTTTCTTTTCTTTCAAAAAAATTAAAAAAATAAAAATAAAAAAATAAAGATATCATTAAAAATTGGAAATTTAGGCTGGGCACGATGGCTCATACCTGTAGTCCCAGCACTTTGGGTGGAGGAAGATTGCTTGAGGCCAGGAGTTCAAGACCAGCCTGGGCAACATGGCAAGACCTCATCTCTATAAAAGTAAAATTAGTCAGGTGTGGTGGTATGCACCTATAGTCCGAGCTACTCAGGAGCCTGAGGCCAGGAGTTTGAGGTTACAGTGGGCCATGATAGCACCACTGCACTCCAGGTTGGATAACACAGAGACCCTATCTCTAAATAAATAAATAAATGGAAATTTAGTACATTGTGCTAAGCAGTTTACACACATCATCTCATTTAAACCTCATAACAACCCTATGAAGTAGGTACTATGATAATTCCTATGTAAAGAGAGGAAACTGAGGCAGTGAGTTATATAACTTGGTTATGGCCTCATGGATAGTAATAGCAGATTTACACTTGAATCCAGACCTTGGAAAACCTAATTCCCAGTATTTACCAACTCTACTAAGACGTTCTCCTTAGCCTCCCTGAGCTTTTGCCATAGCCATCTCACAGGATCGTTGCCACTGCTATGTCTTTCTCCTTTCTCTAAATTGAAAACCTTCTACTCACTGTCTCCACTTTGTCTGCTCAACTCCCAAGTGTATATGTGGGTATATATGTATATATGTGTTCATATGTTAATACATATGTGTGTACATGTGTGAGTATATAGGACGGTGGGTGTATGCATGTGTGAGCATGCATGGACATATTGTGTGAACATGTGTTTATGTGTATGAATATGTTTGGGTATATATGAGTGTGTATGTGAGTATGTATATATCTGCATATGTATATGAGGCTGTGTATGTTTCTCCTTCTAGACTGAAAGCATTTTGAGGTTAGGAACTGTCATGCTCATCCTTGTACCTCCTGCATCTAACCCATTGTCTTCCTATTTCATATATTGTTGTTGAATGAATAAATGAAAATGACAAAAATTTACACCTAGTGAAAGAAACTGCATGTCAATTCCTTTCCCTTTCCTTATTTAGACAATAAATTTACTAGTTAGTTCTTTAAATGCTACTGTGTAGATTAGATGGAAGCAGCAAATTCCTTTGATGTACAAGTATTCTGTGGCATAAATACAGTTTTCTATCCTTGTGGAGTTACATATTTAGAAAGAAATTTTTTCGATATTTTAAGAAGGTAACTAACCTGTGATTATGACAATTATTCTCCTGAAATAGACTTGTGATTCAGAAAATTTCAGATCAGATTTTTTGTCTCTTTTATTCCTATTTTAAAAACAAGAAAAAGTAAACAAGTCACCTGATTTAAGCTCTTTTTTGTTTCAAAAAGGAATCTAAAAATATCCTCCCTTCTAATTCATCTCTCTGCGTCATACAGAACTGTTACACATCTCCCACCTTCTCTTCTTCCCTAGTAACTTCTGCTAAAATGAATCATAAGCATTTGGCAATGTGATGAGAAGACTTAATGTATCCAAATCTTGAGAAATTAGAACTAGATAGACATCCTTCTTTTACAAGTGGTACCCCAATTCCAGTTTAAAAATCTAGACTCCATACATTTTTTGAACTTTAAGTACTTGAATGGTCAATATTAAATGAGTTTCAGTCAGACAGACTACATGGGGGTAACCCAACCACAGCATCATCTGGCAACCAAGTCTTTGGGGTTGATAAAAGACTGTGCTACCCCATTGCCCCCTACTTTTTATGCATTACATTTGTTCTTTGTTTCTTGAGACATATGTTGGATATGATTGTTTTGATCATTGACTCCAGTCCTCTCATTAACCTGGTGACATTGGGCAAGTTATTAACTTCTCTACACTTTGTGGCTTACACAGGAATTTCATTTTTAACAGAAGTGTCTTCAAGGAGATGAAGCAATTCAGAATGACCCAGACAATGGGGTAATTCCTAAGGTAAGATTACTATAAATGTGTAGTCGTTCACTTCATCAAAATGACCATGTGATCTCTAAGAACCTTTGCAGTTGTTAAATTCTATTCTTATTGTGCCCCTAATTTTAGTTGCATTATATGCTGGTAAGGTGATTGTATTCATTTTTCTGACATAATGGTGACTGAAGAGTAAATAAGTGCCGTTAGGAAGTTCAAAAAGAAGGACATACAATATCCATCAAAATTCATGGAGAACACTGTTTCCATTGAACACTGGTCTTGGGGTAACCCTTAAGAAATTTAGCTGGTGAGATAGGTAATGCCTGCCACAGGCAATAGGGGAGAGAGTGAAGATGTTTTTCAGAGTAATGTCAGTGGCTATTTTGCGAAAGAAATTTTCAGTTTCCTCTATAAAGAAATAACTACTCAAGTCCTTACTACTGTCTTATATGCTTCCTCCTTCCCCCCTTCTAATCTTTCAGGACCTAGTACCTCTCCCAGGCTTTTAATGAAAACTTTGTTACTATGCATTCCTGTTTCACAAAGCTGTCACAATTATTACAAACCACAATTTTCGGCTTATTACATTACATTATTAACACAGTCGTGAGACACTGCCTATTTGTCTGGTAAATCCTAGCCTTTTTTATTTCCATGACTCATATTTCATGTTGCTACAGGAGGAAATTAACCAATATAGATTCCTGTTAGAGGCAAATATATTCTTGTATTTTATATCAATGTTAAGTCATAAAATGATCATTTCTAACAAAAATGAACCAAATGATTTGGGATTGAGGGTTTGGCAGAATAAAAAAGTGTATATATTTTAGAGTTGACTCTTTAAATAACTATATAGACTTGGTATCTTTCATTCTTTCATTTATTCGACATATAGTCATCAGTCTTTTCCTATATGTCAGGTAGTAACCTAGGGACTAAGGAATCAGTCAAAATCAAAGCAGACAAAAAAAAATCTCTTGGAACTTATCTAAACGACTAAGTAGGATTTAGACAAATAGATATTATTTTCTAATCCAGTGATATTTTGCAATTTCTGGAAACATTTTTGTTTGTCACAACTAGGGGAGGGGATGCTACTAGTAACTGGTGGGTAGAGGCCAGGGATACACTAAACATTTTACAACGTGCAGGACAGCGCAAAGAATTATCCTACTGAGGTTATGCTAATCTTTGGTATTAGAGGTCAAGATGTTGGTTACTTTTGAGGGGGTGGTGCCTGGAGGAAGACATAAGGGGAAGTCTTCTGGATACTAAGTGCATGGGTGAGTTTATTATATTAAAAGCCTCTGCATTTGTGATCGGTGCATTTTTCTGTGCATACAATTTTGACATATAACCCCTACATTCTTTGAAATTCCTCCTACCAAGAATTAGGGATCAATGTCCTTTTCTCTTGCGTCTTTGATCTATGACTGCTTAACCAATATAACACAACAGAAGTAATATCGTGCCAGTTTCCAGACCCAGGCCTTAAAACATTAGCTGTTTCCACTTCCTATCACTTGGGACCCTCACTCTTAGAACCCACAACCATGTCCTGAGGAAGCCCAAACAACCCATGGAGACATCCACATGGAGAGACTTATGCCCTCAGTCCTGGTTGAACTCCCAGCTGATAGTCAATATCAACTTGCCAGCCATATGAGGGAACCACATTGAAGTTCATCATTCATCCTTGAGTCAAACTACGCTAGCTGACACCATGTGGAGAAGAAACAAGCATTCCTCCTGAGCCCTGCCCAAACTGCCAATTCATGAACTAAAAAAAAATTGATTGCTGTTCATTTAAGCCACTAAATTTTAGGAATGTTTGGTAAGCAACAACCTATAACTAGAACAATGCTCAATAAATGAAAATTTTACTTTAAGAAGGAGTACTATAGACACATAACTTTGGGAAACTTGGTTAAAGTTTTAAAAGTTTCCCTTACTGCAGAATTTTTAATGGGCTGTGTTTCATGTTTCTGCATGAGAGTATCCAGTGTTTCTAAAACATTTTTAACCACAGAATTTGTATTGTAAAGTGCCATCTTGCAAGATTTGTGTTTAATGGCCAGACTTTAAGAAAACCAAATGAACTTTTCAGTAATTCAATAATTGAAATTCTAATTCTTAAAATTGAAAAGAGTTAACACTAGGAAAGTTTTAATTTGAAAAGTCATATGTTATAGTTAATTCTGGTAATAAAGTAAAATACCCTAAATTTGCCTCATGATTTTTTTTAACTATTTGCAAAGCTTTGATGACAGTTAAAAAGCTTAGATAACCCTTCTGTAGTTATTCCAAAGTCCCTGAGGTCATAATCAATGGCTACATAAGATTTTTTTAAAAACTAAATTCTGTTTTTCCTTAGAAAGTAATAGTAGCAATGTATACTCTAATTTAGATGTCGAATGCTTTCCACATTTCCTTAAATTCTTACTTGATCTTACACAACATACTTCTAATATACTGATACAAAGTTGTATGTTTGTTTGTCCAGATCTTAAAAACAACACTGGACTTAAGTGAATAAATTACAAAGATATGTCCTGTTTCATGTCTAGTAGAAGCCAAGTTTATTCTTTTTTTTTTTTTTTTTTTTGCCATCATTCAAAATGAAATGGAGGTTTTTTTCTTTCTTTTTTTTTTTTTTGAGATGGACTCTTGCTCTGTCACCCCGGCTGGAGTGCAGTGGCACGATCTTGTGGCTCACTGTACTGGCGTGATCTTGGCTTACCCACTGGGTTCAAGCAATTCCAAATGGAAGTTTTCTTTAGTTTTCCTACCAAAGGCCAATTCCCAGTCTCTTTAACACACATACATCTCCCCCATATTTCAGTTCAAATGTATCCTTTCAGCAGGAGGGAACTTTGAAATAGAAACACAGAGACAAAGCATAGCTTCATGAGGGCTAAGATGCTGACAGTTTTCCAGCTGCCCCATGTCATTCTTTAGGCTTTCAGTTATTCTGCTAAAACGTGACCCCTAGAGATAGAGTTCTCCATTTCGTCTTCGGTATTCTACTCGTATCTTGCATCAACAGTGCCTTGATTTCTATCCTACGATGCTACCACCAAGTCTTATCCACTCTGATCTCTACCTAATTGCCAAAAAAGTTATTTTCTGTTGGAACCTCTGGGTTTAAACTGTGCTAACTCTCATCGCTTCACTCTTAAATCGACTGATTAGGAATTCTGGTTTCTAGATTTCTCTTTGGCTTATGGATAGACCACTTGTTTGGCTTTTGTACACCACATAAACACACATAGCCAGGGGGGATAAGGGAAGATTGAAATCTAGCCCACACTTCATTAACCAGGGTGAGTGCCTGTGAGTCTGTGTTGGCCCACAGGAACACCATTTTCTAGTTTTACAAAGGTGACTTATAAAGCAGTCTAGTCCTGGCCTGTGACATAGACCTCAGCGTAGCCATTTAAACATCCAAGATCTTATCTGTTGCCTTAGGCTCTTCTCTGTCCTGTTCCATGGTATTTTAGATGTGCCCTTTAAATATGACTAGTTTGGCCCATCTTGGTGGCTCACGCCTGTAATCCCAGCACTTTGGGAGCCCAAGGCAGGCGGATCACGAGATCAGGCGATCGAGACCATCCTGGCTAATATGGTGAAACCCCTTCTCTACTAAAACTACAAAAAGTTAGCTGGGCTTGGTGGCACACATCTGTAGTCCCAGCTACTTGGGAGGCTGAGGCAGGAGAATCACTTGTACCAGGAGATCATGCCACTGCACTCCAGCCTGAGTGACAGAGCAAGACTCCATCTCAAAAAAAAAATAAAGCCTAGTTTGACTGAGTGAGTTTTAAAGATTCCCCTATCCTCAAGTACCATGATTTTATTTGCTGCTCTTCTTATCCCCCGTCTTTGTATGGATGTGGTGCCCTATCCCTCCACTTGAGAGGCTGTCATCGACCCACTTGCTGCATTAGAAGTTTCAGTTCTTCCTGACTTACCTGAACATTATCGCCTTTTACAACAGCCTCAGTTAGGTGCCCAAACACTAAATTAAAATTTAAAGGTAAACCTTATTGACATAGATTATAACTTTTAAAATAGTGGAAGTCTTTGATCACTTTTTAATGAAGTTTTTGGTTTTTTTTAGAGAAAGCCTAAAATTAATACTAACATGCTATGTATATATCTCTCACACTCATATATATTCTTTTTATTGAATTTTTAATGAAAACAAAGTTGATGAATGACACTTATTGTTGAACATATCTGTAATCTCTTGTTAAGATGATGTAAAATGATATTATGAATCTGGGGGGAAGAGGATACCATTAATTGTAAGAATGAATAACACAAAAACATAAACTATAAAAGAAATTAATGAATTGGAATTAATCAAAATTAAAAACTTTTCCTCTTTAAAAGTTCTGTGAGCAAAGGTACAACTTCATGCAGCCTCAAATATTTTGGCCTACCTCTTTTCTGAGACATTTCTAGTCTATTGCTTCTTAAAGGGAAATACACACCTTGATTTCAGAAATACAGTTTAATATTTTGTAATCAACTAATTTTTGTAACAAATTATTTTATCCAGATATTTTATTGCGAGAAATGAAAGGAGATCCAAATAAATGGAGAAATATACTATCTTCATGCATTAGAAGACTTAATATTGTTAAGATGTTCATTCTCCCCCTAACTGACGTCTATATTCAATGCATTCACAATCAAAATCCCTTCAGGGTTTTGTCTGAAAATGACAAGCTAATGCTAAATATGGAAAGGCAAACAATCTACCATATAACAAAAGAGAGAAAAGAGAGCAAAGATGTAAGATTTACACTACCAGGTTTCAAGACTTATCATAAATAGCAGTCAGGTGTGGTTCTGGTGTAAAGATGGACGAATAGAAAAATGAAACATAATAAAGAACCCAGCATTAGATGTATATACTATATATACACACACATGCATGTAAATATATACATACATATATGTATTTGCACAGACACACATGTAGTCAATTGATTCCTGGCAAAGTTGCCAAGACAATTCAATGAGGAAAGGAAAATATTTTCAACAAATAATGTCAAAACAATAAGCCACATGAAAAAAAAAAGAGTAACCTCATTATACCATATACAATAAGTAACTCTAAATGGAATATAGACCTAAATGTAAGAGCTACACTTTAAATTATAAAACATAGCTAAAAAATCTTGGTGATCTTGGCTTTGGAAAAGATTTCTTAAATATGACACAAGAAGCATAAACTCTAAGAGAAAGAAATTAATGAATTGGACTTAATCAAAATTAAAAACTTTTTCTCTTTAAAAAATGCTGCAAAGAAAGGCAAGCCACAAACTCAGGGAAAATATTTTCAAAACATATATCCAACCAAGAGCTTGACTCTCAAAACTCAAAGGAGACTTACAGAGCAGTGGGCTTAACCTCATTTGCAAAAGGTCGAGAGAGGGGAGAAATCTGTGGTCAAATAGTATGGCAACACTGGGACCAGATCTGGAAATAGAACTCAAGTGTCCTAACTACCTGGGGTGCTTTTTCCAAGCCAACTAACCAATTTAAAAATTGGCAAGATATTTAGACACACATTTCAACAATAGAAAAGATATACAGGGGGCATACAAGCATATGAAAATATGTTCAACATCATTAATCATAAGGGAAATGTAAATTAAAACCCAATGAGATACCAGTCCCCACCCACCAGAATGGCCAAAATAAAAAAAACTCTCCCCTTCAGGTGTTGGCAAGGATGCTGAGCAACCGGAAAAACTCTCATATATTGCTGGTGGGAATGTAACATGTCCAACTAATTTGAAAATCGGTTTGGCAGTTTCTTAAACTGTCAAATGTATATTTACCATAGGATCCAGCCATTTCACTCCTAAATATTTACACAAAAGGAAAGAAGATATATGTCCAAAGACTTGCCCATGCTTGTTCATAGCAGCTTTGTGTATAATAGCCCAAGCTGGAAACAACTCAAATATCTATCAACAGGTGAATAGATAAACAAATCATGGTGTATCCATACAAGGGAATACTACTTAGCAATAAGAAGAAATAAGCCATAGACACCCCCAAAAATATGGATTAATCTCGAAACAACTGTGCTAATGAAGAAGTCAGACCCCCCTAAAAAAAGAGTACATTCCATTCATGCAGTAAACAGAAACTAAAATGAAAACAAAGCTAAGTTGCCTGCAGAGAGAGGAGGGAGGAGAGATTATAAGTGAATATGTATGTCAAAACTTTATTATAAAGTTGAATTATAACTTTATAATTGTGAATTATGAATTCGTGTTTTCCTGTATAATCTCTTCGTCCTCCCTCCTTCCTTCTCCGTCTTTAGGCAACTATTGATCTTCTTTCTGTCACTATAATTTTGTTTGATTATAATCAATTATTATGACCTTGTATCTTATTCAAAGGCAAATTCATAGGTTTACCTTAATGATATTAATAAACCCAAATTTACATTACTGCTCTGCAGTTATCATAACTTTACACTCAAAGACTCCAAGCAAATGTTAAGAAATTGCCCTTCATTGGTCACATTGTTCATTACAACTTCATTTTCATAGGAAAGAAAAATGGTAGCATGTAGGGATGATGTGAGTGGGCTTTAGTGCCCCCGTCATTACCATTAACAACCACCTCCTTCATTCTTTGACGTGGACAAGTATTAATATTATAGACATAGTTTTTCTCAATGTTAGGTAAAATGATATGTAAACACAGCTTAGAAGTAAGTCCGCCAGTTCCAAACCAACAGTTTAGACCCCCTAAGCCTCTTCCATGTATTTTGAGCCACCACTGGAGGAGGCCTTTCCCTTTTTGCAAATCTTTCTATAATGTGGAGACACTTTGGTGTTTTTTACACCTGATTAATACCGATATTATACTGAGATTTGTAGAGCATCTTGCTTCTAATTGGTATTCACAACCTTTCACAAAACATAGGCTGCTGTTGGAACCCTGCAAGTCCTTTCCTCTCACTGAATCTTTCTGCCTCACTCAGGAGACCATTCTAATTCTCTTCCACAGTTTTGCCTTTCAGATGTTTGCTGGTTCACATAACAGCAAGGATTAGGGAATTATTAAGGGATAAAGACTGCTTTGAAGCTAAATATTACTTTCATCCAGCACCAGAACCAATCCTGCTAAACCAACAAACTCTTGTTTGTTCCCTTCCAGAGAGCTTTCCTTTGTCCTCCCCCTCAAACCATATGATTTAGTTTCCCGAGGGAGGCTATGTTCCATTATGGTTTGATAGTATCCAGATTCTCCAGATAAACTTATTTACAATGTGTTATATGCCTATAAACCAGGCCAACTGAGTTGTTTTCAAATTATTCTCTTCTTCATTGAGCTGGCAAAACAAACTAGTTCAAGTATTTGATATAAAAACATCGTAAGGTGATGCGCTTCTTCAGCTTCAATAAAACATCATTTTATTAAGGAACAAGGGTTTCTGTGTAGTCAAAGTATTACTTATTCATGGGCTACGTGGAAGGAAAAATTTGGTATCCCTTTAAATCCCAAGACCATGTAGCAAATTAATCAGAGGATTTAAACCCCCTTTAATAAGAGTTTTAAATAATGAGTGGAGGCAGCATCTTCAAAAGAAAAAGAACAGTGATGCTTCTGATACGAAAGACATTTCATGTTTTTACAGTTTGCTGAGCATTGGGGGTAGGAACTCAAAGAGGCCAGCAATCAAATGATATGTCAATATTTTAATATGGGAGAAAGGGCCAAAATCCAGTGCCGTTCTCAGCGGCAGCATCTGCCTTGGAAAGGGCTAAGTAGGGTTTTGAAAAACTTAAATTGCCATTGGACTTGTGGAAAACAATTTTGCTACAGAGGTGGTGCTACAATGTGCCACCTTCAGGACTCTTCAGAACTGTCACAGTGGAAGGCCTCCTCTCCCCAGGCCACCCCTTTTCCTGACACAGCCCTCATCCACTGACCGCTTGATGCCAGGTTTTGTCAACCTCTAGCCCTCCCGTCTAAACTCAGGACGACCTTCAAGGGCTGCTCCAGGTGGGGGCTAACTGAGGCCTTCAGTGAGACTGTTTCATGATCCAACTTCTTCCTGCCCAAACCTGCTTCCTTGCCCTCCCTTCCCTCCATAGGTATTAAATCCGAGTATTTGTGTTTCAGCACACTCTTGTCTCACACCTGTCTTCCACTGTTTTATTTTTTTTTTAAGTGGAAGTTTCTGTGAACCACAGGAGAGAAATCCTGGTTCTCAAGGCCTTCCACAATTCGGCCTTAATGTACTTTTCCAGGCTTATCTTCCTTGGTATTCAGCCATGAATTTACCATCCCATTCACTTCAATGGCTTATCTGCTGCCTTCACAATAGATTACTTATTCCTTAAAGTAATTTCTGTTTCAGTATTTTCAGAGACTAGCAGAGTTTTTGACATCTACTAGGCATTCAGTAAATATCTGTTGAATCAATAAATGAGTCAGTAAATGAATCCTACAGTTAAATGTGTCTCCTATATTCCTCTCTCAAATGTGTCTTTTTCCTGCCCTTTGCTCATGAAGAATTCCCTTGTCTGCATGGCCTCTCCCCATCTCACCTCCACCAAATTCTTAATTCAGTCTCTAAGACTAAAATCAAATTGTTTGTTTACTATAAGGTCTTCCTCCCCCTCAACTCAATGGTTTATGAGTTGCCTGTACATTCACCTAGTATTTTAGCATGCATTACTTCCTATTGACATTATCTGCATGTTATAGCTTCCTGTTGTGGAAAGCAGTAACTATGTCTTAAAGTCTTTTTATCCTTCATTGCTTAGCCCAGTCTCATACATAATATGTGCTCAATAAACATCTGAATAATGGATTAATAAATGAATGAATGTTTGGTTCCTTGATATCCCAGCCAGGGTAGCCCTGGAAAATGAGCGTTATACAATAGGAAAATGAGTTATACAATAGGAAAGTGAGAGTAAGACGTTGTTTCTCAAAAATTTTAAACACTGGACTTCATTTATATATATATACAAATTATTGCTCTGTCACTGTCGCCAGGGCTGGAGTGCAGTGGAGTGATCTTGGCTCACTGCAACCTCTGCCTCCTGGGTTCAAGTGATTCTCCTGCCTCAGCCTCCCAAGTAGCTGAGATTATAGGTGTCCACCACCACGTCCAGCTAATGGACTCCTTCATATGAGGACACTTGCTCCTGGAGTCGTTGGTTAGAGGACCCTCAATTCCATAATCACCAGCCATATAGATTTACAATAGTGTAAGTTCAGGTCACAGAGCAAAAATAAAAGGAAGGGTTTCTTTGCTCTCTACAAATTGTACAATAAATTAATGTCTTTGGAGAGAAATCCCTTTCTTCTGCAGCCCCTATGAAGTAGACACTGTTTGGGTAGCACTGACATCTATGAAGAGCAGTGCTTCAGATATCTGCTATTGTGTAACAAACTACCCCAAAACATGGTCATTTAAAATATCAATGTTATATTGTGTCTCATACTCCTGGGCTCCTCTTTTCAATCTCACCTGGGGTCACTTATGCAGCTCTGGTCATCAACCTCTGCCTAGAGCTGGAGGGTCCAAAATGGTCTCAGTCACAGGTCAGGCTGTTGGTGCTTGCTGTTTGTTGGGGCCCATCAGCAATCCTTCCTGTAAACTAAACTAGGCTTCTCACAGCAGACAAAGTCTCAGGATTTCAAGATGGTGAAGGTAGAAACTGCCAGGCCTCTTAAAATCTAGGTTCTGGAATTCACACAGCATCATTTCTGTTAGACATTTCTTCATTAGACAAAGCAAGTGACAAGCAAGCCCAGATTCAAAGGGTGGAAAATTAGACTCCATTTATTGATGGGAGAACAGCAAAGCCACGTGGCAAGGGGATATAAACTAGAAAGGTGGGATTCACCAGGGGCCTTTCTAATGATCTATCACAGGCAGCTCTACAGACATCATTAACACTGCTCATCCCATTTCTACCCCCCCATCATTCAGCAAGTGAGAACCACCTGAGTACTTACGGTCGAAGGAGTCTAACTTCTGAATTTTCTTATTAAAGAAAAGTAATGTTGACTCATGGGAGAAATTTTAGAAATACTGTCGAAGCAAAGGAAAGAAAATAGCACCCACCTATAATTCCACAGCCTCAAAATAACAATTTTTAGGATTTCGGTGTATATCCATCCAGCTTTTGTTCTAAAATATTGGTAATAAAATATAGACTATATATTATTATATGTCTTCCAGGCTCTGTACTGTGTACTTCAAATGGATTATCTCATTTACTATCATGACTCTATGAGATAGATATGATTGTCTTCTGTTTTCTTTTTTTGAGTTGGAGTCGCTCTGCCGCCCAGGCTGCAGTGGTGTGATGTCAGCTCACTGCAACCTCTGCCTCCTACGTTCAAGCAATTCTCCTGCCTCAGCCTCCTGAGGAGCTGGGATTACAGGCTGCACCACAACGCCTGGCTAATTTTTGTATCTTTTGTAGAAATGGGGTTTCACCATGTTGGCCAGGCTGGTCTTGAACTCCCTACATCAGGTGATCCTCCTGCCTCTTTCTCCCAAAGTGTTGGGATTACAGGCGTGAGCCACTGCGCCCAGCCATGATTACCTTCTTTATGGGAGAGGAAATCAAGGCTTAGAGACCTTAGCTAACTTAATATTTTATATATAATACATTATATATATGATGCCATATAAGTTATATACATATCTTATAATCTGTCTTATATATCTTATACTGTTTTTGTCAACTCCATTTTCATAGAGTATTATATCACATACATTTCATTACTTAATAGATTTGAACAGGCTGAATCAAAATTGAAAAGCAACCGTGACTTCATAATATTTGGATTTCTGGTTCCCTGCCATGTTTGCTTCTTGAGCCTGTCAGGTGTTTGCAGATTAGAACAAAATAATGATGTGTGCCTTCACTGAAAAGTACTAGCTTTGAAATTTTAATCTTTCATAAGAGTCTCAAGGCTTGATTTTGGCAAAGTTCGTTGGTGGAGAATATAACATCTGAGTTTTTTTTTTAATAAGACACATTTCCTAAAAGCCCAGCAGTGTGAATGCAGAGTTGGAGCTCATCCACTTCCCAGGAGCCAGAGGGGGAAATGACAGCATCAGGGACCATGGGGACATCCAAAGTGTTTTCAGGCATCAGGTATTTGTGTTTTGATGTGAGATATTACTTAATGAAACAGTCAGCCATCTCTCAATAAATGAACAAGTCCTTCCAGTAACATGAGCCTTGCATTTATATCTTTAATCCCTAAATTTTGTATATTCTAGGGCAAAAATTGGCAGGGGTTTGTGGTATGTGGGAAGGAAGGTAGAAACGCTTGGGAAAAGAAATTCAGTAAGGTCCATTTTTACAGGAAATCATAAATTAATAACCTGAAAAGATGTGAAAATAGCAAATATAGTATGAGAAGCAACCTAAATGTGCAAAATAAAATGATGTGCTTTACAATTACTCTGTAAATTTAGAGCCTGTTTGTTCTTGTTTATAAGGGGAATGACTTATGATTCACCTCCATTTCTAGCTGTCAGAAATAGAAGGCTCAGCAAGGTTCACAGAAAAATTTTTAGAAATAAAGACCTTTAATCCACTTATTAAAACTATGTTCACAGTTCTCATTTCCAGCTAGCGATATAATAACAAGGATAAACACAGGAACAAAGCACTTTACTAAGAAGGAGGAAATGTTTTCATAGGCCTCATGTTGCCTTTTTACTTAACAGATATCATTGTCTTTTCAATTTATGAAGAAATCCACAAGAAGAATAAACCAATTAAACAGAATGAGCTTTCCTACATGCTGGTGATTCTGTAGCCCTCCTGTGGATATTTACTTCTGAAAATGAGAAACCCTTGATTCCTAAATTTCTCTTTCAAAACAGTACCATATGCCCAATTGAGTAGAGATTAAATGATATTGGCTTGGTACCAAACCAGTAGTAAACTGGTAAATAAGTTTCTTTTCATATTCCAATTACAGTAGATTGGAAATAGCTGCCTAGAACACTAACTTGAAATGGATTCTGAGGTTGACAGTCAGAGCTCAGAAGAAGAGTTCTGAGATAATTCAGTGATTTTTTTTGTTGCCGCTGGCAGGAAATGCAGGAAATAGTGCTATGAATATCTCAGTGTTGCCATCCCTGTTAAGATGTAAGGAAATAATACTTTGCATGAAACATCTGTTTAATATTAATACTGTTTTTCCACAATTATCCCACACATATTTATTGAGCACCAGTTAGGTTCCAGAAAATGTTTTAGATAGTGGGACACAAAGTGAACAAACAATACACACACACTAACTGACATTTGAATATAGTACTTCACTATTTCCAGTGATCTTTCCTGTATAATACCTTATTTAATTCTCACAATAGACTGGAAAAATAAATGGAACAGGTAGTGATATCTACATGTTACGGGTGAAGTGACTGAGGAATAAAAAATTTGAATATTTTTCCTTAGCTTAAGTATATCCATAGAGCAAACAAAATACTTAATGGTGAAACTTTAAGAACACTTTTATTAAAATAAGATTAAGATTCAATAAGATTCACCACTTTTATTCAATACTGTATAAGAGGAACATAAGAATTGGAAATGTATTATGAAAGTTATTCTTATTAAAGAATACAAATTGTAGACAAATTCCAAGGACTCTGTGTACACAATTAATAAGAGGGAACAAGATTTCTGGATACACAATTAATGTATGAGAATCAACAGCATTTCTATGCATCATTAGTATAACTAAAAAATGTAATAGTAAAAAAAATTATTGTCAACCACAGTAACAACAGATGCCAATACAATTTCAACCAAAATCCCAACTTAGTTATTTGTAGAATTTGACAAGCTCATCCTAAAGTTCATATTGAAATACAAAGGGTCAACAAAAGATAAGACAATAATGAAGATTGAAATGGAGGGATGCTCACACTACCACATAACAAAACTTACTATAAAATTATAACAATTAAGACATGACCTTGGCCCGGGGACGGATGAATAAACCAGTCACACCGATTAGAGAGACTATAAACAGACCTGCACATCAATGGAGACTTGATATATGGCAAAGTTGTATTATCATCAATGGAAATGATTAGTCAATAAATGACCTTGAGAAATTGGCTATTTTATGGAAAAAATATTTTCTTACATTACACCACACACACACACACACACACACACACACACACAACAAAAAAACTATTACTATACACGTAGATTAAAGACTTATAAATGAAAATCAAGTCTTTAAAACTTTAAATCCATATCACTGCAGAAGAAAAAATGTTTTCAAAAGGAAATATGGAAAAATATATTTAGGACTTTGGGATACGAAAATTCTTACACAAAGCATAAGAAGAAGATTGGTAAATTTAAATTTCTATACAATAAAGATACTTTAAAAAAGTAAAACAGACCGGGCGCGGTGACTCACGCCTGTAATCCCAGCACTTTGGGAGACCGAGGCGGGCGGATCATGAGGTCAAGAGATAGAGACCATCCTGGCCAACATAGTGAAACCCCATCTCTACTAAAAAATACAAAAATTAGCTGGGCATAGTGGCACGTGCCTGGAGTCCCAGCTACTCGGGAGGCTGAGGCAGGAGAATTGCTTGAACCCAGGAGGCGGAGGTTGCAGTGAGCCGAGATCGTGCCACTGCACTCCAGCCTGGTGACAGAGCAACACTCCGTCTCAAAAAAAAAAAAAAAAAAAAAGTAAAACACATTTGGAGAAAGCATTTGCAATGAATGCAACTGATACAAGATTGGTTCCCAAAATATATAAAGTCATTTCACAGAACACTAGAATAACGAACTCCCCCATCCACCATGGGCAAGATACAAACAGGCACTCACAGAAAAACCCAAATGACAAGCATTTGCAAAGGTGCTCAGCATCATTCAGGATCAGCAAAACACAAATTAAAACAATGATTTCATACCATCAAACTGTCAGAAAAGTTCTTAAAGCAGGGAAAACTCAGCACTGATAAAGACGTAGAGCAAGGGAGATTCTCACACCCTGATCCATACAGATACTCAGGAGTAAAGACTGTTGGAGGCTTCAGGGTCTTCTGATACCATCGTTTTCAAATGTGGTTTCCAGGATCACTGCAGCAGGAAAAGAGCACAGAGAGCTCAGTCGTCTTTGTATACTTACCCTGGAAGTAACACATAGCACATCCACTTACAGTCCATTGGCAGAACCAGTCTCGAGGTACCCATCTGGCTGCCGAGGAGGATGAGAAATGTAATCTTTTTGTGTGCCCGGACAGAGGAAAATGAAATATGATTTAATGAACACATGGCATTCTCTCGGCCATATTTGACAAAATATTAAAATTATATAAAGTTAGGTAGAAGATAAATGTTAATTTTACCATTCTTTATATTTGTGTATATCCTTAAATACTTCATAATTTTTCAAAAAGGAGGAAAATGAAGAGAGATTATCTGTTCTGGTTTACAGATCTAATAAGTGATGGATTAAATATAACTATCTCTATATAAACTCTCTTCCTTCAAGAGTCAAATCCAGGTACTGTATTGGGATTATTCATTCAAGAAATATTTATTTTCCTGGTGTGGTGGCTCACACCTGTAATGTCAGCACTTTGGGAGGCTGAGGCAGGCAGATCACCTGAGGCGAGGAGTTTGAGACCAGCCTGGCCAACATGGTGAAACCCCGTCACTACTAAATATACAAAAATTAGCCAGGCATGATGGCAGGCGCCTATAATCCCAGCTACTTGGGAGGCTGAGGCAGGATAATCGCTCAAACCTAGGAGGCAGAGGTTGCAGTAGCCAAGATCACGCTACTGCACTCCAGCCTGGGCCACAGAGCGAGACTCCATCTAAAAAAAATAAAGCCCAAAACCAAATATTTATTGAGCTCCTATTATATTCCTGCCCTTGAGCCTTGAGGAGAGTACAATGCAATGGTAGAAGAGACAGACACATAAATAAATTATTACAATACAATGGGACATGAAGCAAATTATATACAAAGTGCTCCTGACCATTATAACCTGGTACATATTCACTGGAGACTTACCTATGATGGTCCTGACTCCCTGAGAGTTTTAAAATGTACGTTAGCAGTGCATGAGGTCAAAATCATTTTCAATTACGAGAGCTGAACTTTGTGGAGTGCTCTTAGAAAATGCCTGAAATAGGGCCGGGCGTGGTGGCTCACGCCTGTAATCCCAACACTTTGGGAGGCCAAGGCGGGCATATCACGAGGTCAAGATGGAGACCATCCTGGCCAACATGGTGAAACTCCGTCTCTATTAAAAAATACAAAAATTAGCTGGGAGTGGTGGCGCACGCCTGTAGTCCCAGCTATTCGGGAGGCTGAGGCAGGAGAATTGCTTGAACCGGGGAGGCGGAGGTTGCAGTGAGCTGAGATCGCGCCACTGCACTCCAGCCTGGCGCCTGGTGACAGAGCGGGATTCTGTCTCAAAAAAACGAAAAAAAGAAAATGCCTGAAATAGAACCTTGTCATAAACTCCACCTGATTCATACTCAGCCTGTACAGACTTGCTAGGGAGATCCTGCTGAAACAATACAGCCTTCTTAAACTTCATGTCTTCAGATAAGTTATTTGCTCATCTGCACCAAAGCAGAATCGAGAGAACCAAGTTCCCAAGGGAGAGGAGACTAGCTCAGCTTGCTAGTATTAAAGTCTTGTGCCAATGTGGCACAATTCTCAATGTGTCAACTAAGCTGACAATTCTCAATGTGTGGCAAATCTGCGGAGGTCAGAGATGAAAAGACCTAGCATATTTTCTAGATTTTTCCATGATTATAAATTTGCTTCTGATGATTTATCTTCTTATAGTCTCCTCAATGTGATTTTTAAAAATTTCCATTTATAGATACTGCTATGTTTCTCCAGTGGGTTCCATAGTCTACTTTATTCATTCATTCAACACAAATGTTTGAGTTGGAAATATAGCAACTAGCAAAACAGACACAGTCTCTGACCTCGTGGAATTTATATTCCAGTCGGGGAAGTAGACATTAATTAAATAAGTATGCCATTAAATGTCTTATATATGGATAAGAGTAATGACAAAAATAAAGCGTGCTGTGAAAGAGAAATAGAGGCTACCAGGAATTCTAATTTAGAATGGAAGGGAACGCCAAACTAGGCTGGTGGTGGCTTGGCCTAGGGAAGTGGTAGAGGGAAGTCTAGATATTTGTGATATTTTTTGGTGGCTAAATAGATAGGATTTGATGGTTCATAGATATGTAGACAGAAGGAGATAGACTATCCAGGATGACTCCTAGGTCTGAATCTTCAATATAAATATTTCCCTTACCTTGTCAGAATATTTTCTCTTATCCATTTAAAAAAACACATATTTATCTATGTGTTGCATTCCTTGCACACGTTTGACCTTAAACATAGATATTTCCTTACCTGATGAAAGGATCATTGGGATATTGACCACCTTTCACCTTGCTGTATTCAATGCCACTAGTCCTTTTGTCCTGTAGGCAGGGTGTTGCTAAATCCAGATATACGGGGCTCTCACCCTTCTCCTACTCTCTGCAGTTAGTCTACACTTTCAAAGAGCAATTTAAAATTTAAATTTCATTTATTTACATTGCAGTCACATATACATTAACATGGTGCACACACAAGGATGTATATACAAAAGGGTATACAATGAAAAGTAGATCTCCTTCAACCCTAGGTTGTCTACCTGCTCTGCCAAAATCAACCACCATTATACATTTCTTAACTATGCCCAAAAGATCATTTTTGCATATGAAAATGAATATTTTGTAAATAAATGGAAGTGTACTATACACCTTGCAATTTTCACAACATATCTGGAAGATCTTTTCATGTCATCTTTTTATGACAGTATACAATTTTATTAATCTATTTATTATTCTTTTTTTTTTTTTTTTTTTTTGAGATGGAGTCTCACTCTTGTTGCCCAGGCTGGAGTGCAATGGTGAGATCTCAGCTCACTGCAACCTCTACCTCCTGAGTTCAAGCAATTCTCTTGCCTCAGCCTCCCGAGTAGCTGGGATTACATACAGGTGCCCTCCACCATGCCCGGTTAATTTTTGTATTTTTTTTAGTAGAGACGGGGTTTCACCATGTTGGCCAGGCTGGTCTCGAACTCCTGACCTCAGGTGATATGCCTGCCTCGGCCTCCCAAAGTGTTGAGATTACAGGTATGAGCCACTGTGCTCAGCCACAGTTTAATTTAACTAATATAATTTGTTTATTCTGCCCTTTATTGATGAACACTTTCATCGCTTCTAATCGTAGGCCCTTACAGACAATGCTGCAATAAATAACCTTTACATAGCTCATTTCACAAATATGAAAGCACCTCTATAGAAAAAATTCCTATATGCGGAATGTGGAACTGAAAGGCATGTGCATTTGTCATTTTGATAGCTATTGCCATAATTTTAAAGTATATTCCAAGTTACACTTCCACTTGCAAATGTGTTATAGTTCCTGCTTTCCCACCTCTCCACTCATACATGATGTCACCAAATTCTTTGATCTTTGCCAATCTGAGAAGTGCAAATATTATTGCACAATTCTGCTCTGCATTTACTCACAGTGAGATTAAACATCTTTTCCTTTGTAACAGCCCTAAGATTATACCTCTTCTGTGAACTTTGCACAACTGCTATCTTACGCGAAAGAAGCTTTTCAAAATGAACATTAATAAAAAGTGGTCTTGATCAACTATGAGTAAAGATAGATTATCATATCTAGTTGATAATGTACTGTCTTTTGAATATGAAGAAACAAAGATCAATTCTGATAAAGTCATTAACTAACTTGCAAAATTAACTCATAAAATATTACTATTTATTGCTGAGATAGAACTAAAATTGGTATATTTTCCCTTTTTTAAAAGGAACAAGTGATTCATTCACACAGCGTGGACAAATATTAAATGCATGTTGCTGAGTGAAAGAGCCAGAATGATAAGGCTACATTCTGGAAAAATTTTATATTCTGGAAAAGGCAAAACTTAGAGAGACAGAAACGGATCAGCCAGGTGTTGCTGGAGTTTGGGAGAGAAGAACGTTGACTATGTGAAGCACAGGGGATCTGAGGGGGCATCTAACTATTCTGTATGCTACTGCAGGGGTGGATGCATGATACTATCACTTGTGGAAAACCATGGAACTTTGCAAAACTAACAGTGAACCTTAATGTATGCAAAATTTTACAAAATCAGCTAGAAGGTTGGAGGATCCCAGAAAGAAATACAGGCAATGGCAAAAGAACCTAACTATATTACATATTTATAACATAACTGCACCAAAAAGGATTAGTATTCTGTAACTGTGGAAATACTGGAAACTGGAAAACTGAAGGCAAAAGAAACTGTACTTAGCACTCTACTCTAGTTGGTAAAGGGTTTCTCCAGGGGTACCAGTTAACGATTCTGAGACTGCTAACGTGTATACAGGGACTGAGCAAATAAGTAAATGGCTGGTACATGCTCACTCTCAGGGAGGGAGGCCATAGGTAAACAAGAGGAAGAGGCTCTAATGTCGTGTGTGACTGTGGATTAGAACAAGAAACATAAAGACGAAGTTATGTTTCGATTAATATAGCTATTAATGGATAGATATAGAAATAATGATGGATATGGGTGTATATACAGGTTAGTATACAGTCATATATTTCTTATCCCTATCCACTGAAAGGGCCTAGAAACAACAATACTCCAGTAGCAACATGCACATCTCATGCCCATGTTGTGGTTTCATTATCATTTTCCAACAAAAGGAGCCAGGGCTTCTTGGAGAAATGGCTGATTCTAAGACTGGGTCAGAGAGTATACCAGGTGACAGTGGCACATCTTGTAGTGCAGGAAAGTAAGGAAATGCTCAAAAAATAAAACCCTGGAGATAGTTCAAATGGACACAGAAGCCAAGTGGAACAGCTTCCAGTGGCCAAAGCTGGAAAAACTGGGGCAAAAAAAAAAAATAAAGTATTAGGTTACAATCCAAAATATAAAGTAAATAATCACTAGTTCATACTAACATGCATAAACTATTGACTAAATAAGTAAATGGATGAAAGAGACAACTCTCTCCCATACAAAATAAACCCAAAACATTTTTGTAGATGATCCCCCTGTAATGAGGCAGAGCATAACTCCTGACCCCGTAAGTGTGGACTGCACTTAGTGACTTGCTTCTGAAGAGCGCAGTGCAGAAAGGAGGGGAGAAGTAACTTGGCAATGAAGAAACCTGACAAACACCATCTTCTCCAGGTGGCCGAGGTTAACATCATAAGTCATCTTGATAGCATGTATTTTTGACATGATGTGTTGAGAATGTACTTAGTTTCTGTGGTCTTCTTCTCAAAGACCCTTAACACCAGGCTCACCAGAAGAAAATGAATCCAAATAGAGGGACATTCTACAAAATACCTGACCAACACTCCCTTCTAAAAACTGTCAAGGTCATCAAGGAAAGTCTAGGAAGAAGGAAAGTCTGAGACATTGTCTCAGCCCAGAGGAGCTTTAAGAAGACATGACAACTAAATGTACTGTGATATCCTGAATGGGATACTGGAACAGAAAAATGATATTAATAAACTCGATCAAAGCATAGAGCTCAGTTAATAAAAATGTGTCTATATCATTTCTTCATTTGTTGTAACAAATGGTACTATACAAATGTAAGATGTTAATAATTGGGGAAACTGGATGCAGGGTGTCTGGGAACTCTGTACTGTCTTTGCAACTTTTCTGTAAAGCTAGTATTTTACTTACTTATTTATTTATTTATTTCTGAGACAACGTCTCCTTCTGCCTCCCAGGCTGGAGTACAGTGGCATGATCACAGCTCACTGCACCCCCGACCTCCTGGGCTCAATAGATCCTCCAGTTTTAGCCTACGGAGTAGCTGGAACTACAGAAGTATGCCACCATGCCCAGCTAAGTTTTGTATTTTTTGTAGAGATGGGGTTTTGCCATCTTGCCCAGGCTGGTCTTGAACTCCTGGTTCAAGCAATGTACCCACCTTGACCTCTCAAAGTGCTGGGATTACTAACGCTATTTTAAAGTAAAAAGTTTAAAACTTAAAAAATAAGATTGGCTGGGTGTGGTGACTCACGCCTGTAATCCCAGCACTTTGGGAGGCCAAGGCAGGTGGATCACGAGGTCAGGAGTTCGAGACCAGCCTGGCCAAGATGGCGAAACCCCGTCTGTACTAAAAATACAAAAATTAGCAGGGCGCAGTGGCAGGTGCCTGTAATCCCAGCTACTCGGGAGGCTGAGGCAGGAGAATCACTTGAACTAGGGAGGCAGAATTTGCAGTGAGCTGAGATTGCACCACTGCATTCTAGCCTGGGTGACAGAGCAAGACTCTGTCTCAAAAATAATAATAAGATTGATAGATGGATAGAGGAATGGATTGATAGCTGTGTGATAAAGCAAGTATAATAAAATATTATAGGTAAGATCTAGGTGCTGTAAAATTTTTTCTGACTTTGCTGTATGGTTGAAAATATGCACAATAAAATATTGACAAAAAGAATATTAATATAATTCAAATTATTAACGTTGCTCATGTTTTTCTTTTTGCACTGTCTTTTTTCCTTATTTATTTATTATTATACATGCAAAGTTTTTAAAAAGAAATTTTTACTGTTGCATTTCATTTCTGACCATTACTACCATTCATTTTTTTCATGATTATTACTGAAATTATTTTGTCATGTGGAAGGTTGTTTAAAAATTATACCCCTTGGATATCAAATCATTAGCTATGCCACTGCCGAGTACAACCCAGTGTGTACTACCCAGGGGATCCCCCAGCCAGCTCCTGTCCTGGGGGAGAGGCTGTGTAGGCAGCGTTCACTGAGCTCTCTGTAGGGTGCTGAGAGCCCAAAGGGCAGCAGCTGCAGTGGCAGCATGAGGGCTGGCAGCCTCAACAGTGGCCCCACTGCCCTTGTGGTGGTGAGAATCATGCTGTCAGCTTCGCACAGGCGTCTGCAAGAGACACTGGGCACTTTTGGCCCAGACGTTGGCAGCCTCAGTAGCAGACAGATTCCCAGCGAGCTGGAGCAGAGCAGAAGGAGGACCATGGCGATGCCACCTGGTATCTGGGGAAAAGCCAAACACACTGGATTGTATGTTTGTACGTATATATGTATATATGTATGTATGCATGTATGTATATTTATGAATTTTAGAGCCAGGATTACACTCTGTTGCCCAGGCTGGAGTGCAGTGATGTGATCATAGCTCACAGTAACCTCAAGCTCCTGCACTCAAGCAATCCACTCACCTTGGCCTCCCAAAGTGCTGGGATTACAGGCGTGAGCTGCACCTGGCCTCATTGCCCTTTATAATTCTTTTTTTTTTCATTGTGGTTTTGACTTGTACTTCTCTAATGATCAGTAATGTTGAGCTTTTTTTCATATGCTTGTTGGTTGCATGTATATCTTCTTTTAAAAAGTGCCTGTTCGTGCCAGACGTGGTGGCTCACACCTGTAATCCAAGCACTTTGGAGGCCAAGGTGGGTGGATCACCTGAGGTCAGGAGTTCAAGACCAGCCTGACCAACCTGGTGAAACTCCGTCTTTTAAAAAAAAAAAAAAAAAGTGCCCGTTCATGTCCTTTGCCCACTCTTTAATGAGGTTTTTCATTTTACTCTTATTAATTTATTTATGTTTATGGATGCTGGATATATAATTTTGTCTGATGCATAGTTTTCAAAAATTTTCTTTCATTCTGTAGGTTGTCTGTTTACTCTGATGATAGTTTCTTTTGCTGAACAGAAGCTCTTTAGTTTAATTAGATCCCACTTGTCAATTTTTGCTTTTGTTGCAATTGCTTTTGGCACCTTCATCATGAAATCTTTGCCCGTTTCTGTGTCTAAAATGGTTTAGCCTAGGTTTTCTTCCAGGGTTTTTATAGTTTTGGGTTTCACAGTTAAGTCTTTAATCCATCTTGATTTGATTTACACCAGTCAGAATGACTACTATTAAAAAGTCAAAATATAACAGATGCTGGTGAGGTTGCAAAGGAAAAGAAATGCTTATATGTTATTGGTGGGAGTGTAAATTATTAAGCAAAAGCCACAATTACTTTTTGCACCAATCTAATAGTTCAACATGTGGAAAGCAGTATGGTGATTTCTCAAAGACTTAAAAACAAAACTACTCTTCAATTCAGCAATCCCATTACTGGGTATATACCCAAAAGAATATAAATCATTCTCTCATAAAGACACATGCATGCAAATGTTTGTTGCAGCACTATTCACAATAGGAAAGACATAGAATCAACCCAAATGCCCATTAATGACAGACTGGATAAGGAAAATGTGGTACCTGTACACCATCAAATACTATGCAGCTATAAAAAAGAATGAGATTGTGTCCTTTGGAGGAACAGGCGTGGAGCTGGAGGCCATTATCCTTGGCAAACTAATGCAGGAACAGAAAACCAAGTATCACATGTGCTCATTTATAAGTGGGAGCTAAATGATGAGAACACATGGACAGAAAGAAGGAATAACAGACACTGGGGTCTACTGAAGGGTGGAGAGTGGGAGGAGAAAGAAGATCAGGAAAAATAACTAATGGGTACTAAGCTTAATACCTGGGTGATGAAATTATCTGTACAACAAACCCCTGTGACTCAAGTTTACCCATGTATCAAACCTGCACATGTACCCCTGAACTTAAAATAGAAGTCTAAAAAAGAAAATCACAATTTAAGTGATTCAGAAATGTATGGGAAAAAAACTCATTTTTCTTTTGGAGGCCAAGGCAGGCAGATCACCTGAGGTCGGGAGTTCAAGACCAGCCTGACCAACATGGTGAAACCCCATCTTAAAAAAAAAAAACAAAACTCATTTCTTCTCATTTTTTAACAACTGCTCCCCCACCTTCCTAATTTGTATGATGATGACTTAGATATGCAACCCAGTTATTAACTGGGGCCTCCCTGTACATTCCATCCTTGGCTCAGTTTCCCTGGTTTTCTGAAAATTTCCAGAGGTACTTGAGTTCTCCATGGTCTTGGAGTGTACACATTCATATTAGTCTCTGTCTTACAGCACATGAATCTGGATGTGAAACCCCACCGCCTCTCACACCCACCCTTGATGGGAGATACCTCTTCACTAAAGATTTGGGGAGAGTGATGGAGGAGTTGACATGGCAATGCAAATGATTTCAAATGCATAGGCCTGCTGGCTACAAGGGCACAAGGGACAGGCTGCTCTCACTACCTCCTGGACCGGCTTCAAAGCCTGGATCAATGCTGGACCTCTTCCCAGTTACCAGCAAAAGGGCTGAAGCAGTATTTCTGACTGTGGAAGATGCTACCTCTAGAACCCTACCAAGCATCGTGCTTCCTTTTCAGTAGTGGAGGCATAAAATGCAGCCATTTGTCCTTTAATTTGAAGGGGTGTCCCAGGGTAACCCAGGCTCTGTACTGACGTGGCACTGTGTGGCCTAAACATTTCACTGACATGGCAGAGCCCCCAGCCTCTGCAACACAAGTGTCTTATCAAGGCCTCCAATGTACTTGCACTTCTTGCTCACCCACTATGATGAACATGATATCATTGATATAGTAGATGAATTTGATGTGATATTCTCTCTAACTTCCAAGAGGTATTCTAGCAGTGCAACAGCTAGTGTTTCTTGGGGTCCTGGCCAAGGTGAACTTCTACATCATGGGAAAGTGCTCTCTTATCAATGAATTCTTTATCAAACTGTGTGCTCTACCTCCCTCAATTATGCATACTCAGGATTGTAAAAAGAAAAACTTTAGACAAATTGAATTTAACAGAGTTTAATTGAGCAAAGAACGATTTGCAAATCAGACAGCCACTTCTCCCCCAATCCTGTCTTTCTTCCCAACCAGAGAGAATTTATGGACAGAAAAAGGAAAGTGATGTTCAGAAAATGGAAATGAGGTACAGAAACAGATGGGTTGGTTACAGCTCAGTGTTTGCCTTATTTGAATACCGTTGAACAGTTGGCTGCCTGTGAGTGGTGGAAGTGTGGTTTCTGTGATTGGCTGAGACTCAGCTACTTGTTACAAGAGTAGGTTACAGTGTGTTTACACATCCAGTTAGGTTACAGTTCACTATGTGCAGAAAAACCTTTAGGCTGAACTTAAAATAAGAGTGGAGGCAGCTTTAGGTTCAACTGAATTTAACACGATCCCTATGTACTCTTCCAGCTTCTGACCTGACTGGCTTCGGGTCCTGCAGCTCCTTTGAGGAATGGTCTCTCTTCTCCCTGAGGAGGCTCCTCCAATTATGTTGTGACTTCACCCTCGCTACTGGTTTGGTGGCAGGATGAAGGAAGAGGTTGACATTCTGTGGGGAAAGAAGTTGTTTTATTGAAAGGCAAAAATCTCTGTATTGACTTCAAAAGTAGGGAGTGCTAACCTTTACCCAGCCAGGAGAATGGGCCCCTTCTGCAGGCACAGAATTCAGAGGAAATATGGGAAGTCAAAATTCACAAGGACATCAGGCCATATGTCCTCACCCCAAATCTCAGAATCCCATTCCTTCCCAATTAGAATTGTGACTTTGACACAGACAGCTCACTAAGATTGAGAATTCTGCCTTCACTGGAGCTCTGTGACTTTTGTTTGTTTGTCTGGTTTGTTGGTTTTCTTTTTGAGACAGGGTCTTGCTCTGTCACCCAGGCTGGAGTGCAGTGACATGATCACAGCTCAGTGCAGCCTCAACCTGCAACTCCTGAGGCCCAAGCAATCCTCCCCCGCAGCCTCCCAAGTAGCTGGGACTACAGTCACGCACCGCCATGCCCTGCCAATTTTTGTGTTTTTGTCGAGAGAGGGTTTTTGCCATGTTGCCCAGGCTGGTCTGTAACTCCTGAGCTCAAGCAATCCTTCCTTAGTCTCCCAAAGTGCTAGGATTACAGGCATGATCCCCAACGCCAAGCCGTGGCTTTCTAATTTAAGTTCTGGGTCTCATCTTCAGGAGGTCCAAACTCTGACTGCAGGAGATGAGAGAGAGTCTCTTGTGCTGCCAAGAAGATCTTCTGGCTTTTACATTCAGCCTGAAATTGGTGGTTAATCACTCACAACCTTTCATTGTCTCTCTCCAATACACTGAGAGTGGCCAGTAACAGCCATGCTACTTTATCGTCCTTAAATTACTACTTTCCCCAAACCTCTGGATCCCCCAAAGTATTGTACCCTCTAGCTCACTCCCTTCGGTGTGCAGCCCATTCCAGTTCACCACTGTTGAAAGTTTTGCCCTGCCAGGACTCCATCTACCACTAGGGAAGGGTTCTCATCACAAACCAGTCAGCAGCAACCCAACTTCAAAATCGTACGTTAGAGGCTGCTTCCTAGGACCACCTCACCCCTGTACCTGCTGTTGTAAGTCGGGTTCCTCTGGGTTCTCAAGACTCTGAGATTTGCCTGTAGGGAAACATCAGAAATGTGTTCAGGAGCTGAGCACTTACGGCATGCGGGAAGCAGGATTGCATAGAGGGAGAAGTTGAATTGCAGGCCAGTTACAATAGAGGCCTTAGCTGATCCCACAGAAAGTTCTGGAGCTGGGATAATCAGAAATGTCATGCACTAAGATCTGGGGATGTGTCAATTGGTTACTATCCCTGAGGGCAGGGGATAATTTTGGATGAGGTCACCCTACCTTGAAAGTGGCCGTAAAAACCACATTTCCCCTCTACCCAATCCTGCTTCCCTCATGCCCTCAGGGCTCAGCTCCTGAAAGCATTTCCTAATATTCCCCTACAGGAGAACCTCAAGTCTGAGAGTGGGGAAACTGACCTACAGGTAGGATGACCAGGAGCAACCAGCACTGAGGAACAGCCTGGGACACGGGAACGTCAGTGCTAAAACTGAACAGTCCCAAGCTCGCAAGGATGTTTGGTCACTCTACAACATCTGTCCATAAGCCCTGGCCTTATACTACAGGGAGCTATGAATCTGTCAATTATAATTTATCAATAACAATGATGGCTCATGCCTGTAATCGTAACACTTTGGGAGGCCAAGGAAGGAGGATCACTTGAGGCCAGGATGTAAAGACAAGCCTGGGCAATATAGCGAGGCCTCATCCCTACAAAAAATTGAAAAATTAGCTGGGCATAGTGACACACACCTATACTCTCACCTGCTGGGCAGTCTGAGGTGGGAAGATCTCTTGAGCCTAGGCAGTCAAGGTTATCGTGAGCTATGACGGCATCACTGCACTGCAGCCTGGGTGACAGAATAAGACCCTGTCTCTTAAATAAACAAACAACAACAATAGAATGAATATAAATGAATAGAATATACATGAGTAGTTAAGATGCTGGGCCACTGGATACGTTTTAAGGAGTAGCTCAACTAAAAAAAAGCCGCTAGAGGATTTGTGACTATATTTGATTTGTAATCTTTATTGAGTCATGGAATAGGAATATTAATATCTCTTAGGTCATGTCCATGACATAAAAATGGAGTAGAAGTTGCGGAAACAAGTTGCAAGGACATAAAAGATCACATCAGAAAAACTAGAAACATCGAGGACATCAGCTCGGCTAGCAACAGCATCAGAACCACCTGGGGCTATTACTGCAAATGCAGAGTCCCACCAGCAGAAATAGCCCAATTTGGTAGCTCCAGGATCAGGGCAGGGGGCCACTGGAGGCTGCCTTTTAACAGGTTCCATAGAAGATGCTAATAGAAGTGACATCAAATCTCACTCTAAGAGGCACCGCAGTGTTTCTGCCATTCACGTTCTTTAGCCCGTTGATTAATCACCAATTATGTTTTTAAGTTTTGGCAGGTTAGCATGCCAGATAAAATACATAACACCTAGTTAAATTCAAATTTCAGATGAACAACAAATAGCTTTTGAGTACGTCTCATGGGACTATAAAATATTAATTATATAAACACATAATATACGATAATAGTAATATAATATAATATGAATAATACTGTTATAAATTAAATGATCACATCAAATAGACATAAATAATATAAGTAATATAAAACATAAAAGAGTGTTTAATAGGAAGAAACTATTCATTGTTTACCTGAAATTCAAATGTAACTGAACATTCTACATTTGATTTGCTTAATCTTCCAGCCCTGCTATCAAGGGAATTTTCAAACATACACAAAAGTAGAAAGAAAGTTGAATAGACCACATGTAACCATCCCTCTGCTTGAATAATTATCAACATTGTGCTCCAGTTAGTTTTTACTTAACTTTTATGCTTATCCCCCGTGCAGTGGAGGACATAGAAAAATGTGATGTTCTTAAGTAGCTTATCCTTAAATTGGGGAACACGGTACAGGTTCATGAAATAACTATAGAAGAAATAGGTGCTGAAGTGTGTGACGCTGACTGTAAGTTCCACAGGAGTTTGGGCAAGGGAGCATCAGCCAGTGTTGACTGGGGTGGTCTTGGCTGAAGGAAGGTGGGATGGAGATTGTGTTAGGCCTGATAAAATCTGTGTAGATAAAGAGATGATTAACCAGGCTTTCCAGGTGGTAGGTGAGGTAGCCAGCATCAGCAGGCTGTATTCGCCCTAGCTCTATAAAAAAATCTCTCTCTCCATTTGAAAGCACTCACCATACCCAGACCCTCCACCAAACCCCCGTGCTTCACACTTTAATCATCTGGGCCCAGAGCAGCTGTCACCCATCAGACTAATCTACATCAAGCACTACCGCAAATTACATCATCAGAACCGATTAGCTCTTGAACGTGTCAGCATAATAGCGCTTCGATCTTCTCTGGGTGATTCGTTAATTAACCTCTGGAATATGCTGTCTTTGATATCACTGGGGAGTTAAATTTTTCCTAGATTGAAAGTAGCCCTGGAGAAAATTATAAGTTGATAAGAGAAATGAAATTCTATTCAGTCGTCCAGCTTTATGCTAATACTCATGAAACGCCATGGCTACTTGAACCTATAGGCATGTGAAAGGAAAATAAATCTCAGGACCCCCACATCACCAAACCAAAGGAAAAGTCAAGCTGGGAACTGCACAGGGCAAACCTGCCTCCCATTCTACTCTTCAATAAGATAGCTACAAAAAATTTTTAAAAAGCTATATACCTCCCTTACAATTTGCCCCCAAGGAAATTCCTTGTGGACAAAGGACAGACAGAACTCGAAGTCATTCCTCTGCACAAGTGCATATCTGATTGCTACCTTTGGCTTATTGTTTTACTAAGTCAGACTAAGGCATGAGTGACTAGTCCTGTAAATTGCCGTATTCAGTGAAAGGCTAATCAGAAACTCAAAAGAATGCAACCACTTGTTCTTTATCTACCTGTGACCTGGAAGCCTCCTCCCTACTTCAAGTTGTCTTGCCTTTCTGGACCGAACCGATGTATTTCTTATATACATATTGATTGATGTCCCACGTCTTCCTAAAATGTAAAATACCAAGCTGTGCCCCAACCACCTTGGGCACATGTCTTCAGGACCCCTGTGGCCATGTCCTGAGTACATCCTTAACCTTGGCAGAATAAAGTTCCTAAATTGATTGAGACTTGTCTCAGATACTCTTTGGTTTACAGGCACATGTCGAAAAATGAAGCCCAGTACAAAATGATGCTCTGTCTTCTCTGGAATCACATTAACATTTCGAATTTTTTAAAATACAAGTGATAAGAAGGCAAAATGTGGGGTCTTACACATTCACACACTCACTTAATTCTTCTCAACTTTAAATGTAACTTTGAATACTAAGAATGCAAACTTGAAAAAATACTTTATTGAAATATAATATAGCTACAGATCAATAAACACAAAATAATCAGTAGCCTCACAAACCCTCTTCATGCTCCTTTGAAGTCAACAGCCTTCATCAAAGGGTAACTGATTTCTTGACTTCTAATAGCATAGAACAGCTTTGGCTGGTTTTGTACTTTATATAAACAGAATCATACAATATGTACTGTCTTCTGTGTTTGCCTTCTTTATTCCATATCACATTTGAGGAATCCAAGAGAAATAGCTTTTGTAATTAAGTAATATATACTCAACATTTTAAAAACTGGGGCTGGGTGCAGTGTTTCAGGCCTGTAATCTCAACACCTGGAGAGGCCAAGACAGGAGGATCACTTGCACCTAGGAGTTCAAGACCAGCCTAGACAACATAGTGAGACCCCATCTCTACCAAAAAAAGTAGAAAACATCACTTTAGATTACTTTTAAAATTCTATGTATGTGTGTACACAATTTATTTGACCAAGATTATAAACTTTTATAGAGGTCCTGCCTAAAAAGAAAAGTTCTCGTTCCTTTTGGCATTTTTATTAATTCTTTTATCCTGGCCTATTATAATGATTATTAATCCAATTTCTCCAAAGCTTAATCCCTACCCAGCTCCAAATGCCTTACAATCTTTGTAGCATCTTTATGAGAAGAGAAATATAAGAATAACACAAAGGTGTTTTCCAGCTAGTGCACTCACTAGCACCATTTCCAGCTGGTGGCCACTGGGGAGGTCGATGTGTTACCAGCTCTGTCCCTGTAAGGACATCTGTCATCTATCAGAGCAATACTCTGGCACTTTCTCAGAAGAGTGCATGTGCATCAAGACTTGGTTGCTTCCATTCACCTAATTACGAGCCTGAGTCCAGTTAAAAAAAAAAAAGGAAGTTCACCCATCACATAAACTACCAGTAACTAAGGGATCCTCCGCCCTTGGCAAGACACTGTGGGTTCATGACTTAAATGACCAGGCATAATGTAGAATGCAGACAACTGCCACATAGATTTTTACACCATAAACTCCACAAACCATGCCCAGTGTTGCCCTGTGATACAAGCTTTCTAAAGAAAACTTTGATTTTCTTTTTACTTTAAAAAATTGTGTTAAAATACACGTAAAATAAAATTTACCATCTTAACCATTTTGAGTGTACAGTTCAGTGGTATTGAGTATATTCATACTGTTGTGCAACTGTGACTGCCATCCATCTCTAGAACTTTTCATTTTGAAAAACTGAAACTCTGTATCCGTTAATCAGTAACTCCTCATCCTCCCTACCCCAGCCTCTGACACCCATCATTCTACTTTCTTCAAGACGCAGATTTTTAAAGCACAAAATGCAAAGTTCTCTTGTGTACTCAATCCAGTCTCTTGGGACACAAGTTTTCCTTAATTAAAGTCATTCTCTGCTCTCCAGAATGAACCCTAGCCCATTACCTCCTGCTCTCTTCATCTTTGCAAGGGTCATCATCCTTTGGTCAAGTTAGGCCGTTTGAGCAGGAAGGAGGAGCTATTTGGCTTACAGGTAAGGACCCAAATGGCCCTCTTGGTGCAGTGGGCAGCATTGTCAGTCTCATAAGTGTAAGGACCTAAAGGGTATCTTGCCCTCAGCTATCTCTCCCTTTTATTTCTGCTTCTTCTCATTCTTAGAGAATGAGAAGATACCTAAAGGGTATCTCACCCTCAGCCATCTCTCCCTTTCATTTCTGCTTCTTCTCATTCTTAGAGAATGAGAAGAAGCAAGAATGAGAAGCAGAAATGCGAATTGCACCCTGGTTCACATGGGGCCTTCTGCTGACCTGCGAATCTCCTTCAAAGTTCATGAAACAGGATGGGCTATGAGTAACTGTTATCTGCAACTAGGCAATTTCTGACCTTGTTCTACAATTCAGTCCTTCACTCCTTAAATTCTTGGGCCACCTTATTCCCCCTGACCAAATGGACTTGCTGATAACCAAAAGCCATATCATTAAGAACTTCTAGTTATCGGTGATTGAGAAGGTCAGCAAATCATCTTGCCAAAATGCAGACATAAAAACTGGACAAAACTGACCAAAACAACCATTTCAACACTCTGAGATCAAAGGCACACAATGGTCTGAAAAGCAGTTATGCTTGAAAATGACTGAACTCCAGGTAAGAACAATGAGCATCTGTGGCATTTGGCCTGGGATTTCTCTCATTCCCCTTGCTGCCCCAGCTTGGTCAATGTAAATGTTCTGTCTGGGAAGGGCAAACTGTTAGCACAAGCAGCACCTCTCCCACAGTCAAAAGGGCTCATTCAATTTGGAGTACCCATTCCTAACGGGAGAAATGAAGAGCACAGAAGTAATAGTTATACAGGTTATTACAAAATCATCTATAGTAATTTTTCTTCTCATTTCTTATCTAACTTCTTTAAAGACATGAGATTTTATAAAGCAATAATTATACCATTGTATTGTTATGTTTATAACATATAGATGTAATGCATATAAAAATAATACCACAAAGAAGGAGGGAGGGATAGAAAAATACTGAAGCAAAATTTTTATGTTTTTCAGGAATTAAGTTAGAATTAATCTGAAGTACATTATGATAAATTAAGAATATATTGTAATCCTTAGACTACAATCTCTGAAAAATAACTAAAACTTTTTTCAAAATTGTAAATGTTACCCTAAAAATATTTAACACAAAATGTTACCCTAAAAAATTTTAATTCAAATGTTACCCTAAAAATATTTAACACAAAAGAAAAGAAAAAAGGAAAGCATTAACTGATTAACCAATTAATAAAAAAGGATTAACCAATTAATAACAAAGTTGACATATAGAAAACAAATAGAAAAATAGCAAATATAAATCTAACCATATCAACAATTACATTAAATGTGAATGGTCTGAATACCCCTATCAAAATGCAGAGATGATTAGACTGGATAAAAAGACAAGAGGCAACTATATGATATCCATAAGAGGCTTAGATTCAAAGACACAAATCGATGGAAAGTAAGAGGATGAAAAAAGATATACCATTCAAAGAGTAACTATTAGAGGACGGAAGTGACTATATTAATATCAAACAAAACACACTTTAAAACAAGAAATATTACTAGAGACAAAGAGGAACATTTCATAACAATGAGTCAATTCATCAGGAAGACATTACAATTAGAAATATACATGCCTTTAACAACTAAGCTCAAAATACGTAAAGTAAAACTGACACCCATCTCAGAGATAACTCACATGAAGGAGGGGGGAAAAGTTACTGTCCTCTGATTACTACAACTCAGAGCCCCCACCTTATGGTGCTAAGTTAGACAGCATTTATCATGACATATTCTAATTGTGTGTTTACTCGTTTGGCTCACCCCGGAGACTTTTTTACTTCTATATACCCAGGATACAGCACTTTTTTCTGTCTTCTCAGAAGGTATAGAACAGTTGACTTTTGTGATCAATTACTTAATAAGTGAATGGCATCCTAGGCAGAGCGGGGAGAAGCAAAAGACAGCGTGGCATATTGTAGGAACTGTACGTTGTTCCAAATACCTTCAGTTGTGTGTTCCAATGTGCACTACTGTATTTAAATTATTCATTGGATTTAAATCCAAACTTATTTGTCCAGACTTTCATCAATATTTTGAGGATGTGTTCTTCAGAACAGCATTGGAGAGATGCTGGTCTGAAGCATAGGATAGCTATGAGGGGCTGGTGGGAGATGAGCCTAGAGAGGCCAGGCCAGGAGGAATTTGGTAAGAAATGGTAAAAGATTTGAACTCCATTCTGCAGGCCACATAAAGCCATTGAAATATTTCAGACAAGGGAGTAACATTGTTTAATTTGCATTTTATAAGGCTCACCTTGGCAGTAGCATAGATGATGAATTGGAAGAAAGCCAGGCTAGAGCAGAGAAACTAGTTAGAAGGTAGTGTCAGTAACCCAGGCAATAAATGATAGAAGCCTGGACTCAGGTTATGGCAATGGGAACAGGGGAAGAGAGGCTAAATTAAGAAAACACATTTAGAAAACAGAACGGACAAGTCTTCATGACTAATTACATTGTAGGGCGAAGAAAGGGAGGTGTCCTTGAAACATTCTGGGTTTCTGACTTAGACAATGAGTAAGCGGTGGTAACATTCATCCTGACATTCATCCTGACTAAGAAGGCAGAAAACAGGGAAGAGTTGGGGGAAGAGGTTTACTTTGAGGTATCCAGGAGAGTCCAGTTGGAAATTCAGATGGGGAACTCAGGAGAGAGATCTGGGCTACATGTGAAGAGCTGAGAGTCACTAGAAGACTGTTTCTATTGAAGTCATAGGTTTGGATAAGGCCACTCAGAGAGTACATAGGGTAAGAGGGGAAATGAGCAGGAGATTGAACCGTGGGGACCATCAACATGTAAGAGATAAACAATAGAAGAGGACACTGAGAAGGAAGAAACAGAGGTAGTAGAAGGAAAACCTAAAAGGTGAAAAAACCTATCAGGAAGCCAAGGTCAGACAGAGACAAAATATGATCAAATCAATGTCAAATGCTAGTAAATCAGAAAAAAAGACACAGAATGATAAGGAAAGAAAAGTATTCATTGAATTTGAATGTGCTAAGGTTATTGTGAGTCTGAGGAGAGCAATGTCAGTGGAGTGGTGGGCTGTAGTGGGGTGAATTGAAGACCAAGATGAGCCAAATGATGGTGGGATGAATTAGAGACCCACTGCAGAGAAGTGCAGATAGGAAGGACCTAGGACTCTTCCAAGGAGCTTTGCTTTGAAATGAGATAAGAGTGAGCTGGAGGGCAGTAGCTAAAAGGGAGGAGGAGGTCTTCAGAGAAGCTTTTTTGTAAAGTTTAGATTATGTCAAAGAGAGCAGGAGAGCCTGTTTTTGTGCCAACGGGAAGCCAGAGAGAGCGGGAGGATGACATCATAGGGGATTGAGCAAGATTGCTAAGGAGGCAGGAGGACAAGTGATACAGATGAGGCCCACTGCATTAGGCCCAGAAATATTTTCTTAATCTAGTTTCTTCACCACCAATTGATTAATATCCGTAAGACACAATTTGCAGGATAGATTTAGTAATTTGGATTGAAAATACCTCTTACCTATTTTGTACCCCCCACCATAATATGTTAGATGTGGCAGGTATACCTACAATTTTTTTTTTTTGATACAGGGTCTTGCTCTGTCAGCCAGGCTGGGGTACAGTGGCATAACCACAGCTCACTGCAAGTTCGGATTCCTGGGCTCAAGTGACCCTCCCACCTCAGCCTCAGCTGGGCCTGCAAGTATACACTACCACGCCTGCTAACTTTTTTCTTTTTTGTGGAGATGGGGTTTCACTATGTTGCCCAGGCTGGTCTTGAACTCTTGGGCTCAATGATCCTCCCTCCTTGGCTTCTCAAAGTGTTGAGATTACAGGGGTAAGCCACTGCACTCAGCCTGACTACAATTTTTAAATTCATTAAATCATTCTTCTGATGAATGATTAACAACCCCCATTGTTTACAGGGAATAAAGGTAGAAGCTAACTCAAGTCCTTCAGAATCTAGCTAAAATCTTGGTCTCCAGCGGCTTCTACTGCAGCTTCTCTCTCCAGCCAGGCCGCTGTGTTGGCTTGCCCAGGAACATGACTCGCCCATCCTGCTGCCTTTGCCCTGCTCCCCTTCCATCATGGCACACAGTACCCTTTCCACGTAGGGTGAGACTAAGATTAAAATCCAAACCAACCATGGCCTACAACATCCCTTGGATCTGCCTCCTGCCTATGTCTCCATTGCATATGCAACCACTCTCCCCACTCTCTCTTCTGTTCCTTGAACAGGGAAGTATTTTGCTGCCTCCACACAGTGGCCCTTGCTTTGACTGCTGCCTGGAATGCTCTTTGCTTAGCTCTGTGTGGCTGGCTTTTTCACTCTTCAGGTCTCAACTTGAATGTCACTTAATCTAAGCACTGAGAACAATTTGTTTACTGTCCCTCCACTTTCCCCCCTGCAGAATGGCAGCTCCATGAGGGCTGGAATCCCACTGGTCTTGCCTCTTTCTTATCCTCAGTGTCTATTACACTACTTGACAAGGGCTTTTAAAATACACTTCATGAATGAAGCAGGAATGAATGAACAGCTCCTCTACAGTCTCAACACCCAGCTTAAATCTCACTGACATAGGGAATATGAATAATAGCTGACATTTAATTAGGGCTTATCTTGTTCTAGTGGTTACCTATATTATCTCACTTAATGAGGTCCCTCCATTTACCTCCTGTAACTCATGCAGTAGTTATTATCCATGCTACTCCTTTCATATTAAATCACAATTTAGCCTCTTGCTTTAGTATTTAGTATATTACATGCATCACTCTTTTTGCTCCAGTAGCATAATTAGTGCTCCTCCACAGCCCAGTGCCAAAGCACACAGAAAGAGCTCAAGATATGCTGAATAACTGAAGATGTCCCTGGTCCCCGCTTGCCATTCCTGGGATTATAATAGTAACATAAGAAAAATATGGAGAGATTGTCTTTATTATGTCAAAGATAAACACAGTCAGACTTTAGTTAAAGCAGTGAAAACATTTTACTGAATAACTATTGACAGTAGAGGAAAGAGCTGAGTTACCTTCAGATTCATAGAGAGGTAACTGGGCTTTTTAAAGAGAAAATGAATTGGGGGGCAATGGGGCGGGGAAGAATGGCAGGGGCCTGAGAAGAGTCTGCGAAGTGAAAAAATTACAAAAGATGGGAAGGGAGGGAATCAGTCCATGTGAAACCCATCTGGGCTTGCTAACTGGTGCTTACTGGGTTTATGCCCCTACCCTCCCACAGAGACCAGGTGACAAGGCCTTGTCTTCAGGTGTTGGCTAGAACAAACAGTAAATTCTTTTGGCAGCCTTGAGTTTTCACAGGCAGACACTTTAAAGGGATCTAGGCCATTCTAAGGATGTAGCCTTTGATTGAAACTATGTTAGTGTTTGTTCAAGTCTTTATAGGCCAAGGTTGAGGACAAGTTGAGAAGGGGACTCAAAGGAGTTTGGTCAAAGAGAGAATCTTTTGTCAACTGTAAACTTCAAACAGAAAACCTAACCCACTTTGCAAGTGGACAAACTAAATTCTACCTGTAAAGATGTCAACAATGGTTAAAACACGATAGTTTGAGCTTTGAGGCATGAGATATTCAGTTTAATCCCCTCATTTTCCAGAATAACTTGCTAAAACCTTAACTTTCTTGAAAGAATTCTCTGTTCTGTCACAAATGCTTCAAGACCAAGTTCACCAAGTTTCACATTAAGAAACTATAAAAGGCTGGGCATGGTGGCTCATGCCTGTAATCCCAGCACTTTGGGATGCCGAAGCGGGTGGATTACCTGAGGTGGGGAGTTCGAGACCAGCCTGACCAACATGGAGAAACGCTGTCTCCACTGAAAATACAAAATTAGCCGGGTGTGGTGGCACATGCCTGTAATCCTAGCTACTCGGAAGGCTGAGACACGAGAATTGCTTGAATCTGGGAGGTGGAGGTTGCGGTGAGCCAAGATGGCGACACTGTACTCTAACCTGGGCAATAGAAGTGGAACTCCGTCTCAAAAAAAAAAAAAAGAAGCTATAAGAATGAGTTCCTAGCATTACATCCTAATTATTAGGTTTTGAAATACCTGCTTTGCAGTGTTGCAGAATTCCAATCAGAAGAGCTCTGCAGTGCTGAGGATTTTAGGAGTCCCTTCATACACATCCAGGCTGTGGCCTGGGGAACCTGAAATCTGTGATGATGGAGACTAAAGGGAAGAGGATCCTCCCAAACTCCTCTAAATGCTTCCGCAGTATGGAAATTCTGTTCTACGTCTCACCTTAGGTTTCAGTTATAACTACTCCTTCAGGTTTGGGGCTCAGATCAAAAGGAACACCCCTAGATTCCAAGGAGTCCTCCCTGCATTGTAAAAGATGGTATTGGGACATTCTGCTCTGCTTATACCACCTGGGTGTGGTCCTTCCCAAGGCTGGCAGTAAGCGAGGAGTCTCAAAGGGCTCTTATATCCAGCACTCTATCCTTGAGAGCCATGAGCGTCATTTCTGAAATCATCTCAGGCTCTGACATCCAATAGTGATTTCCTCCTCTGGGTTTCACCCTGGAGCAGATGTGTACAGTCAGGAAATGTCACCCAACCTGTCTCTCCCCCAGCTGGCAGGTCAGCAGGAAGCACCTGTCCTACTGGGTGTGTTTTTTTGACAAGGGCCTCCCCTCCTAGAGAAGAAGGTGTCTTCTCTCTCTCTCTTTTTTTTTTTTTTTTTTTTGAGACGGAGGCGGGCACTGTCGCCCAGGCTGGAGTGCAATGGCACGATCTCGGCTCCTTGCAACCTCCACCTCCGAGGTTTGCGCGATTCCCCTGCCTCAGGCTACCAAGAGGCTGGGATTACAGGCGCACACCACCACACCCGGCTAATTTTTTGTATTTTTAGTGAAGACGGGGTTTCACTATGTTGGCCAGACTGGTCTGGAACTCCCGACCTCGTGATCTGCCTGCCTCCGCCTCCCAAAGTGCTGGGATTACAGGCGTGAGTCATCTCGCCCCGCCCGTGTCTTCTCTTAATTAAATCTTAAACCCTACATCCCCTACTGTTCTTTGCAGTAGAATCCGGGCAATGTATTTTACAAAAGACTGTTTTCGAGCTTCTTAAATGGCCGGGAGGTAATTAAATGCCATGGGTCTAATGACATGCACATTTTCCATTCCAGCGGCTCGAAGTTCCTTCTCTGATAAATAGTTTAGCAATTATCTCTTTGGCCACTACCTGCCTCCCCCGGGAATAGTCTGCCAGGGCGATGGGTACTCCCCTGCCATTTTACAGAGTCTCTGTAAATTAGGAAAAATTCTTGACGTCTCGAGTAACATAGCTCTTTATGGGAGTGGAACGTGGCTATCTTTCCTCATTTTAAAATAGAAATTCTGGGGACTAAGCACCATCAAGGCGGCCATGATTTACCAAAATGCCAGTTTTTCAAAGTTCTTAAGTGCACAACCTTCCAGACTGTAGACCCAACAAGGGGAAAGGAGACAAAATGTATTGTCATGATTTTGCACGGCTAGTCTCTGACAGGGTCAAGACCTCACATTCACTCGAGGGCTCCAATTTAGATATTGGTATCTCCAAGTGAAACTGTAGAGTCGTAAGCGCGTGTGTCAGGTCACTTACCACCTGTAAATGAATATTTAAAATATGCCAAAATGTACTCGTGGCACTGCTTACTTTTTGTTTCTTTTACATATCAAGAATCAAAAAGAAAAATAGTCTGATCCTGCCCCAACCTCTAGGAGGCCCGGGTTCAGGGGCCCCGCCACCGGCGGGAGGAGGGGGTGAAAGGTGATTTGGAGTGCGGCGTTACAGCGGCAGAAATTTCCAGGGTCGGTTCCTAGGCCTCGGCGTTAGAGGCTAGGACTGGAGCAGGGCTTCAGCGCTGCCCGAGCCAAAAGGACGCCGCGCTGCGGCGGCGCACGGAACGGGGCGGGGCTTCGGCTGGATGGGGCCGAGCGCCTGGCGAGGCCGTGGTGGGGATGGGGCGAGGCTTCGGGTTGGACGGGGCGTGGCCTCGGAGGATGGGTGGGGCTTGGGCGGAACTAGGCGGGACTTCGGAAGAGATGGGGTGGAGCCGTGGCGAGGTGCTGCTGCAGGAAGGAAATGCGCCGGCGCGGAGACGGGGGTTGGTTATTGGCGGGGCCGGGGGCGGGCTCTGGCCGGAACTCCAGAGGCGACCTCCGCCAACTGCTCCTGCGACGGGCGGGGCAGTCGCCGTCCGCGGCCCCGAGCGCCGGAAGGGCTGGGTCTCAGAGCTCCTGGAGCTGCAGCCGGCGGGTGGGGCTACAAGTGGGTCCATTTTTTGGTATCTTTCTTCCTTCTTTTCTCGGCTGTTCCCCAAAAGCGGAAGGTTTAGGGCAGAGCGACAATCAGACCTATCCACTGTGCCCCAACACGCGCAGGGCTACGAGGGTGCCCGTTCCTCCCTGGACCCAAGCGGTGTCTGGTACGCCTGAATGGACGTATCTTCCCAGAGTGAAAAGTTGTTTAGCCGTTCCGAAGTTGGTTTTTTGGGGGAAGGAGAACAGCGGGGAGAGCCATACGGAACGCAGGCGTCCTGACGCAAGGAACGCCTCTTTCCACGCCCCGTGGCATGGAGTTTGACAGGGCCCTGGATCCCTGGGTTCACCCCCTCCTGGAGTCCTGGACGCCCACCTGGGGAGCAGCGTGAGGGCCCTGCCACTTTCACCCACGTTAAACGCATTGCATCCTCATTTCTGTGTCCTGTCTAGATGCTTGACTCAGTGATGCAGAACCTTTCAGGGTTAGCTGGAAGCCACAGCCCAGCCTCTTGATGCAGCGTGGATCCAGCCGGTGTGAAGAGGAGACCCCCTCCCTCTTGTGGGGTTTGGATCCTGTGTTTCTAGCCTTTGCAAAACTCTACATCAGGGATATCCTGGACTTGAAGGAGTCCCGCCAGGTGCCAGGTATGTGGCTGGCCACCCTGATGGATGCCCTGGGCTGCATCTGCCCCCTTTCCCAAAGTCTCGGAAAGCTGGGATTCGAGGCTTTTAGGAGAGCCTTCCCTACCGCAGGCTTTGAAAGTGACCTCGCCTGGGCGTTTGCATGAGTTCCTTTATTTGCAAGGTTAAAAAAAACCAGTCTAAATCTTTTTTTTTTTTAAGTAGGTGTTTGGGAGAGTAAACTTTGTACTGAGCTTTTTACCTGCATATAGGCTCTTTCATATTTGAAATGCTGATTTGTTTTTCTTTGGGCCTGCTCCTGTTGGAGAGATCGCTGGGCCAGGCATTCCTAGGCCTGGCTCCTTTCCTAAGTGTGCCACTTATCTGGCCTGGGCATGTGACTCACCTTCTGCAAAGTTTAGGTTTCCTTGTAAAAATGGAAGCTAACCCTGTGTAATTGTCTAATGGGGATTTGTTTTCTTTTGAATTAAGCAGAATCGAAATATTACTAACTCCCTGAGAGGAAGGACATCATCTGTCTTGTTCACCTGTGTATTCCCAGTGCTTAGAACAGTGCCTGGCATATAGTGGGCCCTCAAATAGAAATAGAAGTTGAAGCAACAAGGCATTATACATGTAAAGTTTAAAAGTTTTCTGGGGCCGGTTGCGGTGACTCACGCTTCTAATCCCAGCACGTTGGGAGGCTGAGGCGGGCAGGTCACAAGGTCAGGAGTTGGAGACCAGCCTATCCAATATGGTGAAACCCTGTTTCTACTAAAGAATACAAAAATTAGCCAGGCATGGTGGCACATACCTGTAGTCCCAGCTTCTCAGGAGGCTGAGGGAGGAGAATGACTTGAACCCAGGAGGCGGAGGTTGCAGTGAGCTGAGATCGTGCCGCTGCACTTCAGCCTGGGTGACAGAGTGAGATTCCGTCTCAAGAACAAAAAAAAAAAAATTTTTTTGTATTAGATTAGTGGTTAATAGAGACAGGCTTTCATACCTAAAAATATAACAAATATAGTTTAGGGTAGATTTAAATAATTCATGTAGCTGTGGGTAGATCGTCACATGTTTATGTGCTATTTGAGAAGTTTGGTTAAACTTCCTTGGCTATTTTAAGTGAAGCTTACCAGTCAAGGGGCCTTCGGAATAACAAGCTATGAGTCAGAAATAGTCAAGAATCTCAAGCATCCACAGTTTTAATAAGATAAGGTTTTGTTTGTTTCCAGGGAAATGTACAGATATACTTGGATGACCTTATGCTAATACCTTTTGTGCAGATTTTTCACCACACCTTTATTTCCTAATTATTGTTTGAAATGGTCTGTTTTTCCCCTTGGAAGGTAGCCAGCCTCCTCCACAGTTTTCCATTTTCCAGTCTGTTTTTCTTCATAGCTCAACTCTTCAGAAAGAAATTAATTCACACCATATCCTAGCTTTCCTCGCTTAATGATCGTCTGCGGGTGAGCAAACAGGTACCAAGGACGTGATAGGGGCTTAACTCTTCCTGCAGGCAAAGAACTTTATGATGTATTAAAAACAAACCAATGAAAATAGGACCAGTGATCTTTGATTTATCACTGGTGAGAATGTTTCCAAGGCGTTTTAAAACTGAAACTTCATAGTTGAAGCCGACATCAACTGTAATTTTACAGAGTGGATACTTTTAGACCTGGGGTCTTCAACCCGTGGGGCCACAGATCACTGCTGGTCCATGGTCTGTTAGGAATGGACCGCACAGCAGCAGGTGAGCGGTTCACCAGTGAGCATTACCGCCTGAGCTCCACGTCCTGTGAGATCAGCAGCAGCATTACATTTTTTTTTCTTTTTTTTTTTTTTTTTTTTTGAGACAAAGTCCTGCTCTGTCGCCCAGGCTGGAGTGCAGTGGCACAATCTCGGCTCACTGCAACCTCCGCCTCCCAGGTTCAAGTGATTCTCCTGCCTCAGCCTCCCAAGTAGCTTAGACTACAGGTGCACACCACCACACCTGTCTAATTTTTTTTTGTATTTTAGTAGAGACGGGGTTTCACTGTGTTGCCCAGGATGGTCTTGAACTCCTGAGCTCAGGCAGTCTACCTGCCTCGGCCTCCCAAAGTGCTAGGATTACAGGCATGAACCACAGCGCCCGGCCTCATTACGTTCTTAGAGGAGCGCAGACCCTACTGTGAACTGCACGTGTGAGGGATCTAGGTTGCGCACTCCTTATGAGAATCTAATGCCTAATGATCTGAGGTGGAACAGTTTCATCACCAAACCGTTCCCCCAATCCCCATCCCTGGAAAAATTGTCTTCTACAAAACCGGTCCCTGGTGTCAAAAAGGTTGGGGACCACTGCTTTAGACTATATATAGAATTCCACTCACCTAGGTGTTTGGTTTGGTTTATCATGAAGACAAAAATTTTCACTGCATAAAATTTAGGAATGTTTAAACAGCAAAGAATATCTTAAACAAAATAACAAAGACAAACCCCAAAAATGATAAAATATGAAATGAATGTGTTGTATAATAAAAAATTTGGCTGCCTTTTGCCCTTGGTTCCTGCAGGGTAACATCTAAATTATTATAGTTTCCTGAGTGATAGGAGCATCATCATTATTCATGGTGGCCTCTTGAACCACACCTGAATTTATGCGAATCAGGTGGCTCATGCTGGACCCATAGATAGTTTGAGGTGAGGGCTGTCTATGCCTGAAAGACCAACTGTTTGATTAGAGAGTTGGAGTTTTGAGCCAGATCATACTAATCTGACCCTTTGGGAGGGGAGAGGGACTGGAGATTGAGTTCAGTTATGTGGCCAATAATTCAGTTAGTTGTGCCTACCTTATGAGACCATAGTAAAAACTCTGGACACTGAGGGTCAGGTGAGCTTCCCTTGTTGATCATCATGTGTCAGTGGGTGATGTGTCAAGGACACAGAAGCTTTGTGTTTGTGCCCTCCCAGACCCTTCCCTGGGCATGTCTTCATTTGGCTGGCCCTGATTTGTACTCTTCATGGATAAAACTATAATCATAAGTATAGCACCTTCCTGAGTCCTGTGAGTCATTCTAGCAAATTATCAAACCTGAGGGAGTATTAGGAACCCCCGAATTTATAACCAGTTGGTCAGAAGCGCAGATGGCCTGAGGACTCTCACAAAACTTGGGGCTCATGACTCAAGTGAGGGCAGAATTGTGAGGGACTGTGCCCTTAACCTGTGAAATTTAACCTAACTTTGAGTAGTTAGCATCAGAATTGCATCACAAAATGATTGCAAAATGTCAGGTCCCCTACATTTGAATTTAGAGTTAAACTAAGAAAAATACTGTGAAATTTGATTGTGGTAGTATTTAGATTTTTGTGGGCTTATTATTTCTTTTTTTGCATTAAAAAGAAATAGCCCGGATATAGTGGGTAATGCCTGTAATCTCAGCACTTTGGGAGGCCAAGGTGGGAGGATCACTTGGCCTCAGAGTTCAAGACCAGCTTGGGCAACAAAGTAAGACCCCATATCTAATTTTTAACAAGCAGTGCCTATAGTCCCAATTAGTCAGGAGGCAGAGGTGGGAGGATCACTTTAGCCTGGAAGGTCAAGGCTGCAATGAGCCGTGATTGTACCATTGCCTTCCAGCCTGGGCAATAGAGCAAGACGCTGTCTCAAAAAAAAAAAAAAATCAATGTATTTTTAATAATAGCTCATAACATACAGAAGTCATATTTATTGTTTTAAATATCTCTATCTGTGTCGAACTGTAATGATGGGTTAAACAATACTGACTTTTTAATTGAAATCAGCATATAATACCTTGTTATTCTAGTGGGTACAATGAAGTAGAAATATATTAATAAGAATTATATTAAATCTGTTTGAAAAACATTATCCTAGGTGTTTTAATGCTGTCAAACATAAAAATTATAGCATCTATTAAGTAACAGCAGTTAAACTAAAAAGTGAGGAGTCAAAAGTACTTTTAAAAAGAGAAAACAGTTAAATGTCTTGCTGTGGTTGTGGAAGTTCAGGGTCGGCCGCTTGAAACCTGAATCAACCTGCCTGTGACCCTGAATACCTGAGCCCTTACAGCTCGACCCTCCTCCTTCTTGGGGGCCTGATGTTCCAGGTGGTCCTCTGATGCTTTTAGGCCTCTGTGGGCTGCATGTGGAACAGCAGGAACACAAGGGCCACTTGGGAAAGGCTGGAACATGAGCTCTGTTATGTAGTATTTGTTGCCATTTTCTTTTCTTAGTTCATTGAGCTTTTTCTCAGTCAACAGAGCAGCCATCCAACTTTCTTGACCTCTTTTCTTATAGAAGAGGGTTGCTTTGATAGAAGAAAACGACTCTCTAACTCTTTTTTCCATGTCTTCAGCCATCTTGTAGAGGCTGCACAACTGATACGTGCAGTTCATGTTTCTATAGACTTGGAGAAATTTCTTCTTTCTAAGCAGTGTATTTCCTCCTCAGTTGCTTTTCTCTGAGTTTTAAAACTCAAACTACCTGTTATGTTTTTCTGATCTCTTTCTCCATTGTTCTGTGATGCTTTTAAGATGGTTGTTTTTGTTTTTGCATCAGCCACTTGGGACTGGAAGGATTTTGTTGCATCTTGAGTGACCGTGTCTGTCCTCAAAGACAAGTCATTGTTGTCAGTACGTGAGATGAAAATTCACAAGGCTCACTTTTCTGTCCTTTTTCAAGAAAGTCTACTGTGTCCACAAGTGAAGACCTATTCAGATTTTTATTAAGTGTTGCTACGTACAAAGCTTGGAACATTGGATGACTGGCTTCCATCAAAGGTGGCTTGAGGACTTCATTGGCTGTGCCATTAGCCCAGTCTTCTCAATGCCTTTCCCATAGACTTCAACCCAGGAAGCATACCTTTAGTCCACTCTTTTCCCCAGCTGAAAGTGTTTTCACTATTTATTAAAACCACGACAATGGTACATGCTCGGACCTCCACAGAGACCCAAAGAGTCCTGGGACTTTCAGACATCACCAGCAGAGCATCCTGCTGCTTCTTGACTAACTGGAAAGACATTTCAGTGGTGGACAGCCAGCCCTCTGTGGGTCCAAAGGGCTCTGCTTTCTGCCTCTGATTGTGTGCTATGGGCCACGGCAGACCCTGTGGAGTGTCTATCTTTAATACAAACAAGTACTTGGCAGCCAGGACAGACCATCACGTAGGCTGGGGTAGGGGGAGGCCAGCCCTGTTCTGTAAAACAGTTCTCTAACTTTACTATGCCCCGTTTACAAATAGTGATATAGAGCATTTGAGGAGGCAGAAAGGGCTGAGTGCAGCCAGAGATTAGCCTGGAGCTCAGGCCACCTGGCCCTGCAGCAAACCTAGATGACCAAAGCAGCACCATGCCGCAGTCCTGCTCTCCACACAGGCACTCTAAGGCAGAGTGGTGGGGTGTACTGCAGTAAAGGGCATCCCTGGGTGAGGCTCATTCTCCTGGTTTAAAGTTTGCTTCTGCTGCAAGGAAACCTGCCTTTGACTACACAAGACACAGGGATCTCCCTTCTCTGCAGGCTCCCTCCCTGTCCTTTTGTATTTGGTCAGTGCAGGCAGGCAGGGGCAGAGAACTGAGGGTCTCATCAGCGGTGTTATGGAAAAGACTAGGTTTCAATTGTGAGACCTCGGAGAAGCCAGTTGGAACTGGTTACATCTTAAAATTTTATGGGCTGGGTGCAGTGGCTCACACCTGTAATTCTATTGCTTTGGGAGGCTGAGAGTTTGATGCCAGCATGAGCAACAGAGAGAGACCCATCTCTATAAAAAGTAAAAGAATTAGTTGGGCTCCCGCTTGAGACCAGGAGTTGAGGCTGCAGAAAGCTGTGGTTGTGCCACTGGGCAACAGACAGAGACCCTATCTTTAAAAAAATCAAAAACCAAAAAATGGATTTTCAGTGGAAACACTTTGTCCCCATTCAATTCAAGTGTTCCTGGATGGAGGTGACTCTCTTTGGGGGTGACACAGTGACCCGGGCTCCTTCCCTCCTTGTTCCTGCCATCTTCAGCTCATGCCTATAGGGTTGTCCTGAGGACAGTCTCCAACCATCAGGTCATCTTTAGAAGTGTGCCTCTGTGGAGGGAGAGGGTCTTACTTTTGGCTAAATTTGCCACCTCTTATTTCTTCAAACCACATCTCACTCCCCTGGTATCTCTCTGTAACTGAGGCTTAGAGGTTCCTCTTCCATTCTTTGGACTCTTCCCCAGTCCCTTTGTCTACAAGGGAAACAGAACCATCAGCAGAGACCAGTCTGGAGGTTCTAAGGGGCGTTGGGATTTAGGCCACAAGTGCCCCCATGAATGGAGAAAATAGAGGCTGTGACTAGTCTTGATGGTGAGGGAAGAATGGCCAAACGCCTTAGGTGATCGTTGTTTCTCAATTTAGAATTCATACATTTATTTTAAAAAGGACTTGGCCAGGTGTGGTGGTTCCCAGCACTTTTGAGGCACTGAGGCGGGAGGATTGCTTGAGGCCAGAAGTTCAAGACCAGCCTGGGCAACAAAGTGAGACTCCTGTGTCTAATTTAAAAAAATAAAAAGGAAATCACCATATAAAAGTTTATAACCTGTTTCTGAAAGTAAAGAATTCAGCCATCATGGGGGTGGGGGGAAGAGGCTGGAAAAGAGATTGGACAGGACTCTTTAGTTGCAGGTGACAGGAACACAGTGCACATACCTTAAGGTGAAGCAGGGAGCTCGGGTTAGGTTGCTGGGGGACACGCAGAAGGAAAGCCCTGCAGGAGCCAGGACAGCCCCGAGACATCAGGGACTCCTTCCTGCTCCACATGCCCTGTGGGGTGTCTGTCTCTGATACAAACAAGTACCTGGCAGCCAGGATAGACCATCATGTAAGCCGGGGGTGGGAACAGCCCTGTTCTATAAAACAGTTCTAACTTTACTCAGCTCAGTGTACAAATAGTGATATAGAGCACCCCCTCTGTCACCTGTCCCCCAAGTCAGAAAGAAGCCTCTGGGTAGAAAGCCTCAGCTTTCTACTCTGGCAGGAAGTTGCCTGCCGACATCTGTAGCCTAGGTTTTGAAAATAAGAGTTTTAAAAAGAGAAGTTTTGGGGTTGTGAAATCTGGCCCCAAAGGGTAGCGTTTTGTAACCTGCTTACTGTCTTTTTAAAAAAATGCTATTGCCAGTTCAAAGAAATGATGACTGGTTTCTTAGAAAAGTACTTGTTAAAAAAAAAAAAGCCAAAGAAGCCTTTCTCATGGTTTCCTTTCTCTTTCCTTTTTCTCATTGCTCCAAATATAGTCCTGTGTTTGGTCCCACAGTATAATGACTGTTTTCAGGCCCCTTGTAAGCATTCTGGACAGAGGTACATTAACCAAATCTAGTTGGGCAACGCTGGTTTTCTCCCATCTGCACTAGTACAAGCTTTAATGCCAGCCTTTCTACTGAGGACCTGTGAGGAAAAGACATTGGAATTCCTTGGCGCGTTGTCATTTGTCAAGGACTGCTTCTTAAGTCTAGAATTACAGCAAACAGCATGGCACTGATTTTTTTAAACCCCCTTACCCCTACAAGTTAACATTTAATGGTGCAGAAAATGTAATCATACATTGTATAGACTTTGCTTTTTTAAATTTTAGGTGTATTTTTGTACAATGGACATCCAATAAAACAGGTAGATGTCTTGGGAACTGTCATTGGAGTGAGAGAAAGAGATGCTTTCTACAGTTATGGAGGTAAGAACAATTGTGTTTGAAATGGAGTTTATGTAGAAGGCAGACCCTTCCAGGCTGAAAGTTGAATTTCAGCAGCCCTAGCCCTTTAGAGTAGCTGGAGACCATCACTAAGGGCATCTACTTTCTCTATGGGGTGTCCCTTATAGCCCCCAGACATGGGCTAAGAATAAAATGAGCCAACGGGTAGGAATGATACTGATGAATTCAGTGAAGTGGCAGCTGCTGAGACACTAGAAAGTGGAAGAATTAAAATACAGCCCCCTAGGAACACCACTGAGGGCAGGGGGCACCTGATGCCCAAGGGTGTATCTGTAAATAGCAAAGGGTGGTAATATATGGTTATGTGGATCACTTTAAAAAGCAAAGACAAGATTAATGTTAAAGTGAAGGTGTGAAAAATAATTTTAAAATCTTTATACCCAGAACAGTTTACAAAAAGCATTTTGATACTCAAAGGGATAAATATCCATTATCAGAAAGTTTATTTTCCCTCATGATGATGGAAACTTAATAAAGGATTTCTATATTTTGGATACCAGAGAATTGCTAGAATGTGATTTTAGTATAATAGGTCTTTATTTTTTCATTGAGTTGATTTTTAAGCATTTAGTACATTGCCTTGTACAATTCTAAGCTACTCTGTAGTCAAGAGGCCAAGCTAGATATTTTGTGGGAAACTTAACTTTAAATTCCAAACCTTTGCTGAAATTGACACTGTCACTTTTTGTGCTATGCTCTGGATTTGTATTCTTACTCTTCTTGGGGAAAGATAGAAGGCAGCTGAACTTTGTGACCAAGAGCATTTCCTTGGCAGTCCCTGCATGATTGATAATTTGTAGATACAATATCATTGCCTGTCTTTACATGTATTAATTTTCCTGAAGATGGTTATCTTGTGCTTTTAATAAAATAACATGTGAGAGATAAAAGCTCTCATGTTTTCTTTTCCCAGCATATATATGTATATATATGTATTTTTTTTTTTAATTCTGAAAGGTATCATCCTGTCAGACATTCCCATATTGAATCTCTTCTTTGCTTTATTTTACCAAAGATATTAGTCCTGTTTTTCTCAAAACAACTCAACAAATATTTACTAAGTTCCTACAGCGTATCCAGCTGTGGGCAGTACATTGACTGTGGTATAGTGGAGTGCTTTCTCTCCAAATGCCAGCAGTGAAAATAGTAGCGTCTTTCAGTTTACAGAGCACTTTTATATGCGTAATTTCATCTTATTCTCCCCCTAGTTTTTGAAATAGAAAGTACAGATTCTATTTCCATTTTGTAGATGAGAAAACTAAGGCTTAGTAACTTGCTCAAGATTCCATTGATGGAGATTTGTGGGTCCATTATGTTTACTGACTAAGGTCTGTTCTGTGGTCTCCATATAACTCAGTTTGATTTTTTTTCTCCCTCTTCTTTCTTCCATCCCCCACCCATAAAAAACAAACAAAAAACAACTGCATTTGATTTTTAGTTTTCTGTTTTTCAGATCAAATAAAGGAGGCTGTTTGAGGATTTTAAAATCCTGGCCCTGGAACCAGGCTAGATATTAAGCCTGTGCCTAAAGGAGCTTCACTTAACCCCTTTCCCATTATAAAAGATTAAGGCAATATGATTGCCTTTCTCCAATAAGCATTTCCTTCTGAGTGAGTGAAGAGCGTGACACATCTGTGGGCTTCGGGAAAATAAAAAGCATCTGACTGTTGAAATTGTTGAGAGTAGAGAGGCTTTTGCAACTTTAGTTCTTGTGAAGAGCTGCTCCTCTCCTTGATGTCCTCAGGCACAACATGGCTTTTGGGCCAGCTGCCAGGTGGCCGCTCCCTGCTGCTCTGGGTCCTGCTTCCCCTGATTCACTGCAGGCCTGTGCTGGGGGTGCTTCCTGCTCACACTGACTCATCCTGCAGCTGAAACAAAAGGCCCGTGGCCCAGGCAGTGCTGTGTAGCTGCGGAGGACATTGTGCAGCACTGCAAAGCACTGCAAGGATGCCTCCATTTGGGGCATTCGAGCAGCCAGACCTCTGGGCACCAAGGCACAGGGTCTGCGGGGGGGGGGCCGGGGAGGGGGTCACAAACCTGGCAAGTTGGGGGATTGGTGATGGTGTCCAGAGTGCACAGAACACTTGGTAGCAACTCCAGCTGAGACCTAGAATGTTGAGAGGCTACAGTCAAGACCAGAATGACCTCACATTCTCCAGGACAAATGTTCATGTGCTAAGTTTTTTGTTTGTTTGTTTGTTTGAGACAGAGTCTTGCTCTGTGGCCCAGGCTGGAGTGCAGTGGCATGATCTTGGCTCACTGCAACCTCTGCCTCCCAGGTTCAAGTGATTCTCCGGCCTCAGCCTTGCAAGTACCTGGGACTACAGGTGCTCACCACCACACCCAGCTAATTTTTGTATTTTTGTAGAGATGGGTTTCACCATGTTGACCAGGCTGGTCTCGAACTTCTGGCCTCAATTGATCCATCCACCTCAACCTCCCAAAGTGCTGGGAATACAGGCATGTGAGCCGCTGTTCCTGGCCTGCTAATTTTTTTTTAACTTTCTATTATAAATTAAGCTTTTCAACTGCAGAGAAGTGGCATGCCTGGAAGTGTCATGCATTTTTTTTAACTCAAAATGTCCTTATTGATTTTTTGGATTCTTAAAATGGTATTTACTCATTATAAAATAAAATTTCAAACTAGAGAAAATTTTAATGAAGAATATAGAAATGATGTGAAACACTATAAATCAGGCAAAATAGTGTCAGTGTTTGGGTGAGCACCCTTCCTCATATTCTTAGCATGTTCCCAATATCAAAGAAATGTAGAAATGCCTCTTTCCTTAGCACTAGTATGCATAGTTCTTTCTCAGTGTTTACGAAATTAGGCTTACAGTCAACGTATACATTGAATGTGGGGTTCCTTCCCCACACACCAAGAGAAACAGCTGATAGCATTTAATCTCTTAAAATCACTTCTGTCAGAATACACTGTTTAATGTGGCACATAAATTAGATTATATATTTCTGTTTTACAGTGAGCCATGTATATCTTTTTATTCTCATATAGTATGTCATTGCAATTTTTTTAACCAATTCCATATTTATAAACATTTAGGTATTTCCAAGTTTCAGTATTATAAAGACTACTATAGTGAACAGCCTTACATAAAATGTACATACCTGTGTACTTGTTTTTATTTTATCTGGAAGTAATTGCTAAGTCAAAGTATATATACATTTTAAAACAACGTTTTTTAAGAGGCAGGGTCTCACTGTGTTGCCCAGGCTGGAGTGCAGGGGCTCTCATAGGCAAGATCGTAGCACACTACAGCCTCAAACTCTTGGACTCAAGCAGTCCTACCTTAGTCTCCCAAGTAGCAGGCATGTGGCACTGCACCTGGCTTACAGTTCACAATCTGATGCATGTTTCAAAACTTACTTTTTAAGATTTAAATTTTAGAAATGTGTTACTAATTTATACTCCCACTAACAACATATGAGAGTATCAGTATTTTTAATATTTGTCAATTTCATTGTTGATAAATTATTTATATTTGCTTTTTTAATGGTAACTAGTGAACTTAGCATACTGACATATTTTTATTGGCCATTTTTATGTCTTCCATGAATTGCATATTCTTTTCTTTGCCACTTTTTCCCTTGTGGTCTTGATCTTTTTCTTATTAATTTATATGAGCTCTTTATTTTTTATTTTTTGAGACAGGGTTTCATTCTGTTGTCCAGGCTGAAGTGCAGTGGCATATAATGGCTCACTACAGCCTTGAACTCCTGGGCTCAAGCAATTCTCCCACCTCAGCCTCCCAAGTAGGTGGGACTACAGGCACATACCACCACACCTGGCTAATTTTTAAATTTTTGTGGGGTAGAGACAGGGTCTCCCTGTGTTGCCCAGGCTGATCTCGAACCTCTGGGCTCAAGTGATCCTCCTGCCTTGGCTTCCCAAAGTGCTGGGATTATAGGCATGAGTCACCATGCCCAGCCTATGAGCTTTTTATATATTAAAGCATTAACCCTATCATTTGGAATATTGCTATCCAGCATTAGTTTTTAGGTGGTCAGATTTATCAGGCTTTCTTTAATGAGTTCTGATTTTAAGATTTTGCTTAAATAAGTCTCTCCCCACTCACTATAAGCCCAGCGTTAAAGGTGTTCACCCATATCTTCTTCTCAAGTTTACCTGTTTTATATTTAATAAAATCCGTCTAGGATTTATTTCATTATAGGAAGTACTCTTTTTAGCTTTTCGTCAGCATGGATTTAGACCAGCAGCCAAAAATTTTGTCTTATATTTCTTCAGTATTATATGTGCTTCTACAACAGTCTAGTTGATGATTTTTTTTTAATTATAAGACCCACCGATCCCATGCTTAGCAACCTCTTTCTGAGTTTGTCAGAAATTAGGCAAAGAGAAAATGCCTATTATCCCCTAGCAAACATCTCCAAATTCCTCTATAGTTTATAAATATAAGTACAATGGGAATTGTTTGATATTTTTTTGCAAAAATTAGATAACCCAGGAGTAAAATAAGCCAGACTAGTGCTGTTTTTGTGGCCAGGATATAATTATTTTCTATTATGAAAATAAAACGGTGCCCTTCTGTGATGTGCTTGGCTTTCCTTACATCCCCTGCAGTGGTGAGGACTGGGCAAAAGATCTTTCACAAAGAGAAACCCAGGCCAAATGACTTGGAACACTTTGTCTTGGTAAGTCAGCATGCTAGCGAAGTGACTGTGACAGAAGGCTGTGCTTTAAGTGCCTGTCCCTCTAACCACAGACCACACGGTGCTGTCTTGTTTCAGGGTGGGAGAGAAAGGCTGATTTTGTACATGAGCAGTCATTCAATTTTTTCACTTAACTTCCTAAGGCCACCATTTTTAGTACAGAGGTGTAGATAAGCATCTTGGGTACCCTTGAGGGTACTAAACACTAGTACCTGAGGTAGGGTAAGTGAAATGCTGACCATATCCCACTGGGCTTGTGTATTACACTGACTTGTGCAGACAGGCAGTTCATATTTGTATACAGTGAGAGGTTGTTTCAAAGGTGGAAGGAGAGTTTGATAAGGGATTTGCTTCTCCAGGCCATTGAAAGGGGTCATCTTTCAGTATGGCTGAATGCAGTGACAGCATGCTAATTCACCAGCCTTGCCCAAATCTCTCTTCTACCCTTTTACATTTCTCTTGCAGTGGATGACAGCACTGGAGTTATAAACTGCATCTGTTGGAAAAAGTTGAATCCTGAGTCTGCATCAGGTAATTTTATTTGTCACATTCCTTTGCTTTTCACCTAACTAATAGATTTTACTCAGTGTAGTTCATCAAAACAGCTATGTGGCTAAATTTTCACATTTATCCCCTGATGAGAGCTTTGGCTGCTCTGAAAACTGATGCCATGGGAGATCCAGTTGCTTTTCTTTCTCCCATCTCTTTGGTGCTCATTTCTTCCTAAGCCTTCAGGAATGTCAGTAGGTTACAGGGAGTTTCAGCAGTTCGTTTGACCATGCCCATTATTACATAAGTCAAGGTGTCTTAGCCTAATTGCTAGCCAGGCTCAATCCCCTTGTCCCAGCCATATACTTGACCAAGGAACATTTTGAAGACTGTTTCTCTCACATGGTTGCCACTAACTTCTGTGCTGTCATGGTCCAGATTTTCTAAAATCTCTGTGTTCAAACAAATAATACCAGGAATTCTAATACTGAGAAGGTAAGATAGGATTTCTTTGGAAGTTATTCATTAAGTAATATAAATTAAAATAACTTTAAAATTGTATAGTGAACACATTGGCTATAACTGAAATAACATTTGGAATTGCTTGAATATATTTTAATAATTTTTAGATACTTTTTTTTTTTTTTAATTTAAGATGGGTTCTAACTATGTTGCCAAGGCTGGTCTCAAACTTCTGGACTCAAGTGATCCTCCTGCCTCAGCCTCCCAAAGTGCTAGGATTACAGGCTTGAGCCACCATACCCAGCCCAATTTTTAGATACTTTTTAAGGCTAAGTTCATAATACGAAAGAATATTATGCAATATTGGTGATAGTTTTTGGTTCTAGAGAAGCTATGAAAACTGGAACCTTGTTTTTCCTCTGTTTTACAGCATATACAGTATGGTACCATACACAGTGGAGTTATTCAGCAAACACTGCCTGCTCTAATATCTAACATCTGGTATCTGTCTACTTGCATTGAGTATGGTGAAAATATCTAATGCTTGGAATAGTTTTCTTCTTTTTTGCCGTTACATGTCAGAATCTCAACTTTGTACTTTGACTATACCAATCAATGAAATGTTCATTTGCTTAATTTTCTGATGTATTTACATTTAGAATTTGGCCATCAGTTTCATGTAACTTTGGAATTCTATTTCCTAATCTGGGAACGTCTAAATCAATAGAATTGCTTTGGTGAGGAAGGTTTGTAGATATATTTAAGGGAGACAACAGGTTTTTAGGCAGATATCTCATAGTCAAGAAATACACCTATGAGAAAATCAGGTATCTGGATTTTTATGTATGTCTGAGGTATTTTTCTTAGTCTGTTTTGTGCTGCAAAACAGAATTACAGAATACTTGAGACTGGGTAATTTATGAAGAAAGAAATTTATTTCTTACAGTTCTGGAGGCCAAAAATTCCAAGATCAAGGTTTTGGTGTCTGGTAAGGTCCAGGTCCCCCCTTCCAAGATGGCTCCTTGAGTGCTTCATCCTCCAGAGGGGGAGGAGAGCTGTTTCTCACATGGCAGAAGAGCATGAGAAGGAGAACCACTTCTGTAAACCCATTTTATAGTGGCCTTAATCCATTCACGAGAGTGGAGCTCTCATAACCTAAACACCTCCCATTAGACCCCATCTCCCAACACAGTTGCATTGGGGCTTAAGTTTCCAACACGTGAGCTTTTGAGGGAACAAAAACATTGAAACTGTAACAGTATTAAAATCATTTGCAGATTTTTAATTTTTGTCACAATCTTTAGTCAGAAGGTAAAGTTTGAATATGCATACTTGTTCTAGATTGAGAGTCAGCAAACTTTTTCTGTAAAGAGCCGTATTGTGCACCCTATGTTCTGTGTCTCAACTATTCAGTGCTGCCATTATAATAGAAAGTAGATAGTACATAAACAAATGGGCATGGCTGTATTCCAATAAAACTTTATTTTAAAAAACAGGCTGTGGATGGATTTGGTCTATGGGCCATAGTTTGCAGACCCCTGTTTTAGACATTATCTCAGTTTTCAAAATTAACTCTTTTTTAAAGAAATAGCATCATCAGAAATATGTAATTCTTATACTCAGTATTTTTTTAGATCAACAAGACGGCTGTTAATACTGAGAGTCAGATTTTTAAAATATCGATAAGTAGATAAATGGATGAACAATCACAGTGGGTAGTCTTAATTTAAGATTGCTTTGCAAATATAGCAAGAGGGTAAGAGTACAAGGAGAAAACCTAAAAATGATTCTCATCATCTGTAAATTGTTCCCAACTAGCCTATTCTCTCCTTTTAATTTAATTGTCCTTAGTTTAAAAGCTTTCCATTGGAAGGTGGCCAGCAAAGACTGATTTTTTAAACAAAATTTAGTGTGAGTCAAAATCATGTTCCAGTCAGTGAAAGTATAAGAATATAATATTAGCTCCCATAAATGTCACATTGAATGTACCATTTGGACTTAGCTTATGAGCGAAGTTCAGATTGCCTGGCCCTGAATATTAGAACGTTAAAGGGGATTTATCTTTCATGATGGAATAGACACTGAAAGTGAAGTTCTGTCAGGCTCCAGTCTTCACATTATATTATTAAATTACACAGCTTGAGCCTCCTTGTGGCAATTTGGCTCCCCCTTTAAGTGAAAGGTGGGCCTCTTTTTCTCAGACCAACCATCAGTCTGATCATTTCAGTGGTGCCATGTGAAGCATTTACTATTACCTATAATGTCTGCATAATGGCAGTGAAATTTATAAATACCTTTAAAATTCAGCCTAAGTAGAAGAGGACCTGGGGATGGGAACACAGATGGGATAGGCTTTTGAAAAAATAGCAGTTGGGGATTTTTTTAAGAAACCCAGTAAGCTCTGAGCAGCGGTAATGCTGATTGCATCCAGGTTCTACCTCTCACTCACTGAATGCACAGAGTTCTCTGTGCTCCCTATGTTGCTGTTTCCCTGGGCGTAGTAGGAGTGTTCAAGGAAAAATAATGCCTCTGCACATTACAGAGCCACAGTTGTCAAAACTGTATTAGGTTGATTTTGATAAAGGGCTTGTGTATAAAGAAATATGAAGAGTAGATTGTCTTGTATAAGAAGACAGCCTCTCTTGCAATTTAAAAGCAAAATAAGATGTATGGAATAATTATGTATTTGTTAAGGTATTATAAATCCAAATGACTGAAGCTGGTGTAAGAGTTATGAGCATGCATGCATTGCTGACGACATTGTATAAAAACAGAGGGGCTTGATCATTTTTTTCTGGCAAGCATTCTTACAATATGTAATGAACTGTAAACCAGTTTGTAATTTTTTATATAGTAATAATCTTGAATGAAAGACCCCAAAGAAAACAGGATGCTTTTCTAGAAGGTTTAATTATTCATGATCACAAATAGCTTATATTTATTGAGAATTTCCTATAAATATGGAGTTGTGCTAAGTGCAGAATGTAAGTGTTCAATTAGATCATGCATAACAACTCTATGTATGAGGTAGACTCTACTGTTACCTCCATTTCATAATTGAGGAAACTGAGGCATAAAAATAGAAAGGAAACTGAGGCACAATGAGGTTAAGCAGCCTCCCAAGGTCACACAGCTAGTAGGAGGTAAACTGAGATTCAAGTCAGGTGTTTCTGACTCCAATAGCCAAATGCTGATGGCTAAGCTGTGCTGCCCCCATACAGTGCTAGTGACAAAAACCAAAGTAAAAAATGATAAAACTGTACAGCTACTCAAGAGATTGACGTGGGAGGATCGCTTGAGGCCAGGAGTTCAATTCCAGCCTGGGCAATATAGCAAGACTCTGTCTCTAATAAACATAAAATTGTTGGCTGTGTAGCTGCTTTGGATACATATGTGTATTTGAAATTATGGTAGGCAGAAAAACAGAACATAAAGTCCTTTACACCCACCAGCTGTAACTGGGAAATGTGAGTATCTTCTTGAGGCAGGCAGCAGAGAATAAAGGGTAAGTGGAATGGCTCTGGAGCTAGAGAACGCCTGGGTTCAAACTCCAGCCTTGTTTCTAACTAGCTGTTTTGTTTTGGGCAAGTTGCTTGACCTCTCTGTGACTCAATTTCCTCATCTCTAAAATGGGGCTAATAATAAGCAGGAGTGGTTTTGAGGACTAAATGTGCTAATACATTGTAAGTCCTTAGAACAGCACCTGCAGTACCCAGATATTCGTGACAATTTGTCTTCTTACTTAACTAATACAATTTGGAAGTCAAATAGTGGTAGAAGTTATTTAGAATTGAGTGTACATTGGGTTCTTTTCATCATGAAGTTGCTTGAGTTTATAGTTTTAAGTAATATATGTATGTGTGTGAGAGAGAGAGAGTGTGTATGTCTGTGTTTGAGAGAGAGATTAGCCTAGTTCCCCAACAGAGATGAGAGAGGTGAGAAATTGGGATATTGAGCACTCAGGTGGGACAAGTCTCCTCGCAAGGACATTTGAAATGTTTAAAGCTATTGCTACCATGCTCCGCTGAATGCATTGCACAGAATTCGTCTCGGGGCCATGCAGAGCTGGTTGACTGCACTGGCAATATAAGGCAGGAGGGAAGCCCTGGAGCCTGTCGGAACTTGCCTGCTGGACTTCAGTCTAGACTCCGTTCCCTTCACCCTACTCTTGAATAATTGCAGTTATACCTTTTTCTCAGTGGAGGACTCCAAAAGGTTATGTGGATTTCCTACAGTAGAATAATTACTCAGAAGTAGAATAAAAAGCGTATTATGTTGGTCTTACCCTAAAACTGTCTCGCAGATGTGGTAGAGTGATTGTGTTATAACTTTTTCTCTTTCCCTCTGGCTCCAAACAACTACAGCTGCTCCAAGTGCAGCAAGAGAGCTCAGCTTAACCTCACAACTTAAGAAGCTACAAGAAACCATTGAGCAGAGAACAAAGATAGAGATTGGGGACACGATCCGAGTCAGAGGCAGCATCCGCACGTACAGAGAAGAGCGAGAGATTCGTGCCACCACTTACTGTAAGCACAAGATATTTCTACCAAATTGGTGGTTTTTCTGGATGTGCATCCAGTAACCCTCTTGTTCAGCTAGAAGCCAAACTTTCAAAAAGTTCAGTTAAGATTTAACTATATTTAATGAGTGAATTACATTGTTTAACATGCTTTCTTTAGAAAAGCAGCACTTCTTAATTTTATTTTGAAGAGAGCTAATTATAAGTTGGGAAAGAAAATGAATTATTTACTATATATATGGTTGGCAAGTTTATTTGGATGACATAATAGAGTTTACAAAGCACTTTCAAGTTCAAAATGTCTATCCATTGGGGCAGAACATGAATATTCTTCACAATAATGAAAATTTCTTTATATTTTTTCTCTATTTTTTATTTTTTGAGATAGGGTCTCACACTGTTGCCCAGGCTGGAGTGCAGTGGCACAGTCACAGTTCACTGCAGCCTCAACTTCCTGGGCTCAGGAGACTCTCCTACCTCAGCTTCCTGAGTAGCTGGAACTCCAGACATGTACCACCACACCCAGCTAATTTTTGTATTTTTTGTAGAGATGGGGTTTCGCCATGTTACCCAGGCTGATCTCAAACTCCTGAGCTTAGGAGGTCCACCCACCTCAGCCTCCCAGAGTGCTGGGATTACAGCCGTGCACCGCTGTGCCTGGCCAGAAATTTCTTGAGCATCATTAAGTCCATTAATTTTAAATGAAAACAGCTAATCAGAAATATGACAGTTCCCCATCATCTTCCCTTTGCACTGTGCTGGCTAGTTTTCAGTTGGAAATCTCAGGGACAGCCCCTGCTGTCCACCAGAGGAGGAGACAAATCAATACATTGATGTGCTTTCCTGGTTCCTTGGCCCAGGCCAAGCCCATGACACTTAGGGCATCGCATTCCCTCATGCAGGATGACTAGGAACCATTTAGTGCATCTAGCCTATGCTCCCTGGGCATCATGAGGAAGGAGGCCCACCCAGCGCCTCGTTTACTGTTGTCCTAGCAGCAGTTTGGGCTTGGGAAAGAACAGATCTCAATGTAATTTGTAATTTCTGTGGCATCTTTTTCCGGTCGCTTGTTAGATAAAGTGGATGACCCAGTGTGGAACATTCAAATCGCAAGGATGCTTGAGCTGCCCACTATCTACAGGAAAGTTTATGACCAGCCTTTCGCAGCTCAGCCCTAGAGAAGAAGCGGCACTAAGGTAAGTGGTGCCTTATCACTGCTGAGCACGTGTCCATGGCAGGAAAGCCAAGCAGCGGGAGCCCAGATGCTGGGGTCGGCCTGGGTTCAAATCCCGAATCATCCACCTACGTGCTATGGGGCTCTGGGCAAGTCCTCTAACCCTCTCTATGCTTCAGTTTCCTCATCTGTAACGTGAAGAGAATAATAGCACAGATGTCCTCGGGTTGTTGTGAAGAAATTATGTGTGTAATTGGAGTCACTGAAGGAGTGGAGGCAGGAGCAGAGAAAAACACTTTGAAGAAATAATAATGGCTGACATTTTTCCAAGTTTGATAAAAACTTTAAACTCACAGATCCAGGAAGCTCAAAGAACTGCAAGGCAAGAAACCTCAAGAAAACTGTACCAAGTCACCTCATAATCAAAGTATTATACCATCGCATGTCATAATCAAAAGCCTGTTTTAAAAAACTTACACTGGTCATTCTTAACCAGGGATGATTTTACCTCTTTTAGATGGGAGAAAAGAAAACCCAGGAGGAATGAGAATGTGTAGATATTTGCTAATATATGCATAAAAGAACTCTGAGAGGAGAGCAAAGAACTAGTAACAGCAGCTCCCTCGGGGGGTGAGGACCAAAGGATAGGACAGGAAGAGGATAGAAAGGAGACTTTTCACTGCTTACCCTTTCATGGTTTTTAACATGAATATGTTACATATTCGAAAAAATATATTAAAAGCACAAACTATAGACTCATATTAAAAGTAAAAATTCTCCATTTTCCTGTCTCCTGCCTCAGCAGCATTCCCCAGAGGTTACCAGTGTTTATGTGTCTTTAAATTGGTTTCTTCTGTGCTTACACAAGCATGAGTAGTCACCCATACATTTGATGGGTTTCCATTTGTTTTTGTTTTAGTATAAAAATAGGACCATACCTTACATGCTGTTCTGCAGTTTGACTTTTTTCTCCTAATCTGTCATGAATATCTTAGTTCCTGGAGTACAACCACATGATGTTCACTGTATGAATTACCCTTTATATGAAAAACAAACACCAATATAGTGTTGCATTTCTAGCTAACTTTCTGTTTTTTTATACACCAAAGAGGAGCAAAGGTGATGGCTTTCTGCAGAGCTCTTTAAAACTTTCCCTTGGCAGCAATCCAGGCACCCTGGACCTCCCCAGTCTCACGAGTTTGCTGAGTGAAAAAGCCAAAGAATTCCTCATGGAGAACAGAGTGCAGAGCTTTTACCAGCAGGAGCTGGAAATGGTGGAGTCTTTGCTGTCCCTTGCCAATCAGCCTGTGATTCACAATGCCTGCTCCGACCAAGTGAGTGCAGCATGCCCATGTGAGAATTCTGGTTCCCTGCCCTAGATCAGCTGCAGGGTGTGGGAGAAAGTGACCATGGCATGAAGATTCACAGAGTTGACCCATACAACACAGGGGATGGTTGTGTCACACGTTATTTCTATTCTGGAAAGGTCATTGACCACTAAGAATTTGAAATGAGGCATAAGGCTGGACCTGTCCCTTCCCCCTCCTTACTTAATCTTTTTTTTCCTAAGAGACAGAGTCTCTCTCTGACGCCCAGAATGGTGATTCTCCTGCCTTGGCCTCCCAAGTGGCTGGGACCACAAGCATGTACCACCATGCCTGGCTAACTGAGATAACTTTTTCTAAGAGGCATAAAAAATTATTTAAGTGTTCCTTGAAATTTTACTTATAAACGAGACTGAATACAACTTGGTCTTTATTTAAACTCCTAACACACAATGGATTAATCTTATTCAGAAAAACAGCAAGTCATTAAAAACCATGGTTCCAGTTCAAGAATCATTTTGCTGATCAATAAATCATCTTGGATGGATAATACTTCCTCTCATCTACTTCTCTGTCACTTGACTTCTGCTGAGATTAAACATCCATCTCAATGAATACTAACAACCAGTACTATGGACCTTAGACTATTATTTTCTTTTCTACTCAAATATTAAGCATAATAAGATTAAGTAAGGAGGGGCCAGGCACAGTGCTTCACGCCTGTCATCCCAGCACTTTGGGAGGTCAAGGTGGGCAGATCACTCGAAGCCAGGAGTTCGAGACCAGCCTGGCTAAAATGGTGAAACCTTGTCTCTACTAAAAATACAAAAATTAGACAGGGTCTGACTCTGGGTGGCCCTCACCCCTGACTGTCACCCAGAGTGAGACCCTGTCTCAAGAAAGAAAAAGTTGTCTCCATGTTTTTACCCCTAGTGTTACTTAGGTAACTTGTTTGGTTGCTTGGTGTTGACGTATTGCTTGGAATTAAGAATTATTTGAGTCATTGGTTTTCGGCTTTCCCTTTCATTACAGTTTTAGGTTTGTTGTTGTTGTAACGTGACTCATATATTTATTTTCTTTATCCCACCAGGGAATGATCTCAGCTTAAATGTCCCTCCTTGCCCTCCCTGGCCATCTATCTGCTCTGATTGCCACATGGCCCCTCACTCTTACACCCTGTTTTCATATCTGTGACATCACTGGTCTTTATTTATTTGCTTGCCTATTCCTCCATCAGAATTTAAGTTCTGTGAGAGCAGAGGCCTTGTCTGTCTTGTTGTTTGTTCTCTACCCAGGGCCTAGAACAGGGCTAGCGTAAAGCAAGTTCTCAGTAATTATTTGCTGATTGAAGGAATAAATGCTTATTAAAAATTCAAATCGTCCCACAAAGTGTAAAGGTAAACGTCAGTTTCTTTCCCATCCTCCCTCTCACTCCTTTTCCCCCAGAGACAGGCACCAGTATTAGTCTCTGGAATATCCTCTGGAGATAGTCTGTGCTTATATGAACTCTAAGTCAATTGTAGCCCCTTCTGTTTTACACAGATGGTAGCATGGCGTAGTATACTATGAGAGACCTCACTTTTCATTGACATGTGTCTTACAGATTCTTTCCTAGCTGTACATATAGGTTGGCCCCTACAGTCTTTTGTTACGTGTACCATGATGTGTGTGACCAATCCCTCCATTCCTGGACTGTTTAGATGTTTCCTAATCTCTTGCCGTTACCAGCAAGGCTGCTGTTGAAATACCCTTGCTAGGTAACATAAGTTGTTTTTGATTTTGGTGGAACAGATACTGAGTCACATCCTGACCTCCTGGGCATGACCACTGCTTCTCAGTTTTGTTTATGCTCCTAATTATCCTTTCTGGGCAACAGCCTGATGTGGCCAGTGACCCATGATTTCATATGGGGGAGATGAGGGATATCGTTCAGCAAACATCAAGGTGGAAAGGGTCATGACTGGCTGCTTTGTTCTTTGCCAAGGTTGCTTCTAAACAGTTGCAGCGCTCCAGCTGTCTGCTGACAGCAAGATTGACCTTCTTCCCACTTAATCATTTAGAGGTGGCTCAAAGCCAAATTGACCTCCTAGGACTTCTGGTGATTCTATCAGCATGTTCGGAAATAAACTGTAAAGCTCAGTGAAGACCATATTTTTCACATGAAACCAGCTCTCCTATGATAGCTATAATTAAGTAAAGCGAGAGACTTAAGCACTCTTTGAGGACTAAAAGACTCCCTCCATTCAAAATGATCTGTGGGGGAACTTTTGGCGTGATATCTTTTTGAAGATGCTTAGAGCAGAAACTTGTGTCTGCCCAGTGCTGTATGTTTAAAAAGAGTTGAATATGGCACTATATTTGTTTTGTCTTTGGAAACTTTTTTTCCCATCAATTATGAATTGGTCCCTCACATTGCTCTGGTTGGGGAGGTCAGTGTGATTAAACTGAGTTCTGTTTAATAGATTCCTGGGAGACTAAAGGTGCTTTACAATGAGAGTGAAACCCTAGATCCTTTGGCACTTTCTGTTGTCATACAGATGAAAGCTTAACAACAACAACAAGTTGTGATGGAGTTATAGTTTAGAGGCAGAGAGAGAGCAGGCTTGAATGTTTCCTCCTTTTTTTCACAGTGGCCCTTCTTAGCAAATCCAGAAACATGATAAGCAGGGCTTGCAAAACCATTGTTTCTTTGACAGCTGGATGAATGTTGAGTTTGTTTGGGAATGAAGACTATATATATTTCAGGGATCCACCCAGTTCCTGACCTGAGATGAGGAGAGGCTTGGTAAGGCTCAGCACGTTTAGTTAGTCACTATTTTTTTGTCTGTGAGCAATTTCGGTTTCCTAAATCTGATGAGTCTGTCATTGCTCTTTTGAAAAAGACAAGAAAGACGCAGATCCCAGTCCAGGAAAAGCTGCTGGCTAGAAGAGACGATTAGTGGCTTTACCCTTGAGACTATGCTGTTTGTAACTAGGCCAGGGAAATATGTCCCAAGATCAGCTGAGGCAAATGTTTTTGGAAAGGAAGCTTCACGTATTGTTTATATTTACAGAGAGCCATTTCTGTTGAGTCCTCCTTGTTCACAGCTGAAACTGTGTTTTTAATCTCCCAGGCCTAGCCTTCTCTCTTCCTGCTACTTGATCTTACTGAAATCTGGGAGGGAGAACTAGGTTTTTTATATGGTTTGGGGATAACCAAGAGTCATTTTTAAAGACAGGAATGATCATGTAATAATCATCTCTAGTTTCCAATTTATTTCTCTCTTGCTAAGAGATGTAATAAACCTAATCCTTAGGATCCGTATGTGAAATTGACTAAAGAAGATAGATCTCCTTAGAATTATAAAGATTAATTTCTCCCTACCTCCCACTGTCCCTCTCCTAGTCCCCCTCCCACAGACTAAATTAAAAAATTTTTTTTAATTTTTTTAAATTTAAAAGAATTTAATTTAAAAAATTATAAAGATTAAGTTATGAAGGTTTGCAAAGGAGTGTCTATTGTGCCAATGGTGTATCCCCTAAGAGTACTCATGTATGAAATTAAAAACAGTTTTGCCTTAAGCTTCTGTGACTAAAGAGATGTGTGGCTGAGGATTGCTAGGTGAGGTGTTTATTCTAAACACACCCAGAGAGCTTTTTGCCTGTGGGAGTTGTCAAATATATCCCAGCCTTATTCTCCCTTCAGAATAGAAGCTTTCATAACCTGGAATGTTTGTCAGTTTTGGGGCCCTAATGACGAGGTTCTCCAGCTTGTTCTTTTAAGGAAAAACTTAGACTGTTAATTCAATTAAGAGTGTTAGGCTGTTATTGTTAGTCCAGGAGAGCACATTTGTGAAACATCACCAGGATCTACCAGAGTAACAAAAAGCCTGTTTGGGAGGCCCCTTCTAGAAAGAGAAGGTTTCTTTGGGGTAAACCTGTGAACACTTGAGACCTGTAGAGGCTCTTTCCTCTCCCCCTTGAGGAAATGTCATTAGCAAATCTCAGCCACTCTTTTTCAGCACCTGTGAGTGCTGCCCCACATAGCCTTTGTAAGCACCTTTCAATAGAGGTAGGACTTGGCCTTCAATGCTTTTTTGGAAGCTTTGGCACATTTCTTTGGAGCTCTGATCTTTTCAATATCTTGATAAATTTCTGTCACATTAAAAATGGATCTGTACTTTGAAGGGCAATTGTTGTTCACCATTTTCTTTGTTTTAGGAGGGAATGGAAAATCCCCAATGGAATAATAAGAGGGATACACACTCTCTAATGGGTATTTGTTTCCATTCATCTCACAAATACTTTATCGGTCACCTAACACGTGCTAGGGAGGAGGTGGCCAAAATGAAACAAAGTCCCTGACTCAAGAAGAACCCCATCTGGTCAGTCATGGGGAGACATAGCCTAGCTTCCTTGGGGATAAGAAGCAGGATGACCTGGGACGCTCCCCAGGCAAACCTGTCTCTAGAGAAGGGAAGAAATAGTGAACGTGAACGGGAGAGCTGACAGCAGCAGAGGTCCCTTCCAGGTGGGGACTGTGCTTTACCCCAGGACTGCATCTACCTTCAGCCTTGTGGACTCCCCTTGGTGGATCTCTATACAGCCTCCGTCATCCTCCATTTAAAATAAGGAGTCTATTTAATACTTCATGCTGGAATCCCCAAATTATTCCAACATACATAAAAATCTTTGAAGTCCCTAGGAAGAGATTGTATACAGCCGCAATTTTAATAGAAAAGGGGGCTAATATATATACAGTATTTTGGTTTTGTATAAAAATAAGTCAAAGATTGTCCAACAGTAAAGGTAGCTTTTTTATTCTGTACTACACAGTGTTGAGTTCAGAAAAAAAAATCACAACTAAGGTATGGACCAGTTATGACAGGTGACCTGCCAGGGCACACTTCTCAGTCCTCCTTAAATACCATCTTGCTAGGCTGGTACATATCAGGATCTTTTTGACTCAGCAGATGAAAGGCCTGTTGGGTGAATTCATGAACCAGTTGGTCTAGGGAGTTGCTTTTAGGTGCCATAAGGTGAGAATTATTTCTTTTCCTTTTTTCTTTTCCTCTCTACACAGGTGAATTTTAAGAAGGACACCACTTCCAAGGCAATTCATAGTATATTTAAGAATGCTATACAGCTGTTGCAGGAAAAGGACTTGTTTTCCAGAAAGATGATGGTTTCGATAACCTATACTATGTAAGACACTTGCAATTTAACTTTTTTCCTTCATGGCTTCAATTACAAATATATTTATTACTTATAAATAAGCTATTTGTTCTTAAAAATTATTAAGGAGGTACATAAAATCAGAACTGAAAGTTGGCCCCTATCCTTCCCCAAGGTATCTCTTTTAATAATACTGTTGACCCATGAACAACACAAGTTTGAATTGCACAGGTCCACTTACATGCAGACTAAACACAGACGGAAAGTATAGTATTTGCAGATGTGATACCCCGTATGAGGAGAGCTAACCTTTTGTACGTGTAGGTTCCACAAAGCCAGCTTCAGGACTTGAGTATGTGGATTTTGGTACACATGAGAGTCCTGGAACTGATCCACCGAGTATACCGAGAGACAACTGTATATCCATCTAGACATTTATCTGTACATGTACAAATCCATACATACACAAATATGCTCCAGTGGCTTTTTAGTTGTTTCAAATCTCTGGCTTGTGCAAGAAACTTTTTTTGTTTTATAAAAAATGTGATCATCTTCTAAAGCAGCATTTCTTGATGTCAGCACTCTCTGTGCTAGGTGATTGATTGTTGTGGGAGCTGTCCTGTGCATTGCGGGATAGTTAGCAGCATCCCTGACCTTCACCTACTAGATACCAATAGCAGCACCCCAACTGTGACAACCAAAAATGCCCCTGGACATTGCCGGATGTTTCCTGGGAGCGTTGAGACTTGCTACTAGAAATCATGCTCTGCAGTTTTTTGGTACCACAATAACACATCACAGGCACCTTTCCATATTAGTAGTTTTTAATCTACCTCATTCTTTTTAACATCCTCAGGGTATTCCATACTGTGGGTACCTGCGGTGTATTTTTTAGCCATTCCTTTTTGATGGATACTTAGGGTATTTCTAACTTTTGCTGTCACAAATAGTGTTGCTGTGGCCATTTTTGCACAGCTGTGTTTGTGAACTCATGTCAATATTTCTGTAAGATTGACTCTTTTTTTTTTTTTTGAGACATAGTCTCGCTCTGTTGCCAGGCACCAGGCTGGAGTGCAGTGGCATGATCTCGGCTCACTGCAACCTCCGCCTCCCAGGTTCAAGCAATTCTCCTGCCTCAGCCTCCCAAGTAGCTGGGAATACAGGTGCGTGCCACCACGCCCAGCTAATTTTTATATTTTTTAGTAGAGGTTTCACCATGTTGGCCAGGATGGGCTCGATCTTCTGACCTCATGATCTGCCCATCTCGGCCTCCCAAAGTGCTAGGATTAAGACTGATTCTTAAAAAGGAGCTCCTGGAGCAGATGACATGGCCATTTCAGCTTTTGTCGACACAGTGTGATGGGCCTGCCTGAAGGCTGTACCAGTTGACTCCCAGCAGAAGTACAGGAGCTTGTTTGCCTCACTCTTTCCAAGTTAAAAGTTCGCCTCTTGCTGCATACCTTTAATATTGGAGGAGCTAAGCTGGAAATGGGCCTTCTCAGGACCACTGGCATCAGTGGATATGGACTCAGTTATGTGCAGTTCTCCCAGAGACTGATCAAATTCTGCAGTATCCCAGAAGTCTCACTTGTTTACAAGGCAAGATTCCTGAGGGGGAGGCTTTTCTTAATAGGACATTTCTTGATACTGACTTACTCTAGTGACTCCCCCACTTTAGAGAGGTTTTAGAAATTACAATACCATTTAACTAACTTTTGAAACAGGTATCCCCATCTATATAAGGGTGAGTGTCATCTACACTATCGCAGGATGGGAGTCCTGGCATGGGAAGGCTGGGTGGAGTTGGTTGCTTCCTGGAAGCTGGAGAAGCTCATGGGGGGCAGCTCACCTTGAGCCCCACTCTGGGACACACATTTCCTCCCAGGCCTTTAGAGCACAGCCCTTCCTGGGGAGTGGCAGTCGAGGGCAGGCGTGGCGGGGCTGAGCACTTCCTCCTGTGAATCATTGTCATCAAGCACAAATAGATCTGTTGTCGCCATCTCTGACTTCACCCCTCTGTTGCTTTGTAGTTGCCTTTCTCCTAAAGCCCTGCCTTAGGGAAATGGTGATAATAAAGTCAACATTTCTGTTTGTCTAGTGCTTTCCTGCGTTCAGCAGCTCTCACACATGACCTTGTTTAATCTTTGTCATAACCTTGTGAGCTGAGAGAAGGCAGGTGTTCTCAGGATGCCCCCTCCTGTAAGGCAGGTCAGACAAGCATTCCTGGGCTGTCTTTAAGGAGGAAACTTACAGCTGTTTGTTTGCATGCTTACCTTCTTTCTTCCTTTCTTCTTCTTTTTCTCTTTCTTTCTTATTCTTTCTCTTTCTCTTTTTTATTATTAGATTCACTATGGAACATGTAGGTGAAACCTGTTGTGTGCTGCTTCCCTCTTATCTGAGCTGGTTGAAAAAGACTAAGTTGGCCAGGCACGGTGGCTCACACTGTAATCCCAGGACTATGGGAGGCTGAGGCAGATGAATCACTTGAGGTTAGGAGTTCGAGACCAGCTGGCCAACATGGTGAAACCTCATCTCTACTAAAAATACAAAAATTAGCTGGACGTGGTAGCAGGTGCCTGTAATCCCAGCTGCTTGGGAGGCTGAGGCAGAAAATCACTTGAACCTGGGAGGCGGAGGTTACAGTGAGCCACGATTGCTCCACCGCACTCCAGCCTGGGCAACAGAGTGAGACTCCATCTCAAAAACAAGAAGAAGACTAGGTTGTGTCTGCCTTTGAGAGCAGAAAGTGTTTCAGTGATAGGCTGGCTTTACTCTCATGCTAGCTTGTCCTTGCAGGGGTTTTTGTTTGTTTGTTTGTTTTTCTTGTCTTGTCTTTCTCCTTGTGGTTGGGAGAAGCAAGAAAACTGATGTAACACAAGATAGGTGTCAGGGCCCAGAAGAAGGAGTCATGGTGGAGATCGGAGACCCTGATCACTTGTACCTCGCTCAAAAATATAACAACCAATAAGAGAAATGTGTTATGAGCATTGAACAAGAATGTTAGTTGCTCCTTTAAAGTATGTAATTCCAGCTTTTTTTTTTTTAACCTCATTGCCCCAATGAACCAGCTTCCAAGGACATGTCCTTTAGGCAGAACTGGTTTGACACTGGGCCAGGTATGGAAAACCACATTATTGGTGTAGGGAAGATGATTGTTATGAAATCTTTAGAAACTATCCTGAATACTCATTTGGGAGTCTGGATGACACAACTGCTATGTTACCTAAGAACACTGTCTCTCAACTATTTTTCCTATTTAGGTAACCAGAGAAGACAAAGACCTGCACAAAAAGATCCACCGGATCATTCAAGAGGACTGCCAGAAACCAAATCGTAAGTGGTGTAATGTACAAGTGATGCCCTGGTGCCCTGTCTGTCTCCCAGGGAGCACTGGATGGAGAATCAGGAGACCTGGGACTTTTCCCAGTATTGCCTTGGAAAGGCGATAGTCAAGGCCCTGCCCTCTCTGAGCCTCCATCTCCTCTCTAAAGGAGTGTTAGGCTAGCACAGTTGTGACCTTGGCTGTACATAAGATTCAACCTTGGAGCTCTCTAAACATTCGAGCCCAGATTCTACCCTGGGGATTCTTTTTCTATAGAAGATGAGGTGGGGGGCTAGACAGGGAATTCTGATACAGTGAGGTAAGGTCACCACACTAGGACGTTTTGATGTCATTCTGCTTCTCATGTTCTCTCTGATTTGTGTTATTTCTTATTTCATGCTTGCCCCTTTTCTTTGAACACAAACCTGACATTTCCCTCTATTCTAACATCAAAGCCTTTCAGCGTTGGAAGGAATGGTTCTAGACATGACAGTTTATGAACGGTATAATTCAGGCATCTTGGAAACTGATAATTTGCAAAAGAAATGGTTTAGAAAATAGTTTCAGTGGAGTTAGTTCAGCCCCTAGTGGTTAGACACTGAAACTGTAACTAGTCTAACAACAAACAACACCATTTCCACACTAGTTAGAAAGAGAAAAAAAGCATTAGTCCCATCTTTAAATCCTATGTAAACTGATCGGTCTTAAAGGTGACTTTTGAAAGTCTAGCTTTTGCAAGCACATTCTATAATAAGAAGTGTCGGAAAGGTTTGTTAATGACCTCAGGCCCCCGATCTGCCAGTGAACTCCACCTCCGGTCCTTCAGCCCATACATCCCTGGGGCCCAGACCTGCGCCAGGTTGAGTGAGTGGGTGAAGCTGGACCAGGTTTCCAGCCCTGGTGTTTATGGTATACAGCCCTAGTTAGCCTTTAAGAAGCCATGAGGTCAGATCCCAGAGTGGTGTGACAGCAGCTCTTAAAATAAACTCAAAGCAATATATTATTTCAATGCAAGTGAATGGACTTTGTTCACTTCATTCAAAACAATAAGAACAAGTATCCTTTAGTTGAGAGAAAAGCCCATCTGTCCACAATTGAAGGAGCTTTTGAGAGCAGTGCAGTGTGGGATTCCTCAGCCAGGAAGGGATGAGAAGATGCTCCCAAGATAACATCCCTGCAGTCACTCTAGTCTCGGCCTCCTGGCCAGAGTCTTTATTTCCATCTGCATTAGGAATAGAACGGATTGAAGCCTAGGGCTAGTAAAGCCCGTGAAAGGAATTTACATTTCATTTGGACTTGGCTACCTGAGGTGTCCTGAAAGTGCCAGATTCAACATCTACCCACAGTCTAGCTCATCAAGTGGCTAGGTTCTGGCCACTCAGTCTGTGAATGGGGGCCTCTAAAAGCCGCTAGCCAATGCCCTGGCACTACTACACTCCCAGGAGCTGAATTCTGGAGCCTGAGTTACTGAGAATGCTGATAAAAGATGTCACAGGGACTGTGTTGGAACCTGCTGACCGCCCCGCTTCATAATTTCATAACATAGCAATTCAGAACAGTGATGTATGCCCCTCATAAAAAGCCAAGCAGTGCAAAAATACACACCCAAAAGCCAGACCTCCTCTCAGCACTGAGCCCCAGCTTCTGTGTTCCCCCTCTCCAAAGGCAGTGGTTATTAGTTACTTGCATATCCTGTTGGATATGTGTTTTTATCAAGGATAAACTGTACAGATATGTACTTACAAACGTATCTATATAGTTTATCCTTGATGAGAACACAAGTGAAGTTTAACCTACATTATACATTGTCCCACCGGGCGCTGTGGCTCACGCCTGTAATCCCAGCTCTTAGGGAGGCAGAGGCGGGAGGATAGCTTGAGCCCAGGAGTTCAAGACCTGCCTGGGCAATATAGCGAGATCCTGTTCTCTACAAAAAGGGAAAAAACAAAAAGACCAAAAAAAAAAGTATACATATATACATTGTACCACACCTTGTATTTTAGATCTAACATTGCCTTCTAGAGCTCCTTTGGCAACAGTACACATAAAAGTGTCTCTGTCATTTCATTAGCTGGACAGGATGCATAGGTAACTATCTGACCCTCCATCTAACCATTCCTACTGGGCCTTTAGTTCCTTTCTAACCTTTCCTACAGAACATAGCCTGGAGTTTTTCCTTGTCAGAACGATTGGTAGAAGGACTTGAAGTATTTCATCATTTATGAGTTCTTGCAAAGGCTAACCCATCAATAATGGAAGGACTGTGGACATCAAGCTGTCGTAGGTCCCTGAAGGATTGACACTTGTTTTCTGAAGATGGGCAGTGTGGCGACATTGTGAGGAGCTGGGTTCTGGAGCCACTTTGCCTGGGTGTGAATTCTGGCTCTGCCACTCGGTAGCTGTCTAACGTTGGGGGAAGTGCCTTGGGTTCTTTAAATGCAAAATGGGGAAAATAATGTACCTACATGATGGGTTTTTATGAAAAGCAAATGAATTGGCATTTAGAAAGTTAGAATAGTACTCAGTGCATAATTATGATACAAAAAGTGTTAAAAATGAAGTTCTCTTTCCTAATAGCACAAGTGATAGCCCCTGATTCTCTAGCCTGGAGGCCTGAAGGCTCACCCTCTGCTTGGTTTAATATTGATCTGGAAGGAAACAGTTTCAGATAGAATCTGCGTTTGGATTTTGCTCTAATATTGTTGGAGTAAAGTTAACAAAATCTGGATTTTGGCCTTCAGTATGGGTACGACAATGGCAAATAATCCAAAAAAAAGCTCTACATTGACCGTGTTTTTTTACCTCTTTTTATTCTGAAAATGTTCCAATTTATCAAAAATATTAAAAGACTGGTACAATAAACACCAATATACCCCTCACCTAGATTGACTAAAAACTTCAGTTTGTATTTGCTAAGCATAGGGACATTCTTCTATTTGATCAGCAAATCATTTCACACCTAAGAAAATTAACATTTGGGCTGGGCTCGGTGGCTCACGCCTATAATCCCAGCACTTTGGGAGGCCAAGGCGGACAGATCACGAGGTCAGGAGTTTGAGACCAGCCTAGCTAACATGGTGAAACCCTGTCTCTACTAACAATACCAAAATTAGCCGGGCGTGGTGGGGGCACCTGTAATCCCAGCTACTTGGGAGGCTGAGGCAGGAGAATCACTTGAACCTGGGAGGCGTAGGTTACAGTGAGCCGAGACCACGCCATTGCGCTCCAGCCTGGGTGATAGAGCGAGACTCTGTCTCAAGAAAAAAAAAAAAAGAAAATTAACATTTGATGAGTTCCAAAATGGCAGCCTTTCACTAAATGTTACTTTATACCGTTAGCTTTTCAAAAAACTCCCATGTATTTAGCTCAGATTCATTTTTTACTATCCTAGAGCTGAAGAGAGCTGCTTTTAGTAGAAAGTGAATACCAAATAACACTACTTATACTGGAGGAATTCTTTTTTTAACTTACAACAAAGTTTTTAAAAAGACTTAAAGAGGTTTAACCTTTTGTAGTTATATCTGAAATGTGTCTTTATGTCATTTGGGTCTCTAGAGCATCAGCATTTTCGGTTTCTGGTGGAGGGTATGATGGGGTAGAGTATGAATGAGGCTACATGCAAAAGTTCTTGGGGAAAAATAAGGGGCAGTTATCACCGCTCATGGAGATGCATCATGAGATAACTATGTCTGCCAGGCAAACACTTTTCAGAAAAATCTGCTTTCGCTTGTGGGTTTGTTCCAGAAGAGTCGAATCATGTCATTGTACTAACACTGGGGAGCTCCTTGCTGGCTTTTCCTACTTTTACTGTTTTCTAATAGTTTCTCACTTAGAGAAGAATCTAAGGCCAGGCACAGTGGCTTACTCCCATAATCCCAGTGCTTGGGAGGATTGCTTAGGCCAGGAGTTCGAGACCAGCCTGAGCAACATAGCAAGACCTTGTCTCTACAAAAAATAAAAATTAAAAATAGGAGTCTAAGAGTCTAAGTGCATGTTACCCATATGACTGGAAGGTCACTTTTGAACAGCCTCACCAGATAACCCTCAGCAGAACAGCCTTTCTGAATAAATAGTTGAAGGCCTCTGAGACAGTCATCATCACTGCTTCGGGCCCCACGAATGCCTGTAAGTCATCTCGATCCCCTGAGTCCTAGCAACCAGGCCTCACAGAATCTAAAAGCTGAGCAGCACTAAATTCCCTGTGCTCCTCCCTGCCGTGTGCAGGTCTGTGTGGTTGGAGCCCTTCACCCTCCGCCATCAGACCTGTCCTGCCGTCACTGGCTGGTCAGCTCTTCCTCCTTGGGAGTCTTTTCTTCTTGGGAAGGGCTGAAGCTTCTCTAGAGCAGGAACTAAGTTATGTTCATCTTCTTGGCTTATGGATATGATGAACCAAATCATAGTGGTTCCCTCGGTCTCTCATCCACATAGCCACCCTGAGAAGGAGGTGGTTTTGTTCCAGGAGCCACTTTGCCCTGGTTGTAGAGCCAGCTTGAATTCAGGTGTCCACTGGCAGCTCTTGGTCTGCCAAGCTCTACTTGCTCCTCCTTGCTCAGCACTGCGCACATAGTAGGTGTTCAGGAAGTCTGTGGAGTGAATGTTGAAGAAACAGCCTGGAAGTGTGGACCCCAGCGTTCCCAGTCGGGAGAAATAATGAGCGGACACAGCCACTAGAGGTCGGAATTGAGCAAATCTTTGTTAGCCCAGGAGCTGTCTCTGAGCCTTAGGACTGGAAAGGCCTTGGAAGTGGTTTTCACCACAGCTGAGAACACTAAGGCCTAGGGATGACTTGCTCAAAGCCCCAAAGCACACCAAACCTTGAACCATGCTTTGCCTTACACCACAATACCTCCTCGGGCACCTTACTGAAGCCTAAAGCATTTTTCACCTGAAAACAGCATTCAGTGACTGTGTGGAGAAGCTTTTGTGTGTCAGGTACTAGGTATACGGCAGAGAGATAGCACGCCTGGCCCTACAGTGGAGCTTTACCTGTGACAGCTGGGGAGGGTTTGCTTTGTTAAGCTACAGAGTGTGGATTATAGTGTTCAATGTGGCACTATTAGGCTCATTGATAACTACTTGTGGCAGTAGTAAGCAGTTTCAGAGGTGAATACATAGTGAGGAGTAGGGCGTCATTGCTGTTTCATTGTCGTGCCTCTCTGGGCCTGAAAATTAGAAGGACTTGCATTCTTCAGATAAAAGTTCTTTTATTTTCTCATTACCAACGTTCTAAGTCATTGATTTCAACTAGGAAAGAGGTTACTAACTCTGAATTTGTATTGTATACCAGATGATCCTAGTATTGGGCAGAGGGTAAAGAGGTTGCTGGGAATACAGCAATCACAGATAAGACTTTTGGAAGCCAGGAAGAGAGGAATGAGAACAGGCCAAAGGTAGGAATCCCTTCTCACCTCGCAGCCCCATCAAATCAGGCCTTAGGGGAAAGCATACAGAGGCTGCAGCAAACCAGCTCTGCTGTGAGTCTCAAGAGGGCTCCCTGTGGGAAGCTAGAGGTTTGGCACTGAGTAGGTTACACTTATACCTGTAATTACCCCAGAGAAAAAAGCTTATAAGCACTAAAAATCCACTGGGTTATGGGTCAAAAAGTCTTTGATTGAGAATCCTTGAAGGTTGAAGTTCAGGGTCCTGAGCAGTGGCTTGATATCTCCATGGTGACATCAGGGGCCTGAGAACAGGTGTTTCTGTTTTGTGTCTGTGATCATGTAGATCATGCATCTCAGACTTGACGGTGCATCAGGATCATCTGGGGATCTGGTCAGACTGCAGGTGCCAAGTCAGGAGGTGTGGAGAGGACGGGGAGGGCCTGACAGTTGTGTCCACGCTCAGCTACCTGCCTCTTTCCTGCAGACGTGGAGAGGGCTGTCACTTCCTGCACATCTTGGCCTGCGCTCGCCTGAGCGTCCGCCCAGGCCTGAGTGAGGCCGTGCTGCAGCAAGTTCTGGAGCTCCTGGAGGACCAGAGTGACATTGTCAGCACAATGGAGCAATACTACACGGCGTTCTGAGCAGAGACACGCAGACCAGCCAGGCAGGACAAAGACAAGGTGGCGTTCACCCGCAGGGTCTGACTTTCAACATGATGCAGGGGCTTATCTGTCTGGAGCCAGTTACCTCATAATCAACTATCAGATACGCTTATTTGGGGAATGGGATTTGGCATAAATGTTGTTGGCTGCCTTCTATCTACTGTGTCCTTGGGGTATGATGACTTTGATCTCAGCCATGACACATAAGAAAACCCTCCCTGTTGACCCCCCGACTGGACTGCGCGTTGTTCACAGAGCAGAATGGGGAGGAAACAGTGTTGGCAGCTTAACTGGTGTGTGTGGTTGGAGTCTCTACCACGGCAGAAGGATACCACAGGGTGATGAACATTCAGGAACTGAAGGGCATGTGGCCTGATCACACAGTTCTAAGCTTTTCAAAACTTCAGGTTATCAGAGACCTTCCTTTGAGCCTCTCTTAATGGCTAAGACCCAGTTTAGGGGAGTACTTCTCCCTGGATGAGTGTCACTTGCTTACAGTTTCTGTGGCTTAAGCACCAGCAGTAGGGTTGAGACCTGGGTTGATGCTATTTGCAGACCTGCCCAGAGATGGGAATAAATAGGGATCCAAGGCATGACTATGTGTTTGTCATTTTCCTTCTATTTCCTTGGGAATTGAAAGGTGTCCCAGTCCATTTCCCTGCACTGTATTATAGAGGTGCATGACAAATACATTGTCCCTCGATGCCCCTGAAGATCACGGAGGCAGTCAGCCAATTGCCTGGCAGGCAGTAGATGTTATTTTCAGGGTTGCCGCTGAGTGTGCAGGATGTGCTGACACCATCAGACAAAGACTCGGTTTGTGCCCAGACAGGTGATGGAGTCATGCTTTTGCTCAGAATGACAAGGTAAAGGAAAAACATCTGAGGTATGTTGTAGGCCTGTTCTGACAGCAAACTGACAAATCCAGCCAGCAAAAATAAAGTGTGGAGAAAGATTTGAAGTTAATTACAGTCATTTCACGGAAGGCGCTGCCTTCATCTGCCGCATTTGCTCTTGATGTAATAAACTCTTTGTGGCTCAGCCGGAGGTCCTGCAGGCCTGGAGAGTTGCTTCTCTCACTGTGGAAACAGGACAGTCTTTATACGCAGAAGTCTGCTGCAGCTCGATATGTCAGGCTGAGAGCTAGGATCAGTAGATTGCCTTCTGTCATAGACTTTCTAATGACACAAAGCTTTGCTGATTTCTAACAGTGATTATGTAGTGGCTGCCTTGTGTCTGCCCTGTGTCTTCCCTGTGTGCAGAAAGGTCCCCAGAGTAGAATCTGCCTGGGATGATGTCCTGGGCAGTTCTTCCTTGAGGTCAGCAGCTGTTCCACGTGGAATACGTCTTTGATTAGTGGGGCTCCCCAGGAAGGAGTCCAGAATCAGAAGGTAGTAAGGACATATGCTTGCATACAGCAACTCTGCTCTAGGAGATGACCACGCAAGTGTGAAAGGATGCTTGCACAAGATGCTCACTGCTGTGTAATTTAGAATTCTGTATTGGGGAAAATGGTAACCTATAGGGAAAAAGTTATTTATGGTTCATAGGTGCAATGAAATACTATGCAGCCATGAAAAAAGGTGTTGGAAGCAGGCAGACACTGTTGCCATGACACTGTTCCCAGTAGACTTAGTGGGAAGTAAACAGAGTTATAGATCTGTTTCTGTAGTATAACACAATTATCCATAGCTCCCTGTGTGTATGTATGTATCTGCAGAGAGAGAGGGTATGTTTCTGCATGGAGGTCTTTATAAATGTAGCACATGTATACACATACATACAGTCGACCACTGCCTTCTCTTGGAAGGGAGTACTTTCCAAATTTGGCCTTCAGGACACTGAGCTCTCTGGTTGCTCCTTCTCAGCCTCCTTTGCTCAGTGCTCTGCCTCCCTGAGGGCTCAGTCCCAGGCCTCTTTTCTGTCTGGCTTGCTTCCTGGGGTGTCTCCAGCAGCCACATGGATTATACCACCTATATGCTGTCCACCTCCACAATTTAAACCCAGAATGGGCCTCTTCCCTGAACTGCAGACCCCTACATCCAGCTTACTACTGACATCTCCACTTAGGTCTCTAATGGACATCACAAACTTCATAGGCCCAAAGCCAGGCTCCCATTTCCTCCTGACCCCAGACTTGCTACAGGAGGCAGCCAAATGCCTAGGCAGAGAGGGGCGGGTCCCAAGTGAAACCCCACCTTCAAGCCAAGAACAGCCTGAAGGCTGAAAAACAGGACTGTTGGTCCTGGATGAAACCTGTGACCCAGAGAGAGAACTTCTGTTCCTGTTTGCCCACCCTTTCCCAGTTGATTCTTTCTGAATAATGCCTTTTCACCAGTCGAATGTTGCCTTTTCCAATACTACGTAGGGCCTGCCCCCTCCACTCCCTACACATTCTGAGCCCATAAAAAGAACCGACTCAGCCATATTCCCCACCTTCGGGGGTAGGGGGACTACCCCCCACATCCCCCTCTCTGCTGAAAGCTATTTCATCAGTCAGTAAAACTCCCCCATCTTGCTCACTCTTCCACTGTCAGCACATTCTCATTCTTCTTGGGCACTGGACAAGAACTCAGCGGGTGTGTAAGCCAGACTTGGCCTGGGCAGGCGAAGTGGGCAGGCCGTCTCCTGCAGCAGGTAGCATGGTCAGGCAGGGCGTCACCAGCCAGAGGTCCCTGGCTTGCAAAGTGACCGAGAAAAAAATCCTGCATCACTCCTTTGGAAAATTTCCCTGATTCAGGAAGAGGCAGCTCCATCATCCAGTTGCTCAAACCAAACCCATTGGCTTCTTTCTTTCTATCACACCTCATATCCAATCTGTCTGCAAGTCATTTTGGCTCTGCCTTCAAAATATCTCCAGAATCTCTAACTGCTTCCCCCTCCTCTCCGACCTCCTGACAGTCCCCCCTGCTTCTGCCCTGGTCCCTCTTGGGCTGTTCACAGCACAGCAGCCGCCCTCACCCTGTTATGCTCCCAATCTCCCATGGCCTTTGGTCTCAACCCAGGTAGGAGCCTGAGGCTGCACAGGGGTCAGCATGGCTCCGCTTGCCCTGCCCTCCTGCTCACCCTGCCCTCCTGCCCTCCCAGCCCAGCCACACAGGCCTTGCTGCACACATACCTCGGCACATTCCTGCCTTAGGGCTGGCGCTCCCACGGTTTCCTCTTCACGGGAACCATGTGAAGTGCCTCCCTCTGCCCTCTTTCCAGTCTTTACTTGAGTGTCGCCTTCTCAGCAAGGCCTGCCCTCATTCATCTTTGGCTGTTTGCAACCCACATCCTGTCCCCTCTTCCAGAACTCCCTTTCCTACTTGATTTTTCTTCACAGTACTTGATACCGCCTAACACACTCCATGGTTTCTTACTTGCCCTGTTTATTATTTTTCCCCCCAATAGACAGAATGCTCCATGAGGGCAGAATTCTGTTTTGTTTCCTTCCATATCCCCAGCACCTATAACAGTGCCTGACACGTCGTCTAAGCAATACAACCAATAAGTGTGTGTCTGGCTGCCTTCCAGGTGCCAGTGTCTGCCTCTTCCTGGTGGGTAGGGGAATGCTTTCTCGCATGTCTTAGTAGGCTGTGCAGGCTGGAAGTGCTCAGAAGTCACACCCCCAGAGAGCAGCCTCAGCAACAGCACCTTGGGTATAAATGCCCCAGCTCCCTCACCCTCAGGTAAGCATTGCCGAGGCACATGTTCCACACTCTTTTCCAGAGTTCCTCCACAGGACTGAGCACCATCCGTCCACCCACAGGAACAGCTAACCTGATAACCACCAGCCTCACCCTCCCTGCCTTACTTCCCTGCTCCCCCATTACTACTTGCTGTACCTCCCAAGTGCATTTCTTGCTTTCCAATCTCTGTCTTAGGATTGGCTCTTAGATGAACACAAACTAACACCATCTTCACAAATACATTTGGGAAATGCTGGATGAATAATTATACATATCAGACAGATTACTAGAAATGCTCACCAAAGCAATATACTTGTTACCTCTACAGGGTGAGATCTCAGGTGCTTTTTACCTCACATAGCTATCCTTTGGCATTTTCATAATTAGCAAATGCTTACTCTTCCACTGTCAGCACATTCTCATTCTTCTTGGGCTCTGGACAAGACTCAACCAGTGTGTAAGCCAGACTCTGTCTAGGTGATCTCAAACTCCTGACTCCTTGTATAATTTCTTCAAAAATTATAAAGCTGTTTCCCCACTCCCCACCCCACACTCATGTAACCTGAAACGTGAGTAAACCAAGAACGAGTTAGGCCTCTTTCTTCTACAGCAACATCAGAACTCTGAGAACGTGATGGAAACTCTTAGAAAACTCTCTGGAGCTAACCACAGTTGGGTCACTGCTCATTTACTGAAGACCAACCAGAGGGTTCCCCTGAAAAGGAGGGAAACTGAGCAAACATTCTCCAGTTCTCTTGGCGTGCACATGTTTTGGGAGGTATGAACCCCACATGTAGCTTGTGTAGGCAAGAAGACAAATAGTGCTACTGTCTGGTCAAGGATTTGTTTGAAGAGCCATGATTATTCCCATATGGTAAGCTACCAGAGCTCCCCCATCCCCGTAAGACACTTCTTTCTCATAATATTCTCCTCTGATGGTGTGCCAGGATGCTGGCCAAGAGAAGCCAAGTGGAAAGAAGGCTGTTTAGTGACAAGGAACCCAAGACTTGGTGCCAAGGACTGAAACCAAGTAAACTTGTAATTTTCCATGGTGGAAACATCTACACTTTCTCATTAGTGGCCTCTACAGCAATTGCCCCAAAGAAGTGTCTCATTGTTTTCTTAATACATTTATGTGAAGCACACAGGCAAACTCAGAAAGACTGTGATAAGGCTCGCTGGAGACACGTGTCCAGGTGCTAGGGGAAAAGCAGGACCGTCCTGTAGGGAGGTGGTGTCTGTGGACAAAGAACTCCGCAGTGCTTGTTATTTGTGTGATTTCCACTGGTGGAGGCTCTAAATGCAAGCCCAAACTCCCACATAAGTGAGTTTTCATTGTAATCCAGATTTTTTTTTTTTAAATCAGCCTACTCCGATTGAACTTTCACTATCTATTATCTATTAACTCTACTGTATTTATTAAATAAACCTAAATAGGTAAGTCACAGTACAGCAAAAGGTTCTGTGTTCCCCAGCATTCTAAGTCAAACTCCAAATTCCTGAAGAGGCTCTGGTCCTTTCCTGTATGTTAAACTTAATGGTAGGTTTTCATTTTGGAACATAAAGAGAGGGATTTTGAAGACCATGGCATAGCCCTGGGGTTTCTGGATAGAGATAGTAAAGTGGTGTTTCCATTCAGACTGATTTGAGAAACGTCAGTGTGAATTAGTGAAAAATCTGGGTTTGAAATAGTGCTGTTTTATTACTTCAGGTCTACCCAATGGTCTTTTTTAAACTTGAATTACCATGAAGGAACAGGTTTCTGCTCTTACGGAATTTGCTTTAATAAGAATTAATTGTGTATCAGTTATTAGTATCATTTAATTATGTATTTATCATTTAATTATATATTTATCATTTAATATTTGAACACGAGAATTGAAAACATGTCCACACAAACACTTGTAAACAAATGTTCACAGCAGCATTATTCTTAATAACCCTAAAGTAGAAACAACTCAAATGTCCCTGAGCCAATGAATAGATAAACAAAAAGTGGGCTATCCGTACAATGCAATACTATTCAATGAGGTATTGATACACGCTAAAGCATGGTGAACCTTGAAGAAGTTACACTAAGTGCAAGAAGCTAGACACAAAAGGCCACATATTGTATGATTCCATTTATATGAAATGTCCAGAAAATAGGCATAACCGCAGAGAAGCAGATGAGGCCAGGTGTGGTAATCTTAGCACTTTGGAAGGCTGAGGTGGGCAGATCACCTGAGGTCAGGAGTGCAGGAGCAACCTGGCCATAGTGAGACCTCGTAGATGAGTGTTGCCAGGCATGGGGAAGGTGGGGATTGGGTGGTACAGGGCTCCTTTTGGGGTTAATGGACATGTTCTGGAATTAGTGGTGATGTGTGCAAAACTCTGTGAAAAGACTCAGAACCACTGAGCTATGGGCTAGGTTAGGATTCCTCACATCATGGTGGCTGGGTTTCCAGGGCAGGCATTCCAAGAGCTAGCAGGAGCCACATGGCCATTTTTGTGTAGCCCCAGAAGCCATAGTGTCACTTCCATGGCCTTCTAATTGTTGGGGCTGTCACAAAGTCCCATGCAGTTTCGAGAGGAAAGGAATAAACTCCACCTCTTGATGGAGGTTCTAGAAGGTCCACAAGGTTCTAGAAGGTCCGGGAATATTACCCTGGCCACGTTGGAAAATACAGTCTCTCACAGACATCTTTCAGCTTTCATATAAATACAGCATCACTCTTTAAAGAACTATTCTTAAAAATACCAAAAAAGTACAAAGAAGGGAGAAGAATGGTCTACCACTTCCCAAGGACTGTGTATCTTTTTAAGACGATATGTATATTGTTAGGAAAATAACCATATTAACAATATTTTTGTGTATCCTTCCAGAAAAAAGTCAACATTTTATATGCATTTTGCATTTTTTATTAATACTATATTTTGGAAGTTTTTTTTTCTTTTCCACATTAGCATGCAAAATCAGCATCTTAAAATGGTGACATAATTTCATTGTATTGCTGTTCCATAATGTACTTAATCAGGCCCCTACTGAGAAACATTTAATTGGTTTCTGATTTGTGGCTTTTGCAAGCAATTCTGCAGGAAACATTTTTTTTTCTTGGTATACATTTAAAGTATGTTTGTATGGTAAATTTCTAGCAATGAAACTGCCAGGAAAAGAGGCATGAGCATTTAAAATTTTGCATAGGCACTCACAAATTACCCAGTAAAAAGACTGATTCATTGTACAGTCCTATCAATGATTTCTGCATCTCCTGTTCACCCGCGAGTTCACCTACACTTTGTATTACCAGTATTTTGAGTCCATGTCCGTCAGATAGGTGAAAATGATTTCTGGTTTCTGTTTGCATTTATGTGTCTTTAGTATGAGTAGTATTGAGCATCTGTTCATCATGGGAGGCTTTAGATAAAGTTCTACGCTGGACAGTAGCCATTGCTTCCAGCAAGGGCTACAGACAGCCAGGCATGTGTTCTAACAGTGGTATCTACTGCAGAAGCAGCGCAGAGTGCGGCTGCCGAAGTCCTAGTTAATAGACAGCTGGAATAAACATCCAGAAGAACCCAAAACTCAAAATTCCAAGCCTGCCACTCCAAGTGCTTTGTCACATGCCCACCCAAATATTAAAAATAATACTGTATTGCAACAACGATGGTTTTATTTATTTTTCTTTTTTCTATATCACAAGTCATCAAGCAAAGAAAGGGCAGCAATCTTTTTGAAACCAGCCACAGTATTATTGACTCAGATCTCTCATAGACCAGATGCCATTTAGCTCTGGTTCAGTGACTGTCCCCAGTCAGATTAATGTGAAAAACTAAGGATGTTTTTAAGAAAGTGCTAATTAAGTAGAAAAGGTAGTTTTAGTAATAGAAGTGGTCTCGTAGCAGCTGCCATTGACTCAGCATAGCTTAATTATCATAATAAGCTGATGCTTTCACTTTCATCATTTACTGGGTTTGGTACAGTTAATTGGGGCATTGGGCAACACCATTTTGATCATCTTCTTGGCTAGAAATTGCTCCCTTGGGGAGGAGTGCGTTTATTTTTTATTCTGGGGACAATCTGTGATTGGAGGAAATAAAGCAGGGTGAGGATAGAATATCCTTCAGTTCTTCAGCTCAACTTCAGAGCAAACAGCAGCGGTGTTGCGTGAGCTCTGGTGTGTGGCACAGGCATCTGTGACAAGGGCTGAATGGTACACTGTACTGAAATTTGTGAATGATTAATATAATTTAGGTGGCAGAATAATACATTGAGCTATTGGTATGGGTTTTGTTTTCCCATATTTTATTTCTTCTTTCTAAGCTGGAAGCCAGCCTTGCCTCAGGGAGGTTTGGCTTGGGGGCTGAATTCAGAAGTTATTTGTGCAGACAATCTGTTTTTTTTTTGTTTGTTTGTTTTCGTTTTTTTTGCAATGGAGTCTTGCTCTGTCACCCAGGCTGGAGTGCAATGGCGCAATCTCAACTCATTGCAACCTCTGCCTCCTGGATTCAAGTGATTCTCCTGCCTCAGCCTCTCTAATAGCTGGGATTGCAGGCGTGTGCCACCATACCCGACTAATTTTTGTATTTTTAGTAGAGACAGGGTTTCGCCATGTTGGCCAGGGTGGTCTCAAACTCCTGACCTCAGGCGATCTGCCTGCCTCAGCCTCCCAAAGTGCTGGGATTACAGGCGTGAGCCACCGCGCCCAGCCTGACAATCTGATTTATGCTTTCTGGAAGCCTGAAGCCTGGGCAGGGATTGGAGATTGGTGGCCTCCAGGCATCACAGATGGGAATGTGCTGCCTGTGACAGAGAGTCCTGTGGCAGGTGCCAGCGTGGCAGGACTTCTGAGGAGAGGTTTTTGTGATATCTCTCAGAAGATCAGAGCTTAGCCTAGGATTCTGCACTTCAGCAAGATTCCCTTGCCTCAGCTTGGAAAGGAGGTGGCCACAAGCCCTTCCTGGAAGATTCGCGTAGGCTGGAGCCCTGGGGGATTTCCACAGCGGCCTTGGCCTCAGAAGAAGCGTGGGCCTGTCCCTGTTTTCCAGGTACTCTAACCTCTTGGATTTTCACGTATCTCCAAGGAAGGGGAGAGCCTGCTCCCCTCCTGTTACCGCAAATCAAATTTTCATGCCAGCCGCAAGGGTGAGGGCTCCAAGGCTGAGGTAACTTGAAATAAAGAAAAAAAGGACTAGGACAAGTCTCACCCACCTGCGTTTTGGGAGTAAGGTTCATGCTGCACCACAATTAGAATAACATTCAAGGTGAACCTTACGGTCACGCTCCCCACCTGCTTCCTTGCCAGGACGCTCTCAAGTGAGGGAGAAGGGGACGGCATCACTGTACAGTTCCAGGGACATTGCCTGTGGCCCTCCCTTGGGAGTGTGCTGTGACAGGAACCACCTGTCCTGTGACACTGCAGACACAGGATTGGACATCGCTGCCTCCGAGGATGCGGGAGAGACATGTAAGGTCTTTTTACGATTCCTCAGTAGGGGCACCTCATCATGAATGAAAATGCCACCTTGTCCCCTCTGGTACCTGTTGCCAGAGGGGAAGAGCAACCTATGAACACAGGTCCTGTTCCTGCCAGGCTGTATGGGAGCAAGCAGAGGACTCAGCAGAGTGAGCAAATAGAATCTATTCTAGGAGATTCCAAAACAACCTGAGCAATGAGTCTTCTCCCAACATGAAGAAGCTTGAATGCCTTACTCATCGCAGCAGCCGGCCCAGCCCTGCCCTGCCCTGCCCAGCCCAGCACCTTGGGAAGAGTCAGCAGGCTCTGCCCGTGCCTGTGGTTTCAGTCCTGTCCCAGCTTGACTTGTACTGGTGGAGGGCGAGATGTGGAAGCTCCGCTCCTGGGAATGACAGCTGGTGTGGAGGTGCTGTTCTCAGCACTCTGCCGCGGCTTAGGCCGGCAGCATGAGCAAATGCCCTGTTATTGTGGGCCTAAGAACTGAGAACAGGAACTGTGATTCGCTATTTCTGCCCATTTGTTGTTGACCCAGGTAACTGGGAACTATGGGAGGCAGGCAGATTCTGGTTGTTTTCACAGGACTTGAGACTTAACCAGACAATGAACTCTCCTGTGTGCCTCTCGGGTGGCCACGCCACAGTTCACCCCGTAGTCTGTGGTAGACTCAGCATTAGGCACAGTGCTGGTGCTTAAGAAATGTTTCCATGGACAGGCAGTGTGCTTATTGAGTACCAACTGTGTGCAAGGCATTGTGCCAGGTACCAAAGAGGATGCCAGGACAAAGTTTCCTGTCTTCAGGGAACTGTCAGTCAAGTGGATCATAAGGCACATGCCTGTGTGATCTATAATCCAGGGGAACAAAAGTGTTTTGTTTGACCCTCAGGTTTTCAAAACTTTATACCAATATTTAAAAACTGGCTACAATCTGTATGGAAAAAAAGGCAGTGTGTGCATGTATATGTTTGTAGGGTGTGTGTGTGGAAGGCAGCACTGCAGAAGTACCTGGTCACAGTGATGACCTCTTCAGATAGGGAATTGGGGGACCAGAAATGGGTGAGAGACTTATTGCAATGTTTTATATATATATATATATATATATATATATATATATATATATATATATTTGAGACAGAGTTTCACTCTTTTTACCTAGGCTGGAGTGCAATGGTGCAATCTTGGCTTACTGCAACCTCCGCCTCCTGGGTTCAAGCAATTCTCCTGCCTCAGCCTCCCGAGTAGCTGGGATTACAGGCATGTGCCACCATGCCCGGCTAATTCTGTATTTTTAGTAGAGACAGGTTTTCTCCATGTTGGTCAGGCTGTTCTTGAACTCCCAACCTCAGGTGATCCGCCCGTCTTGGCCTCCCAAAGTGCTGGGATTACAGGTGTGAGCCACTGTGCCAGCCTTATAATTTTTTAATATGTAAAATGTAATAACTTTACAAATAAAGGATTGGGGAATTCACGTAGAAATCCAAGTATTTGGCTTTTCTTGACAATGCAGAAGCTCTAGCAGGACTGGGAACATTTAGTCTGGAAATGGATTGGGGGAGATCAGCATTAAAGGATTTTTCAGCTGAGACATCAGATTTGTATTTTAGAAAGTATTTCAGCAGCAGAGTGGAAGAGCACTGCTTGAAAGTGAAGTCAGGGGCAGGTAGACCAGAGAGACACGTCTGCTGCCATCATCCAGGGAGCGCTGGGGAGGGTTTGAAGTGGACAGTGGCAGGGAGACATTAGTGTCAGAGAACCAACAGGTAGGAAACCAATTTGAGGGGGAGTGGAAAAGACCAGGTGAACCGCTAGGTTCTGCAAGGCAAACCACAGTAAGGGCTATAGGATTTTTAAAATAAAGGGAGGGGAAAGGGGGCTCCGGAGATTTCTGGGGGTCTGAACTGGTGACAGCAGAAATGCTAAAGGAATACATCTCCTGAAATGTAGGGGGAAAACCTACATAGAAAATGGGCTCCTCTGCCCCTTTCCAGGCTCCAAGAGAAAATGGCCTCTGGAGAGTGCAACGTGGGAGAACTGGAATTTCAGACCAAAATTGAATGCATGTGGCTTAAAAGACAAAGAAGCACCAAGTGCAAAGTAGTCGAAATCATATTCCTTCAGGGAATGAATTTTCTCGGATCTGTGTGCATCCTTTATGGCTTTATTAGTCATCGGCAAAGCCCTTTTGGGGTTGCAAAACTGCCAGCAGGGTGCCGTTCCTGGAGGATTACCTTGAGCAGCAAGCCTCAAGCAGCAGGCAGGCGGGCAGGTGCATCAGCAGGGAGGCTGTCCTGGCAACACTGCTGCCAAGGGGACAGGCTGAGCCCTGCCCCTGAGGTTTGAGACCAGAGGAAAAGAACCAACCTGGAGATTCTGCGACTCTGTTTTCAGTTGCTTTGGCCATTTAGGGTCTTTGATGAAGGACAGAAACAGGTCCATTCCCTGAAGGCAGAAAGCAAGTTTTTACTGCCTCTGCACTTGACAATGTTTGGTTATATTTGCCACTTCAATCAGAGTTGAAAATATCTTCCTTTTTTTCTTTTTGAGACGTAGTCTTGCTGTGCGTTGCCCACGCTGGCTGGAGTGCAGTGGAGTGATCTCGGCTCACTGCAGCCTCCGAGTCCTGGCTCCTGGGTTCGAGTGTTTCTCCTGCCTCACTCTCCTGCGTAGCTAGGACTACAGGAGCGCACAACCATGCCCAGCTAGTTTCGTGGAGATGGGGTTTCACCATGTTGGCTAGGCTGGTCTCAAACTCGTGACCGCAGGTGATCCACCTGCCTCAGCCTCCCAAAGCACTGGGATTACAGACATGAGCCACCATGCCCAGCTGAAAATACCTTCCCTTTGAGACTTGGTGGCCAGCTATTGATTTGGTATTGGCGTGGCCTCAGACAATCCATGATGTAAGAAAGATATATAAAGTAAAATCAACCCAGTATTAATAATAATGAGTGAACAGTTATGCACCAATCACTTGGCAAATTTAAATCTACACATAAGCCCAAGTGGGCAGATACTATCATCATTCCTGTTTTACAGGTGAAGAAATGGAAGCTGAGAAACTAACTTTTCCAGGGGCGTCTGTCTAGTAAAGTGGAAAACCCAGGCTTCTACCCAGTGAGTGTAACCACTAGGCTTTAATTGCTTTCGGGATCAGAGAAGCCTGTTCTCTGGTAGCTCTAAACTGTGAACCTAACACAAAGTGTCTTCAAATCTGAGTTGATATATAAATGTTATTTTTGCCACAGTTGAGGCTGCACCAAGGACACACTTCCGGTGATGAATGGCATATGGGGGCGCTGGGCTGAGTGGGTGGGGTGACATCACATCACACCTGTGACAAAGAGGGAGCAGGTATTTACTGAAGATGCAGGAGCCCTGGGTCAGGGTGGCAAGCCTTCGACCTAAACAACTGTGCAGTCCCAGACGGAGACCAAGAATGGGGCAGTAGCCTTCAAGGAGTTTTGTTTGGTTATTAAGTAATTATCCTGTTCCCTCCTGTGCCTTAGTGTTGGTCTTCACAGGCTTATTTAATTTTGATTTTAATTATGAAATATTTCAAACACACAGAAAATAATAAAGCAGATACCTAGTTACCACAGAGATGAAACAGCTGTTAATATTTTCCCCTGGCTGGGTGAGGTGGCTCATACCTATAATCCCAGCACTTTAGGAGGCCAAAGCAGGATTACTGGAGCCCAGGAGTTCGAGACCAGCCTGGGCAACATTGTGAGATCTCATCTCTACTAAAAATTTAAAAGATTAGCCAGACGCAGTGGCACGCTCCTGTAGTCCCAGCTACTTGGGAGACTGAGGTGGTAGGATCACTTGAGCCTGGGAGGTCAAGGCTGCAGTGAGCTATGACTATACCACAGCATTCCAGACTATGCAAAGAGCAAGACCCTGTCTCAAAAAAAAAAAGGAAAAAAGAAATCGCCCTGTATGCTTCAGCCCTCTATCTCTTTAAGGAAACATGTTAGAAATACATATAAGGCCGATCCTGCTCCCTTCCTGCCTCTGCCCCAGACACAACTATCATCCTGTGTATCGTTCCCACCCAGACACAACTATCATGTGTATCGTTCCCACCCAGACACAACTATCATGTATTGTTCCCGCCCCCAGACACAACTGTCATGTGTATCGTTCCCACCCAGACACAACTATCATGTGTATTGTTCCCACCCAGACACAACTATCATGTGTATCGTTCCCACCCAGACACAACTATCATCCTGTGTATCGTTCCCACCCAGACACAACTATCATCCTGTGTATCGTTCCCACCCAGACGCAACTATCATGTGTGTCGTTCCCACCCAGACACAACTATCATGTATTGTTCCTGCCCCCAGACACAACTATCATGTGTATCGTTCCCACCCAGACACAACTATCATGTGTATCGTTCCCACCCAGACACAACTATCATGTGTATCGTTCCCACCCAGACACAACTATCATGTGTATCGTTCCCACCCAGACACAACTATCATCCTGTGTATTGTTCCCACGCAGACACAACTATCATGTGTATCGTTCCCACCCAGACACAACTATCATGTGTATCGTTCCCGCCCAGACACAACTATCATCCTGTGTATCGTTCACACCCAGACACAACTATCATGTGTATCGTTCCCACCCAGACACAACTATCATGTGTGTCGTTCCCACCCAGACACAACTATCATGTGTATCGTTCCCACCCAGACACAACTATCATGTGTATCGTTCCCACCCAGACACAACTATCATCCTGTGTATTGTTCCCACCCAGACACACCTATCATGTGTATCATTCCCACCCAGACACAACTATCATGTGTATCGTTCCCGCCCAGACACAACTATCATCCTGTGTATCGTTCCCACCCAGACACAACTATCATGTGTATCGTTCCCACCCAGACACAACTATCATGTGTATCGTCTCCGCCCCCAGACACAACTATCATGTGTATCGTTCGCCCCCAGACACAACTATCATGTGTATCGTTCGCCCCCAGACACAACTATCATGTGTATCGTTCGCCCCCAGACACAACTATCATGTGTATCGTTCGCCCCCAGACACAACTATCATGTGTATCGTTCCCACCCAGACACAACTATCATGTGTATTGTTCCCACCCCCAGACACAACTATCATATGTATCATTCCCGCCCAGAGTTTTTTCTTTTTGTTGTGCATAACTTGCAAGTGGTAAGTTGTACAAATTTTAATGATACAGTTTGATGAATTTTTGCTTACCCTATACATGGATGATGAATTTTTATATATGTATATACACCCAAAACAAGATAGAAGTCAAGATATTGAACCTGTCCAGCACCACCTCAGAGGGCTCCTTTGCCCACAGCATTTCAAAAATAAGCACATGGAGGTGCCAACATTTAAGTTTTCAAATCTGGAGATTTAATGTAAAAATTCAAATTCGTGGCTCTTGAAGTTTTGGAGAATATGACCACATTAAGCTCACATTCTAGCATGGGGACAGAGTGGCAACTGCCCACTGTAGACATGGCATGAGTGCCCCAATTTGCCTACTATGCCTGCCATGCCCTGTGGGCATATCTAGCCCACTGCATTCACTTACAGAACCTGAAAGGTGCCACTGTATTTGTAAAATTTCAAAAGTGCCACAAATAAAAATGTCAGGAACAGTTGCCTCAGCTATCTTCAGGAAGGCAGAGTTTGAGAAAAAGTGTCCTCCTCCCCCACCTGCTAGTGACTTAGGAAGCTGCTGACAATGTCATAAAACAAAAAGGAACCAGATTCTCTAGGTCTGTGCTACTCAAAGTGTGGTCCTAGAACTAGCAGCATTAGCAGCATCCAGGTGCTTGTTAGAAATGCAGAAAGCTCAGTGCCCTCTCACACACGTGAATGAGTTTGCTAGGGCTGCCGTAGCTATCACACACTGGGTGGCTTACATAACAGAAAGGTATTTTCTCGCAGTTCTGGAGGCAAGAAGTCCAAGATCAAGGTGTCAACAGGGTTTGTTTCTTCTGAGGCCTCTCTCCTGGGCTTGTAGATGGCTACCTTCTCCCTGTGTCTTCACATGGTCTTTCCTCTGTGTATATGTGTCCTCATCTCCTCTTATAACCACACCAGTCCTATTGGATTAGGAGCCACTCTACAACCTCATTTAACCTTAATTACCTCTTTAAAGACCTTGTCTCCAAATATATTCACATTCTGATGTAGGGGAGTTATGATTTCAACATATGAATTTTGAAGGGCATGACTAGGCACAGTGGCTCACGCCTGAAATCCCAGCACTTTGGGAGGCCAAAGCGGGTAGATCACTTGAGCTCAGGAGTTCAAGACCAGCCTGGGCAACATGGCAAAACCCCATCTCTGCAAAAATACAAAAAACTAACTGGCATGGTGGCGCGTATCTGTGGTCCCAGCTACTCAGGAGGCTGCGGTGCCAGAATTGCTTGAGCCCAGGATGTGGAGGTTGCAGTGAGCCAAGATCCTGCCACTGCACTCCAGCCTGGGCAACAGAGACGGATCCTGTCTCAAAAAAAAAAAAAAAAAAAAAAAACTGAGGGGCAGGCACAGTTCAGCCCAGGACACCTACTAAATCAGGATTTATATTTTAACAAGACCCCCAAGAGACTTGTGTACACATTAAAGTTAGAGAATGGCCAGGCACTGTGGTTCATGCCAGAATCCCAGCACTTAGGGAAACCAAGACAGAAGGATTGCTCGATCCCAGGAGTTCAAGACCACCCTGGGCAACATAGTGAGACCCCATTTCTAAAAGAAATAAAAATGTAGCTGTGTGTAGTGGTGCATGCCTGTGGTCCCAGCTATTCAGGAGTCAGAGACCCCATTTCTAAAAGAAATAAAAATGTAGCTGTGTGTAGTGGTGCATGCCTGTGGTCCCAGCTATTCAGGAGTCAGAGGTGAGAAAATCGCTTGAACTCAGAAAGTCGAGACTACAGTGTGCTGAGATCGCAGCACTGCACTCCAGCCTAGGTGACAGAGGAAGACCCTGTCTCAAAAAAAAAAAAAAAAAAACATTGGAGAAGCTTGGCCCAGGTCTGCCCCCTGATGATAAATAAAACACTAGTGGGTCTGACTAAGAATGGGGAGGAGAGAAAGGGGAAGGCTGCAATGATTTCTTTAGGTGAAGTTTCTCTTCATTTCATAGGTCTGGGAGGGTGGAAATGCTGGAAAACTTGAGGCCAGTTCCCTCCTGAATGGGAGTCCCTGCTTCTCGTTGTGGAGCAGGTATCCTCTGCACTTTGGAGCAAGTGAGCAGATTAACACGTAAGGATTGATGAACCCAGTGGATATGAATCTGGCCTATAGGAGCCAAGAGGAGCCTCCTTCTGAAAATAGGTTGGAATGCTGGAAATGTGGCTGCTTTTAGCAAAAAGCTCATTTTTACTTAATCACCATCTGTAGACTTCCTCTCTTAAGGTGCAAAGCAAGTCTCTGGGATTTCCTGGAATGGGGACCAGGAAGATATTACCCTGCATTCCTCCCCCACTCTTCACAGGAGCATTTTCCACCTCTGTCATAGGCCAGATGCCACGGTGACAGTTGCCATAGAGATACTTCTGTGCATGGGTGAAGCTAATCCACACCCATAATGGCAATCGTGGTTTAAACTAGAGATTTTCAAGCTGTGTCCCATAAAACTGTAAGGTGCTTCCAGGGTTTCACAAACATTTTATTTAAATAGCAATTAAATATATGTATCTTCAAGAACAGAAAATCAAACACCGCATGTCCTCACTCATAGGTGGGTGATGAACAATGAGAACATATGAACACAGGGAGGGGAGCATCACACACAGGGGTCTGTTGGGGGGGGGGGCTGGGGAGGGACAGCGGGGTGGGTGGGGGAGGTCAGAGAGGGATAACATGGGGGAGAAATGCCAGATGTAGGTGATGGGGGAGATGGAGGCAGCAAACAACATTGCCATGTGTGTATACCTATGCAACAATCCTGCATGATCTGCACATGTACCCCAGAACCTAAAGTACAATTTTAAAAAATACTATAAAAATTCAAAATAAAACTAAACTTTTTATGGCACATTATTATATATTTCTCATTAACATCCATACTACTTTTTTCTTGTTCAACAATAAACTTTCATAAAAGTAAATAAATAAATAAATATATGTGCATCTTAGTATGTTGCCCAGGCTGGAATGCAGTGGCTATTCACAAGCGCTAACATAGCACACTGTCAGCTTGAACTCTGGGGCTCAAGCAATCCTCCTAGCCCAACCTCCCAAGCAGCTGGGGACTACCGATGTGTGCCACCATGCCCAGTACAATTAAAAACATTTTAAATTTATTTTTAAATGACAAAGAATGTAAACAACATCAAAACATATTTAATATAGTATTTGAACTAAAAAGTGAATATTCAAATTTTGGTCTAACAGAGTAGTGATTTATAGAAGGCTAACCCCCTCCTACAGATAATAATTACAAACTCTTGACAAGACAAAAATAAAAACCTGTTTGATGCCACTGGACAGCAACCAGCCTAAAGGAAGGGGACTTGTTCCTTGAAAGAAGGAAGAGACTCTGGGTGAGATCCACAGTTGTATGACTTTCCCCTAAGGGCAGCCATTCTTGAACTTTAGTGTATGTTAGAATCCCAGAGGAAGATAACTGAATCCAATCTCTACAATATATCATTTGCAATGTTCACTATATAAAAATAATTCAATATGTGAAGAAAGAGAAAAATGTGACCCATAATCAAGAGATATACTAGTCAATAGAAACTGACTCACAAACAACTCAGATGTCAGAATTGGCAGAGAAGGGCTTTATTATTTATTTATTTTGAGACAGAGTCTTGCTCTGTTGCCAGGCGCCAGGCTGGAGTGCAGTGGCACGATCTCGGCCCACTGCAACCTCTGCCTCCTGGGTTCAAGCAATTCTCCTTCCTCAGCCTCCCGAGTAGCTGGGACTACAGGCACGCACCACCACAACCAGCTAATTTTTGTATTTTTTTAGTAGGGACGGTGTTTCACCATGTTGACCAGGATGCTCTCAGTCTCTTGACCTCGTGATCCGCCCGCCTCGGCCTCCCAAAGTGCTGGGATTACAGGCGTGAGCCACCACGCCCGGCGAGAAGGGCTTTAAAATAACTTGGATAAATGTATTAAAGAGTCTTTGGAAAAGAGGCATATACTGGGTAAAGAGATGGGAAATTCAGAAGAGATTGGGAAATTGTAAAAAACAACTATGTGGAAATCCTATAACTGAAAAAAGTAATATCTGAAAAGTAAATCTCCTGCTGCACATCCTCACTCCCAATCCAACCTTCTGCCCTAAAGTTAAACATCTGTAGTAGGAGTCTTTGGTTGTAAATGATAAAGACCTTACTCTCGATTATGCCAAGGTGGTAAGGTATAGGAGAGAGTACCTAACAAAACCGTGGAGAGGGACAGTGTGGCACTGGTTTAGGGCAAATTGCCCCTAGGAACCCTAATACTGTGAAGATGCTCTTGTTTCTCTCTCTGCCTGCCTCTAAGATTTGGCTGTATCCTCGTGAACATTATCCTCTGTGTGGTCAGAGAGATAGCTGGGGTCAGCTCTGGGCTCATAGCTTAACAGCTCTGAGGTTTTCCTCCCACAGCACCAGTTAGAAAAGTACCGAGGAGGGTGTCTGATTAGTCCAGTATGTGTTATATTCTCTCTATGGACCAATCACAATTGCCAGGGGTGAGAGCATTATTACTGTAATTATTATTATTTGAGGCAGGGTCTCACTCTGTCACCAGGCTGAACTGCGGTGGCATGACCTTGGCTCGTTGCAACCTCCTCCTCCCGGGCTCAAACGATCCTCCCACCTCAGCCTCCCGAGTAGCTGAGACTACAGGCGCCTGCCACTGTACCCAGATAATTTTTGTATCGTGTGTGTGTGTAGACAGGGTTTCAACATGTTGCCCAGGCTGGTCTGGAACTCTTGGGTTCAAGCAATCCACCTGCCTCCGTCTCCCAAAATGAGCCACTGTGTCCAGACTGAGGTGGGGTATTATTAATGGCTTGGATCAAATGCCCAACCCCAACCAATTACTATGGTCAGGGAGACAGTTCCTATTTGGTAGGGGAACAATTATTCAAAAGGAGAGAGTGGCCTATACATGGTAAATGGGAGAACCACAGCCAAACGTGTGCCTGCTGCTCCATTAGCAGTAAGTGGGACTTCTTCCACATTATTTGTATATCTATTAAATAGTATCTACCTGTGGGCTCCCCCTCAAAGCAATCCCATGTCAATGATTTGGATGCAAGCAATTTTTTGGGGCTGTGATGTAAAGAGCATGGTGAGGGATAGAGAAGTGAGACAGGAAAGGGGAAAGCCAGTGAAGTTAGCACTTGAGGCATTGGGGGCTCAATCCCATGGTGACCCTCTGAGAGATGGTAGAGAACAAACCTCAGAACTGTCCTGCAAAGGGATAAAGAAGTTGGGAAATACATGCACCAACTTGTCCCTCATGGTTGTGAGTTGCTCCTGAGACACAGCTTCCTGAACATACCCCTACAGCCAGAGGAAACCATGACAGTGGGCACGGGTTCCTGAGGGCAAAGGCCCCCACTGGGTAAGGAACCCCCTCTGAAGCCACAGTTCTCTGGGGTGGGCTGAGGGGGAATGGCAGGACATTGCCTGATACGTATCCATAAATCTCTTTACACAAGTGGGATTCTGTTACATATTATTATGTAAAATTTAATTTTTCTTTCTTTTTCTGAGACAGAGTTTTGCTCTTGTTGCCCAGGCTGGAGTGCAATGGCGCAGTCTCAGCTCATCACAACCACTGCCTCCCAGGTTCAAGTGATTATCCTGCCTCAGCCTCCTGAGTAACTGGGATTATAGGCATGTGCCAACCACACCCGGCTAATTTTGTATTTTTAGTAGAGACGGGGTTTCTCCATGTTGGTCAGGCTGGTCTTGAACTCCCAACCTCAGGTGATCCACCCGCCTTGGCCTCCCAAAGTGCTAGGATTACAGGTGTGAGCCACCGCTCCTGGCAAAATTAATTTTTCAAAACTAAACATGTTTGTTTAAACATGCTATGTGTAAAACTCAAACAAGGCTGGCATGGTGGCTCATGCCTATAATCCCAGCACTTTGGGAGGCCAACATGGGCAGATCACTTGAACCCAGGGGGTCTGAGACCAGACTGGGCAACATGGTTAGACCCTGTTCCTACAAAAAATTTAAAAATTTGCCAGGCATGGTGGCATGAGCCTGTGGTTCCAGCTACTTGGGAGGCTGAGGTGTTAGGATCACCTGAGCCCAAGGAGGTTGAGGCTGCAGTGAATTGTGATTGTACCACTGCACTCCAGCCCGGGTTGCAGAGCAAGGCCCTATCACAAAAACAAACAAACACCCTCAAACAACATTACCCACACCCAAATGTGTTGTAATTCCAAATGGGAACACACGGGTGACAACAGGATTAATGCACTCATCACAGTTTAAAGTCCCGCAAGAACTAGTCTGTTTGTTACACTTCTCATTGGGTCACTATCTTACTACCGTAATTCCTCGCTTACGAGGAATCTGGTAGTAATTCCAGATTCTTGGAAACTGCCACTTCAAGCAGAAGAACAAATAACAAAACCAGTTTTACAATAGACTAATTGGTATAAACAGTAGTTTAGTTCCTATGGCAAGGGCCGGGTACGGTGGCTCATGCCTGTAATCCCAGCATTTTGGGAGGCTGAGGCAGGCAGATTACAAGAGGCCAGGAGTTCAAGATCAGCTTGGCCAACATGGCAAAACCCCTTCTCCACAAAAATACAAAAATTAGCCAAGCATGGTGGTGCACACCTATAATCCCAGCTACTTAAGAGGCTGAGGAACAAGAATCCCTTGAACCCAGGAGGCGGAAGTTGCAGTGAGCTGAGATTGTGCCGCTGCACTCCAGCCTGGGTGACAGAGTGAGAACTGTCTCAAAAAAAGAAAACAAAAGTTCCTATGGCATATTTCAGATCACAAAAACATCACCAAACTTCCAAATGAAGACCAAAACACTTCTAATATTAAACATTGAAATAAATGTGAGCTATACGTATATTTAAGAAACATTAATAGAAACAAGGAAGATTATTATTTACTTGAGTTTTCCAGTTCAGGGTTAAGGGTGGCCAGAGCCTGTCCAGGAAGCTCAAGGCACCAAACAGGAATCAACCCTGGACAGGACACCATCTCATGCAGGGGCATACTCACACATCCACACTCACTCAGACTGGGACCATGACACACGCCAAGTCACCTTGCGGGCACAGCTGTAGGATGTGAGAGGAGACAGGAGGACCTGGAGAAAACCCACACACATACGGGGAAAGATGCACACCCCACAGACAGTGGCCCTGGCCTGGCATTGATGCATTTCTTCATCAACGTTGTAACCAAATAATACTGAACTAAATGATGTTATGTATAGCCATTAGATATGAATGTCTGAGTAGTTAATGTACATTAATACAATATTGTCTTCAAGTGGCCTTAAACAATTACCCTGAAAACTAAAAATGGCTTTCTCTGGGTGAAAAATGGGACATTTAAGAAGAAAATGTCATGATGGGTATGATGAATTTGATCAAGAACAAAATAGCAAATATCTCTGCCTCAGGCCAGTTCTTTGAAATATCAGTCTCAGTGACGATAGCTTATGAAGCAATATTCCAGAAATGCTCGTGGAAAACCACTCAAAGAGAATGATGATATTGAGTTGTTTCACCTTTTCTTTTCCTTATTTCCTGGTCTCTGTGAACCTCTGTGTAGGTCACTTTTTATGGCAATAAAAATTACCCAGGTCCTCAATGTTTTGTATAGTAAAATGAACAAATTAGTTTTCTACACCCTGCCAAGTTGCAGTGCCATTTTAGACTAAACACAGTGGAGCATGGAAACAAGGCTTTCTGTTTCTATCCATGGAAAATGAACAGCTTAATATTTAAAACATATATATGCAAAGAAGCCTGGTGATGAAAATGTACTTAGAGTGCCGTGCATAAATAACACATTGCATGTGAAGGAGAAGAAAATACTACCAAGAAAAACCTTAGGAACCTCAAACTATTATTGTTATTATTATATATGTAAATTTTTTTAGAGACAGGGTCTTGCTCTGTCACCCAGCCTGGCGTGCAGCGGCATAGTCATAGCTCACTGCAGCCTGGAACTCCTGGGCCCAAGTGATCCTGCTGCCTCAGCCTCCTGAGTAGCTGGGACCACAGGTGTGCACCACCATGCCCAGCCAATTTTTCTGTTTTTTGTAGTGGTGTTGCATAGGCTTCAAGCTATTATTAATAGGACCTAATAGTCTCAGGGCAACGAGAACATTGAATGAGTGTGCTGTTGTGAGAGAGCAACAAGAACCACTGCCTGATCATTCAGCCCAGAGAAGACTCTGCAAATGCACAAATCTCACTAGAAATGCAAGTTCCCTGAGAGTGGGGTTCTGGTCTACCTTATTCACAGAGTAGGCATTTAATAGTTGTTGAATGAATGAACGATTCCAACTTGATGACTGAAGAGTAAAGTTATGTTCAGTCTTTACAATTCAGCAAAAGCGAAGAACAAACAGTACTTATTTTTGTAAAGAATAATAATAACAATAATGGCTAACATCTACTGAGGATTTCTCAAGTGCCTACACTGTGTTGACCATTTGACCTGATTACCTCATGTTTGCCTGGCAGTCAGCCCATAAGGAAAGCTTTATTATCTTCATTTTATAGACAAGAGGCTGAAGTTTAGACAGTTTAAACATCTTGCCAAGGTAGCACAAGAAATAATGGTCTAGCAGGAATTCAAACCCAGCCAGGCTGAAGCTGGAGCCCACACATTTCCCCATGGCACTCTTCTGCCACTGTGCATTCACAAAAGCTATTGTGAGGAAGATCTCTTTACCACAACCTGAAATGTGGGCAGAAATGTAGTGGTGATGTTCAAATGGTGAGAAAAGAAGAAGGAGGGGGGAAGTAAGGGATTAGTGACCTCTATTTAGTTGTACCTCTGCCAGGCAGGGTTAAAGAGCTTTGTATAATACACACATTAAGCGTTAGCCATTGTGAAAGAAGATGGCATCTTAAAATGTGTTGGACATGGCATTTCAATGATGCTGGGGTGCAGTCTTTACATTGCAGACCTGTCAGGTGTTTTAGAGTTATTGTAATAGTAATAATATGGGCAGTGAGATCCACAATTAACCTTTCAGGCCAAACCAACACGCTGGCATGGCCATTTCAAATGAGGAAAGAAATTACTAGAAGAAGTTACTATCTGTTTTAAAAAATACCCTTTTATTAGCTAAATTTTTCTACTATTTAAATGAGTTAAATTTAACTTGAATGCTTCAGCTGATACTTTTACAAACTGAAGCTGGCCAAAGTTGCAGTATTGAAATTCTGTTGTGTTAACAACTTAAGATAAAATGTTGGTGACAAAATCAAAGCTAAATCTGGACTCCATATTATTTTTATTATTTCTAAATTTTCTTCTGCAGACGTTGACTTTCTTTTTTTTTTGGAGACAGGGTCTTGCTGTGTCACTCAGGCTTGATTGCAGTGGGACAATCAGGCTCACTGCACCCTCGACCTCCAGGGCTCAAGGGATCCTCCCAGCTCAGCCCCCGCCAGTAGCTGGGACTACAGGCACGCACCACCATGCCTAGCTAATTTTTGTGTTTTTTGTAAAGACGGAGCTTCCCGGTGTTGCACAGGGTGGTCTCGAACTCCTGGACTCAAGCAATCCACTCGCCTTGGCCTCCCAAAGTGCTACAGTTACAGGCGTGAGCCACCGCGACTGACTGGATTCCATATTAAAAAATAATTCTGATTTGAAATTTTGCAAGCTATCTGACACATTATGACTCTAAGATATCCAATTTTTAAAATGAATCATTGGACATATTTGAAAGGTATTTTTCCCTAAACAATGAAGGTAAAAATTAGCAGAGGAACCCTTCATTGACTCCCTTGAAATGGAATCAATGTGAGAATGTGAGCAGTTGTTAGACATTATTATTACTATAACTCTGAAAGAGAAAATTTGCATTACTATTCTTTCAAGCTTCTGTATAAGTTTCACTGGAGAGTGTCAGAAGACTGCCAAAGCAAGTTGCTTAAAGACTCTTGCTATTTGCAAGGCCTTTTGTGGGAGTCCAGTTCCTTGATGCTGTGAACCTATAATAGAATATGGAAATTGACTGCTGACAGTAACATAAAACTGACATCCATAACCACCCACTTTGGATTTCTACACTTATCAAATTGTTCCCATCGATCGATTTTATATTTTTATTAATAATAAATAATTTTAAAATTATGAATATTTCAAACACTTCGTAGTACAGATAACAATATAAAAAATAAGTTCCAACCACCCAGTTTTAAGAATTTTAAATAATGCTAATACTTAACAGTAAATATTAACATTTAACCAAATTCAATTCCTTTTTTAAAAGGACATATAATACTATAATTACAGAATTCTCCGGTTGCCCCTTCTCACCAGGGGTAACCACTACTTTAAAGCTGGTGTGTGTCCTTCGTGTCCATTTTATTTTATTTCATTTTTGAAGCAGGATCTCACTATATTGTCCAGGCTGGTCTAGAATTCCAGATCTCAAGCAATCCTGAGTAGCCAGAATTACAGGTGCTCACTGCCATGCCAGCTTTTCTTGACCAACTTAATACTTTTACCATAGATGTATGTAGCCCTAAAATATGTATATTATGTATAGTATTGTTTTTTGTATTTGTTTTTGTTTTTGTTTTTTGAGACAGAGTCTCACTCTGTTGCTCAGGCTGGAGTACAGTGGCGCGATCTTAGCTCACTGCAACCTCTGCCTCCTGGGTTCAAGCAATTCTCCTGCCTCAGCCTCGCAGGTAGCTGGGATTACAGGCACCCACCACCATGCCCAGCTAATTTTTGTGTTTTTAGTAGAGACGGGGTTTCACCATGTTGGCCAGGCTGGTCTCGAACTCCTGACCTCGAGTGATCTGCCCTCCTCGGCCTCCCAAAGGGCTGGGATTACAGGCATGAGCCACCACATCTGGCTATTGGTGCTTTTTTATAAGGCAATGAGCAAAAGATTCAGAACTCTGTCAGATTTCATTTGAAAGGTTTTTCAATAATTAACTTTGTGTCCCATTTAAGTTATTCATTCATTTAACAAACATTGAGTGAAAACTGGCTATATGTTAGACATTGCTCTCAGCACTTGGGGGTGTGCCATGAAGAGCAAACAGGCCAACATCTCTGTGCTTATAGAGTTTGCATTCTTACATTTTAGTAAAATCATTAATTAAAAATCAGACATTGTCTACATCGTTTCTTGGCTCTCCATCGGCGAGATTTTTCTATTTTTTTTTTTTCAAGACGGAGTTTCACCATGTTGGCCAGGGTGGTCTCCATCCCCTGACCTTGTGATCCACCTGCCTCGGCCTCTCAAAGTGCTGGGATTACAGGCGTGAGCCACCACGCCCGGCCAAGGTTTTTTCTATTTTGATTCTAAACTTCCGAGGGTGGCTGCCCCCTCATGTGATAGACAAGACAGATAAATGGCCAAGAGTCTTGGCCCAAAAGACAGGGGATTTTTCCAAGGGTCTCCTGGCACAAATGGTCCAGTTTCTACCACAGTAAACAACACCCTCAAGTGGAAATACAAAATCTTTCCTCACAAGCACCTCTCATCTCCAGGGACTTTCCTTTTTAAAATTTATTTTAATTTTTAGAGATGAGATCTCACTGTGTTGCCCAGGCTAGAGTACAGTGACTATTCACAGGCACGATTATACCACACTACAGCTTCAACTCCCTGGGCTCAAGCAATCCTTGTGCCTCAGCCTTTGGAGTAGCTGGGAGTCCCGGTGTATGTCCGTGTGCCCAGCTCCAGGGAGTATTCCTGTAGTGCGCATGTGTAGGATGCTTTGTACTTGGAGACTGATCTGGACCATCAGCTCTGACCCCTGCCCCGGATAGCCCTTTCATTCAGCAGCCATCACCTCAGCTGCAAGGCCAATGTGCAAAAATGCATGAGCTAGAGCTGCTTCCTTGGAAGGAATGATTTGTTTTAAGTAAGTTCAAACTTATTAATACACGTCCCAAGGAGTTAACGATTCAGAAAACAGATTCTTCTCCCCCTGCAAAAAATACAAATAAAAAATAAAAAACAGTAACTCCAAAAATGCAGGAAACATCTCACCTCCACGAAAGTAAAAACAAACAAAAACCCTTAAAATCTCTTTTAAAAGGCTTTGAAGCTATATTCATGTAAGTTACATCTATCTGTGGTAAGCATGTGAGTAACGTTATCCAGGTGTGAAACCATGAAGTACAAAACGAATCAGAAAACATTGCCGTCAGTCCATATAATAAGTGCTTTATTTTACATTGAAATTTAAGGAGAAACTCCTCCCTCAGATGCTAACCACACCCACCCACCCCATCCTAAGTCTTTGCTTCCCCGACGACTATAGCTCCCTCCAGATAATCTCTCCTTCATGATTCCAACTCTCTTTGAACTGGTCAGCCTGGAGGCTGGTAATGACTCACCAACACTGCTAATCTTTGCATCATTGTCCTTTAGTTATTCCCTTCCAGGCTCACAACTCTCGAGGTTAAACTCTCTTTAATATAGGAACGCTGTCTGATGAAGCATCATTTCAGAATTTTAAGTCAATTTACAAGTGTGCTATTATTCACATCTGAGCACAAATTTAGAATTACTGTTATTTCTTAAGTACACAAATACCTACAAAGATCACTATTGTTATAAAAGAACTGGTCTTGACATTAATTGGTAGCAATACGTAATCCACTTTAGATTATCCAGTAAAACTGTTTTATCTTTCAAAAACAAATAAATAAATGCCTTACTTTGAGGGTACAGGAAGAGGCACACACTTAATAGAATGTTTATTTCTCCCAGGCTTCATTAAATTAATGCTGAATAAATATTTAAAGAATAGTAACTTGAAGGGGCCCCAATATGGCCCCCATTCTTAGAATTGACTCCTTAACCAAATGTGTTGGTTTATGATCAAATTCACACGACTCCAGCCCATGGTAGTTGACTGGATCAGGGTGGACACATGACCCAAGCTGGGCCAACAGATTCTTTCCCCAGCAAACTGGGAACTGGACTCCAGAGGCAGCCAACCAGTCTTTAGGCGTGTCTGGAATTGAAAGATTGGTAGACACTTATGTGTGGCGGGGGGCTCCTGCTACATAAGTGAAGAAACAAAAAAACATTTGCAATCAAAAAAGTAAATCAGACACACAGTGCTAAGCAGAGATAAGAGATGAAGAAAATTATTATTGCTCATGTTCTTAAAAGATTTCATACTTCTTGGTTCTACTACTTCAAGAAGCCAGGATGTGTGTGGATTCCATGAGACACTACTATATATTGGAAATAAGTCCCCTCCCCCTTTTCAAGCTAGCTTAGCTCAATTTTTAGTATTTGTAAACCAACGAGTCTTAACTAAGACATGCACTGTTCATATATTAGGAGGTAAGATCATCGCAATCTGCCTGCGGCAATACCTTGTTGATGACCATCCAAATCCCAGCCAGATTTACCCGTGTAGGCAAAACCTAGGCTGCTAAGGCTTTTTGTCTTCACCTATTAAGAAAAGAACCAACTACGGGGATGTCTTCTGCTTTACATAGGACAGGGCTTGAGCTGAAGCCAGACTTGACTTTGACAGTCTTTCATCCTTCACCTGAAAGAGACGTATGGATTCAAACAGGAAGTAATTTCTATGCCATTTCTGAATAAAGAAGTGAAAAAAAAAAGGGGGGATAAAACCAAAACCAGACTCATATTTTTGGTTATTTGTGACTTGAGGCTATTTTCAAAGAAACTGCCTTTCAGTTCCCCATGGGATTTTTCTTTTCTGTTCTTTTGTCTTCCAGAGGCCAACTCAGGGTTTGCTGGCTTCTGGAAAATCCAGGGGGATTTTGAAAAAGAAAATCTGTGGTGGTTTATCACTAAAACAGAACTATACTGGGTAATCTTTTATACCCAGATGATGCTGGCAACCCCCTCCCAGCCAGGAATACACTTCAAGGTGTGTTCAGTCGTTGAGATAGATGGTATGAAAGCATCCACACTCGTTCCTGAGGGTCTTAAAACGCAATGCACTAGTTTGAGGGCCAGATGTCTGGTCAGGGTTAGAGATGCAGCCTGGAGTTATGGAATAATACTGTTTTCCTCTGTGAATCTAATTATGGCTGTGCAGGTTCCCAGATTTGCCTTTTGGTATTCCAGGGGCATGATCACTTGCTAAGGCTGGAATTTCAAGTGGTTCTGTCAAAACCTTCTGCTGTACACAAACCCTCACCGGAATCCAGGCGAAGACAGGAGGCTGAGACTCTCAAGGGACAGTGTAAAGAAGCATGTTGAGATTTCGCTAATGAACTTACTGTGCTGGGTGCCAGACAGAGGTGGCTTCCACCATCTGGTGGTTTGGCAACAGGAGGGGCCTGTTAGTATGGCTAGAATTTGTGAACAGTGGGGCTGGGCAGTGGGGCAGTTCTGGGCCTATATCCTGGTCCTGCTCCCCCAGCAAGGAGAGGAGAAGCCTGGCAAGCAATTTGCTTCCCTGGGCAGTCGGCCTTGCTGTCTGCTCCATATTCAGGAGGGACCATCCTCAAGACACTCCCCCAAATATAAGTCAATAAATAAATATATCAGGGCTGATTTGAGAGAGAAAGAGAGAGGGGGCAGGGGAATAAGAAGGAGGAGGAGGAGGAGGAGGAGGAGAAGCAGAGAGAGAAGCTGAGCGTTGGACTGCTTACCTTCTGTAGAATGGCAGTTACCTCCTGCCTGTCCCTGCCAGAGGTCAGCCAGGATCTGCTTTGGCCAGGGACAGGAGGTAGAAGTGCTAAAACCACTTTGGCCAGAAGGGGGCCCCAAATTTCACTCAAATTTACACAACTCTGGGTAAGAGTCTGGCTGGACCTCAGTTTATGTAAATTATCCACCATCGTAGAGCATGGAAAGGACCAGAAAGAGCACCAGAGACACAGACATGGGAAAGAACTTCAAGGTCACAGCCTGGTTTGTAGTTGAGCCAGGTTGGGTAAGTCCTGCTCCGAGTCTCTGTCCTCCTGTTCTTGGGCATCACTTAGCCCCAGCAGTATCTACAAATATCTGTTGAGATCCCAGTAATTTAAAAAGACAACTATTTATTGAGGGCCTGGCATGCATAAAGCTCTGCGCCAGGTGGGCAGGTGTGTGTGGCAGGCGGCGGAGGTGCTGGATGGCGGGGATGGGGAGGGAAAGGGTGGTGTTCAAGTCCAAGTTCATGGGCCTCAAGGCCTTTAGAGGCTTCTTACTGGTTTAGAAGGCACCACCTAGGCCGGGCGCAGTGGCTCACACCTGTAATCTTAGCACTTTGGGAGGCTGAGGTGGGTGGATCACCTGAGGTCAGGAGTTCAAGACCAGCCTGGTCATCATGGTGAAACCCCATCTTAAAAAAAAAAAAAAAGGCACCACCTAAAGCACAGGAAAGTTAAATAACATAAGAGATATAAATAAAGAAATTTCAATACAGTGAAGGCTGAGCCCTTGTAGGGTGATGTATGATTAGGAAACAAATGTATGATTAACAATTGTCATTTAATTTCTGAAGGGGAAGAGAAGGTTATACTGTCCCTTCATAGTGCACACTGGTTTCCAGTACTTTCCTGTTTGTTGTCTTCTTTGGGGATCACAAAGACCCTACATGGGAGAGGAGGTAGGGTGGGCTCTGCTTTAGGGGAGCTGATGGCATTTGCACGTACACAGAGGACCATGGAGACACACATGGCCTCTGCTCTAGAGGAGCGTACAGTCCTTTTCTTGGGAAGTTCAGGCAATGTGTGATGCTTGTGTGAATGGAGAACTGGAACCAGGGACTGCAGGGTTTGAGTGAGTGCAGCACTCTAGACCTGCAGGTGTGCTTAGTGTGCTCTCTAAACGGGCTCTTCTTGTCCGTGCGTAGGCACATAAACATGGTAGCGGGGGAAAGACAGCCGGTCTGGGACTAACTGGCTATGTGGCATCAAGCAACTTGCTTCATTTTTCTTGGCCTTGGTCTGTTCCTCCATAAAATAAGAGGAATAAATAACCTCTCTTGTCCCTTCTAGTTGGAAAACTCTTTGATTCTAAGCATTCTACAATTAACCTGTTTTTGAAAAATCAGATTTTCAGGTATCATTTTGCATTTCATGTGCCTTCTTTTTCTCTTGCTTATCCTAAACTTAATTTTTTTTTTTTTTTTTTTTGCGGGGGTTAGGAGGTTGGGGAGGGAGTAACATGGGGAGAAATGCCAGATATAGGTGACGGGGGGGATGGAGGCAGCAAACCACCTTGCCACGTATGTACCTATGCAACAATCCTGCATGATCTGCACATGTGCCCCAGAACCTAAAGTGCAATAAAAAATAAAAAAATTTTTTGCAATTATATTTTATCATTTTTAACTCACACAATATCCTTGGGTTGGAGTCATCGCCAGTTCATGGGTGGAGGTGGCAAAATAGGGGGTTTACCTAATCCTCTCTAGCACTGGCTCTTTGAGCAGATTTCAACAGAGTCCATCCTATATACCTACTGTGTGCCACACATAGCCAGGGTATTTAATGAATGATGAACAGTCCCTGTTTCCAGGGAAACACACCCCAGTCTCTGTCATTTTGGGGGGGGGGATTGCTAGGCACATGTGAGGTATTCAATAAATGTGTATTGAACAGAAAGGAATTCCTGAGGCACTGTGGGAAATAAATCTGCATGTGGTTGAAATGTACCCAGAGAAGGGATAGCCTGCAGCGTTTCATACTTAAAGCCTCTTGGACATACGGCCCCAGTACAGAAAAGAAAATTTTCTACCACAGGTAGAAATAACTTCTGCCCAGATCTTGGCACCATGGGGTTGGGGGAGCACACTGAGTTGCTCCCTCCAATTGAGGTAATTCGGGAACAAAGGGAGAAGTTCGGAGTATGCTCAAGTTGAGTTTAAAGCTTGAATTTATAAGATGTCAAGTTGCAGGGAGTTTTTTAGACAGTAAAAAAGCTACCACCTTGTAGGCCGCTAGGACAGTGGGGAAGCATTGGGCCATCTCTCCTACAAATTTCTTGTGCTTGGTGTGTTCATTGTGGACCTGGGTCCAGAAGAAGGGTCATAGGGAAACCATTAGTGCTGTTTTAGGTGAGTTGACTGCTTTGATTCACAAGGGGACCCAAGTCTAGCTAACCCCTCCTTTTCTTCCTGCCACAACACCTAAACACCAGCTTCCCTCACCCGTGGCTTTCTCAGGCTTTATTAGCTCTTCCAGAAGACTTTGCCATCCACAGAAGATGAGTTACCTGAGAGTGATGATGAATCTCTTCATCCCAAACTCATGGGCTGTCTTGATCCATTATCAGAGAGGACCTGGAGCTGGCCAGCACCCTCCCAGGTTCTACAGCTCAGAGCAGAGGGCCTGTTCTGGGTCTACCTCTCATCCTTTCGGGAAATAAGCCTTGCTCATGGAGGTAGTGCCCTGTCCCCCCATTTTCCCATCAACTGAGCAACATTACCAGGTGCACCTTCCCCCAGGACTCCTGCTCCGACATTCACAACTGTTTTCGATCCTCTCTAAGAAGCTCTGTGCCTGGTGCCAAGATCTCTCACAGTCTGCCCCCGCCAGGCCCATCCATCTTTTTTTCTTTTTTTTTTGCCTTTGTCCTCTGCCATGGTTTGGTGTCCTGGCATCCTTCCCCAGAGAGGCTGGAGGAATAGTGTGGTGCTCTATACGGAGCAAATGTGTGAATAAATAAGGCCTTAGATCGGTGCTTGGGTTCTGACAGTCTAGAGAGCCCACAGAGGAAAGTATTAATGCAATTAGGTCATAAAATTATTTATCCTCATTTCAGATGTTTCACATTGGTCCACAGTTACAAAGCTTTATTGTGATTGTGAAACAACTGGATTAGTTGTGAAAACACTACCCCTTTAAATATTTGAAAGCAGAATGGAAAAGAAATGTTGAACTAGAAGGGGGTGAAGCTAAATTGAATTAAGTAGTAGCTGTGCTCCAAGTCCAGGGACCACGGACAAGTGTCTTGGAAAGTGGGTTTTCCAGATTAGAGGGAGGGGTGAGAATGCCAGAGCCTGAGGCCTATGGTGAGCTGGCCTCCAGCCGGTGGGTTTTCCTGCCTTTGTATGCGGCCTTCCCTGTCGCCAGCCTGGGGAGGGTCCCCAGGGGGAGCCCAAGGCTTAAGGCAGTGGTGTTATGCAGAGTTTATAACTTTGTCGTTGGTAAATGATGTCACAGGTTTGTTACACAAGCCCAGATCGATGGACGACTCAGGCAACGAATCGATCACGTTTCCGGGGAGAGTTCACCCTTTATGACCTCCAGGGGGTCAGGTGGTTTGTCCAAACAGGCTCTGGCTTGAAGGATTTAAAGCTGGCCCATTCCCCATTCCCATCTCCTCCTCGGGAGCCTGGGCAGTAACAGCCGGCTAATAAACTGCTTTTCAGTAAAGAGATCTGGGGGTGGAAGTGGTAGGGGAACATAAAGGTGGGGGACAAAAGGCACAAATCTGCTCCGAGGCGGAAAGTCAGGCTTGGGGCTAGCTCGGCTCACTTTCCCCGTTCCTTCTCCCCCCCAAGCCACCCCGAGTTTTTGTGCCCGGCGAACTAGCTCAGCGCCGCGCGAGGCCGCTGGCTGCGCGCTGGGCTCCGGTGGGGGTCTCATCGGCCCGCCCCTGCCACTAGGGCCGAGCTGCAGCCCCCTCCTCGTCGTCCCGAGCCCCTCCCCCGGCCCGGAGCCCCTCCCCGCGCGCTTCCCCTCGCTCCCCTCCCTCCCTCCCCTTCCCTGCCAGGCAGGCCCTGCCTCCGCCTCCTGCGCCCACAGCCTCCGCCAGCGCCGATCCCCCCGGAGCCCGAGCCGCAGAGCGGCGAAGGGGCGCCGCCGGCCCCTCCCCAGCGGGCTGACAGCAGGCTCCGGGGCCCCGCCCCGTCCCCTCGCCGGCGGGACACACCCCCGCCCCTCCTCTGCTCCGCCTGTTCCCGCCGGACCCACCGGGCGGCGGAGAGAGCAAGCGGGTGAGCGGAGCGCGGCGGCCGCGCGGGAGGGAAGGGGCGCGCGGCAGGCCGGCGGGGGAGCTGCCCTGGGCGCACGGAGCCCGCGCGCCCTCCGGGACCCTCCCCCGTCCCCGGGACTGGACCTGTGGGCGCCGGGAGTCCGGGCAGCGGTCGGCGCGCCGGGCGGGGGGTGGCAGGCGGCCCCGGGACCCGGGCAGCTGGAGAAGGAGCCGGAGCCCGGCCGGAATGAGAAGGTGACGCCGCCGGGGGCGCCACTCGCTTTGTGGGGGAAGATGCTCGCCTACTGCGTGCAGGATGCCACCGTGGTGGACGTGGAGAAGCGGAGGAACCCCTCCAAGCACTATGTGAGTACAGTCTCCGCCGACTCTGCGGGGTAGCCCCAGGTCCCGGGAGGGCCCCGGGAGGCCCCTCTCCCCTCCCCGCCATGAGGTCCGGGAGCTAAGCGCCCACGGGGTAGCCCGGGGAGTTTCTTCGCAGGGCTGTGATCTCCAGGGAAGCCTCTTCTGTGCTTCCTCCTCCCCCTCCCCGGTTTCTTTTTTTGGCATTGGAATTGGCAAGTGGCTGCCCTTGTCTGTTACAACGGTGAAGTCATCTGTCCGCCTTTGATGGTGGGGGTAGCTTCCGTCAACCCCTTGCGGAGCAGCCCCGTCGGGAAAGCACATCTCCTCGGCCTTCCCCCGGGGGCCCTGGGTGCTCACGCTCACACAGCCCGAGATGCTTTCAGAGCTCGCCCTGGGGAGGGAAGCCTCGCGCCCTGCCTCACACGCCAGCTCTGCTTCTGCCTTCCTAGGCCTGGGGCTGGGGGCAGAAGGAAGCCAACGCCCCCCAGCACCCTCTGCGCTGAGCTTTGATTTCCCTCTTAAAGCCATTGTGTCCGTCGGTGTGAGGAGAATTGTGTCTTTTCCTTTCATTCCTCCTCTGGATGTGACCCTTAACCGGGTTCATTTCCTCTTAAGTGATGCTCCATCTCCAGACACGAGGAGGCAAATGTTTGCTGTGGTCTCCGAGGAACCGCCGACTGCCCCTCCCCCTTCCTCCCCCAAACTTAATGAGAAGGGGTTAAGGTTGACTGGGCCAGCTCCAGAGCCTACGCGACAGTCCCCCTTCATCTCAGCTGGTCCTGCCTTCCCATCCCTCACACCTCAGGAAGTAAACACGGTGTCCTTGACCCCTCAGAGCGTCTGTGCTTCTGTACTTGAGATAGAAGAGACCCAAGCACAGAGGACTGCATGTTGTTTGCAAATTGGGTATTTAGAAGAGCAGTTCCAATGCTCAAAGCATTAATCTTAACAATTAAAACAGGCTGCTGGTTGCTGCCCTGGATTGCCCATTGATCTCTGAAGTGCCTTTTATTCCACTGTTGCAAAGGGACTGGGGACTGTGGCAATGTCAGCCTCAGGCTACTCTTTCTGCCTTTGTCACCAGTAGCTCTGAACTTTGGGTTTTTATAGCTGAGCAAATGTGGCTGGGCTCAGATGGGGAGGAGGTAAATGTGGAGGCAGGTTGCTGACCAGGCAGGGAGGTGGGTGCCTGTTGGGAACAGTCCGTGACACCCTTAGAGAGTTGTTTCTTTTGTGTCATCTGGTCACGCAAGCATCTTCCCCTGCTGTTACAAGAAAGCTCTTTTTGGAGGGCTTGGGTCACCAGGTGGTCAACCTGCTCTGGGGGACAGATGTCCGTTTGCACATATTGCGGTTTATTTTTCTCAAATGTTGCAGGCTAAGTTTCAGGGATTCTCAGTTTTAGTCTTCAGTTGAGCTTGGCACTGCATTCAACAGATAGCACTCTCTGCTCTGAGACCCAAGCAGGTGCGTTTCCAACTCTGGATTTTAGATGAAACATCACATTTCAGTTCCCACCAGTGGTGCCTAAGGTTGCAGATGCAGAACACACCTGTAACAAACTAGAACCTGGACCCACTGCAGACAGTTTTGAAAGGTAAGGTTACGTGCTGGGGCTCTGAAGTTAGATGGTCTTGCTGAAAGCCTGGTGCAGCCACTAACTAGCTGTGCAACCTTAGGCAAGTTATTTAAACCTCCCTGGGCCTCAGTTTACTCAATTTCAAGTTAGGATAATAATAGTATGTACTTCCTAGGGCTGTCGGGAGAATTAAATGAGATCATCTATGTAAAGCACTTAGCCCAGTTCCTGGCACACAGTAGGCACTTATTAAATGGTAGCTTATTATTGGTGAGATACTGACTAAGAAAGTATTTTTGAAAAGCAGCTATTAATGGTCTGGCAAAAAGGAAGAAAGATTTTGGGTTTTAAGATTTGATAATAACTTGTTTTATGTGAAAAACACAAAAGAAGTCCTGTGCAGTTTCCTCGAAACGATCGTTTCCTCCCTTTTTACAGACAAAGTGTTTCCCGGGCCATCTCCGCTTCCCGAATAAGAATCGATGACATTATGTTTGGGGCAGGGAGTGATGTCACTGAACAGATGGGGCCATACAGAGTTCTGAACTAGGGTTCTGGAAAACACTGAAAGGAGAAAGTGTTGTATGTTGTGGAACTGTGGAATGGGCAGAGACCTGAAGACTCATCTGGCTCAACTCCATTTTACAGATGAGGAAATGGAGAGCCAGGCAACACAGCTATTCACAGCACCTCGGTCTAACTGGCCTTTTGCCTTCTCTCTGGGTTTTTTCGTTGCATGTATCCTAAGTCTGGTTGGGGTTGGCTAAGAGGACAAATATCCGGTGGTGGAAAAGTTTCTACCCATTTGGGGAATTGTATATATATTAATATATAACATAAGCATCTCCAATAATAGAAAGGGGAAAGAAAGTAATAGAAAGGGCCTGGTGGGACAGACAGAGGCAGGAGGAGCAGGTTGGGGCAGGCTGTGGCCTCTTCCTCTCCTGGCCCGTGCACAGTGGATACCACACACCAGAAGCTCGAGTGTTCTGGGTAAGGCCTCTGGTGTGGTCAGCTGGCAGGACATGCTGCCCCCTTTGCCTATGTTCTGGAAACCCTCTACGCTGGAGAAGCACGTCTCCTTCAGCCTCTCCTCCGCTGATGGTGAATTCTGAGTCTGTGGTTTGGTAAATTGCAGAGCAGAGAGGTTTTACGGGATGTGCGTGTTAGCCAGAGCTAGCTGATGAGAATCCTGGGGCCCATGCAGGAGGAGCTCGGCTGGCTCCAGAATGCTGGGAACACACTGCAAAGGTTCTCTCAGGACATCCTGCAAAGGGTTTGCTCATCCCCATGGGGAGGGGGAGCTGCCTGGACACGAAGGATCCTGTGCCTTCGGTCTGTTCATGAAGGCGCGCAAGTAGCCTCCATCATGTGGATGGCACTGTCAGCCCTGGCTTCCTTCCTCTCTGCCCAGCCCCTGCTTGGGGTGAGGTTGAGAAGAGCAGGCAGCTGCTACTTAGGTCAGGTTCCCTGGCCTGAAGCTAGGCTCCTTTCCTGGCTTTCTGAGCTGTGCTGGGGAGATCCTAGGTAAACTGGCTTTGGCCTCTGACGCTTGTCTTAAAAATGGTCTTGATGATGCTGGATGCAGAATGCAGATTCCTTCATTTGGAAGTTTTCCAGTAAAGATTTGAGTTCAGGTGTACCTAATTCTTTGTGCTCACAGGCAGGTATAGGTATACATCAATTCATACGGTGGTGGACTAAAGCTCATTTATCTAAAACAAACAAGAAATTATATCTATTTGGATTTGGGAATATTGCACTTTCATGGTTGTTTTATTTCCTGATTGTTTATTTCAGACAAATACCAATCATGAATGTTCTGATTCTCTGCAGGACTCTTTAGGGAATGCAAATAGTAACACTGGTGTTTTCCTGTGATTCCTGCAGCTCATTGAATGTACCCTAATGTGGGGTAGGTTTTTGGATTCCATTTTAAAGATGAACTGAGACTTGGAGCAATTCATCAGCTTGCTTAGGGTCTCACAGTGAGCACAGGGCAGATCTGGGGCAATGCAGTCAGGTTAGCTCCAAAGGAGGATGCGGATATAAGGTGGGGCCCTTCTGCTCAATTAGAATCTAGGCAGGAAGGCCAGGCTCAGCCCTGTACAATGGTGACAGAGCAGTGCAGGCTGGTATTTAGGACTGCCTCGCTGTGTAGACATCTACCGTGTGCCGTGCTGGTGAGTTCGTAGTGGGCAACGCAGGCCGGTCACTGTGAGGCAGGAGGAGTTGAGCAACTTCAGATTGGTATCTGGTCTCCAGTAGTGCTTGGGGTAATAAGTTAAAGGTTGACCCGGTGGAAATAATACATTCTTCCTCTGTTGAGATCATCTCAGATTTTAGTCTTGGTCCCGGGAGCTACATGCTTAGGAATTGGCCCCAAACTCATTCATTTCTCTGCCTTTCTTTTTTCTCAGCCCTTAGATTGTGACTCCAGTCCCACAGGAATTAGAATGTGCAGCCACGGCCTGACAAGGGCCTTCTTCAGGGCCAGTTCCATTATGGAATGAGCGTGGTGCTGGGCAGATCACGCTCAAATCCTGCCTCTGCCACTTCCTAGCTGTGTGACCTGGGGCTGTCACTCTGAGCCTCAGTTTCCTCCCCTGTAACTTCACGGGGCTTTTGGGAACCTGGCCTGAGTTAATTTTGGGTAAAGCGTCTACCCAGTGCCTGACCCCACCATGGGTATGCACCATATGCTCGTTGCCATCTCCTGTTCCTGATCCCAAAGCGTTGCAGGTGATTTCCCCACCCAATGGTGAATCTGAGAGAAAAAGGAAAGACTGAGGCTAAAAGGACGGCCCAGCCGTTCACAGTCTGTTGGGGAAGTGGGCTCCACGCCCATGGAAAACACCCAACCTCCAAGAGGAACAGATAAACACAGAGCAGCTGTTCTGACCTGGAGGGGTTCCTGGAGCTAAGCATTGGGATCTGGTGGTGGCTTCCTGGTAAGCTGGGAAGGAACAGAGAGGTTAGGAGAGAAGGAAAGGTTGCTCTGGGTAAGGGCAAGGTCAAACAGGATCCTAGCCCCAAGGTCAGCACCACACGTGGGTTAGCACTCTTGCCTGCTCTGTCTCTCTCTCTTACACATGCACAAGCACAGGAACGGTTTCTTCTCTAGGGAGGGAAGTGATCGAGGGGTGATTCACGGGTCTGACAAGGCTCCTTGCTCATGGAACAACCGACTACATCCTTCAAGGCCGTTGAACAGGGGAGCACAGCCAGCCATTTATCACAGCCCTGTGTCAAGCTGAGTGAGGGCTTTTGGGGGGCAAACCAGGGTAGAAATCACTGTGAGTGGTGGCAGGCAGGGGGAAGGGAAGAGGAGGGAAAAATAAACCTATTTGATGTCAGAGGAGACTGGTTCCAGCTCCAGAAATACAAGCCTCAGCTGCTGCATTTTCCAAACAGATATTCCAGGGCCCGCATGAGTTAACTGACCGTGGGAGCTATGAATTAGAGAAGTGTTGTTAGGACTTCTGACTTTGGGTTTGCACAGCAGCCCGTAAATTGCCTTCTAATTTCCTCAGCCTGAGTCACTGACCAGACTATTTCTTGGCCAGAAAAAGTCTTAACAGGCAACTCTGTTCCCTTTTACCTCTTAATTAAACAAAACGAAACAAATAATAGAGTTATACACAGGGTAGTCCCACTTACTCATCTCGAGTTCTGAGAATCCAGGAAAGGGATAGTGGATTAGGATAGGGACCCAGGGGACAGGAAGGACAAGGGGTGTGTGTGGGAAATGAGGTGGAGATTCTGGCTTTGGAAATAGGTGAGTGAGAGCCAGAGGTGTTCTCTGCCATGACAATTGCCAAAAATAATGGAAGCGCCCAGTAGAGTGATCAGGGCTTCCAGAGGCAGATTCCCAGAGCAGCGTGCTACTTCCTGCCTGGCCTGGGCTTCTGCTGCCCGTGGTGCAGCCAGTCACAGGCGGGCAGGTGAATGGAAAGGTCAGGAGCCCAGCTGTGAAGGGGATGGAGGTCATAGGAGGATCCCCCCTTGTGCCTCTGGGTAACCCCCAGACAAGCCACCACATCAGCCACAGAGACTGAGCCCCTGCTTTGTGCGTGGTGCTGGCCAGAGTCTGGGGCTGTCAACATACCGTGAGAAGGGGGGATAACTAACATACAAGCACCTACTATGTGCCAGGCAATGCAGAAGATGCCTTTAGAGGCGATTTTACTTAAACCTCATAACAACTCCATGTGATTAGGTAGGTGGGTTTTTTTTTCCTTTTCTTTTTTTGAGACAGTCTCACTCTGTCATCCAGGCTGGAGTGCAGTGGTGCAATCTTGGCTCACTGCACCCTCTGCTCCTTGGGTTCAAGCGATTCTCCTGCCTCAGACTCCCGAGAAGCTGGGATTACAGGTGACTTCCACCTCACCCGGCTAATTTTGTTTTTGTATTTTTAGTAGAGACGGGGTTTCACCATCTTGGCCAGGCTGGTCTTGAACTCCTGACCTCATGATCCACCCGCATCGGCCTCCCAAAGTGCTGGGATTACAGGCGTGAGCCACCATGCCTAGGTAGGTGTTTTTATCCCCATTTTACAGATGGGGAAATTGAAACTCGGAGGGTTCATGTCACTCTCACTCAGTGTAATTCTGTGGCAGGGCTGAGATTCTCACCCTGGTCTCTGACACCCACGTCTGTGAGTGCCACTTCTTTCCCCGTCAGAGCTGGCTTGGTGAGAGAGAAAATAACAAGCAAGTCCAGGCAGCACCACCTGAGGATGAGGGGTGCACCTGGGAGGCTGTGTTGTCTCAGAGCACCTGCGTGCTGTAGCCCTTGATTGAGCATTGGGATATCCTGGCCCCACTACTCACTGCCATGGATCCAGTGCAAGTTACTTATGTCTCTCAGCCTCAGTTTCCTTATAAGTAAAAAAAAAAAAAAAATAAATATATATATATATATATATATATATATATATATATGGGGAAAGTAGGACCTAGCTCTTAGGGTTATGATGAAGATGAAATGAATTTGTAATTGTAAAGATCTTAGACCAGTACGTGGCATCATTTGAAGCGCAGCGTAAGTATTTGGTATCATAATCACTAAGTCCTGAAGCTGTTCAGAGGAGGGAGAGCGCTCTGTGAACTGGAGTTTTCAGGGAAGACCAACTGGGGAAGGCAGGCTTCAGGATGGGCCTCGAGGCGTGATCAGGATTTGGCTGGGAAAGAGTAGGATTTCGATGGGAAAACTGGGAAAGGGCATTCCAAGAAAGGGAAAAGCAAAGGTGCTGGAGGTGGAATGTGCAAGGAAAAGCTGGGCAAAGCCGAAAGTGGATGAGGAAGAGAAGGATGACAGGAAAGCTCAGGGCCAGCTCTGAGAGTCTCCAGTGGCAGCAGAGAGAATTCCATTTGTCTTGTAGATACCTTGGTACCTTCCTTTTTCCCCCCAAGGGCTGGCAGGGAGAGGGGAGCTAAATAGTCACTTTGAGGTCCTCCTGGTGGACTCCAGGGCTGTTTTGTGCCTGGAACGGAGCTAGGTAAGGACTGGAACCTTTTTCTACCTCTGCTTGGGGGACTCTTTAGTTGGCCAGCTGGGTCCCACCCTTGCTGTTTATAGCTCGCACTCCTAGGGGTCTGGCTTCCCCATAAAAAGTTGATTGCACCCAGGCTCTTAGGGAGAAAGCGTTGAGGAAGGGGAGGAGAAGAGGGAGCAGCAGGAAGTGAGGTGTCAGCTGCTTTGGGTCTTAACCTAGTGCAGGGCTCTGTATGGGAGGGCCTGACACAGTAGTGGTTCAGGTGGAGTCGTTTCCGTCCACACTTCCCCAGTGGCGAGAGAGAGAACGGGCCTAGCGTCACAGGGTCTGGGGGTCAATACCACATAGCCTGACAGGAGTCCAGCGTGTCTGTGTCTTCTGAACCATCCACACTAATGTTCCCTTCTACTTCAGGCTGTCTCTGAACTTGTTTTAGTTTAGTTTTTCTTTTTGGAGACAGTGTCTCGCTCTGTCACCCAGTGGTGCCATCTCGTTTCACTGCAACCTCCGCCTCCCAGGTTCAAGCAGTTTTCGTGTCTCAGCCTCCCAAGTAACTGGAATTATAGGCATGCGCCACCACACCTGGCTAATTTTTGTATTTTTAGTAGAGACGGGGTTATGCCATGTGAGCCAGGCTGTCTCGAACTCCTGACCTCAGGCGATCCACCCGCCTCGGCCTTCCAAAGTGCTGGGATTACAGGCGTGAACCACTGCGCCTGGCCTGAACTTGTTTTATTTTTAAATGCAGTGCTTCAGCTGGGCATGGTGGCTCATGCCTGTAATCCTAGTGCTTCAAAAGGCCAAGGCAGGGAGGATCGCTTGAGGCCAGGAGCTCAAGACCAGCCTGGACAATGTAGTGAGATCCCATCTCTACAAAAAAGTTTAAAAATAAGCCAAAACAAGCCAGGTATGGTGGCATGCACCTGTAGTTCAGCTAGTCAGCAGGCTGAGATGGGAAGATGGCTGGAGCCCAGGAGGCTGAGCCTACAGTGAACCATGATTACACCACTGCTCTCCAGCCTGGGTGACAGAGCGAGACCCTGTCTCAAAAAAAAAAAAAAATTCTAAAAAGCCAGGCATGGTGGTGTGCACCTGTAGTCCTAGCTACTCAGGAGGCTGGAGTGGAAGGATCACTTGAGCCCGGGAGTTGGAGGCTGCAGTGAGCTATGATTATGCCATTGCACTCCAGCCTGTGTGACAGCAAGACCCCGTCTCTAAAAACAAATAAATGCAATGCTTCAAACTACCTCTTGGTTTATTTGACCTCTACCACACTCCCATATAGTCCAGTAAGCCTGATTCTTAGGGAAAATGTAATTATAAAAATAACAACTGATCTTTCTAAATGTTTTCTATGTGCTAAGAGGTTTATATTGGATGTTCTCAGAACAGCCCACGCAGCGTGTAGCTCCCGCCAGCATCCAAACTGTACAGGTGAGAGCACAAAGGCTCAGAGAGCTCAAATGAATTGCTAGATGCTACACAGATGATGAGCTACACGTGGAGAGGCCTGCACTGACCCAGGCCTGCTGGCTCCAAAGCCTGCCCACAGAGACCCCTTAATGATGCATTGCATACCCAGTGTGCCTGGGCTCCACGGAGGTTCCACCTGAGGCCTGGTTGGTTGGCTCAAGCTGTGAGGTCTTCCACATATCACCTCCCCCTTCTAGAACTACATTTGCCCATCTAGAAAATGGGATGACTGCTTCTTTTCAGGCTTGCCTTGCAGAGGGGAGGGTGGGTATGAAAGCTGCTTTGGAAAGCTCTGAGCCCAGAGATGACAGCTGTGTGAGGGGGTCCCTTGATCCCCCAATCTGGGTCCTTAATTATCTAGGGCAGGGATGCTATACAGAAAGAGTTGTTCCTGACCCCCAGGGAAGTTTTAAACCAGGTTCACCTGGCCAGCCACCTCTGCCGAGAAGCTTCATAGACAGAGTTGACTCAGGAATACTTAGGCTCTTAGTGAAGATCTCTTCTAGAAAGCCACCTCTGGTTTTCCTTCCTTCCAAACCAATCACTTTTTTGTGAACAGGAAGAGACAAAGTTATTTCCAGTCCCATCTCTCCCTGCTGTTACCTGAGTGGAGGAAGTGATATCTAAGTGGCTGAGTTAGCAAAGGGGAAACAGCTGTGGTTTCTGCCCCTCCACTGGACTGCTTTCTCTGGCCCTGTGCTGTCATTTCCCTTTGACTGGCAAGGAAGCCGCCCTCCCCCAAGCCTGGGCGGAGGCCCATGGCTGGGTGGGGGTAGGTAGACTCTGTGTGTGTGTCAATGCAACAGAAACTATGCGGTGGGCCATGTGGGACCATTTAACCTGTTTCTGGGATTCCGGAGCAGGAACTTCAGACCTGGTGGAAACTGATGACTCTTATCAGATCTGACCACAACTCCACAGAGTAAGGGGTGGAGTTACTGCCCCATGCTGAGAATGAACTTGCAGGGTGTACCAGGTGGGGTAGGGAATGATGGAGTGTGGGCTGGTTTGCGCTTTTGCCCATCACTGTGTGATCCCTGGTAGAGAACCCATGTCATTTTCCTTTTTTGAGAGTATTCTCACTAAAGGAGACCTTGGTCTGTATTATCTCACCACCATCATCATACTGCTGCTACAGGAAAGCGGTCCCCATCCAGAGCCCCAGAGAGGACTCTTGAATATCGAGCAAGAAAGAATTCAGGGCAAGTCCATAGAGTAAAGTGAAAGTAAGTTTATTACGAAAGTAAAGGAATAGGCCCGTTGCGGTGGCTCATGCCTGTAATCCCAGTGCTTTTGGAGGCCGAGGCGGGTTGATCACGAGGTCAGGAGATTGAGACCATCCTGGCCAACACAGTGAAACTCCATTTCTACTAAAACTACAAAAAATTAGCCGGGCGTGGTGGTGCGCACCTGTAGTCCCAGCTACTCAGAAGGCTGAGGCAGGAGAATCACTTGAACCAGGGAAGCAGAGGTTGCAGTGAGCCAAAATTGTGCCACTGCATTCCAGCTTGGGCGACAGAGCGAGACTCCGTCTAAAAAAAAAGAAAGTAAATGAATAAAAGAAAGAATGACTACTCCATAGACAGAGCAGCCGGAGAGCCACTGGTTGCCCATTTTTATGGTTATTCCTTGATGATATGCTAAACCAGGGTGGATTATTCATGCTTCCCCTTGTGAGGCCATATAGGGTAACTTCCTGATGTTGCCATGGCACTTGTAAACTGTGATGGCGCTGGTGGGAATGTAGCAGTCAGGACAACCGGAGGTCACTCTCGTTGCCATCTTGGTTTTGGCGGGTTTTAGCCGTCTTCTTTACTGCATGCTGTTTTTTGTGTTTTTGTTTGTTTGTTTGTTTGAGATGGAGTCTCGCTCTGTTGCCCAGGCTAGAGTGCAGTGGCACAATCTGGACTGACTGCAGCCTCCACCTCCCAGGTTTAAGTGATTCTCGTGCCTCAGCCTCCCGAGTAGCTTGGATTACAGGTGGTGCACCACCATGCCCAGCTAGTTTTTTCTTTTTTCTTTTTAGTGGAGACCTCCTGACATCAGGTGATCTTCCCGCCTGGGCCAAAGTGCTGGGATTACAGGTGTGAGCCACCACGCCCAGCCTACTGCATACTGTTTTATCAGCAAGGTCTTTACGACCTGTATCTCCTATCTCATTCCGTAACTTAGAATGCCTAAACCTCTGGGAATGCAGCCCAGTAGGTTTCAGACTTATTTTACTCAGCCCCTATTCAAGATGGAGTTGCTCTGGTTCACATGCCTCTGACACAGCTACCATATATTGAATTCCTATTTTGTGCCAGGCATTGCCTCGCCTCTGACTTATAACCTCTGGTCCCAATGTGGCCATGAAGGCATGCATTTTTAACCTCATATGGAACCTGAGGTTTGGAGAGTGCGGGTAGCATTGTTAAGAAAGCACAAACTCAGGCAGATGTGACCTCCCTCTCCTTCCCCAGCCTGCACCTGCTTTTACACCATTGCTTTGACTTACACACTTGGTCCCTCTTCAAGGCACCCAGGGCTGCAGGGGCTTCTTTGAGAAGGTGCTCCTCGGGAACCTGGCCCAGTTGCTTTTGCCCATCTGAGTGTTCAGAGCATATGGGGATTGTCCCTGTCCTTTGAAGTGGCTGTTTTGTAAACTCTTTCATGGTAGGCCCGATTCTGACCCAGTGTTATCCCATTTCCTGATGGCCCAGATCCAACAGGCTATTTTAAGGGACTTGCCTGTGTGGGAGAATTTCTCTCTGAAACAACAGAGGAGGAGGCCTGGCCGGCCTGGCATGGGGCTGGCAGTGGAGCGCCGAGAGGGTGAAACTCTGTCCTGAATTCTGCCTCCTGGGCCGGGACCAATTAATTGAGCCCTCAGCACAGTGCCTGGCACCCAGAAGGGATAGAATCACTTCTTGATGAGTGTGAGATTCCCAGAGGTGGCAACCCAGGGATTTCTGCTGGTTGGAGCCCCAGTGGGCTGGCAAACTGATGCTTCTCTTGCAGAGTTAAGGTCTGTAATAGAACAATGTCTGCACTTTGTTCTCAAGCTGGGATTAATTATTGACTTTAGTCATCACTCACTGGTAACTTGAAGAGGGCAGCCTTTTTTTTTTTTAGTTATTTCTGAACATGGCAGCTCCCAGGCAGGGGAAGTGGGGATGTCAGGTGGGAGAATGTATGGGTGGAGTCCATTTTAGATGCAGGCACTTGTCTCATTAAATCCCCACAGCAAACCCTGGTCATCACCTATGTTTTATAGGGAAAGAAACTGAGGCTCAGGGAGGTGCAGCATCTTGCCCCATCACTGGCAGCAATGGTGGGAGCTAGGGTTGCATCCCAGACCTCTGCAGGAACAAAGCCCGTGGCTGCAGGTGCCTTTGTCTGACAGCTTCCCTAGGGCATGGGGAGCTAGGGAGCTCGTCACATAGGTCCTAGACAAAACTTCAAGGGGCTGGATTAAACCCCAGGTCACCTGCCCATGTGACCTTCCCTCTGAGCCCCTCCCTGAATAGATGATGTGGTTGGACCGGATATTAGGATATGATAAGAAGCTTGCTACGAGATCAGATCTGTGGCAAGGTCTGACCCTCTATTTGCAGGTTCAGATTTTAATTCCCCTTGAACTCTTGCCCAGGGCCACTTTTGAAGGCCTGGCCCTTCAGAAGGTTCAGCTGCCAGGGTCTCTGCTTCCTCCTCTTGGGGATGGTGGATAGCACGGCATTGGTCAGGAGCATGGAGGAGTTTAATTTCCTGATATTTTCAGCCCCATGGTTGCTTAGGCAAATCCAGGCTCTGGAAACCAGAGAGGGACTTGGGTGCCAGCAGTTGGAAGTTGAGGGCAAGAGGATGGGGGCAGAGCATCGGCAGCCTCCATTGCATGGGCTCTGGCTCTGAAGCTGGCTGTGAATCACAGCCCTGCCACTCATTAGCTTGTTTCACTTGGCCAAGTTCCCTCACCTCCATGGGCCTCAGTTTCCTAATCAGTAAAATGGGTATAATACTACTATTACTACTGCCTAACCCATACGGTTGTTACTCATATGATAACTGTTCCATAAGTGGCACTATTGCCATCACCGTCGTTATCATCCTTGATTTTGCTCAGTTTCTGCCATCTCCTGGAAGCTTACCTGACCTCTCATCTTAAAATGATATTTCCAGTCTATGAATTTTTTGGGGTGGCGGGGGACAGAGGTTTGCTCTGTCGCCCAGGCTGGAGTGCAGTGGCGTGATCTTGGCTCTCTTCAACCTCCACCTCCCGGGTTCAAGCGATTCTCCTGCCTCAGCCTCCCAAGTAGCTGAGACTACAGGTGTGCGCCACCACGCCCAGCTAATTTTTGTATTTTTGATAGAGATGGGGTTTCACTATGTTGACCAGGCTGATCTCAAACTCCTGACCTCATGATCCGCCCGCCTCTGCCTCCCAAAGTGCTGGGATTACAGGCATGAGCCACTGCGCCTGGCCTGAATTTTTATAATGTTTATTGTTTTACCTCTCATTTAACACTTACCAAGAATGATCTTGGATTGTTCAGCCTTTGGCAAGCTGATACTTACTCATATTCATTCAATCAATGATTCATTCAGTCAATATTTGAAGACTTCAGATGTGTCAAGCGCTGGGAACACAGCAGGGCAGATAAAAATCCCTGCCCTTTTAGAGCTTACATTCTGGTGTGAGAAAGAAAACTAAACAAATGGACAACGCCCTGTCATTTGCAGCAACATGGAAGGAACTGGAGGTCATTATGTTAAGTGAAATAAGCCAGGTACAGAAAGACAAATCCTGCTGTCCTCACTCATAGGTGAGCGCTAAAAAAAGTAAGTCTCACAGAAATAGGCAAGAGCAGAGTGGCAGCCACCAGAGGCCAGGTGGGAGGAGTAAAAAGAGGCTGATGAATGGGTACAAAAATACAGTTGGGTGGAAAGAATATGTTCTAGTATTTGAGAGTATAGTAAAGGAATTGTGGTTAACAATAATTTATTGCATATTTCACAATAGCTAGAAGAGAAGAATTGGAATGTTCCCAAATACAAATATAAGTGAGGTGATGGAGATCCCAGTGACCCTGAAGATTATTACACATTGTATACAGGTATCAGAATATCACATGTGCCCCCAAAATATGTATAACTATTATATATCATTTAAAAAGAAGAATACAATAAAATAGACAAAAATAGGTCCAATACATAGTGTGTGAGATGGGGATGAATGGCATAGGGAAAACTAAAGCCAGGTGAGGGAGATAGGGGTGCTGGCGGTGGTGGGAGTTGCTGTGCTATTTTGTAGCGGGTGACCAGGGACAGCACCACTGTAGAGGTGGCTTTTGAGTAAGACTTGAGGGAGGCCAGGAAGTGAGCCCTGAGGCTATCGGGGGAAGGTGGTTGAGGGAGAGGGGGACAGCAGGAGCTAAGGTGCTGGGGTGGCTGGTGTGTCCTGAATGGAGTGAGACAGAAGAGAACAGCAGGCCGTGGAGTCAGATTGGGAAAAGGGCCACGTCGAGCTTTGTATCCCTCTGCTCAGCAGTGAGGCCTCATGATGACCTACTGGAGACTGAAGCTGGCCAAAACACTGCCAGAGAAGTGGCTTCAAGGACTGCTTGGGGTTTGACCCTGATGCCCTAAAAGAGACCTTCTGGGGAAACACAGTCTCCATGAGCAGTGTCATGGGTAGGAACTCCAAGGCTCCAAACGCAGAGTACGCACCAGGAAGTTTCACCGGCTGAATGTTAGTTTTGTGCCTACTGTGTGCAAGACACTGTGTTGAAAGCAGTCCTCCAGCTGGGAGCCAGGAGGGGGGTTGGAGAGTGAATCCCTGCAAAACCAGCGACCACCACATCCTTTCATCTTTAATGCCCCTCCTCATGCTGGCAGAGGGTCTGGATTATGATGTGTCCTTGATCAGTGTGATAAATCCCTGGACAAAGGCTTCATTCTACTAAAGCCCTTCTTCCCCCACCCCAATCCTATTTTTACCAAAGCTTCTGACTTACAGTTGCTGAAGTTGATTGTTAGAAACTCAAAACACATGTTCCTATCAGTATTATATTGTAAATGGTGTTCCAGTTCTCAAGTCAGCTCACCGAAACTTTTCTCATCCTCAGAGTAGAGTTGTATCCCTGACAACCAGAAATCTCTAGTTCACTTACCGCGTCGGCTAACCTGGGAGCCTAAACGCTGTGTGTAACGTCCAGGGAAACTGTCTTCCGTTGTTCACATTGAGACGGAAACTCCAAGGCTACGTAACAATAACAACTGTAACAACGGCAGCACGAATGGTATGCCCTCCGCTAAGCACCTCACTCGTTTAATCCTTGCAGCAGACTATGAGAAAAGCACTATTATGGTCCTTCCTTTACTCAGAGAGAACAGAGGTAGAGAGAGATGCATTTGCCAATCGTCACAAGCTAGGAAGGGGCAGAGCGGGGTTCAGAGCCAGGTGGTGGGACTCCAGAGTCTTTCGGGAAACCTCTTGATTCCTGACCTTCCGGGAAATCTCACCAGCCAGCCTTGCTGCAGCCCAGGGTGGCTGCCTCTAGACCTTACATGCAGGATACTTGTCATTAGGTGTTAACAAGCGTTGGTGTAAGGGAACAAAAGCCATGGGTGGCCAGTATGAGCAGTTTCTCTTTCTTCTCCCAGACAGGAAAAACCATTTGTTTCTGGAACCTGACACTGCAGGGAGTGGGCTTGGTGTCTGTGGCTGCCTTCCTGGGCCATTTACAAGGGCAGCACAAGGGCCTGGGAAGGGGGCTGGGCCAGGGGTGGCGATGTGTTTGTTGGTGGAAGCTAGATTAGGGTGTCTGGCAAGATGTTTTTGACACCTAGACCATTCCACTCAGTGAAACTCAACAGGTGGCCAGGCTGTTGCTTTAGTTGGAAGCGGGGGGCAACCTCTCCACCCTGCCCTGTTCAGTTTATTGTTGGAAGGAGATGGGTCCTAACCAGTCCTTCCCTCTTCCCTGGCCCCAAAATAAACAGCAGCTGTTGTTGGCACCATCATCTCTGCCTCTGCCAGTCTGTCAGCAGCCCCAGGCTTTTGCCTGGCCTTGCCCTTTTGGGTTTGATGGCACAGGGCATTGGGGCCCTTTAGCTTTGCCCTGCAGAGCCTGACCAGCTGGTGTGCCCTGGCATGCCCTCTCCCAGGACTGGTGGTTGCCCACTGGCACTGTCCCCTCTGGCCCTGTAGTGAGGCATGTGTGCATGATAGTTGCAAACTCGGGCACCAGAGTCTGACATCCGTTTGCCCCCTGGTTCTGCTGCTTAGCTGGTGACTTTGGGGAGGTGGTTTAATGCTGAGCCTCAGTTTCTTTCTCTGTAAGGGCAACTATTAGTGTCTGCATCACAGGATGTTGTGAAGATTACAAGGGAGCCGACTGCCTGATGGGAATCCCAGCCTTGCCACTCAGGGGCTGTGTGACCTTGGGGGAGGGGCTGGGTGGCCTTGGAGGAGGGGCTGCGTGGCCTTGAGGGAGGGGCTGTGGCTCTCTGTACTTCAGTTTTCTCATTTGTAAAACGTTGATAATAAAAGCATCTCTCAGGCTGGTGATGAGGATGGCATGGGTTAATTAACAGAAAACACTCAAAACACTGCCAGGCACAGAGCAAGAGCTCAGTGACTGGAAAAGCATATCCTCTCCCTGTCAGAAAAGGCGGAGCATCCCCCAAAGAATCCTTCACATGTGCTTGTCCAGAGCGGACACAATTGCTGTTCTCCTAACCTTTTGGGTCAGTACTGCTGAGCTAATTTGCTCGGCCTTGAGTCAAACCTGTGGTTAGAACTTGTACTTCAGGGTTTAGGGGTGGTGGTGCAGCTGGTGATGGAGGAGGATGGAGGCATGAGGAAAGAGAGTGGGGATTTCTGTTCTACTTGGTAGTGGTTCTGCTGATGTAATGTAGGAAACGGAAAGAAGATTATGTCCACGGCCAAAGGCCGCCTTCCGAGCTAGTGAGCGGATCCCACGCGGGGTTGACCATTTATCTGTGCTGCTGTGCGTGCTCCAAGATGTTCTTCTAGCTCCGTATGTGTGCTGGTGTTCTGGAACCCTCCGTGTGGCTGCAGCTGGGGCCAGCTCACCTCTCCCTGGCTCCGTACTCTGGGAAACTCTGTCTTTGGCTTTTCCTCTCTATTTTGGAAAGACTGTACTGGGAACCCCCATTGGAGCAGCCAAATGGAAAAATATTCATTCTCAAAAAGAAAAAGTAAAGTCTTTGGCCCCGATTGTGTTGGGCCACAGTGCCGGGTGCCACCATGGGCACACTGATGCCTACTAAATACCCCCCCCCCCCCGCCTTAGGACTGACTGTTACACGGTCTCCCCCAGGAGCCTGGTTCTGTAGGAGAGGTGGCTGGCCATGCTGTTTTGCCTCCCTGGCCTTTGTCAATCCTTGTCTAAGGAGAGAGGGCAGTGGTAGCTCCATTCCCAACATTTGGGGTGCTGCCTTCTGATAAGTGAAGAGAATGGTCTGAACCTTAGAGAGGAAAGCAGCAAAGTAGTTCAGAGTGGGGGTTCTGAAGCCAGACTGCCTGAGTTCAAATTTCAGCTGTGCCATTTATTGCTGTGTGGCCTTGGGCAAGTCACTTGCCCCCTCAGTGCTTGGATTTCCTCTTCCGGAATATGAGGATAATAGTACCTTCCCCAAAGGGTCATTAGGAGGATTACATGTCATTGATGGCAAAAGCCCTGCCAAGGTGCCTGGTGCAGAGTTAGTGCTCCGTGTTTCTGCTGTGATTTGTACCCACACCGCAGGTGAGTCTACTTCCCATCAGCCTAGAGCCTCTGGGGGCTGACAGGTATATATTTAGAGACTTTGAAAGGGCCGCATGGTGTTTGTGACAGAGGTGTCTCGGATGGAGCCTGTGGCACATTCTAGAGGAAGGGCTAGTATAAAGATTCAGGCCAGCAGGGGATTTCCTAGCTGAGTGTCTGTGAGCGAGTCTGTCATTCTGGGGGCTCAGGTTCCGCAGCTAACCATGCCCGTGCCTCTCTTGTCGGCTAGCTGCAGAACCGGAGACAGCATGAAGCATCCCGGAGTCACTCTCCTTCACAGTGGCCATTCAAACAGCTGTGAGGTTTGGTGAGGGTGCTAGGAGGCAGCTCAGTGGGCTCCCCACTCTTTTCTGCATTCTCCTCTCGAGAGCAGCCCTGAGTTGTACAGGGCTGTGGGTGCCGAGGGTGACGGTGTCTTCTGCAGGTGCTGTCTGTGTCCTGGTTTGCAGAGCTCCTCAGATCTGTGCCTTCTCTGAGGGGTGCTGCTGGGAAGTGCTACAGGTCTCCTGCCTGTTTCACAGCGGAGAAAAGACTCAGAGAGGGCCTGTGACTCCTGGAAGTATGGTGGGCACTGTTGATGCCCCGCCCTGTGTCCCCTGGGCTCACCTGGGTCCACTGGCAGTGCCCCAGCTGTGGCATTCAGCACACTCACAGCTCCCCACCCCACCTCTCTGTGTGAATGCTCCCTCCTTTGCCATGGCCCCAGGGAAGCTTGCTCTGCCCAAGTGGGTGAAACCTGAGAAAGACTTGGGGAAGGTAGGGGGCGAATTGTCATCCCTGGAACCCATCCTTAAGTGGTGGGGAATGGGAGTTATCAGCCGGGATCCAAGGCCTTGTCTTAGGGTCGGCTTCAGGAGGAACCCATCTAGGATAGCAAACTTCTCCTGCTAGCAAGTGGTGGAGCTAGGACTGGAAACCTCTGTCTGGGACTCCCAAGTGCCCACACCAGGCTGCCTGTCTGGAGGTTTATGGGTTTCTTGTTACAGAGGAGTCAGACAAGATACTTGTTTGATGAGGTCTTCTTGCTAGTAAGAGGGCACTTTCCAGAGTGGGTAAAAGAATAGAAGGCTGAAGAAGACTTGATAAGCACGATAGCTTCCGGGGGCCCACCAGGGAAGGGCTCAGTCAGTACCAACATGACAGACGGGCCTTGGAAACAAGGGAACCATGCCTTATGTAGACCTGCCTCAGGAAAGAAACAAACAAGAGACTTAGGGATAATAGAAATCTAGTATCTTCATCCATCCCTCGTCAGGCTGGGAGGAGCAGCATCAGGAGGTGTGTAAGGAAATGGAGAGGGACTGCCGGCTACTGTGCCCAGGTGCAAGGTGACATACATGAGCAAGACACTCTGCTTGTTTGTAATAAAATTCCCTCAGTAAAATTTGGCTAGTTGGCAGAGCATTGGACAGAATGAACACGAAAGCTTCTTGTGACGGTGTTTGAAATTGTGGCAATGCTAGCGTGTCCTTAGAGATGGGGAGAGCATCTTTAAGAAAACAAGGGAGAAAAGAAGGGGTGTGTGTGTGTGTGTGTGTGTGTGTACATCTCTGTGAGAGTGAAGTGTGTGTGCCCCTGTGTGTTGGGGAATGTATGTGTATAGATATGTCTGTGTGTGGGTTTGAGTGTGCAATGTGTGTGTTGGGATGTGTGTATGGATGTGTCTGTGTGGGTTTGAGTGTGGAATGTGTGTGTTGGGATGTGTTGTGTGTGTGTGGACGTGTCTGTGTGTGGGTTTGAGTGTGCAATGTGTGTGTTGGGATGTGTTGTGTGTGTATGGACGTGTCTGTGTGTGGGTTTGAGTGTGGAATGTGTGTGTTGGGGATGTGTTGTGTGTGTGTGTATGTGTCTGTGTGTGGGTTCGAGTGTGGAATGTGTGTGTTGGGGATGTGTTGTGTGTGTGTGGATGTGTCTGTGTGTGGGTTCGAGTGTGGAATGTCTGTGTTGGGGATGTGTTGTGTGTGTGTGGACATATCTGTGTGTGATTTGAGTGTGGAATGTGTGTGTTGGGATGTGTTGTGTGTGTATGGACGTGCCTGTGTGTGGGTTTGAGTGTGGAATGTGTGTGTTGGGGGATGTGTTGTGTGTATATAGACAAGTCTGTGTGTAGGTGTGAGTGCAGTGTGTACATGTGTGTGCTGGGGAGTGTGTGTGTGTGTAATAAAAGCTGTTGGATCACTGTCCAGCAGGCATATTCCTGGGGCAATGTTTTATCCTTGAGAGCTCCCTATGGTCAGGCTAGGAGGTCCAGGAATACTTAGATTTTGGTATAAAAGGGTCTCATAAATCCTCGAGTATACTGACAATATACCTTTGATCTTTTCCTCTGCCTCTTTGGTGCCAGGCAGGTTTCCACAGACCTCATTTCATGCTCTCAAAAAACTTTGTTTCTCTCCTTTATAGATAAGAGGACTAAGAATCAGAAAGGCTGAGTCACTCACTCAAGGTAACACAACTAGAAAGAGGTGGACCTGGGATTTGACCAACCTTTACTCCACCCTTTACTGGTTCCTCATCCAATGGAGGGGGAGCTTGGTGAGATTCTGCCAAGCCTTTGTCCATGCCGAAGGGGCCTCCTTCTCCACCCAGGGCACTTGCTCTAGAAACGTGACTTGTGGCTTCAGTGAAGGCCAAGGAGGAAGTGTAGGGAGCAGAAGGCGCTGAGGCCTGGCTGTATGGACTATAGAGTGGTGCAGGCGTGCTATGAGGACCTGCTTCAGGGAAAAGTTGTTGTGACCCAGAGGAGGGCAGAGCTGCAAGGGAGACTGTGGAAAATCAGGGAAGGCATGGGGGAGGAGCCAAAGCCCAGGACATCCTTGAGTTCTCCCCCTCCCCGGGCCTCCAGGAGAAGAGCCTGTAGAAAATTCTAGCTGGGGGCTGCGCGTGGTGGCTCACGCCTGTAATCCAAGCACTTTGGAGGCCAAGGCGGTTGGATCACCTGAGGCCAGGAGTTCAAGACCAGCCTGACCAACATGGTGAAACCCCGTCTTAATAAAAAAAAAAAAGAGAAAATTCTAGCTGGGTAAGGAATTTTACGTCTAGCTTTCGTGCCCGGTGAGCATCTGTCAACCCGTTTGTTTGTGTGGTCTGATTTCTCCACTGCGTGGAGCTTATATGTCCAGGTGTGTGAGGATGGGGCGATGCAGATCCGTCCGTTATCTGTTAAGCGATTTCACTTCGGAAAAGGGAATGGCAGAAAAACAGACCTTCCCAGTCTGGATTCCTGGAAGGGATCGCGGGTGGACATTTCGTCAGTGTGAGTTCTTGGCAGACAGAGGCAGTGGGGCCACTGGGGTTGCCTGGCTGCTCCCACCCCTGCGAGCTCACGTCAGAACAGTGGGAAATCCCACGGAAGCTGCAATCCCAGACTCTGCCTGGGGCATTTGGGATTCACTCCCAGCCTGGGACTTTCATATTGGTTCCCAGAGCTGCTGGGAGAGAGCTTCCTGGTACCTAGCCAGCTTGTGACTCCAAGCAACTGCTTGAAAGCAGACAGCTTCTGCCAGTGTCTCAAAGAACCTTAAAGGGCCACCTCTGCCCCCACCTGTGTGGCCCTACGTCAGCTAAGGTGAACTCTGGGAGGCAGGCGAACTCACTCAAGGCAGCCCGAGCAGCACAAATGTTGAAAAATTATCCTGCAATAAATTCCCAGGCCCAGAACTGTTAAGGTAAGTGTCAGCCTTATACAGCATCAACTTGCATGCTAACGCAGCCGTCTACTGACTTAGGTTAGGATGTGGTGGCCATGTAGTGGTTACGGGCCGCAGGGCTGCTGAAGAGACTTGGAGTTCACCACCAGCCATGTAACTTTGAGCAAACTGCTTAACCTGCCTGGGCCTCAGTTTCTTCGTCTTTAAAATGAGGTAGCACAAACTCCTAGAGTTGCTGGCTGGCAGAAACGCAATGTTAATGGTGAAAACACCACAAACAGTAGACAGTTGGCATCCCCCACTCTGCTCCCTGAGTGGTGGCCCGTCCAATGCAGTTGGCTCCCTCCCTTTTTGGAACAGCTTTATTGAGGTACAATTTCCATACCATACAACCAACTCACTTAAAGAGTATGATTCAGGAGCTTTTTGTATATTTAGAGTTGCACAGCCACCACAGTCAATTTTAGAACATTTTCATGACCCCCAAAGAAACCCTGTACCCTTTAACCGTCCCCTGTGACCACCACCCTAGGCAGCTATGAACCTGCTTTCTGTCCCTGTGATCTGGCCTGTTCTGGACATTTCATATCATGGAGTCATACATGACGTGGTCTCTTGCGACTGGCTTCCTTCACCAGCATAATGTTCTCATCTACCATCAGCCCCTTCCTTGGCTTGTAGGGTGAGCTGGATTCCTTCCATGTGGTGGCCGAGGGGTCCTGGACACAGCCACTCCCCTTGGTCCTTGCAGGGCTGGCCTCTGCTCCTGAGTTCAGGTTCCATGAGAGCGCTTCCTCCTGCCACCTTGCAGGATTTTCTCCCCTGCCCCAGCTCCTTAAAGCTGACCAGAGCTGGGTCTTTCAGGACGTGTTGGACTCTCCTGCAGTTATTCCCATTACTTCCTCTGGCCTGGTCAGAGATGTGGAGGAGGGGTGGAAACTGGGCAGAGCCTTTACTGATCTGTCCCCCAGGGACTCTCTTTCCGGGAGGGGGTGGAAAGAGAGAGACAAAAAAGCATCTTTATTTGTTTTTAATGTTGACTAACTCCCCAACCCCCTTACTAAGTTCTGGTGAAAGTTGCTGGGTTCCTGGTCATGTTCTTCCTTAAAAACAGAGGGTCATGGCCAGGCGCAGTGGCTCACGCCTGTAATCCCAGCACTTTGGGAGACCGAGGCGGGAAGATCACGAGATCAAGAGATCGAGACCATCCTGGCCAACGTGGTTAAACCTCGTCTCTACTAAAAATACACAAATTAGCTGGGGATGGTGATGTGCACCTGTAGTCCCAGCTACTTGGGAGGCTGAGGCAGGAGAATCGCTTGAACCCGGGAGGTGGTGGAGGTTGCAGCCAGCTAAGGTTGCGTCACTGCACTCCATCCAGCCTTGTGACAGAGCAAGACTTCGTCTCGAAACAAAACAAAACAAAAAAAGAAAAAAACAAAATTAAAAAACCCACAGGGTCCTAGAACTTCTGTCTTAGCGGCGGCTGATAGGGAAGTGGCCAAGTGTTCCACACACAGAGTCAGGCTGTGTTTGCTTTTCCTCTAGCAAAGCAGGTCCAGTGCAAAACCAGTGAACTGTTAGGAGGCGTTCAGTTTTCAGTAACAAAATCCAGCTGAAATAATCTCAAACTATGTGGAAATTTATCATCTCACTTTTAAGGCTGTTCAGGTAGATAGGAATTGTAATTTTTAAAAAAATTCCTCTATTAATGAACATTTAGACTGTCTCTTTTTTTTCCTACTTCAAACAATGCTGCTCTAACCATTCATATATAAATACATATATGTGTGTGTGTGTGTGTGTGCGTGCATGTGTGTGTGTGTGTGTGTGATGTATATATATATATATATATACATCTTTGGGAACTAACTTTTTTTTTTGCCACTTCAAACAATGCTGCTCTAAACATACATACATACATATATATATGTATATGTATATATCTTTGGGAACTTGAGCTACTATTTTTGTAGGACAAATTATTGAAGTGACCTTAATAGATAAGAGAGGTTAGAATTTATGTCAGATAGGTCAGTTCACATTTAGTTCATTCTTCTATACCATCTGAATCTATATCCATCAAATGAGGAGTGATGTTTATAGTGAACACCATTGTGGATCCCTCATACCTATGGAATCACTTCAGGAACATTGTATTATTTTGCATTTTTTTCCATTTGTGGCTGGACAGCAGGCTAAAATAATGTTTAGATGGAAAAGATATAGCATAAAGGGCTTCCTGGTTAACCACCAGATATTTGGAATATTCTGTATCCTTGAGTGCCATAGTTAGCAATTTTGTTCAAGAGATTTTGTGATTCCCTCTTAGAAAGTACAGGATGAAAAGTCTAATAATGCTAAGTGTTGGTGAGAATATGGGGAAGTGAAAACACTTATGTACTGTTGGTACATAGGTAGAAATTTAAGTGGTTTAACCACTTTGGAAAACAATTTGGCAATATCTAGTAATTTGAAAGTGAGTCACCCCCAGGAAGCCCCTGAGGCTGCCAGGTTCTACTCTCCATGAGGATGTCCCTCAGGTAAGAGAGCAGCCCCACGGCCCCACAGTCAGACCTGTCCTCGAGATCACAGGGACATGACTTGTGGGGAGCTTCACCTTAGAAGTGGTTCTACTTCTAAGTGTATACCTTAGATTCTAGGGTATAAAGAAAATCTCCCAAATGCACATAAGAAGACATGTGCAGTGATTTTTATTGCTACGTATTTGTAAGAGAAAAAAATTGGTATATCAGTCAGAATGGGATAGGTTATGTTACAGGAACAACAGCCCCCAAATTCTATTTCTCGTTCATACTCCCTGTCCATTGGAGTCCACAGAGGCTGCTGCTCATTGTAGGCACTTGGAGACTGAGACTGGCAAGCTTAGAGTGCTTCCGTGGTCCCTAGGGCATGGGGAGAGAGTGTAGCAGTGTCTGGTAGTGGCAATTAAATGCTTTTGTCCATGGAATATAATTCTGCCATAAAAGTGGAATGAAGTGCTGATTGATCCTGCAACCTGGATCAACTTTGAAAATATTACACTAAGTGAAAGAAGCCAGACACAAAAGGCCACAGTTGTATGATTCTATTTATATGAAATACCCAGAACAGGTACATCCATAGAAACAGGTTAGTTGTTTCAGGGTCTGGAAGTATTGAGGAATGGGGAATAACTACTAAGTGCCATGAGGTTTCTTTTTGGGGTGTTAAAAATGTTCTGGAATTAGACAGTGGTGATGTAATAGTTGCATAATTCTGTGAGGATACTAAAAAACACTGAATTGCATACTTTATTTAATTAGTTAATTTATTTAATTTATTTTTGTAGAGACTGAGTCTCACGATGTTGCCCAGGCTGGTCTTGAATTCCTAGGCTCAAGCAATCCTCCCACACTGGCTTTCCAAAATGCTGGGATTACAGGTATGAGCCACCCTGCCCAGCCAAATTGTGCACTTTAAAATGGTGACTTTCATAGTATATGAGTTTTGCCTCAATTTTTAAAAACTGCTTCTGTCCAAAAGTGACACATTTCATTGGCCAAAGAAGTCACCTGGCCACACACAACTTCAGGTTGTTGAGGAAGCACAATTCTATCATGTGTCTGGGAAGGAAAAGAATTGGAATATTCAGTGAATAGCCCTAATGGCTACCACTTGGAAGAGTACAAATGCCCACAAGAAAGGGAAGGATATATAAGGTATGGGATAATCACAGATGGAATTCTGTACAGTTAATGTGAATAAGATCTATAAGTGTCAACATGGAAAGATCCCCCAAAACAATATTGAATGAAAAAGCAAGAAATAGAATATTATCTCCGGTACCATTTATGTAAATATTATTTATGCAAATATAAATTTATGTAAATTAAAAATTATTCACAAAACAATTGTGTGTAATGAATGGTTACATACGTTTGTAGTAAAAGCAGGCAAACACAGACTGGAAGGATACTTCACACCTGCCTTGCGTCATGGCTGTCCCACCTAAAAATGTAGATGGCGTGCTGGTTCTTCTGACCAACTGATGAAATTCATCCTATTTTTCAATTTATTGCATATTCTCACCATTGCAAATGCTTGTCCTGACTTATTTTTATTTTTTGTTTTAGCCCTAATCCTTACTCCTATCCCTTTTCCCCTTAGCCATCCTCTCTAACTTGTAACCTAAGCCTCAGTGTCCTCAGTGTGCTGTTGGTGTAATTTATAATCTATATACATGGTATCATGCTATTTTGTTTGGTAATTTCCCTTTAAAAAATTTTTTTTTAATTTATTTATTTTTGAGACACAGTCTCACTCTGTCACGAAGCTGGAGTGCAGTGGCGTGATCTCGGCACGCTGCAACCTCTGCCTCCTGGGTTCAAGCCAGTCTCCTGCCTCAGCCTCCTGAGTAGCTGGGACTACAGGTGTGCACCACCACGCCCAGCTAATTTCTGTATTTTTAGTAGAGACACGGTTTCACCATGTTGGTGAGGATGATCTCGATCTCTTGACCTCATGATCCGCCAGCCTTGGCCTCCCAAAGTGCTGGGATTACAGGTGTGAGCCACGGCGCCCGGCCAGTTTCCCTTTTTACTCGATACTGTATTTATAAGATCCATCTAAGTGGTTGTATGCCTCTACTATATTGCTTCTGACTGTGGCATGGTATTCCTTACCCACGTCCACCACACTTGACTTACTCGTTCTCCCCTCTTGATGGGCACTGAAGTTGCCTCCAACACCCCCCTACTGCAAGCATCACGGCAGCAGACATCCTTACATATTGCAGCCCTTAAAACCTCCACAAAGATTTCTCCAGCAGTGGGATTGCTATTGGAGGAGCAGTAAAGCAGTATGACAGTATTTACTTAAATGAAGTGTGTGTATGCATGAGGGTTCCCATCTCGCCTACATCCTCATCAATACTTGGTAATACCCGGAAAACCTTCCAGGCTGTTGGCACTTCTCTCTAAGGAACGATTCAGCCTACATTGGAAGACATGGTGAATTTTAATCTCTTCCTATCATTCCTTCCTGGCCTGTCTCCCTTGTCTGGAACGAAGTTCTTTTTATAATTTCCTACCCAGTTCTCACTAATAGGACCAGAAACCTAAAACCTTCCTCCATTATCTTAGGAACTCTGCCAGCTTTTCAAAACTAAGCCTCCTTTGTTTTTTGACTTAATCTGAAATAAACCTCTCTTATCTTGTTTTCCTCTCTTTGCTGAGGGCCTGGAAGCCTCACTGGCCATTCTTGTGGATTGCTCCAGGATTGGCCCCTGAGAGGTATTGCTTCACCTGAGTCTCCCCGCGGTGCGGGCGGAGCTGCAGCCCTTCCCCTGTGTCACCCAATCACAGAAGCCAGTCTTGGGATTTAGCTCTGTTTAAATTGGGCCCTGTAGCCTTGCTTGCAAACGGAAATAAGTTGGGCTTATTTGCTGGGGATAATTATAGGAAAAAGAATCCCACCTAATGCTACCCGACTTTTGGCCTGAGCCATTCAATGGATAATTAGTCCTAACTGCTCTATGAGGTCGTGCATTGCTGGAGTGGACCATTAACTGAAGTCTTACCTTTTTTGTCCTTGCTTTTACTTTGCCGTGTTCCAGCAAGGCTTAAGTGTAGCTTTAGGTCCTGTGTTATGCATATATTATGTGTTTGTCTGATTTCTCCAATTACATTATAAACTCTGCACAGGCGGCATCACGGTCTTTCTTCCCCTTCCTCCAGGGCTTCCCTCCCTCCGTCCTTCCACTGCCTTGCTTCACGGAGCTTTGCACTTAGCAGGTGCTCAGTAAATACTTGCTGGGTGGTTCACACGGGATTACATGTTAATCCATCATCTTCAAAGGCTAGAACCAGACCTATTTAAAAAACAAACAAAATCTTTCCTTTTAAAAGTGGCATTACCTTCTTACCCACACAAACGTTCATTTTAGTCTCCTTTATTGCTTTCTGGGGTGGGGGTCTTAAGGGAGTAACTCAGAGAGCCTCTTTAACTTAAAAGAGACATCATAAATTACACTCTTTAAGAGAAGATTGGATGCCTGCGTGTCTCCCAGGAGCAGGTTAGGAGCACAGCATTCTAGGTGGCTCCTTTGTTTGCTCCCCTGCCTGTCTGCAGGGCTGGCCTTCCACAGCAGTGTGTGGTATCTACAGATCACCGTTAAATAAACAGTCCCTTGAAATCACAACATTAAAAAGTGCTGTCTATGTATTGTACCAAGAGAGCTAAATATTATGGAAAAGGCCAAATATTTCCACTGTGTTAAGAAAATAAGAACCCGGCAGCATGGAACTTCCCACTCAGTAGGCAAAAGATGTGGTGGAAACTTCAAAAGGGTGGAAGAACCATCAAGACAGCATGGGCTGCAATGGGCGACTGCCCCATTAAAAAAAAGCAAGTGTGTGTATATTTCATAATGCAGCTGCAGAAGTCGCAACACCACCTTTCACCTGGGAAATAAATGAATGCACCAATGTATGTATCATGCAATTGTCCAACGGTGACTGGGGCTGGTGGTGAGGTTAGGAGGAGAGAGGAGGAAGTACAGGACACAAACATTCTTTGTTCTCTAAAGACCCAAAAGGCAGATTCACAGGAAGAGATTCCTCATCCTGATCTGAAATGAAGATAGATGCATGGCGATAGGGCTGATGGCTCTAGCAGAGCCCCTGCCCTTGGGATCTAGGCAGCATCTCAGCCAGGAGGGCTCCCTGACTCTGGAAGTGGAATATCTGAGTGATAAGATAGTTGGCTTCTTCCAGCCACTTCCCACCACCAGGAAGAGCTTGTGAAGCCTGAAAAGGCTGTAGGGCCAGGCAGCCTGACTTTCATGGAAAGAGACCCAGGAATCATCTTGTTTTAATTAAAAAATTTGTTTGGGTTATCTCAGGGCTGCCCCCAGGGAGGGTGATGCTTCCAAAGCTGACCAAGTTCTGAGCTGCTGAGCTGCCCGCTTTAATGAGCGTGGGGAAGCTTATTTGAGGAGTGGTGGTAAAATCGCCCACTGGACTTGCAACATGAGAATGTTGTTCATGAATCATCGGGAAGACTCCCAGGTGTGGAGAATGGACTCTTGTTCCTTCGGCTGATTTGGGACCTGGCACTCACATTCGCTTACTAACTTTCTCTCCCTGGCATAAGCATTCGCCTCCCCGCCTGGAGTCTGGCTACGTACCCATCATCTCCATTACCCAAAATGCAAAAGCAGAGAACCGAAGCATCTTATTACATAGACTTCCCTCTCTCCCGAAAGATATGCCAGTGCCTCTGCCTGTTACGTCCGGCCCTGCAGGGATAATGACCATGGTCTCCAGCATTTGCTGAGCTGTAATTCTGCACTGGGAACCAGGCCAGGCCCTGTGCACCTTTCTAGAGCCTCACAGCGGTCCTCTGCAGGGCACAACTCTTCTCTTCTGCTCTCGTCATCCCCGTTTTACAGCTGAGGAAGCAGTGGCTCTGGTAGGTGTTGGGATGTCTGCCCATGGTCATGTAGACTGTGTGGCAGAGCTGGAATTCAAACCTAGGTCCTGTGACGTTTCAGTACTGCTCTATCTGAGGACTGTGCAGAGATGGCATAACCCCGCCTTCAGAACCTCAGAGTCTAGTTGTAGAGAGCACACCTCCTTGCATAGACAAATAATCCACCAGGCCCAGCAGAACTGGGTACCACAACCACATGGGAAATCTAGGAAGGAGCTGGAAGGAACTCATGGTGCACTGAGCATGTGGTGTGCCGGGCATTGTGCTATGTACCTTGTGTCCATGACCTCTTTAATTCTCAAAGCACTCTGGTGAGGTTCATTTTACAAATACAGGACTGAGGCTCAGAGAGGTCATGTAACTTGTCCAACACCACACAGCTCATGGGTGGTGGAGCTGGGCCTGAACCCAAGTCTTTCTAACTCCAAACCACATTCTCTTTGCATGATACCATGATAGACACTCCATTTCAGTAGAGTTGCCAGGGAGTGAAGGCCTTGAAGTCTGGGTAAGAGGTGAGAAGGGAGAGAGGAGGGAGTGGGCATTCTAGGCTGAGGGAAGTGGAAGAGGAGCGGGCTCAGGGAGCAGCAGGAATTCCACCAGTCCCTCCCACAAGTGGCCCAGTTTTTATAACCATCCCAAATACATTGCCTTGGTGTACGCGAACTTGCTGAGGGCCTAGTTTCCATGGCTTGGAGGAGGTGACATTTCCCTCCCACCTCTCGTCCACCCTGAGCTCCCAGGCTAATTTATTCATTGTGGTCATCTGCAATGGTTGTGGACCTGTCAGGATGACAGATTCGCCTTGGGACATCCTCATGTGGAGGGGAACTGGATTCATCCCTTGATCACTTCCATGCCCTCTGTGTCTCCCTACCTCATTCTACAAATCACCCCTCCATTAGCCCGGAAGCCCTCTCCAGGCAGGGATTCCTAATTGTCTAATGGTGACCATGCTACCCCTTGCCAGCCTTATGAAAAGCATGGCCATGTCCTTTATCTCATCTCATCTTTCACTCTTCCAACCAGCATTTATTAAGTGCCTACTGTGTGCCACGTACCGTATGAGGTGCTGAAGATTTTCGGGTGAACAGAAACAATTTCATGCCTGGAGAGAAGGGAGGTTACAGAGTAGCCAGGATGACTGACGTTAACCAGAGTTACAAAGTGCCCAGCTCTAAAGTGTGCTCTGGGACCTGGAAGAAACTACACTCACTAGGGGGGAGAATTCTAGCATTGGGAGCCAGTTCCATCAGAATCCTGGGCTCCTCTTGTTTCCCAGGGTCTGCACGTTTCCCAGTAGGTCTGAAGCTGTCTGATCACCTGCAGGAGCAGGGGGAGTGTGCTGGAGGCCTGGGATGCAGTTCTGGGCCGTCTGGAGAGAATATGTAAACAGGTGGAGCCTCCTTAAGGAAACCTGAGAGGCAGCACCACACAGTGGAAAGAACAGTTTTGGAATCCGGGAAACAAAACACAGTGGCTGGTCTGGAAGGAACCTGAACTTCGAGCAGTGGTGGTGGCGGTGGCAGCAGCAGCGGCAAAGAAGCGTGTAATGACAGTAGAGAATGGCAGGAGCACAACGACAGGTGGAGAGTTGGCCACCCTGAGCCGTTATCTAATGGATGACCCCAGGGTAACTCACGGCAGGTGGTGGAACAAGATGAGGAAGAAGATGAGGGGCTGACACTGAAATATGGTGCCAACCATGTGATCATGCTGTTTGTCCCTGTGACTCTCTGCATGATGATGGTAGTGGCTACCATCAAATCTGTCAGCTTTTATACCCAGAAGAATGGGCAGCTAAATCTATACCCCATTCACAGAAGATACCGAGACTGGGCCAAAGAGCCCTGCACTTGATTCTGAAAGCCGCCATCGTGATCAGTGTCATTGTTGTCATGACTCTTCTCCTGGCGGTTCTCTAGATACAGGTGCTATAAGGTCATCCATGCCTGGCTTATTATATCATCTCTATTGTTGCTGTTCCTTTTTTTCATTCATTTGCTTGGGGGAAGTGTTTAAAACCTATAATGTTGCTGTGGACTACTTTACTGTTGCACTCCTGATCTGGAATTTTGGTGTGGTGGGAATGATCGCCATTCACTGGAAAGATCCACTTCGACTCCAGCAGGCATATCTCATTATGATTAGTGCTTTCATGGCCCTGGTGTTTATCAAGTACCTCCCTGAATGGACTGCATGGCTCATCTTGGCTGTGATTTCAGTATATGATCTAGTGGCTGTTTTGTGTCCAAAAGGTCCACTTCGTATGCTGGTTGAAACAGCTCAGGAGAGAAATGAAACGCTTTTCCGGCTCTCATTTACTCCTCAACAATGGTGTGGTTGGTGAATATGGCTGAAGGAGACCCAGAAGCTCAAAGGAGGGTATCCAAAAACTCCAAGTATAATGCAGAAAGCACAGAAAGGGAGTCACAAGACACTGTTGCAGAGAATGATGATGGCGGCTTCAGTGAGGAATGGGAAGCCCAGAGGGACAGTCATCTAGGGCCTCACCGCTCTACACCTGAGTCAGATTTTGTATCTAGCATATTTGCAGTTAGAATCCTATGAATGTTTCTCCTTTGACTATAACAAAATCTGGGGAGTACAAAGGTGACTTTCTTGTGTCCACATCTAACAAAGTCAAGATTCCCAGCTGGACTTTTGCAGCTTCCTTCCAAGTTTTCCTGACCGCCTGCGCTATTGGACATTGGAAGGAGGGGCCTGTAGAAAACAATTTTGAACGTACTTCATCGCAGTAGACTGTGTCCCTCGGTGCAGAAACTACCAGATTTGAGGGACAAGGTCAAGGAGACACGATGGGCCCGGAAGTTGCTGTGGTCTATCAGCAGCTTTCCCTAGGTCACAGGAAGATTTCACCAACACTGCGGACTCTCGGGACTACCATTACCAAGAGGTTAGGTGAAGTGGTTTAAACCAAACGGAACTCTTCATCTTAAACTACATGTTGAAAATCAACCCAATAAATCTGTATTAACTGAAAAAAAAGAAAGCAATTCCATTTTTATTAGCATCAAAAAGAATAAAACACCTACTTGCAAAATTGAAACTCTGTAACCATTAATTAATAATTCCCCTTTCTCTTCCCCCTGCAACACCTGTTAACAGCCATCATACCTTGACTAAATTCTCAATAAATGATACTGTCCTGGGGGGAAAAAAAATATAATGGGCCCTGATGAAATCAGTGGCCACTTAACAGTGGGTTAAGTGCAGGCAGCCCTAGCTTTGGTTTTCATGGAAGCAGGTGTGTGAGGTGTCAGGGTTGGGGTTGTTTGGGAGCCAGCAGAAGCCAGCAGTTTGAAAGCCTCTCCAAATCCTGGTGATGCATTCACAGAATTCACATTTTTTGGAATGCATTCGTAGAAGTTTAGGATTTAGAAAGTTTAGAGAGAGGCCGGGCACAGCGGCTCAGCCCTTTGGGAGGCCAATGAAGGTGAATTACTTGAGCCCAAGAGTTCAAGACCAGCCAGGATAACTTGGGAAAACCCTATTAGCCAGGTGTGGTGGTGCACGCTTGTAATCCCAGCTACTCAGGGGTCTGAGGCACGAAAATTGCTTGAACCCAGAAGGTGGAGGTTGACAAGAACAGAAATCGCGCCACTGCACTCCAGCCTGAGTGACAGAATGAGACTGTGTCTCAAAAAAAACAAAGTTTAGAGAGAGGGACATGGCAAAATCTGCTTCCATTCGGCCCTCTCTGCCTGTCTACACCTGGTCCACACAGGTGAAGGCTGGATTCAGCTCCTGGTGTACACTTATTTTATGAGAGCAGGGTAGGAGGGCAGCCTGGGTGGTGGAGACACAGGACCAGTCGCCAGAAGCCACAGGAAGTGGGGCCGGTTATCCTCAAGCAGAGGAGATGCCAAGAGAGGGGCTATGTGAAATGTCCTCTCTCAAGAGAGGATTTTGATCCATTCTCTATGGCCCCAGGGGGCAGAACTAGTGGGTGTGGGAGGGCATTAGCAGGACATAGATTCAGATCAGGATAAGGAAGATGTTCTGACGGGCACATGCCCAGAGGCTCGGTGGACGCTGTGTGACTTCCCCCTTCAGGTTGACCCAGCAGCCTCTGTGCTGGAAGCTGGACTTGATCGGGCAAGGGCTGAGCTCGGGACTGCTTCAGCATTCCTCCAAATAAACCTCCCCCAGCCACCGCAAAGCCTAGAAAACAGAGAATATTAGAAGCTAAGGGAGAGCCTGCAGTCATTTCCCAACTCTGCCCTTCCTCCTGCCTTCCCATTTTAAAGACAAGGAAATCAAAGCCCCAGGCCACCGACAGAACCAAACTCCATGCCTGCCCACTCTCCCCTTGGGGCCCCTGGAGGTTTCCGCAGAAGGAGGGTGCCCGGTCTGAGCCAGTCAGTGGATGAAGGGCTTCCCAGAGGAGTGCCAGGTCAGGCGCATTCCTCAGAGCTTCACGTTTTCAAAATAGCCCCACAGGCCAATACACTTCCTCCCAGGGGTCAGGGAGTGGCCGTCAGCTGGCAGGGGACAACATGAGGGACACATCCTGGGGGACATTCGTGGGTGAGGCATTACGGTGTGGGTGCTAAGATGTATCTTTTCATTGCTCTGCAGGAGTGAGTACAGTCTTGAGCGAGTACTGGCCTGGCATGGCTGTCCCAGCTGAAGCCTGCCCCCTGCCCACTGCCCTTCTTTCCCTCATCTCAGCCACGTCTGCAGGCACCTCCCTGCCTCCCACTCCCCAGGCTCGCCAAGCTCCCTCAACTTTCCAAAGTCTATGAGTTGTAGTAAGCCCACACCATGAGGCAGGGATAAAACACAGGGTTTGGAGTCATTCCTACAGGGATTGGAATCCAAGCTCTACTGTTAATATATCCCAGCTGTGTGACCTTGGGCAAGTCACTGACCCTTTCGGACCCTCAGCATCTTCTTCTGTTAGATGGGCTTGTAGCCATCCCCAGGATTTGTATATGGGTTACATGGGCTCAATGCTGTATGGCTGCCTCCAGCGCAGAGTCTAGCACATGGAACTTAGGAGGGTGGCCTCCCTCCGTGCCTCGGTTGCCTTGCAATGGTGGTGCTCTGTGATGAGGCTGGCCAGAATGATGCCTCCAACCCTGTAAGGGCAATGGTTAAAGCCAGGCTCAATCAAGGTGGGGGGTTAAGGGTCGACTCTGTCCTAAATCAGGAATGCCACTTTCTTATACAAAGCCAGCATTGCCTTCCAGATCACTTATACAAAAGAGACGGATTTTTCTTCACACCACTCTTCTCACTGCATCCAAGGCATGTCATCCCTCGCTGGCAGCAAACCTAGGCTACCTAGCTTTTGAGATCGTTGCAAAGTATTTATTCTCAGGATTCTCAGGACAACTTGATGGATACTGCCAAAAACATCTTTGAACATATAACTTAACCCACTTTTGTGAATTTGTTCCTCAAGATAAATTTCCAGCAGGGGAATTGGTGGGTCAAACAGTTTGCATTTCTCATTTTGATATATGTTGGCAAATGGCCCTCCTAAAAGAATTCAGCTCCCTCCCACGAATTCTGAGACCTATCTATTTCCTCATAACTGCAGCACTAATCGACCAAACGTGATTGTTTTTGCCAGTCAGATAGAAAAGAAATAACATCTTGTCATTCTGATTTGGCTTTTTTCAGTTACACAGGAGATGATGGAGTGTCTTTGCATGTATGGGTTGGCCATGTGTATTTCTTCTTTGGTAAATGCTTATTTATATTCTTGGCCCATTTAAAATTTTTCTTTTGGGTGGTTCAGCTCATGACTTTGGGTTTAGAGGATTGTTCCCTGGGGTGGGGGGGGTGCTCTCTACGGGGGCTGGGTGGTGGTATTCAGATCAGTTTCCTTTGGGGCTGTGAGTTAGTTAGAAGTAAGCTTCTTCACCCTCCCTGGAAAGGGGCTGCCCTGAGCTTGCTCCAGGCTTCCTGGGGTTCCTCCTTGTTAACAGGCATGAAAGTGCTGCTCCCCACCCCACTTTCCCAAGGCTGAGCACTGCATCAGGGCAGAGCTTGTGTGAGGCTGAACGAGGAGTTTGGTGTTAGATTTAGGGAGTGGGGGGCCCTGGCAGGATGCCAGGAAGAACCTGTGTATGCGTGCAGCTGTGTGAGAGCTCCAGAATTTCTGCAGGAGACTCGGACGGTGGGGGTTATGTCTGCATAGGAAGCACCCCGTCTTTGCTTAGAGTGCGTATTCCAAATAACAAAAAATAGCAAGTTTAATAAAGTTGCTTTTGTGCACAGTATGTATAACATCCAGAAAAGGTCAATGGCCTATTACCCAAGAGAAATAATTATACAAATAAGTCAGAGAAGGATGAAAGAAGGCCAGGCACAGTGGCTCATGCTTGTAATCCCAGCACTTTGGGAGGCTGAGGTGGGTGGATCACCTAAGGTCAGGAGTTCGAGACCAGCCTGGCCAACATGGTGAAACCCTGTCTCTACCAAAAATACAAAAATTAGCTGGGCACAGTGGTGCACGCCTGTAATCTCAGCTACTCAGGGGGCTGAGGCAGGAGAATCGCTTAAACCCAGGAGGCGGAGGTTGCAGTGAGCCAAGATCATACCACTGCACTCCAGCCTGGGTGACAGAGTAAGACTTAGTCTCAATTGAAAAAAAAAAAAGAAGGATGAAATAAAGAATAAAATAATAACAACAGGGCCGAGTGGAGTGGCTTACGCCTGTAATCCTAGCTCTTTGGGAGGCCAAGGCAGGAGGATTGCTTGACTCCAGGAATTTAAGACCAGCCTGGGCAACAGGATAAAACCCCATCTCTATAAAAAATACAAAAAAAATTAATCCAGCGTGTTGGTGCGCCCCTGTAGTCCCAGCTACTGGTGGTGGGGGACAGGGAAACTGAGGCAGGAAGATGGCTTGAGCCCAGGAGGTCGAGGCTGCAGTGAGCCGAGATCATGCCACTGCATTCCAGCCTGGGTGACAGAGTGAGACCCTGCCTCAAATAGTAATAATAATAATAACAACAGATCTCCCACTTGTGTTTGGAGCTGGCTGAGGGGAAATTGCAAAGGTGGGGATTAAGCCTCCCTTGGCACTGCCACTGGGGCTTGATAAATAAAAATAAAAAGAATGAACGCCAGATGTGGTGGCTCACACCTGTAATCCCAGCGCTTTGGGAGGTCAAGGTGGGTGGATCACTTGAGGTCAGGAGTTTGAGACCAGCCTGGCCAACATGGTAAAACCCTGTCTCTACTAAAAATATGAAAATTAGCTGGGTGTGGTGGCACACGCCTGTAATCTCAGCTACTCGGGAGGCTGAGGCAAGAGAATCACTTGAATCCAGGAGGTGGAGGTTACAGTGAGCCAAGACCACACCACTGCACTCCAGCCTGGCCCATAGAGCGAGACTCTGTCTCAAAAAACAAAACAAAACAAAAAAGAATGAACTACTATACATTAAGTGTTTTCTGTGGCATGCTAAGTGCTTTGGATGCATTATCCTATTTAATCCTCACTCAAACCATCCGAGGCGTACCCTCTTATCACCCTCATTGTGTAAGCAAGGAAATGCAGGATCAGAGAAATTAGCTAATTTGTCCAAGATCTTACACCAGGTAAGAGGCAAAGCTAGGATTTAATCCCTGAATTGGTTTGGCTCTACACATTGGGCTTTCCTGTTTCTCCTGGCCCTGACCCCTTGGTTAAAGCTGCGAGGAGATGCCACTTGGAGGGTGGGAGGACAAGGGAGGTTCTGGCCATGTGTCCCAGGCCCCAGCCACCCTCTATAGCCCAGCTGCCACCTCAGAAGACGTGATTGAGAGGGGCGCCTACCCCCACCCCCTTATTTGGGGCTTTGGTGTGCAGCCTGGGAGGGCTGGAATCTATGCTCACGCCTTTCCCTGCATGGGCCTGGGTATGAGCAAGGGTTTGGGGAGGGGGCAGGCTCCCTGGGGGTGGGCTCTGGCCAAGCGAAACAGGCTGAGGTCAGAGGGAGGGGTCCGCCCTCCCCAGGGAATGCTTGGATGACGTGACTTTGAGGGGGCGCTGGGGGGAGGAGGGCCGGCTGTGTTTCTCCTCTCACCTCAACCTCAGCCTGATGAGGAACCGGGGAATTGGGGCAGGAAGCCCGACCAGATGCAGCCCCTGGCAGGCTGCCCTGGCCGCTGAGCAGGGCTCTTTACAGCCAGCTTGGCAGGTTCCTTCTTCCCCTCCCTCGGGGACCTGGGGGCAAATGACGTCCTGGAGTTGGCTGTGGCAGAGAGGAGGGTCCCCCTCTGGCCACACGTCAGGGAGAAGTGGGTTGGGGGCCCAAAAGAATCCCCTTCCCTCATTTCAACTGCTCTGCATTTTGAGCCAAGTTTGGGAGAGGGAGGGGAGATTTAAAAGGTTTGCTCTCAGGGCCAGTGTCTGGGAGCGAATTGAACATTAAGCAGTCATTGACTTCTGGCACTTAGTTTCTCTCACTTTGCAAAAGTCTCTAACGTTCCCTACATTGAATGCCTCAAGGTCTTAGTCACTCTGAACTGTCCAAAAGTGAGCAGGTGAAGCACTTTGTGTCCTGCCAGGAACTGGGGTCTCCCTGGGAACCCACTTCTACTCTGAGATCTATTCCAGTCACTCCCATTGCATCCTGACTATGTTCCCCTCTGGGGGCCCAGAGCCTTCGGTGTGGGTTTTCTCAATCTCCAAATAGCCCCTCCTGGGCTGCCATCTCCCTTCCTCCTCTAGGGACCCCACGCATTTCACTGCCCACACTCTCTCACTGCCAGGCCTGGCTTCATTGTCGCGGCTGCCCCCTGCTCCGGGGTCCTTTGGCTCCTTCTGGACTCCCTCATCCTTGTCTCTTCCCTCTCAGCCCTTAGACCTCCCTGACGCCTGTTCTCTCCTCTCTCTCCAATCCCAAACTATACCCAGTTTTTTCACTGGAGAAACACATTAGCTGGCTCTGACCTTGTGCTTCTCCCCCCCCCCCCCCCTCGCCCCTCCTCTGTCTTCTGCCCTCATCAATCCCTCAAGCCTAAGAACTGGGACTCAGTTTACCTCCTGCCTCTTGCTGCCTTGGGCTCCAGGCTCTGGCCACCCCAGCTGGCCCTGGATCTCCCAGCAACCTCAGGCTGCATTGTGCCCCTCCCCAGCCCTCAGCCTTTGTCTGTGCTGTTTCTTTTGCCTAGGGCACCCCTTCCACCGCTACAACCCTCCCGTCTTCACCCAGCCTACCTTCCTTATTGTCACTCCAGCATCACCTCTGCTAGGAAGCCTTCCAGCATGGTGCCTCTCCTGGGGTTCCCTGGGAACATGCGCAGCTCTCAACCTAGCCTTTCAGCACATTGTCCCTTAGCACTGCTCTTTCTCACCACGCCAGAGCTCCTGGGGACTGGAGCTGGAGTTTATTTGACTTTGTGTTGCCAGTGACTAGCACAGAGCCCAGCACATGGTAAGCACCCAATCCTTCTTTACTGGACTGGACTGGATTTTATCAGACAAGTAACATGGCCTTAGTGAGGATCCACCAATGTCATTAAACACTGTAGAGAAAACAAAGGAAGCCCAGAACAAATATTCGCTTTCAAGGACTTTGTAATCCAGTTGAGAATGATTCTGGGAATGGGTTGGGGGAATGGTCAGGCATGAAATTGGCCATCTGAGTCTCCAGTGCTGAAGTGGGCACTATGGTTACAGGTGCCCTGTAAGGGTTTCAGAGAAGGGGAGAATGTGGGTCGAGGGGGACCAAGTGAGGCCTGGAGAAGGGGTGGAGGGTGGGTGAGATCACGTGGAAGAAGGCTGGGCCAAACCCACCGTCAGAACTGGGAACTGGGGTTGAAACGTGTTTCTAGAGAAGGTGAGCCAGTTTCACCTAGTCGTAGTCTCTTCCAGTGTCAGAACAAGGTTAGTGGATTTTAAGTGCAGTTTCTCCATCCTGGAGTCCAAACAGGAGCGTACGGCGTTCCCAGTTTTGCCGCATGATTGGGAAATTTTTACTGCACGCCAGGGTCTGCCGGGGCCAGTGATCTCTCCAGGCAAAGAGAGTAGGGTATTGCAGGAATCAGTTCTTTCCAATTCTTGGTGTTAGAGAGCCGTTTTTTTTCTGGCTGAGCCTGGGGAGCCAGGTGTGTTCTTTTAAAGTCAGGCTTTCTCCTTAACCAGCCAGGCACAACTCTGCTGCTGTGTGCCAGAGTTGGTGATGGGCAGTGTGATCATTGCAGAGATGATTGCAGAGGTCCAGCAGACATTTCCCCCAAGATTCATGGGCATAGCATGATCTCTACCCACACAAGCATGCTGTGCACCAGAGGAGGAGGCAGAGGGAACACCAGGGCTGAGGAAATCCAGGGAGGTTTCCGGGAAGTGGTGGTCTTGGTTGGATTTTGCAGGAATTAGACAGGCTGAGAAGATGGAGAAATAGTTTTTCTGACAAGAAGCCCTTAACTAAGAGGTACATTGTCTCCCTTCTAACTTTTCAAAGAATAGCTTTGTTGAAATGGAATTCATATCATACAGTGCAACCATTTGAAGTGTACAATTCAGTGGCTTTTAGTTCATTTATAGATAGTGCAACTACCAACCACGGTCATTTGTGAACATTTTCATCATCCCAGAAAGAGGCTCCACTAGCCGCCTCCTTATTTCCCCTGACAGCCACCCACCCACCCCCCAGCTCTCGGCAACCACTAATCTACTTTCTGTCTCTATGTATTTGCCTGTTCTGGACATTTCACATAAATGGAGTCATATAATATGTGGTCACTTGTGTCTGGCTTCTTTCACTTAGCGTAATGTTTTCAGGATTCATCCATGTTGTAGCATGTATCAGAACTTCATTCTTTTTCATAACTGAATAATATTCCATGACACAGGAACTGAAAACCAAATACCATGTGTTCTCACTTGTAAGTGGAAGCTAAATGATAAGAACTTATGAACACAGGTAGGACATGGTGGCTCATGTCTGTAATACCAGCACTTTGGAAGGCCAAGACAGGCAGATCACATGAGGCCAGGGTTCAAGACCAGCCTGGCCAACATGGGAAAACCACGTCTCTACTAAAAATACAAAAATTTGCCGGGTGTGGTGGTACATGTCTGTGATCCCAGCTACTTGGGAGGCTGAGGCAGGAGAATTGCTTGACCCTGGGAGGCAGAGATTGCAGTGAGCCAAGATGGTGCCACTGCACTCCAGCCTGGGTGACAGAGGGTTCTGAACACAAAGAAGGAAACAGCAGACACTGGGGCCTACTTTAGGGTGGAGGGTGGGGAGGGGGAAGAGGACCAGAAAAGACAACTATCGGGTACTGGGCTTTATACCTGCGTGATGAGATAATCTATACAACAAACCCCCATGACACAAGTTTACCTGTGTAACAAACCTTCACGTGCACCCCCGAACCTAAAAGTTAAAAAAAAGAATAATATTCTGTTGTATAGATATGCCACATTTGTCCATTCTTCACGTAGTAAACATGTGAGTTATTTTCTTGTTTTAGTTATTGTATATTATTACATAATGTATATAATATCTTATAATACTGCTGTGAACATTTGCATGCAAGTTTTTGTGTGAATGTAAGTTTTCATTTCTCTTGGGTAGATGCCTCAGAATGGAATTACTGAGTCATCTGGTGACTCTGTGTTTAACCATCTGAGGAGCTGATAGACTATTTTCCAAGGCAGCTCAACTATTTTACATTCCTACCCTCAGTGTATGCAGGTGTGAATGTCTCTACATCCTAGCCCTCACTTATCTGCGTGCTTGATTCTAGTCGTCCTAGTGCATGTGAAATGATACTGAACTGTGGTTTGATTTACATCTTCCTAATTGCTAATGACTTTGAGCATCTTTTCATGTGTTTATTGGCCATTTGTACCTCCTCTTTGGAAAAAAATCTATTCAGATCCTTTGCCCATTTTAAAATTGGATTATGTCTTTTTATTATTGAGTCATAAGACTGCTTTTTTAATAAAAGTTGTATATATTTCTGGTGTACGACATGTTTTAATATACAATACATAATGAAATGATTACTACAGTCAAGCAATCCTTTACGTAGTTATTTATTTTGTGTATGTGTGTGGTAAGAGCAGTAAAATCGACTCTCTTGGCATAGCTCCTGTATGCAATGCGGTATTAGTGAGGGTAGTCCTCAGGCTGTACATGTCCAGACATATTCATTCTATATACTGCAACTTTGTATCCTTTGACCAACATCTCCCCGTTTCCCCACCTCCTCACTCCTGTAACCACCCTTCTATTCTCTGCTTCTATATATTTGGCTTTATATTTCATATATGAGATCACACAGTATTTTTCTTTCTGTATCTGACTTATTTCACTTAGCATAATGTCCTCCAGGTTCATTCATGTTGTCAAATGCCAGGATATCTTTTGTTAAGGTTGAATAATATTCCACTGTGTGTGCATGTATATGTATAAAATACATATATGTACCACAATTTCTTTTTTTGTTTGTTTTTTGTTTTTAACAGAGTCTTGCTCTGTTGCCCAGGCTAGAGTGCAGTGGTGTGATCTCAGCTCACCACAACCTCCGCCTCCTGGATTCAAGTGATTCTCCTGCTGGGATTACAGGCATCTGCAACCATGACCAGCTCATTTTTGTATTTTTAGTAGAGACAGGGTTTCACCATGTTGGTCAGGCTGGTCTTTAACTCTTGAGCTCAGGTGATCCACCCACCTCGGCCTCCCAAAGTGCTGGGATTACAGGCATGATCCACCACGCTCTGCCCATATACCACAATTTCTAAGAGTTCTTTATGTATTCCAGATATAAGTCCTTTGTCTAGAATATTTGCAAATGACTTGCAAATAGTTTCTCCCATTCTGGGGGAATTACCCTTTTACTTTCTCACTGATGTCTTTTGAAACACAGAAGTTTTTTGTTTTGATGAAGTCCAATTTGTTTATTTGTCTTTGAGCTGTGGTTTTGGTGTCATGTCTTAGAAACCCTTGACTAATTCAAGGTCATGAAGATTTGTGCTATGTTTCCAAGACTTTAATAGTTTTATCTCTCACATTTAGGTCTCTGATCTATTTCGAGTTAATTTTTGTATGTGATATGAGGTCCTTCTCATTCTGCATGGAGTCAAACTGAGCCCCGCACCCCCCACCTCCCCAGTTGGACTGCTGCACTTTGCCTTCTGTATTTGGGTCTCAGCTGAAACATCCTCACTCCAGGGAGGTCTCCCCTGACCATGAGTCTAAAGCAGCTGCCTCCCCTGCAGTTTCAGTCACTGCACCGCATTTTATTGGGGCCGTCAGAAATGATCTTAGGCGTTGTCTGTTGCCTCCCATGTAAGCTCCATGGCAACAGACCCTGTCTAGCTTACTGCCTTCATCTTTAGCACCTAGCGCAGTGCCTGGCACTCAGCCGGTGCTCAGAGTATTATTTGTCGAGAGCAGAAAGCTTTTCGTTGCAGGAGCTGCATTCCCAGTGGATTTTGCTTAAAACTTTATAAGGGTTTCTGGCTTTGTGGAGTTGGAAGTTGGATGGGAGGGGATCTAGCAGCATCACAGTCACAGGTGGTCACTTGTCCCCTGTGCCAGCAGTCCCATTACTTACAAGACAGCCCCTTCCATCCTTGGACAACTCTGATGATTGGAAAGTTCTTGCTGACATCAGGCAGAGACCTGCTTCCCCATCACGTTCATTCATTATCCACTGCCTTCCTTAGGGACAGAGTTGAACTTCACATTTTGATAGTCCTTTAAATATTTAAAACCAGCCAGGCATGGTGGCTCATGCCTGTAATCCCAGCACTTTGGGAGGCCAAGGTGGGCAGATCATGATGTTAGGAGTTCAAGACCAGCCTGACCAACACGGTGAAACCCCGTCTCTACTAAAAATACAAAAACAAAATTAGCTGGGCTTGGTGGCAGGTGCCTGTAATTCCAGCTACTCAGGAGGCTGAGGCAGGAGAATCACTTGAACCCGGGAGGTGGAGGTTGCATTGAGCCGAGATTGTGCCACTGCACTCCAGCCTGGGTGAAAGAGCAAGATCCGTCTCAAAAAAAAAAAAAAAAATTTGAAACCAGCTATCATATGTCTCTTAAATACCTCCTCTGGGCTGAATGTCTCTAGTTCTTTCAGCTGTTCTTCCTGGAGCCGAGAAGGGCTGGACTCTGACCCCTTAGTCGCTGATGTAGACCCGCAGACATGGGTGGGCACAGGCTGCCAAAGAAAGCCCTGGCACAGCCACAGCTCAGAACGAAGGAACCCGAGTCTCCTTGTTTGCTTTCCCCACTTTGAGCTGATTAATTCCAAAACTGGAAGTAGAACTTTGAGAAAAAGCACCCAGTACTAACTCCCTAACTAACTAGATATCTTGAAGGCAGAGCTGACTCTTAGTAGTACAAATTACTCTGTAATATTGCTTTCTATTAAAAGGGTGGTTTTTTTTTTTTAGCTAGTTCAGTGGTCTTTTTGATGTTGGTTTAGCTTAGTGGTTCTCAGCCCTGGAACAACCCATAGACCTACCTGGGGGAGCTCTTAAAACTATCAATGCCTACCCCACCTTCCAAGATTCTGATTTAAGTCCTGTAGTGTTTTTTATAGCACCCCAGGTGATTGTAATGTGCAGCCAGGGTTGTAGACCTTGGCTTCAGAGCTCAGCATTGAACCTGAAATTCCCTATAGCCCTGCAAGAATCAGCAAATGCTGGATGTCAGCACAACATCCAGGAGCTGGCATGAGCCAGAGGACTGTCTCAGAGGACTCAGTTACTTTCTAAGATGGAAATTATGAAAGCTATACATGCTCAAAAGAAATGAAATAATATAGAAATGTTGGCTGGGCATGGTGGCTCACACCTGTAATCCCAGCAGTTTAGAAGGCTGAGGCGGGAGGATCGCTTGAGGCTGAGTTTGAGATCAACCTGGGCAACATAACAAGACCCCATCTCTACAAAAAAATTATGAATTATCCAAGCATGGTGGCACATGCCGATAGTCCCAGCTACTGGGGAGGCTGAGGCAGGAGGACTGCTTGAGCCCAGGAGGTCAAGGTTGCATTGAGCTATGATCGTGTCACTGTACTCCAGCCTGGGCAACAGAACAAGACTCTGTCTCTAAAAAGAAAAAGAAAAAAAGAAATCTATAAAGTAGAAAGCGAAACCATTCCCATTTCTCTTCTCTTTCATTCCCTGCAGATAACCATGATTATCAGTTTGTTGTATTTTTTCTTTTGAATGTACATAGACATACACATATGCAAACCTCCCCCCATACAGTCCACCCCCCCAGGTAGATGTAGTCGTACGGTATACATAGTTTGTGATCTTTTTTTGTTTTCTCAATATGCTATAGACCTTTTCCCATAATGATGTAGAAAAGTCCACCTTATCTTTAGTAAGTATATGAACCATAATTTATTTGACCTTTTTTTAATCAATAGACATTCAATACTCCTTATCTTTATATACATACATACACACACACACATATATATACACACACATGTGTACACACAATTGCATGAATAAATTATTAGCGGTCAAATTGCTAACTCAAAGGCAATGCAAGTTTGATGATAGAAATTGCCACAAAGCTCTCCAAAAAGATTGTTCCGATCTCTCTCAAGCAACGAAATTCCTAATGACAGCGATTTGCCTGTGTCAAAAGTTGAGTTTTGCTGAGCACAGCAGAGAGGAAAGTGTGAGTATGTCAGATGGTGGGGAGGAAGTCCAGGGGTCATTTCCCCTGCAGGCTGTGTGTGGAGGTGGCTGCTGGCCTCTGGCTGCTGTGTTTCCCAGGAAGAGGAAACCAAGCTGTGTGTGTTAACCTTTGCCATTCTCTCCAGGGTGTGACAATGGAGTGGGGCACGTTTGCAGGATGTGCGTGTCGGGATCAGTAGGCCAGGGTCCGTCATTGATTTGGGAGTGTGTGGAATGAGGATCCCCTTTTCTGACTCTTTCCTAGACCCACTGGGTTGTTTCCAAGCCCTTTGAAAGCCCAGGAGTGTAATTCTTTTGATGGTTCAGGAGAGGACACATTTGTTTAATTTCCAGGACTCTAGCTCCTGAATGTCCATGAGCATTGAGCTTTTCCTCCTAATTTCCATTGCAAGGTGAGCCTCATCCCCCGAGCCTAGGCAAACCATCGCTCTCTTTGGGCTCCTGGGCATTACCCAAGATGTCCACTGCCCACTGCTGGGCCTCTCCATTGGAGTGCCTGCTGGCCCGAGGTGGTCAGCCATTGTTTGCTCTGCCTGGCTGGCTTGGGACCAGAGGGTGGTGGCAGGGTTGGAAGGAGGAATATACAAAGTCCTAGCACATGCTGTCTGGTACTCTGGAGAACGTCCCAGTGGGGACATACCCAGAACTCTTGATTGCAAAATGGGTTCCTTTCCAGGCCTTTATTGGTGCCCTAGAATCTTCTAGGGGAAGAGACTAAAATTCATAGAGTGCAAAAGACTGTGCCGGGCACTTTGCAGGGGAAGGGAAGTCACATTTACTAAGCACCCGCAGTGTTGCGGGCACTGTGGTTGTTTTGCGTTCTCATTAATCTTCACTTCGAGGCAGGTTTTCTAACACCATTTTATGGATGGGGAACGGAGGCTCAGAGAGAATAATAACTTTTTATGAAACTGAACTGATTGATTTTAAACTATGCAAAATAGAGTGCTGATCCCCCACACAGGGATCCCTAGCCACCTGCCTCAGTGTTGACAGATAGAGCATCGTCACTGTCACCAATTGACAGAGCTAGCTGAACCACCAAGGCAAATCTTGTGGCAGGGACTCTGTCTTGTTCCAGGCAGTCTGCTGTCATTATTTAAGAGGACCAAGTGTTCAGGCTGTAGAGGGAAGGGCTGCATTTGAATCTGAGCTTCATTGCTTGCTACAGATATGATGACCTTGAGTAGACCACTTACCTCTCTGGGTACTGGTTTCTTCATTTATGAACTGTAGACAATAACAACACTTTTCCTGTAGGATTATTGTAGAGTAAGTGAGATAATTTGAACAAAGTGCTTAGCAATGCCTGGAACGTAGTCAGTACTCAATACATTGGCACGGCCATTTGTGTTTCTGTTATTCTCGATCCATCAATCCCGTTGTTTGTGCGTGGAAGAAGGTTTGGCAGAGCTGACTCTTCAGGCTGTTTTTCTTCTCATTCTGGGGGCTGTAAGGACAGAGCTGTAACTGCCTAACTTTTGAAAGGTCCATGTAGGATTGTGAATCCTGGGAGTTCCTAGTTTATACACTCATTTCCCCTCCAGGAAACATGAAGAAAAGAAAAAGCATCCAGCCCCAGAGGGGCCAGCCACAGCACGTTCATCCTTTCAGCAGGCGCTCCTGGGGGACCGTCATTGTTTTCCCAGCACTGGGCAGCAGAGCTATTTTTTGCTCCTCTGCTCTCCCAGGCTGGCCTTGGTATTAGTAGTGGTTCCGTCACGCTGTGTGTGTGTGTGTGTGTGTGTGTGTCCATGCCTGTGTGTGTGTGTCCATGCCTGTGTGTGTGTCCATGCCTGTGTCTGTGTGTGTCCATGCCTGTGTGTGTGTGTCCATGCCTGTGTGTGTGTGTCCATGCCTGTGTGCGTCCATGCCTGTGTCTGTGTGTGTGTGTCCATGCCTGTGTGTGTGTGTGTCCATGCCTGTGTGTGTGTGTCCATACCTGTGTGTGTGTGTGTGTGTGTGTGTCCGTGTCCCTGTGCCCTACTTCCTGCTCCCCCTCCTATTTCTAGTCATAGTGTCATGATCCAAGTTTCACGGCAAATGGAAAGAAGTGCATTCACTTCCTGGGTGTCTAAATAGCCCACAGTCACTGGGTCACTTTCCACATTGCCAGGCCCTGTGCCGAGTGCCCCATGCGTATCATCACATATACCGGGATGCTGCCATTATAAATCACACTTCGCAGCTGAGGAAACCCTCACTCACTCAGCAGGGACCTGTGTGGATTAAAATTCAAATCCATCAAGTAGATAGATTTGAATTTCAAGTCATCTTTCTCCTCTGTGAAGCCAAGACAGCCCCTGGTCCCTTCTGAGGCCCGCTTCGTGGCACTCCATTACAGCTTGCACTTTTCCTGCCGTGATTTGTCAGTGTGAGTCCTGCTGCCCCTGCTAGGCTGTAAGGGCCTGGAGGTTGGGTGCTTTGCCTCATCCTCTCTTTAGGTTGGCACTAAACCAGGCGAGAGGTCAGCACTCTCTGGGTATTTGTTGGTTGCTTTGTTCTTCCACTAATGAAAGGAACAGCAAGTGAGCATCTCTTAGGTGTCAAGTGTGGTACTGGGCACTAGGATGCCAAGATCCACCTTCAGGAGGCTTCCATTCTAATAAGGAGACATAATGTCAGCTCCCTGAATCCTCACAATAGCCTCCCAAAGATAACTTCCGTGATCTTCATCCTGCAGGGTAATAAATAGATGTTCCAGCAGTAGGGAGGCTTCTTCTAGACCCTCTCACCTGCTCATTACCCTCCCATTTGAATAAATAGTGGGGCTGGATGAGGTGGCTCATGCCTGTAATCCCAGCACTTTGGGAGGCTTAGGCAGGCCTATCACCTGAGATCAGTAGTTCAAGACCAGCTTGGCCAACATGGTAAAACTCCGTCTCTACTAAAATGCAAAAAAGAAAAAGCCTGATATGGTGACACATGCCTGTAATCCCAGCTACTGCAGAAGCTGAGGCTGGAAAATCGCTTGAACCCAGGAGGTGGAGGTTGCAGTGAGCTGAGATGGTGCCACTGGACTCCAGCCTGGGTGACAGAGTGAGACTCTCTCTCTCTCTCTCTCTCAAATGAATGAATGAATGAATGGAGACACATGATTCCTGCAAACAAAGACAGGCACTGGGTGTGATGGGTACCTGCTACACACTCTCAAATGATGCTCCATACTGTAGAGGCATCTGCCATTGTCCCCCTCCTCTGAGTCTCTTTTAGAAACTCTTTTCCCCAGAGAAGGTTCATCTGGCCCAGGTCTGCAGGGGAAGCTTCTGTGTTTTGGAGGTGACTGGTGGATACTGGTGGATGTGTGGTTCTGGGAGGTGCCTTCTCCCAGCGCATTATACCCCCTCCAACTCCCAGACCCCTTCTGGGGTTTGCTTCTGCTGCATTTACTGTGACTGCTTCTGAATATAAAGTCCTGGTGTCAGATGGTCAGAGGGCTAGAAAGTCCTGCTGCCTGGCCATTAGTCAACCTGTGAGTGTGTGTTACCATGGAGGTCACCCTCCACCACCTCCAGGCTTCTAAGTGGTGGCTGTTCCCCCAAATCTGCAGCATCACCTACCCCCATCCCTGACCCTAAGAATGAACACCCACTCTAGAGGAGGGGTTGGAATTTTAATAGGGCCCTACCCTGAGGGTCCTCATCATTTGCAGGCTGAGCTCAGAAGCCTTAGCCAAGTGGCCACAGGCTGTTGAACTTGATTTTGCTGGCAGGGTTTTGGGTTGGCAAAGATGTGTTTGTATTCTGCTCCTAGGCCACCAGGGATTTGCTTCTGGGAATGGGGGCAGTCTCCAAGTGTTGCTACTAGCCACCTTTTTGGTATTTCAGAGCCAGTGAATTTGACTGGCAGTAGACCAGCCAGTCATTATCTCAGTGTGTCCAGCAGACTGGCAGGCCTAGGGAGCCTTGGGGGGAGAAGAGGAAGATAGTTTCTGCTGATAGGGAGACCTGGGAGGGAGATAGACTCACCCACGTTAAACAGAGACTGACACAGCCTGTGTCAAGCTGCATGTGCTGAGCCAACAGTTAGCAAACGAAGGCCGATGTAATAATTGACCAATCATGGAACGCATACTATGAGCACCACAAGGGATGGTCACAGACCAGCTAGGCTAGTGGGGGCCCAGATCAGATGTTGGAACTCTGGGGTGATTTTTATCTTGGTGCAGCCATGCCAAGAGGGCTCTTTAGGCTGGGTGTGGTGGCTCACACCTGTAATGCCAGCACTTTGGGAGGCTGAGGTAGGTGGATCACTTGAGGCAAGGAGTTACAAACCAGCCTGGCCAACATGGTGAAACCCCGTCTTTGTTAACAATACAAAACTTAACCAGGTGTGATGGCACACACCTGTAATCCCAGCTACTCAGGAGGCTGAAGCAGGAGAATCAATTTAACCTGGGAGGCGGAGGTTACAGTGAGCTGAGATCACACCACTGCACTCCAGCCTGGGTGACAGAGCCAGACCCTGTCTTAAAAAAAAAAAAAAAAGAGGGTCTTAAAGACCAAGGCCTTTACTGCTTCCCGGTGGGGTGTGGTGGGCCACAGCAGGGAGGAGATGGGGCACTGGCCGCTCATATGGGGAGCAGTAGCCCTGGAGTTCTCTGCCCTGCTGGGTGTTCTGGATCTAGGGGACCAGCCTGGACTAATTTGGAGTATATGTGCCCTGTTCTTACCAACCCCCCATGATAGAACCCTGCATATGCGGCACTTTGAATGGAAGGTAAGAGATTAGTACCTTAGACTGGCATCACCTTCTTAGGTAAGAGCCTGACATGATGAACTCCACCAGGAAGCCAGAGCAGTGATCGTGTCCCCAAACGTGAACTCCCTTTTCCTGGCTGTTCAGTCGTGTTCATTTTGATTTCTAGGACCATATGCTTTAGCAGTCAGTCCCAAATGTTAGCTATCCCTGCATCCCCCAGACTGAGGATTTGGATAAGTTAAAGGGCTGGGGGTCCTGAAGAGATTGTATGACTGCAAGGACCCTCGAGAGCAGTGACGGCCCACCCAAGGGAATAAGGTGTGTGTACATTAGAATAAGGCACGCTCTTCTCGGCGTGGCTGCAGTCCTGAGCCAGGGTGCACAGTTTGGGGTATGAAGTATAGGTTAGATTTCACAGCTAGTTGTCCACTTGACTAGGGAACCACTGGGCAGTGAGCAACTTCCCCCCTCTGTATGCAATGGCCCCAGGGCAGCCAGCTGGTCCCAGCCCCATGGCCATGTGAGCAGGTGAAGGAAGATTGCCATTGAGTTTCTATTTGGCCTGGGGCTTGGGGCCAGGGGCAGCTGGTAGGGGTTCAGGGAAAGGAAGCCTTCCTCAGTGAATGGAACCGCAGTACCACGGAGACATGCAAGTCCCTCCATAGTTCCTAACTCCTTGCTCTCACTGTACGTTTTGTAGCCAAGGGGGCAACAGTTACTTCCCAGCACTTTCTTGTTTTGTTTTGTTTTTTTGAGACAGAGTCTCACTCTGTCACCAGGCTGGAGTGCAGTGGCGTGATCTCAGCTCACTGCAACCTCCGCCTCCTAGGTTCAAGCGAGTCTCCTGCCTCAGCCTCCCGAGTAGCTGGGACTACAAGCACACACCACCACACCCAGCTAATTTTTGTATTTTTAGTAGAGACGGGCTTTCACTATGTTGGCCAGGATGGTCTCGATTTGTTGACCTCGTGATCCGCCCACCTCAGCCTCCCAAAGTGCTGGGATTACAGGCATGAGCCACCGCACCTGGCCAGCACTTTCTAATTAAACACAAGGCAGGGCCTAGGCCTTCTAGGAATGGTTGGGCTGTACATTTGCAGTTGCTAATTGGTCCCAGCTGGGATCAGACCATTGCCATCTCTCCACAGGAACCAGGCCGGGCTTCATTCTCAGTGCTCTGGAGCTGCACTCAAAGTCTGGTTTGCATCAAGTCATTTTCTTGTTGAAAGAAGCAAGGCTAATAGAGGATAGAAGCACCCACTGGGAAGGCGATTTTGGAAGCCTCAGACAGTGCTGGGCCTTGTGAGCTAAGCAGAGAGAAGGCAGCCCAAGATGACCTCCGGATGGGTGGGGCTGGTTGGGCCAGAGCGTCTCGCCGGGTGTGCAGCAAGAGTTCCCACGTGGAGTCCGTGGTGATGATTCCACGCCTCCATCAAGGGTGAGCATGGTGGGAGGGCCTGAGCCCCTGCCTCGCCTCAGTCTGGGCTGACCTAGCGGGGAGCTGGAAGCAGTTGTTAGTCTCTAGCCAGCCTTCATAGATGCCTACCATCTGCCTGAAATGGCTGGAGACAGGGGAAATAGAATCCTTGGGTTTTTAAAATCCAGAAGAAGAGAAACTCCACCCATGAAACATAACCCCAAGTAAAGGATTTGGAAGCAGGATGTTTAATTGCCAGACCTTTCTTGAGACGCAGCTGCCGGTAATGTTATCTTGACTGCTCCTGAGGCTGGAGGAGAGTCTATATGGGCCCCTGACATAGGCTTGTAAACTGAGCTGGCTTTCTTGGATGACCTCTGCCCTGTCCCCCTTCCCTGTCACCTGTTCTTTCTCTGCAGTTTCTCTCTGAAGTTTCCAGTGCTGGCAAAGCCAGCTCAGGGAGACTTAAGAAGCTCTGGTGTTGGGGTAAGGAGCTAGGCATGGGCTGGGATGGGATTCTATGTGTCCATCACCCGTCTGGAGTGATCATCTCAGATGTTCAAGGTTTGGAAGAAAGCAGATGAGAGAGAGAGGGGCGTCTGGAGATTGTCCTCATATCTCTTGGCTTATCTCCAGGGAGGTCTCTTGCCATTTCCTCAACCCAAGATTTAGACTCTGACCAGCGGGTAGGCTGGGGGCCTCTGCTAAATCCCTGAAGTTTGGGAGAACCTGGGAATGGGGTCTCACTTCCCTACCCTTCACATGAGTCACGTTCATGGCTGCTCAGGGCATAGAAAGTGGGGTGCAAGATATTAGCAGGAACAATCCTTTGCCAAACAAGGAAAGAACTGCTTTTGGGGAGTAGCATGGCTATATCCTCGCCGGGTGGCTGCGGCTGACAAGGGCCACAGGGACAGCTCTCTGTCAGCTCTTCCCTCTGGCTGGTTCTCCAGCAGCATGTACCTTTAATGTGGGTTTAGGCCAAAGGTTAAACAGAGATGACTTCCTGTGAATTTTCAACTTTTATTTTTAAAATAGGGACAGTCTCACTATGTTGTCCAGGCTAGTCTCGAACTCTTGGGCTCAAGTGATCCTCTTGCCTCGGCCTTCCAGAGTACTGGGATTACAGGCACGAGCCATCGTGCTCTTCAACATTTCCGAAGAGTAGAGGACAAAGGACTTTTCCGAGGGGGGCATTGCTCTGGTCACATGTGGAGTAGTCCCAGGCTAGGCTGGCAAGTGGGACATCTGGGTTCCTGTCCCAGCTCTGCCACCAATGGGTGTGAGCACACTCCAGTGAGAACCGTGTCTGCATCAGTCCTGGCAGCCTTGAAGGTTGTGTCCTTTGTATAGAGGAGTCTGAAGGCCTGAGTGGCTGGGCTGGGGTCTTGCAGCTGATAAGGAGGATGCTGGGAGGGTGCTGCACCCACGTGTGGCTGACTCCAGAGTCTGCTGCTTCCTACCTGGCCATGCCCCATCCTTGGCAAATCCCTACCCTGGCCCCTGGGTTTCTCCTCTGCTAAAGGAGAGGCCTCCCTGGACCCTCCCAGCTGCCAGGGGCTGTGGGCCTGTGATTCATTCTCTCTGGGAGGTGAAGGAAAGCCTAATTGCTAGTGGGATGGGGGATGTGTGTTAAGCCTCAGTTAAGCCCTTCCCCCTCAGTTAAGCCTCCTCACATTTAGCTGCTGGGGCGGAGGTCAGGGAGACCATACCTGGTACGGGGTCAGCCTCTGCTCCTGCCCCAGGACCTGTAGGAAGGGGAGATGCAGGTGGGAGGCGGGATGGAGCTGGGAGTCAGCAGGGGGGATGGGGTAGGTTATAACCCCCAGGAAAATCCCACAGCCTTGAGTTTGAGGGGGTCCTTGGCATCGGTTTGATTTTGTAGCATTCCTAATTGTTTGCTTGTGTCTGGGCCCCCAGTTCTGTGTCTTCTAGGTCTCAGGCTCTTGGAGTCACCTTTGCTCCCGAATGCTCCTCTGGGTGCCCTCCCTCAGCAAGGGCTCTGCAGGCTTTTCAGACCACCCACACCTTTATTTAAAAAGATGGTGTCAACCAAAAATAAAATTTGAAGGCCCCCTGCAACCATCTGAATACACTCCCTCCTCGGCCCAGGGCCCCCTATAATTGAGCCTGAAAGACTGATTGGGGCCATGACGACAGGAAGTGGGGGCTCAGACATGCTTCGTTATACTCTCCACCATCAATATCAATGCAGACCTTAGCTCTGAGAAGAAACACAATCTGTTCTCTCTAAAGCCTGCTGCCTGGTAGCTTCACCTGCATGATAAAACCTTGGTTTCCGCAAACCCTTATCTTAACCCAGACACTCCTGTCTAGTAATAGTAACTCTCACCTATTACCAGTCAGAGTATGTTTAAATCCACCTACGATCTGGAAGCCCCTTGTCTCCCACTCTGAGTTGTCTCAACCTTTCAGATGGAGGAATATACATTTTATATGTATTTATTGATGAATTGTATTTCCCTAAAATGTATAAAGCAGGCTGTACCCCGGCCCCCTTGGGCCCATGTCCTCAGGACCTCCTGAAGCTGTATCGCAGGTGTGCCCTTCACCTTCGCAAAATCCACTTTCTAAATTGATGGAGGCTTGTTCCAGATACTTTTTGGTTTACAATGCCATTCAGTCCTGATCAAAGTAGTTCCATTTAGATAAATTTACACACAGGGAAATAGTCTAGTGCAGTTAAGAGCATATGTGTTAGAACTCAGCTAGACCGGGGTTCAAGTCTTTTGCTCTGTAACTTATTAGCTGTGTAACCTCAGGCAAGTTACTTAGCTTCTCTGAGCCTCACCTTCTTGTACAATATGGGAATAACAGTGGTAGCTACCTCATGGGGTTGAAGATTAAATAAACTAATGCATATAAATGCTTTATGCTGTACCGGCATCTTTCTTGGATGACCTCTGCCCCATAGATGTGGCATCTAGTAACATTTGGTTGCCTAAACATTAGGTAACATTAAGTTACAAAATGGTTTTACGATGTATCATGTGATATCTATTTACAGATGATATATAGCAAAGAATACCCCCATTTATTATAATAGTAGCCAACAGTCTGTTTTGAGTTGATGAAGATAGGGGTGGCCTTTCACCTGTGTTCTGTCTTAGGGTCGCATGTCATAAATGCCCCATTTCTGAGTGGCAGCACTCAGGCCTGTTTGCTTTGGCTTTATGGCCCTCTCCTTGGTTACGTTTCAGAAAAAACTCCCTAGGGCCTGAGACTGCCTCTGTGTCAAAGAGCTAGGCAGGGAGAAGAGACTGGATTCAGCTCAGTTTCTTGTGTATTACCTGAGCGGCCAAGTATAAAGCCTCACTGTGCCGGCTGCAAACCCTGTTCCAGGCATCTGGGAAGTCGGCCAGTCTGATGGCAAGGTGTCTAAATGCCACTTCTTGCTGACGTTCCTTCTTCTCATCATGGCCCAGATCCCTGGCCTCACTGGCTATTTTGTTCTTACTGGTAGAGTCCCCCAGCCCCACCCCCGTGGACCTACTGGACATAGTGACTAGGCTGAGGCACAGGAATCTGCATTTTTAGGAAACCGCCCCTACCTCCAGCTGATCCTAAAGGGCGCCCTGGCCTGGGAACCACCATTGAGGACCTCCAGCCACTGCCTCTCTCCTGAGTGCAGAAGTAAGGCAGAGGCCTCGTGTGTGTGGCCTCTGCCTTACTTCTGCCCGGGGCGGGGGCGGGGGGCGACTTTCCCTCCTTCTCCAGGAATTCCTGACCCAGTTCAGCCTTCCAGAGTGGCCTGAGCTCTTGAAGAACCTGATGGAGACTTGGGAACCAGGGTGACAGCCTGGCTCCAAAATGATTTCATTGTGAGGCTCCCAAGAGAAAAGTTTTCCAATCTCCCACGTGCTAACGCCTCTTCTTCAAATCCGTTTCTCATCCAGAAGACCAGTGTGTTTGTTCAACATAGCAAAGTGTTTTCTGAGCACCTGCTCTGTGCCAGGCACTGAGCAAAGACAGGGATGCTGAGATGAGCCACACAGCTCTGAGTGCTTCTGGTCGCCCGAAGGGCTTTTCAGAGTCAGTTCTGAGGATCCGCTGCAGTAAAATAACCTGGGATTTGTTAAAAGTGTAAATGTCCAAGCCCTCAAAACCCAGGTCTGCAGAATTTCAGAGAGTGGGGTCCACCTGCAATTTTGGAAGGCCTCTCGTAGAATCTCATTTACTGTAAAGTTTGCAAAGCAGTGAAAATTAGCTATCTAAAAAGGTCAGGTGTGATGGCTCATGCCTGTAATCCCAGCACTGTGGGAGGCTGAGGCAGGTGGATCACCTGAGGTTAGGAGTTTGAGACCAGCCTGGCCAGCATGGTGAAACCCTGTCTCTACTAAAAATACAAGAACTAGTCGGGCATGGTGGCAGGCATCTGTAATCCCAGCTACTCGGGAGGCTGAGGCAGGAGAATCGCTTGAAACGGGGAGCTGGAGGTTGTGGTGAGCCGAGATCATGCCACTGCACTCCAGCTTGGGCGACAGAATGAGACTGTCTCAAAAACATACAAAGAAAAATGTAATGACCTAAATTTTATGTTTATTATATAAAAAATATACAAATAAAAAGAAGGAAATTAAAACCACTTGCTCTGATCTTACCTTCCTAAGATAATCATTGTTGACATTTGATGAAGTATCCCTCTAGGGGCGTGTGTGTGTGTGTGTGTGTGTGTGTGTGTGTGTGTGTGTGTTTAGATATATACTGTAGCATCTACATGGTAGCTGATACTGTGCTAGGCCCTAGGGACAAATGAGATGAGAAAAGAGTGGTCCTGGCCATATGGAACACCTGCAGTCATGTTACATGATGCCTGGCACAGCCTGAAACCCAGCCTTGCTCACCTGCTGTTACCTTTTTCCCACAGGTATACATCATCAATGTGACCTGGTCCGACTCCACCTCCCAGACCATCTACCGGAGGTACAGCAAGTTCTTTGACCTGCAGGTGAGTTGGTTGGAGCTCCGACAGTGGCCCAAGTCTCTCTGGTGGGCTGGCCTCTCTCTAACCCTCACTTATCCAGGAAGCCCCCAACAGACCTATCAGGGTCAGAGTCCAGGTGAGAGCAGAGGGACAGAAGAGGCAGGCTCAAAGGTAGAGCTGGGCTTGTCTCAATCTTGGCGTCCTCTGATGGTCTTAACATGTTGTCACGCTTTGTCACCCTCCCTTGCCTATGGGGTAGGAAACAGTGGTGGAGAGGCGGGAGGATAGTGGGAGGATGGCAGGAGGATGGTGGGAGGATGGTGGGAGAATGGTGGGGAGGATGGTGGTAAGGTGCCAGACGCCTGAGTAGGCATGTGTCTGTAACATCCAGGGTGAGACAGAAGCCACCTCATCATTGCAGGCAAAGAAAAGCAAACACGCAGGGAAGACTGAAACAGAAAATAAGCAATTTTTTGAACTACAGGCACAAACTAGGTATACATATCACGGTGTCTGTCTGACCAAATGAGGCACTTGCCGCCCAGTTTGTACATGTACGTGGTAGGTGTGTGTCCCTAAGACACATGGGCACGTTCACAAGGAGGATGGTAGTGTGGTGTGAGTCCCACAGCTACCCCTGTAGACACCCCCTTGGTGCCAGCTAATTTAGTTAGGCCTCTTTGGGTTGCAAGTGATAGTTTTACACTCGCACTGGCTTACACACAAAGGAGACTTGATTGGAGGAGGGACCAGGGAAGCTTGTGCAGCCGACCACATAGCGAGAAGGGCAGTGAGGCAGACGCCTACAGGAATACCTGTGTTAAAATGCACACACTGAATGAAGAGAACCCCAAACAGGCTTTGTGCGAGCAGCAAGGCTGTTTATTCACCTGGGTGCAGGCGGGCTGAGGCCGAAAATGGAATCAGCGAAGGGCGGTGGGATGGGAGTTGGTTTTATAGGTTTGGGGTGGGCAGTGGAAAGTTACAGTTTAGGGGGGTTTTTTGCAAGCTGGAAGAGGGTCGTAGGTTTGCAAGCTGGGAGGGTGTTGTAGGGTGTGGAGTCACAGAGTTGGCCAAGCTGGGAGGGGGTCGTAGGGTGTGGCGTCGCCAGGTTGGCCAAGGTCGGTTACAAAGTCCAGTGGCCTTGTCATTTGAGGCTGGAATAAGAAACAATCGAGAATGTCTCAGAGTTAGGTAGGCGCCACAGTGGTTGATCATTTCTTCCTCTTTCCGTGATCTTACAGCCATTTCAGGTTTCCTAATTTCAGAAGGCCCTCCAGAGGTGTACGTGCGGTTCATGGGGTTCGCCATGCCATCGATGGTGTGGTCAGACCTTACAACCTGAAACCAGGATCTTCTCTCCCCCTGTCTTGTCTCTGCTTCCCTCTGGTGCTGCCCTTGGCTTCTGTTACCTCACACCCCGAGGAACATGGCTGTCAACAGCTCTAGAATTTTATAGCTTTGGCTCCCAACAGAGGAGAGATTGGCTGTTTCCCAGTTCCAAGTTGAAAAATCCCAGGGAGATTCTGATTGGTCCGGCTTGGGTCAGGTGCCCTCTCTGGACCAATCAGTATGGCCGGGAGTCAAAGGCGTCTTAGCACAGACATGGCCGCTAGGGAGCTCACCTTTGTGGATCACAGGCAAGTACCAGAGAAGGGAGAATCAGTATGAGATGAGCAGCAACCCTTCCAGGTCGAGCCAAGATGTTCTAGATTCCTCCTTGGGGCTGTGAGCCTGGTTTAGGCCAATAAAAATGCAGAGAGACACCCCCTTCTACCCTCACAGCCAGGATCCAGTGCTTTCTTGGCAGGCCTTTGGTCGTCAGTCTTCTTGAAGAGGTCATCTTGGGCACCCTGTGCTTGCCCCCCGATACCTGATTCTATCTCATTGCCCTCATTGCCCTACCTATGAGACAAGCCAAGGGTGAGCCAGCTTCCTGTATGACAAATCCTCTCGAATCCAACCATATGGGATTGAATATCTCATTGAATATGGGATTGAAAGCCACTCCTTACTCTCCTGGCTTCTTCCTCTTCCCTCTTCAATGCATGTCCAGTCTCTTTGGGGCCGGCGTAAGCTGGTGGGGTTTGCTGATACCCCATCAATGGGTGCAGTGTGCTGGACAGGAAGTGATAACTCAGCTGGGGGAGAGGGAACCCTGAAAGGACTCATTGATGAGCCAGAGGGGGCTGAAAGCCAGTGGAAACTTCCAAATCAGAACTTTTCTTCCCCCTCTTCTGTTCTGGTCCCCCACCCCCTCCCACATTGCAGAATCTCAGGAGAAAGGAATGCTGGTCCCTACCACCACCTCCCTTGCCGGGAGGGCTCATTCCCTGTGTGTGGAAAGGGTGTACACAGGCTGGGAGCAGCTAGTGCAGTGTGCTGGCCATAGCTTGGCAGTGGCCATGAGCTCGATCAGGCATGTCCCTGTGGGTCATTGCCAACCTGTAGATGCAGTTTGGGAAGGGGTTGGAATAGTTCTTTGGAAATTAACTTATGAGCCAAGCATAGCATCTTTATGAACCCACTTTACCTGCCATGATGCGTTTTACTGGCATTCATTGTGAAAAGCCTTGCTTATTTATCAGGTCGCTAATTTTAGTGTGGTGGATTATACAGAGGAAGAACGAAGGGATTTGCTGACTCCATCTCTGGTCATTGGTGCACCTCAGAACTCATGTCTCTGAGAGGTCGTGAAGAGCGCGGCTTAGAGTTTAGGCACTGCGGGCACATTGCCTGGGACCAGTTACTGGTTGTCACCGTGTAACTCCGGACAAGTTCCTTCACTTCTCTAGGCTTGCTTTCCTCAGCTGTGGTGTGAAGTTTCGAATAGTGCCTGCCCGGTAGGCTTGTTAGGAGGATTGAATGAATGAATCCAGGTTTCTCCCAACACTTAGTTGCCTGGTGAGTTGCCTGGTGTTGCCAGGTCGCAGGGATGTTGGGCTGCATGGCTGGGGGCATCTAGTGGCTGGGGACCCACTCCCCAATGTTGCTTTGTGGCTTCCCTCACTTGGCGTCACTGCGGTGAGCTCTCTGTGCCCGGTCCCTGCCAGCATGGGGAGCCTTTTGGGAGCTGGGGTGTGGCCCAGGGGCAGCTATCAGAAATGTTTTGCTCCTTTTGTTTTTGGCTGACCCTGGAAGTCCCAGGCTCACCAGGCCCGCCTCCAGCCAGCTGCTCCCCCTGGCTTCACCAACTCCTGGTTCTAAGCCTCCTGAGGGCCACAGACCCGCCTGTGAATCTGATGGAAGCCCTCTCCCCCAGAAAAATAGTGGATACATACAATTTTACTTACGGTGGCGTGTTCACAGACCGCTTGTGGACCCCCAGTGAGGACCTGCTGATTAGCCAGGGGTGATGGTGGGCATGTAGTTCCAGCTACTCAGGAGGCTGAGGTGGGAGGATCACTGGAGCCCGGGAGGTTGTGGCTGCAGTGAGCTGTGATTGCACCACTGCACTCCAGTGTGGGTGACAGAGTGAGGCCCTGTCTCAAAAAAAACAACAACAACAACTGCTGAGCTCAACGAGTTTAGATCATGAGTCACACACTCAATCTGGTACTGCTTGGGCAGCATTTTGGGGGTCTATTCAGATAACAGGAGGCCTGGACACCCCTTTGATAGACCTCTAGTTCTCCCCGCCCCCACCCCTGCACAGGTTGGTTGCCTGCACCCCAACGTGGGTCTCCCTGTACTTCCCCCTCTCGTCTCTCCCTCTTCAGCTGTTTTCCTTTGTTCCTGAAGGCCAGGTACCTATGAGGCAGCCTTGGGTTCCAACCTCTGTCACACAGCCCGGGAACCACAAGCAAAGTGATCCCAAGCGGTCCCTGACCCTCTCTGGCTGTGAGTTGAAGGCCATGGGGGTTTTGTGCAGATCCAATTTCATTCAGAACAGCACACGGACCCTCTGTTTCTCCCTCTGAGGGCACACAGGGAGATGGACACCTGCGCCCTGCCCTTTCCACTCTGCAGCCATGAGGCCAGGAAGCACCCAAAGGGTGCTCTGTCATCTGAACAGAAACCCCACACTCTTCGGTTTGTCCGTTTCTCTCCCCGGCAGCTTCTACTTCAGCACAGCTCCTCCGCCCGCCCCGCCCCCCAAACTTGCCACCCCCTCCCGGATACTAAGACCTGAAGCAGACCATTTTCTCCGGTTATTATCTTCAAAGCTTCTGCCTGGACCTAACTGCCCTGCGTGTGAAGCTCTCAGTAGATCCTTGGAAATGAAGTCTCAGGCACATGCCAGCCCTGAGGCGGCAGCAAGCAGGAGGAGCTGAGAGCTGAGGCTTGTCCTTGGAGACGGTTCGCTGTCCCTTTGGGGTGACTCATGGCATTCCGGACAGGGTACTTAGAACTCTGGTGGTACACTGGGGAGCTCTTCACAGGGAATGGGGGAAGTCAGAGGGTTGGGAGACACTGAGACGACAGCCCCCACCATCACCTGGTGACTGCTCCTTCCATGCTTTCTGAAGCCGTAGGACCCTGCAGAGCAGAGGCATTGATGTTAGCGCCCCCTTCCCATCCCCACCACCCACCTTCTTCACTCACAGCTTCCCTGCTACCTGTGAGGCCTTGGATTAGGGTTGCCAGATAAATATGAGATGTCCAATTAAATTTATATTCCAGGTAAACAGCAAATGCTTTTTTAAGAATAAGTATGGGTACTAGGTGCGGCGGCAGTTCATGCCCATAATCCCAGCACTTTGAGAGGCCAACTTGGGGGGATTGCTTGAGTTCAGTAGTTCAAGATCAGCCTGGGCAACGTGACAAGACCCTGCCTCTACAAAAAAATCCATCCTTCCTCTCTTCCTCCCTCCCTCCCTCCCTTCCTCCCTTCCTTCCTCCATTCCTCCCACCCTCCCTCCCTTCCTTCCTTTTCTTGCTCCTTCCCCTCCCTCCTTCCCTCTCTCCCTCCCTCTCTCCTTCCCTCTCTCCCTCCCTCCCTTCCTCCCTTCCTCCCTTCCTTCCTCCTTCCTTCTCTCCTCCCTCCCTCTTTCCCCCCTTGCCTCCTTTCCTTCCTTCTTTCCTTCCTCCCATCCTTCCAGTATTAAGTGTCTACCTTGTACATCCAGGCAGTGTGCCAGCTCTGGGACACATTGATGATCCAAAGCAGATCTGGTTCTTGCCTTTATGGGTCTCACAGCTTAGTGAGGGAAGACAGATTTTAGTTAAAAAACAAAGACAAACAATATTGTTTTACACCATTCCAGATGTAACAAAGGAAGGTGCCGTAGACATATTATAGGGAAACCTTGTACTCTGGGATCAGGGCAGGCTTCCTGAAAAAGTGAGTTTTATCTGACACATCAGTGAGTTATTGTATCTCATTTTACTTTCGAGATCAGAGATTCTTTTGTGCTTCTAATGAAAGCCAGAGACTCCCCCAGACAAGTGCGTGAATGTGCATCTGTAATTCTAATAACCGTTTTGGTTATTCATACCTCCCTAAAATCCATCCATGAGCACCAGGATAACGCCCTCTGCTCTTCTCCAGACCTTCTTCTCTCCGCATATCGTCTGCCACGAGCCTTCAGATCCAGACACACACACAGGGGCTGCACACTGAACCCAGCCGCTCTTCCTGCCCACTCAGAAGCCCCAGGTACGGAGGCTTTAAAGTTGTACTGTCCAGTGCAGTGGCCACTAGCAACATGTGGCTATTTAAAGTTAATTAAAAATTTTTGAAATTAAATTTTAAAAATGAAATAAAAGTAAATGTTTAGAGTTCCTTGGTTGCACTTGCTATATCACAAGTACTCAGGGCCACCGTGGCTAGTGGTTGTGTGTTGGGCAGATATAGAACATTTCTTTCGTCTTTTTTTTTTTTTTTTGAGACAGAGTCTCGCTTCATTGCCAGGCGCCAGGCTAGAGTGCAGTGGCGTGATCTCGGCTCACTGCAACCTCCACCTCCTGGGTTGAAGCAATTCTGCCTCAACCTCCCAAGTAGCTGGGACTACAGGCGCGCGCCACCACACCCAGCTAATTTTTGTATTTTTAGTAGAGACAGGGTTTCACCATGTTGGCCAGGATGGTCTTGATCTCTTGACCTTGTGATCCGCCCACCTCGGCCTCCCAAAGTGCTGGGATTACAGGCGTGAGCCACCGTGCCCTGCCAGAACATTTCTATTATCACAGAAAGTTCTATTAGATGGCTAGTTTGGACAGCCAGGAACATACAACAGGCTTGAGCTGGCTCTCTGCCCACCCTACAGTGATCTGCCAACTCCCAGCCCCTTCCCAGGTTGCCCCCTGAAATCTTCAAGGGCCCCGGCAAGAAGAGGGAGATTGTTCTCCTGCAGTTTGCCCATCCTTAGAGCGTTTCGGCTCAGCAGCTATTCCAAACACTTCTTCTGAAAACCAGGTCAGTTTCCTGAGAGGGCTTCTAAGAGCCTTTCAGGTGTCAAGTTAAGAATGGGGAAGAGGTGAGGCTGTTAGTCTCCAAGTGGAAATTGATTTCTTCTAAAACTAACTCACTGCTCAGCCCTATCTGACCAGGGAAAGGACCTGTCCCAGGGGCAACTGACCAGGACAGGGCCTCATGTCGAGGCCCGTTTGGTGAGAAAGGGCCTGGGTTGCTTGGAGGTGCAGTTCAGGTGGGAGGAGGGGGCTGCAGATGCCCTTTTCAGTTGCTTTCTCACCGGTGGCTGGACCAGATTTCCAGCCTTTGTCCATTTCCTTGCGCAGCTCCTTCCTGGTCCCACTGAGGAGGGGCCGGAAGGCTCTCTGAAGCCCTGGCTCCGTGGACGGTTGTTTCACAACCTGACCTACAAGGCACTGGGTGACAGTAATTGCTCTGCAAACACCACCCCAGCGTGCTGCTGGTGCTTTAGTCTGAACTCTGGCCAGCGAGTGCACAGGGTCAATATTTGATCAGAGCTGAGAGCAGCCCTTTAGCTTCCCCCGAACCACTTGGAAGACAGAGTTAAGAAGGTTGTTCAGGTTTGCTCATTGGCTCTGAAGGACCCAACCTGTTCTGACAAGCTTTTCTCTCTCTTCCTTATTCATCTCTCTAGACTCTCCCTCATGCACCCCACTGCACCCCACCCCCAGGGTCACACTCACTTTCCAGAGCTCCAACAGCCCACCTCCTGATGGGTGAAAAAATTATAATTCCTGAGTTGCCAATAAACAGCCTTGGAATGAATGTGTATGTGGGTGTGGGTGTGTAATAATGTCACTTATGGAGCTTTATGGGATCATTGCATGTTTAGAGTTAGAGTTCTTATTCCAAGTGTCTCACTTTGCATGTAAGAAACTATGTTAATTTTTCTCTTCATTAAATTTATATAAGCTTTCGTTTGGTTTAATGTCCAGAGCAGGCCTCAGCTGAGATCAGCCTGGGGTGATCCCGGTGTGTGCCAAGAACCAACCTGAAAGCAGAAAAGAGGGGAAATGTCTCTTCTGCAGGCGTTCTGCCTTTTAATCATCAAGGGAATTTGTTAGAGATCACTGACCCTAGACCAAAGCAAGGGGGCCACGGTCTGGGGAGGGAAGCTGCTAAATTCTAAGAACAATCTTGTACTGAGGATTGCAGAGAGTTCCAGCATACCTAGGGTGGCACAGTGCCAGCTCCAGAATGTGGTGAGCATGGGTCATTGTGAGTGCTCACACGCCCTAGACAGAGGAGAGCATTGGCCTTGGCCGAGGTTGGGTGCTGGTCCCAGGCAGGCACCGAGAGCCTCACGTTGTTTGCCATGGCGAAAATGGGAAACAGCCTAAAAGACCATCTGTCCAGAGTTGCTAAGTCAACTATGGTATTCTCGCAGCACTTAGTACAACAGTCAAAGCAAATGAGATGATCTTGTCTATCCATGGGTGGATCTCCAGGAAACATTCATAAACAAACAATGTAAGTTTCTTTTATTTACTTATTTTTTAGGGAGCAGAATCTCGCTCTGTTGCCCACTTTGGAGTGTAGTGGCGGTCTTGGCTCACTGCAACCTCTGCCACCTGGGTTCACGCGATTCTCCTGCCTCAGCCTCCCGAGTAGCTGAAATTACAGGCGCCTGTCACTACACCTGGCTAATTTTTGTGTTTTTTAGTAGAGATGGGGTTTCACTATGTTGATCAGGCTGGTCTCGAACTCCTGACCTCAGGTGATCTGCCCACCTCGGCCTCCCAAAGTGCTGGGATTACAGGTGTGAGCCACTGCACCTGGCTGCAAGTTTCAAAACAGTATTTACAGTATGGTAACAATTATACCCACCCCCCAAAAACAACCCAGCAAGATATATATATTTTGCAAGTACATACACAGCATATGAATGTCATTTTTTTTTTCCGTCTAGAAAGCTGTACTCCAGATTGGTATCAGAGTCCTCTCCAGATGGGGGGGTGAGGGATGTCAGTGGGAGGAAGGGCCTGATCAAGGGGGAACCTTAGCCTTATCTTAATGTTTTACTTTTTTAGAAAAGGAGAATGTATTCATATATTACTTGCAACATTAATATTGAAGAATTAAAGACACATCTATGGGGGAGCTAGGGTAGGTGGGAAGTCAAAAATAAAATAGGTCTTTCCTGGTCATTACGGTATAATGGGACAGAAAAACACAGGTGAAAAAAATAAACATAAGAGCATATCTAACAAGGAGAACATGAAACTCATTATAAAGATAACATTACCTCATATTTCCTGGACCATCATTCTAGATCATTCGTGTGGAATGTAAACTGGTTAGATCCTAGTACAACCAACCCCAGGGACCTGTCCAAATTATCTTGTCCAACTGGAATCTTGTGTTCAGATATTACTTAAAATCTGCGAACAGCAGATTGGGGCAGGAAGCACTTGGGCGGGGGTTCTTGTGTCATGACGAAACTGTACTCAGAGCCATGCGGGGCTGGGGCACAGTGACTAGGGGATGCGCACCAGGGCCAGGGTGGCCAGGTTTCAAGACCAGCCCCACCACTTACTGTCTAAGCTTTGATGAGTGATTTAACTCTCCGTGCTTGATTTCTCATCTGTATAATGGGGTGTAGAGTAATATCTGCCTCACTGGGTGACAGGAAAAATAAAATGAGACAGTCCCTAAAGAAAGCCTTTAGAATAGGACTGCACAGACTCTAGACAGGGAAGCTGACATGTCACCAGTGAGGCCGTCAGAAACTTAAAACTCCAAAAAGCCAGAGAGCCCCGCTCTTCTAGAGACAGGTTTCTTCCTGTCCCCCATTAATATAAACATCACTTTCATCAGATAGCCTGGTCTGCCTCCAGGCAGGAGGGGCACAAGGCAGTGTTAAAGGTTTTCTGGATAAATGCTCTTCACCTCCAAAGTTTAATTACAAACCTATTTCCCTCCCAACAATGCTGTTAGGAAAACATTGTTTTTAAAAAAGTAATTATTAGTTGACAGCTTTTCCTTGCTCCTGGAAAAAAGGCATCTTTGATTCTTGAAGAAACACAGAGGGGCTCCAGGAGCCTTGTGGGGCTTCCATTGGTTTTAGGGAATTCCCTGGCTGGCTCCCCCTCCGCCTGGGAGCTGGCTGGGCTCCAGCGCCCTTTCAACCTAAGCCTGAGTATGAACTCCAGCTTCCTCCCGCCTCTCCCAAGTTCCCCTTTGGCAGATTCTGTTGGCAGGTGAGGAGATGGGAAGACTTGGGTGAACTGGCACCTCGGGGCAGGCTCAGGATGGGAAAGCCACTTAGCATTGAGTTTGAATCCTGGGGTTACCTGGTGTCCAGCTAGAGTGTTGGGAAAAGTTTGGGTTGGTCTTTTTTCCCCTGTGAGCAGATGGAGTTGCAATTTGTGCAGTTTCCCAACCTGGTGGGTTTAGGAAGACCCTTGTGCTTGTGGGGGCCTCTCAGGTCCAGAGCAACTCAGGACCTGGCTCCAAACAGATGGAGAGAGGTACGGAAGGAGGGCGGTGGCAGCAGGGATAGAGCATCTAGGAGAGGCCTCTGCATATCTGTGCATGAAGGGAAATAAGACCCAGAGGGCTGAGCTCAGGCCCTGAGAACCACCACACTGGGGCCTGCCCTCAGAAGAACTTTCCACCCAGCCAGAGCCTGTGGATATCAAGAGAGCTGGGGGAACTTGTGTGACACTGAAGCCACTGGGAGTTGTCAGATATGCACCGTGCTGTAGGTATGCTTGGGAAATCCTGCCTTTCCTATATAGATGGGGACTCTGTGAGCCTCATTTTGGATAGTTGTGTGCATTTGATCCAGGCCCAAGTGTTCACAGAGTGTTCACAGGATGTTCAGCCATATCCCGTTCCTAATGGACTCAAAGCCCTGTCAGATCAGACCCCCATTTGTGCACTAGGAAATCAAAAGCCATCTCTGCCCTTTGCTGGCTCCCCCAGCCTCTCCATGGGGTCAAGGTGGGATTTTCATACAGTGGGGGGAAGCTCTTTTGTAAACTGAGGAAAACTGTTAAAAGCTAGAATATCCTGGTGGGTATCAAACCTTGGCACTGTTCACTGGCTCTAAACTTCTGGGTGACATCTTATGAGTGTGAACACTAGGAGCCTTGCGGCCATCACTGCTCCCCCAGTGACTGTCCAGCAGGGATGAGAATGTCCCTTTCTGGGAGAGAAATCAGCTGTGTGCGAACAGTACAATATGGGAGGTATATGTTTGTCAACTGATATTAACTATGTCCGCTGGGAAATCAGTGGTGGAATTGTAAGTTTTCCAATCAGGAAGCTCTTAGAGATCATCTAGCAGGATGACAAGCGCCTGGCACTCATGTTGCCATCTCCCACTCATGCCTACAGCAGACATCACTAATTGATCATAGCACTCTCCCATCCTGTACCCGTGATAGACACTGTTAATTGATCACGAGCCCAGACACGGTCTCAGAGTCTTTCTAAAAAACAAAACTGAGTATCTTTAGGAAGTCACGACCTATCAGTTGGCAATGGCACCTTGAGGTGAAACGAATTGGCTGCCCTCTGATCTTGCCCATTTCCCTTATTTGGCAGATGAGGAAATGAGGTCCCAAGGGGGGAGTGATTTGTCCAAGATCACAGCAAGTGATAGCAGGACTAGAACTCCGGTGCTCTCGCTTCTGGCTCACTCCAGTCTGGGTTCCTAGCCTCCCACTCAGAAGTCCTCTTTCTGTTTTTGGCTGAGGAGGGCAGGAAGCTTCTGTTGCCTCACTGAGATCACCTGGGGAACCATTCACTCTCCCTGGAAAGAAGCTGCCTCTGCAAAGAGCTGAAGACTTCTCTCTAGATCCCAAAAAGGTCCCTGGGGGCTCCCTCCCAGGGTCAGCGGCTTCCTGGAGCTCAGCCCACATCTCCTGCCCACCGTCACCTGCCTCTCTCATCGCTGAATAAACCCTAGCTCTGCCAGGAGCAGTGTTGGAGTCAGCTCACACCACCTGCATGACTGCTCAGAGCTGCACGCCTTGTTTTCCCAGTGTAAGGTGTCATGTCAGGGTGTGTTTGGGTGTCACGTCAGGGAGGCATTGGAATGCAGTTGCTGCCTCTGTCACCTCCCTCCTCCTCTGGTCCTAGGCCCAAAGGTCCGACCTGGAAAAGTCAGCTCTGCCCCTATGGGGCCCCCATCTTACCCCTCTTTGGAGAGCCAGCAGTCAAGTTGGGTGGAAAGTGTATTGGGGGGACAGTGTCCCCCGCTCCAAACTGGAGAATGAAGGGAAGGAGGATCTTTGGTGGTGGCTAGGTGAATGGGGGTGTGTGTGTGTGTGTGTAGGTGTACACAGCCTGTGAAGCTTCAGGCATGACCAGGTCACTCTCTTCCTGCTGGAGGGAATTCCAAGTGCCTCTTGGTACCTCCGGAGGAGCACTAGCTACGTGCCTGAGTCCATGCATGGTGCTGGGGACCCCAAGGGAAAATCCAGGGTCATTCTGGGTGAAAGAGCACTCAGCTGGCAGAGCATGAGGGTGGAATGCACAGAACGGGTGTAGCCGCACTAAGTGGGCAGCCTGGGGTGTAGACTGCCTGCATCATGCCTGCATGCTGTGAGCATTCCCTTCAGCTTGTCGAGGCAGCTTCCATCTGGGGCCTGGAGGGCTTGACATCCTGGTCCTCCCACTCCCGCATCCTCCCGACTACGATGGTAGCAGCTGGTTTTGTTTTTGACTCTTACGGAAGAAGGCATGTGGGGCAGTCAGGTAAGCTGTGGGAGCCAGAGCTGTGGGCTTTTCTGAGGGAAGATAGAATTTTTTGTCCCTCTGGGAGGCAATCTGCCACCAGCGTGGTGACCAGGAGATGTGAGCTGCATTGATTCCCTCATTGGCACCGCTCGCCCCCTCCTGGCCCCAGGCTGGACCTCAGCTTCCTGATGATTTTAGGGGCTGCCATCCCTGTGTCTCAGGGACTCTAGTTTTTTATTTTATTATTTTATTTTATTTTTTGAGACAGAGTCTCGCTCTGGCGCCCAGCTGGAATGCAATGGTGCAATCTCGGCTCACTGCAACCTCTGCCTCCCGGGTTCAAGCGATTCTCCTGCCTCAGCCTCCCAAGTAGCTGGAATTATAAGTGCCTGCCACCATGCCCAGCTAATTTTTGTGTTTTTAGTAGAGAAGGGGTTTCTCTGTGTTGGCCAGGCTGGTCTTGAGCTCCTGACCTCAGGTGATCCGCCTACCTCAGCCTCCTGAGCCCCCGCACATGGCCTCAGGGACACTAGTTTAGATTAGAACATTGTGGGAGTAGCTGGGTCATTGGAGCTTTTTCCTTTATAGCCTCAATTTAGCTGAAGCCAAGGAAAAATATTTTAGATCTCCCAGAAACCTCCACAGATGGATGACATCAGGCTCTCCAAACGACTTGTGGGAGTCCTGGTGCCAGATTCCCAACTTTCCAAGTAAAGCAGCATCTCCCAGCGACGGAAGGCTCAGGCTGTGTTACCAGCCAGACTTCTTCGTTTGCGCCTCAGCCCGCCCCTTTACCAGCTGTGTTGAACCTGGGTGGTTACCCTCCAAGAGTCCCCATCTTCCCATCTGCAAAATGTCTGTACTTGCAGAACCTATCCCATAGTGTCGTTGTGGGATGTGAAGGAGGCGAGCCCCAGGAAAGCCTTCCCGTTATGCCTGGAGCAGCTGTGAAGCATTGTTATCATGAGATTGTTGGTGTGGCCTCTGGCACCCCTGAAGAGGGGAAAGGGCTCCACGATCCTCCCTGTGAACACAGTGTGTCCCCAGCCTGGATTAGAGAAACATTTTCCTAGCCACAGAAGGGTCCTAGGTACCTCCAAGCTGCAGTAAATCAATGCTCTGGGGCTGGCCAGGAGACAGACCCCAAAGCCACCAGGGTTTGGCTCTATCTGCTAATTATGGAGCCTTGGTTCTGGTGCTCAGTAAACAAAGTGGCCAGTTCATCCACCCGGGCAGTCTTGTGCTCAGCGCTGGCTGGGGTGTGGGAAGGAGCCCAGGAAGACCCAGGAATGTGGTCCATGTAGTCCCAGGGAGGTCTCTGGGGCTAAATGGACCACATTCAGATATACCTTTTTAAAAAAGTTTTATTATTATTATTATTATAAGCCAAACAGGAAGCATGAGACTGGTGTTTGGGCTGGAGCTGAGATGCTGGCAGAGGGACTTTGAGCAGGTGGCAAGCCAGCCATTCTTCCTGCTGAGACAGTCCCTGCTGCCTCTCCCGAGGGCAGCCCTGGTGGAGGCCAGCCTGCGTGGCTCCCCCAGGGAGACAGGCTTGTTTTGTTCTGGGTTTCCCAGGGCTTCACTGCTCATCTTGGAACCTTTGAGGAAGAATCCCCAGTGGGAGGATGGAGGGAAACCCGTCTGTGTGTGGGTGCCCCCATTCCATCCAGCAGCGCAATGGGGTGGGACCGACACAGAAGAGTCTGGGCCAGGCAATCTGATAAAGTGCCAAAGTTTTAAGAAAATTGTGTAGGAGGACTCAAGAATGCGAGATTCTATCCATTGATTTATACATATTTTTGGTGCATACTGAGAAAAGTCTGCTGCTGCCTGAGTCTGGTAGTTGGGACAGTTTGGAATACCTGGGTTTCTTGGTTGTGTAGTCAAGAACCAGGGTGCAGGCTGGAGCCACGGGCCTGTGCCCCAGCTGGGTGTCAGAATCACCTGCAATCTGGGTTCACCTGCGAGCCGGATTAAAAATGCAACCAGATTCCCCGCTTCCCGCTAGCCTCCTGCATCTGACTGTCTAGGGTCAGTCAGTCTGAATCTGACTGTTGGGCCCCTGTGTCTGGAATTCAGACAGGGTTGATAAGTGAATCTGACATGAAGCCAGACTGAGAACTGTGGAGTGCTGGAATGAGGAGACCCTGGGGCCTGAGGAGCTCCCTGTCACAGCCACTGGTGGTGTCTGCAGGCAACCTCAGTCCTGGTGGCCAAGGGCATCTCTAACCTCTGCACTTTCTCTTCAGCTCAGGAAGGGCAAGACAAAAAGAAAGAGCCCAGGGATAAGCCTGGCTTGCTCCTCTTGAGGCAGGAGAGGTTGGGGAGCAGTGGGGGGCCCTCAAACTGGGGGGATCTCCGTAAGAACCAATGTTGGCACATGCTTTGTGTCAGGCCCTGTCCCTCGTCCCTTCCATGATTACCCCTGTGCTGCTTACAGCCCACCGTGGGATGTACGCACCACCACTCTCCCCCATTCTTAAACATTTTTTTTTTAATTTATTTGTTTAAGAGGTCTCACTCTGTCACAAGGCTGAAGTGCAGTGGTACAATCATAGCTCATTGCAGCCTCACTCCTGGGCTCAAGCAATCCTCCCCACCCCAGCTTCCTGAGTGGCTGGGACTACAAGTGTGCACCACCATGCTGGGCTAGTTTTTAAATTTTCTGTAGAGATGTTGGGGTCTCACTATGTTACCTGGGCTCGTCTCAAACTCCTGGCCTCAAGTGATCCTCCTGCCTCAGCCTCCTTAGTAGCTGGGATTACAGGTGCAAGTCACCATCCCCAACATTCCCCATTTTAAAAAAAGGGATGAGGGTACTCAGGTCACATAGGACCTCAAGGTCTCACCACAGGTAGGTGGAGGAGCCAGGATTCAGACTGGGCAGTCTGGTACTGGAATCTGTGCGCTAAACCGTTTCTCTCTGCTGCCACTTTGATGCACTGCAGAGCCAGCCCGGGAGGCCCCACACCTCGCAGAGGAGAGGGGTCCTTTCCCTTCCTTGCCAAGAAGGCTTCGCTTCAGTTACAGAGCAGAAGGGGCAGACGGGTGCTGGACATAGAGGGAAATCGTCAGTTTCTGTATGTTCGTTTCCTTTCTCTGCTCAGGATTCTCCCTGTAGTGTTCTTTCTCTGTCTCTCTTTCTTCAGTTTCTCTATTTCTCTCTCTCTGTCTGTCTGGGGTCTCTGAGCCCATCTCTGGCTGTGGCTCAGTTTATTCCTGTGACCTTTCCCTGTGCCTCCATCTACGCTCTCATCTCAGCCTCTCCGGAGGCTTTTTCTCTCGCCCTGATTCTGACTTTGCATTCTGTCTTTGCCAGTCTCGTCTGCATGTCTCATCTCAGGATGCAGTCACATCCCCAAGTGGGACTCTGGGAGAGGGGCAGGTGGAAGCCTGCTCTGGTCTGCATGGGAGTCTCCAGCTGGGATTAGTGAAGGCAGAAGCCTTTGCGAGGAGTAGGAAGCTGCTTCCTCTCCTCAGGAGACAGTGGGGAAGGGGAAGCAGCTTTCCCGAGAGTGGCTCACGTACAGGCACGCCTTTTGGAATCAGCTGGCAGTCTTGGCACCTGATGGGGAGGCTACCCTGCCTCCTGCGGGCAGTCATGATGGCCAGCCATTTCTCTGTCCCCCCTCCCAGAAGAGTCATGATCGTTTCCTCCCTTCCCCTGGGCCATGCTGTGCCTGGGGGTCCTATGAGTACAAGGGACTGGCAGTGGCCTCAGCCCTCACTCAGGCTAGCCTTGGAGAGTGGGGTTCAGAGTCCCTGTGGGTGGGGTTGGGGCATGAAGGGCAGGAGTCTTGGGCCAGCTCTTCCCCTTCTCTGACTGAACAGAGGTCCCGGGGTCCCATCTGTCTGTCCCATTGCCTAATCCCTGCCACCCTTGTGCTAGCTGGTCCTTCAAGGCCACACCTGCCCCATTGCTGTTCCTGCTAGAAATAGCTGAGCAGTGGCATGTGCCCAGGAAAGTGAGTGGCTCTCATCGGGTCAGGCTGGCCCCTAAACCTTCTACCAGCTGTCAGCGATCCGGGTCAGGTAGGTGTCAGGAACAGGCTTGGGGCAGGGCTTTACTCGCCCTTGAATATCTTTTCTCAGTGAACAGCAGTTTTCTCTGGTCCAAGCCTTTGCCATCAACTGGAAGGAAGGGTTGGGAGTGAGCACCTGATCACATTTGTTGAGCACCTGCTAAGGGCAAGTCATGGTGTTCAGAGTGGAGCTGAGGGGCTGGAGACAGATGCAACCCGAGCTGACCTGCAGACTGGTTACCCGTCCAAGCGGACACGCCTAGGAGGCACTCTCCCAGATGTCTCTGCGTGTAAGCCACACGTGCCGCCACCTTGGCGTGCTCCAAACCCGGCTGCTATCTGGACGCCTCCCCACATCCTCCCCACTCCCTTCTTCTCCTTTTCCTTCTTCCTCCTTCCTTCCTCACTCTTCTCCTTCTCCTCCCTACCTCCTCCCCTTTCTCTTCCTCTTCCTCCTCCCCTCCCCAGCACCCTCCTCCACCCTAGCAGACCCATCCTCCTGCCTCCTCACTTGTACCCCACGAGTTTTTGCTGGGACTCCTCTGCCCTCCAGCCAGCCGCTGCCAGGGCTTCTCTGTGCTGCAGCTTTTCTCCAGTGTTTATTTGTAATTATGAACATTTTCAGTCCTATAGAAACTAATCACTACTGCCTAGATTTAACACGTGAATATTTTGCCACATTTGCTTCAGATACGTCTTTTTAAAGCAATAAAATGGTGCAGAGAGAAGAGGTGTCTGGTCAATGCTAGATTCTCTTCCTCCTGCCTCAGGTCTGCAGGTACAAGTGGAACTGGAGGTGGGTAGGAGAAGGGCTGGAGTTCAGGGAGGCTGGGAAGGCGCTCCCGGCACGGGCATCCACATGGGCAAGGTGGGGGACAGGACCGCCTCGGGCATGCACAGAGGCTTCTCACTATGTTACCTGGGCCGACCCCTGCTTCTGTGAGTCCTGCTTCTGTGATCTCTTGGGGTCTGGAGCCCGGGGGAGGGAGGCGCCTGGAAAGGGCAGGCCTGCACACAGGTGCCCTGGCAGTCCCCCAGCAGCAAGCACCGTCTCTCCCTGCACTTCATCCTCCTCCTTTACCTCATCCCAGGTGGGCAGCTGCCCCTGTTTGAAGGGAGCTCATCACCTGGGTCAGCAGCTGGGCTGCCACCTGGAGAAGTGCCCTGCAGCTGGGCACCAGGGTGGGCTGGAAGACACCAAGCTTTGCGGGGGACTTTTCCTGTTGTATTTCCCAAGTCCCTGGCAGGAGGCAGTTCCCCCACCCCCACCCCGAGAGATAGCCTCATTAGACAGGCTGGCAGCAGAGCCTGGGAAGCACAGGCTGCCCCTCGCTGTGGGGACTGCTGTATAAGCCTTCCCTGGCAACACCGCCCGAAGGTATATTTTTAGCTCTAGGGATTCCTCTCTTTTCCATCTGGGCTCCACCTTGTTCTCCCCTTTCCCACTGTGAAGAAACACTGGGAAGTCCTTGGCATAAGGAGATTCCAAAAAGAAGTTACAGGAGATGTTTGTGGGCAAAATAAATGCCTGACCTCAGTGACCAGGGAGGAAGCCAGCCAAGCAGCACGTGCCAAGCTTTGAAGCCTTCAGACCTGCGTAGGCACGTGGGCTGCCTGCGTCAGTTGCTATGTGCACCTGAGGTGCCACAAGGGATTCAAACCCAGTTAAGACCACCCCATCCCTGGCCAGTCATGTCCCATATCCAGCCCAGCAGCAAGTCAGCTCGCCCTCAACTCATCCTCTCAGACCTCCCTCCAGAGACAGCCCGGATCTGCCCTCTTCCTCTCCATCGACTCTGCCTGCACCCTGGTCCAGCTCCCCATCAACCTCTCACCTGGGCAACTGAAATAGCCTCTCAGGGTCTCTATATTCTCAGTCTCCACCTCCTCCATAACCCAGTCTGCCCAAGAATCAAAGCCCTCCTTCTAAAACATAAACCCTATCCTAGCAGACCGTGGCCTAGAACCTTTCTGAAAGACTCCCTTTCTTTTTGGAATGAACTCCAAACTCCTTACCCTGCTCCCAGGCCCTGGGTGATGGGCACTGCCTGCCCTTCTGGACCTGTCTCTGCCACCCTCCTGTCGCTTGTTGTCAGCGCCCCAGCTCGCTTGCTTCACCTGTTCCTTGGGCACCAAGCACAGTGCTGCCACTGGGCCTTTGTCCTTGCTGTTCCCCTCTGCCTGCACCCCCTTCCCCCAGTTCCCCAAGGAGCTGACTCCTTCTAGGCACTCGGCCTCAGCTCACATGGCGCTTCTCATGGAATCAGAGACACCCCCCCCAGCCATGCATTCATGTACTCTTGGTCACTTGGTCACATTCTACTGTCTTCAAAACACTTATTGCAATCTATTATTTATTATTATTGTTATTATTTTTGAGGAGATAGAGTCTCCCTATGTTGCCTAGGCTGGTCTTGAACTCCTGGGCTCAAGCAATCCTTCCGCCTCAGCCTCCCAAAGTACTGGGATTACAGGCATGAGCCACCATGCCCAGCCCCTTATCTTCTTAACTATTGTTTACTGTCTCATTCCTCACCTCTCTCCCCTTCTACCCAGAATGTGAGCTTTAGGGGAGCAGGCAAGGTCCTGCTCTATAGCTTCTGTTTTCCTGATGCCTAGAACAGTGCCTGCCCTATAGTGTGTGCTCAGGAGATCGTTGTTGGGTGAATAAATGAATGCATAGTGAGCTGCCGCTGGGTATGAAGGAATGGGAGAGAGAGGCCTGCCGTCTTTCTCCTCTGCTTTAAAGGCAAGTTCTTTGTGGCTCCCATTCCTCCTCCTGTGTGCCCATCTTTGCCTGTGGGCTATAGATTAACTATTGGGATTCACTTGTTTAGGATTAGATGAAATCTTTATAGCAGAGAACAGTGAGGGCCTCTTAAATTTTAATGTGCTCATGAACTACTTAGCAGTCTTGCTAAAAGACATTCTGATTCAGCAGGTCCACCTGGGGTTTGAGATTCTGCTTTTCCATCAAGCTCTGAGATGATGCCAGTGCCACAGTCTGCCTTGAGTAGCGCCGGCATGGAGCGCTGGGTACATGCGTTTGAAGTCCCGCTTCTCCATGCCTCTCTTATTCTTCTTTTCAGTCCCAGTGTGATCTTTCCCATTGTGGTCATAGCCCTCTGTGACCAGGCGGGGATCTGACCTGGGGAACCTGGGCTTTGTGAGGAGCCCTGTTGCAGCACTTCCCAGAGGCTGCCCAGGAGTGGTGTGGGCTGCCTCAGAGAGGTGGTGGGTTCCCATCGTTGGTTCCTCTGAGCTTGAGGGTCATGTGCCGGGCATGTTGATGCCCCTGTGGCCAGGAGGAGGCCCCTCCCTGCAGGTCAGCTTTGTGTCTGTGTGCTTTCTACAAGCTTGTGAAACCAGGATCTTAAGGTGTGGTTCATTCACCTAGAGTGACTTTCAGAGGCCATCTGGTAAGTCCTCCACCCTTCTCAGCCCTTCCTGGGGAAAGCATGGCATTCTAACCACTGTGCATGTGGGTTTGATAGATAGGGCTGTGGGAGGGGGTGATGGCTTAGTTCCAGCAATAGTTGAGTCATGTAGGGAATGTAATGCCTGACTTGATTGGATCTACGGATAGAACCTGCAAGAGGAATCTACATTTTCTACTGCCTTCCCTCTTTTATTGTTTCGATAAACCTTGATTGAGCTCCTCTGTATGAGTCAGGGCAGGCTAACTGCTGTATAACAAACTCAGTGGCTTGACATAATAAACATTTATTTTCGGGGGTGGGCAGGGAGGGAAATAAATAAATAAATATATATATATATTTTCTGCTCAGGTCCCAGACCAAAACAAGTCACTAGAGGGCTCTGCTCCAGGCAGTCATTCAGGAACTCAGACTCTCCCGGCTGGTGACCCCACACTGCATGGATTTTTATATCTAGCAAGCAGGCAAAGGAAGAGAGAATGTGGAGGATTGCAGGGAGATTCTGTGGGTTAGGCCAGAGGGGAGGTGTACATTACCCTGCTTACGTGCTACTGGTCAGGATTTAGTTCCATGACTGTACCTCCCAGCAAGGGAGGCTGGGAAATGTATCCTAGTCATAGGTCCAGGTGTGTGTTGGACACCATGATGGACAGCGGGAATATCAAGGCATGGATGTGACTTTCAAGAAGCTCACAGGCTTTTGCAAGGAAACAGTTTCACAAGCAAATTATTCAATCCAGTATGGTAAGTGTAGTTCTAGAAGTGTGACCCATCTGCAGGAGTGCTGGAGATGAGGGAGCTGCGGAACACACGTTACACCTGGGGGAGACCTCAGGCAGGCCAGGCAGTGTGAGGGACGGACGAGCAAGGGTGGCAGGGCATGTGACTAGAGAGGTCAGTCGAGCAGAGGTCATGAATAGGCTCGTGTCCCATAGGCAGCAGAGAGCCAACAAAGGGTGTGAAGCTGGAGATGAAATCTACAGATCGGAGAGCAAGTTGCAGCAACGCTAGAAACTGGTTCGAACTCAGCACTCTCCTTGCCAGGACCTTCAAAGAGGTATCTTGGTCTCTCGTGCCATGAAGCTTCTTTTTTTTTTTTTTTTTGAGATGGAGTCTCACTCTCTCACCCAGGCTGGAGTGCAATAGTGTGATCTTGGCTCACTGCAACCTCCACCTCCTGGGTTCAAGCGATTCTCCTGCCTCAGCTTCCTGAGTAGCTCGGATTACAGGCATTTGCCACCATGCCTGGCTAATTTTTTTGTATTTTTAGTAGAGACGGGGTTTCACCTTGTTGGTAAGGCTGGTCTTGAACTCCTGACCTCATGATCCACCCGCCTTGGCCTCCCAAAGTGCTGGGATTACAGGCGTGAGCCGCCACACCCAGCCCACCATGAAGTTTCTAACAGAGGAAGAAGGGGTGACGGTGGGGAGGTGACTCTCCAAGTCACCTGGTGCAGGCAGTGCTTCTGGTTGGAGCTTGCTGGGCCTGCCTGACCCTTAAAGGTTCCACCCAGCAGCACAGGGCCTCGACGGTGGCTTCCAGTGTCTTCAAGGATGCTTTTCGGGCCCTCTCCTGAGTTCTAGGATGGCCCAGCCACTGTTGTTTCCTGGAAGACCAAAGAGGCTGGTGTTGGTTCACAGTCCCAGGGCTCCATATTAACCGGGCAAGGCTGCAGGGAGGAGCTGAACTCTGCCTGCTTGACGCCAGCCTGCTGCGGTAGCCTAGTCTTTGCCTTTTGCTTCTGACGAGACTTAGGGGGAATAAGGTTCTGAGACCTATGGGTACCTTGACCCGTTTGGAATAGAAAAAAAAATGGAGAACGGAGATGCTTGGGGAAGGGAAGGAGAAAGGCGAGGATGTTAGATTGCCATTTAGAAGTGTTCCAAAACTTGGCTTCCCTTTCCAGGAAGCCCATCAGGGTTGCACACTGGGGGACCAGCTCTGGAATCTCCTTGCCTTGAGCTGCAGCCTGGGCCCAGTTTGTTTTGGCTTCATCTTTGCCAAAAAAGTGCTCTCTTGTCCCAGATTTCAGTCTGAATTTGATGCCGTAGTGGCCAGGGTGCTTGGGGTGCCACAGTTCTAGGCCATTTGGAGGATAAGAAGAATCAAGGAAAACTGGGACTGGGGGTGTGGTTCAGCCAAGAAGAGGTTCAAGCCTGTCGCCTGCCTTCCCCTCCCCCACTGCTCTCAGCGCCTCCTCGTAGTTTGGATAATCCTTGGAGTTTGTGTGAGAGAGAAAAAGTGTCATACAGCTTTGGGGAGAGTTTAGAAAACCTGGGAGTGGTCTCTGGCCAGGCTCGGGGGATGGCTAGAGCCCCCCAGGAGGAAACAGGGTGACCACAGCCAGGAGCCTGCCAGAAAACACCTCGAGTCTGGGCAGACCTCCTTCTCCGTGGAGTGTCACCACCGGCGCCCTGGGCTGGGGCCAGGATTCCTCTGGCTGGTTGTCCCATGCACAAATGTTTCTTTAACCATTCTCTGTCGTCTATACTGGCCAGATGTGTCTTCCTAGAATTCTGCTTTCACAGTATTCCTCCTCTGCTCTTCATCCTCAGGGGCTCCCTATTGCCAGGAGGAGGAAGTCTGAGTTCTTCCTCTGTTTCAGATGACCCCTGCAGCCCTGCCCCTCACACCGCCCCATGCACACCCTCTGTGCTCCAGCACCAGGCTCCCAGCACTTCCTAGGGATGAAAGGGAGGGCAGTTCACAAGCTGGGGCTGGCACACTGGGGTATCAGGAGGAGGCTGGTGTGTAGCTCCCGTCCATAGTAAGAAACCGGCCAGTCATGGTGGCTCACACCTGTAATCCCAGATCTTTAGGAGGTTGAGTTGGGTGGATCGCTTGAGGTCAGGAGTTCAAGACTAGCCTGGCCAATGTGACAAAACCCCATCTCTTCTAAAATACAAAACTTAGCTGGGCGAGGTACCTGTAATCCCAGCTACTCAGAAGGCTGAGGCAGGAGAAGTGCTTGAACCTGGGAGGCAGAGGTTGCAGTGAGCCGGGATGGTGCCACTACACTCCAGCTGGGTGTACAGAGCAAGACTCTGTCTCGAAAAAAAAAAAAACTTAGTAAGAAGCCATGCCTCAGGTTCTGTGACTCCTGGGGGAGACACTAGTCCTTCCGCCAGGATCCAGGCTCAGAGCTGGCCACATGCAGAATCTCTGATCTGACTCCTTTATCACTAGCTCACCGCGTGCTCTGCTGCCCTGGCCTCACGCCCTTCCCCTCCTGGCCAAGGGGGAGCTGAAGTCACCTGAGCAATCTGTGTTGGGACAAAGCTCAGCAGCCTTAGGATGAGAAAGGGCGTGAAATTATAGGTGAAAAACCCGGAAGGCCTTACACCCATTGGCACTGAGGGTTAGATGGGCCTGGCAGACGGCACTCACAGTAAGGCAAGCACACCTGCTCACCTGTATTCTCATTTCATCCGCGTGGTGCCATGGGGCGCTGTTTCTACTCCCACTTCACAGATGAGAAAACGGGGTCACAGGGAGGTTAAGTGACTTGGCGAAGGTCATGTAGCTGGAAAAGACTAAGCTGGAGTTCTGATTTCAGCCCTCCAGCATTCCACTACTAACTGGAACACTAATCACAGTAAAACAGCACTGAGAGAGGTGTCTCCTTCCGGGGGGTTCCTCTGTGCCTGGCCTGTGCTAAAGTGCTTTATATATTCATTTTCCCTTTTCGATCTCAGCCTCCAGGGAGAGGAAAAACTGGCTTGGCCCCATTTTACAGATGAGTAGACTGAGGCTCAGAGAAGTTAAGTGGGAATAATGACTCCTGGCATTTGGCAGCACTTGTTGCATCTTCGCTTTGGATCCTCACAACACCTGCGGAGACAGGCAGGTCCAACATTTCACAGATGAGGCTGTGGTTGCCCACAGAGGCCAAGCCACTTGCCCCGGTTGCCCAGCAATTTCTTGCAGACCAGAACTGGAATCCTCCTCTGTTGACTCCAACCTAGTGCTCTTTCTCCTGCACAAAGGCCATGGATCAGCATGGGGGTGCATGGAATGAGCCCACTGGGGTAGGTTTGGGGACAGGCATGGGTAGCCAGCCTACTTGGGCACCTTTTGGGCATCAGAGAGAGGCTTTCTATGGCTTGAGGATTTCCCCCTGGGATTGCATTGCATCCTCTGGCACATCTTTGCTTAATTCACCCCGTATACTCGCTGCAGGTGTCGGGCTATCTGCCCAGACCCAGCATGTGAGATGTCACATCCTGGCCAGCCCCCCACGCACGGAATGAGCTGCTGGGAAAGCCAGAGGCCTCCTTCCCAACCCTGGCCCACGCACGCCAGCTGGGCAGCCCCCCTGGGTTCTCTAGATGCCCAGAGCTAAGTTGGGCTGGGCCGAGACGCCTCCCAGACCCATCCGCCCCTCTCACAGTCTCCCTGCTGCCTCCCTGACCTCAGGGTTGTAGTTTCCTAAGCACTTTCCCTGGCATGAGGGACGCAGCCTGGTGTCATAACACAAGTGATGGTGACAGCAGTGATAAGAATAGCTGGTGTGTATTGAGCACTTAACTCAGTGCCAGGTTCTGTGCCAAGCGCTTTACGCACATTATCTCATTTAATCCTCTCACGCACTCGACTGGTCAGGTTCTGTCCCTGTCCCCATTTCACAGATGAGGAAACTGATTTGAATGCAGAGCTGCTAGCGATGCACCATTGATTTTTCTTCTTCACATTTTCTAAAATGTTATGCAAGCACCACTGTGATTCAGGAGAGACCCTTCATAGTATACGGGCAGATATTTCTCTTTTAATGGTTATGTTTTGTTTTAATGTGTGTTAATGGCATAGGTTGAAGTTTTTATGTGTTTCTCCCAAAATTCATATATTGCAGCCCTAGCTTCTGGTACCTCAGAATGTGAGCTTATTTGGGAATAGTAGGGTCATCAGGATGTAATCAGTTGAGATCATCGGGAGTAGGGTGGCTCCGTAATCTAACATGACTGATGTCCCTGTGAAAGGGGAAAATTTAGACACAGACACACAGGGAGGTCGTCATGTGGAGATGAAGGCAGAGATCAAGGTGATGCTTTTACAAACCAAGGAATGCCATAGATGACTTACATCCCTGAAGCTAGGGGACAGGCATGGCACAGACAGACCCTCCCTCACAGCCTTCAGAAGGAACCAATCTGCCCACACCTGGATATCAGACTTCTACCTCCAGGACTGTGAGATAATCAAATTCTGTTAAGACACCTACTTTGTGGAACTTTGTTAGACTGGCCCTAGCAAACTAAATACAGTTAGAATACACACACACACACACACACACACACACACACACACACACACACATGCATGTACATAATACACTTTTTTTTTTTGAGACAGAGTCTAGCTCTGTCACTCAGGCTGGAGTGCAGTGGCATGATCATGGCTCACTGCAGCCATGGCTCACTGTAGCTGAGACCACAGGTGCACACCACCACACCCAGCTAATTTCTATATATTTTGAAGAGGTGAAGTCTCACCATGTTGCCCAGGCTGGTCTGAAGCTCCTGGGCTCAAGCGATCCTTCTGCCTTGGTCTCCCAAAGGGCTGGGAGTACAGGTATGAGCCACGGTGTCGGGCCTATACACTTATGAGCCAAATAATACAGGCGGCCTCTAGAAGCTAAAAAAGGCAAAGAAACAGATGCACCCCGAGAGCCCAGGGATGGAAATGGCTCTGCTTTCCCCCGACCCAGACACTATGGACAGCAGCTTAGTGAGCATGTGTCATTATTGAGCAGGCATCTGAGACCTCCCCACCTGCCAGTCCCCACTCCAGAGACGCCAGCCACATGTAGTGCCATCCTTGAGCTAAGTTCTGGGGATGACCTCTCCATCTTGTCACACAGCTGGTGATGCTTTAGGGTGCTCTGATTCCCCCTGAGAGTGGCACATCAGGCATCTGCCCTCAGCCAGCCCTGGTGCCAGCTGTGTGGTCATCCTCAAGTTGCTGGCATAAATGATCAGGGACCTCCACCCTGGATCCCAGCACTTTCTCTGACACATGGCAGCATTTCATGGAATCCATGAGCAAGGCAATCACTCCCATCCCACTGCTTCCTGTAGCAACCCTGACAGGCCCACTGCCAAGCGTGAGGCCCTGCCATTCCTCCCTCTGGAAGGCCTTCCTCCTGTTTCCCTGCTATCCTTTATTCAAGGCCTGGCTCTGATGTCTCTTCTGAGACATCCCTTTGCTCACTCCAGCCTCACGGATCTTGTCCCTTCCTAAACTCCCATCGCCTGGCTTATCATACCACTCAGCAGGTTGACACCCACCTAATGCTGCTACGTAAGTCCCTTGTGCCTGTGCGGGTGTCCCAGCTCCCACTCAGATCACAGACCATGACTGACACTCTTGGATCCCGCTGATGTGGTAAAGGCCTGGTTGGGAAGGGATATGAAGTGGCGAAGGCTTGCATGTTTTCCAGAAAATGGTCAAAGAATTCTCTGACTTGTTAGGGAACTGTAGAACCTGGAGTGGGCTCCCTCTCAAAGTTGGGGTGTGTTCTGGCACTGTATGTCTAGCGCGGCATGGGCCATGTCCCAGTTAAATGCATCCCAGGGTGGACAGGTCCTTCTGCCTCCTCTGTCTCTCCCTGGGAGTTCCTTCAGGCCCACCTGGGGTGCCAGGTCTGCTCCGTGAAGTGCTGTAGTGATTTCGACAGGAGCGCCTGCAGGCCCTCTTGTCCACCCATCTTCAACCTGGCCCTGTCCCGGGGACTTTCTGAGCAAGTGCCACGCTGCATCATGGCCGTGCCTTCTTTTCCGTTTATGGAACACACCCCACGATAGTGTATTCTCTGGGTTCTCCTATCTTCCCTGTTGTCAAGTCTGGCCGGTAGACTGGCTGAGCGACAGATGAAAAATTACACTTGCACAGGTTTTTGCCTGAGAGGGCACCGCTTTGGCTCCTCCGAAGAGTGTCCCTGTGCCATCCTGATCAGCCGGAGAGGCTCCGCACTTATTTAGTACAGATTTAATGACAAAGGTCTCAAGTAAACACCATTAGTGGGTAATTAACATTGCCAACTGGAGTAGAGAGCAGTTCTGCCCACGGATGATCAAAGGTCGGTCTTAGGACAACAAGCTATTTAGATAAGCTCCTCTACATTCCCTTGTTATCTGCTCTTTGCTATTAGCTCAAGGTAAGAGGATTAGGCTGCCTCAGCCATAACCCCTTTCCCAAAGCTTTTGCCAAATCTTCCAGTCTTCCAAGAAGGTTTGCATCTTTATAATTTTTCCCCACCACACTGACCGATCTCCTACACCCTGTGAGTTACATCTTCTAACCCCATTGCATAGACAGGATCAGAGGCTTGGGAAGGGTCACTCGGTCAGCCAGTGTGGTTTTTAGAGCCTGGGCTCCGGACTCACTTGCTCTGCTCGGTGCCCTGTGCATGGCTGCTTCTAGGGTGACAAGGAGCGGGAGAGAAGTTCCATGAATACTCCTTGGGGAGAGGCCAGTGTTGGCCTCAGCTCCCTCCTGGTCCAAGCTCCACTCCCACCTGGTACCTCTGTCCTCCCTGAACCTTGTCCTTGCTCTCCTGGCTGTCCGTACTGTAAAACCTGAGGGTCTTTCTTTTTTCCTTGAGACAGGGTCTTGCTCTGTCACCCAGGCTGGAGTGCAGTAGTGTGATTATAGCTCACTGCAGCCTTGAACTCCTGGGCTCAAGCAATATTTCCATCTTGGCCTCCTGATAACTGGGACTACAGGCACGTGCCACTGTGCCCAGATAATTTTTAAAATTATTATTATTATTATTATTTTTGAGACAGAGTCTTCTCTGTCACCAGGCACCAGGCTGGGGTGCAGTGGCGCAATCTGGGCTCACTGCAGCCTCAAATTATTATTCTTTAGAGACGGGGTCTCACTATGCTGCCCAGGCTGGTCCCAAACTCCTGGGCTCAAGTAATCCTTCCATCTGAGCCTCCCAAAGTGCTGTGATTACAGGCATGAGCCACTACACCTGGCCCACCTGCAGATCTTATGTTCTCATTCTCTCTCTCTTTCCCTCTTTTTTTTTCTCGCAGGTTGGGGGAGGGTGTTGTTTTGTTTTTTAAAGACAAGTTCTTACTCTGTTGCCCAGGCTAGAGTGCAGTGGCACAATCATGACTTACTGTATTCTCAGCCTCCTGGGTTCAAGCAATCCTCCCACCTCAGCCTCCCAAGTAGCTGGAACTACAGGTGTATGCCACCACACCTGGCTAATTTTTTTGCTTTTTGTACTGACAAGGTCTCACTATGTTACCCAGGCTGGTCTCAGACTCCTGGACTCAAGTGATCCTACCACATAAGCCTCTGGAAGTGCTGTGTTTACAGGTGTGAACCACCACATTCGGCCTCTTTTTCCTCTTTTTATTTCTGTATTTTTTTTATTGTGGTAAAATATACAAAACTTAAAATTTATCATTTAAAATTTTTAAGTGTACTTCAGTAGCATTAAGTATATATCACGCTATCCTTCTCCAGAGTTTTCCCATGCTGCTTTCTCTTTCAAGGCCTCATGTCTTATACCTTCTACAGGTTAATTTCTTTTTAACGAGGGCATGAGAATCCTTCAAGGTCCAAAGGTGTGCAGCTCCTGGGGGATTCTCTTTGATTTTGAGTGGATCTTTGATTTCGTGTGGAACTTCATATTGGTTGTGAATACTGACAGTTTTATTTCTTCCATCTGTCTTTATGCCTCTCCTCTCTCTCTCTGTCTCTCTCTCTCTCTCTCTCTCTCTTTGTGTGTGTGTGTGTGTGTGTGGGTGGGTGTGTGGGTGTGTGAATTCCTTGGCAAGGATCGTTAGTACAATAATGGATAGAAGTAGTGACAGTGGGTAATGTCCTTGTTTTGTTCCATTGTTTTATCATTGTTTTTTGTTGATAAATGTTTTCAGTTTAAGAAAATTTACTCCAGTTCTTGTTTGCTGATTCGTTTTTGTTTTTTTGAGACAAGGTTTTTGTTTTTGTTTTGTTTTTTGGGATAAGGTTGCCCTTGTCTCTGTTGCCCAGGCTGGAGTGCAGGTGGTACAGTCATGGCTTACTGTAACCTCGAACTCCTGATCTCAAGCAGCCCTCCTGTCTCAGCCTCCTGAGTAGCTGGGGCTACAGGCCCATGCCACCACACTTGGCTCGCCCAGCTAATTTCTGTATTTTCAGTAGAGACAGGGTTCAACCATGTTGGCCAAGCTGGTCTCGAACTCCTGAACTCAAATGATCCACCTGCTTCAGCTTCCCAAAGTGCTGGGATTACAGGCATGAACCACTGCGCCCTGCTGAAAAATTCTTCAACAAAATATTAGCAAATCAAATCCAGCAGTATCTAGAAAGGAAAGCACATCATAACCAAGTCGAGTTTATCTCAAAAAAGGCAACTTGGTTCAATATTCCAAAAGGAATCAGTGTAGTTCACCACATTAACAGAATAAAGGAGGGGGAAAATTGTGTCAACAGTGTCTTTGTCTTAGACCATTTTGTGTTGTTGTTATAACACAATACCTGCGACTGGAAAAAGGAAGAAGTAAAACATATCTTTTATTGGTAACATGATTGTCTATGTAGAAATTAACCAATTTATTCTGAGACTGGGTAATTTATAAAGAAAAGAGGTTTATTTAGCTCACAATTCTGTGGACTAGGAAGTGCAAGGGCATGGTCCTGGCTTCTGGTGAGGGCTTTCATGCTGTGTCACAATATGGCAATGAAGGTCAAAGGGGACTGGATACTTTAGAAGAGGCAAAACCTGGCCGGGCACAGTGGCTCATTCACTTTGGGAGGCAGAGGCTGGTGGATCATGAGGTCAGGAGTTCAAGACCAGCCTGGCCAGCATGGTGAAACCCCATCTATACTAAAAATACAAAAAATTAGCTGGGCATGGTGGCGTGCACCTGTAGCCCCGCTACACTAGAGGCTGAGGCAGGAGAATTGCTTGAACCTGGCAGGCAGAGGTTGCAGTGAGCCAAGATCACACCACTGCACTCCAACCTGGGCAACAGAGAGAGATGCAATCTCAAAAAAAAAAAAAAAAAAAAAAAAGAGACAAAACCTAAGGGGTGTCCTGGCTTTATCACAATCCATTCTCACAGGAACTAATTCACTTAATTCATTCCTAAGAGAACTAATACAGTCTCGACAGAGTGAGAACTCAATCACTACCATGAGAATGGCACCAAACCATTCATGAGGGATCTTACCCATGACTGAAACACATCCCACTAGGCCTCACCTCCCAACATGCCACATTGAGGATCAAACTTCAAAATGAATTTGGTTAGGACAAACCAGTCATATCCAAACCATAGCAAGTAGTTTCAATAAAGCATCTGACAAAATTAGCACGCAGTTTTGATTTTTTAAATCTCTGCAAACTAGAAATCTAAGGAAAACTTCCTCACCTGAGCATATACAAAAAACCTGTCACTATCATCATACTCAATGGTGAAAGACCAAATGCTTTCCTCCTAAGACGGAATAAGGCAAGAATTTTCTCTCTTACTTTTCTTATTCAAAATTGTGCTGGACAATCTAGCCAGTGAAATAAGGCAAGAAAAGAAAAAGGCATACAAGTTGAAAAAAGGAAGAAGTAAAACTCTCTTTATTGGTAACATGATTGTCTATGTGGAAAATACTAAGGAATCTCCAAAAGAAAAAAAAAGGAGAGAATTAATTTTAATTAATTTTGTTAAGCAATTTTAACCAAGTTGCAGGACACAAGGTCAACATATAAAAATAAATTATATTTCTATACACTAGCACCTAACAATTAGAAAATGAAATTTTAAAACACCACGAATAATATAAAAACACATCAAAACATGATGTGCAGGAGCTCTACACTGAAAGCTATATATAATACACTGCTGAATGAATCGAAGAAAATCTAAATACATGGAAAGATTTACCATGTTAATGGATTGGAATTTTTAATATTGTTAAGATAGCTACTCTCGCTAAATGTATGTATAGGTTCAGTGCAACCCTAATTAAAAAAAAAATCCTCAGGAAGGATTTTTATGTTGTGAGAAATTAACCAATTTATTCTGAAATGTGTTTGAAGATGCATAGGATCTAGAATGACCAAAAGAATTTTGAAAAAGAAGAAAAAGTTTGATTTCAAGACTTACTAAAAATCTACAGTAGTCAAAAAAGGATGGTGTTGGTGACGGGTAGATATAGATACAGATATAGATACAGTTATATCAGTGGGACAGCATAGAGAGTCCAGAAACAGACCCACACGTATATAGTTGAATTTTGACATAGGAGTTAATGTAATTCAGTGGGGAAAGGATAGTCTTTTCAGCAAATTGTTCTGAAACGATAGTATATACCCAAATATTATTTATTGAGGTTTGATGTTAGATTTAATTTGAACAGAATTCTGCTGAAGTCTTCTTCCTCTTAAAAAAATGATTTGCTAATAACTATTTTAAAGGTGCAGTCCAAGTCCCTCCTAAATCTGTTGTTTTTCTATCTTCATGTCAGATTGGCTCGACAGTGGTGCCAAGAACATTCAAGGGCAAAGGGTGCTTGTTCTTGGGCAGTGAGATGCACTTGTGTCGATGTGTAAATCACAAAACACGGTGTGAAGTGCTGAAATAGGGAATACAAACCGGAAGTGCTGTGAGAATTCAAAGCAAGGAGGCATGACCTCTGGCTGGGGTGGCCAAAGAAGGCTTCCTGTAGGAGGTACCACTTGTAAAGTCATCAAAGAACAGAAGGGATAAGGGAAGTACATTTCAAGTCACAAGGGGTGCACACTTTAAGAAAAACCACACTTATCATTATTGTCCCTCTCTTTCTGTGATGCTTACCTATGTGTCCCCGGCATGTAACACAGGGACTGCTTAGTCCTCAGCTAAGTGGAATGAACAAATGAATTCTGAGGTTTCCCGCGATCTCGAATGGTCCCCCACAGAGACTGGGTGGTCTCATCTTTTTTTTTTTTTTTTTTCGAGAGCGTTTAGCTCTTATCACACAGGCTGGAGTGCAATGGGGGAGATCTCGGCTCACTGTAACCTCCGCCTCCCGGGCTCAAGTGATTCTCCTGCCTCAGCCTCCCGAGTAGCTGGGATTACAAGCGCCCGCCACCACGCCCAGCTAATTTTTGTATTTTTAGTAGAGACGGGTTTCGCCCTGTGGTCAAGCTGGTCTCGAACCCCTGACCTCAGGTGATCCGCCCGCCTCGGTCTCCCAAAGTGCCGGGATTACAGGCGTGAACCACCGCGCCTGGCCGTCCCTGTCTCTTTTTAAGGGGAATTTCTGGAACAGGAAAGCCACCAGCTTTTTGTAGTAATGCACTCTTTGTTCTTGAGCTAGATAGAAATGGGCACAATGGATTAAAATTTGAGGACTGAGGCCCGAAAGCTGGAGTCGCTGGGAGCTCCACCTTCTGGGAGGGGCGAGGAGCCGGCCTCTTGGGTTACAGACGTGCCCCAGCTAGGCCCGCCCGCCCTAGCCTCTCCCCCAGCGTGGATTGCTGCGGAGCCCTGCCCAGGGAGACCTGCCGAATCAGCTTTCTCTGGCTGTAGCTAGCGCGTGGAGCCCAGCTGTCCCCTATCTCTCACACGATCCACCCTTTAGATAAACAGCCTGGCCTCCTCCACACACTGCGAGGTTCTGATGTGGTTGCGATGGCCTCCATTAGCCAAACGCCTTTCACTCCAGCCAGGACCCTGGCGATGGGCCCTGCTTTTCCTCCAGCCCGAGTCAGGCCCGTGCGGGAGTGACGGGAGAATCCACTTCCTGCCTGCAAAGGTGGCCCCGCAGGACTCTCCGCTGGGCGGGGCCTTCCTGCCTCGCCGCCCCCGCGCCCGGGCTTCCTCCTCCCAGAGGGCGGGGCAGCCGGTTCTGGAGACAGCCCCGGCTCAGCCCCGATTGTTGTATCTATGGAAACCAGCCCTGCAAATTGGGTACTGACCAGGTTACAGAGCCCGCTTCGCAGGCTGCCCGGCCCCCCCTGGGAGGGGTGACATTTGCACTCTCTCTCACCGCCCGCCACTCCGCCGAATTGAGGGCCGAGATGCTGAACTGGGCAGCTGCGCCAGCTGCAAGCGCCACACGGAGTGAACTCGGCTGGGCCGCGGTTATTTGGTTTGTTCTTGAATCTGAGCCTGGAGATTTGCTTTTGTTTCAAGTTGTCTTGTGGGCCGAAAGGTGTCCCGTCCCTAGCAGCTAATTAGCTGTGCTTCCGTTTTCCGTGGCCAGTGGTCCATGAGGGTGAGAGATGACTGACAGGGACAGCAGCCCCAGGACTCTGCTGGCTTAGCCTGGTGGTAGGATTAGGTGACAGGTGTGGCTGGGCTCAGCACCTGAAGTCCCACCCAGACCCGCTGAATCAGAACCTGCCAAGAGCCGCGGATGCATGTGGAAGGTTGTGAAGCCCGGCGCTAGAGCTAGCTCCTGAGCTGCTTCATGTGAAGGCTGCGGGTGTTTGTGTGTGTGCAGTGTGTGGGGTGGTGGTGTTTTGACGAAGTCTCGCTCTGTCAGGCTGGAGTGCAGTGGTGCGATTGGCTCATTGCAGCCTCCAGCCTCTCAGGTTCAAGCGACTCTCCTTCCCCAGCTGGGACTGCAGATGTACACCACCAAGCCCAGCTAATTTTTGTATTGTTTTAGTAGAGATGGGGTTTCACAGGCTGGTCTGCAAACTCCTGGCCTCAAGCAGTCCTCCAGCCTTGTCTTCACAAAGTGCTGGGATTACAGGCGTAAGCTACCCCACCCAGCCGCGAGGCTACAGTTTAACTTATTTCTAGCACCTAAGGCAGAGCCCGACGTGGAGAAGGCATACAGTAACTGTTCCTGGAGGAAAGGAATGAGTGCATGACGCCTGCTTGCCTCCACCCACTCCTCACGGTGCCACATTCCCTCTGCACTGTGACAGAATTGCAGGCTCTTAGGTCTGAAAGAGATGGAGGAGTCAGAACATAGGCATGTCAGAGCTGGGGGAAAAAAATGAAAAGCTTTTGTAGCCTAACTCCCTCGAGCCCCGGAGAGATACAGCAACTTGGGTGAGGTACTACCACTTGTGTGGCACAGCTGGTCACCTTGTTTTGGGAGACAGGTGGTTGCGATAAGGACAAATTGTTCCATACTTGGGCCCACCATCTCAGTACCTCTTCATCAGAAATCTATGGAGCATTTCTCAGAGGCCCCAATAACATGTTAGTTATCCATTTATTAATTCTCATTCTTCTTATGGAAAAGATTTAAGGTACTTACAAACATGCGTAGAATACAGGATAAAAAGTAAAAAGGAATACATTGGTATTAAGGAAACATGCACAGATGCGTGAACAAGGGTATTCACTATAGTGCTATATATAGTAGTGAAACGTCAGAAACAACCTAAATCTCCAACAGTAGGGAGTGGGTAAATACACTATGGCTCATCCAGACATTGAAATTCTGTGTCCCGATTAAGAATGCTGACTGGACACAGTGGCTCACGCCTGTAATCTCAGCGCTTTGGGAGGCCAAGGTAGGAGGATCGCTTGAAGCCAGGGTCTTGAGACCAGCCTCACAGTGAAATTCCATCCCTACAAAATAATTTTCTACACTAGCTGGGCATTGTGACACACACCTAGTTCTAATTATACCAGAGGCTGAAGTGGGAGGGTCACTTGAGCCCAGGAGTTTGAGGCTGCAGCAAGCTATGATTACATACTGTATTCCAGCCTGGGCAACAGAGTGAGACCCGGTCTGTCGAGAAAAAGAATGCTGATATGAAAGTATTCATTGACATGGAAAAATGTTCATTATATAGTGTAAAAGTACTGGTAGGTTCATTTTATTTGCATGCATGGGAGAATGCCTAGCAAGGATAGATACCCGAAAATATTAATGTCAGGGGAGAGATTATGAGTGTTTCTTACTCTCTTTAGACCAGCCACTGCTTCTGGAACTTCTAGTTTTTTCCCTTAGTGAATATGAATTACTTATGTCAATGTAATATAGAAATGAAATTTACAAAAACAATATGGGTGAGGAAAATGGGAGAAGGAGAAAACAGGAGTCCTAATCTGTGTAGAATTTATGTGAAAATGAATTAACTTTAAAAGTCCTTTGCTAAACATGAAGGTGTAGGAAAGAAAAAAAGTCCTGTTTATAGTGTTATGGCCCAATTGCTGTTTTTACACATAGCAGGTAATTATTAAATGTTTGAGAGTTTGACTTACAACACTGAGAACTCATGTGGCCAGGCGTGGTGGCTATACCTGTAATCCCAGCACTTTGGGAGGCTGAGGGAGATGGATCACTTAAGGCGAGGAGTTCGAGACCTGACTGGCCAACATGGTGAAACCCCATCTCTACTAAAAATACAAATGTTAGCCAGGCATGGTGGCGCACACTTGTAATCCCAGCTATGAGAATCACTTGATCCCAGGAGGCGGAGGTTGCAGTGAGCCGAGGTCATCCCACTCACTCCAGCCTGGGTGACAGAGCAAGACTGTCTCAAAAAAAAAAAAAAAAGAAAGAAAAAGAAAAATTCATGAGCCAGCTTTGCTAAATATCCATCTGTATTCAGGGAAGTGAAAGTTAATCATGCTGCAGTCTCTGTCTTGTTTTGAATGGAATCACCAGTGACCTGCCCTTCATTATATGGGATCTAAATAGCCTGGGTATGTTGGGTAATTATTATGCAAGAGACAGTTCTAAAATTGTGTGTTAGAGCTGGATGGGTAGATGAAGGGATGGACGGATGGATGGAAATACACACACACACAGTCTAGCCTAGGACCATGCTATAGCTTGGATGTTTGTTCCCCCCAAACCTCATACTGAAATTTGATACCTAGTGTTGGAGGTGGGCCTAATGGGAGGTGTTGGGGTCACTGGGGCTGATCCCTTATGAATAGTTGGTGCTGTCCTCCTGGTAATGAGTGAGTCCCACAAGAACTGGTTGTTAAAAAGAGCCTGGCTCCTCCCCCTTGCCCTGTGATCTCTGCACACGCTGGCTCCCCCTTCGCCTTCTGCCGTGAGTGGAAGCAGCGCGAGACTTCACCAGATGCCCAGTAGAATTGTGTGAGCCAAGCTAAATAAGCTTCTTTTTTTGATAAATTACCCAGCCTTGGGTCTTCCTTTATAGCAACGCTAAACAGACTTTCACCACCTCCAGTGTTAACACCTTGGTCCAAGTTGCCTTCAGTAGGATCCTAACTGGTCTCCCTGCTTCCACCCTGTGGTCCATTCCCTACACCGTAGCTAGAGCTGTCTTTTCTAAGTGTGAAACAGATCATCCCTCTCTGCACAGAACCCTCCAGGACTTCCCCTTCCCTCACAATAAGTCTTCTCCACAGCCTCATCGGGCCCTCCATGCCCTGGCCCATCCTGCCTCTCAGATCTCATTGGCTGTTCCTCTGCTTCTGGCTCATACTGCTCCAGCCACATTGCCCTTGTCAGGTTCTTTGCATGTCCTGCTTCCCTGCCTGAAAGGTTCTCCCTCTCCAGTGTAGCTTACTCCTCACGCACTGCAGGTCTCTGCAGAATTGCTAGCTCTGGGTCAGGCTTTCCTTGCCGCCCTATAAAAAATGACAACTTGTGTTCTGTTCTAGTACCTTATCCTACTCAATTTTCCTCTGCAGCACTGATCTGATCTTCCCTTGCACATGATGTATTTATTTGTTTACTGTTTGTCTCCCTCCACTAGAGTGTAAACTCACGGAGGGCAGGGATTTTGTCTGTTTTCTTTACTGCCCTTTCCTTAGTGCCCTGTGCTGTAAAGTGCATGCTCTGTATATATTTGAAGGACTGATTGAACTTCAAAGATCATGTGATTGATCCTTCTCATTCTACCAAGGAGGGGCCTGAGGCCCAATCTTGAGAGGCTCCATTCCTTGCCTGAGGTCACAGCTGGGGCAGCAGGACTAGATCACGACTCCCCCTCCTCCCTATGCCTCGGAAAGGAGATCAGCCACACACAAAGGGGCCCTGGCCTCATCCATCCTGTGTCCTGTGCGTTTTTCCAGTTTAGATAGAATTTCAGCCCAGACTAGCAAAGAAAAAACAGTTATTTCTCCAGAACCCTGGAAACTCTTCCAGTTGATCTGTCCCTGGAAAAACAGCAGCGATCTCAGGGTGGGAAGGTAGGAAGCGGAGGAGTGGTCTTCCGGCAGCGGGGGCAATGCGATTGATTTGGTTTTGCAATTAACATAACAGCTGAGTCTGTTTCCACAGCGCAGTTCTGGAAAGTGGGTGGTCTGTCTAAAGTATCAGGTGGGGGCCTTCCCCCCATCCTGGCCCAAGAGGGTTTGGGATGGCCAGTGGCTGAAGGATTCACACCACAGATGAAGTAGGAAAGAAACTGGGCCCAGAGGAGCCTCTGGAAACTCTATGGGCAGGCTGGCCTGAAAGCCTCCGGTCCCCGCCCCAGCCTTCCTTGGGTCATCTCCCGACCCCTCCCCCTGTACTCCTACCCGCTTCCTGAGATTGGTCAGATGCCCTCCTTGATGCAGAGAGAGCTTTGGCCTCCTCCCTCTCATGCCCCATGCAGTTTGTTAATCGTCTGTGAAATGAGGGATCTCGGGCTTCACTCATCCGTGTGAGGACAGTGGGGCCCTGGAGCAGTGGAGTAAAGTGGGGAAGGGATGATGAGGAACATTCTGGTCTTCTGAATCCTGTCCCTCTGTCTGTCTGGCTTCTCAGATGCAGCTTTTGGATAAGTTTCCCATTGAAGGTGGCCAGAAGGACCCCAAGCAAAGGATCATCCCCTTCCTCCCAGGTAAGCATTGGGTGGCTCCACCCAGGGATGGGGATAAGTGGGGAAGGATCGGTCCTTCCCTTAGGGGGAGAAGAGGCTACTAAGCAGCAAATTCTGGGCCTGGCATGCCTGGGAATCTACATATGAACAATTCCCCCAGGGGATTTGGAAGCTCTGGACTGTGAAAGCCGCCGTCCTCCAAATGGCTTCTCCCACCATTGCAAGACCGTCTCTGCTGGCTCTTGGCCTGTAGCTTCCGAGGAGTTTCTCAGACTCCTGGACTTTGGTTTCCTTTTCGCAAGAAGCACAGAGAGACCAAGTTCTCCTGTGAGCGGATGCAGAGCCACAGGCTGAGCTCTTTGTACTGACTCCCATTCTGATGACAGATACATTGAACACTCTCCCTGGCCTCATCTCCTTCGGTCCTCACGTTGCCTTATACAGAAGAGGCGGCTTACAACATTTTGGAGCATGTTTAAGGCATTCGATTATGTTATGTAATTTAGAGGAAAGCTCAGGTGTATCATAACCTGTTATTTTGATGATGTCTTAAGTGTGTGTAGAGATTTACAGCTATGGAGTGCTTTTTTGTTATCATATGCGCATTACCATACTGAGGCGTGTACTACAATCTCCCCCAGTGGGTGAAGATGTTGGGTTCAGACAGTTAAAAGAACTGCCCATAAGCCAGGCACAGTGGCTCATGCCTGTAATCCCAGCACTTTGGGAGGCCGAGGCGGGTGGATCATGAGGTCAGGAGTTCGAGACCAGCCTGGCCAACATGGTGAAACCCTGTCTCTACTAAAAATACAAAAAAATTAGCTAGATGTGGTAGTCCCAGCTACTTGGGAGGCTGAGACAGGAGAATCACTTGAACCCAAGGGGCAGAGGTTGCAGTGAGCCAAGATCACACCACTACACTCCAGCCTGGCGACAGAGGGAAACCCTGTCTCAAAAAAAAAAAAAAAAAAAAAAAAAGAACTGCCCATGAAAGTGGCAGAGCTGAGGCGTAAACTCTGGCCTCCTGGTCCGTGTCGAGCAACACTATCTCCTGGCTCTCCAGAGCCCCTGCAACTCCCTAGGAGAGCTCCCTTCACAGTGGGCTCCCACTTGGGCTCATGCTGGCCCTGGACCTGTGCAGGTCAGCCTCAGGACCACAGTGATTAGTCTGACCTTGGCAAGAAGCAGGGCCTGCATCTTGCTAACGCGTGGCACACTGCCAGCCCACAGCCAGTACCTACTTGCTGATTTGAAAACAAATGTAGGGGCACCTCCCCTCAGAGAGTGGCTCCTCTCTGAAAGGCGTTTCTCCTGCATTCCTCCTGCGTTCCTCTATCCTCAAAAGCAGCGAAATATGTGAGTGTCTGTCACCACCTGTCCCCACCTGTCCCCAGAGTCTTATGCTGTATATAGCTAGAGATAATTTAGCTACAGGGGAAGAACTTCTAAATCCCACAGTTTGGGCAAGACCGGAACCAGTCAGCGAGGGTGTAAGGAGTCTCAGCCCCTGGCCTCCCTCAACGGAGGCACGGGATTGCTTCTCCATTCCTGGCCTAGGAGTTCCTATGGGGTGACTTGCACGCCTTGCTTGGCTTTGCACTGGGTCTTGAATGGAATGTCCAGCATCCAGGTTGATGACAACCTTAGATGGTGCTCCAGTAGTGTCTGGCAGCTCAGTGCCAGGGTCTGGTAGTCCAGCTGGGACGCTGTGGGCACACGCGTCCTAGAGGCAACCTGAGGCCACAGCGTGGTAATCTGGCCTTGGGGCACGAAGGTCATCTGTTTGCTCCAGAAGAATGGGCTTCTTGGCCAGTCGCAATGGCTCATGCCTGTAATCCCAGCACTTTGGGAGGCCAAGGAGGATAGATCACCTGAAGTCAGGAGTTCGAGAGCGGCGTGGCCAACATGGCAAAACTCTGTCTCTACTAAAAATACAAAAATTAGCTGGGCATAGTGGCACATGCCTATAAGCCCAGCTACTCAAAAGAGATTGAATCCTCAATCTTAAGGTTCCACACCCAGGAAGTACAGCCAACACCAGAACTGTCATTCCTGACCCCTGGGCCAGGGCTCCCTTTCACATCAGCTGCCCAGGAGCCAAGAACACAACAGCTGCCGCAGGACTGAGGACCTCTCTGACCTTCAGTTTCCTCTTATGGGATTGCAGTGAGGATTCAAAGAATTTATGCAAAATACTTTGCACCATGTCTGCCTTACAGTAAAATACTCAATAAATGGCAGCTGTTAATTAAGAAAGTCACCTGCCCCCACACCCCCAAACCACCGTCATCTACTGGGCAAAGTCAAGCATGGGGACACTTTCCAGCCCCCATGCAGATGTGACCTGTGCATAGCGGGTGATATTGTCAGGAGGAATGAGGCTGACTTGTCCCCCACCCTGTGCCCTCCTTTTCCTGGCTTGGCTTTTTTCCTTGCCTTTCTCCAGCAGGGTTCCCTCTGAGACTCTTCTGTTTGGCTCAATCAGTCTCCAGGACTTCAGATTGGACATTGCTGGCCATTTGGAATCCTACCCTGAGGCTCCCAAGCCCTGTCCCTGGCCTTCCTCCTGCTCACTAGAAACTACCTTAACCCTGTCATGCTCTGCTCACTCCTTAGCTCGGACATGAAGGGAAAAGACTAAGGAAAAAATCACCCAACACACTCAGAACCTAGCCAGGGCAAGCTGAGTAGATGTGAGGATTCCCCATCCACCCTCACCGCCCTGATGCACAGGAGTCCCAGGAGGAGAGGGTGTCAGAGAAGGGCAGTGATGAACATTGCCTAAGTCAAGTTCCTTAAACGCAGAGCCCGAGGCTAGGATTCAGCTGCACGTGGCTTTTGAGGTTCTACTCTCCTGTGAATTTCTTGTGTCAGGGAAGGAAGCAGGATGGGGCAGGGGAGGAAGTGAGGCAGAAATGTGGGTTCAGCTAAGTCTAGCTTCCGCCTGGTCCCCACAGGGAGCTCTGGAGGGTGCATGGCACCACAGAACTCTTCCATCTTAGAGGACAGCTTTTATACCCCCCCCACATCAGCCATCCATTGTCTGTGGGCTGCCTCCTCCTCCAAAGCATTCGGAGCATGGGCACGGGGGCTCTGATGGCTGGGGGCATGCATCTGAAGAAGGGGCAGCTGGGACCCCCAGCAGCAGCCCACACTCACAGCACCAATGGGAGGAGCCTCCGCTGGTACAAGGGCTCTGGACAACATCTGCTCTGCACACTAACATCAGCTCGGGGCTCTGCTTCTGCTTCCCTGCCTCTAGGGAGGGTGTCTGAAGCCACCTGCCGATTCCCCCAGGCTCACCCTCAGCAGCAGTGACTCAGCAGAACCCCAGAGAACTTGACAGTCTCACAACCCAGAGAGGGTTAGGAGCCAGCCTTGGGAACAGCCTTGCCAGCCCTTTGCCTCACCTGAAATGTCAGAGCAAGGAAATCCCAAGGGGTGGAAGCAGAGAGCACCCATTATTTCCAGAAAGGTCTCGATTTCAGCTCCAGAGATGCTGGAACGTGATGAGCATTTCTGCTGCCCGAGTGTGGGGTCTGGGGACGTGCTTGGAGTATTAGGACAGCTGATTTGCTTTGGTCCACGTGGCTGCAGGTTCACGGCTGAGGGCTCATAGAATTTTGACTGGCTGGTGGAGCTGACAGAGAAAGCAGCAGAATTAGAGAAGAAAGGAACCCACGGCTTGGTTACATGCTTGCCCATCTGCCAGTGAAATCCTGGCAGAAAATCTCACACATTGGCCATAAGTTTGGGACCTAGGACACAGGCTTGTGATATGTCTGGATGGTGTAATGGCCAGAGTTCAGGGTCAGCCTGTAGATTTGAAAAGTGGTGAGTGCCCCGGGCTCCTGTAGTCAAAGGCAGAAGCTCCATCCCTGGAGAAACTGAGTCAGGCAGTGCCCATGCGCTCTTGGGGGACAGATGGAAGGTTGTGCAGTGGTGCTGCGGTTGGGGTAAGGACTGGGGATCTGTGAATAGGGTCAACAAGGTGGTAGAGTGGGGAGCCAGTACGCTGCTGACCCAGGGATCTCACATTTCACATCCATCAAATCCTATGTAAACGTTTGGAGGGGAACTGCCCATGAGAGAGTCCCCAAATGGTTTTCACCAGGAATAGAACCTGCTTTCTGGACCCTGGAAGTGAAACTCCTCTGTGCCTAGGACCACCAGCCTTTATGAAGTCCGCAGAGTCCTGGAAGGGCAAGGAGACGCTGTGGACCCCATGAGGGACTGGCAAATCCCCAGCAAGGCATCCTGGGAAAGAAAACCCAGTAGCTTCACGGGCAGGAAGAGGCAGAGAGTTACTCCAGAGCCCAGACACCCTCAAGAGTGGGGGGTGGGGGCAAGGGGTAGAGGGAAGGGAAAGGAGCCCTTCCAGGCCTATGCCTCCAAACCCCATATTATGTGAGACTGAGGGAGACACGCCCTTCTCTTTGCTGGCCTTTGCAGCCTCCCTTTGACAAGGCCTTTATCTGCTTCCATCATGTTTCTTTCATGAGGCTAGATGGGGGTGCTTTGTTAAGACATGTTGGGCGCGATGGCTCACGCCTGCAATCCCAGCACTTTAGGAGGCCGAGATGGGTGGGTCACTTGAGGTCAGGAGTTCCAGACCAGCCTAGCCAACATGGTGAAACCCCCATGTCTACTAAAAATACAGCGAAAACATTGGCCAGGCATAGTGGTGCTGTAGTAGCTGTAGTCCCAGCTACTCAGGAGACTGAAGTGGGAGAATTGCTTGGACCTGGGAGGCAAAGGTTGCTTGCCAAGATCGTGCCACTGCACTCTAGCCTGGGTGACAGAGCGAGACTCTGTCTAAAAAAAAAAAAAAAACAGACTTACTGATTGCTCCTAGTGTGTGCCTAGCCTTGTTCTAGCACTGTGCATACCTTCTTCCCTCCAGTCTCACTGCAGGTGGCTTTATCCTCGTTCTAGAGAGAAGTCAGATCCCTCTTCACTATGACTTAGCCATACTGTGGCAGAGCTGTGATTCTGGGGCCGTATATCTTTCCTTGGGCAAGAAGGAATTGCCACAAGAGCTTCAGCTAGACTCTGTCTTTGTCCCTCCCTTCCTGCCTCCACACCTCTCGGGTTAGGGACCTGAAAGGTTCTGCCTGAGACAGAGCAGACGGTCCAGTCCCTCCCTCAGGCTGTCATTGCTATCTCATGTTTCAGGAGTGTCCTGTATGGGGAAGCAGGTGGCCTGAACCTCACAGGGACTCAGGTGACCTGTAAGGGCTCTCTCATTCCATTGAGTGGCTGAGGTAATTACTCACCAGCACAGAGTAATTGACATTTTTCTTGCAGTTAAACCAATTAACTTATTATTATTTTAACAATTACAAATAAGATAGCCCAAGGCTTTCAGAGCAGGGTCTTCGTTGAATTATGATTAACAGGTTTGGCTATTTGATTTCCTAACAGCATTTTTAAAAACTTTTTATTTTGAAATAATGAGAGACTCACAAGAGGTTGCAAAAATACTAGGCACTCTACATCCCCCCCTCCAGTTCCACTGCTCTACTGCAGGGTGGCTGGCATGATTCCCATTTTAAGGAGAGGTCAAATCACTTTTCACCATCACATCACTTCCCCGAAGTGGTAACATCTTGTGTAACCGCAGTATGTTATCAAAAACCAGGAAATTAATATTGGCACAACTCAACGAACTGGACCACAGGCCTGAGTAATTGATTTTTATTTTATGGAGGTGGAGAGTGCTATTAAACAAGCATGCCAGCTGGGCTCTAGGAAGGAGGCAGTGGCTTGATAATAGTCCCTAAGAAACTCCACTCCCAGGCCCAACCTCTCGGCGTTCCCACCCTCCATAAAAAGGCATATTCCAGAAACCTGCGCAACTTCAGCTCTTTGAAACAAATAGCATTATCTTTTAGGTGTCCAAAGTGTTATTCTATTTAAAAGAGGCATGTAATAAATCCTGTTGCAAAACAAGGAACTTATTTTTTCATTTTCTTTTAAGTATTCGTGGCTGGGCACGGTGGCTCACGCCTGTATTCCCAGCAACTCAGTAGGCTGAAACGGGAGGATCACTTGAGGATAAGGGTTCAACACCAGCCTGGGCAACATAGCAAGACACTGTCTCTAAAACAAACAAAGAACGTATTTTTACTCCAGCTCTCTTTTGATTTTAAAAAAAAGTATTCATCTTTCCCTGGTTACAAAATATATATATATATATATATTTTTTTTAATATATATATTATATATTTTTAGTATTTTATATACGTGTGTGTGTGTGTGTGTGTGTGTATACCTTTTTTTTTGAGACGGAGTCTTACTCTGTCACCCAGGCTGGAGTGCAATGGCACAATCTCTGCTCACTGCAACCTCCACCTCCCAGGTTCAAGTGACTTTCCTGCCTCAGCCTCCCAAGTAGCTGGGACTACAGGTGTGTGCCACCACGCCCAGCTAATTTTTGTATTTTTAGTAAAGACGGGGTTTCACCATGTTGGTCAGGCTGGTCTCAAACTCCTGACCTTGTGATCCGCCTGCCTCAGCCTCCCAAAGTGCTGGGATTACAGGCATGAGCCACCGCGCCCAGCCCACATGTTTTTTTAAATACATATACATATTTAATACATATGAATATATATATAATACATATATATATTTGAGACAGAGTCTCGCTTTGTTGCCCAGGCCGGGGTACGGTAGTACAATCACAGCTCACTGCAGCCTCCACCTCCGAGGTTCAATCTGTCCTACTGCCTCGGACAAGTAGCTGAGACTACAGCTGCACGCCACCACACCTGGCTAATTTTTGTACTTTTTGTAGAGACAGGGTTTCATCATGTTGCTAAGGCTGGTCTCAAACTCCTGGACTCAAGTGACCCACCTGCCTTGGCCTCCCAAAGTATTGGGATTACAGGTGTGAGCCACTGCACCTGGCCTGGTTTATATACATTTTTATACCTTGGGACTTCTCATGTTCCTCCAAGTTCCTTAGGTGTAATAAGACGGGCTCAGGTGAATGCCTGCACATGCAGTGAGTTACGTTATAGGAGGGGGAGCCCACATCTTTTTATAATGGACAGTTAGCAAACCTGCCCTTTTGCTCTGAAGATAGACACTATCCTTAGTCCAAGACTACATGCAAACCTGCCGTATGCTCCCGAGCAAGGGACTACCTCTGTCTTCAAAGGCTGTTTGCTGTGCAGGCACCTTTGAAAAGGTCATCCAAAACAAAAAGCAGTTAGTGCCTTGTTTACAAGACATATACAACAGCAGCAGGCCCAGGGAGAATTGACTCACAAGTGGGCCTTGGCGCTTTCTGAGGTCTCTTGCGTTTTGGAGGGGTGGGTAGAAATCAAGTTCCTTAAGACATTAGGCCAAGCGTGGTGGGGTCACCAGCCTCTCAGGGCAGCCTACTGTTTACTTGGAATTTTCTGCCTTGTTTTAGAAGACGATTGTGGAAAACCCATCTCCTGTTGCCCATCCTGGGATTGGAGTAGATTTCCTGTGTATCCCGAGTTTGCTGGCCCGAGGAGACTCCCTAAGAGGAAATGGTCGTTACGGCATGAAGTCGAGTGTGTAGCTGCTGATGCCAAAAGCAAACAACTTCGACCAGGGACTGAGGGACTTCAGAAGCCAGGCAGTGGGGCAGAAAGAGCTGCACTCCCTCTGCAAGGGCTGTGCGAGGTCCCCTCCCACTAGCAAGCCATCTGTGTCTCTGTGCTGGCTGGCACTGGGCCTCTGGGCTTCCAGAAAGCCCTTCGCCCTAATAGCTGAGTTAGTCCCATGCATAGCTATCCATATCCCCAGACTGATGAGTCACGGAGAAGCGAGATTGCTTAGGGAGAAAAGTGAACCTAGAACCATAATCAAGGTAGGCGCTGCCAGCCTGCAGACAGCCTCGTGACCTTGTGAGCTTAGAGGTATATTTTTAGTCGGCAGGCATGCTTGGTTCTTTTGTACTGACTCGCCAGTTTACATAACGGCCCTTTAATGAAGAGGCAGTTTGGAGCCACAGTGTAGAGGGTGCTGGGTGAATTGCAAGCATGCTCTCTGGGGCCTTCCTCTCCCAGCCCCCAGAGCCCTGTGCAGCAGATCCGGTATTTGTTCCAGCACAGAAAGAAGCAGGGGGGAAGGGATGTCTTCAGCTAGAGCTGGTCCGCGGCTCCCTCCCTGGGCTGTAGGTGTCTGTGTGTGTCTCCACCAGACACAGCTCAGAAAGCCCTTCCTGAAGGGTCCTCAACGCTACGGCTCAGAGATTTCACCAGAGACTGCAACCCCCAAAGGAGAGAGGTTGAGAAGTTTCTGGGCCCCACAGGTGACCTGCGATGTCAGGAAAAGCCAAACTATGTGATGGAGAAGGAAAAATAGGGTCCGTTGGTAATTCTGGGGTTTAAAAAGGTCAGCAAGATGATAGGCCTGAGAGGCACCATGTGCCATCTTAGACGCGGCTTGCCTCCAGCCTCCGCTGGAGGTATCTTGTCTTCTCTTGCTGTAATTACTGCTGCTTATCCCCAAAAATCAGTCTCCCACTCTGTAATCTAGACAGGCAGTTCTCAGGGCCTGCTGTCAGCAGCTGACTCTGAACACAGTGTGGAAGAAGTACATTCATTCATTTGTATCGCAGATATTTATTGAACACATACTGTGTGCCAGCTCTGGCCACTGGTGATATGACTGAGAACAAAGTAGGCCCAGCTGTGGTTCTCAGGAAGTTTACCTTCCAGTGTGGGAGTCAGAAAGCAGACAAATAGATGAAATTTGCAAGAGTGATGAGTGCCACAAGGAAAAATAACCAGGTCATGTGGCAGGGGCTGCAACTCAAGACATCTGAGATTAGGTGGTCACAAAGGGCTTCTTTGCAGAGGTGACATTTGCACTGAGTAGGCATGGGATCATCAGGGCCCAGGGGTGCCAGGCTTGGGGGACAGCAAGAACAGTAACCTTAGTGGGACCAACGGTGTGTGTTTGAAGAACCGTAAGAAGTGTGTGGAACAGTGAGAAGGGTTGAGTCACCCGGAGAGAGCTGGGCAGACTGGACTTGTGGAGCCAAGAGACTCCAGAGCAGCTCTATCTGTGTGTTTGTGAGCTGTGCCATCTGGCTCAGTCACACGGATTCCAGGCTCTGTTGCCTCATCTGTCAAATGGGTTGATCATGGTATAGTTTGGGGTGACGTCACCAGCAGTTAAGGCATGGAAAGTGCTGTGTGGGCTGCAGCGGGAGAGGGCTGGTGCTGCAAACCTGTCTGTGCACGTGGCGGCTTTGCCACAGGACACAGATGTGGGCTTTCCTTTGCTCTGCCCTCGGCTTGCCCTTCGCTCTGTGCTGAGTCAGCTCTTCCCACCGCAGCCCAGGCACAGCCACACTTCCTGCGGTTCTTTCCAGGCCTGTGGTAACTTGCATAGCAGCAAGGAGCTTGTTTCTAAAGAGCAGACGACCCAGATGGCTGATCTGGGCTGAAAGGTGGGGGCCTGACCTCTGATCATGTGGCAGTGTCACTGTCACTAGCTTTGCAGGCTCTCGGCTGCAGAGCCTCCAGGTCTGGCAGGGAGTAACGTGCTTTGCAGGTGTCAGCTACGCAAGGGCTTTTTTCACTTTTGAAATGTAGATCTGTCTCCCAAGCCCTTCCCCGCATGACATCCCACATTTCAAGACGAGGAAAAGAGCCAGGCCACCTTGTTAAACTTGCTACGTGCCTTCCCAGTCATTTTAGAAGGGAATCAGCTCCTGAACACCTACCCCAGATGGATTGTATCCTAGGTATCTTCCCCAGAAACTTTCTGATCAGGGCAGAAAAGCCTGTCTCGTTTCATGATCCCAGTCTGTCCGTGTCATCTAAGGTGCAGAAAATGCACCCGGCCTGGGTCTCCAGTGTCCTGGATTCTAGTGCACCCCATGCTAATCAGCGTGGCACAGAATTGAAGAAGTTAAATTTGAGCGATCAGGGATCGCCTTGCTTGTTGGCAAAGTCACCAGAAAGTGACAGGCATGATTTCAGGGCTTGGTGACACTCCTGTCCTTTCCCCTCCAACCTCTCCCCCTGGAAACACAGTTTTCTGGCCTGATGCCCAAATGTCCTTTTACAAGGTCAGATCCTTTCCCTCCATGCTAAGAGAGCACAGTTACACCCTGGTGTCCCCCAGGGATGGTGCTTCCAGCCAATTCACTCTAGCGTAGATGGCTCACTGGACGGTTACTGAGACCAGGGTTGACAGAGGTGAGAGGGCAGAAGGCAGCTGAGGCTGGAGACGGAAGAAGGTGCTGGGCCTCAAAGGCCTGTATGGAATCTGGCGAAGGGGCTGTTGGGAGCTTGCATGGAGTGGAGAGGACCAGCTGGGGTACTGGAGAGGCAGGTGAGAGGGCAACGGTGGCTTGGCCTAGGCTGGGCCCCGGGTAGAGGGAAGTCGATAGGTCTGTCTTAGAGGAATAGCCAAGAGGCCATGCTGAGGGATTGAAGGTACTGGGGAGGGGAATGATTATGCCTGCAGTTCTGGGCCGCCCTGGCCAACATGGCAGAAGGAGCTTTTCACAGCACCACCGCTCCCCACTCCTGCCTGTGGGCTGCTTCCTCAGGGGTGAAGGGAAAGGGCCTCCTCCCCTCCTCCCTGGAGTGGCCGAGGCCTCTGGAGCATATGAAAGGTGCTTTGTGGTGGGTGGCCTCCCTCCCCAGGAGCCTCCGGGCACTGGTCACTCTGGTTCCCGGGTCCAGGTTTCACTGGGGGGTCGGGAGGGGCAGCAGCGGGTGGCGGTGGTGGAGGGGAACACTGAGGCACATTGAGAGGGGAGCTCTGGCCCCCCACAACTTCTTAGGAGGTGAAGGGTACTGGAGGTAAATCCCCACAGTGTCCCTGGCCTAATCCCCCACACTGCCCTCCAGGGTCAACTGGACCCAGGCTCAAGGACAAAGCCCGAAGCCAGAGCTCTTCCCTGGCAGGGACTGAGCTGGCTCTAGGCATCGCCTGTGTGAACTGATGTGTCATTCATCCAGGGGCTGCCTGGCACCCAGCAGTCCCATCGTTCTGGGCCCTGAAAATACCTCCTCTCCCTTCACCTCCACAGTTCCCAGGACTGGTGTCCACTGAGGAGGCCTCAGGCTGCCAGGCTGCCTGGCCTCCAGACCACAGTCGGCCCCAGGGGACTGGCAGGCCTGAAGATGGAGCCTGTTCACCTGAATGTACCTTCAGAAGGGAAGGGAGGAGGCGAATGCGGAGGATGGGGATTGGCTGGTGACCTCACCTGTCTCCACCTGTCAGGGACAGGGTGGCCTGGTGAACTCCATACAGGCTTCAGCCACCAAGATCAAAGCTCATATGAAGTAAAGGGGCTGGGTTTCTGTTTCTCCCCAGGCCCAAACACATGAAGCCAGATTTCGCCTTAGTAAGGACACATTTTGGTGGATCTCATAGAGAACTTCCAGGGACGGGGAGATTTCCCAGCGGGCAGGGGCTGGGTTCTGAGCCCTGGCTTTGGGCTCCTTCAGATCTGGGTTCACACCTGGGCTTTTTACTTGATGCTGCTTGCCTGAACCAAAACTCTGCTGTTTTCTGTGGCTGAGATGGTTAACTATTGTACTTCCACAGTGGAGGGCTTAGAGCCAGACAAACCTGGGGTTCAAATCCCAACTCAGCAGGCTGGGCACAGTGTCTCACACCTGTAGCCCCAGCTACTTAGGAGGCTGAGGCAGGAGGATTGCTCGAGCCCAAGAATTTGAGACCAGCCTGGGCAACATAGTAAGACCCTGTTTCAAAAAATAAAAATTAAAAGAAATCCCAACTCAGCTTCTTCATAGTTGTGTGACTCTGGGCCAGTTTTAATCAGTTTAATTCTGAACCTCTGTCATAATCCTCCAAAATCCCTCCCAGGTTGTTGAGAGCATCAAATGAAATGTCATCTGAAAAGCACACAGTAAACCCCCAGCACATGATTGTGATTTGGTGATTTTTTAGCATGAGGTCCCTAACAAAATGGTGAGCTGTCTCTGGGATGGTTTGAATGCAGCCTCCTAGAATCCCTTCCAGGAGTGAGGTCTCTTCTCAGGAGTGAGGTCTCTTCTCAGGAGTGCGGTCTTACAGCCTTGTGTGTTTTCAGGATTGCTGTTCAAAATGTGGTCCTCAGATCAGCAGCAGGCATATCACCTGGGAGCTTGTTGGAAATGCAGGCTTGGCCTCACCCCACACCTGTAAGTCACCATCTGCATTTTAACATGCACAGGTGATTTGTATGCACCGTGAAGTTGGAGAAGCAATGTTTTAAGGTCCATCACAGCCCTTCTATAAGAGGTCTACTGTGTCTTTTTTTTTTTCCAAGATGGAGTCTTGCTCTGTCACCCAGGCTGGAGTACAGCAGCGTGATCTCAGCTCACTGCAACTCCGCCTCCTGGGTTCAAGTGATTGTCCTGCCTCAGCCTCCTGAGTAACTGGGATTACAGATACGCGCCACCACGACTGGCTAATTTTTTGGTATTTTTAGTAGAGACGGGGTTTCATCATGTTGGTCAGGCTGGTCTCGAACTCCTGGCCTTGTGATCCACCCGCCTCAGCCTCCCAAAGTGCTGGGATTACAGGCGTGAGCCACCATGCCTGGCGAGGTCTACTGTGTCTTTAGCGCTCTCTTGGTGATTGGTTACGTTCAGTTCATTTACATAATACGAACAACTGAGCCTGCAATGAATCCATTTCTGACTCAAAAGTAGAGATGCATGGGGAGATGAGGCTTTACAGAGGTAACTTGGTGAAGGCCGGTTTCTTGGTCTCATATCCTTACATACACCTGAGCTGCGCACCTGTTTCCGTTATTCAGTGGGAGGAGGTCACGAGTAACAGCCCCCTGTCCCCATCACTGGCCCAACCAGGAGGATGCTCAGGCCCCAGCCACACGCCCTCGTCAGACATAGGTCAGCACATTCTCTCTCCCCCTCTCTTCCAAGATGGGGTGAAGTTTCGGGCCAAGGAGCTCACTAAGGTTTTTATTTCAGAAGTTCCCTGACTGGAGATGGGCAAGCCTGGCTCGTGAACTCTCTGTGGTTTTGAAGACAGTGTGGCATGAGAATGCCTAAAGCCTATGTCTGGAGTTATGTTGTGCTATTAGGAGGGAAAACAGGCTCTTGTATGGAGTCTCTGGAAAAAAGTTAAGTCAACAAAATAAAGTGAAGCCAAGCATTGTGGCACGCTCCTGTGGTCCCAGCTACTCAGGAGGCTGAGGTGGGAGGATCACTTGAGCCCAGGAGTTCGAGGTTACAGTGAGCTATGATCATGCCACTGCACTCCATCCTGAGTGACAGAGTGCAATCCTGTCTTTAAACAAAATTTGTTTTAATTTCAAAAAAGAAAAAGAACAAAGTGAAATCTGAAAGGAGCATATTTTGCTCTTCTCTATAAAATAATCATTGCAGACCTAAGCTTCAAAATAAAGGAACCGGGGGATGGGGGGCAGGGTAGGTGAGATGAGTGAGTGACTGGTAATTTGGTGGCCAGGTGATTCTTCTCTGATTTGCACATTTTTTTACACTTGGCCTCTTGTTTCTGATCTGAAAGATGAATTAGCCAGTTTAATAGTTGGTAGTTGGTGAAGCTGGCTTAAGTAAGACCTATGTGGTCTTGCTTACCGGAAAGAGTTGCTCCTGAAAGAAAGAGGGTGGAACAGCTGTTCACGATATGAGCCTAGTGGTCCACAGATGTTGAATTGGCTATAGGGAGGAAGTTGCAAACAGCTTTCTAAGGAACTTTGCGTGAGGCCTGGAACTTTAACAAGTTAAACTATCATAAATGAGAGAGAATGTCTACTTAAGGATTATAGCTACTATTTATTAAGCATATACTTCTGCCAGATAATGTGCAAAGGGTTTCGTGTGCTTATGTTATCTCATCTCATTTAATGACAACTCTACTTGACACATGAAGACTCACAGGCTAGAATGGTGCGTGACTTAGCCAAGGCCACTCAGCTAGTAAGAGGCAGAGCTGGGGTTCAAACCCGGTCTCCCTCCACTTCCAAACTTCCAAGCCCAAGCTCTTAATAACTATCTTTTATTCTTTTTTTTTTTTTTTTGAGATGGCGTCTCACTCTGTCACCCAGGCTGGAGTGCAGTAGCACAATCTTGAACTCACTGCAACCTCTGCCTCCTGGGTTCAAGCAATTCTCCTGCCTCAGCTTCCCGAGTAGCTGGGATTATAGGTGCCCACCACCACGCTGGGCTTTTTTTTTTTTTTTTTTTTTTTTGTATTCTTTGTAGAGAAAGGGTTTGACCATGTTGGCCAGGCTGGTCTCAAACTTTTGACCTCAAGTGATCTGCCTGCGTCAGCCTCCCAAAGTGTTGGGATTACAGGCGTGAGCCACTGCACCTGGCCTTTGACCAGTGTTCTTTATGTCCTTGCCACAGAGTGGGATTGCCCAAGATGTACTGTCTGGAGATTGACAGTTAAGATTTGGTATAAAATGGTGGGTATTTTGCCTACACCAGGGTGTTTGCATATCTTTAAACCTTGTCTCAAGTTTTATCTCCTTTATATATATATATATATATACACACACACACACACACACACACACACACACATACACACATATATATTAGAGGTTGATCAATGTTTTCCTTTTAATAAAGTATCACATTCTTATGGTAAAGGTTTTAGCTAGATTACCTTTCACTTAATCTGTCAACATCTACCATCCACCTCGTGGCAGATGCTGGAATTGCAGGCATAGTGTCCAGAAGGAAATACTTGCTTTCTGGAAAGCTGGCTTTGGAAACCCAAACCTGTGAAGTAACTATGTAATGACAGTTATCATAGATGTTATTTTCTAAACCATGATTCAAAAGTACTGAAAGGAAGGAAGAAAGATGTCCCACTTTACTGTTGTCTTTCTATGTGACACTAAAACTGAGTGTTCCTTTGAGGCACCAAATAGAACCTTAGGAAAAGTCACAGGGTTTTACTTACTCATCCCTAAAACTTGGTGAGGGAGGAACTCTGGGCCTGGGGTCTGCTTTGCTGTCCCATTTCTTTTGCTGCCACTGACAGCAGTTTCTCCAACATTAGGATGTTCTTCTATGCATTGTAATAGATTTGTATTTATTAGTTCAGAATCCCCCATAAGGATGGGTCACAGCCCTTCTCTGAGCCTGAGTTTTCCCCCATCTGTGAAATACAAGGATTGGACTTGATGCTGTCTAGGTTTTCTCATAGTCTCAACATTTTGTGATCTAACAGCTATTAAGACCAAAGGAATAAATGCCTGATAATGGAATATCATGCAAAGGGGAAAAGATTTTAGGAGAACAAGAGTCCTCTAGGCCTGCCTCAAATCCTACTGTACTGGCAGAATGTGGCTGCCTCTGTATAAGGCCAGCCTTGTGCCCTTCCCACCCCCCTGTTCCACTCCCCCATTTCCTTTGGAAGGCAGAGAAAGCCCCCTTGTCCTGAATGTTTCCCTGCAAAGGGCTCCTGCTGAAAGACTGCACACACAGCCAAGACTTTGACCTTCACCTTTGCCCCTCACTGACTTGATGAGAAAGGGTTCTTATCCTCCCCTCTCTAGGTTTGGGGAGGCGGGGGAATCAGCTAGGGTTAGTAGGAATTCGATGAAAATATAAATAGAAACGTGGTCTATTAATAACAGTGCCCCAAAATATCAGGAGGCATGAATACTGGCTGGGCAGCAGACAGCCACAAATCACGAAGGCCTGGACAGGGAGTGCGGGTTATTCAGTTGCTTTGGTGTCTGGGATGCTTCCAATTTGCTGGTGGGCTTGAAGAAACCCTCTCTCTTTCTGGATTCTAGAAATGTCCTCTTTGTTGCCTCCCTTGCACCCATCTCTAGCTAAACCTTCCTTAACACCACCTAGAATTAGATCTGGTGCGTAATCCCAGCAGCACGTGACTTGGGGGAAATTCAGAAGATATCTCTGAGCTTTAGTTTTTTCATCTCTTCTCATGAGGATTTTAAAAGCTGGAGATTTTGAAGAGCAAGAACCATATCTCATTTTATCTTGGTTAACAGGGTGGAACCTGGGGCCAGATAGCCTGGATTCATATCCCCATACTGCTCCTTGGTAGCTGTTTGGCTTTGGAAAAGTTACTTAACTGTGCTTCAATTTCCTAATTAAATGGGAAGAATAATGGTATCTATATTGTTGGGCTGTTGCGAAGAATAAGTCAGTTAATATTTGTACAGTGCTTAAAATGGTGTCTGGCACATAGTAGACCTATATAAATATTTACTAAGCAAAGAAACAAATCTATAGATCCCTGTGCCTACAGTGGTACCTGGTATGTAGCAGCTGCTCAATAAATGTGTAGCATGAATGACTGAATGACCTGCCCATCTTGTAGTCATTCAATAAGATTATGAATGAATTCTTTCTAAGCCACAAAGTTCTATACAAGTGAAAGTGGGAATATTATTCTTACCTACTGGGGTGCCAGTTTGACAAGGGTAAAAAGGTACACTCCCTCATTATCCTCATTCATCTTCTCTGCCTTGCATACTCTGCATTCTGTTGGTCTGGGGAAATGCCTGGAGCTGAGACAGCTCAGAGATAGAAAAGATCTGTTTCCCACTGCAGCGTTCTGTGGCAGTGCCAGCCCCTCTGCGTGGCCTAGCACTGCCCTACCCTTGTTAGCGTTAGGCCCTCGTTGTGGGTGGTGCTGACAGAGTTTTCCCAGGAAAAGCAAAGCAAAGCAAGCTCTTAAGCAGACAAATAGTTGGCTGTGTAGCATTTTGCTATATGCAGATTTTAAATATAAATAAAAGAAACAAAAAAAAGCCCATGTCCTTCAACAAAGCAACCTGAATGGACATAGCAGAAGAGCACTGACCCAGGAGCCAGGTGCCGGCTTCTAGGCTCAGGCCTGCCTCAGCTTACGTGTAGGGTAGGGACCATCCCATCAGCTCTCTGAGCCTCTCCAGGTCTGGAAGGTGTTAGATTCTCTTGGTAATTCTGTCTCAGAGGTATATGAGAATCACTCAGGGGGCTCATAAAAAAGGCAGACTCTCACCCTGTCCATCCCCTTCCATTCCAATTCAGGGTGTCTGGGCAAATTTTAGGAACTTCATTCATTACCAATGCTCCAAATATCTCTGATTCAGGTAATGCAGGGACCCTGACCTCCCAAGAACAGTGCTAGGCCTTGTAGTAGTTACCTGGGTAACAAATCATCCCCAAAACTAGCATCTTAAAACAACAATAAAAGGCCAGGCACGGTGGTTCATGCCTGTAATCCCAGCACTTTTGGAGGCCAAGGTGGGAGGATCACTTGAGCCTGGGAGTTTGAGACCAGCCTGGGCAACCCCCATCTCTACAAGAAATTTTTAAAAATTAGGCAGGCATGGTGACACACACCTGTGGTCCCAGCTACTTGGGAGGCTGAGTTGGGAGGATCACTTAAGCTTGGAGGTCCAGGCTACAGTGAGCCAAAATTGCGCCACCGTACTCCAGCCTGGGCAACATGGGACTCTGTCTCAAAACAGCAATAACAACAACAATAATGAAAATTTATTGTCTTGACATAGTCTCTATGGGCCAGGAATTCAGGAACTGCTTAACTGGATGGTTCTGAGTCAGAATCTCTCATGAGGTTGTAGTCAAGATGTCAGCTGAAGGCAGGACTGTAGTTAGAGGACTCACCTGCAGGATAGCTTGCTCATCTGGCTGGCAGACCGGCGCTGGCTGCTGGCAGAGGCCTCAGCTCCTTGCCGCATGGATCTTCACAGTGCCACTTCAGCATCCTTACAACGTGGAAGCTGGCTTCCCTCAGCATGAGCATCCGAGAAAGAGATGAGGAAGGCAGTTACAACGTTGTTATAATCTAGTCTTGTAAGTCATACGATTATCCCACAATATCCAATCGCTTCCACAGGTCAGCCCTGGTTAGTGTGGGAGGGGGACCACAAGGCAAGAGCCCCCGGGGCCATCTTGGAGGCTGACTTCCACAGGCTCCTTTGAGTCCTCAGCTCTATGAGACAGTTAATGGATGGCAGCTCTTGTTGTTGGGTTAGGATTTGTAGAAATTGGAAGCAGGAAGACAGCCAAGTTGGAGACCCTAGCAAACGCAGCCTGTAAGCACAGAAGCTCGGAAGCTTACAGGCTGTGTCTTTAAGCCAGAACCAGGCTGCCAGCTCAAGTGCCCTTTGAGTTCAGCCTGGCCACTGAGTTACTAGGAGAAGGTGGGCAGAGCATGACCCTCTCCGAGCTTAGCTTTGAATTCAGAAGGTGAGGGGGCTGGACAAGATGGCCTCTGGTGTCACCTGGTCTTCATCCGTGATCCACGTGGACTGTGGTGTGAGTTCACATTGTATGTGCCCAGCCAGTGACCAGCCCCAGGCTGCCTCCCAAGCTCCTGATCTGTAGGGTTAAGACTTGAGGAAGGCCAGGTGTGGTGGCTCACACCTATAATCCCTGAACTCTGGGAGGCCAAGGTGGGTGGGTTGCTTGAGCCCAGGAGTTCAAGACCAACCTAGGCAACATAGTGAGACCACATCTCTACAAAAATAATAAACAAATACAATGAAAGCAGGCTTTGATGGACAGTGTCCATCACAAGAGAGCCAGGCAAACTCCCTGTGGCTGGCCTGGCCAGGCCTGTGGTTTTGGGCTCTTTGCCGACGGGCCTCTGCTTCCTATAGCTTTTCCTCTTTCTCAGAAGTGAGTGGGCGTCTTTCAGCATCATCGCTGCCACCCAAGACTTCCATCCCCCTGCCCCACAGCCTCCTCACCTGGCTGGGCCTTTGTGTGGCGTCTCTCTGAGCCCCAGAGGCCTTGTGCCCGTCGCCCAGTCCCCACACTGTGGGCCATGCCACAGGAAGAGGCTGCTGGGAAGCTCTGCCCAGCATCCCACCGTCTTTCCTGAGGGCAGCCTCCCCCTGGAGGGAGGAGCCGAGGCTGCACAGGCTGAATGGGGCCCTTTATTCCCCGGCTCCCACAGGGAGGGTGCAGAGCCACTGCCCACCACGCCCGCCACACCCACACCCACATAGAGGAGGGACAGCTTGGCCCCGGTGCAGGCTTCTGAGCTAACCACACTCTGGCCCCACTCTGTCTGGGTCCTGGAGGGCAAGTCCACCCCCTCTCCCCCCACCCTGGCTGAAGCTGCTGTCCCTAACATGTGGGATGAGTTGTATTTGCTAGTCCCCCAGGGGGTGTTTAAATGAGAGACAGCCTAGAGCAAGCCGGTGTGAACACACACTCACACTCACCGTTCAGCAAGTCACCGCAAGTCCCTGTGTGCCAGTCCTTGTGCTGGGCCCTGAGGATACATTCGTGGGCTTCACTCACCGCAGGAAGCTTGCATTCTGTCCTGAGGGAACCCTGTAAAGAGGCAGATTCAGAAGATCATTATCAATGGTGGCAGATTCTGGGAGGGGAAACAATGGAGGCTGGGGAGAGAGGCCACGTGGCCAGCAAAGGCCTCCTGATGAGGGTGCAAGGTGACAGCCGGGCAAAGGGCAGGGGAAACAGTGCTCTAGGAACGGACAGCAGCGAGCACACAGGCCCTGAGGTGGGGAAGAGCAGGACGTGTCTGTGGCATGGGTAGAGTGAAGGGAGACGGGGCAGGCAGAGAGAGAGGCAGGAGTGGTATCCTGCCCGGCATCGAGGGCTGCAGAAGGGAATTTGGATTTTATCCTCAGCACCCTGGGCAGTCACTGAAAGGGTTAAGGAAGGGTTACGGTTTGATAATTTTATTCTGAGGCTAGGCGCAGTGGCACACTATCTGTAATCCCAGTACTCCGGGAGGATCGCTTGAGCCCAGAAGTTCAACACCAGCCTGGGCTGCATGGTGAAACCTAGTTTCTACAAAACAAGAAAAAACAAAAAACAAAAAATTAGCCTGGTATGGTGGCGCATGCCTGTAATCCCAGTTACTTGGGAGGCCAAGGTATGAGAATCACTTGAACCCCCAGAGGTGGAGGTTGCAGTGAGCCAAGATTACTCCCCTGCACTCCAGCCTGGGTGACACAGCAAGACCCTGTCTCAATAAATAAAAATGAAAAAGAAGTAAATGGTTCTGGTCCCACGGCTCTAGAATGTGCTCTAGAAAAGGCTTCCATTCCATTTGGTTCAGCAAAGATGTGTCAGCCCGTCCCTGGGCCTGGGACTAGGTGCTTTATCACTAGCAGACACCCATAAAATCCCAGTTGACCCACCCCGGGGTGAGGGGAGAGAAAGGATACTGTTCCCTTCAGCCTGGCTCTGCTCGCTGGGTGTGGGAACCTGCAAGATGGTTCTTCCCTCTGAGGTACACTGATGCTTTCTGCAGTGAGCCGTGGCTGCTGGAGGGTGAAGGCTTTGCTCTGTCATGAACCCCACTGGGCTTTTGCAAGTGTGTTTCCCTGGGTGTGTGGGATGGGGGTGGGGAGTGCCAGAGCAGGGAGACACACCTGTGTGAGTCACCCCAGAATGCCCCGAGGGGGGCAGGTGGAGCGACCAGTTGGCCAATCGGCTGCCTGGCCACCATGTCACGTCCTCTGCTTCTGGGCCTCAGAGAAATGGGAGCTGTGTGGGAGACACCGATGTGTTTATGGGGTGGGTGAATTGGGAAGGGTGGCCGCAGGCTCAGCGGAGTTCATGTTTGGCCTTGGTAGGAAGCCAGGTGGATGAACTAGGTGCCTGGGAAATGCCTCTGGTGCTTGGATTCCACTTGGCCAGCAAGGAGACAGGCAGGGCCCACCCCACCCCATCCCCACCCACTTGACTGGAATTGTCAACTCATAGAGATCCAATTTATTCACCATTTACCATGGGCAGGGCTCCATGTTAAATGCTTTTACACACGCATTCATTGGCTCTTCACAATAGTCCTTTGCCTTAGGCATTACTGCCCCCCATTTTGCAGTTTGAGGAAACTGGGATTCGAATAGGTTGTGTCTCGTCCCCTGTCACATAACAGTAAGTGGCAGAGCCAGATGTACCAGTCAGGACTCTCCTGGTGATGAGAAATAGACCCATCTCACTCTGGCTTAAGAAAAAGGGGAAACTTATTGGTTCACATAACTGAAAACTAAGAGTAATGGTTTCAGGCATAGAGGGATCTAGGGGACCAAATCTGTGTCTCTTAAGCCCTCAGCTTGGCTCTCTTTTCTGTTAACTTAATTCTCCTATAGACTTCCCCCCAGACGGTAACAGAGATACATAAAGATGCTTCCTAGCAGCTTGGGGCTTGGCATTTATGAGTTAGCAGCAGCTATAGAGAGAGAACACGTCTCTTTCTGGTAGTTCCAGCAACAGTCTCAGGCTGATTCCCACCGGACCAACTTGGGTTGCATGCCCATGGCTGGACTGTACTGACTGATCAGCCCCAGAGTTTGGAATGGGATCAGCCCCACTGAAATCCCATGGACTGAGCATGAAGGAGGGATTGTTTCCCAAAGGAAAATTAGGGCACTGTAATAATTAAAAGCTGGCAGGGCAAACCTACCAATGCCTCCCAAGCTAGACTTCAAGCCAGAGGCAGGGTCTTGGCTCTAAAAAGAGATTCATGGGAGCCAGAACTCAGGGCATGGAGTCAGCATGCCTGGGCTGCTGACCTTCGTCACTGGGATTGTGTCTTTCCAGAACCTGCATGTGCCCACTGCTTCCAGCCTCAGCTGGGCCTCACTCCAGCCCTCCCCCAGCAAGTGAATGGCAACAAAGCCACATGTTGCAGGTGAAGAAGCAGGATCGGGTGTCAGGGGGTGATCTGAGCCAGGTACAAGGCTATGGACTCTGGGGATGTCATCTCAGCTGCACCAGAAGCTGGAGGCGGCCCAGCAGGGGAGCAGATGGCCTGCAGTCCCCAGGCTGCAGAGGGTCAAAGGTGGCATGTGAGTTTCAGGGGCAGCACTTAAAAAGACAAGCAGGGGCCTGCCTATCAGCCACTCCCACCCTAGCCTAGGCAGGGCTGACCCAGGTGAAGGCTGGGTGGCCCCGCAGTCAGGAAACAGCTGGTCATCAAGGGCAGGGCCAGCTTTCAGGAAGACTGGGGAGCCAGCAGAGGCTGTTTCGCCATTCTTCTCCCCCTGCCCACTACGTCCTCTTCCATCCAGGCCTCTCTGCTCTGTGCTTTCTTCCCTAGCGAGCCCCTGTTGTTGAGTGAGAAGACGGTGCCTGCTCATACTTTGGTGTGAATGGTTAACAAGGCTCACTGTACGGTTCTCTAGGGAGGAGTTCATGCATCTGACCACAATCTTAAAGAAACTAATTCTGATTCTGCAATCTCAGGCATCAGAGAAGTAGGCTGTGAGATTGTTTGTTTTTAGAGTTGGGTATTCTTAGGGCCCAGGGCATACCCTCTTGGTGTCTGCTTGCTTTAAACTATCAAAAGGCCCAGCCTGGGCCAGATGCAGTGGCTCAGGCCTATAATCCCAGCACTCTGGAAGGCTGAGGCAAGAGGATCACTTGAGGCCAGGAGTCAGGACTAGCCTGGGCAACATAGCAAGACCCCATTTCTACAAAAATGTAGCCGGGTGTTGTGCACACCTGCAGTCCCAGCTACTCGGGAGGCTGAGGTGGGAGGATCGCTTAAGCCCAGGAGTTCAAGGCTGTAGTGAGCCATGATAGCCTGGGTGGACTCCAGCCTGGGTGGTAGACAAGGCCCTATCTCAAAAACGAAAAAAGAGTCCCAGGCTGCTTCTCCTTGGACCAGCTTGGATCACCGAGCCTCAGTGACTCCGGGAGTTGGGGGTTAGTAACAGCCTCTCTAAAATCAAACAGACTGAGAATGAAGGAGGGGGTGGTCTGTGTTTTGTTTTTCATGGCGAAGGAAGCCCCATTAGTGGAATCATGGTTATATTCTCTCTGCCCTCCTCTGCCCAGGGCCCTTCATTTAAGAGCTTCTGTCTTCATCAATCTGTCAGCAAGCAGCACGGATGAAGGCATCTGAGAAGGGCAACTGGACATGGGGTCCTCGGCTGGCCCCATCCACTTTGCACAGGGACCTGGTCAGGTCTCAGGACCACAGAGAACTGTGGGAGTGGGAGACTTAACCTCTCCTTCTTCCTTCCACACGCACTGCCCGTGTCTTATCACCCCAGAGCATGCATGTCATCCTTGTGGGGGAGGGAGGTTCCCCTCTAGGAATCCTCACATCTTCCTTCCTCCAGTTGATCTGGGAAATCTGTTCATCTCTTCTCTTCTGGGTGTCACATCAGCCCTCAGAGCCAGAGAAGGACCCCGCTCCTCATTCACTCGGCTTCAGGTCCCCCACGTCTTGTGTCTCTCCTCAGGCTCAGAGACCCTGGAGCTGATCGGTCCAGACACTCCCCGTCCCCACCCCCCCCCCCCCGAGAGCTTCAGGCTGCACCCACATCCATGTCACCCAGCACCACACCAGACATGTCCAAGGACTAAGGGGGTAGAGAAACCACCCCTGTCCTCAGGGCCACTGCGATCCACTTAGGGATACAGGACCTGGTCAGGTGACTGGTCTGCCCGGTGGCTTCTCCCATAACCACCTGTGGTAGGTTGAAGAACGGCTCCCAAAAAGGTATGTCCAAGTCCTTACCCCTTGAAACCTGTAAATCTGGCCTCACTTGGAGAAAAGGTCTTGGCAGATGTAATTAAGGATCTCGAAATGAGATCATCCTGGATTTAGGGTGGACACTAAACTCAATGACAGGTGTTCTTATAAGACAAGGCAGAAGAGACGTGAGACACAGGCACGGGGCAGGAAGGCCATGAAGACCGAGGCGGAGACTGGAGTGATGCTGCCATGAGCCAAGAGGTGCCTGGAGCCCCAGAAGCTGCAAGAGGTGCAGGAGGACTCTCCCCTGGTGCCTCTAGAAGGAGCGTGACACTGTGGCACTGTGATTTCAGACTTCTGACCTCCAGAACCAGCAGTGAATACATTCCTGGGTTGCCGTTTGTTTGAGACAGAGTCTCACTCTTTCACCCCAGGCGGGAGTACAGTGGCATGATCACGACTCATTGCAGCCTCAACCTCCCAGGCTCAAGTGGTCCTCCCGCTTCTGCCTCCTGAGTAGCTGGAATCACAGGTGTGCACCACCATGCCCAGCTGATATCTTTTTTTAGCATTTTGTAGAGACTGTGTTGCCTAGTCTGGTCTTAAACTCATGAGCTCAAGCGATCCTCCATCCTCAGCCTCCCAGATAGCTGGGATTACAGGCATGAGCCACCATGGTCCGCCAAATTCCTGTTATTTTAAGCCACCGGGTTTGTGGTCATTTGTGCCAGCAGCTTAGGTGACAACTACATCCCCACCTTCCTTTCTGTTCTCAGGCCCAGTTAGAAGGGCAGGAGGGCTGTCCTTGGGGCACGAGCCTCTGCACTGCGCGGTCTATGGGCTCCAGGCCCTCCTGTGCTCTCCCCGTTTCTTTGGCAAGTCTCCCTTGACAGTCCGGGCTCTCTGCGCTGCATTGAGGGGAGGGGCTGTGAGCATCTGTCTCCTTGGAGGCCAGGGTGGCTGGGAGGAGCTGGCTCTCCTTGAGCCTAGGGGGCTGCTGACCCTGTTGCTATAAATCAGGGGACTCCTTTGGAAAGTAGAGGGAGTCCTAAAGTGGGTGGCTCTCTGACAAATTCTCCAGGACATCAGGGGAGAGAGGGCCAGAATGGGGTGACTGCTAGAGGGCCCTGGCAAGGAAGGGCGAGACAAGCATTCAAGGAAGGCTTCATGGGGGAGGCAGTGTGGAACTGTGCCTTAAGGACAGTTCCTTGAGGGTTGATTGGCAGACCCAAGGGCACTTGGAATAAAAGCAAAGTCTCTTCTGTGGCTGCAGGCTCCTTTCTTTTCCACCTTCCATCATGCCCAGGTCTTTCCGTCCCAGGGCCTTGGCTGTTACAGTTCCCTCTGGCTAGCCCTCTCGTTCCAGAGCTTTGCACCGCTGCTTTCTCCTCCTTGACATCTCCACTGAAGCCCAGAGAAGCTTCCTTGACCACTCTCTGAATTCTCCCTCCCTCCAGGCACCCTCCTCACATTATCTTGTGTTATTATCTTTGTAGAGGTGGGGGGGAGACAAGGAAGTATAACCAAACCACTCACTAGATGTGAAAATGTATACTGTCTTCTTCCCATGCCCACCCCCTTCCCAATTAGAAGGTAAACTCCTGAGAGCAAGGCCCCCATCTGTCGGGTTCACTGCAATGCTCCCAGCACCTGGAACAGCACCTGACTTGGGACAGGTCTCCATCAGGACAGTGCTGGGTGGATCAAGGGAAGGAAGGAAGGAAGGATGGAAGGAAAGAAGGAAAGGCAGGGGGAAGTCTTCCAAGAATGAATGACATTCCAGGTGGCAGAAAAGGCAGGGAAGAGGGAGTTGTATGTGCATGCGTACACACTGAGTGTGAAGAGGAGAGGCTGCCAGGAATGGATCAGCCTGCTCAGACCAGAAGAGGTCCCAGGCGGCTTCTATAATCAGTGCGGATGGGTCCTAGTTCATGGAGGTTGCTACCAAACTCTTCACAGCTGGTGTGGGGACCTGGCCAGTGGAACTTGCCACTTTCAGGACTGTGTCTGGAGATTCTACTTGTCGAGGGCCCCAGGCTCTGGCTGTCACAGGAGCCCATCCCATACGTGCTACTTTCCCAAGAAGAGCCCTGGAGGCTGTGGTTGGTCTAGGCGTTTAGCTGTCCTCATCTCCTTCACATAGAGAATAAAATCTAAGGTCCTCATGGAGGCTCTCAAGGCCTTAGATGATCCAAGCCCAAAGGGCATGGCTCCCTGCCATTCTCTAAGCATTAAAACCTCAGGTTGAAATCCCAGCTCAGCCACTTGATAGCTGTGTGACTCCGGACAGGTCCTTCAACCTCTCTGAGCTGCTATCTCCTCTAGGATGGAATGGGCTTGGTTAAAGTACTTGCTTCAAGGTTGTCAGGATGAAGGGAGGGAATTCAGTGAAAAGCTTTTAGTGTGCACCTGGTGTGCACCAAGCACTTAGCTACCATTAACCCTGTCCTCACTCCTCCTCTGCCCACTAAAGTCCCCACTATAAATCTATCTTAGGGCTTCCAGAGGGAGCCTCCATGGATCCCAGGCCCCAGATGAGCACACCGAAGTCCCCTTGGAGAAGGGACGTGTTTCAGGGTCACACAGTCAGCCTGTGGATTGGGTGGGACTTGAACCCAGGACTCGCACCAGACGGCCCCACTCCTTCGCTGGTCTCACCTCTTCCCAGCCCAGAGTGGCAGGAAGAGGGACCTCCAGTTACTGCTTGGACGCCGCCGGCTGCATACCTCCTTCTCCACTTTCAGGACTGAGTTAATCTGATGAGTTAGGTCTGTTTCATGCCCCGTGCAATCTTCCTTGCGATGCTCATCAGGTTCCTGGGGCGGCATCTGCATGGCTTCGAAGGCTCTGGCAGGAGCTGAGCCTCACCGGCAGCAGGCTGCATTACATTTACAAGAAGCCTTTAATGCCCTGTGGTCTCGGCTTCCTTAATGGGGATTTTCCTACTCCTCCTTTTTCTCTCCCCCTTTATATGGTCACCGGTTTGGCTTTCGGAGTGCGGTTTGGATTCCTAACAGAGAAGTCAAGACCGGAGAATCCCTTCCAGGCCCTCCCTCCCTCTCTCCCCTACTGGCGGACGGTGCCAAAGCCCTGGGAAAAGAAAACGCTGGTCCTGTCGGGATTTCAGCGGGAAGAGGGAAGCCCCATTGGGCTTCCAAAAACTCAGCTGGGAATTGGCTTGTGCAGAAATTCTCCTCTGACCCTGCAAGTGAGCAGCAGATCCAGGAGCCTGGTGGGGACTGGGCAGCCCCAGGCGCAGTGACCCAGTGGCCTCACTCAGAGCGCAGCTCCAGGGGCAGGGCGGGGTCCCGTGCTTGTGGCCAGCATGAGGAGGAGTCAGGTGGCTGACTCCTACCTCTCCATCCCAACCTATCCCTCCCTCCTCTGAACCTCATACACCTGTGGGGAGGCCTCAGCGCTGCTTAACTAAATTTTAAAATGAGTTCTGTCTGCAACTAGGTCAGGAATAATCTAAGACCCAGCCAGAGCTTTGGCCAATGCTGAGGTGGGGGACTGGGAGAAGGACCCCATTTACCTCCCCCATCTCCTTCCTTTCCTTTCGTCCCCCGACAGGATGAGAAAGGATGGGAGTGCCATTTTTGGAGGCTGAGGCCCTGCTCCATGCAGGTTTGTGGGCCCTGCCCCTGCCCTCCTATGGTCCCTCTGGATTTCCTCTGTATCTCAGATGGTCCTTCAGGGCCCTGCTCCTACGGCTGGGCCACCAGTGTCACTGAGTCCAGGCATCCCTCAGCCCCTGACAGACAACCGCCTTAGGTAGAAAGGTCCAGAATACCAGCCCCAGGACCACCCATCTTCTTGGCAGTCCTGAGCGCAGGTCTTCTCGTGTTTTCACTTTTACACAGCATCCCCCCTGTCCCCACACATGTAGCCTGTGGCATGGGAGTAATCAAGTGACAGCCAACCAAAAAAGGGTAGGAGGCAAAGAGGCAAAGGAATCCTGAATCTGTAACATCTTCCCCCAAGGAGCAGCGGCGTTTCCAGTGTCTGGGTAAATCAAGTTTTATCTCCTCTCAAGAGGAACGCAAAGCAGAGCCGCTTCATCTTGATGACGTCGTCTGTCTGCACGGTGCTGTCCATCTGACAGGGAGATGGCCCGCTCTCTGGCTTCAGAGAGGAGAGGAGGAAGGAGAGCTTGAGCAGAGTCCAGGAGAGGAACAAGAATGACCCAGCAAGCACTCACTGAGCATCTGCTGAATGCTAATTCTAGTGCTCCACAGAGTGTGGGGGCAGACAGGAGGGGTGAGCTGCAGAGCCATCGCGGAGAGATGAGAGAGACCCACGGGATGCAAGTCACATGCCATGGGACGCGCTCACACGTTCCGCTGTCTGACTTCAGCAGGGCTGGCGACCAATGCTCGTGGTGGCAGGGAAGTCAGGGATGGCTGCAGCTGTGGCTTTCATAGCCCCCGGGTGCCCTGTCTATTCACCTCTGGCTGCCAAAGGCTGCTCACGGGAGCCACTGGGGCTCTCTACCTCAGGGCTTTGTCTAGCCATGGGTGCACACTCAGACAGAAGACGTGCTGGAGTTAACGCCCTCGGAGGCAGCCGTCAGTGACAGGCAGGGAGTTGGTGGGTAGATCCCCAGCCTCTGGGTGCCAGGTACATTCTCTGTTGTCTCCTGGAGCCCCCCAGCAGAATTGAGCTCCGATTGCCCACCATGAGTAACTGGGCTGATGACACTTGCTTCCCCTTCCTGCCCTTACTGTCCCACTCCCCTAATATTTCTTGGGATCGCCTCCAAAATAAACAAATGCCAGTCAAATCCTTGTTTCTGGGGGATGCGTCTGGGGGAATGATCTAAATCAAGGCGATGGCTTTTCACTCGGACCTTCACAGAAGCAGCTGGTGTGGATTCACGTGCAGTCTACCTGTTTGCTCACATGCATTGGAAATGATCTTAATTGGGTCTCCTTTAATGCAAGTTATAAAAACCCATCTTCAACTCATTTAAATGAAAAAGAAAACGGTATTGCTTTATGTAAACTGAAAAGGATGAGGTTGACCCTAGTTTCATAACAGCTACTGATATCTAGCTGCTAAAATGATGTCAAAGGGCTCTGTCCACCCCTTCTCCACTCGGCTTTTCAATCACTCAAGAAGCTTTTACCAAGCACCTGCCTTGTGCCAGGCACCCTTCCTTTCTCTTATTCCATTTGATTCTCAGGCCACTAGAGGTGCCAGGCTTTCGTCCTGTCAGCTTAGCAACCGTGGGGAAAAGCAGTCTCAGGGCTGACTCTCATTGGCCCAGATCGGGTCCCTCCCCACCACTGAGCCAATCACTGTGACTCTGGTTGACTAGGCTGCATCCTGTGCCTACCCTTGTTACTAGGGGGTGTGGCTAGACTTATTGACACCATAAGGACTGGGAGTGGAAGATGCCTTCTCCAGGGGGAAATTAGGTAGACTGAGGCAACAGATGCCTGTCACAGCTACAGGTGAGCACTTCATCATGTACCAAGCTCATGGGCCCCAAGATGAGTCACAAGTGCTATAACTCACAGCAGAACATGGCGGGTAGCCTAGGTATGGACACCTTGTTGTGGATGTTCCAAAAAGAGGGACATTACTCCCAGCTCAGCCAATCAAGGAAGGGCTTTGGAAAAGGGGGCTTTGGCCCTAGACATTGACAGTCACCTGGCACAGAAGTCAGTTGTGTAAGACCTTGAACATCAAACCAAGGAGTTCAGATTCTAAATTTCACAGACTAGAAAAGGACTATGCCTTGATGCATTTGTTGTGATTGAATGTGGCTAGCTTGGGCAAGCCAGCTGGGAAGGGCTGAGGGGCTGACATTTCCTATAAGCCTTGCCCATACCTGTAGAGGGATGTCCCAGCCCAGCTGGCAGCAGCCCGTATGGCTGGAAGCTGTGTGCGCACAGAGGGGAGGAAACACTCAGGCTGGGACAGCCGTGCTTCCCTTGGTATTGCCTTGTGCCCGCCCTGGAAGGAGCCACCCACCTAGACTAAGAATAGGAATTCCTGCCCAGCTGGCAGGAACGTATGCCGATTTCTCAAGGAGGGATGGGCCTGAAAACAAAGCGTAGCATGTGGGCTGGGCTCTACTTAGTGTTGATTTGCAAGGTCACTTGAGAGCCGCACCCACTCCGGGCATTCATCAATCCTGCCATTAGATCCAGGCGAGGTGGCCTGGCCAAGTCGCTCATTGAATCCCAAGATGGCAGCCTCCAGGGCTCCTCACCTGCCAGAGAGGTCCTGGGCTCTCAGCCTAGGGCGCCTCCTGCCCTCCAGGAAAGGTGACCGCTCCTCTCTTGTTTCCTCGACCATGGACAGGGGTGGTGGCAGGTAGTACTGGACTAAGATGCTGAGAAGCCAGGGGAGTGGGGGAATGAGAGGGTCCCTGTGGCAGGTTTAGCCAGAATTCCCCACTCATGAGCATCTCTCTTCCAGGCAAGATCCTTTTCCGCAGAAGCCACATCCGGGACGTAGCTGTGAAGAGGCTGAAGCCTATCGATGAGTACTGCCGGGGTAAGAGTGTGTCTGGGGCTGGGGGAGGGGCTCAAGGAGGGCTCCGGGGGAGGAGCGGGGCCCATCTGCCTGAGTCTGTCCATCTGTGAAAGAAGGCTGCTGTACAGAACCCTCCTGAGGCCTGATGTTTCCTGGCCAGAGGGGTGGGCATGGGGTCACCCTGTAGCTGGGCCACTCTCTGGGACACAAAGATCTCAGGTTCACAGCTAAGCCTCTGTGCCTGTCAGGACATATCCATGTTTACAAAACACCGGCTTTAAGTCACTTCCTGTGGGAAGTGAACTGAGCTCAGGAGCTAAGTCAAGGAGCCTCCTGCTCCTTCCTGCTTGCTTCTCTATGTGGGATTTTGCTGTACATAGAAGGACTGTTTCTTTGAATTCCCGTTGGGATGTTGTGGAATCAGTTCCATAGCATCAGCAACGCACATTTGTTAATTTCCCTAAATCTTGGTAACCACAAATGTTCATATACACATCTTTACAGATGCAGGTGTCCACACACACGCACACACACACACACACACACACACACATACAAACACACATTAACACAGCCAGTGCCAAAGAGCAGGCAGGAGAAGGACAGCAGTGTCATGCGCCAGTGCCCACCTGTCTGTCTGCTTTGATTAGAGCCCAGCGCTCCTGCAGTGAGCATGAGCGGCTACAGGGGATGAGCGGCTCTCGGTTTCCTTGGCACGTGGGCTCTGGAGGGCCAGACTTCCCGGGTTCAAAGCCTTGACTAATTTCATGAACTTGGGCAAGTTGCTTAACTTCCCTGAGCCTCAATTTCCATATCTGTCCAGTAGGGAGGCGAACACACGGGGTGCCTCCACACAGGGTGGTCACAAGGATGGGATGAGCTGGCACATTGTAAGGCAGCAGCACAGCGTCTGGCTCAGAGGAAACATTCAGCAGATGCTTTTGTGATTATTTTTACAAAGGGCAAACAATTTGTATTAAATAAACAAGCAAATGAAAAGGCTTTATTTTTTATTGTATTTATTTATTTATTTTGGTGAGACAAAGTCTCACTCTGTGGCCGTGGCTGGAGTGCCGTGGCACCATCTCGGCTCACTGTAACCTCCACCTCTTGGGTTCAAGCAGTTCTTGTGCCTCAGCCTTCCGAGTAACTGGGATTATAGGCGCGCACCACCACGCCTGGCTAATTTTCGTATTTTTAGTAAAGACGTGGTTTTGCCATGTTGGCCAGGCTAGTCTCAAACTCCTGGCCTCAAGTGATCCACCTGCCTCAGCCTCCCAAAGTGCTGGGATTACAGATGTAAGCCACCACACCTGGCCATTTTTTTATTTTTGAGATGGAGTTGCCCAGGCTGGAGTGCAGTGGCACGATCTTGACTCACTGCAACCTCCACCTCCCAGGTTCAAGGGATTGTCCTGCCTCAGCCTCCTGAGTAGCTGGGATTACAGGCGCTACCACCACACCCAGCCAATTTTTGTATTTTTAGTAGAGACGGGGTTTCACCATGTTGGTCAGGCTGGTCTAGAACCCCTGACCTCGTGATCCACCCGCCTTGGCCTCCCAAAGTGCTGGGCTTACAGGCGTGAGCCACGGTGCCCAGCCCCCGGCCATATTTTTAACATGTTTTCAAGACAGGGTCTCATTCTGTTGCCCAGGCTGGTGAAAGGCTTTATTAAAAGCCAATAAAAAGTTAAAAAGCAAATAAAAAATAAAAACAAGAAATAAAAAGGCAAACACAAAATAATTTAGTGTTTCTACCGGGCACCAATGGCTTTAGTAGAGCTAGAATTTCGTAGCTAAATGAAACCCACTGTGGTTCCCCCACTCAAAAATCTTGAGAAGATATGGTATGATGTGTTATAATGTGGCAGATGTAGTCTACAGTTTCACAGGTGCTGGTATTAGCGTATCGGAGGGAGAAGAGCTGGAGTCGAATCCCAGTGCCCACTTACTGGCTACGTGACCTTGGGCAAGTTGCTTTACCTCTCTGAGCTCTAGTTTGCTCATCTATAAAATGAATATAAAAACACTATCTCACATGGGGGGGCAGAGTAGGAAGAATGTGTATCACAGTGTCCTCATACAGAGCTGTTGCAGGAGGATAATTTGAGGCCAGGAGCTCGAGACCAGCCTGAGCAGCATAGCAAGACGTCGTCTCTCCAAAAAAAGTTTAAAATTAGCCTAGGCGTGGTAGCACACGCCTGTAGTTGAGGTGAGAGGACTGCTCGAGTCAGGAGGTCAAGGCTACAGTGAGCTATGATCACGCCACTGCACTCCAGCCTGGGTAACAGGGAAAGATCCTGTCCCTAAAAAAAATAAATAAGGAAAAATGTTGAAATAAGAACCAACTTGCTAAGTTTATTATCTGGTGTTCCCAAGCCTATGAGAAAAAAAGACAATGTACTCTCCATTAAACTGAAGCTTGAATTTCATGACTGTGTACGTTATACTTGGGTCACATGTTCTGCCTTATTTTAAAAGGATACCCCAATGCTGGATTCCCTTAAGCTAGAAACTCTTCTTCAGACCAATATTCATTTTTCTCTTTAACAGACATTCAGTTTCTGTTAAATTGATGGCTGCAGCCTGAGCTTTTATTTCTCTTTATTCCTTTCCCAAGAAACTAAATAAATGGGCAAAGCTAATGGGGGAGGGGGCAAAGTGTGGGAGGAAGGCTTTTCCAGCTAGGATTTAAAGCCAGATTAGCCAGCCCAAGGCATCTGCAGTTGGGCTCCATGGAAATGTGGTCTGCTGGATCATCCGGAGGAGGAAGTGATAGCATCTTATCTGCTGGGATCAGGCTTTGAACAGGACTCCTGATTCAGAGGGGCTCTGGAGCTCCAGTGTGCCGTGGATAGCTGGAGGAGCCATTGAAGTGGGGTCTGCAAGAGGAGGGGCCTCCTAACCTGATTAGCACAGACGGAAACTGCCCAGAGCCAGACAAGGAACGGAGCCATGGGTCCACCGAGCAGACAGCCATCTCTCTCACAGGCGGTGATTTACTCTGAGAATGGCCGGGGGTGGGGCAGTTCAGAGTGACCTTTAATTCTGCTGAACTGGGAGGCTGGGATCTGTGGTCTGATTGTCTGAGAAACCCACTGACCTTGGAATGGTCTTTAGAGACAAGTCCATGGCCACGGCCACCAGCCTTGCATTTCACAGCTCTGCCTCCATACAGGCCACTCAGCATCGCTGCCAACCCCAGCCAGCTTCACAGCCAGTGCCGTGTGCAGTCCACTCCACAGCCAGCCTTTCCCCTGTCTCTACCTGCCCTCATCTATGCATTGCCTAGTGCCTCTGGAGTCTCTACTCACAGTCCCCTGCATAGCCCACCTGCTTGGCTGACCATCTTCCTTGGACCTGCTGGACAATGTGGGCTCAGAGTCGGGTTGGATGGGAATTCAAATGCACCCAAAATTGTGCAGCTGGCTCTGCACCCCGAGCAGCCGGCTCCCTGCAAGGACTCAGGCATAGAAGGTCTGACCGTGCAGTGGACCTTCCCAGACTTCAGGCTCCCTGCCCTTGCTGGCCAGCCAGTCCCACCGCCTAATGGCGGTTTCACAGCCCAATCTCAGCATTAATTTTTAATGTATAGGCAGCAGATTGGATGAGAATCACTGAAAATTTACCACATGCCAACTGAGTGATCATTTTATGTGGCACTTGAGGGTCAGATGTGTATGAAGAGGGGTTCCAAAGGCATTTCTTTAACTTCATAAATTAATGTAAAGGGCAACATGGTAATGCAGTTAATATTTAATGGTTGGGACCTCAACAAATTGAAGACTTTCATCAGACTCACAAGAGTCAGCTATGCCATAGAGGCTTGGACTCACCACTTTTTAAGTGACTCTGTTTACCCCATTCCTAGAGGTGAAATACATGTTTGCAGTGTTTGTCCAGGGGGATAAATAAATCTTCCAGGGAGGAGTTCAGAGCGGAGTGTGAGAGAGTGTTTGAGAATGATCAACTCACCCTTTGACATGTTAATGACAATTATACAAGTCTCTACTTCCTGGATGGTACGACTAGAATGTTTTTGCTACCCAGATAGCTGAGCTTATTTCTAGTATTCGTCTGTCTGTGACACATTTGCTTTCAGGGATCAATGGCTTTCTTTGCAGGAGGGAAAAGGGATTGGGTGTGGTCAGGCTTAGGGGCAGGAAGTCTGAGCCCAACAAGAGGTCAGCATTGAAGGGTAAGGATCTCCTGACCCTCCCCTCTGCACTGCCCTGACTCATTCATTTTTTATTCCCACTTCCCAGACTTGAAAACTGAGGCTATTGCATGGCGGTGGTTCCTAGTCCCAGGTATTCTCCTTTCCACTGTGGGATTTTCCACCACAGCCAATCACTGCCTCTCTCCCTGGGGGAGAGCAACGTCATTCCTGTGGTCCTTGTTCTGAAAGCAGATCTGGCCCAGGAAGGGCCTTAATGGGGAGACTTACGCAGAGGCCAAGGCTGATCCGTTCATGAGGGGCCTCCTGAGTGGCCTGGTGCTCTGGGGGAACCCAGGTAGTAGAATCTCGCCATCTCCCTGACAGACCCAGGAGAAGGAGTTTCTAGGCTGAGATAAAGCAGATCCTATCCCTTTTCTCCTTAAAGACCTTCAGAGGGCCGGGCACAGTGGCTCACGCCTGTAACCCCAGCACTTTGGGAGGCCAAGGTGAGCAGATTGCTTGAGCTCAGGGGTTCGAGACCATCCTGGGCAACATGTGAAACCCCGTCTCTTCAAAAAAATACAAAAAGTAGCTGGGTGTGATAATGCACTCCTGTAGTCCCAGCTACTCAGGAGGCTGAGGTAGGAGGGTCACTGGAGCCTAGGAGGTAGAGGCTGCAGTGGACCATGATTGCACCATTGTACTCCAGCCTGGGTGACAGAGTGAGACCCTGTTTCAAAAAAAAAAAAACAGGACTCTTTCAGAGGAGTCCCCCTGCCCCGAGAACATCTGAGCACCTCAGCCAGGCCCTCTGTGGGCTGGTTCCAAGTGCTGCTGGGGCCTCCGCCCCTACCTCTCTCTTCCACATCCTGCAGTTCAGACCAGCAGACACGAGGCCTTCCCCCAACCAGCCAGGCCTCCGCCCCTACCTCTCTCTTCCACATCCTGCAGTTCAGACCAGCAGACACGAGGCCTTCCCCAACCAGCCAGGCCTCCGCCCCTGAGCCTGTTTCTGGTCCCCCTGCCTGGGGGCACATTCAGCTTCCACAGTGGGCCCCTCGTAAGCCTCACAACTCCCCAGGAACAGCTGATCACTCCTGCCATTCTACCCCCAGCGGACTGTGCCCACCCCCGACTCTGTGCATTTCTCCTCTGCAGGAGGGTGACTCCTGTGTGTCCGTCTTCTCCCAGATCTGAGCTCCTTGAGGGCCACATCTGTTACCTCTGTGTCTTCACTAATAAACAGGAAGCCCGGCCCTAAGGGGATGTCCAGCCCATGTCTGATGACAAGATGGAAAGATCACAAGTAGACAAAACTTCCTCAGAGGGTAATGTGTCCCCCCAGACCCTGACGTACTAAGATCCCTTGTGAAATGGCTTAAAGTGCTACCAGGAATTAGATACCATTTACATTTTAAGGGGAGTCGCTGCTCAGATCCTTCAAAAAGAAAACCCATGGGTTTTGAATACTCTGATTTCAGAAATTCAGTGAGACCCCAGCTTTCTAGATGGTGACCTAGGAAGAACAGTCTGGGTGGTTAGAGACAGCCCCAGAGGTGAGGCTGGAAGGACACAGGTGGGAGGCCAGAGGCGCAGGATGCCAGCCCCCTGTTGCCACACCTCCAAGCCCACCCAGAGCAGCCAGGCTTTTACCTATAAGAGTTCCAGGGACTAGAAACTGATGTTTAAAAAAAATAAATAAATAATCATTGTGCAGGAAGGAGCACTTATTAAAAAAAAAGAAAGAAAAGAAAAGAAAAGAAACGGATGCTGCTGAAAGAGAGGAGCAGTTGCCGGGTGCGGTCACTCACGCATGTAATCTCAGCACTTTGGGAGGCCGAGGTGGGCAGACCACATGGTTAGGAGTTCAAGACCAGCCTGACCAACATGGTGAAACCCCATCTCTACTAAAAATACAAAAATTAGCTGGGCATGGTGGGGCGCACCTGTAATCCCAGCTACTCAGGAGGCTGAGGCAGGAGAATCGCTTGAACCCAGTAGGCAGAGGTTGCAGTGAACCGAGATCTCACCATTGCACTCCAGCCTGGGCAACAAGAGCAAGACTCGGTCTCAAAAAGAGAGAGAGAGAGAGAGAGAGAAGCAGTTGATCCTGTGTAAAGAGTGGACACCCGTGGTGTTTTGCCAAATGCAGAGCTTTGCTTTTTGTCCTGACACTGGTGGGCTCTGTGGAGGATGACTGTTTCCAAGCAGAGGGCCTGAGCACCTTCTGCCTGGGCCCGCTCCTGTGCCACTTGCATGTACAAAGACCAGACTTGTGGCCACCGTATCTGAGTGGAGGTGTCAGAGACACAATGCATCCACTGTCTCCCTTGTCTACACCTGAACCATTGGCCATGATGACGCTCAGTGCTAAGTGATGGCTCATGTCATGTCCCCAGAAAATGGTCTTGAGGGGGCAGGAGCTGGAGACTGCAGGACAGTCCAGGACTGGAAAAGGGGAAACTGGCAGGACTAGCTGAGGGCAAAACCTGAATGGCTCTTCAGCACCTCATTACCAGTCCCCTTGACCCAGGTACCCACTACCCCAGCCCCTTCCTGCATGCCATTTCTGCAGATCTGCTCTCAGCCAGCTTACTGACCCCCGGTTCACAGAATGGCAGGGTTAGAGGGGGACTGAGGCCAGCTCAGCTGACATCCTCCAGAGACCCGCATGGTTCTAGCAGCCCCACGGGGCAGTGCTTCCTGCCACTCGCCCCAGAACCTGAGGGCTGTAAAGTCATGCTCATTTCATCCCTTCTCCAACCTGAGGCCTTCAGAACCCTCTGAGCTCACCTGAGCTCTATTAGAAAGTCTCAGTCATATTGATTGATAGATCAGACAGATGAATCCACTGGTGATGGTGCTGTTTACAGTTAGAGTTGTTAACAGTTAGACCTGGAAGAAATTTCAGAATGTCTCAAACCTGGATTTGCCTCAGCTGTGTTCCACGGGATGTCACGAGGAGTTGTTAGGAAAATCAGCACCACGGTCAAACACCTGTGGGTAAAGCTGGAGGCAGGAGGGAGTGGATCAGGGCACAGGCTGTGGACTCAGCCTGATTCAAAATTTTGCTACTTATGGTCGGATGTGGTGGGTCATGCTTGTAATCCCAGCACTTTGGGAGGCCGAGGCAGGTGGGTCACTTGAGGTTAGGAGTTCGAGACCAGCCTGGCCAACTTGGCGAAACCCCGTCTCTACTAAAAATACAAGAATTAGCTAGGTGTGGTGTCACATGCCTGTAGTCCCAACTACTCAGAAGGCTGAGACAGGAGAATCACTTGAACCCAGGAGGTGGAGGTTGCAGTGAGTCGAGATCGTGCCATTGCACTCCAACCTAGGTGACAGAGTGAGACTTCGTCTAAAAAAAAAAAAAAAAAAGAAACAAAAAAACCTTTGCTACTTACTAGCTGTGAGGCCTCAGGGAATTACTTAACCTCTTCCTGCTTTAGTCTCTTCTGTAAAACTGAAATCATAGTCACACTGTCCCCTTAGAGTTGGTGTGCTGATTAAATGACACATCCCACAGGATGTTGTCAGTAGTAAGTAGTAAATGCTGGCCTGTGCTAGCTCTACAGGTTTCTTTCCTGCAGGACTGCTCAGAGTCTTTGTGATGGTCATAAACATGGTAATCCCCCAAGGCCAAGATGGGGGACTGTCAAGGCAGATTTCACATGTGCCTTCAGAATGCATTTCACCTCATCAGGCAGTTCTTCCATGAGACATACTTCAGGATTCCATTTTATCTTGGAAGAAATGACAACCAGAGAGGTGATGTGAGCTGCCTAAGGTCACACAGCAAGTATATAACTGCAGAACTGGAACTAGAGTTGAACTCTCCTGTCTCTCATTCTAGTGCTCTTTCGAGTGTGCATCACTGCTTTCTCCTAAAGAATGACGATGGCAGCAGTGACGCTGTTACCACGGCTCACATCTACTGAGTGCTTACCCTTCACCAGGCATTGCGCTAGGCTTCTCGTATTCATCTCACTTAACCTCCTACCAGCTAGGTAGGTGCCACGTCTCATCCCAGAGCTCAGAGAGGGGGAAGAATGCATCCAGCCTCACATAGCCCGTAAGTGGCAGAGCCAGGACCCAAACCCACATTTGCCTGCAGCCCAGGATCCTGAGGCTCCGAGGCCCTGCCTTTCCCACCACATGGCATACATCACGAATGTCTCATGGCAGAAATTGAGACCTGAGCTGGGGTGCTAACCCTGGTATACACATGTGTGTGGCCCCCACCCTGTTCTTCTCAGAATGGCTGGGCTTGGGGGTTCCCTGGCCCTGGCCATCATCACCAGCCCAGGCTGTGGGGAGTCACTGCTCAGCACCACCCTCTCCTGCCAAATGATTTTGGCCAGAGCTGAGCTTTGGCAGCAGCTCTGATGGAAGCTGCTCTGGGCTGAGAGCCTCTTGTCAGCCTGAAATCAGGACAAGCCCTCCATGAGGCTCCCCCTCAAGGGCTCCCTGTTAAATAAAGATGCCGCAGTGGTTCCACCAAAAGGCCTCTTTGTCTGAGGCCCTCGCATCCTCTGCCTCCGGAATGCGGGTCTCTGTCGGCATGAAGAGCCCCTCTGTTCCCTGCCAGGGCTGGGTGAGCTGTGGCCGGCCAGGGTCTGTGCTTAGGGTGGGTGGCAGCACACTGAGCTGGGAGGGCACTAGCACTCCAGGACGCTGAAACCCGCCCTCTCCTGCCCTGCGTCCCTCCCTCTCACTTTCAGGGGGGGTCACTGGGCAGTGACTCTCTGCACACAGCTGGGATCCCTGGTGATAGTTTCTTCCTGCCTTCTGCCCTTCCCGACCCCATCAGCGCTCCCTCTGAGGCCCCCCATCCTGCCTGCCAGAGGCCTTGATGCTCATGCCTGACTTTCTCTCTCTCCCTCTCGCTCCCTGTCTCTTTCCTTCCTCAGTTTTTCATTTCCTTTTCCTTTTACCCTTCCCAAGGAGATCACAGCATAAACTGCGTGCATCAAATTAGACTTGAACACTTTGGGGGGCAGGCTCCACCCATCTGACCTTCACAGCTTGGGGCCTGGATTCTGCCCCTTTCCTCACTTATGGCTTCACCCCCAGCAGCCTCAGTGTCCCCATCGTACATGGAGACAATGATGTCTACCTCCAGGACAAAGTGGGGTGACATGTCATCAGATTTGCTCTCTCTCATCCCTGTAAAACCAGGCACAGCCCCATGTGTGACACGCACTGGCAAGCCCTCACTGTTTGGTGGATGCCTGGAGGAGTCGAGGGGCCAAGGGCAGGGCCTGACGCATAGCTGCTCATTTAACGTTCATTTTCCTTTCCCATTTCTTGCCTATTGATGGAGATGTGCTATTAGAGACCCCTGGAAAGCCACGAGCCCTGGAAGGAGTGATGGGAGTTGCTTCATGCCCTCTCACCTGCTATGGTCTGCTCCTGTCTCACCTTGCCTGGGTGTGGGTTTGGCATTGAGAAGGGCCCATCTTGATAGGATGCCTGCTGCTAGATGGCACACTTGAGTTGTTATCTAGCCAGCTCAGAGAATGACTAAACCATCACTTTCCTCTTCCTCAGTATTATAATACTATTGATGAGCCTAAGATTATCTGTGGGTTTTCTACCCCACTGTCATGTCCCATGACTCCTGGCTATTGGGCTTATAGACACGGAAATCTTTTCTACTTTATCCATTTTTCATTCATTCATTTATTTAAACAAATATTAATCGAGTGCCTGCTCAATGTTAGGTACTCTACTAGGATCTGGGGGACACAGGAGTCAATAGAACAGACTAAAATCCCTGCCTGCATGGAGCTTACCTTCCAGTGAGTCTTCCCCACCCTCCATGGGTGCCTGTGGGCAGGCCACATGGTCTCCGCACACCTCCATATCCTCACCTGTAGTATGGGGATGAGAATCGTGCCCCCATGAGGACCCTCGCAAGGATTTCCAGAAACGACACTCACAGATTCACTGTACTTGGCCCGGGAGCCACTGGACCCAGGCCTTGCATCTGGAGCTGGTCGTGTGTGTGAGGTTTCGGGAGGCAGGGGCATGGGACAGGGTCCTGTCTTACAGACCAGGAGGCTTCTCATCACAGTTGCTCACACGCCCTGTGTTTGCTGGCTCCTCCAGTCTGCGGTTTTTCTGTCTTCTCCTGGCTCTAGCCCTTGGTCCCCTGTCCCCTGTCCCTCAGCCCTGCTTTGGCAGTGTCCTCTCCTGTCGGTTTAGACCAAGGGATCCTTCCTTGCCCCAGCATTTCTCCCCATACTAAATTGAGGGGCCCAGAAAGCGGGGCTACACCTGGTCTCACCCTACACCCCCAACCTCTCCATGTCAGACTGGGCCAGCTCGGGGTCCCGCGGCTGGTATGCAGCATAAACTCTGGCTACCTTCTTTTTATTTTATTTTATTTTAATTATTTATTGTGGGCTTTTTGGTTTTGTGGTTTGGTTGGTTTGGTTTTTGAGACAGAGTCTCACTCTGTCACCCAGGCCGGAGTGCAGTGGTGCAATCTCGGCTCGCTGCAACCTCCACCTCCCGGGTTCAAGTGATTCTCCTGCCTAAGCCTCCCGAGTAGCTGCCATTAGAGGCGCCCTCCACCATACCCAGCTAATTTTTGTATTTTTAGTAGCGATGGGGTTTCACCATGTTGGCCAGGCTGGTCTCCAACTGCTGACCTCAAGTGATCTACCTGCCTCAGTCTCCCAAAGTGCTGGGATTACAGGTGTGAGCCACCGCGCCCGGCCTGACTGTGACCACCTCCTGACCTAATGCCTCACTTTCCAGCTGCAGACTCTCCCCCTGCCTGGATGACAAGCTCACAGCTGGTGCATACACTTGCCATGACCACTCTTCCCATAGGATGCCCACTTCGCCTCTCTGTTTGTCCAAACCCTGCCAACTCCACTAGCCGTGCTCATTACCCAGAAGCCTTTCCACACCCTTCAGTTTACACTGTTTCACCAGGTATCCTCAGCTTTGCCTAAAACAGGCCCTGCTAGCCATGCCCCTGCCCACCTCCCATGGCCCCTCCCTTGCTCTGGCCCTCAGGCCACCACACTGGCCTTCATTCCTCTCCTGGAACCAACATGCTTGATCGCCCTGCCTCTACCTTGACCAGTTAGTTCTTACCCATCTTTCAGAACTTAGCTTTAGAGAGCCTTCCTGAAACACTGCCTCCCCATCTCCCGCATCTTCTTGGGTCCTGTCAAACTCCATCATAGCACTCTGTCATCCTTGGCAGCACTTATCAACTTGTCATTAAATAATTAATTGTGTGGTCAGTGTTTAGGGAGTGTGAATGCCTGGTACAGCTGAAGTGTGGCTAGTGGGAAACAAGCCTGGGAGGACGTGACCTTGGACTGTCGGGTTAGGGATCTTGGACTTTTTCTGTGTGCAGGAGGGAGGATTCCCTCAGGTTCCTGTGGAACGGCTAGCTCCTGAGGACCCTGAGACCCAGGGTTCCAGGGTTCAGTGCTCTTTTCTTCGTAAGCCGGTTGTTTAGTTTGTTGACTGGCTGGTTGGATGGCTGGTTGGTCGTTTGACTGGATGGTTTATAGGTAGGTTGATTTCATAACTGGTTAGGTTTTTTTCTGTTATTGTCTTGTTGATTATTGGCTGGTTGGTTAGTTGGTCAGTTAGTTGACTGGTTAGTTAGTTGAGAGAAATGGATAAAAAGGAGGAAAGGAAGGAAGGTTGATTGTTTCATTCACTCTTTGATTGGTTGATTTGTTGGGTAGTTGTCTGGGTGGACAGGCAGGTGGCTGGTTGACCATGTCTTCCATGGCAGCCCTTGATCCTCTCTGTCACTGTTGGTGCAGGGTGACAGTGTCTTGGTTTTCCTGTTCCCAGGTGCTTCACACCTAATGCCCTTTCTTTCTGTCTCTTCTGCAGGCACTTGTCCGGCTGCCACCCCACATCTCACAGTGCGATGAAGTCTTCCGGTTCTTTGAGGCTCGACCTGAGGATGTCAACCCTCCAAAAGAGTAAGTACTAGCTGAGGCCTCTCCTGTGTGCTTGGGAGGCACGGACTAAAGCGGGGTGGCCAGCCCAGGGAGGCTACGGCTGTGGGAACACGCGCAGAGGAGAGCTAGCAGGGCCAGCTGGGCTAAAGAACAGTGCTCCAAAGGAATGGGGGACATTGCTCCCCAGGCTCCTAGTACCAGAACCCACTCCTCATTTTCCGTTACCCAGTGCTGCAAGTGAGGGTGTCTCTGCAACTGTGGAGCGGGTTTTCCTACAAACTCTTTCTGGCTCACAGGATTGCTATGAAGAGCAGATGAGATAACAGAAAATATAATGGCCATTGCCATTGAGACGGCTCACAGCTAGCACAGTCCTTGCCCTTCGCTGTCATGGCTGCAAAGCTCCCAGCGTGTGCTGCCCAGGCTGAAAACTCACCTGCCGAATAGCAGCAGTCCTGGGCTGCTACCACAGATTTTATAATCATCATCAACAGTCATAATGGATGTACCCAATGTCTTTTATCTATAGCATTTTATGATAGGCATTATCGTATTCAATAGTCCTTACAGAGGAGGAAACCATGGCTCAGTGAGGTTAAGTGCTTTTCCCCAAAGTCATGCAGATGGTTTGAAAGGAGACAGGCCAAGACCTGAACCTAAGTCTGTGGTTCCTGGTGGCCCAGTGCTGGCTAATGCTTCCGTGTTTGGAGAGAAACCGGGAACCATGCGGGTCTTTGTTCTCTCTGGAATTGGGATGCTCTGGGCTGGTGGTCAAGATGGCCCACCCAGCCATGCTGGTTTCTCCCACACAGTACCCAAATCCATCCGGATGGCCACGCTCTCTTGCTCAGAGTGTTCTGCTCACCAATAGTCCCCAGCGTAGGTTTTCATTGGAGAAAAAAATCCAGTTCCCACCCAGGAGCTGATGAGCAGAAGGCAGGGAGGGGTGTTGGATAGGAGAGAGGGTTCGGGAGAAGAATGAAGGGGATGTTGATGAATCACCCCACTCCATCACTGTCCCTGGAAGCTTAAAGTACCAGATGGGCGAGAGAAGAGGTAGATGGGGTGGCTACTACAGAGGGAAAGGAGAGAGCAGGACAGAGGAACTCTCTGGGACAGGTGGGGAGGGGCAGGGGGAACCTGGTGATGGGGAGGGGCAGGGGGCACCTGGCGATGGGGGAGGAGAAAGCCTGAAGATGAGGGTGCGCGTTGCATGGCTCTGGAGGTGCCATCCACACTGCACTTTCTGTGAATGTGCCATGAGGTTGTAGAATGCGTGGCCTGCACAGCATACATGGGAGTCCTGCCTAAAGGGGCCCTTCTCTCTTCATGCATGCTAAAAGACTAATAGCCTGAAACGGCCTGGGCATTTTGAGGAAGGAAAAGCAGCTCAGAGGCCCACCTGGCCTGGCAAAGGTCATCTTCATTGATGGCTCCCTCAGGCAAGAAGCAAGCACTATGAACCATAAGGAACTTATCAGCAACTTGCTTCACAGTGTGAAGTAGTGGGAAGCCCCCGGGGTATAGGCTGCAAGGTCTTGAGTTCACATCCCAGTTCTGCTGCTACTAGCAGCGTGGTGTCCAGGAAGATCTCTCACGTACTTCCCCAAGCCTCCCTGTGGTCCCTAGTGGCTTAGTGCTGGCTGAAGTTTCTACTTTAGAGAGAAATAGGGATTAATCTTAAATTCAGCTGATTAAAAAAAAGGCTAGGCACAGTGGCTCACACCTGTAATTCCAGCGCTTTGGGAGGCCAAGGCAGGCGGATCTCTAAGCCCGAGAGCTCAAGACCAGCCCTGACAACATAGTGACATCTTGTCTCTACAAAAATGAAAAATTTAAATTTAAAAAGAAAGAACACAGAGAAATGGGAAACCGTCTGTAAAAAGGAAATAGAGATTAAGCCCTGTTCTTGCAGCCTCCAAGGGTTGTCCATGAAACTCAGATGAGGAGAGGTAGGAGAGGTTTGCACCAGGGCTGTATAGTATTATTATTATTATTATTCTGAGACACAGAGTCTCGCTCTGTCACCCAAGCTGGAGTGCAGTGGAGCAATCTCAGTTCATTGCAACATTTACCTCCCGGGTTCAAGTGATTCTCATGCCTCAGCCTCCCTAGTAGCTGGGATTATAGGCATGTGCCACCACACCTGGCTAATTTTTGTATTTTTAGTAGAGACAAGATTTCACCATGTTGACCAGGTTTGTCTCGAACTCCTGAGTTCCAGTGATCCACCCACCTCAGCCTCCCAAAGTGCTGGGATTACAGGCATGAGCCACGGTGCCCGGCCAGGGCTTGTATATTCTTATCCCCACATTTACAGATCAGAAAACATGTGCTCACAGCTAGAGCGGGAATTTGAACCCAGAACTTCCAGATTGCAAGCAGAAGCCCACGCTCTTCTGTTCCTCCCACCTGCTTCGCTGGTCTGGGGACTGTGGCCCTGAAGCTCTTCAGTGTCTCCTTCCTGTCCCCCGCCTGTCTGTGCTCCTGCCTCTTCCCTCTTCATCCTGGCCTTGCCTCAGGGCAGGGGAAGGCTTGTGAGCCTGGCCGCAGTATCCCTGGGCCCTTGTCTGACCCCTGCCCGTGCCCAGCTGTGATGTTCCCTCCAAGCCTCTCATTCTCTGTCGTTGCATGGGGGAGAGAGGAGACGCTCCTCCCTAAGTTGGTGGCTGTTGGAACCCCCATGATCGTATGCCCCGCAGCAGAGGAAAAGGATCAGGATCATTGATGGTGGAGGCAGCAGGTGTATCACCACAAAAGCAGCTGACCGCCCCCAACAACCCACCGTGGCCCCGTGCCTCCAGACCTGCTCTTTGCCACTCAGCTGAATCAATTAGCCTTACTTCATGTGTCAACCTGCACGTTCGTGGCATTAAGTTAGCCTTTAGCCCACCTCTAGGAGGCCCCTGAGAAACAGTGGAAATCAGGCTCAGCAGGACACTCAGCTGTCGGCGAGGCCGCAGGCCACGGCTCTGGGGTCAGGCCCTGCCACTTAAGGCTGGGTGATCTTTGGCCATTTGCTCAACGTCTCTGCATTTCTGTTTCCACATCCCTGAAACGAGATAATACAGAACTCACGAGCTGGTCAAAACAGTTTACTCAGCTTATCTAGCCAGGTGCTGTCGGCCACAGGGAGCGCTCCACACCTGTGTTCATGGAAGGCTGGGAACAGAATGGGATGTGTGCACGCTCCCCCACCTGCAGACCACAGCCTGACTTTTGCAGGGAGGGGCTGCGAAGCATTTGGCCACTCCGTCACCAGGGCAACAAGGGTTATGTGCGTCTTTCTCGAGGTGGTCTTGGCCACGTGGGCCAGTTCACTGCTGGTCTGGCAAGAGGTGGGTCTGTGAACAGGAATCCCTCCAGCCCTAAGGCAGGCCTGAGGCTCAGGAGGTGGGCTCAGCTGTGGCCAGGCAGTTCTGAGGGGCTTCCCCTCCCCCTGGCCCCACCCTATCTCTGCCCCACCTCCAGGACCCACCAAGAGAGACCCGTGTTCCACTGCAGTGTGCTCGCCACCAAGGAGCCGGACCTTGCCTGTGACCCTCGGCCGCTGTACAGGCTGCAGATATGTCAGCCTAGTGCCGGGGCCTCCTCCCCCTCAGGCTGCTGGGACCTTCCTAAGCCACTGTGCACCTCCCTTCCCTCCAGCCTAGAACATAAACACAGGATCAAGTAATAGCATATTTTGACTCGGGGGCGACTGTGGAGTGGCTTATCAAATTATCAAAGCCTGTGGATTTAATTGGAATTTTGCAGATAACCCCTGGCTTCTTTCAAGTGTGCTGTTGCAGGGTCCATTGAGAATTCGCGGGGGCTGGGCGAGGGACCATCTCCCCTTTTCATCTTCCAGAGAAGACAAGATGTGTGACAGCGAGACTCAGTGGGGGAGGTGGGCAGCAGGCTCACGCTCCTCGGCTTTGATCCCAGGCCACTCGCTGGCTTCTGCAGGCGGAGAGCCAGGCCCATCTCCGGTCTGCTAGCGGTTGTTCTTGAAGACCAGTGGCCCTGCACAGGAAGGAGGTTCTTCATAGACACCTTTGATGAGCTTGGCACAGAGCAGCCATGGTGGTTTTGCCTCCTCACGCAGCCACCCCAGGAAGGTTAATGGGATTTGGGCCCTTATGAAAGAGGCTCCAGCAAGGCCCTTGCCCCTTCCATCATGTGAGGACACGGCATCTGCCCCTTCTGCCCTGGGAGGACACAGATAGAATGTGCCATCTATGGGGAACCAGCCTTGATCTTGGACTTGCCAGCCTCCAGAACTGTGAGCAATAAATTTCTATTGTTAAGAAATTACCTAGTGTGGTAATTTAATAATTACAGGCGATGGCTCACATCTGTAATCCCAGCACTTGGGGAGGCTGAGGCAGGCAGATCACGTGAGGTCAGGACTTTGAGACCAGCTTGGCCAACATGGCAAAACCCTGTCTCTGCTAAAAATACAAAAATTAGCCAGGCGTGGTGGCGTGTGCCTGTAATCCCAAGCTACTTGGGAGGCTGAGATAGGAGAATTGCTTGAACCCAGGAGGTGGAGGTTACAGTGAGCCGAGATCACGCCACTGCACTCCAGCCTGGGTGACAGAGCAAGACTCGTCTCAAAAAAAAAAAAAAAAAAGGAAAGAAAGAAGAGAGTGAAGGAAGGAATGGAGGAAGGGAAGGGAGGGAAGGGAGGAAAGGGAGGGAAGGGAGGAAAGGGAGGGAAGGAAGGACCTAGTTAGTATAAGGTGCTCTGTTATCACAGCCTGAATAGACGAGACACTTGCTGTGTTTACTGTTGGTCCCTCCCACGAGAGCACAGGCTCCAGGAGAGTACAAACCTGCCTTTGTTCTGTTCACAGCTGTATCCCAGCGCCCAGAACAGTGCCTGACCCAGAGCAGGTTCTCAGAGGGTTTCTGTTGGATGATTGATTGCTGTCATTCAGTCCTCACTCATTCAGTCTTACATGGTAGGAACGACTGTGACATTATTTTACTAAGGAGCTGAAGCATCAAGGACGTGAAGCAGCTCACCTAAAGTCACCCAAGATCCCAGCTAGGCAGGCTGGCTCCAGCCTTTGGTTCTGACCACAGCCCGGACCCAACCCACTGCACCTTCCCCAACCTCCTCAGCAGCACCCCTCCCCATTTCCACCCCAGCCAGAGCAGGTAGGGACCAGCCTCAGCCCCTTTAATGTTTTCCTTTGAGGATGGTAGGTGTCTTGGTCTGTTCAGGCTGCTGGAACAGAATACCATAGTCTGGGGTGGCTTATAAACAACAGAAATGAATTTCTCACAGTTCTGGAGCCTAGGAAGTCCAAAGCCAAGGAACCAGCAGATTCGGTGTCTGGTGCGGGCCTGCTTCCCTGGTTCATAGATAGTCGTCTTTACCCTTGTGGACAGGGAAATGAGCTCTCTGGGTTCTCCTGTGAGTGAGGCACTGATCTCATGAGGGCGAATGACCGTGGCCTAATCACTTCCTACTGCCTCACCTTGGGCATTAGGATTTAATGTAGGAATTTAGGTGGGACACAAATATGTGGTCTATAGCAGTGTGTTCTTGGAAAGCCAGCAGTTGCATAGGGGGGTGTTGTGGGGCGTGGTGTGTGTGTGTGTGTGTGTGTGTGTGTGTATGTGTGTCCTGATGGGGGGGAGGGGAGAGGAGCAGAAAGAGAAAGGAGGAGTGTTTGCCTTATTGGTCACCTCCTCTGTACTCTACATAATGCTTATTTAAATATTCATTTAAATATTAGGCTGCCCATGAAGTTGGTGTTATTATCCCCCTTTAGCAGATGGGGAAGTGAAGTTGCTAGCAGTTACCTGGCTTCCCTAGGCCATGCAGCCAAGCGGGGGAGGCAGGCCTTGGAGTCTGGGTGCAGTCCTGTTAGGCCCCTCTAGCTCCCCCAGCCCCCAGCCCTTTGCCCTGGAGTCATGAGGGGTCAGTGGGCAGGGGTGGGCAAGAGAAGCTAATGTAGTTTCTTCTTCTCTCCTGTGTGGGTTTCTGGGGAGCCATGTGACAGCTTGGGGTGAGGAGAGCCTTGGCCACCAAATACTAAAGAAGGCAGATAAAGACATGCCCTTGGTCCCCCCACCCCCACCCCCCACACCGCCATGCAGTGACTCATGCCTGTAATCCCAGCACTTCAGGAGGCCAAGGTGGCAGGATCGCTTGGGCCCAGGAGTTTGAGACCAGCCTCAGCAGCATAGTGAGACCCCCATCTCTATAAAAAAAAAAAGAAAAAAAAAATGAGCCAGGCATGGTGGTACACGCATGTGGTCCCTGATACTCAGGAGGCTGAGGCAGGAGGATTGCTTCAACCCAGGAGTTTGAGGTTACAGTGAAGTATGATTGCGCCACTGCCCTCCAGCCTGGGCAACAGAGATAGACCCTGTATTTAAAAAAAAAAAAAAAAAAAAAAAAAAGACACATGGAAGCCACACCAAGAGGCACCCTCTGTAGCAGCTGAGATGACCCCGCTGTGAGCATGGCCTGCCACCAGCCTGAGGCCACTTTACTGACCAGCTCCCCCCTCACTTCACTCTGCCTGATCTTCTGAGAATCCCTTGCTTCCACATGCAAGGCCCCCCTCACCCCCAGATGCAGTCCTCCCATATGGTGTCAATGAGGGCAAACAGGAGCTACAGGCAGGCCCAAGCTGGCCCGGCAGGACTCATCACGTGGTCAACTGCGTGACCCAGAAATGCTTCTTCGTGTTCCATTTTAAATTCTCATGCAGTGGAAATAAGGAATCTAAAAGTCTTCAGAAGGAACACTAGGAGCTCTGTCTGCAGATGCCAGGAGGACGCAGTTCTGGTGGGAGAAAGATCTGGCCATAGGGCCCTGGGACCCACCTTTGCATCTCTGTAGCCTCCTGGCCCAGCGGCCATGCCCCCATTCTTTTCTTAGCTTGTGGCCAGCCCCCATGCCCTGCCCCATGGTTCCCCTCCGCCGGGAGCACCCTCCCCCCTCCTCCCCCACCTGCTCTGGGACTGCATCCTACTCTGTCTCCAGTCTCAGCTTGAGCCCCTCCTCCAGAAAGCCCTCTCTGGAGCTGCCCACCTGGCAGCCTTGGGATCTGCTTATGACTCTCTCCCCCACCAAGGAGCCCACATCTCTGGACCCCTAGGACCTGGCACCTAGTAAGTGTTGGTTGATTGCCCAACTGTGCCAGAATAAAGCCAGGCCATTTAACAGTTACACATTGAACTGCCCACCTCAGGGGAGCAGAGCCAGGAGGATTGTCAGCCTCTCTGGAGTTAGGGGGCCGGGGTCAGAGACCAGTTCTGCCACCTGCCTCAGGCAAGTTGCAAGACCCATGTGTGCCTCAGTTTCCTTTATCTGTAGAGTGGGAATCATTGCTGCCTCCAAAGGTGGTTGTGAGGATGATGCTTTAGCACACATAAAGCGCCTGAACAAACCTGGCACGGTGTCAGCACTGCCAAGGCCAGTGTTTGCTGTCCCCATCACGGTGGCCCCGGGTGGGAGGGCACAGAAGCAGCAGGCCCCATATCACCTCCCCCCCACATACCCACACCGTGTTATCCACTTCTGGAGATGTAAGTCTGCTATTTGCAGCCTCAGGGCTGAGGTTGCAGCCCCGAGGTCGTGGGAAGGATGGGCACACATGCCTTTGGTGCCCCCATATCACAGACGGGAAAACTGAGGCCAGGGCTGAGCTGATTTGCCCTGCTCTTGTCACTCACTTCTTCTCGGGTCTGCTACCAGCCCACTGGCTTGGGGACTACCTCTTACCCACTATGGGACACATAGTGGGCCCACACAGTGGGTGGAGGGTCTCCTCCCACTTCCTGTTCTCGCCCTGGGCCTGTCCCTACAGCTTATTTCTTCCTGTTGAAGCCAGCCAGGATCCTGGTTAAATTCTTGACATTGCCTGGGTGGAGCAGAGAGCCCTGCGAAACTGGTTTCTGTTCTTCAGCCCCAGGGCCCCAGAGCCGCCCTCTGTTGTAGAGTAGAACAATGCCCCAGTGTTCTGAGGGACCTGGGGTGAGAGGCGGATGGGCCCAGGCCACGTCAGAACCAGCCCTGCCTCAGCCTCCCTCAGGCCCCAGCACCCCCCCATGGGGCGGAGTCCCCCGCAGTGTCCTGCCACCTGCAGGGAACCCCAGGGGAGGCCAGCCTGCGGGAGGCCTGCCCCAGCCAGAGCACAGGTTTGGGGACTGGGCCGGGCTGGTGAAGGTAGCAAAGGGACTGGCTTAGGACACTGAGAGTGGCTGCCAGGGAAGGAGGGCCAGCGAAGAGGCAGGTGCTGCTTGGGACCTGGGGTGGGACGAGGTCAGACAAGAAAACACGCTCCTTCCTCTGCACAGCTTTCTCACCCTCCCCTCCCATTCATATTTTGGGGGTGGTGGTTTCATCTTGGACTGCATGGTCAAACTGTGGGGGAGTCCAGTGAGGGGGACAGAGGCTGCTGCTGCCATTCTCCTGGGAGAAGCAGAGCCCAGGAGGACAGATAGACTCTGCTAGCCCTGCCTCGGGGTCCCAGCAAGAAGACGAGGGCCAAGGTGGTGTGTGTGGCAGTGCAGCCGGAATAGCGCTGAGAATGTGGGGCATCTCCAGGAGCCGTCACATCCCCAGTCCTAGTGGAGTGCCAGGTCCGGCCTGTTCGGGAAGGCAGGGTGACTGCTCGGCGTGTGTCTGGCTGCCAGCCTCTTGAGTTAGAGTCCAGGCTTCCCTGCTGACCGGTGGCATTGCTATGGGTTGATGGCGTGGCCTTCCATTCTCCGTAAGTCATCCAGAGTCACTGTCGCGGCACTGGGGAGAATGAATGGGGATGGTGTGTGTGGATTACAAACTGGGCACTGAGTCACACACCCTCCTCCTCCCCCTCCTGGGAGGCAAATGGAAGGTTGTGGAGCGTCTCCACAGCAGCCTTCCTTCACTCAGTAGGTATTTATTGAGCACCAGCTGTATGTCAGGGACCTCGTAGGCTAATCACCTCAAGGTTCAAAGCTGAAATTGTGAATTGAGTTAAATTAACTGCAGCGGCAACTGTTGCAACACCCAGCTCTGCTTGGGGGCTTGAATGGCTCACTTCTCCTCTTCTGGTCTTTTTCCTCATCTGTGCAAGGCGCCCACGGTACACGTGGCAAATGGTGAGGTTCAAGGGAGCAAATGCGTAGAAAATGCCCCTAGTGTCCTTGGCCCATCACGGAAGCTCAGGAAATGGGATTTTCTGTTTTTCTTCCGCTTTCCTCCATTAGCCCAGGCCTGGGTGCAGAGTAGCCACTCCGAAAAGGCCCAGGGAATGGAACTGGGTTGCCCGAGCTGAAGGTGACATCTGGGAGAGGAGCATCTCACTGAGTGTCTCTCCGCTCTGGGAGCCCTGGCCGGGGCTGGTGCTGCCTGTGGGGCGAGGCTGCCTCCACCACCCTGCGGGCTGTTGGAAACTCCAGGGCATCCCATGTCCCTGTCTCTCCTGGGGGGTTGGGGTGGAAAGCCCACCCACACATGCCTGGCTGCGTTCTGGTCAGACACCCATCATCAGGATGGCTCCGTGCACTCTGTAAAGCCCTGCCACCACCCATCTGGCCAGGGACATGGGCCACACTGTCCTTGCAGCCCCCTGCCTCTGGCTGCTGCACAAATAGCGTCTTTATGTTGATGGGTAGGAGGGCCAGCTGAACCTAGGAGCTGTGGGAGGCTGAGGGAGGGCACCCAACATTAGATAAATAAACCCTGTCCATCCTCTGCCATGCCCCCTTCAACCTGGGTGGGCAGGTGGCAGGAAAGTGCCCACAGGAAGCTGTGTCCAACCCACTTGAAAGGGGCCTTGGCTGTGGGAAACAAGGACTTCTGCGGGCTTGGCTGTCCTGCTGGGTCGGCGAGCTGGAGGGAAGCAGATTCAAACCCCCTTAGTCCAGTCCAGCTCATAGAGCGCAGGCCCTGGGGGCTGTGTCCAGGGAGAGAGGATGACTCTGGATTCAGGCCTGGCACAGGATTTTCTGCAGGGCACAGAGGAAGGCTGCAGGGAAGGGTATCCTGGTGCAGGAGTGTGTGGGAGTAGACTGGGTCCCCCACTAATTTCTTGGGCTTGTGCATTCTGTGTTCTCTGAAATCTCAAGTCCCCATGTGCACACTCTCTCACCCCCCAAGGAAGGCCTACAGAGCCCTTTGCAGCCTCTGGCAGAAGGGGCAAGCCCTCGAAGAGCGCCGGGGCCTGCTTTGCTGTTATGTTGCGTGGAGGTGGGTCTTGCTTTCCCGACCTGCTTATCACTACCCTCCATGTGCCTACTCCCCGGGTAGCTACCCTCCGTGGGGAGTGCAAGGCAGAGCCGAACCTAGAACCTGGGTCTCGGCCACTGACACCAGGCTTCTTCTGTTGCATCCTGGTGGGGGGCGTGTGTTCATGCAAGCGTTTCTAGGTCATCTCCATGCGAGGCCCAGGACTGCAGTAGCTCAGCCCTGCTCTCGGGGCCCTGGTGGTCTAAGGGCAGGACAGCATGGCAGGGGCCTGGCTTGCTCCCATAGGAGGCAGCAGATCATTATTGGCCCTGGTGAACCCTGGCTCCTCCCCCACCTGCATGTGGCCTGGGAATTATTTAAACTCCCAAAGCCTCAAGGTCTTTGCCTATAAAACAGGCTTATCACAGCTGCTGCTAATGGGGGAGGCAGAAAAAGAACAAGTGATTGTATAGGTGCAGGTCCTTCCAGCAACAAGCCAGCCTGGTCAGGTGGTCAGGGAGGCCTCCCTGAGGAGGTGGCATTCAGGTTGAGACTAAAGCAAGAGGTCACCACTCAAGGAGAGTGGCAGAGGAGGGCATCCAAGCAGAGGGAGCCCCTGAGATTGTGTTCGAGGATTGAAAGAAATTTCATCTTCCATGAGAGTGAGGGGTGTTGGCTGGGGCCAGGCCAAGAAGAGATAGGCCCAACGTGGTCCTTAACAATTGCCACACTTCAGCATTAGGTAAATGGGCAGAACCCAGGGGGTCTCTGTGCTTTGTCCTGGCCCTGACATTCTGAAGTCCCAGCAGAACCAGCTGGCTATGGCAGTGATCCAAGCATGCCACGGTCAGGTCAAAAGTGGGGCCGCTGCCTGTGAGAATGGGAGACATTCATAGACATAGTCCGAGATGAGAGAGGATAAGCATCCAGAGACCTTGTGACCCCTTCCCCTTCACAGGTCCTATAAATTGGGTCTTGAGAGTGACTGGAGTTTAGGCACGCCTGTAACTTTGGGTCGCTTTGAGTCCCTCAGTTCCCGAGATTCGTGTGTATCTGGCTCCACCCCATGGCCACATTGGATACTACAGCTCCCAGCAGTAGTGTGGGAGTAGTATGGCTGAGTGCTGCACTAAAGCGGTGCTGGACCCTTGAGCTTGGTTTATCTTGTTTGAGCATCCGTGCAATCCTGGGAGGCCCATGCTCCTTTCTGCAGATGCGGGACCTTAGGCTGAGACTGGCTGACTTACCTCTCAGCTAGGAAGTGTCAGAGGCTGGACTCATGCCCTCACCCTCCAGCTCCAAGTCTGCAGCCCACTCAGGGGTGAGCTGAGGATGAAGTGAGAAGCACCTGGGCCTTGGCTGGGGCAGCTAGCCTCCAAATTTCAGGATGGGACCCTTCATCGGACAGAAGGGCAGAATAACTGCATCAGGACGCCATGGTTGCCATGGTCACCACGGGGGCTGAGGGTGCAGTTGAGGGCATGTGCCACATTTGAGATCTTTTAAGGGGGAACCCAGCTTTCCTGCCAGGCCACATCCCTGAGAAGGTACCAGATTGGCTGAGACCGCCAGTTCTGGTCCAGGGCCCCTAGGGCGGCCTGTTGAGACCCTTCCCCCAGCCTTAGGAGCTCCCAGGAGGGGCTTCCTGTCTCAGAAGGGTTCAGGCCTCTGAGGAGGGGCGCTGCCTGGCTGGTACAGGCTCCTCTGATGGAACAGACACAGGGAAGCTGGTTCTAGAAGCACTCAGAAAACCAGGCTCCCTGCTCCCAAGCCGCAGACTCAGCCCTTAGCCCCCCACACCCTCTCTCATGCATGGCCCATTTGGCGCATGGGGAGTCATGAGTCCAGAGGGCATGCAGATGGCTCTGTGCAAAACCCTACCCAGGATGCACAGCCTGGAGCCTAGCTCGGTGGCCAGAGCCAGAGGGAGAATTTCCCCAGACAGCTTTACTGAGGTATAATTTACTTGTTTTAAATGTACAGTTGATTCATCAATTACTAATATTTTACAGTTATGCAACCATCACCACAATCCAATTTTAGAATATTTCCATCTCCCTTAAAAGATCGCAGAGGGAGGTTTGGGGTTTTTCTTTCTTTCTTTCTTTTTAAATTTTGAGACAGGGTTTCTCTCCATCGCCCAGGCAGGAGTGTGGTGGCACAGTTGCAGCTCACTATAGCCTTGGCATCCCAGGCCACCTCAGCCCCCAAGTAGCTGGGACTGCAGGCACGTGCCACCATGGCAGGATAATTTTTGATTTTCATTTTTTGTAGAGACGGGCTCTTGCTCTGTTGCCCCTGCTAATTGCAAATTCTTGGCTTCAAGCGATCCTCCTGCCTCGGCCTCCCAACGTGCCAGGATTAGAGGTGTGAGCTGCCATGCCCGGCCACCAGAGGACGTTTTTTATTCTTTCCAAACTGCAGGTTTTGGAGACCTGGTGGTATCCCTTCCCTCAGCTCCTGTGTGAGAGGAGAAGATGCAGGTTTCCAGGGACGAGTCTCTGCCCCACTTGCTGCTGCTCTGATTTCCGGGCCTTTTGGTGGTCCCAGCTGCTGTGCTGCCTTGCACGATTGCTCAGTAGCCCAGGGCCGAGGCCCACCCGTCCTTCCCGGTGCCGCTCTGAAGTGGTCTAACCACTGAGTTGGTGCCCAGGGTGAAGGCGGAGGGTAGTCATCTCGGTGGGCACGTTCCCTTCCTGTTGATCCAGTGGCCCAGTTGGGTGTTCACATTGAACTTCATCCCCAAGCCCAGGTAGTTAGGTGCCCCCAGTCCGTGGGAAGACCACCTCAAATGCAGTGCTTACTGCCCCCCCCAAACTTCTTAGAAGGCCAGTAGGTGCAGGCAACAGGCCAAGAGGCTGCGCCACAAAGATGTCCAGCTTTCTACCCAGGGAAATCCCAGGTGTTCTGGCGGCTCAGCTGTTTAGCAGAAAGTGCATGAGGAGCTGGTTTGGTTTGGTTTTGTTTCATTTCATTTTGTTTTGTTTTTAGACAGAGTGTCGCTCTGTCCCCCAGGCTGGAGTGCAGTGGTGCGATCTCAGCTCACCTCAACCTCTGCCTCAGCCTCCCGAGTAGTTGGGACTACAGGCGTGCGCCACCACGCCCGGCTAATTTTTGTATTTTTATAAGAGACGGGGTTTCACCATGTTGCCCAGGCTGGTCTCCGACTCCTTACCTCAAGTGATCCACCCGCCTCTGCCTCCCAAAGTGCTGGGATTACAGGCGTGAGCCACCGCACCCAGCTGCAGCTTGGTTTTTTAAGGGAAGAGACAGGTTCTTGCTCCGTTGCCCCTGCTAGTTGCAAATTCTTGGCTTCAGGCGATCCTCCCGCCTCGGCCTCCCAACATGCCAGGATTAGAGGTGTGAGCTACCATGCCTGGCCACCAGAGGGACGTTTTTTATTCTCTCCCCTCCCCGCCGTCCCCCTTGGCAGAGCTGTTAAGGAAAGTGGCCTTGGACTCACAAGTGTAACTTCAGATCCTGGCTCTGCCCCTCACCAGCTGCATGCCAGGTGGGGCAACCTTTTATTATTGTTATTCTCCTGTTGCCCAGTCCTAGAGTGCAGGGGCGCCATCACAGCTCACTGCAGCTTCAAACTGCCGGGCCCAAGCCATCCTCCTGCCTCAGCCTCCTGAGTAGCTGGGACTACTGGCACCTGCCACCATGCCCCACTATTTCTTTAATTTTTTTGTAGAGATGGGGTCTTGCTATGCTGTTCAGGCTGGCCTTGGACTCCTGGGCTCAAGCCATCCTGCCTCGGCCTCCCAGGCAATCTTTTAACCCCACCTAAACTCACCACTTACTCATCACACCTGGGCCTGCCATCCCCACCTCTCCCCCCAGTACCGGGACATCTCACTTGTGGCATATACCACAGAGGTGATTAGAACCCTAACACCCAGCTTCCCTGAGAAGCTGCAAATGTCCTGAGGGCCAGAATCTTGCCACCGGGCATCCACTGTATCCCTCTCACTAGCTGAAGGCTGGACACAGTAAGTGTGGTAAATGGAGAGGATGACTCTCTGGGGCCTTATGTTCCCCCAGGAGTAAAACAGGGACCTTAGAAGTGGGAACATAGGGTTACTATGAGGTCTAGAAAGCTAATAAGAGCTCATTTATTGTATCTCACCATGTCATGACATTCTTCTAAGCAGTTTACTTTTTTAAAATTGTTTTTAATTTTCTGAGATGGGGTCTCACTCTGTCACCCAGGTTGGAGTGCAGTGGTGTGATCTTGGCTCACTGCACCCTCCACCTCCCAGGCTCAAGCCATTCTCCTGTCTCAGCCTCCTGACTACGGGTGTATGCCACTGTTCCCAGCTGATTTTTTGTATTTTTGGTAAAGGCAGGGTTTTGCTATGTTGCCTAGGCTGGTCTTGAACTCCTGAGCTCAGGTGATCCACCCACCTCAGCCTCCCAAAGTTCTGGGATTACAGGTGTGAGCTACTGTGCCCAGACTACATTGTTTTGTTTTGTTTTGAGTTGGAGTCTTGCTCTGTCACCCAGGCTGGAGTGCAGTGGTGCTATGTCAGCTCACCACAATCTCCACCTCCCAGGTTCACGTGATTCTCCTGCCTCAGCCTCCCAGGTAGCTGGGATCTGGGATTACACGTGCCCACTCCCACGTCTATATTTTTAGTAGAGACAAGGTTTTGCCGTGTTGGCCAGGCTGGTCTTGAACTCCTGTCCTCAGGATCCGCCCGCTGTGGCTTCCCAAAGCGCTGTGATTACAGGTATGAGCCACCGCGCCCTGCCAGGCTACATGTTTTAATTCTCTAACTTTTGCATCCATCCTATGAAGTGGGTATAGTTATATCACCCCAGTTTGCAGATTAAGCCACTGAAGCACAGAGAGGTCATGTGACTTGCAATGCCAGTAAGTGGCAAATATGGGCTAGAGCCTCCTACCTATCCTGCCCCCTCAGTGAAGCTTGGCAAGGGCTTAGCATGCTGCGCAGCACACAGTCCTAATGAATGGTACCAGTTGTTACTGTTGCCGTTGTCGAAGGGGCTGTGCCAGAGGCTGGCTCATCAGTGCCCACAAAACACCACTCAACTTGCAGCTGCGTGGGTTTGCAGTTTCTGGAGTCATCGGACCAGCTTCTCCTTCCATCCTGGCTGTGTCCCAGTGAGAGGCAGGGTGGGAGGGTTTGCCCCTCGTCCCAGCCTTTGGAGCACAGTTCCCCAGACATCATCCAGCCCAGCCCTGCAGGTTGTGCAGCCCAGAGAAGGGAAATGATTTACCTGGGGTCAGAGAAACTGGATTAGCACCAGGTTTTTGGGCTCCAAGTCCAGTGCTCTTCTGGCTCTCAGAACGTTCCCAGCCGATTTCAAGAGCAACCCCAGGCTTGCAGCGTCCGCAGCATCCCCTGGTGCCGTGCATGGGAGGGTGCCTGGAGGCCTGAGTTGAGCTCTTGAGAAGATTCCAGTAGGAGCCTGGCTGATGGACTGGAGAAGGCTCCTCTGAATGGCTCAGAAGCAGGAGCTTGGCTGTGGCCACGTCTGATTTAATTTGGCAGAGGCAGGCTCCATATTAGACCAGGCTGTGCCTGCAAGCCAGAAAATTCAAGGTTAATTGCTGGGAGCACCACTTCCTGGCCCCTCACAAACTGGAGACGGCACTCATGAGCCTGTCACCTGGTCAGAGACCCCTGGAGAACTGCAGCACTGCCTCAGGAGCCAGAGGGTGGGGGACATGCATTATCCGCGTGCTGGCCCCCTCATGTGCTGGGCACTGTGGAAGGAAGGGCCTGGCAGCCACGAGGATCTTAACAGGCAGGAGCAGGGGACACTTTGTGCTGCCCAAGCCAGGGAAATAATTCAAGGAAAGGCAGGCATCTTGGTTTGGAATTTCCCAGAAGCAGATCTGAGGCTGAGGATTGGGGCTCAGTTTGGAGGTGACACCAGAAGGCATCAGTAAGGTGAGAGAGGGCAGGGAAAACAAGGCTGCCAAGCTCGGTGTGTTACCGACCAGCTTCATCTCGCAGGGACCGGCACCTGGCTGCGGGCTGTTCCCGGGGGCAGGGGTGCTGGGGCATTCATGCACCCCTTTCCCCTACCTCCAGGCCATCCCCCAGACAGTAGCCGGAGGAAGCTTTCCTAAAAGCCTGTGCTTCCCACTGTGCTTAGGGTGACTGCCCGGGGCTTCCTGGTGGCCTTCGCCTGGGGAGGCCTGGGTCCCCCACCTCCCATTGAGGGAGCCACTGGTCGGCGCTGCAGGAACCAAAGGAAAGGAAAGAGCCTGGCAGCCGCAGGAAAGGTCAGGAAGTCCCCCACCACCCCCACCCCAGCCTGGGGGCTCGGACTGAGGCCCTTGGTCACCAGCTGAGTTTCTGTAACAAGAGTGTGGAAACAGGGCTGTGATTCACGCAAGGGCTGAGGTCCACGCTGGCTAAGGTTGTCAGGAAGGCCTGTATGGAGGAGGCTAGGCTCGTGTGTCCCTTGTCCCAGAAGAGCCAGACTGACCAGGGTACCAGGACAGTCATTGAGCTTGAGGAGGCCAAGCAGATCCCACAGAGGTGCTCAAGCCAGGAGCGCAGGAGGAACTGGAGAGGGTGAGAGACTGTGGGGGCTGTGGGTGTGCAGGGAAGGCTGTGGGAGAGCTGGGCCTCCAAGTGGACTTGAGTGCTGAGGGAGGGTTTGGAGGCAAAAGGAGAGGGGGAGAGGCTGGGCCAGCGTGGCTTGAGTGCAGGCTGGGAGATTTCTTGGCAGGGGAGGGCAGGAGGCTGGGAAGGGAGAGAGACACAAAAGCTCATGATGGTTAGGAGTCAGCTGGCAGTGGGGTCAGGTCCCAGCTCTGCCACTGGGATAGTGACCTAACCGACTATGGCTCAGTTTCCTCTTCTGGGACATGGAGTCATGACAGCATCTTCCTCTTGGTGGGTGGCTACAAGAAGTAACTGAAATAATGTGCGTGAAGTACAGTGCACAGCTGGGCCAGGTGCTCACTCACACCTGTAATCCCAACACTCCGGGAGGCTGAGGCAGGAGAATTGCTTGAAGCCAGGAGTTCGAGATGAGCCTGGGCAACACAGCAAGACCCTGTCTCTAAAAACAATTTTAATTAAAAGAAATTGAAATACATACTGTCATGCCTAGCACATGGTAAGCACCCAGGTAAGCACAAGACTGTGTTCTCAGACTTGAGCCCTGCCAGGGATATGCATGAAGGAGGCCACAGACACTGTAGTCCAACCACGGGAGGAGAGAGACACAGGTGAGCAAGAGTGCAGGGTGTGAGCAAGAGCACGTGGGCTCCGCTGTGATGCCAGGGTGGTTTCCATGACAATCTGAGGTGATGTCACAGAGGACAGAGCACAGGAGGCTTCCGGCTGCTGCAAAGTCCATCCTCATAAATAGTCAGGAAATACCATCTGCATTTGCTGACCCATCTGTGACAATCAGGGATGACCTCCTGGAGGAAGTGGCACTTCCCCTGAGCTCTACTGGGTGGGGGAGAAAGGAATGGAGAGTAGAGATGCAGGGTCTGCGTGTCCTGCCAGGCAGGGACTGAGACGGGATGGTGTTGCAGCGTCTGACCAGCCCCTCGAGACCACCCAGCAGCCCTGAACTTGGTTACCGGTTGTCAGGGAATTCGTCCATTCTTTCAGGAAACACAGTTATGACCAGCCCTGTCCTGTGCTGGGCCTGGCAAGACACACCCAGTTCCTGCCCTCAGGGAGCCTCCTGTTGAGGGAAGGAAGTAGAGGACGAACGAGGCAATGGCAAAGGCATACTGGGAGTGGTGAGAGCCACACAGGAAAAGACCCGAGTGCTGTGCTAGGATAAGGTTTGCAGGGCAGGGGCCAGGAAGTGCATTAGGCTGAGAGCTGGGGCCCAAGACAGCATTGGTCCGGCATCTCTGTCCGCAGAACTTAAAACACCTCTACTGAGGTGTAAAACCGGTCCTGGTGAAGCCGGGCCATCCCCAGGCTGCAGGCCAGCCACCGACCCACTGAGCAGCCACACCAGCGACAGAACCACCAGGAGGCAGCCCAGGAAGCTTTTCCGCTGTGGACGCTCAAGAGGGGGTGCTCTGTTCCCATCAGAAACCACAGTGCCTCTCCTGAGCATGTGGTCATGGACGCTGTGACACTGTGACCCACTGTGCGGGTCACCAGCCAGCTTTCTTCCTGTTGGCTGTTCTCGTGCCAGACCTGAAGCTGTGACCTCCCTAAGAAGAGCCTAGAACTCAGTGGTGTTGTTTGGGTATGTCTTTTTTTTCTTTTTCTCTTCTTTTTTGGGACAGAGTCTTGCTCTGTCACCCAGGCCGCAGTGCAGTGGCGTAATCTCGGCTCACTGCAACCTCTGCCTCCCAGGCTCAAGCAATTCCCCTGCCTCAGCCTCCTAAGTAGCTGGGATTACGGGTGCCCACCATTATGCCCAGCTAATTTTTGTATTTTTAGTGGAGAGGGGGTTTCACCATGTTGGCCAGACCGTTTGGGTATTTCTGACTCTGAGTCTTTGCCTTCATTTTACCTTTCTCTTCCCCGCCTACTCCGCGTTTAGCTTTTCTGTTTGGATTTTATGTGTCCTTCTTAGCCACAAGGTGGTAAATTAACAGCGTGGTGGTTAGGATTTGAGCAGTGGACTGAGCCAGTTTGGCCTGCAGTTATCTCTACCCCTCACAAGCTGTGTTACTTCGGGCAAGTCACATGCTCTCTCTGATCCTCCATTTCTCTTCTGTAAAATGGGGATAATAAGGGACTCTACCACACAGGCATGTCATGAGGATAAAATGAGCTGATGTGTGTCAAGGGCCTAGTTTGGTACCTGGCATAATGTAAATGCTTGACAAATGTAGCGCTCTTGTCAATAATAGTGTTAATGATAATAGCAGCAGCACTGCCAGTCCCACCTTTGGGAAAAAAGAGCTCACTCAGGGTGGGGAGGGCTACTCAGTGGTGACTCTCACCAAGGCCTGGCCACACCCACCCTCCCCTCTCCCTGTTTCCCACCATACTCTGGGGTCTAAGGGCACAGGCCTGCTCCAGGGCTTTGGGGCGGCTTCTCCTTGGTACAGAAGCTCAGGAGAGGTTGCTTGGTGGAGGATGGAGGTTGTAGCCCAGGGCAGGCCTGCTGGGACCTGTAATGGGCAGGCTGGTGAGCAGCAGGCAGGGCCCTCACTGTAGTTGCTGCTGAGCTGGCCCAAGAGCATTCAAGGTTGACAGGAAGGCAGCCTCAGGAGGCTGGGGACATGGAGGTGTTACCTAGGTATTACCTAGGGTTCCTGGATGGCCCTCCTGCTGTAAGCAGGATGCAGGCCTGCCTGAGGCTGGAGCTGGAGGCCTCTTTGCAGAAGCCCAATCAGGAAAACTAAGGCACAGAGCGGGCTGCCATCACCCAGGTCATGCTGTCTGCTCAGTCAGCCAGGTAGGGCTGACCCCGGGTTGGCATCTTGCAGAACTCCTCCCTAGACCCCGTCCTGTATGTGTATGCTCTGGCAGACCCTGGGGAAGCCCCCAGGCTGCCCTGCGTCCAGGCTGACCCACAAGCCACGCCATCCCTGGGCACACAGGCCCTTTGCCAGGAGCCCCTTTGTCCTGTGTTTTGAGCGCCTGCTGTGCAGAGCATGGCAGCCACTGCCCTCTGTGGAACAGCCTCATTAAGTCAGCCTCTTGGTCCAGCAGTGAGGGGGATCCAGGCTTAACTGTCACTCCTGTCGCCTCCGGGGGAGACCTGTCAGCCTGGCAGCGGCAAGGGACTCTGGGGAAATGTGAAAGTGGCAACAGTCATCAGATGAGCTTGAATTCCCCCAGCTCTGCCACCCCTAGTGTTGCCAGCCACCAGCCACCAGTGTCGTCTCGGCAAAGTGGCTTTACCCTGCAGAGCCTGGGTTTCCTCATCTCTGCACAGACACCCCAAGCCTTGGGCCACCCCATTGAGGCCAGCCAGGCTTCTTCCCATGCTGTCTCCTCCTCCCGTGGCCGCCGCCCCCACCTTCCTGGCCCCCTCTGTCAGTGCCCTCCTTTGGCCAAGCCCACTTCTGTCCCAGGTGGTTCTGCCATTTCCCCTGCTCTTCCCCTCCCTCTCCCCCTCTCCAGGGTGAACCACCGCTGGCAGCAGGCCCGTGACTGACAGGTGGAGCTGGAGCAGTGGGTGGAGGGTCTGCGCATGTGCTCCCTGTGACTGAGCCTGACTGTGCACTGGGGACTTTATGTGTATTAACTTGTTTATCCCCCAGCAATCCAATTAGGTGTATCCTTATAGTCTCTGCACTTTATAAATGAAGACAGAGAACCTAAATAATCTGTCTGGCTGAGCAGGGATTTGAACCTGGGCAGCTACACACATACACACACACGCGCGCGCGCGCACCATAGGAGCCAAACCTTCCGGCCATACCATGTCAGAGTCTGGACTGTACTGTTCAATAAAGTAGCCAGTAGCCACTGTGGCTCTTTAAACCTTAATTAAACAAAATGGAAAATTCAGTGTTTGAGTCATACTGGCCACAATTCACTGTTTGAGTGCTCAGCGCCACCGTAGCCAGTGACCGCCATACTGGACAGGGCAGATAGAGACCATTTCCATCACCCCAGAGAATTACACTGGACAGCTCCTTTGAGGGCACCACTGGGTGTTGGGGACAAAATTAGAACATTTGGTGCCATTGGGGGTTAAAATCAGAGTGGGCTTTCTGGAGGAGGTGCCCCCCTTCCTAGGCCTTGAAAGTTGTGAAACATTAGACAGGAGAGGAGGGGGCCTGTGGTGGTCGCAGCACAGACAGCCGCCGTCTGCAGCCTTGCCTCCCATTGCAAGCTGCGTGACACCAGGCAAGTGACTTAAGCTGACTGAGCCGCATCTGTAAAACGGGGCTAATGCAGCTGCCTCCGTCGGGCTGGGTACATCTGGGTGCGTGGTGCTTGTGGGTTTGTCACGTGGCATCCAGGAAAGTCTGGGAGGTTCAGGTGCCTTCACTGTGAGAGGAGATCACCGGGCCTCGCAGGGCCGTGCAGGTGGGCTAGGTGTGTACAGGGAGAAGTGTGGGGCCCTCCGAGTCCTCTTTCCCACAGAGGCAAATCAGGAACAAGCACAGCCTGGCCTTGGGTGGGCTCCTTGGCCTCCATGGGAAGTAGGGAGCCCTTGGCCTAAGCTCCCAGTCTCGGGTTGAAACCAGACCAGGGCTGGGGAGCGACCCAAGAGGTCTGTGCTCTGCAGTGGGACCCTCGTATCTGCCTGTGTCTCACACACACCGACACATAGACCAGGCACACTTCTGCAGATGGAGCTGGTGTCACTTGAGGGGGCAAAGCAGTCCTCTGGCTCCCCCGAAACAAGTCCCCACCCCACTGCCTGAACAGGGAAAACCAGAAGCAGCTAGGAATGTGATCCTCAGGCTCAGAGCTGGTGCCACCACCTTCAGGGAAAATCTCTTTAGGACTACTGCTGCCGGCTTGCTCTCAGCAACTTCCTCTAAAATCTGAGCCAACTTCCTTTGGGGCTCAGTCCAGCCCCACATGCCTGTCCTGCTCCCCCCAAGACATACAGCCTGCTTGCCCTCCACTCCCAGCATGCCCGCGCGCCACACACACACATGCACAAACGCACACGTGTGCACACACACACATACACACACACACACACAGCCTCACATCTGTTCCTGCCCCTTTGCTCACACCATCCCTTCCACCCCAAATCTCCTTCCTGCTTCTGCTCTTTCTAAATATTCATCTTTCAAGGGCTAGCTCCAGTGCCCTGTCTTCCACATAGCCCTCTCTGACCGCCCCAGACCACGCTGATCTCCCTGTCCTGGGAGTTCCTACACAATATTTCCTTTGACCAAGCTTTGGGGCACCTGATCACAAAGGAACTTGTATGTTGTCTTTTCCTAGGTGTTTGCCTTCTCTCTGCAGCTAGATGGTGAGCTCTTCGAGGGCAGGACAGTGTGTCTTCTGCCCTCTGCTGCTTCACACAGAAAACTGGGTCTAAGCAACCCTTCAATTGAGATGTGGATAGATGATGGATGGACGGTGAATGAATGATGGGTGCATGGTAGATGGATGATAGGTGGATGGATGATAGATGGCTGTATGATAGATGGATGGATGGTGGATGGATGATAGATGGCTGGATAGTAAGATGATAGATGGTGGATGATGGATAGCTGGATGGATAGATGGATGGATGGTGGATAGATGACAGATGGCTGGAGGATGGATGGATGATGGTGGATGAATGGTAGATGGATGGATGATAGATGGTGGATGGATGGATGGATGATGGACGGTGGATGGATAGATGGATGGATGGTAGATGGATGATGGATGGTGGATAGATGATGGATGGCTAGATGATGGATGGATGGATGATGGTGGATGAATGGTGGATGGATGGATGATAGATGGATGGTAGATGGATGATGGATGGCTGGATGGACGGATGGATGGTAGATAGATTATGGATGGCTGGATGATAGATGGATGCATGGTAGATGGATGATGGTGGATGAATGGTGGGTGGATGGATGGATGGATGATGTATGGATGGATAGATGGATGATAGCTGGATGGTTGGTAGATGGATGATGGATGGATGGTGGATGGATGATGGATGGATGGTGTATAGAAGATGGATGGCTGGATGATAGATGGGTGGATGGTGGATGGATAGATGGTAAATGGATGATAGATGGATGGATGGTAGATGGTGGATGGATGGTAGATGGATGATGGATGGACTTGGAGAGAGGCAGGGAAGGTCTTTAAATATAGAAGACCCTCCTTGACCTTTGTCTCAGGGACTTCATTGTTGAACCCTATCACCCCATTTTGTCACTCCCCCTTCCATGGAAGTCCAAGGAACCCCTATAGCCCAGAGTAGTCTGGCAACACAGGGAGCAGGATCTCAGGTGGCGTGAGGAGGCGCTCCCAGCACTCCATGGCAATGGGCTGAACTGGCAATCCCCTGCTCCATTTCCACCTCTAGGAAATCAGCTATGTGTTTCCACCATCCTCCCCCACCTCCCCTAGCCCTGCCTCCTCCCACTCCCATGGACTGCTCCTCAGTGTCACATCTAGGTGGGACTCCTTGGAATGCACATGGTGGGAACCCAGGCCTGTCTGTCATCATGGTCCTGCGTCAGTGCCCTGAGTGACAGAGCCAGGGTCTCACACAGGCCATACCCGTAAAGTGACAGCACCTCCCGTATTCCAGACACCATCCACTCTTAGTCTAGCCCCTGTGAACCCAGGCTGTTGGGCTGGGGGTCCTTTCCATGGGCCAGATGCCATTCAAGAGCTTTGCACATTATCCCATGTAATCCCCACAACAGCTCTGTAAGATGGCAACTATTTAACCCCCTTTTACAACCAAAGGTTCAGAGAGGTGAAATCACTTGTTTATATCACAAAGCACTAGGTGGCTGAACCAGAGTTCTAACCCACCCACTCCCTGCTCTGAGGCTTGGACATGGTAAAGCCTGTCCTGAGGCTGAAGACACACTTCCGACCTTTGCCCAGAATAGTGGAACAAGTCAGAGGAGACAGACAGACAGACAGACAGTGCTTTGTTCTTTCGCTATGGACAGAGCAGCAGCAGAGACCCTCTGGGGTGTTCAGGAGACAAGCAAAATGCCGGGGGGTTCTGGGGTCTGTGATGTCCATAGCATGTGGCCTCTCTGGGATATAGCCTGGGGAGCCCGAGACCCCTTCTCTCCGCAGGAATTCAGCTTTTTCACCCAGGGCAGGAATTCCAGCCTCTCTGGACAAGCCACATGGTCACAATGGGGTCCATTCTCAGAACCCTGGAAAACACAGACCCCGCAGAGAAAGGACGGATTCTTGTTAAACACAAGGGCCCTCAGTGCCACGATTTAGATCAGGGAGCAAACAGGGGCAGAGAATGGCCTGCAGGCCCCTCTGTCTGTCTTGCCTGGAGGTCACTGCCCCTGGAGACCATTCTGTGCAAAGGCTCTCAAAAGCCAGAACAAAAACCCAGCTAGGGGCTAAGTGGGGTGAAAAAAAATCCCCCAACTCTCCAGCCCTCAGTGGCCCAAAGCCCCTTCGCCCAGCCCCTTCACTCAGTCCTGCCTCACTTGGTTTCTGGAACGTGCTCCTTCTCACTGTGGTGGTTTCACAGAGAATTCAAATTCTCACAATAGCCCTGTGACGGCACTCGGAGTAGCCTCCTGTTAGGACTGGTAAATCTGAGGCCCAGAGAATCTGTCAGTGTTTTTCAAACCTTCCTGCCACAGTAGGAAATTTCACACTGCAACCTGATACACAGACAGACAGACATCTGATGCAGGAGCCACAGAACAGCCTTGCCTGGGGTGACTCGCTGATCATTTCTAGTTTATTCTTTTTAAAATGCTCATTGGGACTCGTACATTGATTCCAGAACTCACTAATGGGTCACTGCCTGTCATTTGAAAAGCATTATGTTTGAAGTGGCTTGTCCAGTGCCACCAGCCCCTGAGGGACAGAGCTGGGCCCAGAACCCGAGTCTGCTGTCAGCACTGGACTTTCACATCCTCCAGCTGTCAACCTCGCCTCTTAACAAAAATTTTCCTCCAGCCAGGATCTGACTGCATCACTCCCCGATTCTGCAAACTTCTAGATTTCACAGCCAGACATCAGAGCCCTGCCCAGCCTGGCCTTTCATGGCCTGTCCACCGACTAACCCCCCCCCACTGCCCAGTCCGCAACCGTTCGGAGCTGCTTGTTCCTGCTTCTAGAACTTTCCCCCTCTGTGGATCCAAACCCCCTTGTCCTTCAAGGCCTCCTTCTCCAGCTACCTGGGATGTTCTGAGCCCCCTTGACCTCTCCTTTCTCTGTACTGTGTCACCCCCTCCTGTCATTCTCAGCATGGATGGTCTGAGAATGTTAGCTTTCTCGTTGGACTTATGTCACATACATCTCCTGCCTGCCTGCACAGGCCTTAATGAGATTGCCTACAGCAGGAGCTTAACAAGTGCTTATAGGGTGGTAATAGCAGTTGAAATCATGATGTGTCTCGAGGGCCCCACGTCACTCCCCTGGCCAAGGTTGCATCTTCCCCAGCCCTTGTACTCTAGGTAGTGCCCATGTCCTCAGTGACAGCTGGGCTCTCAAGGTCACCCCCCAAGTCATCTGTCTGGCAGCCCAGCCGGCCTCTTGAGCACTTCCCAGTGGCTGTAGGCCCCACAGACAAGCTCCTGGGCCCAGCAGCCAATGTCAGCCAGACAGGAGGGGAGAATACCAGGCTGGAAGTTCGGGCGTGTGTCCTTCTCTGCCAAGGCACTTGCTGACGGGAGGGAGAGTGGTGGGGGGCGGGGTGGGCAGTGGAGGGCATGACCCTGCAGTATGCGTCAGAACTCCACGTGGTGGGCACTCAGCACCCTTCCAGGCGGGCCCAGCTTCCTCTCCTCTCTCTCCCGTGCCTCAGTAGCTCTTCCTGGCTTCACCTCTCACTCTGGGAACCCTGAGCGGCAGGATGGCCACCTCCTTCTCCAGCAAGGGCCTGCTGCCCGCCGCTAGTGTGACCTCTCCTTGTGGCCCAATCCCTAGTGGACCTCAGCACGGCCCCTCAGGAGCACTGTGGGTCAGGACTGTCCCTTTAGCTTCAGGAGCCTGGGCCAGCCACTGAAGCCTCAGACCTCAATCTCTTCATCCATGAAATGGGTGAACACCTAATCTGCCTACTTCAGAATACCAGAGACTACATCCTGGGAGTTTTCAAGGGGAAGGCAGAGTGTGGGGAGCCATGTGTCAAAACAGGGGGACAACACCTGTGAATTGTGTCTGGCCAAGATCAATGAAAGGAGAAAAGAAAACCCCTTTAGGGTCTGCGTTAGCATGAAAATGCAAGCCCTTTACATGGCTCTGAGAGTTGGCCACTCCTCGGGAGGTTAAATGTGTCCTAATAGATGGGTCCAGACGTGTGTGTCCATTCCTGTGGGTCAGGGATGGACGCACTTCCTGGTGCTCAGCACTAGGCAGAGACCAGTGGTGGTTCTGGCATTTGCGAAAGCCCAAAACTCTGAAAGTGGGGCTGGAATCACCCCTGCCTGGCACTGCCTGCGGCCTCATGGTGAGGTCCTTGAGAAAAGCTTCTTTCATTTCAGGGGGCACTGCAGGGCCCAGGTTTAAACAGGCCTTTGCCACCTGCATAGCAACTGAGGTGGGGTCTGATGGGCCCAGATGTGACAGAATAATGACAAAGACGATTTATAGCAGTTTCTGTGCGAAGCCCGTTCTGCATACTGTACGTTCCGTCTTCCGCAGACCCTGAGGGCTTGGTGCTGCGATTGTCCTCGTTCTACAGCTAGAGAAGTAGAAATTCAAGAGGCCAAGAAAGTAGATCAAGGGCACCCCCACCCCTGCAACAAGCAACAGGGATTTGAACTGGAGGCCTCCATCTCCAGAACCTGCCTCATCCAGACACAGACTGCATCATCCTACAGGGACGAGCTGAACCACCTGGGATGGGGGAGATGAACCGCAGCACCTGGGGAGGGGGTGGGGTGGGAGTGGAGGCAGCAGGAGTCCTTGTTTAGATGGGGAGGGATGGAGTGCTGGATGAGGGAACTCCACACCTCTCCCAGCCAGGCCATTCCTGTGGACCACAGGAGATCACCCATCCCAGTTTGTCCAGTTTGAGCCCTGAAAGTCCCATGTCCCTGTTTTCCTAGGACTGTGGGTCACTGTACCTGTGGTCAGAGTCACCCCTGGACCAGCTACAGAGAGTGAATGGCTGAGTGGTCTGATGCGAGGGGAGCTGTTTCAGGACACAGCCTGGGAGGCCTTTTCAATTACATTAGCCTCTGGCAACGCTAGAGGGAGACGCGAGCTCCGCCCTTCCTCCCCCGCCCCCCTTCTTCCTGTGGCTCCCTGGGATGGTGATTCAGCAGCAAGTCGGAAGCAGGCTAGACTGTGACCTACCAGGAGTGGAGTCACCGGCAGGGTGGGGGCTGTCAGCGCCAGCTCAGGGCAAGAATTGGAGCAAGGAGAGGGCGTGGATTGGAGAAGGGGACTCTCATGGGAAGGAGAGGGGCTCTTGAGTTGCTAGGGAACTGAGCCCCAACACAGGGCCGCTGGTTGTATGGCAGTGGGAGGTGGTCGTGGCATGGAGGAGGATCCCTGCCTTTGCCTTTGCCTTTGCCTTTTGTGAGGGATGCGGGAGTCCCAGCCACTGGATACCTAAACTGCTTATCAGCCTATTCAGCAGCTAAAAATATGAAATGGCTTTGCTAAAGGATGCCCAACCAGAAACCTCCAAAAGGTTTCCTATTAGGGCAGCGCCTGCTGGGGCGGGAGGCCAGACACCCTAAAGGAGTCAGGATTCCTCTTCGTTCCCACCATTCAGTCACAGCCTGGCGACTCCCACTGCCAGGACCTCAGCCTCCACCCCATTAACCCCGTGTGCTGATCAGGCCCCTGGGCTCTGGCTTCTACTCCTGGGCCCACTACTCCAGGAGAGGGTGGCGACTGGGCATTTTTCTTGAGCCTCAGAGCAAGGCCTGGGTTTTCTGGTCCCCAGTCGTGGTCTCACGACTCACTGTGTGGCCTTGAGCAAGTTGTCTGGCTTCTCTAAGCTTTGCTCTTCTCACCTGCAAGAGGAGAGCCCACTCCCACTGCAGGGAGGGACCCAGAAGTCCTTGCTGGGGAGGACTTTGTACTCTGGCTGAAGGACAGGCAGGCCAGGAGATTTCTCAGGGGTGGCCGGAGCCTGATGGAGGTGATGCAACACTGAGGCAGCCTCAGAATCCCCAGGGGAGCTTGTTGGAGATGCAGATCTTGCAGTAGGTTGGGGTGGGGCCCTCCATCTGAATTTTAACCACTTTCTAGATGATTCCATCAAATGGCAGGCTGAGAATCACACGAAGGGCCTGACGCAAAGGGGGCCCTCAAAGCATGTGAGTTTTGTTTCTTTCCCACTTTTTTTTTTTTTTTTTTTTTTTTTGAGACAGAGTCTCACTCTGTCACCCAGTCTGGAGTACAGTGGTGTTGTCAGACCCCACTGCAGCCTTGACCTCCCGGGCTTCAAGCAGTCTTCCCACCTCGGCCTCCCTCGTAGCTGGGAGTACATGTGTGTGCTACCACGCCTAGCTACTTTTTTTATTTTTGGTAGAGATGAGGGTCTCACTATGTTACCTAGGCTGGTCTTGAACTCCTAGGCTCAAATGATCCTCCTGCCTCAGCCTCCCAAAGTGCTGGGATTACAGGCATGAGCCACTGTGTCCTGCGTCACTCCTGAGTCTTGCTGTGCTCCTCTGTCTCATGGGAACAGCCTGGGGTAGCCTGAAGCTGCTCAGAGCTGGAGAAGGAGAAGGTTGCCATCCCTGGGAGGAAGGCATGCGATGCCTGGCAGCCGGGTTGGGGGGATGGTCAGTGGGCCATTGGCCCCAGGCTTCTCCTGCCTGGACCAGCAGGAAAATTGTGGGACAGCAGAGGGCAGCTCCTCAGTGTCCTCCATGCCCTGCTCTTCCCCAGTAGCCCTCAGTGAAAAGGCCTGAAAACTAATTTCCTCCTTGTGAATGGAAAGTCTTCTGGGCAGGGCACAGCTACCATCTAATACTCTCCACCTCCTCTCTGGAATTCTCTGCACAGTTGAGCTTTTTGGGGGCACAGCTAGGCACTCCAGGACACAGTCTGCCCAGTTTCCCTTCTGCAAGGGAGGCAAGCGTGCTCTTGTTAAGGCCTTCCCTGGACTGACTGGTGGGAGCCAGGAGAGGGGGCAGATGGAAACTCTCCCACCTTTCCTTTTTTTTGTTGTTTTTTATTTTTTGAGACCCAGTCTTGTTCTATCACCCAGGCTGAAGTGCAGTGGCACTATCTCGGCTCACTGCAACCTCCGCCTCCTGGGTTCAAGCCATTCTCGTGCCTCAGCCCCTGAAGTAGCTGGGATTACAGGCAGGCACCACCATGCCCAGCTAATTTTTGTATTTTTAGTAGAGATAGGGTTTCACCATGTTGGCCAGGCTGGTCTTGATCTCCTGACCTCATGATCCACCTGCCCTGGCCTCCCAAAGTGCTGGGATTACAGGTGTGAGCCACTGTGCCCAGCCACTCTCCCACCTAGTAGTAGCTCCTTTCCAAGGCAACAGTTTCCGCAGATTCTCCTCCACCCCATCCACGCTGCAGTTTTTATTCCTTCCGTGGGCTTATAAACCACAGCCCTTCCCCAGATTGGGCAGCCTTGGACAATGGCTGTTTCCTAATCTATAAAATGGGGATGATAGGACCTTCCTCTTAGTGTGGATGAGAGGATCGAAGGGGACATGGAATACCAAGGGGGTTCTCAAACAAGGAAGGGGAGATGTGAGAGAGGCGGATTCCTGAGCCTCGCCCCCAAGATTCTGATTAAGTCGGTTCTGAGTCCAAGTTTTGGGAAAGGCAGATGCCTAGGAGTGGGGGGAGCTCCCCACTCTCTGCTGTGCAGGCAGATCACCTTGGAGCTGAATAAACACTCCCCATGTTGGAGGCCACCCCTAGAGCTCCTGGATCGGAATCTTGGGGAGCCTCCATGAGGCTGACTCTGCTCCTTTCCCTGGGAGCTGCTGCCTCTTCCTCCAAGAGAACCCCTCTCCACCACACCCACACCCCCACCTTTCCAGTGGCAGACCAGCGGGCTAGCTGGCTTCGACCAAAGATGGGTAGCAATTGGCATTTTCTTTGGCCCCTGGGGGAAATGGAAGGCATTTCCTTCAGACTCCAGAGAGAGTCCCAGCCAGCCCTCTGCTGTTCCCGGAGCGCTGAACAGAACTTTCAGCCTTAAGGGGCACGGGAGGCTCAGGTTAAAGGAGCCAACTCACCTTTCCCAGTCCCCTAAGGATCTTGAATGGAGGGTGGGGGTGGGGGAGGGGTCGCGGAGATTAGGAAGGCAGGAGCAAGGGCCCGATTTGCGAAATCTGCCCATCAATGAGTCTGGGTTAATTCTTTGCTGGAGGGCAGGGCAGGTAAACGGAGGCTGGGAGGGTTCAGTGCCTGAGGTCACAGCAGTTACTGTCTCTGACAGCATTTGAACCCAGTGCTCACTTTCTCGGAAGCTCAACTTCCGTTCCTACCGTTCCTGGCCTCCCAGTTAACTTTGCAGAATCCTCTGTCCCCCGACTTCCCACGCCCCATTGGGACTCACCAGCCGTAGCCTGAGAAGGGTCTTATCCATGGCCGCTGCCAGTCTCGGGTCGGGCAGTGAAAGGAAGCGGCCACAGTAGCCCGCAGCGAGTCTCGGGTCTAGGACAGGGGCAGACTTTAATCAAAGGGTCACATAAATCTGTGGTTACCTGTGGAGGAAGAACACGTTGAGAGGTGGCATTTCAGTCGTGACTTACGGGCTGAGTGGACCGGGTTCACCTCTCAATTCTTTGCATCGCTAGGGCGAACCATGCAAAGAACAGGGAGGTGAAGCGCTCCTGGGGCGTGGTGAGCGGGCTCCCAGCGCCGGGTAGGGCCTGGGTCGCGGCGAGCGCCCTCCCGGACCCTCAGTTTCCCAGTTTGGAAAGTGCTGAGAACCTGCCTCGCCCTCCCCGGCCCGCCGAGGCTTAGGGAAGGTGAGCTCCCGTTAGCTGGGCGGGCTGGGCGGGGCGGGGCGGGGCGGGCGAATCGCGCCCGGGGGCCGGGCTGGCAGGGGGCCCGCGGGCAGGCGGGCAGGCGGGCTGGCGCGGCGCGCAGTGCGTGCGGCTGCGGAGCGCGCGGCTCGCCGGCCGTGGGCATCACATGAGCAGTGGCACCGGGGACCGACCGCAGCCAGCCCGAGGGCGCCCCCGCAGCCGCAGCCCCGCGCCCGCGCCCGCTCCTAACCATGTCTATCTGTTGTTGCTTCTTTTTCAGGGACTATGGCAGTTCCAAGAGGAAATCAGGTAAGGGAGCCTCCGGGCGTTTTCCCTTCAGCCTTCCTTTCCGCTCCGTGCACGCGCCCCTCCGATCCTGCGGAGGACTTCCTCGGGGAGGGGGGCTGGAGGGGGAAGGGTTGTCCTTTAGCGCCAGCCCAGGGGTCCTGCGGGGCCAGGGGTACTCGCTTCACTTGCCCCCTCCCCCAGGGCATGCACCCTGAGACCTCTGGTCCTAGAACCCTCGTTCTCCCCCGACCGAGTCGCTCGGGCTCCCGCTACCTCGCTGTTTCCAGTGGGAGTGGGGGTGGGTGCATGGGGAGTGCGTGAGTGGCTGGGAAGGGCCTAAGCCCCCGCACCGTGAGCAGCCAGGTCCTTCGCCCGGGCTGCGGCGGCCACTGCTGCGCAGTGCTGTGACTTCTCCAGTCCCTCCCGCGGTGCAGCGGTGATGGAAGGGTTAATAGAGACGCGGGGCTTCCCTGTGAGAAGGTGAGACTGTGATCCAGGACTGAAAAGGGGTCGTCCTTGAGTCACTTGAGTTTTTAGCGCCTGCACCACGGACCTTCCTCCCTCCCCTAACTCTGAGCGTGTTCTCCCTGCGGAGGTGGGGGCTCTGCGTTTTGACAGCTAGACCCGACCCTCCCCAGCACCCCCCGCATTGACCTGACAGGTGCCAGGGCTCGCCTGGAGTTTGGAAGTGGGTGGAGGCAGGGAGAGAGGCGGGCCACCCCTCGGAGCTGCCTGCTGTGGGATGAGGGTAGAACAGGATTATCTCTGGAAGTGGGAGGCTGGGCTCCCCAAATGGCAAACGCCTGGATGTGGGTGGGCTGTAGTTAACTAGGGGAGAGTAGTCCCTAGGAATTAGGGCTGTGTGTGTGCTGAAGTGGGGGTGGGGACAGACTGCTGCAGTGATCGGTGCCACCACATGGATTGGCCACATTGATGGGGTGGTGGTACCTGGACATCCATCCTGGGGTCTGGCCCTTGGGGAGGTAGGTAGTAACACGTGGCTCCTTGAATGGCTCCTGTACCCAGGTGCATTGGTCTGTGGATAGGTTGAGGGCTGTGCCCCTGTGTGGTGGATGGATGTGGAGTGGCATAGATGTAATTGTAGGATATGTATGTTTCTGTGTGTACAAATGCTTGCTCACGTGCCTGTTGGGACCAGGAGAGTTGTGTCTTGGTTTATGTGTTGGGGGCATGTGTGCCTGTGGGGTTCTGTGTACATGTGTGAGTCATGATAGCTGTGTGCTTATGAGGGTGTGTTTACTTGTTTGGGTGCATAGGTTGGGTGTGTGTGTAGTTGAGAGCTATCTGGTTATGGGTTGGAGTCTGTGTTTGTGTATATTCGTGTACCTGTTTGGGTCGTGTCTAGCTGTGCATGTCCCAAACTGTGTGTGTGCACTTGCCTGTCACCTGGGTGTGAGGTGTCTCAGGCATGCTTGCCCACTGGTGCAGAAGGGCATTTCTGTGAACGTCTGGGCAAGGCTGGGGAATAGCGCTCCTCCACTCTCACTCCACACAGGCCTCAGGTGGGAGAATGGAAGGAGGGGCAAAACGGGGATTGTGCTCAGTCACCACCCACACAAGAAGCTTGCCTTGCGCCTCAGAGGTGTGGTGTCCTGGTTGAACCTGGGCTCAAATTCTGGCTCTGTGTGACCTTAGGCCAGTTTCATACCCTCTCTGTGCCTCAGTTTCCTCATTTTCTTTAAAACAAAGATGCTAATGTATCTACCTCACACAAGAGGATTAAGTGTGTTAGTGTGGAATAGTCCTGGCACCTAATAACTCTACATGTGTCAGTTCTCTGCAGCAGCACTTTCTGAAGGCCTGGGACCTAGTCCTGGCTCCATTGCCACTTTTCTCCCTGTGTGACCTTGAGCAAATTCCTTCTCTATGCTGGGCCTCAGTTTCCCCCCTATAAAGGCAAGAGCTGGACCAAATAACCTCTTGGGTTCCCCCGCCCACAGTCTCTGAGGCTCAGCTTCTACACTGCTTCCTAAGCAATGTAGGGCCACACCCAGGCTGCCTTCCCCAGAGAAAGCCAACCCCCAGTTTCTCTGCCTTCCATTCTCAGGCCAGGAAAAGGATGGATGGAGAAATTTAATTTACATTTGTGTGCTTATGATAATGGCCACTTAGTGTCGTGGTTGAAAATGCCAGCTCTGGAGCCAGACAAGCAGGAGTTGAGAGTCTGGCTTCTCTCCTCTGTGACCTTGGGTAGATTTCTTAGCCTCTCTGTGCCCATAACCTCTTCTGTACATTTGGGATAACCTTCATACCTACCCACTTTGTGATGATTTATTATGTGTCAACTTTATTATGTGTCAACTTGGCTGGGCCACAGTGCCCAGATAGTTGGTCAAGCATTATTCTAGATGTTTCTGCAATGGTGTTTTCTAGATGAGATTCACATTTAAATAAATCAGTGGATTTTGAGTAAAGCAGAATAGCCTCCATAATGCAGGCTGGCCTCATCCAGTTGGTTGAAGACCTCTTAATAGAACAAAGACTGACACACACACACCCGCCCTCAGCAAGGAGTAGTTCTGCCAGCAGCCAGCTTTGGACTCAGCTGCGGCTCTCTCCCCCAATCTCACATTTTGGACTCTCAAACCTCCACAATCATATGAGCCAATTCCTAAAATAAATCTCCCTCTCTCTTCAAGCTCTCTATGCAGCTCCTGTTGGTTCTATTTCTCTGGAGAACCCTAACTAATACACACCTCATATGGTTGCAACAAAGATTAAATAAACTAACATATGTAAGCATGCTTAGAACACTGCCTGCCACCTAGAAAGCTCCCCCTGGAAGCGCTAGATGCTGTTATTGAATGAGCATCTACTATGTGCTAGGAAATTTAAACGTTTCCTCATTTGCTGATCAGAGCCACAGTACATGAGGGGTAACAGGATTCCCACTTTGCAAATGAGAACCTGAAGCTTGCATGGGGTGACTGCCCACACACAGCCCTTGACAAAGTGAGGACTGGAGTCTGTGTTGAGGGCTCCGCCCTGCTCTATAACGAACCTCACGAAGCTTCCCAGGGTCACTCCAGCCAGGGACATTTGCACAGAGGAAATAGATGCCATTCTGGGGTTCACTGTAAATCTCTTTCTGAGCACAGATCTTAGACTCGAGGCAAGGCTTAGGGAAGGTGGGGTCAACAGAAGTAGAAAGTTCTCAGGAACTTTCTGGAGGAAGCAGGGCTGGTGAACTTGAAAACTGAAGGAGAGTTTGGCCTCAAATTTATCTTCATCTTTCTTCCCCTCCATTAAACCTACTCCTTCCAGCATTTTCCCCCATCTCAGGAACTGGCACTATCTACTGTATTGCTCAAGCCCAACATCTAGAAGTCACTCTTTTTTTTTTTTTTTTTTTTTTAGATAGATTCTCCTCTTTTGCCCCGGACTGGAGTGCAGTGGCACAACCTCAGCTCACTGCAACCTCCACCTCCCAGGTTCAAGTGGTTCTCCTGCCTCAGCCTCCAAGTAGCCGGGATTGTAGGCACCCACCACCACATGGGCTAATTTTTGCAGTTTTAGTAGAAACAGGGTTTCACCATGTTGTCCAGGCTGGTCTCGAACTCCTGACCTCAAGTGATCCACCCACCTCGGCCTCCCAAAGTGCTGGGATGACAGATGTGAGCCTCTGCGCCCGGCCGAGAAGTCATTCTTGACTCTTCCCTTTCTTTTACCTGCCAGCTTGAGCTGCAGAGCCGCCGTCTCCTCACCTTCACCACCACACGTGTTAGAAGCCCCCTTCATCTCTCCAGGAAGACCCCACCTTCCTACCTGGTCTCACTGCTTCTCTATTAGCCCTCTATCTGACATTCCCCCACCTCAGCTAGAGTGAGCTCTTAAAAAATATGGATCAGCTGGGTGCAGTGGCTCACGCCTGTAATCCCAGCACTTTGGGAGGCCAAGGCAAGAGGATCACTTGAGCCTAGGAGTTCGAGACCAGCCTGGGCAACAAAGCAAGATCCTGTCTCTACCAAAAATAAAAAATTAGCCGAGTGTGGTGGGACAGGCCTGTAGTCCCAACTACTCAGTGGCTGAGGTGGGAGAATCGCTAGTGGGGGGCGGCTAGCCAGGTGAGGAGTTTGAGGTTGCAGTGAGGCATGATCTTGCCACTGCACTACAGCCTGGGCAACAGAGAGAGACCCTATCTCTAAATAGGAATGAGGGAGGGAGGGAGGAAAGGAGAAGGGAAATAAAGAAAGAAAGAAAATAACATATTTTCCTGCCTAAATTTCCCCCAGGGACTCTCCATCCCACCCCAGAACTAATTCCCTACCCTGCTCACACAGCTTCTGTGACTTGGCCCCTGGCTGCCTTCCTGACCTGGGCTTTACCGCTCCCGCCCCCACCCAGCACGCTCTGCTCAGCCACACCAGTCACCTTCTGCTCCTTAAACGCATCAAACACATTCTTCTTTGTGGCCTTTGTGCTTGCTCTTCCCCTCTTGCCTGGAATGTTCTTCCCTGATCTTTCACATGGCTGGCTCCGTCTTAAGATTTCTGCTTAAAATTGTCACCTTGTCGGCAAAGCTGCCTGGTCCTCCACTGTCCAGCCGCCCCGCAGATCAGCGCTATTCTTCCCTCCTGATCACTTCCCACACTCCAGTGGTCCCGTCTTCTGTCTCCCACCACCTCGAGAGCAGAGGCCTCGGCTGCAGGGCTTGCATCAGTATCAGGGGCCGCTGGTACTTTTCGAATGGATGGATGAGTGGAAGAAAGCATCTATGAAGGAGTGAACCTTGTCCAGGGTCAGGAAAGAAAGGTCATTGTGGCTTCAAATTGGGGATAATTATCTGGAAAGAGGAGACATTTTTCTGGTTTGGGAGCAAAGAGTGGGAGGCTTTGGTAATCCAGAGAGAGCACATGCACAAAGGCAGCGAGATAGGACTAAATGCGGCTTGTTGGGAGACTGACCTCACTAAGCATCAGCTGTATGCTAGGCGCTGCGCAAGGTGCTGCGGCTGTAGGTCCACAGGTGAAATGTCTTCAGGGAAACCTCCACCCTGCTGAAGGCCTTTCAGCTGTTGACTCTGCCCCACCCCGAGTGTTTTAGATCATTTCCCTTCAAGTCAATTGGTCATGGTCTTTAATAACTATAAAAGTATGTTCCCGGCTGGGGTGTCTTTCTACCCTAGAGAAATTTGCAGTCTGCTATGGGTGATGAGCTATAAAGGAGAATGTACTATTAGGAGGGAAGTGAGGGAGCAGTGTGGTTACCTGGGGGGAGAGCAGTTCCTGCCAAGGGCACGGCACGTGCAAAGGCCCTGGGGTGAGGGTGTGTGCCAGCTGCTCAGGGTGCAGTAGGGAGGCCTGTGGCTGAGGTGGAGAATAGTGGAGGGTAAAGTGGAAGGAGGTGAGAGCAGAGATGGAGCTGGGGGGTGGGGAGGGAGTAGGGTGAAGCAGCACCATGTAGGGCCTTGCAGGACATTCTAAGGACTTTGACTTTCACTGAGTGAGATAAAGATTCACTGAAGCTTTCTAAGTAGAGGCAGGGCCATGATCTGGCTGTGATCATAGAATGATCGGGATTGACTAGGCAGGATGGGCTGTGATGTGCAGGTCGCAGGGGGCAGCTAGCCAGGTGAGATAGGATGGGGCAGCAGTGGAGGCGGCAAGGTGCTGTGGGTGTTGGACAGACTCTGATGATTGGGCGTGGGCCTCGAGGGAGAGTTTGAGTGGGGAGCTGGGAAGCACCTGCATCACGTTGCCTGGCACCCCCACTCTCAGGCCCGGAACTTGCCAGTCATGTGACCTTGGGCAAATCCCTTCGCCTCTGAGAACAGGTTATCTCACCTGTTCTGTTCTATCAGCCAGGGTTCAACTAGAGGAACAAAATGAGTGGGGAGGTATATATTAAGCGACGTAGTGTAAGGAACTAGCTTACACAATTGTGGGGGCTGGCTAGGTAAGTCTGAAATCCATAAGGCAGGCCATAAAAGGGGGCAGGCTCCACCCCCAGGCCCAGGCCAGAGCTGCTGTCCACAGGTGAAATGTCTTCAGGGAAACCACCACCCTGCTGAAGGCCTTTCAGCTGCTGACTCAGGCCCACCCAGAGTGTTTTAGATAATTTCCCTTAAAGTCAACCGGTCATGGTCTTTAATAACTATAAAAATACGTTCCTGGCGGGGTGCAGTGGCTCACGCCTGTAATCCCAGCACTTTGGAAGGCCGAGGCGGGTGGATCACCTGAGGTCAGGAATTCGAGACCAGCCTGTAATCCCAGACTCGGGAGGCTGAAGCAGGGAGAATCACTTGAACCTGGGAGGTGGAGGTTGCAGTGAGCCGAGATCATGCCATTGCACTCCAGCCTGGGCGACAGAGCAAGATGCTCTCAAAATAGAAAAAAAAAAAGTTTCCTAGCGACATCTAGATTCGTGTGATTGCATAACTGAGGACGGTAGCTAGCCAGGTTGATGTGTACCACCTGACCATCACACCTGTCCAATGTGGTCATTAGAGCAGCAGTGACCTGGCTTGCCCCCAAGTGCACAGGGTTCAATGAGGCGATGCCCTTTAATGGGCTTTGTGCTGTGCCTGGCGGTAGGAACGGCCTGTCGTTGTTAGCTGTGGTTGCTTGCCCAAGGTGGACACTGCTCCAGGAGCCCCAAGGGGGCTGGAGCAACTCCCCCAGAAAAAGGGGTTCTCGTGAGACCTGCAAAGATCTCACGGCTCTCACCCAGTTCTCTAGGAAGCTGCGTTTCACCAGGGCGTGTAGCCGGGAAGTTCCGAGGTGCGCCACTAGGGGGCGCAGGCGGCCGCGGAGCCTCCGGGATGGTCAGGGCCCTGGGGCTGTGGCCTGGGAAGGCTGATGCCTCCAACGCAGGAGCCGGGTGGAAGCTCCAGCTCGTTTGCATGCAGATGAGGTTGCTCAAGAGTGTTGCAAGCTTGTTCTCTTCCGCAAGTGTTGATGTTCCTCATGAAATCCTGTTTATTCTTCTCCTCTGTCAAAGTGGTGAGCTCAGCCCCACCTCTGTCTCAGTGATCATAAAACTGTATTATTGGCTGAGTTCATGAGATCAGCATTAATATAGTTTCATTGCAGAGAAGCAGTGTTGCTTGGGGTTGAGAGTTTAGGTTTTGGCAACAGGCAGACAGGGTTTGAACCCCAGCTCTGCCATTCGTTATTGCCATTTTCATTATGGATAGATTAAGAAGAAGGGGAGAAGTGGGTCTTTGAGTTGAGACATTTATTTCCATTCTGTGAGCCCCAGGAGGAGACAGGGCATAGACTCAGCCATTGCTGAGTATTGTGTTGAGTTAAAAATGCGGACTCTGGAGCCAGAATGCCTAGTTTCACGTCCTGGCTCTGCCCACCATGAATGATGGTGGGCAAGTCTTCTCTGTGCCTCATTTCTTCACCTGGAAAATGGGGGTAATAGGTCATTTTCATTGGGTTGAGGATTGAATGAAAGTTCACGAAGTGTTCATTCCAGCACTGTCCCTGGCCCAGAAGAAACACTGAGGGTGAAGCAGTTTTTGCTACGAAGAGGAGGCGGCACAGGAGGGGGCCCAACTCAAACAGGAGAGAGCACTGGCTTCCGCTTTTGCCCTTTCTCAGGAGTGACCCGTCAATCAGACAGGAGAAGGCAGGGTGTGCACTATCTCATCATTGCCAGGAGCCTCCCTGCAGCGACATGGGTAGGTGGTCATTTTATAGACCAGGAAAGGGAAGTTAAGGAACTTGCCCAAGGTCAGCCAGACACAAGATTCTTTTTTGTTTTTTTTTTGGACTGAGTCTTGCTCTGTTACCCAGGCTGTGGAGCTTGTTCTCTTAGACAATCTTGGCTAGTTGTCACAATCTAGGCTCACTGCAACCTCCACCTCCCTGGTTCAAGTGATTCTCCTGCCTTAGCCTCCCAAGTAGGGGGATTACAGGCACCCGCCTCCACACCCAGCTAATATTTGTATTTTTAGTAGGGACTGGGTTTCGCCATGTTGGCCAGGCTGGTCTTGAACTCCTGACCTCCGGTGATCTGCCCGCCTCAGCCTCCCAAAGTGCTGAGGTTACAGGCGTGAGTCACCACATCCAGCCAGCATTGGCATTTTCCTTTCTGCTTCATGGAGGAACCCCTTTCTGTCCTTTCAGGCACCTGCCACCACGCCCAGCTAATTTTTTGTATTTTTAGTAGAGACTGGGTTTCACCATGTTGGCCAGGCTAGTGTCGATCTTTTGACCTTGTGATCCACCTGCCTAGGCCTCCCAAAGTGCTGGGATTATAGGCTTGCGCCACTACGCCCGGCCCCAGCTTATTTATTTATGTATGAGACAGAGTCTCACTCTGTCACCCAGGCTAGAGTACAGTGGCATGATCTTGATTTACTACAGCCTCCGACTCTCAATTCTCATACCTAAGTCTCCCAAGTAGCTGGGACAACAGGTGCCCACCACCATGCCCAGCCAATTTTTTTTTATATTTTAGTAGAGACAGGGTTTCTCCGTGTTACCCAGGGTGGTGTCGAACTCCTGAACTCAGGCAATCTGCCCACCTCGGCCTCCCAAAATGCTAGGATTACAGGTGTGAGCCACCGCTTCGAGCTTTAATTTATTTTTTTATTACTGATTTATTTATTTATTTGGTAGAGACAACCTGTTGCCCCGGCTGGTCTCGAACTCCAGGCCTCAAGGGATCCTCCTGGCTCGGCCTCCTGAAGTGTTGGGATTACAGGAGGGAGCCACCACACCTGGCCTGGCATGAACTTGAGAAGTCTGAGGGAAGGAGAGGTGCCCATCATCCTGGCAGGAGTGAGGGTAGGGTAGGAGATGAATCTGGAAAGAGAGCCATGGAGATGTATCATCAGCAAGACCTTTTAAAGCAATGTCCAAGGCTTTCTTGTCCCCCCTGAGCCACCCATCCTCAGTGAGAAAGGCCCCGGCCACTTAGAGAACATGGCCAAGATCTTCCTGCCACCCTCCAACAGCCCATTCCAAAAGTGAGTGTGTCTTTTGAAGGCGTTGGCTTCTGACACTTCTTACCCAGGCTGGTGGGTTGTTTTGTTTTGTTTTGTTTTTTAGATGGAGTCTTGCTCTGTCATCCAGGCTGGAGTACAGCGGCACAATCTCGGCTCACTGCAACCTCCGCCTCCCAGGTTCAAGTGATTCTCTTGCCTCAGCCTCCTGAGTAGCTGGGATTACAATGCACCCACCACGCCTGGCTAATTTTTTGTATTTTTAGTAGAGATGGAGTTTCACCATGTTGGCCCTGCTGGTTTGAACTCCTGACCTTGTGATCTACCCACCTCAGCCTCCCAAAGTGCTGGGATTACAGGCATGAGCCACTACGCCCAGCCTCCAGGCTGGTGTTTTTAAACAGTTTTTATTTTCATGGCTCTGGGTCCTCAGCCGGATTTTACCCTTGGAGTTCAAAGCCATCTAATTGGAAATGAAAGGAGCCTGATTGATTTGGCAACTCTGCGGCCAGCCCACGTGGCAGTGCTGCAATGGATAAAGTGAGTGCTGCTCACGTGTATGTCTGTGCCACACTCCCTGGCCCGAGGTGGCTGAGCCCCACTGCCTGATTGGCCTGGACACACAGAGCAAGGCAGGGGTGGGGTGGGGCGCGGCAAGTGTTCCCCCAGATCCTGGAATCCCCCGGAAGGAGACAGCTAGTCGGAAGCCTCGATTTCCTCAGCCCTGCTTGCACAGCTGTCTCTGTCCCCTCACTCCTATCACCAGTTTCTCCTGCTGGGAAAATAGGAAGTTGGTCCAGAAGGGAACTGCATGGGCAAAGGTGAGCTGCAGAATCTTGAGTCTGCTCAATGAAATACAGATTCCCAGGGCCTGCCCAGACTTACTGAATCAGCATGTCTGGGTGGCGCCCAGGAATCTGCATTTTTTTCCATTTTATTAAAGAGATGGGGTTTCACCATATTGCCCAGGCTGGTCTCGAACTCCTGCACTCCTCAAGCGGTCCACCCACCTCAGCCTCCCAGAGTGCTGCTGAATTATAGGTGTGAGCCCACCGCATCTGGCTGATCTGAATTTGTGTGTGTGTGTGTGTGTTCTAACAGAGTCTCACTCTGTCACCGAGACTGGAGTGTGGTAGTACAATCTCAGCTCACTGCAACCTCCACCTCCAGGGTTCAAGTGATTCTCCTGCCTCAGCCTCCCGAGTAGCTGGGACTACAGATGCACGCCATGACACCTGGCTAATTTTTTTGTTGTTGTTTGTTTTGCTTTTTTTTTTTTTGTCTCTTTAATTTTTGTATTTTTAGTAGAGATGGGGTTTCACCATGTTGGTCAGGCAGATCCTCCGCCTTGGCCTCCCAAAATGCTGGGATTATAGGCGTGAGCCACCGCACCCAGCCAGTCTGCAGTTTTGACAGGCTTCCCAGGGCTTCTGAAATCAAGCCAGGATTTCGTCTTGGATGGGTCACCCATGTGGGTTGATAGACATGTTCAGGGCAGACGGGCAGCGAGATGGCAGAGGATTGGCACCCCCGGGATGGATGGTGCTTGGATGGAACTGCTCTTCGAGGAACATTCAGTGGTCTCCTGAGATCTAAAATGGAAGGGTGGGCTACCGGGGCAGGAATGGGGGACCTGTCAGAGGACAGGACTCCAAGCCTCTTACCCCTGAAACACCGCCCAGCATTCGGGGCCTTGGAGAATGGCTATCTGAGGGGCCTACCCGGCCCTGACCTGAAGAGAGACGCTGTCTGGTCCCCCTTTCATTTCCACAAGATTTTGTTCCTGGGGGAGGAAACACCCAAATTGTGGTCCAGCAAAGAAATGTTTCCCCACCGTGGCCCGTGGCCAGAAAGTCACTGGTTCCTCACTTCAGCGTTTGGTTTATAAACATGTGATAGAAGAGGCAACCTTTCCAGGGATGACGAAGCCGGTGGAAAAACAAAGACGTGGGGGAAATGTGCATCGCTCATTGTTTTAGCACCTTTTTCTAATCTAAAGTTACTTTGTTTAGAAACCGAAAAGTGGTGTGTGTAACTTAGTTGGCACGTGGCATTTTTAGAATTGGTCCATTTCGAAATGTGAAGGCAAAAAAAATTTTTTTTCCGGAGTTTCCATAAAACTTAGAAGTTTACAGGAAAAGCATGCTTTTCCCTGACTCTCTTCTTTCTGCTTTGCCCCCTGGATTTCATCATTGCCACGTGTGGCCCAAGCAGCCTACCCGAAGATGTATTTTGTTATTGTTAGAATGAAGTTTTGCACCAAGACAACTGGGTCATGTCAGAAAGTCCCTTTCCTTCCTTGTGCTCAGAAGGAAGAGTTTGCTGGGTGTGGTGGCTCACGGCTCTAATCCCAGCAGTTTGAGAATCAGAGGTGAGAGGATCCCTTGAGCCCAGGAGTTTGAAACCAGCCTGGGCAACCTAGTGAGACCCCCTCTCTTCCAAAAAAAAAAAAAAATTAGCCCAGTGTGGTGGCACATGCCTGTGGTCCCAGCTATTCAGGATGATAAAGCAGGATTGCTTGAGCCCTGGAGGGTAAAGCTACAGTGAGCCATGATTGCACCACTGCACTCCAGCCTGGGTGATAGAGCAAGACCCTGTCTCAAAATAAAAAACTAAAACATAAGAAAAGAAGGCAGAGCTGGCCACCTCTTCACCATCCTCCACCTCGTCACTGCCTCTGGATCCCTGTGACTGAGGCTGTCCTCAGCTCAGCCCTGGAGCACCTTAGACTCTTGGAGTGTTGGAACAGGGTCAGGTCTGGGTGCATAACTTCCCAGCTGGAGGCTCAGATCCTTGCTTCGCTAAGCAGTGGTGACAGGCTGGTGATAACAGACCAAACTAAGACTGTCTCTGTGTGTTGGCAATGCCCCTCACCCCCAGGGGACCTTGTAAATATGCAGATTTTAACCATCCTTCATTTCAGATCTGTCAGGGGTGGGACAAGTTCTTCTGGCCTGTCAGCTCCTGCCATACACAGTCCTGTTGCCTGGTGGCTCTTAGTTGCTCGTTTGCATTTGGCCACAGGGCTCTGGTCAGGGGACCTCCCCCCCCTCCCCTACCCTTCCTCCATATTTGGCTCGTTTCTTCGGCTCCAAGCCTGTGGCTCAGTGGACACTAGGCAGCTCTCTCCTGGGGTGCAGGGAAGGCACCCTTGAAGGCTGAGTAGATAGGAAGCAAGTCTCTGAAGGGACACTGGTACCAGACCTTCCTTCTGGGATGAGGCGGCTCCCATCAGACCTAGAGCTGGCTGCTCTGGCTCTGGCTGTGGCTGCCTTCTATGTTTGTCTGCTATACATCTGACAGGCTTGCAGTGGACCCTCAATGATACCGAGGTGGATATAGTGAAGTCCTTGTCCTCAGAGGACTCCTGGCCAGATGGGGGAGGCGGGCAAGGAAACACAGTTTTAAAGCAGTGTCACAAGTGCTGCCTGGGGCTGGGGCCGCACCACACAGGGGTCTCTGAGCAAGGCACACAGACCTGCCGCAGCTGCCAAGCCTCATTTGCTGAGCTTTCTCAATGGGTCAGCGGGTGGAGAGGGCAGCAGCTGTCCGGAGGACATCTGTTCAGTGGCAGCAGCCACCGTCCACATGAGCCACGTCTTCCACGTGGAGCGTCTCTTCATAGCCCTGGAGCACCTACTGTGTGGTTCTGTTTCAAGGAAGCTATTGCAGATTGCTACTTGTTCAGTAAAATTACTGAAGTTTAAAAAGTTCTAATTAATACATGTGCCTGGGTTGGAAAGAACTTGCCCCAGGAGCTACCTCCCACCATGTCCTTACTGTTAGGAAGAATCCTGCAGTTTCCTGGGAGACAGGGGAGGGCCTGAATCTTGTGATTCCAGGACCGCTGTCCCGCAGCCAGGTTCCTGACACTAGGAAATGCTCGTTAAATATCCTCCATCAGGGAAGGAATCTCCCTCCAGTGGCAACTCCTGAGAAGCTGATGATTGACCGGGATTGACAGGACAGAGAAGGAGCAGCCCTTTCTCATCCCGGGTCAAGACCAGTGAGGCTCAGAGAAGCCTTGCCATGCTGGGACAGGCAACCAGGGCCAGGGCTGAGCATCCGAGCATCAGGTCTCCTTCCTGGCTTCTCCCCTCTCCGGAAGCTTAGCATTAGCCAGAGCCACCGAGCTGTGAGCTGCGCTGCTGAAGGGTTAACTCGGGGCTCCCCCAGAGAGCCACATACTCCCAGCCCTCCCATCTTCCAGGCCCTCTCAGCTGCGGCCTTCTGGGCATAGCTGGGTCACGTGAGAGCCAGATGTGGGGATTTCCCAAGCAGTGGTGTGTGCGCACGCACTGCGTGTATGCACAGCTCTGTTTACGTGGCATCTCAGCACTCAGGATTGGTCCAGACCCAGGCACAGCAGGGGAGGGATGGGGTAACAAGAGGCTCAGGGTCTCCCAGCAAACACCATGGGGGGCTGCTCCAAGCCCTGCCGAGCCCCCTGAGCGCTGCTCCCCCTGCTCCCCCTAGATATTACAAATGAGCGGGCTGTTCCTGCTTGGACTCCTGATTAACATAGCGTCCATCCTGCCAGAAGACTATACTGGTTAGGGATAATTTTTCTAAAAATCTCTTTGAAGGGCGTTGAAGCAGATGCTGGGAGCCTGCGGCCCTTCGGGGTGTTCTGCAGGCTTGGAGGCCTGCACGGAAGCCACTGTGCCCGACACAAGCCAGGCCTGTATGCCTGTATGTGGTTCCGGAAGTCAAGCCTGGACTAGAGAGGGCGGAGCCCTGGGTGCCAAGAGGATCCTGGGGCAGTGGGGGAGCTGGGCCTTGGCTTTCCGGGAACCACTGGGCTTGAGAGTAGTGAGTATTCATCTTTCCATCAGCCATTGAGCAGTAATTGGGCACCTCCTGCATTCAGGGTGTCGTGGGGGGTGCTGGCAGCGCTAAGGCCTTGAAGGAACTAAAGGTCTGATTGAAGAGAGTCATAACAAATGTTTATTAAGGACCTACTATGTGCTATGCGCTTGCTAGGACTACAGCCCTAACCAGACATCTGGAGCCAGTGGAAACTCTCAGTGAACAAAGATCCTGCCCAGGGCATGATGAGGGACACCAGCAAACCTTGAAAAGTAGGTGTCCTCAACCTCAGTCTAGGAATGAACTCTCCTCCTGCCCCTGACCCCCATCTCCACCCCTATCTTGCACCCGTGGATGGCAGCGTCCAGTCAGATGTCCCTGAGGCTCAGTGAGCCCTACCCCAGAGGTGAGTCCAGTTATACCTTCAAGGCCTCCAGGACTCAGCCCTGCTGTCTCCTGCCTCAGGCCTTCCTGGACCCAGCCCGTCTCCCCAAACCTACATGACTCCTGAAGCAGACAGGAATGCCAGGGGGTTGGGGGGAGGGGGGAGTGTCTGTGGTTGTGTGTCTGATGCTTTGAGACAGAGGGTGGAGAGCCAGATGGTCTCAACCAGGGGCCGTTGATGCTTCCGAAATAGTTGGCGGTTGATTCATTGATAATCTGATAGCAAGAGTCCAGTCTGGAGGGGAAGGAGACATTCCACGTGTTGTTGTCCTGGGAGAGGAATGTCTTTCCTGAGTCCGTGGTTGTTGACTCCATCACTCACTCTCAGCTCTCAGGGAGACTGAGCCAGGCAGGAGGCGGATTGTGAGACTGAGGGCTGGAGACGGGCGGCTGCTGACTTCATCCCACTCCGCCGGCCCGCTCTCTGCTCCTTCTCTGTGTGAACGCAGATACTGGCTTTGGCTCCGGCTTCTGGGGGAGCTGGTGGGTGGGGGAATGGGAGGGAGGATCTCCCAGTAAGTGGGGGAGGACCACCAAGGCAGGCCACCCCTGGGAGGGGGGATGGCTGGGATCCTGGAACTCAGAACAAACTTGAATTTGTCTCTCTGCACACAGATGCCCTGGGGTGGGGAGAGATGGAGAACCTGGGAACTGAGGGGGGAGGCCGCAACCCAGGGGTCTGCCGTGGGCTGGGCAGCAGCTACTGGGAGCAGAGGGACTCAGAACCTGCCAGCCTCCCTGGCCAGCACCCCTCTGTCCACCCACGGCACCTCTCACTAACCAGCACCTATCTTTAACCGGGAAGCTTCAGGTCTTCCCAGCAGGGTGGAGGGAGGTGGCAGAACTACCTGCTACTCCCGGCCAGGGCAGCCCCTCTAGGCAGCCGCAGTGCCCCCAGGGGTGTGTGTCCTTGGCTTCTCCATCCCTACCCACTTAGGCTGGGCTGACCCTTCTGGTGCCAGGCCTGGCCTAGGCAGGCACCCTTGGACTTAGTCCTGAAGGGGCTGTGGAGGGTCTCCAGGCCCAGCCCCCACTGCACCCCATCCCACCCCATCCGCTGCCTGAGCAGGGAAACTGCTCCCTGACTGCATAACCCAGGGCCAGAGGGTCGATAGCGCATTCCTGGCCTGGGCTGGGCTGCCCCCACACGTGTTCTGGATTCCGGGGAACGAGGCAAGCCCTTTCTTGCTGAGAGCAAAAGGAGTCGGAATGTGGCTACATTTACAAAGAGCAGCAGAAATAAACAAAGCCTTGGCCAGTGGCCGGGGAGGATCCAGAAAATGACATCCACTATGAGGACCTTTGTTCCCCATTCCCGGCCAGGCTGCCTGGGCTTAAGTCTGATGCCATCACTTCTTGCTGTGGGGACTTGGGAAAGAACCTTAACTTTTCTGAGCCTCACTTTCCTTCTCTGTCAATTACAGACTGTTGGAAAGATTAAACAAGAAAATGCTCATAAATGTTTAGCAAAGCACCCAGCATGAATGCTGAGTGAACACTGGTATAATGCGTCTACCTCCAGCCCTGCTACTTACTCGCTGTGTGATTCTAGGCAAGTCTCTTCTCCTCTCTGGTTCTGAGTCTCTCAGTAATCCTTCCAGGCTGTGGGGTACCACCAAGAGGCCAAAGATGTAGCAGAGAGAGGGGATCTGGAGACAAACAGCGGCCTAGCTTTCCATTTGGGATTTGCTTTCTGTCTTTAAGAAGATATCCATCTGAAATTTAGCTCTATTAGATTTCTTCTTGAGTACTTCTGTTTATTTAGCTCAGTGGCCCCAAACCCTCAGGCCTTGGGCATAGCCAGCTACATAATTTGCAGGATCCATTTGCAAAATGAAAACGAAGACTCTCTCATTCGTAAATTATTGATGAAACCCCTGACAGAAGAGCATTGAATGAGCCGCAGGGACCCTTCTAAACCTGGGACCCTAGGCCACGGCCCAGATCACACCTCCGTGAAGCCAGCTCTGCCTTGGAGGCTCTGAGTGTAGGAGGCAGGCCTGGGGCCCAAGCTGCTGCAATGGCAGCACTCACCCCTCGCCCTCCAGTGCAAGTACACTCTTTTTTATGCCATGAGTATCTCTGACCAGCTGGCTGCTGCTTACCCCGGAACAAGCTTTTGTAGAGCTGCCCATGTCAGAAGCAGCTCACACACTGAACAACTGCCCCCAGTGCAGACTTCCACCCAGGTGTGGTTGGATTGGAAGTCAAACCTGAACGATTTGTTTCTGCCATCTTAATTGGTGCCATGTTTTTTTTGTTTTGTTTTTTTCAAAACAGAGTCTTGCTCTGTCGCCCAGGCTGGAGTGCAGTGGCACAATCTTGGCTCGCTGCAACCTCCGCTTCCTGGGTTCAAGCGATTTTCCTGCCTCAGCCTCCTGAGTAGCTGGGACTATAGGCGCACACCACCACGCCTGGCTTATTGTTGTATTTTTAGTAGAGATGGGGTTTCACCATGTTGGCCAGGCTGGTCTCGAACTCCTGACCTTGTGATCTGCCTGTGTCAGCCTCCGAAAGTGCTGGGATTACAGGTGTGAGCCACCGCGCCCAGCCTGTTCATGTTTTTCAAGAATTCCGAATTGGCCATCCGTGTTTTTCCCAGATGACATTCACATGGCTTTCACTGTTGCACCTCAGTTTCTGCTGCTCTGAGCATGACCACCTGCTCCAGGTCCTCTAAAGTGAGTATCACATAGGCCAAACTCCTTCTTTGTAAAGGACTGATCACCCTGTTGGGCTGTGGTCAAGATGTGAGTTGCTGTGTGCCTATACAGTACAGTGCCTGCAGCAAGGAGGTGCCCCATCATTGTAACAATGACAATTACTGTTACTATTGAATAATAGGACTAGCAGCTCTTAGGCTCTAATTAATTGATGGCCTGAAAGTGGTGGCTGAATTTCCTGGTGTCCTAACCAGAAAGGAAAAGAAACGTGGAGTCTGCAGGAAACCGAAGAAATCTAGCCCTGAGCAAAGTCGAGTGGTACAGGAGAGAAAAGGCTGGACTGTGGCAGCTATTTAGAAACCAGTTCAAAGCTGCAGTGAGGTAAGAACAGGATGCACAAAGAGGGAGAGGCTTGAGTGCTCCAGTGTGTGGAGTCACTTAAGGATGGAAGGGCATGGAGAAGAAAGGGAGGTGTTCGTTCCATCGGGCCCCTCCCCTCCCCGGAGCCCAGGGCAGGGCTGTGGAGAGAAACTGACAAGGCTGGTGACCCTGCCCTGGTCCCCTGAGCCTGTGGTTCTCTTTCATTCTCCGTGGAGTTTTCGCTGTTGGCTGTACTCATTCCGGTCTCTCCCACCTGGGCTTGTGGCCCACTCTGGATTTATTAGTTTGGATGGATGGAACTTGCTTTACACCAGGGGAAGCATTCCTGGAAACATGGTTTGAGACTAGATTTGGATAAATTCAACCCAGTTCTCACTGCTCTGGAGTTACTCAAGGCTGAAAGAAGCCTTACTATGAATCTATAAGGCCTCTTTCTTTATTAATTTATACTTTTATTTATTTTGAGACAGGGTCTCACTCTGTTGCCCAGGCTGGATTGTAGTGGCATGATCATACCTCACTGCAGCCTCGACCTCCCTGGGCTCAAGCAATCCTCCCACTTCAGCCCCCAGAGTAGCTGGGACCACAGGCATGCATCACCACGCCTGGCTAAACTTTTATTTTTGTAGAGATGGGGTCTCACTATGTTGCCCAGGCTGGTCTCCAACTCCTGGGCTCAAGCAATCCTCCCACCTTGGTCTCCCAAAGTGCTAGGATTACAGACGTGAGCCATCTTTATTATTATTCTTTTTAAGAGCAGTCAAATGCAGTAGTGAGACGGGGAGAAGAAGTAGAACCAGGAGTTTGACCTGTAACTGACGGTGAACAGTTGAGATACCATCTTCGGAGCCGCCAAGGACCCTCTCCTAACCTAGGCCTATTTAGGTGTTCCTATGAAGTCCTTGGGTGCCTGTGTGCTGGGTGGCAGTGTTGGGGGGGAGTGTCCTTAAAGTCAGGGGCACCTGCGTGTTCTTTGGTTTCTCAGCATCACCTGGGCCTGTCAGGAATCAGATTCAGCATCTGAGTGCCCTTGGGTGCCTGTGTTTGGCTGGAAATGTGCAGGCCCCTGGTTTTCTCCTGGCCTGGCTCCTTGCTGGTATTGCAAGCAGTGCCAGGAGGTACAGCCATGGCAGGGACATGAGCGCTATGGGCTGTATGAGGGAGGGACCCTTGCCCCGTGCCTGCCATTTCCCAGGAGCCTACTGCTTTTGCTTTCAGCTCTGCCCCTACCACTTACTCCTCTTCATGTCCAAAGGCCTAATTCCCAGCCCTCCAAACAAAACCTTTCCTAGACATTAGGCCATTTCAGCCTTAACCCTGCAAAGAAGGCAGGGGCAGGTGTTTTTCCCCATTGACAAAAGAAGGAAAAGAGGTTCGAGAGATTTGCCAGCTATCCCAGAGTCAGCAAGCTAAGTGGCAAAGCCAGCACAAGAACCAAGGTTGCTTTTATTCTTGCTCCAGGTCTCTGCCCTCTGTGCCTCCTGAATCATCTGCTATTTTGGATTGGAGTTGCCTCAGTTGAGCCTGCATTCAAGTGGTTTACCCGGGAAGGGCAGTCTATGTCTCTGGAAAGATTCATTTCCACTCTGGTGCACTGGCGTTATGGAGACTACCAGTTTTCTGCTGCGAAGGTCTACAACATGACAACCGCCTCACACAGGCTGTCAGACAGGGGCGATAGGCCTAAATGCTTAACTGGACAGATGTGAGCATTGAGGCCTGGACTATTTATTTAGTTAGTTATTTAGTTACTGAGACAGTCTTGCTCTGTCGCCCAGGCTGGAGTGCAGTGGCGTGACCTTGGCTTACTGCAACCTCCGCCTCCTGGGTTAAAGTAATTCTCATGCCTCAGACTTCCGAGTAGCTGGGATTACAGGTGCTCACCACCATGCCCAGCTAATTTTTGTGTTTTTAGTAGAGACGGGGTTTCGCTATATTGGCCAGGCTGGTCTTGAACTCCTGATCTCCAGTGATCTGCCCACCTTGGCCTCCCAAAGTGCTGGGATTACAGAGTGAACCACCACGCCCGGCCAAAGCCCAAGTATTTAAGCCACTTGCCCAGGACCACACAGTGCGTTCTCAGAAGAGCCATGGTGCAGGTTTCCAGTCTGATGCCGTTCACTTTCCGGCAGGTCCGTGACCCTGCTCTGTAGGGCCCTTGGTTCTGGGTCACCAGAGGAGAGGGAGGCAGAGACAGGGGAAGGCAGGAAGCAGTTGGTTCATGTCAGTCACAGCTGCTCACTTGGCTGTGCCCCTCTCTGCTCCTTCAACCCCGTCTCTCTGTCTCTCCAACTCCGCATCTTCCTATCCCTTAGCCGACAGCCTTGTCTGCTTCCTGGCTGGAGGGCCACGGTCTGTGAGCCAGGGGCTCTCTCCTCTGTTTGTTGTAATGAGGGAGAAGGGGTCCTTCCCACCTCTGAAGAGCTTGCTGGGGGGGGGGATGAGAGAAGTGGGGGACCTTGAGTGGGAACAGCAGAACTGGATTAATTCCACAGGTCAGGGGACTAGGAACTAAATCATGTTTTAGAGAGAGGTTTCTTTTTAAAAAGACAGGCTTACTTCTGGTCTGCTTCCCACTTTCCTTTAGGGGAGAGATACGGGAAGGGCCGCTTATCGGGGCTGAAAGGGACAGGCATGAGCTCTGGTTGTCTGCCCACAGGCCACATCCTGCCCCGCCTGTGGTTTTATAAATAAAGTTTTATTGGAACACAGCCCACTCATTGATGTATTGCCTGTGGCTGCTTTTGTATTATAAAAATAGAGTCGAGTACGCTCAACAGAGACCACATGGCCCCCAAAGCCTACCGTGTTCATTATCTGGCCCTTTGCAAGCACCGTCAAGCAGAACAGGTCTTCTCGGGTTCTCCAGGCGTAAGCCAAACACCTTTCCTTGGCTCACTGAGAGAGGTTAGCGCTTCTCAGGTTTCCTTATGAAGAACCCAAAAGAACCCAAAGTAGACCAGTGGTCAAGGGAACCGCAGTGGAGAGAGGGCCAGATGGGGCTGGGATGGGCCTAGTGCTAGGCCCACTGAGGGGCATCTCAGGGCCTTGCAGCGGGCAGCCCACTTGGCCACATCTCTGGGGGACAGCAGCAGGGAGTTGGAACTTCAGCAAGATGTGGGCACCAGGCAGCGACACCCACGTTCTGAACTCAGCCCTCCTTGGCCACACCAGCTGAAATCCTCGTGGCCCTTGGTGTGTCTGCCTTGTCTCAGCCCTACCCAGGCTGGAAAGCTGCACCAGCATGGCTCCTGCTCCCCAAGGCGGCTGCTGACTGCGGAACCTGGGGGAGGGGGTCTCACCTGAGATTTTGCCCTGTTTGTCTCTGGGTGAGGTCCCCAGGAGTCCCCTCTCCCTTCCATTCCAGATGGCCTGGGGTCTGAGAGTGACTGTGGGGCAGTATGTCTTAACAGGATGCCAGCTTTTTCTTGGTGCATCCAGTATTGAACACCATCTAGTTCTTGTCCTTGCAGCTTGGAGCATGATTTTCTTAGTGTCCCCAAAGCTGATTGAACCCAGGGAGGTAGGCTCATGGTAGCCACGCTCGTGGGAGTCACTGCCAGTGGCAGCTAACCATTACTGAGCACGGACTACGTAGTAGGCACTGCACTGGGCACTATTACATTTTATCTAGTTTAAACCTCACAGCAACCCAGAAGGTAAGTATATCACATCATCCAGATTTTTACAAGTTCAGGGACAGGCTCAGAGAAGGTAAGTCACTTCTCCAAAGGAGCAGAGCCTAGATTTGAAACCAGGCAGTCAGACCCCAGAGGCCTTGCTAGCACTCTGCTAATTTACAGTGAGAACCGGAAGGGGCCCCGGGCTTCCCGGTTCTACACTGGGAGGCAAGCTGCATTTGGAAGGTGGCTTGCTGAGAGAGGGAAAGAGTCAGGTGCTTAAAATAGCAGCATCAAGCTCTGATCAGCTGAGGTGTGTCCCTGCAGGAGATGGACACTGCTGTACTAGCTGTGTGACCTTGGGCAAGTTATTTAACCTCTCTGGTTCAGCTTCATCTGCAAAATGGAGGGGGATACTAGTACCCATCCTTGTAGGTTTGTTGGGAAAAATAATGAGTTACTATATGCAGAGTGCTCAGCAGGACGCTTGGCAGAGGGGGAAATGCCGTATAAGTGTTTGCTGCTATTTATCAGTACTCTCTGGATGGGTCAGGCTGCTCTCCTGGCAAGCGCCTGGTAGGCAGGGCGAGGGTTTGTCTCTCAGACCTGCAGTTCAGCGTTGCCTTGTAATTGTCCCCACTGCAGCCAGTTCTCTGCTTCTTTGGAGGTGATGAGCAGCCCAGCAGAGAAAGCAGCAGCCTGGGGGATGCCACCAGAACTGTTTCTATGTCTGAGAGTCCTCCCCTGTAAAATGGGGCTAAAAATGCCTACCCACGTGACGGGATTGCCGTGGGGGCGAAATGAGTCACTGTAGTTCAGCTGCACCAAGGCTCTTGACACGCTGTCCCTCTTCTATTCTAGAAATGCGCAAACCATTGATTAGACTGAGAGCTTTCTGCCTCATTCAGATGTTAATGGTATCACATCTCAATCATATGTTCTTTATGCTGCTTTGAGTTTGCTCCTTCCTCTTGGCAGAAGGACAACTCTAAATCCCATTTCACAGGTGTGGAAACTGAGGCCCAGATTGGAGACCACTGTCTGAGCCTGGAGTAGAGCCCTCATCTCTTCTGGTCACTCAGGGTCCCTGTCCTTCTGCATTGGGGTTGGGGAACGAGACTCTAAAATGATGCTCCCTTCTGCTTTGCTGGGGCCGATCTGTCTTCCTCGATGGGTGGGGCTGCAGTAGGGGCTGGATGACACATCAGGGTCCAGTGGGTGTGGTGCCCCCAGGCCTAGAGATGGGCCCTGGGTGCCCCAACCCTGACATTTGAGGTTCTGGGTCCAGGCCACTGAGCCCGCTGGCCTTTGAGGATCCTTGGAACCACCAGGCCCTGTGGGACCCAGACACCCACATGGCCAGAGAGGAAGGGTCAGGCTGCCTTGTGATAACCACGGGCCCTGTTCCAAGGAGGATTGTGTAGGATTCTCTGTGCTCCGGAGGAGCCCTGCGCTTCGGCAGACACCTCATTATCCCTGTCCCAGCCGGCTATGTCCCAGCGCCTCTCTAATCACACAAGCCCCCGCCCAACAGCCAGCCCAGGGCCAGGAAATCACTCCCCCTCCCTCCTCCGCCTTCCGCCTGCTGGGAGCACGGCGCCTGCAGCCACTCACTGTGGATCTCCTGCCTGCCTAACAGTTCTCTCTCTGGTTCTCCTCTCCTGCTGCCGCTTGCTCTCGGGGGACTCTGAAGTGTGGCTGTCCAGCTGGGCTGAGTCACCCAAGAAGAACGTGACAGGTACTGCCGAGCATGCGTGCATGCGTGTGAGCATGTGTCCCAGGCCCGTGTGCATGGGAGCCGGTGCCTGCAGGCCCTCCACATGCTTCCCTGTGATGTCCGGCAGCTGTCTGCCAGCATGGCGGGGGGTCTGCCACTTGCTCTGCCCTCTGCCTCCCCAAATGCGGGGCCCTTTGCTGAGCAGCTGAGCCATGACCACGTAGCTCAGCATGTAAGCACATGTGCTCTGGACGAAGGGTGTGTGGGTTTGAATCCCAGCTCTGCCACGTCCTGGCTGTGCTGCCTTGGGTGGGGTGTGTAACCTCCTAAGGAAAAGCCATCCCACCTCGTGGGGAGCCTGGCACACAGAAAGTGCTTAGGCACTGGTGGGGCTTTCGCCATCTTTGGCCTTATCTCAGTTGGCCGTCCCAGTAAGAGAGCCCAGCCAAAGATGGTTCATCTCACTTTAGGCAGGTAAACTGAGGCAGAGAGCAGAGGGCCCTGACACCTAAGCCTGGTTTCCAGTGATCTCACTGGGAAGCTAGAGGTTTGGGGCAGGGGGTGGGGCAGTTCTGTGACTGTGACTGAGGGTGGGTCACAGCCCCCATGCCCAGCAATCCAGAGCTAGGCCTGCCTGGCCGAGATGGCCCTCAGGGACTAGGGCCTTTCCCTGTATCTGGGAGGAACTGGGCAGAGGTCAGGGACTTGCCTTCAGCCTTTGGTCTTATGGGACCATGGCAGAGAAACCCAGACAGCTGGGTTCTCAGCTCCTGGATGGAGATGGTCGGAGGAGGGATGGAATTTCCAGAAGGGTCTTCTTTGGAGCCCCTCCATTTCTGAGACTGTTACACACCCTGACCCTCCAGCTCCTAAACCGGAGAGCAGAGGTTCAGGCTGGGAAAATGGGGGACAAAGCAGACGGGTGGGAGCTGAGAGGGGCAGTGGGGCTGAGCCAGCCCCAGGGTTCTAGCCCAGAGCTCAGCCCCTCCTGCCACAGCTGTGGGCGGGGAATGGGAGGTGAATGTGTTGGGAGGAGTCCAGAGGAGGAGAGAAGGCAGTGGGTCGGAGGGCGTTACAATCGTCCTTCTGGAGTTTCCTGTGACGACGGCCTGGGCCTGAGCTAATCACTGGGCTCCTGTCCCTTTTTCCCCCTCTCCACACGCCAGTGAGCCAGAGCCCACTTGGCCCACAGCAATACATTTTATTCACCAAACGTATAGCTGAGGGGCCAGCAGTCCTAGTCCGGCCTGGGAGGAACCAGTCGTAAGGGGCTAGAGGGACTTTTGTAGGATGCCCAGAGTTGGGGAGTCGTGGGGAGCCTGGGGTAGAAGCCAGCACAGGGCCTTACTAGTTCTGTGTCCCTGGGGAGGACACTTAACCACCTCTCAATATGAACCCAGCTGTTTGGAGCGAGAGACCTGGGAAGGCAGTGTGGGCTGGGGGAAAACCCAGCCAGACCGGGGAGTCCAGGGCTGGAGTCTCTCTGGGCCTTGGTTTCTCCATCTGGAGTGTTGGAGGGTTCTCTGAGATATGAGACAGGAAAGGCACAGGTAAGGGCTGATGCTCAAGAGCCTTGTAGATCAGGGGCCTCAGGTTGCTTAGCCTGGCATTCCCCACCCCCCAGGCATTCCCCACCCTTCTCTTGGCACCTGTAGCCCTGGCACTGAGCTGCCTGCTGGTTCTGAGCTCATGAAGGAAGCAACACCTTTGCTGTTTCCCAGGTCTCCCATTCCCTCTGTTTGCTTTAAAATGACCATCTATGGTTTCCATAGGACTTGAAGCCCTGTCACTCCATTCCATGCTCAGAACAATTCCCATGAGGTTGGAACTGCTATTGTTCCTGTTTCCAGACGAAGCTAAAGCTCAAGAGAGGTTACATGTCCTCCCCAGGGTCTCAGAGCTAGTAAGGGCAAAGCAGGACTGGACCTCAGACCTTTAGATTAGAATTCTTAGCATTTCCATCGTGAATTTCAGGTAATTACTATGTCCCATGTCATGTCCTGTGGCACCAGTCCTGGGGCACTGAGAGACTCTTGTTCAAGGCACATGGTTTGGTTGGGGAGCAATGCCCAGCATGAAATCCAGGAGGGAACAGAAGAGAGGGAACAGTGATCGGGAGCCTCCTGGAGGGCAGAGATGCTTGGGGAGAATTGGGATTGGTAGAGAGAAGGGAAAGCATTCCAGCAGGGGGCAGCAGCGAGAGCAAAGGCTTGGAAAGGAAGAAGCTGCGTGGAGCGGTGGTGTTGGGTATTGGAACCTAGTGGGTGCTTGATACGTGTGTGTTGAATCATGAATGTTGTATGGAATGGTGGTGTGGGGGATGGGGATCAAGGAACTCGGGGGAACTCAGATTGGCAAGAAAGACTGAACTTGAATTTGGCCTTTATTCTATAGGCAACAGGGAGCCACGGAAGGCATTGGAGCATGGGACTGACTTGGCAAAAGCCTAGTTGAGAATTTCAGTTGGCAGCCAGGGTCCCATCCAGGTGGTAGTTGGAGGAATGCAGATGTGAGGCAAGGGTGGGGCAGGGGTCCAGGGGACTCCCAGGGCCCCAGCAGGTCCAGCCAGGGGCTCTGTAATAAAGCACAAGGGTCCATCCCTGGATAAGACTCATGCAAAGACCCCTTACAACCCGGGAGCGGCTCTGCTGTTTAAAAGAGGTACACCCCTTCTCCATGCTCCTGCCAAGCATGCTTCATCTAAAGACACCAGCTCCCTCCATTGCCGCCTCCCCACTCAGGCCGACTCCTCCAGCCCCCAGTTCTGCAGGCTGGGAGGGGGATCCAGAGTGGCCTCTGTGGGATGATGTCACCGCCCACCGCCTGCCTGGTCTGCAAGTGGTTTCTCATCTGGATACCTGCTCGCAGCTCCTGCCCGCCCAGCTGCCCTGGCCAGGGAACACCCTAAGAGGCAGCTGCCAGAGGGAAGAGCAGAGAGCTGCCTGCGAGGGGGGAGGGGAGGGCAGCCAGAAAGACAGAGTGTCCGTGTATCCATCCCACAGCTTTTGGAGTAGCTCCTGAGAGGGGTCGTAGCCTGTCTGTGCCTTCCAATGCCTAGAGAAAGTTTCCTTAACTTTTCTACCTGTGTCTGGGAAAGTCAGCCTTCAGGAAGCTCAGGCCAATTTTCCAGGAAGGTGGTGGGGGAAGGGGTGTGGGGGTGTGGGGTTAAACCTTGCCTCAGATTTTCTTGGCTTGAATTAAAATGAGCTGATGTCTGTCCACTCCCCAGCACCTCCTGCTCATCCTCCAAACATCTGACCACAAAACTGGGGCTCCTTGTTCCTCCTTACCTCAGTTTCCCCATCTCCCCTTTCTCCCTTTGAGTTTGGCTTTCTCATTTTCCCATATTTCAGAGTCGAGATATTCATATTGACTCCACAAACCAGCAAGTTCCTCTGTTCATCTCTCTGCCAGTTCATGCGTTTCACCTGTTCATTTCACACTTACTGAGTGCCTGCCACCTAACAGGCACTGTGGTCTGTTCACTAGAGGTGGCAAGGGTCAACTAGAAACCCGTACTCTAGGCCAGGCACAGTGGCTCATGCCTGTAATCCCAGCACTTTGGGAGGCTGAGGCAGGAGGATCACTTGAAGTCAGGAGTTCAAGACCAGCCTGGCAACATGGTGAAACTCCATCTCGACTAACAATACAAAAAAATTTAGCTGGGCGCAGTGTCAGGTGCCTGTAATCCTGGCTACTTGGGAGGCTGAGGCTGGAGAATAGCTTGAACTCAGGGGGCGGAGTTTGCAGTGAGTCGAGATTACAACATTGCACTCCAGCCTGGGTGACAGAGCAAGGCTCCATCTCAAAAAAAAAAAAAAAAGAAAGAAACCCATACTCTACTCTTTATTAAGCAACAGCTGTGTCCCAGGTATCTGGGATGTAATGGGCCCTTCCCTGGGGACCAGGCACCGGTGGCCCGTTGTAGGCCACGTATAATGCGGAACATAATAGGCAGTGATGTCAGGTGGGCTTTGTGTGACCTTACGGAAGTCACTTACCCTCGTGAGGCTTGGTTTGCCCGTGTGTAAAATGGGGCCATTGCAGGACCTACTGCCCGGGGTTGCTCCGGGGACTGGACGAGACAGCTGGATTCTGTGGGGTGCCTCGGAGTCAGCAATGATGAAGGCTCGTTGTCACTATTGCTGTGATCTGGGCACACTCAGGTCTGGCACGCTCTCTAACCCGCCACAGAACTCTCTCTTCTTCTGTGTGTTGCTGGAGCCTTTCTTTCCCACACTTCTCACCCAGTGCCCCCATACTGGGAAAGGAGCCCCTGTTTCTCTCAGGGCAAGGATGGCCCTTTCTGTGCTGGGCGTGTTAAGAAGTGCTGTTGGCCACAGAGGCTTCAGGCACGGAACAGGCACTGCCATCCTCCTGGGGGCACAGTGGGAGGTAGTCCGTCAGCGCAGCCCCCAGCGCTGCCTCTGCCCAGCTGGCAGGGGCAGGCACAGAAGCTGGCACGTCTGAGTACAGAGGTGGAGCAGGCCCTGCTGCCCAGCTGTTGGTTGCATTTCTGTCTGAAATTCAATTCCAGCTTTAGAGGGGGCTGCCCGGGACTGTGCACGTGCGAACCCTCAGCTGCAGCAGCGTCCCTTCTGCTTCTCCAAAGGGCTGAGATGGGCCTGCAGGGCCCACACCTCATAGGAGAAAACGGCCGGGGGCAGTGGGGTTTGTCTCCCTTGAAGGAGGCCTCCCCTTGGGATTTCCCAAAGTTGTGTGGCCATTGCCATCTGCCCTAGGTTGGAGGGAGCCTCCTCCACAGAAGGACCCAAAGATCTAAGAAGTGTTTCTTGCTCCTGGGTGCATGCAAGCACCATAGGGACAGAGGGGGATGTCCAAAAACTACTCATGCCTGGGTCCCAGACCAAAGAAACCTGTCTCTAGAGCCCAGCACCAGTACGTTTAAAAAGCTCCCCCAGGTGATTATGTGCTACCAAGTTGAGGATCATTGTGCTGGAAGAACCAGACTGATGGAAACAAATCAGAGGCAATTATTCTGCAGTGAAAAGACAGATGGGCTTGAGCCTGAACAAAATCATTCCGAATGAATGTGATGTTCTTCGTCGCAGCTGTGGGAGCTGGAGTGGTCTCTTGCCCGCTCTGGGCCTCTGAGCGGTCTTTTGTGAAATGGGAAGATAAGGGGGGTGTTGTGAGCATGAAGTGGGGTGGTTAATGTGCCTGGCACATCACATTTGCCAAGTCAGATCAGGTGTGTGGGGGAATGTGGCTGTAGGCTGAGGTGCCAAGGGGGATATGTGGCGCTTGGAGACGCTCAGCCACTTTTGTAGCCAGGCTAGTGACATGAAGCCCCCTAGCCTTCAAGGAGATTGGCAGACATATAGTTTAAGTATGCCAGGTGCAGTGGCTCGTGTCTGTAATCACAGCCCTTTGAGAGGCTGAGGCGGGAGGATCACTTGAGCCCAGGAGTTCAAGACCAGCCTGGGCAACAAAGTGAGACCTCATCTCTACAAAAACATTTAAAAGAAAAAACTAACCGGGTATGGTGGTATGTGCCTTTGGTCCCAGTTACATGGGAGGCTGAGGTGGGAGGATTGCTTGAACCCTGGAGGTCAAGGCTGCAGTGACCCATGATTGTACCACTGCACTCTAGCCTGAGCAACAAAGAGAGACCCTGTCTCAAAAAAAAATGTGCTAGGAGTTCTCTTTGGGCTGGGGGTGGTCTTGGAAGGCTTCCTGTAGAAGGTGACTAGTCCATCTCTGGCTAGTGGATCCTTTTCGCTCCTAGCTAAAAACACATCATGTTTTAGGTGTCTTATCCCCACCCCCACCCTAATAATGGTGATGGACGAGTTGAAGTGCAGAATTTAAGCAACATCCAATGCCACGCAGCTAGGAAGCTAAGAGAGCACCAGGCCCGTCTGCCTTCATGCCTGGTGCCTGCTTAGCGAATGTCGCGCTGGTCCGGTGGCTGAGGAGGACAGAGAAGCTGCTTGCTCCTGGGGGTCTGCCTGCCCTCCCTCTGCTACACCCAGCTTTTGACCCCTCAGGCCCCCCAAACTGCCGGGAGCCTGACCACAAGCCCCGGCACTGAAAGGCAGAGGGAAACTGAATCAGTCTCTGCAGCCAGAGGGCCCTCTCTGGAAGCAGGGCTAGGGGCAGGCCTGAGTCTGGTCTGACTGCACCCGGCCTGGGCTGGGTGGCAACGCCTGGGTGAGCCCAAGGGGCAGGAATGGAGCGAACTTGAGGAAAAGTTGGCGGGGGGGTGGGCTGGGCTCGCCAGCCGCTGGCGTGCGGGGACTTTCTTCTTGGGTTTCAAGTAAACAGTCTGGGCCTCCTCCCCCTCCCCTGCCTCCACCCCCGGCTCCTCATTCGATGGGTCTCATGTGTTTCTATTTAAGGGTTGCGAGTAAACCCCCGTGATTGGCGGCCTCAAACCCTCTTGACTCCTCGCCTGGGCCTGGGCCGTGGAGAAGCTCTCTCCCGCTCTCTCCTCTCCCTCTCCCGCCCGAGGGAGCAGGGGCTGCCTTTCTCTCGGGTTTGCAGGGGTTGGGGGCAGAGGCTGGAGCCTCCTGCTTGCCTTTCCTTTGCCTCTGGCCTCAGCCCTCATGGGCCGCCCACCCGCTGGCTCACTGCCCTCCCCAATGCCCCTGCCGGCTGGAGAGGGAGAGACCCCGTTGGCCCCAGGCCTCCCCCGTAGGCTCCGTCATGCCGGGCTGTGACTAACTCATCGCAGTACAAGGCTTCTTCCTGAGCTTCCTCGGCCTCCGCCTCCGCCTCTGCCTCTGTCGTCCCTCCTCCTCCTGCCCGTCCCCTCCCCAGCCCCCTGGCTCCCCATGTCCCCCGGTCCCCCGCGGTGCAGCGGGCCGGTGTGGGGCCTTGCTATATGGCCTGTCCTTGGCGTCCTGTGAGCTTCAAGCCCCGGCTGCGGGCTGCCCCTGCGAGCGGCACTGGCGACAGAGCAGCCTCCCCCGAGGAGGCCGATGGACAGGGGGCGCCCCGGCCGCGGGGCCATGGCCGGCCGCTGGCTCACCGCGTGCTTTCTGCCCTCGCCAGGTGCCGACGCCACCGCCGAGCCCATGATCCTGGAACAGTACGTGGTGGTGTCCAACTATAAGAAGCAGGAGAACTCGGAGCTGAGCCTCCAGGCCGGGGAGGTGGTGGATGTCATCGAGAAGAACGAGAGTGGTGAGTGCCCTGGCCGCCGGCTGTCCACTGGGGTTCCGGTCTGGCCCCCGGGCCAGGCTGGTTTTTGTTCCTGCCTCCTCCCCCACCGCTGCAGCTATACGTTATTTCCATCTGGCAGAGAGAGGGCCGAGGCGGCTGAAATTTCCCCCTGTTGGTTTGGGCGGCAGGCCAGCAGTTTGCCTGGTGGTGGAAGAATGTCTGCCCTGCTCGGGGTAATTAACCGGCCTTTGCTAATGCAGGGCCAGGCGCAGCACGGGAATAAGCGGCCAGCCCTGATGGGGTCCGGTGCCCTCGGAAGACCGTGGGGCGGGAGCTGTCAGCTCAGGGATACCCAACAACAGCACCCCCCACAGGCCATGTTCCAAGCCAGGGTCCGGGCAGGGGCAGGGCACACCGTGGGGTCCAGGGTCCCTGGCGACTCGTCTGAGGAAGGGCCAGGCCTGGGGAGTTGGCTGGGGTCTCGTTGGGGAGCTGACTGCCTCCTGCCGAGCCGGAGGCCCTGGGACCTGGGAAGCAAGCCCAGTGAGGGGGCTGCAGCCACACCCAGGCCGGGCAGGGTCCTGCATTGACAGGGGCCGTGCTGACAGCTGCCCGGGGCTGCTGGTCCTCGGGGTGCCACGGAGGGGGCAAGGTACCTTGGTGTCCCTGGCAGCAGGAGTCATGGCAGGTGGAGACAGGACAGCCAAGCCCGTCAGTCCAGGCCCGTTTGGTCCCCTGACAGCCAGAGATGGAACTGGAGCCCAGGACATCCATCTGCCCACAGCCTCCCGGGGCTTGCACTGGTTTCTGGGGTGTTTTGTTTCGGTTTCGGTTTGCTGCAGGGAAGGCCCCTGTGCTCGGAGCCTTCCTGAATGGTGTTTGGTGGATACTTCCAGAGGGGGAGGGGCCTGTTCTCCTCTCCTAGCCCCACTCTGTGCCTTTCCAGTGTTTAAACCCGGAAAGGAAAGGCGAAGTGAAGGACCGCAGTGCCCGCTCTGTAGAGACAGGAACCGAGGCACAGGGAGGCTGAGGGGAAACGCGTCTCCTGAGGCCAAAGCAGACTCCTGTGCCTCCAGGGGGCCAGGAGCTGTGGGAATGCTGAGGAAATCCCAGCGGGCCTGCTGGGGAGGTGGGTGCAGGAGAACAGGGCTGTGATACGCGCATAGGCCTGACTCGTGGCCCTCCTGCTCTGAGGTCTTTGCAGCGCCTGCTTCCCTCTCAGGTCAGGCCGTGCCAACCCTTGTGCCTGATGTCATTGCCAAGGTGGTCAGCAGCAGCAGTCCCCACTCCTCTGCACCCTGCAGAGCCATGTCCCTGCTGTGAGGCCTCAACCCTTTGTCCCAGGTGCCCACACTGGGCTCCTCCCTGCGTGGCTTTGTCCCCAGCCTTTTTCATGCTCATGGTGCCACCTTCCTGCCTCCAAAACAAGCTGGTGATGTCAGGGCGGTCTGGCTCTGGAAACCCCCAGCACCTGAAGACCCAAGTAATGGATCTCTAATGGTGGCATGGGAGACCTCAGGTGAGGGAGATGTTTGTTGCAGAGCTTGCATCAGGAAAAGTGGTTGGTTCTTCTCAGAACTTCTGGTTAGGGATGGTCCTTCCACCATGCCTGCCTGTCACACCATAGCTGTTAACCCTTGAGCAGCAGGAGGTAGTGAGCCCCTATGTCTTTGGGGGCCACCAGCCACTGTCCAGGATGGCTGAAGAGGAGACAGCACGCGAGAGGAAGTTACCCTGCTGGAAACCCCAGGATTCCCAGGGCATATGTGCCCTCTCCCCTCCTAGCCCATCTCCAGGACCCTGGGCCACTGGAGTCCTGCCTAGGGTTGGGTGAAGGAGCCCTGACGAAGGGGGAGATGCTTGCTTTCCTGAGGAGCTGCTGATGGCTGAGAGGTGGCCCAGGCACCCCAGCTCCCCATGGCCACCTGTGGCCAGAGCAAGCCAGTCTGGCACGCAGACTGTATAAGGGAGCTGCTGTTCTTAGAAGCCACATTCTAGCTGCCACTGCCTGCTGGGGGCTTCAGGTCCCTTAACTTCTCTGGGCCTCAGTTATTCCTTCCATAAAATGGAAGTAACCTTGTGGCTGGTTGGAAGCAGGGGCTGGAGCAAGTGACCTCCCTGAGCCTCTCTCAGGTAAACTCCGAGGCTGGAAGTCTTGGTGGGACCCTGAGTGTCAGGTAGAAAGAGCTTCCCTGAACACAGCTTTTCTATTTCTGGGAGTTTTGTATCGTTACCCTTGACGGAGGCAGCTGCTCAGCTGCAGACGTTTGCACAGGACCTGGAGTGCTGTGCCTGCCTATCCAAACCCATCTGTTGCTATCTACCAGGAGGCCTGGAATACACAACCAGCCTAACCAGAGAAACGAAGTAGGTGGAGGGAGAAAGGAAGAGGGCCAAACTGCACATCTCTGGGAGGGTGGTTTCCCAGTTCAGGGCAGCTGGAGGCCTGACGGTGGGGCAGAGGAGGCATCCTGTGCATCCTGCAGGCTGGCTTTGGAAGGAGTGGTGAGTGAGGTTTTTGAACTCAAGAACAAAGACCCAATTGTGATGCCTGTGACCTTGGGACACAGTGGGTGTGTTGAGGCATTTCCATTTGCATTGTTGGGCAGTGGCCCGCCAGCACCATCCCCCACCTCCCTGAGCCTGGCCTTGCCCACGGGGTGCCAGGACTCTGCCTGTGTCCCCTCTCACTTGGCTGGGAGTGCCTCAAGCAGAGTGTCCACGGGGGTACCCAGCCACCTCTGGCTCTGCCTGCTCATCAGAGCCCCTCTGTGCTCTCATTGGTCTAAAGAGAGATGTACATGGAAGGTGATTTTTGAGTCTGTAAACACCAGGTGGCAGGCCATGGGCCTCACACACATCATTCTATTGGGATATCATGGAACAACGCCACGCAGGAGAAGGCAGTTTAACCAATTTGTGGCTGAAGTCATAGGCTAAGAGGTTAAGTAATTTCCTTAGAGTCCAAGAGCTAAGATCTCTCCCCTTAACAGAGGCCATGCAGGGAGGCTGAGAATGGGCCCATCCCCCGGTGGGAAGGGTGGAAGTCCAAGTTGACGATGTTGCAGGTTGAGGTAAGATGGCTGCAGAGCTCCCTGGAACATCTGTGGGGAAGCTTGTCTCTGCATCCCTCCTTCCAGCTATTAGGAATTCATGTTGTCATTGATCCATTGAACTTGGGGACAGGAAACAGCTGAAAGGATCTGAGGAAGGTAATGTGTACCTGGGACTGCGGACAAGCCTATCCCAGAGAACAGGAGTCAAAGAAACCCAAAGTGGGACTTGAGTAGCTTTGGGGAAAGCATTTGTGATCAAGCAGTGGGTCTAGGGCCAGACCAGAAAAGGACTGTTTCTCCATTGATCAACAGGGACACATAGAGCAGAAAGATTCATGGCTTTGGTAGCTTTGCCACCCAGCAATTCATACCAGGGCATGCAGCCGCCATTGTTACTTTGTCTTTGGAAACTCCTCTACCGTTGACATAAGCAGCAGTGCCTGAGATGCCTCCTCTGTAAGACATTCATTTGCCTCAAAGACGGCATTGGCTTCCCTCTGCAGCAGGCAGAATTTCTGGCAGCGTGGTGACATCAGGGTCCTGGTCACTCTGATTTCTGTGTTGAGCAAAGCTGCCTCCAACTTCGTAGGATCGTTTCCTCCTTCTCAGGACTGCTGGCCAGAGGAGGAAGTGGGGGAGATGAGTCAACAAAATTTTTCCTGCCTCACCTTTCCTTCTCTGAGTCTTTGCTTACTTCCTGGCACCGGCATGATGCATTGGGAGTTCTTATACTTCCATGGAAGCAAGGAATTTTAAGCTTCTGGGAAGAATTTGAGAATCTTTACTTCCCCTCCAGGGTTAATGCTTTAGTCCCAGTTGAGTTGTGAGCAGCGGACAGAAATTCAGACTTTCCTCAAGAGATTATTGAAGCAATAAAGGAAAATCTTACCAAACCCAGGGGTGAGAGGTAAATCAGCCTCGGGGGGCTGGTACTAGGAACCAAAAGTCAGCACAAGCCAAAGCAGCGTCTCTGTCTCTCTTACTTACCATGCGGATTTTTTTTTTTAATGGATTTTCACTCTTGTTGCCCAGGCTGGAGTGTAGTGGCGTGATCTCAGCTCACTGCAACCTCCGCCTCCTGGGTCAAGTGATTCTCCTGCCTCAGCCTCCCAAGTAGTTGGGATTACAGGTGCCTGCTACCACGGCTGGCTAATTTTGGTATTTTTAGTAGAGATAGGGTTTTATCATGTTGGCCAGGCTGGTCTCAAACTCCTGACTCAGGTAATCCGCCTGCCTCTGACTCTCAAAGGGCTGGGATTACAGGCATGAGCCACCACACCCAACTGCCGTGCAGATTTAAAGCACAGCTGTGCTCTACGGCTGCAGACCAGCCTGCCTTCCCCTCTCGTCCGATTGTGATGGCAGCTTGTTTGAGTGGTGTTGGTTTCTCAGGACCAGACTTGCGTGACTTTTCAGTTGCGATCTCTCCCAGTAACTGAGTTTAACCTCTGGTTCTTTGAGTTCAAAATTCGAAGTTTGAGTCTGATTGTTTCCTTGCTAGTCAATGGATTGGCAAACCTTAGACTGTGAGTGTCCAGCCCTGGGGCGGTAGACTGTGTCCTGGAGAAGCATCACGATATAAACATGGTTACCTAATCAGCCTCTTCGGCAGAGGCTGTTGGTGGGTAGGTTTTTAAAGAAAAGTTACCCCAAAACATGGTGAATGCAATCATTTTATTTGTTCAGTACCTGTGCATGTGGTAGAGAGGGTGAAGAATCCAGAATTCCAATACGGGGTTTAAGATCTAAGGCTATACTGTCTGATATAAGTAGAAATCAGTTTGTTTTCCGATGGGTAAGGAGGGTCGTGATACATACCACATGGACTTTCTGTAAGGATGAAGTACACTGTGTGTAGGAGTGGTTCAGTTATTCACTCATTTACTTCACAGTTCTTGAATAATTGAATACTTTGTGCTAATTATGTATATATCCATAAGGTTCCTGCCTTTACAGAGCTTAGCATCTAGTTCATGTGCTCATTCTGGTAGGCTGTAGTGTGAGCCTGGGATAGTCTTACACACTTTGCATTGTTTTTTCTTTCTTTCCTTTTTTTTTTTTTTTTTGGAGACAGGGTCTTGCTCTGTCACCCAGGCTGGAGTACAGTGGTGCAATCTCGGTTCACTGCAACCCCTGCCTCCCAGATTCAAGTGATTCTCCCACCTTAGCCTCCCAGGTAACTGGGATTACAGGTGTACACCACCATGCCTGCCTGATTTTTTTGTGTTTTCAGTAGAGACGGGCTTTCTCCATGTTGGTCAGGCTGGTCTTGAACTCCGGCCTCAAATGAGCCACCACGCCCAGCCTGCATTGTCTTAAATGGATTTGATGTGTATCTTCTATCTACATCTTGCTTAGATTCTGTGCCTACTATGTAACCACCTGATTACTATTGGAATTCAGACTTCTACATTAGCCTGCTCCTGGAAAAGAAGTGTCTCAACAAAGATAGGATACGCTGTTTCTAGAAGGGTGGGTTTATTGTAGTCTGCAGTGCAGCTAACTGAACTAACATGCTTATCTCTGCAACAGTTCTTTTAAGAGTTTGGCTCCAGTCAGCCAGTCTCCGTTTGGATGTGGTACCACAGAGGTGGTGACTGGCCCCACGAGGTCCTGTCCCAGCCATCAGAAAGCCTTGTGCACTGACAGCTCTTCTCTTCCCCGAGTGCAGGCTGTGTGTTCTTGCTATGTCAGTCTAATCAGCAGAATCCCTTCTGGCCCAAGACGATCTCTAGTGTGCAGCTGTTACCCACTTCACAGAGCTGGCTGGAGGGGAAAGAGCCCGGGAGCCTAAAGCCAGGAGCAGAAGCAGGCATGCTAGCCCAGCCTTGTGTCCTTCTGCTCAGCTTTATTCACTCCAGGATAAAGATTCTTTTGAGATTGAGATTGCAGGATAGCCTAGCAGTTAGGAAGGTGGGCTTCGAGTTAGAGAAGCCTGCTTTTCATCTTGATTTGGTTACTTCCTGTGGTGATCCTGGGAAAGTTTCTCAGGTCCTCTCAGCATCAGTTTTCTTACCTATAAAATGGGGATAATCGTACCCACAGCTATAGGGTTGGTGTATGCTAATTCAAAAGGAATTCCAGGGCCAGGCATGGTGGCTCATGCCTGTAATCCCAAAACTTTAGGAGATTGAGGTGGGAGGGTACTTAAGGCTAGGAGTTCGAGCTCAGCCCGGGCAACATAGAGAGGCCCCGTCTCTACAGAGAAAAAAAAAAAGAATTTAAAGACAAAAGGAATTTAGTGCTTCACGCAGGGCCTGGCACACAGTGGGTGCTTGATAAGTGACAATCACTAGTAAGACCACTGATTGGGACAGCTCTGCCACAGATCTACCCTGGGACCTGCAGGGGGCCAGCTTCTCTCTTGGGGCCTCAATTTCCTCATCTGGTCATAGAACTGACTTGGTGGTATCTGACTGAGGACCCTCAGTCCTGAGGGTCTGTGAGGTGGCTATGGCGGCAGGGGGTTTACTGTCAGGCAGTGAGGCCAGGACAACTCGTTCTGGGGCCAGAATCGCTCCCCTGGAGTTCTTGCTGCCCAGGTATCCTTGTCCCAGCCCAATCAACAGAATCCAGCAGGAAGAAGGGTTGGAGACAGAAATCAGGGTCCCATTGGTGGCCTCATGGGATCAGGGGGCTTTCATGACAACCCCATGCTGATGGTCCCTCGGTGGCCCTGTTGCATGGTGCAGAGCTGAAGTGTCAGGGGTGAAGATAAGAATAGTCAGGAAGGCTTCCCGGAGGAGTCAGAGGCATTGAGCAGGGCTGGGAGAATGAAGGGATTAGACAGGCAGAGCAAGAAGTACAGGGTGCGGTGGGGCTGCAATCACAAAGCAGGCATCTAGGTGCCCCGAGCAGAAGAAAAGTGGGAGCTGGGCAGCAGGGGGTGGGAGGGTGGGGCCTCGGGAACCTGGTAAGCAGGAGAGCCCCCTGAGAAGAGCAGGCCTGGAGGCAAGCCCTCCAGGCTGCATGAGGAGGAGGGTGGCAGGCACAGGTGTGGCAGGGGCTGGGAGGCTCTGCAGATAGTGCTTTCCTCCAGCTGGATCCGCAGGGCCTGTGTCCGGGACGCATCCAAGGGCTGTCAGCGCTGACTGCTGCCAGCCACCTGTGTGGAGCCAGCTGCCATGCAGGGAGGTGGGACAGTAAGCACGGCAGGGGGCTCCCTCCACCACACTGTCACCCTGCCCAGGTTGGTCAGGCCTGTGGCCAGATGCTGTGGCCTAACTCTGTGGACCTGTTGGCTCTGTGGAACTATTGTGTCCCACACTCCTCCAAGGCCATTTTTCTTGAAGAGTTATTTCTTGGCAAAATATGTGGGTCAGTGGCGTCCTCAGTGGGCACGCAGCCCTGGAAATCCAGCAGAAGTACCAGAGTGACAGCTGCTGTTCACCCCGGTTGTAGCCTCAGGGCAACACCTGGCTGCCTTCCCTTTGGGGACAACAGGTTTCCACTGACTGCGTCCGTGAGCATCTCCAAAATGTTACTTTTCCAAGTTTGAACAGCAGGGGCCGGTGAAGCTGGTCTTCCGATGGCTGGTTGGTTGGTCATCACTAAGTCTGTATGAGTGACTAAGTGTCAGGCTGGAATCCAGAAGTGACAGAGGCCAACAAAGCCCTCATGGGGCTCAAATATTGCGAAGAGACATGTAACAAACCAAGGAAGTAATTCTAGGTGTTGACAAGTACAAGTCGGGAAACAAGCAGGCGCTGTGGAGAGGTTAGCAGGGACGGGGCAGGGGTGTGGCCAGGAAAGACGCCATTGAGGTGTTGTTAAAGCTGGGGACAGGTGGGCCTTGGTGAATGGAGGGAACAGCAGAAGGCCCAGTGAGTCTGGGAGGGCAGGAGTGAGCAAGGGCAGAGACGGGTGCTGTGCCAGGGGGTGTTATTCTAGGTATAACTGTCACTGCACACCTATTTGGAGCCCCCGCAGCAGAGCTGGCAGAGGTGACTTGCCTCCCCCTGACCCAGGTGTACCTTTGCACAGGTGCCCTGTGAGTGGGCAGCCCTGGAGACCCTCTGCCTGCCCCCGACACACAGACACTGCCTTTGTCCCCAGTAGAAATGACAGGTCTCACCCCCCTCCCCAGCTGAAGTACAGGGAAAAGATCACCACACACATTTTCTCCCGTTACATAACAGATTTCGGCAAAGTGTAAAGCAAACACTTTCTAGGGAGTATAATTTGTCAGGACCTCGGGGAATTTGGGTTGAAAAATTACCCCATCCTTATTCTCTCCCCAGCTTACCCTGCGGCCATGTGATATTACACCCTTCAGCAATTGCGTTTTCCATAATTGTTCTGGTGGGAGCAGGAATGGCTGCCCTCGTCCCTCTCAGCATCTTTTCATATTCCATAACCTCATCCTCTGGGTTTCCAGTGCTGACCTAGAATCCTGGCCTTGTTGTGGGGGCATAGCTGGGGTGACCCAGTTAACCTAGATGGCCTACAAAGTCTGAGGGAGTCAGGGCTCAGCAGGGCTCCCCATCCTGGGAGCTGAGCTGTGGAATCCCAGGAAACCGAGGGAAGCTTCTGGCTCATAGAACCCCTGAATTTATTTCCCTGTTTGAATATGCCATGCACCATTATTGTTGGGTTTGTTTCATCTGACTGTCTCAGCCGCGGCTCCACGCTCCCCTTCTTAGCTGGGCATCTCTCAGGCTCAGGCTAAAGTTCATTTGCCTCCCCTAAGTTTTTATTGGATCGGATTGTGGGGAAGTGGCCCAGAAGGACCATGGGAAATGAGTAAAGGCCAAACTCAGAGTAAGTCTGCCAAGGACTGTCCGTAAGGCAAGTGAACTGTGGGTGGGTTTTGGGACTGGTGTGCGATAGCGGATCCCCTCTCTCCTTTCGTGATGGGGCCCACTGGCAGTGCCGCAGGCTGCCCTAGAATCCCCATGTTCTGGAAAACTCTAAGGACAGTGGCCAGAAGTCTGCATGTTCTGTTCTCCCAGACTCCTGCTAGGAGGGTTATTGAGGAGGTCAAGGCCACCTGGAGAGATGCCTGCTTGTGCTAGCTAAGGTGGTGGGGGGGGGCGGGTTTTGGACTTTTTTAAAAAGGTGATCTCTTAATGAATCACAGTATTTTATGTTTTACAATATACAAAACCATGCAGTCTACAAAACATCTTGGCAAGAGGCAGGATGGATATTGGCATTCTGTCCTTCCAAGGAGGAAGCTGAAGCCCAGAGAGGTAAAGTGACTTGCCCCAAGGTTGCACAACTGGGAGGTAGGGCGTGAGCTTCAGTCATTGCTGTTTGTCCTGAGTTTGGAGATCTGGCTGCCTGCATTGTAGATTTCACTTCTTTGGAAAGCCAAACTCCAGAGTGCTTCACCACATGAGTTCCCCGGCCACAGAGCGCAGGAAAGCAGAGGTCAGTTGTGCTAAAGCCCCACTGGGCCAGGAGAAAGGCCAGGGGCAGCAAGTCAGAGGGAACCTAAAAGGGAAAGTTGACTCATTTTCCTGCAAGAGAGTTGAATGAGCGTTCCCACTTTGGCTCACCAGGTCCCTGGGGAGGGGCCCTTGGGGAGGTCACTGGTCTACGTGGCTGGATCGGTCTACTTACCTGGCGGGCAGCACCAAGGCTGTGAGGGGGGTGCTGGTCAGCACCCCTACCCAAACTGCCTTCTTTCCACTACGCAGACCCATCCTGGCCACTCCTCCAACCACAGCCCCCCAAGGAAGACCTGCCACCTGCCACCCTCCCTCCTCCCGCACCCCTACCCCAACATCCACCACATCTCAGGCCTCAGTGAAATCCTACATGCACGGGCTGCTTCCATAGGATGTGGTTTGCTCATTCAGTCAACAAACATGAGCACCTACTGTGTGCCCTGTGGTTTGCCCAGCACTGGGGTGCCCGTGGACAAGAGGCAGCTGTCCCTGGCTTCCCATTGCTGCAGGTGACGGCATCCTAGGGCTCTCTCTTTACCTGCAAGGTAAAAGCCCAGATTTAGTGAGTCATTTTCACTCTGCACCTACAGTGTGCAAGGCAGAAAGCAATGTGTGGCTGAGGACAGGAGACGGGACTCAGAAGGATGGCCCAGGCTGCTCTGGGTGCTGTGAGCGTTCATGAATACTGTCAGGTTTTCTCAGAGATGGGGATGGGTCCTGGCTTGGGTGGTAGGGGAAGACTTGTGGAGAAGGTAGGCATTGAACAAGGGGCAGGCCCAGGCGGCTTGCAAAGCTGAAGGAGGAAGGTGCTCCAAGCAGAGTGAACCTGAATGATGCATGCGGAGGTGCGGAGGGACAAGGAGACAGGTGTGATCCGGCCACAGTGCCAGCGGCTGCCTAGAGAAGCTGGAGGAGTTGGTCAAGGGCTTTGAAGGGTCTTTGATATAGATGAAGAGAGCTTTTCCTCTGTTCTTCCCCACTGCGTGGAGGGGCTGAGGGAGGGCGGAGGCCTGGAAAGGGAAGCCACATGCCCAGCATCATAGTGAGTTGGAGGCAGGGCTGTGGCACGTCTGCAGGCTGCTGGTGTGGAGGTGGCTGTCTCTGAGGTCCAAGGGGCCTGGAGAGTGATGTGGCAGGTGGCAGGTGCCAAGTGAGAGGGGGAGCAGGGCTCTCCAGCTGCCGCCGCTGCTGAGCTGCTGCTTACCTGGCCTGGGCCCTTCAGCCTGTTACTAGGGCTAGAGCCTGCAGCCAGGCAAAGGCACCTCTCCACCCCTGTGCATTTAAAGAGCCTTGTTTTTCTAACTCCCCCTCTCTTCTTCCCACAACATCAGCTTCATATGCCCCAAGTGGAGAATGCAGACTCCCCCCAGCTAGTAAGGCTTCTCAGCGCTGGCGTCAGGCTGGGAAGGAGGCATGGTGTGCTCCGGGGAAGGTGGGGCTGCCCTACAGCTGACTGTGGTCCCTCCTCAGGTCCAGAGGCTCTGCCTCCTCGGCCCCTTGTGTCCCTCCCTTCCCCCAGGAAGGGGGTGAGTCGTTGTTGAGGTTGGCCAGGCATCCAGTTCTGGTGTTTCTGAACATGATGTCTTTCTCTTTTGTTTTCTGTACTTTAAGCAGCATTCTTGCAGGCCCCAGCCTTCTCTCTGCTCAGTGTGCTCACCATCTTTTGATTACAGCAGGATCTTGAGCTGCTGCAATCAAGGGTAGCATGCAGGTGTGGAAAGGATACAGGGCTTGGGGGCTTGCACTTGAGATCACAAACCAGCACCTCCAGCATTGGCTGCTTGAGTCTCCCATGCCTGGTTTGGCCAAATGACCTTGCTGTGCACTGGTGGGGCTTTCTGCCAGTTCTAGACACTCACTCCTTGCTCGAGGCATTGGGTCAAGGAATAGCCACTTGGCATGGTGCTCAGAGCGTCATGTTAATGGGCAGAGCAGTGGCGTGCCATCGTGGGAGGGATGCCAGGCTTTGCGTAAGAGGAGTTCGGTCAACCCAGACTCTAAGCTCAGCTACCAAACAATAAGGTGACCTCAGGCAAGCCACTTTACCTCTCTGAGCACCAGCTTTGCTCATCCACAGCACAGAGTGATAAGGAGTGGAGACAGTGGCCATGATTGCTTTCCAGATACCAGGCTACCCCATTCTCCTGACCATTATGCTGTTACCAAGGTGGGCAAGAGCCAACTTTATCTCTGTAGTTCTGGAGCTCCTAAGATTCCCTCTTACCCCTAGGGACCTGAAAACAAGCCAGTTTCAGCTCACAGGGAGCAGGCAAGGGGAATTTGACCATGTTGGCAACCCTTCAGCCAGCTCTCCCCCGCAGCCAAATGGGTCACTGGCTACAAACGTCCTTGGGTTTGTGATGATGACCACAGGGATCATGGGCTACTGAACACCTTTGGAATGGGCTTTGTGAAGCCAAATGCATCACAGATGAAATTTCCGGAGAAGGAACAGCTGAGAAACAGTCTTGAGCTTCCCTGAGCCGCTTCTGTGCTGGGGCAGCAAAAGGGTGTGCATGTGCGTGCGAGGGGGGGATGTGTGTTTTCTTCCCTAACAGAAGAGTGGGAGGTAGGGCAGAAGAAACAGATGATCTGATCTGCCTCCCTCCCTCTTGTAATTTGCAATAGCCAGTGGCCCAGCTGGTGCTTCTTGTGGTTTTTAGGACAGTGCTGGGAACAGAAAGAATATGATGAATGTCATGGAATTTCATGATAGGAGTTTGGGGTGGCTCCCCCCGCCCACCCCCCGCTCTTTAAAATAAAGTAACGTTTTGAAGAGTTGCCCTGGAGAACTGCTGAAAGCAGAGAGGCTGATGGACGTTTTTGGTTATGTCAGATGAGGACAAGATTATCCAAGTGAGCGAGGGTGTCTCTCCCTGTTGGCCGGGCCTCGGGGTTCCAGGGCCGCCCTGCCAGAAAGCAAGCAGAGGGCCTGTAATCACAAACAGGCCAGGATCAGTTACAACCAGAAGTATTATTTTAGACTCTTGGCTTTGATGGGGAAGAATGCCATTTTCCTTGGCCCCCTCCCCCGTCCTTCTCAAGTTAAACAAGATCCATGAAAGCAGTAGCTCTGGGGCTTAAAGAGAGGCTTGGTGCAGGGATCTCAAAGGCCAAGCATTGGAGGGCTCCAGTGACCCCCACTGGTATCGGGGTGGGATTTGCCCGACCCTTTTGCTGCGGGTTTCTCCTTGTGTGCACTGGAGAATCCTGTTTTCCCAGAGTCATTTTTGTTTATGTGGGACCTTCTCATCTGCTCACCTGTGTCATGCCCACCAGCCTGTGTCCTGGCATTCTCTCGGTGCTTGCCATGCATCTTTCCTGCGTGGATATGTGGGTGGGAAGGAATCGGGTGGGGGTAACAAAGAAGTGGCTCAGCACATTCAAGCAGACCTTAACCCCAGAAGATAACAGAATAGGAGATTCTCATCCCCCCCGGGCTCCCCACCTAACCCTGGGGGACCCTCTTCTCCTCCCTGCTGCCTTAACCAGCGCCTCCTGGTCAAGCGTCTGATCAACTCTTTCATGCTTGGGCATGGACAACGCTGCTCGGGGGCACTGGCATTGTGCGGAGCGTGCTTTCCCTGGCATTGATAACCGGAGCAGAACCAGGGATGGCTTGACCCTCACTGCCCACAGGGTGGGATTTTAACTGGCTGCTCCTTGTAGGAGAGAGAGGACAGTTACCTCATCATCTGGGCTTTGCATGGGGAGAGTGAGCATCCGGGGTTCCTGCCTCACTGGCTCCCTTAGGAGTATTTAACCCCATTCTTCTGTTTCCAAGCACCACGTGCAGCACCGAGTGAGGCTCCATGGCCCAGGCCTCACTGCACAACCAGACACGAACCTGCCTCCTTGGATTTAGTGGGCCTCTACATTCAGTGGAGCTAGGGCATCTTGGTGCTGAAGTGCCAGCTGAGTGGGGGATTTGGATCTCAGGGGCCTGACCTGCCCCTCCGCACCCTGGTCTCTCCACTCCCAAGAGGTCTTCCTACCACCTTGAGGCCCTTGAAGGAGAAAATCCACTCTAGAAGTGGTTCCAGAGTAAGGGGCTGGAATCATAGCCAGGTTGGGCAGGACTCTGACCCAGAGACAGGACAGTGAGATTTGGGGATGGAGACATCCACATCCAATCTAAGGGCCAAGCTATGCCAGAGCTGGGGAGCTGGAGCTGCTGCCATGATACTGTAATATGACGTACTTCCTGGGGGAGTGGAGCTGTGGCTCCTCATGGCTACAGCTGGGACTCAGCTGGGGTATATTTAAAGGGACAATATACAGCCCTCCCCTACCCCCATATCCCCACCCCTGATTTCTATTATCTGGCTCTGTCCAGACCTCCCCATGGAGGCCTCTCTCCAAGGGCTCCCCAAAGGTGGTGGGAGGACCCCATGGAGGCTGGGAGATGGGGGTGTGGAGGGCAGGCCAGGTCAGTGGCTCCCCCCAGCTTTCTACCCCATTCCTCTGCCCTCAGGTACTGGGATCTTCCTGTAAAACAGTGGGAGAATGTTGATCAAAGGCTGGGCCTTATTCGGAGTAAAGAAAACCAGAACCAAGCAAACAAGTGTGTAGTCAGGAGCTAGAGATCAGACATTTGTTCATTCAGTTCACTCGTTCCCCAGCTTTTGTCTCCTGCTGGGTACCAGGCACTGATACACAGAGGTGAACAGGAAAAGCTTGATCCCCATCTTTATGGAGCAGGCAGTCTACAGGGGGAAGCAGCCAGTTGCCTGCTCTGACCTGGCTGAGGGAACTGTCAATCTCTGGTTGGTGGTGGGACAAGGTGACAGGCTCTCTGCAGGCCCCTCCCCTATAGGTGTTGGGGTGGGAGGCACCAGAGATTGACAGGTCATGTGTGGGAAGAGCTGTATCACTCACTGGTACTCATGGGTGTCAATCACCACTGTCTGACCAGTCACTGTAACTGTGGCAAGTCTCTAGAATGAGAAACCTGGTCGGGAAAGGTTCGGGGGGTGGGGGGTATCTGGACTAGGGGAGTATTTGGTTTCAGTGTGGCCTTTTCTCCTTGGATTGGGGTGGGATCTGCACTAGACCAATTATTGGGAACAGAAAGACAAGATGGGTCCCAGAGGCAAAGAGACAGGAAGGGAATGGGCTAGGAAGCCACTCAGTGAGAGAACGTAATCCTAGGTCACCACAAACCTAGCTGAGGCCCCAGGATAGTTATCCCAGGACAAGAGGATTTAGGGCTCAAGTTAGACCCATTTGCTGCTTTCTGGAGACTTAATATCAGAAACCTGTGAAACCGATGAGAAAGACAAGAAAGAGATTATTGAAGCACCTCCTACGTGTCAGACAGGGAACGAAACACCTCTTTTCCTATAATTATCACCACTGCCCTGTAAAGTATGGGTATCATGATGCCTGTTTTACAGAGAAGAAAGCCAAGGGCCAGAGGGTTCAGGATATCCACCAGCTCTTTCCTGTACATTCTGCTGCCCCTTGGTGAATCCACTGGAGTTTTATGCCATGGTTGGGGGAGCGATTTTTGGTATAGCTCTCTCCCCACTGTCCTCTGGGAGTTGGGGGAGAACGGATCTCTGGGGCTGCCCATTCCAGCGCCCCAAGTTGCACCCAGGACGACTTTGTGCTTCCTGGATGAGAGGCAGTGGCACCAAGATTCCCAGTAGAGGCTGCAGATGACCTGTGGGGCTGCCTTGAATGGACTTGGGAGATGCTGCTACTGTCACCTGCTGCATTGCTCCTGGAACATGGGGCTGTCCCTGGGGATTAGCCAGTGGGGCCTCCCTGAGCTTTGCTCTTCCATTCCTGTAAGGGGAGAGGCCCAGATGGAAATGGCCAGGTCTGGTACCCAGCAGACTACATGAGCTCTCAGGACTGGAACTGTTAGCTCACTGGATGATCCTGGGCAAATTATGCAACAAGCGACAAAAACCTCTGTGCCTTGAGTCCTTGAAGACAGATCCTCCTAGGAAAGCTAGAGGTGCTTACCGTGAGTCATAGGCATTTCCCCAAATTGGGGAACTGGAGGAAGGAACATTGCCGAGGGGCTGAGTCACCGCACAGGTTTCTAGCAGAGCAGAAGGTCCAGGGGCCAGTGGGAAGACAGCTGCAGAGAAGACGCACAGTACTGATCCCATGTCAACCCCAGGAGCTGGGCTTCAGAGAGTCTGAGCTTGACAGGATGCCAAGATGAGCAAGATTCGGCCTTTGTCCTTAGACAGCTCTTGGACTAGCTGGGGGAGCTGGTCTAGCTTGGTCTAGCTCAGGTCAGGGTGATCGGGGGAGCCCAGAGTTAGGAGAGCAGAATGCTGGCTGGCAGGGGAGTCAGGGGAACATCACAAAGTGGGTGGCTTCGAAGGATGGGGCCTGGGTGCAGCAAGGAATCGAAGAGATCAACACATTTGGGGGCTTCTGGGCCTGGCTGCACATGCATTCAAAAAGCAAGATAGAAGGCACATCCCCCAGGCCTCAAGAAAGGCTTGTGTTCAAATCCTACTCTGCACTGGATAGCCACTCTGTGGCCAGCGTGTGGCCATTCTGCTCCTGTTTCCATATCTGTAACATGGGGGATAATATTTGAAACCCATGTGGCTATTGGGAAGGGCTGTGAAAGAAAATTATCAAGTGGCATATTCACCTTCCTTTCCTTTTCTCTGATAGATAGGGATGGGCTACTATCCAGTCTAGGCAGTAAGTTCTATTAGGGAAAAGTTAGGAGTCCCACTGGGTTTCTGAAATTGCTTGGAATAGTAACCCCCTCTGCCCTCACCAGCCTATAGCCTAGAGACTTTTTTTTTTAACAAGTATATTTTTCTTTTTATTAAACAAATACAATGATACAATTTAAAAGTGCTAATCTATTCCCTTTTCCTTTATTGTACTGTAATTTTTTTTTTTGTACTTTAGGTTCTGGGGTACATGTGCAGATCATGCAGGATTGTTGCATAGGTACATACATGGCAAGGTGGTTTGCTGCCTTCATCCCCCTATCACCTATATCTGGTATTTCTCCCCTCGTTATCCCTCCCCACCCTCCCAACCCCCTGCTGTCCCTCCCCAAGCCCCCCCCACCAACTGACCGCAGTATGTGGTGCTCCCCCTCCCTGTGTCCACGTGTTCTAATTGTTCAACACCTGCCTACGAGTGATAACATGTGGTGTTTGGTTTTCTGTTCTTGTGTCAGTTTGCTGAGAATGATGGTTTTCAGATTCATCCACATCCCTATGAAGGACACGAACTCATCATTTTTTATGGCGGCATAGTATTCCATGGTGTATATGTGCCACATTTTCCCTGTCCAGTTTATCCTTGATGGACATTCGGGTTGGTTCCAGGTCTTTGCTATTGTAAACAGTGCTGCAGTGAACATACGTGTGCATGTGTCTTTATAATAGAACAATTAATAATTCTTTGGGTATATACCCAGTAATGGGATTACTGGGTCAAATGGTATTTCTGTTTCTAGGTCCTTAAGGAAATGCCACACTGTCTTCCACAATGGTTGCACTAATTTGCACTCCCAACAGTGTAAAAGTGTTCCTGTTTCTCCACATCCTCTCCAGCATCTGTTGTCTCCAGATTTTTTAATGATCGCCATTCTAACTGGTGTGAGATGGTATCTCAATGTGGTTTTGTTTGCATTTCTCTAATGACCAGTGATGATGAGCATTTTTTCATGTTTGTTGGTCTCATGTATGTCTTCTTTTGTAAAGTGTCTGTTCATATCCTTCACCCACTTTTGGGTGGGTTTGTTTGTTTGTTTTCTTGTAAATCTGTTTTAGTTCTTTGAAAATTCTGGATATTAGCCCTTTGTCAGATGGGTAGATTGCAAAATTTTTTCCCATTCTGTTGGTTGCCAATTCACTCTGATGATTGTTTCCTTTGCTGTACAGAAGCTCTGGAGTTTAATTAGATCCCATTTGTCTATTTTGGCTTTTGTTGCCAATGCTTTTGGTGTTTTAGTCATGAAGTCCTTGCCTATGCCTATGTCCTGAATGGTTTTGCCTAGGTTTTCTTCTAGGGGTTTTATGGTGTTAAGTCTTACCTTTAGATCTTTAATCCATCTGGAGTTAATTTTAGTGGAAGGTGTCAGGAAGGGGTCCAGTTTCAGCTTTCTGCACATGGCTAGCCAGTTTTCCCCAACACCATTTATTAAACAAGGAATCCTTTCTCCATTGCTTGTTTTTCTCAGATTTGTCAAAGATCAGATGACTGTAGATGTGTGATGTTGCTTCTGAGGCCTCTGTTCTGTTCCATTGGTCTATGTCTCTGTTTTGGTACCAGTACCATGCTGTTTTGATTACTGTGACCTTATAGTATAGTTTGAAGTCAGGCAGCATGATGCTTCCAGCTTTGTTCTTTTTGCTTAGGATTGCTTTGGCTGCGTGGGCTCTCTTTGGTTCCATATCTGTCACCCAGGCTGGAGTGCAGGGATGCGTTCACGGCTCATTGCAGCCACGACTTCCTGGGCTCAAATGATCCTCCCGCCTCAGCCCTTGAGTAGCTGGGACTACAGGTTCGCATCACTATGCCCAGCTAAATTTTTTAAAATATATTTTTAGTAGAGATGAGGTTTCACCGTGTTTTCCAGGCTGGTCTCGAACACCTGGACTCAAACGATCTGCCCACCTTGGCTTCCTAAAGTGCTGGGATTACAGGCATGAGCCACTGTACCTGATGTACACTTTCCAAAGCGTTTTTCTATCTATTATCTCACAGTAACTCTGTAGGAGTAAGTAAGGCAGGTGGCTTTGTTTCCATTTTTCAAAAGAAACAATTAAGACCTCAGAGCTTGCTTGTGGCCAAGCTTGGATTTGAACAAGGGTCTGCAGATTCTTAACCCAAGCCTTCACCCGAAGCAAGATCAGTGGTTCCCAGAGAGTGGGTCTTGCAAACATGTGCTGGGTGGACACAGCATTAAAAGGCACTGAAGCCCATCATGAGAAGGCTCTTCCCTTTCGCTTCTCTTTCACTCCACATTGGGTCAAGGGGGAAAATCTCCATTTGGGGCTCCTGTGTTGTTAGCCTCTGTCAAACGCTGGCTGATGTCATTTGTTTGTTTGACCACGAGCAAATCTGACCCAGGCATAGAATCTTGCTAGAACTTGCCTTGATATGGTGTTGAACTTCATGCCATTATTGCTTCATCGTATGTGTTTTTCCAGAATCTCCTGTCTATACCTAGGAATGCTAGTTGTCCATCCATTGTAGCATAGGAAAATGTCTTTTTCAAATACATGTTTAAGTTTTTAAAAATAAAGTCAATTTGGCGGGCACAGTGGCTCACACCTGTAATCCTGGCACTTTGGGAGGTCAAGGTGTGTGGATCATGAGGTCAGGAGTTTGAGACCAGCCTGGCCAACACGGTGAAACCCCGTCTCTACTAAAAATACAAAAATTAGTCAGGCGTGGTGGCAGACACCTGTAATCCCAGCTTCTTGGGAGGCTGAGGCAGGAGAATCCCTTGAACCCGGGAGGCGGAGGTTGCAGTGAACAGAGACCACACCATTGCACTCCAGCCTGGGCCACAGAGCAAGACTCTGTCTCAAAAAAAAAAAAAAAAAAAAAAAATTAAAAATACAGACAATTTAAGTAAACACACTAAGATGACACTAGTGTAGGTGTTACTCAGATAGGTTCATTGCTTCACCTGGCCAGAGGGCTTGGCGAATGCAGAGTCAAAGGACCCCAAGTGGGACTCTGTCTCTTGGGTACCCTCCATCTCCCATAGTCTCCTAGGGTGACACCAGTGGCTCCCAAATCCCTACTGGGAAAGGAGCCTGGAAAAGCATCGGCATTCGTGGTGGCTGCTCCCCGCACCAAGTAGAAGAATCCACGTTGTCAGAGAGCTGCTGACGTCAGTCGGTACAGGATTTTTACAAGCCCTCTATTTAAAATTCCCCAGAAATTAAATAAGGAGGCTTTAGGGGGAGGAATGCCCTAGACAAATTGTGGAGTGGATTTGTTTTGTTTATGGAGATGGTCTTTAGAGTCAAAATTGTCCCCGTTTTATTTTTGCGCAATTGAAGAGGGGCTGAACTCAGCTGGGAGGAAGGGGATGGTTGTCAGCCTATAGCTTTTAGTCAAAACCAACTGCATTCTGGGGCCAAGAAGCTTCCATTTTTAGCAAAATACACAACCTCATACATGTACGCATCTTGGGCACTGGAGTAAGCTAGTTGAATGGATAAGGATAACCTTTATATTTCAAGTGGCCACAGCTCTCTTCTCCAGGCTGCAAACAGGTATATAAAGCACCAGGCACATTGCTGGATACTTTGCATTCTTTTCTTTTTCTCGTCACAGCACGGGTAGTATATACACGCTATTTCATATTCCCATCTCACCAATGGGAGCTTAAGCCTCATTCTTCAGCCTCTTCCTTCAGCCAGTTTGAAGGACCAGGCACTATGCTAGTCTGATGTTGGCTCCCTAAAGCTGTATTCCACTCAACACCATGATAGATGGGAGGATCTGAGGTGGCAGAGAGGCAATGTTCCATCCTTCTGCGTCACACAGTGGGAAAAGTTTGTCTCACTGCAGTTCTCTTCCAAGCCTTCTGACTTATCTCAGTTTGATGTGCGATGATCTTTAACCCCTGTCTAGTAAATCTTCGTAGCAAAGAGGGAGCGGGCCACAGACGCAGCCTCTTCAGTTGTGGCAAATGTCCTCCACACTTCGTTTTCATCGTGTGTGCTTTGCCGGTTGGAGCCAGTGGTCTTCGTCGTTTATTCGTGCTGGCGATCTGAAGCTTCCTTAGCAAATTTCTTTCTTAAAGTCAAAAAAGAGGCAAAATGCTTTAAATATACAGTCAGTTTCTAGACATGATGGTGTGAATTTTTCAGCTTTATGATGGGCCAAGGGGGGTATTAAGTAAATTTTGAACTTGGGATATTTTCAACTTAATGATGGCTTCGTCGGAACATAACCCCATTGTAAGTCGAGGCACATGCGTATATGTTAGATGAACCACAGTAGATGTAATTCAAGGGTATGGCAAAGGTTGTGTGTGGTGTGGAAATACCTGAGGTTTGAGGAAAGCTGATTCAAAGTCCCTCTTACCTGGCAGAGCCCTTGGGTGAGATCCTGTGCCAGAACGCTCTTTCAGCCTGGGTGTCCCTGCCTTGCCCGACCATGTGGGCTCAGAGGAGAGGCAACTTGGAGGCAAGCCTGAAAACCACCTCTCCAAGAGGAGTGGGAAAAGCCACACCCTCGACTCTTCCAAGACTCAGGGCTTGGTAGACACCAGTGGAGTGGAGGAGAAGCAGATGAGGGACGGGCGGGGTTTCTCAGCTTATCTGTCAGATGGAAATTTGGAGCATGATAGAGCAAGCACTGCTGCTTTCCTTCTGCAAGGCAGTGAACAGCTGAGCTGGAGTGGTTTTAAGGGTCACTGAATGAATGCTGTACTGGGTAGCAGACCTGAGTGCCAATCCTGGCACCTCCCCTTCTTAGCCACACACCTTGGGTAAGTCCCCCCATTCTGAGTTTCCTAAGGCAGCCTAATATTTCACAGACCTGGGACAGACTTCTCCCCCAAGACATACTGAACACACAGTCCTCAGAATTGCTTTCTCATCCTCATTGCCAGTAGGGTGACCCTACAACTGAGGCTGTCTGGACACTCCCAGCTTGTACCTAAGATTTTAGCGCCATAGTTATTAACGTTAATACTGCCCTTCCATTTGCTCCAAAAAGTTTGAACAGTAGATTCTAACATCCTCATACTGAGCCATGTCCTTTTGTCTCTCCATTTAAGACTTTGCGTCTTGTCAGATTTGAGCTGTCATTACCATCTGTTCAGACCTCTTTTTGGCTCCTAATCCTGGCACAGCTTTTGCTAAATGAGATAGTGCTGCCAGTACTGTGTCTCTGTCCTCTGATTAAAACATCCAGCAGGACAGGTTCCCATTGGAGCCACTCTGCCACCCCTCTAGGTGTACCAGGGAATCATCACGCCCTGTTGGGTGGTGCCAGCCCTCAAGCTGCCAGTGCCGCTCTGCACCCCCTAGGGTCCTGGGGGATCATGAGAGACACAAGGACCTGGAGGTCTCAGCTGTGACACATCCCAGGCCCACCAGTCCAGCAGCTCACTCACCACCGGGCCCCCTTCTTCCTGTTGCAGCTTTCTGTCCGACACTGCCTGGGCCAGTGTGCAGAGCCCCCTCCCAGGCTCTCCCGGCATTCCTCAGGGAGTCCATGTTTTACCTGACCATGACCAGCAATGAGGCTGCCATTCTCTACTCTGGAATTCAGCGCCACCTTCTTCTTTAAAACTTGGGACTGTACTGTATTGAATCAATAAATGTGAATGCTTCTGCACATGGCAAAAAAAAAAGCTGGGACTGTTGTTGCCCATTTTGTGTCCTTGGCTGGTGCCCCCATCTCCACGTCTCCCAAGATTGCTGAGGATGACTACGGGCTCTTTGTCAAGTGCTCTTGGGACCTTTCCGCGCGGCTAGCTGGTGAGAGTGCATCGAGGCAGCCTGTCCATGCTGTCCCCACCTCTGCCTGGGGTCAGCTTGCCCTCCGCAGGTCAGTGTGCCAGGCTGAGGCCTTTCCTTCTGCGAACAGACACTGAACTGTGGACAGGAGCCCAGGAGCTCCTCCTCCCCGCACCGCACCCTCCTCAGGAGAGAGACTTAGCTCTTTTTTTTTTTTTTCTTTTTGTTTTTGAGATGGAGTCACGCTGTGTTGCCCAGCCTAGAGTGCAGTGGTGTGATCTTGGCTCACTGCAACCTCCGCCTCCTGGGTACAGGTGATTCTCCTGCCTTGGCCTCCCAAGTGGCAGAGATTACAGGCATGTGCCACCACGCCTGGCTAATTTCTGTATTTTTAGTTCAGAGTTTCCCCATGTTGGCCAGACTGGTCTCAGACTCCTTACCTCAGGTGATCCGCCCACCTCGGCCTCCCAAAGTGCTGGGATTACAGGCATGAGCCACCGCGCCTGGCCAACTTAGCCCTTTCTTACTTTTTCTCTTGCTGGAACGGCAGAGAAAACACCCTTTTTGTTCCCCTGAGCACCTCTGAGAACGTGACTGTCCTGGTGGGATTGGTAGCAGCGCCCCCTGCCGCCCACTCTCCTTCCTGAGTGCCGCTCTTCCCCTCATCCTCTGTCGTCTTGCCTTTGACAGCAGGTCTCTCTCACCATCCACATGATTTATAATCGTGACCTTACAGTTTACCTTCTTGTATCTTCCGTCTCTCCTGAGTGCCTCATGTTCAGGAATCTGGGTGCAGGCTCACACCTCTGTGCTCTGCTTACTGATGGGACCAAGAGAGGGCAGCAGCTTGAGGTGAGCACCTCATTTTCATCTGGAATAATCCCCCAGGAAGCCATTAGAGTGAGCCCATGCTCCCTGTCGCTCTGAGGTTCAATTCAAGTCTCTTCTCCTCTGAGAATTCTTCTCTGCCTAGTCAGTCTCATCTCTGGATATCTCCAGCTCCTTGACAAGCTTTGCAGCAACCATCGCCATGTCCACCACACGGGGCTGTCGGGGTCGCCCTGCCGCACTCGGCATAAGCAGTCTCATGCCGAGACCCCATGAGCAGCCGCCCTCCTCCTCCTTCCCACTGCCCTGCAGCTCCTGGAGGGGCCTCGGGCCATCTTGTAACCTCCACCTCCCACGTGCCCCCGACCCCCACCTGTGCCAGGCACAGAATCAGACCCACACGTTTTCAGGGGGAGACCTTCTGAGGTCAAGGCTAAATGACAGTGACACCACGAGGGTCTCTCTCTCCCCCCCACAACTCCAGACACCTCAGACCTACTCGCTTCCCTGCCCTGGCCCCAGTCACCCAGGGGCATCGAGGTCTTGGTTCCTTCTTTAGAATTCCACTTCATGTCAGCGCTTCGTGACTTCCACTCTGAAGGCGCTATCCTGATTCCAGTCAGCACTGTTCTGAAGGCTTTTCGAGGATTAGCTCCTCTAATCCTCATAGCAACACTGAGATGTGGGTACTTTGGCTTGATTTTGCAGATGAGAAAACTGAGGCAATTGCCCAAATTCATGCAGCTGGCGAGCAGCAGAGCCGGGCCTCAATCCCAGGCAGCCTGGCTCTGGAGCCGTCGCTGGAGACCATTCTCTGCTACCTGTCATTTAACCATGCGTCCCTCTCTGCCTGGGATGCGCGTTAGTCAGGCTACCTTCTGGGTGCCTCACCCATGACCTTGGTCTGCTCAGACCCACCAAAGCCCTGTGGGCTTGGCGGGGACCAGCCTAGCACTGGCTTCTTTGCCTGTTTGGTGAGGTGGGCAGGCTGGAGCTGAGTGGGGAGGTGGCAGCAGCCCAGGCTGTCTTGACACTGACTCCACGGAGCCTTCCAAATGGTGACGTAGCAGCCTGTGCTAATGGTCTTGGAATCCAGGCTCCAGGCGCCCAGGGGAGGTTCTGGGTCCCTGGTGGCCTCAGAGCCCATCTAGGGGAGGGGAAGGCCCTGGGCCACGGAGCAGGTGGGCACCAGGTAGTACCAGTTGAGTGGCTTAAAAAGGCAGGGGCCGCGTGGGCACACAGGAGGGACTGGGGGAGTTTCTCACTCGCTCCTGTTTGCTTTGGACTGTGGAGGCGCGTGTCTTGGCAAGAGCTGCAGTGACAGGGCTTTCTGACCAGGGGGAGGCCTGGCCGAGGGTGGGCGGCCTTTTGCTGGCCTTAAAGGCACAGCACCCACAGACAGCCTGCATTTCCAGCTTATCTGGTCCCACAAAGGCAGAAGCATGGGGAAAAGGGTCAGGCTGGGTCCAGGACAGAAGCACTCCCTTGGGCCCAGCCTTGTGCCAGGTGTGGTATGGGTAGGTGGGCAGTGCTGGTACCACACACCTGGCCAGGCCGCCCTCAGCCCCTTCTTTCTCCCAAATACCCTATTCCCTTCTCCAAACCTGCCCCAAGTAAAGAACTTGGAAGGCCTAGGAAGATCACCCTTCCGAAGGGTCAAGGTCTGAGCTCAGACTTCAATCATGAATAGAGGCATTTGGGAAGCAGGTCAGGGTGCTGGCTGAGGGTTCTGGAAGCGAGCTGCTTCTGTTCCCCCACCCCTACCCCTACCCCGAGCCCATACCAGAGAAGTCTGAGGCAGGGCCTGTCTTCCTCTTTTCCTAGCTCCACCCCCACACATTTCCCCCACCTGGATACCAAAACCCTTACATAGGTCTGGGGGGTGGAATTAGCGCAGCCCACATGCTGAGCTCTGAATTACCTGGTGTTAGGCCACGTGTGAAGGACCGAGACTAACTCACAGGAAAGGAAAACATGAAGCCTAAAATCGCCTAAAGCCTCCTGGGTTCTTCCAAACTCCATGCTCTGTGTCTCATCCTGCCTCGAAATCCTCTGGGTTTGTGCCCAGAGCCTGAAGTCCAGCCCTCTCTGGCAGGCCTCGGGGCCAGGGCACGGGCTGCACTCGAACCCTTCGTGTGCCATGCCTGGGTGGCTGGGGAGGGAGCCTGAGTCCTGGATGGGTGGTGTTCACTGCAGTGCCTGGAACAGGACCTGGCCCATACCCAGTGCTCGGGAAATACTCACTGATGAGAAGCTCTGGGTATTGAATACACCGTAGGTTCCTGATGCCACTGGGCATCCCCCAGGTACTTAATATTACCCTGTTGTGTCAGTGAGGCTCAGGGAGGGCCAGTGACCCACGCCAGGTCATGCCACCAGTGAATGGTAAAGTCAGGATCCAAACGAGGTCTGTCTAGGAAGAAGGGGTTAAGAAGCATCCTTTGGCCAAATCCTGGGCTGAACAGGGCTGGGAGGGTGGGGGAGTTGGGAGGACGAGAGGATTTCAGAGGGAGAGGAAGGAGCGAGGGTCTCCCCTCCCCCCCCACCAGCTGTTCTGTCCTAGGCCTAGCTGTGACCTCGGAGGACTTTATTAACATCCTAATTGTGTGCAGCTGGCCTCACTCTGGCCCTAACGAGCTCATTATTCTCTTTCCTTAAGGAGGCCATTGTGGCCTGGTCACCCTGGGGACAGCAGTGGCCTGGGAGTGCCTGTCACTTCCTGCTGCCCTCAGCCAGGCTCCCCTATTCCTGGAGAGGCTAAGGCCCCAGTCCCTCTCCTGGCCTCTCCCTCTGTCTGGCTCCCTCTTTCATTTCCCTCGGTCTCTCTGTATGTGTCAATCTGTGCCTCAGTTTCCATCTCTCCTCTTCTCCTGCTCCCCCGTGCCAGCATCCGTCAAATTGAGAAGCTTTGCAGTTGGTCAAACAGGTGGACTGTGCCAGGCTAGTTCACTGAAGATGCTCAACCTAGAGACAGGGGAGGCCCTGGTATTGCAAAGTGGGTTGTTACTTATGGCCCACAGAGCAGGGCTGGCTGTAAATGCCAGGGGACATGGTCATTTTTTCTGGGCCTCTGCCACCTGGAAAGGGCTGGGCCCTGGCCTCTGGTACTGCAGAGACATGGCCCAATGGGAGGAGAGGCCAGGGTGAGGCAGCTTCGGGGTATTGTTCAGTTTGGCATTCTCCTAGACAACTTCTCCGGTCTTGGGGTTTAGCACTGAAGAACAGGGCTAGGACTCCAGAGTAAAGGTTTCTGCCACACGCCATGTGTAGATGGGGTCCTCTCCCAGGGTTCCTCTACAACAGGCTGCAGTTTCCCATTCAAGAGAATGAACATAGCAGCCCCTCCCCTGGCCCCTGTCTGGGAGGAGTCATCTCAACATCAAGGTACTCCAGGCAAGATGATCTGCCTGAGTAAGGCCCTGGGGGGCATCAGAGGCCCTAGGGGGCATCGGAGGGCCTAGCTGCCAGGCTGTGCTGGAAGGGTGCACTAAGGGGGCTCCCAGCCAGCCCAGGCCCCTTGTGGGGGGGTCCCTACTATCTCTTGCTGCCACCAAGTTCCCTGCCCCACCTCCCAAAAGATCCTGCTTCCTTTGTACTTAGAAAACAGGGTTGATTCTCAGGGAAGAAGCCAGGTGTGGCAGCCAGCCAAGAGACAGCTGCCCCATACCTCTGTCTCCAGGCTGTGGTGCAGTGGCACGATCTGAGCTCACTGCAACCTCCACCTCCTGTGTTCAAGTGATTCTCCTGCCTCAGCCTCCCAAGTAGCTGAGATTACAGGTGCGCACCACCACAACCCAGCTAATTTTTGTATTTTTAGTAGAGATGGGTTTTCACCATGTTGGCCAGGATGGTCTCAATCTCTTGACCTCGTGATCCACCTGCCTCAGCCTCCCAAAGTGCTGGAATTACAGGCATGAGCCACCAAGCCCAGCCCAGGCTCTGTTGTTGCTAGGGGAGATGAGCCTGCCACTAACTTGGCTGCAGGCACTCCGCTGAGCAAAGATAGACAGGCTCAAATACCGCCTAGGTGGGCACAAGTTAACATGGGCAGAGACGCCCACCCAGGCTCCACGCAGACCTCCAGGAGCCGTGGCATGAGTCACACTGTTGGACGTCTTGGAAAGACTCCCCTGGGTCGACCCCACCCGTGGCTGCTGACAGGCCTCTACCAGGTGCCAGCAGCTCAGACGTCAATTGTGGCAACCAGGGCTCCTGACCAAAGTCACTGGTGTGCCATCCAGGAGCAAACAAAACCTGAAGCCCTGGATGTGGCCCAGCTCAGGCATCACAAAGGCTCAGGCATTGGCTAGTGAGCCCTGTGGGGCTTCCAGGCTCCCCTCCAGTGCATGCAGAGGCACCGTTTTCTTTCCCAACTGCAGTGGTATGATCATAGCTCACTGCCCGATCTGAGAGTGCGGTGGTGGAGAGGAAGTGTGCTGGGGGAGCTGCGGACAAGGATATGTGGTTGGTTGGTTTTTTTAGGTGGGGTCTCGCTCTATCACCTAGGCTGGAGTGCAGTGGTGTGATCATGGCTCACGGCAGCCTCAAATTCCTGGGCCCAAGCCATCCTCTCACCCTAGTCTCGCAAGTAGTAGGGACCATAGACATCGCTCCTAGGTGATGAGTGTGGGAAGTGTCAGGAGATGTGGGAACTAGAACTGTGTGCTATCGACACTTTAAGAGATGGGATCTCTTGTTAATCTCCTGTGCCCAGGCTGGTCAACTCCTGGGCTCAAGCAATCCTCCCACCTTGGCCTCCCAAAATGCTGGGATTACAGGCGTGAGCCGCCCCCACTGGCTACTACTGATATTAGAACCTGGACCGGCGAAGGCATGTGAGAGCCTCAGCTTTCAAGAGCCTCCTGTAAGTGACTCCAAGTTGGGAATTGTGGTGACAGCTCTTTGGAATTCTTGGGAGTTACATCCTGGTGAGCAGAAATTTGGGGAGTGACCACGTGCCCAGGATGCCTTGGTGGGCTCCGTCCTTACCTCCTGAGGTCTGTGGCAGCAGGTGCCTGGTTAACTTTTGTTCCTCAGACTTGGCTCGTGATGGGGGATCTTCAATCATGATGCTTAGTAAGTGTCAGGGGTGGCATCAGCAACAACTACTTCTGTTCAAATGATTGAAACCCAGGTACACTATCCCCGCCCTCCCCATCCGCAGTTCTGTTCTATACGGTTTCAGCTACCTGAGGTCAACCATGGTGAGAAAACGTTATAGTATTCTGAGAGAGAGAAATCACATTCATATAACTTTTATTACAGCATATTGTTATGATTCTGTTTTATTTATTAATCTCCTGTGCCTAATTTGTAAATTTCTACTTATTAAATTTGTAAATTATTTATTTACTTAGAGGCAGTCTTCCTCTGTGACCGAGGCTGGAATGCAGTGGCACAATCATAGCTCACTGCAGCCTCAAGCTCCTGGGCTCAAGCGATCCTCCCACCTCAGCTTCCCAAGTAGCTAGGACCTCAGGTGTGTGCCACCATACCTGGCTAATTTTAAGATTTCTGGTAGACACAGGGTCTCACTTTGTTGCCTAGACTGCTCTTGAACTCCTGCCCTTAAATTTATAAGTTAAACTTCTTCACAGGCATGTATGTATAGGAAAAAATGTAGTATATAGGAGGGCTTGGTACTGTCTGCAGTTTCAGGAATCCACTGGGGGTCTTGGAATGTATCCCATGTGGATAAGGGGGGATTACTATAAGGTAAACAGTACAGGAAGTTCGTTGACTCACAGCAGCTGAGAAGTCTAATGGGATTCTCATCGTTTGGGTTCCTGGAACCCATCTCTTTTTTTTTAATCATTTTCCTTTTCTTTTTCAGAGAAGTGGGTGGAGGGTCTTGCTATGTTATCCAGGCTGAACCAGCCTCAGGTGATCCTCCCACCTTAGCCTCCTGAGCAGCTGACATTACAGGCACAAGCCAGTGCTTCTGGCTCTCCGTCTCTTGACTTTGCTGCTGCTTTATTAACTTAATTCTCAGGCCATCTCACCCCATGTGCCCCCTGCAATTCCTGGGTTTTGTGGGACTCATGGTTCAGATCATCAAACCCACATCTGTTCCTTAAAAACACCCTGGGTGGCTTTGCTTGGAACCATCAACAGTGTCCAGAGAGAGGACAGACTAATCAGGAGATGAGTGGCCAGATGTGCCCACTTCTGTGGTATAGGAGGCAGGGTCACATGACATGCAGCCCAGTGAGACGGGAAAGCCCTGCTCTGTGACCTCCAACCAGGTTCTGTAGGAGAACAGCTGGGACTGGTGCTTCCTGGCATAGGCTACTGGGGTTCCTAAGAGTACTCCCACAAAGGCTCAAGAAGGGGGAAAGATGCCAGGCAGAGCCCCTTGCGAAGTCCATGCCCTCTGGCTGCTTTGGGGCCTCCATGAGCCACAGCTTCTGAGCAAGCAAACCATGGTGGCCTGGGCATCAGGGAGGATGGTGGTGCAGGCAGCCCTCTCGGTGCCCCGTGCTGGTTTCAGAATGTGCAAGTCGCTGTAGGCAAGATGAAGGTGGCCCCCAGTCCCCTTCAGGCACAAGGCAGGGGGGATTGACATGCAAGCCTCTGTAGTGTTTTCCCAGCCTGAACCGGGCAGAGAGAACAAAGGCAGGTATCCACTCCAGGCTCAGGGCCAGGGGGCAGCTGAGTGCTCCCTGCATCCATCGCTGCTCCTCCCCTCCTCTCCCAGATGGACAGGCCTAGGCCCTCAGGGAAAGCTTGTTGGGCATTCTCATGGAGACAGGGCCCTGGGACTCCCTGACTAGCTAGTGGAGGTTGGGCTTTTCCTTGGTCAAGGGAAGTAGATGGTGAAACCCCCTCCACCATGTCAACGAATGGGTTGTACTGGCTTTCCTCCCAATAGGTGAATGTGGAAGGAATGGCACCTCTTGTTGATCCAAATGTCAGAACACCCCAAGGTGCAAGTAGAGGTCAGGTGGGGGGCTCCGTAGGTGCCAAAAACCATCTCCTCCAGGCTGATCTTGGCCCCAGTGTGGGCATCCATTGCCCACTGTAGCTAGCTCTCAAGGGCACTTACTTCATGCCCCAAGCATGGTCTGGACCCTTCCTGAGTTCCCATAATTACAAGCCACCTGGAAGCAGTCTCATCACCCAGAAGTTGAGTGAGTACAGATGGCTGGTGCTCTAATAACCACCTCCTGTCCCAGAGGCCGGGGAATGACAGTGAGTACTAGTGGTGTGTCCGCTAGTCTCTGACCTGCCAGTGGCTGCTGCCCTGTCCCCATCCAGTGGGTTCCAGCACCTGCCTGTCACCACGGGTTGCTCAGTGACTTCAGCTGTTCCCCTCCTAAGAGGTATCTGCCTTTTTCTGTGATCCAGAGAACTGTCCAGCATGCCGAGGATGCCCACCTGCCCTTTTCCAGCCTCAGAACGATGTCCCCAGTGTAGGAGGTCTCAGGGCCCTGGGGTAGAGTTTACCTGAGAATTGGTGGGGCCTTCTCATGGCTAGAGATTGCCTGCCTAGTCACAGGCAGCAGAGTGTCAGATCAGAGGCCAGCCTGCCTAGGTCCAATCAAGGCTCTGCAGTCCCTCATGCCACAGGGTCTCATTCACCTGTGTTACAGGTTTATGAAATAAACCTGGCAGTAGGTGGCCCGGGCACGGACAGTCTGAGAAGTGAGCAATGTGGGAGGCACAGGGGTTGGAGCAAGAGCAGAAGGTAGAGGAATCGGGCCAGTGGCTTCACTTCACCTGCAGTGGGGGGCACATCCCCCAGCTCTTCCTGACTCTGATGGTTTGTGACTCACTGGCCCAGGCTGCCTTTTTCCAGGCGTGTCTGGATTGTGTCATAGAAAAAGGTTGTGGTCTCCAGGGTTGGGCAGAGCCTAGGGGAGGGAGATGGGCACGGGGAGCAGAGGGCCTGACTGGGGGTTCTCCGGAAGTGATCCTGTTACCTTTCTCTTCTCACCCCAGGCAGAGAGGGACAGAGTCTGTGGTCTGTGCCGGGCAGCCTGCAGGGCCCTGGATCATGGTACTTGAGCCAGTAGCTCAGAGATAAACCCTCTCCAGATAAGAGGACACCGAGACCCTAAAAGGGCAGTGACCCAACCAAGGCCCCTGAGCCACACAGGCCTGGACCGACCTCAAGAGTCCAGACTCCTGGTCCAGGGCATTTCATGGGCTTTGCAGAGCTGCACGCAGAGGGTTGTGGAACTCCCCAGAAAGGGCAGGGGACAGAGGGCATTCAGGACTAGACTACTGGCTGTTTGCAAGCCCAGGCCTGTCGTATGGGGTAGTGGGGACCTAGGTGAAGACCTAGGAGATGAGCTGGGGTTCTGAGTCCCTGAGTCTCCCCCATGACTGTGTCATGACTGTGTAGTGGTACCTGGCGGTTCCCCCTCCTCTCCAGTCTTCACAGCAGCCATCAGGAGCCTCCTCCCACCTCCCAGTGCTGAGCCCACCTGGGCGTACCTGGAGAGGCTCCCCCGCCAGCATGCCTCCGCCTACATCCTTGGGGTGGCCATCACTGCAGTGGATGGTGACAGGGCCTCAGGTGCTGCCCAGGAGGAAGCCCTGGGTTCTCCAGACAGGAAATGGCAAGCTGGGCCGTGAGCAGAAAAGAGAATCCATACCAAATTATTTTTGGGGACAAAGAAGGTCAGGGAAGAAGGGCTGAGAAGGAAGACAGGACCCTGTGAAGAGGACCTTCTTGGAAGGGACCAAAGGCAGTTAATGGAGTCGCAAGACCTGGGTGCTCAGAGTACTCTGTATGAATGAGCAAGTAAGATGAAGGAGCCCTTATCATGTGGCCATGATCATCAAGGATCATATGAGGATGCAGTGCCCACTTACTGCGACTGAAATGTCAACACACTTAAGGGGCAGCTGTGAGTAGCGCCAGTGCGAAGGTACCACTGGCCTGTGATGGGAAAAGGCAATGTTGACTGTTGGAGGCTGGCTGTGAGGCACTTGGCCTGGATGCCTTTGAAAGCTGAGAAGCCAGCCAAACTCCAGGCAAACCAGTCGTCCTAATGGGTTTGAAAGACCATAAATGGTCTCTCTGTATGGCCTAAACTCCCTTGGCCTTTCCTGCAAGATGGATTTTCACACATTGGACATAACATTATGTCTATTTCATTTTCAATCCAGCATTTGTTCATGTGGGTCACGGTTTATTGGTCCCACTTCTTAGGGAGTGTGCTGGTCTTTTCTGCCTTGAGAACAGACGCAGGCTCCTCAAGGCTGGAGCTGGGCCCGGCATTTGCTGGGGTGCCCAGGCCGCCTGGCTCCATGCTCTGCCTCTCGTGCCTCTCCTTCCCTCCTCGTCCTGGTCCCCGAGCCGCCCTTGCCACCCTGCAGTCTCTCACAGCCCCGTTCTCTTCTCCCTACAGGCTGGTGGTTCGTGAGCACCTCTGAGGAACAGGGCTGGGTCCCTGCCACCTACCTGGAGGCCCAGAATGGTACTCGGGGATGACTCCGACATCAACCCCTCCAAGACTGGAGAAGGTGAGGGCTTGCAGGTCCAAGGAGCGGGGAACAACGCGGCCTCTGGAGGCAGCTCTCCCCACTCGTCCCCCCAGAACCAGCAGAACCCTAAAGTGAGATGAGCCGTATCCTAGCCTCTTCCCTTGGATCCCATCTCAGTAAGGCTGGCCCAGAAGCTCACCTCCCGCCCCAGTCCAACCCCTGCTGCTCTGTCTCAGGGGCTCAAGAACTGAGGGATGGCTCAGACCCCCACACAGTCGGCCTCTCTAATTAGCTTTAGCTCCGTGAGGTTTGTTTGTGTTTGTTTCTGTTTTTAGAGACAAACTTTCATCATGTTGGCCAGGCTGCTCTCGCACTCCTGGGCTTAAGCTATCCACACGCCTCGGCCTCCCACAGTGCTGGGATTACAGGTGTGAGCCACCGCACTCAGCCCTTCCTTTTTTTTTTTTTTTTTTTTTTTGAATTCTAAACACTTAAAAACTACTCTGTGAGGTTTTTCAGGGTCTTTCCCCTTGCATTTCAAACAGCCTGCCCCCGCCCCCTCAGCCAGCACTGGCCTGGGCCTGTCTATAGCTTCTGTGCTCCCTAGAGCAGGCTGCCTGAGCCCAGTCCATTGGTGCCACCCCCAGTTCCTGGCTGCCTGCTCCTAATGGCTTCCACACCTCCCATGGCCTGGCTGCAGGAATTCTTTCCCTAATGGTTGGTGGGGATGGTCCAGATGGATGTGTCTGAAAGTCAGAGGGATCGAGGTTGCCACCTGCACTCAGGCCACCTCCACGCCTGCTTCCTGCTGCCAGGCCAAAGTAAGCAGCCACCAAGTGCCAGCTCCATATTCATCCTTCCCCTAAATGTCAGTTACTAGGCGGGCGGTTGGGGCCTCGCCCTTCCTCCTATGTTGAGGCTTTATTTCAGCCCCTTGACCAGAGCCTTGGCCCCTGCCTTGTGCATCCACTGTGTGGCAGGTTTCCAGGGACGAGACCCCATTGGGAAGGGCCTGCATGTTCAGGCTGGGCTGCTCCCTGAGCCCTGGGGTGGAGCCTGAACCCATCTCCCCCTCTGGCTCCATTGCATCTCTGCAGCAGGGGAGGGTCTCGGCCCCTGAGCTAGGTCTGGTCTCATATGCCTCCCCCAGCCTCACCTCCTAGCTAGTTCCACATTCTTTTTGTTGTTACTGTTGTGGAGACAGAGTCTTGCTCTGTCACCCAGGCTGAAGTGCAGTAGCACAATGTCAGCTTGCTGCAACCTCCACTTTTTGGGCTCAAGCAATTCTCATGCCTCAGCCTCCCGAGTAGCTGGGATTGCAGGCACCCACCATCACACTTGGCTAATTTTTGTTTTTAGTAGAGATGGGGGTCTCACCATGTTGGTCAGAGTGGTCTTGAACTCCTGACCCCAATCAATCTGCCCACCTCAGCCTCCCAAAGTGCTGGGATTACAGGTGTGAGCCACGGTGCCTAGCCCCTAGTTCTACATTCTACAGGGCATGCCAGGGCTTCTCACACACAGCAGGGGCTCACTAAGTACCAAAGGTACCAGGTGCTAGGCCAGGTCCTGAAAAGCCCTTGCCCCCACCCTGGGAGGACCCTGTGGCTATGATTGTCCCCATCCTTCCAGCTGTGGGAACTGAGGCTTCCAGATGTTTATCAGGTTCGGACCCTAGTCGGCTTCCTTTGTCCCGTGGTCCTCACCGCTGTCCCACACACCTCCCTGTAAGCATTTTGCTTGTAACAGTACAGGCAGCTCTAGGGCAGTGCGTGTATGAATCACAGCCCCAGTTGAAAAGGCTGCACCGGCAAGGTCAGAGTGGAGCTGTTGGGTCAATTACGGAGGACCTAGGCACCAAGTGGCCAGAAGTCCAGGGCAGGAAAGCGCCTGAGAGGCGTGGAGCACAGACGCCAGCCTGGATGGAACAGAGGGCAGGTGCCTTGCGCAGAACAAGTAGTAGTGGTTGTGCAGGATTTTTACCTTGATGGAAGAAGAATCAGGCAGCCAGTGCAGGTTCTGCGTTCAGAGGGTGTGTGTGTGTGTGTGTGTGTACACACGCCCAGGGTGATTCTCCTAAAACAGGTTCCTCTGTGTGTCTCTGACCCAGCCCATGTGCCAGCACTCTTGGCAACTCTCTGGATAGCTGTGGATTCCACCATCATGTCTTGGGAATTTCCCACTCAGATCTACGGAAGGGCTTGGGGGATGGGTCCTCCAGGCCTAAGGCCCCAGCTGCTGTGGTGTGTCCACCAGTCTCTCTGCACCTGCAGCCACATGGCCAAGAGATTGGCCACCCTAGTTCCCTCTCCGACCGTCTCTACCCTGGCACTGTGGCCATCCCATCATAGGTGCCCTGAGCCCTGTGGATAGAAATTGGAAGCCTGCATCCTATCAAAGCTTTCCTAATAGCTCATTCTTCATTACTTTGGGAAGAAAACATGATTAGCTGTTCCCATTTGTCCTTACCATGAGACCCTCTGGTGCTTGTTCATGCTGCTCTTGAAGCCAGTTGTGCTGTGGGAGTTTAGTACATTAGTATTAAGGGTGGAGTTGAGACTCTCGTCCACCGACAGAGGTGCAGGTCCAAGCCTGACATTTGCAAGGTGGTTCAGTGAACCAGGAGAGGTGTGTCACCTCTGCCAAGCCCTCAGATTCATTTGTGACAGAGCCAAGACCAGAACCCACGTCTCTGCCTTTGCTCCTGTGTCCCACACCTACCAGTGCAGACCTGCTTCCTCCAGGGTGGGCTCATATTGGGACATGGACAGACCACAGTCTTCTGTGCTGCTGCCCCAAGGGCGTGTGCCCCACTAGTGAGCCGATTCCCCAGCATCCAGACCCTGTCCCCTCCCCCCATCCCCCCTCTTCCCAGGGCTTGGCAGCTCAAGGGGAGGCAGAGTTAGGGGAAGAGCAATAGCTCGGGGTGTAGAGTCTATGGTGAGAATTTGGGCTTTGGAACCAGGCTGCCTGGATTCACATGCTACCTGGATACATAGACATGTGACCCAGAGTGTTCCTTAAAGCCCTGTGCCTCTGTTTCCCCATTTGTAAGATGCCAACCACATAGGGCTTTTGTGAGGCCCAAGTGAGCTGATCCTTGTACTGGGTTTGAACTGGGCCTGGCACACAGAGTAAATGCCACTCACTGTGAAAGCAGCCCCTGATCTGGGCATTAGCCAAACTCCTCCAGCTCTCCAGAGGAGCCCTACACACCTGTTCCCCTCTCCCCACCCCGCCAGGAGGCCTTGCACAAGACCTGATTAATGTTCCCCAGAGCCCTTTCAGCCCCTCGTCTAGGCTCACACCAGGGCAGGTGGTGTCACGCTAAGACAGATGAGGAGAGGCTTAGAGAGGGATAGCCGCCCTCCCAGAGTGACACAGGTTGCTGGCAGTCGGGCCTGGACTGGAATCCACACCTCCTAGCCTTCTGTCCAGCCCTTCTCCTTATAAGAGCAGGTCAGACAGGTCCCTTTCCTTCCAGGAAAGCAAATGCTTTCACAGGGCCTTGGTGGGTCTGGGATAGTTTTATTTTCACTCCAGCCACTGGCCGGGCAGCCTGGTACCCTCTTTCTGTGGTGCCAGGAAATGAGGCCAGCTGGCACCCTGGAGCCCTGGCCCAGTGTCCATTCCACTGGGAGTCCCACAGGAAGACAGAGGCATTTGTAGCTGGGGTCTGAGCAGAGGGTGCAGGGGGCTTGGAGCCGAGCAGCAGCCACCAGGGGAGCAGTGCAGTGTGCTGCCCAAGGCACAGGCTCAGGAGCAGTGAGAAGCCGGGGAGGGAGGCCCCTGTTGTCAGATGTCCCAGTGGGTGGCCTGAGAGGAGGAGCAGAGCTGGGGCCTGTGGCACCTACCCTTGTGTCATTCCGTTCAGCAGGCACTTCCTGGGACCTGGCCATGTGCTAGACCCTGTGAATGCCGAGACATGGGGCAAAGCTCTTGCCATCAACAGACTCATCCAGTGAGGACAGGCAAGAAAGCAAAGATGCAAACCAACCCAGAGTGGTGAGAGCTCTCAGCCCCTCGAGGAAGGGATCCAAGTCTCTCTTGGGCACACTGATTCTTCCATGCATCATGGTGCCTGTCCAGGGTAGCGTGTTGACAGTCAGTACTCAGTGAGTGAGTGGCCATAAGCACAGATGTTGCAGGACCCCTAACCCTCAGGGAATCAGCACCGTCCAGCAGTGAGGGACACTGATCTCACCATCCCCGGAGGCTGCAGCTGAGTGGCTGCCTTGCACTGGGCTGGAGCTAGGGATGTCTTTGTCTCTAAGGTGCTGGGATTATAAAGGCTTTAGCTCACTCCTAGGCTCAGGGGCACACACTGGGGAGTCTGGCTTTGGTTGAATTTTTCCCCATGTGCCTCCAATCACCTGTCATATCTGCCCCCATCCAACAGGGGCGTGCCCTCTGGTTCAGTCCAGGTGATGGTGACCTGGAAATGCAGGCCTCCCCCTCCCTGTGCCCCTTCCTTCTGCCCCCATCCCATCTCATGCTCATCTCCATTCTCTCCGCCGGTTGCTGTTGGCCGCATGCTCCATCGCCATCTCCCACACCAGTGTCCAAGAGACGCAAGGCCCATCTGCGGCGCCTGGATCGCCGGTGGACCCTGGGCGGGATGGTCAACAGGCAGCACAGCCGAGGTGACTGTGGGAGCTGGCTTCTCCTCCCTCGCAGCAACCGCCTGTCTCTCACTAACACTGCTCTTTCTTTCTGGGCTCTGCCCTCTGCCCTGTGGCAGCCTCATTCACCCAGATTCATGGGCCAGGCTTTTTCTCATCTACTGCAGCTGGTGCAGGGTGGGCCTGCTTGGGAATTGGGCTGGCACTGGGGGTGGCTCTGGCTTTTGTCAACATCCTGGGTTTGAGGGTCATGGAACATAGTTGTGCGTTCCCTGAAAAGGTACAGAGGCTTGAGGAGGGGGACAAGGGAGTCTTGGGTCATTCAGGAAGCGCACGTTGGCCCTGGAAGCTGGAGATTAAAGGAGCTAAGCATGTCTAGCCCTCTGCTTGGGCCATCCCACTCCCCCATCCTTCATGGCCTCCGTCCTCTGAGAAAAGGCTCCCTCGGCCAAAGTTGTCTTACCAGTTGCTTGGGAACAAAGCAGAAAGAAGGACCAGCTCACACTCGTGCTCCTCCTACCAGCTCCACGGAAACTAGAAAGGGAGCAAAGCCAGACCCACCCTGGCACCAGGGTGCAGTCCAGTGGGCTCTGCTGAGGGGTCAGGTCCAGCCAGAGGCAGTAACTGCTGGGGCTTTAGGAAGGGCCTGATCCAGGGGAGACCAAGGGGGCTCCAGGCCTGGCACATGGGCTGATCAGATGTTTGGGGGTTTAGCGTTTTCTCACCCAGGATCTTTCTAACATTCAGGAACTGGGAGGTAAGGGAGCAGAACAAACCCCCAGGGCTGGGCCGCTGAATAAACCCCTAAACATCTGCAGACCCCCTGGGCCAGGGGTTGGCCAGCCCCACACAGAACAGGGTGTGTGTGCTGCTCTCAGTGACGACACAGAGAGGGGTGTGTCATAAACTCTGGCCTTTCTGGAACGCAGGGACACCCCGTGTCCCCACCCTCACAGCTTGGTTCTAAATGACCGTAAGAGCATGTTTTGGTGTCTGCCCCAGGCCCAAGGCAGAAGAAAGCCTGGACTCGGGTGGCTGCAGCCTCTGGCTGGCTCAGCATCAGGCACGGAGCACTGGCCAAGAGGAGTCCAGCTTGTCCTGAGGGCAGGGCCTGGGCTGAACCTATGGGCTGACACAGCGCTGGGGGCCGAGTTGTAGAAGCAGCAAGAACAGGCTGGACATACCGCAAAGGCCACCCTAAAGCTGGGATGCAGCCCAAGCCTTGGTGGCAAAGGAGAGTGGGATGTAGGTCTGGAAGTGCGCAGCAGGGATGAAGGTCTGGCCTGCTCCAAACACCCTCGCACACTGGGCCCCAAACACGACCATCTCTACAACCCCCCCAGACACGCGCAGCCAGAGAAGCTCTACCACACACACACAGCCCTGACGGCCACAGGTATGACTGCGTGCCCTGTCATAGCCAGCCTCCCCCGACACCGATGTGTCCACAGTCCCAGGCTCACAGCCACTCACAGGTACAATTATGCAGCTACGCATGCACTGTGCCGTGTGTCTGCTGTTTACACAGTCACAAATGCATCATGCACACAACTGACTGCTCACAGCCATGCCACATGTACCTCCGAAGCAGCACTCACAAGGACACATACAGCTTTATACACAATGCCTTGCACTACACATATCCCAGTCACATACATACAGTGACACGTGGAGACACAAATATGCAGTGAAATGCCTAATTCTTGGTCCTAAGAATTGTAAGCAAATGTAAGCCCTCTGCTCTTGTGCGCTGTCTTTCACTCTCTTAAATAAGAGACCTAAACAACATAATTTCCCAGCCTCAGCCCGATGGGCTAAGTTAAACCAGGCAGCCAAGAAAAACTTGCAGAGAATTGGCTGGGAGATGCTTGCTGCAAACAGCAGAGCTGGTGGGGGGAGGCAGGCTGCAGGTCGTGGAGGAGCTAGACAAGAGAAAAGCTGAGCTTCTCCATGGCCTCCGCTCCCGTTCCCTCAGCCAGCCAGCCCCTTGGAACCAAAAGGCCTCTCTCAGTGGGGTAGGGTAAGTTGTGGGGCAGGAGGGGAGTGGGGGAGACTGCTGACAGAGAGGAAAGTGTCGGGGGAGAGGAGGCTTCTGTGGTTTGGAAACAGCAGAGCATCCAGCCCCTGCCTCCAAAACCAAAGCAGGCCTGTTCCCATCCCCCCACCCACCCACCCCGGCTGACCGCCTGGCCAGCCCTCCCCCAGGGCAGGCTGCCACTGTCTACTGGTGGTGTGGTCAAGAGTACCCACAGCCCCAGTGCTTCCCAGAATCCCTGAAGAGCCCACAGCCTCCCTTCCCCCAACCCCATTTCCGAAGGGACGTCTCTTCCAGAGACCCTGACCACCCTGAGTCATGCAGCTGCCCGCTGAGGCCATGTCTGTCTGTCTGGGCCTTCTCTTGTGTGGTGCCCCCAGATGGCATTTGTGGCCCAGGCAAGTGCCTCTCCCTTAGAACACCTGTGCAAGTTGGAAGGCCTGAGACCCACAAGGCCCATGTCCACATGGAAAGTCCATGCCTCTGCCATCTGAGCCAACTGGGTAGAAACCCAGGAGCTGAGAAGACCTGGTCTGGCTGCCTTGCCCTGCCAGAGAAGAGGGCTCTTGAGTTCTCATCCCTGGAACCTGCAGTGACCGGGGCAGGACGAGCTTCCCAGCCAGGAGTTCTCAGCAGCAGCACGTGTACTCCTGGACATCTGTGGCTGCTGCAGCCCCAGGGCCCTCAAGAACCTTTTGCAGGAGCAGCTCAACGTCACCAGCCAGAACTGATATCCCTGGTTCTGCCCCCACCCACAAGAGGTCAGGAGAAAGCCTGACTTACATGGCCCACGGGATTCTGTCTTCTATGCACCCCAGGAGGCTGCGAAGGCTGGGGCTGGGCCCTGGCGGCCTAAGAGGCTGAGCCCACATGAGATGGTCTAGACCCTGTTCTCTGCCATGAGGCAGGCAGGGCTCCTCTGATCTTCCCACAAGAAGGGCTGTCATTTCTCCCTGCAAATACAACCTTGCCTAGGAAAACCTTAATGATGGCTTCCTGCTCGAACCACAGACTTTAAAAATAGCCCAGCTGAACAAAGGCAAAATGTGGAGCCCAGGCCTCGCCTCATCCTAACCTCAGAATCCTGGATTCCCAGAGCATTGCGCTGCCCCTCTGGCCGCCACCAGGCCAGGATTTGCCATGCCTCACTGGAAAATGGAGCAGAACCAGGAGCAGGCAGGAGAGTGGAGAGTTGGACTGTGGAGCCCTGAACTTTTCAAAGGGCCGAGTCAGAATCTGGCTGGGCAGCGTTCTCAGGCCGCCTTGGCAGCAGTCCAAAGCATGGCTGGGTTGGAATCTGAAAGCCTCCAGAGTAAGGCCCTCCTCCCTGAGTTGATGCTGACCAAGTTCTGCTGCAGAGAAGGGCATGCTGAAGAATCCTGCAGGCTCCATGGGTCATCACCCACCTTCTGCTTTTGGGCAGCCATCTGTATTTGGCTAGTGGCCCATCAGTTCCATTCTTGCAGCCTGGCCAGGCAGCCACAACCACCCCAAAGGGAACTGGTATCTCAATTCAACACGGCTGCAGACAGGACCCGATAATCCAGGGGAGAGTGGACAGATGGCCCTCCTGCAGCTGGGGGTTGGGGTGGCAGCTGCCTCCCCACCCCCACGACAGCCAGTCTTAGGCAGGCTGCCCGGCGGCATACAGCCGAGGAGTCCAGGGGGTGACTGTCACAGCTGGGAGCCAGGAGGGGCGGGTGTCCCAGAGACCAGAGGCCAGCAGTCTGCACCAGCATCCTGCTGTTTTGAGCTCACAGTGCTTCCCATCAGTACCCTTGCTCAGTCTTGCCTGGTCGTGATGCAGTCAACAGTCTCCCAATATTTGCCAGGCACTGTCTCAGCCCCTGGGGGAGCTCCCAGGCCAGAGAGGACAACATGGGCTCAGGGTGACCCTCCGGAAGGGCATGGCCAGATTGCCGCTTCTTCCTCCTCCTGTCTTAGCTCCTTGTTCCCTGATAGGGTGAGGTGGGGGGAGTGTTCCCCACCCCAAGCAGACCTCTACAGAGGGTGTCAGCCAGGAGGCAGGGACTCTTGAGCCAGCCAGCTAGAAGCAGAGCCAGGGAGTACTCAGCTCTGGGGTCTACCTGTCAGGGGTTTCCTGGGACAGGCAGAGCTGGACCCCAGCGGGCATGGAAGAAACACCCTCCTGGAAGCCTGATCAAGGACCCAAGCGAGAGGCACCCAGGCCTCCTGCCAGGAAGGTGGCTGAGAGAAACCAGGGGAGACAGCATGGTGTCCCCACTCTCCCCACACCTGCCCTCCCAAGCCTTCCTGAGAGTCTGCAAGGCACTCCTTCCCCAGTGCCTAAGGAAGACCTTGGGCAAGACCCTGAAGTGACACCCTTGGAAGTAACAGCAGGCTGCCCTCCAGAGGAGCTGGGCCTTGGCTGCATGCTTGGCACAGCACGTTCTGCTGCAGAAGCCGCTTGGGCGCACTGGACCAGTAAGGGCCCCGGGGTGCTGCCTAATTGTGCTGTGCTGGGTATTCCCACGCTCATTTGGCCATCGAACCCTTGTCTTAACAAAACACATATAACCGCTCCCATGAGACTTGGGTTCCGTGGACTCCTCTTGGGAGATTACATGACCAGGTGTTAATGGATAAGCTGGATGCTCAGGGAAGGCTTCACCAAGGAGGTGTCCCTAGAGCCTCTGCAGGTCAGACAGAGGAAGGATGCAAGCAAGAGGCTGAGCTGGAGGCAGGGCTAGGGAAGTCTGTTTGGGACACAGATGGAAACGGCACGTTTCGAGGAGAGGTGGTGTGCCATGGGGCCGCAGGCATGCGAGGACACCTCAAGAGGGGTTGGCTTCTCCTAATCCTGCTGTCAGCCCTGCAAGCTTCTGCAGCCCTGTGGACTGCACGATCCCAGGAGCCTCGCTGCCGTTATCAGGCTAGGAGAGCCAACTCCCTGCTCCCAGGGCCTTGCCTGGCAACCTGGGTCCTGGCTGGCGTTGGCACACACTGGGAGCAGCAGTGACCCCTGCTCCCATGGTCTCCCTGCTGCCACGTCTGGGGCCTGGTCCTTCCTCTCCCCTGGAGAAGCCAGAGCTAACCCAGTTCACCTTGGCAAGCTGCTGAGCAAAGGCCAGGACAGGGCAGGAGGGACAGGAAGCAGGACCTCCATCCTGACCTCAAATAATCTTGCTTTCTTGCTCCCACCCCCAGAGGAGAAGTATGTCACTGTGCAGTCTTACACCAGCCAAAGCAAGGACGAGATTGGCTTTGAGAAGGGCGTCACAGTGGAGGTGATCCGGAAGAATCTGGAAGGCTGGTGGTATATCAGGTAGGGAACACTTACATGGATGAAAGAGGTGCCTCTCACCCACCCAGGCCCTGGGCAGAGTGCAAAGTGGCTGTGGCCACCTGATGGCAGGTAGATACTGACAGCTTTGTGCCCACGGCACAGGGCTGGGCTGCTCCACCTCTGCACAGCTGAACAGCTCAGCCAGAGAGTGCTCTTCTTGCACATTTTCTCCCGGGACACAAAGCAGAGCTTGAGCCACAGCCAGCGGGGCACAGAGGCCCCGGCTCAGCTTGCAGGCTGTGGTGCAATCCCTTCCCACGCATCTGCCAAGAGTTCAACACATCTGAATTTGGTTTTGTGTGTCCGGCCTTGGCTGCCTGGAGCATTGGCGTCCGCAGGCCTTGCTGAGGTCCCAGCAGGCAGCCTCTGCTGCCCAGGCTCAGCACTCAGAGAGGTGGGCTGCGGGGGCAGGGGCGGGCACAGATGCAGGCCTCTTGCAGTCATGTCCCCTGGTGGATAGGGACTGGCTGTCCAAACTGCAGAGCTGGCTGCAGGGGCTGGAGCCCAAGTCAGGCCTCAGCTCTGGCCATCAGAGGCTTCTTCCTTCTCTTGCCCCTCCCTCTCCCAGGCCTAATCACAGTTCCCAGCCTAGAATCCTATTTAAGGGTGTGGGTAGGGAAGTGGGGTCTTTCCTGACCTCTGGAAGCCAACAATCCTGTGGATTTCACGCACCATTACCCTGCCAAGACCTGCCCTTCCAGGACCCCTGCTCTCAGGAAATGCTTTTGGCATCCTTGGAACTGGCTCAGCTGTGATGACTGCCCACCTTTTGTCTTCTCTGCCACTTACCCAGCTGACAGAGATAGTCCCATATCCATGGGCTCTGGGGGACCCCAGACCCACCGTGGGCAGGACATGCATTCTAGGTGGTTTCCCACAGACGGGCACGGGATTGTGCAGTGGCATCACCATGCCCCAGGCAATGCGCGTACTCATGGGACAGTTACTCAGAACATGATACAACATGATGGCATTAAAGCCTAGTCCATGCTGAGGTCACTGGACATATGGAGATAGCACCTTAGTGTGACCTGATGGAACATGGCTCCATCACACTCCCCACCCCCGCTGCCCCTACCCCGCCTCACCCTGGAGCCCTGGGGCGTATCAGTCGGGAGGGCTGAGACGTCCCTTTCTGTCCCGTTGGGCGGGATGGGACTGTGCATCTGGACGTGTGTTGTCGAAAGCCACTGCCCCTAGACTTTTATGTTCTCTAAGCAATGGAAACTAGAGCCAACCCAATAATCTGCCAGCCACGAGTCTCACATGAGAGAGCCAGGAAAGATTCTGGCAGGCTGGTGGCCTAGCTCACTTGCCTTGAGCTTATCTACAAGGCTGCTTCATTATTTTATTTTTTAGTTTTCTAAAATAACCAACAAAGTCACTCTGAGCGGCTTCTAGTCCATTCCTGTCCCCATGGCCTAGTCTTACAGCCAGCAGGAGCTTGGATTGAGAAACCCTGCTGAAAGGATTCCACCTTAAGAAGGCTGCCAGACACCCCCTTAAATATGCCATTTCCCAACATTCCAGGCTCTGCGTTGATACTCATTTCCTTTCTTCTCCTCCCCCACCCCCCACTCTCTCTCTCTCTCACTCTCTCTCTCGCTCTCGCTCTCACTCTTGCTCTCGCTCTCTCTCTCTCCATCACGCCCTTTCCAGCTTGCTTCCCTCTGGAGTCATTTCATTCTCCAGAGCTGAAAAGCAGATGTGAGCAGAGCTGGACCCAGACACACACAGCCACTCCTGATTCCCTCGCGTTTCTTCTGAAATCTAATTTTACCCATGTAGCACTGAAGGAACACAAATAGGAGCACTCGGGGCCCTAAGCAAGGCCTGACTGTCACCTCCACGAGCCCCCTCTCCCCATAGCTCGATAGTGTCCATGTAGAAGAACCATCAGTGAGGGCCAGTGGGCTCATCTTTGTCTTTTCTCCAAGATGCAAGAGCACCAGGCTGTTGGCCAGATGCTGCTAAGAGCTCACTGTGTGACCCTCTGCTGCCTGCTTTGCTTTTCTGAGCCATGGCTGTTGGCTCACATGAAGATTAGGTATTTTTACTAGTTGCTGCCATCCACCCTTAAAATTCTGTGCTTCTGTTTGCACTCATTGCATCAGGGAGCCAAGACAGGCCCCTGACTCTCACCCACGTGTTAACTCTCCTCTGCCTCCCAATCCCTGGGAACGCAAGCTTGGGTCAGCCTGCCTGCACATTTCTGTGACATGAACGTAAGAAGCCACCTCTTACCTGCACTTCTTCTGCAAAGCTCAGATATGTTGATAGGAACTTCAGCTTTCATATTCCTTTTCTCCCACCTAATGAGTGTCCAAGGACAAGGTCAGATCAGGGAGATAGGGAGGTTTTCAGATATCTGGCACAGGAGGAGCCATTCCAAAGAGCCACATGTGTTCTAGAGAGCAGATGGGGGACATTGCAACCCAGACCTGAGGGTATTGGCCAACAACTACTGGACCAGGAAGTGAAGTCCCCATGGGTTTGGGTGAAAACTCAACACCACGGGGAAAAAGGAAAAGCTTGTTTTCAGAAGTCATTGAATCACCAGAAATGAAGTCAGCCCTGTCATTTGCCTTCCCCTGTGTTTATGAGCTTTTGGTTTTGTTTCCTTTCGTTTTGTTTTTGTTTTGCTTTGGTTTGCAATTTGCTAGTCATGTGCTTTTGTCCTTTCGCTTATGGTTTCTGCTTTTAGAGCCCCACGAAGACTTTCTCGACCCCCAGCATTATGTCAAACTTTTATTTTTTTATTCTGCTATATGGTATAAAGCCAGTGTCTGTCTTGTTTTTCCTAACTGGGTCATCAGTTTTCCCCAGACCACTTACTACGTTGTTGGAGATAGGGTCTCACTCTGTTGCCCAGAGTGGAGTGCAGTGATCATAGCTCACTGTAGCTTCAAACTCCTGGCATCAGGCAATCCTCCCACCTTAGTCTCCCGAGTACCTGGGACTACAGGTGTGCACCACCACACCCAGCTAATTTTTTTTTTTTTAATGTTTTTTGGTAGAGACGAGATCTCACTATGTTGCCCAGTCTGGCCTTAAGTGAGCCTCCCAAAGTGCTGGAATTACAGGCGCGAGCCACCTCACCCAGTCCTCAGTCATTTACTGAATAATGCATCCCTGTTCCACTACATTCAGTTGAGCCTGGTTTATGAACGTGGTCTATGACAGTCTATAGAGGATCCACCTACTGTCCCTGCAGTGGCACCACAGCTCTCCCATTCAGTCAGCCTTCTTTGGAGACATCTTAGTTGATCTCAATGTGTCTGTCCTTCTGGATACATTTTTAACAGTGACTCTATCCCTACATCTTGCAGAAGAGACACAAACTGAGACTCCAGGGAAGGGACTTGTGCAAGGTGCTATAGACTAGAACTCAGACTGCCTGACTCTCACCTGTGGAATCAATTCCCTCTCTAATCCCTCCCCTTCCTACAGGGGATTTAACTCTACATACCACATCTACTGCCTTCTCATTTCTTATTTCTCCAGTTCTCCTCAGCTGATTGGGAAGTAGCAGGCCATTATGAAGTCCTCCTTCGGGGCAACTCAAAAGTTGATAGATGTGATGCCAAGCTCCCACGTTTGCCTGACTTTGCAGAGAGCGAGAGCCCACCCCAAGAGCAATCAGGCAAAGAAAAAGGAGCACGGTGGGGGGCAGCGGGAACTGGTGTTCTGGGTCTTTTCCACCTACCCTCGGTGCCATTTCTCTCCAGAGTAGTGGAATTGCCAAGCCTTGCAGAACATGGCAAGGAAGGCTCTGCTGGGCAAGGCCAAATGGATCCTAGGGTCTGGGAGTGGGTGTGAGGTCATCCTGTCCTCCCCACAGATACCTGGGCAAGAGGGCTGGGCGCCAGCATCCTACCTGAAGAAGGCCAAGGACGACCTGCCAGCCCGGAAGAAGAACCTGGCCGGCCCAGTGGAGATCATCGGGAACATCATGGAGATCAGCAACCTGCTAAACAAGAAGGCGTCTGGGGACAAGGAAACCTCACCAGCTGAAGGCGAAGGCCACGAGGCCCCAATCGCCAAGAAGGAGATCAGCCTGCCCATCCTCTGCAATGCCTCCAATGGCAGCACCGTGGGCATCCCTGACAGGACTGTCTCCAGGTTGGCTCAGGGCTCTCCAGCTGTGGCCAGGATTGCCCCTCAGCGGGCCCAGATCAGTAAGAGCCTCTCTCACCTGGGTCCTCACTGTAAAGCTCCTTAGAGAATGAGCATGGGTGCATGAAAGTGGGTGGGGTGGAGGGTGCACGACCCCCATGGCGTTTTCCTCCTGGGCTACAGACTGGCCTTTGACCCGCACTCTGTCAACATGTGTCATGCTCATCACAGGAATGGGAAGGCAGAGGAGTATGATGACTCAGGGGCTCCCATCTGCTCCACAGAAGCTAAATCACATGAGGATGTAGGTGATAGCGTTCCCTCCTTCTCTACTGGAGAGCCACCAATGGTCACTCTGCAGATACACATGTTCCAAGAACAAGAAACATATCTTTTCCTTATAGTAAAGGCTTTATAAGTCAAGATAGATGATGTGTAGCTTTTTTAAAAAAATAAAAAAGACACATTTCCCTAGGCTATTGAATGTGGGCGCCGTATGCACGGCTGCTCTGTGGAGTGACAATCTGTAGAGAAACATCTTTCTGGGCCTTAGCAGCTCCTTCCCTATGACTTTCCAGTGGTTACTGGAAACCTAAAAGACTTGGAAGCTAAGGCTTTACCACTCTGCACAGGCAGTTTCAACAGGGCGTTCTTCAACAATCACCTTCACTCCTACAGGAGACTCCGAGCAGTCTGGCACCCTCCATCTCTGGCCCAATATTGCCTTTTGTTGTGTCTTAAAACTTCTGTGTTATAGGAGCCTAGCTTTTGTGTCCAGCCATTCTTAAAATCTGGAGGAAAGCTGTTTCTTTAGTTTTGCTCCACTGGGTTAATTAGCTCTCATGCCCTAAATCTTTTAGGCAACCAGCTGGGAAACTGTTATTGGGCACCTCCTCTTGCCTGGCACTGTGCTAGCTTCTATGGATTTAATAGCGAGCAAAAAATAGACATGGTCTCTGCTCCTAACTTTGAAAATCTGATAAAGCTATACACCCTTTACCCTGAAAAATGCCCACATATCTGCACATTTTGAAAAGTGCACATAATTTTAGAGAGTTCATAGATCCCCTGGCAGCACAGCCAAGGCAAAGGTCTACAGTTTCCCCTTGAAGAAGCCCAACTATAGTGCCCGTAGTAACTTAGAGCCTCAAGTCCTTCATAAAGGCTGAGCAAAAGCATGAACTTGCAAGGATCCGGAGTTAGTTTCACCTAAGGAAGGCAGATAATAGGCACTGTTGCCCATCGTTTGGGATTACTGAAGCCATGTCTCTTCTAGGTTCCCCCGAACCTACGGACGAGACCTCCGCCACGCAGAGAATCCAGCCTGGTATGTGTACTGAATTTCTTCTCCCTTTCCTTCCTATTCTGTGGACGCACTATAGCCGCCTGATCAACTGACTAGCTTGCTGCAGAGCCTCTTGATCCAGGGGTTTTCCAGAGCCTTGCTGGGGCTTCTAGTTTTGTGGAGCTGGGGGCAGGGAGGGAAGCCTGCAGATCCCAGCCTTCCTGGGGTCCTGGCTGGACAGTTTATAATCGGAAACACACTGCACTCCAAAGCTAAATAAATCCATCCCTCCCACTGCATTGGCAGACATAAACATTTAGACTGCCCGGCAAAAGTGTCCAGCCGGGGCATTGCCAGGGGCTGGAAATGGGGCTGCTGTCCATGCTAGCCTGGACACCTTTCAGCTTTCCCTGGTCAGGAATGCCCAGTGGAGGTGGTGGATGTCAGAGGCTGGGAGGGCAGAGGGCAGATCAGTGAGCGTCTTCCAGGGAGGAGTGTGAGTTGCCAGGACTGGCTCATGCCCAAGCTTCAAGAGGTTAACACTGCCAGGGTCCTGGCCCACATGGGTAGGGTTTCCTGGTGTCCAGACCCTCATGCAGGCAGATAGGCAATCAGGGGGCCGGGGCTTAGGTGCCTGCAATGCTGGTGGCAGGCCGAGAGCCCTGGAAAAAAGAACTGTTAGTAGGCGCAGGGGGGGATGTAGTGGAAAGAGTGGGTCTTCAAGAGTGCCAGGCGTGGATTCCTATTCCACTTCTGACACTTACAGGCAGAGACTGTAGGTAAGTCATTTGCCCTCCACAAGTTTCAGTGCCCTTATTTATCAGGCGGGACAGCACTAGCCATCTCCTCGGGCTGTTGTAAGGATGAAATGAGAGGATGTCTGCGGAGGGCTAGCAAACGGGCTTCCGTTCCCTATGTCCACTCTGGCCTTCTTGGTACTACTGCTTGGTGCACTGGGTTATGGAGGATTCTGAAGTCACATCTGGGCTGAGCAGCAAGAGTTACTGTGGTCAGTGACATCGGCCTTGGCTAGGGGGCACCAGTCTGTGGAAGAGTAGGCCCTCCTTAAAAATAGTTTTTAAAGATTTCATCCCTGGAGATGAGACCCTCCTTGCCCTGGCCATGGGGCCCACTGGGGTTTCTCTTTTTCCCCTTGCGTTTTATATGCCCAAACACTGTATGCTCCCTCCCTATCATCTCTTCTAGCCACGGCTGATTATTTTCAGGCAGACTTGATTTTGGCAAGAATGGGGTAATTCCTTCCACACTTACCAAATGCAGGGATTGCTGCGGCAGGGCTGCTGTTTCCAGTTAGGCCCAGCTGAATCCCACCTGGCCAGAGATGTGGCCTGTGCTGTGTCTGCGCTGTATCTGCTCACATGCACGGCTGCACAGCCAGGCCCTGGGGCCGGGAAGGGTGGCAATTCTCACCCGATCCCTCAAACCAGCTTCCTCCCACCCCTCACTCACTCTGACCCAGCTCAGTTTCAACTGGCAGGGTTAGGACATGCAGAGCCTTGAAGGATGAGGAAGGCTGGGAAGAAGAGAAGTTCAGGAGGAGTGCTGAGCTCCCCGCTTCTATTTATTGAGATCTCTCTCTGCCCCTGGCCAGGCCCAAAGTGTTGCACATTATCTCAGGGATCCTCTTCATGATGCTGGTATTAGTTCCGTTTTACAGATGAGAGAACTGAAGTTCGGAGAGGTCAGGGGCTTTGCCCAGGGCCACGCAGCTGGTGAATTGCTGGGATTGGAATCCAGCGCCAAGGTTAAGGTCTTTCCAGGTCTTCCTGCTCCACCAAGCTTCTTCTCATCCCCTCGTCCCTCCCACCTTTTTTTTTTTCCATTTGCTTTATTTGAACCCCTTTGCATGAGGGAGGACATAAATAGCAGGGTACAAAGTCCACTGTAGCTGAGTAGAGACAAGACCATTGAAGCACAAATGTGCAATACACAAGGACAAGGGGTTGTCCATTTGGTGTCCTAGTGGGTGCTCAGTGCCTCAGGCCAGTGTCTGGCACCCCGTAGACGCACAGCACACAGTTGTTAAATGAATGGGTGAGGCTCACAAACCATGGGCAAGGCCAGCTTCTAAATGTCCTTCAATGTCATGCTTAGATGCTGCTGTGCCAGTGTCTGAAAAGCGTTGAGTATCTCCAGTGGGTTCTGCCCTGCCTACAGAATACTGCGAGTTTTATTTAGTGCCTGCCTATCTGGCCTCATCACGATGACCAGCTAAAGACTTTGCTCAGCCAGCTGCACTGCCTCGTTACACACCCACCCAGACTAGAGACCACTGTGCTCCATCACCCTGCCTGTGCTGCCAAAGTCCCAGCTACAGCCGTCGCCCCTAGACTCCAGGACAGTGGCTTTCCTTCCTCTCCCACAGCACAGTGTGCAAGGGCTTTTTTAGAATGATTTCTCTCCTTTTATTTTTTTTTTAAATTTCAGAGACACTGTCACTCGGGCTGGAGTGCAGTGGTCTGATCATGGCTTATGGCAGCCTCGAGCTCCTGGGTTCCACCTTCTTCCTGCCTCAGCCTCCCAAACAGCTGGGACCACAGGTGCATAGCACCATGCTCACCTAATTTTTTTGTTTGTTTTGTTTTTAGAGATGGGTCTCACTGTTTGCCCAGGCTGGTCTCAAACTCCTGGCCTTAAGCAGTCCTCCCACCCGGGCTTCCCAAAAGCACTAGGATTACAGGAGATTTCTCTTTTTAATTTTCATTTTGCGACTCAGCTATTGAGGCATCTGAAAACTTGACCTCCAGAGATGTAAGATTAGAAATTACTGTCTTAAAAATTAGCATTCTGTGCTGGGCATGGTGGCTTATGCTGTAATCCTAGCACTTTGGGAGGCTGAGGCAGGAGGATTGCTTGAGCCCAGGAGTATGAGACCAGCCTAAGCAACATTGCAAAGCACTATCTCTACTTTTATTTCTTTTTTTTTTTAAAAAAAAGCAAATTTCTCCAGATCCTGAGAGAGGCCATCTCTACTACAAAAAAAAAAAAAAAAAAAACGATGTGGTGATACGTGCCTATAGTCCCAGCTACTGGGCAGGCTGAGGTGGGAGAATCACTCGAGCCCAGGAGATGGAGGCTGCAGTGAGCTCTGATTACTCCACTGCACTCTAGCCTGAGTCCCAAAGCAAGATCCTGTCTCAGAGTGACGAGGATGATGATAGTAATGTGAGCATTTTGATAGCTCAGACAAGCCTCCCGGGAATCCTGAGTATGAGAAAGCCTCATCAGGGCAGTCCCCTGGGGGTATACCCTGAGACTCCGGTGATAGATATATACTTAGGCTAGCTGCTGTCTGGCTGGTGTAAATGGCCATCGTACCTCCTGGGGACTGAGTGCAGGGGACCAACACTTGGCCATGTTACTCTTCTGATTTGGGTGGGTTTTGCCCACTGTCTTCTTCAACCTTAGGGGTTCCAGCTGCCAAAGCCACCAGAGCCCCCTTCCGTTGAGGTGGAGTACTACACCATTGCCGAATTCCAGTCGTGCATTTCCGACGGCATCAGCTTTCGGGGTGGACAGAAGGCAGAGGTAAGCCTCGGGCCATGAGGCTGAGGGTTTTAACTCATCATGGCAGAACTGCATTTCCCATTTAGGCCTTGCTAGTAAGACTCCTGAGGGGCAGCCAGGAAAGGTACAGAAACGCGCACCACAAGGATGAGCATCTGCCTGGCGCCAGCCAGTGCCACAGCCTGGACTAGATCCCAGCTCTCATGCTCCGCCCTGAGCTCACAGGGCTTATCTCACAGCGACACTTCCCAGAGCATGTGCAGGAGCTTGTGACAGGGGGGGACTTGAAACAAAGGGCTTCTGTGGTCAAATGAGCTTCCAGGACAGTGGATTAAACAACATCCAACCCGTTTGTTGTTTTAATTGCAGGGCTTCCCAGAGCCTAGGATACAAGGATGTCACTGGGAGTGTCATCTAAAGGGGACTAGAATAGGCAGCACTACCCTACAAGTTTTTCTCCCCAGGAACACCTCGGGGCCAGGATCTTACAGAGCCCCAGTAGGAAGTGTGTCAGGAGGATGTGGACGAGGCAGGTGGAATGAGATACTGGGGACCTGGGCTCTGGCCAAGTCATACCACATGACCCCTGGCCTTAGATGCAGTCACTTCTCCCAGCCCGTCTTCAGCATTCAGGCCACTGTATTTTGCGGCTGGTGCTGAGCATGGGATTCCCAGCGGCAGAGAAGAGCTGTAACTCAGTCAGTTCTCTCAGTGCTTTGTGTAGTAATTGAGTTAACTCCAACTAGTACAAGTGATGTACTGTCAGATTCACTGGGCAGTCTCTACCTCTAAAGCAGTGACATTCCCAATGTGAATGTTTTAAATCACATGCCTGGAACTTGGAACTAAATTTCCAAGAAACTCATCCTCTTGGTGCTGAGGTTTCCAGGAGAGTCTGTGAAGAGCATAACGCGGCAGGACTGTCAGGTTCAAGGAGAGCTTGAACTGTAGGTCCGGGCTGGGGCAAGGTGAAGGGCGGAATGAAGGACCCAGAGAAGGAGAAAACCTTTCTCTTTTGGTGGAGGATACAGAGGACTGGTCTCTTCTTGCCTTTGCATTCTCCATCCTTCCCTCCCTCCTTGGCCTCTTCCCATGGTGCCAGGGTTTTCACGCTACCCCTCCCCACCCCAGGATCTCTCCCTCTAGGAGTGTCCCACAATCCCCAATTACCTGCCCTTTATGTTTCCCCGTCCAAATGGACCCCAGCACAACCAGCAGCCACACTCTTGGCCATTGGTTGATCTCAAAAGTTAAGGAAAAAGCCCCTTAAACCAGTTTATACTAACATGGAAATTACTGAAAATCCCCTACACTTCCTACAGGAAACCATTCAACCCATAGAAATCTCTTCAGCTAGCGGGATTTCAGTGGGATTCCAGTAAAATGGCCACAGGCGGTGGACACTGGGAAGAGGCTCTGCAGAGAGGCTCTGGCCTCGGGCTTCTGCCTCCCAGTCACTTCATCTGCATCTTCTTCCCATTCTCTTCTGACCCTAGAGACCCTTCCAAGGGCCTCCCAGGAAGGACCTAGCAACATCGAGGGTATGAGGAGGGAAGGGGCAGCAGAAGGGCGGTGTTTTATTCATACGTGTCCTTAGTGAGTCTGCTGGCAGCATCATGGGGACTGGGAACAGTGCAGTTTCGCAGGAGGAGTGGCCAGCTCAACCCGGGTGTTAACACAGATGTGGAGGACCAGGGAGGTAACTTGGCAAGGGGGAACCCACCAACCATGAGACGCTAGAGACCTAGGTTTGAATTCTGGTGCATTACTTACTATGTTGGGCCTTGGGCCACTTCCTCAGTGGCTCAGTTTATTATCTGTAAAATGGAGATAATGTATCTCCAAGCCAAAGTATGACACTCCTACCTTGGGATGTCATACGGTCCCAGATCCTCCCAACTCACTGGCTCGTCTGCACTCATCCCCTAGGTCATTGATAAGAACTCAGGCGGCTGGTGGTACGTGCAGATTGGTGAGAAGGAGGGCTGGGCCCCCGCATCATACATCGATAAGCGCAAGAAGCCCAACCTGAGCCGCCGTACAAGCACGCTGACCCGGCCCAAGGTGCCTCCGCCAGCACCCCCCCAGCAAGAGCAAGGAGGCCGAGGAGGGCCTGCCGGGGGCCAGTGAGAGCCAGGACTCCCCGCGGAAGCTCAAGTACGAGGAGCCTGAGTATGACATCCCTGCATTTGGCTTTGACTCAGAGCCCGAGCTGAGTGAGGAGCCCGTGGAGGACAGAGCCTCAGGGGACAGGCGGCCTGCCCAGCCCTGCCGGCCATCGCCAGCCTCTTCTCTGCAGCGGGCCCGCTTCAAAGTGGGTGAGTCTTCAGAGGATGTAGCCCTGGAAGAGGAGACCATCTATGAGAATGAAGGCTTCCGGCCGTATGCAGAGGATACCCTGTCAGCCAGAGGGTCCTCTGGGGACAGTGACTCCCCCAGGCAGCTCCTCACTGTCCCTGGTCAGGAAAAACTCCCCCCAAATCAGGCTCCCCCAAGTCATCGTCACTCCTAAAGCTCAAGGCAGAGAAGAATGCCCAGGCAGAACTGGGGAAGAACCACTCCTCAGCCTCCTTTTCCTCCTCCATCACCATCAATACCACCTGCTGCTCCTCCTCTTCCTCCTCCTCCTCTTCCTTGTCCAAAACCAGTGGCGACCTGAAGCCCCGCTCTGCTTCAGACGCAGGCATCCGTGGCACTCCTAAGGTCAAGGCAAAGAAGGATGCTGATGCGAAAGCTGGGCTGACCTCCTGTGCCCGGGCCAAGCCATCAGTCCGGCCCAAGCCGTTCCTGAACCGAGCAGAGTCGCAGAGCCAAGAGAAGATGGACATCAGCACTTTACGGCGCCAGCTGAGACCCACAGGCCAGCTCCGTGGGGGTCTCAAGGGCTCCAAGAGTGAGGATTCGGAGCTGCCCCCGCAGACGGCCTCCGAGGCTCCCAGTGAGGGGTGTAGGAGAGGCTCATCCGACCTCATCACCCTCCCAGCCACCACTCCCCCATGTCCCACCAAGAAGGAATGGGAAGGGCCAGCCACCTCATATGTGACATGCAGTGCCTACCAGAAGGTCCAGGACTCCGAGATCAGCTTCCCCGCAGGCGTGGAGGTGCAGGTGCTGGAGAAGCAGGAGAGCGGTTGGTGGTACGTGAAGTTTGGGGAGCTGGAGGGCTGGGCCCCTTCCCACTATTTGGTGCTGGATGAAAACGAGCAACCCGACCCTTCTGGCAAAGAGCCGGATGCAGTGCCCGCCAAGGACGGGCAGAACGAAGGCAAGTCAGACAGCCTGGAGAAGATTGAGAGGCGGGTCCAGGCACTGAACACCGTCAACCAGAGCAAGAGGGCCACGCCCCCCATCCCTTCGAAACCCCCTGGGGGCTTCGGCAAGACCTCAGGCACCCCAGCAGTGAAGATGAGGAACGGTGTGCGGCAGGCGGCAGTCAGGCCCCAGTCGGTGTTTGTGTCTCCACCACCCAAGGACAACAACCTGTCCTGCGCCCTGCGGAGGAATGAGTCACTCACGGCCACTGATGGACTCCGAGGTGTCCGACGGAACTCCTCCTTTAGCACTGCTCGCTCCGCTGCCACCCCCCGAGGCCAAGGGTCGCCTGGCCGAACGGGCCGCCAGCCAGGGTTCAGACTCACCCCTGCTGCCCGCCCAGCGCAACGGCATCCCCGTGTCTCCCATGCGCCCCAAGCCCATTGAGAAGTCTCAGTTCATCCACAATAACCTCAAAGACATGTACATCTCTATTGCAGACTACGAGGGGGATGAGGAGACAGCAGGCTTCCAGGAGGGGGTTTCCATGGAGGTTCTGGAGAGGAACCCTAATGGCTGGTGGTACTGCCAGATCCTGGATGGTGTGAAGCCCTTCAAAGGCTGGGTGCCCTCCAACTACCTTGAGAAAAAGAACTAGCGGAGGGCCTGGGCTCTGCCAGCCTCAGTGTGCCTCTCTGGCCGCCCACTGGATGAGCAGTGAGACGAACAAAAGGAAAAGGAAGAAAGGGAGGGGGGGGGGGGGGGATGGACAACATTCAACCCTACAGAATGGGTGACCTCAGAGACGCCCCGCATCCAAGCTGTCCTACAGCTGGAAGGTAGGGGATGGGGGGAGCCCACGCTGAGTGAGGAAGGGAATGGACCAGGAAGTCCCAGGCCTGGGACCCAGGGCCAAGAAAGCTGAGACCCCCCTGTGCACTGTGGGGACTTCGCCAGTGAATTACATGCCATTTGGGACAGGCCATGTGGGAGACCCTAGTTGTGCCTTTGCTACAGATCTGGAAAAGACAGGGTCGTGGGGGGGGCCTCCAGTGTCCTGTCCCTGCTTGGCCCAGTTTTGGTTGCTGGCATCTTGCCACCCCAGGTAGCCCTGGTATTGTCCTTATCTGTGTTTGTGAATTGTGCTGGTTTCCTGGGCATTGCCACAGGTGGGTACATTAGAAGCCACCTCTGGCTTTGTGGCTTGGAGGTGTCTTATGAGCTCAAGCCTGTCCTGGGCAGGCCACTGTCACTGTCAGTTGAAGAAAAGCAGTTCCCAGGTGCCAGCAAGGACCATCTTTCGTAGCTGTCACTGTCCTGCCCTTGAGAAGAGAGCCCACTCTCCTCGGGGCATCCCCTGGAGGACACAGTACCAGAGTTTACAGAGAGGGTGGGCGAAGCCACCGGTCTCTTCATAATCTATCTGCACAGACTATTTTGGGTATTTCCGGGCGGGCAGTTCCTTTGCATGTTTCGGGAGAGGTCTATTGATTTGGGGCTTATATGTCAGGCCTTTGCGTCTTATTTTAGGGGTTGTTTGGGGGCCTGGGTGGTCGGCCTCACATGGGAAGGGGATGGTTAGTGGATGGGGTTGCTGTTGTATTTTGTGGGTGGGTGATTTTGCTTTTGTTTTTATTTCACATTCTTCCCCTCCACAAGCCAAAGTCGTTTCATTTGGTTTCCACCGTGTGGACTGTGCTGGAGGTTGCTGCCTGCCAGAAAAATTTGGGGCTAGGCAAGCCCCAGGTCGCAGACATGGTGAAGCAGAGAAACTGTCCTTCTGGTTCCTGCACAACCTCAGAGGGGCAAAAACCCTCCCCAGGAAGGAGGAGGATGTTCAGGAGCCAGACTTTTGGAGAGAAGGCAGCTCCCAGCCTGCTGGGTGACCGCCATTCTGCATGTGTTCCCAGCCGGGCAGGGCTGGAAGCCTTACGTATGAAGCGTGGAGAAGCAGTCATCGCCCCCACTATGGGCAGAGGGGGACCCGGCTGGCCCCTTGGGGTCAGACTGGATCCAACACTGCCAGTTGCCTCCTCTGGCCTGTTGGCAATGCCACAGGTGCCCATGAAGACGGAGGATCCCTGTGCCAGGAGCCAACCTGTCTTCCAAGGGGCAGTGCCCCAGTGAAGACAGAGCGAGAGAATAAAGAAGTTCCCTGTAGGGCCTCGGTCACCTTTGGGTTGTGTTTCAATTGTTGACATTTCAGAGGGGAACCCCCCAGAAGCCCAGCCAGCTTCCCCCAAGGACTGCCCCTTCACTGGGAGTGGATTTCCACACGTGCCTTTGATTTTGGACAGATTGGGCTTCACAGCCGCCGATTCAGCTGCCAGGGTCCCTGGACTGGGGGGTGGTGTTTTCTATAGAGGGGGAAAGGCCCTCCCTCACCCTGCTCCCCACCCAGGCAGGGCAGATGGGACCCAGCGTCTCAGTGCCTTCGAGACCCACTCCCACCCCTACCACACCCCATCCCAGAGGCCTTGCCTGGGCAACCCCAAGCCCCTGTCCCTCGCCATACACTGATGCCTGGCAGCTAGAGCAGACGGCTCGTGTTCTTTGTCAAAGGCCTGTGGTGAGATTGTTTCCTTGTTTTGTATGTTTAAAATTGAAATTAGTTCTTTTCTTCTGCTGGACAGTATTAAATAGAGCAGGATATTGAGTTAATCTGCTAGTTTGCAGTACTAATAGTGGTTTAGTGTCTTCCTATTAATATTATTTGTACTTATTTGAACAATAATGATAAAGAAGTGGTTCATTATTTTTTAATTAATGCACTTTAAATAAGGTGGAATGGAAAAAACTCAGAGCAAAGTGCATTACTTAAAGATGCAGTATATACTTTTCTCATTTTTAAACAGCACATATTTATTAAGAGAAAAAAGTAATTTATGACTATTTAAAATAAAATTTAAAAGTAGAGTGACTGTCAGGTAAAGAACCTTCCATGTAGCTATCTTCCAGGGGGAGGGCCCTGCAGCCTCGCTCCTCAAATGTCTGCACTGAGCCAGTTCGGTCACTAGTGCACCAGGCAAGGAGGGAGTGCAGAGCATGTCTGCCAAGCACAGAGCATCTCAGTTGGACTGGACCACAGTGCTCCCCCAGAGCCTGCCTTTCCTGCCCTTCCTTACCACCTGCACTGCCCCCTACATTCTCCCAGCCCCCAAGTAGCCCCTCTCCTCCATCCCTTGTGCTCTAAGTGATAGAGTCATTAAAAGGCAGGACCGAAGAGACCTCGGAGGTCACGCCATCCCATCCCTTCCTGTTACTGCGGCCCAAGGACAGGAAATGACTTTTCCAAAATCTCACAGCTAGTTAATGGCAGATCTCCCCCACTGCATTAATCCTGTGCTCCTCCTCACCCCCATTATAGTTTATTGTGTGGTCATGTTTACATTGTGACATCCAGCCCCAAGGATGGCTGGGAGTTGCTCAGGCATCCAGGAAAAGTGGGGAATGCTGCCACCTGGTGACAGCATGTAGATGTGGGCAGTAAACGGATTGCATGCCCCAGTCTTCCCACCTCGCCCCCCTCACCCACCTAACTCAGCACAAAACCCTGCAAACCCAAAGAGATTAATACTTGAAGCAAGAAGGGTGCATGCCAGTCCTTCTCAGAAATGGCCAGGGGATACCAGGCCTTGTGCTCCTGGACTCCTAGCCCTAGCCATGGTGAGAGGGCCTTTCCTAGAGCTACTGAGCTGCTTTGTGATGGAGGATAATGCCGGCAGCAGGCAGAGGAGGGAGGAGGCCTCGGGCTCTGACCCATCTGGAGGAAAACCAGATCGGACTAAAAAAGGAAAAAGAAAAAAATCTCCGCAGTGTCCAAACCTAGTTTCCCATGAGTTGTGAATGAAAATGTGAAATGACACTGTATTGCTGTATACTGCAACTTTAACCATAATGAGCCCTTCTGCGGTCATTATTGAGGTTCATATAATGCCCGAAGATACAGCATTTGGTGCTTCATTTTCCTTTCCGTTTAAATACCTTTTTTTTCTCATTTCAGGTGGAAAAAAATGTCTTCCTTTCCCCACCCATCTCATCCCTCTTTGTGACACAGGCCTGGCTATGTTGCCCCTCTCCTTGCTATTCTCACCAGGCCATGGGACTCTGGGGGCAGCGAGAGCACTGGAAAGGGGCAACCCTGAGCAGCAGGTGGGCCCCATGCCCTGTGGGTTCCCCCATGCCCAGAGACTAGACGGGCTCTCTTGCCAGGCCTCAGCCCTCTCTACCCCCAGCCTGGCCCCAAAGGTTTCTCTTTCTTCCTCCTTGATTTTCCATCTTGACGAAGGCATTATATAGAATCATTGTAATCACTTTCAGATGTTAGAGCAGCAGATTTTACTGGCATTTATATCCATTGCTTTCCTCAGCAAGTCATGTTACTACTATTATCATCTAAGGAGAAAAGACAAGGGAATTTCAGCCAGGCATTATTTTCGTATTACTAGTGTTTGCAGAATAGGTGTAGAACTATTTAAGTTTAGGCCTTGGTTTGGTAGTTTTTGTTTTTAAGGGGAAAAAAGATAAAGTAACCCCCTATTTTTCCTGTTATTGTATTTAACTAATATATTATTTCTTTAAGGTTACTCACTTCCTCTCTCCCCCTCCAAATACCTTGCATTCTCAATCGAAAATGGAAACAATCTGAGAGACAGGAAAAGTGCAATATTACCAAGATGGATGCCAGGGCTCACTGGGGACAATGGAGGGAAAGCCAGCGGTGCTCAGAGAGCAAGATGCAAGGAGGGGGGGTGCTGAAGGAACCCTAGCTGTGTAACAGGTGGGTGGGTTGATGGAGTTTCATCTTGTAGCCTTCTCTCCCCCTTCCTTAGGAAGATGATGGGGGTCCCTGCCAGATCCACCCAGAAGAAAGGGAGTCAGGCCAGGGGGGCCTTGACCTCCGGGTCCCAGTCCCTGGAGCAGATCAGGCCCTCAGGAGCTGTCCCTTGTTTTGATTTCTATTGTGGTGCAGCCAGCTGCTCAGAGAGACCTGTCCTAAAAATGACTCCAGCAGCCCTCTCTCACGCCTGTGTCCTGATGTTTGGGCTGTGATCCTTCTGGTGTATGTTTGAATCTTTCTAAAACTGGGTGCCATCAGTTCAGTTTCTAGGCAGGAAGCCTACAGGTCACCAAGTCTTTTGGGGGATGTGAGAACCCTGAGCTTCACACACCCTTGTGAGACACCAATTCCCACAAGCGGGGCCTGGGGCTGAGCCTGGCCCACCCATTCATCTCAGCGACTTCAGCCTGAGGAGTAAGCCTGGTCTGTGCTCCACACCCAGACAAGACAGTACGAATTCTCCTCCAAGAAGAGTCAGGGGGGTCTATTCAAATTTCTCTGCAGACAGAGCTTCCCACAACAGGTAACCAATCTGGCCTCCTTCCTCAGCACCAGTAGAGAAAGCAGCAGAATGAGAAGTTTCCTCTGGGTTCAAGCCCCCAGAGCTCTGACCCTCAAGGTGACAGGGACATCCCTGTGGACATCCCACCTCCAGTACTGTATGCTTGCTGCTCCAACCCTCTATTTGGTGAATTTCTGCAGACATGGATCTCTGTGCCCAGAGTGGGACTCTGCCCTGTGTGAGTCTCTCCCTAGATATCCATCTAGCTATTCAGTCTTTGAGAATCTCAGTGCAGAGCTCTCTGGGAAGAGAACTGTCCACATTGCTAAGTAAGATTCCCTCACTTTTTTGAGGGCCATGTGTTGAGTGAGTGAGTGTGTGTACGAGTGTGTGTGTGAGTGTGAGTGTGTACCCGTGCACGTACGCAGGTGTTGGTAACTTCCCACTTGAACTAAGTAACATGGGGTTAGAGAAAAAAACAATACCCGGCAAGCTGTTTCCACTGAACAAGTCCTTGGCAATGGGCAGGTCCCAAGGGACTCACAGCTTCTGGCAGCAAGTGTGTGATTCACACACATCATTCTGGCTGGAGAGTGCAATGTGTTTTTTTTCTTTTTGTAAAAGTATTATTTAGTTCGAAGCTTCACACTGGCATTAACAGGTCTAGCAGAAGCAGCCTACGCAGTTGTCCCAGGCTCCAAAATGAAGATGTGCAAAAGAGATGCTATTGGGTGTAGAAACACTGAGTTGGTTCCATTAGGTCACCCCTGCAGATGTGTCATCAAGCAGGCTGACTTCTGCCCCTCAGCCATGCCATGAGTATGAGAAGCCCCTTATGATAAAAGAGCTGCCAGCCCCTTCGTCCTTGTTTCAGAGGGTAAGTCAGGTGGTCTGGATGAGAACTTGCTCACGGTGTGCCCAGCAAGAAATGCAGGTGCATATACGCCTAGTCCCGACTGCAGGGCCAGACCCAGCTCTTCCTGGGAAGTGTGCAGAGGGCTCTGCTAGACCTTACTGAGTTTCTGGCTAAATCATCATCCCTGTTTGGTGCCATCTCATGTCTCTGTGGTTCCCAAGCTACATGATCAGAGCCAGCGAGAGGACAGGATCAGTGTCCCACAGCTTTGAGGGAAAACAGTCCCACTGTTAACTTCCCTCCTGCAAACCTGGGTCCCCAGGCCATAAGGTGGGCACACTGGTGCTTACAGACTGGGTGGAGGGCTCTACCTTCCAAGGCCTTAATCCCAGCCTGCCTATAAGGTTGGGCTTAGCATGTAATCCCCCTTCCCCAATCCTTTTGAGACACAGTCTCACTCTCCACCCAGGCTGGAGTGGGGTGGCAGAGATCTCAGCTCACTGCAACCTCTGCCTTCTGGGTTCAAGCAATTCTCCTGCCTCAGCCTCCTGAGTAGCTGAGATTACAGGCACCCGCCACCATGCCCAGTTTATTTTTGGATTTTTAGTAGAGACAGGGTTTCACCATGTTGACCAGGCTGGTCTCAGACTCCTGACCTTGTGATCTGCCTGCCTCAGCCTCCCAAAGTGCTGGGATTACAGGCATGAGCCACCATGCCCGGCCCAATCCTGTCTTCTTAAATATCAAGTTTGCATTTGACAATCAGCACCCTCTCCTACTCCAGTCCTAGAATTCAGTGGCCTTAGAGAATGGGGTCCCCTGTACTGAAGGGCCCTGCCTTGCTCCCAGTTCCACCCTGACCAATAGGCTGAGCCTCAATAGGTGAAAGAGAAGGAGAGAGGCAGGAAGAATTATTTAGAGCAAAAGGATGGCTCGAGCATGTTAGAGGCAAGTGAGAGGCACGTTGGTGAGAAGAACACGTGCATGTTTTTAGCTGGGGCCTACTGTCCCTTCACTAGGGAAGGAGGCTTCCAGAAGAGGATGTCTTCTAGGAAGAAAAGGTGTGTGAAGACTGAAAAGGAGTTTGGAGTTTTGTCTGTTGATTAGGAAGAAGTCGGCTCTGACTGTTTCAGGAAGAAGAGAGCAGGCAGAAGGGAATTTAGTGATTCAGCACCCAAGGGTTCAGCCACAGCAGATTGGAAAATCCTCCAAATTTGGCCATAGAAGCTGGCTAGAAAAAAACTGTCACTCATTGGGCCACAAGCTGGGTCCCCATCGGTTCTCAATGAATGGTCACTGATTTACTTATCAGAGAGGGGAAGTCACCAGCAACAAACCAATCTTTGAGTTTGCAAGCCCTGATTCCAGAATACATGCATCCAGCTCCTGGGTTCTCAGCTGGCTTTGCCCACTTCCCTTTGACTGTCCAAACCAAAGCTAGCTGCTCAAGCTATATGACTCAGAGACCATGACCACAATGGGTCATACAGTAGGCCCCACCTGCACAAACTAGAATCAGAGTTCAGACTCCATTGGGCATATCTGGGAGGAAGGCAACCTCCTTTGTCATCCTGTTGGTACCAGTCATCTTTAAGTATCTCTGACACCTATGGTGGTCCTGTTGGCTTGGCCTGCCATCTGGTATGAATTAGACTGGGTATAATGAATAGTCCTCCATGGATATACCTGCCATTTTGCAGTGCCTTATAACCAAGGCATACTCCCCCATAAGAGTTTACTGCAGAGAGAACAGCAAAACAGCCACCCTTCTTGAATTTGCAACTCGTTATCTGCAACAGTTTTTCTTTAAATCCAGGACACGGGATGGGAAATGAGTTTCCCTGCCAGGTACTCAGAGGTCTGCAGGAAAGTGATCCCCAGGCACGGCAGACTTGAGTGATCCCTGAAGCGTGGGCATGTGGACTGCATGGCTGGGTGGGGATTGGTGGACATCTCTGGAGCTCCAGAACCTTGGAGAATTCCTCATGGAATCCCCCCTCCCAGCTCTTAGTGGGCTCTGCGGGTCAGAAGGAGCCCTTCCTCCAGGTTTTCCTTCTTTCCTTATCAGCAGAGAAACTGGAGAAAAGGACATTAAACTCAGTGCAGTCACTCCGAGTGCTGAACTATTTCCAGAATCACTGGTGGTGCTAAACTAGCTCCATGTTTCTAACATGTTTAATAGTGGAGTTGTTTTTTTTTTAATCTCATCACAAAAATGCAGTCTCCCTGGGGAAGGGACCAGCCCCCTGGCCTGCCACTTCCCAGGTGTCCTTTATCACTTTGACAGGACTCTTTGGTCTGCAGAAATGCTGTTTTGGCATGCTTCTAGACTGTAAGATTTCGGTTTTGTTTTGTATTTTATGTTTACATGCATCTTATATTTCCCTGAAAACTAAATAAAGTTTTGGGCCTTTTTAACCAAACAGAATCACCTTTTAATTCTCCCCATCACCAGAAAACCCATCCAGCTGAATAGCAAATGTCCCAGTATCCCAAATTGCAAGGTGGACTCCAGGATCCCAGGGCCCTCTGAAAGAAAAGACGCTGGAGGGTGGGGGCAGGTAGGTAAGCTCTCGCTTGAAAAAATAAGGTCTCACCCTGTCACTGAGGCTGGAGTGCAATGGCATGATCATAGGTCACTGCAACCTCGACCTCCCAGACTCGAGCAATCCTCTCACCTCAGCCACCTGAGTAGTTGAGACTATAGGCGCACCACCATGCCCAGCTAATTTTTTTATTATTTATAAAGACAGATTCTTGCCATGTTACCAGGGCTGGTCTCAAGCTCCTAGGCTCAAGCAATCCTCCTGCCTCAGCCTCCCAAAGTGCTGGGATTACAGGCATGAGCCACCACGCCCAGCCAGCTCTCATTCTTGTTGGTGAGAATCGAGGTCAAGCTCCTCCAGCCTCTTCCCCACTTTTGGGAGGCTTTCCGGGCAGTGGCCAAGGCTTTGAAAGACGCAGATCTTGAGGCCAAGGACCCACATCCAGCAGGCCTAGCTGGCCCCTCAGCACGGCCCCCTGACCCTCTCCTGCTTTTGCTGGACCCCAGTAAGCAGGACAGGGTAGCTGTGATGCAAGGGACAGCCCATGGCTGTGCAAGGCCATGCAGAGGCTGGGTAACTTGAGCATCCTCTGAGGGGACAGGATGGGCAGGCAGGTGTCCCACGTGCCTCTGAGGCCTGGTGCTGCCAAACAAGCTCAATTCCAACACTGTGCCTAGACCCTGGGGCCAGTCTGGCTGCCTCCTCCCCATCAGCCCTCTCCCCCAGCTTTCCCCCCGCCACCCAGATCACTTAGCGCATGTAGAACACTTCTCTAAAGGTCTCTATCCAGAGGACTCTCTTTCTCCTCAGTGGCACCACCCATTTGGCCTAGGCCTCTGCATCCACCAGTGGGAACACAGCTGAGCTCCCGCCAGATGTCGGGGTCTGAGCCTGGGGAAGAGGGGTGGAAGCCTGTTCCCAGGGAGCTCAGAGCACAGCCCCTGACGACCTGAGTGTAGCATTTGTCATCCCCCCGTTAGCCCCTAGGTGGCGGTGCACACCCCACAAGCGGCAGATTTGGACTCTGGTCTGCCTTAAGGGGAACCCAAGCTTCATCGTGGAATCCCAGGGTGCCTTCCCCCACCACACCCTGCTCCTCACAGATGCAGTGGCCTCTCCCAGTTTACAAGACTCACTTGGCATTCTAGCCCCAAATCACACTGCAGTCCCCAAATCCAGGGAGTCTTCCCTGATTGCCCCAGCCCACCCTGAAGCCTCAGAGGCCTGCAATTACCCGAGGGAAAGGCCGCGCCTCCTGCTGACTCCCTAGTATCCAGAACACCAACCCTCCACACCCCAGCCTGCCCCCACACGTGCACACACACGACGGCCTTCCTCTCCCCACCCGCCGTGCTCCGCGCACAGCACAGCCCTCAGGCTGATATGAAATCACCTTTATTCACAATCACAGCGACCCGAGTGCACAAGGGAAGCAGCAGCCACCCCTGCACGGACAGAGGTAATGGGATGATGGCTTCCTCTCCCAAACCCTTGGCCTCTGGGATCCCTGGCTTGGGGGGGCCCGCTAGCCAGCCCCCCACCTGCTTCCTCCCACAGAAGAGGTCTCCCATTGTCAGTGACTGGAGAGTAGAGACCCATAGTGGAACAGTGGCTTCCCCATAAGCCCAGTGCAAGGCCAGCACAAAGGCCCAGCCCGAGGTCCTAGTATACCACCCCACGGCAGCCCTCACTGAAGAACTCCCGAGTGTCTCACAGAAAGCCTGCTCCTCCCTCCCCCAAACAACCATTTTATAGAAGTGGAAGCTGTGGCTCCAGGCAGCTATGACTTGGCCAGGGCCACACAGGGGCCACACAGCTGGTCAGTGGCCACAACTAAAACGCATGCCCTGCCTGCCACACAGAGGAGCAGGCTCTGATGGATGCAAAACAAAAACAAAAAACCACCTGAGGGGGCAGAGGGCTGGGAGGCTGGGAGAGGCCAGGGCAGGCAGAGCTGAGAGGACCAAGCTCAGAGCAGATAGGGGCTCCCTCCCCAGAACTCAGAATGACAACCTGGAGGGGCAAGAGGCAGCCCCTGCCTGCTCATCTTCTCCAGGGGTGGAGAGCCTTCCCCTACGAACAAGCTCCCTGCCCCGCCATGACAAGGTCCCCCCTCTCCTGTTCCTGGCCCACGCTGGGAACCCTAGCCCTCCTGGAAGTTTGATGTCCTTATGGAGGGGGGACCTCCTGGGCCACCTGATGTGCCTGAGCCAACCATGATAACCCAGCTCTGACCTGGGAGGAAGGGCACTCTGTGGCTCTGGGTGACCACCAGCCCCAGGGCACTAAGGAGGCTTAGTCTGCCTCTCTGTAAATGGACACCGTTTGCCAAAAAGCCTCCCAAGTTGGCCCCTCCTTATGGAGTTGCAATTCTTGGCAGGCAGAGCTGGCTATGAGCTTTGTGGTTGGAGTCGGAGGAAGATATTGAGTGATGACTGCCTCAGCCGCACCCTCTCCCAGGTACCCCACACAAGGGCAGCTTTTCTAGGGGCCCAGGGGATGGGAACTCACCTACAAACAAACAAACAAAACCCCAAAGCCACAAACAAATAAATAAAAATAAGGAAAAAGGCTGGTCTTAGCCCAGGGAAACCACATACCCCTACCCAGGGCCCTGGCCCATCCCAGGTAATGCCACAGGCTCTGACAATCAGCCCAGGCCCTGGACAGCACAAATTGTGGGGAACAGGTCAGAGACGGTAGCTGCAAACCTGTCCTTAGAGACCCTGGCAGAAGACCAACCCTGTTCCCCAGCCCATACCGAAAGGCTACCCCTGGGCAACGGCATCCAACGAGACAATGGGGCAAGGAAGGTTACGGCCAGGCCGGGGTCTTCCCTTCTCAGCCAGGAGCCTAGAACCTGGAGCCCTCTGCAGCCTGTCCATGTGCCCATCGACTAGTGGGAGAGACATGGCTGCAGCCTGCCCAGGATGGGAGGTACCCACCAGCCTCTCACCCCCAGCTGCCACGCCCCATGGGCAGGGAATGAGGAAAGAGAAGGTAGGTAGAGGTCAGAGGGAGACAGCAGCTCCAGAGGCTGGCAGGTTGCAGACCACTCAAGTTGGCTGAAGGAGCAAATGAACCTAGAATCCAGTCCACACGCCCCGACTCAGGGCTGCAGCAGCCCGGAGGAAGGTCCCTGTTTTCTGATTTTCACAAAGGTGCCACATGAACTACAGCGACCTCCTAGAAACCTGCCCCAGATGGGGGAAGGATTAGGGCAGGCTGAGATCCCAATTCAGCCCTCAGCATGCAGAGAAGAGCCGGATACAGAGACGGGAGAGACCGGGAGAGTGCGGCCTCGTCCCCTCCCCCTCTCCTTCAGCGATTTGCCTCTGCCCCCTCCCTGCCTGATACCCCCCTCTCCCCAAATTTTCAAGGGCCTCAGTTTCCCATGTTTAATGGAGGAGGAAAAGTTTCCAAAATGAGGAAGAGAAGGGGCCCCACTGGCTTGTTCCTCAGCTGGGGCTGGGCTGATGCCCGAGGAGGTGGGCGTGCGGGGTGGCCCACCGCAATGGGCTAGGAGCTGCGGTAGGTCTTGATGATGTCCTTGATGGGGCGGCGGCAGATGGGGCAGCAGGCGTGCAGAGCCTTCTTGAGGCGCAGGCCACAGGTATAGCAGAGGCACATGTGGCCACATGTGTAGATGACCGTGTCCACCGCGTGTTCATAGCAAATGGTGCACTCATCGCTCCACTGGCCCAGACCTGGGGTCACTGGTGACTCAGGCAGGCTCACTGGCGAGTTGGGGGCTGTCCCTGAGGACAAGGGGGCACCGGTCAGGAGGAGACATGGCCCAGCCCAGCGCTGGATGCATGGGAAGAGAGTCCCCGGCCTCTGGTGTCCCCTTTCACTTATCAGGATCTGCCTGTTCACCCTAACAACCCAACTTCTGGGGCACAATGGAAAAGGCTGAGCTCTGAGCAGCCCCACTTCTGACCACTCTACCCCTAGACAAGGGGACAGAGAGACTAGCAGGCAGCGAGAGAAGAGATGGCAAGACGGATGAAAGAAAGGATCCAAAATCTTTTAAGGCAGGTCCCTCCTGAGCTACCCTTTGGCACTGCCCAGCTAGGGGACAGGAGGGGATGACCCAGAAATCACCCCCAACAAGGGTTCACTGAGCCCAGCTCCGGCTCCAGTTACTCTCCACTCCCAGCCCAGATACAGAGGCTGCATCCTTGCCGCAGTCCCACACGGTCCACCATGGAACAGAGGGGCCGGCCTACTTACCACCAGCAGAGCTACCCAGAGGGCCAGAGCTGCACGTGCTGAGCAAGGGGTCAGAGAGGCGGCTGCCCAGGGCACTGGGCGAGGTTGGCGTAGAGGCGGGGGAGCAGGGGAATGATGGGATACCCCGCTCTGCCAGGATAGTGGAGCCTGTGAAAGGGGAGGGAGGGAAGGATATGCTAGACACATGCCAGGGCCAAACTGGAGAAAGCTCCATCCCTCACAGTGGGTTCCCAGGCCTGACCACACAGCCCAGCCACGGTGCGGAAGGCAGGATTTTGCAGCCTGGCCTCTGTTCTCACCTACGAACTGGAGGGCCACATCCTGCTTGCCTCTTGTTATACCAGCTGCTCCAAACTAGGACCCTGCGTGGCATGTACCTCCACCCCTCCCCATGCATCCTTTCTGCAAAGCTTCCTGGGCATGTAAGTTACCATCTCCCTGCCCCACAGCCTCAGCCTCCTGTTCAGAGCCCTGCGCTCTTTACCACTGTCCCCAGACATCACCCACCTTCTCTGCATGGCAGCTCTGCAAAATGCCTTCGCCCTCTCCCACCTTGTTCTGATCCTAGATTCTTTCCTCCCCCTCCTTCCTTCCATCACTCACTCTTTTCTTTTTTTCTTTTTTGTTTTTTTGACAGGGAGTCTCGCTCTGTCACCAGGCTGGAGTGTAATGGCATAATCTTGGCTCGCTGCAATCCCCGCCTCCCAGGTTCAGGAGATTCTCCTGCCTCAACCACCCAAGTAGCTGGGATTACAGGCACACACCACCACACCCAGCTAATTTTTTTGTACTTAAGTAGAGACAGAGTTTCACCATGTTGGCCAGGATAGTCTCGATCCCCTGACCTCGTGATCCACCCACCTCAGCCTCCCAAAGTGCTGGAATTACAGGTGTGAGCCACTGCACCCAGCCTTCCTCTCCTTTTTAACAATCCTCGCCTTCCTCTTGCCTTCCTCTTTCCCTCCTTCCTTCTCTCCTGCCTTCAACAAATCCTTACTAAGGGCCTACAAGGTATCAGGCCCTGTGCAGATAGAAAGCTGGAGACAGCCCCCTGCCTTCAAAGAGCTAACAGTCCAGGGAGCCTCTGGGGGCTGTCCTCAAACTCCTTCCTCTGGGCCACCTTGACTGCCCCCAGACCACATTACTCCCTCAAGTACGTGTGTACACACACACACTACAGACACACAACTACACAACCACAAAGCCTGGGGTATTACTTGTTCTGTGCCCAGGACTCCAGCTTTGTTTCTCCAGTAAAACCATGAGCTTGCTTAGAACAGGAAATCTTACTCACCTGTGACTCTCTCATAAACCCTAACATAATGCCCTGCACAAACCTAAGTGCCCACTGAGATCTTTTTTATCAGTAGTTATTAATTCTAATTCATTAGTGGTGTTATTAAGTCTAAGAATATTCAAAAGATGCCCACAGGTTTCTCTTACTGTGTTACTTTTCCAAGTTAATTATCATCTCCTTCTTTCAGGAATTCACACCTATTTACTTTTCTTGCCTTGCTGCATTGGCCAGCGTTTTCAGAACAATGTCTATAAACCATCTCTTTATATTCCTGACTTTCATGAGAAATATTTCTAACATTTTACCAATAAGTATGGAGCTGGCTGTACGTTTTGTGATACACATGTGTGAAGGAAATAACCTTCTATTCTTAGTTTACTTAGGCTAGCCACAAAGCCAAGCATTCCTCTATAAGGTTAATAACGACCCTTCATACATTGTCACTGGTTTCTTATTCCTTTGAAGTCAGTCAGGATCTTCAAACACCAATTTGCTGGTTGAGATGCCCAATTTTCCAAACAGATCAGCAGCACTCTGCTGAATGTATATTGAATTCTGGGTGGTGGTTCTTCAACACCCACCCTGGCCTATCTCCCTCTTGAAAGAGAGAAATCTGGATTTTTTTTAAGCCTCCCCCTTTGCTCCAGTCTAGTAAGCCTCTTTGGGCAATAGAAGCCTTACTGGAAAGCTGCTTAGCTATTATTAGATGGTGCTGAGGGAACAGAGTACCTCCTTATTCTTATGTAATTTCCTTTCTCTGAGAAGTAGTATCTCCTGGTCAGTGAAATCAGCTTGACTTTTTTTTTTCATCCCAGCCCAATTTCTTTTTATCCATCCTGAATTCTCACCCAATCCTGATTCATCTGCCTGCCTCCTTGCTGGTTTTCTCTCTTTCTTTTTCTGAGATGGAATCTCACTGTTGCCCAGGCTGGAATGCAGTGGCGCCATCTCAGCTCACTGCCTGTCAGGTTCAAGTGATCCTCCTGTGTCAGCCACCCAAGTAACTGAGCTTACAGGCGTGCACCACCACACCCAGCTAATTTTTTTTTTTTTTTTTTTGCATTTTAGTAGAAATGAGGATTTGCCATGTTGGCCAGGCTGGTCTTGAACTGTTGGCCTCAAGCAATCCATCTGCCTTAGCCTCCCAAAGTGCTAGGATTACAGACATGAGGCACCATGTCCTCAAACTCCTTCCTCTGGGCTGCCTTGACTCCCCCCAGTCTTTCTCATTCCTTTTTTATGTTTCACTCCATCTTTATTTGGTCTCTTTCCAGAGTTAGAAGTCCCCAATGTTTCTTATCTGATTTTGCATGCTCTCACAAATCAACGGCATTACATACATTAACATATGTGCATTTACTCACATGTGCCTATACCCACTATGCCAATCTCATACGGTACCTCATGCTCACTCATCTACACACATTTTCTTATCTATCAAGCTTCCTGGGCTGAGGTCTAGGCTAGAGGCTGTGAGGCCCAGGGGTCTCCAAACTTGGGTAAGCATATTTGCTAAAGAAAAAAAATTCAGATGTCCAGAACCTGTCCAAGATCTACAGAATTAAAATCTCTGAAGGTGGGATCCACGAATCTGCACTTTTTCTTTTTTTTTGAGATGGAGTTTAGCTCTTGTTGCCCTGGCTGGAGTGCACTGGCATCATCTTGGCTCACTTTGCAACCTCCATCACTTGGGTTCAAGTGATTCTCCTGCTTCAGCCTCCCAAGTAACTGGGATTACAGGCACGCACCACCACACCCAGCTAATTTCTGTATTTTTAGCAGAGACAGGGTTTTACCATGTTGGCCAGGCCAGTCTCAAACTCCTGACCTCAGGTGATCCACCCACCTTGGCCTCCCAAAGTGCTGGGATTACAAGCGTGAGCCAACGGCGCAGGGCGGAATCTGCACTTCAATAGGTCCTCCAGGTGAGTCCAATGAAACTATCTCAATCTCACAGAGCTGGTTCAAAGACCAGCACTTTGAAAGGATGAACACCTGCTCACTCTGGGGTACACAAGTACCAATAGACACTTTGTGAAAAGATTTCTGGTCAAATTGGTTTGGAAAAACTGTACAGCAAAAACGCCATCACCCTCTCCTTAATCACACTGCATATTAAAGGCTCTGACAAGTCTTGCAATAAAGAATCTTCCTCCCTTCTTTTCTTAATTCAATGCACAACCCCCAGGCCTTTCAAACCCTGTGTCCTCCAGAAAAGGCAGGCCCAGAACTCTGCAACCCCACTTCCCCCAAGGCTGCCCACTCAGGGATTCCCCAGAGTCCCCCAACCAGACACCACCCTGCGCCACCTGACTACTGACATTACAATCTCTTTTTCTCATCTGGACTCACAAACTTCCTTAAAGGTGGGGACCTTTATTTCCATTTTGGAGAAATGGTAACCAAGACTCAAAAAGTTAACTGCTGGGGGAAACCTTTTCTCCTCACATTTCTCAGTGGTCACTGGGTTGTGTGCTTCTGGACTGTTTATGTATCTGTGGGACTATGGGTCGATCCGATTCTGGGGCATCAAACTCAATAATCCGCGCTCCCCCACCTCCCCCGCCCAAGGTGAGTCTCCCAGGTGACATTTGAGGGTTACTGACTAGATGACCGAGTCCCGCCCAAAACTCACCTTAGGTGTCTGTGATTCCTTAGCAACACCATCATAATCCTTGGGGGGGGAAGGGAGCTCACCCTCTGTCCCCTACCCGGATCGTCCCCCCATTCAAGAAAGGCACACGCCCAGGCGCGGCTGCCGGCACTCACCGAGGATGCGGATCTGCGTGATAGCCCCGTGCAGGCCAAAGAGCATCCAGAGCGGCTGCGAGGCGTCCACGCACAGCTGCATGCCAGCGGCCGAGCCGTTGTGGCTGAGGTGCAGCTCGCCGTCGGCGTTGACCACCAGGCCCAGGATGTCGCCGCTGTGCAGGGGCCCGGGCACGCGGCACACGGCCCAGAACTCGTTGCGGTCCATCAGGGCCTCGGGGCTGAAGGGCAGGTCGGCCGGCCGCAGCGTGCCGGGGTCGCACGTGGTGACGCCGAACGATAGCGCGCCGGGTCGCGTGCCGCCCGAGCGCGTGACCTTGACGAAGATGGTCTCGGCCACGCGCACGGGCCGGCTGGTGAAGACGAGCGCGCGCTCGTCGCGCCCGTGCTCCACGCGCGCCACCGTCTGCTCGTCGAGGATGCGGACGTGCGCGCCGGCGCGCAGGGCGTGGAAGCGCAGGTCGCCGTCGAGCTGCGCGGGCAGCGCGCGGCTGTGCTGCGAGTTGAGTGAGTTCTGCGGGATGGGACAGCCGGCGGCAGGCGCTGCCTCGTCGCCGTCGGCGACCGGCACGTTGAGGTCGCACAGGCTCACCGAGAGGCGCGCGTCGTCCGCCTCGCGCCGCAACGACGGCCGCCGCAGTGCGGTGAAGGAGCGCGGCCGCAGGCAGTCCGGGAGCACGAGCTCGCTGTCTGCACGGGAGACACGGAGCGGCGTCACGCAGGGATCCCGGGCAGCGGCGCCGGCCCGCCCCGCTGCCCCGTCCCTCCGCGCGCACCTGCGCACCGTTACAGTCTCGGATGGCTAATGGAGTACACGATGCTCAAGAAACGGCTCGTGCGGGACATCTGTTTAAACAGAGGAATTGGTGGGGGAAGCACTATGTGGGTGCTTCCAACTTGCTTTATGCATACGTGTACTTCCCTCATCTTCTACAGTAAACGTGTATTGCTTATAATTTGAAATTTTCAAAAATTTAACTCCTGGGTCCTTCCGTCTTATGCCTAGCACCGAGCACTCCGTTGACAAACAGTAACCGTCTGTCGAGTGCACTGATGAAGGCCTAACACCTCACCTCTGCAAACACACACACACACCCCGGCTTTGCGTACATTGTCTCATCTAACCTTAACAATCACCTTTTAAGGTTACCATTGCCACGTGAGGACACAGGCTGAGAGAAGTACATCTATCCAAGATACCCTTTTGAAAGTGGCTTAACAGGGAATCAAACTCGTTCTTTTTTAAAACATACAAGTTATAGAAAATACGAAACGGTATTTTGTAGAAAATTCAGTTCAGCAAAAAGAAAAAATAATGCCTGTAAGCCCACCACCCAGAGAGAAAAGCATTTTTAATATTTGGATGTATGACCTTTCAGCCTTTTTAAAGGCTGTGTTTTTGGGTGTTTTTGTTGTTTTTGAGACAGGGTCTTGCTGTGTGGCCCAGGCTGGAGTGCAGTGGCGATATCTCAGCTCACTGCAACCTCCACCTCCCGGGCTCAAGCCATCCTCTCACCTCAGCCTCCCAAGTAGCTGGGATGCACCACCACACCAAGCTAATTTTTGTTTTTTGGGTTTTTTTTTGGTAGAGATGGGATTTCGCCATGTTGCCCAGCTGGTCTCCAACGCCTAGGCTCAAGCGATCCTCCTGCATCAGCCTCCCAAAGTGCTATGATTAGCAGTGTGAGCCACCACACCCAGCTGGTTACTTGTTTAATGCAAAAATTGTGTCATGCTATATACACATCACTTGTTTTTAACCTTTTATATGTAATACATCACTTTGAAAATGTGATGATGACACTGACCCATCGCCCCAGAAAAATGCACATTCTCACTAAATTCTGTGGAGAATTTCTCAGCATTCATGAACTACATGAAGCCATCCATGGGCATGGACTCCAGACTAAGAACATGGTAGCTTTTTTCACTTACTATATCCTGAACATCTCTCCATGCCAATAACTGTTTCCAATACCATATTCTCGTAATGGCTGTATTATGTTCTGCTTTATGGAGTCCTATAACTTACACTAAAAGTAATCACTGTGTTTCATGAATTACCCCTGCAATTCATCCTTACAGCAGCCCGTGGAAGTGCTCCCATTTTAGAGATAAAGCTCAGAGGTGTTATGACAGCTGCCAAGTGGCAGATCCAGGATTGAGAAAAGGTCTGTCCAACTCCCAATGCCACATTCTTCACTTCCAGACCCTCCTTGTTTATTGAAGCCCTTCTGTGTGAGTCAGTCTCTCCAAATTTGGCTGGTGCCATGGTAAGCCACACCATCCCTTCCTTCCAGCCTTCTCTCTGAACCTCTCCAAGGGAGAATCTGTGCTTTCTCTTCAGGAACTGGGTTAAGGATGGCTGGGGTTCTCAGGTATGACAGCAGAGCTTGGGGGGATTGGTCTGGTAGGGACAGCAGATGCCAGAATTCAGCTCCAGCTAAACATAGACATGATCACTGAACATCCCTCTTTTCTTTTGCCCTTTCCCTGCCCCTTCCAGGAACTGTGTTGTCTGGCCCCCAGAAAGCTCTGGGTGTGGGCCCTTCCCCTCAAGTCTCCCGAAGCTCTGGAGAAGCCTCCTGGGGCCTGGCTGATTGGGGTTTCCCGGAATCATGTTAGTGAGGAGGAGGGAGCCGGCCAGAAAATGTGATTATTCCAGGGAATTGACTCTGTGACAGTGATTGGTGCAGAGAGGCTGGGGGGCTGCAGAGGCAGAGGCAGAGTCCAGGAGGGCCTGTGCAGCAGGGAGGTGGGAGAGACAAAAGGTACAGAGCTGGGGAAGGCCTGTGGGCCAATCTGGACCCGGGGGAAATGGCCCCTGCTCCCTCACCCCTCCGGGAGTCCAGGGACTGGCCCTTGGGAACTCCAGAGGGTGGGAGACAGAGAGGGGAAGGGGCAGTGACAGTAGGGAGAAGAGGAATCAAGTCACTCAGAGATACCCAGCCAGAGCCTCCAGGAACACAGCTGTCACAGGCCCACACCACTCCTTCAGGACAATCAGTCCAGAGCTCCTGGCACTGGGCAGACCCTCAGAACAGAGCTCTGAATGGAGCTGGATGCAAGCTATCCTGGTCTCTCTGCCCTTTCAGGAGTCCTCATCTACTTACACATGCACACTACTAGGTGCTCACTAACTCCCAACCAACCTGTTCCACTTTGGAGTTCATCTGTCTTTAAAAGAGTATTCCCTTCTCTCAAACCAAAATATATCTCCTTGTATCTAACCCACTACCTCCTGGGCTGCCTATCAGCCCAGTACTGAAGACAATTCTAGGGAATACTCAGACTCCCCACATACCTTCCAACCTCTTAGACAATTAACAGAACCAAACTCAGTACTCTAAATGTGCACCAACTGGCTCAAGGCACAGTGTGGCCATCACCTCCCTTGGTGTGTATGCTATACTTCTAATAATGCAACCTAAAAGTACATTAGGTTTTTTTCCGTAACCAACACTCATATACTAGTAGGCAGGACAGAAGCACAGTTAAGTGCAATGAATTTGAAGTCATCAGCCTAGGGTTAAACCCTGGCTCTGCCATTTCCTGTATGACAAGGCTATATGACTGGAAAAATAGCTGAACTTCTTGGGGCCTCTTGGCAGTGAAATCAGCATCTACTGATTTACAAAAAGTCTGTATCTAATACTCTCCTTAAAAGAGAAGCTGTGAGGATGAAAAGGAGTCAGGCACACAGGGCACCTAATAGGAGACCCAGCACAGTCATTAGGTTAATATGAGCCATTGTTATTGGCATGCGAAATGCTACATGATTCAGAAGAAAGTGCATGGGCTTTAGGGTGATCCAGGTCTGGATCAGGCCTGGGTTTACATGTCTGACCCTGCACTTGGCTGGTTGGGTAAGCAACCTTCATTCCAGCCTCAAATTGCTCACCTAGAGAACAGCGGTGATAATACCTGCCTTGAGTTGTTGGAAAGATCAGAGGTAAAGTGGGACCACCCCCAGCACCCAGAAGCTACCTGATAGCTTCAGATATTAATATTTGCTTGGGTTGAGCACAGTCTCAACTAAAAGTCAGGTCCACCTGTCCTCAGACCATGGGCTTTTTGAACCTGAATGCAGGACTTCACATGAGTCATCATGGGCACCCAGGAAATATTCAGTGAATGAAATCACTAAAGACCAAGCAGCAGCAGCTAAAACACAGAGGTGAGAGGTAAGGAAGAGAGGAAGGAGAAACAGTGGAGGATGTACAAAGAGAAGAAGAGGGTAGGAAGAAGATCCTTTAGCCTTGCTTGGAATCTTGCTAGTTGGGAGGGGAGGGATGGAAGCTGCTGGGAAACAGCTAAAAACAGAACAGTGCCCAGCCCAAGTCTGTCTTCTCTCCCCATCCACCCCTCTGGGTCAGGAGCAGCTGCAGGCAGCCAGCAGCTCCAAAATAACCATCCCATCAGTGAGCCCAGCCGTGTTGAGGCCCTGAAATAGATGAAACTTGAGACACAGGAGCTGGTCAGAGCACCCTCCACAGAAGGGACGGCAAAGGTCACAGCTGAGTGAACCGATTCCAAGTCAGGGCACTGTCTGGGACCCCCAAGCCACGGGAGAACACCATGGGACCAACCTCAGTCCAGGGCTGCACCACTTGATGGGTAGGGCTTAGAAAAACCTGATGAGCAACCTGTTACCCCAAGCAGTACGGTAGCCCCACATTCGGAAGCAACAAGTTACATAATCGGTGCCGGGACACGCAACCACCCGCTTTGGAGGACAGAGACGGCACAAGGCCACGAGGAGAAGCCACTAAGCTGACTCCCCTTGCGTGTCCCATCATTCAGGAAAGAACTTGTCAGTCTTCAGCTCTCACCTGTTCTGGTGCCCAGCAGTGGCTCTACAGACACCCTGGGCTAGAGCAGAAATAAGCAGGCCCTGCCACGACAGGGAGGTCCCGGGCATGTGTTTTCTCTCCTCTAGGTGGTGCTGGGGGCCCTACTCACTGACCTACTGTGTGCGCAGCCCTGGGCAGGGGGTCTGGGAGAGAGAGGAGCCAGGACCTGGGCCCTGGGAGCCAAGAGCCAGTGAAAGGGGCAAGGCTTAAAGGCAGGACTTTTTTTTTTTTTTTTTTTTTTTTTGAGACAGAATCTCGTTCTGTCACCCAGGCTGGAGTGCAGTGGCACGATCTCGAACTCACTGCATCCTCTGCCTCCTGGGTTCAAGCCAGTCTCTCATGCCTTAGCCTCCCAAGTAGCTGGGACCAGGTACATATCACCACGCCTAGCTATTTTTTGTATTTTTTTGTAGAGACAGTGTTTCACTATGTTGCCCAGACTGGTTTTGAACTCCTCAGCTCACGTGATCTGCTGGCCTTGGCCTCCCAAAGTGTTGAGATGACAGACATGAGCCACTACACCTGCCGGGAAGAGCCAGGAAAATGTCTGAATACAATTTAGATACCAGAGTCTTAGCATCTAGGATTAGACAGGACCTTAGAGGAACTAAGGAACTAGGAAATCCGTTTATCCCTGTCAATCTCTTGGCCTGGCTAGAGGCTAGAATGCCCCTGGGGTCAGGAAGCTTACCACCTCCCAAGGCTACCTAACCCCACCTTGGAATAACTATGACTTAGAAAAACTCTCCTGGTGGGAATCCATGTGTCCCAGATACCCTCCCTGGGGCTCCCTCTGAGATTTCTCTCCTTTACAATAAATATCCCCTTTAGGATCAAGATCCCCAACTAAGGCTGAAGTCCCCTTCCTGTTTCAGAGTGGGCTAGGGAAGGTATTCTGGAAGACAGAGGAGTTGACCTGGGCTGAAGGATAGGAAAGTTTCAGTTGACAGAAGTGAGAGGTTTCCAGGGAGAAAACTGTTAGCAAACACCTAGTGAAGAGCAGGAGTGGGAGGGAGAGGGGACAGACTGAGGAGGGCCCCAGGGCCAGCTGTCGCCCAGAAAGCCACTGGCCCTGCCATACGCTGCCAGCAGTGCAGGGTAACCAAGGCAGGACCTGGGCATGGGGACCTCAGGGCAGGCCTCCATTGAGGCAGAGCTTGCTGTCAGCCTGAGAGTCTCATTTGTTGACGTTCTCACATCCGGAGCACAGGCTAATCTGTAACCACGGGTCAGGCTGCAGCCGCCCGGCCTGCTGGCGGGTATCTGCTGGCCCCTGTTTGGGAGGCGCTGCCAGCCCTTTACTGTCTCCATAAACATCCTCTTGCTGGTCTGCATCTGGCACGGGGCACGGGAGGGAGGAGGGGAGGGCGGGTGCCTGGCTTGGACAGGCAAGGGGGTTCTACACCCCTCCCAGCACCCACCTCCACCCTCTCCCTTTAAACCCAACCACGAGAAATTTAGGAGAAACAAACACGCTTTCTGGGGCTCACAGAGGGAAGGGCAGAACATCCTAGAATCACTCACAGTCACAGACTTTAAGATTCAGAGAATCTTCGAGCCACAGGATCTCAAAGATTTATGGAATCCTCTGGTCTAGTGGGTCTCAAACTTTTTTTAAAAAAGCAATGGGATCCTTTTGTCCAACAGAACCCAAAGCTCTGACTGAAGTCTAGGGGGTGGGCACAGCACCTGTCCCCTCACCCTCTCTCTGCCCTTCTCTGCAGCCTCCAAGACGCCTCTGTGGAACCCCAGTGTTCCAGGAACCCTGCTGGAGAAGCACAGATCTTGTTCCAATTTTGACTGCATGGTTTTCCAATACAGGGACTTGGGTTCAAGGCTCCCTCTTCCAGTTGGAGAGCTGATTTGCGGGGTTGGCTTTTTTTGACAGGAGAGGACAGTGTTTTTAAATTAGGTATTCCTTTTTAACCTAAAGACAAAAGCCCTTCACATTTGTGTAAACGCGTTTCCACATCTGTAAGGTAAGCGGGGCGCGTTTAATTATGCCCAAGTAATAGATGAGGAGGCTGAAGCACAGAGAGGCTGAGAACCGCCCAGAGCTAGTGAGTGGCCAGGTCAAGTCCTGATTCAGTCAGTCTCCCGCATCTGAAATGAAGGCTTTGTCCCCCAGTACTGCAAGGCCCCAGCTCCTTCCTCCACATACAACCTACCCTGAGCCCCACCGCTCTCTCCAAGGCCCCCAGTACAATCTCTTAGGCCCAAGAGACGCTAGGGGCAAACATGAGATTGCCATTTCTGTAAGTTAAAATAATGCAATACTGGCGATTACATGTGATCCAACTTTATATATGTTCACTGTGGTAGAAAACTAGAGTGTACCAGGAACAACCAAACCAGACAAAGCCCTCGGGAGCCTCCGGGGAACCACAAGGCAGGTAGACCCACCTTCCCCACTGAAGCCGGCATCCTGGGCACCGCACTGCCCATCTTCCTTGTACCAGCACTGCTGGGCCGCTAGTGGCCTATCTGTGCCCAAAATGTGCAGCTGATTCTTGATGCCTTGAGCTCTCGTAAGCTCAATTCTGGAAGGCACAGGAGGACCACAGTCCTTGCTCTTGTCGGGTACCCAGACTTAATAGGGAGATCAGATGGACTCACATCTATAGAAGCTGGAAGGTAATATAGCCCAAGCTCCTAGATTCAAATCCCAGGCTGTGTGACCTCGGGCAAGTTATCAGACCTCTCTGAGTCTCTGTTCCTTGTCTTCAAAATGGGCACCATAATACCTTCCTTTATATACAAAGAGGATACATGCTGTCTCCTTAAAGAGCAGGACAGTATGTGACTGAAAGCTGCTTCTACCACTGAGGTCTCTGTGTGCTTCCAATGGTCAGGAGGAAGAAGGGTCATTTTGAATGGGGGGGGTCTGGGAAAGCCTCCTGGTGGAGGGGAGCATTTGGTGTGGGGCGCTGATATAACTGGCAAAATTTGGGGTGAGCATAAAGGAAGTGCCAGAGAGCCCGTGAATCAGAAAGAAAAGCAAGACTTTTTTTCATCAAAAAGAAATGAAAATCATCAAGGAAGAAGAAATCATCATCGGCAGCCTCAACTATTTCCCCCAGCCCATGAGCCGGCTCAGGCTCCTTAAGCTAATATTTGCCTCTTAGCCCCTGGCAGCGACAGCTGAGGGTAAATATTGGTTTATCCTGGGAAGCGGAAGCCCCAGATGGCAGTGTGGTCCTGGGCTAGGGATCACTCACTCTCAGTGCCGCCAAGCTGAGGCACACCATAGGTAGGGGACTTGACCCAGGCCCCTATAACCCACCCAGCAGCCCGTGACCCTTGGAAGCCCACCCTGAGAGTCTCCATATACCTCTCTCCTCAGTAGGCAGGCGTGGGTCTTTTACCAAGACCTGGGAAGCTGTGCATGGTGAGGGATGGAACAGAATGTCATAAGCCCTTGGGAGCCCCCACCTCATCCCCCTCCTAGAACCCTCCAGGGCTCAGCCCCACCATTTAGATGTGTTGACAGCCTCCTCCCTCTGACCTTACTCCCAGATCAGCCTGAGAGATCTGGGTTCCAGGCCTGGCCTGGCTGATGAGCAGCTGGGAGAGTTTGGGCAGGCCCCTCCCCATCTCTGGGTCTCATACTTCTCCATTGTCAACCAGCCAGTCCCTCTTACTGAACAACCTGATAGCACAGAAGCTGCTGGAAGCTTTGGACTCTCATGGCTCTCTCCCCTGTGATGCATACACATACTCACACCTGTGCACACCCCTCACCTCCACAAGTCACCCACTACCTTTCCACTTCATTCCTTCCCCTCCCGATCTGCTCCCCTACTGACTGCCAATTCCCCACCTCTGTGCCTGTGGACACCCCCTCCATCTGAGCTAAATTGTTCCTTAACCAATCCATTCTTTTCACCTTGCTTGGTTCCTTAAAACTTGTCTCCTACAGGAAGTCCTCCTGGATTACTTTCCAGCTGCACTCCCCCTCCCACATATATACACAGTTTTACTCTTCAGCTCACACCTGACTGCAGAACTGAACTTGGACCACCTTGCATCAGTTATACGATCCCAGGGAAAACACTATTCCAGGAGGGCGGCTGGGTTTTCTATTCTTCTGTCTCCCACCTGTCCCCCACATAGTGCCTAGGCTGTGGTGGGCACTGAGGGATGCTCTGGAGCACCCCGTAAGTAGGCTCTTGGCCTAGCAGCCTCTTGCCGGGACACAGCGCTCTTCCTGAATTGACATTTCTGAGAGGATCAAGGAGACCTTGAGACACAGGGATAGCAGCTTCTTTCTCCATGTATTAATCACTCCATAAAAACCTGTGTTTATTTAGTTGCTGGCAAGTCCTTCTCCCTGGAGGTCGGAAGCTGTTATTCTTGGAGATACTAGCCTGGGCTTAGGCCAGGTGCCCCAAAGAGAGAGATGATCTGCTGAACTCCAGCGTAACAGGGAGGGGGGCCTGCTGGGGCTGTGGCATGGGCACCATTGTGGGCTTGGATTCTGGTCAGGGCAGGGAGGACCATCTGTCAGGGAGACACCAGCCCCTGCCTCCTCTCTGTCTGGGGACACAATTCATCCACCCATGGCCTGACTTGCATACCTACTCTGCGCCAGCTACCCTGGGAAGCCTCTGGTCTAAGGAACAAACACAGAGCAGTTGCGGTTGGGAGGGCTTTGACCACAGGTTCCAGAGCGGACAGGGACAGGCCTGGCAGAAAATCCCTGAAGATCAGACATTGGTTTGGGGGACAATCACCCCAGGTAAGACTGACCCAGCCTCAGAGCCACCAAGACAGACAGCGACCTTCTTTAGAGGAGAGACAGCAGAAGGGAGAAGGACACCAAGACCAGGGAAAGTAAGAAGTGCGAGAGGATCTGGGTGGAGGGAGCGAGAACAGCCCAGAAAGATACAGATGCAGTGAAGGGGCAGGCAATGGAGAGAGGGAGGGGCGGGAAGTGGGGCGGAGAGGAAGAGGAGGCAGGGAAGGAGGCTGACCCTGAGGCTGCCTGGGGGTAGAGGGGAGTATCTCAGAGGACAGGCACAAAACAAAGGCGGAGAGATCATGCCCACCTCAGGAGATCTCTGGATGAATCTCTGCGTGTGTCTCTCTCTCTTTACCGGAAAAAAAAATCAGGAAGAATAAAATGAAGGGATATCTTAATCTGCCAATTGAATTTAGGGGCCATAATCAGTGTTTGAAAATACCCAGGGATTATGGTGATTTACGGCTGGGACAGAATCAACTGGGCCTCAGCCTTATCGGGTATGCAGAGAAGAGACTGTCGGGACCTCCAAATGCAACTGAAAACACTGCGTGCAAAACCATTTATAGTCACAGGGGGATGGGGCTGGACTGCGTCAGGCCACCTAGGCTCTGGCCCAGGGTGGGCCTTTCACATTTTTCTCCACGCCATCCTCAGCCCCTACGGGTGGGAAGCCCCATGCCACCTGGCATGTTCCGCTTCATTCCCATGTGCTAGGACCCTCCTGGAACTTGCAGGCCCAGCCCAAGCCTTCTCTTCCAAGAAGGCCTCCTGGCCTCCATCCTCTCCCACTGACCTCAGCCTCCTCCGACTTCCTGCCTCCTTTTATGTTTAAACCAGCTGGAGGGTAATGGGAAAGGCATTGCTTTTGGCATCAGAACACCCAGTTCAAGTCCCGGCTCTGCCACATCCCTACATGGGCAAGCCAGGCCTTGCGTGGGCCTCAGTTATCTCCCTGCCAGATGGGGATAAAAAACACTCCCTGTGGGGCCTGCTTTGGAGGGGTTAAATGAGATAACTGGATAGAAACCATCTCAGCATATGGAAGGGCTCCCATGACCACAGCGGTTAGCAATTTACTGGCTTCTCTTGGGTTGGAGCGCTGGCATCGTCTGGAGTGTTTGCTTCATCTCCCTAACTTCCCCCTGAGCCTGGGCTGTCTGTGGGCAGGGCTGGGTCTCCCTCGGCCCCCACCTACCCGCCCTTTTCTTCATCTAACAAGGCATCCATCCTCCCATTCGTCCCCCGCACTACTCTCCCCTACCCACCTCTGCATCCTCTGCAGGTCAGGCAGAAGCCTCCATCCTGGAGAGCAGCCCGATTGGGTGAGATGTGGATTCCTCCCAGTGTTGCAGGGGAAGAGGACCAAGGCTCTGCCAAAGCTCAGAACTGAGAGAAGCGCCAGCACCGCTTAGTGGCACACAAGGATGGAGAAGAGAATTCCGCACAGGAGGGCTTCAGGGAGGAGGGGGCTTTGAGGCTGGCCTTGAAACTAGAGTGGGGACTGCAAGGAAGGGCACTTTTTGCTTAGGGAAAAGCAAGAATGTTGCCCCACTGCCTTCACCTGCCCACCTCAACAAGACTGTGGCTTCCTCAGGAGCAGAGACATTCTTTGTCTTCCACCATGTGGTTGAGTCCTCGGCTAAGTCAGAGCCTTCACAACCATTATACAGATGGGAAGACTGAGGCTCAGACAGAAGTGGTCAGGTTAGAGCTTAAACTCAAGCTCTGGGACTCCCGTGCCTTGAAGTGTGGGGCCCTGAGGACACGAGAGCAACACCGAAGCATTCGCTCGAGCCTGAGTTAAGAACTGCCCTCCCTAGCAGGAATGACAGCCACTGACTCCCTATTGTGCATTAGCTGCTCCTCAAGTCAGCTTTTGAGCCTCCAAAGAACCCTGAGAAAGGATTTAGCCCCACTTTACAGATGAAGAAACTGAGGCCCCACCCCTAGTACAGCACGAGGCTAGGCTCTGCCAGTCTCTGTAGCCCGGGGGGGCAAGAGCACTGCCCTTTCTGCCCCCAGCTGCAGGCACACCCATTCCACAGAGAAACGCAAAGCACCTGGGCTCCCTTCCGCAGTTGCTGAGACCCAGAGCAGCCCAGTTCCAGGCTCTTAACTTGTCATTGTAAATGTAGAAACACTTTTATTGAGTCAAAAAACAGAAAGTTCCCAAACTACCAGCTAATAAAAACAGCTTCCTGATGTTCAGAACGCAACAAACAGAAAGGCTTCTGACTCATTTCTTACCATCACTGACTTTTTGCTCAAATAAAGGTGTTGTGGAAAAAAGAGCTTCACTGTTTCTACATTCTGAAGTCAGAAAGGAAAAAAAAGGTTTTCAACCCTTCATGGCCTCTTTCTCTGCAGGGAGAGGCGGGTAGAGACGTGAGACGGAAGGGATGAGTGTCGCTTGAGCGTCACTTGGTACCGGGGGACTGTGCTGGGCACTTTACTCACAGCCTCCATGATGGAATTTAATCTTCCCACCAACCCATTTCACAGATGAGGAAGCTGAGGCTTGCGCAGCCTCCGCCTGGAGACAAAACCAGTTTGCCAATGGCCTGATTTGTAGCCAGAGCCTACGTGTGCCCATGTGCATTTGAGTGCCCACGCAGAAGGGGAGCCAGGTGGGAAGGAGCCTAGTCTGGGAGTCAGGTGATCTGAGTTCTAATCCCACCTTAACCACCAACTCACTGTGTGACCCTAGGAAGTCGGAGATTCTCCTGTCCACTTCCAGCCCCGGCATGTGTGCCGTAGCAGGGAAGCTGGCTCCGGAGCGTGCCAGGCTGCCTCCCAAGGCTCCTCCTCCTCGCTCTCTCACTCTCCTGAAACAGCCTAACACCCTGAGGACCCGGGAGCAGCCAAGAGTCTTAGCTCCCCCAGTGCCTTCTGCCCCTAAATCCCGCCCTTTCATCCAACATCCCTGCAAAAAGCACTAGGATGGGCTTGGGACCCAGCCTCCGGGGGAGGCTGCAGAGCCCGGGGCTGAGAGCTGGCTTTGGAGCTGGAGACTCAGGGCTGGCTCTACCCTTCCAGGGCCCCGGCTCCTGAGACCATGATGCAGCCTCCCTGGACATGAGTTTCTACCCAATCAAGGGATCTCCCTCCCAGGGTTGCTATGAGAACAGGCAAGAATGAAGTGCCTTGCACATAGTAAGTGCTCTGTGAACTGTGATTGTGTTGTAACGATTAATTTAATTACTTCTGGGTTGACGGTCTTTGAGGCCGCCACTTATGACCATGAAGGGTGCACACTGCCCAAAGCACCACCTGAGACGCTACAGAGAGCAGAAATCACACCCAGGTTCCCCTGCAAAGCTGCGGGCCTGGAGGAAAGGCCCTCTCTGCAGTTCACACCAAGGCTCCCAGGGTTGCCCCTGTTCCCCTTAGCACCATCAGAGAGGGCTCCCTACGCCTGATGGGGTTGAACAGTGTCAGGCCGCAGTGCCCAGAGGCTGAGGGGGTGTCCCCTCCACCAAGGGGCCAGAGGGGCAGGCACTCACCAAGCAGCTGGACGCCCCGTGTGAGGCCGTAGACATCTACCAGGACCCAGAGCGGGTCGGCCGTGCGGACCCCGCTGAAGAACAGCATGACAGCTGAGTCGTTGATGCGGTGGAAGACGCGGCCCTTCTTGTCCACCCAGAATGCAATGATGTTGCCCTCATCGGCAAACTCCTCGGGTAGTGCCTTGGCCCAGAAGCCACTCTGGGACACCAGGTCAGGGCAGGCGTACTTGGGCAGCGAGTCAGGGTGGATGCGGGACGGGTCCTTGCTGGTGAAGCCCAGCCGCAGCGCCCCGCTCCAGCAGCACTGCTTCTTGGTGATCTGGGTGGCAGGGGGTGGCCTCAGCCTACTCTCTCCCACTTGGTCAGTTGGACCAAGGGCAGCCCCCCCCTTGAGTGGGCTCCCTGGAGTGTCCCATAGCAGCCTGCCCAGCATTCCAGCACCATTCCCTCCCCCGGAGCCCTCCCCTGCTGGGAAGACAGCAAGGGGTTCCCGTGGCCACCGCCCTCCCCGGTTCCTTCCTTGTCACACAGGGAGGTTGAGAAAGGCATAAGAAGGAAGAGAGGCAACGGAGAGGAAAGGCGAGGGCAGGGTGTGGCGGTGAGGGTGGCAGCAGGCAGTGGCTGAGGGACAGAGTCCAGAGGCCCAGGAGATGCAGTGAGGGAAGCAGGAAGCGGGCGGCGGGGGGATGTGGGGGGCAGGGACAGGGGCGGAGTGGGGGAGGCAGGCCCACCTTCAGCCTGACTTGCTCGTAGATGAGGACCGGGCGGTTGCTGAAGGTGATGGCATTGCAGAAGCTGGCCTGCCTCTTGACGGCCTTGTGGCTGAGGTCCATAATGATCTGGGAGCCCTTGGTGTGTGGGTGGAAGAGCAGCGGCGTGGCTGGGAGCCCCCCCACCTGGCAGCACCGGTGGGCAGTGCTTCTGCTTGTGGTGGCATCGGTGAGAGGTGACGGGGAAGGGACCTCCGATGGAGTCTGCAAAGCAACAGGCCACGGTGTCAGAGAACTTGACGGGTCCAAGAGCCAGACCAGGGTCCCTTAGGGAAGGGCAGAGGCTGGGCATAAACAGAAGTCACCCAGAGCCAGTACTTCCACTACTGCCACCACCCCTTGCCACCATCCTTCTGCCACTATCTCTCACCATTTCCCCGCTCCACCATCCCCCACCATGCTCTACTGGTTCACTATCCACCACCTCTCCCCCTCTGCCTTCCCCATTACCTCCCCACCTCCACCCTCTCCCACCTCCTCTCCCCCACTGGTATTTACCACCACCCTCTGCCTTTCACCACCTGCCATGGTAGCATGTCACCTTTACCACTGCCCTCCACCACCACTCACTGGCACTCCACCATCCTTGGTTTGTTCATTTATTTTACTCAATAAATATTTATGGCATATCTGCTGAATACCAAGCTCCGTCCTGAGCACTGGAGACACAGACATGAAACATGCATGGATCCTGTCCTCAGGGCTGTCACTAACTGGCTCTGTAACCTTGGGGAAGACAACACTTCCCTCTCTGGCACAATGGGTGTCCTCTACTCTGTGCCTCCAAGACAAATCTCAGCAGCACAGGCAGCATTAATTAAAACACAGCCTCAGGGTCTAGGGGCTCAGGTGGAGCCCCCAAGATCCATGCCCTGTCCTTCAGGAAGTGGAGCCTGCCCATCCTGTCATCATGGGGAAGAGAACCTTGAAGAATGGAGGAAAGGGGGTGGAGCCGTAGAAAGCCACAAAATGTGACAGAGGCCTTCTGGGATGTTTCAAATTTTGGTCCTCCAAGGCAGGAATTTAATGATGCAAAGAGCTAGGCATTGGGCCTGCTGGACCCTTCCACTCCCTAGAGGAGGAGGACGGGTTTCCTGGAAGGACATGGAAGACGGGGAGAAGGGGAGAGGGCGAGGCCCAGCCCTCCGTCCCGCTGCGTTGGCTTTGGTCTGCATCCGTCTGTACCACTTTGCATCTCTGCTCCTCACTTCCCTGGAGGCCCCAGACAGCAGTCTCCACAGCCCCAGGCCAGCCAGACACCCTGTGCATCAGCCTGCGGGCCTTTCTGGAGCAGCTTCCTGCCTGCCAGGCTCACTAGGATGGGGTGGCACGAGGAGGAGTTCACCTTGTCCTCACCAAGGAGACAGGACGGGAACAACTGAACAGTGCGAGGGCTTTGGAACCGCCAGGCTGTGAGGGCTGGAAATGCTCATAGAGACCCAGATGGTCTGGAAAGGCTGCCTGCAAGAAGCTGAATCGTCTCTGGATAGTGCAGAGGAGGGGGAGGCCGTTTCAGGGAAGGGGACAGTTGGGGCGAAGGGCAGAGAGTGGCACTGGCTACAGGCACCCTGCCTAGAAAAGATGCCCACTGCGCTCAGGCCAGCCTCAGACGCAGCTTGACTCTTGGTTTCATAGAATATGTGCTGGTGAAAGGCATCACACATTGTTGAGGTTCACATCCACAGGTAGAAATGGAAGCATAAAAGAAAAGTAACCCCTGCTGTGTGGGTGGCTAACACACCGTGGAACATCTACACAATGGAACAGTACTCAGCAGTAAAGAGCAATGAACTACCGATATGAGTAACAGCATAGGTGAATTTCACAGTAATGATGTGAGTGAAATTAGCACGTTAAAAACAAAGCAGGCCGAGCATGGTGGCTCAAGCCTATAATCCCGGCACTTTGGGAGGCCGAGGCAGGCGGATCACCTGAGGTCAGGAGTTCGAGACCAGCCTGGCCAACATGGAGAAACCCCGTCTCTACTGAAAATGCAAAAATTAGCCGGGTCTGTTGGCAGGCGCCTATAATCCCAGCTCCTCGGGAAGCTGAGGCAGGGGAATGGCTTGAACCCAGGAGACGGAGGTTGCAGTGAGTCGAGATTGCACCATTGCACTCCAGCACAGGGGGCAAGGGCAAGACTGCATCTCAAGAAAAAAGAAAAAAAAAAAGCAGTACACGATCCATGGAGCAACTGCAGGGCCTCCTTTCCCTTCAAAACGCGTCCTGTCCTTCCATTTTTAATAAATTCTAGAAAGTGCAAATGAAGCTGTAGTAATCCAAAGCAGATAAGTGGGCCAGGCAGTGAGCCAAGATCATGTCACTGCACTCCAGCCTGGGCAACAGAGCAAGAAACAACAACAACAGCAACAAACAACAGCAAACAAACAGCAAACAACAACAGCAACAAACAACAGCAACAACAGCAAACAACAACAATAACAACAGCAACAAACAACAAACAACAGCAACAACAGCAACAAACAGCAGCAACAAACAAACAAGCAGATAAGCGGATGCCTCTGATGCGGTAGAGAGGCAGGATTACCAAGGGGCACAAGGCAACATTTGGCGGTGTGGCTGCTTTCCTTATCTTTTTATTTTTAGTAGATGGTTTCAATGGCCTATGTGTTCCTTATCTTGATGTGGTAATGATTTCGTGGGTGTACACATATGTTAAACCTCAACAAATTGGACACTTTAAACACGTGCAGTTTTGTGTATGTCAGTTACAGCTCCATTAAGCAGTTTTTAAAAACCTGCTGAGCCCAGCTGCTGCTGAGAGCCTTTCCTTTGGGGTTCCTGCTCCCCAGCCTCCACTCAGAATCCATGGAGCAACTGCAAGGCCGCAATCCCTTCGAAATACTCCCTCTCTTTCCCACCCATCCTACTAGAGATCTCCGGCCCTGAGTAAAGGTCCAGAAAACATAGACTCTGGGCAAATACAGTGGAGACACAAGGGGCCAGAGACCCAGACCCTGGAAGGACAATCCCAAAGGCCTCTCTTCCAGAGAGGACCCCTGTCAATCCCAGTGTGGGTAGGGGGTGGAGGGTGGGGCTGGGGCAGCATGGGCCCAGCACCCTGGCTGGCAGCAGAACAGATGGAAAAGGTGGGGTCAAGGGGACTCTGGTCCAGGGGTACCATGTGCACCCAGGCATGTGGCCTCCAAAAGACACACTCTTGGGCACACAGGTACACTTGTGAGCATACGAAGGTAATCCCAACCCTAGGCCATTCATCCTCTCCCGTATCCCTGAGACCAAGAACTATGTACTATGACACACACGCATATTCATGTACACATGGATGTGCAAAACAATACATACAAAACACGTGCCTATCACACATGGGTCATATTCACCAAATAATAGTGGTAGTCATTTGCCAAGCTCTGAACTAGGAGTTTTACATACACTCACTGTTTCACCCTTACAACAAACCTACAAAATAGGGAGAGACATTATCAACCCATTTACAGATGACAAATCTGTGCCTCAGGGAGATTAAATGGCTTGCCCAGGGTCACACAACCAGTAAGAAAGGGACCTAGGAGCCAAACCAGCAATCTGACTGCAGGGCCTTTGTTATTGGCCATTAATAGGCCAGGCGAGGTGGGTCACACCTGTAATCCCAGCACTTTGGGAGGTCAAGGCAGAAGGATCACTTGAGACCTAGGACTTGGAGACCAACCTGAGCAACAAAGCAAGACCTCATCTCTACAAAAAATTTAAAAATTAGCTGAATGCGGTGATGCATGCCTGTACTGAGTCCCAGTAGTCCCAGCTACTCAGGAGGCTGAGGCGGGGAGGATCCTTGAGCCCAGAGGTTGAAGGCTGCAGTGAGCCATGATCATGCCACTGCATTCCAGCCTGGGTGAGAGTGAGATTGCCTCAAAAAAATAAAAAGCCATTAATAGCCAAGAATTCATGGATTTGGTATGCTGGATAAATTTTTTAAATGCAAATTAAAGAATGCTCATAACCTATAAACTATGAAAAAAAAAAGGTTCCTTCAGGCCTGGTGGGGTGGCTCATGCCTGTAATCCCAGCACTTTGGGAGGCTGAGACAGGTGGATCACTTGAGGTCAGGAGTTCAAAACCAGCCTGTCCAATATGGTAAAACCCCATCTCTACTAAAAATATAAAAATTAGCCGGGCGTGGTGGCACATGCCTGTAATCCCAACCACTTGGGAGGCTGAGGCACTCGAATTGCCTAAACCCGGGAGGCAGACTGCAGTGAGCCGAGATAGCACCACTGGACTCCACCTGGGCAACAGAGTAAGACTCCGCCTGAAAAAAAAAAAAGAAGAGAAAAAAGGTTACTTTATGTACCACCTAAAACCATCTCATGTAGCCCACAGGGCAATACATGGCATTCTATTATGTTGTCTCCATGATACATGTACGTATGCCACCAAAACACAGAAATGTAAACCCTGTCCTCAGCCCCCTACATTCCTGTTGGAATATGACACAACCTGGAAAGCCAATGTTGAGAACGGTCTGGCAGTTTCTCATAAAGTGAAAAACACCTAACATAGGTCCCAGCACTCACACTTCCGGGCACTTCCCCATGAGAAATGAAAACATGTCCACAATGACCTGTACACAAATGTACAGCAGCTTTATTCATATAAACTAGAAACAACTCAAATACCTTTTAACTGGTAAACAGTTAAAAATGTGGCACCTCCACACAATCACTACTCCACAATAAAAAGGAACATAACCACCGATAGACACACACAAAAAACGGCTCTCGAAAGTATGCCACATGAAAGAAGCCAGGTGTAAAGGACTGTACGCTGTATGATCCCATCTGTATGATATTCTGGAAAAGGCAAACTAGAGAGAGACGGAGATCAGCAGGTATCAGAGAATGAAAGCAGGGGGCGAGATTTGACCACAAAGGGGCAGGAAGGAAGTATAAAAACTAGCCTGGACAACACCATGAGACCCCATCTCACTGCACAAGTAAAAAAAAAAATAAAAAATTAGCCAGGCATGGTGTCTCACACCTGTAATCCCAGCTACTTGGGAGGCTGAAGCGGGAGGATGGCTTGAGCCCAGGAATTTGAGGTTGATTGAGGAATGTGAATTTGAATTTGAGTGAGCTACAGTAGCACCACTGCACTTCAGCCTGGGTGACAGAGCATGATTCTCTCTCTTAAAAAAAAAAAAGGGAAACAAAGAATGTTCCATATCTTGAGATTGTGGTAGTGGTTACACAATGTACACGTTGTCAAAACTCACAAAACTATACACTTTCGAAAAGGACAAATTTTACTATATACACATTATACCTTAGTTTATGAGGTATAATGTGTATGTAGTAAATATACACTATATTTAGACAATATAGACTATATTTAAAGAATAACTGACTGGGTGCAGTGGCTCATGTCTGTAATCCCAGCACTTTGGGAGGCAGAGACAGGTCGCATGAGCCCAGGAATTCAAGACCAGCCTAGGCAACATGGCAAAACCCCTTCTCTACAAAAAAATATACAAAAATTAGCCAGGCATGGTGGTGCACACCTGCAATCCCAACTACTCAGGTGGCTAAGGTGGGAGGATCACTCGAGCCTGGAAGGTTGCAGTGAGCCATGATGGCACACTGCACTCTATCCTGGGCAATAGAGCAAGACCCTGTCTCAAAAAAAAATTAAATTAAAAAATAAAATCTATAATACAACTAACAAGTCACATCTTCATTCAGATGGAGAGAGAGAGACTGCACTTTCTGACCACCATGGCACCCACATCAGCTCGCCCTGGGCAGTGCCTAGGATGTGGCTGTCTACCAGGAAACCCTCAATGCTTAGCCGGACCTGTCACCCTAACCTTTAAGTTTCTTCCACATCTGTGAAACAGAACTGGGGTTCCCTGCCCAGGTGTGGAGAGAGAGCACTTTGGTAGCTGCAAAGCCCACTCGCTGACTACTGTGCCTGTCTTCTCCTGCCCACAGTGTGGACAGGCCAACAGGACCGCCATGGAGGCCAGGCCTGCCCTGAGCAGGTGTCCTCAGCCCCTTCTCTCCATACTCAGCTCACTGTGTGATCATTGCCCACCGAGCCACTCTGGGGAGACCACTTGAAAACCCTCTCTGGTGTGCTGGGCGTCTCCTGCCACAGACTGTGGGCTCCTGTCACGAGGCAGGCCCCAGCTGCACTCCTGACCCGCCACTCTCTGCTCCTGGCTCCAGGGGAGCCCCTGAGCACCCCTCACCCAATCTAACAATCCTGCCTCAGGAATAAGCACCCCTTGGTTCTGTCCTCTCCTGTCCATCCAGCGGCTACAGCCTTAACTCAGGCCTCGACACTCTTCTGAACCAGGGCTGGGCCGCGACGCGCTGTGCCCAGTAGTCCTCCAGGGGGCGCTGTTCTCATGGACTACGAGTGTCCAATCTGGCAGCCGTCATCAGGATGACCCCCTCCTCCCCCACTGCGGCATCCCTGCTCCTGCTACCCCTCCTCCATCCCGGCTGGCATTAAAATCTGGGCGGCGGAGGGTGGGGGTGGGGAGCAGAAAGCAAAATGAGAATGAACTCTAAGCATAGCTCTGATGCCAAGGGTCCAGAGGGGGCAGCTTGGGTTGGGGCTTCCTCCCTACACTATTCAACAGGGTCCTCCCAACACTGGGACTATGACCCCTTAAGGTCCCTATTCTATGTCTGTAATCCCAGCACTTTGGGAGGCAGAGACAGGTCGCATGAGCCCAGGAATTCAAGACCAGCCTAGGCAACATGGCAAAACCCCTTCTCTACAAAAAAATATACAAAAATTAGCCAGGCATGGTGGTGCACACCTGCAGTCCCAACTACTCAGGTGGCTAAGGTGGGAGGATCACTCGAGCCTGGAAGGTTGCAGTGAGCCATGATGGCACACTGCACTCTATCCTGGAATCCGACGAATGAAGGAGTCGGATTCAGAATGGTTAAGCCACTCACTTGTGATCACAGAGCAGTTATGTGGCAGAACTGGCACCTGAGGCCACGTCTGGGGTCCTTTACCCTACTCAGCATCTGATACTGGCGCTCCTTTCCCCATTAGTCCAAGACGGCAGGCGCTTCGGAGAAGGCTGTGTGCAGGAGGGGCTGGGCAGCCTGGGAGAGGGAGCAGCTGCAGCAAAGGGCCTCAAAATGCGGGGCGTGTGGGCTGCACAACTGCTCCACAGGGGCACACACAACTGGATGGAGCCCCAGTTGTGCCACCTGGCCCTCAGCTGAGCTCCCAGGGAGGGCCCTCAAGTGACAGATTTACAGGCTTCTTGTGAGCCCCAGTGGGGGGCACCCTCCTTGGGCGAGGCTGCTGCTGACAGGGTGGAAACTCCCCCCACAGCCCCATTCCTCCTGGGCATTTATGAGCTGCCAGACACAAGCATGGCTGGCCCTCCGGGGTGACCCTCAGTTGGCAGACCACATTCCTGCCTCTCAGCAGGGTCCCAGGGCAGATGCCTGGACACACATAGCCTCCAGAGTGACCTCCCCGTGGCCCCACCAAGCTCTGCCCCAGAACCACTGGCAGAGCCCCAGATGCCCCAGGCTGGGCTCAGCTGGGCTGCCAGGGAGAGATGGGGGGAGCTCGCCACCCCAGCGGAGAGCAGAGGCCCTGATACTGATAACAGTGCCCAGCCTCTCACAGCTTCAAGGGCAGTGTCTTGATTTATGCCCCCAACGCCACTCTGGCACAGAGCCTCTGAAGTTAGGTTTACACATTGAGTGAGGAGCCCAGATCTGAACCCAGGGCTGGTTGCCTCCAAACCTAGCAGCTTTGTCACTAACTGTAAGACCTCTGGGAGCCTCACTTTCCTCATCTGTAAAATGGGGTCATGGCAGACCTTCATGGGATTCCTGTGACGATTAAAATACATGGTGTATGTCAAACTCAGTAAGTGGTTGCTATCATTATAATTACTATTCATATCACTCTGCTTTCCTGCCCCCCACACCTTTGCTCAAGCCTGCCTCACCTGCACCTCTCCAAACCCCACCCACCTGTCAAGGCCCTGCTGAAGCCCACTGCATCCAAGATCATCTTGTTCTGAACCTTCGGTCCTGAAAACCAGTGCTGGCATCATCATCTTCATCCAAGAGACAGTCTTGTCTCACTTTCTGGGCAGTGGGGCGAGGCACAGAGAATGAGTGTTGGAGGCAGGAGGCCCTGGGTTCCAACCCTGACCAGGCCACAGACTTGTGTGACTTTGGACAAGTTGCCTCACCTCTCTGGACCTTATTTGTTTCTCTGTAAAATGAAGCTCATCATAGCTGCCCTGCCCACCTCTCTAGGCTGTAGTAAGGCCTCAGTAAGTTTATAGATGTGAAAGAATTTTGCAAACTTATCATTTGATCCCAACATAAGGTCTTTTTTAAAAAAATTAAACACAACCACTGCAGGAAATGATCAGCTCATTTCAGCCCAGTGGGAGACCAGGAACTTCAGTCTTATTTTACCCCAAACGTTCTAATCTCAGATCACCAGCATGGTCCTGATTTGAACTCACTTATTGGCATTAACAGAACAGGGCTCCCTCTGGGGGAAAGGATTTAGGAGTATGGTTGGAAGGCCGCGGATGCCTGACACCTGGTGGGAGAAGGACAGGTGGGGGATGGAAGCTGGGGGGACAGAGATGATTGTAAAACTGGGCAGAATTAAACTTCTTTGGGTTCCCTAAAGGGGCCTCTACCCCCCACAGCTGCCTCTGACTTCCAGGCTTGGCCCAGGCCCATTTCTGTGCTGGGAACCTTTGCTTCCTCCTTCCCACCTATGTATCTGCCTTTCTCATGCATCCTTCAGACCTAGATTTTTCCCAGAAGTCCCTCTGACCCCTAGACTAGGTTAGGGGCCTTACTATGGACCTCTGAGGACCCCATAAGCCCCTTAACAGAGCACCCATCACCAAGCAGCCTTTCCCAACCCTGGTTCTTACACAGGATTAAGCCCAGATGCCCCAAGGCACTCGTTGTATGCTATGCATTGACTTGTCTCTTCTGCATCCAGAATGGTTTTGGTTATATGCCATCCTCGGGAGAGTTGAGAAGTCACTCCCATCAGTTTCTGTGTTCTGCAGAGTAGCACTGTGCTGGGAAAGGCTGCAGGGTTATTTGTGCCTGTCTGTCCCCCTGATGGACTGTGAGCCTTCCTTGGGCAGAGACCATTGACTTTTTTATTACTGTTTTTCTATAGCCTAGTTCACAGCACATAGTAGGTCCTCAATAAAAATTGCTGAATGAATTGCTAGTGTTTGATTCTTCTATCTACTGATGAATTGGCAGGAGTTCAGGCAGCACCCACTTTGTGCCTTGCCCTTTCTGGTGTCCAGTGGAGAAATTAGAAAAAGAAAGGAATAAAGGGAGCAGCTCCCTTCCCTGCCTAGCAAGCCTGACTACAGCCATGCCTGCTCAAGAATCTTCACTAGTTCCCAGCTTGCCAGCAGAAGAGAAGCAGATAAGGAAGGCCCTGAGGGTTGATTCTTTCTTGTGTATCAGATGCTGCAGCATTTTTCCTTTATACACAACCTGATCACACCCTCCAATCCCTGCAAGGCAGGTGTCTATGGGAACAGCCTCTACAACAACCATCCCTGTGTCCAGCTCTTGGCATTCAGGCCCTTGTGTGACCCCCCTTCCCCTTAAGCATGGGCTGGGCCTAACAAGTAGCTTCTAATGAATAGAATAGGGAGGAAGTAATGGAACATCACACCCAAGACTGGGTTATAAAAAGACTGTGGCTCCCAACTTGGTTACTCTCTTGCCTCTCCTGAATTTCTCCCTCAGGGGGAAGCCAGCTGCCATGGCGAGGGGCCGCCCCACGGAGAAGCCCGTGTGGCGAGGGACCAAGGACTGCCCATAGCCACGTGAGTAAGCTTGGCAAGCCTTCTGATGCAGCCACAGCCAACAATGTGACTGCAACCTCACAACAGACATGAAGCCGGAGGCACCTAGCTAAACAGTGCAGAGATTCCTGAGCCACAGAAACCAGGAGATCATTAAATGTTTGTTGTTTTAAGCTGCTAAATGTTGAGGTGATTTGTTAAGCAGCAATAGAAGACTAAAACAGTATCAATAGTCCCATTACACAGATAAGGAAACAGAGGCTCTGAGAGGTAATAACTTGCCCAAGGTTACACAGCTGGTAAGTGGCGGAGCTGGGCTCTGAACTCAGATCTGTCGCACTCTGCAGAGGTTCCTCTGTGGGTCCTAGCTAGCTGGCTGGCATGCTCAGTCCCCCTCTCCTCCCAAGTCAGTTTCTCCATGAACACTGTAGCCCCCATGCATGCCCAGGTGGGGGCCATGTTAGCACCCTAGCACCTCCCACAGAGCTCCTGGCATGGGAACAGCAGGTCCTGCTGCTCCCTGGAAGATGAATGAACTCATCATGACAGGGTGGGTGAAAGAAAGTGGCAGGGAACGGGCAAGACTGGCACCTTCATTGCCAACTTAATCCCCAACTGAGCCTTTTCCTCTCACTCACTTTCCCCATCCTGACATTTCTAGCAGCCAGAGGTGTATACAGCTGTGCCTCCCAATTCCTCACTGCTGGGAGGAGGACCAGTCCTCCTTCTCTCACTCTTGTGTCTCACCTCAAGATTCCAGAAGGGGACTCCAAACGTTAACTCTTCAGGGCTCAGCTCCCAATCCCTGTCCCTGTCCCTGTCCTCCCAGCATCTCCCCAAAGCCTCCCAGGCCAGGCCTGGAGAATGAGGGGAAGCGTAGCTCAGTAACATCAGCAGCCCTAGTTCCCCGTATCAAATCCACAGTCACGCAGGTGTACATGTGTGGACACACACAGATGGCAGGTGTGCCCCGTGGCAGACACAAGCACAGTTGTGCAGGCCCACCAGGGCTGGGGGACACAGAGACAGCAGGTAAGTGTGTATGTGTGTGTGCATGTGTGTACGTGCATGTGTGTATATGTGTGCACTTGTGGGTATGTGTGTGCATATGTGTGTATAGGTGTGCATGTTATGTGTACATGCATTGTGTATATGTGTGCATGTGCATACGTGTATATGTGTGTGCACGTGTGTGCATACCTGTATGTATATGCACACACGTGTATGTGTGCATGTGTGACATGTGCACACATGTTGTGTGTGCATGTGTGTGCGTGCACGTGTGTATTCTGCATGCGTGTGCACGTGTGTGCGCACTGGCAAGCACACACGGGCCTAGAGGAGCCTCCACAAAAGCCTTCATAAGAGCACACTCCACCTGTGGAGTGCTTACTATGTGCCAGGTCTACTGCCCTTAGCATCCACTGGCTCACTTCATCCTTTCTATAACTCTACAAGGCAAAACTTACCCTTCCCAATTTACAGAAGTGGACGCTGAGACACAGAGAGATGAAGGGACTGATCCAAAGTCACACAGCCAGCAAGAGCGGAACAGGATTCAAACTCGCCGGGAGAGACCACCTGCTCCGCTTTCTCTTCCTCTTCAAATGCTGCCTGGCCTCCCTGTCCAGCCCTGGCCTCACCTCCCTGATGGTTCCCCCACCCACCCCTTAAGGCCACCTTCAACTCCAGCTGCCCTGCCCTCCAGCGACAAGGGCCTCTGTCCACCCCACACTTTTCCCCCCTCTAACCACTGACCCAGCATCTGCTGGGAGCCACTGCATGCCAGGCGCCAGGCTGAGGTAAGCGAATGCAGAGCTGTAGTGACCCGATGCCCACCTTCCTGGAGCCCACAGGCACGAGCGGGGTGTGGGGGTGTGCAGGTGTGCACCTTCAAGCCACAGATCTCCCCTTGGCCTAAGCCCCCAGAGCTGCTGCCGGAAGATGGGCGGCTCCCTCTGCTAATCTTGGGTCTCACAAGGCCACTGGATGCCCTCCCTGCTGCTGCCTGCTTGAGGATTAAGGAACCCAAGAAGGGTAGGTGGGGAACCTGCCACAGAAGGAACAAGGCCTGGCTTCCCCACTGAGGCGCCAGCTGTGTGACCTCAGTTAGCCATTTTCCTTTCCTGGCTGCAGCATCTCCCTCTGTGACAGGACGGGGTGGGAGCCAATGTCTCGGGTCCCTGTACCCTAGCATCCTCTGACACTCAGGGTTGTTAAATCCAGAGACTGACCTGGGGATGACACATATGTCTGGGTGCATGTGCGTGTGTCACCCACACGTCAAGCATCAGCAAGGGGTCCAGCCCTTGCCCTGAGGGAGCGTTGAAAGGAGAGGAAGGAGGAAGGGCAGAAAAAGGAAGGAGAGGATGGCAGAGGCGAGAGGAAGGGGGGCCTCCCAGTGCCACTGCTGTCTTCCTCCTCTCACCCCACTCCCCACCCCTGCCAGCCTGCCCTCAAGACTGGGAGCAGCTCTGGAAACCTGCCGATGGAAGAGATCAAGCGTGTAACCGCTGAAACCATTTTCCAAATGGAAACTCATTTCCCCCATGGGTCTCCTGCCAGGCTGGTCCCAGAGAAGCCTGACTCCTCACCACCAGCCCCACTACAGACACACACACTCACACACACACACACACACACACACACAGGCATGGCACAGGCACAGAGTACCACAGATGTGGCTGCCCCCGCATGGAAACGCAGGCACAGCCACACACAAATCACTTCAATCCACAGTTAGAGACACATCACACAGGTATGCAGAGATCCAAAACACAGATACACATCTGTTGACATCAGAAGCTCAGAGAGCCAAAACACATCCACAAACAAAACACACAACTAGATAACCCCCGACACACATACAGAGTCCTGGGTCCTCCTCTCTCACCCTCCTCTCACCCACCTTAACGCAGCAATCCCAAATGTTTGGCCTAAACAAGCCGAAAGTCCAAGGCCTTAAAGAAAATACAATCAAGGACCATTTCAACGTGTCTTCAGGAATCCAGCTACAGGCTTCGGCATCCCTAGGAAGGAGCAAACTCCTGCTTCTCCCGCTGGCCCCAGCTCATTTCCCAGAAGGAGGTGAAACCGGAGCCACCAGAGCAGTCAGTGTATGTGTACAGGTGTGGGCACACCTGGGTGTGGACGCGAGAGGACACATATGCAGGGGTTCTGGTGAGGGTGGGGGTGGCTGTGTAGGCACAAGCAAACACTCCCTCTCCACACCCTCCAGCTGCTGTCCCCTCTATTCGTGCAATGGCAAAGGCCAGGACCAGCTTAGGGGAGGCCCCGCCAGGGTGCACGGTCCTGGCAAAACAATGGAGGCCAAGGCAGATGGGACACTTGATGAGCGCTCACTGATGGCCACCTAGCCTGGATGCCCAATTCCTAGAGTTTTCAGAGCACCCCAAGTGATCCTCCTGCCCCCAGGGAAATGGGACAAATGAGAGCGAGGGAATATGACCCTGGGCCAGGATGCCATTCCAAGCCCTCTTGATTTTCCCCATGTTAAGTTCTCTGCTCACATGATTCATATAATCTTGTTTTCTTTTTTTGAAACAAGGTCTCGCTATGTTGCCCAGGCTGGTCTCAAAATCCTGGGCCCAAGCAATCCTCCCACCTCAGCCTCCAAAGTGTCTGGGATTGCAGGCATGAACCACCAGGCCCAGCCTGCATGGCAACTGTAGGAGGAGGGTGCTATCACTAGCCTCATTGACAGGTGAGAAAACCTGGAAGACATTTGCTTGCTTACAAAACATATCTATCCACTCCCAGACCAGGAGCTAGGGTGGCCTCAGGTCCACCCTCTAGGGAGCCTGTGCTCCAGGCAGCTGCTAGAGGACAGTATACTGTGTCCTGAGCCTGCTCTGAGGGCCTCTCTGTCCTTCCCAGACCACAGGCTTGCCCAAGCCTGACTCCAGTGGAAAATGCCAGTTGGCTCCAGACCCTCTGCCAACAGGCCCCGCTAGAGCCAGCAAGCCCCGAGGAGAGCCCCCACCCCACAGACAGGCAAGGCCAGCCCCAGGTCAGCCCAATCCAAGTCTCCGGCCAAGGCCCAGGCCACTGGCAGTGCCCCTGGCCTGGCTCCGGATTATGTGTCTTCCAGGGCCTTCCATCTGTCACTTAGCCCTCCAAGCCCAGGATGGAATTCATTTCCTTGTAGGAGAGCCAATGATTTGCTTTTCCTACATCTTTCCCTGTCTTTTTGTTTTTTAATTAGAAATTACTCTCCCAAAGTCCAGAGCCTGGAAGGGAGAAGCCACCTGGTCATCAGTTCCGGCCGCGGCTGCCCACGCACTCCTGCCGCCACCCTCCTTCTTCCTGAGCCTCTCCCAGGCTCCTCAGCGCCCACTGGACTCGGCAGAGGACACTGCCCCATCTCCTAATATCCCATCTGAGCAAGGAGCGGGGGACACCGGGGGAGTGCATCAGGGACTCCCCAAGGTCAGCCCATGCTGTTCTGGTCAGTTTGTAAAGGAACCCCAGTTCCCAGGGCCCAGAGAAGACACACAAGCCTTCTCTTCGGGTCTGCTGCCACATCGGCCATGGCGCTCTCAAGATCACACTACTAGAGCCAGGGGAACAGAGGACAGGGGTTGGGGCAAGCAAGAGCTCTGCAAATGGGGAGCCAACCAGTGGCCCCCTCCCTCCCACCCCTCCAGCTCCAGGCTGTGGGTCTGTCTGACTGTGGAAGTGAACTGCAGGGGTCAGAAGTTCACTGCCTCCCCCACAGAGCACACACTAGGAGAGGCGAGGTCAGGCGATATGAGTTGCTGTCACTTGCACACCCATGTGCTTAGGCACAAGCGGGCACAGGTGCACACCCACGGGCACCTTCAGTGCCTTCTCACCAGCACAGGCACACACACACACTCAGCACACATGTGGGTGCCCACATGTCTTTGCAGGGCTCCATCATGGAACCCAGTACCACCTCCAAGGCCCACATCCCAGGACGGACAAACAGGTCCCCCCCAGCTGTCTAACTAACTGTGGCTGCCTCTGTCCCGGGAGAGGCAGGTAGGGACACCTAGGACCTCGCATCCCGCTTGAGGGCCAGTCAGCACCTTGTTAAGAGGACACGGAGGTAAGAGGACAAGGAGATTTTGTGGGGAGCCTAAGCTGCCTGACCTTCCACCGGCTGTCAGGGAAGGCGCCCCTCTCCCGCTCTCCCCAGCTCTCTTGCTGCCCCCGCCCCAGAACCCACCACCAAAAGGCGCCCCTCACACAGCCCCAGAGCCCCACATGGAGTAAAGAGGCAGGGGCATGACCAAGCCCTCAGCCCCAGCGCCCCCTCCGCCCGGCCTCCCCCAGGCGGTCCTCGGGCTGCGGTGGGCGGGCCGGCAGGCATCCGCGGGGCCTTACCGTGGAGAGTGCTCCGGGTGATCTGTCCCCCCATCTCGGGCGGCAGGCAGTGCAGCCACCTCTGCTGGGCCAGCCGGCTGGTCACCAAGTCGCCCTCGCCGACACCTCCCCCGCCTCCTCCCCCGTCTCCTCCCCCCGCGGGCGGAGGCCGGCATGGCAGGCCCCTCCCGCGCCCCCACGCGCCCCCCTCCCGCACACGCGCACGCCGCCCGCCCGCGGCCAGCCGGCCACACGCGCACGCAGCACGCACACCCCTCCGGCCGTGGCCTCCCCCGCTCCCACCCACTCCAGCCTCCCCACCTCCCGCGCTGGTACAGCCGATGGGATCTGTCATGTTTATTTACATAAGGAGGAGGAGACTAGAGGCTTCCTGAAATAGCAGCGAGCTCCAGAAAGCAAGCAGAGGCGCGCACACGCACACACATCCCCATCACACACAGTCCCATCCCAAGGATGTAGTGACACACACACCCCTCCCCAGTCACCCAAGCCGACAGCCATTCATTCACCAGCCTCAGGCACCTACTCCATGCAGAGGTCCAGCTAGGTGAGAGGGGACCCCCCCGGGAAGCATAACATTGTCCCTGCCCTCAAGAGGTTCACAATCAAGCTGATGAAGCTTGTTAACCAAGTACTAACACGATTTCTGTCTTCTTCCAAGCTCTGTTCCAAGGGCTTTGCAAGTGTTAACTTCTTCGGTCCTCACAGGCTGAATGATGAGGTCAGTATTGCAGTCATTATCAACAGGTACCATCTCCAGGATGATGATGATGGTCTTACAGATAAGAAAACTGAGACAGAGACAGGCTGCTCACCTAGAAGGGGGCAAGGCTGGGATGCAAACCCAGGTAGTGCCGCACCAGAATCCAGGCTTCCCCCACACACACCAGCCTATCCCTTTAATCATGTGCATACACATACACACATACCACACACCCCAACACAGACCTGCACTATTCGTCTGCATCAAGTCACACAGATGTGCGTATATGTGGGCTCATAAGCACTCAGGAGTGTTCACCATTGAGCACACTCAGCCACCTACTGCCCACTAGACATGTACTCACATGGTTACATGCATACCTCAAAATGTACACACTAACACACGCCTGCTTCCACAGACTCACAAAGTTTCTAGAGAAATCTTAAGGTAGCCACTGGCACTCCACACTCAGGGCCGAGGGAAAGGTACAGACAGAGGGGGAAGAGGGAGGCTAGGAGGTTGGGCCCCTCCAGCCCTGGGCAGGCATGCGGGGAGCCCAGATCATCATCAAGAGAGCAGCTGCCATGCACTGAGCATGCACTGTGCACCAGGAACTGTGTGGGTGGGAGCGGCTATGATTACGTCTGTTTTACGGAGAAGAAAGTAGAGGTTCTGAGAGGCTAAGGAGCTTGCCTGAGGTTACCCAGCAGGTCACAGGCAGGGCCAGGACTCGGGCAGTGTGTGTGGGACAATGTCACCATCCCAGACAGGCTCAAGGGCCTCTGCCAGGACAACAGGACAGCACCCTCCTCCCTAACCCTGGCCTGGCCCCAGCTCCTGGCCTCAATGTGTGGGATCTTGGACCCCAGGGAAAGGGCTAGGTGGGAAGCGAAAGCCAGTAGGCAGGTGGGGGACAAAGGGGTGGAGGCTGAGGAAGGTGCCATGGGAAAGGTAGGGGCTGCCCTGCAGCAGGTGGAACTCAGAGGCCTGGGCCGTGTAAGGGACTGGACTGGGTTCTGAGCCCGCAGCTCAAGACCCTGCTGCTCCCACTTCTGAGCGGGTCTGGGGAAGGGGTTAGGAGAACAAGGAGGGACATTCAGGCCTGACCTAGAGTCATCAGCAGAGGGCTAGGCATGCCCTGGGGTGGGGAAAGCGAATTCAGTCTGCCAATCCTCCTCCCAGCCAGAGGCATGCCCAAGACTTCTGGGAGAAGCCACAACACCCACACAAGGCAGCCCACTTTCCATGGGCACATGCCGGCCCGTGGCTGTGCAGAGTCACACGCATACAATTCCTGGCACACATACCCAGTTCCGGTGGGGGACGGAAGCTAAGTCAGTCTGACAAGGAGAAACTAAGACAAATTCCCTTTGTTGGAAACAGAAACGATCATAGTAACGGTGCACATGAGGCCTTACTGCGTGCTCCGCACTGCCCTGAGCACGCTACACATTTAACTTGCTCAATCCTCACGAGAACCCTAGAGATCGGTGTATGTGTATGCCCATTTTACAGATGAGGAAATTGAGGACAAAAGAAGATGCTTTGAAGGCTGTTCCTGTAGCAGCAGAGTCACCCTCCTCACCCTGCCTGCCTTTTAACACACCCAACTGGGCCCTTGCCACCAATCCCTTGCATATGGCCAGCCTGGCCTTCCTATGGCCCCACACCCAGACGCCAGCCTCCCTCTCCACCTTGGCTCCTGCCTTCTCCTCACTTGGAATGCCTCCTTCCCCACCACCCAGCCCTGGAAACACCTCTTCTGGGAAGCCTCCCTAGGCCCCCAGGTAAGAGTGTGTCCCTGTTCCTGGCACTTATCTTTCCTCTGAGCCCCTGAGCAGTGCACCTCCTAGCCATTAAATTACTCTGTCCTACACAGAGTGAGCCATGGCCTGGCTGGAGCCCTGTCTGCTTGCCCCAGCTTCTCCTCGGTGCACCTCCACCATTTAATTCAACTCTCCCCGTATGTACTAATCCCCTACTCTGTGTCAGACACTAAGCTATGCACTGGGGGTGCAAGGGTGGTCCGCAGTGGCAGGTTCTGGCTCTCATGGACTTCCAGTCCAGAGGGAAACAGATATTTATCAAGTAGCCTCACTAAGGAGCATATCATCACAACCCAAGAAAAGGGGTCGGAAAGAAAGGAGCAAGGCTCTGGGGGGCTCAGGACAGGCTTTCCTGAGTGAAAGTGAAGGCAAGATCTGAAGGCTAATGGCCCTATGCTATGGAGGTGGCTTAGGGGAGTGAGTGTAACACGGGCAAAGGCCCTGTGGCTGGAAGGAGCCGGCATGTACAAGAAGCAAGGCTGGTATGGAGCAGGGTGAGCGGGGGGGAACTTTGGGAAATGCTCCGTTGCCCAGCCAGGATGAGTTAGGGGTACGCCAGGAGGGCCTTGAGGAGCAGCGTGAAGACTCTGGCCTTCGTCCTGAGAGCAACAGGGAAGTCCTGCAGCAGGGCGGCAACTCACCAGAACGGCATTTCAGAAAGTCACTCTCCTATCTAGCTGTGAAGGGTGAGAGAGGAAGCCAGAGGCCCCAGGGGAGGGAGCAGCAGTGGCATCCCACATCCCGCATCCGGCAGGGCTGGGTCTTACCTGACTTAGCCTCACTCCCCCTCAGGCTTCCATTACTCCTGCCCCAGCCCAGGGCAGGCACTCAGAAAACATCTCACAAACATACCTGAAATCATTTTCAACACAGGACTGTGGGAAAGCAGCCAAGTAGTTAGCAGGCAGGGATGGGGGCAGGTTGGGGGCTCCATGAGCTGCGAGTCCTTCAGGTGAACAGCAGCCCCCACTCTGGCCACTTGAGTGAAACAGAACAGAGAACTGGGAGGTGGCCTGAGTGGCCTCCAGGCCTTCGACACCACAGCCTGAAGGGGTTTTCCCACAGACGTATGGGCCTGTTTCCCACAATTGCTTCCCCAAATGGGATGTGGCAATGTCCTGTGTCTGAGGCTTCCCTCTCCTGTCACTTCCCCAGGCAGTGTCCAGGACCTCTAGACGGGGAGGCAACCCTGGGATATGGCAGAAGAGCTGCACCCCTTCTCTGTTTTATTCATTGGGGCATCCCATAAAATTTTATCTGGGGCCAGGCACGGCGGTTCATGCCTGTAATCCCAGCACTTTGGGAGGCCAAGGCGGGTGGATCACTTGAGGTCAGGAGTTTGAGACCACCCTGGCCAACATGGTGAAATGCTGTCCCTACCAAAAATATGAAAAATTAGCCAGGTGTAGTGGTGCACACCTGTAATCCCAGCTACTGGGCAGACCGAAGCGGGAGAATTGCTTGAAACTAGGAGGCGGAGATGGCAGTGAGCCGAGATGGTGGCACTGCACTCCAGCCTGTGTGACAGAGTGAGACTCCATCTCAAAATTCATTTGGCCAAAGGATTCTGTTACTAAAAGGGGTGAGAAAATCACTAACATACATCATTCATTCACTTATTCATCCATCAACTATTCACTGAGTGCCCGCTATGCACCAACTGGTGAGCAGGACCCAACGCCCATGCTGCAGAAGCCAGGGGTGTAACAGGGGCGTGGGACGGGGGAAGCAGGCAGTTCCAGATCCCAGCAGGAGCAGGCCGGGATGGAGGAATGAGGTTCTTTCGGCTCTGGCTGAATGATCTGTGGTCCGTTCTATAGCCACACTTTGGAAAGGATGTGAAAGGGGAATAGAGAGGCTATAAGCAAAAATATGGTAGAGGGTATAAATGCTATCATTTATTGATCACTTACTATGTGCCAGGCATTGTGCTAAGTATCTCATGTATCAACTAATCCCAAAACCTTCCTTCAGGAGTAATAATCATCCCCATTTTGCAGGCTATAAAAATTGAGGCTTAGAGAGGTTATAATGAAGGGAAGACAAAGTAGGCTTCAAATCCAGACCAGCCTAACATCAAAACCCATGCTCTATCAAGGAAAGGGCAAAGGGCAAGGGCCCCTCTTGCTGAGGGAAGAGGAAGACAAGGGGACAGTGGACCTTCTCCTTAAGGAAGCAGAAGGGTCCTATGTGGCAGTAGAGCCTGGACGTTTTCCCGTGGACAGAGGCCACATTCCAGGGATGCAGCCTAAATGCAGGCAGAGGACAGGCTGCACTTCTCATCTGCTGATAGGTGACCCAGACAGACACTGGAGATGTCGTCCTGGAAATTTTGAAGAAAACAGACCCAAATATGACCTGGTGGGGACTTAATATCTCAAAGCCTGCAGGCAGGTAGCAGAGCTGGCTATGCCCTTGGGGGCCTGCTCTGACAGAATCCCCCAGTTGCATCTGTCCTCTTGAGCCATCTAGGGAACCTTAGGCCCTTGGCTCTCTGAATCCATTCAGCTCCCAAGGCCCTCCTCACTACTATAGCTGTCCCTCCTTTCCCTCCCATCTCCTGTCCCCTGACCCCTGACCCCTTTCAGACAGCTCCAGCTCTTCTTCCCTTGGGTGCCATCTTGGTTTCCATGATGGTCTACGCAGCTCAAGGCTTTCCTCACCAAATTCTCTCTCATCCAGGTTCCCCAAGGCGTAGCACTTCATTCCCAGCCTAAACCTGCCCTCTCAGAACTCAAAGTCTAAGGCAGAGCCAGCAAACCATGGAACAAATTCGCTAGGAAACAGAAACCCACAGAGTCACAGTCACCAAGCTCTCTGAGGGGGAAGAGCCTCCAGAGAGCACTGGGGTCAGCCCCTACCTTCAGGCAGGCAAAGAAGTTCTGGGTCCATTTTCCAGGTGTAGCAAAGAAGGCCCAGTAAATGATAGAGACTTTCCCAAGGTGGCACAGTGGGTGGAAGGTAAGAAGGACTAGAACCCAGGAGTGATGTCTTCTGATGCCATGCTTAGGAGGTACAGAAGACAACACTGGACAAGGGACGGGAAAACTTCTTTTTATGGGGTGGGGGAAGTGACTAGGGTCTGGGGAGGTCAGGAAGAGGACGGTGCTGTGGAGGAGCTAGGAGGCAGCCCCTGGCTGCTATAGTGTTTCCTTCATCAAGAACAAGGGATAATTTGATTGAGCTGATGAGTCACCTCATCAGCATTTGAGGCTTATGGCCATCCTGCCAGGGCCCCGTCCTCTCTACCCACTAGGCTGGGCCTGGCACTGGAGAATAGGAAGCAGGAACCCCAGCTGAAAGCTTCCTCCTATGCCCGGAGCTGCTGCCTCGAGTCTGGAAGAGCGAGAGATGAGGAGGGAGAGGAGGACAAAGGCACCCAGAGACAGAGAGTGCAAGCCGCATGCCGCAGAGAAACTGCAGCCAGGGATCCCCGAGGGTGTCCTCGGGGGCTGGGACAGGTGCCCCAGCCATGACAGCTGCCAGCCGCCCAGGAGGATGGGAACACAACAGGTGCAGAGGCAGGGTGGAGACTGAAAGGGAATCTGAGCAAACAGCCTGGAGTTGAGGCCCCTCCCGGCCCAGGCCCACCGCCAAGCAGCCCTTTTTCGGCCTCTCTGAGACACAAACACACCTGCTTGTGCTCCCCAGTTCCAGGCCTCAGGGCCAGCCTGGCCAGCCTGGACTGGAAAGGGGGGTCACCATCCATGCCAGGCAGAAAGAATGGAACAAGGAAGAAACCAGGTTTCTATGCCCAGGACAGAGTGTGCCAGACAGAGCCCACACCCACAGAGCCCCTAGCTGGAGGCAAACATTTGCCTATGATAAGATCTGTGTCACAGGTCAGGAAGGGTGGATGGATGTGCCCACCCCACCCATGTGGAGGGTGGGAGCTCTGGTCTTCAGGTCGGGCAGGCAAGCTACTGAGCTTCTCTGAGCCTCCACCATTTCTTCTCCATGGTGGAGACCACATGGCCCAGAAACTTGTGAGAACTGAATAACATGACACCTGTGAGGGCCACCGCCTGGCTTCATCCAGAACATCAGTGCTTGAGACTCAGAGAACTCGGGAATCCACTTAGAACTGGAGGGACTGGAGTCTCTGCCCCAGCCTTGGAGAGGAGCAACTTGGGATGCAGGACATGAGTACAGCACTAAGAATACGGCCGGGCGTGGTGGTTCACACCTGTAATCCCAGCACTTTGGGAGGCCAAGGCAGGTGGATCACCTGAGGTCAGGAGTTCGAGACCAGCCTGACCAACATGGTGAAACCTTGTCTCTACTAAAAATACAAAACTCAGCCAGGCATGGTGGCACACGCCTATAATCCCAGCTGCTCCAGAGGCTGAGGCAGGAGAATCACTTGAACCCAGGAGGCAGAGGTTGCAGTGAGCCAAGATTGTGCCACTGCACTCCAGTCTGGGTGACAAGAGTGAAAACTTCGTCTCAAAAAAAAAAAAAAAAGAATACATGTTACCCAAGGAGGAGAAATAAAGGACCTGCTTTAATAAGAACCATTTATTCAGCACCCACTTACTATACACGAGGCACCATTCTAAGCTTTGCATGTATGATTGCATTCATGCCTCATATGCAAATGCCATTGCAGAGTGCTGGGTAGCAGTCGGTTTTTCTAAGGAATTAGATTAAACAGTCCCTTGTCACCTGGTTAGTGCTGCTTTTGTTCAGGAATAGAATGAATTTGAAACTGGAAGCTAGCCTTTGTCCCAGCAATCACAAGTGATAAATTAGCAGGGTCTGAATGTATAAGATTTCTCCCTACACCAGAACCTGGATGGGGAGGGTGACGAAGGGCAGACAATGAGACTTTATGGTGGGAGGAGACCCAGGGTGACGCAGGAGACAGGACGAGCGCGGGATGTGCTGGAACAAGACACGGGCCTCGTCCATCAGAGATGTGGAAACACACTCTGCTGATCCCTGCTGGGCTTGCATGGATTATGAGAAAAGCTGGCAGCTGATAACAGGAGGTTAAATCCCTCTTCAGCAGGCAGAGATCCCCCCTCAATTCATCCCTCCCCTCACCTCCACCCCATGCACACACTCACCCTCACACACACACCTTCAGCCCCACAGCTCAGCCTAGGCTCCTGGTGCCCACTCCTTCTTGTGCCAGGCCCCCAGCTAGCTGAAGCCACCCCAAAGTTGGGAGGCCCCCTCCTTCCTCTGGGGGATTCTGCTTCCTCTGGCTCTTGCTGGCTTCCTGCCCCTCCCAGGTCCAGCTTACAGAAGGATGGTGAAGCCCAGGACAGGTGACTTGGCCTCCACTTCTGCTCCCGTGCCCTGGCCCTGCCCCTGCCTGCTGCCCCTCCTGGGGCCTCTCACTCCAACCTTTGGGCTCAGATACTGGGTGTTAGTAGCTCCAACAAAGTGACAGTACAGGACCCCACAGGGCTCGGCCCCTGGCTGGGGTACTCCAGGATGGCCCCTGGGAGCCGGATCCCAGTGCTGTGACACAGCAAATACTACTCAATGCCACCAGTGCTGTCTACACTAGGGGCTTCACAGTACAGGTGGTGGTTAAGAGTAGGCTCTAGAGTCAGACTTCCCGAGTTCAAACCTTGGTTCTAACATCTATTAAGTGTCCACTTCTTCTTCTGAAATATTGGGTTGATAGTAATAGTGCCTACCTCCTAGGGTTACTGGGCAGATGAAATGAGCTCATGCATGTAGTGTGCTCAGAACAGTGTGGGGTGCATGAGAAGCGCTAGTATGTGGTAGCACTACAGATAAGCTACTCCTGACCTCTATACAAAGGCCCTGACCTTACCCTTCCATACAGATGAGGAAGCCAGGACACAGAGCTGGGAAATTGAGTCGGAATTTGATCTCAAGTCAGTATGCCCAGAGCTGTTCTATCTGGAGCCTCTTCCCCTCAAAGATCTTTAGTCCCAAAAGGCCTAGTGGCCTGGCTCCCCACCTCCCCCTCTGACCTGGCTCCCTTGAAGGGCCTTTAGCCCATCAGTGGGGGAGTCCTAGCATCTCCTCCTCTGCAAAAACTAGGCAGGAACTCAACAATTAAGTACCCAAATCAATTCAGAAAATTACATCTGCTGCCAGCATCTTGAAACATCTGCTCTGGGCCCCCAGAAGGGGAGGAACTCCACACCCTAGATGGGGACATTGAGGCTTGGGGACACTGAATACTTTGCCCGGGTCACACAGCTAATGCTCAGCTAAGCTGGGATTTAGACACACACCTACTGGACATCAGAGCCCAACACCTGCCCCTCTGCCACGTGGCCTCTCAGAATAATGACCCAGCTCTTAAAAGCTATGAAGCAATGTCACCAACATCTTACTGGATCTGCAAAAGCACCCTATCAAGTACCACAGGACAGATGCTCATCCCTTTGCATAGAAAGAGAAAAACAGAGGCTCAAGGAGATGGCAATGAATTGCTAAAGCTATAAAGTGCCAGAGCTGGGACCAGAACCCGGATTTCAGACTCAAGAGTGCAGGCCCCAGGACTTTGTCAACTGCAGATGCTGCCCCTGAGAGCAGCCCCTTTCAGTTAAATCAACACAGCATCAGTCAGAGGGGCCCAGGGTCACTGCAGCCACAAATGTAAAATCTGAGCTGGGCACATTGCCAAATGTCTGTCATGCCAGAGCTTTGGGAGGCCGAGGCAGGAGGATCACTTGAGCCCAGGAGTTTGAGGTTACAGTGAGCTATGATTACACTCCTGCACCAGGCCTAGGTGACATAGTGAGACCTTGTGTCAAAAAAAAACCAAAGTGATGTGTGATCCCAATGTGGACTCCCCTGGAATTTGGCTGTAGTGTGCCACAGTCATTGTCCTGCTCTGCTGGAGTCCCTGCCACGCATCCAGGCACCCACCTGCAGGCCTCGCCCCACCCAGGCTCTGGGCCCACTCCCACACTAGGGGTCAGAGCTTCAGCACCACACACGTCTCCAAAACAGAGAGTAGGGACTGAAGCAGGGGGTGCCAGTTCTCACAGGCCCAAGGCATAAACCTGAAAATGCTCTGGAAAGAGAAAAGGGAGCGGCCAGGTCCTTCAGGAGCAGGGGGCTCAGCGTGGCTCCAGAACAGGAACTTCTGCTCTCTTCTTTTATTTTTACTTTATTTTTTTTTTAGAGATGGGGGTCTCACCAAGTTGGTCAGGCTGGTCTCGAACTCCTGATCTTGTGATCTGCCCACCTTGGCCTCCCAAAGTGCTGAGATTACAGGCATGAGCCACTGCGCCTGGCCGGAACTCTGTTCTCATACGGCAAAGGTGAGAGACCACCTGAGGTCCAGCCACTGCACTATGCCAGCTCTGTGCCCACCACTACGGGCCATGACCTGGAGCCCACAGGACGCTGGCCATGACGGCTACTGGACCACAGGCAAGATCCCTAGGCACAGAGGTACCTGTGAGTAATGGGGTCCACATAGTGCCTCTCAAGAAAAGCCAGAGGCTTGCTTTGCTTATTTTTTGAGATGGAGTCTTGCTGTTGTCGCCTGGACTGGAATGCAATGGTGTGATCTTGGCTCATACAACCTCCGCCTCCTGGGTTCCAGCAGTTCTCCTGCCCTGGCCCCCTGAGTGGAGATTACAGGCACCAGCCACCACATCGGCTAATTTTTGTACTTTTGTACTTTTACCATGATGGCTAGGCTGGTCTTGAATTCCTGACCTCAGTGATCCATCCACCTCAGCCTCCCAAAGTGCTAGGATTACAGGTGTGAGCCACGGTGCCCGGCCAGGCCAGTGGCTTTCACCCCCACTGAGTCCAGGAAGGAACTCTGTCCCCTGCTACTACGCCTCCAGTCCTAGCCCCAGACTGAGTCTCTGACCCGAACCCCAGACAACTTCACATCTCACAGCCCCACAAACAGGGGCTTTTAGTCCCTAAAGACCTGCGGACCGTGGGCATGTGGCTGGCTCAGGGCTGGCTGCCCCACCCTACTGAGCCAGAGTTCAGGTGTGGCCACCAAAGGTGGCTGTCAGGACTGTGATATTCCTGCACAGAGGACAGCCCAAGAAGGACAGCCATCACAGGGTGACGGCAATGACAGAGACCCACCACCCTCGCTCCTAGCTGTTCCCTGCAGCTGCCCCATCTTGCAGGGTACATGTTCATCCATGGCTCACTGCCGCCGCCTGCCTTTCCTCCCTCTCCAGTAACTTGTCTCAGGCTCCTGCCCCCCGGACACCTCGCCCTTCGGGATTACTTCCTCCAGAGACCCCAGCACGGCGCAGGGTCAACATTGAGAAAGCAAAGCCTTCCCTGGGAGTCAGAACTCCTGAGTCCCAGGCAGGCCCTGAGGCTCTAGGGTTTAGGGAGGGCAGCCCCTTTTAATGTCTCCATGGCTTCTCCCTCCTGGTGGTGGTGGTGGCAGTCAGGGCTCCAGAAGGTAGGCAACAAATGCAGCTCCTGGGTTGGGTTCCACCAGTGGGCAAATAGGGCAGGAGGTCTCTTCCCTGAGAGCCCCTCCCTCTCTAGGACAAATGCTGCACCCCTCACAACCTCAACCCTGCTCAGACAAGCCCACTTCCCCTCTGGAGAAGAGAGCTCTTTGTTCTCAGGGCAAGTGAAGGAGGTGGGCTACATCAGACTTTGTTTGGGGGTCCACTTTCACTAACCGTGACACCGCCTGCCATAATTCACTGTGTGACCCTGGGCAAGTCATTTCCCTCTCAGGACACACTTTTCACACCTGTGAAATGGAGGCATTGGACTGGTTCACTTTATCTCCAAACCAGGAGTTCCCTGAATCAGGGATGTGGGATGGGGATCATTTGCGGGGGAGGCAATCAAGAATTTCTAAACTGTCTGAAGAAGCAGCTCCTTCTCCCATTCCCCCTTCCACCAAGGTCTGGTGGGAAACCCAGGATGGGCCAGCAGCACGTTCCTCACTGGAAGTGACTGCTTCTCGGTCCTCGTCCTGCCCCACCCAACATGGGCACCCCCCAGGTTCTGAGGCCCAGCTTACCCCTTGAGTTCTGCTATCCAGGCGGGAAATCTGGTGTCAGCCCAGATTCCCCATCCAGAGGTCACTGTGTCCTTCTCAAGTCCAACCCCTCCTTCCATCCCCTGGCGCTGCCCATGGTTCAGGCCCCCAGCATCATCATACTCTGGACAATCATTCCAGCCTCCGTCCCCCTCCGCAGGGCTGCCAGGCTGGCCTCTGCCGACTCATCCCTTTAGCTCCTGTGGCTCCCCAGCATCTCAGGATAAACTTGACCCTCACTTTGGGGATTATTCAAGGTCCTCTGTGAACTGGCCCCAGCTGTTGTATCTGGCCTCACTTTCCATAACCCCCACCCCATGTACCTATGCTCCGTGCACACGAGCCAGGTGTGTTCTAGAACATGGCACATCACATGTCCATTGCTCTTTGAACATTGTCCCTCTCCTTGGAGTGCCCCTCCCCAACACTGGTCCCACAAACACTCCCACCTCACCTTCAGCCCCCAGCTCAGAGGAGCCTTTCCTCTGAGATCATCCCAACGCCCCGGAGTGGAATAGACCTCTCCTCTCCAAGGCTGTCCAGCCAGCCCTCTGTGCAGCCCCAGCCTGACAGCCATGGCAGGAGGCCTTTCCCACACTGTGAGCACCCTGAGGGCAGACAGGTAATTTCTCTCTAGATCTTACCATCTGGTAAGGTGGTCACTCCCTAGTGCTAAATAGATTTCATGAAGAAAGGAAAAAGAGGGAGAGGAGAAAGGAGGGAAGATGAAAGCCTGGGGCCGATGGTGCGGGTTCTTTTCTCTGCCCCCATCTGCCCCTCTCCAGGCCTCAGCTCTGAGGTCACCCTCCCAGCCACAGTGCCACAGGTCCCTGTGGACCCAGTGGGACCCAAAGGTGACAGACTGCCTGGCCGTGACCTCGCAGCACCAGCAGGGCCCTCCCCTGTTCCTACAGTACTATTTGGCAACACCAGCCTGTGCTCACTCAAGCAGAAAGAGCCAAGAAGCCACGCAGCCAGGTGTGTCCTGGAACAGTGGGGAGCCAGAGTGCAGAGTCTTATCTGACCATCTTCCCTGGAGGCAGAAGAGCATCTGCCTGCCCACAGCCACCCCACTGCAGGACTACAGGGAGGAGGGGCGGAAAACCTTGCGCCTGGCTCCCTCCCCAGCTTCTCCTGCATTAAAGCGGCAGGGGACAGAGCGCCTCCAGCTCATTTGCATAAACCATTTATAGCAGCGTCTTCAAACCCACGCCTTCCAAGAAGAAAAAAGCCCACTGCAATTGCCTGTGGCTTCCCAGTCTGTCGTTTTCCCTTCTCTTTCGTTTTTTGTTGTAATGACAGGAAGCTGTGCGCAGAGAAATCTCTGCCCTGGCTGTTCTTGGCAGCAGAGGGAGCTGTGCTTTCCCTCCCAATTGAATGAGAATGAAAAGCAGCCATCCCCGGGTGTCAGTGACTTACAGTTTGCAAAGCCTGTGAGCACTCATGAACTGTTTCAGGCTTCCCAGGAAACACAGGAGGTAGCTATTGCCAGACCCTGTTTTGCAGATGAGAAAACCAAAGCTGAAGAGGGTAAATGACTTGTCTAAGCCATGAAAAACTAGTAAGTGACTATAATGGACATGGTGGCTGATGCCCAACCTCGATCTACACCACCCCAAGACAACAGCAGTCCTTAGCCCTAGTTGCACATCAGCATCACCTAAGGAAGTAATAAAATTACTGGTACAGTCAATTGTGGTAGCTCACGCCTGTAATCCTAGCTTTTTGTGAAGCTGAAGTGGGAGGATCACTGGAGCCCGAGAGTTTGAGACCAGTCTGGGCAACATAGCAAGACCCAGTCCCTACAAAAAAAGTTAAAAATTAGCTGAGCATGGTGGTACATGTCTGTAGTCCCAATTACTCAGGAGGCTGAGGTGGGAGGGTTGCTTTAGCCCAGGAGGTCAAAGCTGCAGTGAGCAGAAATCACACCACTGTATTCCAGCCTGGGCAAGAGCTAGACCCTGTCTCAAAAAAAAAAAAAAAAAAAAAAAATACTGACACCCAGTATCCACACTAGACCAACTCACAGAGAAATTCGAAGTGTGGTGCCCAGCTCCCCAAGCAGTTCTCACAGGCAGCCAGGGTGCCATCCCCTGGCATAAGCCAATCACGATGGTTCCAGTCCCCTTCCCAGTGACAGGGTCAAGAATGGCCATGTGACCCATTTCTAGCCAATGAGGCATAGATTTCCCAGCAGTGGAAAATCTGCTGGGACCCCTCTGAGGAAAGGATCCTTGCTCCACAGAAAAGCAGCAGAACAGAGGGGCCGTTCTCCTTTCTCTAGATATCATTGTGTCCGGCTGCAATTCCTGGGACTGCCATGGCCATGTAACTACTGGTCTAGAAGGAAGCCAACCCAAGGATGGCAGGGTAGAGAGATGGGAAGAACCTCATCATAGAGCCTTGATTCAACCAGCCCTGAAACCCACCCACCTTGGGACATCCTGTTTTCTGCATAGTACAGCTACATACTGCTTAAGCCAGTCCAGGCCAGCATTTGTTATTTGCAACAGATAGGCCTGAGACAACAGCAGTCACCTTCCCATGTCCCTCACCCCAGTCATCCCCATGTCATCTGGGAAAATGGGCCTCTGGATCTTCCACTGCAAAGTGCACACTTGACCGAGGGCCCCAGCTGTGGAGCTCTGAAGTCCATCCCCCATGTTTGCTCCAAGGCAATGCTTCCCACAGCTGACCCCAGCTGGTGATGCAGTGTGACAGGGGTACTAAGGCAGGCCCATTCCAGGGAGATGTCGGACTCCACTGGCCAGGGCCTGTGGCTCTGGCTGGACGACACTCCAAGGCTTTGCAGAACTTTTCTTAGAATTGCACTATAGTCTGATATGCTCCCACCAAACTTCCTTCCTTTCTTATCCCTCTCCTTCGCTCAGGGTCCCACTTGCACAGAGCTCTGATGGCTCTCCCATACTCCCCCCAGCTTCCTCCTTATTTTTCCTCACACAGGCATTTCCCCCGATTATGTATGTATGTAGGCATGTATGTATGTATGTTTAATCCTCTCTTGATGTCTACTTAACACATGACCTGTATCACCTCATGCCTGGACTACCATGAAAGCCTCCCAAGTGGCCTACCCACCTGTGTGTCCCCTCCACCCATCCCTAATCCTTGCGACACAAACCCTGCTACTCCCCCACCTCAAGACCCTCCAACGGTTTCTTATTTCTTGTACTATCAAGTTCAATTACCTCTGCCTTTCTTCATGAGCAGTACTGACCCTGACCTGCCCTACCAGCCAACTCTGGCAGAAGACTGAAACCCATCCCTGTTGTTACACTTATGTGCCTAGAGGGCATCCCCATGTGGGATCAATCCTGGCCATTTGCAGCACAGAAATGATTGACATGGCCCATGCCCAGTGAATACTGAAGCTGTCCTAAGTCTGAGTACCAATTCCACCCCTTTCCACAGATGTTCGTCAATGACAAAGCCTCCCTCAGCCTCCCCCTCCCTTCATCCCCAATGGAATATTTAATAAGAAAAATACATTTTATACACAAATCACCCTCCATCAACAAGAAGAGAATCCTCTCCAGAGAGTTATGATAATGAAAATGATTGTTATTCATAATGATAATGACATTAAGCAGAAGATGATAAAGTTAAAGATGGTGGTAGTGCTGGGGAAAAAAGTCATGATAAAAATAAATGTGAAGACTGGGTGCAGTTGCTCATGCCTGTAATCCCAGCACTTTGGGAGGCCTAGGTGAGGAGATCACTTAAGGACAGGAATTCGAGACCAGCCTGGCCGACATGGTAAAACCCTGTCTCTACTAAAAATACAAAAATCAGGCTGGGCACGGTGGCTCATGCCTGTAATCCCAGCACTGGGAGGCCAAGGCGGGAGGTCAGGAGTTAGAGACCACCCTGGCCAACATGGCGAAACTCTACTAAAAACTACAAAAATTAGCTGGATGCGGTGACAGGCGCTGTAATCCCTGTAATCCCTCAGCTATTCAGGAGGCTGAGGCAGCAGAATTGCTTAAACCAGGGAGGCAGAGGTTGCAGTGAGCCCAGATCGCGCCACTGCACTCCATCCTGGGCTACAAGAGCGAGACGCCGACTCAAAATGATATAAATAAAAATACAAAAATTAGCCGGGTGTGGTGGTGCATGCTTGTAGTCCTAGCTACTCGAGAGGCTGAGGCAGTGGTTGAACCCAGGAGGTAGAGGTTGAACCCGAGAGGTAGAGGTTGCAGTGAGCAGAGATCAGGCCATTGCACTCCAGCCTGAGCAAAAGAGCAAGACTCCATCACAAAAAAAAAAAAAAAAAAAAAAAAAAAAAGTAAAAGAAAATTTTAAAAGCCTGAAAAGCAGAAAAGCAGGGGTTAAAATGTTCTCACATTGTGATCTCAATGATCTAAGCACATATGCAGTACAGCTGACTTCCTACTGATGCACTGTTACGTTAACCAATTGTGTCTGTTAGGAATTGCATTTGGTTGCTAGTAATAAAAAACAGAAATAACATCGCTTTTAAAACATATTGTTTTCTCTAACACAGGAAAAGTCTACAGGTACACAGACATAGCTAGTGTGGCAGCTCTGTAATTATCAGGGACCTCGGCTTCTTTCATCTTTCAATCCCATCTTCCACATGACACTGTAAGGTTGCTTCATAGTCTGAAATAAGTGCTGAAGCTCCAGCCAGCTTGCCCACATTCCAGTCAGGAAACAGAACACAGAAAACCAAAACTAAAGGACATACATTAGCTACCTACCCCCTCTTCAAAGGAGCCTTACTCAAAGTCCACCCACCAATTCCAATTTGCATCTCATTGACCAGAATGTAGTCACATGCCTATACCAAGCTGGACAAGAAGCTGAAATATGTGATCTTTTCACTGGACACCTTGCCCCCTCAAGTTAAAAACAGGGTCCTCAGCCATATGATGAACTCCATTTCCTCTGGAGAGCATTCTGATTGATGCTCTTAGTACATGGAAACTTCAAAGCTGGGGGTGTCTTCCCTGGTGTCCCCCACACACCCCTTTACTCCCTCCAACTGAACTACACACCCAACATGAGAAGCTGTGTTGTCCCTAAACTTGATGACAAGTTGGTATTCCAGGAAACTGTGATTTATTTAAATAGGACATAAAAAGTATTAAAAGTCTCTCTTAAGAGAATGAAAAGAGTAGCCATAGACAGGGAGAAATTCATTGCAAAGCATATATCTAATAGAGAATCCAGAATGTATAAACAATTCTTAAAACTCAAAAATAAGAAAACAACCTAATGAAAAATAATGGGCAAAAATTTAGACAGACACTTCACCAAAGTAAATATACAAATGGCCAATAAGCACATGAAAAAATGTTCACTGGCTGGGTGCAGTGGCTCATGCCTGTAATCCCAGCAATTTTGGAGGCTGACGTAAGAGGATTGCTTGAGCCAAGGAGTTCAAGACCAGCCTAGGCAACATCGCAAAATCCCATCTCTACAAAAAATTCAAAATCAGCCAACTGTGGTGGTGTACGCCTGCAGTCCCAGCTACTCAGGAGGCTGTGGTGGGAGAATTGCTTGAGCCTGGGAGGTCAAGGCTACAGTGAGCTGTGATTTTACCACTGCACTCCAGCCTGAGTAACAGTGCAAGACCCTGCCTCAAAAAAAAAAAAAAAAAAAAAAGAAAAGAAACAAAAAAAAGAAAAAATACTCCAAAAAGTTTGGTTTGTTGGTTTGTTCGTTTGTTTTGAGACAAAGAGTCTCGCTCTGTCTCCCAGGCTGGAGTGCAATGCCACTATCTCTGCTCACTGCAACCTCTGCCTCCCAGGTGCAAGTGATTCTCCTGCCTCAGCCTCCTGAGTAGCTAGGATTACAGGCATGCACCACCACGCCCAGCTAATTTTTGTATTTTTAGTAGAAACAGGGTTTCACCATGTTGGTCAGGCTGATGACAAACTCCTGACTTCTGCCCGCCTCGGCCTCCCAAAGTGCTGGGACTACTGGAAGGCTAAGGCACGACAATCGCTTGAACCCAGGAAGTGAAGGTTGCAGTGAGCCAAGATCGCGCCACTGCACTCCAGCCTGGGTGACAGAGGGAGACTCTGTCTCAAATAAATAAATAGACTATTGATACCCACTATAGCATGCATGAATCACAAAGTAATTATGCTGAGTGAAAGAAGCTAGAGAAAGAGTCCATACGGTATCATTTCCATTATATAGAACTCTAAAAACTGTAAACAAATCTATAGTGACAGAAAGCAGCTGGTGGTTACTTGATTATGGCAGGGGCAGGGGGTGCAGCAGGGAGGAGTAGGAGAGGGGGGATTACTTAAGGCACAAGGGAACTTGTGAGGGTGATGGAAATGTCCACTAACTTCATGGTGCTGATGATTTCACAGGTACATGCATATGTTAAAACACATCAAACGGTGCATTTTAAATATGTGCAGTATATTTTTAAACCTATTAAATATGAGTGTGAGCTAGGCGCAGTGGTTCACGTCTGTAATCCCAGCACTTTCGGAGGCCAAGATGGGCAGATCGCTTGAGCTTAGGAGTTCGAGACCACCCTGGGCAACATGGTGAATGAAACTTCATCTCTATGAAAAATACAAAAATTAGCCGGGCATGGTGGTGTGCACCTGTGGTCCCAGCTACTCCAGAGGCTGAGGTAGGAAGATCACCTGAGCCCAGAGATTGCAGTGAGCCATGATCACACCACTGCACTCCAGCCTGGGTGATACACCGAGACCCTGTCTCAAAAAATATATATGTAAGAGTGTGAGAGGAGGGAGTAGGGGGAAAAAGTGTTGCTTCTATAAAAGCTAAGATGAATCAGTTCCTCAAAAAATTAAAAATAGAATTACCATATGATCCAGCAACTCCACTCTGGGTGCATACCCAAAAGAACAGAAGCGGGGACTTGGAACTTGAACAGAATTCATAAACCTGTGTTCATGGCAGTGTTTTTCACAATAACCAAAACATGGAAGCAAGCCAAGTGTTCACTGACTGATGAATGGATAAACAAAATGTGGCGCATACAACAACGGAATATCATTCAACCTTAAAAAGGAAAGAGTTTCTAATATATGCTAAAACAAGAATGAATTTTGAGGACATTATGCTAAGTGAAATAAGCAAGTCACAAAAAAACCAAATACTGTATGATTCCACTTATCTGAGATACCTAGAGTACTCAAATTCACAGAGACAGAAAGTAGTATGGTGCTTGCCTGGGGTTGCGGGCAGTGGGAAATGGAAGCTATTGTTTAATGGGTAAAGGATTCCTGTTTGGAAAAATGAACAAAGTGCTGCAGATAGATGGTGACAATGGTTGTAAAATAACACATGTACTTAATACCACTGAACTGTACACTTCACAAATGGTTAAGATGGTTAAATTAAAAGTTTAAGGGCTGGATGCAGTGGCTCATGCCTGTAATCTCAGCACTTTGGGAGGCTGAGGCGGGCAGATCACAAGGTCAGGAGTTTGAGACGAGCCTGGCCAACATAGTGAAACCCTGTCTCTTAAAAAAAAAAAAAAAAAAAGTTAAATATTTAAGTTTTATGTTATGTGTATTTTACCCCAATTATTTTTTTAAATACAAAAACTAACTTGAAAGCTTTAGAAAGATGCCCTAAAGAATCGTCCATTAGGCCGGGCACGGTGGCACGCGCCTGTAATCCAAGCACTTTGGAGGCCAAGGCGGGTGGATCACCCGAGGTCAGGAGTTCAAGACCAGCCTGACCAACATGGTGAAACCCCGTCTTAAAAAAAAAAAAAAAAAGAATCGTCCATTAAAAATGCTATCACAGGCAGGGCACAGCAGCTCACAACTATAATCCCAGCACTGAGGCCAAGGCGGGCAGATTACCTGAGGTCAAGAGTTCAAGACCAGCCTGACAAACATGGTGAAACGCCATCTCTACTAAAAATACAAAAAAATGAGCTGGGTGTGGTGGTGCACGCCTGTAATCCCAGCTACTCGGGAGCCTGAGGCAGGAGAATTGCTTAAGCCCAGGAGACAGAGGTTGCAGTAAGCCAAGATCATGTCACTGCACTCCAGCCTGGCCAACAGATTCGAGATTCTATCTCAAACAAAAAGCTATCACACTCAGGAGGAGAACAAGACTGGAACCCTCTAGTGCTCCTCCCCATCACAAAGATAGCCAAAACAATAAATAAACATATATATATATATATATATATATATATACACACACACACACACACATGTATTTTAGACAAAGCTTCACTCTTGTCACCCAGGCTGTAGTGCAATGGCGCAATTTTGGCTCACTGCAACCTCCATCTCCTGAGTTCAAGCTTCTCCTGCCTCAGCCTCCAGAGTAGCTGGAATTACAGATGCCCACCACCACGCCCAGCTAATTTTTGTATTTTTAGTAGGGACAGGGTTTCACCATGTTGGCCAGGCTGCTCTAAAACTCCTGACCTCAGGTGATCCACCTGCTTCGGCCTCCCAAAGTGCTGGGATTACGGGCATGAGCCACCACGCCCAGCCAACAATATTTTAACAAAAATAACTGAGGGAGAGTGTCAGAGTTCATCAGATGAGTAACAGAAACTTGAGATGGCTACACAGAGAAGAAAATTCTGGACTTTACCACTCCATGCCCCAACCAGGATCAGGTGGGAACCAGGAGGTAAGCAAAAGGGTGCCAGCAACCCCCATCAACACCTTGGCCACCTACAGATCTCACCACTGTGGTCCCTTGCAATTCTTACAGGCATCAGCTCAGCTGACAAAGCTGCCTGGAGTCCACAGAGCAGTGCTCCTCCAAAGAAGAAGCCAACACTGTGCCGGCCCCCCTGTGGCCCATCTGGCTACTCTGCTATGCCATCTCGGAATTGGAACAACAGCTGGAGCACGTCTTCCTGCCGGGGTGAGTCGCCATGGGTCCCCTTCATCCCTGAAGCTAAGCCACCCTAAGCCATCCCAGCCTAGTAGCCCAATATCCCCCAAGCCAAGCTGCCAGCAGCTGTTACACCCTTCCCTGCAGGGCCAAGCAGAGGTGGAGCCACTCCACCTACTCCTACTCCGGCCCCCGTGGGCCAGAGCCTAACCAGTTCCCTAGGTACCCTGCCTCCTAAACACAGTACCTTGGCTGCTCAGGACAGTCACGTCTCTCTGGTGCCTTAGTTGAAGGAGTGCCTTACATCCCAGAAAACACTACCTTGGACGCCTGGAGCAGTCACTCACCCAATGTCTAAGCTAAAGTAGTGCCCTGCATCCCAGGGAAACAGTTCCTTGGCTGCCCAGGACAGTCATGTCCCCCCTATCACCCCCCAGGTGTGAGCTGAAGCGACACACCACCCTGGCCAAGCTGAGCAACTGTGCATCCCAGGACTGAGCTCACCTAGTACCCCGTGTCCCAGGGAAATAGAGCTGTAGCTGAACTGAGACATCCTGCCCTGCAGGCCAAACAACCCTAGTACTCCATTTCCCCAGAGCTGGGCTAGTCCTCTAGAGCCTGAGCTGCTGACATACCCCTCTCCCTGGGGAGTAAAGTCATCACTGTGCTGTTCCTTGCCCCCTCAGTGCTCAAACGACAGATGTGCTCCTCCTTTCTGGGATACTTGCTGCCACTACACCTGGCATCACACAGTCTGGAATACTGCCAAGCCCCACAATCCCTTGTTCTAGAGTCATACTACACAATGCCTCATCCCCTGGGACCTGAGTTGCCACTGAACCCTATTGGCTCAAGTTCCTGAATTGCAGCCATACCCTGTTCCCAGGCCCAAATCTTTAGAGCACTTCTTCCCAGGAATCAGACCAGTACTGTGCCCTGTCCCTCCCAGAAGCAGAATCACAGGTACAACCCAGCCTATGGGTCTGAGCTGGTAGGGGTTCCTCGGAGTCATAGATGCTAGCTCTGTGGGCAACATACATCCAACCTTGCCGCAGAGAGCAAAGCTGCACCCCATGACCCTGGTGGCACAATAGACTTGCAAGACCCTGAGCCTAGGACCCCAGCCCCGCAGCCACTCTAAGCACCTGCACCTCGAACCCAGGGCTGCTGCAAATGCTTGTAGGCCATGGCAAACTTGATACCAGAGAGATCCCCTTGGCTAAGTCTTCCCCTTACAGGTTAAATGAGAATAGGAGGACCTCAAGTGCCCTTGACACTGAGGACATTAACAACCTATGATGCCACTGCACAAATACCTACAGCCTAGGCCATGGGGGTGCCACAGTTATCGCTGATGTTCAGGTGCAGCTGAAGAAGCTGAACAGAGAGCTATGCCACTGGACCAATCTGCAAACAGTCATCACAGTCTTCTCAACTGGCACACTACAACCCAACTGCAGATAAAAAACCTTTCTCTACAAAAGCCATACTAAAAAAGTTTGGAAGAGGTGATTGATCCACTAGATGTACAGGCATCAATGTGGGGATGTGGGGGACACAAGAAACTCAAAAATCAAAAAAAAATGACACCACCAAAGGAACATAATAACTCTCTAGTAAGAGACCCATATGGGAAGGAAATACACAAATTTCAAGAAAAGGAATTCAAAAGGCATCTTAAGGAAATCAACAAGATACAAAAAAAAAAAATACAGATAGACAATCTGACAAAAATCAGGAAAACAATTCATAGTGTGAAAGAGAAATTCAACAAAGAGATAGAAATAATTTTAAAAGAACCAAACAGAAGTCCTGCAGCCGAAAAGGTCGACGAATGAAATAAAAAATGCAATAGAGAACTTCAACAGCCCTTGATCAAGTGGAAGAAAGATTCTCTGAACCTGAAAGATAGGTCATTTGAAATTACCCAGTCAAGAGAAAAAAGAAATTAGAACGAAAAAGTAAATAAAAATTACAAGATTTATGAGACACTATTAAGCAATCAAATATTTGTGTTATAGGAGTTTAAAAGGAGAAGAGAAGGAAACCTATTTAATGAAATTATAGCTGAAAACTTCTTAAGTCTGGGGAAAGATATGGACATCCAGATCAAGGAAACTCAAGGATTCCCAAAAATATTTAATCGAAAAAGGCCCTCCCTGAGGCCATTATAGTCAAATTGTCAAAAGTCAAAGACAAAGGGAATTCACAGAGAAAAGAGATGGACAAAGATATTCCAATGCAATAATAGTTGGGGCTTCAACACCTTACTCTTGGCATTGGACAGATCATCTAGATAGGAAATCAACAAGGAAACATTAAGTTTAAACTGCACTGTGTACAGGTATTTACAGAACATTTCATCAAACAGCTGCAGAATACTTATTTTTATCAGCACATGAAACGCTATCCAGGTTAGACCACATTTCAGGCCACAAAACAAATCTCTAAAAAAAGAAGAAAAAACAAAAGACAGAGAATTCTAAAAACAGCAAGAGAAAAGCATTGAGTCACATATAAGGTAATATATGTTAGACTAAGAGCAGATTTCTCCACAGAAACCTTACAGGCCAGTAGAGAATGGGATGATACAGTCAAAGTGCTAAAAGAAAATAATCATCAGCCAAGAATACCATATCCAGCAAAGCTATCCTTAATTTCTCAAGGAAATTTGCTTCCCACACAAGCAAAAACTGAAAGAATTCATCACCACTAGACTAGACTTACAAGAACTGTTCAATGGAGTCCTACATCTGGAAGCCTCACTATCATGAAAACACATAAAAGTGTAAAACTCACTGATAGAGCAAATACACAAAGGAAAAAAAGAATCAAACCTTATCACTACCAAAAAGAACAAAAAACGAAGCCACAATGATAAACAATAAGAAAGAAAGAATACACAAAATAATCAGAAAACTATTAACAAATTGGCAAGAGTAAGTCCTCACCTATCAACAATAACCTTGAATGTAAACAGATTAAATTCCTCCATGTAAAAGATATACACTGCCTGAATGGTTAAGAAAATAAATGATTTAACTATATGCTACCTACAAGAAACTCACTCACCTGTAAAGACACATATAGAACGAAAATGAAGGGATGGATAAAGACATTCCATGCAAACAGAAACCAAAATTGGCAGAAAAAGCTATGTTTATATCAGATAAAGCAGACTTTAAGTCAAAATGCTAAATAGAGACAAAGAAGGTCATTATATAATGATAAAGGGATCAATTCAGCAAGAAGATATAACAATTGGCCAGGCGTGGTGGCTCACGCCTGTAATCCAAACACTTTGGAGGCCAAGGTGGGTGGATCACCTGAGGTTGGGAGTTAAAGACCAGCCTGACCAACATGGTGAAACCCCATCTTAAAAAAAAAAAAAAAGGAGATATATCAATCAAAAATTATATGTGCCAAATAATGGAGCACCCAAATATATAAAGCAGAAATTATTAGATCTAAAGGGAGAGATAGAGACCAGGCTCTATGCCTCCCATCAGTGGCTCAGGCCTGTAATCCCAGCATTTTGGGAGACTGAGGCAAGAGGTTACTTGAGGTCAGAAGTTCGAGACTAGCCTGGGCAACATAGTGAAACTTCATCTCTACTTAAAAAAAAAAAAAGTCAGGCATGTTATATGCCCTCAGGAGGCTGAGGCAGGAGGATCACTTGAGCCCAGGAGTTTGAGGTTGCAGTGAGCTATGATCGTGCTACTGCACTTCACTCTAGGCAATAAAGTGAGACCCTGTCTCAAAAAAAAAAGTGGGGGGCCAGGCACGGTGGCTCACATCTGTAATCCCAGCACTTTGGGAGGCCAAGGCAGGAGGGTAGCTTGAGGCCAGGAGTTCAAGACCAGCCTGGACAACATAGCAAGACTCTACCTCTAATAAATAAAAAAATATTAAAAAAAAAAAAAGTAGAGATAAAACCCAATGCAATAATAGTTGGGGACTTTAACACCTTACTCTCGGCATTGGATAGATCATCTAGATAGGATATCAACAAGGAAACATTAAATTTAAACTGCACTCTGCATAGGCATTTACAGAACATTTCATCAAACAGCTATAGAATACATATTATTTTTATCAGCACATGAAGCATTATCCAGGACAGACCACATTTCAGGCCACAAAACAAGTCTCAACAATTCTAAAAGAACTGATATCATGGCCATTCATAGTGGCTCATGTCTGTAAACCCAGCATTTTGGGAGGCCAAGGCAGGTGGATTACGTGAGGTCAGAAGTTTGAGACCACCTGGCCAACACATGAAACCCCATCTCTACTAATAATACAAAAATTAGTTGGGTGTAGTGACACACACCTGTAATCCCAGCTACCCAGAAGGCTGAAGCAGGAGAATTGCTTGAACCTGGGAGGCAGAGATTGTAGGGAGCCCAGATCATGCCACTGGACTCCAGCCTGGGTGACAGAGCAAGACTCTATCTCAAAAAAAAAAAAAAAGAGTTGAAATCATATCAACTATCATTTCTGACCACAATGAAATAAAACTAGAAATCAGTAACAAGAACTTGTAAATGTGTACAAATACATGGAAATTAAATAACATGCTCCTTGTTCAATATAGGAATTAAGAAGAAAATTTTAAAATGTCTTGAAAAGTTTAAAAACAGAAACATGGCCAGGCATGGTGACTCATGTCTGTAATCCCAGCACATTGGGAGGCCAAGGTGGGCAGATCATTTGAGGTCAGGAGTTCAAGACCAGCCTAGCTAACATAGTGAAACCCTGTTTCTGCTAAAAATACAAAAAAAACAAAAAAAATTAGCCAGGCATGGTGGTACATGCCTGTAATCCCAGCTACTTGGGAGGCTGAGGCAGGAGAATCACTTGAACCTGGGAGGCAGAGGTTGCAGTGAGCCAAGATCACACCACTGCATTCCAGCTTGGCAACAAGAGCAAAACTCTGTCTTAAAATAAATAAATAAATACATAAATAAATAAATAAAATAGAAACACAACAAAGCAAAACCTATAGGATATAGCAAAAACAATATTAAGAGGAAAGTTCTAGGAATAAATGAATACAGTAAAAAATAATCTAGTGAAGCATGTCAAGGCACTAGAAAAGAAAAAACAAACAAAATGCAAAATTAGTAATAGAAAAGGGATAGTAAAGACCAGAGTAGAAATAAAATAAATTGAGACTAAAAAGAAATACAAAAGATCAACAAAAAGTTGTGTTTTTTTTGATAGGATAAACATAATTGACAAGGCATTAGCTAGACTAACCAAGAAAAAAGATAAGAGACCCAAATACATAAAATCAGAAATAAAAAAAGAGACATTACAACTGATACCACAGAGGCTGTTCTGTCTGTGGAGAAGCCACTCTTTTGTTTCTTTACTTCTCTAATAAACTTGCTTTCACTTTACTCTGTGGACTCACCCCAAATTTTTTCTTGCGTAAGATCCAAGAACCCTCTCTTGGGGTCTGAATTGGGACCACTTTCCAGTAACATCTTCCATGCTGAACCACAAAGGGATGATACTGAAGAGACCTCTGACCCAAAGAAAATAGATGGCAACATCAAATCAATCAACTTCAGAGTGAAGAAAACTTTTCAATTATTTACAGCTTTTAGCAATTGAGTAAAGAATCCTCCTGTAAGCAAAATTGGAGCATATTTCTTTCTCTCTACTTGATTTCTCCAGAATTTGGAAACTATTTGTGAGTATTCTTAACTTATGGCAATACAATTATTTGCATAAGTGCAATAAGCAACTGTTTTCTTTTGTAACAGAACACAATTGGAGACTAGTTCTTTTACCAAGGCTATGACTGGAATGGCATTCTTTCAGATATAAACAGATTCCTTTAAGGAATAAAAGCCCCTTGGGAAAACTAGCCTCATATCTTGTCTACACAGTCCCTGTACAGGGTTCCTCACCTGTGGTAAGTATAGAATGTCATTTTCTAACAGGTTTAGGAGCGCCCCGCCCCAAGTTATCTTGGGATCTTGAGAGGAGAGAAATGTACCCATTTCATACAGGTTTTTGCAGTCACAAATGAATGGCTCGGCTCAAGGCTTTAAAAGTCTAATCCAGCCAGGCGCGGTGGTTCACACCTGTAATCCCAGCACTTTGAGAGGCCAAGGTGGATCACGAGGTTAGGAGTTCAAGGCCAACCTGACCAACATGGTGAAATCCCATCTCTACTAAAAATACAAAAATCAGCCAGTGGTGGTGGCGGGTGCCTGTAGTCTCAGCTACTCACAAGGCTTAGGCAGGAGAATTGCTTGAACCCAGGAGGCGGAGGTTGGAGTGAGCCAAGATCATGTCACTGCACTGCAGCCTGGGTGACAGAGTGAGACTCCAAAGCCAATTTTAAAAGGTGCCTATATAGCAAATAATTATTCTTGCTACACTTGATACAAATAATCAAGCCAATTATAATAAGACTAAAGCTTATTTTGTAAACAAAACCATGATTTGCTTTAATAAAAATGAAGACTGGAGAGAGAAAATTTGTGTTTCAAAAACTATGGTACACCTGTTATTAGATTCTAGTCTTGTCTGTTGTGTTTCAAAAACTATGGTACACCTGTTATTAGATTCTAGTCTTGTCTGTTGCATTTCAAAAACTATGGTACACCTGTTATTAGATTCTAGTCTTGTCTGTTATTAGATTCCAGTCTTGTCTGTTGCAATTTAGACTAACTCTGCTTATTCCTGTGAACCAGTCAGTGATCTCTGGCTGCTGCTCAGAAGAAACAAGAGGAATAGGTAATATAAAAACCCAGGCCAGTATTCTAATTCTGGGCATATATTGTAATCGGCTAGCAACCCCAAATCAGCTTGGTTCCAACACTTGCCCAGTTCCTGGAAAGCCTTCTTATTTAGTTTATTTGGAATACTTTTACTTACATTGATGTACTGTTGTGAAACATTTTGCTGTTGTACTCTGTGTAGAAATGTAGGATAAGCTTACTCAACATTTTCTTAAATTGAACACTTATTAATCTTCCTGATATCACCTTTTGTCAGAAGTCAGAGTTATAAATGACCCTCACCATACCAACATTGTCTTTCTTCTTTTATTTTTTTTTTTTTAGATGGAGTCTCGCTCTGTTGCTCAGGCTGGAGTGCACTGGGCCACCTCGGCTTACTGCAACCTCCACCTCCCAGATTCAAGCAATTCTCCTGCCTCAGCCTCCTGAGTAGCTGGGACTATAGGCATACACCACCACACTTGGCTAATTTTTGTATTTTTTCTTTTTCTTTTTTTTTGAGACAGAGTCTTTCTCTGTTGCCCAGACTGGAGTGCAACAGTGCAATCTTGGCTCACTACATCCTCCACCTCCCAAGTTCAAGTGATTCTCCTGCCTCAGCCTCCCAAGTAGCTGGAATTACAGGCGCCTGCTACCACACCCAGCTAATTTTTGTATTTTTAGTAGAAACAGGGTTACAGCAGGTTGGCCAGGCTGGTCTCAAACTCCGGACCTCAAGTGATCCACCCTCCTCAGCTTCCCAAAGTACTGGGATTACAGGAATGAGCCACCATGCCCAGTCTAATTTTTGTATTTTTAGTAGAGATGGGATTTCGCCATGTTGGCCAGGCTGATTTCGAACTCCTGACCCAGGTGATCAGTCCACCTCAGCCTCCCAAAGTGCTGGATTACAGGCGTGAGCTACCGCGCCGGGTCTTTATACCAACATTTTCTGACTGAGCTCCTCTCTACTCTAAATACAAGAGGCCCTTATAGACAGAAACATCATCACCCCTATTCAGCCTGCAGAAGTTAGAGAAGATGGATATTCACCCCTCTACAATCCAAAGGATTAAGGATTCCCTTGTAAAAGGGAGGGGAAAATATGTCAGAGGTGTTCAAACCAGAGTGACTCCATCTTCAATAGGGCCTAGGTAAAATGATGGACTGCATGCTAGGAGATTAGGCATTCTTCGTCACAGGGTAAGATAGAGGATCACAAGATACAAGTCACAAAGACCCTGCTGATAAAACAAGATGCAACATGCCAGGCGCAGTGACTCATGCCAGTAATTCCGGTACTCTGGGAGGCCAACATGGGCAGATCACCTGAGGTCAGGAGTTCAAGACCAGCCTGGCCAACATGGTGAAGCCTCATCTCTACTAAAAATATAAAAATTAGTCAGGCATGGTGGTGCATGCCTGTAATCCCAGCTACTTGGAAGGCCAAGGCAGGAGAATCACTTGAACGTGGGAGTGGGGTTTGCAGTGAGCCAAGATTGTGTCACTGCACTCCAGCCTGGGCAACAGAGTAAGACTCTGTCTCAAAAAAAAAAAAAAAAGAAAGATGCAATAAAAGAAGCCAGCCAGCCGAAACCCACCAAGACCAAGATAGCAATGAAAGTGCCAATAGCATACTAAAAAGACACTCCCACCAGTGCCATAACAGTTTACAAATGCCATGGCAACATCCCTAAGTTATTCTATATGGTCTAAAGGGAAGAGGAAATCTCAGTTCCAAAAATTCTCTGCCCCTTTCCTGGAAAACTCAAATAATCCTTCCCTCGTTTAGTATATGATAAGAAATAACCATAAAAAGAGCCAACTAGGCACCCTCAGAGCTGCTCTGCCTATGTTCTGTCTCTTGTCTATTCTTTACTTCTCTAATAAACTTGCTTTTACTAAAAAAATAAAAAGTAAAAAACCACTGATACCACAGAAATACAAAAGATTGTCAGAGACTATTACAAACAACTATACACAAACAAATTAGAAAATCTAGTGGCTATAACCTGGCATTCAAATGCCGAAAAAAAATTTTTTTTAAAGAAAACCTAGCAGAAATTGAGAAATTCCTGGACACATGAAACCTACCTACCAAGATTGAACCAAGAAAAAATACAAAACCAGAACAGACTAATTCCAAGTAACAAGATAGAATCTGTAATAAGTCTTCCATCAAAGAAAAGCACAGGATCTGATGGCCTCACTGCTGAATTTTACCAAACATCTGAAGAAAAACTAATGCCAATTCTTCTCAAATGTTTCCAGAAAATTAAAGAGGAAAAAATTCTTCCAAACTCATTCAATGAGGCCAGCATTACCCTATACCAAAACCAGACACGTACACAACAAAAAAAAAGAAAACTACAGGCCAATATCCCCAGTAAATATAGAAGCAAAAAAGCCTCAACAAAATACTGGTCCACCAAATTTAGCAGCACATCAAAAAGATGATTCACCATGATCAAGCAGAATTTATCTCAGGGATACAACATACACAAATAAATAAACACGATACATCACATCAACAGAATGAAGGACAAAAACCGTATGATCATCTCAATAGATGCACAAAAAGTACTTGATAAAATTCAGCATCCCTTCATGTTAAAAAACTCTCAACAATTTAGATATAGAAGGACTATATGTCAACACAATAAAGGCCACATAGCACAAAATTATAGCCAACATTATACGGAAAGGGGATAATTTGAAAGCTTTTTCTCCAAGATCTGAAACAAGACAAGAATGCCCACTTTTATTCACCACAGTAGTGAAAGTACTAGCCAGAGCAATTAAGGAAGAGAAAAACATAAATAGCATCCATATTAGACAACAGGAAGTCAACTTGCCCCTGTTTGCAGATAAACTATCTTATACATAGAAAAACAAAAGACTCACCAGGCATGGTGGCTCACACCTGTAATACCAGTACTTTAGGAAGACAAGGCGGAAGGATCACTTGAGGGCGGGAGGATCACTTGAGGTCAGGAGTTCCAGACCATCCTGGCCAACATGGTGAAACCCCATCTCTACTAAAAATACAAAAAGTTGCCCGGCATTATAGTGCACGCCTGTAATCCCAGCTAATCGGGTGGCTGAGGCAGGAGAATGGTTTGAACCCGGGAGGAGGAGGTTGCAGTGAGCTGAGGTAGTGCCACTGCACTCCAGCCTGAACAACAGAGTGAGAGTCTGTCTCAAAAAAAACAAACAAACAAGAGAAAAACAAAAAACTCCACAAAAAGCTCTTAGAACTAATAAATGAATTCAGTACAGTTGCAGAATACAAAATCAACATACAAAAATCGGCAGCATTTCTATACACCAAAAACAAACTAGTGGAAAAAGAAACCAATAAAGCAATAGCTACAATTTACAATAGCTACAGAAAAATATATCTAGGAATAAATGTATCCCAGGAAGTGAAAGATCTCTACAATCAGAACTGTAAAACACTGATGAAGAAAGTTGAAGACACAAAAAATTGAGACATTCATGTTTATGAATTAAAAGAATTAATATTGTGAACATGACCATACCACCCAAAGCAATCTACAGATTCAATGCAATTCCTATCAAAATACCAAAGACATTCTTCGCCGAAATAGAAAAAAAATCCTAAAAATTGTACGGACCCCTCCTAAACAATCAAAGCGATCCTGAGCATAAAGGACAAAGCTGGACGTATCACACTACCAGACCTCCAAATATATTAAAACGACCAAAACAGCATGGCACTGGCATAAAAACAGACACAAACCAATGGAACAGAATAGGAAATCCAGAAATAAACCCATGAATTTACAGCAGATTGATTTTCAATAAAGGCGACAAGAACATTCGCTGGGAATGGGACAGTCTTTTCAATAAACGATGCTAGGAAAACTGGATATCCATATGCAGAAAAATGAAACTTCACCCGTATCTCTCACCATATATAAAAATCAACTCAAAATTGGTTAAAGACTTAAAAGTAAGACCCAAAACTATAAAACTACTAGAAGAGAATATAGAAGAAATGCTTCAGGACATTGGTCCGGGCAAAGATTTTATAAAGAAAACCTCAAAAGCACAGGCAACAAAAGCAAAAGTAGACACATGGAATTGTATCAAACAAAAAAGTTTCTGCCCAGCAAAGGAAACAATCGACAGAGTGAAGAGATCACCTGCAGAATGGGAGAAAAGATTTGCAAGCTATTCATCTGACGAGGGGTTAACATCCAGAATATAGAAGGAACTCAAACAGCTCAACAGCAAAAAACAAACAAAAATCCTCCAATTAAAAAAATGGGCAAATGAGTTGAATAGATATCTCTCAAAAGAAGGCAGACAAAAACCAACAAGTATATTTTTTTAAATGTTCAACATCACTAATCATCAGGGATATACCAATCAAAACGACAATGAAACATCATTGCACCCCAGTTATAGTGGTCATTATCAAAAAAACAAAAAGTAACAAATGCTGGCAAGGAGGTAGAGAAAGGGGAACTCTTTCTGCAGGTGGGAATGTAAATTAGTACAGCCATTATGGAAAACAGTATCAGGGTTCCTCGGAAAAACTAAAAACAGAACTACCACATGATCCAGCAATCCTGCTACTAGGTATATATCCAAAGGAAAGGAAATCACTATGTCAAAGAGCTGCACGCCCATGTTTGTTACAGCACTCTTTATAACAGCCAAGATGTGAAATCAACCTAAGTATCGATCAACAAGTGAATGGATAAAGACAATGTAGCATACATATACATAATGTAATACTATTTAGCCATTTAAAAAATAAATTCTGGGCCCGGCGTGGTGGCTCACGCCTGTAATCCAAACACTTTGGAGACCAAGGTGAGCGGATCACCTGAGGTCGGGAGTTCAAGACCAACCTGACTAACATGCTGAAACCCCATCTTTAAAAAAAAACAGAAAGAAAAGAAATTCTGTCATTCATGACACTATGAATGAGCTCACAGGACATTATGTTATTAAAATAAGCCAGGTACAGAAAGATAAATACCAAATGTTCTCATTCGTATGTGGAAGCAAAAAAAGTTGTTCTCATAGAAGTAGAGAATAGAATAGTAAGCAGAGGCAGGGAAAAGGAAGGGGGAGAGGGATGACTAAGGGTTGGTTAACAGATTCAGAAGCATAGCTAGATAGGAGGGATAAGTGCTAGTGTTCTATAGCACTATAGGGTGACTATAACTAACAATGATTTATTTTCTTTTTCTTTTCTTTTTTTTGAGACAAGGTATTGTTGTGTCACCCAGGCTGGAGTGCAATGGTGCCATCGTGTCTCACTGCAGCCTTGAACTCTTGAACTCAAGGGATCCTTCCACCTTGGCCTCCAGAGTAGCTGGGACTACAGGCATGTGCCAACATGCCTGGCAAATTTTTTTTATTTTTTGTAGAGATCGGGGTCTCACTATGTTGCCCATGCTGGTCTCAAACCCCTAGCTTCAAGCGATCCTCATGTTGGGATTACAAGCTTGAGCCACGACGCCTGGCTCTGTATATTTTCAAATAGCCAACAGAATGGATTTGAATGTTCCCAACACGAAGAAATGATAAGTGTTTGAATTGATTCACATGTTAATGACCCTGATTTGATTATAACACATTGAATACATGTATCAAAATATCACACTGTACCCCATAAAATGTACAATTATTATGTGACAATTAAAAATAATACAGGCCAAAAAATACTGTCAAATTATATACAGGCAAGACAACTATAAAATCCTCAGGAAAAAAAAAACTGAAGGATTTTGCCCCCAAATTAATTCAAAAGCATCTTTAGGCTCCTGCTGCACTTCAAAGTAGCCAAAACTGACAACTGGAGAGAGTGCTTTAGGAGAGTTCCTACAAGAGACGGTCAGAGAATTCCAACCAGCGGATCATGGCTCTGCATCAAGACACAGACTAGTAAATGCAAATTTGTATATTTTGGTGAAAATATTTTTGTATGTATCATTTTATATATTCCTCACATTAATGTTTCGCCCAACAAACCAATAAAACTTCATTCTAATTGCACATGAGATAAAGAGGGCTTCTTTTTTTTTTTTTTTTTTTGAGATGAAGTTTTGTTCTTGTTGCCCAGGCTGGAGTGAAATGGCATGGTCTCAGCTCACTGCAACCTCCGCCTCCCAGGTTCAAGTGATTCTCGTGCCTCAGCTTCCCAAGTAGCTGGGATTACAGGCATGCGCCACTACGCCTGGCTAATTTTTTTTTTTTTTTTTTTTTTTTGTATTATTAGTAGAGACAGGGTTTCTCCATGTTGGTCAGGCTGGTCTCGAACTCCCATCCTCAGGTGATCCGCCTGCCTCGGTCTCTCAAAATGCTGGGATTACAGGCATGAGCCACCACCCCTGGCAAGAGGACTTCTAAGAACATAAAAATGAAGACTCAGAAAAAACACACCAAAATGTTGATGTTAATCATTTAAAAGCGAGTTCTTATTTTTTCCTTCATATGTTCTTGGATTTTCCTAAAAGTATGTATTACCTTTATAAAAATTTAAGCAATGAACTGTTTTTAAAGCAACTATCTGGGCCATGAGCAGTGGCTCGCGCCTGTTATCCAAGCACACTGGAAGGTCAAAGCGGGAGGATCACTTGAGGCCAGGAGTTTGAGACCAGCCTGGGGTCTTTTTTTTTTTGAGATGGGTCTCACTCTGTCACCCAGGCTGGAGTGGTGCAGTGGCTCAATCTCGGCTCACTGCAACCTTCACTTCCTGGCCTCAAACTATCCTCCTACCTCAGCCTCCCAAGTAGCTGGGACCACAGATGCACACCACCACACCCAGCTAACTTTTTTATATTTTTGTAGAAACGGTGTTTTGCTGTGTTGCTCAGGCTGGTCTCAAACTCCTGGGCTCAAGTGATCGATCCACCTGCTTGGCCTCCCAAAGTGCTGGGATTACAGGCATGAACCCTTGTACCCAGCCCAAGTACACCTCTTAAATGTGTTTCGAACATGTTCCTTCCTCTCTTGGACCACATCTGTAGTTCAGGCTTCAGCATCTCTCCCCTAGACAACTTCTCTCCTTTCATAAGTGTCTCCCCAACTTGTCCCTCTTAACTCCATCCTCCATAGGGCAGCCAGCGTGATCATTCCAAAAAGCAAATTTAAAACTTCAACAGCTCCCACTGCCCAGAGACGCCTAGGGTCTGTGTGAACACTAGTTCATTCGTTATCCACTTTCACTTTCACGGCTGAGCTAAGTGTTGCACTGGGTGGTGGTTTGTTCTTGGCAACAAGATGATCTTTTGTAAATGAGTGTCTTACTGACCTTGCAGAAGCGAAAGTTTACTATACCTTTATAAACAGCCTTGGCTAATGTACTAGCATGACTGTTAAAAGAGCAGGGACTGGAATTTTCATAGTAAACAATGCAGTATCTCCTGCCCTAATTTCCCCCAGCACCAGGGGCCTTCTAGTTAGGATTCCCCCAGGCCCACACTTTCTAACATCTCTCTTTCCTTTTCCAGCCCCCATTGGTCAGTTACAGCTTCCTACGCTCCAGGTGTGTGTTTCCTGTGAAAAGAATAAGTGAGTAAGTGAGAAGTTCTTTTAAAGGATGTGAAGCGGGGGAACCTCCTCTGGAAAGAATATATAAACACACACTTGATGTTTTTTTTTGTTTGTTTGTTTTTGTTGTTGTTTTTGAGACAGAGTCTTGCTTTGTTGCCCAGGCTGGAGTGCAACGGTGTAATCTCCACCTCCCAGGCTCAAGAGATTCTCCTGCCTCAGCCTCCCGTGTAGCTGGGATTACAGGCGCATGCCACCACCCCTGGCTAATTTTTGTATTTTTAGTAGAGACAGGGTTTCACCATGTTGGTCAAGCCAGTCTTGAACTCCTGACCTCAGGTGATCCACCCGCCTCAGCCTCCCAAACTACTGGGATTACAGGCATGAGCCACTGTGCCCAGCCTGATGCTTCTTGAGTAGAGGACTGAGATAGAGCTAAGGTCACGGGGTGGTAAGGTGGTGGGGGTGGGGGGGCTGTCCAGAGGGAGCTCCAAGACTGGCCTGAGGCACCTTGGGTTAAGCACACCTGGGTCAGTGGCCCCAGGCATGCATGATTCCTGCCCCACTCCTTATCCTATTTATGGGGTCCTTAGGGTTCCTGGGTTTTAAAGTCACTGCCCTAAATTAATAGCCCAGCTAATAAGTGTCAGAGTCAAGGTTTGAACCCAAGATCTGCCTCTCAAGCTCACTCCCTTGCCACAGTGCTGGGTGCTACTCCCACTGCTCCCCCACCAGCCCTGCCCTCTCTTGGGAGGGTGGGGGTCTGAACAGGAGGACTTCCCTAGACAAACTTTTGGGTCTGAGGGGCCAGACCCTGAAGATTCAGGAGTCTGGGGTGAAGAGAAGCCCAGGGGCAGATGGTCCAGGCTGGGGCAGGAGGGGTCAGACAGCAGAAGCCTCATGGAGAATCCACACCCTGTTTGACAAAGAAGAGGAGCCCGGGCACAGAAAGGGATAGTAACCAGCCCAGGGACGCAGTCCATGGCAGGTAAGAAATGCTCCCTGACTCAGTTCATCCAGGGGATCCCCTGGGAGAGATGCAAAAGAAAAGAAAAAAAAAAAAAACTGAGTCTCTGGGACAGATGAGGGGAGACCAAGGCCAAAATCACACTGACAGCAGCAGGGGCAGGGCCAGACCCACCTCTCCCAGCCGCCTGGCCACCTCTCTCTCTCCTCTCACCACCCCTTCCTCCTCTCCCACAGCCCTCCCCTGGCCTCCCTGACCCAGGCCTCACACTAGGCTGCCCCAGAGGCCTTGGGGGGATTCCCAAGCTGCAGCCCACTCCAGCCAGATTCATCGGCGCCCCTGCGTTCCCACCCCCACCCTCACCAGTTCCTAGGCTAAAGGCACCCTGGCCCCACAGTATAGAGGTCTGAGAACCAGGGGACCAGGGGCCCTGGGTTCTAGACCTCCAACTGCTTCAACTTGCCCTGTGAGTCAAGGTAGGTCCCTGGTCCTCTCTGAGCCTGTTTCTCCTCTGTGAACTGACAGAGTTGGACATGGCCCCAGATACTCTCCATCTCTGAGGCACTAGGCATGGCTCGTGGCTGTCTGTGAACCTGGCAGGGCCTGAGATATCCCAGGGCTAGCCTCTGTGCCACAGGCACCTTGGTGACCCTTTGAGAGGCCACTCAGGCCACACCCTGGGGCAAGGCCCACTGGGGCCTCCCCAAAGCCCCCAGTGCCTCCCAGTGAAAAACAAGGAATTTCATTCCAAATAAGGGAACTACAGCAAAGTTGTCTGCCATGGCCCAGTTCCGGCTGGTTTATGTTAGCTGGACAAGACTAAACAGACCTTCACATTCCCAGTAGTGAGCACTAGAAATGAAAATGTGCCTGCTCGTCTCCGGAGCACTGGGGCAAGGGAGAGGTCAGTGCTCCCCTGAGGCCTCCCAAGAGGCTCAGCAGACCTGAGGGCTGCTGGGCGGACGCTGGGAAGCGAGTGAGACTTCAGCAAGCTACAAAGCAGGGTGGGCACTGGGTGATGGCAGCCACAGTGGCCTGGGGGGGGCACAGGTGGAGAGGGGCAGGGGGTCCTTTATGTCGCAGAGGTGAGAATGTGTCAGGGAACCAACCAGACAATGGAAAGGTAGAGGGAGACAGAAAGAGACAGGGAGAAGGAGTGAGGCAGCCAGTGATGAGAAGACCCTAGAAGCCCCCACCACCTGCCTTGACTGGGAGGCCAGGAAGTAGGGAAGAGGGGGAGAGAAGGGACCCAGCCACTTCCTGGACAACACAGCACCTGGTTCCCAGCCCTGCTCCTGCCTCCCTCTGTGTGGACACAACTAGCTTGAGATAAGAATTTAATTATTTACAAAACAGAGACAAGAAGCAAGACTGCCCGCTGGCTTTCCCACACAAGCCTGCCTCCGCATAGCTACCCTCCAGCCCAGCCCGACCCTGCAGGCGTTGGGGGGACTGCCAAGCACCACAGCTCCCATCCTTTCTCTGCTTGTTTGTTTGGTAGAGATGAGGTTTCTGCATGTCACCCAGGTTGATCTTGAACTCCTGGGCTCAAGCAATCCGCCAGCCGTAGCCTCCCAAAGTGCTGGGTGAGCCACCTCACCCAGCCACAGTTCCCATCGTAGAAAGAACTAAACTAACACTGGGAGGAACAGGGAAGTGCCCAGCCCAAGGTCACCCATCTGTGGCTGGCAGAGCCAGGACCAGTGGTCCCCCATAGCGTCTGAGTCCTGCGAGTTGGCCCCACAGCCTCAGGCCACACTGTCACTGGTCAGCCTTGTCTCATGGCCACACATAAGTGGCTCCATCTCCTCCCCTCAGCCCCTTGCCCACTCCCGAGAAAAAGCCTCTGTCTGTCCATCCAAACTTCTCCACCATTCTTCAAAGCAAACACCTCCTCCTGGAAGTTCTCCCCTGATTCCATTCAGCCTAACTGACCACTCTCTCCTCTTACCTCTGACCTCCCTCTGCCCCAGTGACCAGCAGCACAAGTTCTATGAGGGCAGAACTATGTCTGTCCCCAGAGCCTGGCACAAGGCCTGACACCTGAAGAGCAAAGAACATCTGTGCCATCCATGAATGAATGAATGAATGAATGAAGCAATGGTTCCATCTTGCTCTTGTCTGGGCCCCAGAGCCTGGTATTCAGAAAACGTCATTTCAACAGAGAACTAACCAGATGTGGCTGTGGCAGCCCTGAAGAGCCCATCGAAGAAACGTTTGAATTCCCCAAAATCAGTCCATTCTTGCCTTCATTTCAAAACATAGTTGAGTGCCTACTGTGTGCGACGGGCACTGTTAGCGGTGATACAGCAGTAAGCAAAAGAGACAGTAAACGATACAGACAAGCAAACAGGCCTGGCAGCTGGTGTGATCAGTGCGAGGACGGTGGAGCCCAGGGAAGCCAGAGGCGGACAGCAGCAGCCATCTAACCCAGCCGGCAGTCGGGGAAAGCTTCTTCGAGTAGGTGAAGCTAAGCCAAGACCTGAAGGATGAGCCCAGCTATGGCAACCATAGCTAATATTTATTATGCTTTTATTACTAGTCAAGCAAGGAATTAGGGCATGGAGAAGTTAGGCTGTGAGGCCCAGGGAGCAAAGACAAAATCCAATTCCACAGCCTATGCTCCAGCCACAGCGCATTCTATCCTGCCTGCCTTTCCTCTTCCCTCCTTGCACCCCAGGTTCTCCCAGATGCTGCTGGGGAATTCTAGAGGCCTCTGGGCTGCACCAGCATCAGCATGTGGGTTGGGTTTCCATAGCCCAGTGGGACCCCAGGCCTCTCAGCCTCTCAGGTTCCATGGCCAGGCCGAGAGAGGGGACCTAGGGGTCCCTGCAGACCCAGACAGAGCTACCCGTGTGTCCCCCGGGACAGACTTCCTGGTAGAGAAAACTCCCCCTCTTCTCAAGTGACTGAGTGTCCTGGGCTGCAGGGGAAAGGACTCTATCCCAAAGGAGATGTTCTTTCAGAACACAGAAGAGAGTGCCCTAGAGCTGGAAAGCATCTCCCCCCACTCACTCCTGTCCTGTCACCTGTTTTGGTAAAACAAAGGATGACCTCTGAGATGGGGAGTCCACCTGCAGCAGGGTGGATGGGGCTAAGAGGCCGAGTCAGGAGCCCCCCCATTCAAAGCTCACTGGGAACGGTGTGACCAGGGCAGTGGGCATGGGAAACAGTGGTGGGGCGGGGGGAGGGGGCCTGGAAACATCCAGGAAGTAAGGCCAAAACCACCTCCCTCAGAAACTTCTAGGAGGTCTTGAGCAACACCTAGAGGGAAGAGGGTTCCCCAGAGCTCAAAGCCAAGGACAAATGGAATGGAAATTATTTTCCCAGCAACTTTGGCTCTCCAAGAGAAGGGTCCACCTTGGGGGTAGGAAGAGAGGGAAACAGAGGAGGGGCATGGGCAACAGCCCTATATAGACACAGATGTTTCTCAGGCAGGGGTCAGCCAGCCAGGGGTGAAGGACAGCCCCTCTGCGTCCCAGCCACTCAGCAGAGTACAAGAGAGCCAGCCAGGCCCCTTCCGATCCCGGCCTGCCACTTGTCTTCACCCACTGCCTGGCCTAGGTAGAGCTGGCCCAGTAGGAGGGGGGCTGTTGGCCCAACCCAGCCTATCTCCCGCCCCACAGAGCCACACGCCAAGCCCCAGGGACCCAGATTTAACATGTCCCACTCGATGTGTGTTCACTCTCCCCAGGGGCCACTCAGCACATGTTAAGATCCAATTGGCACTAATTGGACCAAGCTGGCAGTGCCCAGGGCAGGCTGAGTCCTGTCACCATGGATTTGACTCACCAAGCAATGGCCGTGGGTGTCTACAGAGCCCACCATTAGTGTCATTTTGGGAAGCTCAAGTGAGCACGGATGGTGCTTAGTGAGTCAACATCACTGTCTGGCCAAGGCTTGCGGGCAGAGACCCAGAGCTCGGAAGTGACTTATCCACAAAGAGTCTTAGATCCCGGCCAGGGCTGGAGCCTGGCCTCCCAGGTGGCAGTGCAGAGGTTGCTCTACTGGCACCTTCATCTGCTGAAGTCTCGTCTAAAAGAGGAAGGAGGTTCTAGCTCTTTCCTTCCTCCCAGGGTACAAGACCTCCACCCTGATCATCAAACCCTGCCTGAGGAGGGGAACCTCAACCCCACCCTAGAATACTGAGCTCCAAAATGGACTCTTGGCCACAAGACTCAAAAGCAATCACAAATCCTGGACCCTGAAATGGAAACCTGCTGTCCAGGAATGGAACCCTCACCTCAACCTAGAACCCATACCCCCAAACGGGAGCCTCAAGATCAACCCAGAATCTTGCCTACAGAAATAGCACTTTCACCCCAAAATACCACCTCATGCCTCAGGAATTGAGAGCCTTAGCACCAGACAGAAAACGTCCACTTTCAGAACAAGTCCTGAATCTTGGGGAGCTCTCCCTTCCAAAGCCGATCCGGCCTCTTCTCATACAGAAATGAGCCGCACAATGCCATTTCGTTCCATGACAGACCACATATAAGACAGTGATCCCATAAGATTATAAACTCCTATCACCCACTGAGGTCGCAGCCATGATGACATCATCGTGCAAAGCATTGCATTATCCTTCTACGGTTAGAAGCATAAATACCTACCCTTGCGTTACCACTGGCTGCGGTATCCAGCATGGTAATTTGTAGCTGAGGAGCAATAGGCCACATCACACAGCCTAGGTGTGCAGGAGGCTACACCATCCAGGTTTGTGTAAGTGCACTGTGCTGACAAAGTCGCCTAACAACACAATTCTCAGAATATGTCCCCGTTGTTAAGCCACACATAACTGTATTTGGTTTCTTTTTTTTTTAATTAAATTTTTTTTTTATTTTAAAAAAAGACGGAGTTTCACCATGTTGGTCAGGCTGGTCTTGAACCCCGACCTCAGGTGATCCGCCCGCCTTGGCCTCCAAAGTGCTTGGATTACAGGCGTGAGCCACCGCGCCCGGCCGGTTTCTTTTTTTTTTTTTTTTGAGGCAGTGTCTCGCTCTGTCGCCCAGGCTAGTGTGCAGTGGCACCATCTCAGCTCACTGCAACCTCACCTCCTTGGTTCAAGCGATTCTCCTGCCTCAGCCTCCTGAGTAGCTAGGATTACAGGTGCCCACCACCACACCTGACTAATTTTTTTGTATATTTAGTAGAGACGGGGTTTCGCCATGCTGGCCAACCTGGTCTCAAACTCCTGACCTCAGCTGATCCACCTGCCTCGGCCTTGTGCTAAGGAGGTGAAGCTAAGCCAAAGTCACCCAAAGTGCTGGGATTACAGGCATGAGCCAGGGCACCTGGCCCTGTATTTGGTTTCTTTAACACAACCTCAACTTGGGGGATCAGATGAGGTAACCCAAGATCCCTCAGACAGCTTCCTTCACATTGTGCAGTGAAGGAGGCAGGACTCCCTCACGCACGCAGAGCACTAGTTTCCCAACGGGCTGCCCTCTGAGGCAGAAACCTTCATTCTGGTCCCTCACAACCTATCCCAACCGCTGCCTCCATCCCCTGGGCCCACATCAGGGTCTGCATGTCTGGCTGGTCTCCTCAGCCCCACAGATCTGCAAACGCCTGCCTCAGAAGGGAAAAGCCCTTCTGTCAAAGAGGGGGTTTCCTGCTTGGGACTTGCAGAGGGGTGGGTGATGAAGTCTGTCCACCCAGACAGGGCTGGCCCTCCACTGAGTCCAAGGTCTGCCTTTGTCCCTGGGAGCTGGAAGAGAGGTCGGGGGCGCTCAGAGGCAGAAGAGGTCCTGGCTGTATCCCTGAGGCTGACAGTGGAGAATGGCTGTCACCCTAATGCGGATTCAGAGAGGCCCCAGGAAGAGGCCCAGGAAGAATCTGAACAAGATTTGGAAGATCGAACTTTCACAGTCCTGTGGCGATTTCAGACTCAGTGTCTCCTCTGTAGAGTGTGCCATGAATCCTGTCATGGGAGAGGAGGGGGTTGTTTATGTGCTACTCAAATGTGAGGGACCTGGCCCTGTGAGAAGTCCCCAGGCCCAGGGCAGAGACAAACAGGCATTTCCTCCTCTCCTGCTTTACCAGCTGCTGCCTGGTTCTCAGCCACTCTTCCGCATTCTGTTTTACTACAGGCCATCCATCCAGTCCCTCTTACTTGTCCCTCCTTTGACAGTTTTTATAATTTAATAAGTGCTGAGCCCCAGGGTGGGGGTCTGGGGCTTTGATCTCCACTCTGGGAAAGCCAGAGCAACCTTGGCCTGTCCCAGCTGATTTATGGCTTGTGTGTATGTGGCTGGGAACTGGCACCCACAGGGAGGAGAGCCATCTGAGAAAGCCTGGCCATGGCGAGGCTGCAGGTCCCTGGCAGAGAAAAAGCCAGGTGCACATCACACCGCAGGTGCTGCCTCTGCCCTCCTGGGAGCTACCTATGACAGGCAGAGGACACATTAATAATTTGATGGTGTCCCGAGTGGTAGGGATAGAACCAGCAGCTCGGGGCCTGCCCAGCCCTGCTCATCTGTCTCTCTTCCTGGCTCCAAAACCTCACACCCGTGGCAGGAGCACAGGTCCCAAGTGTGCACACCCTGACCTTCCACAGAGCTCCCCAGGTGCACGCTGACCACTACCACAGGGTCAGGATTCAGAGACGGCAGGAGTAGCTCCTCAGCAGCTCCCTCTCCTGGACCCACCTGTGAAGCTTCAAGTCGACCTTCTAAAGTATCTCCCGAGTCAATCTGCTTGCCTGACCGACTCTGGCAGAAGCCACACCCCTCTCCTTGCACAGAGGACCCCGGTGGACTCCTGCCTGGCCCCTCTCCTCCCCCTCCCCATCTCTTGCCCCAAGAGCCTGCTAGGACATCTAAGGGATCCTGTCACTCTTCTGCTTAAAGCCCTTCAGTGGTTCCCCTCAGGCATCACACTCCAAGCAGACCAGCATCTGCATCACATTTGGTACCAGCATTTGTCCCCCCTCAGTCATCCCTCTGGAATCAGCTTCCAGCAGCTCCTAAGAGCATCGTCCTGCAAGGTCAGAGCCTAAGGATCTTCTTACTGCCCGGTCCAATCCAGCTGTATGACCTTGGGCAGGTCACTTTCCCACTCTGGGGCCAAGGGGACCTGAGATGAGAAAGCAGGTAGGACAAAACAATCTCTATGATACATGTGGGTTCTGATGTTTGAATCAGTGGCCACCGGCCCTTCCACCAGGCCCCAAGCACAGGCTGCCAGACCTTCTCCCCCTCGGGAAGAATGTGTTTAAAGGAATATTAGCTGGAAAAGTAGGGCAAGAAAAGGAAAAGAAAGCAGAAGTGGCCTGGGCACAGTGGCTCACACCTATAATGCCAGTACTTTGGGAGGCTGAGGCGGGCAGATCACTTGAGGTCAGGAGTTCGAAACCAGCCTGACCAACATGGTGAAACCCAGTTTCTACTAAAAGTACAAAAATTAGCTGGGTGTGGTGGTGCACATCTGCAGTCCCAGCTACTCAGGAGGCTGAGGCATGAGAATTGCTTGAACCCGGGAGGTGGAAGTTGCGGTGAACCAAGACTGCACCACTGCACTCCAGACTGAGCGACAGAGTGAGACTCCGTCTCAGAGAGGAACAAAGAAAGCAGACGTGGAGGAGGGGCAGGAAGAAGGGCAGACCCTACTGCCAATACAGAACGATTGAATGGGACAAGGCAGGACCATGAGTATGTCAGGGCAGAGACCATGCCCAGTATTCACGTCTTAATTCTCCATACCCAGCACCATGCCTGGCTCAGAGCAGGCACCAACAAAGAGATGAATCAGCTGGAATATCCTTGCAGCCTCATTCTAACCTGCTCAGGGAAGAAATGCTTCCTCCCCTCCCTCTCAGGGGCACCTGGACATCCACACTTAACGCACATACTCTACACTGTCCCATGCCCTGGGGAACATCAGCCTCTCAGCAGATACCAGGTAGGGGCTGGGGCAAGCCAAGTGGAAAGGAGGAAGGTAAAAGCTAGGAGCATGTGGACCTGCCATCATCTTAATCCTAGCAACCTCTCTGTCAACGTCTTCCTTTTCCCATCCTCACCCCCAACTGCTGGAGCAGCCAGGATAGCATGCTAGGGCAACAAGGCTAAGAAAGCCATCCAGGTAAGCCAGCAGACATACTTCCCCTCCTCTCTCCCTGCATCCCAAGAGGGTCCTCTCCTCCCCCCTGCCCTGTCCCCACACAGACAGTCTTTGTGACCAGCAATATACTTCCAAGGACAGAATGAGTGAGAGGGGGGGTGGGACACCTCTGAGAGGCAAAGCAGCAGCTACTTAATGATTTTCTGCTGAAAGTTCCTTGGCCAGGAGGGCTGGGGTAGCTCTGGCCAGGGCTCAGCCCCGCTGTACCTAGCAGCAGCTCTGAGCCAGTCCTGAGCTCCTTCTCCTAAGAACACCCTGAATTAATGTGGCCTCCATACACAGCTCAACTGGGGTAGTACTGCCCCCTCTAGGATGCTTTTTAAGATACAAAAGAGCTGTCTGGACACGGTGGCTCCTGCCTGTAAACCCAACTCTTTGGGAAGCTAAGGTGGGAGGATCACTTGAGGCCAGGAGTTTGAGACCAGCCTGGGCAACATAGTGAGATCCTGTCTCTTCAAAAATTAAAAAAACTAGCCAGGGCCAAGAGTGATAGCTAATGCCTATAATCACAACACTTTGGGTGGCCGAGGCAGGCATATCACCTGAGGTCAGGAGTTCAAGACCAGCCTGGGCAACATGGCAAAACCCCATTACTATGAAAAAATACAAAAATCAGCCAGGCAAGGTGGCAGCCACCTGTAATCCCAGCTACTCAGGAGGCTGAAGCAGGAGAATTGCTTGAACCCAGACACAGAGGTCTCAGTGAGCTGAGATGGTACCAGTGCACTCCAATCTGGGCAACAGAGCAAGACTCCATCTCAAAAAAAAAAAAAAAAAAATAGCTTGGCCTGGTGGTGTGTGCCTGTAGACCTAGCTACTCAGAAGGCTGAGGTGGGAGAATCATCTGAGCCCAGGCAGTTGAGGCTGCAGTGAGCTAAGGTCACACCACTGCACTCCAGAGCCTGGGCAACAAAGCAAGAAGACTCTCTCTCTTAAAAAAAAAAAAAAAAGAAAAGAAAGAAAAAAATACAAGAGAGCTATTATTTTTAATGGCGCATTGGCATTTGGTGTGGCCAGTGGCATTTAATCGGCAGGGGCCAAGGATGAGAAATGAAACTGAAGCCAACCCTCCTCATTTTCAGGTCACTTCCCTAGAGAAACCTTCCCTGACCCCCGAAGACTGGTCAAGTTCTCCCCTTATAGCTCCCTAGTTTCTCCTTCAAAGCCTTTACCCAAAGGTAATTGTTCGAGTAAGAAATTAAAGTAACAGTGGAGCTGAACAGTTAAAGGTAGCGGGGCCTCTGGCCTCCAGGAGATGGAACGTAACACCCCACCCCTTGTGGTGCGTAATCCCCCCACCCCTTAAGTGTGGGCTGCACACAGTGACTTCCTTCCAAAGAATTCAATGGAAAGGGAGGCAACTGTAACTTTAACTGCACAATGGAGAGACCTGCACTCCCTCAGCCAAGCGCTCAAGGTCGACATCAACAGCAATGAGTCATGTTGACAGCATGTGCTGTTGATATGATGCGAAATGGCACTTTACCTCTATGGTCTTTCGCTCCAAAACCTAAAACCACAATCTAATCATGCGAAGGACACCACAAAAATCCCAACAGAGGGACAATCTACAAATACGTAACCAGTCATCCTCAAAACTGTCAAGGTCATCAAAAGCAAGGAAAGTATGAGAAATTGTCATGACCAAGAGGAGCCTAAGAAAACATGACAACGGGCCAGGCACGGTGGATCACGCCTGTAATCCCAGCACTTTGGGAGGCCAAGGTGGGTGGATCACAAGGTCAGGAGTTCGAGACCAGCCTGACCAACATGGTGAAATCCCGTCTCTACTAAAAATACAAAAATCAGCCGGTGTGGTGGCAAGCACCTGTAATCCCAGCTACTCAGGAGACTGAGGCAGAAGAAGCACTTGAACCCAGGAGGCAGAGGTTGCAGTGAGTCAAGATCACACCATTGCACTCCAGCCTGGGTGACAGAGTGAGACTCTGTCTCAAAAAAAAAAAAAAAAAAAGAAAACATGACAATGAAATACACCATGTGGCCATTAAAACTATAATGTGGCACTCTAGATGGGGATCCTAATCCAGAAAAAGGTCATTAGGAAAAATGGGGAAAATCTGAATAAAGTGTGGACATTAATTAATAACAATATATCACCATGTCATAAGTCTTCCATACTAATGGAAGATGTTAGTAATAGGGAAAGTGAGTGTGGCATATAGAGAAACTCTGTGTCCTATTTTTGCAGTTATTCTGTGAATCTAATAGTATTCTAAAATTAAAAGATTATTTAAAAAAAAAAGAGTGGTACCTCCAAAGTCAGAGATGTTGGTTAGAATCCCATCCAGCTCCACCTCATACCAGCCATGTGATTTTGGGGTAAGTTACCTAACATCTCTAAGCCTCAGTTTATCCATCTGTAAGTGGGTTAATAATTGTACCCACTTCACATGGTTGTTGTAAGATGAAATGAGACAAAAGGTGTCAAGAGCACAGCACAGGGCTGGGCACAGTGGCTCACATCTGTAATCCCAGGACTTTGGGAGTCCAAGGAGGCAGATCACTTAAGCCCAGGAGTTTGAGACCAGCCTGGGCAACATGGCGAAACACCATCTCTACTAAAAATACAAAAAACTAGCCAGGGTCGGGCGCAGTGGCTCACACCTGTGATCCCAGCACTTTGGGGGACCAAGGTGGGGGGATCACCTAAGGGCAGGAGTACAAGACCAGCCTGGCCAACATGGCGAAACCCCATCTCTACTAAAAATACAAAAAAAATTTAGCCAGGTGTTGCAGTGGGCACCTGTAATCCCTGCCACTCAGGAGCTGAGGCAGGAAAATCGCTTGATTGCAGTGAGCCAAGATGGCGCCACTGCAATCCAGCCTGGACAACAGAGTGAAACTCCATCTCCAAAAAAATAAATAAATAAAATAAATATTAAAAAATAAAATACCAGTTGGGCATGATGGTACATACCTCTAGTCTCAGCTACTCAGGAGGTTGAGGAGGGAGGATCCATTGAGCCCAGGGGGTGAGGCTGCTGTGAGCCATGATTGCACTACTGCACTCCAGCCTGAGCAGCAGCAGAAGACCCTATCTCCAAAAAAAAAAGAAAAGAAAAGAAAAGGGAAGGGAGCACAGCATGGGCTCTAGCACATAAATGTTAGCAATTGTCATCTCCAGATTCGTTTCTGTGCATTTGTCACTTTTGTTTCCATCTGTCTTCCCCCTAAAGGCTATTCCGGAAGCAGGAAGTGGTGAGCCCTCACCTATTACGTTTCCCACCATATCCACATGCCCAGGAGGGTGTCTGGCCCATGGCTGCTGGCCCTCAGCTGATGCTTAGTACAAGTCTGTTAAACAATGAAATGAGCTCTCCCACCCACCTCCTACCCTCCCCTATCAGTGCATCCCACGAACCCCAACTCTCACCCTAGGAGAACCTCAGTTCCCTAGTCCAGCGCCAGAGCGCCTCCTCCCCTTGGAACTGTGGCTAGAGCAGAGAAAAAGCCAAGGCCTCCCACCTGCCTCCCAGTGACTCCTGCCTATTCCCTCCTCCTCCTCTTTAGCCCTTCTTCTTTTCTGAGCTCTGTCCTCTTACCCCCCCACAAGTGTCAACACCTGCTCATTTCCCAAAGCCATGCAGGGAATGACTCCTGATAAGCATCTTTTAATAAACCCTGGAGCTGGATCTGTCACCCAGAAGCTATAGTCTCCCTCCTCCCACCACCCCCCACCCCCTCCCACTTCCTGGGCTGGCCCATTAGCGCCTCTGCTCGGCCAGGTGGGACCCACAGGCTCCACAGGGCCTTTGGACTCTGGCTTGCTAGAAATGGACAAAGGCGGCCCAGGCTATTCCGGAAGCTGGCCCTCCTCATGGGCCCGCCTGTCTCAGCAGCCAGTGCCAGCTCTGCCTGTGCCACCCAGCCTGATGCTGGCCAGTTCACTTCCCTCCATCCCTGAGGCAGGTTTCCCAGTCGTTACCAAGGAGACCACTTGCATCCTGCCCAAGGTTGCCAAAGCAACCAGCTCAGCATGAAGCAGCCCCTCAGCTCTAGCCCTTGGGTGTGCAGGTCCAGGAATGAGATAGGCATAAACTAACAGGAAACAGGAGGCCCTGGCATGCCCTGGGCAGTGCCCAGCTCCCACCCTCCTTCCTACCCTCACTCTTCCTCGTTACCACTTTTGCCCATCCTGCCTCCATCTTGGGCTCTGCGATTTAGAACCAATGCCTGCGCCTCACCGCGCACACCTTGGAAATGAGAACATGCCATCTGCTATGGACTGAATTTTATACCCCACCCTAATATTCATATACTGAAACCCTAATGCCCAATATGACTATATTTGGAGATAGGGCTTTTAGGAGGTAATTAAGGTTAAATGCAGTCAGAGGGGGTAAGGTCCTGATCTGTTAGGATTAGTGGCTTTATATAAAAGGAAGAAAGAAAGATGGCTCTCGCTCTATACACACACACCAAGGACAAGCTATGTGAGGTCACAGCAAGAAGGAGCCACCTGAAAGCCAGGAAGAGGCCCCGCCCCAGAACCTGATCATACAGGCACCCTGATCTCAGGCTTCCAGCCTCCAGGACTCTGAGAAAATGCATTTCCATTTATTTAAGCCATCCAGTCTGTATTATTCTGCTATGGCAGAACAAGCAGACTAAGACACCATCCTAGAGGGCCCAGGAAAAGAGTCCTAATATGGAGAAATTCTCCCCGAATATCACTTTCCTCCCTGATCAGCTTTGGTGTCCTGGGCAGGAATCCCAGCCCTGCCCTTTCCCAGCTCAGCGTTTCTGGGTAGCATTCTTCACATCCATTAGGCTCAGCTTTTTCACGTATAACATGGGAATAATAAGAGTCTGGCACAGTGGTGTGCACCTGCAGTCCCAGCTTCAGGAGGCTGAAGCAGGAGGATCACTTGAGCCCAGGAATTCGAATCTAGCCTGAGTAACATAGAGAGACTGTCTCTACAATAAATAAATAATGACTGGGCACAGTGGCTCACACCTGTAATCCCAGCACTTTGGGAGGTTGAGATGGGTGGATCACCTGAGGTCAGGAGTTTGAGACCAGCCTGGCCAACATGGTGAAACCCTGTCTCTACTAAAAATACAAAAATTAGCTAGGCATGGTGGCAGGCACCTGTAATCCCATCCTCTCAGCAGGCTGGGGCAGGAGAATCCCTTGAACCCAGGAGGCGGAGGTTGCAGTGAGCCGAGATCACACATTGCACTCCGGCCTGGGCAACAAGAGCGAAACTCCATCTCAAAATAATTAATTAATTAATTAATAATAAATAATAAAATGGAAATAATACCTACCTCTCTTTTTATTGGGAGATTAAATGAATTTGTTTACATGAATACACCTAACATAACGTCAAGCATCAGAACTTGGACTTCTTAAAAATCCTTTCATTGCTGCGTTTTTTGTTTTTTCCACCTATGAGCAATGGTCCTGCTGCCCATAGATGTGGGTTGGAAATGCTTCCAGACTTGCCCGTGGGAACCCAGATGAGCAGGTCAGCTTGGCTGTCATGCGCAGCCCTTTCAGCTTGGCCTAGGACAGAAGCCTGACAGCCTCTGTGAATCTCTCAGCAGCTCAAGATGCCTCATTCCCTCCTCTCCCAGCCTGCCTTCCACCGCCATTGGTGCTGTTGAAATAAAATCACTACATTTATCTTGCTCAAAAGCCATCCATGGCTCCCAATGCCTACAGGATAAAATCTAACCTCTTTGTCCTAATATCATAGGCTCTCCAAGATATGACCCCAGTCCACCTTCAAAGATTGACCTGTTAAACTGCACACTGGGGGACCCCACATCCAGGCAAGAGGGCTGCTCACCATCCCAGAACACACCCTGTGTTTCTCTGCCTCTGTGCCTTTGCTGCCAGCCCTTCTAGCTCCCCCTCCAAATCTCCCCCATCCAACCCCAGGCTCTCCTCCTCTGAGAAACCTGGTCCCACCTCCTCCAAGTTTGCCAGAGTTTCACTTTGAGAAACACTGGCCCCAAAGAACTGCAAGTTTCCTCCAAAGTGTCTGATGGAACTACTGTCTAAAACCCTGAAGAAGGCGTAAGGGGCAGGAGGCTGGGAATTCCAGACTAGCACAGCCCTCCTGATCCTCTGGTTAGCCAAGGAAGAAAGTGTTAAGCACCCCATGGTGTGCCCTTTCCCCGCCCAGGGCTCTGTCCAGAGACTCACAAATTACTCCCCCATCTCTCTCCCACAATGAAAGACAGAGCCCACTCAAGGCTGAATGCTGCAGGGGCAGAATAACACAGTGATCACAGTAATAAACGCTGAAGTCAGAAAGCCCTGGCTTTGAATCCCAGCCCCATCAGTTTCTAGCTGTGTGAACTGGGATAAGTTACTTAACCTCTCTGAGCCTCTTTTCCCCCATCTGTAAAACAGTGACAATGCTACCTCTTCCATAGGTTGCTGGGAGGGTGTTAATAGAAATAATCCACACAGTAACCACCCAGTACATGGTAGCTGTTGTAAATATTATGATGATAATTAACATAACAGGGTTCAAAGGTAAAACTGAACTGAAAACCAACAGGGCATGCAGGATGGGTGCTCCGGGTTCAACACAGGACTGACGCAGCCAGTCACTCTGAGGAGGCCACCAGGCACCCCAGATCCGCCTGCTGCATTCCCTGGGGGGTGGAGAGCCGGATGAGCTCACCTAATCTGCAAGCGTCATGACAACCAAGGAAGGAGCCCAGACAAGAGCTGAGGGAAGATCTGTGGGTTGACCAAAGAATGGAGACCTTGAATATCCCATTTTGGCAACTGAAGCGGGGGAGGGGTATGACGAAGATAGTACTTTGGGAGAATCACTCTGGCAGCATCAAAGGAAGGACCAGAGGCAGAGAACCCAATTAGGATGGCAGCTTGGCAATATCTGGATGAGGACCCAGGTCAGGGAGGTAACAGAGAGAATGCAAAGGCAGAAAAATGGCTAGGGGCTGAGTACAGTGGCCCTGGCACTTTGGGAGGCCAAGGCAGGAGGTCTGCCTGAGCCCAGGAGTTCCAGACCATCCTGGGCAACATGGCAAGATGTCATCTCTACAAAAATATACGAAAATAAGCCAGGTGTGCTGGCATGCGCCTGTGGTCTCATCTACTTGGGAGGCTAAGGCAGGAGGGTCACTTGAGCCCAGGAGGTCAAGGCTGCAATGAGCCAAGCTCCCACCCCTGTACTCCAGCCCTGAGAGAGAGAGAGAGAGAAGAAGGAAGGAAGGAAGGAAGGGAGAGAGGAAGGAAGGAAGGAAGGAAGGAAGGCAGGGAGGGAGGGAGGGAGGGAGGGAGGGAGGGAGGGAGGGGAGGGAGAGAGGGAAGGGAAGGAAGGGAAGGAAGGAAGGAAAGGAGGGAAGGAGGGAAGGAAGGAAAGAAGGAAAGGAGGAAGGAAGGAAGGAAGGTGGGGAGGAACGGAGGGAGGGAAGGAAGGAAGGAAGGAGAAAGAAAGAGAGAAGGAAGGAAGGAGAAGAAAGAAAGAAAGAGGGGAGGGAAGGAAGGAAGGGAAGGAGGGAAGGAAGGAAGGGACAGAGGGAGGGAGGGGAAGGAGAGAGGGAAGGGAAGAAGGGAAGGAAGGGAGGGAAGGAAGGGAAGGAAGGAAGGAAAGGAGGGAAGGAGGGAAGGAAGGAAAGAAGGAAAGGAGGAAGGAAGGAAGGTGGGAGGAAGGGAGGGAGGGAAGGAGGGAAGGAAGGAAGGAGAAAGAAGAGAGAGAGAAGGAAGAAAGGAGAAGAAAGAAAGAGGGAGGGAAGGAAGGAAGGGAAGGAGAGAAGGAAGGAAGGGAGGAATGGAGGGAGGGAGGAAGGGAAGGAAGGGAGGGAAGGAAGGGAAGGAAGGGAGGGAAGGAAGGGAAGTAAGGAAGGAAGGAAAGGAGGGAGGGAAGGAAGGAAGGAAAGAAGGAAAGGAGGGAGGAAGGAAGGAAGGAAGGTGGGAAGAGAGAGGGAGGGAAGGAGGGAAGGAAGGAGAAAGAAAGAGAGAGAGAAGGAAGGAAGGAGAAGAAAGAAAGAAAGAGGGAGGGAAGGAAGGAAGGGAAGGAGGGAAGGAAGGAAGGAAAAAGGAGAGGGAGGGAAGAAGGAAGGAATGGAGGGAGGGAGGGAGGGAGAGAGGGAAGGGAAGGAAGGGAGGGAAGGAAGGGAAGTAGGAAGGAAGGAAGGAAGGAAAGAAGGAAAGGAGGAAGGAAGGAAGGTGGGAGGAAGGGAGGGAGGGAAGGAGGGAAGGAAGGAAGGAGAAAGAAAGAGAGAGAGAAGGAAGGAAGGAGAAAGAAAGAGAGAGAGAAGGAAGGAAGGAGAAGAAAGAAGAGGGAGGGAAGGAAGGAAGGGAAGGAGGGAAGGAAGGAAGGAAAAAGGAGAGGGAGGGGAAGAAGGAAGGAATGGAGGGAGGGAGGGAGGGAGAGAGGGAAGGGAAGGAAGGGAGGGAAGGAAGGGAAGTAGGAAGGAAGGAAGGAAGGAAAGAAGGAAAGGAGGAAGGAAGGAAGGTGGGAGGAAGGGAGGGAGGGAAGGAGGGAAGGAAGGAAGGAGAAAGAAAGAGAGAGAGAAGGAAGGAAGGAGAAGAAAGAAAGAGGGAGGGAAGGAAGGAAGGGAAGGAGGGAAGGAAGGAAGGAAAAAGGAGAGGGAGGGAGGGGGAGAAAGAAAGAAAGAAGAATAAAGAAAGAAGGAAAAGGAAGGAAGGAAGATGGAAGAAAGAAAGAGAAGATGAAAGAAAGAAGAGAAAAGAAAGAAGAAAGAAAGAAAGAGAAAATAGCTAAGACCTTGTCCAAGAATGAGCCTCCCCCTGCCTCCACCCTCATCCCCAGAGAGTAGTGAGGAAATTCAGGGTCTACGGACAAGTTCTCATGGCTCACTCTGGCCCACCACAAGAATCAAGACCCTTAGTCAATCTTGGCAGCTCCTCCTTCAGCCCCCAGGAGCCTCAGTCATCATAGAAAGAGACTGGAAACAACAGGTGTCTGGCTGGCATCACACTCAGCCAGAGCTGGAGGGGGACAGCCTCCCTACAGCTGCCACAACCAGTGACTTTGTGAAGTATCCAATTCAAGAAACACCACCTTTTGAAAGACGAGAGGTGTACTCTTAGGTGTGTACCCAGAAGAACTCAAAACAGGTGTTCAAACACAGACTTAGACACAGATATTCATAGCAGCATTATTCATGAAAACCAAAAGGTAGAAACGACCTAAAGTCCACCAACTGTTGAATGGATAAGCGAAATGTGGCATATTCTTGCAATGGAATGTTATTCAACCGCAAAGGAAAACAGATCCACTCTACAACATGAATGAACCTTGAAAACAAGCATTATGCTAAGTAAGAGAAGCTTGGCACAAGAGGACAAATACTGTATCCTTCCATGTATATGACATGTCTGGAATGGGTGAGTCCGTAGAGACAAAGGCTAGATTCGTGGTTGTCAGGGACTCAGGGGAAAAGGTAACAGAAGTGACTGCTTAATGGACATGGGGTTTCCTTTTGGGATGATAAAAATATCCCAGAATTAGGTAAAGGTGGCAGTTGCACAATACTGTAAATGTACTAAATGCCACTGAATTATACACTTTAAAATGGTAAATTTTAGGTTATGTAAATTTTACAATAAATTAAAAAAAAAAAGTAGCCCATCCAATCTCCATCTATGGGTGACCACTGAGGCTGAACAGCTCTACCCATGGGCTTTCCTAGGATGCCTGTCCCTCAACACTTAGCACCGAGCAGGTAGGCACTCACAAAGACCAGGGAAGGAGGAAAACCTTTATTCTCTGTATTTTTCTCCACGAAACATGAACTTCCTGGACACCCCACCCCAGTCACTCTGTGCCCCTCACTGGAAATATATACCTAACTTCCATACACATATGCTTTATATTACATGTAGTATACACATGTACTCTCAAGCCCCTCCACGCCTTTACTGTCTGTGCCTTTCCCACCTTCTCCCCGCACCATAGGACTCTGCTGCATCCCTTGCCATCTCTCCAATTCCTCCAGTTACCTCTGTGTCCAGCTCAGATCCTCCCCTGATGCCCCTTCTCTGACCTCTGCCCACATATCTGGGTTTCGACAGTCCAACCAAGCAAACACTTGATCCCATTCACTCCCTCATCCTTGCCTTTCAAGTGGATCTCCAGCCTGTGAAAGCCCAGAGATGTCTTACCCCTGAGCTGGGCACATGGGAGCTCCTTGGGCACTGCCTGTTGGTTCTAAGCCCAGAGCTACACTAGGGACCTCTCTCCGAACACTCCTAGACCAACGCAGTTCAGAACCCAGTAGGAATCGCCAGCAGCAGAGTGGGGTCAGTGTGTTCCCAGGAAGAAGACCAAGTCTACCACCTGTGAGGCGATGGTGCAGTCTCATGTCATGTCAGCCTGACAGCCAGACCAATCTTAGATCTCCAATCAGTCCCAGGGTCCCTACTATATACCAGGTCCCTTCCAGTTGTTTTAATTAAAATGGTGAGGAATCAAAAGATTGCAATTACGTCAGGTAAGAAGAAAATCAAGACAGTCACTCCACCCCTATTCCCAGCAAATTTCTGGATGAGCACTGATAAGAATTAGAGATGAATTCTGGCTGAGTACAGATGCCATCCCAGCAGAACTCTGGGTTAGCTACACAGCCTATCAGGTCAACACCAACACAATTAGAATGGACTTCTGGCTGACCACTGATATATCAGAGAAGACTCGTAGGTCAATGCTGATACATTTAGAAGGGAATTGGGAATATACACTAAACAATTACAGAAAAAAGGTGATGGCTCTATTAGGGCAGAAAGACGGGAAGAAGCCCCTAGAAGTCAAGCTGAGAAGGAGGATCAGTGGACCCTGGACAAAAGACAGAGGCAATAACTGGTGGCCTTCATGGGCACACTCTGTCCTTCATTTCAGGCTTAGTGGGAGTGGGATCGGAATCCCCATGGCCACCTACAGTAGGTGTGTGGATGGGACCCCACTCCTGCCTTCTGCCAAAGACCTTAGCCACAGAGACCTCAGATTCCCACGATTCCAAATTTTAGATTAAAAAGGTACAATTACTGGGGGGCTCTCTGGGTTTCCATACAGTTAAGGATGGAGCAAGGCCTTCTTGGGAAGATAGTCTGCAAATATTAAGGACCAAGTTAACTCGCCTGGCCCCCAGCTAACCCCTACCCCCTGAAGGACAGGGCCCAGTTGTGCCACTTCAATTTGGGCAAATCATTCTTTTCCCTCATTATTCTCACTTGCAGACAAGGTTGAGCTGAATGATATTCATCAGTTCATTAGTAATCTGTTTCCAGTGCTCAGAAACAGTCTTCATACTTGCTAACGCTGATAGCTTATTTCTGATTACAAGAATAATACTTACTGAAATTTTAGAAAAGAGCAAAATATAAAAAAGAAAAAATTCCATATGATCCCATACCCAGAGGAAATCACTGTCAGCCTTTTGGAAACTTTACAAGCATTTTTGCTTGTTTTGTTTTTGTTAAAGTTTTTTGCATTCATATCACTTTTTAAACAAAATTGGAATCACACAGTCTTCACAACTTTGTATTCTGTCATTACACTGTGAGCATTTTCCCAAGTCATTAAATATTCTTCACAAATATAATCTTAATGACTGCATAGTACTCCACCAAGAGTATATGCCATGATTACTGAGCATTTAGGTCATCTACCTAGTACAGATAACACTGCCATGAGCATACCAGCCTAGTGCCGTAAGTATATATGCCTGCATCTCCAACCTAGCACGGATAACACTGCCATGAACATACCAGCCTAGTGCCGTAAGTATATATGCCTGCATCTCCACTTCTTTAGGATCAATTCCTCTAGGTAAAATTACAAGGTCAACAAATTGATTTTTTTTTTTTTTTTTTGAGACAGAGTCTCACTCTGTTGCCCAGGCTGGAGTGCAGTGGCACGATGTCGGCTCACTGCAACCTCCATCTCCCAGTTTCAAGGGATTCTCCAGCCTCTGCCTTCCAAGTAGCTAGGATCATAGGCACGTGCCATCATCCCTGGCTAATTTTTGTATTTTTAGTAGAGACGGAGTTTTGCCATGTTGGCCAGGCTGGACTGGAATTCCTGACCTCAAGTGATCCACCTGCCTCAGCCTCCCAAGGTACTGGGATTACAGGCATGAGCCACCACACTCGGCCAACAAATTGATATTTTTAAAGGATCTTGACATGTATTGCCATTTCAATTTCCAGAAAGACACAACAAATCCATTGATTTTCCTGAGCCAAGTGAGAGCTGAAGTTCTGAAAGAACTGGAGTATTACAATGCAGGACAATGGTCCCATCTCTCCTCCTCTTCCCTGATCTTAAAAGTTAAAAAAGGCAGAATTCCAACTCAAAAGATAGGGGTCTACAGCCTAGCACCTAGCGCCAAGGTCTGGCTGGCTTTGGGAGCCTAAAGCGAGCCTTGGTTCTCCTCATCTGTAAAATGGGTATAGTGTGATTAGCTCTGCTCTACAGACTACCCCAGGCAGGGTCCATGCTCACTGAAAATGTGTTTGTGAAAGTTCGATGCCTTGTGTTAAAGGGCCCTATTATTATCCTTCTCATAACTTGAGGGGCTGAGGAAGTAGGGTGTTCTCTGTGAAAGCCCAAGTGCTTCCCTTCCTGGCTTTCAGCCATCACGCCCAGGACAAGCGCCACTGGTTCTGAGGTGAAAGAAAAGCACCTTCTTGAGGGAATTAATAGGGTCTGAGGGCCAGGGAGGACCCAGCAGTGTCTTCCAAAGGTCAGAGGCAGCATAGGAAGCTCCAAGACAGGAACGGTGGGCTGGGAACTGGGAGACTGGGCCTAGGGCCACCCTGAAGGTGCTGAGCAGATCTGGGGGACAGGGGTAGAAAGCAAAGACATTCCTGGTAAACGTCCCTCTGCTTCAAGGCTCCCAGCCCCTCTTTTCTAGGGCTCTTGACTGGTATCTGGTCTTTGAGAAAACCGGAAATCAATCAAAAACTAATTCAATGGATGCAAAAAGCCAACAGCTGCAAGGACCCCAGGAACCAGCAGCTCGGATCCTTTTTCCAGGCTGCTGTAAGCCCATCCTGAATTCTTAAAACCCTCCCATTGGAAATGCAACTAGTGCTCCCAGCCTGGTCTCCCCAGCCCTAGGCCGATGGAGAGGAGACCGAGGTGGCTCCCTGGAGAAGCTCAGCCGGACGACCCGAGCTTCCCTCCTCACTCCCCCACTCCCCTATCGACCCAGCAAACGTCCTTCCCCACCTCTTCAGGCTCGCCTAGAACCACGGCCTGAGGGGACTCCAGTGACGTTCCCAGCGCTGGCAGACAGAACTGCGCAGACCCCGCGGGACGCCATCCCCCATCACCATCGCCGCCGGCTGCCCCCACCCCCCAGCCCTCTCCACCGCCAGCGGTGCAGCCCCGGCCTCCAGACACGCACAACAGGTGTCGTCTGCCAGTGCTCCCCCAACCACACCTCCCTGGCCCTCCACCTGTGCCCCAGTCCTCCAGCTGCACCAGGCCGGCTGGGGACCCTACCTTTGAGATTCTGGGGGTGGCCCCGCGGCGCGCGGTTCGGGTTTCCTCGGGGCAGCGAGGGGATACTGGAGAAGTTGTTACCCATGGCATCCGGCCCCAGGGGGTTCGGCGCTCGCGGGTGGGGGCGAGGCCGGGCCGGAGCGGAGGTGCTGTGTGCGAGTGTGCGCGCGCCGGTGCGCGCCGCCGGGGGAGGGCCCTGCTGGGGCTGCGGCCGGGGGCGGAAGGCCGCTCCTCTGCTTCCTCTTCGGGACTTCGCGGTCCTTGGCGGGTCCCGACCGCCGTGGGTGCCCTGGCGCGAGCGGGCTACCTGCCTCCCATGCCCCGCGGCGGGAGCGGGGGCCACTGGCAGGCCCCTGGGCCGGAGCCGGGGACGCCCGGGGCTCCCTGCTTGCTCCCGGGGGCGCTCGGGTTCCGGCTGAGGGTGGGCGGCGCGGCAGCTCCGGCGCGTTCCCCCCCGGGCCATAGAGTCAGGGCCCCCGGCGCCGGCTTTCGGCGTCTCCGAGGCAAGCTCTGTCACCGCCCCGCAGGGACGGCCGCGGCGGAGACGTGCGTGGCGCCCTCCCGCCCGCGGGTGTGCATGGAGCGGGGCTCGGCGGACCGCGGGGCGTGCTGGGCGCGCCCACCGTGGCTGGTGTCCCCCGACCGCCGCGCTCCCGCCCGCGCCGGGTCCCTCCCGCGACCGCCGCCCCTGCCCCCGCCCGGGCCGTCGCCAGGATTGCCTCTCTCCGGTTGTTATGGTGACAGCTGCGCCGGTGAATGAGCGTCTTAGTGACACGCGCGCGCCTGCTCGGCCAGATGTAGCCCCGGGACACGCCGCGTTCCCGTAGCTGCAAGTTCTTGGCGGCGCGGGTCGGAGTAAGACCTCAGGCGAGGATGGCGGCCCCCGGGGCTGGCCTTATTCCCAGCACCGAACCATGGAACTTGCACTTGAAAACAAGGGGAGCAGGGCCGCGAGAACGCCGAGCTCCCCGGATGCGGAGGCGGGCGAGCCAGCGCTAACGTTCGGTTTCCCCTAGCCCCAGGTACCCGGCCTGTAGCACAGTGGAGAACTCAGGGAAACATGTCAATGAGCGAGCGGATGCTTGGATAAAGGAATTGAGATTAGGACCCCGGCACCTGACCCCGGCTCTCAGCCTGAGTAGGGGCTCTAGGGCAGGGGTTCAGAGCAGGAACCCCGGGCAGCCTCCCTGCTGCACGGATGCCACTGGGGGCCTTTGAATTCGCACGGACCAGACACACAAGCCTGGGGCTCTGGCCAAGCTGAGGGAACAGATCTCCGGGACAGATCATCAGAAGACCACCAGCTCTGAACTGAGTGGTTCTATCAGCTGTAACAAGGTTGGGGAGAGGAGCCTCTGCGGCCTATGGCAGTCAAAGGAGTCTTCCTGGAGGAAGGGGGCTTCCGCAAGTGCCCTGCTCATGTGGCCCATGCATTCCTGTAGCTTAGCACTGCACCAAGAATCCTGCAGGAAGCGAAAGGAAAATCGTTCTTCTGCCTGCACCTGGGGCATCTCTCCTGGTCTATTAGGGATGGAAGATGTTCCAAGCCTTCCCCCAGGGAATCAGCCTTCCTGCTCCCCCTAAGTCATCCCTAGCTCCCTGATCTGGCTTCAGCAACTCTGGTCCAGAGTCCAGTGAAGACATGGGTGGTCAGGGGGCATCTCATTTATCTTTTCTATAATAGAAGTTTCTTCTCCGAGTCTCCATTTGGCGGGTCCTCGTTATCTAGGCAGAATTCATGTCCTGACCTGCCCTGACTGTCCCAACTAAAGAACCTCCTCCACTCTCAGTCACTTTCCACGATATTGCATTTTATTTTCTTCATAACTTGTATATGGAATTCGTTTACAAGTAGCCTTTCCTCCTTGTTTGTCTCCTGCCTCGCCTGCTAGAGCATAAGCTCTGTGACAGGAGAGCACAGGTCAGTCATGTTCACCAGGGTGTCCCTACCCACTGGGGGAGTGCCTGGCACATCACAGATTCTCAGAAAATAATTGTGGAATGCGTACTTCCCCGCTGCAGGCCTGGAGACTTCACTGAGCTCCTTGGGAGCAGAGCCTCCTGAACCGCCCTTTATTTCCCTCTCCTGCTCTCCTCTCTGCATCCCCCATTCCAGGCATCACACCCTTAAATGTCTGGGACTCCAAGCAAGCTAGAAATAATCTGTGACAGCCGCCCTCTCTCTGGGATCTGGAGGGAAAGACAGCCTGGCCCCAGCCTCCAGCCTCCCGGATGCCCAGGATCACTTGTGCAGGCAGCTGCAGTTGGCCACAGCAGGTCAGGGATGGTTGTCTTATTTATGGGCAGTATCTTCCCAAAGCTCACTCCCAGCTAATGACTCATGCGTCAGAAATCCGTGGGCTCTGAATGGCAACACACTCACACGTGTGCACACACACACACTACTACACTATCTTGCACACTCACTCCTATACAAGCACACACACTTATATTCCCCCTGAAATCTGCTGGAATGAAGTCACTGTGAGTGGCTGCTAGGATCAGGCCTTTCACAAGTTAGAACAAATATGAGGACTCTCCATAGTTGCGACTCATTCCCCTGGAGTGTGTGTGAAGTACAAGGGCCTTGCTAGGATTTACAGACAGTGGCTCCGGGAAAGCCCAGCATGGGCAAAGGAATGGGGGAGGGGATGAGGCCCCAGAGGTAGAGCATGGTGGCGGAGATGTCTCGAACTCCTGACCTTAGTGATCCACCCGCCTCGGCCTCCCAAAGTGCTGGGATTACAGGCGTGAACCACCTTGCCCAGCGAGGGGATGTCACAGGCCCCACATGGCCTAGACCTGGGGCTATGGGCAAAGCAGGGGAGAGAAAAGAAGGTCAAAGTGAAGGAGGGAAGTGAGGGCCGGAGGTGGGCACTCACCTGAGTCCAGAGGCAGCCCCGGTTCTGCAGCTCAGGGCAGCCTAATTCCAGGGAGTCCTAAAGGAAGGCGAGAGGCATCAGGGACAAAGGCAGGGAACTGAGGGTTGAGGAGCTGATGGGAGGATCAACAGGACTGAGATAGGATGAGGCAGCCAAGGCATCCCTGGTGCAAAATTGAAGGAGGTTCTCACTCCCAAGGTCATGCAGATACCAACCTTGCACTTGCATGAGCCTGGGAATGAGGGCCTTTTACATTTCACTCCCTAGGCCCACCCCCGACCCCAGCCTTCACCCTAGTCCTTCAGGGAGCTCTGTACTGGAACAGAGGACACCACTGGTAGTGTCAACTAGGTCTCTGGCCAGGAAGGGACCTAGAGGAGGTTGATGTGGCTGCATAGGACCCAGAGAAGTTGAGCACCACCTTTCTGAGGAGTCCTGTGCCCCAGAAACTCTTCCCTGACAGGGACCTGGGGGTAGACCCAGCTCAGAGTGTCAAAGAAGGCCAGCACTCTCCGTACCCCCAGACCTTGGGCAGAACCCGGAGGCCTTCCTGCCATCCTTCCCCAAGGCAGCTGCTAGGAAACATGGGCTGGAGGGCAGGCTGGATGGTGGCTCTGATCCAGAGGACCTTCCCAGCCCCATCCTGGAAGGAAGAGGGAGAGGACCCTGCCAGGGAGACCGGGCTGGGGGAAGCTATTAATACCCACAAGGTGGTGTTCCAGCACTAGTCACCGTGGCAACGCCCACCCACCCCCAGCAGTGTGGATTCTGCGGGCAGTGCCTGACAGGGTGGGTGTCAGTGCATACATGTGCACTTCTGCGAACACCTGAGTCCTTGTATGTGCATGCACAGGTGTTGTGAGTGCACACACAGGCAGGACAGGGAGGCCCCGGGCAGGGACCCGGGAAGCTTCCTTCAACAGCAGCTCAGCTCCCACCTTCCCTTCCTTCCCTGTTGCTCTCTTCTGGCTGGTTTTTTTTTTTTTTTTTTTTTTTTTTAAGACAGAGTCTTGCCCAGTGGGAGTACAGTGGCATGATCTCGGCTCACTGCAATCTTACAACCTCTGCCTCCTGGGTTCAAGCAATTTTCCAGCCTCAGCCTCAGCTTCCTGAGTAGTTGGGACTACAGGCACACACCACCATCATGTCTGGCCAATTTTTGTATTTTTAATTGTTAGCCAGGTTGGTCTTGAACTCCTGACTTCAAGTGATCCGCTCTCCTCAGCCTCCCAAAGTGCTGGGATTACAGGCATGAGCCACCCTGCCCGGCCCTGTTTATGTTTTTTTAAGAGATGAGGTCTCAGTTTGTTGCTCAGGCTTGTCTTGAACTCCTGGCTTCAGATCCTGACTAGGCCTCCCAAAGCACTGGGATTATAGGCATGTGCCACCATGTCCACCCAGCCACCAGCCCATAGTTAATCAGGCTATCAGAAAAGCTGTGGGGGGGGAGGGGGGTGGTGTCCTGCCTGAACTTCAAGGAGTGGTTAGACAAGTTGGAGGGGTAGGTCCCTGAGTGCCTGTGCCTGATGCTTAGTGTATGCTCAATAACTAGTTACCAAATGAATTAATGAATAAACAAATGGATGGATTAAGCTGTCAGGCCCTCCCTCTGAAGGATGGAAGTCTGTGCTGCCCATGCTAGCATGGAATGGGCCCTATGCCATCTTATTCCCCAGGTATTTTTGGGATTCAGCTTCACTCATTGCCCAGTGACCATTTATTGAGCACTACCTGTGTGCCTGGCACTGAGTGAGGTGCAGTTTCCTTGCTGGCACCATGGGGCAGCCTGTCCTCTGCTTTTTGTGCATGCCAGTCCCAGTTCCCCACCTCCCAGGCCCAGGTTCACAGCTGAACATACAGTAGGTAGCTGGGCTGGGCAGTTTGCTCTGAGCTTTAAACCTTTTTGATCATGCACCCTCAGCAGTAATAAATGTTTAAAGCATGTACACTAATATATGTGTATTTCTTTATTTACAATTTCTATATATTCCCTACTGCATTCACATGTACATGTTATGAAACATACACTAAATAGACTAATGAGATTGAAAAATGGATCATCTTGCCCTCCTCCTGGAGTACACACACGCTCTAGACTAATAATTCTCAAACTTAGATGTGCATCAGAATCATCTATGAGGCCTTGGGGAGAGGGGGGAGAAAGTTACTTAAATGCAAATTCCCAGACCTCACCCCAAGAGATTTAGATTGAGCAGAGTCTGATCAGGTCATTTATTGATCACACCTAGGGAACTGCTCCACATGGTCACGTGTTCTAGTTGTGAGGGTGGTGTTTCAAGAAGGCCTACTGGCTTTGTCAGGGAAGCTAGACACCCCATGGGGGACCGGGCCAGTGCTGGCTGCCACCCAAGCAGGGCTAACCTTATTGGAAGAGGTGACTGTGCAGGGAGGTAGCAAGGGGGGGATCCCAGCCCCTTCCTCTGCTCCACGGACAAACTTGCCCTCTGGGAGGTGGCCCCTAAATCCGGGATCAATTGTGAGGTCTTCATAGACCCCCAAACTCTTATTTTCGAGCCCAACTCCATCAGGCCAAATGTGCTAAACTATACCGCATTCCACATTAAACATAATTTTCTTGCAGTAAACATTTTGAAAGGATTTTTACAAATTTGGCTTTTGGAATCACTGGACGACAAGGGAGTCACTCAATTTACAACTGGTTTTATTTCTAAACAATCGTGCATGTGTTGGATGTCTTGCCAAGTGAGAAAAAAACTATGATTGTCTTCAAATATAATGAAATGTTTATGAGTACTACATTTAGTAATTAATGACATTGATACAACAAAGGCATTTAAGTGAACGTTTATTAATTTTGGTTTTGAAGTTTTCCTTTCATAACTTGAGGACAGTAATATTTTTTCTGATCCCAAGCAGATGCTTTAAGAGTTCATAGGCTTAAGTACCTATAGTACCCACGGAAAGATCCAGACCTGAGGCCAAGCATTCTGAAGGTTGCATCTGGAAGGACAGAAGGAGGTTCCTCCATGAAGCAGAAAGGAAAATGCCCAATGTTGGCAGGGCGCGGTGACTCACGCTTGTAATCTTAGCGCTTTGGGAGGCTGAGGCAGGCGGATCACCTAAGGTCAGGAGTTTGAGACCAGCCTAGCCAACATGGCAAAACCCTGTCTCTACTAAAAATAGAAAAAATTAGCTGAGTGTGGCAGCTCATGCCTGTAGTACCAGCTACTTGGGAGGGTGAGGCAAGAGAATCACTTGAACCTGGGAGGTGGAGGTTGCAGTGGGCTGAGATCGCACCACTGCACTCCAGCCTGGGCAACACAGTGAGACTCCATCTCAAAAAAAAAAAAAAGAGAGAGAAAATGCCCAGTGTTAGAAACAGGACAGTGTGTCTCCATCTGAGAAATTTGTGTACTGACTTCAAAGCCCAGCATCAATGGCTCTATCCCAGGGCCACTTGCTCAGATAATTGTGACAGGTGACATTTATGAAGCATTTGCTCATAGGTCCCAGGCCCTGGTCTAAGCACTTCGATGCATTAGTTCATTTAAGTCTGAAAACAACTCTGTGTGGTACGTACTGTTTTTGTTCTTGTTATTATTACTAGCATTATTCCTATTTTACAAATAAAAATCCCGAGACTTGGGGAAGCTAAGTCACTTGCCTGGGAGCTGACGGCTGAGGCATGGAGGCACAGCTCTAGGACGCTCTGAGTCCAGATTCCCATGATACTGTGGTCACATCAAGCTGGAATCCCTCACGTCCCCAGCCTAAGGGAGACCCTGTGGCAGGGGGGGGGGGCCTCCTCACTGAGTTCCTGAACCAGCCCCCTCCTGCTTGAGGACACCGAAGATGCCTGGTGGCTTCCGCTCAGCTTTCTGAAGTTAACCAGGGAGCACACAGCTACTGATTAACACAAAACAGAGTAAAAGAACAATAAAATCAAAGAAAGCTGTTAGAAATGGCTGCGGTACGCCCAGCAGCCTCTTTCTCTCATAGATGTTTTAAATGGCCTTTACTTGGCAGGGAGGCCCTTCCAAGAATGTTACAAAGACCAGAGAATCATAAAGGAAAAGTATGATAAATATGACCACATAAAAATGTAACACTCCTTCATGGCCAAAGTTGAAAGACAAATAGGAGTCAGGAGGCACCTCTCCAAGAAGCCAGCAGTGTTAAATCACAGTAAATGCCTTCAGCGTGAGACCCAGGACAGGGAGCAGACGCTTCTCCAATTGCTGCTGGCAGTGTGGCATCTCCCTTCCAGGCACCCTTCCCCAGAGCAGTCCCAGAGGCACACCCAAGGGCACCCCCAGGGGAGGGCGGCTCTCTTCCCAGGGAGTAGAGCTGGTGGAGGTTTTCCCCTCAGCCAAAGAGCAGTCCTATTCTGTGTCCCGCCTCTCCCTTCCTCTCCCCCCAGTTCCTCCCTCCAGCTACCACTAGGCGACACTAGAACTCCATTAGAATCCCCTTTGTCTCTGACAAACGTTTTGGAGAGCTCTCAAGCCAATCAAAAGAGGCCAGGTGTGGTGGCTCACGCCTGTAATCTAATCTCAGAACTTTGGGAGGCTGAAGTGGGCAAATCGCTCGAGCCCAGGAGTTCAATACCAGCCTGGGCAACATAGTGAGACCTCATCTTTACCAAAGAAATATAAAAATGAGCCAGGCATGGTGGTGCACATCTGTAGTCCCAGCTATTTGGGAGGCTGAGGTGGGAGGATCACCTGAGCCTGAGGAGGTTGAGGCTGCATCAAGCGGTGATGGCGCCACGGCACTCCAGCCTAGGCAAGTGAGACCCTGTCTCTAAACAAACAAACATACATTTAAAAAATAAATAAATGTGGAGAGAGATCCAAGATGGCCGATTAGCAGCAGCTCAGGATTATAGCTCCCACTGAAAGCGCAGAGAGTGAGTGGACACCACATTTTCAGACGAATTTTCATTGCCCACGGACCAAGAGATTCTTGGCGGAGGAGCCCCACGGGTCGCCAGCGCGACCCTTTTGGAGGGTGCGGCCGTTTTGCAGGCGCCCCCGACGCGGCGGTTCTGAGTCTGGAGTATACAGGACTGAGTGCCCTTTTGGTTGGCGTTGGAGCTCCGGGAAAGCAGAGTCTCCCATTCAGCTGATTGAAAAGCGGACTGAAGTGGGGAACCAGACCAGGAGATTCCCCGGGCAGAAAAGCGCCACGAATCTTAACGCTGCTGTTTCGGCCGCCGTAGTGGGTTGCCCGCAGGGGAAGGCTGGTACCCACCTCCCACAAAAAATAAAAATAAAAACAGCAGTTGGAACTGCTGAAGATTGAGAGTTTCACAGCAAGTGCAGCTGAACCCGGGAAGGTCCAGCTCTGTGGGGGGAGGGGGCACCGCCGAAGGAAAATTAAGAAATAGAAAAAACTTTATCACCAACAAGCTGGACGTCCACTCAGAGACCTAATCTGAAAGTCAGCAATTACACAGACGACAGGTGGATAAATCCACAAAGATGGGAAGAAACCAGCGCAAAAAGGCTGAAATCACCCGAAATCAGAATGCCTCTCCTCCTACAGAGGATTGCAGTGCCTCATCACCAATTGAACAAGGCCTGATAGAAAATGAATGTGAGGAATCAACAGAATCAGGCTTCAGAAGGTGGATAATGAGAAACTTCTGTGAGCTAAAAGAACATGTTCTAGCCCAATGCAAGGAAACTAAGAACCTTGAAAAAAGGTTTCACGAAATGTTCATGAGAATGGACAATTTAAAGAGGAATATAAGTGAATTAATGAAGTTGAAAAACACAATACAAGAACTTCTCGAAGTATGCACAAGTTTTAACAGTCGAACTGATCAAGCAGAAGAAAGGATTTCAGAGGTCGAAGACCAACTTAACGAAATAAAACGAGAAGACAAGATTAGAGAAAAAAGGGTAAAAAGGAATGAGCAAAGTCTCCAAGAAGTATGGGACTATGTGAAAAGACTTAATCTACGTTTGATAGGTGTACCTGAATGTGACGAAGAGAATGAATCCAAGCTGGAAAATATTTTTCAGGATATTATCCAGGAAAACTTTCCTAACCTAGCAAGGCAAGACAATACCCAACTCCAGGTAATACAAGAGAACACCACAAAGATATTCCTCAAAAAGAGCAACCCCAAGGCACATAATCATTAGATTCATCAGGGTTAAACGAAGGAGAAAATACTACGGGCGGCCAGAGAGAAAGGTCAGGTTACCCACAAGGGGAAGCCTATCAGACTCACAGCTGATCTCTCAGCAGAAACCCTACAAGCCAGAAGAGAGTGGGGGCCAATATTCAACATCCTTAAAGAAAAGAACTTTCAACCCAGAATTTCATATCCAGCCAAACTAAGTTTCATAAATGAAGGAAAAATAAAATTTTTTACAAACAAGCAAGTACTCAGAGATTTCATTACCACCAGGCCTGCTTTACAAGAAGCTTCTGAAAGAGGCACTATATATAGAAAGGAACAACCAGTGTCAGCCATTCCAAAAAACCCATCGGTAAGCTGCATCCAGATCCATCTTACATGCAAGGATATACAGAGACTCAAAACAAAAGGATGGAGGAAGATTTGCCAACCAAATGGAGATCAAAAAAAAAAAAAAAAAAAAGCAGTAGTTGCAATTCTCATCTCTGATAAAATAGACTTTAAAGTAATAGAAACCGAAAGAGATAAGAAGGACATTGTATAATGGTAGAGGGATCAATGTAACGGGAAGAGCTAACGACCCTAAGTCTATGCGCACCCAATATAGGAGCACCCAGATACATAGGGCAACTTCTTGGTGACTTACAAAGAGACTTGGACTCCCACACAATAATAATGGGAGACTTTAACATTACATTGTCAATATTGGACAAATTAATGAGACAGAAGGTTAAGAAGGGATGCCCGGGACTTGAACTTAAACCTCAAACAAGTAAACTTAATAAACATTTACAGAACTCTCTACTCCAAATCCACAAAACATACATTTTTTTTTTCAGTAACACATCACATTTATTCTAAAAGTAACCACATGGTTGGGAGTAAATCACTCCCTAGCAATTGCATAGCATTTCATAGGTTTAAATGAAATATTGGTTGGCTGTTTGTTTGTTATTTTCCTCCCTTATTCCTTCCTGTCTTCATTGTATAACACAATTATTAGTATGAAAAGCTTTTAATAGTAGACTGCATTTGTAGACTGCATTCTAGCCTGGGCAATAGAGCAAGATTCCCGTTCTCTCTCCTTTTTTTTTTCTTCTTTTCTCTTTATTTCATTCTTTTTTTTTCTTCCTTCTTTCTCTTTTTCTCTTTTTCTAAAAAAATAAATAAATAAATAAATAAATAAATGTTTACAGATTGCTTTTTTTTTTTTTTAATAAAGACGGGGTTTCACCATGTTGGTCAGGCTGGTCTTGAACTCCCGACCTCAGGTGATCCGCCCGCCTTGGCCTCCAAAGTGCTTGGATTACAGGGGTGAGCCACCTCTTTTTTTTTTTTTTTTTTTGAAATGAAGTCTCACTCTGTCGCCCAGTGGTGCAATCTCAGCTCTCTGCAACCTCTGCCTCCTAGGTTTAAGCAATTCTCCTGCCCCAGCCTCCTGAGTAGCTGGGACTACAGGCACGTGCCACCACACTTGGCTAATTTTTTGTATTTTTAGTAGAGATGGGGTTTCACCTTGTTAGCCAGGATGTTCTCAATCTCCTGACCTCATGATCCACCCACCTCGGCCTCCCAAAGTGCTGGGATTGCAGGCATGAGCCACCGCACCAAGCCTTTTCCTCTTTCAAAATGAAAAGAGTTTTGCTGATGAAACATATATCCTTATAGTTTCCATTAGTTACTTCATGGTAAAGAAAATATGCTGTTGAGAAAACTAGCTCCCTCTTCAATCACTAAGATGCTCCCCTCTGAGCACGTGCACTCTCTCTAAGGCCACTTTTCGCCTTTCATCCTAGGTGAGGTTTCCAGCAGCAGAGGAGACCACGCCCGGCCTGCTTCATTCTTTTAATGGCTGCATTGATCCCATTTATGGCTGTGTCATACTTTATTTAAACAGTCCCCTGTTGATGAAATTTAGGTTCTTTCCAGTTTGCTTGTCATTAAAAGAGCTATAATGAACATTCTTGTTTGTTTATCTTGGATACTTCTGCAAATCTACCCATGGGATGAATTCAGACTTTGTAATTACTAAGTGAAAGGGCATGTGTATTTAAATTTTTGCTTTAAATATATTGCCAAATTGTTCTACAAAAAACCTACCAATTCTTACTCTAACCATAAATGTACGAAGTAGCTATTTCCGGCCAGGCGCGGTGGCTCACGCCTGTAATCCTAGCACTTTGGGAGGCTGAGGTGGGTGGATCACCTGAGGTCTGGAGTTCAAGACCAGCCTGGCCATCATGGTGAAACCCCATCTTTAAAAAAAAAAAAAAAGAAAGTAGCTATTTCCTTAAGCCTCACCAACATTCAGCAATCTTTCAGTTACTAGCGACTTAGCAATTTTTAAAGGCATCTGGTGGTTTCATTTCTTATTTAATTATGAATGTTTGCAGGATGGGGCCGGACTTGGTAGCTCACGCCTATAATCCCAGCACTCTGGAAGGCTGAAGCAGGCGGATCACCTGAGGTCGGGAGTTCGAAACCAGCCTGACCGACAGGGAGAAACCCCGTCGCTACTAAAAATACAAAATTAGCTGGGCGTGTTGACACATGCCTGTAATCCCAGCTATTCAGGAGGCTGAGGCAGGAGAATCGCTTGAACCTGGGAGGTGAAGGTTGCAGTGAGCCGAGATCGTGCCATTGCACTCCATGTACTCCAGCCTGGGCAACAAGAGCGAAAAAGAATTTTTGCAGGAAGTTTGGTCACTTGTCTCGCTCTCTTTTTTTTTTTTTTTTTTTGAATAGTCTGTTCAAATCCTTTACCCATTTTTCTACAGGATTGTTCATCTTTTTTGTTGATTTATATGAGCCTTCTGCAAATTAAGGGAAAGAGGCCTTTGTGTGGACTATGTGTGACAAATACCCTTCTTTCCGTTTGTTATTTTTATTTTGCTTATTGGTATTTTTGCCCATAGAAGCTTCTAATTTTTATGACTCCTATTTTGTCCATCTTCTCCTCCACGGCTACTAAATTCTGGGGTCTGTCCGAAAAGACCTTCCTTAGCCTCCAATAATGAATAAATTCATATATGTTTTCCTGTAGAATTTGTATGACTTTAATTTTTATGTTGAATCTTTGAACCCTGTGGAGTTTATTTTGGCATGAAGTAAAGATTGCTCCCTAATGGCTCTCCAGTGGTTCCGGTGCCATCTGTTAGATGGCCTCATTTCATTTTCAGCCTCTCTCTGCCCTTAGGGCTACATGGCTCTGAAAAGTCACCAGAGTGGGGCCCACAGAAGTGCCACGATGCTTTCCCCAGGTCTGCCAGGACCCCTCAAAGGCCTGTGTCCTCAGGGGAAGCAGAGAATCAGGCCGCCGAGAGACAGAAAGGGCACTGCACTCTGCTGGACACACAGAACCATAGTCTCCCAGTCCTGAGAAGCGGAACGCACATTCAATGCCTTCCCTGTGGAGGAAAAGAAGCGAAAGAACCATCAGGGGGAGAGCATGCTCACCATATACAAAGCAGGAAGACGGCCACACCCGTATTTATGAAAACACACATGCATACACACACCAAATATGTACACATGCGCTACACACATACACATACAAGTGTACACACATGCGTATACAGGTATACAGACACATCTCTCACACATCACATACAACGAGTTTCTCCAGTAGGGGGCATCTAGTCCTAAAAAACCCTCTCGATAACAGGAATGCCAACAATGGTGAAGCCAGTGTTTCTCAAATAATACCGAGACTCCTTTGCAAAGATAAAAAAAAATCTGGAAGACTCCCAAGAATATATCTGCAAGACTCCAATTCGAAAATAAAACAACACGAAGAAAGAAACCAAAGATTTATTCTATAAAGATCTTCCAACTGCAAATTAACACATATTTACAACTGGTTTTAAAAAAAAGATTTAAATCATTATTAAAAGGAAAATGTAGGCCGGATGCGGTGGCTGACGCCTATAATCCCAGCACTTTGGGAGGCCAAGGCAGGCGGATCACCTGAGGTCAGGAGTTCGAGACCAGCCTGACCAACATCCAGAAACCCCGACTCTACTAAAGATATAAAATTAGCCAGGCGTGGTGGCGCGTGCCTGAAATTCCAGCTACTTGAGAGGCTGAGGCAGGAGAATAGCTTGAACCCAGGAGGTGGAGGTTGTGGTGAGCCAAGATCGCACCATTGCACTCTAGCCTGGGCAACAAGAGCAAAACTCTCTCTCAAAAAAAAAAAAAAAGAAAAGAAAAATGTAAAATTTTTTAAAGTCTTTCTCTGTTGCCCAGGCTGGAGAGCAGTGATCTGGGCTCACCACAGCCTCAGCCTCCTGGGTTCAAGCAATTCTCATGCCTCAGCCTCCCAAGAAGCTGAGATTACAGGCATGCGCCACCACACCTGGCTAATTTTTTGTATTTTTAGTAGATACGGGGTTTTGCCATGTTTCGGTCAGGCTGGTCTCGAACTCCTGAGCTCCAGCAATCTGCCTGCCTTGGCCTCCCAAAGTGCTGGGATTATAGGTGTGAGCCACCACACCTGGCCAGATCTGCAATTTAATATCTTTCCATATGTGTGAGTAAAGAAGTCTTTCTCCATTTATTACTCCCTCTATTTCTTCCTCTCCTAGTTCAGCAGGGCCAGGCTCCAGGTAACAAAATGGGATTCTCCTTTTTGCTTTGTCCTTTTTTTTTAATGTTTTTCCAATACAAATATTTTGGCCGAGTGCAGTGGCTCATGCCTGTAATCCCAGCACTGTGGGAATCTGAGACAGGAGAATCGCTTGAACCTGGGAGGTGAAGGTTGCAGTGAGCCAGGATTACCCCATTGCACTCCAGGCTGGGCAACAAGAGTGAATCTCCATCTCAAAAAACAAACAAACAAAAAACATTTTATGATTTTTACTGGAAATTGTTAAAAATCATTATTATGATTATAATAATGATTTATTTTTGTTCTGTTTTCTTTTCTTTTTTTTAATAAAGACGGGGTTTCACCGTGTTGGTCAAGTTGGTCTTGAACTCCCGACCTCAGGTGATCCACCTGCCTTGGCCTCCAAAGTGCTTGGATTACAGGTGTGAGCCACCACGCCTGGCCATAATAATGATTTATTATGTCTACTATTATAAAAGTAGACCATTCAGAAAATAGAGATTTTTTTAAAAGTCATCCCCTCTCTTTGAGAGGTAATATCCCTTTTGTGGTGGGCTTCTTTCTGGCCTGTTTCTTTGCTGAAGTATTTCCTGTAAATACCCAGCAAGGATCAGCCCCGCTGCAGTCACTCAGCACCCGTTTCCCTGCAGGGCTCCAGGGACCCAGGCTGACCTGGGAACTCTGTCTTACCTCTCAGAGGCAAGAGCTGTGAAAATGTTGGCCTGGAGAGCCTTTGACCCAGTTTTCTCCCAGAAGCATTGTCTATTCTTTTTTTTTTTTTTTTTTTTTTTTTTTGAGACCGATTCTCACTTTGTCACCCAGGCTAGAGTACAACGGGGCGATCACGACTCACTGCAACCTCCGACTCCCAGGTTCAAGCAATTCTCCTGCCTCAGCCTCCTGAGTAGCTGGGATTACAGGCGCATGCCACCACGCCCAGCTAATTTTTGTATTTTTAGTAGAGACGGGGTTTCACCATGTTGACTGGGATGGTCTCGATCTCTTGACCTCGTGATCCACCCGCCTCGGCCTCCCAGAGTGCTGGGATTACAGGAGTGAACCACTGTGCCAGGCCAACATTGTCTACCCTTTTCTGGAGACTCCCAAGTTTAAAGCGGCTGGGGACCCTCAGGGCACTCTATCCCTCCCTGAGACTAGAATGGGCTTGAGGGGGTGCTCACGACTCTCCCAGCCCAGTTTGCTCCCCCACCTGCTCCACACCCGCCCTGCTGGTTCAGGGTCAAGAAGCCTGGCCTTGGGCCAGGACAGTCCCTTTTTCTGGTCAGCAGCCCAGCGGGTGACTGAAGCTGAAAGGCATAGACGGAGGATCCCAGCTTCCTCCCTAGCTCTGTTCCTACTAGGCTATGTGACCTCAGACAGCCCCTCTGGGACTGTACCCAACTGAAAATGTGGTGGTGATTGTCCTCCTGGCCTGATGGGTTTCACACCCCTGTCCTGCCCTCTCCTCTGCTCAGAGTCAGACTCACAGGACCGCTGGTGGCTCTCCCCAGCTTCTCCCGTCCCTCTTCATTTCCCTCACACAGGGAAATCTGTCTCAGAGGACCCAGAGTAACATATAAATATGGAAAATAAAAATAACAAGTGGCCGAGCTCAGTGGCTCATGCCTGTAATCCCAGCACTTTGGAAAGTCAAGGCAGGTGGATCACCTGAGGTCAGGAGTTCGAGGCCACCTTGACCAACATGGCGAAACCCCCGTCTCTACTAAAAATACAAAAATTAGCCAGGTGTGGTGGTGGGAACCGATAATCCCACCTTCTTGGGAGACTGAGAAAGGAGAATCGCTGGAACCCGGGAAGTGGAGGCTGCAGTGACCCAAGATCATGCCACTGCACTCTAACCTGCATGACAGAGAAAGACTCTGTCTCAAATAATAATAATAATAAGACCCAGGTTTCTTTCTGTCTTCATGGGAAGTACAGACCACACTGGTGGTCGTGAAATTTGCAGGACTTATTTGGGATGATCTGACTTAAAATATGGGCTAAGTGACCTTTACAAAATTAATTTTGCAGCCGGGCGTGGTGGCTCACATCTGTAATCCCAGCACTTTGGGAGACCGAGGCAGGCGGATCACAGGGGCAAGGGATGGAGACCAGCCTGGCCAACATGGTGAAACCCCATCTCTACTAAAAATACAAAAATTAGCTGGGCATGGTGGGGCGTGCCTATAGTCTCAGCTACTCAGGAGGCTGAGGCAGAAGAATCCCTTGAATCCAGGAGGCAGAGATTGCAGTGAGCTGAGATAGTGCCACCACAGTCCAGTCTGGGCGACAGAGCAAGACTCTGTCTCAAAAAAAAAAAATCATTTTGCAGGTTTCCGGGGTCCCTCAAATATCTGGGCTGTCATCCTTCAGAGAGGCTGGAACTAAGACACAAGAAGAGACCTGGTGGCATCAGGAGAGTTAAGAGAAGAGGCAGTGGTTTCACATGCATACCCCTCACATGGGAGAAGCAGGGGGAAACGCATGCAGCTGTGGGCATGGCACCTGAGCAGCCTCTCCCATGGCACCCAGTGGTTAATGCACAGTGGTTAGCATGTCTCCCAGGGAGGCCATCCCCTTCCGCTACCCCTTTCATAGCAAAACCTGAAACATAGTTGAAGACTTTTCTCAAGGGTCTCATCTTCCAAGAAGGCTTCAGGCAGGAATAGCTGCCCCTTCTGGCTCCTCCCAGCCTGAAAGCCAACATGAAATCTCCCTGGGCTGAGCTGTGTCATCAGAGTTTTTTGTTGTTGCTGCTGTTGTTGTTTTATTATGCCTCCTAGACAAGTTCAAAGTCATGTTTTTGATCAAGACCAGAAAGTATACTTTGGCTCCGTCAGCATCTTTGCCTCACCACACCCAGAATTTGCCCATCCCCCACGGGAAGCCCCAGCAGCTGTCAGGCCTGAGCATCCAGACCCTAAAGCACAGAGAAATGTGCTAGGAGGACTGGAGTTACAGGGCGGGGCCCATTTGCCTAGAGGTGCTTTGGGCTGCTGGTCACAGAGGGTGACTCATTCCCTCAGAGAGGAGGGGAGTGGCACCAGGGCAGGGGAGACTTTGTGGAGAGAGCCTGTCCCTGCCTTAAGTGCCTGGCTGGACTCCGGGAGCCTGGGCTGGGGCCTGGGCACTGCTTCCTCCTTGGCCCCTCAGGCCCTTGGAAGAAGACAGAGAACCGCTTGCAGATCCCAGGCTCATCCCCCAGCGCAGCAGACACCAGGAAGGTGGCCAGAGCCTCACTGCGCCCGCCTGACGGCCACCCACCCACCCAGGCTGGAGTCATGGATAAATTCCGCATGCTCTTCCAGCACTTCCAGTCGAGCTCGGAGTCGGTGATGAATGGCATCTGCCTGCTGCTGGCTGCAGTCACCGTCAAGCTGTACTCCTCCTTCGACTTCAACTGTCCCTGCCTGGCGCGCTACAATGCACTCTACGGCCTGGGCCTCCTGCTCACACCCCCCACTTGCCCTGTTTCTATGCGGCCTCCTCGCCAACCGGCAGTCCGTGGTGATGGTTGAGGAGTGGCGCCGGCCCTCAGGACACCGGAGGAAGGACCCAGGCATCATCAGGTGCGTTCCCACACCACTCGGTGACCCGTGGGCTTTGCCAGGGGCTCCCCAGCCACCCCATAGGCACTGCCAAGTGCACCCCCAAACCCCAATCATTCCATGTGAACATGGTCAGGGGTTCTCCAGCCACCCCCACAGGCACTGCCAGATGCACCCCCAAACCCCAGCCATCCCCATTATCAGGGGATTCTCCACTCACCCTACAGATACTGCCCGGTGTGCCGCCTCCTTCCCCCAACTAGGAATTATCGGCTCACAGAGACCCACTTGCCAGTTTTCATTCTGGAAACTTATTTCTGTTCCTATCATTTGTCACCTTTCCATGGCCAGTGCTGTAAACATAGACATGACACAGGATTCCCAATTACCCAGGCCACTGAGGGGCCGCGGAAAACTTCCCTCTTTACCCTCTGAAGTTCTGCTGAAAATCAACTGACAAAAGGCAGATTAATAAGAGAAAAGGGAGCTGGACATGGTGGCTCACGCCTGTGATCCCAGCACTTTGGGAGACCGAGGCGAGTGGATCACCTGATGTCAGGAGTTCGAGACCAGCCTGACCAACATGGTGAAACCCTATCTCTACTAAAAATACAAAAATTAGCCAGGCGTGGTGACACGTGCCTGTAATCCCAGCTACTCAGGAGGCTGAGGCAGGAGAATAGCTTGAACCCGGGAGGCGGAGGTTGCAGTGAGCCAAGATCGCATCACTGCACTCCAGCTTGGGCAGGCAACAGAGCAAGACTCCGTCTCAAAAAAAAAAAAAGAAAGAAAGAAAAGGCATACAAACTTATTTGATTACAGTTTTATGTGCCACAGGCAGAATAAAGACCCAAAGATACAGGGGAAACGGTCCATTTTTATGCTTAGGTTCAACAAGGTCTGGATAGCCACACAGAAATAGAATTGAACAAAAACAGGGGATGAACTAATGCTATAGACAGAGTGGGGAAACTCAGCAAGGCCGTCTACGTTCTTCCTGGCCTCTCTATACAGCATTCCTTTCTCCCACACATGGGGCAGGACCCTCTCTAGAAGGGAGTCTTATGACCTACAATGAAACTAGGTAGGTCAGATCATTTCTTTATGGCCAGTTTTTAGACAGAAAGGCAGGGGGAAGTTAGAGTCATATTTTTAGGTTTTACAGAGGCAGCTTTGGAGAAAAGGGGTTCTGGTTTCTATGACCCACCTTGGAGAAGATGGATTCTAGTTTCTATGGCTAGTCTTGGAGGAGAATAAGGAGCCAGAGATTGGGTAGGGGGAAGGGGAAGGGGAGCAGGTAGAGGGACAGGAGAAGGTTAAACAAAAAACTTTTGCTTCTTCATTTTGGGGTATCATTTTCTGAGCCCCAACACCACATCAGTCACACTGGCCATGGATTATAATTCACCACATGCTTGAAGGGCCATCCCATGACAGGCATAGCAGTTTTTTGCACGTAGTGAGAGGTAATGATTGGCTTAAAGGCTGCACCCTGGAGTGGTGGCTCACACCTGTAATCCCAGCACTTTGGGAGGCTGAGGCGGGTAGATCACCTGGTCAGGAGTTCAAGACCATCCTGGCCAACATGGCAAAACCCCATCTCTACTAAAATTACAAAAATTAGCCAGGCATCGTAGCATATGCCTGTAATCCCAGCTACTCGGGAAGCTGAGGCTTGAGAATTGCTTGAACCCTGGAGGCAGAAGTTGCAGTAAGCCGAGATCATGCCATTGCACTTCAATCTGGGCAACAAGGCGAAACTCTGTCTCAAAAAAAAAAGAAAAAGGCTGCATCCCTCTCTTGTAAGCTCCCTAAGGCGAGGCGAGGACCCTACCTACTGCATGCCACGTCCCCAGAGTGTAGCACATGCATGGCGCTCTGTAGCAGAGTCAGTTGGAATTGGGCAATTCATCAGACACTCACGAAGGGCCAAGCTTGGTGCTAAGTGCTTTGAGTGCACGGCCTCTCTGAATTCTACCTGAGTTCTCAAGCTGCACCTTGGACCCATTTTTAAGGATGGGGAACTTGAGTCACAGAGAATTTAAGTAACTCGACCAAGCTTCCACAGCCAGGAAGTGTCATTGCTCAGATTCAAACCCAGGCTGACTGAACAGGCCAAGATGGAACAGCTGCCCTTCCTGTTTTAGAAAAAATCGCTAAGTGCTCTAGAGCTGCAGGCAGTGATAGGAGGGCTTGGTGGGCTTCTGCTCACACACCATCTCCTCCTTTCCCCCATTCTCTGATATGGATGGTAGAGGTGTTCTCAAACATATCTAATGTAACTTCATAACGAGTGTCCAGGTGCATCTTCTAACCACATTGCCGTCCACAGAAAATGCTAAAGTCAAGGCCAGGCACAGTGGCTCATGCCTGTAATCCCAGCACTTTGGGAGGCCAAGGTGAGTGGATCACCTAAGGTCAGGAGTTCAAGACCAGCCTGGCCAACATGGCGAAACCCCATCTCTACTAAGAAGTACAAAAAATTAGCCAGGCGTGGTGGTGGGCACCTGTAGTCCCAGCTTCTCAGGAGGCTGAGGAAGAGAATCGATTGAACCCAGGAGGTAGAGGTTGCAGTGAGCCAAGATAGTGCCACTGCACTCCAGCCTGGGTGACAGAGCAAGACTCCCTGGAAAAAAAAAAAAGAGAAAAGAAAATGCTAAAGCCACCACTGCCTAGAACATATTTATAGCTCACACTGGTGGGTAGGTCATGCACACACGCCTGGCACACACCACTGGATTTTTGCTTGTTTTGTTTGTTTGTTTGTTTTTTGAGATAGAATCTTGCTCTGTCAACCAGTCTTGAGTGAGGTGGTGTGATCTCAGCTCACTGCAACCTCCGCCTCCTGGGTTCAAGCGATTCTCCTGCCTCAGGCTCCTGAGTAGCTGGGATTACAGGTGCCTGCCACCATGCCTGGCTAATTTTTGTATTTTTAGTAGAGAGTGTTTCACCATATTGGCCAGGATGATCTCGAACTCGTGACCTCAGGTGATCTACCTGCCTCGGCCTCCCACAGTGCTGGGACTACAGGTGTGAGGCACGGCGCCCGGCCGCCATTGGAGGTTTTTGTACCATCCAAGGCAGAAACAACATCTGCACCCGGTGCACCCTGAGCCTCTGTTCCGTGTTCTGGGGATCACATCTCCCTGCAATTCAGCTGTGCAGGGTGGGTCACAGGCACTGGGTGTGTCCTTGGCTTTTCCTCTGGGGTCCAGTGGGCACAGCTCCACTGGGCTCCTGTCCTGTGGCCAACACCTAATCAAGGTCACTACAGGCAGGGGCAGAGTTGGTCAAAAAATGTGCCTGAGGCCAGTTGGAGGGTGGGCTCCCAGGATGCCTTGGGGGTAGAGGTGTTAGAGGTGCTGCCTTTGGAGGGTTACCAGGCAGGGCTGTCTTAGCTCAGGCTCTCCTCCAAAAGCAGGCTCTGGAAAGAATATGATAATGAGCGGGCAACTGGGGCTCAATCCCTCAGGGGTCCCTCCTCAGAGCATGCATAGAACACACCTCAGAATTGTCCCACTGAGGATTTAAGAAACTGGGATATTTATCCACAAGATCTTGTCCATCTGGGGTTGAAGGTTGATTTGGGAGTTAACTTTTCAATGCTTTCAGCCTACCCCTCTCTGGAGCAAAAAATCCTCCAAAGACCTGGGGGCAGAACAATGCAGGTGCTTGAGGTAGGAGGCGAGTAGAACAAGCCACCAAAGCCACAGATGCCTCAGGCATGGACAGGACACCAGCAGTGTCTGCTGCAAAGCCTAGGACAGGAGGAATACCAACTCCTCAGTGCGACAGCCCTGGGGGATCCCAGGGCCCCCAGCCCTCCTTCCTCCCTGCCTTCTGTTGCTGAGAACTCTACACTGGGAGCTGCAGCCTGAGGTAACCCCACCTGGGACTTCCCAGCAGTCCATCCTTGCATTCCCCCTGTAGCCACCCTGCTGCAGCTGACTTCGGGCTGCCCCCTGTGACCCCCTCCTTACTCTGCTCCCAGGTACATGTGCTCCTCTGTGCTGCAGAGGGCGCTGGCCGCCCCCTGGTCTGGATCCTGCTGGCCCTCCTTGATGGGAAGTGCTTCGTTTGTGCCTTCAGCAGCTCTGTGGACCCTGAGAAGTTTCTGGACTTTGCCAACATGACCCCTAGTCAGGTACAGCTCTTCCTGGCCAAGGTTCCCTGCAAGGAGGACGAGCTGGTCAGGGATAGCCCTGCTCGGAAGGCGGTGTCTCGTTACCTGCGGTGCCTGTCACAGGTAACTCAGGTGATCCTCCCCTCGCCCTTGCACCCTCACCAATCCCCTGCATTGGTTCTGGGTGGGGTTTGGGGGTGATGAGGAATGACAGATGATGGGCTCAGCCCATCCCCAGGAGGCAGTGGTCTCCCCCGCCCACTGCACACCTTCTTCCCACCCGTGAGAAATAATACTAATCTCCACTTGTTGAGCATTGTGTGCCAGGCATTGCAGTGAGCATTTTATATATACTATTTCATTTAATTTGGGGGGAAAAAAAATTATCATCCCATTCTCCAGGTGAGGAAGCAGGCTCTGAGAGTTTAGTTAATAAGGCCAAAGTCACACAGCTTATGGGAGGCAGAGCAGGGATCTGAAGGAATTTCATTATTCCTCTAAACCACCTTCCAACAATGTAGGTCCTTTCCAGATGCCAGTCTTCCCAAAAGGCACCAACTCTATCATCCTGGGGGGGACAAACCCCAACTCTACTCCCAGCCCAGACTCCAGATTCCACCACCACTGCTCCCAGAGCACTGTGTCCACCAAAAAGTATGTATGTGAACCCACTACACACGGAGCACCACCAGGGCTATAGATAATAAAGACATAGCCGCTGCCCCTTGGGGAGTCTGACAGGCTCATGGGCTGGCCAAGGGTGCGGTGGAGGGAAGACCAGGGTGCAGGATGCCCTTGATTCAGGCTCGGATTGTGACCTTGGCCATGGGACTACCCCTCTGAACCTGTTTCTCATGCAAAATACAGGGGAGCTTGGTCTCCCCCATCTTGATGATCCCTGCAGGCTTCAACACTCTAGACTTTTCCTAATTCTGTGGAAAGAGCATGGAATTTGCAGTGAGACCAGGGTTTGAATCCTCACTCAGTTGTAAGTTATCAGTCATGTAAAGTTTAGCAAGTTGTTTGGTTTTACTCACCTTAAATTTGCTGATGGGGGTGAGTCCTGTGAGATGCCAAATGAGAGAGCTTTATAAATCATGGAAATCACTTCTGTAAATGATAAGGATTCAGATATGTCCCTGTGGTTTAGCGGCGTGACTTCCCTGCTCCAGGTCCACACAAGTGCCCCAGGTCTCAAGCTAGGCCTTGAAGAGACTATGGCTTTGGAAGGTGGAGAGGAGGAAGAGGAGTCTGCCGGGTGTGGGCTCCAGCTTTAGAGAACTGCTTCCAGTTTGTTCTCACTCCTGGCTTGGAACACTGTCCTCTGTTCATATTGTGTGTCACTGGCAATCATCCTTCAGTCTTGGCCCTCTAGGTCAACTTGGGTGTCCCTCCTCTGGATTCCTTCTCTATGACATGTACCCAGTCATCACCTATTTAATTATCTGTTTCCTCCACTAAGGTATGAGCTCTGTGAGAGCAAAGACTGAGCCCCCAGTTCCTAGCACAGGGCCTCCCACAAAATATAGCACAGTGGATGCCTAGATGAGAAGATAGACAGATAAGCACCCACAAGGATGAGAAGGGACTGGATAAAAAAGATGAGAGGGACTGAGCATGGTGGCTCACGCCTATAATTCCAGCACTTTGGGAGGCCAAGGTGGGTGAATCACATGAGGTCAGGAGTTCAAGACCAGCCTGGCCAACATGGTAAAACCTCATCTTTACTGAAAATACAAAAATGTGTTGGGCATGGTGGCATGCACCTGTAGTCCCAGCTACTTGGGAGGCTGAGGCAAGAGAATCGCTTGAACCCGGGAGGCGGAGGTTACAGTGAGCCAAATTGCACCATTGCCCTCCAGCCTGGACAACAGAGCCAGACTCCATCTCAAAAAATAAAAATAAATAAATAAAATGATGAGAAGATGGACGATGAATGGTTGGATGAGGGGGTGGATGCGTAGATAGATCAAGGGAAGGAAGGAGGAGCATATGGCAGCATGAATGGATGGGAGAAGAGAAGGATGGATGATGGACAGATGGAAGGATAGGAGGTTGAATGGATGGGAAGATGACAGATTCACAGTCAGACAAGAGGATGGATGATTGGATGGGTGGAGAGATGGTTGAACGGGTGAATGGATGCAAGGATGAGAGAAGGAATGGAAGGGAGGATAGATGGATGGATGGAGGATGGTTGGCAGGATGGATGACTGAATAGGAAAGTGGATAGATTTGAGGAAAGATGGATGGGAAATGTAAAAGGAGGGACTTTGGAATACGTTTGCCACACTATACAGGACAATTCCTCAAGTAGCAGATGCTCTAAGAGTTAATTCAATTTACAGGGTTACAGGGATACAAAAGAGGACATGTAATCTGATGATCACGTTAATTTTCTTTGTGCCCATTATTTGCTCCCATTTCATTCAATACTCTGATTAATGAACTACGATGTTTAGAGTGATATGCTGCAGTCAAATTCTCTAAGGAGTATTTTAATCCATTGGAAAATGAAGAATATTATTATGTAGACATGGTCAAATATGCAACATTCATATACTCATTCATAAATAGATATTCTTAGGATTAGGCCCCACCCACACCTAACCTTGGGCCTCCATACCCTGCAGGCCATTGGCTGGAGTGTCACCCTGCTGCTGATCATCGTGGCCTTCCTGGCCCGCTGCCTGAGGCCCTTCTTCGACCAGACAGTCTTCCTGCAGCGCAGATACTGGAGCAACTACGTGGACCTGGAGCAGAAGCTCTTCGACGAGACCTGCTGTGAGCATGCGCGGGACTTCGCGCACCGCTGCGTGCTGCACTTCTTCGCCAGCATGCAGAGTGAGCTGCAGGCGCGGGGCCTGCGCCACCACCCTGCAGGCAGGAGCCCTGAGCCCCGCGCAGTCCCTGAGCCCCCAGAAGACCTGGACAGTGGCAGCGGGAAGGCCCATCTGCGTGCAATCTCCAGCCGGGAGCAGGTGGACCGCCTCCTGAGCACCTGGTACTCCAGCAAGCCGCCGCTGGACCTCGCTGCATCTCTCGGGCTCTGGGGGGGGGTGGCCTCAGCCACCGCACCCCTACCTTGGCACTGGGCACCAGGCTGTCCCAGCACACCGACGTGTAGGGTCCCGGCCAGGCTAGAAGCTGCAGTGTTCCCAGGTGAAATGCCACGCTGGGGTCTTTCCAGGCCGTGGGGGACCCCACAGCAAGGCAGCCGAAGTCTTGTTGGCCTCCTTTTAAAGTAGCCCAATCTCTGTCTGGTGTGGCCTCCAGGTGCTTCACAGACTTTAATGTGGACTCGGTTCACCGAGGTCCTTGTTAAATACAGGTTCAGACTCAGTGCAGCCAGGACTGAGTCTGAGATTCCGCAGTTTAAACAAGCTCCCGGGCGATACTGATGTGCTTTTGGTCAGTGGACCAAACTTTGAGTAGCAAGAATCTAAATACATCTGCCAGGGGTCTGGGCTGTAGATGTCAATTCTAAATAATATTAATGATAATAATAGCAGTGTATGCTTATATTGTGCTTGCTATGGTGCCAGGCATTGTTCTAATTTCTCTGCTTATATTAACTCATTTAATCCTCATGATAACCTAATAAAATAGGTATGATGATTAACCCCATTTTTTAGAAGAGAAAATTGAGGTTAAGGTGCCCAGGGTCACCCGAGTAAGAACAAGAATTTCATCCCAGGAGGGCTGGTTCTCGCTCCAAGCTACTACCTTAGTCTGCTGCCTAAATTGTTAAATAGTTTCATTTGTGTAATTGTCTTTTTTTTTTTTTTTGCGATGAAGTTTCGATCTGTCACCCAGGCTGGAGTGCAATGGCAACCTCCACTTCCCAGATTCAAGTGATTCTTCTGCCTCAGTCTCCTGAGTAGCTGGGATTACAGGCGTACACCACCATGCCCAGCTAATTTTTGTATTTTTAATAGAGACGGGGTTTCACCATGTTGGCCAGGCTGGTCTCAAACTCCTGACCTCAGGTGATCCACCCACCTCAGCCTCCCAAAGTGCTGGGATGACAGGTATGAACCACTGGCCCAGCCTGTGTAACTGTCTTTAATTCTCTATGGTTTCTAGCAGCTCCACCAAGGTTTTCATAGTAAGTTCTAGCAAGCTCTGCTAGTTGAGTTCCTCTTGAAACCACTAGTTAGTGCCTCTTGCTGGCTACTACAGATGACTACTTTTATAGTTTCCTGTTGAGGGATTTTTCTGTGTTGAATGTCAAGGGGCTGACCCTCCCAGCTCCCACCTTCCCAGGCCCCACCAATTCTAGCCAACCAAAGCCAAGCAGCCCCCACCTGGACCCACTTCCTTCAAGATGCAGCTCCTCTCAGCAGCTCCACTCCCCTGCATCAGGGGCAGGGGCTTCTCCCTCACCTTCCAGGCACCAATGGCCCCACTGCTAGCCTGAGCCCTGAGCTCAGCAATGCTGCTTCCTAAGACAACCCCCTCCCCTAGACATTTCCAGGGGGTATCTACTGCTGCCCTTAGCAAGAGGTTGGCACCCTGGTGAGGATTTCCTCAGATCAAAGTAAGGTTGTGGGGTCTAGCTCAGGGGGCAAAAACCCTGAAATGCTCGTGTTAGATCTGCTAGAAAAACTGCTACTCCAGGCTGGACGCGGTGGCTCATGCCTAATCCCTGCACTTTGGGAGGCCAAGGCAGGTGGATCACCTGAGGTCACGAGTTCGAGATCAGCCTGGCCAATATGGTAAAACTCCATCTTTACTAAAAGTATAAAAATTAGCCAGGCATGATGTTGGGCACCTGTAATCCCAGCTACTCAGGAGGTTGAAGCAGGAGAATAGCTTGAACCCGGGAGGCAGAGTTTGCAGTGAGCCCAGATCGTGCCTCTGCACTCCAGCCTGGGCAACGAGAGTGAGACTCCGTCTCAAAAACAAAACAAAACAAAAAAACTGCCACTCCATCTCTGGCAGCCTGAACAGGAAGGGTTTGGGGGAAGATTTAGCCTTTGCTCTCCTCTGGGCCTCTGCCCCTCCCTGATGACTCATCTAGCCCCCACTTTCCACCCCCACCCCCCAGACACCCTGTGGTCACCTCCATCAGCACAGATGGTGGCTACAGGAAGCAGACCCAGGTTCACCCCCGTGCTTTTCTACTTCCTCAGCACCGCAGGAAATACAGCCCCTCCACCCCCACCCCGCCCCGTGATGCTCCCAACCCTGGAGCCCTGCCCCTTCATCAGGCAACTTTTGTTCTCCTGGGCTCTTGCCAAGAGACCTTGTGAGACCAGAAAAATCCCTGCAGCTCAGCCTCCCCCACCTACTGGCTGTGGTCAGGCCATGCAAATGTCTGAAATGGTGCTGGGTTGGGACCCGGTTTAGGCAAAGCTTTAGCAGTGATAGGGTGGGGAGGAAGGAGGGAGACCTTGGAGGCGGCCCAGTTTGCATGAGTGAGTTCCCAGCCTGGGAAAAGGAGGCTCAGGGAGGCTGCTTTGGGCTCCAAGGAGGCAGCATCTGGAGTAAAAAGTTGCTGAATGCAATCTATACTCTTGCCTTCCTCTACTAAGTACTTATAGAGCACCTACTGCATAGAAAGTGCTGTGCCAGGGAAGAGGGAAGAGAGAAAACACCGATGACCCTGCCCCTGCCCTCAAGCAGCCGTGCTTGCTTGTGCCAAGGAAGTAGAAAGGCATGGGGCGATCCTGGGTCTGTTGTCTGTGGCCAACGTCTGTGCTGCTGGAGGCCATAACAGGACATCAGCGGGGCAGGGATGGGGGAGAGAGGGAGTCATCAGCGAGGGGCAGAGGCCCAGAGGAGAGCAAAGGCTAAATCTTGGCGCTATATTATCGGGACAGAGGTGGGTACAGAAATAACAAGAATCCAAAGCATAAGGTGTAAGTGATCTAATAAAGTCTAATAAAGGCAAGTCAGGTGCCATGGGGGAGTTAGCAGGGAGAAGGAGGCTCCAAGCTGAGGGGGTGAGGGAAGGCTTCACGATGAAGAGTCATTTGAATGGGTCTGAAGGATGGGAAGGATTTTGACATGTGTAAAGAGAGAGGGAGGAAGGGTGAAGAGTATCTCAAGGGAAGAAATAAGAACAAAGGCATAGGCCGGGCGGGTGCGGCGGCTCAGGGCTGTAATCCCAGCACTTTGGGAGGCCAAGGTGGGCAGATCACAAGGTCAAGAGATCAAGACCATCCTGGCCAACAGGGTGAAACCTCGTCTCTACTAAAAAAAAAAAAAAAAAAGATTAACTGGGTGTGGTGGCAGCGTGTGCCTGTAGTCCCAGCTGCTCTAGAGGCTGAGGCAGGAGAATCACTTGAACCCAGGAGGTGGAGGTTACAGTGAGCTGAGATCATGCCACTGCACTCCAGCCTGGTGACAGAGCGAGACTCCATCTCAAAAAAAAAAAAAAAAAAAACAAAGGCAAAAAATTGGGCAAGGGGCAGAGCGTGTTCTATTTATTCATTCAGCAGATACTCATTGAATGCCTGGAGTGGCCAGAGAGCAAGACAGATAGTCCCTCCTATCTTAATGGAGCTTCAGGTTTGGAAGGGGAGACAGGGATATAACAAGTGAACAAAGCAAAGTGGAGGGGCGTGCAGTCCAGCCTGGCAAAAGTGAAAGATCTTGGCCAGAGGGCCCAGGAGTCCCATCAAGCCACACTCCCTGAGCTCAGTACCTGGGAATACATTGTCTCCATCCTCTGTCCTTGACAGCCTTCAAATGTATCTTTCACCCTCTTTTGTCCCCCATACGTGTGGTTGCAAACCCCTGACTGTGTCCTGTATGTGGACCTCTTCAGGAGACACAGTGGCCAGCCAGACAGGGCAGGAATGTACTGGAACCATGGCCACTGGCTGTTCCTGTTGCCATCCTCATGCAGCCTGGGCAGCTGCAGTTCCCATGTCAGCTGGGTTCGCAAGAGGAGGGAAGTTGGCAGGAGACTGAGGATCTAGCTCAGGACTTTGACTTTATCCTGCTGGCAGTTAGGGATGAGAGGCAAGTGCTTGGTGGCAAGGTCAGGAAGAAGGATGATATTTGGGGTTCACCCACGTGGAGAGGACGCTGAAGCTGCCGAAATGGATAGGGCCGTCAAGAGAGGGACTTGCGTGAGAAGAGGAAGGACTAAGACTTTTAGAGTTTTGGAGGCAATAGAGGAGGCAACAAGGGAGAGAAAGGGGTAATCACAGAGGCAGAGTCCAGAGGCAGGCCAGGGAGGTGAGAATTCCTAGATGAGGGAAGGAGAATCAACAAATCCAGTGGTGCTTCTGAGCAACCAAGCAGAGGGAGAAGAGAGGGAAAATCACCGGTTATTCCAACTTCCCAGGGGAGGTAGTCCTGGCCAAGCAGATGGGTAGGTTGCTATACAATTCATATAAATCCCTGGGCGCCTGCCCCAATTTGTGACGATGATACAAGAGAGACCTCCAGTATCCCCGTACAGGGAAAGGCACTGAGACCCAAAGACTACAATGGGAGTAGAGAAATTGTGTCCACACTACCATGCTCCCACTTCCGAGGCTCTCACTGAAAATGAGGGAGTCCAGCTAGGCACAATGGCTCATGCCTGTAATCCCAGTATATTGGGAGGCCATGGCAGGCAGATCACTAGAGCCCAGAGTTCAAGACCAACCTGGGCAACATGTCGAAACTCCATCTCTAAAAAAAAAAAAAAGAAGATGGCCGGGTACAGTGGCTTACGCCTATAATCCCAGCACTTTGAGAGGCCAAGGTTGGTGGATCACCTGAGGTCAGGAGTTCAAGACCAGCCTGGCCAACATATAGTAAAACCCTGTCTCTACTAAAAATACGAAAGTAGCCAAGCATGGTGGCGTACACCTGCAATCCCTGCTACTCGGGAGGCTGAGGCAGGAGAACCGCTTGAACCCAGGAGGCAGAGATTGCAGTGAGCCAAGATCGCGCCATTGCACTCCAGCCTGGACGACAAGAATGGAACTCTGTCTCAAAAAATAAAAGTGAAAAAGAAGAAAATGAAGGAGTTCTCTGTTTGGGGCTCAGCTCTGCCCAGCTCTTTGCAGCCACGTGAAATGATTTCTCCCTGCCTGTGCTAACTGGCTCTGATGGGGGAGGCTGAGGCGTGTGGGATGGGGAGAAGTCCCTGAGCATCTAGAGGAGGCTAGTGGGAGGTGATCTGGTGGCAGCTGCCATGGCAGTGAGCTTTGAACAGGCATTTTGCCCCCAACTCATCTCACAAATCTGTGCTGCCTCAGAAGTGTCCTGTCTTGTCTCTTCTCATGGAACTGTATAGGTGAGTGCTGCCTCCCTTTTGTGCCTGAATTCTTGCCTCCCTACACATTTATCTTGGTCCAAGGTTCACTTCCTTTCTTCATTCGCTTGTTCCTGTATTCCTTCATTCACCCTTATTAACCAAGCATCCATTATGTTCTAGGCACATTGTGCTAAGCATTAGGCATATGGTAGTGAATGAAACAGATGAGGACTTTTAGCCTTTATGATCTAATGGGAGCCCCTAGCTATTAAATAACCCACCTACCTCAGAAAGTAATTACATTTGTATTCAGTGCTGGAAGGGGAAGTGCATCCAGGGGGCTCTGAGAGCCTGTATCTGCAGGACTGATCTCAGCATAAGGTTCAGGAAGGCCTCTCTAAAGAAGAAACTGTAGGGGAGGGAAAAACTTCCCCTTCACCCAGTGAAAGTTCACTGAAAAATCACTGACAAAAGGCAGAGATCAACACGAGAAAAGCATACATATTTATTTTGATGCCAGAGTCTTCATCTTCAGGATGAAGACCTAAAGATACAGAGGAAATGGTCCGTTTTTACACTTGGGTTCAACAGAGTATGGAAACAACCACGCAGAAATACAACGGGACAAAAAAGATCTGAGTTGATGCTGCAGACTGTGGGAACCAGCAAGGCTTCCGTTTAGGTTCTCCTGGGCCTCTCTGGGCAGCACTCCTTTCTCCCATGGGATGGGGGAAGGAGATCTTGTGACCTGCAATCTAACAAGGTAGGTCAAATACTTTCTTTATGGCCAGTTTTTACACTGAAAGATTAGGGGTAGGAATTAGAAAAAAAAAATTTTTTTTTGAGACGGAGTCTCACTCTGTCACTCAGCCTGGAGTGCAATGGCGTGATCTTGGCTCACTGCAACTTCTACCTCCCGGGTTCAAGCTATTCTCCTGCCTCAGCCTCTCAAGTAGCTGGTATTACAGGAGCCCACCACCACACCCGGCTAATTCTTGTATTTTTTAGGAGAAATGGGGTTTCAGGCTGGTCTTGAACTCCTGACCTCAAGTGAGCTGGCCTCCTTGGCCTCCCAAAGTACTGGGATTACAGGCATGAACCACTACCCGCTGGGCCCAGAGTAATATTTTTAGATTTTGTGGCTGGCTTCAGGGAGAAAGGGGTTCTGGTTTCTATGACCCACCCTGGGGAAGAGGGATTCTGGTTTCTATGGCTAGCCTTGGGGGAGAATGAGGGGCAGAGACAGGGGCGCAGGTGAAGGTCAGAAAGAGTCTTTTGCTTCTGAGACCTTCATTTCAGGGTACTGTTTCTGTGAGCCCCCTACACAATCACTACACTGAGACCTTAAGGATTCACAGGAATTTCTCCAGCGAGAACAGGGGGAGAAGTATTGCAGGAATGTGCAGAACCTGTGCAAACGTTCTTGTCCTTTGAGCTGGAAGGGGCTTGTCCTGTTTGAGAAACTGAAAGCAAACTGGTCAACTGGGGAGGAGGCATGGGGAGGAGAGTGGCCTGGGCAGCAGCTCTCACAGGGTCATGCAGACCCGGTTAAGGATTTTGGACTTAACCCGTTGGAAGGAATTAAGTAGTAATTGAGTCAGATGTTCGCTTTTAAAAGATTCTCCTGGCCACAGCCTGGGAGTGTCTTGATAGGGGCCCGTGGGAACTGCCGAAGGCAGGCAAGAACTGATGGGGCTTGGATTAGGGTGGAGAGGGCGAGAATCGACAGAGTATTTCGGAGGTAGAATGAACTCTGGGTGTCTTGCTTAAAATCTCATACATAAACATTATATTAGGCTTGGCTGGGAATGTGAAAATAAAATACAGTAGGCTGGGCGTGGTGGCTCACGCATATAATTCTAGCACTTTGGGAGGCTGAGGTGGGCAGATCACCTGAGGTCAGGAGTTTGAGACCTGGGCAACACGGTGAAACACTGTCTCTACTAAAACTATAAAAATTAGCCGGGGGTGGTGGTACACACCTATAGTCCCTGCTACTTGGGAGGCTGAGGCAGGAGAATGGCTTGAACCTGGAAGGTGGAGGTTGCAGTGAGCCTAGATCGTGCCACTGCACTCCCACCTGAGCAAGAGATCGAAACTCTGTCTCTAAATAAAAATAAATAAATAAATAAAATACAGTAAAAACAAAGTGTCAGTGGCTTAACACAATAAAGATATGTTTCTCACTCAAGCAAAACCTGATATAGTTAAACAGGGACCAGAAGTTGAAGAGGAGGGCTCTGACTCACACAGTCACTTGGGGACCCAGCTGACACCACCATCTTGTGATGCCACCATCAAGACACATGATATGGCCGGCACAGTGGCTCACACCTGTAACCCCAGCACTTTGCGGGGTGGAGGCAAGGGAGGATCCTTTGAGGCCAGGAATTGAGGCCAACCTGGGCAACACAGCTTGACCCTATCTCTACAAATTTACAAAAAAAAAACCCCTAGGTGGGCATGGCGATGCACACCTGTAGTCCTAGCTACTTTGGAGGCTGAGACTTAATGATCTTTTGAGCCCAGGTGTTCAAGGTTATAGTAAGCTATGATTGTGCCACTGCACTCCAGTCTAGGAGACAGGGGGGAGAACCTGTCTCTAAATAAACAGCTAAAAATAAAAAAAGACCCATGGTATTCCCCAGAAGCCGGTCCTGAGAAAAGGAAATGAGTGCATATAGCTTATAAGAAGTTGCTTCCAGGGAACCCGGCAAGGAACAGAAGTGATGCTGGAGAGGGAAGAAAGCCAGCCAAGGGCAGAGCTGCCAGTCAGTTACCACGTGGGCCCAATCCCACTGCGGAGCTGGGGAGAGCAGGACACCAGTAACCGCTCCCCAGGAAGGAGGAGGTGGCATGTCTCCACCAATCTCTGACTGTCACCAGCTGGGGCACTAGCTGGGCACCTCCAGGTTGCCTTGGGCCAAATATGAACCCAGTGCCAGGAAAAAAAGCCCTCAGGCAGAGTCTGGGCTGTTTTCAATGAGCAGCCTTTACAAGATAGTGGTGAAAGGCCTGGCGAGGTGGCTCAAGCCTGTAATCCCAGCACTTTGGGAGGCCTAGGCGGGTGGATCACTTGAGTTCAAGAGTTCGAGACAACCTGGCCAAACTGAGGTTGCAGTGAGCTAGATTATATCCCTGCACTCCAGCCTGGGCAATAGTGGTGAGAGCTAAGGGGAGTAGGCGAGGCACAGAGGTGTCTGTTACACCTGGCATCGAGGGCTGCCCTCAGGGAAGAGTGGGAAGATGATAAAGGGTGAGGGTAGAGTTCTGCACCAGAACTCAGGCACAAGGCCCCAAGCTCCCTGGCACAGAGGCTGAGAAGTATAAGGGAACACATGAATAACTTGGTGAGCACTACCATTTTGCCACAGCGTACACCCTCATAGGGTTCGGCCAATGAAGGAAAGAGCAGCACTTTACCTTTCTCAGGCAGAGACTTCATAGCTCTGATAACCCAGCCTGCCAGCACCTGAGATGCCTCGACAGCCACATTTGCTGTTGGCTCCTGCCTCCTCCACTGCCCCAATCTCTGGATGCTCCAACAGCTGCTGGTTGAGGGCAGCGCCCATTGGAGCACCCACACTCACACTCTTCTATGCAAATTGGGCACTTTCCTAAAAGCACGGCACCCGCTCTCCTCAGGAGCCTCCTTTGCATGCTGCTTTCCATGACACCCCTAACTCCTCCAAGCCAGAGGGGACTCACCAGCTGTGCCCTCTGGGTGCCTGGACTATAGCCCCAAGGCCAGGAAGCAGGAGGGCAAGTATACATCCCACAGTGGTGACCATGGCTGAGTTTGCCACCATGCTCCAAAATGTGTGTGATATTCTGCTTTTTATTTATTTAGTCATGACCTGGGAGTTATAGGGGAGAGATGGAGAAGACACTAAGTGCTGATAAATGCACCACTGAAGACCCCTACTGAAGTTCCATAGAACCATGGGCCCCCAAGAGTCCACTGCCTAATGTCTAGAATCTGCGAATATGTTACCTTCCAAGGCAAAAGGGGCTTTGCAGATGTGATTAAGTTATGGAGTTTGAGATGAGGAAACATCCTGGATTAGTCAGATGGGCCCCACATGTCCTTATAAGGGAGAGGTAGAGCCGGTCATGGTGGCTCATGGCTGTAATCCTAGCCCTTTGGGAGGCTGGGGTGGGAGGATCACCTGAGGTCAGGGGTTCCAGACCAGCCTGGCCAACATGGTGAAACTCCGTCTCTACCAAAAATTAATAATTAGCCGGGTGTGGTGGCACATGCCTGTAATCCCAGCTACTTGGGAGGCTGAGGCAGGAGAATCACTTGAACCCAGGAGGCGGATGTTGCAGTGAGCGGAGATCATGCCACTGCACTCCAGCCTGGGCGACGGAGTGACTGCATCTCCAAAAAAAGAGAGAGAGAGGTAGGAGAGTGAGAGGCAGAGAAGGAGCTGTGATGAGGGAAGCAGAGGTTGGAGGAATGCGACGTTACAAGCCAGGGAATGTGGGTGTCCTCTACACAGTTGAGTAGACAAGGAAATGGATTCTTTTCTAGAGTTTCCAGAAGGACAGCCTGCCCGCCATTTGATGTTAGCTGGCCAAGATCCATTTTAGACTCCTGACCTCAGAACTACAAGAGAATAAATAATTTGTGTTGCTTTAAGCCACTGTATTTGTGGACATTTGCCACAAATACAGTAGAAATTAGCCACGCCCAGCTAATTTTTTTCTTTCTTTTTTTTTTTTTTTTTTGTATTTTTAGTAGAGACGGGGTTTCACCATGTTGGTCAGGCCAGTCTCAAACTCCTGACCTCAAATGATCCGCCCGCCCCAGCCTCTCGAAGTGCTGGGATTACAGGCGTGAACCACCACGCCTGGCTGGCTTCTTGCTAAGAGAAAAACTTGACCATTGAGTGGAATAAGCAAGGAGTGAGCGGGGGAGGGCCCGGATGTGGCTTTGGATGGACAGTGAGGCACCACGGTGTTCCAGGAGAGCATCAGCACAGGGGAAGGGCAGTGTGCGGGAGCCCAAGCGTGTCCCTACGTCCAACAGCTTGAGCCACAGTAACAAAACATACCATAGACAACAAACACTTATTTCTCACAGTTCAGAAGGCTGGAAGTCTGAGATGAGGGTACCCAAGGCTGGGTTCTGCCTTCTCACTGTGTCCTCAAGGGGTGGAGGTCCAGGGTCCAGGGTCCCTTCTATAAAGGCACCAATCCCATTCACGAGGGCTCCACACTCATGGACTAATTACCTCCCAAAAGTCCCACCTCCTAATGCTAGGACTTCAACAGATGAATTTGGGAGGGGGCAGGAACATTCAGTCCATAGCTCCCCGGGCCACCTTGCGTGGCTTCTGTGCCACTGACCGTGAGGCTTGGGGGCACCTGCCCCAGCCCTTCCATCCTTCAGAAGCAGAGCTTCCTAACATTCCTTACATCCGTCACGGGGACGATGGCATTGATATACAACACTGGGCCACAGGGGAGGGAACCAGGAGATGTCCATAGGATGCCTGGTGAAAAAAAAAAGATTACAATGTATTTATCCTATATAATTATGATTAAAAAAATGAAACATAAAGTATTAGGAAAGATTTGTGTAAAACATCCAAATGAAACCTCCTAAACTCAAAATGAGAAATGAGCTTGCTTTGGTGAGCACAACTTTTTAATATCAGATTTCTTTTTTTTTTTTTGCATGAAATGACCACAAGCAATTCCTATTCAAGGCTCTTTATTTTATTTCATTTATATTTTTGAGACCGAGTCTCACTCTTTCACCCAGGCTGGAGTGCAGTGGATAGCGCCACTCCCATCTCCAGGATCCGCGGTCTGTGGGCAGCATCAGGGTCTGCCTTGTGGTGGGACCACTTGGGTTTCAGAGCAGGGTCCCTGTTGTTTCCTGACAGGCGATCTGAAGCATAGCTGGGTGGTAACACGGAGCTGCTCAGGGACTTTGTTTCCAACCGGGGGTGCATCTAATCTTGTCTTCCTGAGGATGATGACCACTCAGCGCTCCCTGACATCCTGAGGCCATATGCAATGAATGATTTCATCAGCAGCATAGCCACTGAGCACAGTCACGCTCCCTCTGTGCACCAGCAGCGGATGGCGCCATTGCACTCCAGCCCGGGTGAGCTGACTCACTGCAACCTCCACCTCCCGGGTTCAAGTGATTCTCCTGCCTCAGCCTCCTGAGCAGCTGGGATTACAGGCACCCAATGCCACGCCTGGCTAATTTTTGTATTTTTAATAGAGACAGGGTATGGCCATGTTGGCCAGGCTGGTCTCGAACTCCTCACCTCAGGTGATCCACCTGCCTCAGTCTCCCAAAGTGCTGGGATTACAGGTGTGAGCCACTGCACCCAGCCATTTTTGTATTTTTAGTAAAGACGGGGTTTTACCATGTTGGCCAGGGTGGTGGGAAATCACTCCTGATCTCAAGTGATCCGCCCATCTCAGCATCCCAAAGTGCTAGGATTACAGGCGTGAGCCACTGTGCACAGCTCATGAAGGCTCTTTAATGATGATTTCTTCAAATGTTGGATAAACAACACCTACAAAAAGACTTAGCCCAAGTAGGTGATAGTTTTATTTTGTTTGTTTTTTTTGTTGTTGTTTTTTGAGACAAGGAAAAAATATAAAAATTAGTTGGGCATTGTGGTGCATAGCTATAGTCCCAGCTGCTCAGGAGCCTGAGCCGGGAGGATGGCTTGATTCTGGGAGGCAGAGGTTGCAGTGAGCTGCGATGATGCCACTGCACAGCAGGCTGGGTGACAGAGTGAGACCCTGTCCCAAAGAAAAGAATTAACCCTCAATATTTACTCTCAATGACAACTGTAACATTTTTTTTTCAGGCATAGTGACAGGGTCTTTCCATGTTGCCCAGGCTGGTCTTAAACTCCTGGACTCAAGCGATCCTCCCTCCTTGGCCTCCCAAAGTGTTGGGATTACAGGTGTGACCCCAGCCTGTAACCAAAATTCTTATGATAATGAGAATAATTGACTGAGAATCTAATCAAACTGTCTTATATTGAGTATTTATTTTTATTTTTATTATGATTATTATTTAGAGACAGGGTCTTGCTCTGCCAGCCAGGCTGGAATGCAGTTTTGTGATCATGGCTCACTGCAGCCTCAAACTCCTGGTTTCAAGTGATCCTCCCATCTTGGCCTCCGAAAACCACTGGGATTACGGATGTGAGCCACTGTGCCCGGTCTCAAGTATTTTAAAATAACACTGCACTTAGAATTTGCAGAATGTGTATATGTGGTTAGAGCAGGCAGTGTGGGTTCCCCTAGAAAGGCACGTTATCTACAAACAGGGAGCCGTGTGCAAAATACAAGACAGATTTCCAGGTGGCCCCCTGAAACCATCCCTCCTGGTTTCCTGGACCACCCCAGGCCCACCCCAACTCTGGCATCAGCTCACACCTGCTGTCGGCCATGTACGAGAAAATTGTGGGAGACATGCAGGGTAAGTCACCTCCGTCACTGGACCTCCCTCATCCTGCCACCCACCTATGGCCTTCCCTGGGGGAGTCTCTGCAAGGTCTTCCAAAGGCTACCAGCTGGGGGGCTCCAATCGCCCCAGGCCCAGCCTGACAGCAAGGGGAGCAATATCCTTTCCCACTGTATCTTACTGGGGACAATCCAGCCTCTCCACCCAGACCAGCAGAACAGGAGCCTGATTCACCCAGAAGAGAAAGGCCAAAAAACATTTCCTGACCCCTCCTCCACCCCCAACGCCCACCCCCTGTGAGAGGGCTAGCCTGGGTTTCAATCCCACTCCTCCACCTACAAGCTGGGTAACTCTCCACTGATAAGCTCTCCGAGCCCCAGTCCCCACCTCTGTAAAATGGGGACGGTAGTACCTGTCACATGGGATTGTATGAAGGTTATGCAGGCAATGCATGTAAGTGGCTAGCACAGGGCTCCACCCAGGGCAAGCCTGAGTCAATGCTGGTTCTGGTCTGTGATACAGAGACCCTCAGATACAAAGACCACTAACAGTTACACACACACAGATACACAGACACAGAGGCCCAAAGCCACAGTGAGCTCACATGTGGGCACACACATGGGAGGCACAGCTCTGTGGGCCCCATGGAGATGCCCTAGCCCAGTCCCAGACTCCACCCCTTTTCACAGACAGGAGCCATCCGGCTGGAGCTGGATCTGACCTGCCCTTGGGAGAGCCTTGGGCACCAGAGGGAGCACGTTCAGCTCCTCCTCTTTGATGTGTCTGTGGAGGACGGCTCACCAGGTTCCTGCAGGCACTCTGGAGGCCCAAACTCCAGGTGTGAAACCCCATCATCCCACCCCTTTAATTCGTTTCACCCCCTTGTTGTCAGTGTGCAGACACCTTTATTTTTTGACTGGGGGAGTAGAGGTGGAGCTAGGAAAGGGCTGCCATCCACAGCCCACAAACACACAGGCACACCCACAGAGACACAGGCAGGCTGACACAGGACCCCTGCAGCACTCAGGCCACAGCTCCCACCCAGGCAACCCGTCAAATCCAAGACCTCTGCCTGCAAATCCAGGACATTCCATTCTCTGCCATGTCCACATTAGCACCGTCCCCCCCCCCCCCCCACCACCACCACTGCCATCCCCTCTGTGACCAGTACCCCCACGACCACCAGCAGCCACCGCCACCGCAGCACACCACCATTGGTGAACTCACGGAGGAGCCCTCTGGGATTCTGATACAGCATGGAGGAGACCCCCAGTGGGAAGGGCAGAAGGAGGGCGACGAGCTTCCTAGGAGCCCAGAGGACAAGGTCCAGGAGCTCAGGCCTCTGCAGCAGCCCTGGACTCTCCAAACTCCAGCCCTGCTGGAGAGTGTCTTCCCAGCCTGTGTCTGAGCCTGCCCTCTCCCGCCTCTCCTTCCCTCCTACACCTATGGAAAGCTGGTCCGTAGCAGGAGCTAGTGCTGGAGGTGGAGGCGGCCGCAGAGAGAGAAGCCTAGGAGGGAGGGGCACAGCCCTGGCTGAACCCACAGGATTGGCCAATCTGCACCCTCTCGGCCAGCACCTCACTAAAGATTCCTCAAAGCGACAGTGACCTTAGCCTCTGCTCTGAGCTCTGCCGGTTCCAGCCAGGGGAGCCCGAGTCATGAAGTGGGCATCCAGTGGGCAGGGTGGGCCGCAGGGGCCTTCTTGGAGGCAGCGGTGAGTTGGGAAGGGGCGGCCGGGCCCCACAGGGGGCACGATGGACAAGTTCCGGATGATCTTCCAGTTCCTGCAGTCCAACCAGGAGTCCTTCATGAACGGCATCTGTGGCATCATGGCCCTGGCCAGCGCCCAGATGTACTCAGCCTTCGACTTCAACTGCCCCTGCCTGCCAGGCTACAACGCGGCTTACAGCGCGGGCATCCTGCTGGCACCACCTCTGGTGCTCTTCCTGCTGGGCCTGGTCATGAACAACAACGTGTCCATGCTGGCGGAAGAGTGGAAGCGGCCACCGGGCCACCGGGCCAAGGACCCCGCCGTGTTGCGCTACATGTTCTGCTCCATGGCCCAGCGTGCCCTCATCGCGCCCGTCGTCTGGGTGGCCGTCACACTACTCGATGGCAAATGCTTCCTCTGTGCCTTCTGCACTGCCGTGCCTGTGACCGCACTGGGCAATGGCAGCCTGGTGCCCGGCCTGCCTGCCCCCGAGCTCGCCCGCCTGCTGGCCCGGGTGCCCTGCCCTGAGATCTACGATGGTGACTGGCTGCTGGCCCGAGAGGTGGCTGTGCGCTACCTGCGCTGCATCTCCCAGGTGAGGGGGCCACATGGCCTCAGGCTGGGTCTCCCTGGTAGGTCAAGTTCCCTCTAGGAGGATCCTATGCCCCCACCTCTCAAAATGGAGCCTCTGCTCAAGTGGAGCTCCGAGGGGTGGGGGGGCATCTTCCCAACTGAGGCTGAAGGCAGAGCCATGCGTCTGCCCTCAGCCCAGGGCCATCCGGAGAACGTGCTTCAGCTCCCCTCCATCCAGAGGCTTCTGGTGAGTGGGCCTGACCCCTGTCCTGAGGTCTCCAGAGTGGACCCACATCCCCATCCGGATTGCTGAGCTTGGAAGCTGGAGGAATTTGCATCCTTTCTTTCTCCCAGGCCTCGGCAGTGGTGAGGCCAGTGGGTGGCTAGGCCATTTGGGTACATTTCCCTGGCAAATGCCCCCATCTGGTGCTTCCCTGGTGGGGGAGGGGGGAGCTGAGGACCAGGGTGTCCTGGAAGGGGGCACATGGGTGAGAGAGATGCCCTGTTGGGATGTGATGGAAAGGCAGGTTGGAAGGCCCACTGATGGGGCAGCTAGAGCAAGCGTCCTCCCAGCCCTACTCCCACATCCTCTGCCCCTCGGGGTCACCCGTCCAAGCCTCTCGGGCCTCCTCCACCCCCATCAGTGCTGTGTGGGGAGGACCGCCCAGGCAGCCTGCCCTCGCAGCTGGCAGACTAGGTGCCGGCAGGGGAGAGGGGCTGGGGCCAGCCTACCTTGCAAGGGCTTGACAAACGTGCACACTCTGCCCTGGCAAGTCCAGACACCCCTGGCTTCCCGCTCTAGCAGGGGTGTCTCTCCTGGGAGGCCGCCATCACCACCCAGATAACCCTGGTGAATGTCACACTCTGAACATCCAGACTGAACTCTGCTTCCCTCTCCTCCCAACCTGTGCCTCCTCTCCTGTGGACACTCATCCTGTCATCCCCAGCCTCAGGGCTTGGCCAGCTGTCCCTCCACCTGACCTTTAAGCTGCCACATCATAAGCTGAGTGGGCCCCAGAGGCCTATACGTTTCATTTGGCCTTCAGAGACTAAATTCTAGATTCAGCTTTAGAATTTGTTAGCATCTTATACAAATCAGAATGGACCCGGTAAGGTGTGGCTCATGTCTGTAATCCCAGCACTTTGGGAGGCCAAAGCAGGAAGATCGCTGGAGCCCAGGAGTTCAAGACCAGCCTGGGGAATATAGTGAGACCCTGTCTCAAAAAAAAAAAAAAAAAAAAAATTAGCTGGGCTTGGTGGCACATGCCTGTAGTCCCACCTACTCAAGAAGCTGAAGTGGGAGGATTGCTTGAGCCTGGGAGGTTGAGGCTGCAGTGAGCTGTAATTACACCACTGCACTCCAGGCTGGGTAACAGAGCAAGACCTGCCTCCAAAAAAAAAAAAAAAAAGTAAATAATAAAAATCGTAATTTTTCACATAAAAATAAGATTTCCAAGCTGGAAATCCAGAAGATCCAGCCCCACTGGGCCCGCGTGTACTCCTGGAGCAGCCTGGGGTGCCCGTGGCCTGTGCACACGCTCAGCGGTTCCCCACCCCGTCTGCTCTGTCATGACCTGCCTGGCCCCATGATTAGCATCTGAGTTTTCCCTCAGCCCCAGTCTTGATCTGCCCAAATGTATCTCTGTGTGGCTGGTGCCTAACCCTGAAGTGGGGGGCCAGGGGGAGCATCCTGCCCCGTGCCCTACAGTGAGCTGACAGGGCAGAGCTGGAACCAGGCACAGGGTGCTCTTCCACAGAGCGTGAGTTCTTGCCTGATTCACTTCCATGACCCCTGAAGGCCCAGCTCAGAACCGACACAGAGGAGGCGCTCACTTGGCACTGGTGACAATACCAGGAGCCAAAGGAGAGGTTCAGGACTCAGAGGAAAAAGGGCCACTATGGCCTGGGGGAGATCAAGGAAGGCTTCCTGAAAGAAGAGGCACAGTAAGTAAGTTAGTGAGGGCCTATTGGCACAACCGTAATGGTTAATAGTCACTGAACACTGGGTGCCAGGCACTGTGCTACGTTTATCACATTCAGTCCTCACAACAACACTGAGATAGTTGCTACCACCAGCTGCGTTTCATAGGTGCAGAAACTGAGGCACGGAGAAGTTGAGTGCTTTGCTCCTGAGCAACTAGTAATTAGCGGAGACAGCATTGAAACCCAAGCAACCTAACTCCAGGGTCTGCCACTTAACTCCTGCGCCCTGGGTGCCACGTCAGCACGGTGGCTGCTTTACCCACGTGATCTTCTTTCCAAGAGGTGCACCTGTTTCCATTATTTCAATTTCTATGCCCATTTTACAGATGAGGAAATAAAGGCCAAGCAGCAAGCTCACTTGCCCAGTTTATGCTCATTGCCCTAGAGGCGCTGGCATAGAGAGTGCTTTGGGAGTCAGGCTGGGTGCGGTGGCTCATGCCTGTAATCCCAGCACTTAGGGAGGCCAAGGTGGGTGGATCATCTGAGGTTGGGAGTTCGAGACCAGCCTGATCAACACAGAGAAACCCCATCTTTACTAATAATACAAAATTAGCTAGGCGTGGTGGTGCATGCCTGTAATCCCAGCTATTCAGGAGGCTTAGCAGAAGAATCGCTTGAACCCGGGAGGCAGAGGTTGCGGTGAGCCAAGATGTGCTCTTGCACTCCAGCCTGGGCAACAAGAGCAAAACTCTGTCTCAAACAAAAAAGAAAGAGAGTGCTTTGGGAGTCTGAACAGGCTCTGAGGCCTGAGGCCAGTGCCCAGTGACTTTCTGTCGTCTCCCCCACAGGCACTGGGCTGGTCCTTCGTGCTGCTGACCACACTGCTGGCATTCGTGGTGCGCTCCGTGCGGCCCTGCTTCACACAGGCCGCCTTCCTCAAGAGCAAGTACTGGTCCCACTATATTGACATCGAGCGAAAGCTCTTTGATGAGACGTGCACGGAGCACGCCAAGGCCTTTGCCAAGGTCTGTATCCAGCAGTTCTTCGAGGCCATGAACCATGACCTGCAGCTGGGTCACGCCCACGGGGCACTGGCCACGGCCCCTGCTGCCAAGGCTGCTCCCATGCCCCCCGACGGTGGGGAGGAGGAAAGGGAGAAGCTGCACGGCATCACGGATCAAGGCACCATGAACAGGCTGCTCACACGCTGGCACAAATGCAAACCGCCTCTGCGGCTGGGCCGGGAGGAGCCGCTGCTGATGGGCAATGGCTGGGCTGGGGGCGGGCCCCGGCCTCTGCGCAAGGAGGTGGCCACCTACTTCAGCAAAGTGTGAGACATGGCCGGCTGAAGAGACAGGAACGGGGGTCTGAGCCCACGGCCCCTCCGACCCCCAAACGAGGTGGAAAAATGAAGGCTTTCAGTGCTGGGCCCTAGCCGCGTAGGCAGCTACACACTCCCTGGCACACGCCTGCCCATAGCAGGCAGGATATCTGGAGCTGGAAGGGGATCTCACACCCTCAGCTATGACACTGCCCTGGATGGCCCTGGGGCAGTGGGCCCATGAGCAGTATTAGTCTAAAGGGGTCCGAACTGTCATGGCGGGCACAGGGACCGATGGCTCCACTCTGCCCAGCCCTTCCCAGGCTGATGTTCACTGTCTCCTCCCAGATTCAACAGACATCCCTGCCCCAGGGTCTACTTTCATCTGTGGCTTTTTAGGACCTCTCTTCCTTTCTGCTCGGGGCTTGGGGAGTGGGAAGCATCCAGGCATCTCATGAAGTGGGAGCCCTCTGATTTGGGCAAGCGTGTCCTAGGTGAGACTGAGTAGGCTGGGGTAGGCCCATAGGGACATGACACACAGCCCACCTGGCATGACACACCTGGGGTAACAGGCGATGAGATACGACGTCAGAAGCTAGGTTCACATGGGAGAGGCCAGAGTGCGTGGTCACCACAGGGTCACACGACAATTGTCCAGGTGGACTGTCTATTTAGCACAAAGCACAAAAGTCCTCCCGTAGAGGGGTCATTGAAGACCACCCTAATACCCACTTCACATCCAGGTCTCAGGGGGAAATCAGACCACCCCCAAGGCTTGAGAAGTTAGATACAGAAGCTGAAGTCTCTCCATTTTTCTCAAAGACCCCACCCCTTGGGGAGGGAGTTCGAAGAGGCTAAGAGGAGCTCTGAGGCTCTAGCCCAGGTGGGATGAGGGTGGAGGAAAGCAGCTTAAATGGGAAGCAGCTCAGATTCCAGAGTGGGACAGAATTGGGTCAAATGCTGTCTCTGCCACTCACAAATTCTGTCTCTGGGCCAGCTGCATCACTACCTGTGCCTTAGTTTCTTCATCTACACATGGGGGTGAGGGCCTGCCCGTCATGTGGTTGCTATGTGTAAAAGCACATGGCACATGGTAGGCACTCAGCACATGGTAGCTAATGTGTTTGCTGATTTCTGAATCCAAGGACTTCCCTCCTCCTCCCCCTGGCAAGGATGAGAGACAGCCACACAAACACTCGAGCTTCCATCTTTTTGGGGAGGAGGAAACAGAGGTACAGGTAGGTTTCTCAGCACCGCCCTCAGATAGCTCTGAGACGTAAGTCCCAAGCATCTAAGAATTTATTTTGATCTTGGCCATGATTCCATCCTTTCTTATCCATCCTTCCCTCTATTCCCACTTCTGGGGTCCAGTTTCCCTCCTTTTAATTATTTGGGAGGAGCTGTTCAGATCCTTGTGGGCCGGGAGGGCTCTTTCAGGAGGTGGGACTTGGTCTGGGCCCTGAAGTGGAGGAGGATTCGGATAAGCAAAAACAAGGTGTGTGCTGGCGGGCGGAGGGGGGGCGCTTCCAGTGGGAAGTGAAGGCCGGGAGGTATCAGAAAGTACAGATGTGAAGGAGAGCAAAGCTTTGGGTCAGGCACACCTGGGTTCAAATACCAGCACTGCAGGACCTGTGGCAAGTCACCTAGCCACTCTAAGCCTCAGGTGTCTGTCTGTAAGATGGATATTAGAAGATCTGCTTGGCTGGGTGCGGTGGCTCATGTCTGTAATCTCAGCACTTGGGAGGTCAAGGAGGAAGGATCACTTGAGCCCAGGAGTTGGTGACTAGCCTGGGCAACATAGCAAGACTCTGTCTCTAAAATAATAATAATAATAATAATAAGATTTATAATGTTTTTTAAATGAAAAAATTATTTTTTAAAAAAGACCTGCTTTTCAGGATTGTGGTGAGGATAAAGGGAAATAACTTCGAGGGAGGGATCTGGGACTGTGTTTGGCACATGCTGGGATCTGAAACAAACAAATAAACAAGCAAACCCTGGTACGTTTTCTTTCCTTCCTACATGTGGTCAAGCCCAGCTCAGGGGGGCCAGCGCACTCGGCAGCTCCACCATGACGGAACCAAGAGCACTGCAGCACTGGCAGGTGTCGGGAGTCATCTCCCCGCCATGCTAAGGTCAACCAGCCTGTCCGTAGGCCTCTCCTCTGCAGCCTTCCTGACCCGTGAGCTTCAGCCCGTATCTTGTGCACTCCCACAGCTGGGGAGCTCATGATCACTTTTAGGGACAGGCTGGGCAGCTCTGATTATTACAAAGGGCTTCCTTCAGAAACCTGCCTCCTTGAAATTTCCACCCACCAGTTGGAGTTCTGCCTGCAGGCCCCGGGGGGAATCCCTAGGCTCCTGAATTCAATTGTCAACCCTCCAGGGATCCGAAGCAGGTCCCGGGAGTTAGCTATGGGTCAAAGAGCTGGCCGTGGGGGATGGTTTGTCCAGTCAGTGGCAGGACTGCCCTGAGGAAGAAGAGCCGTAAGAGGGTGCGGGCCTGGCCCAGAGCATCCCGCGGGGCTCAGCGTGGGACTGACGGCCCCCTCCCCTGACCCTCTCGGAGTCTCCTTCGGTAGCTTCTGCTCGGCGTGGGGTGCTCTTGAAACTGTCATGGGGGGCAGGTCTAGGCCGGATCTCCCCAATGCTTCCACACCCCCACGTGGCCCTCCCGGCTAGTCCCCCGGGTCTCCTTAGGTTGTGGAGCTCGGCAGGGTCCGGGTCCGGGCTGAGGGCGGGGCCAGCAGGGCCCAGGGACGGCGAGCGGCGGGGCGGTGGGACACGCAGCAGCTGCCAAACAGGCACCTCAACTTCCTCTCGGCTCCCCTCCTCTCGCGCCGCCCTCGCCCTCGGGGCCCGCCCTCCTCTGCCTGGTGGCGCCGGGAGGCTGTTTTTCCACTCACTGGCGCGCAGACTCCATCCCACCGTTTTCGTCTCTTTTCTGAAGTTAGACTAGTCTGAAGCCGCCACCAGCCCCAGGCCCCCCTGCAGAAGAAAAGCTGGAGGGAGCGGCGGAGGGCCTGGCGGCGGCGCACGAACTGGGACAGCTGCCCTGCACGCCCTCCTGGAGGCCACCTGGAGAGTCCGGCCCCAGGAGGCCACAGCCACAGGTGCCCACAGCTGGCCTCAGGTAAGGAAGGGGCCCTCCCTGGGGTGCGCCAGGTGTCAGGGGGAGCATGGTAGGGCCGGTCCCACGCTGCCTCGAGGGAGAGAGGCCCCTAGCTGAGGTTCCCCCCACCCCGTGGGAGAGGGGAGCAGTCCCACCCCTCCCCCCAGCCGCCGGTCTCCAGTCGTGAGTGGCGGTGGAGGAGGTCCCATTGGGGGTCTGGATGTGATCCGTCCCTGGCCTGGGGTCAGTGGTCTCAGAAGAGGGCCTGAGAGGGCCATCCTCTGTTCACCACCCACCCTGTGCAAGTATCTGGTACCCCACTTTGAGCCAGTTTATGAACCCAGGGGCACAGGGGGCTAATAGGAGTGTAGATGCCTAGAAGGGAAGAGGATGGGGGAGAGGGGACTGACTTTAACCCATTCATCCCCAGCAGTGATGCAAACTGCCTTTCCCAGGAAGTTAGACTGGAAGCCCCTGGCTGTGAAGTGGGGGAAGAATCAGACTCCTCCTCCTCCTCCTCCTCCTCTTCCTCCTCCTCCTCCTCCTCTTCCTCCTGGTCTTCCTCCCCCAGATTCTTTTCTTGGAGTCCGAATGGCCACATGGCTCTGCCTGAGCCCATCTGGCAGTCTTCCTTGGCAGGGACGGAGAGATGATCTAGAGCTGAAGCACAGAGGGCAATAGGGACGGGTCTCTCCGTGTCTGCCACTCACCCCATCCCTCTACTGCCTGGCTTCCTCTGGCATGGGGAGTTTTGTTTTTCACCCTCCAGATGGGGGAGGACATGGGGCCACACCCTGGCCTGTCTCAGGCTTGTGTGGGTGGAGGCTGGAAAGGGAGTTGGGATAAACTTTGCTGTTGCCCGAGGCCATGGCCACTTCCTGGCAGGTTGCCAGCGTCCGCTGCAGCCCAGACCAAGGCAGAGTGATCTCAGTCTCCGGATGGGCTGGTAGCACTGCTCAGCCTTTGCTCTCACCCAGGCTTCCGGTTGCTGGCAGGCAAGATGGAGCGGGGCTGCTGGGAGGCTGCTGGATAGGAGAGGGGTCACAGCTGCGAAAGAGGAGGTTCTCCAGGACACTCGTGGATGAACTCCACAAGGTCAGTAGGATACAGAAAAGAAAGGGTTCACGTAGCGCAGACTCACCCTTGTCCACTTCCCAGGTCTCCGTAGGTTGTGGTTACAGGTCCTGCTGGGGCACCTCTGTATTTGGCCTCAGCAAGGCACTTTATCCTCTTCAGGTCTCAGTTCCCTAATCCTTGCAGGCAAGAGAATGGTCCCCACCCTGAAGACAAGACAGCGTGGGAGAGATGGAGGGTTTCACACAGAGCACGATCAGGCATCTTTGATTCTTTCTTTCCCTCCAACATCCCTAGGAGAGAGCAAGAGTCAGGATGATTTTTCCTCTTTTCACTGAGGAGGAAACTGAGGCCCAGAGAAAAGTCATGAAATGTGGCGAGACCCTGAGGTCCTTGCAAACTCCAGATTCTGGCATCTTGCTGTGCTCGCCCCAGCCCACACCGCAGGATCCAGTCTGAGACCCTTAGCCACCAGGACACCCACTGTAGCTTTTACACCCTCAAGGCTGAGGCCCTGAGGACATGCCCTGGATTCAAGGAGTCCCAGGCCCCTCAGCTAATGTGTGCCACCTGGAATCCCAGAGGGGAAGCCGGTCAGCACCCCACATTCCCTAGCAGCACAGGCCATCCTCAAGCCCTACCCCAGGAGAAGCTCGTGGTGGCAAAAAGATCCTGAGCATTTGAGGCAGGTCACCCAAGCCTGAATCTCAGTCTGCCTCTCATCTGTGACCCTGGCGAGCCCCTCACCCTCAGAAGCCTTCACTTTCCCTAATGCACAGTGGGCACACAGCTCTGCGTGGGACTGTGAGGATGGGAAGTGAGGAGTGCAAAACGCCTGGCGCTCTGGAAGAACTCCATCAACAGTGGCAACTGTCACTTCCCCAGGCCCCCACACTCCTTCATTTCTCCTCAGCCTGGCCACACTAGCATCTTCCTCAACTCCCGGTTTTCAGATGGAAACATTTATGGTCATCTGCTCCACAGGAAACACCAGGCCAACCACACAGTTGGGGATGAAATAGCACAACCACACCCTGCCGTCCGGCGCCCCCCAGCCCACGCCCCTTCCTAGTACCACCAGCAACCATCAATCCCATCTCCTCCCCACCTCCTCTCCTGCAATCCACCCACCACGACTGTCACCATGGCAGCCCTAATCGCAGAGAACTTCCGCTTCCTGTCACTCTTCTTCAAGAGCAAGGATGTGATGATTTTCAACGGGCTGGTGGCACTGGGCACAGTGGGCAGCCAGGAACTCTTCTCTGTGGTGGCCTTCCACTGCCCCTGCTCGCCGGCCCGGAACTACCTGTATGGGCTGGCGGCCATCGGTGTGCCGGCCCTGGTGCTCTTCATCATCGGCATCATCCTCAACAACCACACCTGGAACCTCGTGGCCGAGTGCCAGCACCGGAGGACCAAAAACTGCTCGGCCGCCCCCACCTTCCTCCTTCTAAGCTCCATCCTGGGCCGAGCGGCTGTGGCCCCTGTCACCTGGTCTGTCATCTCCCTGCTGCGTGGTGAGGCTTATGTCTGTGCTCTCAGCGAGTTCGTGGACCCCTCCTCACTCACGGCCAGGGAAGAGCACTTCCCATCAGCCCACGCCACCGATATCCTGGCCAGGTTTCCCTGCAAGGAGAACCCTCCCAACCTGACAGACTTCCGGGAGGAGGTCATCCGCAGGCTTAGGTATGAGTCCCAGGTAAGGAGCTGTGCAAGGGAAGCTCCTCTTCCCTAGTGGTGGCTGGTGGGAGGTGTGGGGATGGCCTAGTGCTAAACCTGGAGTTGGTCCTCAGGGGCTGAGGTCTGTGGGAAAGCACTGGCGTTAGGTATCAGAGTTGGTTAACCGGTGCATGGTAGGGCAAGGGCCAATTCCAGACATAAGAGAGAGTCTTAGCAATTTTTTTTTTTTACAGTAAATCTGACTTGTATATGACCACATTAGTTTTAAATATTAAAGGAACATCCTTCTGGCTCACACTGGTCCTTAATTCCAATCACAGATAAGCCACTTACCCCAGCCAGACTGAGCATGGGCCCCCCGCAAGCCACTCCAGAAACATCTGTGAGGGGGCCTTGACAGTGGAGTGTGGCTGGCTCCGGGATGAACACATTCCTATCCCAGGAAGGGCCCAGCCCAAATACTGAGTCAGCCTCAAGTGTTGACGACTTAAGGGAAGTCCCCTGGGTCAGGATGGGGTGTTGAGTCAGGAAGATGCAGTTGCTGTCCTGAGCCTTAGCTGGGCTCTGAAGGAGAGGAGGTTGGTCAAGGGAGAGAGGGCAAGGGAAGAGAACTGGGCAGTAGCAGAAAATCTCAGCCGAAAGCATTAACTTAGAGAAGCAGTGGGTGAGGGAGAGACAGGAAGGAGCACAGGTTTTTTTTTTTTTTTTTTTTTGAGATGGAGTGTCTCTCGTCACCCAGGCTGGAGTGCAGTCGTGTGATCTCCGCTCACTGCTATCTCCACCTCCCAGTTGAAGTGATTCTCCTGCCTCAGCCTCCTGAGTAACTGGCATTACAGGCGCGTGCCACCACACCCAGCTAATTTTTCTATTTTTAGTAGAGACGGGTTTTTGCCATGTTGGCCAGGCTGGTCTCATGATCTCAGGGGGGGACACGGGTTTTCTAAAAGGTTTCTTCTCTGAGTAAATAAGAAATGTAAACAGAGGCTGAGCGCAGTGGCTCCTGCCTGTAATCCTAGCACTTTGGGAGGCTGAGGTGGGTGGATCACTGGAGGTCAGGAATTTGAGACCAGTCTGGCCAATATGGTGGAACCCTGTCTCTACTAAAAATACAAAAATTAGCCAGGCGTGGTGGCGGGCACCTGTAATCCCAGCTACTCAGGAGGCTGAGGCAGGAGAATCACTTGAACCCTGGAGGTGGAGGTTGCAGTGAGCCGAAATCACACCACTGTACTCCAGCCTGGGGGACAGAGCAAGACTCTGTCTCAAAGAAAAGAAAAGAAAAGAAACATAAACAGAGAAAAGGGTGGAGACAGCACCAGAGCTGGAAAATGGTAGACAACAGATGACCTTGCTTTTCCTTGCCCTCCAGGCAAGCGTTTCAGACAAGCACATGCATGACCTCCAAACACAGCAGATGGTGATGAGAGGAACCAGGCCACGGGGGATTCAGGGAAGGCATGAGTGCTCCCAGAGAGGCCTTTGAAGGCTTCCCAGAGGTGGCATCTAAGCTGAGCCTGGCAGGTTGAGTTGCGTTTTTTGAGACGGAGTCTCACTCTGTCACTCAGGCTGGAGTGTAGTGGCACAATCTTGGCTCACTGCAACCTCCACCTCCAGGGTTCAAGCGATTCTCCTGCCTCAGCCTCCCAAATAGCTGGGACTACATGCATGCACCACCACACCCAGCTAATTACTTTTGTATTTTTAGTAGAGATGGGGTTTCATCATGTTGGCCAGGCTGGTCTCGAACTACTGACCTCAGGTGATCCACCCACCTTGACCTCCCAAAGTGCTGGGATTACAGGAATGAGCCACCACGCCCTGCCTGGTGTTTGATGGGGTGAGATGATGGCAGGGGAAGGAGGTGCCCTTAAGGTTGAAGGAGTGGCAGCAGAAAATGCAGGCTAAGAGCAAGGAGAGTGTGAGTTAAAGGGGGTAAGGAAGTGATGGAGTCACAGCCAGAGGGGCCTGCTTCCCTTACACCAGTGGAAGTTGCTCCTTCTCCACTTCGCTCTGAGAGGTAGGGCCAGGCAGTTCCTCGCCCCTCCTGAACCCTGCCCGTTCTCTGGCCAGCTCTTTGGGTGGCTGCTCATTGGCGTGGTGGCCATCCTGGTGTTCCTGACCAAGTGCCTCAAGCATTACTGCTCACCACTCAGCTACCGCCAGGAGGCCTACTGGGCACAGTACCGCACCAATGAGGACCAGCTGTTCCAGCGCACTGCCGAGGTGCACTCTCGGGTGCTCGCTGCCAACAACGTGCGCCGCTTCTTTGGCTTTGTGGCACTCAACAAGGATGATGAGGAGCTGGTGGCCAATTTCCCAGTGGAAGGCACGCAGCCACGGCCACAGTGGAATGCCATCACCGGCGTCTACTTGTACCGTGAGAACCAGGGCCTCCCACTCTACAGCCGGCTGCACAAGTGGGCCCAGGGTCTGGCAGGCAATGGTGCGGCCCCGGACAACGTGGAGATGGCCCTGCTTGCCTCCTAAGGAGCTGCTTCCCACCCCCTTTCCAAATGGCACGACTTGGTCCCAAACTGAACTCCACTGCTTGCTCACTTCCATATCAGAAGAGGATTTTTTTTAAAACCATATCTTCTTGGCTGGGGGAAAGACCACAAGGCAATCTGGGGGTGCGGAGAGACCCAGCAGACAATGGAAGCCCCAACCAGCAGGGCTGGTGACAGTGAAGTTCACCAGCAGGCTCCTTCATGGTACCGTGTGTAAACGTGTGTCTAGCTGCATAGGGACACCCAGCGCAGCAGTGTGCCACTGGGAAGCGGCCTCCAGTGCATGCCTCTGGCCTTATTTTATATATTTAAATTTTTGATAAAGCTTTTCTTACTAAAAGGACTAGCCTGCTGTCTTTGTAATTGAATGGGCCATGCCACAGGAGGCTGGTGGTCATGGGGCCAGGCCCAAACCCCATGCCCTGCTTTAGGGAAGTGGACAGGACTGAAATGGACCACACGGGGGGCAGCGGTGCAGGGAGTAGCAGGTGTTCAACACAGGAGAAGCCCCGATCTCTTTGCAGTTGGGTTCTATGATCTGATTTGGTGTGAGAAACAGACAAAGCCGGGCCTTTCTCAGAAGGAAACGCAGTCTGAAATTTCACGAGTCGGAAGATTCTGTGCTCAGTAGGCAGGCCCAGAACTGGCTCTTGTAACCTAGTTCTCCTGTCTAAGCGGCAGGCCAGCCCCAGCTTCTCCATCCTGCCATCCCTGCCCCGCCACCCCCACCGCCTCTAAAACCCCTGGATGCTCTCCCTTGGCCCTGTCCTGCTTCCTGGCGTGTGACTCAGTTATTTCCCATGGAAAAGCTCTCAGGACACTTAAAACTCTGCCAGAGAAAACTTCTAATTCCCTCAGGACCAAGCCAAAAAAGAACTGGCTTCAGCAACTAGCTGAGTCTGTGCTGGTCTCTAAGACGTGGAATATACCAGATATGGAGAGGTTAAGTAATTTGGCCACGGTGGGCCTGGGATAAGACATCATCAGTTTAAGCCAACCCCTGTGGCTTTCCTCAGCAGCCCAGGTTTCTCCATTTTCCCCTCTGGGCTCTGAATTTGTCCTCCTGTCCCAGACTCACAGCCTCCAGTAAAGGGCAGAAGTACCAGCTAGGCTACAGCTGAAGGAACATCCAGAGACTCCAAGATCCGAGGGAAGGGCCCACTCCCGGGAGCCTACTGACCCCACTCTGGCGGGACTGACAGCCTGCTAGGGACAAAGGGGGATCCTGACCACAAGACCCTCAGGAGTACCCCCTCCACTCTTGTTCCCCAAGGAACTCCCCTGGAAGAGGGACCCTCAGCTTTTCCAGGAGTCCAGGGGCCTGTTGTCCGCAACCCCCAAGCAGCCTCAGATAAGGAAAAAGATGACATAAATTGGTACTGAAAATAAAATGAGCAAAGAGGAATTAGAAACAATCTCAAATTCCTTTTTATCCTGACAGGATTCCCCTAAGGGTGCTGCAGAAAAAGCAGCATTTAAACAGAGTCCTGAGCCAACAGTTTTCCGAGTGCCCAGGCACCCAAGGCGGGGCCGGCTGGTCCACTGCTAACGGTGACCTGTGGAGCCAGCCTGCCACTAGTCCTCCACTGAGCTCTTGGCCTCCACATACTCCAGGGCCTTGGCCTTGACTACTTGCACGTCCTTCTCAGTGCCATGCTGCTTCTCGTAGTCCAGGTAGCGCTTGAAGAAGAACTTCATTTTCTTGGGGGCCAAGCTCAGATGAATGACCCGCTCAAAGATGTCCCTGTTGAGGAGCAGCAGGGTGGCATTTGCCTCTGTCCCAGGCCACATGCTTCCTGGTTAGCACTAACCCACTTGTTCTCAGCCCTGGAACCAGGACCACCTCCCATCCAGGACTCCCACTGCTACCATTATCCTTATTAATCCATGACGAACTCCCATGATGCCCTGGGGGAGAGGCACTACCACCTCATCTTCCAGATGAGCAGACCGACACCCAGAGATGGGAAGGGACTTCTGCCTAAAGCCTCCCAGTGACCAGGACAAAGCTACTGGGATGGGGAACACAACAGTGAGAAACACACATAGAGAACCTTTCTCTGAGAAAAGCTCAGCTCACTGAAGGGCTTGGGTGAGGCACCTGTTCTTTGTGGACCTCATTCCACTCATCTCTAAACCCTCCCTGTCTTGTGGGGGATGCTGGGGGACAAAGGCAATGAAGCGAAGAACAGTGCTAATTATGAAAGAAACTCAAGTCTCTTGACTCCCATGCCAGGGACCAGGCTACCTCCTACCAATGGTTTCAGACAGACCAGATGCTGGCCTTTGAAGCAGAAAGAGAAGTTGAACAAGTGAATGTCACTGGGCCTGGGGCATCACATTGAGCTGGCTTTCTAGATTGAGTAAGAGGACTGGGATACTAAGCGCTGCTGCGGGGCCAATGCCTACCACGCCCTCCCCCAAGGAACTCGGCCTTGGCGGGCAGCCCCACTCACCGGACATCCTTCTGGCTGCCGTGCTTGATAGTCATGTCGATGTAGACTGACCAGACATCTGTGCGCTTTGGGTAGGTGGTCAGTGTGTTCTCAAAAATGGCTTTGGCCCGCTCTGGGTCCCCCAGCTGAAACTCAAGCTGGGCAAACTTGGCAAGGACGTCCACGTCTGCAGGGGAGAGGACAGCTCAGAGACCCAACAAGCAGACAGACCCCCTCACCACAACAGTGTTCCGCAGGGACAGCGTGGGCCTGACTCCCTGCTCTCAGGTCCCAAGACAGGTTGTGACAAGAGGGATAAAGCCCCAAAAGGAAGGTGGGGTGGGTTTGGGGCCAAATACACAGACGGGCCCTGCAGACACACCCCTCTCTGGGCACAGAAGAGGTGGGGACTCGACGGGCAACAGAACTAGTGCTAACTGCGTTTTGTTCCTCCATCTCTTGGAGCCTGGCATTTGAAATGTAACATGTACTGTTACGCTCGGGCACAGAATCGACAGGAGCAAGAGGAAAGCCCTCACAAGGCTCTCCTGACTTAGAAGCAATGCCACGGCCAATCCCTACTCCCCAATCCTGGAGCGCTCATGGGCTCAGGAGCTGGGAATGAGCACTCACGCTCCTTGCTAGGCAGGCACTCAAGGGCTCGCTGCAGCACGCAGTGACTGGCCCCCGCCTGGTTCCTGCGCAGGAGGAAGGCGCCATATTTGATCCACACAGCTTTCTCCTGCCGGAAACGCTTCAGCATCCGGTTGTAGAGTTCACCAGCTTCCTGTGGGAAAAGACAAGAGGAGAGCATGGTACTACAGAGGGGACCAGACAGACAAGCAGCAACACTCATAAGAAGCTAGACTCCCAGACACCAAATCACTCTCAGGGCCTAATGCTAGAGACCCGAGAGGAGCGGGGAGGGAGGTTCACAGAGAGGCCACAGTGGACAGGCACGACACAGTGGAGGGGACGCCCTGCTGCTCGGCACCCATGGGAGGGCGGTCCTACTAGGAGAACATGAGAATGACAGGGGGGAGCAGGAGGAGACGCCAAAGTGGATGCTGGGCTGGGATGTCCCCTGTGATGCCCAGCCAGCAGCCCAGCACAGACACACCAGGGCTCCACTGTCCCTTCACTTCCAAAGTCACTGCTTCCCTCACCTTGACCCCGCAGTCCTGAAGAAGAGGTGAGGGAAATGACTTCTCTTATTTGAAGATGAAGAAGTTGGGGGCCCAGATGTGGGGTAGCAAGCCTAGGGAAGGACTGGACCCAGAACCCCAGGGGCTCTTCCCTGAACACCGCTGGGACTCCCAGGAGTTGCTCTGTGGCCCTCCTACCTGGAATTTCTCTGACTTGGCATAGATGTCCGCCAGGTGGAGAAAGACTTTGAGAGGCTCATTGTACTGCACCGCCCGCTCGAAGACCTTGGTCAGGGACTCCTGAGAGCCATACATGTTCTCCAGGTTCAGCAGAGCCACCCCACACATTCAGCTTCTCCTGCTCCTCTCTGGAGGGAGAGCAGTCAGCACACAAGCTCCATCAGCTCAGTCCAGTGAGCCTCCCACCCCAGCCAGGCAGACCCAGGAGACATGTCCTCCTCCCAGGTTCTATCCATGTCCTCAGATCCCAAATGCAGATCCTAAGAGGCCGCTCCCACAGCATCAGGAACCCCTGCCCCCACTGATGGCTGGGTCTCAGTCTCCCCCTGGATTCTACCTCCATTCCTGGAAAGGAAGCCCACCAGATCCCCAAAGGGGCCTGAGATTTGGGCTGGAAGCAGGGTCCTGGGTCTGATTCTCCCTTCAAACTAAGAGGATAAAGCAAAGGACTATCTTCCCTCTTCATTAGGCCTCTGAAAACTCACTCTCTCTATTTAGAAAATGGCCACATACAGCGTTTTCACCCAAGTATGTAGTGAGTTCTTTTTCTTACTGTACTGCTCCAAACTGGTTCCCCTATGTAAGTGCAGGGACTCTTGTAAAGGTTACCCTTAGCAGTTTCGGGGGAAGATGACTATAAAATATAAATGAGCAGATCTATTTCACAGATGGCCACATCTATGGCAGAGAGCCTAGGAACCCATGGGCCCCTGGTGGCAGCCACCCAAACTGCTGCCAGCCCTCCTAGGAAGAAATGCCCCACAGGTTAAAAACCTCCCAGCCCAGAACGTGCAGACACACAGCGCTCCCTGGGGCAAAGCTGAGACCTGAAGGAGATGGTCTTAAGGGCCCTCTCGGCCACGGCACGGGCCTTCTCAATCTCTGTGGCCTGCAGGTGGAAAGCCATGTACTGCAGCCACAGGATGGAGCTGTTGGGGGAGCTGAGCACCAGTCGGTCAAAATCATCTGCGGACTCTGGCTGCCGCCCAGGATCCATCAGCGCCTCCTCAATGCGGGACAGCTCCTTCTCTGCCTTCTGCTTCTCCAACTCCCTTTCTTTCTTGCTTTTCTTTCTGCTATGGAAGACAGAAACACAGTGAGTCATCTGCTCCTCTAGGCCTAGAGGTCTGTGGTAGAAGCCACAGGCTGGTTGGGCAGCCCAGGGCTCTATATATACACCCCCTGGCCTGGGACTGGCTGCTGCCCCCTCCCCGACCCACCCAGGAAGACACCCAGGCTAGGAACAGAGCACAGGAGACTGACACCAAGGGGTCCCTGCAAAAAAGTACACGCCCTGGAAAATACAGCACCGTGGCTTGGTGTGGCTTCTCATCCTCTTCACTATCTGAGCTCTCTGCTACAGGTGGCAAGGCTGGGGTCAGAGAGTCTAGTCCCACGTTCCAAGCGAAGCCTGAAGACAGCTGCAGCCGGGGTGCTTCTGCTGGCTTGGTTTGCTTCTCCTGGAGGACCACAGAGGCGCTGAGGAAAGCACCTGGCTCAGGCTGCTCCCTGTATCCCCCGCCTCAGCCCACCTAGAGGAGCACGGACTCCTACCAACCTCAGAGACCCTTCCTCTCCTCTCCTCCCAGGCCATACTGGGCCCCAGCCCAGTGGGGACACTTTATAGTAGTGACATAAAAGTTTTCTTTCTAAATACATTTAGTTAGGTAAGAAAATTTTAACACGCACACAAACATATGCATACTGGTATATATAATAACAATTAGAGGCCAATCATGGTGGCTCACACCTGTAACTCCAGCACTTTAAGAAGCTGAGGAGGGCTGATCACTTGAAGTCAGGAGTTCGAGACCAGCCTGGCCAACATGGTGAAACCCCATCTCTACTAAAAATACAAATATTAGCCAAGCATGGTGGTGCATGCTTGCAGTACCAGCTACTCAGGAGGCTGAGGGCATGAGAATTGCTTGAACCCAGGAAGCAGAGGTTGTAGTGAGCCGAGATTGCGCCACTGTACTCCAGCCTGGGTGACAGAGTGAGACTCTGTCTCAAAAAAAATAAGGGTCCCTGTCCTCAAGGAGCTGATGGTTAACAGAGGCAACTGACAGTCCCGCTTTCATATTTTACAGGAAATGAGGTAAAAGAGGATGAGGCGGAGGACGGCCCAGCTCTTCCCCTCGCCCGAAGCAGCCTTTCCCCCTCCCTGTGACATCACCCTCACCTTGGACAGCCTATTTGTCTCTTCCCCTTCCTCTTCTCCCTCCCGATAGTACACGTCCAGAAGGCTGTCGTCCTCCTCTGATGGGCCGGCTTTCTTTGGCTTCTTGCTCACTCTTTCCTGAGAGGCCAGGTGGGAGAATGCCTAGGAGCATCCCCAGGCGACACCCTCCCTCTGCCCCGCCGGGTGCCCTGTCCTCACACCCTCACTGCTGTCCCTCCAGGAGGAAGACAAGCAGGTCACCTGCTCACTCCCAGGCTCCTGGTGCTCCTGCCTGCCCCGCTTCTGCGCCTGTGGCTTCTGGGGCTGCTGCTTCTCCTTGCTGGGCAGCTCCACCTCCTCCAGCCGCTTCTGGTTCTTCTTGTTCCTTTTCTGATTTTTCTTTTCCCCTTTTTGATCTTTCTCCTCATCCTCTGTTTTCCTGTCCTCTTGCTCTGAAAGTGGCACTTCCAGGGAAGCAGAAAGCACATCCGGCTTCCCAGTGTCTCCAGGAAGGAACGACAGCTCTACAAGGTTCTTCTGGTGGTTCAGGCTATGACAGAGCGAGAGGGGGAAGGTGAATATATCATAAAATGCAGAGGGCACTGCAGGTGGCCCAGGCCTTCTCCCTCCTGATCAGTCCACGATTCTGGGCCCTGCCCCACCTGCCTTGGGAGTCCATTCAATATTCTCAAGAATGATTTGCACAATGTATCTCGCTTAGTAGAAAAATACAGGGGGCGGATGTGATGACCCCTCCTCCATCCCCGACAACAGGGGCTATGCAGAGATGAGTCACCGCCTGTTTTCACAGGCACTGGGGGGAGAAGACTCCAAACAAAGGCCTTTTAGTCATTTAACACTGCTACATACGCCATTATGGTTACAGTCCACCCTGAAATCTCCTCCCAGGCTTCCGGAGAAAGGGGTTTGATTCATATCACAGAGAGAGAATGGGAAGGCACCTACCGTAGGACCCTGGCTGTAAGCAGCTTCCCTTCGGGTAGGTGTTTGTTATAAAGGGCTTTCTTGGATGGGCTGTGCTGGGAGACGTGTGGGTACCGGGCCAAACCCACAACGGAGGGGCCAAGGCTGAAAGGAGAGAGCCAAGAGCCCTGTGATCACAAATGCAACAACAGAATTCCAACCAGGCCCAGGGATTTCACTCTCACAGGGACTCAAGTTGTGACAAGGATTTGTGACAGACATAAGTTCCTGGCATTCAGCAGGATGAAATGGGCTTTGTAAACTAGAAAAAAATCATCAAGCATAATGAAGAGATGATTGAGCGTATTTTTTACCCCACATCATGGTATCACAATATATAAATCACAAGCTGCTGGGAGAAGAGGAGAAAGTACGGAAACAGCACAGCAGGGAAGGATGCAGTATCGGGTGCTTGTGAACATTAGGTGATTTCACAGAATGAACACTTACAAATCATCATCAACGCTAAATCAGAATGTCCACATTTATGCATGTAGGCATGTATTTTTTTTTTGAGTCAGTCTTGCTCTGTCACCCAGGCTGGAGTGCAGTGGCACTATCTTGGCTCACTGCAACCTCTGCCCTCTGGGTTCAAGCCATTCTCCTGCCTCAGCCTCCCCAGTAGCTGGGATTACAGGCATGCACCGCCATGCCCAGCTAATTTCTATATTTTTAGTAGAGATGGGGTTTCACCATGTTGATCAGGCTGGTCTCGAACTCCTGACCTCGTGATCCACCTGCCTCGGCCTCCCAAAGTGCTGGGATTACAGGTGTGAGCCACTACACCCGGCCTATATCTGGGCTCAAGCAATCCTCCTGCTTCAGCCTTCCAAGTAGCTGGGACTATCGGCTCATGCTACCACACCTGGCTAATTTTTACATTTTTTTGGAGAGATAGGGGTCTTGCTTTGTTGCCCAGCCTGGTCTTGAACTCCTGGCCTTCAAGTGATTCTTGTCTCAGCCTCTCAAAGTGCAAGGATTACAGGTGTAAGCCACTGTGCCTGGCCCCAGATTTATTTAGAATAGAAATTAGAAATGCCATATTCTTTGCCCAAACACCACTTGTTTTAAAAGTATTAGAAAACTTGAGATTTTAAAAACTAGTAGGGACTTATAAACTCTCCTCCCTTCATATTCCCATCAAAGAAGTTGACTGATGACGCAGTGGACCCCAGACCAAGATAGGCTCAGGGAAGGCACCTGGGTCCAGGTCCAAACCCACCTCACTCACCCAAAGAACACGCCATGCGGCTGGATGGACCTCACGTAGCCTCTCAGAAGCTGCCCTTCCTTAATGTCCTGGATGGAGTTAATCTCTGGATCTTCTACTTTGCTTTTTGTCTCCGGGTTTGTTCTAAAGGAATAAAAGGTTATATACACACCTTTAACCTCCTCTGTCCCATGCCACCCCCCAATATACCTGCAATCATCATACTTTGTAAGTAAGAATATGCCTCTGGACCTGTTGGTAGGATATAACCTTTAGAGCCCAACTTTACCGTCTCCTAACATCTTGTCAGGCCAGAGGCAGGTGTCTGTGAGCCAGCTATGTAGAAATGGTGAGAGGCGGAGCAGGCCGGAGAGGTCAAACCTAAAGCCTTGGCCTCATGGACATCGAAGTCTAACCACAGAGCAAGCTGACCTCAAGCCAATCCCATTCATGCCATGCACACCCCCACAATGGAACCCTGGAGAATAAAGCAACTCCCCTCACCAGGACTACCATCTGCAACCTTGGACACCCACATTTGGATATCTGGCCCTTTTCCTGGGAAACAAGAGCCCAAGCAGACAGGATTCTTGCAGCAATCTGAACAGCTTCAACTTTTCTGGGTCAAACAGGTTCAGGATAAAAAGTGATGAGGAGAGAAGGTGGGAAGCCCAAAATTCTGTGTCAGATACATGTGGCCTCCCCTTGGTCCTGAGTAGGTCTTCCTCCTTTCTTGTCCCAGCCACACAGAAACCCACCTGGATGATCGCAGCGACAAAGTCAATACATTGTCTTCAGTGGACAGGACGTAACATCTGAATGAAGGCAAAAGAGAAGAAAACGCTCAATTTTCAGCATCTGTGAAGAGCAGAGGGTCTCAGCTTCTTCTCCCGGCAGATCAACAGCCAAGAGTGAGGAGACAGGAAACCGGTTATGTTTCTTCATTCTGTTGAAAACCTGCTGAGGGACTCTGGACAAGTCACGTCACCTCTGTGGGTCTCAGTTTACTAGTCTATTAAATAGAAATAACGCTACTTACTTTTCCTACCTAACAAAGGTGTTGGGGCCAGGTGTAGTGGCTCACACCTGTAATCCCAACACTTTGGGAGGCTGAGGCAGGAGGACTGCTTGAAGCCAGGAGCTCAAGACCAGTCTGGGCAGCAAAGTGAGACCTTGTCTCTACAAAAATTTCGAAGAGCCAGGTGTGGGCCAGGAGCAGTGGCTCACACCTGTAATCCCAGCACTTTGGGAGGCTGAGATGGGTGGATCACGAGGTCAGGAGTTCAAGACCAGCCTGGCCAAGATGCTGAAACCCCATCTCTAACAAAAATACAAAAATTAGCCAGGCATGGTGGCTTGCTCCTGTAATCCCAGCTACTTAGGAGGCTGAGGCAGAAGAATCGCTTGAACCCGGGTGGCAGAGGTTGCAGTGAGCCAAGATTGCGCCACTGCACTCCAGCCTGGGCAACAAAGCAAGACTCCATCTCAAAAAATAAATAAATAAAAATTTAAAAAGCCAGGTGTGGTGTCACACACCTGTAGTCCCAGCTACTCAGGAGGCTGAGAACAGAGGATTGTTTGAGCCCAAGAATTTGAGGCTGCAGTGAGCTCTGATTACACCCCTGCCCTCTTGCCTGAGCAACTAAGACCCTGAAAAAGAAAAGAAAGGAAGAAAGAAAGGGAAGGAAGGAAGGGAAGGGAAGGAAGGAAGGGAGGAAGGAAGGGAGGGAGGGATGAAGAAGAAAAGAAAATCTCGCAGACCCATACAGTATGTCCTTAAGAGAAGAACCAGCTCTGTGTTAGGTACTGAGAACATCTGATCTCAGCAGAGACACAGACCAACCCCAGGAGATCGTGCCCAAGGGATCAGCTAGGTACTAATACTGTGGACACACAAGAGCAGTTCAGAGGAGGCGGGTCAGCGAGGCTTCAAGGAGGGACAACAGGTTGCATTTCTTTTTTCTTTTCTTTTTTGAGACAGGGTTTTGCTCTTGTTGCCCAGGCTAGAGTGCAATGGCGTTGTATCAGCTCACCGCAACCTCCGCCTCCCAGGTTCAAACAATTCTCCTGCTTCAGCCTCCTGAGTAGCTGGGATTACAGGCATGCGCCACCACACCTGGCTAATTTTGTATTTTTAGTAGAGATGGGGTTTCTCCATGTTGGTCAGGCTGTCCTCAAACTCCTGACCTCGGGTGATCCGCCTCGCGCTTGGCCTCCCAAAGTACTAAGATTACAGGTGTGAACCACCGTGCCCAGCCACATTTTTTTGTTTGTTTCTGTTTTGTTTTTTGAGATGGAGTTTTGCTCATTGCCCAGGCTGGAGTGCAGTGGCGCAATCTTGGCTCACTGCAACCTCTGCCTCCCAGGTTCAACGATTGTCCTGCCTCAGCCTCCTGAGTAGCTGGGATTATAGGCACAAGCCACCACGCCCGGCTAATTTTTGTATTTTTAGTAGAGACAGGGTTTCACCCCGTTGGCCAGTCTGGTCTTAAAATCCCAACCTCAGGAGATCCACCTGTCTCAGCCTCCCAAATTGCTGGGATTATAGGCGTGAGCCACTGCGCCCAGCTGTCACGTTGCATTTCTAAACATTTCATCTAAAATGGCAATTAATAGTCCAAAACCATAATATACAGATTCCTAGAGGTAGATAGGAACTCAGTAACAATACAGTCCAAAATTTTCCCACAACAGATGTCTACCTTTGATAACTTGCCATTATGACCACCAGAGTTGCAAGGACCTCAAGAACCATCTACCTTTAAGCAAGTAATTTATCATAGGTTTGACCACAATAAAACACATTTAAAACCACAACCTCATTATCTAAGCCTCAAGAGAAACCAGAGATGATCTGGTTTTCTCTAGGACTCATTCTTCGCCTTCTCCCAGCCCCTGGGCCTGTTTATGCTGTGTGGTGGTTGTAAGTGGTTGAGAATTTAGGCAGGTAGGTGCTGGTGGCTGGGACAGCTGAGACAGGATAGGGCAATTACTGTTTTCTAGTCTCTGCCTCCAGCGGCATCTGCTCTACTGTCAGTTGACTACTGGATCCAGCTGAAATCTGTCTACTCAAGCTTAGTTAATCTAGACTATTAAAACAGTCTTTTTATTATTTTTTTTTTAAGAAAGAAAAAGAAAAAAGAGAAAGAAAAAAAAGAGAATGAAAGAAAGGGAGAAAGAAGAAGAAAAAGAGGGAGAGAGAAGGGGAATCTTGCTCTATTGCCCAGGCTAAAATGCAGTCTAAAAATGGGTATTGAAAACCTCTTTTATACTAATAATTGTGTTATATAATGGAGACAGGAAGGAATAACGGAGGAAAATAGCAAACAGCCAACCAACATTTCATTTAAACCTATGAAATGCTATGCAATTGCTGCGGTGTGATTTAGTTCCAATTATGTGGTCACTTTTAGAATAGATGTGATGTGTTACTGAAAAAAATGTATGTTTTGTAGATTTGGAGTAGAGAGTTCTGTAAATGTTTATTAAGCTTGCTTGTTCCAGGCCTGAGTTCAAGTCCCGGGTATCCTTGTTAACCTTCTGTTTCATTGATCTGTCCAATATTGACAATGTAAAGTCTCCCACTATTATTGTGTGGGAGTCCAAATCTCTTTGTAAGTCACCAAGAACTTGCCCTATGTATCTGGGTGCTCCTGTATTGGGTGCGCATACACTTAGGATCGTTAGCTCTTCCTGCTACATTGATCCCTCTACCATTATGCTATGTCCTTCTTGTCTCTTTTGGTCTCTGTTACTTTAAAGTCTATTTTATCAGAGACGAAAATTGCAACTACTGCTTTTTTTTTGCTCTCCATTTGGTTGGCAAATCTTCCTCCATCCCTTTGTTTTGAGTCTCTGTATATCCTTGCATGTGAGATGGGTCTGGATGCAGCTTACCGATGGGTTTTTTGGAATGGCTGATGCTGGTTGTTCCTTTCTGTATATAGTGCTTCTTTCAGAAGCTCTTGTAAAGCAGGCCTGGTGGTAATGAAATCTCTGAGTACTTGCTTGTTCGTAAAAAATTTTATTTTCCCTTCATTTATGAAACTTAGTTTGGCTGGATATGAAATTCTGGGTTGAAAATTCTTTTCTTTAAGGATGTTGAATATTGGCCCCCACTCTCTTCTGGCTTGTAGGGTTTCTGCTGAGAGATCTGCTGTGTCTGATAGGCTTCCCCTTGTGGGTAACCTGACCTTTCTCTCTGGCTGCCCTTAGTATTTTCTCCTTCCTTTCAACCCTGGTGAATCTAATGATTATGTGCCTTGGGGTTGCTCTTTTTGAGGAATAACTTTGTGGTGTTCTCTGTATTACCTGGAGTTGAGTATTGTCCTGCCTTGCTAGGTTGGGAAAGTTTTCCTGGATAATATCCTGAAGAATATTTTCCAACTTGGATTCATTATCTTCGTCACATTCAGGTACACCTATCAAACATAGATTAGGTCTTTTCACATAGTCCCATATTTCTTGGAGACTTTGCTCATTCCTTTTTACCCTTTTTTCTCTAATCTTGTCTTCTCGTTTTATTTCGTTAAGTTGGTCTTCGACCTCTGAAATCCTTTCTTCTGCTTGATCAATTCGACTGTTAAAACTTGTGCATACTTCGAGAAGTTCTCGTATTGTTTTTCAACTTCATTAATTCACTTATATTGCTCTCTAAATTGTCTATTCTTGTTAGCATTTCATCAAACCTTTTTCAAGGTTCTTAGTTTCTTTGCATTGGGTTAGAACATGTTCTTTTAGCTCACAGAAGTTTCTTATAATCCACCTTCTGAAGCCTGATTGTCAATTCCTCACATTCATTCTCAATCAGGCCTTGTTCCATTGGTAATGAGGAACTGCAATCCTCTGTAGGAGGAGAGGCATTCTGATTTCGGGTGTTTTCAGCCTTTTTGTGCTGGCTTCTTTCCATCTTTGTGGATTTATCCACCTGTCGTCTGTGTAATTGCTGGCTTTCAGATTAGGTCTCTGAGTGGACGTCCAGCTTGTTGGTGATAAAGTTTTTTTCTGTTTATTAGTTTTCCTTCGGCAGACGCCCCTCCCCCCACAGAGCTGGACCTTCCCGGGTTCAGCTGTACTTGCTGTGAAACTCTCAATCCTCAGCAGTTCCAATTGCTGGGTTTTTTTGAGGGGGGAGGAGGGGGACCAGCCTTCCCCTGCGGTGACCCACTACGCCGGCTGAAACAGCGGGGTTGAGATTCGTGGTGCTTTTCTGCCCGGGAATCTCCCGGTCTGGTTCCCCGCTTCAGTCACCTTTTGAATCAGCTGAATGGGAGACTCTGCCTTCCCGGAGCTCCAAACCCCAACTAAAAGGGCACTCAGTCCTGTATACTCCGGACTGAGAACCGCCACACCGGCCAAAGAGTCGCGCTGGCGACCCGTGGGGCTCTTCCGCCAGGAATCTCCTGGTTCGTGGGCAATAAAAATTCGTCTGAAAACGTGGCGTCCACTCACTCTCTGCGCTTTCACTGGGAGCTACAATCCTGAGCTGCTGCTCATCGGCCATCTTGGATCTCTCTCCTCTATTATTATTATTTTTTTGTCTTGTTTTGACCTTCAGGTTCCCCAGTGATAAAATAGTCTTAAAACTCTAACTGGCTGGGTGCTGTGGCTCAAGTCTGTAATCCCAGCACTTTGAGAGGCCGAGGCAGGCGGATCACTTGAGCCCAGGAGTTTGAGACCAGCCTGGCCAACATGGCGAAACCCCATCTCTATACTAAAAACAAAAATTAGCCAGGCATGGTGGCACAACACCTGTAATCCTAGCTACTTGGGTAGCTGAGGCACGAGAATCTCTTAAACCCAGGAGGCAGAGGTTGCAGTGAGCCAAGATTGTGCCACTGCACTCTAGCCTGGGCGACAGAGTGAGACTCTATCAAAAAAACAAACAAAAACCAGACCCACGATTACTCCACTGCACTCCAGCCTAGGCAACAGAGCGAGACTCCATCTCAAAAAAAAAAAAAAAAAACAAAAAAACACACAAGAGACCAATTTTGGCTGAACCAATGGCTAAGATAAAAATTTAAAATATCCAGTGCCAATAGTGGTGTGAGAAATGGACAGTCATATTTACTGTTAATGGGGACATAAATTAGCACAGTCCTTTTGGAGGATATGTAACTCATCAATTTCACTTCTAGGAATTTATTTACCAAACATACCTGTATTAGTATCCAAATATATGCGCAAGGGCCAGGTGCAGTGGCTCACGCCTATAATCCCAGCACTTGGGAGGCTGAGGCAGGTGGATCACCTGAGGTCAGGAGTTTAAGATCAGCCTGGCCAACATAGTCAAACCCTGTCTCCACTAAAAATACAAAAATTAGCTAGATGCAATGGCACACACCTGTAGTCCCATCTACTCAGGAGCCTGAGACAGGAGAATCACTTGAACCTGGGAGGTGGAGATTGCAGTGAGCTGAGATTGCGCCACCGCACTCCAGCGTGGGCGACAGAGTAAGACTGTCTCAATTTTTTTCTTTTTTAATTTTTTTTTTTTTTTAATAAAGACGGTGTTTCACCATGTTGGTCAGGCTGGTCTTGAACTCCCAACCTTAGGTGATCCACCCGCCTTGGCCTCCAAAGTGCTTGGATTACAGGCGTGAGCCACCATGCCCGGCCAAGATTGTCTCAATTTTAAAAAAATGTGTGTGTGTGCACACGTTCGCAAAGATACTTCAATATTACTGTCTATCAGAAAAAGTATTGTCAGCCAGTCGCGGTGGCTCATGCCTATAATGCCACCACTTTCGGAGGCCGACATGGCTGGATCATGAGGTCAAGCGATCGAGACCATCCTGGCCAACAAGGTGAAACCCCATCTCTACTAAAAATACAAAAATTAGCTGGGTGTGGTGGTGCGACACCTGTAATCCTAGCTACTTGGGAGGCTGAGACAAGAGAATCGCTTGAACCCAGGTGGCAGAGGTTGCAGTGAGCAGAGATTGCAACACTGCACTCCAGCCTGGGGACAGAGAGAGACTTTGTCTCAAAAAAATTAAAAAATTAAAAATAAAAAAACGTTTTAAAATAAGGTATAAGGACAAAATAGATTTTGATATATTAGTATGGAAAAGGAAAAAAATATCCATGATAAACTGCTATAAAAAAAGTATATAAAATGATATTCTATTATTTATATAAAGAAAACTAAATGCATTAAAGTGCAGAAAGACAGAAGTCAAAGTACATAACGGCAAAAAGTAGTAGAGAAATGGGTGACAAATTTTCATTTTCTATTTGATAGACTTGATTTTTCTGATAAAAAGTCATGTATTACTACAACAAATTTTTTAAAATCCACCAATTCCACAGAAAGGTGAAAAGAGGAAGAACGCTTCGCCTTACCTGACAACCTTCTGGGTGACAAAGTCTTCCAGGGGCGTCTCAGAGTAGGAGTCACTTACGTGAAATTGACTGACTGTTCCTATCTTCCCAAAAGGGAAGGAGACGGTCAGCCCCTCATTGGGAGTCACCTTCACCACTCGGCCCATGGCCACTTCCCCTTCCTCAAGCTTGTGCGGACCTGGTGGAAAAACCAACTTGATTCAGAGAAGAAGAAATGAGCCAAGGGAGGAGTGGGAATGCTGGCCACACACAGGCTGGGGAAGGTGGGAGGCTGCCCAGACTTGGGGTATCCGGGCTGCGTGATCCAGAACCATCTAAACTGAGATCACCCTGCCATGTAGCCAAGAACCCAGGGCCAGGTAGACAACCCTTTCCAAGGGACTTGAAAAAACACCTGTGTAGGTAAAGGTAATTCAAAGAGTAGTGGAGTAACTGGGCCAGAGCAAAGCCCAAGAGAAAAACTGTTCCCAGAAGGTCCCACACCAGGCTTTCTGAGGATTCCAATACTGAAGGGGTCCCCAACTTGAGAAATAACTGAAAACCCATCCCATCCCTTCCTGCCAGCTTCCCTTGCCCAACCACAGAGTTTCATTCCCACACCTATGAGGGGAGAGGCGTAAGAAGGCCTTGGAGGAATCTGGGCCAACAACGGTGGCCCTCAGGGCTTGGCCAACCCGGAACTTCTTATCTGGATGCTTCAGCACCTGGAAGGATAAGAAAACTCCTGTGATGCTTGAAGAAACACTGTCATTCATCCAAAACCAAAGCATTTAAGTCTCCATAGCAAGCATCTCTCAAACCAATCCTTAAATAAGCATAGGATTCCTTAAGCCCACTGTGAACCCACACACCAGACACTGAGCCAAGCTTAGGGAGCTTGGGTCCCCTCTGTAGGAATCTGGAGCACACTGACCTTGAAGCTGAGAGAAGTGAGTAATAAGGGAATTCTCCCCCGGATGTCTGGGGCAATCTCCACCTCAAGCCATTTCTTCACCACATTGTACTGAGGGAAAAAAAGGAAACAAGAGTAGGGCAAATATAATACGAGGTTTCCTGCCATTAAAACTTTCCTAAAACCACAAGGTGGAAAGGGCCCTGGTACAACACTTTTCCAAGGGATAGGAATCCACCCTTCCATCCCACTGCCCCTGCCCAACCTCCACTTCTCGCTGGCTTCCCTCAGATTCCAGCTCACAGCCTTTGCCAGCCTAGCAGAATGCAGATCTCTCCTAGCGTCTAAGCTGACCAGGAGGCAAAAGAGATTTCAGAGATGTCCTCAAGCCAGAGAACCAATCCCACAGACCTCCAAGCTCAGCTGTGCCCAGTGATTGTTAACCATCTCCAGAGGCCAATTTTTTGTTTCCAAACCAATTCGGATCTGGATCCTTCACTGTTTACGCAATGTCTTGCCCTAAATATGTACTCCAATTTCAAGTCAATTTAACAAATCATTTATCAAGCAGCTGCTATGAACATGGCATCATAGTGATAAACAAAAGCCATGGCCTGCCTTCAAGGAGATTACAGCCCACAAGCAGTAAGTCAAATCAGTGGGCAAATAACTATAGCAGCAAGCAACATGTAGGAAGTACAACATGCTACAGGAACTGGTAATGACGGAAGGTTACCTATGCTGAACCTTGAAGGGCAGAAGGCAATAGGAACGAATAGAGGGTATTCCAGATGTAGAAACCAGCATGAATAAAGACAGGAAGGGACAAAGACAATGGAGGTTTTCAGAATGACTGTGGGTCAGATTATGAAGAACCTTATCTGCCACACTAAGGCATCTGGGGCTTATGAATGTATGTCTACAGACAATAGGTAACTGAAGGGATCAAGCATCAGTGATGATCCTGATCAGAGATGTTCATCAAAGAGGAATCTGGCAACAATGGAGAGGTGTTATTCTTCAAGGTCAAACCCAATCCAGCTGCCTCTCCTACATGTTTCAACCGGTACAGGCTGCACTGCTTTCTTCCCTTTTGAACTCCTGTTCTAGCTGGGTTTAGAACACATAATCTGGCACCCAATTTCATGTTGTTTTATAGTACACCTGAACCTTATGAAAAGCATGAATCTAAAATCAAAATTATGTATATTTATATTCTAAATCTTGCCCTATATTTTGCTTTCCATTTCTACAACTAATCCGCCAACGTATTAAAAAATTATGAGCTGTTGCCAGGCAAGGTGGCTCATGCCTGTAGTCCCAGCACTTTGGGAGGCCAAGGTGGGCAGATCACGAGGCCAGGAGTTCAAGACCAGACTGGCCAACATGGTGAAACCCCGTCTCTACTAAAAAATACAAAAATTATCTGGGCATGGTGGCTTGTGCCTGTAATCCCAGATACTTGGGAGGCTGAGGTAGGAGAATTGCTTGAACCGGGACTCGGAAAGCAGAGGATGCAGTGAGCTGAGATCACACCACTGCACTCCAGCCTGGGCTACAGAGTAAGACTTCATCTCAAAAAAAAAAAAAAATTATGATGAGCTGCTTGCTAATTGTGTGTAAGCCATATTTTAGCTCCCTAATTAGACCAGAATTTCTCTAGTGGCAGAGGCCATGTACTGTCTCCCACAACCCCAGCATGGTAGCACAGACTCAATGCCTTTCTCTGCTGATGGCCTTTCTCTCCACTGTCATGCCCTTCTCTTCTGAAAGAAGAATGACATCTCATAGCAGGGTAGCAAAACTACTTACCTTCTTTAAGAAGCAAGTAATAGTCTGGCCGGCCTGGTACTGTTTAATCTTCTCCATGGGGCTAACAGAGTGAGTGTTAAGAGCAGTGTGGCCATCCTCCAGCTCACTGTTTGCAGAAAGGAAACAGAGTAAACCTACCTTTGGATAAGACTTCAAGTTTGAAACCATCTCCCCCAAGTGGCCACAGACTGACTGTACGGGGACTCCCCTACTCATACCCACCCTCCAAGGCCCTATTTCTCTCCTCAAAGAGGAATGTTCACAATACTGCCCCGAGGCTAATCTTTTCGATTTCATTCACCTACTTATGAACAAGCTGTAAAGCAGGTGGCCCATAATAGTCTTTATAGACTCAGGAAACAAAATTGTTTTACTTCTTTCATAATACTTTGCCTATTGCTTTAGTTTGCAAAACTGCTTTCAAAAATTATCTCTCACTAAATCTGACAACTGTGTGAGGTCAGCAGGGAAGATATATTAAACCCATTTTATGCTATTGAACCAGGAGCTAAAGTCAAGGCCTCTAACTCAAAACCCAGCACTCTCTGCCCTATGCTGCCCTTTCATTAGCATTTTCTTGATTTTTTTTTTAATAAAATGAGCATCCATTTATTCAAGTAATTTTCTTTTCTTCTTTTTGAGACAGTCTTACTTTGTCACCCAGGCTGGAGTACAGTGGTGCAATCTCAGCTCACTGTAATCTCCACCCCCAGGTTCAAGCGATTCTTGTGTCTCAGCCTCCCAGGTAACTGGGATTACAGGCACCTGCCACCACACACCTTGCCAATTTCTTTGTATTTTTAGTACAAACAGGGTTTCACCATGTTGGCCAGGCTGGTCTCGAACTCCTGACCTCAAGTGATCCGCCCACCTTGGCCTCCCAAAGTACTGGGATTATAAGGATGTCAGCCATGGCACTCAGCCTTTGATTTTCTTTTTTTCTTCTCAGAAAAGCAACTAAGGAATGTAGCCTGAAACTTACCAGTCCACAATCACCTCAAAGAAATCACAGAACTGCTACCCCTACTTACCAGTTCAGATGATTTCTAAGCCCAAATGAACCAAACTCACCAATAAAATGATACAAGTAATGACAGTAAATTTGTAAAATACAATAGCAAGTGCTCTCAAATGTAGAAAAGGGAACTTTCCTATCTAGTAAAATAAGAATTGCATATATCCTATGACGCAGTATTTCCACCCACGAGAAATCCTTGCATGTATGCACAAAACAAATTCAAGGTTGTTCACTGTGGCATTATGTATAAAGAGAAAAACTGGGCCAGGCACAGTTGGCTCACGCCTGTAATCCCAGCACTTTGGGAGGCCAAGGCGGGTAGATCACCTGAGGTCAGTTCAAAATCAGCCTGACCAACATGGAGAAGAAACCCCGGGTCTACTAAAAATACAAAAAATTAGCTGGGCGTGGTGGTACATGCCTATAATCCCAGCTACTTGGGAGACCGAGGCAGGAGAATCGCTTGAACCTGGGAGGCAGAGGTTGCGGCGAGCCGAGATTGTGCCATTTCACTCCAGCCTGGGCAACAAGAACGAAACTCTATCTCAAAAAAAAAAAAAAAAAAATTGGAAACAATGCCAAATGTCCTCCATCAGCTTGAGAACAGAGAGTTTGGCACGTTCACAGGATGGATTACTATTTTAACTAGAGACTCAAAAGAAATAGAAACATAACAAAATTTCAAATGAAAAAAAGCAAGTTGCAAAACATTAAAAGCGAGTTGCATTAACTTTATGGTACAGCATACCATGTACATAAGTTTTTAGAACTATCTAAAATAACAATTTGTAGACACACATGTGGGTATAGTTGCCCCCTGGTATCTGCAAGAGATTGGTTCCAGAAATCCCCACGGATACCAAAATCTGAAGGTGCCTACCTCCCCTACATAAAATATATGAAATGGTGTAGTATTTGCATATAACCTATGCATATTCTTTTGTATACTTTAAATCATTTTTATATTACTTATAATACCTTAATACTATATATGCTATGTAAATAGTTACGTTGCATTTTTTGTGTTTAACTCATTTATTTATTTATTTTATTGTCCTTCCTCTCCCCAAATATTTCCAATCTGTGTTTGGTTGAATCCTCAGACGCAGAACCCAGGGATACAGAGATATACACATATAACTAAAGTAGAAAAAGATGAGCTGGATATATACATCAAATCATAATGGGGAATGCATTCTCTGGGGATGGAATAGATGCTTGGGGAAGAAAAACACATCCATAAAATTTTACTTATTTTTATTATTAAAAAAAATTTTTTTGACACAGAGTTTCACTCTTGTTGCCCAGGCCGGAGTACAATGGTATGATCTCAGCTCACTGCAACCTCTACCTCTAAGCAATTCTCCTGCCTCAGCCTCTTGAGTAGCTGGGATTACAGGCATTCACCACCACACCCGGCTAATTTTTGTATTTTTAGTAGAGACAGGGTTTCACCAGTTGCCCAGGCTGGTCTTGACTCCTGACCCAGGTGATCCACTCACCTCGGCCTCCCAAAGTGCTGGGATTACAGGCATGAGCCATCACACCTGGCCATTTTTTTTTGTTTGTTTTAAAGACAGGGTCTCACTTTGTTACCCAGGCTGCAGTGCAGTGGCACAATCTTGGCTCACTGTAACCTCCACCTTCTGGGCTCAAGTGATCCTCCCACCTCAGTCTCCCAAGTAGCTGGGACTAAAGGCAGGCGCCACCACACCCAGCTAATTTTTGTACTTTTTCTAGAGACAGGGTTTCACTATGTTGCCCAGGCTGGTCTCAAACTCTTGGCCTCAAGCTATCTGTCTGCGTCAGTTGGGATTATAGGTGTGAGCCATTGCACCTGGCCAAATTTTACTTTTTAAAATACACAGAAAATCTGTGTGCCTGGCACTGTAACACGCCACTTACAAGACCTCTAATACAGAGTTGGCCTGAAAACATTTATTCACTCAATAGCTGACACAAGAATACCTCTCATGTGCTGAAATGTGTCCTGCCAAAATTCATATGTTGAAGTCTAGCCCCAGTAACTCAGAATATGGCTGTATTTGGAGACAGGGTCTTTAAAGAGGAAATTAAGTTAAAATGAGACCATTAAGTTAAAACGAGGACTGCTGTCCTCATAAGAAGTTAGGCTACCAATTAGCAACAAAAAAACAAGCCAGGCACGGTGGTGTACACCTGCAGTCCCCGATACTAGGGAAGATAAAGTGGGAGGATCTCATGATCTCAGGAGTACAAGGCTGCCATAAGCTATAATCCTGCTACTGTTCTCCAGCCTGGACGACAGAGCAAGACTCTGTCTCAAGAAAACCAAATAAGGAAAGCCAACCAAAGAACCAAATTGAAAAATGAGCAAAAGACTTGAATAGACATTTCTCCAATACCAATGGCCAACAAGCAAATGAAAAGATGCTCGACATCACCAGTTATCACAAAAAGGCAAATTAAAGGCACACTGATACACCACCTTACACCCATTAGGATGACCACCATTAAAAAAAAAAAAAGGCTGGGCATGGTGGCTCACACCTGTAATCCCAGCGCTTTGTCAGGGCTGAGGTGGGCAGATCACCTGAAGTTGGGAGTTCAAGACCAGCCTGACCAGCATGGAGAAACCCCATCTCTACTAAAAAAAACCACACACACAAAAATTAGCCAGGCATGGTGGCACATGGCTATAATTCCAGCTACTTGGGAGGCTGAGGCAGGAGAATGGCTTGAACCTGGGAGGCGGAGGTTGCAGTGAGCCATGATCGCCCGATTGTACTCTAGCCTGGGTGACAAAGTGAGAATCGGTCTCAAAAAAACAACCCAGAAAATAACAAGTGTTGGCAAGGATGTGGAGAAACGGAAACAGCTGACGAGACTGTAAAATGCTACAGCCATTAGGGAAAACAGCATGGAAGTTTCTCAAAAAATTAAAAATAGAATTACCATATGATCCAGTGATCCCATTTATAAGTATACACTCAAAAGAACTGAAATCAGGATCACAAAAAGATATGTGCACACTCATGTTCAATGCAGCACTATTCACAATAGTCAAGAGGCACAAGCAACCTAAACGCCCATTGACCAATGAGTGGATAAACAAAATGTGGTGTATACCTACAATGGAATATTATTCAGCCTTGAGAAGACTGGACATGCCAGACACAGTGACTCATGCCTGTAATTCCAGCATTCTGGGAGGCTGAGGCAGGCAGATTGCCTGAGCTCAGAAGTTCAAGACCAGGCTGGGCAACAGGGCAAAACCCAGTCTTTACAAAAAAAATACAAAAATCAGCTAGGCATGTTGGTGCATGCGTGTAGCCCCAGCTACTCGCAGAGCTGAGGTGGGAGGATCACTTGGGCCCAGAAGGTCAAGGCTGCAGTGAGCCATGATCACACCACTGAACTCCAGCCTGGGCAACAGAGCAAGACCCTGTCTAATAAAAGAAGAAAAAGGCCGGGCACAGTGGCTCATGCCTGTAATCCCAGCACTCTGAGCAGCCGAGACAGGTGGATCACGAGGTCAGGAGATCCGAGACCATCTTCGTGAAACCGTCTCTACTAAAAATACAAAAATTAGTCAGGTGTGGTGGTGCGTGCCTGTAGTCCCAGCTACTCAGGAAGCTGAGGCAAGAGAATCGCTTGAATCAGGGAGTCGGAGGCTGCAGTGAGTTGAGATCGTGCCACTTGCACTCCAGCCTGGTGACAGAGCAAGACTCTGTCAAAAAAAAAAAAAAAAAAAAGGAAAAAAAAAGACAGGACATTCTGACAAATGCTGCAAAATGGATAAACCTTGAAGACATTATACTAAGTAAAATAAGCCAGTCACAAAAGGACATACTATATGTGTTCCACTTATATGAGGTACCTAGAATAGCCAAATTCACAGAGACTGAAGGTGGAACGGTGGTTGCCAGGGGCGGAGAGACAGAGAAACAGAGTTGCTGTTCAATAGGTATAGAGTGTCAGTCATGTAAGACAAAAACTTCTAGAAATTTGCTGTACAACATGCATTTAGTTAACAATATTGTAATGTACACCTGAAAATTGTTAAGAGGGTAAATGTATGTGTTGGTACTATAATTTTTTTTTTTAAAGACGGGGTTTCACCATGTTGGTCAGGCTGGTCTTGAACTCCCGACCTCAGGTGATCCGCCCACCTTGGCCTCCAAAGTGCTTGGATTACAGGCGTGAGCCACCACGCCCGGCCGGTACTATAATTTTTTAAAATGAGAGAAGAGATGAGGACACAGATACATATAAAATACCATGTGAATACACAGGGAGATGCCCATCTGTAAACCAAGAGAGAGGCCCCAGAAGAAACAAAACCTATCAACACCTTGATCTCAGACTTCTAGCTTCCAAAATTGTGAGAAAACAAATTTCTGTTATTCAAACCAAACCAAACCAAACCTACAATATATATGGATATGTGCTATCCTTTGTTCCTTTCCTGAAGTGATTTTAAACTTCCTCTCCAAAAGAGCAACCTTCCAAAAAAGAAGTGTTGGCAGTACTGAATGGGGAACCTATAAGAAAACTCACTAGCTGACAGGGATGCCAGAGACACCTTTAAGACTCCTGAACGGGCTTGTCTCTTCCTCCCACTCCAGAACCAGGTAAGATGAATCTTAACCTTGAGTGCCCCTCAACACCTCTGAACTCAGCTCTAGAACAGACAGCATTCTAAGCTGGGTGTAGTAGCTCACATCTGTTATCGCAGCACTTTGGGAGGTGGAGGCTGGCGGACCACCTGAGGCTGGGAGTTTGAGACCAGTCTGACCAACATGGAGAAACCCCGTCTCTACTAAAAATACAAAATTAACTGGGCATGGTGGCACATGCCTGTAACCCCAACTACTCTGGAGGCTGAGGCAGGAGAATCGCTTGAACCAGGGAGGCGGAGGTTGTGGTGAGCTGAGATCGTACCATTGCACTCCACCCTGGGCAACAAGAAGGAAACTCTGTCTCAAAAGAAAAAAGAAAAAAAAAAGAACAGACAGCATTCTGTTTGTGCATGAGATCCCCATACAAAATGGGGAATAAAAATACAGCTATAATTTTTCTGTTAAGTCAAAACCATCAGTTAAATGTTTCTCATCCTGACTTCAAAATATTTTAAAACATAAGCATCAGAGAAATACCACTATGTTTCTCAAGAGCGTTGAGATAAAACAAGTCACAATACAACAAAGGTCCATGGAGGAAGTGAAAGATGTCTGGCCATCTGTCTGGGAGTATGTCTGGCCATCTGTCTGTCTGTTATTATAACTCTCCATCTCCCACTCGATTCCTGACGTGGCTCACTCTGCTACAGTCAAGTACCCCTACTCACACCATAGTCTTCCAACACCAGCAGTGTTAATGAGAGGTTCGTAGTACCCCCTAGGATAAAAACCATTTAGGATCTCAGTGTTCCCACAGAGTTTACTGACTCATCCCTTGTATATTCGTTAATTTAAGATATCTACCCTTAGTCTGAATAAACTACTTGACATCAACCCCAATTAAGGGTTTAATTAAAGCAAGACATCGCATGTCAGAGGTGAAGATACTACAGACTGAAACCATTAATATGAGGAGGTTTCTTCATTTTTCCAACAAAGACTGGAGGGTAAACACAATCAAAATCTACAAAACTAAGGAAACCAGAGTCAACAAATAGGACTGCAGTTCATCCCCCAAATCTTATTATTCTGAAACCTGAGTTTAGGGCTTACTTTGAAGTTCCAAAAGTGTTATTAGCATCTGAAACTCAATGTGCCAGGAATACTTCCTTTTTTTTTTTTTTTCTTTTGAGATGGAGTTTCACTCTTGTTGTTCAGGCTGGAGTGCAACAGTGAGATTTCGTCTCACTCCAACCTCTGCCTCCCAGGTTCAGGCGATTCTCCTGTCTCAGCCTCCCGAGTATCTGGGATTACAGGTGCTCACCATCACACCCGGCTGATTTTGTATTTTAGTAGAGATGAGGTTTCACCATGTTGGTCAGGCTGGTGTGGAACTCCTGACCTCAAGTGATCCACCTGCCTCAGCCTCCCAAAGTGCTGGGATTACAGGTGTGAGCCACCTCGCCCGGACCTGGAAGTTACTTTGGAGGCTGTTTTATAAATCTCTAGGTGCATAAGACTTACAACCCGGATGGATCTCAGGACTGACCCTGCAGAGCCTTTCTCAATTAAGGTCATACGCATCTAGCTTCATTCACTAAGGGTCTATCAATCTGAGAGGCTGGGTTCTTTTAGAGAACTCCTCATTCTCCTTCCCACAGAGTATCTCATGGAACACACTCTTCTCTACAGAATCTACCACTGCATGACCTGCAATTCCAGCTCAGCCTCTAGCCCACCAAGCAGTCATCCAGGTTGAAATAACAAGTATTCTTGGATACATGTTGCTAATTTAGGGAATTACTGAGTTACAGAAAATTGGACTGAGAGTAAAAAATGTTTCTTTTTGTGACATGCTGACAAACACAACTGCAACCAGGCTTTAAATTGATACTTAAAACCTGTACACAGCTTTTGCATTAATTTTCATATGATCCCTCTAGTCCTAGGAGAACCAAATATCCCCACTAGAAAAACAAGAAAACTTGGACAGAGAAAGGGAAAAATAAAACCTAACACTGGCAAAATCAAGATTCGAACTCAGGATTCCTAATTCCAAAGCCCGGTGCTCTTTCCATAATACAGTGCTGCTAATGTCCCCCTCACCTTGGCCGACACTCAGCTCCGGGACAGTTCGAACAAATCTGGGGTGACTTATTGGGAGAAACCTGGAGAAACAAATAAGCTGAATCATTTATCTTCATCTCTGTAACACAGTAATCTCTCTCTACTCTCCACCAAACCAAGTTTACAAAAGCACCCTGTTCTACTGTCACACACCACTGAAGAGAGATGTGTCAGGCTAAAGGTTTCCATTCCCAAACTTTGCAGTTAATGGTAAGGAGCAGGCTCATCAAATCTTTTTTTTTCTTCCCCCTCAGACAAGGTGTCACTGTCACCCAAGCTGGAGTGCAGTGGCACAATCATGGCTCACTGCAGCCTCAACCTCCTGGGCTCAAGCAATCCTCCCAGCTCAGCCTCCCACGTAGCTGGGACTACAGGTGTATGCCACCATGCCTGGCTAATTTTTGTATTTTTAGTAGAGAATTTTCCTTACAGTCTATATACTCCAATTCTTCTGTTCTAAATATAAGGAAACTGAGGTCTTATTTAGTTGGAGGATAAATGATTTACTGAAGATCCCACAGTTAGCTACTGAAATTAATATGCCAATTATTGGCCAGACTTTGAATTCTTTTTTTGCTGTTCTTGTTACAGCAAGAATTTCTGCTACAGTAACATGTGGCAACTAGATTTAAAGTAAATGAGTATAATTAGGGTGGGAGGTAGAATGGATTATGACAACTGCAGATGTATACAGCGCAGTAACTGAGGCAGGTAACCCACTGGGCACGGAACAGACTATGCATTCTCTCTTTCAGTCTTCACAATGGCCCTAGCCCTACAAGGTACTCACTGCCATGACTCTCACTTTACAAATCAAGACAATAAAATTCGGAGTTAGTAGCTACTGCCACATGGTCACAGTTAATCTAGAATTCAAACCCAGGTCTGACTCCAAACCCATGTTCTTAATAATCATACCATATATTCCATACTTTTTTTAAAAACCATGCAAAAAAATTCTTTGGTGAATGCCTTTTGTTAACTAAAAGAGAATCTGACTTAGATGCAAGTTTTTGGAGCTCACCTACTTTCCCACTCCTCCCACAGCCACAACAATCTCCCCTCAAAGCCAGCCCACCCCCCAGAGCCTCCATACTTGAATGTCTTCATGTCTCGCCCGCCAATCACTCGGGCAGTGACCGTCTTCCCAACCTTCAGCTTGGTAGTAGGAGAGGTGCCCTCTGGAACATCATCTAGAATGTGGGAGGCATGGATACAGCCAATGATGCCATCTTTCAGAGTCACAACCACATGGGTGGGCTTAATGGACTTCACAGTCCCTGTGACCACGTCCCCAATGGAGAGGGTGTGCTTCTTTATGGTCCCTACAGTCAGAGCTGGATCCACTTCTTCATCCTCGTCAACTGTCTCAGAGTCCTTCCGGGTCGGCCTCATGGTCCTCTTGGCAGCCGGCCCCTCCACGGCCAAAAGAAGGCCAGTCACTCCTGGCTCTGTGGTCTTGAGGGTTAGGGAGACACCCTGTCCCACCTGCAATTTCTCTGAGTCAAAGCGGAAGGTGTCGTTGAGGTGAGAGGTCAGGGAGAAAGCTACCAGGTGGCCAGTCTCTACCAAGGAGGCAATGGCAAAGGACTTCTCCAAGTGCTGCACAATTGCCTGGTGTTCGTTGCCTTTCCTCAGCTACAAGAAAGAAAAGCCATCATCCCTGCTTTCCTTACACAGCATGGTCACTCATTCATGGCCCCACTGGGCAAGGTATGGCTGAGGAGACCCTCTGGGGTCCCAAGGCTAGGGAACCCAAGGCTGGTCTGAGCTGGAACAGACTGGCCTTCACTCCCTGGACCTAGCTTTGCTCTCCTGTACACTAAACTCATGGGGCTACATCTGAATTACCTTGGCTTGGTTTTTGTTAGATCTAGCAAATCTGAATTTTCCATGTTACTGAGATAATTCTGATGCACAGCCTTGCAACCTCTAACAGCTCTCCCAGCTTAGAGACACTGCAGTTCCTAACTCAGTCCTGCAGCTCCCCCGCCCCGAATTTCATCACCCTTCCACCCAAGCAATGAATAGATCATTACTGAGAGCTTATTGTGTGCAGGGCACCTAGCCTCTCTTCCTCAAAATCCAAATTGTGTTCATGCTCTTGTATGCCCAAGCTTCATTTAGGTGATAAAATGGTATAGGGTCCTGCCAGAAAACTGAATGAGAGGTTAGTATTGGTTTCTATTCTCTCTCTGTCTGTCCTAAACTCTTAACATTGTCAGCAACTAGAAATTAAGGATTATATCTATACTGTACCATACTCTATGCAACTAGTGCTTTAGACAGTAACCAAATATATTCATCACCCAGAGAAAATACTAATTTTGAGATTTGCCTCAAACCCATTCTTATGTCACACAGAAGTGTCCAGAAGGCAAGGCAGGCGAGAGTATGGATGCATAGCCTGGAGGTCTGAACTGCCTGCAGGCATGCGGTTTGACTCATGATGTTTTTAGAAAAATAAGTTACCAGTTGGGAACGGTGGCTCACGCCTGTAATCCCAGCACTTTGGGAAACCGAAGCAGGTGAATCACGAGGTCAGGAGTTTGAGACCAGCCTGGCCAAGATGGTGAAACCCCGTCTCTACTAAAAATACAAAAATTAGCTGGACATGGTGGCAGGGGCCTGTAATCCCAGCTACTCGGGAGACTGAGGCAGAGAATTGCTTGAACCTGGGAGGCGGAGGTTGCAGTGAGCCGAGATGGTGCCACTGCACACTGCACTCCAGCCTGAGTGACAGGGTGATACTCTGTCTCAAAAAAAAAAAAAGTTTCCAACATTTTCAGCTTTTATTTCAAATAAAAATCCAAATTTTGCCTTCTCTTAACAATCAAAGACTTAGCAGCACTAGCCCCAGATATTCCCACCTGGCAACACTGGACGGGACTGAACAGTCTCAGCCCCATGTGGGCTGGGCATGCACACTCCAGCTTGTTAGAGTCCCAGGCCGGCCACTCCCTACCCACACAGCCACCTCCATGCCTGCATACTACTTGTCTGACCCTAAAGATGTAGTGCCCATGTCACTTATCACCGGAACTCAAAAAAAAAAAAAAAACAATAATTAAAAAAAAATGTGCACTTTACGCAGGACATACCTCCATTTAAAAAACAAAGTTTACCAAAAATTTTTTTCTTACGTTCTGGGAAGCCCAACAACTCACCTAACAACAGGTGTCGTTTACAATTCATACTCCCACCTTTGACTGCCTCCCCTGCCCCACAGGTGCCCCACCTCGGTTGCTCACGAGGCTGCGCACGCCCTGCAGCTCCTCCAGGCACTGACTCAAATAGAATAGAAGTCAGCACTATGAACCACACCAGGACAAGAGGTCTAAACCAGGAGTGTCCTGGATCCATCCAGGCACAGGGCTACCCTCGCTAAAGGCATCTTTGAGTTGGAACCCTTCAACTGTAAGCGTGGGGTTAAAGGGTGCCTCATGTGAAACCATGGAAGTGGGAAGTCAGGAGCAAGCTTACCTTTTTAGCTTTTCTATTCACCAGGTCCTGGTGAAGGGAAACGTGCACTTCCAACTTCAAAAGATCAACATTTAAGATTACAACCTTCTTTTTTCTGCCCAGATTCCACCTCCTGTCCTGCAGTGCAGAACCAAACACAGTGTGATTATCCTTCTGGAGCAGGGTGAAGGGAGAGCAGTACCTCTCACATGCAGGCGCTACCCCTTAGATCCAAAACAGCAAAGAGGACATATGTCCTGGGTCCATATGGGCCATAGTTAGGGAAACCAAGGGTCTATCTCCTATAGTTCAAGTTCAGATGGGCCTTAATTTATGTAATCTAACATATAAAAATCTAGACTTACCCAATTATAACAATTAAAGGATTCATACCTAAGCCTTTGCATTCACACAAGATAGGCATGCCAAAAATCTCTTCTGAATCAACTCATCTACCCTGTGTATTTAGAAATTCTATATCCAGGAGACGGGGCAATGGGCAAAGGGTCCTCCCACTAACCAAAATGGGCAAGACAGAAGCACTCACCCCCACGATGGTATCTGCTGGCTCTCAGGACCAGGTCGGGCACTGGGCCCCCCACTGAATACCACAGAGCCATCTTCCAATACCTCTTGCACGACTAGGTCAAGGAACATTCCTGGGGTCATCTCAGCCACCGTCTGGATCAACACAGAGTCTGCCAGAGACCCAAACGAAACACGATTAGTACCATAAAACAACAGTCTCACTGTTCTCCTCAGGCAGTGTGCTGTCACCACAGAGGACAGGGGAACACTGGAACCACTGACAAGGTAAAATCGCTTTTTGCAAAAATGTTCAGTATCCATGAAAACTCTTGTCACAGGCAGACAGACCTAAGCCCCTTGCTAATCCTACCTGACCATAATTCATGGAAGTAGCCAACAAATACCAGGGAGACAGGCTTTCCTTTAGTTTCTGGATAGTCACTGTCCCCTCTCAAGCCTACTAAAGTTACAACCCCACACAATGGTTCAGTCTAAGAGGGTCAGAATAATAACTCCTCCCAAAGCCTAGCAGGTCCCAGTTCCATTTCATCTGCTGAATAAAGGAATGAAAGGTGAAAAGGCAAGTGAATTCACACAAATGCAACCATGAAGCCACAAAACTAAGAGAAATTTTGACAGTGGGGACAAGGGGACGTCTAGGATGCTCTTAAAGGGGTGTAATATAAACATTTATTGAGCTGCTGCATACTTAATAACTGTGCACTTTGGCCGGGCACCGTGGCTGACGTCTACAATCTCAGCATTTTGGGAGGCCGAGGCGGGTGGATCACTTGAGGTCAGGAGTTCGAGACCAGCCTGGCCAACATGGCAAAACCCTGTCTCCACTAAAAATGCAAAAATTAGCCAGGCATGGTGGCAAGTGCCTATAATCCCAGCTACTTGGGAGGCTAAGAAAGGACAATCGCTTGAACCTGGGAGACAGAAGTTGTAGTGAGCCAAGACGGCACCACTGCACTCCAGCCTGGGCAACAGAGGAAGACTTCGTCTCAAAACAAATAAATAAATAAAAATAATTTTTAAAAATATGTGCACTTTATGCAGGTCATACTTCCATTAAAAAAAAGTTTACCAAAATTTTTTTCTTATGTTCTGAGAAGCCCAACAACTCACCTAACAACAGGTGTCATTTACAATGCATACTCCCACCCCTGACCACCTCCCCTGCCCCACAGGTGCCCCACCTCGGTTGCTCATGAGGCTGCGCACGCCCTGCAGCTCCTCCAGGCACTGACTGAGGAGGAGGAGACTGGTGGTGGCTAAGTCCCCCAGACCACAATCTGACAGCCGCAGCGACAGCAGCATCCGCTGCTTCTCCTCATCCACATTGGTCACCTTTGCCACCACTGTCTGACCCTCAACAAAGTGGTCACTTGTGGAGGTCACAAATTTGTCACTCATGATCTGAAGAGAAGAACAGGCAGGAGATAAAGAGAGGAAAGGTCTTCATTAAGACAACCCACTTGATGTGCCTAGAAAGGGGTATGTGAGTAGGGGGGAAATGGGACCCAGGAAGCTCCCCCAAGCCCTCTTTGAGGACAGCTCTACTCCCCTTCCATAAAAACAGAGCCTCTGGGAGAAGGCAACCAGTCAAGATGGCACATTCATGGCAAGCCAGGCAGACACCAGGGCTGTCCTCACCCCTAACACCCCACAGCAACCCTCTGCCCCTCACTAGGCTTGTTTCTGGGGCCCTCCCCCTCTGCTCCCATTTAAAAATTTTTCTGGCAGGGAATGCAAATGAGATTTTCCCAGGCAAAACACCAGGGAGACAGGCCTACAGAGGGGGAAGAAATACTGATGAATGATCTGTGGCAGCAATCAGCTGCACAGCATTTGCTCAGCTGCCTTCCATGACTTTGGTGAGTCCCATCCCCCACTCTAGGCCTCAGCTGATGCAGCACGCACACCGGGAGGCTCCGCTAGGGGACTGCTGGGATTGTTCCCATCTGACAAGTGCAGGACTCAATGACATGGGGGGTGGGAGACAGTAATTTCAAGGACATTCTGGTCCCTTAACACCTCAAAAACCTCAGAAGTCTGCAAAACCTGTACTCAGCAGCTCAGGATGATCAATTTCCCTGTCTAAATGTGCTGAGAGAATAAAAACAAGTGCAGTCATCTTCACACTGGAGACTAAAGCCTTCAGAGCCACTGCCCGCCTGCCCAATGTGTAGTGTGGAGTGGGAAAGGTATCCCTTCCTCCCAGACGGTCACACAGCTGAGCAAGAGGAACACGGACCAAAAGCTCAGCTCCACTCACCCCTCCCAGGTGCGTTTATGTCACACAAATCTTAAGTGGTACCCCTGAAAATCTTTCAAAAGATTTTACTTCAAAAGAGTAAAGTGTGGTGGCTCACACCTTAATCCCAGCACTTTGGGAGGCCAGGGCCGGTGGATTACTTGAGGCCAGGAGTTCAAGACCAGCCTGGGCAACACGGTAAAATCCTGTCTCTACTATTCAAAAAAAAAAAGCTGGTCATGGTGGTGGGCACCTGTAATCCCAGCTACTTGGAAGGCAGGAGAATCACTTGAACCCAGGAGGCGGAGGTTCAAGTGAGCAGAGATCACACCACTGCACTCCAGCCTGGGCAACAGAGATCACACCACTGCACTCCAGCCTGAGCAAAAATGCCAGGTGTGGTGGCTCACACCTGTAATTCCAGCACTTTGGGAGGCCAAGGCAGGTGGATCATGAGGTCAGGAGATAGAAACCATCCTAGTTAACACGGTGAAACCTTGTCTCTAGTAAAAATATAAAAATTTGCTGGGTGTGGTGGCATGCGCCTGTAGTCCCAGCTACTCAGAAGGCTGAGGCAGGAGAATCGCTTAAACCTGGGAGGTCGAAGTTGCAGTGAGCCAAGATCGTACCACTGCACTCCAGCCTGGGTGACAGAGCAAGACTCTGTCTCAAAAAAAAAAAGAGTAAAGTCTCTTACTCCTCCCCACCCACCCACCCTCAGATTCTGTGACCTCATGTCTCTCCTCAAGCCCTTGTACACGGAGCTAAACTTACAGCTTTTGGGGCCAGTCCACTAAGACCTGAGGGGAACTGGATGAACACGCCATAGTCCTTGATGCTCTTCACAAAACCAACGAGCAACATTCCAGGATGGATTTCTGAGAAGTTCTTGGGATCCTGACCACCTTCTACTGTGGAGACCAAAGCCGGCTTCCTGCAAAGAAGCTAGTGGTACTTCATCAAGGAATGTTCCAGAAAGGGCAGAGGAAATGTCCATCTCTCCCATCTCCTTTCACCACAGAGAAAGGCAGAACTGCAGGCTGACCCTCTGTTCCTACAGCGATTCTCTAACTGTGCAGACCAGCAGCAACAACATCACCTGAAACTTGGGATAAATGCAAGTTCTCAAGTACCACTCAGACCTATTGAATTAGAAACTCTGGTGTGTCCCAGCCATCTGCATGGCCCAACTGCACACTACAGCTGAGAATCATGGTTTTGCTCCATTCCCGATTCACTCATCTATCTATAGATTATGAGAGGGGACCAAAAGGGATAGCTCATCCCCCTGGTCTGGCAGCTGGATCTGCCATTACACAAACCTCCACTGCCCACTCTTCACACTGATGAACTCATTTTCCCTCCTCTGCCCGTTTTTACTCCAAGGAGAATGAACTTTACATTCTGTGAGAAGAGTCTCCTTCAAAGCACCCATGCTAAGACCAAAGGGAATATTCCTGAGCCTATAGCCATGAGGGAAGAAGGCGTAGGGGAAAAAAGAGGAAAGGAGGGCAGAAGCCACCTAAGCATTTAGTGCTTAGGGACAAGCACTAAATGCCCCAAGGAAACTAGATGTGCTCCTAAGCACCCAACTGGGCCTCCTCTCCAGCCCCCGAGAGTCCCCTTCTCTGCAACCTTTCAGGCTACTCCACCCTGACCACCAGCATCTGCTGGCCGCCCTTACTCAGGCCTACTCTTACTTTCCATAGCACAGGCTTTATCATTGGTTTGGTTTTGTGGAAGTATTTCTGAGGTCAAATAGCTGTCTTTTCCCCCATGGAGTTTCTAACTAATTTACCCAGAATTTCCCACCCAAGTGCCCATGGCCCCCCACCTTCCTCTGCTCCACAGACACCAGTCAAGGATACAACATGCCCGTCACTCTGGCTCAGACACAGGACTCGGTGAAGGGTGTCACCTGCCTGGAGCCAATGATGTAACAGTGGGCCGTTGGTAACGTGGTCCGACAGATGAGACGTGGGGAGGAAAGCACAGGTATTGTGGGGCAGGACAGCCACCTCCAGCCCATCTTTGGTCTTCTCTAAAACCTTCACATCTACCAACTACCCAGAGAAGAGAAAGACAAAAATAGCACTTGTGAACAGAGAACAACTTGGTCTGGGATCAGGGAGGGCTCCAAGGCATCAAACTTAGCACCAGGGATCACTAAGAGGCAGCTTCTTCCACACCCCACCCACCACCCCAACCACCCAGCATGCACGCACGTGCACATGCACCAGGACTCATGTGGGCCCATCGCAACTCTTCTCTCAAGTCCCTCCACGAAGGCCAGGGAAAGCCAGAACTGCAGGTTGGCACTAGAGACCCGAGAGGGAAGAGGGCAGCAGCCTACTGCTGAAAAGCCCTACCGTAACAGGACTTTCATGACAGCTTCCATTTGTTCTGGCACACAGGAAAGAACGCAAATGAGGTCCTCTCTCAAGAACCCCTCTAGCCCCAAAAATCTAACTGCCTCTCTTTCCGCTTCATGGGTTCCAATACACCATGTGTTAGTGGTACACTGCTCTCTGTCACTGTAATGTAAAACAGCTTGTCCAGAGAAGTCCAGGTACCTGCCCAACATTAACGGCTTTTCCTTTCTTCTGATTGTGTCCTGCAGGCTCTTTCTTTGGTTCTGGATCACGCAACAGCTTGAAGGATAAGAGCATCCTCTCTTTGGATGGCTCACTGTTCAACACGGCAACCTTCACCACCTGGTGAAAAACCACACAGGCTTGGCCAACTGCTCCCAGCAGGCCTTGCAGGCCCTGCAGCATACCTTCCACTAGTGCTGCAGAGGGCTTGAGAGACCTACCAAGCCCCTGGATCAGATCAGAAGGCAGTGAAAAGAAGAAATGCACTGAGCGCTACACAATCCCCCACAGGGCAGCCTTTTGGATAAAAGAAGACATAAATAACTTGTTTTGTACAACCCAAGTCTTAAAAATTATTTTTCTGTTTGAAGCGTGGATATGCTAATTACCCTAATTTGATCATTACACATTGTAAGCATGAATTGAAATGTCACATGGTGGCCAGGTACAGTGGCTCAGGCCTGTAATTCCGGCGGTTTGAAAGACCAAGGTGGGCTGATCACTTGAAGCCAGGAGTTCGAGACCAGCCTTGCCAACATGGTGAAACCCCATCTCTACTGAAAATGTAAAAATTAGCTGGGCATGATGGCACATGTCTATAATCCTAGCTACTTGGCAGGCTGAAGCAGGAGAACTGCTTGAGCCTGGGAGGAGGAGGTTGCAGTGAGCTGAGATCATGCCATTGTACTTCAGACTGGGTGACAGAGGGAAACTCTGTCTCAAAAAAATAAAAAAAAATTTAAAAAAGGCCAGATACAGTGGTTCATGCCTGTAATTCTAGCACTTTGGGAGTCCAATGTGGGCGGATCACAAGGTCAGGAGTTCAAGATCAGCCTGGCCAACACAGTGAAACCCCGTCTCTACTAAAAACACAAAAATTAGCTGGGCATGATGGCGCGTGCCTGTCCTCCCAGCTACTTGGGAGGCTGAGGCAGGAGAATCGCTTGAACCTGGGAGGTAGAAGTTGCAGTGAATGAGAAAGGGCCATTGCACTCCAGCCACCTGAGTGACAGAGGAAAACTCTGTCTCAAAAAAAAAAAAAAAAATCACTGTATACCCCATATATGTACAATTATTATGTATCCGTTTAAAGTAATAAAAAAATGTTTTTCCTAGTGATACCGAGACTCACTAGTTTTACAGCACTGCCCCCGTGTGGTGACAGTGACCTCACAATTTCTGATGAGGCAGGAGTTTATTACAGGTAAAGACTGACCTCTTCCATGCATGCCTGAGATCTATCAGCTTGCCAGCTTCTACTGAACCCCCCTGAGACTTTCTCTCTATTCTGTTCCCCAGCTCCTCCATTCAGCGGACTCACACCCACTGCCCCATCTGCTCTCCTCCTCAACCTCTTAAAGACAGCCCCCTACTTACTACTTCTTCATATTTGTGTTTATGGAGTCACCAAGGGTAGAGGGGACCTGTTTAGGGGAAGGGTTACCTGGCCAGTATAAAAAACTCTCTCTGGGTCAGGGATATACTCAGTACTGAGCTCATGCTTGGGCACCAGTCCCTGCACATCATCGTAGAACTTCACAATGCAGCCATAGTCCTTGACCCTGATGATGAAGCCATGTGTCTGCAGACCAGGCTTGGCATCGGCATAGCAGGTAATGGCAGGTAGTTTGGACTCAACCAGGGTTTTCTTCAGGGTCATCATCAGCTTCTTGGCTTCAGGGTCACAAAGCAAAACCTAGGGGAGAGACATAGGCTATCATCAAGTTATCTGTTATCATGAGAGCCACTGAGCTGGTCTTGGCAACCTCTTAAACCCAAAGGCCATGGGGCCATTTCCCAAGAACCTGCTATAGCTTTTCCTCCAATCATCTCAGCTGCAGATTCTTCCTGCTTCCTGCTGTATAAGGAAGCATACAAATCACTATTTCAAATGTAATTCCTGGAGCACACAAGCTACATTTCAAATGTAATTCCTCCCATAAATTACTGCAAACTACCCACTCCTGATCATGAAGCAACACTCGTTATTTTACAGCACCTCTACAGTCCTGGTTACACTAACTTCTGCACCATCTTAGCTCCTTCCTAGTGGGCTTTGCATCTAGTCTAACAGAACCAATGATGAACCAATTTACCACCTTAGTACTGCTGTTTATTAGCTATGAAATAAGACGAAGATGCAACTGCCTTTCACTCCTCAGAAGGTCATCTTCTTAAAGACAGAAAAACTCTATTTTAACCCTTGACCTCACTACTGTAAAATTTTGCACCAATGGGCAATCATTACCTCTGCTGAGTCAACAATGATGAGATAATATGCACACAGGAAAATCTAACATGCTGAGTCCTACAGAGCGCAGGCTCCCCGTGAAGCACTCTGTGTGCCTCATTGTATTGAATCTTCACAACCCTATGAAGCTTTTCTTGGGATTCGAGCCTTTGTCATAAATCCCCCCATGTTTTGGCAGCTTTGTCAGGGCTATGTCTGTGCCTGGAACATTCCCTTTGCTCTCCCCCAGTCTTCCAAATTCTACCTATCCTTCCTAGTTCAAGATCCACCTCTGCCAGAAATCTAGAAAACCTTATTGTCATACAGAGCTGAATTCGAAAACTGATTCTGCCACTTATTAGCTGTGTGACTCTGGGCAAGAGAGTTGGCTTTCCTAAGCTTTAATTTCCCCACCTGCAAAATGAATATTACTTAATTGTTAGTACTGTTTCAAGGATTAAATGAAATAATCCATGTCACATGCCTAGCATAGCAACTGGCACAGAATACCTGTTAGTGGCAGTCGCTATTGATGTCAATGATTCTGGCTGCTCCAACCCACCCTCATCTCCCCTTTCTCCGGTGTGACCAGAGCACACAACCTGCACCAAGCCACGTGGCAAAAGGTCACATGCTGGCTTGCTCTCTCTTCTTATATGAATATTTTAACTCCCAATCATACTACACAAAACAGGGACTCACTTTTCTCTTCCCAATGCCAGGTACAGCACTGGACACACAGCAGATATTACATACTCACTTTGTGGAAAAAGGCAGAAACTTCAGCTGAGACCTCCTCCCTTCCCATCCAGCCAAAACCCCAAGAGACCCTTCAGGAGGCTCACCCGGCACTTGACCTCATCCCCGATGTGGTACTTCTTCTCTGGATTCTTCATCAGTATGTCAGCCAGGTGCATGGGAGGTACCAGGCCCCTCATCTGCTCGCCCACCTTCACCAGCATCCCATATGGCTTTATGGTTAGCACTGTGCCCTAGAGAGTCCAAAGACAAGCTGCCACGATGTCTCAAGAATGGCCCTTCCCCCACCTCTAACAACACAGCATGACACACCTCTTGTTCACAGCCACCTTCCTGGGTTAACTGTGCCTGTTATTCCAGATGGCACAGGGTGAAACACACACCTTACGCTAAGCTGGATTATTTTGTCGGCTTTATTTATGGGAGCCCTTGCATCTTTCTGTGTGAGCATGTGCTTTCTGTGTGCCTTAAAATATCCGAAAGGAAGGGACTATGTTGAGGTCTCCTAAGGAACAAACTCTACATATAAAGGGAGCTGCTCAATTAGAGCCAAATGGTTGGGGAGGACAGGTAACTGGAACTGGCTTGTCACTAATACCCCAGGTAGCTTAATTATCACAGGACTAACTTTTGACCTGGTCTAATAATCACCATCAAATCCCAAATGCCAGGATTTATGATCTATTGCCTTTGTGTAGCTGGGTGGTGCTAGTAAGACCTTACCTTGAAATTAATTACAAGTTACTCAAAGAAAGAGAAAGAAATTCTAGTCAGTAGGCAGAGGCAAGCAACATGACTTTCAATGTGTTTACATGAGGACTAATGAGCTGACAGTCACCTGAATGTGAACTAAAGAATGCCTGAAGGTGAGGAAGTACCTAATTATATGCTGAGATCTTACCTTTACCACTGCCCCAGGTTTGATGTCATGATACCTAAGGTACTGAGCTTCAATAATAGACCTACAACAAGGAGAAAACACAGAATTAAATAAACGAGGGCAGAGGTTGACTAAAATTCAGGGCTACCACAGTCATGCTGGCAAGAAAGAAATCCCTCACCAAGCACAGGAAAAACAGAATATGCACACGTACAGGTGCACGTCTCTACACCCCCCACCTGTTGTTAATGGCAGACTTACGTTCGTAGAGAGAGCAAGGCCAGCTCATCCATTTGGCTGTAGTCAATAATTCTACACTTGTGAGTGTTCCCTGGCTTGAAGGCCTCAGGATTGAAGACGTTCTTAGAATCAGAGAGATGGCTGAGCTGCAAAGTACCAAGTGATTGAGGACAAGCCAGAGACAATAGGTCTGAGCCAATGAGACCTTACAGCCCATAGAAAGGACTCAACAACACTTATCATGTACCATAAAAACAGTACTTCGATAGCCTGGTTAATCCTTCACACTAAAAAATTGCTCTTTACCGTCACAGAATCTCAGTAAGGTCAGAGAAAGTCTAGATCACAGGTCAGTCAACTGTGCCCAGTGCCTGTTTTTGTAAATAGAGGCCGGGTATTGGAATACAGCCATCCTGTCCATTTACTTACTGTCTACGGCTACTTTCGTGCCATAACAACAGAGTGGAATAATTAGGACAGAGACCACAGGGCCCACAGCCTAAAGTATTTATGATCTAGCCCTTTAAGAAAAACTCTGCCGGGCCCTGGTCTGGATCCTAACTCATCCTTATACTTAACCACTGACCAGGTATCAAATATGGCAAGCTGGTTCTAAGGCATCCTAATATAATCAACAGACACTGTTCCAATCACTATGAACAGGAATTAGAACTGCAATATCCAAAAATTTTAAACTAGCATCAAGGGATTTAAGAAGCAGAAATGGCTCCCTGTGCTCCAAAGTCTGTCCAGTGGTAAGATCCCTGACTAAACAAAGAGGCCTCCTTACCCGAGCATAGGCCAGAACCCCATCCTTCAGCCTAAAGGTGGCCCCGGCCTTTTTGAAAAAGCCCTGGACAGGAACATCATTCAGCACCGCTCCAAGGTGTTGGCAAGAGAGTCGGGAGAGAGGACGTCCAGGCTGTAGGAAGATGGGGCGCAGGCTCAGGCGCACAACTCTGGTTTGAGGATGGACGCAGAGGATGCAGGCCTTCACCTAGACAAAGGAAGGGCAGAGTGAGCAGGAGGAGGCACACAGGAGCACCACAGAGCAGACCTTCCAGGCATCAGCCTCTCCACATGCTAAGCAGGTATGTAAGTACTCACATCCTTAGTATGTAAGTACTCAAACTGGCTTCAAGCAGCATGCAGAAAAGCCAAAATGTCCCATAAGGACTACTTCTGACTAAATCAAAGCTTACTCAAGCCGGGTATGGTGGCTCACACTGGTAATTCCAGCACTTTGGGACACCAAAGCAGGTGGAACACTTGAGCTCAGGAATTAGAGACCAGCCCGGGCACATAGTGAAACCCTGTCTCAACAAAAAATACAAAAATTAGGCTGGGGGCCATGGCTCATACCTGTAATCCCAGCACTTTAGGAGGCTGCGGCAGGCAGATCACTTGAGATCAGGAGTTTCAGAAAGCCCAGTCAACATGGTGAAACCTCTTCTCTAATTAAAAAAAAATTAGGCCAGGCACAGTGGCTTACACCTATAATCCCAACATCTTGGGAGGCCAAGGCGGGCAGATCATGAGGTTAGGAGATCGAGACCATCCTGGCTAACACAGTCAAACCCCATCTCTACTAAAAACACAAAAAGTTAGCTGGGCGTGGTGGCATGCGCCTGTAATCCCAGCTACTCAGGAGGCTGAGGTGGGAGAATCACTTGAACACAGGAAGCAGAGGTTGCAGTGAGCCGAGATCATGCCACTGCACTCCAGCCTGGGCAACAGAGGGAGACTCCGTCTCAAAATAAATAAACAAATAAACAAATAAATAAAAATTAGCTTGGCATAGTAGTACATGCCTATAAATCCAGCTACTCAGGAGGCTGAGGCACAAGAATCACTGTAACTGGGGAGGCAGAGGTTATAGTGAGCCAAGATTGTGCCACTGCACTCCAGCCTCAGTGATGAAGTGAGACTCAGTCTCAAAAAAAGAAAATAAAAAATTAGCCAAGCATGGTGGCATGCGCCACTTTAGGGGCTGAGGCAGGAGAATCACCTGAGTGAGCCCAGGAGGTCAAGGCTGCAGTGAGTGATGATCGCACCTGCACTCCAGCCTAGGGGACAGAGTGAGACCCTGTCTCAAGAAATAATAATAAAATAGATAAATAAATATTAGCCAGAAAGTTTACTCAAGGCCAGAAAACTATACACCAGATGTCCCCTCAACACCACAGAGCTAATATATCCATAACACAACAGGAACCATGTACTGGTGTCACTACATCCAAGGCTCCTCTGAAACATGCCAGAAAAAGCCTGATCCCATCACAAGATTAAAACACGTAAAATGTTTCAACTCCTTACACAAATGATTATAGGGAGAAAAAAATGACTAAAAAGAGGTTTAGGAAAAATTAACAGTATTATCCCCAGGTAGCAGAAAAATCCTAGTTTCACTTAAAAAAAAATTATCAGGTTCAGTGGCTCAAGCCTGTAATCCCAGCACTTTAGGAGACCGAGGCAGGAGGATCATTTGAGCCAAGGTGTTCAAGAATAGCCTGGGCAACCCAGCAAAACCCCATCTCTACAAAAAATTTTTTAAAATTAACTAGGCATGGTGGCATGTATCTGCAGTCCCAGCTACACAGGAGGCTGAGGTGGGAGGATCGCCTGAACCCGGGAAGTTGAGGTTGCAATTAACCGTGATCATGCCATCGTACTCCACTCTGGGCAATAGTGTGTGACCTTGTCTCAGAAAAAAAAAGTAGGCAGGCGCGGTGGCTCACACCTGTAATCCCAGCACTTTGGGAGGCCAGGGCAGGTGGATCACGAGGTCAGGAGTTCAAGACCAGCCTGGCGAAGATGGTGAAACCCCATCTCTACTAAAAATACAAAAAAATTAGCCAGGCGTGATGATGGGTACCTGTAATCCCAGCTACCCAGGAGGCTTAGGCAGAGAATTGCTTGAACCCAGGAGGCAGAGGTTGCAGTGAGCCAAGATCACACCACTGCACTCCAGCCTAGGTGACAGAGCAAGACTCCGTCTCAAAAACATAATAATAATAAGTAAATAAACACTCTATAGCATACGTTACTCTTTAAAAAAAGAAAAGTAAGAAATCATTTTAGAATTCTAAAAAATTCTGAATAACATGTGTTAGGATTTTCTTCCCAAATATCCATGATCATTGTAGAAAATTTGAATATTTAAATATACGCAGAGCCAGGTGTTGTGGCTCATATCTGTAATCACAGCACTTTCGGAGGCCGAGGTGGGAGGACTGCTTAAGCCGAGGAGTTCAAAACCAACCTGAGCAACATGACAAGACCTTGCCTCTACAAATTTTTTTTTGATTAGCCAGGCGTCGTGGCATGCACCTGTGGTCCAGCTACTCTGAGGACTGAGGTGGGAGGATCAATTGAGGCCAGGAGGTTGAAGCTGCAGTGAGCTATGTTTGTGCCACTGAACTCCAACATGGGTGACAGAGTGAGACCCTGTCTAAAAAAGAAAGAAAAGAACAGAAAAATCACCCAGAGTTCATCACTATTAACACCTGATTACATAATCTTCCAGTATTTTAACCAGAGGTACTCTTTAACATTTTTTTCAAAATTGGATCTGTACTACTCATAGAACTTTTAAAATCATCTTTCACTATTTAAAAATCTCTTACTCTCCTATGTTATTCTTTTAAACTACTTTAAATTATAAAAACAAAAGATTAATACTACCAAAGGGAAAAAAAATCAAACTATACGGAAGACTATGAAGTAAAAACTAAAAGTTGCCTTCTTCTCTAATCTTTTTTTTCTCTAATTTCAGTTAAGCCACTGGGAGTTTCTTACTTTCCTTCCATAACGCTTTTTTTTGTGATGGAGTCTTGCTCTGTCGCCTAAGCTGGAGTGCAGTGACACAATCTCAGCTCACTGCAACTTCTGCCTCCTGGGTTCAAGCGATTCTCCTGCCTCGCCCTCTTGAGTAGCTGGAACTATATACAGGCATGCGCCACCACCTCCAGCTAATTTTTGTATTTTTAGTAGAGACAGGGTTTCACCACGTTGGCCAGGCTGGTCTTGAATTCCTGACCTCAAGTGCTCCGCCTCAGACAGTGTTGGGATTATGACTGTGAGCCACTGTGCCTGGCCTTCATAACACTTTTCATTATTCCTTTCATCTCCTCTCTGCACACATGTACACATGCAGTTTCAGGAGCTTCCTACAGCTAGCTGTGATACTGGACAGCAAATAGGCCAAAACTGGAATCAAGAAAATATAGGCTCAACATTTCTTACTGCCTGATTTGAGAAGTATGTTCCAGCTTTCTTGGGATCCAGGTGCATAAAGTCAACCATGCCCGTGAAGAATGTGAGGAAGTTTAGCGTAAGACCAAATGGAGTCACCTAGAAACAAATAGAACAAGTTGTAAAAAAACATTCATTTGAAAGAACCAGAAATGTGAGACACTGCTCACAGTAAACACTCAATGCCTTATTATCCCTGTGTATCTCTCCTCCCCCATCCAACTCTTATCAATCTTTTCTTGCTATAAAACTAAATGGCAGAACAATTCCCACAGTGACTGTTTCTTTCTTTAGTAGGCTAAGAAAGTACATCAATCCTCCCACTCTCTGGAGTCCTCCATGGGATGGAAAGAGCTTTGTACATGCATCCTTGGGGAACTACCAGCCTGACAACTGGAATAGACTGTTACTAACTTAGATATTTGCCCAGTATAGGAAGGTAAAACTCAAATGCTTGCAAAAGGGAGATACTGACCATAAGCAAGCCAAGTCACCCTACAGAGCCACCAAAGAGCAAAAAGTGACAACCCCCTCAAAAAGACAGTGGTGAGGGAGATGAATGAAATCAGAAAACTAAGTCCTCTCTCCTACCTCCCCCACAAAATACGAGATCTATTCTCCAAGAAAGTGTTACCAGAATCAAAAAACAGGAAGAGTGCAAATTCTGAAAACATCAATTAAATTCTAAATATCATGTAAATACAGAGATATCCAGCCCCTTTCTCCTACTCATTCTTGGGCAGCCAGGCTTAGACCCTCTTGGGTGAAGATTGCCAGATCCTTTCTAGAGAAATCTAATATGCCAGAGAAAACCTATAATGATCACATTAGGAGCCTGCCCAAATTAAACCTGCTAGTCCTGTTCCTGACAGAAAAGTCAAAGGAGTCAACAAGAGGCCAGGCGCGGTGGCTCATGCTTATAATCCTAGCACTCTGGGAGGCTGAGGTGGGTGGATCACCTGAGGTCAGGAGTTTGAGACCACCCTGGCCAACACAATGAAACCCTGTCTCTACAAAAATACAAAAATCAGCCAGGCGTGGTGGCGGGCACCTGCCATCCTAGCTACTCAGGAGGCTAAGGCAGGAGAATAGCTTGAACCCAGACGGTGGGAGGCTGCAGTGAGCCAAGATCACGCCACTGCACTCTAGCCTGGGTGACAGAGCAAGACTCTGTCTCAAAAAAAAAAATTTTTTTTAATCATAAAAATTTAAAAAAACAGTCAACAATCCCACACAGGCACAGAGACTTGCTCACAGTTTTTTAGCACCTCACTCACAATATGGCAATCTAAACAAAAACTTCACAGAGAACTGGAAGTTAAAGTTGAGAAGCTCTCCCAGGATGTTTCTGGATAATGTGCCACAATAAAACGAGGGAGAAAACCCAAAAAGAAGAATAGATGGGATCAAAGAAGGTTCCAGTACAGACAGAAGAGAGTGCAGAAGTGAAGTCCTAGGACACCAGCTATGCAGGAGCCCTACAGAACAACTAGTCCATTCCAGAGCAGGAAGACATCAAAAGGGGTTCTAGGTGGGAGGAAAAAGCAACTGACAGTTCATCTAAAGGATTTGAAAGCATGCAGAATTGTAGTGAGAGGAAAATAAGTTGAGGGTATAGGAAAAAATACTGTTAGGAAAAGAATTTCACAAATGACAAAAACAAACCTGACTGTCAACTCCAGGGAAAAAAAGCTGTTCAAGAAAGTCATAGTAGGCTGGGTGTGGTGGCTCACACCTATAATCCCAGCACTTTGGGAGGCCAAGCAGGAGGCAGATCACTTGAGGTCAGGAGTTCAACACCAGCCTGGTCAACATGGTGAAACCCCATCTCTACTAAAAATACAAAAATCGGCCAGGTGTGGTGGCACATGCCTGTAATCCCAGCTACTTAGGAGGCTGAGGCATGAAAATTGCTGAACCCAGGGCGGGGGTAGGGGGTGGGCGGAGGTTGCAGTGAGCTGAGATGGCACCATTGCACTCCAGCCTGGGCAACAAGAGTAAAACTTTGTCTCAAAAAAACCCCAAAAAAACAAAAAAACCTTTTAATACCATTTGACCTTTTAGATCAGCACTGTCCAGCAGAAATACAATGCTAGACATATATGTAATTTTAAGTTTTCTAGCAGTCACATTTTAGAAACTATAAAAAAACAGCAGACATTTTAGTAATAGTTTTTTGGATATATTAGGTCAATAATATATCCAAAATATTATCACAATATGTAGCACTGGCCACATTTGAAGTGCTCAATGGGCATATGTGACTAGTAGCTACCCTTATCAGAGAGTAGTTTTAGACTATATACATGTAATACTTTAAAAAGAATTATTTTTGGCCAGGCGCAGTGGCTCATGCCTGTAATCCCAGCACTTTGGGAGGCTGAGGCAGGTGGATCATGAGGTCAGGAGTTCAAGACCAGCCTGGCCAACACAGAGAAACTCTGTCTCTATTAAAAATACAAAAAATTAGCTGGGCGTGGTGGCGGGCACCTGTAATCCCAGCTACTCTGGAGGCTGAAGCAGGATAATCGCTTGAACTCGGGAGGCAGAGGTTGCAGTGAGCAGAGATCACGCCACTGTACTCCAGCCTGGGTGACAGTGCGAGCCTCTGTCTCAAAAAATAGACAAATAAATAAAAAATAAGAATTATTTTTATTTTAAAAAGTAGTAGTAGCCGGCCTCCATATTGGCTAACATGGTGAAACCCCGTCTCTACTAAAAATACAAAAAAATTAGCTGGGTGTGTTGGTGAGTGCTCGTAGTCCCAGCTACTAGGGAGGCTGAGGCAGGAAAATCGGCTTAAACCTGGGAGGTGGAGGTTGCAGTAAGCCGAGATCATGCCACTGCACTCCAGCCTGGTGACAGAGCGAGACTCCATCTCAGAAAAAAAAAAAAAAGCAGTAGAAAAAAAAAGTAGTAGTAGCAATGAACAGCTTACCTTCTGTACCTGAGCTTTGACCACCAGTCCTGGTAGCAAGTTATTAAGGGTCCAGCTCTGCTCTTCAGTAGCAATGGCAGTAGAAATCTCCGAGTGACCAATAGAGAGACGCACAACTCCTCCGTTGCCTTTCACCTCTTCAATGATGCAGTTCAGGTACTGACCCACCTTTAGTTCAGCACCTGTAAGCCCAGCCCCAGACCCCAAAAGGAAAAATGTCTCCATGAGAAAGACTCAACGTGGGCCCAAGAAATACCTGAAAAGACCCATGTCCTCCTACCTGCCCAGTTAGCACTGATTACTCCCCACATTTCCCAATCTCTAAGGGGCCAACTATAGGAAGGATATGAAGTTACCCTAATTGATGTGGAATTCAATTACCCCACAAAAATATGAAAATCTCAACAAGCCAGGAGACTGCTGGTTCAGAAGCCACGGGGGCCCAAATTGCAGTGGAATCCTCCAGGTTAGAAAAACTGACACTGTTCCATCAGATCTTAGTGAGACCCTGCCACTCACTGGCCCTTCATCCATCTTCCCTTTTCTATTAACTAGGATTAAGTGCTGATTTTACCAAAGCCACAGCACCTTCAGGGTCACCATTCTGTCATGTTACTCATCAAAGTGGTACTCAAATGTAATCCCCACATGCATCACCTCACTATCATGTACTGGCCCCTTTTCTTGCCCTCACCTTTGTTCTTCTGTCGGATGTACTCCTGGGCTTTCAGCAGTGGCAGAAAAGCTCTGGTCCCATCAACACCAATGTCCACTAGGTAGCCATGATCTTCCAGGCTGGACACAGTACCTGTAAGTAGCTGAGGGAAGAGAATGTAGTCCCAAAGTTCCAAGTCAAAGGTAATGGGACACACAACAAACATCCAAACTTGAATGTTCCTGCCACTAAGCTCACACTCTGCCATCATCGCACCCCACATTAACTTTAAAACACAATCCCACCAGACAGCAGACATCAAACTCAATACTCCCAGGCTTGAAGGATCTGATGGTTGCCAGGCAGTGAGGAAAGTTAAACACAGCTGAATGATGGAACAATACAGAAGAGTCTCTTGCCTCCAGTGCTTTCAAAAGATAGCAGACTTTGGCCAGATACGGTGGCTCACACCTATAATCCCAGCATTTTGGAAGGCCAAGGCAGGCGGATCACTTGAGGTCATGAGTTTGAGACCAGTCTGGCCAACATGGTGAAATCCCACCTCTACTAAAAATACAAAAATTAGCTGGGCATGGCACCTGTAACCCCTGCCTCAGAAGGTTGAGGCAGAATCGCTTAAACCCAGGAGGCAGAGGTTGCAGTGAGCTGAGATGATGCCACTGTACTCCAGCCTAGGCAAGAGAGTGAGATCGTCTCAAAAAAAAAGAAGAAGATAGCAGATTTTTACATTATGCAAAGAGAGATGAACTACAAGACCCTGCAAGGGCACTCCCAAAGCCAGAACTACTGAGAGAATCCAGTACTACCCTTCTAGCTGTCATAGTATGTCTCTTCTGAGTACCTCCAAGACATTTAAAAAAGTACTGCTGGCCAGGCCTGGTGACTCATGCCTGTAACCTCAGCACTTTAGAAGGCTGAGGCAGGTGAAGCACCTAAGGTCAGGAGTTCAAAAATCAGCCTGGAAAACACGGGGAAACCCCGTCTCTACTAAAAATACAAAAATTAGCTGGGCGTGGTGACACGCACCAGTAATCCCAGCTACTAGGGAGGCTGAGGCAGGAGAATCGCTTGAACCTGGGAGGTGGAGGTTGTAGTGAGCCAAGATCGCACCATTGTACTCTAGCCTGGATGACAGAGCAAAATTCCGTCTCAAAAAAAAAAAAAAACTGCCAACCTCCTTTACATTACATGGGAAGTAGTGTGGCTCTGAAACTTGCTAACTATTTTGTCTTTGGTAAGTCACTTAAACCTTTCTGAGTCCATTTTTTCAAATGTACAAGGAATAGTATCTATCTGCCTCACAGGGTTGCTGTGAAATTACATCAAAGTGCCCAAAACGTCACCTGCCAAATAGTAGGCTCTTGACACTTGTCAATTTCCTACAACTTAACTTACTTTTATTCCCTTTTTATCCAACTAAATCCCACCAAACTTTCTAGGTCTTTCCTAAATCCTACTGCTTCTAACACATTGCAAGATCATACTGATCTCCATTCTCTTAATTATAAGAGTACTTATATTATCTATATGAGTGTAAGTTTACCCTTTGTGCTTACTAGACTTGGAGGCTCTGAGTCAGGACTGACATCTCCTGACTCTCCATGGGACTGAACACAAAGTAGTGAGATATCCAGTAATACAGCTGATAGACTAACTTTGCTGACTACCCTGTCTCTTGCTCTCAGAGAGCAGCTCTCAAGCATTATATATAAATGCCAGAAGCCTTTGTAAAAGACCAAATCTGCAAGGAAGTTTCAGTAAGTAAGGCACTATGAGCAACTCCTCACCATCACCAAGGCCACCGCTAGGCTTCTTGGAGGCATTTTTTCTCGCTATCAGTGAAATTTGGACTTGCTTTCTCTTTCTCTTCTCCAATGTAATGATTAGGTTCAAGTCTTCAAGGTCCATTAAATACCCAACGAACCCAACAGACCTTCCTTCCAGGAAAAGACCCACTCCTATGTGTAACAGTTAAGCTCAAAGTAAAAGGTTGCCTAGATCATGCTCTCTAGGAGGCAGGGAGAAGGCACATTGCCCACTCTTTCTCCCTGACCCTAGATACCTACCATGCCAGGCTTCAGGGCCTCAGCACTCAGTACTCTGTTGACATTTTTGGGGTTCAGAGACAGCTTGACACTCTTCTTGCCCCTCTCTGTGATGCCCAGACTGTTTACCACACATCTCACCAGCATTCCAGGTGAGAAAAGTTCAGGCAAATGGAGTAAGTCCTGCATAACACAAATGAGAAAGATCTGATACACACCCTTCTCCTGAACCAAAAATCTCACCCAGCCTTGGCTCAGGGACTTCTCATCCTCAGATCCCAAAGAACCCAAAAGATAGGTGAGGAATAACCACCCATCCACAAAGGAAGATGGATCTGTGGCCAAGTCACAGTCTTGAATTTAGCATAAGGCCTTCAAATATTTCCACATATCCAGCATGTAAAATGACTTGTCAAAAGAATTGTCTACACTTACTGCCTCTACTTCATCTTTTACTCACTCTTCAGCTCGCTGCAGTCTGCTTTCCACCCCCTCACTCCACCACTTTACCTCCCCAGAGAGTCACCAATGAGCTCCGTATCGCTAAATCCAGGGGATCCGTTTTGCAGTCCACTAAAAAGCACTTGAGGGTCAGGCGCGGTGGCTCACGCCTGTAATCACAGCACTTTGGGAGGCCGAGGTGGGCAGACCATCTGAGATCAGGAGTTTGAGACCAGCCTGGTCAACATGATGAAACCCTATCTCTACTAAAAATACAAAAATTAGCTGGGTGTGGTGACCTGCGCCTGTAATCCCAGCTACTTGAGAGGCTGAGGCAAGAGAATCGCTTGAACCTGGGAGATGAAGGTTGCAGTGAGCTGAGACTGTGTCACTGCACTCCAGCCTGGGTGACAAAATGAAAAATCATGATCATCTCTCCCAATCCAGGTCCCCTTTAGGGTTTCCTATCTCAGGATGTCATGACCAAGCATCAAATCATGCACAACAGAAACCTAGAACTCAGCCCTGACACCTCTATCTGCCCCACCACCCATACAGAATCTATCACCAAGCAATGACTTTGCCTCCTCAGTCCTCAGGAAATCCTGAACTCAGGTCACCATCAATCTCAGGACATGAACGACTATAAGAGCCTCCTAACTTGTCTCTAAGCAACTTCTCATGCCTCTTCAGTCTACACACTATGCTGTCTACGTGTCACCTACCCCAATGAGAACATTTCAAGGACTTCCCATTGATTCCAGAATTTAAAAACAATCCTTAAAAATGGTCTGCAAGGCTGCATATGCCCTGGCCCCCCATTCAGCTCTCCGGCCCATCTCACATCATGCTCTCCCTTCCTAGACATACTAGCCTTCTCTCTGTTATATATCACATCGCTCTGCCTGAACGCCTCTCCCTCTTTATCTAGGGAACCCTCACTCTTTGGATCTCAGTTTAAGCATCCCTTCCTCAACAAAGTCTTCCAGGCTCCCCAGACTTAGTCGAAAATTCCTTTATGATAAACTCTCATGACACCTTGTACCTTTCCTTCTTAGCACCTGGCAAAGCTGTAATTTTAAATCTATTTGTGTTCCACTTATTTTCAGTAACAGCTTCATCCGGATTTCCCTTACCTTCAGAGGTTGTTCTTGTGTCACCTGCTCGTTCAGCTTTTTGGTATAGGCATCACAGATTTCAGTGACTTGCACAAACCCCTGGAGGCCATTGGGGAGACTAATTACCAGTTCCAGTTCATTCACCTCTTTCACACAACCCAAAATCCGCATTCCCTCACACAGGGACTAGAAGAGAAAAAGTGAAATGTGTACAATAAAGATGGGAACAACAATAGGGAAGGTTGGAAGGTCTGGCTTCTAGTCTCAATTTAAAAGCTATAGGGCCGAGCACAGCGGCTTATGCCTATAATTCCAATACTTTGGGTAGCCAAGGCAGGAGGACTGCTTGAGCTCAGGAATTCGAGACCAGCCTGGGCAACATAGTTTCTATTAAAAAAAAAAAATTAGCCAGGCATAGTGGTACACGCCTATAGTTGCAGGTATTGAGGTGATTGGATCGCTTGAGCCAGGAGGTTGAGTCTGCAGTGAGCCGTGATCATACTGCTGTACGCCATCCTTGGCAACAAAGTGAGACCCTATCTCAAAAAATAAAAATAAAAAATAGGCCAGGCACAGTGGCTCACGCCTGTAATCCCAGCACTTTGGGAGGCCAAGGCAGGCGGATTACCTGAGGTCAGGTGTTCAAGAACAGCCTGGCCAACAAGGCAAAACCTGGTCTTTACTAAAAATACAAAAATTAGCCAGGCATAGTGGCACATGTCTATAATTCCAGCCACTCAGGAGGCTGAGGCAGGGGGATCACTCGAACCCAGGAGACAGAGGTTGCAGTGAGCTGAGATCATGCCACTGCACTCCAGCCTCAGCAACAAGAGTGAAACTCTGCCTCAAAAAAATAAATACAAAATATAAATTCCAGGAATTTTTGTAAATGAAAAGAAATACACATGTGTTCATATCAGCGCACATCTCAAATATCTGACCGAAGGATTGTAAAAGGTCTAGATTACACAACAGTGTTAACAGCACTGGGATTCTGGAGGACACCTTTGCCTTTTACACTATTCTGAGCAACTCAACTCAAATGCCTCGCAGACAACACAATGAAGGAAGCCAGCTAGTGGAGACAATGGCAGTGTGGAGTGACAATGCCAGATCTAAAGGGCACAACCACTACTCAGCTCCTTGTCATTTATAAACATGAGGGGAACACGGGCCTTGTGCTATCAGTGCTTTCAAATTTTTACAAGAAGCCAGAAATTACATTTTCATGTAAAATTTTTATTTTTCTAATGTTAGCACCAAGTCTAACAATTTTTTTTAAAGTATACAGGACAAAATATTGAATCTGAATCTGGCCAAATCTAAATGTTCCCCTTCAAAATTAACTGACTTCTTCTCTTTTTGACAACTAACATATATTGGTGTTATCACCTAAATAAAAATGTGTGGAACACAGTAAGACCACTCCCAATTCTTACAGATGGGTTTCACATCTATGACATGAATGGGTAGGACTAGAATGACTGCTAAAGTTACCGTCAGTTCTAACCTCTGAATATATCAAAACACAAGTCCTGTGAGGACACAAGCAAGCCCCTGGCAGCTTTAAAGAAAAAAGGGGGTAGGCACAATGGCTCACACCCATAATCCTAACACTTTGGGAGGCCAAGATAGGACGATTGCTTGAGCACAGGAGTTCTAGACCAGCCTAGGCAAAATAGCAAGATCCAAGCTCTACAAAAGATTTAAAAATTAGCTGGGCGTGGCAACACACACCTGTAGTAGTCCCAGCTGCTCAGGGAGGCTGAGGCAGGAGGATTGCTTGAGCCCAGGAGTTCAAGGCTAAAGTGAGCTATGATCATGCCACTGCATTCCAGCCTGAGCAACAGAATCAGGCCTGTGTCTAGAAAATAATAAATAAATAAAAAAGGAATAAAAAAAGATTCCTGGCATCGGTTAGCCACTGAAGGAAATCATGCTCAGTCCTTAGCAAAAATTGCAAGAATCTCTACAGGCACACACATGAAATATAATATATTAAGGGGAAAATGGAATTAAGAGAAAAAGAAGGAAAGAAGAAAAAAAAAAATACACAAACATAAGCAACAAAGTCGTTTGTTAAAGGAAAGCCAAACTTTAACAAACCTCAACACTAAGGATTTCAAACTTCTCTCTTGCAGACTTGCTGCTTTCTCTCTTTCGATTTTCAACTTTTTTGTTTTTGCTGGCACCTTCTGGCTTTTTTTCCTTTTGGTGGATCCCTCTTCGGTAGAAATCTAGAAGAGTGGGGAGAAAGACCCAAAAGAATAGAAGCAATCTGACTTTTCCCTTCTATTTCAGGTCATCTGTCACCTTGGTTGTTATTCCTTCATCCACCCTACCCCATTCCACTCCCAATTGTTCCTTTAATTCTTGCTTAAAAACAAAGAAAAGAAGGCCAGGCATGGTGGCTCACACTTGTAATCCCAGCACTTTGGGAGGCCGAGGTGGGTGGATCACGAGGTCAAGCGATCGAGATTATCCTGGCCAACATGGTGAAACCCCGTCCCTACTAAAAACACAAAAATTAGCTGGGTGTGGTGGTGGGCGCCTATAATCCCAGGCACTTGGGAGACTGAGGCAGGAGAATGACTTGAACCTGGGAGGTGGAGGTTGCAGTGAGCTGAGATTGCGCCACCGCACTCCAGCCTGGGCGACAGAGTGAGACTCTGTCTCAAAAAAAAAAAAAACTGGGCTGCCAACGCTCCCTCTGCCCAAGGTCTGAGAAGCCTCCTTCATGTTCCCAAAGTTTCTTCTCTCTTGCATTCTTCCTCTCTTGACTGGGATGAACACTGGGGTTCCCCAGTTTGAGGAGCATTGCAGAACAGTGCATGAAAATGGGCAATGGAGTCACACAGACCCAAGTTAAACTCTCATCTTTTCCACCATAACAAGCTATGTGGTTTCTGCTAAATTATATAAAGGCCAGGCACAGTGGCTCATGCCCATAATCTCAGCACTTTGAGAGGCCGAAGCAGGCAGATTACTTGAGATTAGGAGTTCAAGATCAGCCTAGCCAACAGGTTGTATTTTTTTCCCACTAAAAATACAAAAAATTTAGCTGGCTGTGACAGCGCGCACCTGTAGTCCCAGGTACTCAAGAGGCTGATGCAGGAGAATCACTTGAACCCAGGAAGCAGAGGCTGCAGTGAGCTGAGATCACAACACTGCACTCCAGCCTGGGCAACAGAGCAAGACACTGTTCCTCATCACGGAATTGTGATCACTGCTTCACAGTACAGTTGAAAAGATTACACAATATAGACCTAAAGCCACACACTCAAATGTTAGTCCCTTTCCCCAAGCATTTGGAGCACAGGCTAGTCTAGGTGAGACTGTGAAGTCTAATGCAAAATCTGACCATTACTTGTGGCAAAGAACCCATGTAAAAATGCAATGATCAGGCTGGGCATGGTGGCTCAGGCCTGTAATCCCAGCACTTTGGGAGGCCGAAGCAGGTGAATCACCTGAGCTCAGGAGTTCAAGACCACCCAGGACAACACGGTGAAACCCCGTACCTACTAAAAATAAAAAAAAAAAATTAACCGAGTGTGGTGGTGTGCACCTGTAGTCCCAGCTACTTGGGAGGCTGAGGCAAGAGAATCACTTGAGCCCCAGAGGCAACGGCTGCAGTGAGCCAAGATCGCGCCACTGCACACCAGCTTGGGCCAGAGTGAGACTCTGTCTCAAAAAAGAAATGCAATGATGAGTCAGGCATAGTGGAAATGCCTGTTGTCCGGCTACCTGGGAGGCTAAAACGGGAGGATCGACTGAGCCCAGGAGTTTAAGTCCAGCCTGGGTAACACAGTGAAACATTGTCTCTCCTCATCTCATCTCTCTGGAAGAAAAAAAAAAACATCGGCTGGGCACAGTGGCTCACACCTGTAATCCCAGCACTTTGGGAGGTTGAGGTGGGCAGATCATATGAGGTCAGGAGTTCAGACCAGCCTGGGCAACATGGTGAAACCCCATCTCTAACAAAAATACAAAAATTAGCCCAGCATGGTAGCAAGCACCTGTAATCCCAACTACTCACACTTGCCACTGCACTCCAGCATGGGCAAGAGTGAGATTCCACCTCAAAAAACAAAAACAAAACAAAAAAAAAAAACGGCTTCCTCTCCATCCTTAATCAACATGGCACAGGCCGGGCGTGGTGGCTCACGCCTGTAATCCCAACACTTTGGGAGGCCGAGCCGGGTGGATCACCTGAGATCAGGAGATCAAGACCTTCTTGGCCAATATGGTAATACCCCGTCTCTACCAAAAACACAAAAATTAGCTGGGCGTGGTGGTGCATGCCTGTAGTCCCAGCTACGTGGGAGGCTGAGGCAGAAGAATCGCTTGAACCCAGGAGACAGAGGTTGCAGTGAGCTGAGATCGAGCCACTGCACTCCAGCCTGGGTGACAGAGCAAGACTCTGTCTCCAAAAAAAAAAAAAAACATGGCACAGAATCCCTAAGAATAAGGAACAACAGCACTTTATTTTGTTTGTTTTGTTTTCTGAGGCAGAGACTCACCCAGGCTGGAGTGCAGCAATCTCTGCCTAGTCAGTTGAAGCACTTCTCATGCCTCAACCTCCCGAGTAGTTAGGACTAGGACTACAGGCTCGCACCACCAAGTCCAACTAGTTTTTGTATTAGTATTAGTATAGATGGGGTTTCACCACGTTGGCCAGGCTGGTCTTGTTTCCTAGCCTCAAGTGATCTGCCTGCCTTGGCTTCCCAAACTGTTAGATTACAGGCATGAGCTACCACGCCAAGCCAACAAGAGTACTTTAAACTCTACTACTAAATGCCAAGCTTCAAAAGATGTAGCCTTGTGGTGGCATGGCCTCTCTAAATGAGTTAAGTTTATAGAAGTAGACTTCAACGCAAAAAAAAATCTAGAAAATAACACATTCTCAAATAAGACTCATTTTTCACAAGACACTAGAGTGAAAGTTTCCAATGAGTGTCACCAAACAAGCATACTACTTACATCAAATAAGTTGTCTTGTTCAACTGACTGCTGGAAAGCTTTCTCTGGTTTGTGGATCTTTCTTGCACCCCCCTCGGGGGGAGCTCTCTTCCAGTGTTGCCATGTTTGGGTCTCCTAAAAACAATGCAAAGGAAAATGGTGATATGTTGTCTTGGTAGCAGATTTCAGAAAGGTGTGATCAATGAGCAAGAGAAAGAATGTTCCAGCAATATGCTACACAACATTCAGGACTACAACATAGATGATTTAGATGTCAGGCCCGGGATAATCCATACTTCATCTTTCCAATGGTCTCTGCTTCAAAATCACAAGTCCACCCACCTTCTTCCAGAAAAATAAGTTATAGATTCAATGTAGTACTCACTAAGCAGCTACAGTTAAGTCAGAGACACGCTGTAGCTCTATAGAGGAATATACAATCCTCTGCCTTCAAAGAACATGCACACTTTTTAGAAGACAAAACAATTATGCAAGTAACTTAAAATGCAAATCAGATTATAAACCATCACAAAGATATAGGAAGGGATAAGGCTTCAGTAAGGAGGCAAGCTTCATAAAGATCCTTTTAAGCTGAAGGGTAAAAGATGAACAGAAGCTTGACAGGTAGAAAGGGAATGTGAGAAAGGCGTGGAATGGGAAAAGTCTATTATTTCAATAAACACCAGCAATTTCCCTATCAAAGAACTGCTCAAAGGCTTGCTGTTGTCTCTGAAGAATTATTCAACTAAACCACTGGGAGATTAAAGTATAAAAATTGAAGTTAAATTTTAAAGGAGGCTGGGCACGGTAGCTCACACCTGTAATCCTAGCACTTCGGGCGACTGAAGCAGGCAGATCATCTGAGGTCAGGAGCTCGAGACCAGCCTGACCAACATGGAGAAACCCCGTCTCTACCAAAAATGCAAAAAATTAGCCAGGCGTGGAGGTGTGTGCCTAGTACCAGCTACTCAGGAGGCTGAATCGGGAGAATTGCTTGAGGCTGGGAGGCAGAGGTTGCAGTGAAGCAAGATCCAGCCACTGGACTCCAACCTGGGGGACAGAGCGAGACTCCGTCTTAAAAAATTAAAGGAGAAGTTGGGCTTCTTTGTGGAGGACCTTGAATTAGACATGGTAGCTTACTTTGGCAAGTCAGAGACTTAAGCAGGGAAAGCGACAGAACAGTAAGCAAGAAAAATACACAGCAGACTATAGATTGGACATGAAGGGAGGCAGTACTGAAGGCAAGGAAATTCAGTAGAAGGATTCAAATGCATTGTTAAAAACGATTCGAATGCAGTACAACAGAGAAACCATGAGAACCAGAACTGGGTATAAGTGAAAACAGAAGACAGGAGACGTTGGTTCTGAGAGACAGATTGGCAATAAGAATCTAGAAGGGCTTGAGACTAGAGAAGTGATGACCTGATGGGGCCAAGGATATGGAATCAGGGATGGGTGCATGATTCAAAGAAACAAGGAAGTTCAGGGAGTCTAGGTTGCTGGGAATTTCACCCTTAATTTCATTTCAGACAAGGGAAACTGAGGCTCCAAAAAGGAAGGCGATTCAGGGGCACAGAAATGACTTAAGCTACTTTCTCAACACAAAGCTTGGGGTTACAGGGGCTGTTAGAACAGCCGGCTTCGAAGCGGGGCTCAGGTAGCCGAACCACACTCATCTAGCGGATGCCTAACAGGGACCCAGGCCTGGGACAGACCTGACAGCCATGAGGTTTCCTCCCTTGTTGTCTCTGCCTTTACTCACCAGCAGCTCGCGCCGCCGTAATCACACACGCGGAGACCAACACACTCAGCTCCCAGTGCAACTCTTCCGGAAGTATGGGCGGGCACAACACCCTACTTCCGTTGCTGTGTGGCGGAGGTGACGTAAGACAGGAATCGGAGGGCGGGACTTCAGCCGTAGCCAATCGACGCAGAAGGCCGAATCGCGGTGGCCGGCTCTCCGGCCGGGCCGAGCGGTGGATACTGTCGTTGAAGGACCCTGGGTGTGGAATCTGTGGCTTTAGCAGGTGGGTGAAGAGGGAGCCCGGGTTTGGACCTCCTGACTCCTCCACGTTGCGGGGCCAGCCGCCATTTCCTGGCCGAGGAACACCTCGAGATCTTAGCTTTGGAGGAGAGAAACCGTGGGGGATAGGAAAGGAGCTAGAAAAAACGAAGGGCGCACGGGCGGCCAGAGGGTGAGAAGCCTCGAGGCGAGGCGGAAAGGTGCTCCCAAGGCTCCCCACAGTTCTCGAAGACTCTTAGATTGCATTCGCCAGTGGAGAAAAATGAGGCCCTCCGCGAAGGGATCTCGCAAGGTCACCCAGTGACGTAATATTGACAAGGACTAGGGCTTCTGACCCCATCACCGGCCGAATTAACCTCTTTTCCCTCTGTACGCCCATAGCTGTTTGTTCCCACCGAGCTGCGCTTAGGAAGTTGTCCAGCCAGTCCTCCTTTAGCTGCTCTGCAGCCTTTGTCAAAGCGAGTGAGCGTCGCGCGGCCCCTACGGTTCGCCAGGCCCGCTGAAAGTGGGTTAGATTTCAGTCTTTGGACGATCAGCGGGAAGGCCTTTCCTAAGAGGTAGCCAGAATAGAGAGCTGTAAACTTGAAATGCAAGAGGCTGCTTCTGGTACCTGAGTGGTTCTCACTCATCTTTGCCTTTCTTACCTCGTGATCTCACCATTCCAGGTAAGTGTTCAGTTAGAAAGGAAAATAGCAATGTAGAGGAACAGAGTAGCAAGAGCTACTGGTCACTCTGGACCTTCTCATAAAGTGCCCATCTCAGGGGTGGAGAGAGGCACAGAAGGATTAGTTACATTTAAGAGCAGTTAGTGGCCGGACGCGGTGGCTCACTCCGGTAATCCCAGCACTTTGGGAGGCCGAGGCGGGCAGATCACCTGAGGTCAGGAGTTCAAGACCAGCCTGGGTAACATGGCGAAACCCCGTCTCTACCAACAATACAAAAATTAGCTGGGCGTGGTGGCGTGCACGTGTAGTTCCAGCTACTCGAGAGGCTGAAGCAGGAGAATCGCTTGAGCCAAGAAGGTGGAAGTTGCAGTGGGCCGAGATCTCGCCACTGCACTCCAGCCTGGGCGACAGAGGGAGGCCTTGTTTTAAAAAAAAAAAAAAAAAAAAAAAAGAGAGAGAGCAGTTAGTGGCTTAATTAAAACAGACCATCATTTAACAACATTAAATCACATCCAGGAGTCTTACAAAGGGCCCTGTAAACACAAGGGTTCCTTTATCTTTGCCCTACTTTGTAACTTGCAGTGCGCTGAAGAGTGCAGAACCAAATTTTTTGATCTTACTCTATTATTATCTCATCAGCAACAACCCCCCCCCATTTCCTCCTCCATCTGAGCCTCTCAAGAGTCCTCCTCCTCTAAGACCCAGACTAACTTGAGTAATTGATTTCAGTTCTTGAACTCTGTACTTCCCTGCAGTCAAAATTAGTATTCTGTGGGATATCACAAACATCAGCTTTCCTCCCATATTGTGTATACATTAAAGGAAAATGTAAAGCACCTTAGTATTGTTGGTCATATCCTCCTAAAAAGTTTCGTTAGATGTAACATAGGGGAGGTTTTTCAGTTAATGGTCAACATTAAACCCTTGTTTTCTGTAGTGGTTTCTCTTAAAAACCTACTTCATACCATAAAAAATGAATCCAAAAATGTATCATAAAGTGAATCGGGGGTGAAAGTATGTCTTTAGGAAGTTTAGTAAAGTGAAATAGTTGATACAAGAGCTGCATTATAAAGTTGCTTTTAATGGAGATTTTCCTACTTGGGCTAGACTGGCCAAGGTCTCTGAAGAGGCCTAAGGAAGTTCGGATTTCCTTCATTGCTCCAAGAACCTTCTTGAAACTTGAAAATTAAGGTCATTTTTCTCAAATTTTCATTGCCAATTCTTAGCACAAGAATGCCTCTGAAAGCCTTTGAATGGGGGGAGTTCCAGTTTCCATAGCAATGACTCCCTCATAGATATCTCCCCTCTTCCATTTCATCAAGAGCCAGCTGAGTCACTGTCACTGCCTACCAATCTCGACCGGACCTCGACCGGCTCGTCTCTGTTGCCAATCGACTCGGCGTGGCGTCGGTCGTGGTAGATAGGCGGTCATGCATACGAATTTTCAGCTCTTGTTCTGGTGATCTTTTGAACATGTCTTGTCTTTGCTGTTTTTTTATTATAAAAGAAATCATGTCTTTATAAAATACACAGGTACTGTAGATTAAGCCCTCATAAAATTTGCTATATATTCTTCCAGCGTTTTTTTAAATACACTTATTTTTCTGTTTCCATTACTGCAGTATTTTTCAAACTTTAGCATGCTTAAGAATTATCTAGAAGCCTTATTAAAATAGATTCCTGGACCCAAAGTTTCTGATTCAATAGATAGGGCCTAAGAATTTGCACTAACAAGTTTCCAGTGATGCTAATGCTGCTGGTCTAGGGACTAGACTCAGAGAACCATTGATGTGCTTTATAATATCCAGAAATAGGATTTTTTTTTTTTTTACAAAATTTAACATGACTTGGGACGTCTTCCCATGTCAGTACACAAAGATCTCTGCATATTGTATGTATGGTTTCAATGGAAACCATTTTTTTAAATCAGTCTTCTATAGATGGACTTTTAAGATTTTCATAAACAGTATTTCAGTGACCGTCTTTGAACTATATAATGTGCTTCCACTTTGTAATATTTCAGTAAGGGTAAATTCCTGGAGAAAAAAATGAACCGGCTAGATGAAAGGGTATACTCATTTTACAATTGGGTAGATACTGCCAAATTGCACTTTCTGAAAGTTGTACCAGTTTACACTACAAGCAACAGAGAGAGAATGCTTGTTTTCTCACATGCTTAGTACTGCTACTTACCATAATTTTATCTTTGCTAGTTTGATGATTAAATATTGGTCTCACTTTACGTTTTTTTTTTTTACTAATAGTGAGGTTGGTTATACAGTTACATTTTGTCTCCTTGTTTTTGGCTCTTTTTTTCCTTAATATTTTCCCTTCCCTGAGATGACTTAAATATTTACCCATGTTTTCTTCCAGGACTTTTTGATTTCACTATTTACATTTAAATGTTTTATTTATTTTGTGGTGCTGCAAGGATTCCAGCTTCCTTAACACCACCACTAGCTATTATCAACTCCACTTAGCAAATGATCCCTTCTCCCCTCTCCCATGGAGGTCCTAAATTCAGTGTACTGTGGTGTGATGGAGCCAAGAATGAAAACATTAGGCTGTATTGGGTTAGAGAATGAACTTAGCAGGGGCTATTGTGTTCTCTTCTTATGCTGAGTGATTTGATATATTCTGAGGTGTTCATGAAATAGCAATCAAGGTAAAATCCTACTTCCAAAAGCTTTTCTTATTAGCAAGGCTTTTTCTACCATCTTTGCTACTGCTGTGTTGTGTGAGACATAGATAAAAATTTACAATATTTGTATGCAATGACTTCGAGTTTTTAAACTAAAACAAGACAAAATTTATTTACTTTTACATCCAAACCAATTTATTGTTGCTTTCTTTCTTTTTTTAAAAGATTGAGATCATGGCAGGTCCAGAAGCTGATGAACAATTTCAGTTCACTGGTATTAAAAAATATTTCAACTCTTATACTCTCACAGGTAGAAGGAATGTAAGTATTAATGATAACTTTAAGCAGTTATATTTTAAAATAATATAGATGCAACAACAACTCTTCTTTACTTTTTTCTTTCTTTCTCAGTGTGTGCTGGCCACATACGGAGGCATTGCTTTGATTATCTTATATTTCAAGTTAAGGTCCAAAAAACTCCAGCTGTGAAAGCAACATAAATGGTAAGAAGTTGATATTTAAACGTTTATAACTTAGCCATTTTGATGTTAGGATTTTTCCCTAACATTTACTATAAACTGTTGTCATTTTGCAAAGTGTATTGCATACAAGAAAAAAAATTAAGAGACTCAGTATAGTGGCTCACACCTGTAATCCCAGCACTTTGGGAGGCTGAGGCAGGTGGACCACGTGGTCAGGAGTTCAAGACCAGCCTTGCCAACATGGTGAAACCCCGTCTCTACTAAAAATACAAAAATTAGCGGGGTGTGGTGGCGTGTGCCTGTAATCCCAGCTACTCAGGAGGCTGAGGCATGAGAATCACTTGAACCTGGGAGGTGGAGGTTGCAGTGAGCCGATACTGCACCACTGCACTCCAGCCTAGTGGCGAGAGCAAGACTGTCTCCAAAAAAAGAAAAGAAAAAAACAGAAAAATATTGCCCATGTCCCAAGACTCTAACAATTTTTGTTAAATGTGTTGTGTTTGGTTTCCAATGACTATGATCATGTCTGTAATTTTGTCTTGTACCAAATATATCTTTATAATTTGAATGCATATCTGTTCATAAATATAGAAACTATCTCAGAGAAGAAATCTCCCATTAGAATTAGTAATAGTACAGTGAATGCTTTTGAGCATGAAGCCTTGTCTGTATCTAGGATTGTCTTCCCCAGTGCTTTCCCAGACAAATATGGGGTACCTACCTTTGTAAATGGGTATGTCTTTTGCCCAGCCAATGTGAAATATAAGTTTCTCATTTTTGCTAATTTGATGAGTAAAAAAAATTGCATCTCCTGCTTTTTGAAGTACATTTTTCTATTTGTTTACTATTTGTATTTTTCTTAAAAATATAATTCATCCTATACTTGTCTTTATTTAACAATTGGGTAACATGGAAGCTCTTTATGTAATTATTAACCAACCTTTTTTTTTTTTTATCTTTTTTAGTTGAGATGGGGTTTCACCATGTTGACCAGGCTGGTCTCAAACTCCTGACCTCAGGTGATCCACCCACCTCAGCCCCGCAAAGTGCTGAGATTACAAGCATTAGCCACAGCACCCGGCCCAGAAATTTTTCTTCTTCAAACACGAGCTCTGTTGCCTAGGCTGGAGTGCAGTGGTACAATCTCAGTTCACTGTAACCTCTGCCTCCCGGGCTCAAGTGACCCTTCCCCCTCAGCTTCCTGAATAGCTGGGATTTCAGGTACATGCCACCATGCCTAGCTAATTTTTGTATTTTCTTTTGGTAGAGACAAGGTTTTGTGATGTTCCTCAGGCTGGTTTTGAACGCCTGGGCTCAAGTGATCCACCTGCCTCTCAAAGTGCTTTGAGAGGGGATTACAGGTGTGAGCCACTGTGCCTGGCCAAGGTGAGTGGATCATGAAGTCAGGAGTTCAAGACCAGCCTGGCCAATATGGTGAAACCCCGTCTCTACTAATAATACAAAAATCAGCTGGGCATGGTGGTGCGTGCCTATAGCCCCAGCTACTCAGGAGGCTGAGGCAGAAGAATGCCTTGAACCCAGGAGGTGGAGATTGCAGCGAGCTGAGATCACACCTGCACTCTAGCCTGGGCGACAGAGCAAGACTCCCTCTCAAAAAAAAAAAGTGGAGAAATTTTGTCTCTGATGCATATTTATTTTGTGCTATTTAAGATGTTAGTTTAGCCAGGTGTGGTGCAGTGACTCACAATGTGTAATCCCAGCACTTTGGGAGGCTGAGGTGGGTGGACCACCTGAGGTCAGCAGTTCAAGATCAGCCTGGCTAACATGGCAAAACCCCATCTCTACTAAAAATACAAAAATTAGCCGGGTGTGGTGGCAGGCACCTGTAATCCCCACCTACTCGAGAGTCTGAGGCATGAGAATCACTTCAACGTGGGAGGCAGAGGTTACAGTGAGCCGGTATCAAACCACTACACTGGGGAATAGAGTGAGACTCTGTCTCCAAACAAAGGATGTTACTTTATATGCTAGACTTTTCCAATAGTATACCTTTAGGATCATACTAAATTGTTGGTAGCTTATTTGTTAAAGGTGGAATATTAGGTTAAAATGTATTAATATCCCGGCACTTTGGGAGGCTGAGGCAGGCGGATCATGAGGTCAGGAGATCAAGACCATCCTGGCTAACACGGTGAAACCCTGTCTCTACTAAAAATACAAAAAATTAGCCGTGCATGGTGGCATGCTCCTGCAGTCCCAGCTACTTGGGAAGCTGAGGCAGGAGATTGCTTGAAGCCGGGAGGCAGAGGTTGCAGTGAGCCAAGATCCTGCCACAGTATTCCAGCACAGGCAACAGAGTGAGACTCCCTCTCAAAAGAAAACATAAATGTATTAATCTAAGGCCAGGCACTCTGGCTCACACCTAAATCCCAGCACTTTGGGAGGCCAAGGTGGGTGGATCACTTGAGGTCAGGAGTTCGAGACCAGCCTGACCAACATGGTAAAACCCCATCTCTCTCAAAACATTAGCCGGGCGTCGTGGCGCACGCCTATAATCCCAGGACTTAGGAGGCTGAGGCAGGAGAATCGCTTCAACACAGGAGACAGAGGTTGCAGTGAGCCAAGATTGCATCATTGCACTCTAGCCCGGGCAAGAAGAGGGAAACTCCGTCTCAAAAAAATGTATTAATCTGAGTTACACGTTATTTTTGGTTTTACGCCTCTGACAGTCTAATAAATTTGCATTCAATTTCAGTGGGTTCATGTATCTTAGTAATTCTTGAATGTCTTCAAAGTTGACCACATTTGTATCTAAACTTTTTGCTTTGTTTATAGGATTTTAAACTGTCTCCGATTCTTAACCTCATCTGTTAAGTTCCATGCCTGGAGAAGCTAATCCCAACTCATCATGTGATAATACAGTTTGTACAATAAATTATGAACCTGGAAAAGCTGGTTGTCTTTATTTACAAGATATCAAAAATATAAAAACTGTACAAAATGCAACAAAGGCAAAAACTGGCAGTGACTTGGTCTAAATCTTTTAGTTTCCCAAAGCAAGGCTCAGTACTGGAGGTAAGCAATGGAAATGTCTGTCTGACTTCAAGTGTACTAGGTTGTATGTAGCTGTTTTAGCTGAAGTAGAACATGGAAGCTAAATTTCCTCACCTGGTTTATCGAGTGTTTGGGTGCACTCAAAACTCAACAGGTATATAAATTCAGATGTCAGTGGAGGGCTGTATTAAATCTAGATCTAAGAAAGGAACTGTAGTTCACCCTACATAGTTACATATATTCCACTAATCATGGGCCAAGAAAAAAAATGTTAGATCATTTAACATAGTACTTCAGTGCCATATAGTAACTACATTTTTACAGCAGAAACATACATGCTCATAGGATTCTTCAGCTAAAATTCAAAATGATATATTTCTGATTTTGAATCTTGAAGCAGGATGAATTATTGAAATCAACTTTTTTTCTAAATGTAATAAATTAAAATAGCATTTGAACAGAAAATGCATAGTTTCCACACAATCCAAAGCACCATAAATGTCCCCTCCATGAACATAATACCTCTTATTCAACTAACGGAAATTAGTCAAATGTGGTTGCAATAGAAACGTGGAACTGTCATGTTCAGATTTTCCAAGCAGCATACTTCCAGATCCATATAGACAAAAACATTCTTTGTAGCTTAAATATTAATCACTGAGGTATTTGCTTTTAGTCTCCCTTTTTAAAAACAGTAGCTTCCAAAAGGTCTTTAACACCGATGGTTTATTGTGGACTGTAAGCTCCTGCAGCTAGAACCAGGTTTCTTCGAGTAAAATGAAGGTGTACAACAGGTGTTGATTTGGTCATATATGTTCCCAACAATAACTCCTGTGAATTCTCAGGTAAATTTATGTGCCCAGTGGCTGTAGTAAAGTCATCAGTCTCTAAATCTTCAAAGGCTTTGATAGCATCCCATAATCGAACTGTATTATCCATTGAACCTAAGGGAAAGTCAAAGGAAATCATTAGTTGCATCCATCATATTTAGATTCTGAGACTGTCCAATGCATTTTATGTATTTACTGTACATTTTGGGTGAAAAATCTAAACTTGACCAACAACTATTCCTTCTAAAGGAGCATTTCAGGCGGTACTTTAACCTGAGAAGTCATTCATGTAGGGTGACACTGGAATCATAGCTAAAGGGAAGCAAAACCTAAAACATCAGGACTTAATTTGGCAATCGTCAACACTGTTTCCTCTTAACATTCCATGTATCATAAAGCCATTAATAGTCATTTACCTGATGCCAAAATTTCACCATCTCTACTAAACCTAAGTGAACAGACTGTATCAGTGTGGCCTTTTAATTCTCCAACCATCAAACCATGTCCAATATCCCAAAGAAGTACTCTGCCATCTGTTGCTCCTGTAGCCAGGAATCTCCCATTGGGAGAAAATGTCAAGGAATGAATTGGTCCCTAGAAAAGAAATTCATAGGATCAAAGTCAAGTATGTCCAAGAAAATAAGACAAAATTTTAAAAGTTTTGTAGTAAGAATGGTATCTTTAAAATTTATGTTACTTGTTTAAAAAATATTTTTATATTGAAAGCAACCTCGGATGCTGGAATAATAAGAGTGTAAAATACCTTGTGTCCAGTGAAGATCCTTACACAGTTACCATTCAGGACATCCCAGAGCCGCACAGTTCTATCTGCAGAGCCCGTAGCAACATAATTAGAATTTGGATGGAATCTGGTACAATTCACATCAGCAAGATGGCCAGCAAATATTCTTAAAGGCTGATAGTGGTCTGTAGCCCAAAGCCTTTTATAAAGTTATTGAAAGCAAAAGATGACAATTAGTAGTTAGCTGTGAAATGCCAAAAATCTATCCAAAATAAATACAGAAACATCTGTATGAAATGTTAGTTCCAGTGGCTCCCACCTACTAGTTGACTGAGGGAAGAAGAATGAGACTAATACAGTCCTAAGAGTTGATCTGGTACAGTTTTGTCTTTTTTTTTTTAAAGCTGAGGTCTTGCTCTGTTGCCCAAGCTGGATTCAAACTCTGGGTTCAAGCAATCTTCCCACCTAAGCCTCCCCCAGTAGCTAGGACTACAGGCATGTACCACTGTACCCAGCCGAAATTTAAGTTACAGAACTCCAATTCTCTGTATATTCCTCTTCCTTCCCTATTCCTAGTCTAAAGCACAAGGAAGTATTCTGCCCTAGTTCTGGCCACCAAACATTTGGTTTTTTTGTTTTAAGACAGAGTCTCACTGTCACCCAGTGCAGTGGTGCGATCTCGGCTCACTGCAACCTCCACCTTCTGGGTTCAAGCAATTCTGCCTCCATCTCTTCAGTAGCTGGGACTACAGGCACGTGCCATCACACCTGGCTAAGTTTGTTTTCTGTTTTTTGTTTTTTCAGTAGAGATGGAGTTTTGCCATGTTGGCCAGGCTGGTCTGGAACTCCTGGCCTCAAGTGATCTGCCCTCTTCAGCCTCCCAAAGTGCTGGGACTACAGGTGTGAGCCACCACACCTGGCCAAATAGTTTCTAACCTGAGCTACCTTATCTTCAACTTCTAAGGAGATTACAGAGAAACATAAAGGTGCTCACAGTGGTAGTGGAAGACAAGGTTAAGCATCTGATGGGGGTGGGAGGGAGGATTGTTAAGTCTTTTTTAAAAAGCAGGATTTGGCTGGGCATGGTAGCTCATGCCTATAATCCAAGCACTTTGGGAGGCCGAGGAGGGTGGATCACGAGGTCAGGAGATCGAGACCATCCTGACCAATATGGTGAAACTCCTTCTCTAAAAAAAAATATATATTACATATATATAAAACAAATAAAAAAATAAAAAGCAGGATTCATATAGATGTAATTGCAGATATACTCCTTCCCAAAATTCATTTTGAAATAAGTTATAAATGCAAAAGCTTCTCAGAAAGCAGATCCTCAATAATGGAAGTTAAATGATTTTGGCTGGCTGTTGTAATTCCCAACAAGAAACCATTCTGATCATTGAATAGACCCAGTCATAAGATCACAGTGTTCTTACCGAGCTACTCGGTCATGGCCCCCTGACACAAAATAATATCCATATGGAGAAAATTGCGTGTCCCATACTGGATAGTTGTGTCCTTTATATCCCACCAAACAAGTAAACGTTTGAAGGCTCCACAATCTAACGGTTCCATCTTCTGAAGAGGAAAGCAGATAGTTCCTGAGAGAAGAGAAGGTGACATATTTGACTCCCAGAGTAACCTTTGGCCATCTGCATTTGCATATATTAAATGTAGCTAACTAACATGCTACATCTCACTTTTAATTCCTACACGGAATTCACAGTAGTTATCAAGAACTGAAAGAACTAACCAAACTAATGTTATTCCTGACACACTACAGTTACCAAGCACCTACTGAATGAGGTAAGATTATATAGAAACTTAGAGTCTATTGGGGAAAATCACAGTTCTTTACAAGAAAAAAATACCAGGGGTAATTAACAAAGTACAGTCAATTAAGGTCAATTGAAAAAGTTTAAGAAATGTGATATGTCACTTAAAACTCAACAATTTCTAAAAAAAAAATAAGTTGGAAGAAATTCCTTACCATTCAAAAAAAAAAAAAACTCAATTTCTAACCCTAAAATAAAGATGCTATTTTCCTATCCTGTGTAAGCTATGGAAGAATTAAAAAGGAAATGTCTTTTGAAGAAAAAAAAACACTATATAGACATGCTAATAATACCCTACCTGTTTCAAGGATAAACACAAAAGATTGATAGTCAGAAAGTATTATAATTTTCACTGAAATCAGTTTCCCTCAAGTAAAAATATATCATCTGGGCCAGGCACAGTGGCTCACGATTGTAATCCCAGCACTTTTGGGTGGCTGAGGCAGGCGGATTATGAGGTCAGGAGTTACAGCCCAGCCTGGCCAATATGATGAAACCCCATCTCCACTAAAAATACAAAAATTAGCTGGGCATGGTGGCATGCACCTGTAGTCCCAGCTACTCAGGAGGCTGAGGCAGGAGAAACGCTTGAACCCTGGAGGCAGAGGTTGCAGTGAACCGAGACTGTGCCACTGCACTCCAGCCTGAATGACAGAGGGAGACTCCATCTCAAAAAAAGAAAAAGAAAAAAACATGTATCATCTGGCAAAACCTTATCAAACAACAAAAAACCTAATTCTCGAAGTTTCATAATGATGAAACTATGGATGGAAAGCTATTATCTTTTTCTCCTTTTCTTTTTTTTTTTTTGTTTTTGAGATGGAGTTTCACTCTTGTTGCCCAGGATGGAGTGCAATGGTGCAATCTCGGCTCACCGCAACCTTCACCTCCCAGGTTCAAGCAATTTTCCTGCCTCAGCTTCCTGAGTAGCTGGGACTACAGGCGCCTGCCACCACACCCAGCTAATTTTTCTATTTTTAGTAGAGACAGGGTTTCACCATGTTGACCAGAATGGTCTTGTTCTCTTGACCTCCCAAAGTGCTGAGATTACAGGCATGAGCCACCAAGCCCAGCCTTTTCCTTCTTTTTTTGAGACAGAGTTTCGCTCTTGTTGCCCAAGCTGAAGTACAGTGGTGCAATCTCAGCTCATTGCAACCTCCACCTCCCAGGTTCAAGATGTTTTCCTGCCTCAGCCTCCCAAGTAGCGGAGACTGCAGGCATGCGCCACCACACCCAGCTAATTTTTGTATTTTTAGTGAAGAGTGGGTTTCTCCATGTTGGCCAGGTTGGTCTCGAACTCCTGACCTCAGATGATCCGCCCATCTTGTCCTCCCAAAGTGCTGGGATTACAGGCATGAGCCACTGTACCCGTCCTGAAAGCTATTATCTATCCAAGTAAGATACTGATGGTATTACAAATACAAAATACTCTCCCCCGCCATTTTTACAGTGTCAGAGATCATGAAAAATAGGCAAATACCTAAACACATAGGATGACATTGTAATCATACACCTAAAGGGAAGCAAAACCCAATATCGAATTTTTCTTTTCATTTACTCTTAGTACTTTTAATTATAGCACAATAAATCCTCAAGTAATAGCGAATATGCCATTAGTGTCAGGAATTTATCTACAATTTGATGAAATAGCCAGAAGACACAATGGAGCAACCCAATGTAACAATTCAACCCCTACTGGAGTTACATAAAACTAAAGCTTTGATTGGTTGGTTATTTACCATTGGGTTACAAATAAAAATTTTAAAAAAGAAAATACTAAAGCTAATTTTTAAAACCAGTAAGCCCTGAAATTGTACATTTTGAGTCTACAAATTTAAGTATACATTAAATTGCTACCATGCATACCAGTATTCAAAGATGAATTAGCAAATGGCAATATTCTAAAAGATAATGAATGACAGACAACCATAAGATTTTCATCAAGAATGTTCACAGCATTTGCATAGTTTCCAGTAGTTAACTTTTATATAATCTCAATATAACACAGCAGCATTTAATTTTTATTGTTTGTATTTTACCTATCTGGACTGAAGCTGGCTCCATAGACAGGCCCACTGTGACCATACAAAATCTTCAACTCACTTGCCGTTTTCTCATCCATTATTCTTTCTAAGACATCATCTGATTCTTTGTCTATGAGACTAAGATCTAAAATGATCCAGAAATATTGGTGTTTTAAAAGTACATTCATCGAAACTTTTAGGCAATCATATCACAGGTTCAGGAGAGGAATTAACATTTGAATATTTCCTCCTATATACCAACCATTGTGCTAATGCCTCTAAATTAGGCGGTATCATCTCAGCGTTTAAGAGAAGAAACTGGGGTTCAGAACAGATAATTTGCTACAGTACACACTGCTACTTGGTGTGGGAACCAGGATTGAAACAGTTTTGTCCACTATGCCACAGTGTTTCACAAAAATGAAGACTATGGGCCGGGCACGGTGGCTCACACCTGTAGTCCCAGAACTTTGAGAGGCCGAGGCAGGCAGATTGCTTGAGCCCAGGAGATCGACACCAGCCTGGGCAACATGTAGAAACCCTGTCTCTACAAAAAACAAAAAATTAGCCAGACACACACCTGTAGTCCTAGCTACTCAGGAGGCTGAGGTGAAAGGATCACTTGAGCCCAGGGATTGGAGTTGGCAGCAGGCCGTGATCACACCACTGCATTCCAGCCTGGGCAACAGAGTGAGACTCCATCTCAAAAAAGTTTTTTGAAAAAACCTTATGGAAATACTAAAATAATTTAAAATATATTGCTTTAAATGATATAGTTAGTAAGAAGGTTTCTTTCAGGCCGGGTGTAGAGGCAGGAACATCATTTGAATCTGGGAGGTGGAAGTTGCAGTGAGCCACCTATAATTCCAGCACTTTGGGAGGTGAGACAGGTGGATCACTTGAGGTCAGGAGTTCAGTCCAGCCTGGCCAACATGGTGAAACCCCATCTCTACTAAAAATACAAAAATTAACTGGGCATGGTGGTGGGCACCCATAATCCCAGCTACTGGAGAGCTGGGAAAGCTGAGGCAGGAGAATCACTCAAACCTCGGAGGTGGAGGTTGCAGTGAGCCAAGATTGCACCACTGCACTCTAGCGTGGGTGACAGGGCGAGACTCTGTCTCAAAAAAAAAAAATTTTTTTTCAAATAAAATCCTAACCTTATTTGTTCTTTTTTAGCCATTTTTTATGGCTAAAACAGGAAGTGCCATCCCTTATTTAAAGATTTTACAAGATTTGCAAGCAAACAATCATAAAATGTTAGATTTTTAATTTTAACTTTTTTAGCCCAATACCCTCATTCTACAGATGAGAAAACTGAGGCCCAAAGAAATTAAACCGGTCTAGTACCCCAGCCACTCCAGAGCTTTTTTTACTGTTGGGAATGTTAGAATCTTGAGTTAAAGTAAAATTAAGTGAATTTCTGCAAAGATCACAATCTCCTGTGTATTTTCCGTGGAATCAAGATTAGTACAGACTAATGGCAAGTTCACATTCCAAAAGGTCATCTCAGTACCTGATGCTTGTTTGACACTACGAAGCTTTTTGGGTGTTACAGACCACACTCTGACAGTTGAATCTGCAAAACCTCCAGCAATCAGACTAGAATCATCAGTGACATCCACTGCAGTGAGACCCTGCCAATAAAAGTTTTAGACTAAACAATACTATTTTAGGGCATTTAGAGTACAGGAGAGGAAGCAAATGTTAATCATTTTCATACTCTACTAAATATACCCTCAACCCCCCATTTTAAGGAATATATTTGTAAAATTCTTGATTTAAAATATTAAGTTTGGCCGGGCACAGTGGCTTATGCCTGTAATCCCAGCACTTTGGGAGGCTGAGGCAGGTGGACTGCCTGAGCTCAGGAGTTCTAGACCAGCCTGGTCAACATGGCGAAACCCCATCTCTACTAAAAATACAAAAATTAGCTGGGCGTGGTGGCTCATGCCTGTAATCCCAGCTATTCAGGAGGCTGAGGCAGGAAAATCACTTGAACTGGGAGGCAGAGGTTGCAGTGAGCCAAGATCGTGCCAGTGTGATCCAGCCTGGGTGTCAGAGGAGACTCCGTCTTAAAAAAATACAATTAAATTAAAATAATAAAATAAAGCTTACATGGCTGGGCACAGTGGCTCATGCCTGTAATCACAGCACTTTGGGAAGTCCAGGCGGGCAGATCACTTGTCAGAAGTTCAAGACCAGCCTGGGCAACATGGCAAAATCCTGTCTCTACTAAAAATGCAAAACTTAGCTGGGCATGGTGGCAGGCACCTGTAATCCCAGCTATTCGGGAGGCTGAGGCTGAGGCACGAGAATCACTTGAACCCAGGGGGCGGAGGTTCTATCTCAAAAAAAACTGATAAATAAGTTTACATAAGTACTTAAACCACGCTCAACAGAGATGAACCACAACTTCCTCCTCCTAAAAGGCAAGCAGAATTCTGATCAGTGAAACAAATGCCATTAAACATTGGCTTCTATCTATTCTGTGCAGTATCCAATTCTCTTTTCCTGACTGCTGTCTTTAAATTATATCAAGAGTTTAAATAACAAAACTTCATTTTAGTTAACACATTTGTTTCTCTTAATGGTAAATCTCCATTCTACATGACTCTCCAGGCAGAAATCGTCCAATTATTTTACCAACCTGGTAAGCATTGAGAAATGTATAGAAACAAATGGAGGGTAAGCAGTCTGGCCCAAGGCGCACTCGTTTGGTGGTTTCTTTCATATTCATTATCTTATCCAACTTATCTGAATCTTTCAACTCAGGAAGAGGGATTCTGTGAAAGAAAAACAGATTCAATATTACCTTTTGACTACTGACAAACTTGAACTCTCTATAACATATTGTCTTCCACCTCCACACACAAGTTCCTGAAGTTTTTTCCTCACCTGTTCTGAGGTGGAGCATTGGGATCTTGTTTTTTGCTTTTGGATCCAATACTATCTTTTTTAGGCTTCTTCTTTTTAGGTTTTCCTTCTTCATTTTCTCCCTCTTCATCCTCATCATCCAAAGGTACCTCAATTTCTGGCTCTTTTAATAAACCAAAAAATACCTACAAGTCAAAAGAGCCAACATTTTAAAAATTAACTATTTGTTCATTAATATACCCATTTCACGTTGATAGGATAAATTACAATTACAAAATAGTAATTTATACTCTGAAGCAGGGTTCTGTACTTGTCTACCCGATAGCCATTCTACCCTTTTTCCTTACTAACAGAACTCTGATTTTATTGGAGTAGCAATGTGCTCAGTTAAGTCATTTCTGTTCCCAGGCTCCCTTGCAGCTAGGAATGTCCATATAAGTATATTGGGTATGGTTGTATCAAAAAAAAATATTGTTTTCCTGATAAAAAATGGAAAGCGTCAGCAGAGCTATGCTTTTTGTCCTCCCCCTTCTTCCTTCTTGAAACGGAGCTGCAATGCTGAAAGCGCAATGACTGGTGAGCACAAAGAAGAAAGCCACATTCTAAAGGTGGTAGACCAGAAACTAGAAGGAGCCAGGGACCTTGATGGCATTGTGGAGACTTCATGCCAGCCCTGGAAGGCCTTCCTCTGAAATTCATTTTATGGGAGAAAAATTCTTTGTTTCGGCCACTGCATTCAGAGTTCTATAAAATGCAACCATACCCAAATTATCACATATAAACATCACCCTTAGAACACAAAATTGTATATATAGTATAAAATTGTTCCCAAGCTAGCTATAAGAAAAATGTGTAAATTATGTAGATGGAAATGCTACAATTTTTCATAATCTGCATTATAGAGTTCTTAGGTTCATTCCCATACCTTTGATTTGTTTGCCTCTCGTTTAGCCTCTCCTGCCAAACTTCCCACCATCGCATCTATCTGTTGCTTACTACGCGGCATCCCATCAAAGATGTCAATGTAGAGGTGCTCCTGAACTATGTTCCATATCTGATTGTTCTGTTTCTCCTGAAGATGCCTCTTCAAGAGTTGGTACGAGTCACGGGAAATACGCAGAACAAATTTACTTGTTCGAAAATCCAACATGGTCTCATTCCCTTTCATGTGTTCCTTTTTGGTAAGACTAGATAATACTCGTAGGTCATCCTGGTAATAACATTCCTGATCTCCATGGAACCTGTTTCAGTGATTTTAAAAAGTCATTTTTCAATGTAATCATTAAGGGATCTGTCTCTCCCCCATATATTTATAAACCATCCCAGAATATTTTCAATGTAGTAGTCTAAATAGTCCTGAACTAAGCTGTAGGATAAGAAGTAACTCATTTCAAAATGATTATAATTCAGTTTCTGAATTTATTCTAAAAATGAACAAATGTAATTCTTTAATGAAATGTATCACAATTTAAGAAAAGAACTTAAATCTCCTAAGTGAAAAATAAGATAACCACCATTGGTAAACAGTTTCTTTAGAATGATGACATTCAAAAGAAACTGGTAGACATTTGAAAATGTAAGAACCCTTGCTTTACTAAATGTTAATGGTTTCTCAAAACCCACTTTTTAAAGTTTTATGAAAATTTCAAAGGTATACAATAGAAAAGAGTATAATGAACTCGATGTACATATTAGCCTCTCAACAATAATCAATACATGACATGGTCATAAAACCCATCATTTTAATAATTTCCTACGTCCACTGGAAATATGTACCAGATATATTTTCAAAATATCAATATTTTAATATGATCACTAAAGAACAAAGTAAGAGGAAGTACTCATTGTTGATACCAAACAATGAGTACCTCCACCTACCTTTCATTGTCTTTGGTAACGGTAAGTGGAGGTACTCATTGTTTGGTACCACTTACCTTTCATTGTCTTTGGTAATGGTAAGTGGAGGTACTCATTGTTTGGTACCACTTACCTTTCATTGTCTTTGGTAATAGTAAGTGGAGGTACTCATTATTTGGTACTTCCACTTACCATTACCAAAGGCAATGAAAAAAAGCCTTCAGCCTTGATAACAACCAGTAAATTAAAATGTACTTTCGTTTTTACAACTCTTAATTTTCCTAAGAAAGTAAAATTAAAGACAATGTATTTGGCACTCCCTAAAAATAGCAATCAACCCAAAAACATTTTAAAAACACTGACTAAACATATTAGGGCTCCAGCTCTGATAAACACATAGCCAACAGATTTCTAAACTGTTACCTGTGTTACCCCATTACAACTCATCAATATATGAACTAAGGATTTCCATCTAAAATTTGAATAAAATCAGAAATCTCAGCCTCTTCTATCAGTAATTGCCCATTATCTTCCTGTGGTGATGGGGTCCTGGCAAGGGCTAGACTGTCCATAACAGGAAGACAGAAAATCCCCCTATGATGTTCCGGCTTCCTATGTGGGGGAGACAGCTATACCATGAGACTGGAAGAGCAAAAAGGTTTTTGTTCCTTTTTTAGACAGGGTCTTGCTCTGAAGCCCAAGCTGAAGTGCAGTGGTTCAATGCAGCTTCAAACTCCTGGGATCAGGGATTCCTCCTGCCTCAGTCTCCCAAGTAGCTAGGACTGCTATGCCACCATACTTGGCTATTATGTGATCTCAGCTCACTGCAACCTCCAACTCCAGGGATCAAGCAATTCTTGTGCCTCAACCTACTGAGCAGCTGGGACTACAGGCACATGCCACTATGGCTGACTAATGCTTTGTATTTTAGTAGAGATGGAGTTTCGCTATGTTGGCCAGGATAGTCTCAAACTCCTGAGCTGAAGCAATCTGCCTGCCTCAGCCTCCCAAAGTGCTGGGATTACATGCATGAGCCACCACACCCAGCCCAATTTTTGTCTACTTTTTGTAGAAGCAGGGTCTCGCTCTTTGCCCAGTCTACATTTTTGTCTTTGTTTTGTTTTGAGACAGAGTTTCGCTCTTGTTTTGTTTTGAGACAGAGTTTCACTCTTGTTGCCCAGGCTGGAATACAATGGTGCTATCACAGCTCGCTGCAACCTCCACCTCCCAGGTTCAAGCAATTCTCCTGCCTCAGCCTCCCGAGTAGCTGGGATTACAGGTATGTACCACCACACCCGGCTCATTTTATATTTTTAGTAGAGACAGGGTTTCTCCATGTGGTAAGCCTGGTCTCAAACTCTTGATCTCAGGTGATTCACCTGCCTCAGCCTCCCAAAGTGCTGGGATTCAGGCATGAGCCACTGCTCCCGGCTTATTTTTGCTTTTTTAAGTGACAGTGTCTATGTTGCCAAGGATGGAGTGTTTAGATGACAGTACTTTAAAGAGAAATTAGCTTCTAGAGTAGGAAGTTCTGTCATCAGCCTTTTTTAATTGTTTTTTTTCAAAAACACTGAGCTACGGAACATTTTGTTTTATATACTTCCTATTAGGCATCCTAGTATAATGAATCACTATAATGGCATAGAAGCCAAGGGTGCTAAGTTCTACTGTTCCTCTATTACTACTACCTATGTTAAATGAAAAATCTTGGCTTCAGGCTCTACTGCTTGTATTAAACATTTCTCATTCAAACTGCTAAGCACTGTCTCCTGTTTTTTTTGGGTTTTTTTTTGTTTTTTTTTTCAAGACAGAGTTTTGCTCACTGCCAAGGATGGAGAACAATGGTGCAATCTCAGCTCACTGCAATCTCCACCTCTCAGGTTCAAGTGATTCTCCTGCCTCAGTCTCCCAAGTAGCTGGGAATACAGGTGTCTGCCCCCCCACACCCAGCTAATTTTTTATATCTAGTAGAGACGGGGTTTTGCCATGTTGGCCAGGCTGGTCTTGGAACTCCTGACCTCAGGTGATCTGCCCGCCTCAGCCTGTCAAAGTGCTCGGACTACAGGCAGAAACCACCATGTTCAGTCTGCCTCCTTCTTAAATAATCCTTTCCTTTGGCTTCTAAAACCAACACTCCCTTGGTTTTCTTCCTATATATCTCTCCTACTTGGCCATTAAATTTGGAGCTCCTTGGGCCTAGCCCACTTCCTATTTTATACTCTCCCTAGTTGACCTCATCCATATCCATCAATATTGCACCCAACTCTAATTAACAGTTGTAGTCGCTACCTCTCCTCTGAGCTCACATATATCATCTACCTATCAACCTGACACTTCTTAAATGAGTCAAAGGCATATTCAAATCAGAACTCAAAATTATTCCAAGACTTAACAAATCAAGTCCTCTTCTAGGGTTTTCTGTGTCAGGAAATGGCACCCCTATCCAGCTGGAGGGGCCAGAAAACTGGAGATGATCAATGACACCTCCATCTCCTTCACCTCCCTAGCCAATCTATCAAGTGTTTCACAAATGTGTCTACTCCTCTTCACCTCCACCACAACCTAGTCCAGTGTTTCCCAACAACAGTGCCACCAGCATTTTGGACAGGATAATTCTTTGTAAAGTGAAACTACTTAGGTACGCGTATTAGAAATTTAGTATTCCTGCTCCTCTACCCAGTCATTATGACAACAAAAAACACCTCCACAGATTTTCTTTTTTTTTTTGAGACACAGTCTCACTCTTATCTAGGCTAGAGTGCAGTGGTGCAATCTCAGCTCCCTGCAACCTCCATCCCCCAGGTTCAAGCGATTCTCCAGCCTCAGCCTCCCAAGTAGCTGGGATTTCAGGTGGGAGCCACCAGGCCCGGCTAATTTTTGCAGTTTTTTTGTAGAGATGGGGTTTCACCAGCTGGTCTCGAACTCCTGAGCTCAAAGTAATCCGCCCGCCTCAGCCTCCCAAAGTGCTGAGATTACAAGCGTGAGCCACCATGCCCGGCCACCTCTACACATTTTCAAATGGCCTAGTGGAAGGAGCAATTCCATCCCCAGTTGAGAACCACTGCAGTAACTTCCAAAACTGGTCCCTATAGTCATTCTGTCCCCCATTTGTTTTCCCCATTGCATAAAGGTCCTTTCAAAATATGTATCTAATAATGATATATACCTTTAATGACTGTAGCAGAAATGACTCTGTAGCAGAGAGGCTTCACTCTCCCCAAATATCCATTTTTCCTGTCTTCCTCCATAAAAGAACAACTGAATATCAGCTGGGCACATAGACACTCAGGTAAAGACCACATTTCCTACTTCCCTTGTAGGTAGGTGTGGCCACTGATTGTTAAGATATAAAAGGAAGAAGTGTGTGCAGTTTCCAGGAAGGAGGTATGCCCTCCCTTCTGACTAGCACACTGATGTGACTGCTTACAGCAGGAAAGCCATCTTATGCCACGGGAGGCATAGAAGCTGCATGAAAAGAATGGGAGTGCAACAAGACTGAGGCAGCTTGGGGCCCTGATAATGAAAAACCCACTACACCAATCCCAAATGTCATACCTTTATGAGAAAAAGAAATAAACTCTTATTGTATTTGAACCTCTGTTGTTTGGGTTCTCAGTTACTCTTATTCTAATCTAATCCTAACACTGCTTCCTAGTGTTCTTAAGATAAAGGCAAAAATAAACTTTTATTTATGCCATTGTTGATGAGTTTTCAGTGACTCTCAATGAAATCTAATCCTACCCAATAAACTCCCTACTGCTTTTAGGATAAACAAAGACCCTCAAAATGGCCCAAGAACCTGCCTATTCTTTTTTTTCAATGTCTTCATTTTAACAATAGAACCAGTCCCTAATCAATTCCCAGCTTCATAGTATACCACACCCCCATCCCATTCTCTGCTCCAGCTACCCTGACCGTCTTTCAGTCTCTGTACCTACCAGGATTCTTTCTGCCAGAGCACTTTCACACATGCTTTTTCCTCTTCTCTTGGTCGAGTTAACTTCCTACCCAATCTTCAGATCTCAGATCTTACCTCAAGTATCATTTCCTCTAGAAGGCTTCCCTGACTTCTCCAGCTAGATGAAACTCTCCCATTTTAAGTTCTCATAGCCTTAGGTACCTCTCCTTCAGAAAGTACTTTTTAAGCTGCAATCTTACATTTGTGTGGTTACAGATGTGAACATATATGCACACACTATGTATGTGTGTGTGTATATATATATATATATATATATATATAGGTAAAAATTTACATACTTCTCAAAGAATGATTTTGCTTCATTCTCATGTTGATTGTAGACTAGCTCCAAGTACATGTGCACAAACAGAGGATAAAAGAGTTGGGATAACTCTGCCCGATGGCAGTCCAGGGAACATTCAATGAAGTGTTTCAGTCCACTATAGTATTCTTCATACATTGTGGGATCTCCTTGTTGGTTGTAGGCCGACAACACAGCACTGACATCTGGCTGGTCTTCCACAGCAACACTTCCAACTGTTTAAAAAACGAAAAACAACTTTTAAGAAAATGACCTATTATGACCATGTGACTATGGCTATTTCATTAAGGCGCAGAGGTGAGTTGTTTCTCAGATTGTTGTCCCTTTCCTCCCACTCTCTCTTCCTCAAAACACAATCAGATAATCGTTTTTGTTGTTGTTGATGTTGTTGTTTTGAGACTGAGTCTCGCTCTGTCGCCAGGCTGGAGTGCAATGGCGTGATCTCGGCTCACTGAAACCTCTGCCTCCCAGGTTCAAGCAATTCTCCTGCCTCAGCCTCCCAAGTAGCTGGGACCACAGGCCCGTGCCACCACACCCAGCTAACTTTTATATTTTTAGTAGAGAAGGGGTTTCACCATGTTGGCCAGGATGGTCTTGATCTCTTGACCTTGTGATCCTCCTGCCTTGGACTCCCAAAGTGCTGGGATTACAGGCATGAGCCACCGCTTTCAGTAACCCAAACCAAAACCCTATCAGGACATCCATATCTTAACATAACAATAACAGTCAATATTTCTCCTGGAACTACCTTATGTTAAAGACAAATCATATAAAAAGATGGTATGTGCAAATCAAACAATTACATTAACCTTCTCTCAATGCTCTGTGCAAATGGCACCAACCAACACCAAGCCATACACTGCAGTAACATTTCCAGCTCTCTGAGCCACCCAAGTACTGTATAACATAACTGTAACATATCCTATCCTGTGTTACCTTTACATTATATACATCTCTTATCCCTTATAAAATGTAAGCACTTTAAGAGTGGGAAGGACCATGCCTTATTTATGTCTTCGAAAGATAGTTATATGCTTAAAACAATTTCCATAACCGCCATTTCAAAACAGAAAACGCATTTATTTGTAATACAGCAATGCCAAACAATACATCTGTCAATTAAATCAGAATTTGGTTGTTAGAAATGTTTGTAAGTTGCAATTATAGTACACTTTGCTCTTTACTGCACAAATGTGATCATTTCTTTGGTTACTCTGATGGCCTCTTTCCTTCTTACTGATTTCTCAGTTATAATCTAAAATCAGGTCAAGTTTCTGAAGAGATAAGAGATTACAGCAAAACAAGAATATAATTCATCTTGTAGTTCATTCACAAAATTCAATATTCAAAAAGATTCCCCTCAAACACAATTTTTTTTTTTAAGAGACCAAGTTTTGCTCTGTCGCCCATGCCACAGTGCCATGGTGAGATCTCAGCTAACTGCAATGTCCACCTCCTGGATTAAAGTGATTCTTCTGCCTCAGCCTCCCAAGTAGCTGTGACAACAACAGGCACATGCCACCACGCCCGGCCAACTTTTGTATTTTTAGTAAAGATTGGGTTTCACCATGTTGGCCAGGCTGGTCTCCAACTTCTGAACTCAAGTGATCCACTGGCCTCGGCCTCCAAGACTGCTGGGACTACAGGCATGAGCCACCATGCCCGGCCTTCGATCACATTTGCACATTTTTTTTTTTTTTGACACAGTCTCACTCTGTCACCCAGGCTGGAGTGCAGTGGCACGATCTCGGTTCACTGAAACCTCCGCTTCCCAGGTTCAAGCAATTCTCCTGCCTCAGCCTCCTGAGAAGCTGGGACTACAGGTGTGTGCTACCACACCCGGCTAATTTTTGTATTGTTAGTAGAGACAATGTTTCACTATGTTGGCTAGGCTAGTCTCCAACTCCTGACCTCATGATCCGCCCGCCTCAGCCTCCCAAAGTGCTGGGATTACAGGCGTGAACCACTGCGCCCAGCCACACTCGCACACATTTCTATTTACGGATTACAATGAAATATGAATACAATGCTATGTATTCATACTTCATTTCTGGCAATGCTGCAAAGATTAGGCCTCATACAGATGAATGTGGCTAAAGGCTCTGCACTGGGGAATTCAATAAACATTTATTGTTAGCTCAGGATCAACTGTGAGACCTTACATCGTATATCAGTTTTACTGCATGGACTTTGTGACATTTGCTGGGAGAAAGCAGGGGCTAAGGTATCAGGGACAGATACAGAGGCATAAACTTATCAATACCAAACGTTTCACATATACGTATTATAAGAGCCTCATAACCACTCATTTAATAGAGAAAATTCAACATGAGAGCCTCCTGACAATACTAATGTAAAAAAGAATTTTTTTTTTTTTTTTTTGAGATCGTCTCACTCTATTACCCAGGCTGGAGTGCAGTGGCACGATCTTGGCTCACTGCAACCTCCACCTCCCCGGTTCAAGCAATTCTCCTGCCTCAGCCTCCTGAGCAGCTGGGACCACACCTGGCTAATTTTTGTATTTTTAGTAGAAAGGGGGTTGGCCAGGAGCGGTGGCTCATGCCTGTAATCCCAACACTGTGGGAGGTCGGGAGGTCACCTAAGGTCGGGAGTTCGAGACCAGCCTGTCCGACATGGAGAAACCCCGTCTCTACTAAAAATACAAAAATTAGTGGGGCATGGTAATGCATGTCTGTAATCCAAACTACTCGGGAGGCTGAGGCAGAAGAATCGCTTGAACCCAGGGGGCGGAGGTTGCGGTGAGCCGAGATTGTGCCATTGCACTCCAGCCTGGGCAAGAGAGTGAAACTCCACCTCAAAAAAAAAAATAAATAAATAAAGGGGCCTGGCGCAGTGGCTCACATTTGTAATCTCAGCACTTTGGGAGGCCGAGGCGGGTGGATCATGAGGTCAAGAGATCGAGACCATCCTGGCCAACATGGTGAAACCCCTTCTCTACTAAAAATACAAAAATTAGCTGGGCGAGATGGTGCGCGCCTGTAGTCCCAGCTACTCAGGAGGCTGAGGCAGGAGAATCACTTGAACCCGGGAGGCGGAGGTTGCAGTGGCGAGATCCGGCCACTGCACTCCAGCCTGGTGACAGAGTGAGACTCCACCTCAAAAAATAAAAAAAATAAAAAAATTGAAAGGTTTCGCCATGTTGGCCATGCCGGTCTCAACCTCCCGACCTCAGGTGATCCGCCCGCGTCGGCCTCCCGAAGTGTTGGCATTACAGGCGTGAGCCCCGCGCCCAGCTAATACGAAGGTAAAAAAAAATTAAAAATTACGTGCAATGAGATGCCTGAACACGATTCTCAAGCTGCCGTATGTCAATACTCCTTAGAAGCACTTATTCAAAAGTGCAGATTCCCAGATTCCACCTCTAAAGGATCCTGATTCACTAAGTCTGAAGTGATGCCCATGAGCCTGCATCCTCCAAAGACAACACTGGTGGTACTTGGCCCATATGTATTTTTAAAATTTCAACTTTTAGCTCACATTCAGGGGGTACATGATGCGCAGGATTGGTACAAGGGTATATTGCATGGTGGCCAGGCACAGTGGCTTACTCCTGCAATCCCAGCACTCCGGGAGGTCAAGGCCGGTGGGTCACCCGGAGGTCGGGAGGTTGAGACCAGCCTGGCCAACATGGCAAAACAGCCTGACCAACATGGTGAAAGCCTGCCTCTACTAAAAATACAAAAATTCGCCGGCTGTGGTAGTAGGCGCCGTAGTCCCAGCTACTCGGGAGGCTGAGGCAGGAGAATCGATTGAACCCAGGAGGCGGAGGTTGCAGTGAGCCGAGATTGCGCCACTGCACTCCGGCCTGGGCGAGAGCAAAACTCCATCTCAAAAACAAAAAGAAACTATAAAGTATTTATTAACATCTTTTAAGAGGAAGTAAAGAAATAAAGAGAAAATAAAGTACTTAAAGTACGCTAATATGAAACTGTACAAACACTATATTAGTGTCATGCGGACCTGCCTAAGGCTCAAAAGCCCAAATGAGAGGAAAGGAACCAAAAGCCTGAAGGTCCCCGCCTCTCCGCGCCCACCTTCTCCACACATCCCTCTGCTCAACAGCTCTCCTCAGCCTCTCGCTGGAACTGACAGCTCGGAAGGGGGTTTGACTACGCAGCCGGCGCACTAGAGAAAGGGGCGGGCGTGTGGCCCTAGAGGCGGGCCCAGGAAATTCAAAACAAGCCCGCAGAGGTGCAGGCCCGCCAGCCCCTGCCTTACCGGCTTGCTCCCCTTCGCGGTGGCCGTGCCTGCCTGGGACCCCACGGCTCACCTTTACCCGGAGCCGCAGGACCTGAGGCTGAACCTGAGACGGCCGTGGCCCCCGAAGCGCCAGTACCCGGAGGGTCGGGGGCCGCAGGGCCAGGGGCCGAGGCGGTCACCCGGCTGAGAAGCGCGCTGGCCGCCTCAGCGCCGGCGCTGTCCACCTCTCCCGGGGCTCCGGAGCCCGCCACTGCCTCCTCCAGCAGTCGGGCCTCACGGCGCAGCGCCTCTTGGCCTCGCGGAGATTGCTCTGCCGTAGGAACTGCAGCACGGCCAGTAGAGTCTGTCGGTCGTGAGAAGCGCCGGCCTCCGGAGCAGCGGCAGGCACCGGGGCCGCCCCCGCCTGGGCAGAGGCAGAGACAGCCACTGTGGGCTTGGGGGTCCCGCCATCCCCCGCCAGCGGACGACGACGCCGCAACGTTCCCGCCCCCGCCGTTGGGGCCGTTGTTGGTAGTGCCGCCGCTACTCTCGCCTGTGCCGTCCCCCGCCTGCGGAGGTAGCAGCGTTGGCGGTCCCTCAGGCTCTAGCTTGACCGCCACCTCCGTCTGCTCCTCCGCCAGCGCCGCCATGTTGCGGCTGAGCCACCTCGCGCCGTCAAGCGTGATTGCATTTTCGCCGCATGGAGGTCGGGGAGGAGCATTTCACGACAGCTCTAGTAGACCATTTACGGCAGTAGGAGGAGCGAAAAAAGGCGAAACGGAATAGGGAAGAGTAACTTTCGAAAACAAGCGATAGAAAGGCAGGAAGTGGGAGTTGATGACCGCCTATTACATTTGCCTGATAATAATTGCAATTTATTGCAGGCTAGCTATATTCAGGCATTATGGTAAACGTTTTACATTATGTGATCTCCTTCAATTCAATAATCTTATGAGGTAATATTATTTTGACTGCACAGATGGCTCAGCCGAAACCAAGAGAGGTTAAATAATTTACCAGAGTCACACAAGAAGAAAGTCCAAATGTCAGCATTCGAATCCAGGTCTTTAACTTAAAAGCATATACCATTTGCCAGAGGGGAGGCTTCCGAGATACTGGTAATGTTTTCTACGACCTGGATGGTGGTTATTATTTTCTTTTTTCGGCCATTTTTACTTTCGTAAAAATTAATCAAGCTGCATGCTTTATGAACTTTACACCATATACATTACTTTTTTTTTTTTTTTTTTTGAGACAGAGTCTCGCTCTGTCGCCCAGGCTGGAGTGCAGTGACCTAATCTTGGCTCACTGCAACCTCTGCCTCCCGGCTTCAAGCAATTTTCCTGCCTCAGCCTCCCAAGTAGCAGGGATTACAGGTGCGTCCCACCACGTCCCAGTAATTTTTGTATTTTTAGTAGAGGCAGCGTTTCGCCATATTGACCAGGCTGGTCTCGAACTTCTGACCTCAGGTTATCCACCCGCCTCAGCCTCCCAAAGTGCTTGGATTACAGGCGTCAGTCATATACATTACATTTCAATAAAAAGTTTTTAAATACCAGAATTTTGTGGTTGTGAAATATGTACGTTATGTGTTCATGCTATTATCTGTTATTATAAATAAGCTGTTTTAATTGTATATTTAAAAATCGGCCAGGCGCGGTGGTTTACGTCTGTAATCCCAGCACTTTGGGAAGCCGAGGCGGGCGGATCACGAGGTCAGGAGATCGAGGCCATCCTGACCAACATGGTGAAACCCCATCTCTACTAAAAATACAAAAAAAATAAGATGGGCATGGTGGCGCTCGCTTGTGGTCCCAGCTACTCCGGAGGCTGAGGCAGGAGAATTGCTTGAACCCAGGAGGCGGAGATTGCAGTGAGCCGAGATCACGCCACTGCACTACAGCCTTGGTGACGGTGCGAGACTCAGTCTCCAAAAAAAAAAAAAAAAAAAAAAATCATGGCCTGTTGCGGTGGCTCACGCCTGTAATCCCAGCACTTTGAGAGGCAGAGGCAGGTGGATCACCTGAGGTCAGGAGTTCCAGACCATCCTGGCTAACATGATGAAACACCATCTTTACTAAAAATGTAAAAATTTAGCCAGACGTGGGTGGCGGGCACCTGTAATCCCGGCTACTTGGGAGGCTGAAGTAGAAGAATCACCTGAACCCGGGAGGTGGAGGTTGGGATTGAGCCGAGATTGCGCCTTTGCACTCCAGCCTGGGCAACAAGAGGGAAACTCCATCTCAGCGGGGGAAGAAAATCATGTATGCCATTTTGCAATGTGCTTCATAGGTTGTAAAAAACTCCTGCATATTTTATCTCATTTGAACCTTGTAATTCTGTGGAATAGGTACAGATGAGAAAAGTGAGCCTGAGATATTGGGAAAATGTAGCACAGACGTTGAAGTGATTGGTTTTGAGGTCTTATTAGCGTCCTTTGACCCTGCTTACTTTTAAAAAATATTTTATTTTATTTATTAGAGATGGAGCCTTACTATATTGCCCAGGCTGGGCTTGAACTCCTGGGCTCAAACCATCTCCCACCTCAGCCTCCCAAGTAGCTGAGACTACAGGCACAGGCCACCTGGCTTGACCTTGCTTTCTGGCTGAATAACCTGGAGCATGTTACTTAATTTACTACACCCCAGTTGCTCAATTACTAAAAAAAATAATAAATAATAATACCTCCGTCATAGTGTTTTGAGAATTAAATGAGATAATGCATATGCAATACCTAGCACATAATAGCCATTAGTTATTTCTACTTCACTTTAAAAGGTGTTCTGTAAATGATTAAGAAAGTGCAAGCATGATGTTCAAAGGTGATCTCAAGACTGACATGCAAAATTAATCTAGGGATAGAGGTGGTGGCTCCTCCCAGAAATCCCAGCACTTTGGGAGCTGACATGGAGGTTGCAGTGAGCCGAGATTGTGCCAATGCACTCCAGCCTGGGCCACAAAGGGAGACTCTGGCTCAAAAAAATACAAATAAATAAAAAATAAATAAATGAAATAAAATATTGAGTGTGACCCATTAAACTGATCTTAATTGAATTAATTTTTATTCAATCTTGGCTCACTGCAAGTGCCACCTCCTGTGTTCAAGTGATTCTCCTGCCTCAGCCTCCGAAGTAGCTGTGATTACAGGCGTGCACCACCATGTCCGACTAATTTTTATATTTTTAGTAAAGACGGGGTTTCGCCATTTGGCCAGACTGGTCTCGAACTCCTGACCTTAAGTGATTTCCCGCCTCAGCCACCCAAACTGCTGGGATTACAGGAATGAGCCACCGCACCTGGCCAACCCTGTGTTTAAAAAATAATAATAGCCAGGTGCGGTGGCTCTCGCCTATAATCCCAGCACTTTGGGAGGCCAAGGCAGGCAGATCACAAGGTCAGGAGTTCGAGACCAGCCTGACCAACATGGTGAAACCACGTCTGTACTAAAAATTTAAAAAATTAGCTGGGCATGGTAGCGCACACGCCGTAATCCCAGCTACTCAGGAGCCTGAGGCAGGAGAATTGCTTGAACTTGGGAGGCAGAGGTTGCAGTGAGCCAAGATGGTGCCACTGTACTCCAGCCTGAGGGACAAAGCAAGACTCCATCTCAAAAAATAATAATAATAATAGTAATAATTCTGTAACCCCTCACGCTTTCACATACTAGTTTTAGCATCCATTGCTGATTTTTTTCTGCATCAGTTATTGATACTGTGGTTACCAAATGGTGATTTTCTAATTTCTCATTTATCCTACACTTGTTTTTGGTTTTCTAATGGAAGAAATTTTCCATCTCTTGGCCAGGCACAGTGGCTCATGCCTGTAATCCCTGCACTTTGGGAGGCTGTGGCAGGAGGGTCACTTGGTATCAGGAGTTTCAGACCAGCTTGGCCAACATAGTGACCCAGTCCCTACTAAAAAAAAAAAAAAAGCCTGGCATGGTGGCTCATGCCAGTAATCCCAGCTACTTGGGAGGCTGAGGCAGGAGATTCACTTGAACCCAAGGAGGCGAGGTTGTAGTGAGCCAAGATCATGCCACTGCACTCCACCCTGGGCGACAGAGGAGACTCCGTCTCAAAAAAAAAAAAAAGGAATTTTCTCTCTCCCTATTTATTTATTCAGGCAGTTATATCAGTATGGACTCAGTTTCTTACTATATTCAATGTATATTCTCACTATACATTACCTGTTATTATCATCATTTTTATTTTGATATTGTTTATCACAAATTTGATCATTAGGATCTCCTTCAAACTGGCTCCTGTGTTTCTTTGACATGGCTGCATAATTGTTTGAACACTTCCTTCTTACTTTCTAGCACAATGAGACATTCTAGGCTCCCCTTATATTGTTCCAGGCTAGGGTGCAGTGGCATGTTCATGGCTCACTGCAGCCTCGACCTCCCTGGGCTCAGGTGATCCTCCCACCTTAGCCTCCCAAATAGCTGAGACCACACACATGTGCCACCATGCCTGGCTAATTTTTGTATTTTTTGTAGAAACGGGGTTTTGCCATGTTGCCCAGATTGGTCTCCAACGCCTGGGCTCAAGTGATCCACCTGCCTCAGCCTCCCAAAGTGCTGGGAATACAGGTATGAGCAACCATGCCTGGCTAGTTCCTTTCATTGGTATTAGAAACCAAGACCAGAGTGTGAGGTAATGTAATTGCTTCTAGGCCCTCTCAGCAGATAGTGCTGAGAAATGTACATACATCTACATGTACACAGCTATCTGTATCCATTTATCTTTCTATCCTTAAGTTCACCTTCAATGTCTCCAGTTCTAATCTAGTAAAGCAGAATTCTATCCATTCCCTATTCTGTATTTTTAGCACCCTTTTCCAATAGTGAGAATTCTGTCATTGCTCACACATATTTATTTACTTGCTCAATCCTAGGATGTACAGAAAGTCACTTCAGAATTGCTAACCTATGTCTCTTTAAAAAAGAAGTGTACTAATTAGATTCAATAATTTTTAGAATGCTGGCAGTTCTAGCTCTGCACAATAGTCTGAGGCCATAAAAAATAAGTGTGCTGGCCAGGAGCAGTGGCTCATGCCTGTAATCCCAGCACTTTGGGAGGCCGAGGGAGGCAGATCACCTGAGATCAGGAATTCAAGAACAGCCTGGCCAACATGGTGAAAACTCGTCTCTACTAAAAATACAAAAATTGTCAGGGCGCCGTGGCTCATGCCTGTAATCCCAGCACTTTGAGAGGCTGAGGCAGGCGGATCATCTGAGGTCAGGAGTTCGAGACCAGGCTGGATCACATGGTGAAACCCTGTTTCCACTAAAAATACAAAAAATGAGCTGAGCGTCGTGGCAGGCACCTGTAATCCCAGCTACTTGGACAGCTGAGGCAGGAGAATTACTTGAACCCAGGAGGCACAGGTTGCAGTGAGCCAAGACTACACCATTGTACTCCAGCTTGGGCAACAAGAGCGAAACTCTGTCTCAAGATAAAACAAAACAAAACAAAAAAACAAAAATTAGTCAGGGGTGGTGGTGGGTGCCTGTAATCCCAGCTACTTAGGAGACTGAGGCAGGAGAATCACTTGAATCTGAGAGGCAGAAGCTGCAGTGAGACAAGATCACTCTACTGCACTCCAGCTTGGGCAATGGAGTGAGACTCCATCACACACACACACACACACACACACACACACACACACACACAAAAGTGTGCAAGTGGAAACCATGCAAACTGATCTTAGTAATCAATGTTAATGTTGCTGCTGTTCTATGACCTTCAAAAAAATGTTGTGAAAATATTAAACAGTCTTTTACTGTTGGTTATAAATGCATAAAAAATTAAAAACAGGGCCAGGCGCGGTGGCTCACGCCTGTAATCCCAGCACTTTGGGAGGCCGAGGAGGGTGAATCACCCAAGGTTGGGAGTTTGAGACCAGCCTGACCAACATGGAGAAACCCCGTCTCTACTAAAAATACAAAATTAGCCAGGCATGGTGGCACATGCCTATAATCCCAGCTATCCAGGAGGCTGAGGCAGGAAAATCGCTTGAACCTGAGAGACAGAGGTTGCGGTGAGCTGAGATCGCGCCATTGCACTCCAGCCTGGGCAACAAAGAGCGAAACTCCATCTCAAAAAAAAAAATTTAAAAGATAGTAAAACTAATATTTATTTGGTACACTGCAATTTAAAACATTAAAAACATTGAGGATTAAAGTGCTTCATTTTTTTGTTAAAAACTCATCAAGAATAATGAGTGCTAAACTCTTATTGGAAAAAAACTCATTACAAATAGTTTGAATACTGCTTGCCTTCTTCTCTTAAAATTTAAAGTATAGTAATAGCATGTTTTTCTTTTTCCTTTTTTTCTTTTTTTGAGATAGAGTCTCACTCTGTCGCCAGGCTGGGGTGCAGTGGTGCAATCTCAGCTCACTACAGTCTCCACTCACTGCAATCTCCTCCCGTGTTCAAGCGATTCTCCTGCCTCAGCCTCCAGAGTAGTTGGGACTATAGGCACATGCCACCACGCCCAGCTAATTTTTGTATTTTCAGTAGAGACACGTTTTTCCATGTTGGCCAGGATGGTCTCGATCTCCTGACCTCGTGATGTGCCCACCTCAGCCTCCCAAAGTGCTGGATAACAGGCGTAAGCCACCTCACCCAGCCCCGATAGCATGTTTTTCATGCCTTAGCAAATTATTGTACTCCTTTCTAAGTTTGGATCCGTTTCAAACATTTTTTTTCTTTTGTGCTTTCAATGTTGTGAAATGTCTCTGAGAGTTCCTTTAATGCAAAGGATTTTTGCTGGCAACACTTCCTCTGGGATATCTTCATCCTTTTAATCGAAACCAATTTCCTCACATAGGATAACAAATTTGCCATTTATGGGTAACTCAAATTTGACTTCCAACACTTTTCCTTTCTTTATGACGCTTTCACGTTTGTTGATTAATTCCTACAGCCTCAACCTCCTAGGCTTGAGCAATCCTCCTACCTCAGCCTCCCAAGTAGCTGGGACTTCAGGTTTGAGCCACCACGCCTGGCTAATTTTTTTTTTTTTTTTTTCCTGAGATGTAGTTTTGTTCTGTTGCCCAGGCTGGAGTGCAGTGGCGTGATCTCAGCTCACTGCAACCTCCACCTCCAGGTTCAAGTGATTTTCTTGCCTCAGCCTCCCGAGTAGCTGGGATTACAGGCACGTGCCACCACACCTGACCAATTTTTGTATTTTTAGTAGAGACAGGGTTTTAGGCTGGGTGTGGTGGCTCACGCCTGTAATCTTAGCACTTCGGGAGGCTGAGGCAGGCAGATCACAAGGTCAGCAGTTCGAGACCAGTCTGGCCAATATGATGAAACCCCATCTCTACTAAAAATACAAAAATTATCTGGGCTTGGTGGTGGGCACCTGTAATCTCAGTTACTCAGGAGGCTGAGACAGGACAATCGCTTGAACCCAGGAGGTGGCGTTTGCAGTGAACAGAGATTGGGCCATTGCACTCCAGCCTGGGCAACAGAGCGAGACTCTGTCTCAAAAAAAAAAAAAAAAAATAGACAAGGTTTTACCATGTTGCCCAGGTTGGTCTCAAGTGATCCTCCTGGGCTCAAGTGATCCACCTGCCTCAGCTTCCCAAAGTGCTGGGATTACAGGCATGAGCCACTGTGCCAGCCTGATTATTATTATTTTTTTTTTTCTTTTTCTTTTTTTAAGACAGGGTTTCACCACGTTGGTCAGGCTGGTCTTGAACTCCCAACCTCAGGTGATCCGCCCGCCTTGGCCTCCAAAGTGCTTGAATTACAGGCGTGAGCCACCATGCCCGGCCTCTTTTTTTTTTTTTAATTCACCTGTGTGCAGGTGGGCTGAGGCCGGAAAGGGTGTCAGCCAATTATTCATTTTTATAAAATGTCATGTGAGTCACTGGCAGACAAGGGACAGGACAACTACAACTGAATAAGGTAAGAACAATGACCAATCACCAGCTAACTTTGAAAGAAGTGAGATGACGGTTACTGATCACCAGGTGTCTCTGTTGTTTGCTTAGAGATTTGAGGACTGAAGAGCTAACAGGAAAGTTTATACTTTACGCAATTACAGTTAATATACTGTAGTAACTACCTTTGAACTATGTTATTGTTGAACTGGTGTTATTTAATTAAACTGAGGTAATTGAAATTCATACATGTCGGAACTGAACCAAGCAAGAACCTTCTATACTTTTTGTCTTTAGCCTGTGGATATATAATCCAAATCCTTTGCAGAGAAGTAATTTGGGTTAGTTCTTCCCCAGCCCATCCTTCACAGTGATTATCTTTATCATTTGAAACACAGTTTGATTAATTTATTTCTTTTTGCATTCAATTTTAGAAGGTTTCCCATCTTTTTTTTTTTTTTTTTTTTTTTTTTTTTTTGAGTAGAGTCTTGCTCTGTCTCCCAGACTGGAGTGCAGTGGCTTGATCTCAGCTCGCTGCAACCTCTGCCTCCCGGGTTCAAGCGATTCTCCTACCTCAGCCTCCCAAGTAGCTGGGACCACAGGTGCACACCACCACACCCAGCTAATTTTTTGTATTTTTAGTAGAGATGGGGTTTCACCGTGTTAGCCAGTATGGTCTTGATCTCCTGACCTTGTGATCCACCCTCCTCGGCCTCCCAAAGTGCTAGAATTACAGGCGTGAACCACATGCCTGGCCCTTTTTTTTTTAATGTGAAATTCAGGACTATGCAAAAAGATATATTCAGGAAAGTGTCATATCCATTCCTTCAATCGTTTGTTCCAACCACATCCAAAGGGTAACTTATCTCATTAGTTTCAGGTTTATCCTTTCTGTTTATCTTTCAAATATGCAGATAAGGTACTGTATATTTTATTCTTTCTCTTTCTTTCTTAAGCAAAAGGTGGCATACTATAGATTATCTTTTTTAAGTTGCTCTTTTTCACTTAACAATATATCCTAGAGATCAGCCAGGCATGGTGGTTCATGCCTGTAATCCCAGCACTTTGGGAGGCCAAGGCGGGTGTAGCACCTGAGATCAGGAGTTCCAGACCAGCCCGACCAACATGGTGAAACCCTGTCGCTACTAAATACAAAAAATTAGCCGGGCGTCATGGCACATGCCTTAATCCTAGCTACTTAGGAGGCTGAGGCAGGAGAATTGCTTGAACCCAGGGAGGTGGAGGTTGCAGTGAGCCGAGATTGTGCCATTGCACTCCAGACTGGGAAACAAGAGCAAAACTCTGTATCAAAAAACAAAGCAAAACAAAGATACGAAAACCAATGTATCCTGGAAATCATAACTGTCTTTAGAGAAATTTCTCATTCCTTTTTTTAGAGTTGGACAGTACTCTATCTTGTGGCTATTCAGTAGTTTATTCAGCTACTCTGATGTGTATGGGCATTTAGTTTCCAGTATTGTGTAATTACCAACAGTGCTGCATTAAGTAACCTTTTGTGTATGTTTTTTTTTTTTTTTTTTTTTTTTGAGGAGTTTCACTCTTATCACCCAGGCTGGAGTACAATGGCAAAATCTCAGCTTACTGCAACTTCCATCTCCTGGGTTCAAGTTATTCTCCTGCCTTACCCTCCCAAATAGCTGGTATTACAGGTACCTGCCAGTATGATCCCTGGCTAATTTACTTTATTGTTTTTTTGAGACAGAGTTTCACTCTTGTTGCCCAATCTGGAGTGCAATGGCATGATCTCAGCTCACTGCAACCTCCACCTCCCGGGTTCATGTGATTCTCCTGCCTCAGCCTCCCGAGTAGTTGGGATTACAGGCATGTAGCACCATGCCGAGCTAATTGTTTGTATTTTTGGTAGAGACAGAGTTTCTTCATGTTGGTCAGGCTGGTCTCGATCTCCCGACCTCAGGTGATCCACCTGCCTCAGCCTCCCAAAGTGCTGGGATTACAGGTGTGAGCCACCTTGCCTGGCCTTGTGTATGTATTTTTGTATTGTTGGATTGTATCTTCGGAATAAATTCCCAGAAGAGTGATTACTAGGTGAAAAGATAAATGGACATTTTGTTTTCCCAGGTGTTACTGAATTCCCCCTCCATAAAGTTTGTGTCAATTTGCAATCCTTTTAGCAATGTGTGAGAGTGACTATTTCCTTACAGCCTCATCAACAGAGTGAATTGTTAACTTCTTAAATTTTTGCCATTCTGATAGGTGAGAAATGGTATCTCAATGTGGTTTATTATTGTCATTATCATCATTTAATTTACATGTAATAAAATTGAACTTTTTTGATGTACTTTTATGAGTTTTAACACATCTCACAGATTTTTATTTTATTTTTGAGACAGGGTCTGCCTCTGTCACCCAGGCTGGGTGCAGTGGCACAATTATGGCTCACTGCAGACTCCACCTCATGGACTCAAGCAAATCTCCCACCTCAGCCTACCCCCCTCAACCCCCACCCCAGTAGTTGAGACTACAGGCTAGCACTACCATATCCAGTTAATATTTTATTTTTTGTAGAGACAGGGTTTTGCCATGTGGCTTAGCCTGGTCTTGAATTCCAGAGCCCAAGTGATCCACCAGCCTCAGCCTAACAAAGTTACTTATTTATTTTAGAGATAGGCTCTCACTCTGTTGCCCAGACTGGAGTGCAGTGGCAGGATCTTGGCTCACTGAAACCTCAACTTCCTTGGCTCAAGCAATCCTCCCACCTCGGCCTTCCAAGTACCTGGGACTACAGGTGCAGGCCATCACACCTGGCTAATTTTTGTATTTTTTTATAGAAATGAGGTTTTACCATGTTGTCCAAGTTGGGGCTTTGTCTTTGTAGTGTTCTCCTGGCTATTCTTGCATGGTTTTTTTTTTCCATCGCATATCATAGACATATTGAAGTTTAGAATCAATATGTCTGTTTCCATGAAAAATCTTGTATCTATTTGGCTTTCTTCCTTTTTTTTGTGTTGAGACGGAATCGTGGTCTGTTGCCCAGGCTGGATTGCAGTGGTGCGATCTCACCTCACTGCAACCTCTGCCTCCTGGGTTCAGGCAACTCTCTTGCCTCAGCCTCCTAAGTAGCTGGGGCTACAGGTGCACACAGCCATGGGCAGCTAATTTTTTGTATTTATGTTGCTTAGGCTGGTCTTGAACTCCTGAGCTCAGGCAATCTGCCTGCCTCAGCCTCCCAAAGTATTAGGATTACAGGTGTGAGCACCGCACCTGGCTATTTGGCTTTTTTCTTTTGATAATTTCTATTTATTTTCCAATCTTTAAACGTGTGTGTGTGTGCGTGTGCGTGTGCGTGTGTGTGTGTGTGTGTGTGTGTATGATTATGATCTCTGTCACCCAGGCTGGAGTGCTGGAGTGCTAGGTGCAGTGATGCAATCATAGCTCATTGTAACCTGGAATACATGGGCTCAAGCAATCCTACTGCCTCAGCCTCCTGAGTCACCAGGATCACAGGTGTGAGCCATCATGCCTGTCAAAAGTTTTATATATTTTTAAGTTTCTTGTTATATGTTACAATCTTGATCTGTTGCCCAGGCTGGAGTGCAGTGGTGCAATCTTGGCTCACTGCAACCTCTGCCTCCCGGGTTCAAGTGATTCTCCTGCCTTGGCCTTCCGAGTAGCTGGGATTACAGGTGCATGCCACCACATCCAGCTAATTTTTGTATTTTTAGCAGTAATGGGGTTTCACCATGTTGGCCAGGATGGTCTCAATCTCTTAACCTTGTGATCCTCCTGCCTCGGTCTCCCAAAATGCTGGGATTACAGGTGTGAGCCACTGTGCTCTGCTGGGCAATTTTTAAATATGTTTTTATTTTTTGTGGAGGCAGGACCTTACTATGTTGCCCAGGCTGGTCTAGAACTCCTGGGCTCAAACAGTCCTCCTGCCGTGGCCTTCCAAATTCTGAGATTACAGACATGAACCAATACACCACCCTAATTGCTTTCTTTAAGGTATACAGATTGCACTGTCAACAACAATAAAAAGGCCTATTTTCACTAAAATAATAACTTGTCAATTTCAACATGTGACGAAAATACAAATGTTTATACCTTGTGACCCACCATGTTGGCCAAGCTGGTCTTAAACTCCTGACCTCAAGTGATCTGTCCATCTGTACCTCCCAAAGTGCTGGATTACAGGCGTGAGACACTGTGCCCAGCCTTAATTATTTATAGTATGTATTACTTTGTGTTGTGGTACAATATATATAAAACATAGAATTTACCCCTTTAACCATATTTAATGTACAGTTCAGTGTCATTAAGTACATTCACATTGTTGTGCAGACATAACCACCCTCCATCTCCAGATCATTTTCATCTTCCCAAACTGAAACTCTGAACCTGTTAAACAGAAACTCGCCAGCATTTTACTTTCTGTCTCTATGACCTTAACTACCCTAGGTATCCATATAAGTGGAAATATACAGTATTTGCCTTTTTTTTTTTGAGATGGAGTCTCACTTTTTTTTGTTTGTTTGTTTAGTTGCCCAGGCTAAAGTGCAGTGGTGCAATCTGGGCTCAGTCTCTTCAGTAGCTGGGATTACAGGTATATACAACATGCCTGGCTGATCTTTATATTTTTGATAGAGACGAGGTTTCACCATGTTGGCCAGGCTGGTCTTGAACTCCTGACCTCAACTGATCTGCCCACCTCTACTTCCCAAAGTCCTAGGATTACAGGCTTGAGCCACTGCACCTGGATTCCTTGTGGTTTTCATTTGCATTTCTCTAATGATTAGTGATGTTGAGCAGTTTTTCATATGCTTATTGGCCATAGCTTTATTTATTTATTTATTTTTGAAGTCTCGCTCTGTTGCCCAGGGTGGAGTGCAGAAGCACGATTTCTGCTCACTGCAACCTCTGCCTCCCAGATTCAAGTGATTCTCCTGCCTCAGCCTCCCAAGTAGCTGGGATCACAGGTGCCCACCACTGTGCCCAGCTAATTTTTGTATTTTTAGTAGAGATGGGGTTTTACCATGTTGGCCAAGCTGGTCTCGAACTCCTGACCTCAAGTGATCCACCCACCTCAGCCTCCCAAAGTGCTGCGATTACAGGTGTGAGCCACTGCACTGGCCCATTGCTTCATTTTTATGAAATAATAAAATTTGACTAAATAATATTCCACTGAGTGGATCAATGACATTTTATTTATCCATTTTCATTTGATGGACATTGGAGTTCATTCTATTTGTTTTTATCAGTAATGCTGCTATGAGCATTCATGTAAGCGTTTTTGTATGAACATACATTTTAATTTTTCTTCATATACCTAGGAGTGGAAATATTGGCTCACATGGTAACTTTATGTTCAAGCTTTTGAGAACTGCCAGACTGTTTCTCAAAGTTGCTGCACCATTTGACAGTCCTACCAACAATGTGTGAGGGTTCCAATTTCCCTACATCCTCCACAAAACTTTTTATTATCTGTTTATTATTATAGCCATCCTAATATGGTGAAGTGGGCTGGACACAGTGGCTCACACCTGTAATCCCAGCACTTTGGGAGGTAGAGGCGTATGGATCACTTGAGTTCAGGAGTGCGAGACCAGCTTGGCTAACATGGCAAAACCACATCTCTACAAAAACTGGTTGGGTGTGGTGGTATGCTTCTGTAGTCCTAGGTACTCGGAGGCCGAGGCACAAGAATTGCTTGAAGCTGGGAGACAGAGGTTGCAATGAGCTGAGATCATGTCACTGCACTACAGCCTGGGCAACAGAGTGAGACTATTTCAAAAAAGAAAAAAAGCTAATAGGGTAAAGTGGCATATTATTGTGATTTTGATTTGCATTTCTCTGAAGACTTATGATGCTGACCATCTTTTCTTTTCTTTCTTTCTTTTTTTTTTTTTTTTTTGAGACAGAGTTTTGCTCTTGTTGTGCTCTTGTTGCCCAGGCTGGAGTGCAATGGTGTGATCTCGGCTCACCACAACCTCTACCTCCCGGGTTCAAGTGATTCTCCTGCCTCAGTCTATCGAGCAGCTGGGATTACAGGCATGTGCCACCACGCACAGCTAATTTTATATTTTTATTAGAGATGGGGTTTCTCCATGTTGGTAAGCCTGGTTTCGAACTCCCGACCTCAGGTGATCTGCCTGCCTTGGCCTCCCAAAGTGCTGGGATTATAGGCGTGAGCCACAAGGTCCAGCCTGTTTTTGTTTTTGAGATGAGCTGTGACTGTGTTGCCCAGGCTCATCTTGAACTCTTGACTGTATGGAATTACTGTAGCGCTCCACCACATCCACTTGAGGCATTCTCTTTCAGTACTGTAGTAGTTTTTATTCCCAACCCTCTGGAGTCTATACCTCCTCGTTTTGGGAGACATTTTCTTCCTTCCATTCTTTCTTGGGTCTTGCAGACTTCAGTATCTCAAGCTTGACCAGACTTTGGGACTGCAGAAGGAGAGGGGTTCTGGTCCAGAAACAATGGGAATGCATAACCTGGTTCACTGTACCCCAAGAAAAAACCGTCACTTGATTTCCTCATCAATTTCCTAGGAAGTACTTACACTGCTTCCAACCAAATTAGCATTACTATTGCTCAGTAACAACACATTCAGCATTTTTTTTTTTTTTTTTTTTTTTTGAGACAGGGTCTCGCTCTGTAACCCAGGCTGGAGTGCAGTGGCGCCATCTCTACTTATTGCAACCCCTGCTTCCTGGGCTCAAGCGATTCTCCTGCCTCAGCCTCTGTGAGGCACCACTCCCGGCCCACATTCAGCTCTTTTATGTACTTATTTTTATTATTCTTATTTTTTGAGTCAGAGTCTTGTTCTTGTTGCCCAGGCTGGAGTGCAATGGCCAGATCTCGGCTCACCGTAACCTCCGCCTCCCAGGTTCAAGCGATTCTCCTGCCTCAGCCTTCCAAGTAGCTGAGATTACAGGCAAGCGCCACCACGCCCGCTAATTCTGTATTTTAGTAGAGACGCAGTTTCTCCCTGTTGGTCAGGCTGGTCTCGTACTCTGGACCTCAGGTGATCCTCCCGCCTCAGCCTCCCAAAGTGCTGGGATTACAGGCGTGAGCCAATGCGCCTGGCAGGAACTTCGTACTTCCTAAGGGAAATAATCTTGGATGGAGCTGATTTGCCACAGAAGAAATGAATAGTTGGTACTCAGCTGGAAATGATCATTATTTGTAATGCAACATCTTATGCTACCTGGTTCAGTGCTCTGTGATGAGGTGATGCAAATATTTTATTGTTGCCTGGAACGGTAGTAATTTTGTCGTTTTTAAAAGGCAGCGAAGAGAGCGTCCCCTTCTAAGGGGAAAATCTGATGAGCTTCCTTTAAGGTGCGACCCGCGCGCCCCGCCGCCTGCCCCTGAGGTGCGGCGTTTGCGCCCCGCGGAGGTGAGGCAGCTAAACCACATTTCCCGGCGGGCCCCTCAGGCTGCCGCGCCTGCGCAGCGGTGCCGTCCGGGGCCGGCTGAACTCCCGCGCTCTACCGCCGCTTCGCCTCGCCTGGTATCTCCCTGAGCCATGGAGGGGGTCGCGGTGGTGACGGCGGGCAGCGTGGGTGCTGCCAAAGCCGAAGGAGCTGCAGCCTTGCCGCCTCCGCCTCCCGTCTCCCCGCCCGCCCTCACCCCCGCACCGGCAGCGGGTGAGGAGGACCGGCCCCTCTGTCCGAGACCGGGGCTCCCGGCTGCTCCGGCTCCCGGCCCCCTGAGCTGGAGCCGGAACGCAGCGTAGGCCGCTTCAGAGGCCGCTTCGAGGACGAGGACGAGGAGTTGGAAGAAGAAGAGGAGCTGGAGGAGGAAGAAGAGGAGGAGGAGGAGGACATGAGTCACTTCTCGCTGAGGCTGGAGGGAGGCCGCCAGGACTCGGAGGATGAAGAGGAGGTATTTAGAGTTCCCATGCGACCCCTGTCGTCCCGAGCGGCGTCAGGGACGTTGCTGGCCCATGTCGGCCAGGCCTGGGCCCGAAGCTAGTGCGCCGCCGCCCTCCGGGGCACTGGAGCTGACCTCCCGCGACCCCGGCCCCTGCTTCCTAGTCGTGTGGCGCCGACAGGCCTCGGGCCCTGCCTTGGTCCGTACCCGATTATTTTGTGAGCTTACTGCAGGTCAGTTAGGTTCTGCGAGTCCGACTCATTCGTTTTGTTAATAATTATAGTTATTTTGGGACAGGGTCGCCCAAGCTGGAGTGCAGTGGCGCCACCATGGCTCACTACAGCCTCCAACTCGTGGCCCCAAGCGATCCTCTCGCCTCAGCCTCCGGAGTAGCTGGGACTACAGGCACGCGCCACCACGCAGGGCTAATTAAAAAAAATTTTTTTTGGTAGCTCCTTATGTTGCCCAGGCTGGTCTCGAACCCCTGAGTTCAAGCGATCCTCCCTCTCCGGCCTTCCAAAGTGTTAGGATTACAGGCGTGAGCCATTTAGCCTGCCTTGTAAATAATTATTGAAGCTGCTGCTTACTAGGCAGTAAAGATCCTTTTGAAACAGTAATTTGGCCGGACGCAGTGGCTACCAATCCAAGTTACTCAGGAGGCTGAGGCAGGAGAATCGCTTGAACCTGAGAGGTGGAGGTTGCAGTGAGCCGAGACTGGGCCATTGCACTCCAGTGTGAGTGACAGAGCGAGACTGTCTAAAAAGGAAAAGAAACAATAATTTAAATTGTGTTATTATTGTAACTTTCTGCAGTATTTTGATGGGTTGGAGGTATATGTCTCCATGTTGCAGTGACATTTTGTTTTGAAACAGAGTCTCACTCTGTCATCCAGGCTGGAGTGCAGTGGTACAATCTTGGCTCACTGCAACCTCCACTTCCTGGATTCAAGTGAGTATCCTGCCTCAGCCTCCTGAGTAGCTGGGATTACAGGGAGGCTGTAGAGACGGGCCTTTATAGTAGAGATGGTTCCACCATATTGGCCAGGCTGGTCTCGAACTTCTGACCTCAGATGATCTGCCTGCCTTGGTCTCCCAAAGTTCTGGGATTACAGGCCTGAGCCACCGTGCTCATCCTGCAGTGTGCCCAGCCTGCAGTGTGCCCAACCTGCAGTGACATTTTGTGATAATGGTGTAAAAGAATTTGACGAAGGTGGGCTGAGCGCAGTGGCTCACACTCATAATCCTAGCACTTTGGGAAGCCAAGGCAGACGGATCACCTGAGGTCAGGGGTTCAAGACCAGCCTGGCCAACATGGCGAAACCTCATCTCTACTAAAAATACAAAAATTAGCCAGGCCATAGTGGTGTGCGCCTGTAATCCCAGCTGCTTGGGAGGCTGAGGCAGGAGAATCACTTTAACCCAGGAAATAGAGGTTTCATTGAGCCAAGATCACGCCACTACACTCCAGCCTGGGTGACAAAGTGAGACTCTGTCTCAACAACAACAAAAAAGGAATTTGAAGAAGGCAAGGACTTGTATTTTAAAACTGTTTCCATTGTATTTGCAGCGCCTGATTAATCTCTCTGAGCTGACCCCATACATCTTGTGTTCCATTTGCAAAGGTTACTTAATAGATGCAACTACCATTACAGAATGTCTTCATACCTGTAAGCATACGTTCACATTTCTGAATAATTTTTCAGTTTTTGAAATGTCTTGAAAGCATCCTAATTTTAACATTTTCTTTTTCAACAGTTTGTAAAAGCTGCATTGTAAGACATTTTTACTACAGTAACAGATGTCCAAAATGCAATATAGTAGTACATCAGACACAACCTCTTTATAACATAAGGTAAGAGGAATATATAAGCAACAATTGTATTTTAAATATACTTTTTCTGAAAGCTTGAAGTTATGTAGTTGGAATAAATTCTTGACCTCTCAGGATGCGCTCAGTGGCTCACACCATAATCCTAGCACTTTGGGAGGTTGAGGTGGGCAGATCACTTGAGGTCAGGAGTTCAAGACCAGCCTGGCCCACATGGTAAAACCCCATCTCCACTATTAGCCAGGTGTGGTGGCATATCCCTATAATCCCAGCTACTCAGGAGGCTGATGCAGGAGAATCGCTTGAACCTGGGAGGCAGAGGTTGCAGGAGCCGAGATCATGCCACTGTACTCCAGCCTGGATGACAAAAGGAAGAGACTGTCTCAAAAAAAAATTTTTTTTGACCTCTCTCAAAATTAAAAGGGAACTACATATTCTTTTAAGAAATATATAGAGAGCACTTACTATGTACCAGGCACTGTAATATCTGCTAAGAACTTAAAAGAGGCACAGGCCTCTTTCCTGAGAATTTTAATCCCATCACTCACTCAAGTTAAGGAGGCTAGTTTAGGCTTATTAATTCTGTTTTTTTTTTTTTAGAAGTAATAATTGAAACAACTGGCCTCTAGTAAAGCCCATTTGTCATAGCTCATCGTGGCTTATTAATCAAAATTCCAGTTCATACTTAGTTTCTTAAGAGAGGAAAAATACTAACATTACTGTTATTTATTCAACAAATACTATTGAGTTTTTACTACCTTCACACAGGAGTGCTTTGCAGATTATAGAAGTTCAAAATACAGTCTCTGCCCTCAACTCGTATTCTTATGAAGGGAATAAAATCAAACTAACCAGGCATGGTGGCACGTGCCTTCGTCCCAGCTCTTCAGGAGGCTGAGGTGGGAAAATCACCTAAGCCTGGGAAGTAGAGGCTGCAGTGAGCCATGATTGAGCCACTGCACTCCAGCCTGGGTGACAAAAGTGAGACCTTGTCGTCTCTCACACACACACACACACACACACACAAACACAAACACAATCAATGCACATGAAACAATTTAGTGAGCCATTCAAGAATCTATGAATACTTATGATTACATTACATGTAATTACTTAAGGTTTTCTTGAGTGAGTTATATTTTAGGAACTATGAATGCTACTTAAAAGTAACTCACCTCTGTGAAAGAAGATACCCACTCTCAAGAGAAAACACAATCAACTCACTCTGTACCAAAATGCATTTTTCTGAATTCTGAGGTATTCTCCATCCTTTCCTTTTATTAGGTTGGACCGACAGTTACAAGACATAGTGTACAAATTAGTGATCAATCTAGAGGAAAGTAAGTTTCTTTTATTACATAGTTGTGAATCCCAGAATCTCTGACTCTACTAGTTACATTTTAAGTGTAATTTAGTCTGTGTTTTATCATTTTTTAGGAGAAAAAAAGCAAATGCATGATTTCTATAAAGAAAGAGGTCTAGAAGTACCTAAACCTGGTAAGTTTGGGTGTATTCCATAATGTACTTATAGATTAAAGAATACTAACAATAAAATATGTGCCCTTTGAAGTTCTTTTGGGGATAGCTTGTTATATGATCTGAGAGATTTTGAAGGTAGTGCTGTGTGTAATCCAATTTAATTATTTATAAAAATTAGAGATTTTAGGCTCTGGAGCTAGATTCTCTGAGTTTGTTCCTAGCCCTTCAACTTTATGAGGTGTATAACTTAAGCCAAGCCAGTTACATACTTAATTGTCTGTTTCCTCATCTACAAAATAGTGATAATAATACCACTTTATTTTAAAAATATATATTGAGTAATATAAGCACTTAAAACAGTGCCTGGCACAGAGTAACTGTTCAAACGTTAGTTTTTATGATGATGTAATATCATGGAATGGATGTCAAATAGATTTGAATTTAAATCCTGGTTCTTTCACTTAGTTACCTGGGTGACTTTGGACAAATTGCTTAATCTCTCTAAGCCTCGGTTTCTCTATCAGTTAAAAAAGAAGAAAGAGTAGCAGTGATACCTATATCATGGGATTATAGTAGGAATTAAATGAGATGATGGGTGTGAAGTGCTGAGCATGAGCCCTGGCACATAGTAGTGCTTATGCAGAGTTGTCTACACATGTTGCTGTTCTGATGAGCTCTCTCTGTGGCCCTAGTAAGCCAGCCACACATGTCTGCCTTCCGTCGTGGAGTGGTCCCCAGGCTTGCCTCTCATTGCACTGGCTTTGACAGATTAGCCAATGTCATTAGACAGGGAGATTGAGTGCTTTATGATCTTTTAAATACTCAACATAGTTATAATACCTGTGTAGTTATTTTTCCAAAGACCTCAATTTATGACATTTTTATTCTAAGTTAACATTTTTGTTTGGCTATCAAATAGCTGTTCCACAACCAGTCCCTTCAAGCAAAGGAAGATCTAAAAAAGTCCTAGAATCAGTGTTCGTATTCCACCTGAACTTGATATGTCTTTATTACTGGAGTTCATTGGGTGAGTACCCTAAAAATGTACCTTTTAACCTTAAACAATGTTAAAAGTCCCAATGTTAGGAAATCGTTCTGAACTCAGGTAAAATCAAGTTTTTCTGATACCTCCTTTGAAAATTATGAAAGAATTGAATATTAGAAATATTTAGAAAAAGGTATAAAGGGCCGGGCATAGTGGCTTATGCCCATAATCCCAGCACTTTGGGAGGCTGAGGTAGGTGGATCACCTGAGGTCAGCAATTCAAGACCAGCCTGGCTAACATGGTGAAACCCCATCTCTACTAAAAATACAAAAAAAAAAAAAAAATTAGCTGAGCGTGGTGGCGGGTACCTGTAATCCCAGCTACTTGGGAGCCTGAGGCAGGAGAATCACTTGAACCTGGGAGGCGGAGGCTGTAGTGAGCAGAGATCATGCCATTGTACTCCAGCCTAGGTGACTAGAGCAAAACTTCATCTCAAAAAAAAATTATAAAAAAGAAGTATAACCAGTAGTATTCTAATCATCTGGCTTAAGAAATAAACCATTGCTAATATCACTAAAGTCTCTGGCTAACTCTTCCTTCGGAGGTAAATAACCACTCTCTTAAAGTAGTGTTTGTCATTTCCATGCTTTTTCTTCATATGGTTACCACATGTATATCTATTCCTAAGCAATATGTAGAATTGTTTTTGCCAAACTTAAAATGGTATACTTTTTCACTCAGTACTGTGTGATTCATCCCTGTTGAAATATGTAGCTCTAGTTCATTCATTTTCACCATTAACTGGTATTCCATTAAAATGAATATATTATTACTTATCTTTTCATCTTTTCCTCTTCTGTTGAATATTTAGGTTGTTTCCAGGTTTGTTGATTTGTTTGGTTATTACTATTATAAACAATGTTGCTATAAACATGCATATCTTCTGTGTATATATGAGAGGGGTAATTCTCTAAGAGTGTAGATTTACTGACTCTTAGAGTATGTTTCTCTTCAACTGTACTTGATTTTGCCAATTGTTTCCCAAAGTAGTTAGATACCTTTCTTTGGTTTTTTTTTTTTTTGAAACGGAGTTTTGCTCTTGTTGCCCGAGTTGGAGTGCAGTGGCGTGATCTTGGCTCACGGCAACCTCTGCCTCCTGGGTTCAAGCGATTCTCCTGCCTCAGCCTCCCGAGTAGCTGGGATTACAGGTATGCGCCACCATACCCAGCTAATTTTGTATTGTTAGTAGAGACGGGGTTTCTCCATGTTGGTCAGGCTGTCTCAAACTTCTGACCTCAGGTGATCCACCCACCTCAGCCTCCCAAAGTGCTGGGATTAGACTTGAGCCACTGTGCCCAGCTAGATAATTTTCTAATTAGAATAAATTGTTTCTTTCATTCACTGTAGCATATGGTATACTCCATTTTAGTGCAACAATGTTAAACAGACTGTTATGGTCACAGAGTTGGCATGTATCAAACTGTAGTTTTCAAATGCTTAACTGCCTGGCATAGTAAACTAAAATGCCTTTCTTGGAAAAATCTAGATTTCTCAGGTATCACTGATGACTATTTTACTTCTCAGTCATCTATAACTCTAAGCTACTTGTATCATTTATTATCTAGCATATGCTTTGTTGTATTTATCTCCTTGTATATTTACTTTGTGCTCACAACTGATATTAAGAACCCCTAAAAGGCAAGAGACATTTCTTATATCCCCAAGAAGCCCATAGTGGTGGTTGATGATAATGAAATAAAGATCCCTTTGGAAAAAATTCAAAGAAATCATGTAATTCCAGATTTTAATCCAGCAATTTCTGTTATTAAAGAGTGTTGCAATTTAAATGTCTGTAAGGGAGTAGGTTAAATAATGGTATATCCATATATGAATATGTGCTAATATAATAATGTGTGTGACAGTGTGGAATAATAATTGCCAAGATGTATTAAGTGGGAAAAGCAAGGTGTGGAAGGCAAGTATATGTACCATGTGATCCCTTAAGTTTTTTAAAAAGAGGATGGTGGAAAATAATATGCATATATTTTTTATGTGCACAGACCATTCCTGAAAGGACATTTAAGAACATATTGGCTGGGCATGGTGGCTCACGCCTGTAATCCCAGCACTTTGGGAGGCCAAGGTGGGTGGGCAGATACCTGAGGTCAGGAGTTCAAGACCACCTTGGCCAACATGATAAAACACTGTCTCTACTAAAAATACAAAAATTAGTCCAGTGTGGTGGCAGGCACCTGTAGTCCCAGCTGTTTGGTAGGCTGAGGCGGGAGAATCACTTGAACCTGGGAGGTGGAGGTTGCAATGATCCGAGATCATGTTATCGCATACCAGCCTGGACAATGAGAGTGAAATTCTGTCTCAAAACAAAAAAGGCCAGGCACAGTGGCTCATGCCTGTAATCTCAGCACTCTGGGAGGCCGAGGTGGGCGGATCACTTGAGATCAGGAGTTTGAAACCAGCCTGGCCAACATGGTGAAACACTGTCTCTACCAAAAATATAAAAAATTAGTAGCCGAGCGTGGTGGTGCTTGCCTGTTATCCCAGCTACTTGGGAGACTGAGGCTGGAGAATCACTTGAATTGGGAGGCGGAGGTTACAGTGAGCCAAGATCATACCACTGCACTTCAGCCTGGGCAACAGAGCAAGACTCTGTCTCCAAAAAAAATAAAAAAACGGCTGGTCGCGGTGGCTCACACCTGTAATCCCAGCAGTTTGGGAGGCCAAGGCAGGTGGATCACGGGGTCAGGAGTTCAAGACCAGCCTGGGCAACATGGTGAAACCCCATCTCTACTAAAATACAAAAAATTAGCTGGGCGTTGCGGCAGACGCCTGTAATCCCAGCTACTCTGGAGGTGAGGTAGGAGAATCGCTTGAACCAGGGAGACAGAGGTTGCAGTGAACCGAGATCGTGCCTGCACCCCAGCTTGGGCAACAGAGTGAGACTCTCTGTCTCCAAAAAAAAAAAAAGAACATATTAATGGCAGTTGCCCCTAAGAAGTGTTACTGGAGTCGTGAATCTAGGGTGGGAAGAAGTCTTACTTACCATTGTGTTTGAATTTTTACATGTGACTTGTTTTATTTTCATACTAATCAAAAGAGGCTGGAGTAGTATCTTTTAATGACTAGCTAATTAACATTTGAAAATTAAAAGGAATTGGCTGGGTGCGGTGGCTCATGCCTGTAATCCCAGCACTTTGGGAGGCCAAGGCAGGCCTCCCCCAAAAAAATTAGCTGGGTATGGTGGCCTGCGCCTGTAATCCCAGCTACACAGGAGGCTGAGACAGGAGAATCGCTTGAACCCAGGAGGCGGAGGTTGCAGTGAGCCGAGATCATGCCACTGCACTCCAGCCTGGCCAACAAGAGCAAAACTCCATCTCAAACAAAACAAAATAAAACAAACAAAAAAATACAAAACTTAGCCAGGCATGGTGGTGTGCGCCTTAGCCCCAGCTAAGGGGAGGCCGAGGCAGGAGAATCACTTGAACCTGGGACACGGAGGTTGCAGTGAGCCAAGATAGTGCCATTGCACTCCAGCCTGGCTGACAAGAGCAAAACTCCATCAAAAAGAAAAAGAAAATTAAAAAGAATTATATTTTTAAAAAAGTATTTTGAGAGCCGGGCGTGGTGGCTCATGCCTGTAATCCTAGCACTTTGGGAGGCAGAGGTAGGAGGACTGCTTGAACCTAAGAGCTGGACACCAGCCTAGGCACCATGGTGAAACCTAGGCACCATGGTGAAACCCTATCTCTACAAAAAATATAAAAAGAAAAATTAACTGGGTATGGTGGCATGCACCTGTAGTCCCATCTACTCGGGAGGCTAATGGGGGAGGATTGATTGAGTCCAGGAGGTTGAGGCTGCAGTGAGCCTTGATTGCATCACTGCATTCCATCCTGGGCAACAGAGCAAGACCCTGTCTCCCCCCCGCCAAAAAAAAAAAATTATTTTGGGGAAATGTAACATTTTTCACTAATGCACAGCAGGAACTTGGATCCACTTTTTATACCTCTTTTGAAAAGTCAGATATTGTAATACAACAATGGTAAACATGTGATGGGTATGCCACCATTTCTTTCTTTATTTGCAGCAGAAATCAATTAATCATAGCAGGCTTTCCTGAGTGAGACTTAACCACAATGCTCAAGGCAGTCATTAGTATTACCAAAGTTGTTGCATTATTAATGCATTCCCTGCTGTAGAGGAAAAACCCTGACTCGGAATAAGAAGATCTGAATTTAAGCTCTAGCTCTGCTGTTTTCTAGCTTTGAACAAATTACTTTTTGTTTTGTAACCTTGAACAAATTGCTTTTTGTTTATTCATAAGGTTTATGTGTGTGTATATATATTATATGTGTGTGTGTGTGTGTGTGTGTGTATATATATATATATTTTTTTTTTTTTTTTTTTTTTTCTGAGAGAGAGTCTTGCTCTGTTGCCCAGGTCGGAGTTCAGTGGCACAAACTTGGCTCACTGCAACTTTCGCCTCCTGGGTTCAAGCAATTCTCCTGCTTCAGCCTCCCAAGTAGCTGGGATTATAGGCGTGTACCACCACGCCCACCTAATTTTTTTTTTTTTCCCACGTTTTTAGTAGAGACGGGGTTTCACCCTGTTGGCCAGGCTGGTCTCGAACTCCTGACCTCGTGATCCGCCCGCCTCGGCCTCCCAAAGTGCTGGGATTACAGGCATGAGCCACATTGCCCTGCCTCATAAGGCCTGCTGTGTAAATAAAAACTGAACCTTAGAAATTGTTGATTATGATGGGTATTCAGTGTATCTCATAATACAGTTCTTTATCTTTTTTTTCTTCCTTGAGACAGGGTCTTGCTCTGCTGCCCAGGCTGGATTGCAGTGGCAGGATCTTGGCTTACTGCAGCCTCTGCCTCCTAGACTCAAGCAATCCTCTCGCCTCAGACTCCTGAGCAGCTGGGACTATAGGCACACACCATCACGCCCAGCTAATTTTTTTACCATGGTCTTGAACTCCTGGCTCAAACAATCTGCCTGCCTTGGCTTCCCAAAGCAATGGGATTATGGGCATGAGCCACTGCACCTGGCCCTAAGTTTTTATTACATGGAAAAATCATTTGTGTTACCACAAAATTAGGTTATTGGGGGGTAACCCATAGGAAGCTGTTTTCATGTCAGGACAAGGAGTTTTAGTCTCATGAAAGCACAAGGGCAAATTTGGTTCAGCTGTTGACCCTGCTTGACTTGGAGGAGGAAAACAACTGAGGTGGGTTCAGCCTCTGCACAGTAATCTTTCAGTTACTAGAATATGAAATTAGATTTCTCCCCCTAAATTGGGTATGCTTTTTTTTTAAGATGGAATTTTGCTCTTGTTGCCCAGGCTGGAGTTTAGTGGTGACATCTTGGGCTCACTGCAACCTCAGCCTTCCGAGTAGCTGGGATTACAGGCACATGCTACCATGCCCGGCTAAATTTTTGTATTTTTAGTAGAGATGGGGTTTCAATCATGTTGGCCAGGCTGTTCTCAAACTCCTTACCTCAGGTGATCTGCCAGCCTCGCCCTCCCAAATCCTGCTGGGATTACAGGCGTGAGCCACTGCGCCCAGCTGGGTATGCATGTTTTATGATCTTAAGATAGTCTCTTATCCTTTTTGTTCTATAGTGTCTATGTATAAAGTAGATTATAAAAAGAAATGACCTAAGACAGGCAGTATGGTATATAGAAAGAGTATAGGTTTTAAAGACTAACTCAGGGTAGGTAACCCTTGTGATGTAACTTCTCTGATTTCATCATCAGTTTCTGTATTTCTAAACTGGGGGTTACAATAGCAACTCAAAGGATTGTTGTAAGAATCAAATACGATATTCTTTTTGTTTTGTTTTATATTTTTTTTTTCATAAGACGGGGTTTCACCATGTTGGTCAGGCTGGTCTTGAACTCCCAACCACAGGTGATCCAGCCGCCTTGGCCTCCAAAGTGCTTGGATTACAGGGGTGAGCCACCACGCCTGGCCAAATACGATATTCTTAAGTCTAAATTATTATCAATATGAGTATTGAAGTAATGCAGGGTCCTTCAAAAATAAAGGTTGAAGTGGTCCATGGTGCTGTAATACATATATATGCACACCAAAGAAAATGGACTCTTATAAGATGTGTGGTACAGCAAAAATTTAATGCAATTTTAAGCTCAATGATGTTTAGTAAACCTGAGAGGTAGTATCCCACTATATGCTGGTTCTATATTATGTTCAGTCAGCTCTAAACTGAGGTATAACCACAATGGCAACAGTTTGAAAATGTGTCATGCGGTAATGGAGGGAACAAAAATATTTCATTTGGAATTAAAGAAATGGTAAGTCCCTCAAATTAGTTTAAAATCTTTAAAGGGTTACCAAATAAAAGAAAAATTCGTCTGATTCACAATACCAGAAAGCAAAACTATGACTACTAGGTATAGTATGTTTGATTAAGTGGAAGCAAGTACTTTTTTTTCGAGATGGGGTCTGGCTCTGTCACCCAGGCTGGAGTGCAGTGGCATGATCTTGGCTCACTGCAACCTCTGCTTCCCAGTTTCAAGTGACTCTCCTGCTTCATCCTCCCAAGTAGCTAGGATTATAGGCATTCCCCAACACGCCTGGCTAATTTTTTTTTTTTTTTTTGAGATGGAGTTTTGCTCTTGTCCCAGCTGGAGTGCAATGGTACGATCTCTGCTCACTGCAGCCTCTGCCTGCTGGGTTCAAGTGATTCTCCTGCCTCAGCCTGCCAAGTAGCTCAGATTACAGGCATGCACCACCATGCCTGGCTAATTTGTATTTTTAGTAGAGATGGGGTTTCTCTGTGTTGGTCAGGCTGGCCTCAAACTCCTGACCTCTGGTGATCTGCCCGCCTGGGCCTCCCAAAGTGCTGATGCCTGGCTAATTTTTGTATTTTTAGTGAAGACGGGGTTTCACCTTGTTGGCTAGGCTGATCTCAAAAGTCCTGACCTCAAGTGATCCACCCACCTCGGCTTCTCAGAGTGCTGGAATTACAGACGTGACCCACTGCTCCTGCCTGCAAGCAAGTAATTTCTAGCAGTCACCCACAAATGAAGTTGCTGACTTGTCAGTTAAACTGTCTTTAGATATCCAGGCAGAAGCTCATGCCCATGTACCATGTAGTCTACGGAGATCATTCTTACAATGAATGGGATATTTTGTAACTCTTTTTTTTTAATCTTTAATTTTTGCCCCGTCACCTATGTGATACAACTCTTAAGATTATATGATAATTTGACATTTTATGTGTATATTTTATATTTGTATGTATATTAATGGATTTACAGTTTATATTTATATGTTGATGTAATTTTATATTATATAAAATAATATAGGTATATATTTATAATATATAAATTATATTTCTGTATCTCTATCATATGTTTTTTTTCCTATAAAGAGTACTTTGGGCCGGGTGCTGTAGCTCATGCCTGTAATCCCAGCTCTTAGGGAGGCAGAGGCGGGAGGATAACTTGAGCCCAGGAGTTCGAGACTTGCCTGGGCAATATAATGAGACCCCGTTCTCCACAAAAAGAGGAAAAAAAAAAATACAAAAAAAAAAAAAAGAGTACTTTGGAGTCTGCGTGTGGCGGCCCACACCTGTAATTCCAGCACTTGGGGAGGCTAGGGCAGGAGGATGGCTTGAGGCCAAGCATTTGAGACCAGCCTGGCCAACATAGTGAGAACCTATCTCGAAAAAAAATTTTTTTTAAATTAGCCATGCATGGTGGCACATATCTGTACTCTCAGCTACTCAGGTAGGCTAAGGCAAGAAGTTCTCTTAAGCCCAGAAGGTTGAGGCTGCAGCGAGCCACTACACTCCACCCTGGGTGATAGAGCAAGACCCTATCTCTTAAAGAAAAACAAGAAAAAAAAGAATACTTTGGAGATGATGTAATTGTGAACTTGTCTATTCTTCTTCACAACATAAGGAAGAAAGAACATTGGCTTTGATGTTAGGCACACCTGAGTTTGAATTTCAGTTTTGTTACCTACCATCTGTGTGTGACCCAAAGCAAGTTATTAAACCTCTCTGAGCTTAGTTTTTTTTTTCATCTGTAGAGTAAGGGTACTAATACCTGATTTACAAGGCTATTGTAAGGACTAAATGAAAAACGTGCATAATATATGAAAACCTCATTTAATGCCTGGTACATAGTACATTCTCAACAAAAAGTTAGATCCCTTTGTCTCCCTCATGGCTTAAAAGTAATTGATTTAACCAAGAAATCTCTAGACTTCTAGGTCAAAAGACAAGTTGAGTAAAAATTATGGCCAGGTAATTATGCTGCAAGAAAAGCAATAGGAAGCATAGCAGCCTTCTTGTAAGAAAATCTTATATTTTAAAAGTTACTATATAGAGAAAAATCACATTAATTATGATTAAAAGAAAAACATGAAATTAGATTTTAAGCTGTAAATTGTTAGGATGCCAAATGAGGGGGTTGGGGGGTATCTAATATATAAGAATATATTTTTTCCTGGAGATCTATTGTACAGCATGGTGACTGTAGTTAATAATGTAATATATACTTGAAAATTGTTAAGAGTAGATCCTAAATGTTCTCACTGCAGCAAAGTAAGTATGTGAGCTGATGGATATATTAATTTGCTTGATTTAATTAGTTTACAGTGTATTTATATATGTATATATATATCAAAACCTATAGATATACACAATTTTAATTTGTCTATTATCTCTTAATAAAGCTGGAGGAAATAAATAAGTAAATCCTCATGTTTTCCATCAGAAAAAGAATATACTTTTAGCTTCTGAAATTAAGTATAAAGTAGTGTCAAATACTGGATAAAACTGCCTTTGCCTTAACCACTAGGTGGCAGAAATGACAATTACATTTGTTTATTTCATAAAATTTTAGGTGACTGTTTTAAAATTACAATGAATTGATGTTTCTCAGATATTTATATATGTTATTTTATGTTGTTTTATGATTAAATATATAGGTTAAAGTATTAAATATTGATTAATTTTGCTCTCATTTTTCAGTGCTAATGAAGGCACGGGACATTTTAAGGTATTTTACTTTTTTTTCCATTCATTTCACAAGAGGACTGTGTAGCACACAATTTTAAGTCAGATTAGCAACCAAATGGAGACTGTATAAATAAGTTATTTAAATATGAAGTACATTTAGTAATATTTTAATAGACTTACGAGTAAAAGAGTTATTAAGTAGGGATTTGTTCATTTAGAACAGTAGTCTAAGAAAAATTAAGTTAATACTTTTTAAAACTAAAACCAAATGCTGTGTTAATTTGGTGATAAAAATGTCTCAAAGCATTTTTTGCATAGTTGACATTTAGAGTTAAATATGGGCTTTAAATTTTATTTGCATGTAACATTTTTTGCTCAAGTTAACTTGCCCTAACTTGTTACTTCAATTATTCACTGAAATTTTAGAGGTAAGAATGAACTCCTTTATAACATATATAAGTTCAGAGTTATTTTAAAGACTACAGAATCACAGGCACCAATCAATGTATACTTTGTTGCTGCTATAGTATGAGTCATCAAGAAAAGGTAACTTTTAAAAGGGGTAAATCAGACCTTATAATTACTTGGGGCTGTAAATTTTTTTTGTTGTTGTTTGTTTTTTTTTTGAGACAGAGTCTCACTCTGTGGCTGGGCTGGAGTGCAGTGGCGCAATCTTGGCTCACTGCAGCCTCCGCCTCCTGGGTTCAAGGGATTCTTCTGCATCAGGTCCCCCGAGTAGCTGGGACTATAGGTGTGCACTACCACCCCTTGCTGATTTTTGTGTTTTTAGTAGAGACAGGGTTTCATCATGTTGACCAGGATGGTCTCAATCTCTTGACCTTGTGATCCGACTGCCTCAGCCTCCTAAAGTGCTGGGATTACAGGCGTGAGCCACCTCGCCCAGCCAGGGACTGTAAATTTTTAAGGAATAGGTGACTTTGATCTGTTTAGATTTTCAGTGACTTTGTGAAGAGTCAGCACTGAAAGTTTGGTGAATTATACCTGGTTGGATATACTGTATTATTGTATGAGCACACTAGCTCAGAGACATGAATTAAAGCATAGGAATAGATAGGTACTTCTCTGGATGAAGCATATTATGCATGTGTCTCAGAGATTGATGTGATAGAGGGAATGCAGAATGCAGTTTAAGTCCCCATAAATTTTTTTTTTTTTTTTTGAGCCAGAGTCTCCCTCTGTCACCCAGGATGGAGTGCAGTGACACAATCTCAGCTCACTGCAACTTCCACCTTCTGGGTTCCCTGCCTCAGCCTCACGAGTAGCTGGGATTACAGGCATGCACTACCATGCCCAGCTCATTTTATATTTTTAGTAGAGATGGGGTTTCATCATGTTGGCCAGGCTGGTCTCAAACTCCTGACCTTAGGTGACCTGCCCACCTGGGCCTCCCAAAGTGCTGGGATTACAGGCATGAGCCACTGCACCCAAACATAAATCCCTACGGTTTTTGATAGCATTGAACCTCTTCTAAGTTGTAAAACATCAAACTGGTGGTGTTTAGCTTTAGGAATTTGTCTCATAGCCATGTCATGGGTGGGATAGTGGTAGATACGTTTTTATATGGTTCAAGCACAGGAATGTATACTACCAGTACTCCTTGAAAACATCTGTCTAATAACCTGTAGTAGTCAGACCAACAGAGTTTTAAAACCTCATGACAAAAGAACTAGAGAATGAATTGAAATATTAGGCTGGTTCGGTGGCTCACATCTGTAATCCTAGCACTTTGGGAGGCCAGCATAAGATTGCTTGGAGCCAGGAATTCCAGACCAACCTGGGCAACATAGTAATACCCTGTCTTTATAAAAAATAAAAATGTTAGCTCTGCATGGTGGCATGGGCCTGTAGTCCCTGCTACTCAGGAGGCTAAGGTGACAGGATCACATGAGCCTAGGAGATTATGGCTGCAGTGAGCTGTGACTGTGTCACTACAGTCCAGCCTAGGTGACAGAATGAGACTCTGTTTAAAAAAAAAAAAGAAAAAAGTCTTTGTCTACTGCTTCCTCAAAAGCACATGTGCAACCCAGAATATTTATATAGTTGTGATTCTCACACATCAAAAACCATGATGGCAGCACCACGTTGAAGTGTTCTTGCCAAAACATACAAGAAGGCAATTATGCTTCTAAATTACTAATTTACAAGAACTACAGGGGACAAAGAGGTGTATTAAATGACATTGTAGGAATATAATAAGCCAAATCAAGATAGTGGAAAATTACATGGCAACCAATTCTGTTTCTTCAGCAAGTAAATTAAAAAGGAAAGAGGTGAAGAATAAACCTACAGATGAAACCTATTGTAACTCAAGGACATATACATTAATTTGTGTGTATGGCCAGGCACTGTGGCTCATGCCTGTAATGCTAGCACTTTGGGAGGCCGAGGTGGACAGATCAGGAGGTCAGGAGATCGAGCCCATCCTGGGCAACATGATGAAACCCCGTCTCCACTAAAAATACAAAAATTAGCCAGGTGTGGTGATGCATGCCTGTAGTACCAGCCACTTGGGAGGCTGTGGCAGGGGGATTGCTCTACCCGGGAGGCAGAGGCTGCAGTGAGCTGAGATTGCACCACTGCACTCCAGCCTGGGTGACAGAGCAAGACCCCATCTCAAAAACAAAAAACTGGCAGTGCACGGTGGCTCATGCCTATAATCCCAGTATTTTGGGATGCCAAGCCGGGCAGATCACCTAAGGTCAGGAGTTCAAGACAAGCCTGGCCAACATGGTGAAACCCTGTCTCTACTAAAAATATAAAAAATTAGCTGGGCATAGTGGTGGTTGCCTCTAATCCCAGCTACTCAGGAAGCTGAGACAGAAGAGTCACTTGAACCCCAGAGGCAGAGGTAACAGTGAACCATTGCACTCCAGCCTGGGCAACAGGAACGAAACTCTGTCTCAAAAAATATATATATGTATATGCTTATGTTAGAATTTTTGTTTGAGCCCATCACTGGTTATCTTTTTTTTTTTTGAGACGGAGTTTTGCTCTTGTTACCCAGGCTGGAGTGCAATGGCGCGATCTCGGCTCACTGCAACCTCCGCCTCCTGGGTTCAAGCAATTCTCCTGCCTCAGCCTCCTGAGTAGCTGGGACTACAGGCGTGCACCACCATGCCCAGCTAATTTTTGTATTTTTAGTAGGGACGAGGTTTCACCATGTTGACCAAGATGGTCTTGATCTCTTGACCTCGTGATCCACCTGCCTCGGCCTCCCAAAGTGCTGGGATTGTAGGCGTGAGCCACCTCGCCCGGCCCACTGGTTATCTTTTTTTCATGAAATCTTTTAGTTTTCTCTCTTTAGTAATGACAGTCCTATAAAACAATAAAATGATTTTCTACTAGGTTAAAGAAATTGGGGCCGGGAGCGATGGCTCACACCTGTAATCCCAGCACTTTGGGAGGCCAAGGTGGGCAGATCATCTGAGGTCAGGAGTTCGAGACCAGCCTGACCAACATGGAAAAACCCCGTATCTACTAAAAATACAAAAAATTAGTCAGGCATGGTAGTGCATGCTTGTAATCCCAGCTCCTTGGGAGGCTGAAGCAGGAGAATTGCTTGAACCTGGGAGTCGGAGGTTGCGGTTAGCTGAGATCATGCCATTACACTCCAGCCTGGGCAATAAGAGTGAAACTCCGTCTCAAAAAAAAATAAAAAATCTGAATACTTTCGTAAGTTTTCGGATAATCACGTTATATAGGAAAATCCCTTATTCTAAGAAGACAACTGCTGGTATATTTAGGGTAAAATATTTTAGTGTCTGCAAATAACTGTCAAGTGATCCAAGAAAAAAAAATATGCATATATAGACACACATAGGAAGAGATAAAACAAATATAGAAATATATTAACAGACTGGACCTGGTGGTTCATGCCTGTAGTCCCAGCACTTTGGGTGGTCGAGGCAGGAGGATTATTTGAGCCTAGGAGTTTGAGACCAGCTTGGGCAATGTAGGGAGTACAAAGAGAAAGAAAAATAAATATATTAATAATGTGTATCTCCCCAGGCTTAGGTGATCCTGCCACCTCAGCCTCCTGAGTAGCTGGGACTACAGATGTGCACCACCACACACAGCCAAATTTTTTGTATTTTTTTGTAGAGATGGGGTTTTGCCATGTTGGGCAGGCTGATCTTGAACTCCTGACCTCAAGTGATCTGCTTGTCTCGGCCTCCCAAAGTGCTGGGATTACAGGTGTGAGCCACCGCGCCCAGCTCTGTAGTGCATTTTTTTGGGGGGGTGGGGACAGAGTCTCACTCTGCCGCCCAGGCTGGAGTGCAGTGGTACAATATTGGCTCACTGCAACCCCCACCGCGAGGGTTCAAGCAATTTTCCTGCCTCAGCCTTCTGAGTAGCTGAGATTACAGACATGTGCCACCCACCTGGCTAATTGTTGTATTTTTAGTAGAGATGGGGTTTCACCATGTTGGCCGGGCTGGTCTTGAACTCCTGACCTCAAGTGATCCGCTCACCTCGGCCTCCCAAAGTGGTGGCATTACAGGCATGAGCCACCGTGTCTGGCCTATAGTGCATTTTTTAAAATGCCTTGGGCCAGTTGCAGTGGCTCATGCCTGTAATCCCAGCACTTTGGGAGGCCGAGGCGGGCCGATCACGAAGCCAGGAGAGTTAGAGACCAGCCCAGCCAACATAGTGAAACCCCATCTCTACTAAAAATACAAAAATTAGCTGAACGTAGTGGTGGGCGCCTGTAATCCCAGCTACTCAGAAGGCTGAGGCAGAAGAATTGCTTAAACCCGGGAGGCAGAGTTTGCAATGAGCCGAGATCATGCCACTGCATTCCAGCCTGGGCAACAGAGCAAGACTCTATATATTAAAAAAAAATAAAATAAAATGCCTGAAGTCAGGATCCAAATAAAGTTCACACATTGTCATTGGTTGATAGATCTTTAATATAAGTGTGCCATGGTCTTGTCTTTTTTCTTTTTTTTTTTTTTTGAGATAGAGTCTTGCACTATCTCCCAGGTTATTGTGCAATGGCGCAATCTTGGCTCACTGCAATCTCTGCCTCCTGGGAGCAATTCTCCTGCCTCAGCCTCCCGAGTAGCTGGGACTATAGGCGTGCACCACCACGCCAAGCTAATTTTTTTTGTATTTTTAGTGGAGACAGGGTTTCACCATATTAGCTAGGATGGTTTCAATCTCCTGACCTTGTGTTCCACCTGCCTCAGCCTCCCAAAGTGCTGTGATTACAGGTGTGAGCCACCACACCCAACCTCTTTTTTATGAGACAGAGTCTTTCTGTCACCCAGACTGGAGTGCAGTGGCTTGGCTCACTGCAACCTTCACCACCTGGGTTCAAGCAATTATCTTGCCTCAGCCTTCCAGGTAGCTGGAATTACAGGTGCCTGCCACCACACCTGGTTAATTTTTGTATTATAGTAGAGACAGGGTTTCACTATGTTGGCCAGGCTGGTCTTGAACTCCCAACCTCAAGTGATCTGCTGCCCACCTTGGCTTCCCAAAGTGCTGGGATTGCAGTCGTGAGCCACTGCACCCAGCCCTAAGTTTTTCATTTCTTTTTTTTTTTTTTTTTTTGAGACAGAGTCTTGCTTTGTCACACCAGGTACCAGGCTGGAGTGCAGTGGTGCAATCTCGGCTCACTGCACCCTCTGCCTCTGAGGTTCAAGCAATTCTCCTGCCTCAGCCTCCCGAGTAGCTGGGACTACAGGAGTGTGTCACCTCGCCCAGCTAAGTTTTGTATTTTAGAAGAGATGGGGTTTCACCATGTTGGCCAGGATAGTCTCGATCTCTTGACCTTGTGATCTGCCTGCCTCAGCCTCCCAAAGTGCTGGGATTACAGGTGTGAGCCACCATACCTGGCCTCATTTCTTTTTTCTTGCAATTCATCATTGACAAAACTGAATCACTTGGCCTGTAACATTTGTATAGATTAAATTTTGATGTTGCATTTCTGTATACTTTGACATGTTCTTCTGTCTTCTCTCTTTCTCATAAACTGGGAGTTAAATATGAGTATTAGACAGGTTTGATTGGGAGGAGGAAGAATACATCATAGGTGATGATGTTTTCATCTGTTAGGAGGTATATAATATCTGTGTTTCTTTGTAATGTTAGCAGCCATTGATGCTCATTGTCTAAGTTCGTAGATTTACTAGGGGTTGAAAAATGATGCCATCATTCCTTTTACTTGTTGAAATAGTTCTATAAAAAGAAACTTCTCTTTGTCTACTTGGTTACCCAGTGGTACAGTTTATATAGAAAAGACAGGAAGGCAGGGCACAGTCGCTCACGCTTGTAATCCCAGCACTTTGGGAGGTCCAGGCGGGTGGATCACGAGGTCAGGAGTTTGAGATCAGCCTGGCCAACACAGTGAAGCCCTGTCTCTACTAAATACACAAAAAATAGCTGGGCATGGTGGTGGGTGCCTGTAATCCCAGCTACTTAGGAGGCTGAGGCAGGAGAATCTCTTGAATCCAGGAGCCAGAGGTTGCAGTGAACTGAGATCATGCCATTGCACTCCAGCCTGGGCAACAAAGCTAGACTCCATTTCCAAAAAAAAAAAAAGAAAAGACAGGACAAATGTTTGATTCTTTCCCTTTACTTGCCACATTCAAAATAATGAGTTGGTTCACTAGCATACTCCAGTTATGGTCAATTAGGTTTTGTTTCTACTTTGTCATGAACTTATGCGTTTAAACATAATATGGTGTAAATCATTTCAGTTATAATTCTTTTTTTTTTTTTTTTGGGAGATGGAGTCTCACTCTGTTGCACAAGCTGGAGTGCAGTGGTGCGATCTCAGCTCACTGCAACCTCCGCCTCCCAGGTTCAGGCGATTCTCCTGCCTCAGCCACCCGAGTAGCTGGGACTACAGGCGCACACTGCCATGCACAACTAATTTTTTTTGTATTTTAGTAGAGACAGGGTTTCACCATGTTGTCCAGGCTGGTCTCGAACTCAGCTCAGACAATCCACCCGCCTTGGTATAATTCTTATTGATGTTTAAGTTGTCCTATCATATCATAGTCTATGATAGCTTCCTGGCTATCTGATATAACAACATGTTTTCATGCTTACTTTGTATATCTCTTGCCCCAGATATGGAATCAGTCATTTTCCCAAGGGGTCCTAGTTCCTTTTGGTGATCATTGGTATTTCAGAATTACAAGCTGGTTTGCCTTGCTACTTGGGTTGGTCTCTGTTTTTAGGCTTTTTCAGTTGATAGAGGTAGGAATATTTTTCAAGGCAAATATATCATGAGTTAATACTACTATCTTTTTACTGAAAAAAACAAATATATATATATTTCCCTATAGATTTTAGACTAGCTTATTTCAACTTATCAAATTAACCTTTTTGTTGTAGATGACAGGAATGATTGTGATACAAAATTTCAAAGAAGTTGGAATCTGAGTATTCCTTTTTCTGCTTATTTGCAGACAGCAGGAGTGTATTAGGTATAGTGGAAAAAATAATAAATTGGCTATCTAGTCGAGAGCTGATTTTGTAGCCTTAAGCATATATATATATATATAGTCCAAGACCTATTTTTTTCTTTCAGATATTGGCGTATGTCATAGTTCTGATTTGGGTGATCTAAGAATTACAGTATTCATAACATTAGCTAAATTGGATTAATTTTAACAAACATTGAAGTCATGTACCCACCAATAATTTAGAATTGAGGGAAATTGGATTGTCCTCTGCTGATATACCTAAGCTCTAAAATTGACCTTCAGAAATGCATTGGTTGGCAGGCAGGCATCTAGTTAGGTTATCCTTAATAGCAGCTTCTCAAGGCACCTACTGGGATGAATTGTCATGCTAATCAGGCATTGCCACATAAAATGAGGTGCCCTCTTGGGGCCTCCAACCAGGGTACTGTTTTATCTCCTCCTTAGTGAGGTTGCCTTCACTTTGTGAAATAGTCATTCCTATATCTGCATTAAAAGAATGCAAGCACTGGCCAAGTGTGGTGGCTCACGGTTATAATCCTAGCATTTTGGGAGGCCGAGATGGGCAGATCAGTTGAGTCTGGGAGTTCTAGACCAGCCTGTACAACATGGTGAAACACCATTTCTACAAAAAATATAAAAATTAGCCTTGCATGGTGTTGCACGCTTGTAGTCCCAGCTACTCAGGAGGCTGGGGTGGGATGGGATGATCGCTTGAGCCCAGGAGACAGAGGTTGCAGTGAGCTAAGATCATGCCACTGCACTGCAGCCTGGGTGACAGAGCCAGACTCTGTCTCAAAAAAAAAAGAATGCAAGAACTTAGTCATTGTTCTCTAGATTATAGCAATGTCTTATGGTGACAACTGGGCCTTCTAAAAAGTTAAAATCTGGCTGAGAGCAGTGATTTACACCTGTATCACAGCAATTTGGGAGGCTGAGAGGGTTGGATCACCTGAGGTCAGGAGTTTGAGACCAGCCTGACCAATATGGTGAAACCCTATCTCTACTAAATATACAAAATTAGGCGGGCATGGTGGTAGGCGCCAGTAGTCCCAGCTACTTGGGAGGCTGAGACAGGAAAATGCTGGAACCCAGGAGGCAGAAGTTGCAGTGAGCCAAGATCACACCACTGCATTCCAACCTGGGTGACAGAGTGAGACCCTGTCTCAAAAAAAAAAAAAGTTAAAATCCTTCACATAAAGAGTAAAATGATACAAATCATCTTAAAGAGACAAATGGCTCACAACACTAACAACTCTTCAGTGCTTACTGTTTGTCAGGTATTTTTATTAGTTATTTACAAGCATTAACTTATTTTCATAATTCTACAAAGCAGGTGCTATTTTTATCTGTTTTACAAATAGAGACACAGACAAGTTCAGGAACTTGCCCGACGACTCACTGTTAGAAAATGCAGGGCTGGGCACAGTGGCTCACGCCTGTAATCCCAGCACTCTGGGAGGTTGAGGTGGGCCGATCACGAGGTCAGGAGTTCGAGACCAGCCTGGCCAACATGATGAAACCCCGTCTCTACTAAAGATTAAAAAAATTAGCCAGGCATGGTGGTGTGCGCCTGTAATCCCAGCTACTTGGGAGGCTGAGGCAGGAGAATTGCTTGAACTAGGAGGCAGAAGGTTGCAGTGAGCTGAGATTACACCATTGCACTCCAGCCTGGGCAACAGGGCAAGACTCTGTCTCAAAAAAAAACAAAAGAAAGGAAGAAAAAGAAAAGAAAATGGCAGAACCAGGGTTTGAGCCCAGGAAGTCTGTCCCTGGAGTGCCTGCACTCAACACCTGTGCTATATGCTATACTGTGGTAACAACAGGTAGACCATTTATCAGTTGCTCAAGTATCACAAGCAAGCCCAAGACACCTAGAAAAATAAAATACCTAGCTAATGTAGACTTTATGAATTTTAGTCAGGAAAGTTCTTAAGAACAAACTAGATAAGAAAACTGAGTGCTGTAACATGGAACAAATGTGTGCCTCGGTCCCCTAGGTAGCCATTCAAGGCTCCCACTCTAAGTGCTAGAAAAACGCTTTGCAAGTTTCCTGAAAGGGACTCTTTTTAGTTCTGATTACTTCAGCTTTTCATTGGCATGAAGTCATAGCATCCTTAATTGTCTCAGAGAGATGGGAGCTGAGTAAGCATTAGTTTCTACTTTCAAGCTCTGTCATCTACTTGTCACCTCCTACACTTCAAACTATTGGGTCCCACATTCTAGCCACATATGTTTAAATAGTAATCTTTTTCATTTTCCCTTAAAAAAGAAAACCCTTTATTATGCAAATTTTTAAACTTGTACAAAAATAAGCAGAATAGTATAATGAACTCCCATGTACATACCACTCCAATAATTACAAACTCATGTTCAATATCCTTTTATGGCAACATAATGATACTACAATTTTTTCTTTTTTCTTTTTTTCTTTTATTGAGACAGAGTCTTGCTCTGTCACCAAGACTGAGTGCAGTAGCACGATCATCTCGGCTCACTACAACCTCCCGCCTCCTGGGTTCAAGTGATTCTTCTGCTTCAGTCTCCCGAGTAGCTGGGATTACAGGCGCCCACCACCACGCCCATTTGATTTTTGTATTTTTAGTAGCAATGTTGTTTCACCATGTTGGCCAGGCTAGTCTTGAACTCCTGACCTCCTGATCCGCCCACCTCAGCCTCCCAAAGTGCTGGAATTGCAGGTGTGAGCCACTACATCCGGCTGATACTACAATTTTTTTAAATTAATGATAATCCCTTGATCAAATATCCATGTACTATTTAAATTTCCTAGATTGTCCCATGAAAATTATTTGATAGTCTTTCTTTTCTTTTTCTTTTTCTTTTGTTGTTTTTTTTTTTTGGTTTGAGACGGAGTCTTGCTCTGTCGCCAGGCTGGAGTGCAGTGGCACGATCTTGGCTTGTTGCAAGTTTCTACCTCCTGGTTCAAGCGGTTCTCCTGCCTCAGCCTCCCAAGTAGCTGAGACGACAGGCGCACGCCACCACACCCAGCTAATTTTTGTGTTTTTAGGAGAGATGCGGTTTCACCATGGTGGCCAGAATGGTCTCCATCTCTTGACCTCGTGATCTGCCTGCCTCAGCCTCCCAAAGTTCTGGGATTACAGGTGTGCACCACCTTGCCCAGCATTTGATAGTTTTTCAATCAGGATTCAGTAAGGTCCATAGATTGTAATTGGTTGATGTGTTTGTCATTTACAGCCCTTAATGTTACAGCCCATTCCTCCTCCATCTTGTTTTTTCTTTGTTGCAGTTTTTATGTTGAAGAAACAAAGGTTTATGTATTTATTTATTTTTAAATTTTTATTTATTTATTTATTTTTTTATTTTTTGAGGCAGAGTCTCACTCTGTCGCCCAGGCTGGAGTACAGTGGTGCGATCTCAGCTCACTACAACCTCCACCTGCCAGGTTCAAGCAATTTTCCACCTCTTGGGTTCAAGTGATTCAACTGCCTCAGCCGCCTGAGTAGCTGGGATTACAGGTGCATGCCACCACATTTGGCTAATATTTTTTTTTTGTATTTTTTTGGTAGAGACGGGGTTTCGCCATGGTGGCCAAGCTGGTCTCCAACTCCTGACCTCAAACGATCTGTCCGCCTCAGCCTCCCAAAGTACTGGGATTACAGGCATGAGCCACCGCGCCTGGCCTCGAAGTTGTTTTAGACATTTGGTATTGGGTGTTTTCTCTTTGTCTTTAAAGTGTAAGTTCAGTACTTGAATGAATAAATTTTACTCTGAGTTTTGTTTTTTAATGAAACAATAAAATAAACCAGCAAGCCTATTTAGAAAAATTGTTGACATACTTTTCAGAAAGGGAAAACTGAGCAGAATTTCCGTTTTTCTTCTCTGATACATATATTAGCTTGTTTCATACTAAGTTTTTTCAAGAGTCTATTGAATTGTCTTTGCTATAAACTTTGCTTTAAGGTTTGCACATTACATATATATACACACACTTAATGCATATACAGGTGTATTTAACCTAAAAGTAGTTTTATCTATCTACCTATTTATTTTTGTAGCCATTGGAAAAGAAGTTTGTTCGAGTTTCTGGAGAAGCAACTATTGGACATGTAGAAAAATTCCTCAGAAGAAAAATGGGTCTTGATCCAGCTTGTCAGGTATAGTACATGTATTTAAAAGAACAGGGAAAGTTGTGAGATTACCTTTAGCACACTGAAGAAAGAACCCTGTCTCTGGGATTTAATGCAATTACTTTTATTTTATGATGTTGTAGACATTGTTAATACTATTTGAATATTGATACACAGTGATTCCCACCTCCAGCTTTAATCACATTTGATTGTCCATTTCTTTTTTTGAGAGACAGGGTCTCTTTCTGTTGCCCAGACCAAAGTACATTGACATGATCACTGCAACGTTGAACTTTTCCTGGGCTCAGGTGGTTCTCCCCTCCTGTCTTAGCCTCCTGAGTAGTTAGGACTAGAGGGACATGCCACCATGCCCAGCTTTTTTATTTTCTTTTTTTTTAAGAGATGTGGTCTTGCTATGTTGTCCAAGCTGGTCTCAAACTCCGAGCCTCAAGTGATCCTCCTCCCTCAGCTTCCCAAAGCACAAGGATTATAGGAGTCAGCCACTGTGCCAGGCCTAGTATCCATTTCCCTACTGCCACTGATAGCAATGTATTAGTGTCAGAGAAAAGCTGAAGACAGGAGAAATATTAAAGAGGCCTCAGTTCCAGCCCTTTCCATTTTGGTAGTAGAGAAAGATTCTTTATTATCCACTTCTCTTCATAGGACATCCTTGCATTTATTAGTTCTTCAAGTATAACAAGCAAGCTCAGGACACAGAGAAGTGAAATATTTATCTAATATGGACCCTATTAGTTTTTTATGGATAAAAAGAGATCTCCTGTTCTAGTTATATAATATTTTCTTGTTTTTATATGATGGAAACCTCAAACCTCATGTATTATTAAACATAAAAGTAAAATATAGTTCTAGTTATATGGTCCAGTTAGTAAAAATGCACCTTTATATAGCTTTGCTTTTTCATTAGTAAAATTTAAATGGCATTTTTGTTATTCGCCATCATGTGTAAAATTTTATAGAATAATTTTTATCTAAACTACTGTATTGTGGCTGGGCACAGTAGCTCACCCCTGTAATCCCAGCACTTTGGGAGGCTGAGGCAGGTGGATCATTTGAGGTCAGGAGTTTGAGACCAGCCTGGCCAACAAATCCTGTCTCTACTGGAAAACGAAAAATAGCTGGGCATGGTGGCATACACCTGTAATCCCAGCTACTCAGGAGGCTGAGGCTGGAGAATTGCTTGAACCTAGGAGACGGAGGTTGCAGTGAGCCTAGACTGTGCCTTTGCACTTCAGCCTGGGTGACAGAATGAGAATCTGTCTCAAAAAAAAAATAAGTAAAATAAAATAATAAAATACTGTATTGTTAGTTAAATTAATAGATATGTTAAAACAGTGACTGGCCAGGTGCTGTGGCTCATGCCTGTAATCCCAGCACTTTGAGAGGCTGAGGCAGGTGGATCACCTTAAGTCAGGAGTTCAAGACCAGCCTGGCCAACATGGCAAAACCCCATCTCAACCAAAAATACAAAAATTAACCAGGTGTGGTGGTGTGCACCTGTAGTCCCAGCTACTCAGGAGGCTGAGGCAGGAGAATCACTTGAACGTGGGAGGCAGAGGTTACAGTGAGTCAAGATTGTGCCACTGTATTCCAACCTGGGCAGCAAGACGAGACTCCGTCTCAAAAAAAAAAAGAAAAAAAGAGATGGCTGAAGGTTTGCTAGTGTTTTTAGTGCCAGTATTTACTGGTAATAAATATATACCAAATCCAATGAAATATTACATCTCTAACTGAGCTTCGCATATCCTGGTTATATCTTATGGCAGCTGAAAACTAGAAATGAATTCTTTTTTACCTTGTAGCCACAGCACACTTGAGGATATTCTTAGGTTTTGGTTAGAAACAGCTGTTAAGTGACTCCTGCACAAAAAATTGTAAGTGATCCCTTAACAGCCTATTATTTCTAAAAGCAGAAGTCAGAAGACTTGCTGTTGATTATATAAGAAGTAGGCTGGGCACCGGTGGCTCATGCCTGTAATCCCAACACTTTGGGGGGCTGAGGTGGGTGGATCACGAGGTCAGGAGTTCAAGACCAGCCTGGCCAAGATAGTGAAACCCCATCTCTACTAAAAATACAAAATTAGCCAGGTGTGGTGCCAGACACCTGTAATCCCAGCTACTAGGGAGGCAGAGGCAGAGAATTACTTGAACCCAGAAGGCAGAGGTTGCAGTGGGCCGAGATTGTGTCACTGTACTCCAGCCTGGTGATAGAGCGAGACTCTGTCTCAGAAAGAAAAAAAAAAGAAGTGATACCCAGGAGGACTCTCTCTAAGATATAGATTATTTTCTCTATGACTATATACGTGTGTGTGTGTGTTTTGGGGTTTTTTCGGTGACAAGGATAAGATACTGTTTCCCAGGACGGACTTTGTTTTTTTTTTTTTGTTTTTGTTTTTGTTTTTTTTTTTGATAAAGAGTCTTGCTCTGTCGCACATGCTGGAGTGCGGTGGCAAGATCTTGACTCACTGTGGCCTCCACTTCCCGGGTTCCAGCAATTCTCCTGTCTCAGCCTCCAGGTAGCTGGGATTATAGGTGTGCACCACCATGCCCAGCTAAATATTTTTGTATTTTTTAGTAGAGATGGGGTTTCATCATTTTGCCCAGGCTGCTCTTGAACTCTTGGCCTCAGGCGATCCACCTACCTCAGCTTCCCAAAGTACAGGGATTACAGGTATGAACCACTGTGTCCAGCTTGTTTTTTTAATTGACAGAAATAATATATATTGGGTTGGGCGTGGTGGCTTATGCCTGCACTCCCAGCACTTTGGGAGGCCGAAGTGAGTGGATAGCTTGAGCCCAGGAGACCAGCCTGGGCAACATGGTGGAACCCCATCTCTATAAGAAATACCAAAATGAGTCAGGTGTGGTGGTGCACACCTGTAATCCCAGTAGTCCTAGCTCCTAGGGAGGCTGAGGTGGGAGGATCAGCTGAGCCTGAGAGGTAAAGGCTACAGTGATCCGCGATTGCACCACTGCACTGAGCCTGGGTGACAGAGCAATACACTGTCTCAAAAAAAGGTAAAAATAAGTGAAATGACGGCCAGGCATGGTGGCTCACACCTATAATCCCAGGACTTTCAGAGGCCAAGGCAGGTGGATCCCCTGAGGTCAGGAGTTCAAGACTAGCCTGGCCAACATGATGAAACTCTGTCCCTACTAAAAATACAAAAGTTAGCCAGACGTGGTGGCACATGCCTGTAGTCCCAGCTACTTGGGAGGCTAAGGTGGGAGGACCACTTGAACCCAGGAAGCAGAAGTTGCAGTGAGTCAAGACCACGCTACTGCACTCCAGCCTGAGTGACAGAGTCAGACTCTGTCTCAAAAAAAAAAAAAAAAATGAAATAAAAAGAAATATAAATAAATTATATCTATTTATTGTGTACAACATGATGTTTCAAAATATGTATACATTGTGGGATGGCAAAATTGAGCTAATTAACACATCATTACCACACATATTTTTTGTGGTGAAAACACTTAAAATTTCTACTCAACAAGTACAGTATATTATTAAATATAGTCACCATGTTGTACAATATATGTTCTCTAAGTTGATTTTGTTACTAAAACTGTGGGTTTCTTTTTTGCTTACATCATGGAATTTAAGGCTTTTTTTTTTTTTTTTTGAGACGGAGTCTTGCTCTATCTCCAGGCTGGAGTGCAGTGGCACAATCTCAGCTCACTGCAACCTCTGCCTCCTGGGTTCAAGCGATTCTTCTGCCTCAGCCTTCCAAGTAGCTAGGACCACAGGCGCGTGCCACCACGCCCGGCTAATTTTTGTATTTTTAGTAAAGACGGGGTTTCACCATGTTGGCCAGGATGGTCTTGATCTCTTGACCTCATGATCCACGCGCCTCGGCCTCCCAAAGTGCTGGGATTACAGGCGTGAGCCACTGCACCCGGCCGGAATTTAAGGCTGTTAGCATTTTGAAATAAAATTATATAAAGGATGTGGTGGCTCACGCCAGTAATCCCAGCTACTGTGGAGGCTGAGGTAGGAGGATCACCTAAGTTTGGGAGGTCAAGGCGGTGCTGCCGGAGACCCCGTCTCAAAAAAAAAAAAAAAAAAGAAGATATAAAATTTGTTTCAACCTTTAATTTTCTTTTTCAGTTCTTGGCTCTCTAAATAAATATTCTCAATTACTGTATAGCTGGTAATATTCATACATTATTATTTAACCAAAATGTTAAAATAGTGCAATAGAATTATCAAATATACAGACTCATTAACTGGGGACCAAAACTGTTGAAGCCTAAATTTAAGATAGAGTAAATGAGTTACTTCTAATAGGAACAAAACATTGAGCTGGCTTACTAGTCATCAGAATACAATTCTTGGTGTCCTGCAGTCACTTGAGCCTGCTATGCTGACTTTCTTTAAGCCACTTAGTTCCAGGTAGGAAACATGTGCATGGTTTTCAGATATGTGACCTTCATTTGTGGTTATTTACTAACAGGAAAGAATAATTCCCACAGGCCTGTTAAATGGTAAACTACCTTTAAAGTTATTTGTGGCACATTAAAATAAAAGAAGACAATTCTGAAAGTTTAAAAAATACAGATCATGAGTTCTTAAGAAAGACTTAAGTTGATTTAAAATTTAAATATCAATAATTATCCAAATGTGCTTCTTTCCCATAGAGACTCCCATGTTTCAGTGTTACCATGGTTGCTTTAGTGGTATTTACTCTTTGATGTTTTGTTGTATTTTGCTTTATGAGTAATTAGTATTGTTTCATATTCCTTTGTACATCGTTTGATATTCAGACCTTATTTTGCTTTTGTGAAATGAAATTTAGAACATATACCTCACATTGATCACTAAAAATTCTTCTATAAGATGTGATATTTGATTTTCTTGTTAATCCTGCCCTAACTAATTCCATCTTAAAAGTTAGGTTGGCCGGGCACAGTGATTCACGCCTTATAATCTCAGCACTTTGGGAGGCCGAGGTGGACGGATCACAAGGTCAAGAGATTGAGACCATCCTGGCCAACATGGTGAAACCCTGTCTCGAACTCCTGGCCTCAAGTAATCCACTCACCGCAACCTCCCAAAGTGCTGAGATTACAGACATGAGCCACCACACCTGGCTGACAGTCATGACCTATTGGGCAAATCCAGGTTTCTTCTCCCTTTAGGGCTGTGTGGTGTGATGCACTGTTTCTAGGTTATGTGATTGTGTGGTTTGTTGCATTAAATGTTGTGGGTGATTATAACACAAGGACAAACATTTTGTGTATGAGAAAGGAGAAAGAGGAGTCAATGGTGATATTCTGGTATGGAAGACAAGGAGAAATTTCATACCATAATCTAAATAGCAATGTTAGGAGATGGAGCCAGCTAAGTGATATATATATATTAATAAGCTGTTGAGGATCTAACCCCATTTTAAGCCAATGGGAAGGGAGTAGTACTCAGTGAGAGAAAGATTAAAGTTTTGCATTTCTATCTTAGCAAGTAAGTATAGTAGAGTCTTATTAAAATGTATATATACAACAATATTCTCTCTAGAGAATTCTGTATAAAAGTCAATATATTGGCCAGGGCACAGTGTTTCACACCTGTGTTTTGGGAGGCCAAGGCAAGAGGATCACTTAAGACTAGGAGTTTGAGACCAACCTGGGCAATATAGCAAGACCCTGTCTCTACAAAAATTTTTTAAAAAAAACCAATGAGCCAGATGTGGTGGCACACACCTCTAGTCCCAGCTACCTGGGTGGCTAAGGTGGGAAGATTGCTTCAGCCTAGGAGTTTGAGGTCGCAGTGAGCTGTGATTGGGCCCCAGCACTCCAGCCTGGATGACAGAGTGACACCTTGTCTGGAGATAGATCTTAGAGCTTTGCAATTACCAAAGGGCTGAAAAGACCTTGTTGAGATTGTTCCATCTACAAAACAGTTTCCTTAGTGTGTACGTTAAGTCAGTGTTGTACTTTGATTTATATGGCATTGTTGAAAAAGATACTCCTCATAAGAGAATTTTTCAAATAAAGAATGATTGCCTTTTAAAGTATTAATACCTTTTAATGATTTTTATCACAGATATTTTAAAAGATGCATACTTTCCTGGGCCATCTGATGCTGAATACATCCAACATGACTTAATTTCTTTGAGATTCAGGGAAATCATTTTGAATATCAATTATACTGTGCTGTTGTCCTGCCATATCCTCTAATGCTCTTCCCATGTTACCTTATTTACTTCTATAAAAAGTATCTAAAACTCTCTTTTCAGGAGTGTTTAATCAGTCTAAAATAAAATAGCAAAATCTAGTTTGGAAACAATTACGTTGATTTTTATCTTCATTTCTTCAGATGTTATTTTGAAGCAAGAAAGCAATCTAATACTCTCTTCATGTCCATAGGTAGATATCATCTGTGGTGATCACCTGTTGGAGCAGTATCAAACTCTAAGGGAAATCCGACGTGCAATAGGTGATGCAGCCATGCAGGTAGGTTCTAGACATTCCCATGTCTAACAGATAAGTTACTTAGTGAAAGAACAAAGTTCCATGTTATCAGTAAGTTTCCATAAATATTCTACAATTATCTTAAAATTTCCTAGACTATAAATAATAATTATATTTAATATTTATCAAATGCTTACTGCATGTCAGGTGCTATTCTAAGTAGTTTAGATAGATTAGCTTATTTATTCTTCATAATTATTCTAAGAAAGCAGGCAGTTCTTTTTTCTTTTTCATTTTAAAGATAAAGGAAACTAAGATACAATAAGGACATGTAACTTCCTATAGTCAGTGAGTGAGACAGGGCTCAGACTCTAGGCAGTTTGATTCTAGAAGCCTTGGTCTTTTTCCCTATCCAGTGCTATAATAAAATTTTGAAGGCTATTAAGCCAGTATATCACGAAGGGCATTTCAAGAAAAACTTGCAAGTACTCGTCAAGCTTTAGAGCAAGTTTGTCCAGCCCAGTGGCCCAGGATAGCTTTGAATGGGGCCCAACAGAAATTCGTAAACTTTCTTAAAACGTGATGAGATTTTTTTTTTTAACTATCAGCTACTGTTTGTATTAGCTTGCTTATTTATTTATTTGTTTATTTAAAACGGGGTTCTTGCTCTGTTGCCCAGGCTAGAGTGCAGTGGCACTGTCTCAGCTCACTGGAGCCTCTGCCTCCCAAGTTCAAGCAGTTCTCCTGCCTCAGCCTCCCTAGTAGCTGGGATTACAGGCATGTGCCACCACACCCGGCTGATTTTTATATTTTTAGTAGAGACATGGTTTCACCATGTTGGCCAGGCTGGTCTCAAACTCCTGACCTCAAGTGATTTGCTCACCTCGCCCTCCCAAAGTGGCGGGATTACAGGCATGAGCCACACTGCGCTTGGCCTGTGTTAGTATCTTTTATGTTGGCCCAACGCAATTCTTCCAGTGTGGCCCAGGGAAGCCAAAAGATTGGACACCTCTGCTTTAGAGATTTCACATAGCTTTTCTTGTTCAGTAGTTGACTCAAGGTGACTATTTTGATGTTTTAATTAACCTATAATTTGAGTGGGAATAAATATAATGTAAAGTCTCCTAGTCAAAATAATAAAAAGCAAGATAGGATCTACAAGTTTAATGAAGAGAAAATAGGACCACATATTCTAATGTATTCCAGAACGTATAGTGGAAAATCGTTTTTTGTTTTGTTTGCCAGGCTGGAGTGCAGGGGCACCATCTCGGCTAACTGCAACTTCCTCCTCCCGGGTTCAAGCATTCTCCTGCCTCAGCCTCCTGAGTAGCTGGGACTACAGGTGTGCACCACCAAGCCCAGCTAATTTTTGTAGCTTCAGTAGAGATGGAATTTCACCATGTTGGCCAGGATAATCTCGATATCTTGACCTTGTGATCCACCCATCTTGGCCTCCCAAAGTGCTAGGAATACAGGCATGACCCACTGCGCCCAGCTGGAAAATTGTTTTGAGAACTATATGACTCTGAGAAGCTTATGAAGTACTAATGAAGATTTGATGAACTCTCAAACAAATGTTTGTTTGCTATAAATACAATTCTTGGGGAAGAAAAAAGGGGCTTCTATGGCAGGGTGTGGTGGCTCACATCTGTAATCCCAGCTCTTTGGGAGACTGAGGTGGGCGGATCACTTGAAGTCAGGAGTTTGAGATCAGCCTGGCCAGCATGGTGAAACCTCATCTCTACTAAAAATACAAAAAACATTAGCTGGGTATGGTGGTGGATGCCTGTAGTCCCAGCTACTTGGGAGGCTGAGGCAGGAGAATGACATGAACGTGGGAGGTGGAAGTTGCAGTGAGCCGAGATTGCACCACTGCACTCCATCCTGGGCGACATAGCAAGATACCATCTCAAAAAAAAAGTTGTGTGGGGAGCTTCTGTTGTGAGTGTCACACATAGGGCATCATTTGCTCTTTGTGGAGAATCAACATCAAGAGATTTCAGAAGCATGATTTTTTTGGTATTTGGGTAGCTGGTGATCATTGGTCCTGGAGCCCTTATTTATTTTTTGTTTTTTGTTTTTTTGAGGCAAAGTCTTGTTCTGTCACCCAGGCTGGAGTGTAGTAGCGTGATCTCAGCTCACTGCACCTCCTCCTCCTGGGTCAAGTGATTCTCAGTACCTCAGCCTCCCAAATAGCTGGGACTGTAGGTGTACCACCACACCCAGCTAATTTTTGTATTTTTAGTAGAGATGGGGTTTCACCATGTTGGCCAGGCTGGTCTTGAACTCCTGGCCTCAAGTGGTCCACCCATCTCAACCTCCCAAAGTGCTGAGATTACAGGCGTGAGCCACCACACCTGGCTGACAGCCATGGCCTTCTGAGTAAATCCAGGTTTCTGCTCCCTCTTAGGGCTGTGTGGTGTGATGCACTGTTTATAGGTTATGTGATTATGTGGTTTGTTTTATTAAATGTTGTGGGTGATTATAACACAAGGACAAACATTTTGTGTATGTAAGTATAGAAAACATATGGTAAAGATCTCTATAAAAGACAAGAAATTCGGCTAGGCATGGTGATGACTCATGTCTGTAATCCCTGCACTTTAGGAGGTGAGGTGGGAGAATTGCTTCAAGGCTGGGAGGTCTTGGCTGCAATTAGCCATGAGTGGCTCGTGTATTCCAGCCTGGGCAACAGAGCAGGACCATGTCAAAAAAAAAAAGAGGCCGGGTGTGGTGGCTCATGCTGTAATCCCAGCACTTTGGGAGGCAGAGGTGGGCAGATTACTTGAGATCAGGAGAGACCAGCCTGGTCAACATCCTGAAGCCCCATCTCTACTAAAAATATAAAAAATAGCTTGGACTGGGCACGGTGGCTCATGCCTGTAATCCCAGCACTTTGGGAGACAGAGGTGGGCAGATCACTTGAGGTCAGGAGTTTGAGACCAGCCTGGCCAACATCCTGAAACCCCGTCTCTGCTAAAAATAGAAAAAATAGCTTGGGCTGGGCACTGTGGCTCACACCTGTAATCCCAGCACTTTGGGAGGCCAAGGTGGGTAGATCACAAAGTCAGGAGTTCGAGACCAGCCTGGCTGACGTAGTGAAACCCCATCTCTACCAAAACTACACAGCCAGGCGCAGTGGCTCACACTTGTAATCCCAGCACTTTGGGAGGCCGAGGTGGGCGGATCATGAGGTCAGGAGTTTGAGACCAGCCTGGCCAACATAGTGAAACCCTGTCTCTACCAAAAAAATTAGCTGGGCGTGGTGGTGGGCGCCTGTGATCCCAGCTACTTGGGAGACTGAGACAGGAGAATCGCTTGAACCTGGGAGGCAGAGTTTGCAGTGAGCTGAGATCACACCACTGCACTCCAGCCCAGGCGACAGTGTGAGACTCTGTCTCAAAAAAAAAAAAAAATACACAAATTACCCAGTGTGGTGGCACACACCTGTAGTCCCAGCTACTCAGGAGGCTGAGGCAGGAAAATCGCTTGAACCCAGGAGGTGGAGGTTGTAGTGAGCCGAGACTGTGCCATTGCACTCCAACCTGGGTGACAGTGAGACTCCACCTCAGAAAAAAAAAAAAAAAATGGCTAGGCCTGGTGGTGGGTGCCTGTAATCTTAGCAACTTGGTAGGCTGAGGCAGGAGAATCACTTGAACCTGGGAGGCAGAGTTTACAGTGAGCCAAGATTGCACCACTGCACTCCAGCCTGGAAGACAGAGCAAGACTCCATTTCAAAAAGAAAGAAAAGTAATCCTTGGCCAGGCATGGTGGCTTGCTCCTGTAATTCCAACACTTTGTGGGGCAGAAATAGGAGGATAATTTGACCCCAGGAGTTTAAGACTAGCCTGGGCTATATAGCCAGTCCCCAGTCTCTACAAAGGATAGAAAAATTAGCAGACATGTTTGTGCATACCTGTGGTCCCAGTTACTGGGGAGGCTGAGGTAAGGGGATTGTTTGAGCCCAAGAGTTCAAGACCAGCTTAAGCAACATGACGAAACCCCATCTCTATAAAAAATACAAAAATTCGCCGGGTGTGGTGGCACATGCCTATAGTTTCAACTACTTTGGAGGCTGACGTGGGGGAGATTGACTCACCCAAGAGGCTAAGGTTGCAGTGATCCATGATCACACCACTGCGCTCTAGCCTGGGCAACAGAGTGAGACCCTTTTTCAAAAAAAAAAAGAAATACAGTTCTTTTTTTTTTCGGTATAATTGCCTATGTTCATTTGTCTCAATGGAACAACTGCTTAAAAGAAGTACGAATATTTTAAGAACTATCTTTTTTTTCCTTTCCTCACAATCTGGTCCCAAGAATTATTTTCTTAATGTAAATTGTACAGTTCCTTGGAAGAAGCAGAAAATATACACACATGCATAGTTATATGTGCATACATACATATGATATGTTTTAATTGACATAATGCAATGCATGAGTTTCAACAAATACCTAGCTGTTTAACTCAAACCCCTCCTTGACATACAGAACACAGCTGTCACTCCCGGAGAGTTCTTTCAGCTCCTTCTCAGTTAATTCTTCTCCCTACCACCAAGGCAACCATTGTTCAGATTTTTTTCACCAGAGATTAGTTTTTTTCTTTTCTTTTCTTTCTTTTTTTTTTTTAAGACAAAGTCAGGCTGGGCATGGTGGCTCATGCTTGTAATCCCAGCATTTTGGGAGGCCGAGGTGAATGGATCACCTGAGGTCAGGAGTTTCAGACCAGCCTGGCCAACATGGTCAAATCCCATCTTTACTAAAAATACAAAAAATTAGCTGGGCATGGTGGCAGCACCTGTAATCCCAGCTACTTGGGAGGCTGAGGCAGGGAACTGCTTGAACCCAGGAGGCAGAGGTTACAGTGAGCCAAGATCGTGCCATTGCACTCCAGCCTGGGCAACAAGAGTGAAACTTTGTCTCAAAAAAAAAAAAAAAAAAAAAAAAGACAAGGTCTCACTCTGTTGCCCAGGGTAGAATGCAGTGGCACAATCATGGCTCACTGTAGCCTCAACCTGGGGGCTCAAGATCTTCCCACCTCAGCCTCCCAAGTAGCTGGGACTATAGATGTGCACCACCACATCTGGCTAATTTTTAATGTTTTTGTAGAGATAGGGTTTTGCCATGTTGTTCAGGCTGGTTTTGAACTCCTGAGATCAAGTAATCTGCCCACCTCATCCTCCCAAAGTGCTGGGATTACAGGTGTGAACCATCATGGCTGACCTTTGTTTTTTAAAATAACAGTTTTATTAAGATGTAATTCACATACTATGTTAGTCCATTCTTACATTGCTCTAAAGAAATACCTGAGACAGGGTAATTTATAAATTGTCTCACAGTTCTGCAGGCTATACAGGAATCATAGCGGCTTAGCTTCCAATCATGGCAGAAGGCAAAGACATGACAGGAACTAGGAGCAAGAGAGATCGAGGGGGACGTTTTATACACTTTTAAACAACCAGATGGTACGAGACGTTATTCACTTTTGTGAGGACAGTACCAAGGGAAGTGGTGCTGAACCATTCATGAGAAATCCAATCCCGTGATCTAATCACCTCCCACCAGGCCCCACCTCTAACACTGGGGATTGCATTTCAACATGAGATTTGTTCAGGACACAGATCCAAACCATATCAATAGACCCCTGCCTCCCCCAATCTCGTGTCCTCACATTTCAAAATACAATCATGATTTCCCAATAGTTCCCCAAAGTCTTAACTTATTTCCAGCATTAACGGAAAATTCTGAAGTCTCATCTGAGACAAAGCTACTCCCTACTACTGCCTATGAGCCTGTAAAATCAAAAACAAGTTAGTTACTTCCAAGATACAAGGAGGGTATAGATATTGGGCAAATAACTCCCATTTCAAAAGGGAGAAATTGGCCAAAAGAATGGGGCTACAGGCGGGTGCAGTGGCTCATGCCTGTAATCCCAGCATTTTGGGAGGCCAAGGCAGGAAGATCACCTGAGATTAGTAGTTCGAGACCAGCCTGGCCAACATGGCAAAATCCTCTCTCTAGTAAAAACACAAAGATTGCCAGGCATAGTGGCTTATGCCTGTAATCCCAGCACTTTGGGAGGCCGAAGTGGGTGGATCATAAGGTCAGGAGTTCAAGACCAGCCTGGCCAACGTAGTGAAAACCCGTCTCTACTAAAAATACAAAAATTAGCCCAGTGTGGTAGTACACACCTGTAGTCCCAGCTACTTGGGAGGCTGAGGCAGGAGAATTGCTCGAACCTGGGAGGCAGAGGTTGCAGTGAGCTGAGACCACGCCATTGTACTCCAGCCTGGGTGAGAGTAAGACTCCTTCTCAAAAAAAAAAAAAAAAAATTAGCTGGCCGTGATGGTATGCGCCTGTAATCACAACTACTTGGGAGACTGAGGCAGGAGAATTGCTTGATCCCAGGAGGCAGAGGTTGCAGTGAGCCAGCATTGTGCCACTGCACTCCAGCCCAGGCAACAGAGTGAGACACTGTCTCACAAAAAAAAAGGCACATTCACAAGGAGTGTTTGGTGAATAAGAAACTCTATGATCCACTTATTTTCTTTAAATTAAGTAATTTCACCTTAATGTTAGATTATAAAAAAAAAATAAGCCAGCTTTGACTTAATCATTTGGATTACTGGTTTCAAAGAACTGCAGAATTGTTTTTTTCCCCCCCTTTTCAGGATGGTCTGCTTGTCCTTCATTATGGTCTTGTGCTTTCTCCCTGAAGATAACTTGAAGATTCTAGGCATATTATGAGGGAAACAAAGGAGGCTTCTGCAGGACTGTATCTCACCAAAGATTTTAATGAAATGTAATTGCTACCACTTTGCTGTTTGAGACATAACTTACCTATTTTTAGCACCAAGAATTATAGCATTTATAAGTACAACTTGGAACAATGGAATGCATCTGTTACTAGAGACTGTATATAAAAAGCAGCCAAAACTCAGGGGAAATTTTTCAAAAATTGAATTTTAAAATTCCTTGTGATTTTAAATACTTTGTCATTGATTTTTGCTTCCCATCTTTGAGGTAATTGGTTAGTTTTCTTTGTTAGCCATTTCAAGTTGGTAGTTGGGATGTCTGCTCTCTGGAATGGCATCAGTTGGGCAGTCATCCTTTTGGAAAGAAGTGTGCTTTTGAATGGAAGATTCAAAGCCAGTCTTTGTTAAACTGCAGGGTGTACTCTCAGACAAAGACCAGAACTACTGGCCACTTTTGTGTGTTGCCAGCATGTTTTGAACTTGTATCTTTTTAATACCAGCAACACTACAAAGAAGATGTTATTCACTTCAAAATGGATGAATTGTTATTCTGTGTGAAGAGACTCTGAGTTTATGGTCTGTGCCATAAGCTTTCAGTGTAATAAGACTTCTTTAATATATCTTCCAACAAGGGGTGCTTCTTTGTGACAACATTTTTATTTCTGACATTCATTTTATTTGGGTACATAGTGTGGTTCTTGATACCTTACAATAGTGTTGCTTCTGAAAGTGATAAAAAATTTTAGGAGAATTTGAGAAGTTTACAGAATTACTTATTGATTGTTTTCTTATTAAGTCAGTTTAATGTTTATTTTCTCATTATTTTGTCACTGGAATAAAGAATAAGGGTGTTTGAGCTCACCTCCGTGCAAAGACTTCAGTTTTAAACATGATTTTGCCTGAAATTAGCATTATGATGCTTTCTAAAGAAATATTTTATAAACCCTATTTCCAAATCTGTAGAGACTACTACAGAATTGGAGAAGGATTGGCAATTCTTAAAAATTTGTGAATTGTATATAAATTTCTTCTAACATTTAATAAAAATTTATTTTAACCTATTTGGAAATGTTAGTGTTTACTATGAATTTAAAAAAAAGAAAAAAACCAAGCCAGAGCTGGGTGGCTCATGCCTGTAATCCCAGCACTTTGGGAGGCTGAGGTGGGTGGATCACCTCAGTTCAGGAGTTCGAAACCAGCCTGGCAAACATGGTTAAGCCCCATCTCTACTAAAAATACAGAAATTAGCTGGGCATGGTGGCGGGCACCTGTAATCCCAGCTACTTGGGAAGCTGAGGCAGGAGAATTGCTTGAACCTGGGAGGCAGAGGTTGCAGTGAACCAACATTGCACCATTGCATTCCAGCCTGGGAGACAGAGCAAGACTCCATCTCAAAAAAAAAACCAGGTCAGGCATGGTGGCTCATGCCTGTACTCAGCACTTTGGGAGGCCAGAAGGGCAGATCAATTGAGGTCAGGAGTTCGAGACCAGCCTGGCCAATGTGGCAAAACCCCATCTCTACTAAAATTACAAAAATACAAGCATGGGGGCATGTGCCTGTATTCCCAGCTACTTAGGAGGCTGAGGCAGGAGAATCGCTCGGGCCCAGGAGACGCAGGTTGCAGTGAGCCGAGATCGTGCCACTGCACTCCAGCCTGGGTGACAGTGAGTGAGACTCCATCTCAAAAAAAATTTTAAATGAGCTGAGTACGGTGGCTCACACCTGTAATCCCAGCACTTTGGGAGCCCGCTGTGGATGGATCACGAGCTCAGGAGTTTGAGACCAGCCTAGGAAACATAGTGAGATCCCATCTCTATGGAAAAAAAAAAATACAAAAAACAAAAATTACCTGGGCATGGTAGTGCATACCCGTAGTCCCAGCTACTTAGGAGGATTGATTGAGCCTGGGAGGTCAAGGCTGTGAGCTATGATCCTGCTACTGCACTCCAGCAAGACCCTGTCTCAAAAAATAGTCTGATCTTTAGTAGCTGCTTAGAATGTGCCATTTGTAACAAGAGAGCTGACCAAGAGTTGAAGAGATGTTCATGTTTAAAGATTATTGTCTTTAGAACCCAGATTTGGTTGTTTTCAAGCATTACAGATTTTTTTTTTTTTTTGGAGACAGTCTCAAGGCTATCACCCAGGCTGGAGTGCAGTCACGTGATCTCACCTCTCTGTTACCTCTGCCTTCCAGATTCAAGCAGTTCTTGTGCCTCAGCCTCCCCAGTAGCTGGGATTACAGGCATGTGCCACCACACACAGCTAAATTTTTTTTTTTTTTTCGAGATGGAACCTTGCTCTGTTGCCCAGGCTGGAGTGCAGTGGCACGATCTCACTGTTACCTCTGCCTCCCGAGTTCAAGCAATTCTGCCTCAGCCTCCTGAGTAGCTGGGATTACAGGTGTGTACTACCTATGCCTGGCTAATTTTTGTATTTTTAGTAGAGATGGGATTTCACCATGTTGGTCAGGCTGGTCTCAAACTCCTGACTTTTTTTTTTTTTTTTTACAGTCTCAATTTGTCACCCAGGCTGGAGTGCAGTGGCATGATCTCAGCTCACTGCAATCTCTGCCTCCCGTGTTCAAGTGATTCTCCTGCCTCAGCCTCCTGAGTAGCTGAGATTGCAGGTGTGCGATACCCATGCCCAACTAATTTTTGTATTTTTAGTACAGACAGGGTTTCACCATGATGGTCAGGCAGGTCTCGAACGCCTGACCTCATGATCTGTCTGTCTCAGCCTTTCAAAGCACTGATATTACAAGCGTGAACCACTGCACCTGGCCTAATTTTTGTATTTTTTAGCAGAGACAGCTTTCGCCATGTTGGCCAGGCTGGTCTCAAACTCCTGGCCTCAAGTGACCCTCCTGCCTTGGTCTCCCAAAGTGCTGGGATTACAGGTGTGAGCCACTGTGGCTGGCCACATTACAGATTTTACCATTTCAGGGAAGAGATTATCCCTACAGAGACTCAAATGTAGACCTGGAGTAAGCACTTACTTTCCCCCTATTTTCCTCAAGTAACCAACCCATTCATGACTGTAACATGGGAAAATACTTATCTCCTTAAAAGTAGAATATTAAATGTAATTATTTGATAAACACTTCTGTAATGAGCAAGTCAAGAGTATCACTTTTTAGACGTGTAAACGAGAAGATTCAAAGAGGAGTGATCTATCTTCAGGGAACTCGCAGACTATGGGTTACAACATCTCTAAGAATCTAATGAAAAGCAGTTATTGGTAAGTACTGTGAGTCACAAAAAGCTCTACCTTTTCTTTTTTTCTTTTTTTTTTTTGAGACGGAGTCTCACTCTGTCACCCAGGCTGGAGTGCAATGGCACAGTCTCAGCTCACTGCAACCTCTGCCTCCCAGTGTTCTCCTGCCTCAGCCGCCCAAGTAGCTGGAATTACAAGCATGCACCACCAACCCCAGCTAATTTTTGTATTTTTATTAGAGACAGGGTTTCACCATGTTGGCCAGGCTGATCTCAAACTCCTGACCTCAAGTGATCTGCCCACCTCAGCCTCTCAACGTGCTGGGATTACAGGCGTGAGCCACGGCACCCGGCCTACCTTTTCTTTTTCCACCTTCCTGGACTTGACCTCCAAAAATTGCAAAGAACTAAGTAGATACCTGGTTAAATCTGCTTGGCCTGTAAATTAAGTAAGAATGCCAAGTGATTGCTGTACAAATCTGTAGCTATTCCCAAAACCAATGTGTTCATGGGCTACAGTAACAGAAACACAGTTTCACATCAAGGAGTTAAAAGTTATTTGTTGTTTTTGAGACAGAGTCTTGCTCTGTTGCCTAGGCTGGAGTGCAGTGGCGCAATCTCAGCTCACTGCAACCTCTGCCTCCCAGATTCAACTGATTCTCCTGCCTCAGCCTTGCAAGTAGCTGGGACTACAGGCTTGTGCCACCATGCCCAGCTAATTTTTGTATTTTTTAGTAGAGATGGAGTTTCACCATGTTGGCCAGGCAGGTTTTAAACTCTTGGCCTTAAGTGATCTGCCCACCTCAGCCTCCCAAGGTGCTGGGATTACAGGCATGAGCCACCATGCCCTGCCAGAAATTAAAAGGAAAAAAAGGGGAAAAAAAGGCGGAGGGCGGGGAATAGTTCTAATCTCTAATGCATCTCTGTCCTGTTCTAGGTAGCATACTTCAAAGGTACTGATAGATAGAAGGGTTTCCAGTAGAAGACAGTAGAATAGAGGATGGTGATGGGGACAGACCCTGAAGCTAAACAAGAATAAGGGCTGGGGGCGGGCGCGGTGGCTCACGCCTGTAATCCCAGCACTTTGGGAGGCTGAAGCAGGTGGATTACCTGAGGTCAGGAGTTCAAGACCAACCTGGCCATATGGTGAAACCCCGTCTCTACTAAAAATACAAAAATTAGCCAGGTGTGGTGGCGGTCACCTGTAGTCCCAGCTACTTGGGAGACTGAGGCAGGAGAATCGCTTGAACCCAGGAGGCAGAGGTTGCAATGAGTCGAGATCGTGCCACCACACTCCAGCCTGGGCAAACAGAGACACTGTCTCAAAAAAAAAAAAAAGAAGAAGGGCTGAACAAGTGCCTCTGGTTAACTTGGAGAAGCGAAAATACAGTTGGTGGAAAGGCAATACATTGTAGCTGTCTTCAAATAACCAGAAGGTCAACAACTTAAATGAGGGAAAAAACACAAGCAAAAATAAGCCAGATAGTGGGCACCATGGCTCACGCCTGTAATTCCAGCATTTCGGGAGGCAAATATGGGAGGATCGCCTGAGCCCAGGAGTTGAGACCAGCCTGGGCAACATGGTGAAACCGTGACTGTATAAAAATGTAAAAATTACCTGGGCAAGGTAATTTTTTTGAGTATCTGGGCACAAGTCTGTAGTCCCAGATACTCGAGAGGCTGAGTTGGGAGGATCACTTGAGCCCAGGAGGCAGAATTGCAGTCAGCCGAGATTGCACCACTGCACACAGCCTGGGTGACAGAGGCAGACCCTGTCTCAAAAGAAAAAAAAATTAAAAATTATCTAGTTGTTGTTGTGTGCTCCTCTGATCCCAGCTACGTGGGAGGCTGAGGCAAGATTGGGCTCAGGAGGTCCAGTGAGTTACAATCACCCCACTGCACTGCACTCCAGCCGGGTAACAAAGTGAGACTCTTGTCTCTTAAAAAAAAAAAAAAAAAAAAGCCTGAGTTTTTTTTTTTCTTTTTTGAGATGGAGTCTGGACCTGTCACCCAAGCTGGAGTGCAGTGGCACAATCTCGGCTCACTGAAACCTCCACCTCCTGTGTTCAAATGATTATCCTGCCTCAGCCTCCCAAGTAGTTGGGATTACAGGTGCCCGCCGCCACGCCCAGCTAATTTTTGTATTTTTAGTAGAGACAGGGTTTTACCAAGTTGGCCAGGCTGGTGTCGAACTTTGACCTCATGATCTGCCTGCTTCGGCCTCCCAGGCGTGAGCCACCACGCCCACTGTCCCCAGCTTTTTTTTTTTTTTTTTTTTTAAGATAAGGTCTCCCTCTGTTTCCCAGGCTGGCGTACCATGGCATGATCTCAGCTCACTTCAGGCTCTGTTTCCGGGGCCAAGCAATCCTCCCACCTCAGCATCCTGAGTAGCTGGGACTACAGGTGCATGCTATCACGCCTGGCTAATTTTTGTATTTTTAGTGGAGACGGGGTTTCTCCATGTTACCCAGGCTGGTCTTGAACTCCTAGGCTCAAGTGATCTGCCCACCTCAGCCTCCCAAAGTGCTGGGGTTACAGTCATGAACCACCATGTCAGGCTCCAATGCCCAGTCTTGATTCACGCAGATCCCCCCACTTACCTGTTCTCACTTTATCTCTGCAGAAGGTGCACAAGGCCCAGATACATGTGTTAGTCTTGTTGTCACCAGCAGCAGCATGCATTTAATTTAGCTGAGATGAAAGCTTTTTATTTTATTTAAAATATATATATATATTTTTTGAGACGGAGTCTCGCTCTGCCACCCAGGCTAGAGTGCAAGTGGTGCAGTTTTGGCTCACTGCAACCTCCGTCCCCCGGGTTCAAGCGATTCTCGTGCTTCAGCCACCCAAGTAGCTGGGATTACAAGTGATTCTCCTGCCACGACCTCCCAGGTAGCTGGAATTACAGGCATGAACCACCACGCCCTGCTAATTTTTTGTATTTTTAGTAAAGATGGGGTTTCACCATGTTGGCCAGGCTGGTCTTGAACTCCTGACCTCAAGTGATTCGCCTGCCTTAACCTCAAAAGTGCTGGGATTACAGGCATGAGCCACCGAGCCTGGCTGAAAGCTTTTTCAAAAGGAGTTTTTAATAGGAACAGAAACAGAAACAGGAACAAAAGTAAATACCCGAATCTGCACAAAAGTTTACCATAGAGCGTATGAAGTACAGAATCTAGAGGCTAACTTCAATGGCTAAAGAAAGATTTGTTTGACTGGGACAATTCCAGGTCCCTTTGTTTTGCCTAACTGAGGTAATATTAAGCAAAGATGCCCAGAGGAATAGTTCACGGTAGTTGTTTGTTTCTTTTTTTTTTTTTTTTGAGACAAAGTCTCACTCTGTTGCCCAGGCTGGAGTGCAATGGTGTGATCTTGGCTCACTGCAACCTCCACCTCTCAGGTTCAAGTAATTCTTCCACCTCAGCCTCCTGAGTAGCTGGGATTACAGGCTCATGCCACTGCACCCAGCTAATTTTTGTATTTTTAGTAGAGACAGGGTTTCACCATCTTGACCAGGCTGGTCTCGAACTCCTGACCTTGTGATCTGCCCACCTCGGCCTCCCAAAGTGCTGCGATTATAGGCGTGAGCCACCACACCGGGCCAGTAGTTTTTTGTTTGTTTCTTTTTGAGACAGAGTATCACTCTGTCACCCAGGCTGGAGTGCAGTGGCATGATCTCAGCTGACTGCAGCCTCTGCCTCCCGGATTCAAGCGATTCTCCTGCCTCAGCCTCCTGAGTAGCTGGGACTACAGGTGCTTGCCACCATGCCCAGCTAAGTTTTGTATTTTTAGTAGAGATGGGGTGTCACTATGTTGGCCAGTCTGGTCTCAAACTCCTGACCTCAGGTGATCCGCCCTCCTTGGCTTTCCAAAATGCTGGGATTACAAGCATGAGCCACTGCACCTGGCCATTGGTGGTAGTTTTAATCTGGCAGAATGAATGCTTAGCAGGTTTCTCATTCCTCCCTTAAATGCCATCACGCTTTCTCTCAATACAGATCCCAGCCATTTCTGCTGACCTTGGGCTTCACTCTCCTTCCTCTGCACTGCCTTTCTCTCCTGCTTGAGTCGGATGCATTCCTATCTAGTTTCCAACAGTTCTTCCTTTGAAATCCAAGCTAACACAGACCGTGACATACTCTTTCCCCCTCTCCTACAGAGACTTGGTTTAGGATTCCTGAAAGTAACACCTTGGACCCATTTATTTGTTCAATTCAGCTTGTCTGAAGTGTATACCCTGTTATCCACTCCTAGATAAGTCTTCTTATAGTTATAACCAAGTCATAACTCCTCATCAGAGGTATGTGTGACTAATTGCTACAATTTTTATTCTGTTTTTCTTTTCTTTAAAACTCAGCTGGGTGCGGTGGCTCACACCTGTAATCCCAACACTTTGGGTGGCCGAGGTGGGCAGATCACAAGGTCAGGAGTTTGAGACCAACCTGGCCAACATGGTGAAACCGCATCTCTACTAAAAACAAAAGTTAGTTGGGCATGGTGGCACATGCCTGTAATCCCAGCTATTTGGGAGGCTGAGGCAGGAGAATTGCTTGAACCCAGGAGGCAGAGGTTACAGTGAGGCAAGATTGGGCTACTGCACTCCAGCCTGGGCGACAGAGCGAAACTCGGCCTCAAAATTAAAAAAATGAAAAAAACCTCTCATGATTGCAACTACTATGCTGTATTTTGTTTTCTTGGAAACCCCTGATAACAGAGAATATTCAAGCACATGCTGATTCTGAATGTTCATCTTTGTTTTCTTTAGTAGACCATATCTTAAGAGGAGGTCCTCATTTTTTATTCTTTTTCACTATGTTGTTGTGTACATGAATTTGATTGGCTTCTCTTCAAAACTGGACTAGTAAAATCTAAATTTTATTGCCTATAGAGATGAATAGTCCTCTCACAAATGAAATGACATATTGATCTCCCAAAGCCTGCCAAGTAGTTACTTACACAGAATGTGGATTATGGCTTAATCAATACTGCATTTTGATTTGGTGCTGCTGGTGTCTGTGGTTTTACAAAGCTTCTTCTTATGACACCATTTTCATTGAAAGGAGAAACAATGTTTTTCTTCTAATGTTTCTCAAGAACGTTCTCCCTAAGAGAAAAGCTAGTGGAATAATAATTTAAATTAAAAGATGAAATGCCGGGCGCAGTGGCTCACGCCTGTAATCCTAGCACTTTGGGAGGCCAAGGTGGGTGGATCACCTGAGGTCAGGAGTTCAAGACCAGCCTGGCCATCATGGTGAAACCCCATCTTTAAAAATAAAATAAAATAAAAATTAAAAGATGAAGACAAAGGCTGCCAGGAGAATTTTTTTTTTTCCCAAATAGAAATAAAGGCAGGGAGGTGGGTGCAGTTTCTCATGCCTATAATCCCAGCTACTTTGGAGGATCACTTGAGCCCAGGAGTTCAAGGCTGCAATGAGCTATAATTGCACCATTGTACTCCAGCCTGGGTAGCAGAACGAGACCCTGTCTCTGAGAAAAAAAACAAAGGAGACATAAAGGCAGTATTGCATAGTCATTAAAGACATACATCACGGAGCCAGACTGCATAGCTTAAAATCCCCCACTCTAGGCCAGGCGCAGTGGCTCACGCCTGTAATCCCAGTACTTTGGGAGGCCAAGGCAGGCAGATCACCTGAGGTCAGGAGTTCGAGACCAGCTTGGCCAACATAGTGAAACCCCGTCTCTACTAAAAATACAAAAATTAGTTGGGCGTGGTGGCAAGTGCCTACAGTTCCAGCTACTCAGGAGTCTGAACCAGGAGAATCGCTTGAACCCGGGAGGCGGAGGCTGCAGTGAGCCAAGACTGTGCCGCTGCAACTCCATCCTGGGTGACAGAGTGAGACTATCTCAAAAAAAAAAAAAAAAAAAACAGGCACGGAGGCTCACGCCTGTCATCTCAGCACTTTGGGAGGCCAAGGCAGGTGGATCATGAGGTCAGGAGATCTAGGCCAACATGGTAAAACCCCATCTCTACTAAAAATACAAAAATTAGTTGGGTGTGGTGGCACACACCTGTAATCCCAGCTACTCAGGAGGCTGAGGAAGAATTGCTTGAACCCAGGAGGTGGAGACTGCAGTGAGCCAAGACTGCGCCACTACACTCCAGCCTAGCAACAGAGCAAGACTCCATATTGAAAAAAAAAAAAACACAAAAAACATAAATCCCAGCTTTGCTGCTTGCAAACTGTGTGATCTTGGACATATTATTTAATTTCTATTAACTTTACTTTTCCTTCTCTATAAAAGGGAACAATGGAGAGGTCAGGCTTAGTGGCTCAAATCTGTAATCCCAGCACTTTGGGAGGCTGAGGCAGGCAGATCACAAGCTCAGGAGTTAGAGACCAGCCTGACCAACATGGTGAAATCCTGTCTCTGCTAAAAATATAAAAAATTAGCCAAGCATGGTAGCACGCATCTGTAATTCCAGCTACTCAGGAGGCCGAGGCAGAAGAATTGCTTGAACCCGGGAGGCAGAAGTTGTAGTGAGCCAAGACTGTGCCATGGCACTCCAGCCTGGGCAACATAGCGAGACTCTGTCTCAAAAAAAAAAAAAAAAAAAGGGAACAATGTGGTACCTAACTCAAGGGGTTGTCATGAGAATCAAGTGAATATATAAAGCACTGAGAACAGTACCTGGCACAATCTATTATCAAGTTCAAGTATGATCCTTACATAGTCACTTCTCAGATTACTTTGCCGAATTAGTTCCTTTCTGACGAATAAGGGGGTCTATTAACATTACAAGATTGCTGTTGAGCCATCTATTTTTTCCTTTCTTCTTTCTTATATGTTTATCACTTTACCTGCTTCTATCAATAACCAGGAGAGGGATGGGGATACATCTTGGCGATTAACATCTCAGGCTCGGAAGTTGAACCTGCATTCTGCTTTCATCCTAATTCCAATCTTAGCTCTTCTGCTTCTGTGATATGACTAGATTATTCCACAGACAGACAGTTTCAGTCGCCAGAAAAAGTTCCTGTTGTTAAGCTAAAGTCTTAGTTTAAATTAAAGACTTGTTTAGCCCTAAAGGATATCAGGAATTTTATATGTCGTGTACGAAGTCTTATGCCAGGAAACCATGGAAGATTGACACTACACCTCTCACTTATTCATACATATAGCATAGCAAATGAACCTGTGAGTACATTTGTTTTAATAAGCACTTCTAAGAAAAGATGCAATTTTTGTCATGTGCAATAATCAGCCATTGACTAAAAGCTGCCACTCGTTATATTCCAAAACTCCAGTTCTTATGTATATGATCTTGGGGTACAATCTGCTGAGCATTCTAAAACCCTTAGGAGTGTGTGATAGAGCTAGAATGAAACATCTCAGACTCAGAACAGAGACCATTTGCCTCATTATCAGAGAGAATAGCCATGTGGTGATCCACAGGGATTAATCAATGAGGAAGCGAGCCTAGAGACGCCTCTAAGATCTATCTTCATTTTTCTTCGTAGCTTGAACTTCCTTTGTTTTGTTTTATTCAGAATCCCTGAGACCCTGAAGAAGAATAAGTCTTTAAATATCTGCAGTGTGACTCACTCCATTTTATCATAATCTTGCTCTGTGTGTGTGTGTGTCTGTGTGTGTGTGTTGTTTTAAAGGGAATGTAAGAAAGGGTTTACAAATCTTGGCTGGTCTCCGCCCCCACCTAGTAAGCTTGTGAAATATCAGCATAAAACATGGGGGAGATCAAACCATCTTCTAGGAGATCAATAAAGGAGAAGAGAAGCCCTTTGATCTGTGTAGTAATCACTCTCTTCATCCTTTAAGGGTATGCAGCAGGGCATGGTAATATAATCAAAACAGTCCTTTATTTGGCTAGATTCAGGAGCACCCACCTCTTTGAAAATGGCATGTGAGATATTTGAAAAATCGCAAAATTCTTGATGACATCAATGTAACCTGTACCTTATGTTTGAAAATGTTGCAAAGCCAGTATTGTGTGTTCTGTAAAGAAAAATAAAATGTCACATATGAGTACTGCTTTAAACACCCATGAAGCCCACTTTCTGTTATTTCCATTTAAATTACTGTGCTAACTTTCAGGTACAGGCCAGGTGGGGTTGCTCATGCCTGTAATCCCAGCACTTTGGGAGGCCAAGGCAGTCAGATCACTTAAGGCCAGGAGTTCGAGACAAACCTGGCTAATATGGGAAAACCCCATCTTTATTAAAAATACAAATATTAGCCGGGTGTGGTGGCACATGCTTGTACTCTCAGCTACTCCAGAAGCTGAGGCATGAGAATCACTTGAAACCAGGAGGCCTAGGTTGTAGTGAGCTGAGATTGTGCCACTGCACTCCAGTCTGGGCAACGGAGCAAGACTCTGTCAAAAAAAAAAAAAAAAAAAAACCCATAAAAGAAAACTTTTCGGGTACATAAACTTATTTTGTTCTAAGAAAAATAAATGTATTCTTACAATTTAGATGTTTTTCAGGAACTTAGAGACATCTGATGATAGAGTAATAAAAATAATACTAGTTGAAAATCAGTGATGGCAGTTATAAGTAAGCAACATTTCCAGCTGTGTGTGTGTGTGTGTGTGTGTGTGTGTGTGTGTGTGTGTGTGTGTGTTGTTTAAACCCATTTATGTCCAGAGAGATTTCTGAGTTTTTCTTTGGGCTCTATTTTAAAATCAATACTCTTTTTTTTTTTTTTGAGACAGGGTTTTGCTGCTGTTGCCCAGGCTGGAGTGCAATGGCGTGATCTCAGCTCACTGCAACCTCTGCCTCCATGTTCAAGTGATTCTCCTGCCTCAGCCTCTGGTGTAGCTGGGATTACAGGAGCCCACCACCATGCCTGGCTAATTTTTTTGTATTTTTAGTAGAGACAGGGTTTCACCAACAGACATTGTTCACCAACAGACATGGTTTCGCCATGTTGACCAGGCTGGTCTCACATTCCTGACCTCAGGTGATCCATCTGCCTTGGCCTCCCAAAGTACTGAGATTACAGGAGGAGCCACTGTGCCCAGCCAAAATCAATACTCTTATTAGATCTGGTTTGTTTTCCTAATGGGATTACTTCTAACTGGGATTGACCCAGGGTGGCTGTACACAGTGGTCTCAGCCGGGGCAGAAAGTGTGTGAGATGTTCATGATTATAGTTTTCTGATAATTCCATAAATTTCTTACTAGTGTGTTTTTAAACTTGAGGTGAAATTTATATAACATAAAATCAGTCATTTTAAAGTGAATGATTCACAATGTCGCGCCGCCATCACCTCTATCTAGTTCCAAAACATTTTCACCAAAATAAAACCCCGTGTCCACTGAATAGTCATGCCCCACTGACCCCTCTCTCCAGCCCTGGCAACCTTTTTTTTTTTTTTTTTTTTTTGAGATGGAGTTTTGCTCTTGTTGCTCAGGCTGGAGTGCAAAAACACCATCTCAGCTCACTGCAACCTCTGCCTCCCAGGTTCAAGTGATTCTCCCATCTCAGCCTCCCAAGTAGCTGGAATTACAGGTGCCTCCCACCACACTTGGCTAATTTTGTATTTTTAGCAGAGATGGGGTTTCACCCCATCTCTGTTGGTCAGGCTGGGCTCAAACTCCCCGCCTCAGGTGATCCACCTGCCTAGCCCTCCCAAAGTGCTGGGATTACAGGTGTGAGCCACCGTGCCCAGCCAAGCCTTGGCAAATTTCAACTTGCTTTCTGTTGCAGTAGATTTGTATTTGGTTTTGTTTTGGTTTTTTGAGACAGGATCTTACTCTGTCACCCAGGCTGGAGTGCAACAGTGCGATCCCAGCTCACTACAACCTCCACCTGCTGGGTTCAAGTGATTCTCCTGCCTCAGCCTCCCAAGTAGCTGGGATTACAGGCACCCACCACCGAGCCTGGCTAATTTTTGTATTTTTAGTAGAGACAGGGTTTCGCCATGTTGGCCAGGCTAGTTTCAAACTCCTGACCTCAGGTGATCTGCTCACTTTGGCCTCCCAAAGTGCTGGGATTACAGGCATGACCCACCACACCCGGAAGTCTAGCTATTATTGATGTCTCAGGATGCAGGGGATGACATTGACGAATGAATCTGAAAGTCATACGGGATATCATTAGCACACGCTGCAGGCAGACTTTCCCCCAATCTCTTGGACTCATTTTGTTGAGACAGGGCCTCACTCTGTCGCCCAGGCTGGAGTGCAGTGGTGTGATCTCCACCTCCTGGACGGAAGTGGGACTACAGTCCAAGTAGCTGGGACTACAGGTGCACGCCACCACAGTTGGCTAATTTTTATATGTTTTTGAGAGATGAGGTATCCCTGTGTTGCCCAGGCTAGTCTTGAATTCCTGGACTCAGGCCATCTGCCCACCTTGGCCTCCCAAAGTGTTGGAATTCCATGTGTGAGCCACCATACTTGGCCATATCTTCTTTTATAAATGAGCTCATGGCAATTAAGGGTCACTAAAAAGAGCAGACGCAAATCAGTCAGAGGCAGACTGACTCTGAACCTAAACAGTGCTCTCTCAGTAAAGGGCAGAAACCACAGAACACGAATTAGATTGGTGGAATTCGTGTGACTTTTAATTTCTTATTTTACTAATGTCTGACAGTAAGTATGAGAAGTAAAGATAGGGATGGGGTAAAGGTAAGGAAGAGAAAAGTATCTTTCAAGTTCCTTGAACTATTGAAGCATGTGCTAGGATAAGAAAGTTCAGTAAAAGCATCATGTCCTTATCACCAGAGCTCTTAAAGGAGATGTGGAAGAGAGACGGGGCAACTCTTCAGCTCTGGCAGAAGTGACTGCTGGACAGAGAACAAATCCTGCATCAGCCTTGGCACAAGTGAAAGACTGGGCAACGCAGATGCTACACAGTTAGGCAGATGAAGAGCTGACTGTCCAGAATCTACTTCTAGCAAGCGAGTAGGCGCATGCACACCCCTCCTCTGGTCTGAGTGTCTCTTCCTCTCCGGCAGGACCCCACCAACTGTGCAGCCATGGGGTAAATGTTGGGGAAGTCTTTTAGAAAAGAGAAAGATTTCTTTTTTATAATTGTTAGTGGTGTTGATTGACCAGAAGTGGTTTCTTTTACTTTGGGGCAGTAGCATTGTGTTCTGGTGACAAAATATCCTATACTTAGTACTCATAAAAGGCATAGCAGAGTGAAAGCAAGGCCTCTTTTGGACCTAGACTAGTGGGAAAGGGAATGAGTGGATTCTAAGGGTAAGGGCATGAAAAAGCTAACTCTATATCACCACAAATGAACTGACACATAAATGACACCTTGGCTTTTTCCACTCATAGAAACACTCACTTCTTCTAGCTTATACTACTAAATCTAAGTTCAGCTTAATCACAATTTGGAATAACTGTTTACTGAGCTTCTAAAGTAAAGGTGAAAGCTACATCCTTAATACTTTTTTTCTCCTAATTAAATGGATTTGTGTAAGCTGAAAGCCTAAAGTCTAGGGATTCTTTTCATTATTTTATTTATTGGGGGAAACCCTTAAAATTCATTACTGCCATTTTTTTAACCTACAGGATTGACAGAATATGAAATGGGCAGGGATGAGTCATTACACGAATCATAGACATGGTCAACATGCATCTAATTTTACCCACTGAGCAAAGAGAGCTAACAGGGGTAAGTTCTTTTGAGAAGAACCAAAATGTGTTTAAAAGGGAAGAATACTACACTAGACTATTTTTTTTCCTGCATGGAAGTAAAGGATATATGGAATTGAGGGAAGTGGAAAGTGTCCATTAAACAAACACCTATTATTTGTGAAACAGTTCTATCAGAGTGGAATTGGGTCTGGACCATTAGTTTATCTTTGGCAGTGATCTTATGTTTTAGGTATCTAGAGTAAGATTATTTAGCTGGATAATGGCTGGGTAGTGTGAATAATTTCAGTTCACAGCAAATGACGATGATCACAGATTTAGCGCCTTAGTCTGTACTTCCTCTGCACCTGAATCATCGATCACTGTGGAGCGTGAGCTGAAGGTCAGAAAGCTATATTCTTAGATAACTCATCTGTGATTGCACCAGGACTGCAGTTTACTTCAATCTAAGGGGTGGTTTTCTTATTAGAGAATGTAAGTAAGTATTCAATACTAAATATGAGACTGAAGCCTTGAAAACATTTCATAGTGGTGTGGCAAGTGTTATGTTTCAGGAACAGGCTGTTTAACAAGTCAAATGCATATCATTCCCTCTTAAGCATTAACTCTTTCAAAGCAATGGAATTATATTTTTTGGCTTGAAATGGTGGTTTCTTCTATATTTGATTTCTCGGTTTTCTTAGTAGATATTACTGTCTCCTCTTAATATTTCTTCAAAACTTTCCCCTATCTGGGAGGTTTTCTTAGAGGCTACCTTCAATGCCTCCTCCTCCTCTTCCTCTTTCTTAAGTGATAGCCCAGTGGATGAGACTTTGGAGGTTGTAGAACTGAGGATTCTAGATGGGAGCAGATAACTTGGATTGGTAAGTGGATTCAGCCCCGAAATGCTTAACCCACTGGTGCTAAAACGTGTCTCTTCGCCTTCCAGCAGTTTCCTGTAAATTCAACAGAGAAAAACTCTTAGGAAGTCAACTTGTAACTTCCCCCCACCCCCCAGAACTCAACCGTCCAGTCCGATTCATTTGATTGAGATTCCAAAGGACTTTGGAGTTTCTTCATGAGATTGAAACTAATAAATATTTAATTTCAAAGCTCAAAGAGTTGGAGCATGTGCATGCGTGTACACACACATACACCCCTTCTGCACCAGCTATGTTTAAATCATTGTCAAAGGGAAACCTATCCTATTCACAGATATATTCCAGAAGGAAAACCTACAACTCCCCTTGGTCACATCACACCCATTTTTGGCAATTAGCAACAAAGCTCTAGGGAGAAGTAATTTTCCTAATTAACACCTTAGCTGCAATAGGGATAAGGAGGTGAGATGTCCACAAAGGTGGTAGGAACTGCCTAATTCAACCTGGATTTGAGATTTGTACTTTTTCAGTGTGTAAGAGTACAAAGGGAATAGAACTAGCACTAAAAAAAGCCAGTGAATGACACTATTTCAGATACCAGATTTTTCTCAGTGTGACCTAAACAGTCCTATAAAAGAGTGGCCCCCAAACCATGTTTTTCATAATTCTTAATAGTTTATATCATCCTTTTGTTTTGTTTTGTTTTTTGAGACGAAGTCTTGCTCTATTGCCAGGCTGGAGTGCAGTGGCGCAATCTTGGCTCACTGCAACCTCCGCCTCCTGGGTTCAAGCGATTCTTCCGCCTCAGCCTCCCGAGTAGCTGGGACCACAGGCACGTGCCACCATGCCTGGCTATTTTTTGCATTTTTAGTAGAGACAGGGTTTCACCATGTTGGCCAGGATGGTCTCGATCTCTTGACCTCGTGATCCACCCACCTCGGCCTCCCAAAGTGCTGGGATTACAGGCGTGAGCCACCGCGCCTGGCCTATCATCCTTTTTTTTTTTTTTGAGACGGAGTCTCACTGTCTCCTAGGCTGGAGTGCAGTGGCATGATCGCAGCTCACTGCAACCTCCGCCTCCCACGTTCAAGCAATTCTCCTGCCTCAGCCTCCCAAGTAGCTGGGACTACAGGCGTGCGCCACCACGCCTGGTTAATTTTTGTATTTTTTAGTAGAGACGGGGTTTCACCATGTTGGCCAGGCTGGTCTTGAACTCCTGACCTCAAGTGATCCACCCGCCTTGGCCTCCCAAAATGCTGGGATTACAGGAATGGGCACCACACTTGGCCTTAAACCCTATTTTTAAAGTTACAAGTCTCATGGGTTTTTATTTTAACCTCCGTGTCCTCACATTATCCCCTTAAATCCTTGCAGAGGTATACAGAATACTCCGGGACTTGTAAGGTAAGGTGGAGCTGGCTTATATCTAAGTAGAGGGATGGAGAGGTCAGTTCACTTGAAAGGGGCCAGTGATGCCCCTCCTCCCTCCCTCACCAGTCAGAAGCCAGAGAGACTAGACCCACTTATTTGGGTAGCACTGCTCCCAGGTGACTGGATTTACTTGGGTGAGTGGGCTCGTTGCAGTACCTGTAAGCTGCTATCTCAATGTCAAGAGCCATTTTGACATTGAGCAAGTCCTGGTATTCCCGAAGGTGGCGTGCCATCTCGCTCTTGGTGTTCCTCAGATCATTCTCTAGCTGCCCAATGCTATCCTGAAAAACAACATATCCAAAATAGTTAGGCCAAACCAGCTGAAATTCCTTGAGATTTCCAGAAGGCAAGGATTCTCAACCCTGACTACACATTAAAACCACCTAATGAATAACTTGCTTATATCCAGGCCTGTCCCTGAGCCCAGATCCAGATTCTGGGGTGGGGTCCCAGCATTTGCATTTTTTTCATAAAGGCCCCCAGGAGATCTGGACTCATGGTGAGAACTGGGAACTTTTACCCGGAGGGCAAGTGAACACCTGCCCTTTTCAGGATAGCCACACGGCAAATAGTTCTCAACTGAACATGGAGATGATTTCCTTTTTACACTTACTTAGCATCCCTCCCTTGCTTGTTGTGTTGCTGCTAAATAACTCTGTTGTGGCATGTCCTTTCCGAAACCCAAAGCCTCAGGTTAGGAGCTTAGATTCAGAAAATTTCTACTGTGGAAAGCACAGAGAGGACAGCAAGATTTGCCTCCATTCATTCTGATGATTTCCTGGAAGGCTACTAATCAGTCACTTTACTGAGAATGTTTTACATTGTAGGTAAGGAGAAAGCAGAAATATTCCACAGAATTTTTTTTAAACTAAGGTATGGAAGAGAAATCATTTTATATTTATAGTCCTTGAGCAGCCAGAAGGATTTTATTTTTTTGAGACAAGGTTTTGCTCTGTTGCCTAGGCTGGAGTACAGTGGTGTGATCATAGTTCACTGCAGCCTCGAAATCCTGGGCTCCAACAACCTTCCTGCCTCAGCCTCCCAAGCAGCTGGGACTAACAGCTGTGCACCACCATGCCTAGCTAATTAAAAAAAAAAATTTTTTTTTGTAGAGATGAGGTCTCAATGTGTTGTCCAGGCTGGTCTCAAACTCCTGGCCTCAAGAGACACTCCTACCGGCTGGGTGTGGTGGCTCACACCTGTAATCCCAGCACTTTGGGAGGCTAAGGTGGGCGGATCACAAGGTCAAGAGATTGAGACCATCCTGACCAACATGGTGAAACCCCAACTCTAAAAAAAAAAAGAGAGAGAGAGATACTCCCGCTTTTACCTCCTAAAGTGCTTAGATTACATATGTGAGCCACTGTGCCCAGCCTGGCCTTTTCTTTGCTCCCTAACTATATCAAGTTCATTGCTGTCCCAGGCCCTTTACGCTTGTTATTTCCTCTACCTAAAATGCTAGTCTTTACATGGCTGACTCCTTATCATACAAGATTCAGTTCAGGCCAGGTGCGATGGCTCATGGCTGTAATTCCACCACTTAGGGAGGCTGAGGCAGGTGGATCATCTGAGGTCAGGAGTTCAAGACTGCCAACATGGTGAAACCCTGTCTCTAATAAAAATACAAAAATTAGCCGGGTGCAGTGGTGTGCACCTATAATCCCAGTTACTCGGGAGGCTGAAGCAAGAGAATCACTTAAACCCGGGAGCCGGAGGTTGCAGTGAGCCAAGATAGCTACCATTGCACTCCAGGTTGGGCAACAAGAGCAAAACTCCATTTCAAAAAAAAAAAATTCAGTTCAAATGTCCTCTCCTGACAAGTGCAGTGGCTCATGCCTATAATCCTAGCACTTTGAGAGGCCAAGGCAGGTGGACACTAGATGTCGGGAGTTCGAGACCAGCCTGACCAACATGGAGAAACCCTGTCTCTACTATAATTACAAAAAATTAACCAGGCATGATGGTGCATCCCTATAATCCCAGGTACTCGGGAGGCTGAGGCAGGAGAATAATTTGAACGCAGGAAGCAGAGGTTGCGGTGAGCCAAGATTACGCCATTGTACTCCAACCTGGGCAACAAGGGTGAAACTCATCTCAAAAAAAAAGGTCTTCCTTGGCATTCAATTTAAGTATCCTCCCTCCACCAACCCAGTACTTTATTTTACCTGAAGCCCGAGCAGCTGCTAGCCCACGCAGGAACCTTGTGCAAATTAGAAAAAGATACCCCCAATAGGAGGACAAATTACAAAAAAAGCATTCAGTTGAATGCAGCCACCCTGCTGTTAGCTCTTATCATTGTATAAAATTATCTTCTTCATGTATTAGGTTTTTTTTTTTTGAGACGGAGTCTTGCTCTGTTACCCAGGCTGGAGTGCAGAGGCCCAATCTCAGCTCACTACAACATCCTCCTCCTGGGTTCAAGCAATTCTCCTGCCTCAGCCTCCCAAGTAGCTGGGATTACAGGTGCACACCACCATGCCTGGCTAATTTTTGTATTTTTAGTAGAGACAGGTTTCACCGTGTTGGCCAGGCTGGTCTTGAATTCCTGACTTCATGATCCGCCCACCTCAGTCTCCGGAAGTGCTGGGATTACAGGCATGAGCCACTGCGTCCGGCCCTGGCAATTTGTTAGTTTATTCTAGTTTATTTTCTGTTGCTTTCCTCTATAACAGAGTTTTACAACTTTGGTAGTATTGACGTTTTGGGCTGGGTAATTACTTGTTACTGGGAGCTGTCTTGTGAAATGCAGGATGTTTAGTAGCATCCCCGGCTAGATGGCAGAAGCACATAGTTCCCTCTCCCAGTTGTGGTAACAAGAAAACGTCTCCAGAGCATGGCGTGGTGGCTCACGCCTGTAACCCCAGCATTTTGGGCGGCTGAGGTGGGCGAATCATTTGAGGCTGAGCTGAGAGAACTGCTTGATTCGGGAAGGCGCACGTGGCAGTAAGCCATGATGGCGCCACTGTGCTCCAGCCTGGGTGACAGAGCGAGAGCTTGTCTCCAAAAAAAAAAAAAGGAAAGGACACAATGAATGATTGGGGGTTATTTTTAAGAAACAGTGATGCAGATAAACATATCAGAAACCTCAAGAAAGTAAGAGCTGACAGGCCCTTGCAACTCCCCTGTGTGAGAATGCTGAAGCAATAGTGAAAGGCAGGGCTGAGACATCAGGGGGGTGCAAACTTCCAAATCAAGAGAATTTGCAGAATTAAAATTCATGCCACCTACCTGTTCTATAAATATTGACAGGAATACTGCAAAGAAGAGTCTCAATTGACTGATGGGTACAGAACAAGGAATGACAGTCAGTAGGAAAAATACGTATTATACTGGACAGAGATGCATATATTTCAAAGTGTGTTAAGAGATCATGAGGGCTTAAAGAGATTTTTAGTGAGAAATTTTGCCTGACAGTTCCTATTTGAGGTTATAATCAACTCTGCTACTGACATATTAGGGGCAAGATAATCAATATTACTGTGGTAAAGAGAAAAGAGTCTAGGGTGAGGGAAAAAGGAGAAAGAAGAAAATATGATTATGCAAAGAAGGAGAAGGAATGCTATATGAAGATAAGAGGATTTCATTAGGGATTTTGGGTTGCAGTTTTTGCCCTGCCACTAACATCCATTGGACCTCAGCCTGTTTTCTACATTTTAGTTTCTTCCTATCTTCTATTTCTGCATACAGAAAGTTATAATGTTTATTCTTTTTCTAAGGTGTTCTGAGATCCTCAAATTAGGATTCCAATTTAATATATCTCACGTATACATTAGTATATGATGAGTCCATTATCTGTTAAATTAGATAGTAGCAATAAAACAGCATGGCAAATAGGAAGAATGCAATAAATGTTAGTGATTTTTACTCATAATATCACACCACGTAGCCCTGTATCCTTTTGATGATATGGACAAATTTATCACAAGCCTTCGCTATTACCAATCCCTTAGATAACTAAGAAAACTAATGTATCGTAACACTTTAATATTGGATCGTTGGAGGCATGTATCTTAAAGCACCAGATTTTTTTTAATAACAATTTTGAATAAAAAGCCTTTCTAAAGTGACTTGAGCGATGTTGGAATCAGCGTTGCTGCTTATTGGTTTTCTTTGTTCTGAAAGATGAACGGATCTGCTGCTACTCATTCTTAACAACGCCTGACTCCAGTGGTCCCCATTCTCTATCTTGCTGCAGGCTTGAAACCAAATAAAAAAGCATTTTGAAATCATGTTATGAATAGCCTGGGGGCATTAGAGATGCCAAGTTCCTAATATGTGGCTCAGAGATAGATAATATGTCTCATCAGCAGGTTAATTAGGTCCTTGCTTAAAACATTACTTTTGTTTCATAGCTGTGTTTTCTGAATAAGAAAGAGGTGGTTGTGGAGCTGAGTTCTAGACGAGAGTTCCTTGAACTTCTATGTTACAGATTTCACATATCTATTTTACAGATCACTGTAGACAAAAGCACGACTTTGCTCCTTTCAGAAGCAACTGTGCTGTGTGCTGACCACTGATTGCCCTTCAATGTCCGGTTTCTTTGTTTGCGCTCTGCTCCCCACATCAGGCTGTGTCTTGCATTGCCCTTCAAAAGCCCTGCCAAAGATGGCCTCCAGCTCGAGATCTGAGCAGAGCGCCGCAGTCCGTCCCCTCCCCCAACCACGCAGCTGCTGCCGGCTTAGCCTGAGGGAACGCGAGAGCGGCACGCCCAGCTCCAGCTGGGGTCTCTCCTGGAGGAGCTAAGACAAATGCTGAGCATCGTGCCCATGGCTGGAAGGATGCCGGGTGGAGTAAGAGAAAAGAACTGGCCACACTAGCATCTGCAGTGCTGAAGAAGAACGATAGAGCTGTGGATTTCAGCACGTTTGGGGGGGCCCTCGGTTAGGGGGGCAGTAGTGAGTGCCCCATAGTCTGACTGAAAGAGGCTATCTGGAATTACTGCTCTGCATGATCAACTTGGGTGGGGACAGAAGATTTTTATTTGTGGTTCACCATGCGTGCTTTATTCTCACTCCTATCTTTCCTTTGTCCCCATCTTTTTCTTTCCTGTACCACACTCAAAAGCCCTGCATTATACGTATCTCTGTAAACTACTCTACTGGAAGAAGCGGTTTAGATCAGTGCACTCCAAAATGAGTCTGAGGACCAACAGGATGCAGCACTTTTATTGAAAAATGCATATTCCTGGGCCCTACCTGTGAACTGCTGAATCCATGTAAAATAATCAATCCTGATTATTTTTTAAGCCCCCAATTGACCTGAGTCTCACTGGGTTTAGGATCCACTAGTTTAAATTTATTTCTATAAAGATGCTATCACGGTGGCCCAGGTGACAGTAATACAGTAAGATAAGTAGGGACAAACAAAACAATGAAACAAAAACCAGGTGGAAGAGCTTACAAAAGACCAAATGTACCTAATTTTAGAAATGGATCTATCAAGCTATGGATTTATGTGCAGCCACTGCCACCTCCAGTCCCCAAGGGGCCAGCCCCTTCCTGCTATTTAATTAGGCTGTACTCCAATCTCATAATGGAGAGAAAACAGCAGACTTGGCTTGTCTCCCTGGAGAGCATTAACCTGCAGTGATCTTGATCATTCAGCAAGGTCTTTCAAGGAAAGCTTCAACTTTCCAAGACTGACCACAGTAGAGGTCTGAGACCCAGAGTACCCTCCAAGAAATGTCTTTGGACATCTTTAACAGAACTGGGACTCCAATGGTGCTGAAGTGGCTATGTAGGCACTGGAATCGCCCAATGTCAGAAATGGAAACCCCTTCAGCTTTTTATGCAGCTCTTCTCTTGCCTGATTCAGACTCTCTCTTACACTATTGTGTACTTATTGTGTCACCTTGAATCATTTTTTGCCCTTTCAAAACTGTAAGAAGCTTTCTCTCCTCAAATAGGCTGTCAGCTCTCTGGGACAGAGAAGATGGAACTTTAATGGGGCCTTCCTGTTTCATAGAGGGTGCCAAGCTTGAAAAGGAAAATGGCCCTATCACTAATCTCTGTAGCAGAAGAAAGAGAACAGCCTCCGATTACTGCAGTGAAAGGTGGGGATAGGGTGAGAAGGCAAGAAAACAATGGCTAAATCTCACTGTAGAAAGGGAGGTTTTTTTCAGTCAGCACTGCTGAGATTGTCAGAACAGTCAGAGACACCCTTGTGGCATCAGGCCTTTAGGATCTGCAGGTAAGGCTGTGAGCCCCACCTCAGCCTTAGGTCCCAAGGAGTAGCGAACAGCTCTCTGTTGTCTGACCTCCTCTTCAACTCCCATCAGCAGGTCCTCTGTGGCTCTAAAGGCTCAAGCTGATAGGGGCAGCACCGCAGAGCTGCAGTTTCTTTGTTGTTTTTTGTTTGTTTCCTGTAGACCATGTCTGGATGACCCTACTATTGTCTAACGATGAAAGCCTTTTACAGCAAACAAGCCAAGCCAAACTGTCACTACCTCTTAGAATGTATGGGCTGTAACAAGCAAACAGAGGACATGGGAAAGCCCAATTCAGCTGGCAGCTCTAAGTAAGTTATCCTTTTTTGTGTGTGGAAATACTGGGCTAGGCTGGGCACAGTGGCTCACACCTGTAATCCCAGCACTTTGGGAGGCCGAGGAGGGAGGATCACCTGAGGTCAGGAGTTTGAGACCAGCCTGACCGAGATGGAGAAACCTCGTCTCTACTAAAAATACACAATTAGCTGGGTGTGGTGGCACATGCCTGTAATGCCAGCTACTCATGAGGCTGAGGCAGGAGAATCACTTGAACCCAGGAGGCAGAGGTTGCAGTGAGCCTAGATCGCACCACTGCACTCCAGCCTGGGCGATGGAGCGCGACTCTGTCTCAAAAAAAAAAAAAAAAAAAAGAAATACTGGGCTAGCATACCAGAAGACCACCTAGCTTATCGTTGGAGGCTTCTAGAAGAAAAAAAATGAAGTCTCAATTAGCCAAATGTGATTAATTCAAGCCATCCAGGGGCAAGGGTACATAGTGAGAAGTTCAAGTTCCAGATTTTGAAGCAGAAATAGAAGGACTTATTTGAATGATACTGCAATACCAAACTAACCTAAACACTCCAAGCAGGCTTTCGTCCTTCATCAAAGGAAGTTATTTGTAAAAAATAGCAAATACCTGAACATCAATAAGAATTCTTTAGCTTCTGATTAACATGGTACTTTTGAGATTTCATTCCTTTCTTGCTTCTATTTTACCAATGTTCCCAAGCCCTATTAATTTCACCAAATATAAGCTTTAATCCTAGCTAGAATTATTGCAAGTTTCTGAATTGTCATTCTATTCAAAGGAACGTTCACCTTGAAACTGAACCATAGTATTTTAATTCTTTTCTACACTTTCCATTTACCCTGTCTCCTACCTCTGTGCTCTTTATGGTCATAATCCCAGAATGTCTTATATAGTAAAACTGAAGATGCAGTGGCCTTATTGGTAAGAAATAGCCAATCAATAACTTCACAGGAGCTTAGAGGACAGAGAAAGATGGGAAAAAAAAATACATACACTAGAACAAAGGAAAACCATCTCTGTGACTTATCACATACACTTATGATGAAAAAATATTAATAAAACAGGGAATTTTCAAGTGGGACCTCACAGCTGCTGAGCAAATTAAGTGGTTTTTGTTTAGTGCTAAGCCATCCATGAAAGCCAAAACTGATGTTGTCTACGAGGTGACCTTTGATTGCAAGTAGCCAAGACTGATGTGTTGGTGTTGCAGGAAAAAAAAAAGCAGTTTAATTGTCTAGAGAATCATAACTGGGACACGAGACGGGAGAGACATCATTTCCGAGACGAGAACAACTCGAGATCAGCACCGTGGACAGCGCCCCGACCTTTCACGTTTTGCCAACTAGCGAACGCTTTCTTTAAAAAATGTCAGCTGGTGGACAAGGGAATCGTGTGTGTGTGTGTGTGTGTGTGTGTGTAGAGCAGGGGCGGTTGCTACTAGCTCGAGTGTGTGTGTGTGTGTGAGGGTAGAGCAGGGCGGTTGCTACTAGCTCAAGTGTGTGTGTGTGTGTGTGTGTGTGTGTGTGTGAGTGTTAGGGTAGAGCAGGGCGGTTGCTAATAGCTCAAGCATTGCTCAGCTTGTTGGCTCCCAATCTCTACTTTTTGGAGCGCGAAAGTCAAGAAAATGGGATAGGATCCTTCCCAGTTCAGGATGGCATTCTTCCTTCAACCCTGAAGCGTACCCATACTCCATGAATACCTTCCAGAAGGCACAGAAAGCCTTTCAAAGTCAACCAAACAAGCCAGATAGCCGAGACAGCACCGCCCACGTAACCCGCCCCGTTAGGGTCAGTCCTACTCTGGGTGGGGCAGTGTTCTCCGGATCGCCGGTGTGTGTATGCCCGCTTGCTGACAGACAGGCATAGTTAGGTTCTCGAACCTCAAAGAAGTTTAAGCGCTTCTTTGTTTGAAGGGCTAGGGCAGGAACATAAATGAGGGGGAGTTCCCTAAAGTTAACAGTAGAGACTCCAGGGCTTTTTGTTTACCAGCGCCTCCAGGCGGGGCTCTTCTCTCCTCTTTGCCCTCCCCTTAAGTCCTAGGGCCCAGTTTTCCCAGAGGAAGCGGGAACGTGCGGGAGAGGGGGGAGGGCACCACTACCCACGCCCAGCCCCAGCCCTTACCTGGTAGCCAGCCACCTCGGCATTGTGCCGCTCCTCCAGTTCCAGGATCTGCCTCTCCAAGGACTCGTTGGCCCCGCGCAGGCCCTCGATCTCGATGGTGCGCGCCTGCAGCTGGCGCCGGTACTCGTGGATCTCCTCGCGGCTGGCTCGGATGGCCTCAGTGCTGCGCGCCGCCTGCTCGTTCAGGTTGGCGAACTTGGACTTGTACCATTCCTCCGCGGACTGCAGGTTCTTAGCAGCCAGGGACTCATACTGGGCGCGGATCTCCCCTCAGAGCCGAGCTCAGGTCTGGTTTAGCCACAGCCACGTCCACCTCGGCCGCGGCCTGTGACGACGCCTGCAGCGTGGCCAGCAGCTCGGCTACCTCCTCGTCGTGCACCTGGCGCACGAAGGCCAGCTCGTCCAGCAGCGATTCCACCTTCTTCTCCAGGTCCAGGCGGGCCAGCGTGGCGCCGTCCACGTCACGCTGCTGCGCCTTCAGGGCGCGCTCGGCACCTTCGCGTCCGCGGCTCTCCTCCTCGCAGCGCGCCCGCAGCCGCTGCACCTCCTCGGCCAGCCCGTCGCGCTCCAGCAGGGCCTGCGCGCGCGCCGAGCTCGCCTCCTCCAGCTGCGCGCGCAGGTCGCGCAGCTCGCGCTGGAAGAGCTCGCCGACGCGCGACGGCTCGGCGTGGCGCTGCCGCAGCGCGGCCAGCTCGGCCTCCAGCGCGCGGTTCTGCGTCTCCAGTTGATGCACCTTCTCGATGAACACCGCGAAGCGGTCGTTGAGTCCCTGCAGCTGCTCCTTCTCGTTGGTGCGGATGATCTTGTACTCGTTGGTGCGCGCCGCCGCCTGGCTCAAGTCCAGCCCGTCGGATGCCGGCGGCCGGCGATAGGCCAGGCCGAGGCCGAGCGACGAGGCCGAGGAGCAGACGGTCGAGGAGGCCACATTGCAGCGGGACAGGGACTGCGAGCGGAAGCCGCCCGCGCCGCTGGCCCCGGAGAGGCGCGCGGACAGGCGGGAGCCGTCCCCGAACACCTTGCGGTAGGAGGAGGAGGAGGAGGAGCACAGGTAGTGCTCCGAGCCGAAAGCTCATGGTGCTGGGATCCGGGCCGGGCTTGCGGCTTCGGCTGGAGATACAGAAGAAAGGAGAGGTGCGGCAGGCAGGGCGCGGCGGGGCGGGGCGCGCTGGCTTTTAAGGCGCCGGGGCTGGGGCGGCGCGTTGGGGGCGGAGCTCCTGCTCCGAGCCTGGCCCGGGGAGGGAAGGGGGCATCCAGGAGCGGGAGCGGGGAGGTGCAGTGACTACTGCAGCTGCGCGCGCGACGAGCTGGGTCGCGGGGTCAGGGCCATCTGCGTCAGAGTCGCTTGTGTCCGCAGCGCCTCTCCCCCAAGAATCCACTGCTTCTGAAGTGACTCAAGCGGAGGGGTGCCCTAAACGACTGAGGTTTCCCATCCGGAAACCACACAGCTCTGTCGCATCCCTTGACCCTGTCTCCTCTTCTTCTTTAACCCACTGGGAGGTTAGAGGTTTATGGGAGGTGTCCCCTACACCCACCCTCATCTTGGGTTCTGAGGGCGTGGCCGTGTTTTTCCAGTTACAGTGGGAACCCGCTGGGCGAGGCCTTGCCCCTCCCTCAGGTGGCTCAAGGTCCCCCAAGGAGAAAGGTCAGAGAGCCTCTCTCCAGCTGGCCCTCTGCAGCTCCTGGGAGGCTCCGGGCGGGTAGATGCTTGGAAAGCGCCTCTCCCCCCAGAAGAGAGGGGAGATCGGTAAAGAAAAGTGACCCCGAGCTGCGGAGAGTGGGGGAGAAGCAGAGGTAAAGAGAGGAAAAGAGGCCAGACTTGGAGAAGCAGGAGGCGCTGGGAATTTCTGGGGCTCATCAATAGGGCACTAAAGCATGGCGCAGGCCAGGACCGCAAGCTGGTGGAAAAGGGGCTGCAGACTTTTGTGTTTAGAGCATTATATTTTAAAACATTTCAAAAGGAGCATTTTCAAACCAGGAGGTTTCACCTAAAAGAAATTGGATTTCTGGCTTCTTCTGAAAACGGGAAGAGGTGGGATGCCCACAGTGGGCAGAGGTGAGTTGCCCTTGCCCTTTGTATAAGAAGTGTGCTCTCCTGTTTACCACAGTGCCTGCCATTCTCCACTGAATTACCCCCACCTTCTTAATTCGTTTATTTTACCTCTCTGATCATATGGGCATTTAAGATTTCAGTCTGTGTAAATCCAGCAGGGCAGGTCCTCATCTGGCTTTGGAGAGCCACTTCCTCTGGAGATTTCTTTTTGGAGAAAGAGATCCCTGCAAAAAGATTAAACTTCCAGAGTGGGGGAGAGTGCTGGTGACTGAGCCGGCTTCTTCTACCACATAGTAGGGTTGGTGGGAAGGGGGGTGGGAATCAAAGAATGGGATCTGAAAAGATGAAGGCTGGTAGGGGTCAGTGTGAGGTCTGTAGTATGTACCCGCTTTCAAGCTTTTAATGTCACTCAGGATGTGGATATGGCTTTGGAGAGGGAGTAGGAAGACCTTTTTAGCTACCTTCCAGAATTCCAGACTGAGGGCCTTTTTGGATCTTGGAATCTTCAAGGATGTAGTCCTAGGATAAGTTTTACTTCATGGGGAAAGGGAATTATGCTTGGAACAGGCCATCAAAGAAAGAGTGAAAAGGGATCTTATGGGACTTTGGAGCATATCTCTTGGCTTTGTGTTTAATGTCATGGAAGATGGTCAGGCCCTGTCACAGTCTGTCCCTCTGGTTCCTCATCACAGACCAAAGCCTTAAGGTAGAGGGGACTCAATTCTGAGGTCTTTGCGCTCAGAAAGACCTGGTAAGGTGAACAATAAAAGATTACTAACACTGCTGAATAGTGATTGTCTGCCAGTACTTGTGCTGGCACTTTTCCATAGGTTTACCTCCTCTGAATATGCTTCAAGGTGGCCCTCATCTCCATCTTATAGATAAGACACTGAGGTGCCGGTGCAGCACAAGGTCACCAGCAAGCAAAGATAAACATACATTCTCTCTTTACTATATAATTCTGCAGTGAGACTTTTTTTTTTTGAGACAGAGCTGGGCACAGTGTCTCATGCCTGTAATTCCAGCATTTTGGGAGGCCGAGATGGGCAGATTACTTGAGGTCAGGAGTTCGAGACCAGCCTGACCAACATGGTGAAACCCCATCTCTATTAAAAATACAAAAATCAGCCTGAGTGGTGGCACACACCTGTAATCCCAGCTCCTCAGGAGGCTCACGAGGGAGAATTGCTTGAATCTGGGAGGTGGAGGTTGCAGTGCGCCAAGATTGTTCCACTGTACTCCAGCCTGGGCAACAGAGACTCCATCTCAAAACAAACAAACAAAAAACAAACACACAAAACAACAACAATGGAGTTTTGCTTCTTGCCCGGGCTGGAGGGCAGCGGCATGATCTCGGCTCACCAGAGCCTCTGCCTCCTGGGTTCAAGCTATTCTTCTGCCTCAGCCTCCTGCATAGCTGGGATTACAGGTGCCCGCCATCATGCTTAGATAATTTTTTGTATTTTTACTAGAGACGGGTTTCATCATGTTGGCCAGGCTGGTCTCAAACTCCTGACCTCAGGTGATCCACCTGCGTTGGCTTCCCAAAGTGCAGGGATTACAGACATGAGCCACTGCACCTGGCCTGCAGTGAGACTCTTGAAGTCACGTTAATTTCTGTGTAGCATGGCCAGGCGTGATGGCTCACGCCTGTAATCCCAACACTTTGGAGGCCGAGGTGGAGAGATCACCTGAGGTCGGGAGTTTGGGACCAGCATGATGAATATGGAGAAACCCCATCTCTACTAAAATTATAAAATTAGCCAGGTGTGGTGGCGCATGCCTGTAATCCCAGCTACTCTGGAGGCTGAGACAGGAGAATCGCTTGAACTCGGGAGGAGGAGGTTGCAGTGAGCTGAGATTGTGCCATGGCACTCTAGCCTGGGAAACAAGAGCAAGACTCTGTCTCAAAAAAAAAAAAAATTGTTTTTTTCCATGGAGCCAGAGTAGGACTAAGTGGGCTTCAGTAGAGTTTTGGCCAGCAGCAAATCACGTGCTGATTTGTTACTGATTTTTTATTGAAAGAACATTGGACTCAGAGTCAGAGGCAATGGGTTTGAATTGTGGCTTCTGCCACTTACTAAGCATGTGGGGATAACAACGCCTACCTCCCAAGAGTCATGAAATCTTGAGCTGAGGCATGTGAAGGTGCTTTGTAAGCAGTGTAGATATAAAGAGTTATGGTCATCATCCTCTTTCGAATGAAAGGAATGGTTTCACATCCACCAGCTGGGTTTAGGGAGGGGATTGTAGGAAAGCGTCCAGCACATCCTTGCACAGATCTATCTTCTGCTAATACTACTGAAAGACAGCAGCAAAATGTCCTGGTTGGAGTTCACCTTTCTTTCCCTTCCCATCCTCCAGTGGAATCAGTACCCCAAAGGCAAAATACACATAGAAGGAGAAGAAAGTGAGGCAAAATGCCTAAATATTCCAACAAAGTGTCAGTTGCTGTGGCAAAGCTGCATTTTACATTTTCTCAACAGCTTACCTGAGATTCCAAGCTGGTCTTCTCCTGTGGACTTATGCCTCCCCCTCTCTTGGTATCTCAGCCCACAGGCCCAGATGTTTGGCTTTAATAATTTTAGCACAAAGCTGTCTTGTAAATGAGTGATCTTGGCTAAGCCTCAATCCATAACTCCTTCCAGCTGGCTAGGCCTCCTGAGGGAGTTCCCTGTGTGTGCCAGGGCTGTAAATTCATCTTCCTCTAATGGCACACTTGGACACCACAGACACATTGTCAGCCATCCCCGGTTCTCCCTAATGCCACATTCCCCTGTCTTTCTGTGGCATTTGGCAGTGCTGACCACTCTCCTTGGTTTTAATGACTCAGTTCTTGGCCTTCTGCTCTTTCTTCGTAAACACTTTATTTAGGCCAGGCACCATGACTCATACCTGTAATCCTAGCACTTTGGGAGGCTCAGGTGGGAGGATTGCTTGAGCCCAGGAGTTTGAGACCAGCCTGGGCAACATGGCAAAACCTTGTCTCTACCAAAAATACAAAAATTAGCTGGGTGTGGTGGTACATGCCCGTGGTCCCAGCTACTCAGAAGGCTGAGGTAGGAGGATCACCTGAGCCCAGGAGGTGGAGGTTGCAGTGAGTTGAGATTGCACCACTACACGCTAGCGTGGGTGACAGAGTGAGACCCTGTATCAAAAAATAATAACAAACTCTCTTTTTTAAGATGTTAGATCTCCCAGAAGCAGGGAGGCTTATAATTTTCTCCCTAGGAGATCTGGTTTTGCATCATGGTTTTTCCTAGCCAAATGACCTCAAACACATTACTATTATTTGCTGAGCCTTAATTTCTTGAAATTGTCTGTGAAATTTCAATAAAACAATCCACCAGAGTGCTCTGCAAACCTGGCTGATCATTAGAATTACCTGAGAACTTAAATTCAGATTCCGAGGCTTTACCCACAACCCACTGCATCGAGGGGGATTGAGATCCCCAGACCTACCCTCTCATGAAATGACTGTGAGGTTTAAATGAGATTATGTATACAAAGCAGGCATCACAGTGCCTGCTGTGTGCATGTTCAGTAAATGGTAGCTGTTAGAAGTATCAACTTCTTTAATTAATTCATTCACCAAATAGTTACTGAATGTTTATGTCCAGAGGCCCTGGAGTAGGTGCCTTCTCCATAGGAATAAGGCAGATGTGGGCTCTGCCTCCATGGGACTGGCATTCTAGTAGGAGAGACAGAGATTAAGCAACTAATTACACCATTAATTGTTAATGACAGCCATGAGAAGTGCTCTTAAGGAAAGTACAAGTTGCTGTGGCGCATACAACTAAGGGCATGACCTACACCAATGAATCCCAAACCCCTGTTTCTAATTTCCACCTCCAGAATTCACATATCTAACTGCCTGCTGGATATCTCCACGTGAATGCTCGCTGGTCTTCAAATACCATAGATCTGAAAGTGAACTTATTATCTCCCTCTTCTCTTCCCCCTCCCCTTGCTTCTTGATCTTGAGCTTGTCCCAGTCCTGTTCCTCTGCTTACACAGTTCCTCTTCCTGGAATTCCTCCCCGGCCTTACTTCAACTATTGAGATCCTTAAGGCTCAAATGCCACCCCTCCATGATGCTTTCCCTGGTATCTCCAATGGAAGGCGATCCATCCCTCTCTTGAACTCTCCTCCTCCTACCCCTAGCCTTTGCAGCACTTACATGGCTCATAATGACCACAGTCTTCTACTGTAATTATTTGTGTGATTGTCTGAATTGAAATGGGAGCTGTGTGCAGTGGTGCACACATATAGGCCCAGCTACTGAGGCAGGAGGATCTCTTGCGCCCAGGAGTTTGAGACTGTAGTGCACAATGATTGCACTTGTGAATAACAACACATGTGAGGTGAAAAAAGGGGTTGAAAATGCTTTCTGTTATAACCACTTGGGAAAAGTCTTTGGCATGACACTAAGAGTGAGGTTCATAAAAGAAAAAAACAACAACAACAATACTTTTAACTTCATCAAAATTAAAATCTTTTGCTCTGTAAAAGATCCTGTTAAGAAGATAAAGGCCAGGTGCAGTGGCTCACGCCTGTAGTCGTAGCACTTTGGGAGGCCAAGGCAGGAGGATCACAAGGTCAGTAGTTTGAGACCAGCCTGCCCAGCATGGTGAAACCCTGTCTCTACTAAAAATACAAAAAAATTAGTTGGGCATGGTAGTGAGCACCTGTAGTCCCAGCTTCTCGGGAGGTGGAGGCAGGAGAATTGCTTGAATGCGGCAGGCAGAAGTTGCAGTGAGCTGAGATTGCACCATTGTATTCCAGTCTAGGCAACAGAGTGAGACTCCTCTAAAAAAAAAATGATGAAAAGACAAGCCAAAATATTTACAAATTACAACAAATATATCCAGAATATGTATCCAGAATTTGTGAAGAACTTTCTGAACGTAACATTTCAAGTCATTTGCCCATTTTCTAATTAGAACGTTCTAATTAGAAAATGGGCAAATGACTTGAATAGGCATTTTACCAAAGGGAGTATACAAATGGCAAATAAGCACAGGAAAATATGTTCAACAAACTTAGCCATCAGGGAATCAAATTCAAAGCACAATTATGTGACACTACATACCTACTAGAGTGGCTTAAACACAAAACACTGACAATACCAAGTGCCTACAAGGATGCAGAACAGCTGGATCTTTCACTTATTCCCACTAGAAAAGCTGGTGGGGATGTAGAATGGCACACCTACTCTGGAAAAACACTTTAGTAATTTCTTATAAAGTTAACATACATTTAGCCAGGCACAGTGGCTCAAGTGATTACTGTAATCTTAGAATTTTGGGAGGCCAATGTGGGCAGATAGCATGAGCTCAGGAGTTCAAGACCAGCCTGGGCAACATGGTGAGACTCCATCTCTACTAAAGATGCAAAAAATTAGCCTAGCGTGGTGGTGTGCACCTGTAATCCCAGCTACTTGGGAGGCTGAGGTGGGAGAATCACATGAACCCAGGAGGTGGAGGTTGCAGTGAACTGGGATCCACTGCACTGCAGCCTAGGTGGCAGACGGAGACTCTGCCTCCAAAATAAATAAATAAATAAAATAAAATTAATTAATATACAATTACCATGTGACTCAGCAATCTCACTTCTGAGTATTTAGCCTAGAAAAAGGAAAACCTATGTTCACACAAAAATGAGTATACGAATGTTCATAGCAGCTTTCTATATGATATACTAAAATAGGAGGCAACCCAAATGTCTTTCAGCAGGTGAATGGATAAACAAACCAAGATACGGTCATACAGTGGAATACTGTTCACCATTAGAAGGAGTGAACCATTAACACATGGAACAACTTGGGTGAATCCAAAGGGCATTTTGCTGAGTAAAAGCTAATCTCAAAATGTCATATATTACCTGATTCCATTTATAAAACATTCTTGAAGTGAATAAATTATAGTGCTGGAGAAAAGATCAATGGTTGACAGGAATTAGGGTTGTAGGGGTGTGGGAGGATGTGACTATAAAGGGGCTAAGAGGAGGGAATTTTTGTGGTAATGGAACATTTCTGCTACTCAAATCTGTACACATGATAAAAATTTAGAGAGTGGGAGAGAGGAGAAACCTAATGAAATCCAAATAAGGTCTGTAGCTGAATGATGGTGTTGTATTAATGTCATTTTCCTGGTTTTGATAATGTGCTATGGTTATATAAGATATGATCATGGGGGGAGCTGGGTAAGTGGCACATGGGAACTTTCTGTACTATTTTTGCAATTTTTTTGTATCTTAAACTATTTCAAAGTAAAACATATATAAAAATAGGCAAATGTTCTTAGGAGATACATACTGAAGTTTTAGGGTTGCAGTATCATAATTTATGTAACTTACTGTTAGATGGTTTGGCAAAAATGCCATCCACACACACAAAGGGACGCAGAACGGGAGGTAAGACAAATGCATCAAAAAGTTGACCTTTGGTGAATTTAGGCGAAAAATGTACAGATGTTTATTGTATTAGCCCTGCAACTTTTCTAGGTTTAAAATTTTCAAAAGAAAAAGTCAGGAAAACAATTTTTTTTTTTTTAGTCAGAGTCTTGCTCTGTTGCCCAGGCTGGAGTGCAGTGGCATGAACTTGGCTCACTGCAGCCTCTGCCTCCCAAGTTCAAGCAATTCTCCTGCCTCAGCCTCCCGAGCAGCTGGGACTACAGGTATGTACCACCAAGCCAGGATAATTTTTATTTTGTATTTTTCTTTTTGTTGAGACAGAGTTTCACTCTTGTCTCCCAGGCTGGAGTGCAATGGTGTGGTCTCAACTCCCTGCAACCTCTGCCTCCCAGGTTCAAGTAATTCTTCTGCCTTGGCTTTCCAAGTAGCTGGGATTACAGGCACCCACCACCATGCCCAGCTAATTTTTGTATTTTTTTTTTTTTTTTTTATGAGACCGAGTCTTGCTCTGTCACCCAGGCTGTAGTGCAGTGGCATGATCTCAGCTCATGGCATCCTCCGCTGCCCAGGTTCAAGCGATTCCCCTGCCTCAGCCTCCTGAGTAGCTGGGACTACAGGTGCGTGTCACCACGCCCTGCTAATTTTTTTGTATTTTAGTAGAAATGGGGTTTCACCGTGTTGGCCAGGATGGTCTCCGTCTCCTGACCTCATGATCCACCCACCTCAGCCTCCCAAAATACTGGGATTACAGGTATGAGCCACCACACCTGGCCTAATTTTTGTATTTTTAATAGATACGGGGTTTTGCCATTTTGGCCAGGCTGGTCTCGAATTCCTGACCTTCCTAAAGTGGTGGGATTACAGGTGTGAGCCATTGCTCCTGATCTTTTTTTGTATTTTTAGTAGAGACAGGGTTTCACCACATTGGCCAGGCTGATCTCGAACTCCTGACCTCAGGTAATTGCCCTCCTTGGCCTCCTGAAGTGCTGGGATTACAGGCATGAGCCACCGCGCCTGGCCAAGAAGTTAGAAAAATTGATTAATAAGATACATAGATGAGAGAGAGAGAGAGAGAGAGAGAGAGAGAGAGAGAGAGGGGGAGAGAGAGAGAGAAGGTAAAAAGGAAAGTATCACCCAAATCTGGGCTTGAACTAATGACCTTCAGTCTAACACTCTCTTATCTTGGGCTAATTGTAAATACCACTCCCCTTTCCTTCTTGCACACCAATAGGAAAATCCTGCTTGTTTTGAAGTAACAGAAAGAGGTCAGAATTCACACTCTGTTGGGAGTATTTTAAGTGCTACTCTGAGTCCTTGGTATTGCCATAGTCATCTCACACACATTTACCGATTCCTGGCTAGATGCCAGCTGCTGGGATCCTAGAGATGAACATAGTTAGAAGTGACAAATGGTGTCACTTTTCTCAGATTAATTTTAAAATAAATATGGAATTATATGTAGTGTGTAATGTGCTACAACTTTCTTTTCACTTCATAAATCATATACATTTTCCCACATTAGTTATTTACACCTATTTACTTCTTTTTACGGTTCAGTATAGCATTTACTTGTAAGGATGTGCCATAATTTTAGTTATTCTCTAATAAAAACACCAGTCTGATTTTTTTCTTTGTCTTATTTACCACAAGTGCATATGATTTTTTTTTACAAAAAGAAAAAAAAAACAAGCTGGGCATGGTGGCTTACGCCTGTAATCTCAACACTTTGGGAGGAGGTGGGTAGATTGCTTTGAGCTTAGGAGTTTGAGACCAGCAGGGGCAACATGATGAAACCCATCTCTACAAAAAGTATTAATACAAAATTAGCCAAGCGTGGTGGGGTGCACTTGTAGTCCCAGGTCTCGGGAGGCTGGGGCTAGAGAATTGCTTGAGCCTAGGAAGCAGAGGTCGCGGTGAGCCGAGATTGTGCCACTGCACTCCAATCTGGGTGGCAGAGTAAGACTCTTAAGAAAAAAAAATACATTTCCTGAGTGAAATCCAGCCTTCATCTCTAGTTTGTCGTAATCACACACACACCTGCTGTGTATCCAGCTGCATGCTTGGTGTTTTCTGTGTCTGTGTGGGAGAAGACATGAGACATAGTCACACTCCCAAAAAGCTTACAATCAATTGAAGAGGTTTGACTTACTTGAGATTTTAACTTAAGGACTACCAGGCAGTATGCACTTGATTACAGACCATATATATTAAGTATTCAGAGGGAAATTCCCCCTTTTTCTGTTTCATTTTAGGCCATTTTTTCAGCTGGATTTCTTTAGCTTCTATGAAAAGATATTGCATGAGCATATCATTAAGGAAGGTGGGGAGAATCATACCACAAACTTTATAGAAGAAAGGAGAATGTTTTTTAACAAACATGAAAGAACATGACATCAAACTAAATCATACTCCCGTTTGTTCTTCATTTATAAAACTTCAACTGTTTCTACGTATATAGAAGATAAAAACAAAAAAATTGGCCAGGTGCGGTGACTCATGCCTGTAATCCTAGCACTTTGGAAGGCTAAGGCAGGTGGATCACAAGGTCATGGGATCGAGACCAGCTTGGCCAATATGGTGAAACCCTGTCTCTACTAAAAATACAAAATTTAGCTGGACGTGGTGGCACATGCCTGTATTCCCAGTTCCTTGGGAGTCTGAGGCAGGATAATCGCTTGAACCCGGGAGGTGGAGGATGCAGTGAGCCAAGATCGCAGCATCACTGCATTTTAGCCTGGTGACAGAGCAAGACTACGTCTCAAAACAAAACAAAACAAAACAAAAAACCCACAACCAAACAAGAAAAACACAAGTATAAGTTATTTGGGTGGATCAGTTGATAGTAACAGTTCAATCTATGTGGTTGTAGTTGTGCTTACAAATTTGTGTTTGCACAGTTTTACATTGCATTGTTTGATGCGCAGCGTTTGTTCCCCTTTTATATTTTTGCTTAGGGAATTTGGGGTTTCTACGTTTTGGCTTTAGCAGTCTCTCAGTGCTTAAGCCTATTTCTGTGTTTTCTTTCTTTCTTTCCTTTCCTTTCTTTCTTTCTTTTCTTTTCTTTTTTTTTTTGAGACGGGGTCCGGCTATGTTGCCCAGGCTGGAGTGCAGTGGCTATTCACAGGCACCATCCCACTACTGATCAGCACGGGAGTTTTGACCTGCTCCGTTTCCTACCTGGGCCGGTTCACCCCCTCCTTAGGCAACCTGGTGGTCCCCCGCTCCTGTGAGGTCACCATATTGCTGCCGAACTTAATGTGGACACCCCGATCGGAGTAGCGCACTACAGCCCAGAACTCCTGGGCTCAAGCGATCCTCCCACCTCAGCCTCCCAAGTAGCTGGGACTACAGGCACGCGCCACCGCGCCCCGCTCTCTTTCTTTCTGTCTTTTTTATCTCTCCCTCTCCTTCTTTCATCTTCCCAAATGTTCTCTTTATTCACTTACTTCTTAGTCTGAGGCTAGACTGACCCGTTTCCAGAACCCCAGGATTAGGAGAAACAGGGACTTGCTGGTTCAGTTACACTTCACAACCATGGACAGCTCCCGGGCCGTCCTAGTATTGGTGCCTGCTTTATAGACTTCACCGAATGCGGGAATGGAAACGAATCTGAGAAACCATTTGGCTTACCTCCTCCTACCTTTTGCTGTTTCCCACAGAAAGGATCCTAGTCGGCAAATAGTCCAGGATTATTGACTACTGGCTAGGTGTAAATACAAAGGACCTGGAGGGCGCCTTCACCCAGGATTTCCTGCACTCACATCTGCTAATGCTTGGAAAAGTCCTTCAGTTCAACTCAGCAGACTCGGGTGGACCAATCCTTTCCCTCCTTGGAGAGATAAGGCCTAAATACAGATATTGTCTTTGAGGGAGAACAAAGGAGCTCTAGTTTAATAAGAAAATAATCCCTTGTAAAGGCTGTTCTCTATGAGAAATAGAGGAAGAGAGAGCCCAGAGTATTGGGGGCTGAAAGGGCAGGAGAGGGAGTGGCAGAATGGAATGGAGGAGGAGCATTCAGGGACATCTGGGGGCTCTGAAGTCGGTCTTGGTGAGCTCCACACAGTTCACACCAATGTGCCCTGAGCACACAGTCAAAGACATGCCTTACACTTTCCTAAAATGAGAATACAGAGGCCTCCCACTGTCTCGTCTTCCAGTCACTAGACTCATTTCTCTTTCTCTCTTTCTTTCCATCTCTCTCTCTCTCTTTCTTTCTTTCTTTTTTTCTTTTTTAAGACAGGGTCTCACTTTGTCAACCAGGCTGGAGTGCAGTGGCACAAACTTGGCTTACTGCAGCCTCAACCTCCCGGGCTAAAGCGATGCTTCTGCCTCAGCCTGTCAAGTAGCTGGGACTATAGGCACATGCCACCATGACCAGCTAATTTTTTTTTTTTTTTTTTGGTGTAGAGATGGGGTTTTATTATGTCACCCAGGCTGGTCTCGAACTCCTAAGCTCAAGCCATCCACCCACTTAGGCCTCCCAAAGGGCTGTCATTACATGTGTGAGTCACCATGCCCAGCCAACTAATTTCCAAAAGATAATTTATGCAATGATTTGATGCATTTTTATCTTCTTTGTTCTTCATGACCAGCTTAGGATTTTATTATTACCGTTTTCCAAATGAATAAACTGAGACTCCGAGAGATTAGGGAACTTGCCCAAAGTGACACAGCTAGAAAATGGCAGAGCTGGGGCTTGAACCAAGTTCCTCTGACTCCAAGCTGGTTTTCCTTTCATCACACTTTATCCCTAATTGGGTCTTTTTGTATGTGGTAAAATGCGTATAACATGAAGTTTACTGTTTTAATCATTTTAAGTGTATAATTCAATGGCATTAGTGTAGAATTCAGTGGCATTACATTCATAATGCTGTACAGCCATCTTCATTATTTTTAAAATCTTCTCACCATCCTAAACGAAACTCTGCACTCACTAAGCAGTAACTCCACATTCCCCCATCCTCATCTTTGGCAACCCCCTGTTTTATTTTCTGTTTCTATGAATTTGACCATTCTATGTACCTCACAGAAGAGGAATCATGTAATATTTGTCCTTTTCTGTCTGGCTTATTTCACTTAATATAATGTCAAGATTTATCTATGTTGTATTTTGTGTTAGAAATTCATCTCTTTTTCTTTCTTTCTTTCTTTTTTTTTTTTTTTTTTTTTTTTTTGAGACAGGGTCTTGCTCTGTCACCCTGGCTGGAGTGCAGTGGCACAGTCGTGGCTCACTGCAACCTCCACCTCCCAAGTTCAAGCGATTCTCATGTCTCAGCCTCCTGAGTAACTAGGATTACAGGTGTACAACACCATGCCTGGCTAATTTTTATATTTTTAGTAGAAATGGAGTTTCGCCATGTTGGCCAGGATGGCCTTGAACTCCTGACCTCAGGTGAGCCACCCACCTTGGCCTCCCAAAGTGCTGGGATTACAGGCTTGAGCTACCATGCCTGGCCAGAACTTCATCTCTTTTTATGACCTGATATAATCTTGTGGTTGCAGAAGACAGAGATTCACTCAGGCCACCAGAAGGAATGAAGAGTTATTGTAAGCAGCCTTAACAGAATTCAGGAAGACGTAAATCTCAGCCACATGCTGAAGTTTAAGAATAGCCATATGGCTGGGTTTATTAGGACTTAAATATAGTTTGGAATCTGATCAGCACAGCCCTGGGGACCAAGATTTCTCATTGATTTCTTAGTGGCAGGAAGTTGTTGTTTTCTGATACTTAGTCATTATGTCAACATAGCGATACTCTACGTAGCGATATTCTCCTTGTAGTCTGGCACCACCACTGAACTACTTCATACCCTGTGGATTTTCTCTGTTTATGGCTTTCATCTCCTGCTCCCACTGCCAGTTGAAAAACTTTCCAAAAATTTCTGGCTCTAAGCCACCTGCCTACCTAGAAATTATCTGCCCTTGAGATGAGCATCTTCCCCAGCTCTGATCAGGTGTAGCCAGGGTGACAAGTCACATGCAATTGAACATGCCTCCTAATGGTAAAGACCTGCCTCTCTTAGGAGGAAGTTGGGCACATGGCAGGTGGATGCATAGAGAGGCATTGACGTCATCCCTCTGCATGAGCTCTCTGGTACTCTCTCATCGGGCTGTTTATTGTATTTTAACCCTATGGATTTACTTCTGTGACTTTACAAATCCCAGAGCAGAGGTATATTTGGCTGAGTTAATATGTACTATGCAGGTATTTTTGGTCATATTTTTAGATTATACAATCATTGCTATATGGTGAGATGGAGTTTGGAATTGTTTGAAATATGCTTAGCTTATGTCAAGCTGCCTATTTGTGGTTTCTAAATGGAATTCTATTCTATTCTTTTCTTTTCTTGAGACAGAGTCTTGCTCTGTCACCCAGGCTGAAGTACATGATCTTGGCTCACTGCAACCTCCACCTGCTGGGTTCAAGTGATTTTCCTGCCTAACTCAGCCTCCCAAGTAACTGGGATTACAGGTGTGTACCACCATTCCTGGCTAATTTTTGTATTTGTGGTAGAAACGGGGTTTCACCATGTTGGCCACGCTGGTCTCAAATTCCTGACCTCAGATGATTCACACACCTCAGCCTCCCAAAGTTCTGGGATTACCGGTGTGAGCCACCATGCCCAGCCAGTGAATGGGGTTGTTTCTTTAACACTGAAAATCTGTTTTCAATTTCTGTGCCAAATATGAAGTAACAGGAAGATCTTCAGAACACAGGGCACACTGAGGTGCTAGCAAACCCATAAGGTGGATCCCACCTTCCAATAAGCTATTGGTAAAAGGACTGGATTGTAGGAATCAGGTTATTCCTAGTTCTGTGACTATGACAAAGAATGTGGTGCTCATCACACATCACACATCACACAAACATCTCATGTCCTCTCCCCCTCCACGTTTTGCAGCTTCCCTTGTAGTTAGGTTGGAGCATGTAACTAATTTTGGCCAACAGTCTATGAGAGGAGGTGATACATGTCCTCCACGGTTTCTCTTTTTTTTTTCTAAGAGATGGGGTTTCACCGTGTTAGCCAGGATGGTCTTGATCTCTTAACCTCGTGATCCAGCCACCTCGGCCTCCCAAAGTGCTTGAATTACAGGCATGAGCCACTGTGCCTGGCCTGTTCTTCACAGTTTCTCTTCTTAGAAGGCATGAGTTTGGTTGACAGAACCCTCAAGGTGGAAGCAGACTGGATCCCTGAGTCATAGTCTGAAACAGTCCTACCCCAGGAAGCCTCCAGATCTTTTGTGAGTAGGAAATAAATCTCTATAGGTTAGGCACTAGAGACCTTGTTGTTTGACTGTTAGAGTATAGCCTGTGTCTAATCAGTACAGTCAGTAACCAGCAGTGTGACCTTGGGTGAGTAACAGTGTCTTTAGTCCTCATCTTCCTCTTCTGAAACAGAAGAGAATTGCTTCAGATAATCTCAAAGGTTACCTTCATGATTCCTAATTTACCATGTCCTGCTGACTTTTCCTGGGTGGAGTTTCTGTTCACTTCTTTCCATTCTTACTGCCACTGAGGTATATACTTTCTCACTTGAGCCTCCTAATTGGCTTGATGCCTCCAGGCTCATGCATCTGTCTTTCCACTTCCTTATATAGATCATGTTCCCTTCTTACTCAAAAGCCTTCACTGGCTACCCACTGCCTGCTGAAAAAAGCCCATGTGGGCTGGGCGTGGTGGATCACACCTATAATCCCAGCACTTTAGGAGGCCGAGGTGGGTGGATTGCTTGAGCCCAGGCATATGAGACCAGTATGGGCAATAGGGTGGAACCCTGTCTCTACAAAAAAAAAAAAAAAAAATTAGCCAGGCATGGTGGCGCACACCTGTAGTCCCAGCTACTTGGGAGGCTGAGGCAGGAAGATCACTTAAGCTCAAGAGGTCCAGGCTTCAGTGAGCCATAATCATGTCACTGTACTACAGCCTGGGTGACAGAGCAAGACTGTCTCATAAATAAATAAATAAAGTCTGTGTGATGTCATGCCTTTGAGGTCCTTAGTAATTTGTGTTTGGTTATTTGTGCAGAGTTCTCTCTCATCCACTGTACTGTAGGCTTCTTGAGGCCCAATATCACATTTGATTCAGTTAATAGCCTCCCACAGTTACTGCCTATTGAAGTGAAAAGTCACATATCTCCAACCTAGGAATGAATCTCTAGTAAAATGATAGAAACTACTAAATGAATTGCAATGATGAACTTTGCCAGTAGAACAGTGTATTAGTCCATTTTCATGCTACAGATAAAGATATACCAGAGACTGGGCAATTTACAAAAGAAAGAGGTTTATTGGCCGGGCACCATGGCTCACGCATGTAATCCCAGCACTTTGGGAGGCCGAGGCGGGCAGATCACGAGGTCAGGAGATCAAGACCATCCTGGCCAACATGGTTGAAACCTTGTCTCTCTTAAAATACAAAAAAAAAAAAAATAGCTGGGCATGGTGGTGTGTGCCTGTAGTCCCAGTTACTTGGGAAGCTGAGGCAGGAGAGTCACTTGAACCAGGAGTCGGAGGTTGCAGTGAGCAGAGATCGCGCCACTGCACTCCAGCCTGGTGACAGAGCATGAGACTCTGTCTCAAAAAAAAAAAAAAAAAAAGAAAGGTTTATTAGGCTTAAAGTGCCACATGGCTGAGGAGGCCTCACAGTCATTGTGGAAGGTAAAAGGCATCTCTTACATGGCATCAGACAAGAGAAGAGGGCTTGTGCAGGGAAACTTCCGTTTTTAAAACCATCAGATCTCATGAGACTTAGTGTCATGAGAACAGCACAGTTAAGACCCGCCCCCATGATTCAATCACCTCCCACCAGGTTCCTCCCATAACAAGTGGGAATTCAAGATGAGATTTGGGTGGGGGCACAGCCAAACCATATCATTCTTCCCCTGGCCTCCCAAATCTCATGTCCTCACATTTCAAAACGAATCGTGCCTTTCCAACAGTCCCTCAAAGTCTTAATTCATTTCAGCATTAACTCAAAAGTCCACAGTCCAAAGTCTCATCTGAGACAAGGCAAGTCCCTTCTGCCTATGAGCTTGTAAAATCAAAAGCAAGTTAGTTACTTCCTACATACAATGGGGGTACAGGCACTGTTGTACAAAATTGAAGAAATTGGCCAAAACAAAGGGGCTATAGGCCCCATGCAAGTTCGAAATGCAGTGGGGCAGTCATATCCTAAAGCTCCAAAATGATTTTCTTTGACTCCATGACTCACATCCAGGTCACACTGATACAAGTGTTAGGCTCCTACAGCCTTAGGCAGCTCTGCCTCTGTGGCTTTGCAGGAAATACCCCCCATTCCTTGCCACTTTTACAGGCTGGTCTTGAGTGTCTGTGATTTTTCTAGGTACAAAGTGCAAGCTGTCGGTGGAGTCTAATATTCTGGGATCTGGAGGATGGTGGCCCTCTTCTCACAGCTCCACTAGGCAGTGCCCCAGTAGAGACTCTGTGTAGGGGCTCAGACCCCACATTTCCCTTCTGCACTACCCTAGCAGAAGTTCTTCATGAGGGCCCTGCCCCTGCAGCAAACTTCTGCCTGGGCATTCAGGCATTTCCATACATTTTCTGAAATCTAGGTAGAGATTCTCAAAACTCAATTCTTGACTTCTGTGCACCTGCAGGCTCAACACCATGTGGAAGCTGCCAAGGCTTAGGGTTTCCACTCTCTGAAGCAGCAACCTGACCTGTACCTTTTAGTCACAGCTGCAGCAGCTGAGATGCAGGGCACCAAGTCCCTAGACTGCACACAGCAAGGGGACCGTGGGCCCGGCCCACTAAACTATTTTTTTCTCCTAAACCTTTGGGCCTATGATGGGAAGGGCTGCTATGAGGACCTCTGACATGCCATGGAGACATTTTCCCCATTGTTGGGGATTAACATTAGGTACCTCATTACTTATGCAAAATTTTGCAGCTGGCTTGAATTGCTCCTCAGAAAATGTGTTTTTCTTCTCTATTGTATCATCAGACTGCAAATTTTCCAAACTTTTATGCTCTGTTTCCCTTTTAAAATTGAATGCTTTTAATAACACCCAGGTCACCTCTTGAATGCTTTGCTGCTTAGAAATTTCTTCTGCCAGAAACCCTAAATCATCTTTCTCAAGTTCAAAGTTCCAAAAATCTCCAGGAGAGGGGTAAAATGCCACCTCTCTTTGCTGAAACATAACAAGAGTCACCTTTGCTCTAGTTCCCAATAACTTCCTCATCTCCACCTGAGACCACCTCAGCCTGGATTTCATTGTCCATATCATTATCAGCCTTTTGATCAAAGCCATTCAACAAGTCTCTAGGGAGTTCCAAACTTTCCCACATTTTCCTATCTTCTTCTGAGCCCTCCAATTTGTTCCAATCTCCATCTGTTACCCAGTTCCAAAGTCACTTCCACATTTTTGGGTATCTTTTCAGCAGCACCCCACTCTTGGTACTAATTTACTATATTAGTCCATTTTCACGCTGCTGATAAAGACATACCCGAGGCTAGGCGCAGTGGCTCATGCCTGCAATCCCAACACTTTGGGAGGCCAAGGTGGGCGGATCACAAGATCAGGAGTTCAAGACCAGCCTGGCCAACATAGTGAAACCCTGTCTCTACTAAAAATACTAAAATTAGCTGGGCATGTTGGTGCACGCCTGTAGTCCCAGCTACTCAGAAAGCTGTGGCAGGAGAATCATTTGAACCTGGGAGGTGGAGGTTGTGGTAAGCCGAGATTACTCCACTGTACTTCAGCCCGAGCAACAGAGTGAGACTCGATCTCAAAAAAAAAAAAAAGACATACCTGACACTGGAGAATTTACAAAAGAAAGAGGTTTATTGGACTTACAGTTTAATGTGGCTGAGGAGGCCTCACAATCATGGCAGAAGGTGAAAGGCATGTCTCACATGGCAGCAGACAAGAAAAGAGAGCTTGTGCAGGGAAATTTCCATTTTTAAAACCATCAGGCCGGTGATGCATGCCTGTAGTTCCAGCTACTTGGGAGGCTGAAGTGGGAGGATCGCTTGAGCCCATGAGTTCTGGGCTGTAGTGCACTATGCCGATCAGGTGTTTACACTAAGTTCGGCATCAATATGGTGACCTCCTGGGAGTGGGGGACCACCAGGTTGCCTAAGGAGGGGTGAACCGGCCCAGGTCAGAGATGGAGCAGGTTAAAACTCCTGTGCTGATCAGTAGTGAATCGTGCCTGTGAATAGCCACTGCACTCCAGCCTGGACAACACAGCAAGACCCCATCTCTTAAAAAAAAAAAAAACCATCAGATCTTGTGAGATTTATTCACTATCATGAGAACAGCACAGGAAAGACGCACCCCCATGATTTAATCACCTCCTAGAAGGTTCCTCCCATAACATGTGGGAATTCAAGATGAGATTTGAGTGGGGGACAGAGCCAAACCATATCAAATACCTACTGGCAACATGTAGAATGTGTATTAAAATACAGAATATGTGTGTGTTAAAGTCTGCTTCCAAGGTTGACTTCCAAAGACTATTTGGAAAGCATTGTGCAGTAAGGGAGGTGAGGGGGTTACAAAGATGTAATATGTGAAGCACAGCCCTTGCCCTTCAGGGGGTGGTGGGAGGAAATGCGTGCAAGAAGCAGTCTGCTTAGAACAGCAAGAGAGTCCTTAAAGTGGCTTTCTGGGGACAACAGAGAAAGGAATTTGGTTATGTTGGCTGCTGTTGGTGCAACCCTTCTTTCTAAGAAGTGCTATGACTTCTCTAGTCTCTGCTTCTAAAAAAACAAAACAAAAAAGAAGTGCTATGACTTAGACCCCACTGGCTTTGCCTGTAGTGCCACAGGGGGGCCCTGGTGGGCCCAAAACACAGACAGAGGAGGAAAAAGGTAGGACTCTAAAAAAGGAAGGAAAGTGAGAAGGAAAGAAAGCGAAGAAGAAAATGAGAGTAAAAGATGAATAAAAAATGTGCATTACCAAAGAATATAGCATTTATATCCTGCTTCCTAGTACAAACAGCATTTCTGCAAGAATCCTGTGAGGTGACCATTGATATTTTTATTCTGTGGATAAAAGTAAAAAACAGAGAGAGGTGAAGGGACTTGCACAAGGTCATAAATTATGTTTCTAACTCAAGACCTTGTACTGTGTTCTCCATTGCTCCAGTTGTCTCTCCACCAAGAGAAAGTGCCTCAACTCCTGAACTGTGGGTTTATTTTACCAGTTTATAATGCTATTTAAAATCTTCTTTAAAATTATAGGCAGGGCTCAGTGGCTCCCCACCTGTAATCCCAGTACTTTGGGAGGCCAAGGCCAGCAGATCACTTGAGGTGAAGAGTTCAAGACTAGACTGGCCAACATGGTGAAACCCCATCTCTACTAAAAATACAAAAATTATCTGGATGTCGTGGTGCTTGCCTGTAGTCCCAGCTGCTCAGGACACTGAGGCTGGAGAATTGTCTGAACCTGGGAGGTAGAGGTTGCAGTGAGCCGAGACTGCACCATTGCACTCCAGCCTGGGCTACAGAGTGAGACTCTGTCTCTAAATAAATAAATAAATAAATAAAAATAATAAAGCCCAAGGGGGCTGAGTCTGGGATAATAACAGATGAATCTAGAGCATCTTGTAGTACTAGAAAGAAAGTGTTCAAAAATAAATATATAACAAACAAGCAAGTAAGTAGAATTGGGCATGTCAGAAGGACACAGGAGCCAACCTGAAAGGCCTCCAATGGCCAAAGGTAGAACAATTTGAGTGACAAAATAAATTATGATAGTAAAGATTATGACTCAAACAATAAAATAAATATCTATTAGCCCATACCTATGTAATTATAAGATTGAATAAATAAATTGTAAAGAAGGAACAAATCTCCCTTACAGAAGAATTCCAATTAAGACATGTTAAAAGAATGAAGGAAGCTGGGCGTGGTGGCTCACATGTATAATCCTAACACTTTGGGAGGCTGAGACAGGCGGATCACTTGAGGTCAGGAGTTCAAGACTAACCTCAGCCTGGCCAACATGGTGAAACCCTGTCTCTACTAAAAATACAAAAACATTCCCTGGGGGTGGATCCCCTGAGGTCAGGAGCTGAAGACCCATCTGGCCAATATGGTGAAACCTCGTCTCTATTAAAAATACAAAAATTAGCTGGGCATGATGTTGGGTGCCTATAATCCTAGATACTCAGGAGGCTGAGGCAGGAGAATTTCTTGAACCCAGAAGGTGGAGGTTGCAGTGAGCCAAGATGGTGCCACTGCAGTCCAGCCTGGGTGACAGAGTGAGACTCTGTCTTAAAAAAAAAAAAAAAAAAAAGAAATTACCAGCTGGGCATGGTGGCTCACGGCTGTAATCCCAGCATTTTGGAAGGCCAAGGTGGGTGGATCACGAGGTCAAGAGATTGGGACCATCCTGGTCAACATGATAAAACCCTGTCTCTACTAAAAATACAAAAATTAGCTGGGCATGGTGGCATGTGCCTGTAGTCCCAGCTACTTGGGAGGGTGAGGCAGGAGAATTGCTTGAACCCGGGAGGTGGACATTGCAGTGAGCCGAGATTGCACCATTGCACTCCAGCCTGGGCAACAAGAGCAAAACTCCGTCTCAAAAAAAAAAAAATCAGCTGGGTGTCATGGTGACACCTGTAATCTCAGCTACTTGAGAGGCTGAGGCAGGAGAATCACTTGAACCCAGGAAGCGGAGGTTGCAGTGAGCGGAGATCGTGCCACTACCCTCCAGCGTGGGTGACAGAGTCAGACTTTGTCTCAAAAAAAAAAAAAAAGGAATGAAGGAAACAGAATCATCATTAGAACACCATGGTAATAATTGCTGCAGATAAAGTCCACTGATAAAGCTAATATTAGTGGGCAAAACCCTAAGGAGAACCAGGATATTTGCATAGCATCTACGTATCAACCTCCAAATCTGCATTAATTATCTTGTTTTTAACATATGTCCCCAAATGCTTTGATACCCCTCCCTCCACAATAGAAAGCTTAATTTGCCTTCCCTTAAGTGTGGGCTGATTTAGTGGTACACTTCTAACAAGTCATGCAGGGGTCAGCAAAGACCCAAATAGAAAATATATGAGGCTATTTAAGCCATATAGCCCCTATTGCAACAACTCACCCCTACTGTTGCAGCATGAAAGCGGCCATAAAAAATACGTGAATGAATGAGTATGGCTGTATGCCAATAAAACTTTATTTATAAAAACAGGCAATGGGCTGGATTTGGGCCTCCAGCCACAGTTTACTGACCTCTAGAATAGTATACGAAAAAAAATAAATAGTAACTTTGCAGTGGAGAAACCTGGCAGACACCACCTTAACCATGTGATCAAAGTTAACATTACCAGTAATGAGTAATACTGAAGTGTTATCAGTGAAAAATGGCAGAGTAAGGAATGCCAAAAGTTTATCCCTCCATAAATGCAACCAAAAGATTGGTTAAAACTGTTAGAATCAGCTGGGCCCGGTGGCTCACACCTGTAATCCCAGCACTTTGGGAGGCTGAGGTGGGCAGATCACGAGGTCAGGAGATTGAGACCATCATGGCCAACATGGTGAATCCCTGTCTCCACTAAAAATGCAAAAATTAGCCAGGTGCAGTTGTGGGCGCCTGTGGTCCCAGCTACTCGGGGAGGCTGAGGCAGGAGAATCACTTGAACCTGGGAGGCAGAGGTTGCAGTGAGCTGAGATTGCGCCACTGTACTCCAGCCTGGGCAACAGAGGGAGACTCCATCTAAAGATTAAAAAACACACCAAAAAAAACTGTTAGAATCAACTTTTCAAGACTCTGGACACTGACCAAAAGGCCTGCAGCAGCCAGTGGAATGTTTTCATGTAAAAGACAGCTGAATCTTAGTAAGAATAGCAAGCTTTGTAGTGTTTTAACTTACCCTGGTCCCATCTCCAGGTTGGCCATGAACTTGGAGAAAATAGCTACAGTCCCAGTATAGGTACCGTACCAGAGGGAAGACAATGGACCTAATTCACAAAGAATTATTTTTGTTTGTTTTGACCTCTGTGATGGCTCCCTGGAAGACTTCTCCAGGGCTTACCTTCATCTTGTCTAACTTGGAACTCTCCAGTGGTGTGGGTGGCTTACCGAAGGAGCGTCTGTTGAAGATATTTACAGGCAAATGTGTTGGTTGTTGCTGCCTGGGACACTGGATAACAGTTGGAGCAAACAGTAGACTAATTTAAAGCGTGGGAGAGAAGGCTGAAGACTGAGATGCTTTGAAGAAAAAGGACTTTGAAAAACTGACATATCCCTGGGAAATCAGAAAGCCACATGCATGCGAAGGCCTGTGCACATGTTCAGGAAAGCTCTGAGAAGGCCCTAAGTTTTCTGGCTGATCTTCAGGCTCTTTACAAGCATGAAGTGAAGGCTAAGGCAAAGCTTAAACTGCTTGGTTAAGTTAAAGGCATGCCCTTGAATGCATATAGCCCAGGTGCAAAGACTGGGAGATTTTTGTGGTTCAAAGCATTTAACAAAATCTATATTCAATCACTAGCTGACCACTTACCTAACAGAACAGGTATTTCAGTGGCCACACACAACAAAGAATACTGACATTACTAATTAGTACAGAAAAGTCACTAAACAGGCCAGCATGGTGGCTCACGCCTGTAATCCCAGCACTTTGGGAGGCTGCGGAGGGTGGATCACCTGAGGTCAGAAGTTCAAGACCAGCCTGGCCAACGTGGTAAAACCCGCCTCTACTAAAAGCACAGAAAAAAATTAGCCAGGCATGGTGGCAGGTGTCTGTAATTCGAGCTACTTGGGAGGCTGAGGCAGGAGAATCGCTTGAACCCAGGAGGCAGAGGTTGCAGTGAGCCAAGACTGCACCATTGCACTTCAGCCTGAGCAACAGAGCAAGACTTGGTCTCAAAAAAAACAAAAACAAAAAATATAGTAAAAAGACTGGGCATGGTGGCTTATGCCTATAATTCCAGCCCTTCAGGAGGCTGAGGCGGACACATAACTTGAGGTCAGGAATTCAAGACCCAGCTTGGCACATGGTGAAACCCTATCTTTACCAAAAATACAAAAATTAGCCAGACATCATGGTGTGTGCCTGTAGCTGGCTACTTGGGAAGCTGAGGCAGAAGAGTCTCTTGAACCCAGGAGGCAAAGTTTGCAATGAGCTGAGATTGCACCACTGCACTCCAGCCTGGGTGACAGAGCAAGAATCTGTATAAAAAAAAAAAAATATATATATATATATATATATATAGGAATTCTTCCCAATATGCATAACTTTAATCATGAGAAAATGTCAGATAAACCCAAATTGAAGACTATTCTACAAAATGCTTAACCTTTTTTTTTGAGATAGAGTTTTGCTCTTGTTGCCCAGGCTGGAGTACAATGGCGTGATCTAGGCTTACTGCAACCCCCACCTCCTGGGTTCAAGCGATTCTCCTGCTTCAGCCTCCTGAGTAGCTGGGATTATAGGTGCCCACCACCATGCCTGGCTAATTTTTGTATTTTTAGTAGAGACGGTGTTTCACCATTTTAGCCAGGCTGGTCTCGAACTCCTGACCTTAGGTGATCTGCCTACAAAGTGTTGGGCCTCCCAAAGTGTTGGGATTACAGGCATGAGCCACCACGTCTGGCCAACTTTTTTTTTTTTTAATCAGGCCACCAGATTTTAATTAATTAATTAATTAATTAATTTTTTTTTTTTGAGACAGAGTCTCACTCTGTCATCCAGGCTGGAGTGCAATGGCACAATCTCAGCTCGTTGCAACCTCTGCCTCCCAAGTTCAAGCGATTTTTCTGCCTCAGCCTCCCAGGTAGCTGGGACTACAGATGCGCACCACCACACCTAACTAATTTTTGTATTTTTAGTAGAGACAGGGTTTCACCATATTGGCCAGGCTGTTCTCGAACTCCTGACCTCGTGATCCACACGCCTCTGCCTCCCAAAGGCTGGGATTACAGGCGTGAGCCACTGTACCCTACCCTATTTATTTATTTTGTAATTTTTTAAATTTCTAAACTTTTTTTTTCTTTTGAGACAGTATCTCACTGTTACCCTGGCTGGAGTACAGTGGCACAATCTCAGCTCACTGCAACCTCTGTCTCCTAGGTTCAATTGATTCAGCCTTCCTAGTAGCTGGGATTACAGGCCCATGTCACCATGTCTGGCTAATTTTTGTATTTTTAGTAGAGACAGGTTTTCACCATGTTGGCCAAGCTGGTCTTGAACTCCTGGCCTCAAGTGATCTGCCCCCTCGGTCTCCCAAAGTAGTGGGATTACAGGCATGAGCCACTGCTCTTGGCCTGATTTTTGAAACTTTTATTTAAGTTCAGGGGTACAAGTGCAGGTTATAAAGATAAACTTGTGTCATGGGGTTTGTGTACTGATAATTTCATCACCCAGGTATTAAACCTAGTACCCATTTGTTATTTTTCCTGATCCTTTTCCTCCTCCCACCCTCTACCCTCTGAAAGGCCCCCATGTGTGCTCTTCCCCCTTTCCCCTCTATGTGTGCATGTGTTCTCATCATTTAGCTCCCCACAAATACTCTTGAAAAGTATGAAGATAATGAAAGACAAAGAAGGACCCAGAGACTGTCACAGACAGAGGGAGACAGAGGAGACATGGTAACTAAATACAGTGTGGTATCCTGGATTGAATCCTGGAACAAAAGTTCCAGGAGAACTTAACACTAGGAGAAGGTACAGGTACTATCTTGGCAACTCTTCTGTAAATCTAAAATTATTTGAAAATAAATAGTTGTAAGACCAGGTGCGGTTGCTTACTCCTGTAATTCTAGCACTTTGGGAGGTGGAGGCAGGTGGATCACGAGGTCAGGAGTTTGAGACCAGCCTGACCAACATGGTGAAACTCCATCTCTACTAAAAATACAAAAATTAGCTGGGTGTGGTGGCAGGCGCCTGTAATCCCAGCTCCTGAGGAGGCTGAGGTAGGAGAATTGCTTGAACGTGGGGGGCGGAGGTTGCAGTGAGCGGAGATCACGCCATTGCACTCCAGCCACCATTGTACTCCAGCCTCGGCGACAGAGCGAGACTCCATCTCAAAATACATACATACACACACACACATACATACATAAGCAGCTGTAGAAAGAACCTATAAATTGAAAACTATAAAATTTCACTGAAAGAAATTAAAAGCCTCATGCCTGTAATCCCAGCATATTGGGAGGCAGAAGTGGGCAGATCACTTGAGCCCAGGAGTTCAAGACCAGCCTGGGCTAACACACTGAGACTTTGTTTCTACAGAAAATTAGATGGCCATGGTGGCACATGCCTGTAGTTCTAGCTACTTGGGAGGCTGAAGTGGGAAGATCACTTGAGCCCAAGAGTTTGAGGCTGCAGTGAACTGTGATTGTGCCATTGTACTCCAGCGTGGGTGACAGAGGCTAGAGTGCAGTGGCATGATCACAACTCACTGTAGCCTTGACCTCCTGCGCTCAAGCTGGTTTTCAAAATAAAACCAGCTTGACCACCCAGGTGCCAGGTTAGCAGAAAGTCCAATATCTTTCTCCTCCCCTTGAGTTGTCTAACATCCCTGGTGTTTACTCCATCCAAAGGGGCCAGCTTTGTTTCCAAGTGCTTCAAGGACAGAGAATTGAAGACGCATTTCCACTCATCAGAGAATCTGTTTGGGAGAACTACTGCTGCCGTCACTGCCACGAGTGTGGCTGATGAAAACCCTGTCTGCAAGCCCGGCATGCTCCTTCCCCCGCTGCAGGGACCCTGCTGTTCCGGATGCCTGTGATCTGGATGCCTGTGATAAAAAGAGATCCCATCTCAAAAAGAGAGAGAGAGAGAAAGAAAAGAACAATGAAGAGATGTGACCTGATTTGTTCTCCAGGGTTGGTGATGCAAGTTGTTTCAGGTCACGCTGGCTCTATGAATTAAAGACTGAGCTTCTGAAAAGTCACTGCATCCTACGTTCTGTCATTATTTCTTTTGCTTTTTTTTTTTAGATCAGAACCAGCATGGAGGAAAACCGGAATGCTAACATGACAGAAGGGCCCTGGTCCTTCAGAGAGCACCAGCTTGGTAACCACTGCCCCACATGTCCCTGCTGCCATGTGTACTATCTTTATGTTGAACAGCACCATGCCCCCTTCCCACCCACCTTGGATACGAGATTTTCTCATCATTTGATTCAATTTGCTTCCTACCCTTTCCCTTCCTCATTGCTCTTCTCAGAGCCCAGAAGTGGACTCATAAATGCTCAGAGTTCTGTAGTGAGTGTTTAGTGATCATAGTTTCTGTTACTCAAATAAATTTATTTTTAGCCTAAGCAACATGGCAAAATTCCGTCTCCACATAATAAAACAAACACAAAAATTACCTGGGCATGGTGGCACGCACCTGTAGAACCAGCTACTTTGGAGGCTGAGGTGGGAGAATCACTTGAGCTCCGGAGGTAGAGGCTGTAGTGAGCTGTGATCACGTCACTGCACTCCAGCCTGGGCAACGGAGTGAGACCTGTCTCCAAAAATAAATTTATTTTTAAGAAATTAATTAGAGGCCAGGTGCAGTGGCTCACGCCTGTAATCCCAGCACTTTGGGAGGCCGAGGCAGGCGGATCACAAGGTCAGGAGTTCAAGACCAGCCTGGCCAACATGGTGAAACCCCATCTCTACTAAAAATACAAAAATTAGCTGGCTACGGTGGCGCGTTCCTGTAATCCCAGCTCGGGAGACAGAGGCAGGAGAATTGCTTGAACCAGGACCTGGGAGGCGGAGGCTGCAGTGAGCTGAAATTGAGCCACTGCATTCAACCTGGGCTACAGAGCGAGACTCCATCTCAAAAAAAAAAAGAAAGAAGTTAATTAGAACAGCTTATTCCTGATCTAAAAGCTTGTGATTAATGATTTGGTGGTTTTAAAGAGTTTCCTGGACATGCAGGCAGTGTCAGGGGTTAATTCAAAGGCTTTTCTTTCCCTCTTTCTTCAGTAAGAACAATGCCCTCCCCCCCCCACCCTACCCCATGCCAAATGGGTTCAAAATATTGGGAGATTATAGCTACCCTTTCAGAGATTCACTCAGAATTAGAGCTCTTGTTATAATTAAAGAACTAAGTCTAAGTTTCCATTCAGCCTTGTCAAAAGAACAAAGGTAAATTTTTTTTCTCCCAGTTATTTTGCTGTAATTTTCCATTCTTTTAAAATGAATTTTAACTTTGATTTTATTATTTTTCATGTTGTTATACAGTCCTAAAGTATTAAAAATATTGTGCATAATTTTCACTTTTAATAACTGCATTATATTCTATCAAGTTGACATAATTTAGTCATTCTTCAATAGCTACACATTTAGGGGTTTTTCCCCCTAATTTTTTTTTTTTTTTTTTGAGATGGAGTTTTGCTCTTGTTGCCCAGGCTGGAGTGCAATGGCGTGATCTTGGCCACATTTACTTTAACTCTCTATAAGATACACATGCATGCCAGGCTTAGTGGCTCACGTCTGTAATTCTAGGACTTTGGGAGGCGGAGATGGGTGGATCACAAGGTCAGGAGCTCAAGACCAGCCTGGCCAATATGGTGAAACCCCGTCTTTACTAAAAATACAAAAATTAGCTGGGCACGGTGGTGGTCGCCTGTAATCCCAGCTACTCAGGAGGCTGAGGCAGGAGAATCGCTTGAATCTGGGAGGCGGAGGTTGCAGTGAGCAGAGATTGTGCCACTGCACTCCAGCCTGGGTGACAGAGTGAGACTCCGTCTCAAAAAAAAAAAAAAGATACACATACATACATACACCTTTCCTGAACCATCTGAGTTAGTTGTAGACATCATGACTCTTTACTCCTAAATACTTGAGCAAGTATCTCCTAAAAACATGGGTGTCTCCTACATAGCAGCAGCATCATTACCATCCTTGGGAATTTTAACATCAACACAATGTCATATGTAGCATATGCCCATATTCAAATTCCCTCAATTATTCCTTAAGCTGTTTTTTCTTTTTTTTGTTTTTGTTTTTGTTTTTGCTTTTTGTGTTTGGATCATACATTGCATGTCGTTGATAGGTCTCTTCTGTCTCCTTCAGTCTAGAACAGTTCTCTAGTCTTTGGGGGTAATTTTTACATTAACCCCAACAAAATGATCTCTGTCACTCATTTCTATTTTTGAAGCTTCCAGGCTAATTGTTTTGACGTTGACTAACTCTTTTCTCATCTATCTATCTATCTATCTATCTATCTATCTATCTATCTATCCATCCATCCAAGTCTCACTCTGTCACCCAGGCTGGAGTGCAGTGGTGCGATCTTGACTCACTGCAACCTCCCCCCCACCCAGGTTCAAGCAATTCTCTTGCCTCAGCCTCCCAAGTAGCTGGGACTACAGGCTTGCGCCACCATTCCTGGCTAATTTTTGTATTTTTAGTAGAAATGAGGTTTCACCATACTGGCCAGGCTGGTTTCAAACTCCTGACCTCAGGTGATCTGCCCACCTCGGCCTCTTGAAGTGCTGGGATTACAGGTGTGAGCCGCCGCTCCCGGTCATCTTTCCTCGTGTTTAAAGTGAATCATTTTTGGCAGGAATGTTACATAGACAATATTGTGTCCTTTCTTGTGTATCACATTAGGAAGCACATGATGTCAGATGTCTCATTATGTTAAAGCTTTATTTTTGTGATGGTTTTGACATACGATGATTATTTCTTAGGAAGAATACCCTCCACCCCAAAGCTGGGAAGATTAGGCTCTGTGTTAGAGGAGAGGGGCAGGGGAGTAACACCAGTTGAATGCTTACTCTATGCCAGGCACCGTGCCAGTGCGTTTACAGAATTAATCCCATTAAACCCTCATAACAACCCAGAGATTATTATGCACATTTAACACAAATGGAATCTAAGGCTTCAACAGGCCAAGTAACTGCTCAAAGTTCTAAAAACAAATGGAGCTGGATTTTAATACAGGTCAGTCTTACATTAGAGCTCATGCCTATTCAACATATCATTCCTTTTGTTTGTTTGTTGTTGTTTTTGTTTTGAGACAACGTCTCACTCTGTCACCCAGGCTGGAGTGCAGTGGTGTGATCTCAGCTCACTGCAGCCTCGACCTTCCAGACTCAACTGATCCTCCCACCTCAGCCTCCCAAGTAGCTGGGACCACAGGCACACACCACCATACCTGGGGAATTTTTGTATTGTTTGTAAAGACAGGATTTCACATTGTTGCCTAGGCTGGATCAATCTTTCTTAAAACCATGTTCAGAATCAAGTTGAGTAGCTTCCCCTAGACCCATCTGGAATGGAGTAATGGGAGGATGGCAAATATGAGGCTTGTATATCACCACTCACCATTCCTCACTCACGGCAGCTACAACTAATTAAACCTGGCACTTTATCCTCTTAATTCAATAATTAAGAATTTGAGGCCAGGCGTCGTGGCTCACGCCTGTAATCCAAGCACTTTGGAGGCCAAGGCAGGCAGATCACCTGAGGTCAGGAGTTGAAGACCAGTCTAACCAACTTGGTGAAACCCTGTCTTAAAAAAAAAAAAAAAAAAATTAGCCGGGTGCGGTGGCTCACACCTGTAATCCCAGCACTTTGGGAGGCTGAGGCGGGTGGATCACGAGCTTAAGAGATCGAGACCATCCTGGTCAACATGGTGAAACCCCGTCTCTACTAAAAATACAAAAAATTAGCTGGGCATGGTGGCGCGCGCCTGTAATCCCAGCTACTCAGGAGGCTGAGGCAGAATTGCTTGAGCCAATGGAAGGTGGAACAGCACGAGCAAAAGTGGTAAGAGAAAGGAGAGCACAGAGAGGAGACTGGCTCTTCCGTTGTCGAGGGTCTGGGCTGGGGAGTCTCTTCTGCGGGGAAGGAAAAGTCCCCTCTGGGCGGTGTACTTTGGGTTTTCCTCGCGTTTTCTGCTAGTTCTGATCTTACCCAACCAGCCCCAGGAACACCCGAAGCAGCAGAGGCTCTGCTCGTTTCATGACTACCACCAGGGTGCAGTATGGCACAACAGCGTGGCGCATCAGCGTTCATTCAGTTCCTAATTTGTGCCAAGAGCTGATGTAGGAGCATGAAAGTGTCCACCAATCTAATGTTTGTGGAGCACTTTGCATGGAGTTTTCAAAGTACTTTAACCTCAGTGATCTGATCTAATACTAACTGCAACCCTTTGTGGTCTCTATGTGTTGGTCTCATCTACCTGGAGGAACCGATGTTGAGGATTTAAGTGAATTATTCAAGTTCATTTAGACTGTGCAGGAATCTGAATTTGAACCAAGGGTCATAATCTCCACCTCGTGCCCTCTACTACAACTTACTGCACTTTGTTAAGGAGACAGGAGCATAAAAGTATTTAGCATAATAATAAAAGCTTATATTAATAATTATTAAGAAACAATGGCAGAGTTTTAGTTTGAGAAGATGAAAAAGTTCTGGAGATGGATGGTGGTAATGGTTGCACGACAATATGAATACATTTAATACCACCGAACTGTATACTTACAAGTGGTTAAGGTGGCAATGTTTTTGTTTTTGTTTTAGGCAGGGTCTTACTCTGTCCCCGAGGCTGGAGTGCAGTGGTGCAATCTCAGCTCACTGAAGCCTCAACCTCTTGGGCTCAACAGATCCTCCTACCTCAGCCCCGCAAGTAGCTCAGATCACAGGTGCGTGCCACCACCCGCAGCTAATTTTTTGGAGAGATGGGATTTTGCCATGTTGCTCAGACTTGTCTCAAAACTCCTGAGCTCAAGCAATCCACCTGCCTCAGCTTCGTGAAGTGCTGAGGGATTACAGGCATGAGCCATCCCACCCGGCCTAAGTAGGCAAATTTTATGTTATGTATATGTTGATACAGTTTAAAAAATGACAACTACTAGGCCAGGCACAGTGGCTCATGCCCGTAATTCCAGCACTTTGGGAGGCCGAGGCGGGCGGATCACGAGGTCAAGAGTTTGAGACCAGTCTGGCTAGCATGGTGAAACCCCGTCTCCATTTAAAAAAAAAGAAAATACAAGAATTAGCCGGGCATTGTGGTGTGAGCCTATGATCCCAGCTACTCAGGAGGCTGAGATAGGAGAATCACCTGAACCCGGGAGGCAGAAGTTGCAGTGAGCTGAGACGGTGCCACTGCACTCCAGCCTGGGTGACAGAATGAGACTCCATTTCAAAAACAAAAACAAAAAAGCCAACTACGACACAAATGGTTAACTATACAGCATTTATTAATAACAATAGTTACTGTTATATATCAGTAGCTGCCTTTAAAAGCACTTATGGGCCGGACGCAGTGGGTCACACCTGTAATCCCAGCACTTTGGGAGACCGAGGCAGGTGGATCACAAGGTCAAGAGATCGAGACCATCCTGGCCAACATGGTGAAACCCATCTCTACTAAAATACAAAAATTAGCTGGGTGTGGTGGTGTGTGCCTGTAGTCCCACCTACTTGGGAGGCTGAGGCAGGAGAATTGCTTGAACCCAGGAGGCAGAGATTGCAGTGAGCCGAGATCACGCCACTGCACTCTAGCCTGGCGCCTAGCGACAGAGCAAGACTCTGTCTCAAAAAAAAAAAAAAAGCACTTATGAACTTATTATTTCCTTAATTCTCACCACCATCAATTGAAGTAGGTACCATTATTACTCTCATTTAATAAATAATTTCATCACTGGGTCTGTCTTTACTCCCCTTCTTCTCCCCAGGCCCCACCCCCAGTGCCTCCCTCAACAACCCTGGTATAGGCTGTGACCTGCATTTCACTGGCCCTTGGTTAACCAGTAGTGCGGAGTGTGATAGAATGGAAAGACCATGGGCTTTGGAGTTTACTGACCTAGAGCTGATGGGGTCTCAGCTGTTTTACTGGCTGAATGTTCTTGGGTAAGTTACTTAATCTCTCTGAGCCTCAATTATTTCATTTATGAAATAATAGTATTTACTTCATAGGGTTGTTGTGATGAACACATAAGATAATGTATAAATGTGAAATGCTTAACGGTACCTGACACATCGTACGGACTAAAACATGTTGGCTGCTCTTATTATTATTTGCTCCTAGTAGGGTGCTCAGAAAACAATAAGAAAATAAGCTGGAACAGTGGCTCATGCCTGTAATCTCATGCCTGTAATTTCAGCACTTTGGGAGGCCAAGGCAGGCAGATCACCTGAGGTCAAGAGTTCGAGACCAGCCTGGCCAACATGGTGAAACCCCATCTCTACTAAAAATACAAAAATTAGCCAGGCACAGTGGTGGGCACCTGTAATCCCAGCTACTTGGGAGGCTGACGCAGAAGAATCGCTTGAACCTGGGAGGTGGAGGTTGCAATGAGCTGAGATTGTACCACTGCACTCCAGCCCAGGTGACAGAGTGAGACTCTGTCTCAAAAAAAAAAAAAAAAAAAAAAGGCCGGGCGTGGTGTCTCACACCTGTAATCCAAGCACTTTGGAGGCCAAGGCAGGCAGATCACCTGAGGTTGGGAGTTCAAGATCAGCCTGACCAACATGGTGAAACCCCATCTTTATTAAAAAAAAAAGAGAGAAAAGAAAAGAAAACAAGAAATAAATAGATGGATGTGTCCCAAGGGTACCTGAAATACCTCCTGGCCCTCATGAGGTTGAGGGTGTTGGAGGAAAGCAGCACCCAGCAGAGAATGTCCAGCCCCAATCAGCTGAACTCATGGAATTATAGGACAAGATGAGGCTCTTGGAGTCCAACTTCATCATCTTACAGAGGAAGCCAAAACCCAAGAAAGGGAGTAGTGTTATGCAGAGTCACCCCTTTGTGCCAGTCAGCCGGGAAGTTACCCTGAGAAACAGTCTGGTGTGGTGAGAGCCCCTCCCTGGAAGTCAGGCCTAGGCAGTGATGGGAGTTCTCCTTAGCCAGCTCTAGGGTCCCTCCCAGAAAAACAGCAGGCTACCACCAAGTCCTCTCCAGCCTCAGGGCTGCTCTGAGAAGTGCTCACCTCTGCCCTTTTTCTGCAGGAGCAGCCAAGAGGATCATGAAACCAGGATATCAGCAGTTTATTGTAGCCTGTAGGGCAGGGGGAACAGGGAGAGAAGGAAGGGGAGGGGCCCTGGGCACACTGCCGCAGCTGTACGTTTGGTTAATATTTACTCTTTCTTCTCTCCTCGGCCTGGAAGCCAAGGGAAAGTCAGTAACAGCTTGTAAGGCAGGATCCCAGGCACTTGGGAAGCTGGTTTCTGTGAAAGATGACTCAGCACAGGCCTTTAGAATGCCAGGTAGTGTCCCCTGCCTGGATGCTGCACAGGCCCAAGAGCACCGTGTGAGCCCCTTTGGCTGTTACAAAGTCCAGGCTATTTGTCTGCTCAGGGGATACTTGTCTCCTAGGAGCTGGGGGATGTCCTGCAGCCCCCAGCTCATGAGTGGGTAATAGCATCAGGGTCCTTGTGGTTTGATCTCTGAATCACTTCCCTTACAGAGACCCTTCATGCCTTGCCTATATGCAGCGACCCTGGTTTTCTCCAGACTGTCACTGATACTGCCTCCAGACTGGGCTTTCCAATGCATTTCATCAGGGCATTCCCCAAGGATGCCTGACTGCCTATCAACTTAGCTCCCAATTCCTTAGCACAATGTGGTTCCAACCAAAATTTCTGCTCCAGGCCGGGTGCAGTGGCTTACACCTGTAATCCCAGCACTTTGGGAGGCCAAGAAGGGTAGATCACCTGAGGCCAGGAGTTCGAGACCAGCTTGGCCAACACGGTGAAACCTCATCTCTACTAAAAATACAAAACTTAGCCGGGTGTGGTGGCGCGTGCCTGTAGTCCCAGCTACTTGGGAGGCTGAGGCAGGAGAATCACTGGAACGGGGAGGCAGAGGTTGCAGTGAACTGAGATTGTGCCACTGCACTCCAGCCTGGGTGACACAGCAAGACTCTGTTTCAAAAAAAAAAAAATTCTGCTTCATCCCAGCCCCCCTCTCCTTTCTCCTGCCATGCAGCTTGTACTATAGCCTAGGGTTTCTCAGTGTAGTCTGTGGACTGTCTTCTTCAGAATCATTGAAGACATGATTCCTGGGCTCCAGACCTACTGAATGGAAAATGCAGATTCCTGTGCTCCAGCCAGATGTTGCTGGCACCTCGGAACCTGCATTTTAACAATACTGGGGCTGATTTTTGTATAGAATACACTTTAAGAACTACTGCTTTGCCAAACCAGATTGTTGAGTTTCCTGACTGTATCTGTGTAGTCACGCCTTTCTCACTTCCTGCATTTTGCAGCCTGGTGCACTCTGCTCCTCCTTTAAGGTTCGTCTCACACGTCAGCTCCTCTGTGCTGTTCTCCCCAAATTCAGGATCCTTTCTCTGTGTTCACATGATACATTGCACTTTCCACCCACCTCTTCTATAGTATCTTATCGTGTCAGAGCTGATTATCTGGCTCCTTCACTTGTTTGTGAACTCCCTAACGACCATGGATTTTGTGTGTGTGTGTGTGTGTGTGTTTGTGTGTAGAAGCTCATTTTTATTCTATGATTTAAAAATGAAATAATCTTGGATAGTCACTTACAACTCTGACTTTCACCACCTGATGAAACCCACCAGTTTTCTACAGCCTCAGGTCTCCATAAGGGTCTTCTTAAATTGGCTCCCCTCATTTCACCACCAGCTTTTGTGGGCCAAGGTCCTAAGATTCTGCTCTTGAAGCCAGGTTCCCACATTAATATGACCCCCGTTTACCACATGGGGATCTGACAGGCTAGGTGCTACACAGATGAGGAAGACAGTCCAGGCCTCCTGGGGCTTAGAGCTAGGGGGTGAGAGTGGGGGTGGCAAACGTTAACAAAATCTCCCATGCAGTGTGATCAGGATTGAATCCTCTTTACTGAGAGCCACTGGTATCACCAAGGTTGGTGGCCTCTGATTCTCATCTGCACCCATCGGTGGGATAGCTGGGGTTGCAGGATTGAGGAACCCTGCTAGCTGCTCTGCATCCTAAGGCTCTGAGGCTGAGGGAGTCATGTGCAAGGTGTTAGGTCCAAGCCAGCCCACCCTAAGTAGCAGGAATCTGGAACGTGAAGGAAGCTGGTGCAGTGTCCATCAAATCAGTTCCCACAAAGCCATTCCCTGTGCCCACTTCAGTTTCTATGAGGCCTTGCCCAAGGTCTTTTAGAGGCTTATAACGGTTGGCTGGCATCAGATTCCCTGAGAAGCAGCAGTTAGGATGGTTCCTCCAGAACTTAGATGGTTTTCTGAAAGCTCTCAAGTATTTCTTCATAATCATGTTCATCATCATTTAGATCCTGTGTTCAGGGCTTAGTGGGCCTGTGGCCCTTCTTGTGGCCAGGAATCTTGCTGTACATACTGGAGCTATCCTTGGTGAACTCTGGCAAGGTCTTCGCCTTGGGTTCGGGTAGCAAAGGGGGTTGCTGCAATCCTAAGACTTGAGACTTGACGCCTCCCTTCTTGCTGCTGTGTCTCCTCTGCCCGCTGAGGCCCTGACTTTTAGGGGGCCTTGGTGGAGGGGTTTGGATCTCATAGACTGCTAACTTCTGAAGAGTGTAATAGAAGGTGTCTGGCAGCTCCTCCACTGTGGCTATGGGCACAGACCCCCCTTGTCGGTCTGGCTGCTTTTCGGCCTCCACGACAGTCAGGTCCAGCCACTGGGGAGGGATCTCGAAGCACAGCCCAGGCTCAGAGTCCAGGCTGGCCACCAAGAAGGGCTCTGTGATCTTCTCCTCCAGCTGCAGACCCAGTACAGCAGTCAGAGGGTCACTGGGGTAACGGATTCTTGACCATCACCCTGACCTCAAAAGGCAGTGAGAACTGGGCAATCAGATCCGCCAGGCTGTACCACCGGCTGTGACTCAACTCCTCCACGAAGCTGCCAGGGAAGTGGAGGGGCAGCAGGACCCGCTCTGGGCTCTCTGCCACCTCATACTCATCACTCAACCGCTCACAAACCAAGACATCAATGACACTGCCCTGGGCCCCATGGGCCAGGCCAGGCCGCAGTACCTCCAGCCTGTCACCCACAGCCAGGGATGTGAACTTAGGATTCTTCTCTCTTTCACCTTCACAGTCCTTTGTGGCCACCACCTGGAGTGGCCGGCCTGGCTGGAATGCACCCAGGAGGTCATAGGCCATGGGGAACTCCCTCGACCACCGCCATATCTTGCCCTGGTAGGCCCCTGACACCAGGAAGTACCTGGGCTCCCTGTGGCCCTTGTTTGAGGCCAGGACCCGCCAGGGTGGTGAGGCTAGGCCATAGATGCAAAGCCTCCAGCCTCTCTTCAAGGAGCGCATCCATGGGCTGAGGAAGATGTGGCACCCTTCAGGAAACTTCAGGATCTCCACGGACAGGGGAAGGGGCCTTCCTGGGCCAGGACCTCACTCAGCAGCAGTGGTTGGACCAAGTGGATGTGCTGGGAGGAGGCAGTGACATCCTCCACGTCAACCTTCAGGTTGGAGGGGATCTTACGACGGTCCTGCACCTGTACACGATGGCTTCGATCTCATACTTGGGCCTCAGGGTCACGTGGTCCCAGAGCAGGGTGGGGCAGGTGAAGAGCTGGTCCTTCGGTTCCTGCAGGGCCTGGAGCAGAGTTTGAGGGGGACTGGGTTCCAATATCCTGAAGGGCCCCCTCTGGTTTAGGGGCAGGTGCAGGATGACCTGCTCATCCTCCGTGACCAGGACATAGCGGGCACAGAAGGTGTGGTGGCGCCACACCACAGCCTCAAAAATGAGGACCTGGTCGTCAGTCACCACCCTGCCCTCTGTGACAATCCTGCAGGTCAACATGATGTAAATGGGCAGCTGCTGCTTGGAGCTCCGATCTGTGTCAAAGACCAACTCCTCCAGGGTTTCGTAGCTCTGAGAGGTCTTGAGGGAGACGAAGTGGCCCTGGAAGTTGGGGTTGATTGTCCTGACTACCATTGTTATCTTCGGGTTCTCATAGATCACATACTGGAGGTGAACCTGGGTGATCTTGATCAGGTCCCCCTTGCCGAGCCAGCACTCCTTCCCCCCGATGTCATAGATGGAGCTCTAATAGTAGGACTGCGAGGAGATCCGCAGCACGCGTGGAAGGGAGGTGAGGTCCAGGGTGCGCACGAAATCCTCCAGAGGCATGTGTTCCATGGTGCAGGTGGCTCTCTGAGCACAGATGGACTCGACCATGGATGTTTTTGAATCCCCAGAGCCTAGCAAAATACCTGGCAGGGAGAGGGCATCGATGTTAATGCATGTTTGCTGAATGAATGAATAAATGAAAGAATGAATGAAGACCAGATCATAGTCTAAGTCAGAAAAGTAGATTAAGGCTGGGCATGGTGGCTCACGCCTGTAATCCCAGCACTTTAGGAGACCAAGACGGGAGGATGGTTTGAGCCCAGAAGTATGAGACCAACCTGGGCAACATAGTGAGACCTCGTCCCTACAAAAAAAAATATTATATGGGCATGGTCGCACATGCCTGTAGTCCTGGCTACTCAGGAGGCTGAGGTGGGAGGATTGCTGGAACCCAGGAGGTCAAGGTTGCAGTGAGCTGTGATCTTGCCACTGCACTCCAGCCTGGGCAACAGAGCAAGACCCTGTCTCAAAAAAAAAAAAAAAAAAGAAGGAAAAGTAGATTAAACCCATTACGTAGTGGACAGAGCCGTATTTATCATTCAGACTCGTGCTTCACGGTTTCAGTCTAACTTGTTTTAAATGTTTGATCTTTTCTTAAGGAAGCTACGGGTTTACACTGCGGCAAAGGTAGTTAGGTAAGTTATGAGTTAGGCCTAAGAAATATTTTTTAAAATCCCAACATGTGTTTGTGTGGGAGGCCAAGAAAGCTTCTTCTTGATCTCTCTGAGGATAGATCCTACCAGACTTTTTCTCCACCCTAGACCTGTTCCCGAGGATTATCTGTTTCGGAATTCTTGACCTTCTAACTCTAGTGACGTAACTGCCACCTCAGTCAGACACGCCCTGACCTTCTCACGATTGTGCAGCTCAGAAATGCGAACAAACTGGTCTCTGGCCGAACTCCTTACCACCAGTTTACTCCCTTCCCCTGCTCCCAGCTCCCTGCATCTCTGTCCTAAACCCCAGCCCATGAGTGCCTCCTCTATTCATTCTTGTCCACAGGGCTATGGGCACAGACCCCCCTTGTCGGTCTGGCCGCACCTCGGCCTCCACGACAGTCAGGTCCAGCCACTGGGGAGGGATCTTGAAGCACAGCCCAGGCTCAGAGTCCAGGCTGACCACCAAGAAGGGCTCCATTCTTCTCCTCCTGCTGTCTGATGCTCCTCCTGCTGTCTGAGGCCAGCCACCCCCATGGGCGCTAGACTCCATCCTTCCAATCCCTCAGCACTCAGCTCCATCAGCAGCAGCACACTTCCTCTGTCCTCACTCTCTCCTTTCTGGCTTTTCCTACCACACATGAACATAGTCAAGCTTCTCTCACCTTAGAAAGGTACCTCTCTCTAGCTATAAGCCAGTCTTGCAAGTTCACTTCACAGCAGAGCTTATCACAGCCCAGCCCATGGCTGGGCTCGGTGGCTCAGGCCTGTAATCCTAGCACTTTGGGAGGCCAACGTGGGCGGATCACTTGAGGCCAGGAGTTTGAGATCACCCTGGCCAACATGGTGAAACCCCGTCTCTACTAAAACTACAAAATATTAGCCGGAAGTGGTGACACACACCTGTAATTCCAGCTACTCGGGAAGCTGAGGCGGGAGAATCACTTGAACCTGGGAGATGGAGGTGGCAGTGAGCTGAGAGTGCCAGTGCGGTGACAGAGCAAGACTCCATCTCAAAAAAATAAAGGTAACAGAGAGTGCTTTGCAAACCAAGGAAGAACAACAGAGGGTCCACAAGAAAGGAGTAGTTCATAGTGTCAAATGCCACACAAAGTGCAAACAAAATAGCAACTGAAAACTACTTGTGTCTGTGCACGGTGGCTCACGCCTGTAATCTCAGCACTTTGGGAGGCAGGTGGATCACTTGAGGCCGGGAGCTCAAGACCAGCCTGGTCAACATGGTGAAACCCCATCTCTACTAAACAAAATACAAAAAATTAGGGGGCATGGTGGCGGGAGCCTGTAATCCCAGCTACTTGAGAGGTTGAGGCAGGAGAATTGCTTGAACCCAGGAGGCTGAGGCTACAGTGAACCGATATCCTGCCATTGCACTCCACCCTGGGCAATAAGAGCATAACTCCATCTCAAAAACAAGCAAACAAAAAACTACAGCAGCAGCTCTCCTGCTGGTGTCTAACAATACAGGCTTTTATCAGTCTCTGCCTCTCCACGATGTTAGCTCTCTAACTGGTGTGTCTCCATTGAGTCTTTCACCCTCCAAATCTATTAACACTCTTGCCAGTTATTTTTTTCCAATGATTGTTTTGTGTTTTTTTCTTTTTGTAGAGTTGGGGTTTTGCTATGTTGCCCAGGCTGGTCTCTAATTCCTGGACTCAAGTAATCCTCCCGCCTCAGCCTCTCAAAGTGCTGGGATTACAGGTGTGAGCCACCGTGCCCAGCTGACCGTTTTGGTTTTTTTTATTGCAGTAAAATAGACATAACAAAATTTACCATTTAATCATTTTAAAGTATACAGTTCAGTTCACGTTGTTGTGCAACCATCATTGCCATCTGTCTACAGATCCTTTTCATCTTCCCAAACTGAAGCTCTATCAGAGCTTCAGAAACTCTCCATTTCTCCTTCCCCAGCCCCTGGCAATTGCTGTCATCTGCTTTCTTTCTTTTTTTTGAGATGGAGTTTCATTCTTGTTGCCCAGGCTGGAGTGCAATGGCGCAATCTCAGCTCACTGCAACCTTCCCCTCCTGGGTTCAAACAATTCTCCTGCCTCAGCTTCCCAAGTAGCTGGGATTACAGGTACCCGCCAACACTCCCAGCTAATCTTTTTGAATTTTTAGTAGAGATGGGAATTCACCATGTTGGCCAGGCTAGTCTCGAACTCCTGACCTCAGGTGATCCACCTGCCTTGGCCTCCCAAAGTGCTGGGATGTCAGGCATAAGCAACTGCGCCTAGCCCAGTCATCTTCTTTCTATCTCCATACATTTGACTGCTCTAGGTGCCTCATGAAAGCAGAACTATACAGGATGCATCCTTTTGTGACTGGCTTATTTCACTTAGCATAATGTCTTCAAGGTTCATCCATATTATAGCATATGCTAGAATATCCTTCCTTTTTAAGGCTGAATAATCCAGTGGTTTGGGTGTGTGCATATATGTCACATTTTGTTTATCCATTCATCTGCTGATGGACACTGGAGTTGCTTCTACCTTTTGAGTGTCATGAGTAATGCTGTTAGGAACATAAGTGTACATGTGTCTCTTCAAGACCCTGTTTTCTTTCTCTCTTTCTTCCTTTCTTCCTTTCTTTCTTTCTTCTTTGAGGTAGAGTCGTGCTCTGTCACCCAGGCTGGAGTGCAGTGGTCCAACACTTGAACCTGAGAGGTACAAGTGATTCTCCCGTCTCAACCTCCCGAGTAAGTAGTTGGTACTACAGGCATGTACCACCAGGCCCAGCTAATTTTTTTTTTTTTTTTTTTTTTTTTTTGTATTTTTAGTAGAGACGGGGTTTCGCTATGTTGGCTAGGCTGGTCTCAAACTCCTGACCTCAGGTGATCCACCCGCCTCGGCCTCCCAAAGTGCTGGAATTACAGCCATGAGCCACCACGCCCAGCCAAGACCCTGTTTTCTTTTGGGGTGTGCCCAGAAGTGGAATTGCTGACTCCTATGGCAATTTTACTTTTAATTTTTTGAGGAGTCATCATACACAGTGGTTTGCATTGCTTTGCATTCCCACCAGCACACAGGGATCCAGTTTCTCTATATCCTTACCAACACTTGTTATTTTCCGTTGTTGTTGTTTCTTTTAAAATAGCCACCATACTGGGTGTGAGGCGACACTGTATCTTGTGGTTTTGATTTGCATTTCCCTAATGATTACTGATGTTGAACATCATTTCTTGTGCTTATTGGACACTTGTATATCTGATTTAAGGACTTTGGCCTTTTTTTTTTTTTTTTGAGATGAAGTCTCACTCTGTCACTGAGACTGGAGTGCAGTGGCATGATCTCCGCTCATTGTAACCTCTGCCTCCCATGTTCAAGCCATTCTGCTGCCTCAGCCTCCTAAGTAGCTGGGATTACAGGCACGCGCCACCATGCCTGGCTAATTTTTGTATTTTTAGTAGAGATGGGGTTTCACCATGTTGGCCAGGCTGGTCGCGAACTCCTGACCTCAGGTGATTCACCTGCCCTAGCCTCCCAAAGTGCTGGGATTATAGGCGTGAGCCACTACACCTGGCCGACGTTGCCCATTTTTTAACTGGGCTGTTCGTTTTTTTGTTATAGGAGTCCTCTATATATTCTGGATATTAGCAATTATCAGATATATGATTTGCAAATATTTTCTCCCGTTATGAGTTGCCTTTTTGCCTTTTTATTCTGTTTTTTGTTTTGGTTTGTTCTGGTTTTTTTTTTTTTTTTTTTTTGAGACAGAGTCTTGCTCTGTCGCCCAGGCTGGAGTGCAATTGCACAGTCTTGGCTCACTGCAACCTCTGCCTCCTGGGTTCAAGCGATTCTCCTGCCTCAGCCTCCTGAGTAGCTGGGATTACAGGTGCGTGCCACCACACCTGGCTAATTTTTGTATTTTTAGTAGAGACGGGGTTTCACCATGTTGGTCAGGCTGGTCTCAAACTCCTGACCTCAGGTGATCTGCCCCCTTGGCCTCCCAAAGTGCTGGGATTATAGGCGTGAGCCACTGTGCCTGGCCTGTTCTGTTGATAGTATAGTATATTTTGATGCCCAAAAGTCCTTAAGTTTTTATGTAGCCAAATTTGCCTGTTTTTTTTTTTCTTTCCTTACCTATGTTTCTGGTGTCATATCCTCCAGTAATCAAAATTTTTTTTTGAGACAGAGTCTTACTCAGTCGCCCAGGCTAGAGTGCAGTGGTGCGATCTCAACTCACTGCAGCCTCCATCTCTCAGGTTCAAGCGATTCTCCTGCCTCAGCCCCCTGAGTAGCTGGGATTACAGGCATGTGCCACCACGCCTGGCTAATTTTTGTATTTTTAGTAGAGACAGGGTTTCACTATGTTGGTCAGGCTGGTCTCAAACACTTGACGTCGTGATCCACCTGCTTTGGACTCCCAAAGTGCTGGAATTATAGGCGTAAGCCACCGTGTCTGGTCTCTTTTTTTTTTTTTTTTACTCTGTTGCCCCAGCTGGAGTGCAGTGGCACAATCATGGCTCACTGCAGCCTCCACCTCCCCAGGCTCAGGTGAGCCTCCCTAGTAGCTAGGACTACAGGTGTGTGCCACCACACCCAGTTAATTTTTATAATTTTTGTAGAGATGGGATTTCATCATGTTGCCCTTTTTTTTTTTTTTTTGAATCCCAAACTCAAACGATCTGCCTGTCTCAACCTTCCAAAGTGCTGGGCAAAATAGGCATAAACCACTGTGCCCAATCTTCAATAATCTTTTAAATACACACTTGTATATAGCTGATCCTTTCACTGTCCTCTTTGTAATCCCTGAAAGCTTCTTTCTTTTCAACTCCTTAGCCTTAGTGATCTGGTCTTCATACTCCCTCAGTCTCATCTCTCACTAACAAGGTAATCCGTTGTCACTCTGAATTGCTGCACAGCTGCAAGCATTCACCTCGCTCTCCAATGTCACCTTTCCACCTGCTAGGCCCACTTCCTCCTTTCCTTGCTTTTCACTGAACTTCCACTCATCCTTTAAAGCTTCCTCCTCTGAGAGGCTTCTCTGACTATTCCACAAGTGGCTTCCTTGACAACCTTTGTTTAATTTTATGGTAACCCTTATCAGATTGTTGGCTCACCCGCTTCCTGTGCTTCCCACTAGACTCTATATTCCTTAAGGGTAGGGCTCCTATCCCTATCTTGTCTGAGGGGACGGTTGAACAGTTGAACTGGATCTCTGCCACTATTTAGTTGCTTTGACCTTCAGCAAACTAGTCAAACTCTCTGGGCCTCAGTTTTCTCATACGATCATAGTGAAGATTAATTAAGATTGTGTCTGTAAAGTGCTTAGTGCTTGTTCTGCGTCAGAGTAAAGTGCTCAACGAAAATTAATCATTGTTCCCATCAGCTTGTTGAACTGAGATCTCAAACTCTAAGCAGCTATATGACTTTAGACAAAAATCTTAAGTTCCTGAGGCCTGTTTTTCCTTCTGCCTGGATCACCTAGAATCATGGTTCCTAAAGTAGGCTACACCTTGTAATCATCTGGGGAGCTTCAAAAATGCTAATATCGGCAGGGCACGGTGGCTCATGCCTGTAATCCCAGCCCTGTGGGAGGCCGAGGCAGGTGGATCACTAGGTCAGGAGTTCGAGACCATCCTGGCCAACATGGTGAAACCCCGTCTCTACTGAAAATACAAAAATTAGCCGAATGTGGTGGTGTGCGCCTGTAATCCCAGCTACTCAGGAGGCTGAGGCAGGAGAATTGCTTGAATCCTAGATGTGGAGGTTGCAGTGAGCCCAATGCCACTGCTTTCCAGCCTGGTGACAGAGCAAGACTCCATCTCGGAAAAAAAAAAAAAATTTGGGTCCCCCTCCTAAAAATTCTGACTTAATTGGTGTGAGGTACAAGTTGGGTATGGGTATTTTGCAGAGGATCCCCTGGTGATTCTAATGTTCAACCAGAATTGAGAAACACCAATCTAAAGTTACTTTCTAATCTAACACACTAGAAAGTTGAGCTGCAGAATTCCCTGGACCCAGGTCAATGGAATGTCTCCAGGCATTCTTCTGCTCTCACTCTTTGTTAGTTTAACAGGAAGCATTATTGAACAAGCTCACCAAGCTGGAATTCCAAGAGTATTTCTGGATTCCTGAGTGTTTAAATTTAGCAGCTCACTTTATCCAGGAGAAATCTGGGGACCATGTGCTCTGAGAAAGAGAGAACAATGGTTCTTCCCTACTCTACAGCCCTCACCCAAGGCGTGGGAGTCTAGATACCCTGGAGTGCTGTACTATGGCTAAAGGAAAGGGGGAGGAAAGAGTCCTTGGTACTTGGTATAATCCTTTTTATTTTTATTTATTTATTTTTTTTTTTCCAGGCTTGACCAGCATGATTTTTTTTTTTTTTTTTTTTTTTTAAGAGACGGAGTCCTGCTCTGTCACCCAGGCTGGAATACAGTGGTGCAATCATAGCCGATTGAAACCTTGAATTCCTACTTCAGCCTCCTGAGCAGCTAGACCTACATGTGTGTGCTACCATGCCTGGCTAATCTTTTTTCTTTCTTTTTTTTTTTTTCTTTTTAATGTTTGTAGCAATGGGGGTCTCACTTATTGCCCAGGCAGTTTGGAAATCCTGGCCTCAAGTGATCCTCCCACATTGGCCTCCCTAAGTGCTAGGATTACAGGCGTAAGCCAATGTGCCTGGCCCTTTGGTGTATTCGTGGTGAGGGTACTAGAAGGGAGTAGGGGCTGAGAGTTACAAATATTCATTCCCTTATCACTGTACTGTTCTTTAAAACCACATTCACAGCCATTACTTGAGTCTCTGCATAATCTTGAGAAATGCAGAGGAGATATTACCACCTCCACTTTATAGATAAGCAAACCTAGTCCGAATGGTTGAGGTCCTTACCAAAAGTCACTCTGTGTTAACAGCAGGGTCAGCATAGAGTCCCTATGTCCTGATTCTCTGTCCAGGGCAGAAAACCTCTTCACACCCAGGTAGCTCAGAGCCCTTCTTGGCTTCTTGGAATTGGAGTCAAGGTTCTAAGTGGCCCCATTAACTGCTACAGGGAACAACTAAAATACTTCTTCCTGGCCTGGCACAGTGGCTCATGCCTGTAATCCCAGCACTTTGAGAGGCTGAGGCGGGCGGATTACCTGAGGTTGGGAGTTTGAGACCAGCCTGACCAACATAGAGAAACCCCTTCTCTACTAAAAATACAAAATTAGCTGGGCATGGTGGCACATGCCTATAATCCTACCTACTCTGAGGAAGGAGAATCACTTGAACCCAGGAGGCGGAGGTTGCTGTGAGCCGAGATCGTGCCATTGCACTCCAGCTTGGGCAACAAGAGCAAAACTCTGTCTCAAAAACAAACAAACAAACAAAACTTCTTCCTCATTCCCTGTGGTCAGCCACCTCTGAGCACAGTAGCACTCTCTGGGATCATTAGCAAAACCCTTACTTTTGCAAAGTGTGGTGCTCAGACCAGCTTTGAGGCTTCAAGCTGGTCATTCAGGGAGGTGTTTAGTTGTAATGCCCAGTGTGTATAGGAATATTCAGAAGGGCCCAGTAGTGTTGGCCAAATGCTGGGTCACAGATAGGAGTTGGCCCTTGGCCACTGGCTCAAAACGAAATAGAAACAAACAAACAAACAAACTTGGAAATGATTTTTTAACTAAGCTAAATGGGATTAAAGTCCTGTGCTCGTGTCGGCAGCACATGTACTAAAATCGGAACAATACAGAGAAGATTAGCATGGCCCCTCAGCAAGGATGACATGCAAATTCATGAAGCATTCCATGTTTTTGCTACAGTCCGCCGCCCATCACCTTGCTTTGCTTCCCTTCCCCTGTGATGTCCTGCCATGACATCACAGGGCCCGTGACACCATAGCCTTCCCATATCCGTCTCCTGTTGCACCACTGAGGTTGGCGATTAGAGAACGAGAGCAATCTGGCTGTCCCCACTGAGGCGTGGCACCCTGCCACCTGCTGCTGTGGCCCTCATGCAACAGTAAATAAGTAAAAATAAAAAATAAAAAAATAAAGTCCTGTCTTATTCTGAGATTATCTTCTTCCTACTTTTTTGGTGTTAAATTACCTTTCGGCTGGGTGCGGTGGCTCATGCCTGTAATCCCAGCACTTTGGGAGGCCGAGGGGGGGTGGATCACAAGGTCAGCAGTTCAAGACCAGCCTGACCAACATGGTGAAACCCCGTCTCTACTAAAAATAGAAAAATTAGCTAGGCATGGTGGCACATGCCTGTAATCCCAGCTACTTAGGAGGCTGAGGCAGGAGAATCGCTTGAACCCCGGAGGTGGAGGTTACAGTGAGCCGAGATTGTGCTACTGCACTCTGGCCTAGGCAACGGAATGAGACTCCATCTCAAAATAATAATAATATAATTACTTTTCATGAATTAGTGCTGACAGTAGATGGCAGTTTATTTTGATGTGCTGAATGGCAGAGTTAATAGATGATCATCCTATGTAAATTCTCAAAATTGCTTTTGAAATGTTACTGATTCAAGGAATCCCAATTCTGCTAATCAGTTCCCCATTTTGGAGGACCAGGAGTAAGGCCCTATGACTCCAGGATTTTCAGGGTTGTGGGAGGCCTCGCCTTGATAGCAGTGATAGAATATTCAACACTGAAAAAATAAAAATGCCCAGAGTTGGGCCTTGCCACTCATAAGTTCATATAGAAAGAAAAGAGCCGGCCGGGCGCGGTGGCTCACGCCTGTAATCCAAGCACTTTGGAGGCCAAGGCGGGCGGATCACCTGAGGTCAGGAGTTCAAGACCAGCCTGACCAACATGGTGAAACTCCGTCTTTAAAAAAAAAAAAAAAAAGAAAAGGAAAAGAGCTATTGTCACATTGGTTTTTGTTTGTTTTTGAGACGGAATCCCACTCTGTTGCCCTGGTTGGAGTGCTGTGGCCCGATCTCAACTCACTGTAGCCTCTTGCCTTTCAGGTTCGATTATCCTGCCTCAGCCTCCCAAACAGCTGGGATTACAGGTACCTGCAACCACTCCTGGCTAACTTTTATATTTTTAGTAGAGACGAGTTTTCACCATGTTGGCGAGGCTAGTCTCGAACCCCTGACCTCAAGTGATCCGCCTGCCTCAGCCTCCCAAAATGCTGGGATTACATGTGTGACCCATCGAACCCAGACACATTGGTTTTATTTAGCAAACATTATTATCTTCACTTCCATTTTAAAGATGAGGAAACTAAGAAACTTGCCCAAGGTCACAGCTAGTTAGCAGCAAAGCCAAGAATTGAAGCCAGGGAGTTTGGCTGTGGAATCCATGCTCTTAATCCCTTCACTACACTGCCTGGTTAGAAGCAATTTAAGACTTTTGTAACATGTAATGGTCTATTTTCAGCCTGTGATTCCATTGACGGAAAGTGCCTGTGGACTAAGCTGCCCGATCTTGTGTTGAGCTACTGTCAGTGATCCCTTTCTGAGCCCCTTCCACAGCACCACTTGGAAAATCAGAACACGTGGACAGCCCTTTGACGGTCTGGAAAGACATCAGCAGCAAAAGCAATGCACTTTGGGTAAGGTTAGCAAGCCCTTGCAGCTTGTAACCTGAGAGGTCCTCTAGAGCCTGGGCTGGTAGTTTCCAAAAGCAGTTCTAAAAGCAACCAAACCCTTTTTTCCAATATAGACCTATTTTCAGCTAATAGTATACATAGAAAATAAGTGACATATGTCACTTGCCTCATCACCAATTGAACAAGACCTGATTGAGAATGAATGTGAGGAATCAACAGAATTAGGCTTCAGAAGGTGGATAATGAGAAACTTCTGTGAGCTAAAAGAACATGTTCTAGCCCAACGCAAGGAAACTAAGAACCTTGAAAAAAGGTTTGACAAAATGTTAACGAGAATGGACAATTTAGAGAAGAATATAAGTGAATTAATGGGGCTGAAAAACACAACACGAGAACTTCGTGAAATATGCACAAGTTTTAACAGTCGAATTGATCAAGCAGAAGAAAGGATTTCAGAGGTCGAAGACCAACTTAATGAAATAAAACGAGAAGACAAGATTAGAGAAAAAAGGGTAAAAAGGAATGAGCAAAGTCTCCAAGAAATATGGGACTATGTGAAAAGACCTAATCCACGTTTGATAGGTGTACCTGAATGTGACGAAGAGAATGAATCCAAGTTGGAAAATATTCTTCAGGATATTATCCAGGAAAACTTTCCCAACCTAGCAAGGCAGGACAATACTCAACTCCAGGTAATACAGAGAACACCACAAAGATATTCCTCAAAAAGAGCAACCCTAAGGCACATAATCATTAGATTCACCAGGGTTGAAATGAAGGAGAAAATATTAAGGGCAGCCAGAGAGAAGGTCAGGTTACCCACAAGGGGAAGCCTATTAGACTCACAGCAGATCTCTCAGCAGAAACCCTGCAAGCCAGAAGAGAGTGGGGGCCAGTATTCAACATCCTTAAAGAAAAGAACTTTCAACCTAGAATTCATATCCAGCCAAACTAAGTTTCATAAGTGAAGGAAAAATAAAATTTTTTACGAATAAGCAAGTACTCAGAGACTTCATTACCACCAGGCCTGCTTACAAGAGCTTCTGAAAGAGGCACTATATATAGAAAGGAACAACCAGTGTCAGCCATTCCAAAAAACCCATCGGTAAGCTGCCTCCAGACCCATCTCACATGCAAGGATATACAGAGACTCAAAACAAAGGGATGGAGGAAGATTTGCCAACCAAATGGAGAGCAAAAAAAAAAAAAAAAAAAAAGGAGTTGTAATTCTCGTCTCTGATAAAACAGACTTTAAAGTAATAGAAACCAAAAGAGATAAGAAGGACATTGTATAATGGTAGAGGGATCAATGTAATGGGAAGAGCTAACGATCCTAAATGTATGCGCACCCAATATAGGAGCACCCAGATACATAGGGCAAGTTCTTGGTGACTTACAAAGAGACTTGGACTCCCACACAATAATAGTGGGAGACTTTAACACTACATTGTCAATATTGGACAGATCAATGAGACAGAAGGTTAACAAGGATACCCAGGACTTGAACTTAGACCTCGAACAAGTAAACTTAATAAACATTTACAGAACTCTCTACTCCAAATCCACAAAACATACATTTTCTTTAGTAACACATCACATCTATTCTAAAAGTGACCACATGGTTGGGGAGTAAATCACTCCCTAGCAATTGCATACCATTTCATAGGTTTAAATGAAATATTGAATGTGGGTATTGCTCCAGCGTAGAGACCCTAAAAGTGCCTCTGCCATAATGTGAGCTTAACCCCGAAGCATTTTCCCCCTCCTGGAGGCAGTCGAGCTATGGGAAAGCAGGAACTAAGGATAGGGGATTGTGTAGAAAGGCTATTATCTCCCAGGCATTTACACAATGGCCTGGTGATGGCTGTGTGGTTTAATTCGGGGTCAAGCTCACATTATGGCGGAGGCACTTTTAGGGGTCTCTACACTGGAGCGACACCCACAATTGGTTGGCTGTTTGTTTGTTATTTTCCTCCCTTATTCCTTCCTGTCTCCATTGTATAACACAATTATTAGTGTAAAAGAACTTTTCAATACCCATTTTTAGACTGCATTCTAGCCTGGGCAATAGAGCAAGATTTCAGTTCTCTCTCCCTCTTTTTCTTCTTCTCTTTCCCTTTCTTTCATTCTCTTTTTTTCCTTCTTTCTCTCTTTCTCTCTCTTTCTTTCCTTTCTTTTTCTAAAAAAAAAAATACATAAGCAAAAAAAAAAAAAAAGAAGTGTATACCACCTCCCCCAATCTCTTCCTCTTGCTCCAGCCATGTAAGACATGCCTGCTTCCCCCTTTGCCTTCCATCATGATTCAAAGTTTCCTGAGGTCTCCCAGAAAGCTTCATGCTTCTGGTACAGCCTGTAGAATAGTGAGCCAATTAAACCTCTATTCTTTAAAATTACCCAGTTTCATGGATCGCCTGAGCTCAGGAGTTTGAGACCAGCCTGGGGAACACAGTGAAACCCCATCTCTACTAAAATACAAAAAATTAGCTGGGCACAGTGGCGTACACCTGTAATCCCAGCTACTCGGGAAGCTGAGACAGGAGAATCACTTGAACCCAGAAGGTGGAGGTTGCAGTGAGCCAAGATTGCACTATTGCACTCCAGCCTGGGCAACGGAGTGAGACTGTCTCAAAAAAAAAAAAAAAAATTACCCAGTCTCATGTATTTCTTTATAGCAGGATAAGAACAGACTAATACAGAAAATTGGTACTGGGAGTGTGGCATTGCTATAAAAATACCTGAAAATGTGGGAGCAGCTTTAGAACTGGATAGAGGGGAAGAAGTTGGAACAGCTTCAGGGCTCAGAAGAAAGGAAGATAAGAAAAAAGGTTGGAACTTCCTAGAAACTGGCTAAATGGTTGTGACCAAAATGCTGATAGCGATATGGACAATGAAGTCTAGGCGGAGGAGGTCCCAGATGCAGATGAGAAACCTATTGGGAACTGGAACAAAGGTCACTTTTGTTATTTGTTAGCAAAGAGGTTGCAGGCATTGTGCCCCTGTCCTAGGGGATCTGTGGAACTTTGAACTTGAGAGTGATGATTTAGGATATCTGGCGGAAGAAATGTCTCAGCAGCAAAGCATTCAAGATGTGGCCTGGCTGCTTCTAACAGCCTATGTTCATATGTGTGAGCAAAGAAATGACATAAAACTGGAACTTGTATTTAAAAGGGAAGCATAATGTAAAAGTGGAAAATTTGCCGCCTGGCCCATGTGGTAGAACAGAAAAACCCATTTTCAGGGGAGGAATTCAAGGCTGCTACACAAATTTGCATAAGTAAAGTGGAGCCAAATGCTGATAGCCAAGACAATGGGAAAAAGCCTCTAAGGCTTTTCAGAAAACTTTGTGGTAGCCCCTCTTATAACAGGCCATGGGGCTTAGGAGGGAAGAATGGTTTTGCAGACCAGTCCCAGGGCCCTGTCACCCTGTACAGCCTCAGGACACTGCTCCCTGCATCCCAGCTACTCCAGCTCCAGCTGTGGCTAAAGGGCACCAGATACAGCTCCAGCCACTGCTCCAGAGGGTAAAAGCCATAAGCTTTGGCAGCTTCCATGTGGTGCTAAGCCTGCCAGTGCACAGAGTACAAGAGTTGAGGTTTGGGAGCTCCACCTAGATTTCAGAGGATTCATGGAAAAGGCTTGATGTCCAGGCAGAAGCCTGCTGTAGAGGCAGAGCCCTCATGGAGAACCTCTACTAGGGCAGTAGAGCCCCTATACAGAGTCCCCACTGGGGCACTGCCTAATGGAGCTTTGAGAAGAGGGCCACCATCCTTCAGACCCCAGAATGGTAAATCCATTGGCAGCTTGCACCCTGCACCTAGAAGAGCCATAGGCACTCAATTCCAGTCTGTGAAAGCTGCCATGGGGCTGTACCCTGGAAAGCCTCAAGGGTAGAGCTGTCCAAGGCCTTGGGAGCTCACTCATTGCACCAGTGTGTACTGGATGTGAGACATGAAGTCAAAGGAGATTATTTTGGAGCTTTAAGATTTAATGACTGCCCTGCTGGGTTTCAAACTTGCATGGGGCCTGCAGTCTCTTTCTTTGGCCAATTTCTCCCTTTTGGAATGGTAATATTTACCCAATACCTGTACCCTCATTGTATCTTAAGAGTAACTAACTTGTTTTTTATTTTACAGGCTCATAGCCAGAAGGGATTGCCTTGTCTCAGGTGAGATTTGGGACTGTGGACTTTTGAGTTAATGCTGGAATGACTTAAGACTTTGGGAGCCTGTTGGAAATGCATGATTGTATTTTGAAATGTGAGAACATGAGATCTGAGTGGGGCCAGGGGCAGAATGATATGGTTTGGATCTGTGTCTTTGCCCAAATCTCACATCAAATTGTAATCCCCAGTGTTGGAGGTAGGGCTTGGTGGGAGGTGATTGGAGTAGAGGAGTGGATTTCTACCTTTAGTGCTGTTCTCATGAGAGCTGGTTGTTTAAAAGTGTGTAGCTGTATTAGTCCTCTCTCATAATGCTATTAAGAACTATCTGAGACTGGGTAATTTCTGAAGAAAAGAGGTTTAATTAACTCACAGTTCTGCAGGCTGTACAGGAAGCATGGCTAAAGAGGCCTCAGGAAACTTATATTCAAGGAAGAAGATGAAGGGGAAGCAGGCACATCTTCACATGGTAGAGCAGGAGAGAGGAAAGTGAAGGGAAAGTGCTACACACTTTTTTTTTTTTTTTTTTTTGACATGGAGTCTCACTCTTGTTGCCCAGGCTGGAGTGCAATGGTGTAATCTTGGCTCAGCACAACCTCCACCTCCCTGGTTCAAGTGATTCTCCTGCCTCAGCCTCCCAAGTAGCTGGGATTACAGGCATGCGCCACCATGCCCAGCTAATTTTGTATTTTTAGTAGAGATGGCATTTCTCCCTGTTGGTCAGGCTGATCTCAAACTCCCAACCTCAGGTGATCCGCCAGCCTCCACCTCCAAGGGCTGGGATTATAGGTGTGAGCCACTGCACCTGGTCCTAGTGCTACACACTTTTTTTTTTGAGATGGAGTCTTGCTCTGTAGCCCAGGTTGGAGTGCAGTGGCATGATCTTGGCTCACTGCAACTCCGCCTCTCTTGTCCTGGTTCAAACAATTCTCCTACCTCAGCCTCCCAAGTAGCTGGAATTACAGGCATGAGCCATCATGTCCAGCTAATTTTTGTATTCTTTTAGTAGAGACGGGGTTTCACCATGTTGGCCGGTCTGGTCTTGAACTCCTGACCTCGACTACACACTTTTAAATAATCAGATCTCATGAGAACAGCAAGGGGGATGTCTGCCTCCATCCAAGTAGCTGGGATTACAGGCACATGCCCCAATGCCAACCTAATTTTTTTTTTTTTTTGAGATGGAGTTTTGTTCTTGTTGCCCAGGCTGGAGTGCAATGGTGTGGTCTCAACTCACTGTAACCTCTGCCTCCCACGTTAAGTTATTCTCCTGCCTCAGCCTCCTGAGTAGCTAGGATTACAGGCATCCACCACCAGGCCTGGCTAATTTTTTGAATTTTTAGTACGGATGGGATTTCACCATGTTGGCTGGGCTGGTCTTGAATTCCTGATCTCAGGTGATACACCCACCTTGGCCTCCCAAAATGCTGGGATTATAGGCATGAGCCACTGCGCCCAGACATAGTTTTTTTTTTTTAATGAATGAATTATATTATATTCATACAATGGAATACTACAGAGAAATGAAAATATATGATTGCTACGTATCTTACAAATATAAGTTAAGTGAAAGAAGCCAGACAGAACCTTGGAGGCGGAGGTTGCAGTGAGCTGAGATCGTGCCGTTGTATTCCAGCCTGGGTAACGAGTGAAACTCCTTAAAAATAAATAAATAAATAAAAAGAATGATGAAAGAAGCCAGACAAAGGCATGCATATTGTATGAGTCTATTTACATAAAGTTCAAAAACAGGCAAAAACCCACATCTTTGGAACTGGAAATCAGACTAGTGATTATTCATTACTAGTCTGAATGATTAGTAGTAGGAGGCGAAACATTGTCTGGGAAGGGTCATGTGGTAGGTTTTGAAGCTTCTGATTGTATTTTATTTTGTTTTGTTTGTTTTTTGAGACAGGGTCTTGCTCTGTAGTTCAGGCTGGAGAACAGTGGCCAAATTTTGACTCAACTGCAGCCTCGACCTCCCAGATTCAAGCCATCTTCCCACTTCAGCCTCTAGAGCAGCTGGGACTACAGGCATGAGCCACCATAACCGGCTAAGTTTTAAAAAATTTGTTTTTTGTAGAGACAAGGTCTCCCTCTGTGGCCCAGGCTGGTCAAGAAGTCCTGAGCTCAAGCAACCCTCCCCACTCAGTCTCCCAAAGTACTGATATTACAGGAATAAGCCATGACATCCAGCCAGGTTTTGTTTTATATCTTAATTTGGATGATGGTAACATAGGTGTATTTATTTTGTGAAAATAATGTATGTATTTTTCTTTTTCCTTTCTTTCTCTTCCTTCCCTTTCTTTCTCTTTCTTTCTTTGTTTCTCTTTCTCTTTCTCTCTCTCTCTTTTCTCTCTTTTCTTTTATTTCTGTTTGACAGAGTCTTGCTCTGTTGCCCAGGTTGGAAATGCAGTGGTGTGATCACGGCTCACTGCAATCTTCACCTCCTGGGCCTCAAGGGATCCTCCCAGCTCAGCTTCCCAAGTAGTTGGGACCATAGGCCTGTACCACCACACCAGGCTGATGTTTTGTAACATTTTTCTGTATATATATGTGTGTGTGTATGTGTGTGTATATGTGTGTGTGTGTGTGTGTGTGTGTGTGTGTGTGTGTATATATATATATATATATATATATATATATTCTAAACTAAAAATAAAATTCTAAGCTTCTCACCTGACTGAGTGGGCCCCTCCTCTTGGCCATGGGGATTCCAAAGTAAACCTGAAAAACTAGTTCAGGCCTTGATGGGAAGGGGAGGCTCAGACATGCCTCATTATAGTCTCCTTCCTCTGGAATTCAGGTACAACTAACCAGCATTAACATTAAAATAGAGATCTTAAGAGTGACAAGACAGACCCTTTGTAGCAATAAGATACCTTATTCTAACCAGACTCTAGTATAGCATCACATGACAGCAGGCCCTGAAAGAAATTATTTTACCCCAAAATATATTTATTTGACATATTTTGAAAAGGCCCGGCAGAGTTGTCTCAAGTGGAGAAATCTATATTCTGTACAGAATCTCCTTTCTTTCTAGGTTTTTTCCTGATCCAGGAGAGATTAGCTGAGAATCTAGCACCTTTTAAAAGTCTAAATAGGGAGCATTTGTCATCTACTGCCTCTTAAGGCAGCCACCTAGGAGACTTCATCTGCATAATAAGAACCTTGGTAATAAGAACCTTGGTCTCTTTCTATTGATTCCAGGTCTTTAGATAACAACTTTTTCTTTTTTTTTTTTTGAGACAGAGTCTTGCTCTGTTGCCCAGGCTGGAGGTCAATGGCATAATCTTGGCTCACTGCAACTTCTGCCTCCTGGGTTCAAGCAATTCTCCTGCCTCAGCCTTCCAAGTAGCTGGGATTACAGTCCCATGCCACCATGCCCAGCTAATTTTTATATTTTTAGTAGAGACAGGATTTTACCGTGCCGGCCAGGCTGGTCACATGGTAAACTCCTGACCTCAAGTGATCAAACTCCTGACCTCACGTGATCTGCCCACTTGGCCTCCCTAAGTGTTAGGATTATAGGCGTGAGCTACTATGCCTGGTCAATAACTTTTAATTCTTTCAACCAATTGCCAGTTAGGAAATCTTTGGATCTGTCCATGACCTGGGAGCCCTTGTTTCAAGTTGTCCTGCCTTTCCAGACCAAGCCAGTATATACTGTACATATATTGATTAATGTCTGGCTGTTACTTCTGTCCCTCTAAAATATGTAAACCAAAAATAAAATTCTAAGCCCCCAGCCAACTGAATGGATCCCTTCTTCCGGCCAAGGGGATTCTAAAGTAGACCTAAAAAGCTAGTTCAGGCCATGATGTGAAGTGGGAGTTTGAACATGCCTCATTATACTGTCTTCACTTTGGAATTCAGGCACAATTGACCAGCATTAACATTAAAACAGAGCTCTTTAGTGGCAAAACAGACTCTGTAGCATTAAGATACCAAATTCCATCCTGATTCTAGTATAGCATTGCATAACAGATAGCAGGCCCTGAAAGAAATTATTTTACCCCAAAACATATTTCTTTGACATATTTTGAAATGGCCCTGCAAAATTGTCTCTTTTGGGGGAGAATATATACATTCTATATAGAATCCCTTTCCCTTTCCAAATCTTTTCCTGATCCAGGAGAATTTAAGAGTCTGGTACCTTCTTAGGTCAGATAAGTGACATTTACCTTCTAGTCTCTCTGAAGCCTGCTACCTGGAGGCTTCTTCTATGTAATAAGAACCTTGGTTTCCACAACCCCTTATTTTAACCCAGACACTTCTTTCTATTGATTCTGGGCTTTTAAATAATAACTTAACTCTTTCAACCAATTACCAGTCGGAAAATCTTTGAATCCACCTATGACCTGGAACCCCCAACCCCACCTCACTTTGAATTGTCCTGCCTTTTTGGACCAATGTATATCTAAATGTATTGACTGATGTCTACCTGTAACTTCTGATCCCCTAAAATACATAAAATCAAGCTGTAACCCAACCACCTGGGGCACATGCTCTCAGGACCTCCTGATGAGCAAAGAGACCCAAGCATATAGGATCACCTCCCCCTTGACTTCCACACTGCATTTCAATAGAAGAAAAGGCTGGACAACTGGTGCCTCCTTAATTGCCTTCCTATAGATAGCAGGCATAGTATGGGGAATCTTTCCTGAAGGCATTGTTTTTACTTAAACAAGATCAAACCCCCACCCCACTCCTACTCCTACTCAAGTTACATGTGACCAAGACCCTTTCACATGTAATTTCTAAAACTGTAAACCCAAGACCCTTTCATGTGTAATATCTAGAGTTGTAAGCCTACATAAAGGCAGAGCTTCTCTGTTAGGGAAGCTTGGCTGTTAGACAGCTATGCCGCCTTGCTTCCGACTGAAATAAATCACTCCTTCCTTCCTATAAATCACCCCTTCCTTCCTAGTTCGGTGTCCAAGAGGTCTGTTTCTCATGGCCACTCCTGCTTCACTGAGGCTGTGTCACGGGTCATGGTCCTCACATTTGTCTCAGAATAAATCTCTTCAAAAATTTTACAGAGTTTATTTATTTATTTTTTCTTTGAAACAGAGTCTCTCTCTGTTGCCCAGGCTGGAGTCCAATGGCACTCCCAAGTAGCTGGGATTACAGGTGTGCACCGCCATGCCCAGCTAATTTTTGTATTTTTAGTAGAGACAGGGTTTCACCATATTGGTCAGGATGATATTGAACTCCTGACCTCTGGTGATTCACCTGCCTCAGCCACCCAAAGTACTGTGATTACAGGCATGAGCTACCACCCCTGGCCTGAGTTTAGTTGTTTTCATCAATATTATTTTTCATTTTAAGGAAAACAGAAAATGGCAATATTGAAGAAACAAAAACAGTACATGAATTTGGCTTATCAAGATATAATCTAAGTCTTCTCTCTTTTTTTTTTAATCCTGCAGTTTTCCTGAACTAGGTTATATGGTTCAAAGGCAAGTCTCCTGGAAAACTAATAGAATTAAACGAAGGGCTTTTTTCTGGACCACCACTACAGAAAGAGTAGTAATGCACTGAGCAGGGAGGCCTACATTTGTTTGACTCTCTAGTCTGTGTCTCTTTCTAGCCTTTTGTCCTAATCCTCTGTGTATTAGTTTCCTACTGCTGCTGTAACAAATTGTCATAGATTTAGTGACTTAAAACAATACAAATGTATTATCTTACAATTCTGGAAGTTAGAAGTCTGAAGTGGGCTTCAGTGAGCTGAAATCAGGGTGTCAGCAGGGCTGAGTTCCTTCTGGAGACTCTGGGGAGGAACCAGTTTTCTTGTGTCTTCCAGCCTCTAGAGGCCTCCTGCATTCCTTGGCTTGCAGTCTCCTCTCATCTTCCTAGCTTGCAATGGCAGGTCAGATCTTTCTCATGTGCATCACTTGAACCCTGACTCTCCCCTTCCTACTTCCCCATTTAAGGATCCCTGGACCCATCTGGAAAATTCAGGCTCCTCTTCCTATTTAAGATCATCTAATTAGCGTAGTTAATTCCATCTGCAAACTTAATTCTCTTTTGCTGTGTAACTGTAACATAATCACAGGTTCTGGGGATTAGGCCATTATTCTGCTTACCATAACTGCTAAGGTTAGGTGCAGATCCTAGTACTTTATCCTTTTTCTTAAAAGCATGGATGGCTAGATCTGACCAAAGAATTAATTGAAATGAACTGTTTTGGGTTTGCTGAAAGGAAACTCAACCACTTCCCACTCAAATGAGAGACTTATTTACACTGAACCCAAGATGACACTTGTTACAACGGGAGTGCTGTAGGTGTCGGACTTAATCATGGTTGGCCTGGAAAACTGTCTGAGCTTCAGGGACTGCACCCTATTCATGCCAGCGAAATCCAGACATTGATGCCTAGCATCTGACATCTGAATTGGAGCCACAAAAGGTGATGAAGAGACTGATACTCTGAAGGTAAGGTGACAGAGGGATGTGTGATCCCTGATGCTGCAACAGTGAGTCAGTTTCTTTGGGTCAATTGTATAGTTTTTGTAGTACTCAGAAGATTATTTTTCCAAGTGGCCCTTTAGGCTAGCAAACAAGGAAGAGACCTATGAAGTCAATGTTGCCTGGGCAGCAGGCAGCAGGGGGTGGCTCAGATTGGCTGCTACCATGGCAACATTGATTGCTGTCACAAGCAAGGATGAGGGAGATAGTTAACATTTTCAGACAACACAGGGGCTACTTGCATCAGAATTACTTAGGAGTTTGTTTAAATTTTGAATTCCTGGACACAAGGCCAGAGATTCACAATGGTTAAGATAGAGATAGGGTATGGAATCTGCCTTTTAGAAAGCTCCCCAGGCAACCATGCCTGATGAAATTTGAGAACCACTGATTAAAAAATACAGTACATCCCTATAACAAATCCCTATATAAACTCATCTCACCAGAGCCATTTTCTTGCTTACAGAGGCCTTATAATCTTTAAAAGATACAGTGAACGTGCTGTACTAGGAATTTGTAATGACAAATGCCCAAGTTTTTTGAGTGCTGAATAGGTCTGTCTTTCTTTTTTTTTGAGATGGAGTCTTGCTCTGTCACCCAGGCTGGAGTGCAGTGGCACGATTTTGGCTCACTGCAACCTCTGCCTCCCAGGTTCAAGAGATTCTCCTGCCTCCGCCTCCCCAGTAGCTGGGATTACAGGCACATACCACCACACCCAACTAATTTTTGTATTTTTAGTGGAGATGGGTTTTATCATTTTAGTCAGGCTGGTCTTGAACTCCTGACCTCATGATCCACCTGCGTCAGCCTCCCAAAGTCCTGGGATCACAGGCGTGAGCCACCACGCCCGGCTGCTAAATAGGTCTTTTCAAGATTTCAGCAAGAATGGAATTTTTTCTTTCTTTTTTTTAATTGAGACAGGGTCTCACTCTGTCACCCAGGCAGGAGTGCAGTGGCTTAATCATGGCTCACTGTAGCCTTGACCTCCTGGGCTCAAGTGATCCTCTCACTTTCAGCTTCCTGGGTAGCTGGGTAGCCATCATAGCCAGCTAACTTTAAAACATTTTTTGTGTGTGTGGATATGTGGTCTACCTATGTTGCCCAAGCTGGTCTTGAACTTCTGGGCTCAAGCAATACTCCTGCCTTGGCCTCCCAAAGGGCTGGGTTTATAGGTATGAGCCACAGTGCCTGGCCTGGAACTTTTTTCCTAAGTAACATCTATTAATATCTCATAGAGCTGTCATACCAAAATGTACTCTGAGACGCCCCAGGTGGATTTCCCAAATTGGGAAATTCAGCTCAAGGTTACTGTGAAGGGCTAGGGTGGGATCCAAGAAGGGGACAGCATGAACCAGGACTAGAGAGGATAGCTAAGGTGCAGGCCTAGGTTCTTTTTTTTTTTTTTAAGACGGGGTTTCACCATGTTAGTCAGGCTGGTCTTGAACTCCCAACCTCAGGTGATCCGCCCGCCTTGGCCTCCAAAGTGCTTGGATTACAGTCGTGAGCCACCACACCTGGCCAGGCCTAGGTTCTTGATACCACTGAGACAAACCATTCTCTTGCTTGCAAGGAGAGACTCAGGACATAAAGACCACCACCAAGAATATAGGCTTCCTGATGTTTCTGAGAATCACTGCTGTCATGAGCCAGTCACTAATGGTGAGTTAACCCTCATTAGGCCTAGTGCAGTGGCTCACGCCTGTAATCCCAGCACTTTGGGAGGCCAAGGTGGGCAGATCAGTTGAGCTTAGCAGTTAGGAGTTAGACACCATGCTGGCCAACATAGCAAAACCCCAACTCTACAAAAAAATACCAAAATTAGCTGAGTGTGGTGGTGTATGCCTGTAGTCCCAGCTACTTGGGAGGCTGAGATGGGAGGATGGCTTGAGCCCAGGAAGCAGAAGTTGCAGTGAGTCGAGATTGTGCCACTGCACTCCAGCCTGGGCAACAGAGCCAGACCCTGTCTCCAAAAAAAAAAAAAAAAAGTTTAAGAACCAGTAGATTAGTGGATGTGTGACATCCAATGTGTTGTTTTTCTATTTCTTTAGTACCACTTGTAACCTGAGGCCTGGGCATATTCAGTTTTGCTAGTTGTAGTGGATACTCTTGACTGCCTACCTAGTATCCAGTCTCTACAGTTCCCCCATGAAAAGTTCCAGTTTTGCTCAGATATCCTCTCCACCCCCAGCCCCAGGGACAATATCTAATTTGTCGGTGTATGATCCTTCCTTGGCAATGACTTTTAGCCTGAGGGATCTGTGTGTGTCCTAATTCATTCCAATTAGGTTGAAAGAAAGAGTCGTTGTGGAGGAGCGTTGTCTGCTTTGTTGACATGAGGGAGGAGACTTGGAGCCATCCTACACATTTTAAGATGAAGCAAACTTTCAGGGCTACAGGGCAGAGGGACAAAACTTGGTCTTTTTTTTTTTTTTTTTTTTTGAGATGGTGTCATTCTGCCACCCAGGCTGGAGTACACTGGGCATGTTCTCCTCTTACTGCAGCCTCCATCTCCCAGTCTCAAGTGATCCTTCCATTTTAGCCTCCTGAGTAGCTGAGACTACAGGCTCACGTGACTATGCCCACCTAGTTTTTAAATTTTTTGTAGAAACAGAGTTTCACCATTCTGCCACCCAGGCTGGTCTCGAACTCCTGAGCTCCAGCCATCTGCCCACCTCAGCCTCCCAAAGTGTTGGGATTACAGGCATGAGCCACTGCTCCTGGCTAAAACTTGGTCCATTTTTTTTTTTTTTTTTTTTTTTTTGAGACGGAGTCTTGCCCTGTCGCCAGGCTGGAGTGCAGTGGCGCCATCTCGGCTCACTGCAACCTCCGCCTCCTGGGTTCAAGCGATTCTTCTGCCTCGGCCTCCCAAGTAGCTGGGACCACAGGCGCGTGCTACCACACCCGGCTAATTTTTGTATTTTTAGTAGAGACAGGGTTTCATTACGTTGGCCAGGATGATCTCCATCTCTTGACCTCGTGATCAGCCTGCCTTGCCTCCCAAAGTGCTGGGATTACAGGCATGAGCCACCACGCCCCGCCGAAACTTGGTCCTTAATGGCAATGTTGGCCGGGCGTGGTGGCTCATGCCTGCAATCCGAGCACTTTGGAGGCCAAGGCGGGTGGATCACCTGAGGTCCGGAGTTCAAGACCAGCCTGACCAATATGGTGAAACCCCGTCTTTAAAAAAAAAAAAAAGAAAAGAAAAAAAAATGGCAATGTTGGTTACTGAATATTTACGCCAGAGCGTACCATACCTCTGAACTTCCTTATCATTTAAGCCATTTTAACCGGGTTTCCTGTTACTTGTGAACAAAAGTTTCCTAACATCTGTGGTCACCGGTTTGCCTTGTACTTTCTGGTTCATGCAATTTATATGTAAGATGTAAAAAAGTAAAAGCAGAGAGAAGACTATGGCTTGTGAGCTGAGAAAATCAACAGTATATGGGCTAAAATGTGTTTATGTAAAAGCTGTTGTGAGCAAACTGTGTCTTTTGAGTCGTCACTTTTTTCAGTTTCCACAAGTGTCCACATCCAGAAAACAAACTCATTAAATTAGCTTTTATTTGCATTTCTTATCTCAAAAATAATTATGTTTGTTTAGCTTCTTGTTAGCATAGAAAATTGTTTACTGAGGTAGATGTGGACTACCAAGATGAGAAAATTAAATCAATTAGGAAATGTTCTCACTGACAAATAGTAGAAACTCACTTACCGAAATAATTGGCTTTTCAAATAGACAAGTAAATGTACTTTCTCACTTTGACACAAGTTCACCTGAGGCTTTAGTTCTATTTTTTTTTTTTTTTTTGAGACGGAGTCTCACTTGCTCTGTTGCCCAGGCTAGAGTGCAATGGCGTGATCTCATGATCTCAGCTTACTGCAACCTCTGTCTCTGGGTTCAATTGATTCTCCTGCCTCAGACTCTTGAGTAGCTGGGACAACAGGTGCGTGCTACCACACCCAGCTAATTTTTGTATTTTTAGTAGAGATGGGGCTTCACCATGTTGGCCAGGCTGGTCTTGAACTCCTGACCTTAAGTGATCCACCTACCTCAGCCTCCCAAAGTGCTAGATTACAGGCGTGAGCCACCATGCCCAGTCTGAGGCTTTAGTTCTAATATGTACTGCTAACCCCAAATGTGTGAAATGCTCAGGTGGGCTGAACTGCTCTGGAGGAGGGATATGGGTTCTGGTTGCACAGGGAAGAGGTGTTTCGTTTTAAGTGCAGCAACTTATTACTTATTTAGAGGGATATTTAGAGGCTAAGGTTGGAATGGTTGGTGATATTTTAGATCTACCTGGAAACAAATTGTACTAATGATTTGCTCAGGTTCCTGCTATAAGAGAAGGCTGCAGCTTCACAGGGTAGAGAGCTGGCTGAGTGCGATGGCTCACGGCTATAATCCCAGTACTTTGAGAGGCTGGGGTGGGTGGATTACTTGATGTTAGGAGTTTGAGACCAATCTGGCCAACATAGTGAAACCCCATCTTTACTAAAAATACAAAAATTCGCCAGGTGTAGTAGTGCATGCCTGTGGTCCTAGCTACTTGGGAGGCTGAGGCAGGAGAATCACTTGAACCCAGGAGGCAGAGGTTGCAGTGAGCTACTGAGATTGCGCCACTGCACTGCAGCCTGGGAGACAGTGAGACTCCATCTCAGAAAAAAAAAAAAAGAAAGAAAGAAAGAACGAGAGACCTGGTTTGCTTCCTTCTTTTATTTGAATAATTTAATCCAATTTGCCGCACCGTAAAAGGCATTAAAATAAATTCTGCCCACAATCCCATCACACAGTCATTTAGTTACTAATTAATTTATTAAAAAATATATAGGGAATCCCCCAGTGTGTCAGACCCTGGGCTAAGGGCTGTCTCCCTCTCAGTGAACAAGACAGACTGTCCCTGCCCTCTTGGAGCTTACAGGTGATACTGCGAAGGCAGATATTAAAAACATATCACACAAATATTTCTTTAATTGCAACTGTGGTAAGGTAGAGAAGGGAAGGGAAGGTACAGGGCAGCATGAAAGAAAATGACAGGAGAGGATTTCAGGTAGATTGGGTGGGGGATTAGGGAAGGCCTCTGAGAAACATTTGAGTTAAGGCCTTTGGGATGATTATGAGGAAGGTGAAAAGAGCCTTTCTTTCTTTTTTTTTTTTTTTTATAAAAAAAGAATAGAGAAGGGGTTTCACCATGTTGGCCAGGCTGGTCTTGAACTTCTGACCTTGTGATCCACCCGCCTCGGCCTCCCAAAGTGCTAGGATTATAGGCGTGCGCCCCCGCACCCGGCCGAAAGAGTCTTTCAGGCAGAGAAACGGTACATGCAGGGACAAGGAAACTGGGGTGTTCTATGAACTGAAAAATGGAAATTTGGAAGAAGACAGGTGAACATGGAGTAAACGGTGCTATTTGTGTATTTGATTCCTTTTTTGGAAAGTTAAATTTTTTATTTTTACCGTGGTAAAATATATATAACATAAAATAGGCTGTTTTAACCATTTTTAAGTATACTGTTCAGTGATGTTAATTACATTCACGATGTGGTGCAACCCTCACCACTGTCTATGTCCAAAATGTTTTCATCACCCCTAACAGAAACTCTATAACCATTAATTCTTCATTCCTTTCTTCCCCAAATCCCTGGTGACTGCTAATCTGCTTTTTGCCTCTATGAATTTGTCTATTTTAGCTATTCCATATAAGTAGAATCATAAAATATTTGTCCTTTTGTGTCTGACTTATTTCTCTTAGCATAATGGTTTCTTTTTTTCTTTTTTGAGATGGAGTCTCTCTCTGTCCCCCAGGAGTGCAGTGGTGTAATCTTGGCTCACTGCAGCCTCTGCCTCCTGGCTTCAAGTAGTCCTTCCACCTCAGCCTCCCAAGTAGCTGGGATTATAAGCATGCACCTCCAGGCCTAGATAATTTTGTATTTTTAGTAGAGATGAGGTTTCACCATATTGGCCAGGCTGGTCACAAACTTCTGACCTCAAGTGATCCACCTGCCTCTGCCTCCCAAAGTGCTGGGATTATAGGCGTGAGCCACCATGGCTGGCTGCACAATGTTTTCAACATTCATCCAAGTTGTAGCATGTATCAAAACTTCATTCCTTTATTTCTGAGATCATTCTATATATGTATGTATGTATTTTTGAGACAGAGTCTTGCTCTGTCACCCAGGCAGGAGTGTAGTGGCATGATCTCAGCTCACTGCCACCTCTGCCTCCTGAGTTTAAGCCATTCTTGTGCCTCAGCCTCCCTAGTAGCTGGGATTACAGTGTGTGCCCAGCTAATTTTTGTATTTTTAGTAGGGATGGGTTTTGCCATATTGGCCAGGCTTGTCTCAAACTCCTGGCCTCAAGTGGTCCGCCTGCCTCAGCCTCCCAAAGTGCTGTGATTACAGGCATGAGTCGCTGTGCCCAGCCAAAACTTCATTCCTCTCTCTCTTTTTTTTTTTTTTTTTTTTTGAGATTGAGTTTCACTCTTTCACCCAGGCTGGAGTGGAGTGGAGTGACGAAATCTTGGCTCATGGCAACCTCTACCTTCTGGTTTCAAGAGATTCTCCTGCCTCAGCCTCCCAAGTAGCTGGGATTACAGGCACACGCCACCACACCTGGGTAATTTTTGTATTTTTAGTAGAGACAGGGTTTCACCATGTTGGCCAGGCTGGTCTGGAACTCCTGACCTCGTGATCCGCCTGCCTCGGCCTCCCAAAGTGCTGGGATTACAGGCGTGAACCAGCGCACCCGGCAGGACCATTTTTTTTAAAGGAGTTTCATTCTTGTTGCCCATGCTGGAGTGCAATGGCGCGATCTCAGCTCACTGCAACCTCCACTTCCTGGGTTCAAGCGATTCTCCTGTCTCAGCCACCTGAGTACCTGGCATTACAGGCATGCGCCACCACACTCGGCTAATTTTTGTACTTTTAATAGAGATGGGGTTTCTCCATTTTGGTCAGGCTGGTCTCAAACTCCTGACTTCATGCTCTGCCTGCCTCGGCCTCCCAAAGTGCTGGGATTACAGGCATGAGCTGCTGCGCCAGCCTATTTTTGCCACTTTCTCCCTTTCTCTTTAGGCTTCTGATTATTCCTCAGATGCACAAGGCTATTATCAGCTGCTCCCTCTTTCTCTCCACCAAACAAGTCCTCCCTCTCTCCCTCCCTCCTTTCTTTTCCTTCCTTCCTTCCTTCCCTCCCTCCCTCCCTTTCTTTTCCTTTCTTTCTTCTTTCAGGGTGTTGCTCTGTCACTCAGGCTGGACTGCAGTGGCCCGATCATAGCTCACTGAAATCTCAAACTCCTGGGCTCAAGTGATCCTCCTGCCTCAGCCTCCAAAGTAGCTAGGACTATAGGTGTGTGCCACCATGCCTGGCTAATTTAAAAACTTCTTTTTTGTAGAGATGGCATCTTGCTATGTTGTCCAGGCTGGTCTTAAACTCCTAGGCTCAAGCGATCCTCCTGTCTCAGCCTCCCAAAGTGCTGGGATTGCAGGTGTGAGCCACTGCACCTGGCCCTCCTCTCACTTTTTCACCTGAATCCTACTCATTCTTCAGGTCTCAGCCGAGATGTCATTTCAAGGGGAACTGTTTGTTGACCCTCACCCCATCCCAACTCTAGACTCTATTTTGTTCTCCCTCATAGCATCTTTTACTTTTCTTGCATAGCACTTACTTAACAAAATTGTAGTAAAGTGATTTTTTTTGTTTATTTAGAGTTCATCTTTCAAGTAGTCAGTCGTCTCCATGAGGACAGAAACTCATGTCTGTATCTGTCAGTGTTAGGCACATAGTAGGCACTCAATGCATAGTTTTGAGGAAAGCTTCTACCAAGAAGTAGAAAAACTGATGAGTGATGAATGCTGCTTATATTCTGGGTGACTCAGAGTTTCTGGTATTCTGGGGAAAACAGTGTAGATCAGATTGGATAGGACGGCCACGTGGGTGCCTGGGCAGGACGTTGATGAGAGGCCATCCAAGGCCACAGTGGGGTGGCCTCTTTTGCCAAGCAGTACCCAGGCTCCTCAGCTCATGTCAGGTTAGAGACCTCAAGCAAGCTCTTTATGTTTCCTCAGGCTCCCAGCCCTCTGTTAGAAGGTTGTTTCATAACTTGGCCTGGGTTGTCTTACCCTTGAAAGTCACGAGGCCCAATTGTTCTATCCTTTTGCATTTAAAAGAATTAATTTTTTTGTTACAAAAGCAATACATGATTACAATTATCTTTCAAAACATTAAAACTAAAGCTAATACTCCCCTTCGAACATTCTCTCAATGGATTAATGTCCTTTATTGCTATCTTAGAGACAACATCTGATATATTTTGGGCATGTAGCTTTATAGATCTGTTCTAAAAATCTTTCATAACTCTAATGTATGATAATAGGGAATAATGGTATTATTTATGTATGTTCTGCTTTAGCTTTTTATTTTGAAATAATTTTAGATTTACAGAAGAGTTGCAAAGATAGTATAGAAAGTTTCAACATACCCTCCACCCAGCTTCTCTTCATGTTAACAATTTACATAACCCTGTTTCAAAACTAAGAAATTAACATTGGTACAATACTAATAACGAAACTACAGAACTTATTCCAGGTTCACTAGTTTTTTCACTAATGTCCTTTTTGTGTTCCAGGATACCACACTGCATTTAGTTGTCAGATCTCTTTAGTGTCCTATCTGTGAATAGGACAGTCTCTGACAGTTTCTGTCTTCCCATAGCTTTCATGACCTTGACAATTTAGAAGATTACAGGTCAAGTATTTCGTAGACTATTCCCTCAGTTTGGGTTTATTTGATGTTTTTTCATGATTAACTGAAGTTTTGGATCAATGAATAATTTTTAAAAATAGCAATACTATTTATTGAGATATAGATATGTAATTCTGCAACTTGCTGTTTTCATTCAAAATGTGACTTTGAGATATACCCATGTTGATACATGCAGATCAAGGTAACTTCTTTTATTTATTATTCTTATTTTTTGAGACAGGGTCTTGCTCTGTCACCCAGGCTTGAGTGTAGTGGCACGATCACAGCTCACTGCAACCTTGACCTCCCGGGCTCAGCCTCCTGAGTAGCAGCTGCAAATACATGGTGGAGCCACCATGCCCAGCTGACTTTTTTATTATTTGTTTTATTTTAAGATGGGATTTCACCATGTTGGCCAGGCCGGTCTTCAACTCCTGACCTTAGGTGATCCACCCACCTCGGCCTCCCAAAGTGCTAGGATTACACGTGTGAGCCACCACGCCTGGCTGGCTGACTTTTAAAGACTTTTTATAGAGATGAGGTCTCACTATGTAGCCCATGCTTCATTTAAATTATCGGTAGAATTTTATTATATAAGCATTCTACATTTTAGTTAGCTATTTCCCTGTTGGTGGGCATTTAGGTGATTCTAAATTTTCCTTTCTTTTTTTTTTTTTTTTTTTTTTAAGACCGAGTTTCATTCCATCACACAGGCTGGAGTGCAGTGGTGTGATCTCGGCTCACCGCAACCTCTGCCTCCTGAGTTCAAGCAATTCTTGTGCCTCAAGCAATTCTCTCATGTGCTGGGATTACAATGAGCCACTGCCCCTGGCAGACCCCAGTGATTATCCTTTCACATATCTCCATATATACATGGAGTCATGGGTGGTAACTAGGAGTGGCAGTGGTGAGACGGACTTCACAGATGTTGTCCAGTTGCCCTCTGAAGTGGCTGGGCCAGTTTACATTCTTTGATGTTATGAAGCTTGAAAATTCATACCAGTCTCAGTTTTATTTCCATTTTTCTGATTACTAGTAAGTTGTTTGGGCATCTTTTTGTATGTTTATTGGCAGTTTGTATTTCCTTTTCTGTGAACTGCCTACTTATATTTTTGCCCATTTTTCTTTATTATTATTTTCTATTATTATTTATAGCTATTATTTACTGGAAGAATGCCCATAATTCTAATGGATTATTCATCCTTTTTTTCTTTTCGAGACGGAGTTTTGCTCTGTCGCCCAGGCTGGAGTGCAGTGGACCAATCTTGGCTCACTGCAACCTCTGCCTCCCGGGTTCAAGCGATTCTCCTGCCTCAGCCTCCTGAGTAGCTGGAATTACAGGCATGCACTACCATGCCCAGCTAGTTTTTGTATTTTTAGTAGAGATGGGGTTTCACCATATTTGTCAGGCTGGTCTCGAACTCCTGACCTTGTGATCTGCCTGCCTCAGTCTCTCAAAGTGCTGACATTACATATTCATCCTTTTTCTTATTGATCTGTTAGACAAATCCTTGTCTTTTGTATGTTGCAAATAGTTTTCACTTTATTCTGTTGTTTATCTTTTAACTTTGTTTTCAATTTTTTTCAAGTTATTCCATCTCTCTGATTTTTGAAATTCTTTTTCCTGATTTATTTTTCAAAACAAAGTTATTGATTATAAAAGTAATACAAACACTGTAAGAAATTAATACAAAAGTACAAAGAAGCCACCCCATCTTATCACTGAGAGAAAACAACATAAGCAATTACTTATTTCTCCCTAGTCTTTTGTGTGCAGTTTTTTTTTTTCACAGTTGTGATCACATTCATTTGTGTGTGTCAGTATATTTGTTTTTCTCTCAGTATCATGGTCTTTAGACAAAAACCCTGGCTGTCTTTCTTTTCTTTTCTTTTTTTGAGATGGAGTCTCCCTCTTTGCCCAAGCTGGAGTGCAGTGGCATGATCTTGGCTCACTGCAACCTCCGCCTCCTGGGTTCAAGCAATTCTCTTGCCTCAGCCTCCCAAGTAGCTGGGTCTACAGGCATGCGCCACCAAACCCAGCTAATTTTTGTATTTTTAGTAGAGATAGGGTTTCATCATGTTGGTCAGGCTGGTCTTGAACTCCTGACCTCAAATGATTCACCCACCTCAGCTTTCCAAAGTGCTGAGCCACCAGGCCCCACCACCCTGGACTTTTTTCAAATGTACTTGGTTTAAAGACTGTGTTATACCAGCTTCCAAACCCTATTTCTCTTTTCCACATATCCTGAGAAATCTAGGTGAGAGGCCCAAGGCCTATCCTCAGCTGACCTGAAGCGAAGTTGACTAAAAAGTAAGAGGGGGTAGAAATGCTCCAGTGGAGCACTTACTAAAAAGACGTGGAGGTTTTGGTTGACTGCAAGCCCAATATGAGTCAACAGTATGGGTGCCAAGAACTTTATCGCAGGAGTGCAAAGCGATAGGTTCCCCAAAGAAGGAAGTGATAGTCCTGCTTTGCTCTGATGATACCACAAACATTTGGTTCAGGCTTGGGTGACATATTCTAAAGAAATCACGGTGAAATCAACCATTTGCATGAGAGGGGTAAAGACCCTTATAACCAGGGCAGAGGAGGAACAATGGAAGGAATGAGAGACACTGATGTGGAATGAGAAGACCTTGGGCAGAGGTGGTAGAAGTAAAGTACCTGAAAAGTCAAAGGTCCAAGAAAGATTAGATGTTTGTTCTCTGCGGCTCCAAGGCATGGAATTTGGGCCCTGAGAGTGGAAGTTTAGACATATTTTCTCACTGGTAAGAGTGGCCTGGACCAAGGAATTCAGTGCTCTGGAAATAGTGGGCTGCTTTTGAGGAGTCTTCCTGCTGAGTTGCTGGTGGTGGGGTGAACACTTGTTAAGTGCTTACTGTGTGTCCGGACCCTGCTAAGGGCCTCACCTACATTGTGTGATTTCATCCTGTCGACACCCTTTGATGTGGGCACTGTTGTTTCCTATCCTGGTGTTACAGATGTGGGCACAGGGTATAGGAGGTCAAGTACCTTCCCTGAGGTTACAGTAAGTGATGGTACTGGGACTCGAACTCCTGAAAAACTTCAAAGCTAGTGCTTCTAGCCATCAAGGGGATTCGAGGGTGCCATGGGGGTGTGGACACATGAGGGGCTTTGAGGTCCATTAGACTAGAACATTCTGTGACTGGGAAAAAGGATGCCCTCTCCTCCCAAGGGAAAGCCTCGTCGGAATGAGATGCTGTGGAGAGGGTAGCCCGGAGCCCAGCTGAGGGGCGCAGGCAGAATGCCAAGGGAGAAGACCTAAAGGAGATGGAAGGGTTGTCAATGTGCGTCACCGCCAGAAGGTGAAAGCCGCTGTTCCGTTGTTTGAAGATCTCCAGACCCGCGGGAGGGACAGACGCAGCGCGGTCAGGGAGCGTCGGCGTCGCCGAGCTCTGCGGCGGAGCTGGTGGAAGGAACAGCGCGCCCGTCCCTGGCCAGGCGCGCGCAGGGGACGGCACAGGGCGGCGCCGGGCGGCGGCGGGGGCGGGGAGGGCGTGCGCTGGAGCGGCTGCGGCAGTTGCGCGCTGGGATTGTTGCTGTGAGCCCTGGCCGGTGAGTGCGGCGGGACCCGCGGGCGGGTGGGGGAAGGAACTGGGGAGCGGGGAGCGAGGTGAGGAGGTGCGCGGCGGAGCGCGCGACCCCAAGGCAGCGGCCGCCCCCTGCGTCCGCCCCCAGCCCTCAGGCACCGTGGCCCCCAGGCCCCTCTCCTTAGGCCGAGACTCTGCCCGCGCGCCCGCGGACGCCGCACGCCTCCCCACTCCCTGGGTGCGGTCCCCGCCCCATGGCAGCCCCTTCCTCCGCGCCGCGGCGACGCCTCCGGCCCACGTCACGCTCGCGCTATTGTTTCCCAGCCGCTGGCTCCCTGGGACCCCGCCTCAGCCTGCGAGCGCGGCTGTTCGCCGCCTTCCGCCCGGTACCCCCTTTTCTCACGCGGGTGCTACCCCTTTCCTCAGTCCTGCTGACGTTCTCCAGCCCATTCCTGGCTGTCCCCGGCCACCCCTGAGGCCGTCCTTTCGCCCCTTGTAATGGCCTTTCCGCCCCCTGCGCTCCCTCGGTCGACCCCCGAGAAGCCGGCGGGCCTCTGTGGTGGGGCGCCAGGTTGACAGCGTTTTAGCAGGACCACGAGAAACGGCCAGCTCGCTTGCCACACGCCCGTGTGCAGCACTTCCTGAAAAGGTCACAGCGAATTGCAAGCCGCCACAAAAAACATCCGGACAGCTCTGGTCAGGGGGCTCAGCCGTTCAGTGGCGGCCTAGTCCTTTCCTTTTTTCGGGGTCCCTGAAACCGGAGAGGGCGAGATGCCGATCTGAGGCCTGAACCCTTAGTTGTAAGAAGAACGTTTTGGGGGTTTGACTCCGGCAGGCTACAGCTTCTAAAAGCAGCAGGTAGACGCTGCTGTCAGAATCGACGTTTTCCTGGGCTTTCTGCTTTAGGGCCTTGATGTCTGAGGGGGGTGGTGCCCCGAAGTACAGTGCCCCGAAATGACTAGTCAGCCATTACAGGGGGGTGTGTGCGCGCGCGTCCGGGGGCGGATGGGTTCTTCAGGATTGAGCTGAGCTTGGTTCCCAGTGTCTGTAGACTGTTCATTTTGCCTCTTAAAGCAACGGATGCAAACAGCTGACTGGAATGTGAAAGCGAGAATATTGAAACTGTGTCATTTGTCATGAAAACGTAATGTTACTGCGTAGGGAAGGCTTTAGATTTTAAAAATATTTACCACGTCTCTTTTCAACAACGGTTAGAATTTATCCAGATGAAGACATACAGGTCTAAAAGTGTTAAGTTTGAAAAGTGAAAAAAAAAAAAAAAAAAAAGGAAAAGGTGTGAGCTGAGAGTGAAAAAGGAACAAAAATGGTTAAGTTCAAGATAACATATCTGGTTAGTAATTAAAAACTCCACAATGCAGGGTTGATACTAGCATACACAGACTTTATTTCTGAAGTGCATTTTCCTTGCAGTATAAGCCATTACATTTCAGCAGTCTAGGTAGCCGCATTACTCTCATTGACCCAGAATTAAGGTTTTAGGATTTAGTAACCAACAACTGTAAAATAAACGGGCTGAAAGAGATGTTTTGCAAGATTCTTTTCAGTTCTAAGGTTTGATGCCATTGTATGAAAATTTACAATCAGCTACAAGTTTCCAGAAGTTTGTAGTTGTAAGAAGATTTATATAGATAGTATTCCCTTTTAGTATCTGCTAGCCTTAACCAGAAGACATCACGTCTTCCTAAGGAAAGCCAGCTTACAATAGAATGTTAGGCAGAGAGGTGCTCATTAATCTGTCTCCAGGCTATTTCTTCTGTTTTATGGGGAAAGAGAGGTATACATAAAACACGGTTTTTTTTTTAAAAAGTATTTTTATTGCTTAATTATCTTACCAAAAATTTAATTCAATGAAGTAGTAAACAACAAAAACAACCCCCAAAACAAAACCCACAACTTTTATCATGTTGTGACTATGCTCTTTTAAAATACTTACATAGACATGGGTTTTTATCTAGTTACAGTTGTTGTGTACATATTATTGGGGATTTTTGACTTACCTATATTTCTGGGATGTCCATGTATCTAGAGAATTCATCTACTCTTCATTTGTGGATGCTCTATAATGTGCCCCAGTAGTTAACAATGCCTGGCACACAGGCACTTTGTAAATTTTTGTGGAATAAATGTAGTATTTTGAGCTTTTTAGACATCTAACAAAATGTTAAACTATCACAAGGCATGTGTTGAGTGATATGTGAACAGTAAAGGCAGTCATACTTTCAGCCAGGAGACATTGCATTTATTTAAGGGCCTGGATTTTCTAGTCTGGCTTGCTACATCATGCAACCTTGGGGAACTCAGTTAACCTTAGACAGGCTCACCCAGTTTCTCTCACCTTGAGAAGGGAAAAATAGAACAAATTTTACAGGGTTATGTGGATTAAATAGAATAATTCAGTTGAAGTGATACTGGCACACATTAAGTTCTCTATAAATGTTAGATTTTTTTGTTCAGAGTGAAGGAATATTAGTGCAGCTTGATGGGATCAGGAAAAACAGAAGGTGACACTTCAAAGTAGGGAAAAGATGCTGAAGTCGATGTATTGAGGGTATGATTAATAGAGTGTTCCGACTAAAAGGGTTTGGTAGAGCAATAGTCTGAGATAAAGCTGGAAGGAGATTGTGGTAAGCAGTTTAAAAGTATGCTACACGGATTCTTTGCAATTAGAGCAGAGTGAATGAAGTAAGGTACTCCTCTTTTTTTTTTTAGTAAGTAATTGGTTTTCCTTGTTTTTTTTTTTTGTAGGTTTAAAACTGCAGAAGTTATTTGCTTTTTAAAATTTTTTTAAATTATTTATTTATTTTTTTAATAGAGACAGGGGTTTCACCATGTTGACCAGGATGGTCTTGATCTCCTGACCTGGTGATCCACCCACCTCAGCCTCCCAAAGTGCTAGGATTACAGGTATGAGTCACCACGCCCGGCAAAAGTTACTTACTTTAAAGAAGTTGATAGCAAATTGTTGTGGAGTGTTAAGGTCTTTGCCAGTTGACCCAGTAAGAATTATCTGATGTTTTACTGATTGAAGTTTGATTGCATTCTATAATGATTGGCTGCCAAAGTTTGCAGTGTTTGTAGAAAACAACTTTGTCAGCAGATCAATAAAAATAGCAAAATTGCCAACAGGGTAGCAGAACTACTCCCTTTTTAGGCTGAATACAGAATGAGAAAGATTAAATTGACTTGGACAATGATGGTCCTTACCTTCTGTGTGTCTGTCTTGATGGGGGAAACATTATCAAGAGTGTGAGATGGGCTGGCTAGGTGCGGTGGCTCATGCCTGTAATCCTAGCATTTTGAGAGGCTGAGGTGGGCAGATCACTTGAGGTCAGGAGTTCAAAACCAGCCTGGCCAACATGGTGAAACTGTCTCTGCTAAAAAAAAAAAAAAAAAAAAAAAGCTGGACATGGTGGCAGGCACCTGTAATCCCAGCTACTTGGGAGGCTGAGGCAGGAGAATTGCTTGAACCTGGAAGGTGGAGGTTGCAGTGAGCCAAGATCGTGCCACTGCGCTCCAGCCTGGGTGACCGGGTGAGACTCCATCTCAAAAAAAAAAAAAAAAAAAAAGTGCGAGATGAAAGAGCCTGCTAGTAATATCTGTTTGGAAAGAGAAGACTGAAATCTGCTGCCTGAAATTTAATGGCTTAAAAAAAAATCAGTAAGCTTGTTGAGTATCAGCATGTTTTCATTACAGATGCCCAGTGGAACATACATGTTTATAGCCTCCTTGGTTTAATGGAGTTTCTTTTTTTTTCTTCGTTTTTTGAGACAGAGTCTCACTCTGTTGCCCATGCTGGAGTGCAGTGGCATGATCTTGGCTCACGGAAACCTGGGTTCAAGGAGTTCTCCTGCCTTAGCCTCCTGAAGAGCTGGGATTACAGGCGTGTGCCACCACACACAGCTAATTTTTATATTTTTAGTAGAGGCAGGGTTTCACCATGTTGGTTAGGCTGGTCTTGAACTCCTGACCTCGTGATCTGCCTGCCTGGGCCTCCCAAAGTGTAAGGAGTTTCTTTAATGTTTTAATTTAGGTTTGTCTTGAAATACAGTGAAATATTTCAAACATACAGAAAATAACAGTGATCATTTGATATGTCTACTACCCACCTTCTTTATCAAATTTAGCAATTAAAATTAAGACTGTGATAATTTTTTTTAACTTTTTTTTTCTTTTCACTATTTACCACATGAATTTTGTGGCTCTCCTTTTTTTTTCCTCCCCAAGTTGGAGTTTTGCTCTTGATGCCCAGGCTTGAGTGCAGTGGCACGATCTCGGTTTACGTAACCTCCGCCTCCTGGATTCCTGCCTCAGCCTCCTGAGTAGCTGGGATTACAGGCATGTGCTGCCACACCTGGTTAATTTTTGTATTTTTAGTAGAGATGGGATTTCACCATGTTGGCCAGGCTGGTCTCAAACTGCTGACCTCAGGTGATCTGCCCTCCTTGGCCTCCCAAAGTGCTGGGATTATAGGCGTGAGCCACCGTGCCTGGCTTTTTTTTTTTTTTCCCCAGGCTGGAGTGCAGTGCTGTGATCTTGGCTCACTGCAACCTCTGCCTCCCGGGTTCAAGCAATTCTTCTGCCTCAGCCTCCCGAGTAGCTGGGACTACAAGCACTTGCCACCACGCCCAGCTAATTTTTGTGTTTGGGGGTTTCACCATGTTGGCCAAGATGGTCTCAATCTCTTGACCTTGTGATCCGCCTGCCTTGGCCTCCCAAAGTGCAGGGATTACAAGCGTGAGCCACCTCACTCGGCCTGACTTTTCTTTTTTCTTTTTTCTTTTTGGTTTATGCAACTTTATTGAAGAAAAATAAATCAATTACTAGCAGAGCTATTAGTTGATCACTCATCCATTGACAACTTGCATCATGTATTCAGTGCTATATTAAACAGTGTACTGGAAGATAGATTAATAGCTCCAAGCCTCCTAACAATTTAAATGAAAATTACAAAATGTTTGAGACCCTACTTTGGAATACAAAGGGTGTTTGACTTCCAATTTCCATTCTCTGTAGAACAAGAACAGGTCATTCCTTTATTGACATGCATAAAATACATCACATTTTCTGTTCTGCTGATGCTATAAATTCAATACCAATTCTCCAGCCACATCAGTTATGAGCATAAAGTATATCATGTAACCTCAAATCTCTGACAGTGGAAGGCTTAAACAAGAATGGATGCTGCTAGAATAATGCTGTTTCCTTTGATGTGACAACTGAGCATCCATCTTCTTCCCCCCTCAGGATGATTTCTTCAGCATGTTAGAGCAGTGAGGAATGGTTTTAGTCTCATAACCAAGTTAGACTGAAGATATTGGCCACATAATACACATGCTCCATTTTTTAAAAAATTCTGAGTCTTGGGCAACTGTTCTCTTGTAACTACTTTACAGTTTCTAAAAGCAGTTATTGTCCAAAGCTGGAAGAACTTAAGTCTTCTCAGATGAGCATGTGAATGAATGGAGGGAGGTAAACAAAAAATAAAATTAAAAAAGATGAGGTCTGATAGGGGGAGCAGCCGGATAAGAAAATCAAAAAAGGAACAGTAATTTAAAGTTTATTCCAGCTGTAATGCAGGTTATTCTGACTTTAAGGTAGCATCACATGGCATACTTCTGAGTCCATTCCCGAGATATTCTGTTGTACTTATCTCTGTCTGTTTTATAGATCCGTGCAATCTCTGGCACTAGGGGGTCATCTGGGTTTGGATCACATAGCAGTGAACAAATGGATAAAAGAACTTTAGAAATTGTTAAAGCAGGCGACCACTGTGATCTTAGAATATCGAGACAAATGCTGCCATTACTATTAATATTTGGATGATAAATTCTTGTTGTAAATGCAACCTTAGGTGGTTTGAAGGGGTAGTCTGTAGGAAAATGAATCGTCAAAAAGAATACACCGCCTTGATATGGGCTGTCATTAGGTCCCATAATTGTGGCTTGCCAATGAAACATATCATCCCCAACTGGACCTGCAGAACATTGTGCTGGAGGGTCACGGGCCAAATCACTAAGTTCCTTATTAATCCGTTTCAGCGCCATAGTGTGTGCTTGTCGTCTGGCTCCTCACTCTCTCGGTGTGTGCTCTAAGGTCCGGCCAAAACTCTTGATTATCCCGGCGGCGGGGCAGGATTGTCTCGTCTCACACCGGCTCTGCCAGACACAGGCGCAGAGGGTCTGGGGCCTCCCTCAAGCTGCGGCCTCGGCCTCCTCCCTGCGCGGCAGCTGGTGCCTCCCCCGGCCCTACGGGGCTCACGAGCACGACACAGCCCCTGACTTTTCTTTATAAAACATTGCAGATAAAGTTGAAGCTGATATGAATCCTTGCTGATCCTATTGCCTTGTCTTTCCCTCCCTTCTCTCCTCCCACCGTCAATTAAGTAATTATTATTCCCATTACATTTTTATACTTTTATTAATCTTTAGGTATCCATAAAAGTGCACATAAACCTTTGTTCAATAAACATGATTCTATAACATGCTTTTTTGTTCAACATTGCTTTTGATATATATCCATGTTGATGTTTATTTATTCATTTTGGTTGCTATATTCCATTATATGAATAAACTGTGGTTTATGGATATTTAGTTATTTCTGACTCTTTGCTGTTATTATCCACACTGTAATAGGCATTCATGGAGGTGTGGTTTACTTTTGAGAGAGAATTCTAAGGCCAGGAATATCTCAGGTTGTAGGGTATGAGCATCTTTTTTTTTTTTTTTTTCTTTTCTTAGTAGTAGATCCAAAGAGCATCTTTTTTTTTTTTTTTTTTTTTGAGACAGAGTCTTGCTCTGTCACCAGGTGCCAGGCTGGAGTGCAAGAGGCGCAAGCTCGGCTCACTGCAACCTTTGCCTCCTGGGTTCAAGCAGTGCTCCTGCCTCAGCCTCCCAAGTAGCTGGGACTACAGGCACGCGCCACCACGCCCAGCTAATTTTGGTATTTTTTTAGTAGACACGGGGTTTCACCATGTTGGCCAGGATGATCTTGATCTCTTGACCTCATGATCCACCCGCCTCAGCCTCCCAAACTGCTGGGATTACAGATGTGAGCCACCATGCCCCGCCTTTTTTTTTTTTGAAATGGTATGTTGCTCTTGTTTCCCTGGCGGGAGAGTGCGGTGTCTTGATCTCAGCTCACTGCAACCTCTGCCCCCCCAGAGTTGAAGTGATTTTCCTGCCTCAGCCTTCCGAGTAGCTGGGATTATAGTCATGGGCCACCACACCTGGCTATTTTTGTATTTTTAGTAGAGATGGGGTTTCTCCATGTTGGTCAGGCTGCTCTCAAACTCCCAACCTCAGATAATCCACTCGTCTCGGCCTCCCAAAGTGCTGGGATTACAGGCATGAGCCACCGCGCCCAGCCGAGCATCTTTAACCTTATTAGATAAGGGCAAATTACTTTCCAGAATACTAAATACAAATACCCATCAGCAGGTTGAGAGAGCTTCCATTTTGCCATATCCATGCAAACATTCAATATTGTCAGACTTTTACATTTTTGCCACTCTGCTGGGTTTAATTTGTCTTTCCCCTGGTTATTAGCGAGGTTGAGCTTCTTTGTGTCAATTTATTTGTACATTTAGGTTTCCTTTTCTGTAAATTGTGTGTTGATAGACCTCATTTTTCTATTGGCTTGTTTGCTTTTGTATCATTAGTTTGTAGCTCTTTATACTAATTCTGTTATTTTATATTGTGTATATTTCTGCAATATGTGCTTTCTCATTACTTTTTGTCCCACAGCTTTACCTGTTTTTTTTTTTTTTTTAATTAAGAGATGGGGTCTTGCTTGCCCAGGCTGGTCTTAAACTCCTGGACTCAAGTGATCCTCCCACCTTGGCCTCCCAAAGTACTGGGATTATAGACATGAGCCACCACGCCCAACCAGTTTTGCATTTTTATTCCAACTTTTTTATTTGAAAAATTTAAGTTTCCATAGAAAGGTACAATAATAGTTCAGTGACTACTCTGATATCTGGATTTAATTGTTAACATTTTGCCATATTACTTTATCTTTTATATATACATTTTTTCTAGAACCATTCAAAAGTTGCAGACATCATGACACTTCACCTCCCAAAAGTGCTACTTTAAGAACAAGGATGTCCGGGCCGGGCACGGTGGCTCACACTTGTAATCCTAGCACTTTGGGAGGCCGAGGTGGGTGGATCACCTGAGGTCAGGAGTTCAAGACCAGCCTGACCATCATGGTGAAACCCCATCTTAAAAAAAAAAAAAAAAGAACAAGGATGTCCTACAAAACTATAGTACAATTATCACATGTAACATGGCTGCAGCATTATTCCATAATGTTCAGTTTATATTAAAATTTTCTGTGCTCGCTTCGGTAGCACATATACTAAAATTGGAACGATACAGAGAAGATTAGCATGGCCCCTGCGCAAGGATGACACGCAAATTCGTGAAGCGTTCCATATTTTTAAAGTTAATAAATATTTAAAAAAAAATTTTTTTTCTTAGTTGTCTGAGTAATGACCTTTATAGCTATTCCCCACTCCTACTCCTGGTCCAGGATCTAGTCAATATCATGAATTGCGTTTAGTTGCCATGTTCCTTTGATTACTTTTAATCTACAACAACTTCCCAGCTTTTTGTTTTCTTTCTCTCTTCTTCCTTCCTTCCTCCCTTCCTTCCCTTCCTTCCCTCCCTCTCTGTCTCTCTCTTTCTTTCTTTCTTTCTTTTTTTTTTGAGACAGAGTCTTGCTCTGTCACCCAGGCTGGAGTGCAGTGGCATGATCTCGGCTCACCGCAACTTCCACCTCTTGGGTTCAAGGAATTCTCCTGCTTCAGCCTCCTAAGTAGCTGGGACTGCAGGCGCGCACCACCACACCCAGCTAATTTTTGTAGTTTTAGTAGAGACAGGGTTTCACCATGTTTCCAGGATGGTCACCATCTCTTGACCTTGTAATCCTCCTGCCTCTGCCTCCCAGAGTGCTGGGATTATAGGTGTGAGCCACCATGCCTGGCCTGTTTGTTTTCTTAATATGGATATATTCAAAGAGTCCAGGCCAGTGGTATTGCAGAGTGTCCTTCAATATGGCTTTATCTGATCATTTCCTCATGTTTAGATTCAATTCAGATTAAATGCATTTGGTAGGGATAAGCTTTAAATTTTAATATGGTCAAATTTGTCCATCTTTTTCCTTATGATTTGCATTTTTTGTCTTTTATGCAAGAAAACCTTCTCTACCTTTGATCTATAAGGCTGTTCATCTCCATATTCTGTAAGTTGAATGGTTGTGCTTTTTCACATTTAGGTTTATTGACAGTGTTTATTTTTTCTGCTTAGTTTATCTTTAATATGATCATTTAGTGTTTGTGTTACACATTCTTTTTCTACCATTGCGTTTGTCATAAACTTATCCTCTAAATTCTTTTTTTTTTTTTTTTTTGAGACGAAGTCTTGCTCTGTAGCCCAGGCTGGAGTGCAGTGGTGCGATCTTAGCTCACTGCAACCTCCACCTCTCGAGTTCCGGTTCAAGCAATTCTGCTGCCTCAGCCTCTGGAGTAGCTGGGATTGCAGGCATGCACCACCATGCCCAGCTAATTTTTGTAATTTTTTTAGTAGAGATGGGGTTTCACCATGTTGGCCAGGCTGGTTTTGAACTCCTGACCTGGTGATTGTTCCGTCTCAGCCTCGCAAAGCGCTGGGATTACAGGCATGAGCCCCCTTGCCCAGCTATCCTCTAAATTCTTAAGGACAGGACATACTTTTGTTATGCTCTAATTTTGGGTCAGAATATTGTAGAAAATGACATTTTTGATTCATTTTAGTGTAAATATTTTACAGATTTCTGCTTTTCCATGCTATTTTGTCTCATTTGCCTTTAAAGATGAGTAGTACATGTATTTGACTATTTATCCTTGAAAAACATTTTGTACACTTTTTAAAGCAATCATACTAGAATCTAGTTAGGCATTTGTGTATCTCTATCTAGTTTGTTTCAGAGCTGCTAAGTAAACCAGCTAGAATAATAGTATGTGGACTGATATAGCTCAAACATTCTGTATCAAAATTATAAGAATTTTTAAGTTATTTTAATAAGCATTTAACCAGTATCATGCTATGTAAATAAGACCAAGCTGTGGCTTGGAGAGTATACATCAGAACTTTTTTTTTTTTTTTTTTAAGACGGAGTCTCTCTGTAGCCCAGGCTGGCGTGCAGTGGCGTGATCTCAGCTTGCTGCAACCTCTGCCTCCTGGGTCAAGTGATTCCCTTGCCTCAGCCTCCCTAGTAGCTGAGATTACAGGTGTGTGCCACCATGCCTGGCTAATTTTTGTATTTTAGTAGAAACGGGGTTTTGCTGTGTTGACCAGGCTGGTTTTGAATTCCTGACCTCAGGTGATCTGCCCACCTTGGCCTCCCAAAGTGCTGGAATTACAGGCATGAACCACCGCCCCCAGCCTAACATTAGAATCTTTTACAAATCTGAAGTCAGTAAATGCCATTTTTTAAGCCTTGAATTACTTGTTTACTTTTGAAGTAGGTTTGGTGAAGTAAATCTTGAAATAATTCTCTGTAGGTCTAAGAGCTTCCAGGAATAAAAGAAACAAACCTGTAGCTATAGCTATCCTTAGATTTAGGATACTTTAATTGACATGATAAATGTGTGTAATTGCTGCAGCCTCTGACACATAATGTATACTCTGATGTTTTAACTCCAAAAGTCGAAACCTGTTACATGTTCCTTCAGACATAAAGTACTGTAGTGTGCTCAGGCCTCAAGTATTCAGACATCTTGCACTCAAGCATTATAAACAGTTTATTGACCAATTTCCATGTCTCAGCCACCTTAGATTCTTGTTCCAACTCTGCCTATTTTGCAGTGGAAGAAACTATAGTGCTTATAATTTGCTTAGTCATAGAGCAAGTTGGTGGTACAGGCAGGTTTTTTTTTTTTTGAGCCCTAGTCTTGCTCTGTCGCCCAGGCTAGAGTGCAGTGGCGTGATCTTGGCTCACTGCAGCCTCCGCCTCCCAGGTTCAAGGAATTCTTTGCCTCAGCCTCTGAGTAGCTGGGATTATAGCTGACCACTATCATGTCCGGCTATTTTTTTTTTTTTTTTTTAGTAGAGACAGGGTTTCACCATCTTGGCCAGGCTGGTCTTGAACTCCTGACCTTGTGATCCACCCATCTCGGCCTCTCAAAATGCTGGGATTATAGGTGTGAGCCACTGCACCCAGCTTAGAGCCAGGGTTTGAACCCAGGCAGTGTGGCTCCAGAATCTGTACTCTTAGCCACAGTATAATTCTATGACTTCAAATTATCTAATTTCTCTTTCCTGTTTACTTCTTCGTAAAATGAGGATAATAGTACCTAACATACAGGGTTGTTGTGAAAAGTTAGTGAGTTAAAATATGTGCTATACTGCTTAGAATCATAGATGAAAAATAGTAAGTGCTCAATAAATGTCAGCTATTACGTTAGCATTATTAAGGCAGTGAACTCATGCATATCTCTGAATTTTAATCAAATAGGTGGACTAAACCTTAAGCATGAATTTATATATTACAAGGTAGAAATACTGTGGTGATTATTTCTGCCTTTCCAATTTTATCTTTTGAAATTACTTTGTAAGAGGAAAAACAAGAGCTAAACCAAGTTGAATGATGAGCAGGAGTTTATTGGTAAGCTAATGGGTTCTTTTTGAAATAAAGCAGTTTTTTACCTGCCACCCCCCCCCCCCCCTTTTTTTTTTTTTCAGACAGGGTTTTTGTCTGTTGCCCAGGCTAGAGTGCAGTGGTACGATCTTGGCTCACTCAACCTCTGTCTTCCCAACTCAAGCGATCTTCCCACCTCAGCCTCCCGAGTAGCTGGGTGTACAGGCACCCGTCACTGTGCCTGTGTAATTTTTGCATGTTTTTGTAGAGATAGGGGTTTTGCTATGTTGCCTAGGCTAGTCTCGAACTTCTAAGCTCAATGGATAAGCCTGCCTTGGCCTCCCAGAGTGGTGAGATTATAGGCATGAGCTACTTTGCCTTGCCCTGCTATTTTTTTTGTTTGTTTGTTTGTTGAAGGAATATTCAGGAATCATTACTAAAGGTGCAAAATATTATATATTGTCTGAATGTAAAAATTGTGCAGCTTCATTTATACTTTTATGCTTTTGAAGACCTCAGTTACTTATGGCAATGTTTTGAAGAAATAGCTCAATCTTTTGAAATGTTTTTCCTTACATACCTCTTGTTCCTTTGTGTCAATAACTGCTATTGTTGAAGGTCTGGCATTCAAAACATTCCGTTAGAAGCAACCTTAATGTGTTGATGTAGGACAAATATATAGCATTCTGTATGATATGGCAGGGTAGTAGCAATAGAATGTTGATCAGAACATAGCAAAATTCCAGTCTTTTTTGTATATTTTCAAAACTTTAGGAACAAATGAAATAAATTTGTAGTTTCTAGTTACAATTTCAGACTACAGATAAGAGCATGTAACTGCTTGAAGGAGAAAAACAAATTGTCAAGGCAACAGGTACTGCATTTCTCAGTGGACAAGATCTCTTATCAACTTTATTATTTTTCCTTCAGAGAACAAGGAACCTTTTGTTCCAAGGCCTGATGTTGAAATGTTAGCAAAATATTATGTTAATCAAGCCAAGAATCTTATGCATTTGTGAACCAAGAGTAAGATTTCACAAAGGTTCATTTAGAGCGTTAAAAGAGACTTGTGCAGTTATTCTTGCATTTTCAGGCTTACACAAAGATAGGCTTCTGGAAAGCAAAGAGCTCCATGTGTAGAGGTTTAATGGTTTATTTATTTCTGTTGGTTAAGTCTACTGTGCAAGATGCTGGGGGTAGAGCAGCAAGTAAAATACTTCTCTCACTTATGGAGCTTATATTTTGGAGAGATTGACAGAATGCAAACCGTCAAATGTAAGTGTTATGTGCAAAAAGCAAAAGTAAAACAGAGTAAGAGGACAGCGAGTGCTGTGTGTGGGTAGGTAAGTGCGATTTTATTAGTTGGAGTTTATTAGCCATCTGCATGATTTTGGTGCGTGAACTATGAGTGTTGGCCTTTGACAGGAATGTGTAGTAAAATTTGGGACGAATGACATAAAGACCTCTGAATGAAAATAATGAAGTGAAAAATAAAAAAAAACTTGTTTATAGGCCGGGCACAGTGGCTCACGCCTGTAATCCCAGCACTTTGGGAGGCAGGTGGATCACTTGAGGTCAGGGGTTCAAGACCAGCCTGACCAACATGGTAAACCCTTGTCTGTACTAAAAACACAAAATTATCTGGGTGTTGTGGTGCACGCCTATAATCCTAGTTACTTGGGAGGCTGAGACAGGAGAATCGCTTGAATCCTCGAGGCGGAGGTTGTAGTGAGCCGAGATTGCACCATTGCACTCCAGCCTGGGCAACAAGAGTGAAACTCTGTCTCAAAAAAAACTAAAAAAAATTTATTTATCATGAACTATCTAAAAGATGATGAGAGGCAATGAAACATATAACATAATTTAAATGCAACAGTTTTAAGAAGTCTTTTTTGGAAAAATTGGCATTTTTTCATCTTAAAACTATTTTTTAATTTTTATAGATTTAGGGGGTACAGTTTTGGATATATAGCATAGTGGTGGTCTGACTTTTTAGTGTAACCATCACTTGAATACTGTACATTGTACCAGTAGGTAATTTCTCATCCCTCACCCTCCTCCCCACCCCCCACTTATTTTATATATATGTCTGCATATATATATATATCCATATATATATATATCCATATATATATCCTTCCATGTATTTTGTGATGAGAAGGAGTAAAGGTTACAAAAATACTTTAAAAAGCTATAGTTTATTTCACAGTGCTGTTCTTTGAGTTATAGGTGACACTGTTAACTACAAATATGAGGATTTAGTTTTTCAGCAGTACTGGTGAATAAATTAAACTTGAATCTGACTCTCTGTGTTTTTAAGGGGATGTATTTGTAAGTAAGTTGATTTGTGGCTGGCTGTGTTACAGAGAGGACCCTTCACCACAATATAATGATAAAACCAGTGGCTAACTACTATACTTTATTGATTTTACTTGTTCATCTGTCAAGGAACAGGGTTATCAAAGACGATATAAAATGTGGTTATTTAGTACAATATGAGGCATACAAATTGAGGATATAGCTTTAACTTTTCTTTTTTCGTAAACTACTTTAATATATGTAATATGTTATAAAAGTTGTTGTATTTAGAGACCAAAATAAGTTTCAGGCTGGTGAGAAAATTTGAAGAAATTATTCAAAATTATTCTTCCCATTTAAGTTTTAGGGCAGTGTTCTTAGAATGAGAATGAATGGTTGATTATAAAACTTATAAATTCCTAGTATATTATTTTGAGATGGAGTCTTGCTCTGTAGCCCAGGCTAGAGTGCAGTGGCTCGATCTTGGCTCACTGCAACCTCCGTTTCCTGGGTTGAAGTGATTCTCCTGTCTCAGCCTCCCAAGTAGCTGGGATTACAGGGGCTTCCCACCACATCTGGCTAATTTTTGTATTTTTAGTAGAGATGGAATTTGACCATGTTGGCCAGGCTGGTTTCAAACTCCTGACCTCAGGTGATCTGCCCGCCTCTGCCTCCCAAAGTGCTGATATTACAGGCGTGAGCCACTGCACCCAGCCTAAAATGACTTTTTAAAGGGCATTTACCAGCGTATAACTCTGGCAGCATGGCATTTTGTCTTAATGCGGAATTGTCATGAAAATAAGTGCTGACTGCTATTTTTTTTTTCCTTTTGAGATGGGGACTTGCCCTGTCGCCAGGCTGGAGTACAGTGATCTGGACTCACTGAAACCTCCACCTCCCAGATTCAAACGATTCTCCTGCCTCAGCCTCCCAGGTAGCTGGGACTATAGGCATGCGCCACCACACCCAGCTAATTTTGTATATTTAGTAGAGGCGGAGTTTCACCATGTTGGCCAGGATGGTCTGGATCTCTTGACCTCGTGATCAGTCCACCCGCCTCAGGCTCCCAAAATAATGAGATTACAGGCGTGAGCCACCACGCCTGGCCCTGACTGCTATTTATATACTTTTATCAATTTGGGCATGAAGAATATTACTGTACTGCATCGTAGTTCTTGAACTTTTCTTAACATTATGTTAAGTAATGGGAGGGTAATTATGGGAGGGATAACATTTCCTTTCATTGTAATTTAAAGATAGTGGTCTCATTACATGTGGTTATCAGCATTTTATTGGCACATCGTTTTGAGGGGAAAGAATATTCAGGGCAGATTGCTAACCAGGCTTAACCTACAGTTTCAGTTGCTCTTTGCTTCCTGTTTTCAGCAGTTGCCTAGAGCTGTTGGAGCAGCTGTTTTCCTTTCTTTGGGGGAGGGTGATGGCAGTGGTGAAGGGAACTGCATGTTTTGCCTGTGAAAAAAATGTTTTTTTGAGACAGAGTCTTGCTCTCCTGCCCAGGCTGGAGTACAGTGGTGTGATCTCCTGATATCAAGTGATCCACTCACCTTGGCCTCCCAAAGTTCTGGGATTACAAGTGTAAGCCACCGCCACTGGCTGAAAAACAGTTTTATTGAGTCATAATTGGTATACCATAAGTTGCACATAGAGTATACAATTTTTTTTTTTGAGATAGAGTTTCGCTTTTGTTGCCCAGACTGGAATGTAATGGCGCGATCTCAGCTCACCGCAATCTCTGTCCCCCGTGTTCAAGCGATTCGCCTGCCTCAGCCCTCCTGAGTAGCTGGGATTACAGGCATGCGCCACCACGACAAGCTAATTTTGTATTTTTAGTAGAGATGGGATTTCTCCACGTTGGTCTGGCTGGTCTCGAACTCCCGACCTCAGGTCTCCCAAAGTGCTGGTATTACAGGCGTAAGCCACCGCACCTGGCCTATAATAAGTTTTAACATATATATATGTATATCATATATGTTAATTATATGTTATATATTTATGTATATTTAACATGTATATATGCATATGTTATATATATTTGTATATATTTAACGTGTATATGTTAGATATATACACACACCCCCCCCCCCATGAAACCCTCACCATAATGGAAGATACTGAATGTATCACCCCTTCTCCCCAAAAATTTTCCTGGGCTCCTTTGTAATAATATCTCCTCCTCGCCCTACTTGACCTCCCTACCCCAGGGAACCACTGATCTGCTTTCTATCATAGTAGTCTGCATTTTCTAGGATTTTATATATATGGAATCATACACTATGCACTCCTTTTGTCTCCTTTCACACTCAGTGTAATTATTATAAATTTTTTAATGTTTTACATATAAATACTTTATTTCTTTATATTGCATAGTAGTATTACATTGTACAGATGTACCATAATTTTTTTATCCATTCACTTGTTGATAACATTTGGGTTGTTTGTGGTTTCTGGCCGTTACAAAGGTGCTATGAACGTTTGTGTATAAGTTTTCTGGCCATTACAAAGCTGCTCTGAACATTTGTCTGTAAGTTTTCTTTTTTTTTTTGGTCTCTGTTGCCCAGGCTGGAGTGCAGTGGCACGAATGATCTTGGCTCATTGTAGCCTCAACCTCTTGGGCCCAGGTGATCCTCCCATATCAGCCTCCTAAGTAGCTGGAACCACAGGCTTGTGTCACCATTCCCAGCTAATTTTCCAGTTTTTGTAAAGACCGCGTTTTGCAGTGTTGCCCAGGCTGCTCTTGAACTCCTGGGTTTAAGCAGTCCTGCCATCTAGGCCTCCCAAAGTGTTGGGATTACAGGCGTGAGCCACTGTGCCTTTGTCTCTTGGACGATTATTTACAATTAAAAAGGCTGTGACATATGATAGATATATGTCTAAGTATTAAAGAAATGGCAAACTTTTCCAGAGTGCTTGTGCCATTTTTATTTTCTTTTCAGCAGTGTAGTAGGAGTCAGGTTGCTCTACATTTTCAACAACATTTGATATTGCCTGTCTTTTTAATTTTAAATATTCAAATATGTGTATAATGGTATCTTACTGTTTTTAATTTGCATTTCCCTAGTGACACATGATGTTTAACATCACTTCATGTGCTTATTTGCCATTTGTATATATTCTTTGATGAAATGTCTGTGCATATCTTTTGCCTGTATTTTAATTGGATTATTTATCTTGCTATTGCATTTTGAGAGCTCTTTATATATTCTGGATACAAGTCCTTTTGTCAGATGTGTTTGCAGATATTTTGTCCCAAACCATAGCTTGTCTTTTTCCTCCCAATGGGAGAGAGAGCGAAAACATTCTAATGGAAACAATATATAAATAGAATTTTGTTTTAGTTTTTTAAGTCCTCTGTTAGCCATGAAGAGGGACTTAGAACAAGTTAAGTACACAAACAGGGTTGTAAAGACAATATTTTAACCTCCTAAGAGAATAAAATACTCTAAATCTTTTGCATGTGCATATAAACTGTAATATGTAAAACAGATTAATATGTCTTGTATATGCCAACCCTGTGGTAGGTTGGTTTATTGTTTGTTTTATTGTTTTGTTTAGAGATTGGGTCTCACTCTGTCACCCAGGCTGAAGTTCAGGGGTGTGATTATAGCTTGTTGCAGCCTCTAACTCGTGGGCTCAAGGGATCCTCCTGCCTCAGCCTCCCAAGTAGCTGGGAGTGTAGGTGTGAGCCACTGTGTGCAGTTGTTGTTTGCTTTATTTTGTATATCACTCCCTCACTTTACTCAGGTCTCTGAACAAATATTACCTCCTCATAGAGGCCTTCCGTGGTTTTCCTACCTACAGTATTATTACTGGAAAGGGGTCCTCATCCAGACCCCAAGAGAGGGTTCTTCGATCTGATGTAAAAAAGAGTTCGAGACAAGTCCATAAAGTGAAAGCAAGTATATTAAGAAAGTAGAATAATAAAAGAATGACCACTCCATAGACAGCAGTCCCAAGGGCTGCTACTTGTCCTTTTTTTTTTTTTTTTTTTTTTTTGAGGCAGAGCCTCTCTCTTGTTGCCCAGGCTGGAGTGCAGTGGCGCGATCTCGGTTCACTGCAACCTCCAACTCGTGGGTTAAAGCGATTCTCCTGCCTCAGCCACCCAAGTAGCTGGGATTACAGGTGCATACCACCACACCTGGTTAATATTTTGTATTTTGTATTTAGTAGAGATGGGGTTTCACCATGTTGGTCAGGCTGGTCTTGAACTCCTGACCTCAGGTGATCTGCCCACCTCGACCTTTCAAAGTGCTGGAATTACAGGCATGAGCCACTGCGCCTGGCCACTGCTTGTCCATTTTTATAGTTATTTCTTGATTGTATGCTAAACCAGGGTGGATTATTCATGTCTCCCCTTTTTAGATCGTATAGGATAACTTCCTGACATTATCATGGCATTGGTAAAAGGTTGTGGTGCGGGTGGGAGTGTAGTAGTGAGGACAAGCAGAGATCACTCTTATCACCATCTTGGTTTTGGTCGGCTTCTTTGTTGTAAGATATTTTATCAGCAAGGTCTTTATGACCTGTGTCTTGTGCTGCCCTCCTGTCTCATCTTGTGATTTAGAATGCCTAACCATCTGGAATGTAACACAGTGGGTCTCAGCCTTATATTACCCAGCCCCTACTCAAGATGGAGTTGCTCTGGTTCTGATGCCTCTGACACTATGACCATTGTCATTCTTTATATTCTTGCCTTACTTATACCACTTATCACTACCTGATAGGATATATTTGTTTGACTCCTGCACTAAAACACAAGGCTGATAATTGTTTCTTTTATTGTAGCTTGTCTTCATTTTCTTTTTTTTTTTTTCTTGAGGCGGAGTCTTGTTCTGTCACCAGGCTGGAGTGCAATGGCACCATCTCGGCTCACTGTAACCTCCTCCTCCTGGGTTCAAGCAATTCTCGTGCTTCAGCCTCCTGAGTAGCTGGGACTACAGGAGCATGCCACCACACCCAGCTAATTTTTGAATTTTTAGTGGAGACGGGGTTTCACCATGTTGGCCAGGATGGTCTTGATCTCTTGACCTCATGATCTGCCTTCCTTGACCCCCCAAAGTGTTGGGATTACAGGTGTGAGCCACGGCGCCTGGCCTGTCTTCATTTTCTTATTAGTGTCTTTGAAGAGAAGAAGTTTAAAATTTTGATAAATGTAATTTATCAGCTTTTTATCAGTTGTGCTTTTGATGTCAGATCTAGGGAATTTTGACTAACCCAGAACTCAAAAATATTTTCTCTTGTGTCTACAAGTGGTTTTTTTTTTTTTTTTTGGAGACAGAGTCTTCTTCTGTCACCCAGACTCGAGAGCAGTGGCACAATCTCGGCTGACTGCAACCTCTGCCTCTGCCTCACTGAAACCTCCGCTGGGCTCAAGCGATATCCTGCCTCAGCCTCCCAAGTAGCTGGAACTACAGGCATGGGTTATCATGCCTAATTTTTGTATTTTTTGTAGAGATGGGATTTCGCCATGTTGTCCAAGCTTCAAACTCTTAAGTTCAAGCGATCCACCCACTTCAGCCTCCCAAAGTGCTGAGATTATAGGCATGAACCACTGCACCTGGCCTGTGTACAAGTTTTATAGTTTTAGATTTTACATTTAGATCTGTGATCCATCTTAAATTTTTTGTATGATGAGAGGTGTGGATTAAGTTCATTTTTTCTGCAAAAGGAGAGCCAGTTCCTGCACAATGCATTATTATTCAGTCATTAGAAGGAATGACATGTGATACACGATACTACATGAATGAGCCTTAACCATTATGCTTAGTGAAAGGAGGCAGACACAAAAGGTCACATATTGTATGATTCCATTTATATGAAATATCCAGAATAGTTAAATCCAGAGACAGAGTCCAGATTGGTTGTTGCCAGGGGCTGAGTGGAGGCATAGTGAAGAGAAACTGCTTAATGGATAAGGGATTTTACTTTAGAGTCATGGAAGTGTTTTGACACTAGAAGGAGTTGGTGGTTGCACAACATTATGAATGTATTAAATGCCACTGACTTGTTCACTTTAAAGTGGTCAATTTTATGGAAATTTCACCTGAATAAATTATTTTTTAAAAAGCCACAGAGATGTTTTATATATAAAAAAGACTTAACCTGGACAACACAGTGAGACCCTATCTGTACATAAATTAAGAAAAAATTAGCTGGATATTGTGGTGAGTACCTGTAGTTTTAGCTGTTCTGGAGTCTGAGGTGGAAGGATCCCTTGAGCCCAGGAGTTAAGGGTTACAGTGAGCTATGATGATGTCACTGCCCTCCAGCCTGGGCAATAGTGAGACCCTGTCTCACAAGAAGGGAGAGAGGAAGGGAGTTATATATTGATTGACTTCATGTCATATGTCATATATGATGTTAGCATTTTCAAGATGGGAAGTAACCTAGGCTCCAAATGATTTCACAAATAATGCTGGGTTTTTTGTTGGTTTTTTGTTATTTTTTGAGATGGAGTCTGGCTCTGTTGCCAGGCTGGAATGCAGTGGCATGATCTCAGCCCACTGCAGCCTCCACCTCCTGGGTTCAAGCGATTCCCCTGCCAAGTAGCTGGGTCTACAGGTGTCCGCCACCATGCCTGGCTAAATTTTTGTATTTTTTAGTGGAGATGGGGTTTCACCATGTTTACCAGGATGGTCTTGATCTCCTGACCTCGTGATCCGCTCACCTCGGCCTCCTAAAGTGCTGGGATTACAGGCTTGAGCCACCGGGCACGGCCATAATGCTATTTTTATAAAATGTTAATACACTTCTTAACTCTTAAGAGGATATTTTTCATTCTTATTTGAAACTACGTACCGATGAAAACTTCAAAAACAGAAGTGAAACCTAATAATAGTCTAATGTCAAAGTAGTTAAAGATACTTAAGCTGCCCACCTGATTTTAGATGTTTATCCTAATTAGATGAACTTTTTTTGTGTGTGTGTGTACAGAGTCTCCCTCTGTTGCCCAGGCTGTAGTGCAGTGGCACGATGATCTCGGCTCACTGCAACCTCTGCCTCACAGGTTCAAATGACCCTCTTGCCTCAGCCCTGCTAGTAGCTGGGGATTACAGGCATGCACCAGCATGCCCAGCTAATTTTTGTATTTTTAGTAGAGACAGGGTTTTGCTGTCTTGGCCAGGCTGGTCTCAAACTCCTGACCCAGGTGATCCACCTGCTTCAACCTCCCAAAGTGCTGGGATTACAGGCGTGAGCCACCGCGCCCGGCCTAGATGAAATGTTTTAGTTTATTCCTTCTTTTTGTTCATAGCCTCTATTGCCAGCTGAAAAATAATTACAGAAAAATATAAAAGCATGAAATAAATAGAAATCAAGTATTTATTGCTGGTATTTGTGCCACCATTGACTGAACTTAGTATGTTGATCAAAATGTATTTATTTATTTTTTAAAGGTATGGCTATTTTTTTTTTTCCAACTGTTAACAGTAAAACCAGTTGGAAGAGAACGGTTTTAGCAGCTTAAAAAAAAGTACAAATCTGAAGTTTGGCCATTAAAATTTATAACAATGGGAGAAGAAAAGACAAGTTGTTTCATACTACAGATTTACTCCCAACCCCAAAGCCTAATACTTTCTTACCAAGTCAAAAAAAGAGACATTTGTGTCTCTTTTTTTTTGACTTGGTAAGAAAGCCAGAGGTTTCACCATGAGTAAAACATTTATGAAAACCTAGATGGAGGCTGGTGGGTGGCTCATGCCTATAATCCTGGCACTTTGGAAGGCTGAGGTGAACAGATTGCTTGAGCCCAGGAGTTTGAGACCAGCCTGGGCAACATTTTTTGTAGACAACTCGCCTCTACAAAAAAATACAAAAAAATGAGCCAGGCGTGGTGGCACACACCTGTGGTCCTAGCTACTAGGGAAGCTGAGGTAGGAAGATGGCTTGAACCTGGGATTCAGTGAGCAGAGATCATGCCACTGCGACCCTGTTGCAAAAACAAACCAAAAACCTAGATGGGACAGTGTCCCTCCCGCCCAAGTACCACCAGACACAGCACAAGAGACTAAAAACTCAGTGGTGGGAGGCTGGGCATGCAATGTTTGGGAGTATAAGCATCCCTCTTCTGACTCAGGGATTTGGGGAGAGTAGGGTAAACAAAACCTACTTGGAAAAGAATTGAGGAAGGAAACCAACAATTGCCTTCTGCAAGGGTGGGGACAGGGAAAGAGGTGGGGGACAGGGAAAGAGGTAGGACCAGGGCCAGGAGCATTTTACATCACTAACCTAACTTGGGAAGTTATCAGCTTAAGGCCATCTTCAGCTGACCTTAAGAGGAAAACCAGAGGACTGATGGGAGAATCCACAGGAGGGAGAGGGGGAAATGGAATGTGGCTGGCAGGAGGCAATAGCCCCTTCCTTTCTGGGCACAGGAAGGCAGCTTAGAGATCACCCATCTGCCCCCACCTAGCTACTCATTCTGCTCAGCATTACCTGGTATAGGGCCACTCACCGCCCCAAGAGAGAGGATGGCTCTGTTGCCTGGGGCCTCTTCTGAGGCCGCATTACCCTCTGCTCCCTTGGCCTGGGGCTCCTGGCTCTCAGGGGTGGCAACAGTCTTCCCTTCCTGGGCAGCGCCCTTGTTGCTGCAGGCACCTTGCTCCTGCTCTTCCTGTGTGGCTGAGAGGCAGAATAATTGTCGCATCCTCCTTCCAATTTTTGTGGAAGGGCAGGCTGCTGAATTTGAAAGACTTGTTGAGACAGAACTTCTTAGCGGAGACCGCCCCCTTTGCCTCTGTGCCCTGGATAGGGGATGCTGGCAGGATGGCATCGCCTGTGGCCCTGGCTGCCTCATGTATTCTTTTCATGGAGGGTGACTCTCCTTCACTTGTCATTGCTTTTCACATGGCCATTGTCCTGTCCATTGGCCTTTGCCCAGGAAGTACCTGTTGCAGCCCTGGTACTTCCCGAGCAGCCTTGGAGTTCTGGCTGCCCGTGATGGGGTTCTGCTGGGGGGCAGCCAGTAGCCAACCCAGGTTAGCACTTTAGGGTAATACAGTGGAGTTGGCTGGGCAGGGAGAGGGGTGGGGCTGGCGTCTCACGGGGATGAGGAAACAAGCCGTACCCCACTCCAACCCGATAGTTGTGCCTGTTGCTGCTTCTCTGCGCACCAGAATCTGTTGATGAGAATTTAAAATTTGCCTGCTACACACATTTCAAACACATACATCAACTTAAAATTATATGTATTCACAAGCTGTGCTGTGCTGTGGTTTTAGTGCCTTTTCTAGAATCTAGGATTGGAGTTGGTTATTACTGGCAGTCATGTTTAATTATTTAGAAGTATATATTATCTTTCCTGATGGAAATTACCATATGAAATTCTTTATCTGTCTTTCTTTTTTTTTTTGAGACAGAGTTTTGTTCTTGTTGCCCAGTCTGGAGTGCAATGGCGCAATCTTGGCTCACTGCAACTTCTGCCTCCCAGATTCAAGCGATTATCCTGCCTCAGCTTCCCTAGTAACTGGGATTACAGTCACCTGCCACCACACCACACTAATTTTTTGTATTTTTAGTAGAGACGGAGTTTCACTGTTTTGGCCAGGCTTATCTTGAACTCCTGACCTCAGGTGATCCACCTGCCATGGCCTCCCAAAGTGCTGGGATTACAGGTGTGAGCCACTGCGCCGGGCTCTGAAATTATTTTTGTAACTTTACATTGTTGAGAAGTGTCAGTATAATTTTCAGCATATTTACTGTATTCAGTATGTTTTAATAGGCAATTATTAGGCAGTTTGCAAGCTGGAGTTTTTCTGATATTTTAAAAAATCAGATGTCAATATACAGATGCCAATATTAAGTTACTAAATTACTGCTTTTCTTTTCTAAAATACAAGATACAGTTGAAATAAAATGTCAACCTCCTGGAGTGATCGGTTACAGAATGCAGCAGATATGCCTGCTAACATGGATAAGCATGCCCTGAAAAAGTATCGTCGAGAAGCCTATCATCGGTAAGTATTTTGTCTATTTAATCCTCAAAACAGCTCTATGAAGTGGGTACTTTATTTTACAGATGATGAAATTAATGTACAGAGAGGTTAAGTACCCCAGATCATATGGCTAGTTCGTGGTTCAAATCTAGTTCTAAGTCAAGACTTTTCACTACTAGTACAACATACCGCTTCGTATATCTACGAATAAAAGTCTTGAAGAGAAAAATGTTTTTGGCTGCTAGAAAATTGCACCTAAGTTAATAAGAATTTTTTTTTTCTTTTTTTGTGGGGTGCTGGGTAGAGTCTTGCTTTGTTGAGTGGCGTTTTCTCGGCTAACTGCAACCTTCGCCTCTCAGGCTCAAGCGATTCTTGTCTCTTAGTCTCCCAGGTAGCTGAGACTACAGGTGTAGGCCACTGCACCCAGCTAATTTTTGTATTTTTTTGTTTCCTTTTTTGAGACAGAGTCTCACTCTGTCGCCCAGGCTGAAGTGCAATGGTGCAATCTTGGCTCACTGCAACCTCTGCCTCCTGAGTTCAAGCAATTCTCATGCCTCAACCTCCCCAGTAGCTGGGATTACAGACATGGCCACCATGCTTCACTAATTTTTGTAGTTTTGGTAGAGACAGGGTTTTGCTATGTTGGCTAGGCTGGTCTTGAACTCCTGGCCTCAAGTCATCTCCCCACCTCAGCCTCCCAAAGTGCTGGGATTATAGGCTTGAACCACCATACCACGCTAAGAATGAAATTTTGTTTTCGTTTTTTTGAGGTGGAGTCTGGCTCTGTTGCCTAGGCTAGAGTCCAGTGGTGCAATCTCGGCTCACTGCAACCTCCATCTCCTGGGTTCAAGCTATTCTCCTGCCTCAGTCTCCCAAATAGCTGCGATTACAGGCGCCTGTCATCATGTCTGGCTAATTTTTGTATTTTTGGTAGAGACAGGGTTTTACCATGTTAGCCAGGCTGGTCTCAAACTCCTGACCTCAGGTAATTCACCCACCCTGGCTTCCCAGAGTGCTAGGATTATAGGTATGAGCCACAGCACCTGGCCCAAGAATGAATTTTTTTTTTTTTTTTTTGAGTTGGAGTTTTGCTCTTTTTGTCCATGTTGGAGTGCAATGGTGTGATCTTGGCTCATTGCAGCCTCCGCCTCCTGGATTCAAGTGATTCTCCTGCTCAGCCTCCTGAATAGCTGGAATTACAGGAGGCTGTAATAGCAGGAGGCTGAGCATGTGCCACCACGCCTGGCTAATTTTGTATTTTTAGTAGAGATAGGATTTCTCCATGTTGGTCAGGCTGGTCTTGAACTCTTAACCTCAGGTGATCTGCCCACCTCAGCCTCCCAAAGTGCTGGGATTGCAGGGGTGAGCCACTGTGCCCAGCTTGAAATTCTTAATTGGTATTTACCACAAACTGAGTATAATTTTTAAACAGAATTTTAAAATTGTGTCTGTAGGCTACTGTGTGTTAGATTGAATGTAGGTAACTCTGGGTATTAGCGAAGTTTCCTTTTTTTGATTTTAGACCGTAATATTTTCTCTAAATCACTTTTTCTTTAAAAGTGTAGGCCAGGCACAGTGGCTCACATCTGCAGTCCCAGCACTTTGGGAGACCAAAGCAGTAGGATTGCTTGAGCCCAGGAGTTGAAGACCAGCCTGGGAAATATGATGAGACCTCATCTCTACAGATTTTTTTTTTTTTTTTGAGACAGAGTCTCGTTTTGTTGTCAAGTCTGGAGTGCAGTGGCTCGATCTCGGCTCACTGTAACCTCTGCCTCCTGGGTTCAAGCAATTCTCCTGCCTCAGCTTTCTGAGCAGCTGGGAGTACAGGCGTGGGCCACTGTACCCAACTAATATTTTTTGAAACGGAGTCTCACTCTGTCGCCAGACTGGAGTGTAGTACTGCAATCTCGGCTCACTGCAACGTCTGCCTCCTGGGTTCAAGCAATTCTCATGCCTCAGCCTCCTGAGTAGCTGGGATTACAGGCATGGCCACCACACCAGCTAATTTTTGTACTTTTAGTAGAGATGGAGTTTCGCCGTGTTGGCCAGGCTGGTCTTAAACTCCTGGTCTCAAGTGATCCACCTGCCTCGGCCTCCCGAAGTGCTGGGATTGCAGGTATGAACCACTGTGTGCAGTTACCAAATTTTTTTAAATAAAATTTTTTTAAAAGTTAAAATGGTATTTAATTTTTTTTTTTCTTTTTTTGAGACAGAGTCTTTGCTCTTGTTGCCCAGGCAGGAGTACAATGGGGCAATCTCGGCTCACTGCAACCTTTGCCTCCCAAGTTTAAGTGATTCTCCTGCTTCAGCCTCCTAAGTAGCTGGGATTGCAGTTGCACACCACCACACCCAGCTAACTTTTTTATTTTTAGTAGAGACGGGTTTTGCCACGTTGCTCGGGCTGGTCTTGAACTCCTGGCCTCAAGTGATCCACCTACCTTCGCCTCCCAAAGCGCTGGGATTTACAGCCATGAGCCGAGCCCAAACTAAATTGTATTTTTCTTTTTACTTACTATTTTTATAGATTCAATTAAACTTTTGCTTCTATCTAAATCTTAAGTAGCTAGGTACTTGGAAATAGATAATGTATTTAGTAATTATTTATTTTTAAGCAGAAATTAGACAGGGTCTTGCTATGTTGTCCAGGCTGACTCAAACTCTTGTTCTAAAGTGATCCTCCTGCCTTGGCTTTCCAAAGTGCTGGGATTACAAGTGTGAGCCACCATGCCCAGTGTTTAAAATTATGTATATATGTGTGTGCTTTTAGAACAATAAAAACATCATATCTCTCTCTCTCTTCTTAAACATTGACAAAATTGTATATATTTATGGTGTACAATATGATATGGAATGGGTAAGTCAGACCAATTAACATGCATTACTTCTTAACATTTATAATTTTTTTTGTGATGAGAACATTTAAAATCTCCCTTTGCAATTTTGAGGTATATAATAGATTATTATTATCTGTACTCATCATGATATAGTCATCAAACTTATATCTCCTGACAGTATTTGCTTCCATTAATTAAAAATTTTAAATAGAAACCACTTAGAAGAAATTTATTTTAGTTTTCTAGTTAGGTCAATTTGTAGAATATTCTGTTTCCAGGGCTTTTCGTTAAAGACATTTATTTGAATTGGTTATTTGTCATTGGTTAAGGTAGGCTATACTGATCATTATCACAAAGTATACGTTGTATATGATGCTTTAGAAGAAGTTAAATATTCTTAGTTAAGTAAATAAACATCTAACTTCCAGCTTTTCTCTTGCTTAATATCAGTTTTCTGAATTTTAGAGATGACTGTCATGTGTCATTATTAAGAAACTGGCCTTCAGAATGTATGACTGTTGTTCCTCCTTCATTTCCTTATGGTAGTTTAGTTTCCTGGGCTTAGGATAGTCATCAGGCCAAACCTTTCAGTGGAATGTGTTTTGCTATATGGTTAGAAGACAAGCCGAGCTGCTCAGATGTCATAGTGACCTGAAAGAGGCAGCTTAGAAAATTATCTCTTAAATAGTTTTTGTTTAATGCTAGAGTCTTTTAGTGATCACTACAATCCAAGAATGGAACAATTAGGATTTTCATCTGCTCTCTACATTGACTGTGCCCAGGATACAGAAATCAGGTATTTAGTTTTACATTTGTAAAGTTCTGATGATTACAGTACAACAGAATTTCTGTAGGACAATGATTGGCTTTTTTCTTTATGAACACAGCTTATTGATTTAGCAGTGGTTTTATCATATTGAACTTAAATTTGGTAAGTTATTAGGCTTGTGAATATTTGTTAACCAGTCTTTGACCGTATTTTAGAAGACCTTGGAATGATTTTCTCTTTAAAATTCTTTAAAGACTTTTGTATATTTGTCTTAAATTATTTTAGAACATCTTGGAATGATTTTCTCTTTAAAATTCTTTAAAAAAAATTTTTTTTTTTTAAATTTCACCATATTGGTTAGGCTGATCTCGAACTCCCAACCTCAGGTGATCCGTCCGCCTCGGCCTCCCAAAGGGCTGGGATTACAGACATGAGCCACTGTGCCCGGCCCTCTCTTTAAAATTCTTTAAAGACTTTTGTATATTTATCTTAAATTATCTATGTGAAGTTTTTTTTTCAGTTGCAGTTTAGGCTTCCAAAGCCATATCAGTCTTTATTTAAATCTGCTGAATAATAGGTTCTTCTAAAATCAAGGTAAATTTCTTATGCATATTTAAGGAGTGAAAAGGAATTTGTGTATATGTAATTTTGTAGTACTTATAGCTTGGATCTAGAAATGTTTATGATGGGACAGGCACAGTGACTTATGCCTGTAATCCTAGCACCCAGGCGGGCGGATCAGCACCGAAGTTCAAGACCAGCCTGGGCAACATGGCAAAACCTCATCTCTATCAAAAATACAAAAATTAGCTGGGCATGTTGGTGTGCGCCTCTAGTCCTATTTACTCGGGAGTCTAAGGTGGGAGGATTGCTTGAGGCTGGGAGGTCAAGGCTGCAGTGAGCTGTGACTGTGCAACTGCACTCCAGCCTGGGCAACAGAGTGAAACTGTCTCAAAGACAAAAACAAAAAAAGGGAACTCTTTATGATTTTTTTTTCTTAAAATTCATACTAAAAGTAGGCATCAGATTATATGCAGATAGAGACTGCCAAGTTGATCAATTTTAATTTCTTTCTCTTTTAATCACTTATGGATATCATATGAATGTGATTCAGCTTTTTATTTTGTTGTTAATCAAGCTGAGTAAACTGTCGTTTTAGTATTGGTTCAAATTCTTGGTCTGAGTGCGGTGGCTCATACCTGTAATCCCAGCACTTTGGGAGGCTGAGGCGGGTGGATCACGAGGTCAGGAGATCAAGACTATCCTGGCCAACATAGTAAAACCTGTCTCTACTAAAAGTACAAAAAAATTTAGTTGGGTGTGGTGGCACACACCTGTAGTCCCAGCTACTTGGGAGGCTGAGGCAGGAGAATCGCTTGAACCCTGGAGGTGGAGGTTGCAGTGAGCCGAGATCGTGCCACTGCACTCCAGCCTGGCAAGAGAGCAACACTCCATCTCAAAAAAAAAAAAAAAAAAAAATTCCATGTATCCATAAGTGGATAATTGTTAAAATTTCAGTAGCCACTTTGTAAATTGAAAATTATGAAGAAAATATAGGTCCTCTGGAATGCTGAAGAGCCATGTTCCTTAAGTAATATACATATGGGGCCAGGCACAGTGTTTCACGCCTGTAATCCTAGCACTTTGGGAGGCCAAGGTGGGCAGATCGCCTGAGGTCAGGAGTTCGAGACCAGCCTGGCCAACATGGTGAAACCCCATCTCTACTGGGAATACAAAAATTAGCTGGGCATGGTGGCAGGTGCCTGTAATCGCAGCTACTTGGGAGGCTGAGGCAGGAGAATTGCTTGAACCCAGAAGACCCTGGGCAACAGAGCGAGACTTTGTCTCAAAAAATACGTGTGTGTGTATGTGTATGTATGTATATGTGTGTGTGTGTGTGTGTGTGTGTGTGTGTGTGTGTATATATATAGAATATATCTTGTCAGAATAAGAAGAGTGAGGTAGAGCATCAAAACTGTGGCTGGGTGTGTAGCTTACACCTATAATACTAGCACTTTGTGAGACCAAGATGGGAAGATGGCTTGAGGCCAGGAATTTGAGACCAGCTTGGGGAACATAAGGAGACCTTGTCTCTACAAAAAGTAAAAAATTAGCCGGCTATGTTGCTGTGCGCCTGTTGTTGTAGCTACTCGGGAGGCTGGGGCAGGAAGATCACGTGAACTCAGGAGTGTGAGGTTGCAGTGAGTTTTATTTGTGCCACCGCACTCTAGCCTGGTGACACAGCAAAACCCTGTCTCTAGAAACTAAAGAAAAAAGAAAAAAAACCTGTGGGGTTTTTTTTGGTTGTTATTTTATCATTCTAATGCTTTTATTCGTGTTTCATGTTCCTAACCAATGACAAGTAAGAATTCAGGAATGGGTAAGATTTTTTTCAGCTTATTTATTTTCCTCCCAAAATTATTTGTATGAAATTCTATTCAGCAGTAAAAAGTGAACTGTTGATACATGCAACAGCTTTGATATATCTCAAGAAAATTATGCTGAGTTAGTAAAGCCAATCTGAACAGGTTACACTCTGTGTGGTTCCATTTCTGTAATATTCTTGAAATGACAGTTATTGAGATTGAGAACCAATTAATGGTTGCTAGGGGGATAGAGATTGGGGTGGGTGGAGGGAGAAGGTGGGTGTACCTATAAAGGGCAGCACAAGGAATACCTGATGAGGGAACTGTTTTGTGTCTCAGCTCTAGTGATAGATATGTTAATCTACACATATACAGAGTGCATGTAAAACTGATGAAGTCTGTAAGTTGTGAATTGTGTCAATGTCAATTTCTTTGTTGTGATATTGTGCTGTATACACAAGGTTGGGGGACACTGGGGGAAGGGTTCATGGAATCTCTGTATCATTTCTTACTCAACTGCATGTGAATCTATAATTACTCCAAATTTAAAAGTTTAACTTAAAAAATTCTCTTGGGTAGGCAGGGCACCGTGGCTCATGCCTATAATCCCAGCACTTTGGGAGGCCAAGGCAGGTGGATCACCTGAGGTTGAGAGTTTGAGACCAGCCTGACCAACATAGAGAAACCCTAAAAATACAGAATTAGCCGGATGTGGTAGCACATGCCTATAATCCCAGCTACTTGGGAAGCTGAGGCAGGAGAATTGCTTGAACCTGGGAGGTGGAAATTGTGGTAAGCTGAGATCACGCCATTGTACTCCAGCCTGGGCAACAAGAGTGAAACTCTGTCTGAAAAAAAAAAGCATTCAAACAAATGCTTTTTTTTTCTTTGATACGGAGTCTCGCTCTGTCGCCCAGGCTAGAGTGCAAAGGCATGATCTCGGCTCACTGCAACCTCCGCCTCCTGGTTCAAATGATTCTCCTGCCTCAGCCTCCCAAGTAGCTGGGATTACAGGTGCCTGCCCACGCCCGGCTAATTATTGTGTTTTTAGTAGAGACGGGGTTTCACCGTGTTGGGCGGGCTGGTCTTGAACTCATGATCTCGTGATCTGCCCGCCTTAGCCTACCAAAGTGCTGGGATTACAGGTGTGAGTCACCGTGCCTGGCCCCAAATTTTCTTTTGTCATTGATTTGTCCTTTCATTTCATTGTGGTTGTAGAACATATTTTGCATGATTTTAGTCCTTTTAAATTTACTCTGGCTTGGTTTATGGGCTACTCTGTGGTCTGTCTTCAGTAATCTATATGCTTTTGACAAGAATGTGTATTCTACTGATGTTGAGTGGCATGTTCTAAAGATGTCTTTACCTTTATTATTTGTGTAGCATATTTTCACTGGGTATGCATTTTTAAATGTATTATAGAAATCATGAGTTCACAGCATTACATCTAACTCTAGTCCATCCAACTAAAGTTCCTTCTTGTTCACTCCCATTCCATTTTTGTATATCCCTTGTTCCACAGTGAAAGCTCTGGCTCCTGACATCATCAGCGTACTTCACTTGCTTAATCTAAAATTGCTTCAGTTGATTAACTCATACCATAACAAACAAAGCTAAAAAGAGTTCAGGATTTGTTTGCCATTCTTCTACTTTCGTACCTTACTCTGCCAAAGACTAAACGCTTATAGTCAAATACTGTGTTTTTTAGTTACTTGGGTTAGTTCTTTCTTGCTTTTTTTCTCTACAGTGTGGTTAGGGTATTTGTATGCAGTATAATTAGGATCATGTGTTTGCTTTCAGTTAAGTATTTTTTCTCTTTCATTCTTATTGATTTAATTTTAAAAATAATTTAACATAATGGAACATTATTTCATAATACATCCTATGTTGTAGCATTATTATATATAATATATATAAGAGTAATATACATTTAAAAGTCAGAATTATGCAAAAGGCATATCAGAAGTGTCACTCCCAGCTGTATGCCTCCCAAAGTTGGTAGGTAATGAACTTTCCATTTCTTTTTTATTTTTCCTGCATGGGATTCATTGGACCTCTTGATTTTGTGCTTGAATTTAATCAGTTTTGTAAAATTTTCTGTCATTATATTTTCATATATTGTTCCTGCCCCATTTCTCCTTTCCTTCTGAACTCTAATAAGCATATGGTAGATTAGGAATGGTGTCCTTTCTTGTCCTATCCTTTTGTATTTTCCATCCTTTTTTTCCCTCCGTGTCACATTCTGGAAAGTTTTTCCTGACTTATAGTTCACTAATTCTCTTTTCCGTTGGGTCTGATCTGTTGTGAAATCTATTAATCACATTCAAAAATTTTGATTTACATAATTTTTTTTTGTTTCAGCATTTCATTTTGGAATGGTTTTTTCAGATCTGCTATGTCACTTTCTGCAGTTTCCAGTTATAAGTTAAACATTTAAATCTTAGTGAACTTTGGTCTAAGAGTTGTAAGAACTGACTTATATTCCTATTTCCAAGCACCTCCTTTTGAAACCTTTTTAAAAGAGAACTTTAATTGTTACCATATCTATTAGGAAGTATTTCTGAATATGACTACCATAGATCCAATAAGTGAGGAATAATATAGTCATTATGCCCAAATTTTAATATCTTATTTAAGCACACATGCATACTTTAAAATGAATCTAATTCTAGATTCTGGCCTTTTCATTTGTGGTAGTATTGCCTTAGTCCAGGCCCTTGATATCACTGTCCTAGATTACAGCAGTATCCCCCCTGTAGGTCTCCCTGCCTTCAGCCTTGTCCTCAAATTTTTTATTTTTTTATTTTTATTCTTGCTGAGGACTTTGTCTTTTTTTTTCAAGAGATGGAGTCTCACTCTGTTGCTAAGGGTGGAGTATAGTGACATGATCATAACTCACTGCGGTCACTTTGGGCTCAAGTAATCCTCACACCTCAGCCTCCCAAGTAGCTGAGACTACAGGTGCATGCCACCATCCCTGGCTAATTAAAAAAATTTTTTGGCTGGGCACAGTGGCTTATGCCTGTAATCCCAGCAGTTTGGGAGGCCAAGGCGGGTGGATTTCAAGGTGAAGAGATTGAGACCATCCTGGCCAACATGGTGAAACCCTGTCTCTACTAAAAATACAAAAATTAGCTGGGTGCAGTGGTGTGCACCTGTCTCCCAGCTACTTGGGAGGCTGAGGCAAGAGAATTGCTTGAACCAGGGAGGCGGAGGGTGCAGTGAGCTGAGGTCACGCCACTGCACTCCAGTCTGGAGACAGAGTGAGATTACGTCTCAAAAAAAAAAAAATTTTTTTTTTTTTTTTTATAGAGACTTGATCTTGTATGTTGCCCATGCTAGTCTCAAACTCTTTTCCTCAAATAATCTTCCCAGTTCAGCCTCCTGAGTCACTGGGACTACAGGTGTGAACTGCAGCACCTGGCCAAATTCATTTTTTAAATCATGTTATAATCCTGCTTATAACTTTTAGTGATACCGCATCGAGCATGCAACAGGATAAATTCTAACCCCCCGTAAGCCTCTCTAGGCCTGATCTTTTTTCTTCCCACTTTTGTGTTGAGCAGTTCCCTTCCTTAGATTCTGTGTTCTGTAAACTCAACTGGTTTTTTTATTTTTATTTTTATTTATTTATTTATTTATTTATTGAGACTGGGTCTTGCTCTGTCACCCAGGCTGGAGTGAAGTGGGGTGATCATGGCTCACTGCAGCCTTGATGTCCCAGGCTCATTGCTTTGTTTTTATTCACATATTATGATGTTTATGTCATTTTGCTTTATGTTCATGGTTTCTCTTCTGTTGGAGACCCCTTCTTTTCCTCTTAGCCTGCTGCTAATACATTTAGCCTGGTGATTAAGAGCTTGGTCCTAGGGTTAGCATTTTGGATTGTTCCATTTCTTTAGAATCACAGCATTTAATTTTTGTAAATTTTAATTTTGTCATCTTTGAAACTGGAATAACTTCTACCTCATAGAGTTATTGCAAAGATTAGATGAGGCAATAAAGAGCTTAGCACAGTATCAGTTTTAGGAAACAATATCTCATCTTTTTTTTTTTTTTTTTTTTTTTTTGGAGACGGAGTTTCCCTCTATCGCCAGGCTGGAGTGCAGTGGTGAGATCTCACCTCTCTGCAACCGCCGACTCTCTGGTTCAAACAGTTCTCCTGCCTCAGCCTCCCGAGTATCTGGGATTACAGGCATGCACCATCATGCCTGACTAATTTTTGTATTTTTAGTAGAGATGGGGTTTCACCATGTTGGCAAGGATGGTCTCAATCTCCTGACCTTGTGATCCACCCGCCTCCGCCTCCCAAAGTTCTGGGATTACAGGCGTAAGCCACTGCGCCCGGCCCCTGTCTTTCAATAAGACTCAGCCAAAAGGGATATATATGTCCCTCTCTGTTGTGCATATCTCTGATACTACTGTTAACATACTACTTTATAACTGCTTTTGAACAGACCTTACTAGACTTTGAGCTTCTTAAAATTAAGGACTGCCAAGTTTATCTTTGTATTACCGGTACTTGGCACAGAGACAGACATTCAGTAAATATTTGTTGAATATATGTATGGAGTTTGAAAGAGCTAATCATCTTTAGACAATGCCTCATCTTTTGCACAGGAAGCTCCTGTAAGTGTGTACCCTTGGTTCAAGTGAGAATTTTTGTTTTCCTTTCTCTTTGCCAGTAGTGAAGTCTTAAAATAGTAATTACATTTATTTCCACCACACTGAGCTGTGATACCACAAGCTGAAAATCTAGGGAATCCATGGGAAGTTGGCACCCTTAAGGATTAGATCATTTTTCCATATTCAATTTGTATTCTTTTTTTTTTTTCCCAAGCCAAACTGTATCCAGCTTTATTAAAGATACTTTCCATAAACAATCATGGTATTTCAGGCAGGACATAGGCAGACAATCGTTAGTATACAACAACTTTCAAACTCCCTTCTTTGATGACCTACCAAAAATCAGAAAGCCACTATAAAACCCAATGAAGTCTTCATCTGATGCTCTGAACAGGGAAAGATTAGAGTGAGGGTTGACATTTCACATTTAGCATGTTGTTTAACAACTTTCACGAGCTGACCCTGACTTTCAGGAAGTGAAATGAAAATGGCAGAATTTATTTGAAGATCCACAATCTAGAAATGAAATCACTGCTCTTTTGACAGGTGCCATCTCAGTGGCATCGCTGGCAAGTTCAGATAGCCTGACACACTGGTAACCAATGACTGGGGGGTCAGGTCTCAACAGATGTGTGGACTTGAGGGAGTTAAGTCTATGCTGAAAGACGGAAAGGGAGAAGGGGACATAAAAACGAATTTGTTTTTCCATACCACAAGGCTTTTGTGTGCCAAGGTGGCCATGTGTGTCAAAGTCAGGGAATCCCTCCTCCTGTGAGCCAAGAGGAAGTCTCTCAAAACCAGAAGGGAAAGGTGTTTCCCCACATCAATCCAGCTTTGGAGACATTCTATTAGTGACATATGCCCCTTCCCCCGAAACAACAATGAAGTGTTCTGTGTGCTAACAACATAGCTTAAAAAAAAAAAAAATAAAACAAAATTCTGCATTTTTATAAAACTTGTTAAAAAATAGTATTTCAAACTGTACAGTCACCAGAAGTACACAGTTATCAAAAATGCACACGCTTCACTTGGCATCTCCAGCACCTTCAGCTTTCTGTGCCTGGTCTGTTTTGGCATCTCCATTTTCTGCAGGGTTATTGCCTTCCTTGCCAGCATCAGCTTTTCCCTTTTTCCCTTTGGGTACCTTCTCTCCCTTCTTTGCCAGGGGCCTTTTTAGGCTTGGGCTCTGGCTTTGGAGGAGCAGGTTTAGCAGACAGCCTCGCGGATCTTCTCTGTGGTTCGTCCTTCACCTTGGCTTTATCTCCTTTAGCATCCCCTTCAGCCTTTCTTTTGGGCATGGTGGTGACGGCGGCGGGACGTAGGCGCTGGGCGTGGGATGCAGTGGCGCATGGGCTTTGGTCAGTCCGGGGGTCGTTCTCGCGTCTTCTTCTTCACACTGCTCCTCAATTTGTATTCTTATATTTATGGAATTTGCTTTGAGGATAGTCAATGGAAATCCTTCGAATTTGTGTAAAACTTGAGATTTAGATTTTTTTAAAAAGTATTTCCCAAGAGATACATTAATGAGGCAATGCCTGATGATCCAGTTGCTTTTCCCATTCCCCTGTCCGAAATAATAGTTCTTGGAGTGTTTACATATGACAGACAACATCCCTACTAGATGTTATCTTCCCTTTATAGATTAAAAAGCTCAGGCTTGGCTGGGTGTGGTGGCTCACACCTGTAATCCCAGCACTTTGGGAGACCAAGATGGGTAGATCACGAGGTCAGGAGTTCAAGATCAGCCTGGCCAAGATGGTGAACACTTGTCTCTACTAAAAATACAAACAAAATAGCTGAACGTGGTGGCGGGCCCCTGTAATCCCAGTACTTGGGAGGCTGAGGCAGGGAATTGCTTGAACCTGAGAGGCGGAGGTTGCACTGAGCTGAGATTGTGCCATTGCACTCCAGCCTGGTGACAGAGCGAGACTTCGTTTCAAAAAAAAAAAGCTCAGGCTTAGGTTAAGTAACTTATTCAAGGTTTCAAGGCTAGAAAGTGGAGGAGCTGGAATTTAAGCCTAGTTCTTCTAGTACCCATTCTCTTTCCATTACACCATACTGCTTTTCTAAATCAACTGAAATCAATTTTGTGTTTTTTTTTATTTTTTTCTACCTTAAAGTCTTTTTTATCCCTAAATTTTATTTTGAATTTATAGTGTTTAGTAGTGCTTTTAATTACTTAGTAACATTTAAACATTTTAATAACTAATAGAAACCTTTATGGTAAGATATTTAGGTAATATTTAAAGGGATAAAGCTTTTAAAAATTTTAAGCCTTAATTCAAGTAGTAGTTCTTTAAGGTATATGTATTTTATTTTTAATTTGAATCACCACTAGGAGGATTTATTTGCCATCCCAGTGTTCTTAGACTTTAGCTGACTTATTTATTTCTTCCCCCTGTTGCATAATCCCTATGCATTGTATTGGTCAGGAGGCAGGAATGTCAGAAAAATTTTTTTCAAAGCTCAATTTGCTCTGAGATGTTTTTGGAATGTTCTGGATTTATCCCCCATATACCAGAGATCTGTAAATATATTTTCACATGAGCTGAAATTTTCAGGCAATTAAGTGAAATATTTGTGAACACAGATGTTTTCTTTAAAAGCAGTTAATGAAATCAGGAAAAAAAAAACCTTACTGTGGAAATACTTTAGGTTCCTCCTGTAATATGATTGGCACATACTTCCTTCTCTTGTAATTCACATTGTTCATTTTCTGAGGGAGGAAATAACTAAACTAATAATTAAAACAAAATTATTTATCCTGTATTTCTTGCCCACAGAGTAAACTAAAAATGATTTTGACCGACCAGGGCTGCCCGATTCTGTGAAACTCACATTGTTTGCGTACTGTTGGAGGGCCTCATTAGGGGGTAAATTTGCTTTTCTGTGTTTGCCAGTAACGATTCCTGTCTCTTACGGGAACTTGCCATTTGGACTGTCTCCTTCCTTAACTGGCCAGCCTTACTTAAACAGTTCGGGCCATTAGTTATTTTTCCTAGTCTCGAAATTGTTCTTAAGTTTTCAAGTATTTAAAGCTGAGGATATTGGTCACTGAGATATTGCCTAGTTAGGGTTCGGCATTGTGCCCAAATTTGTTGGGCCTCTCAGGGCCTGAGTTCTCTGTGCTTTAACAAATGAGCCACAGTTCTCAAGAGATCAGTGAAGCTTGTTTGTTGATCCTGTATTCTCATCCAGAGGAAGTAGATCTTTGAGAATGTCTAAGGAAGGGTAAGTGAGTTTATTATTCTTTCTCTTTCATTTTTCTTAGTGAAGAGGTGTCATCTGAGTGAATTAAAAGATTAATAAGCAGTGCTACCAGTCCAAGAATGGAGGTAGAGATCGAAAGAAATTCAGCCCAAATCTTACAGTGCTTCATGTATAATCTACTGTAAAGTTGCTGTTGTTGTTTTGAAAGACAGCATTGAGTATGGGTAATCTTAATAGGAATTTTGTAAGATATAAGTACTTTGTTTACTCTGTGGTAAATTCATTTGGTTTTTCTGCAAAATGTATTTGTCAAGATTGGAAGCAAACAGTGGAGGTTTACCAAAGAATTAAGGGAAGCTTAAAAATTCAAAGGCATTTTAAAATAAGTAGTACCTTTAGAAAATGGTGTGAAATATTTAGTGAAAAGCAGCTTATGATTTTGTTTGTTTCTGAGCAGTGTAGGCCAAAAATAATTTAGAGTAGAATTCCCTATTCTGATTTGCTTTGCAATATAAGATAGTTCTGTGTTAGGTTTTTATTGTTTTTATATTAGTTTCTCTTATGTCTCAGAGTCTGAATTATTACTGATTCTCTTTTTGTGACCACCGTAATAAGTGATAAGTTAATAACTGCATACTGTTGGTTATTTCATTTCTAGCCTTCAGGCATAACTAGACCTGATTAATTTTAAAGAGATGTTTCTTTTGATAAAATAGGACTTAAATCTCTAAAAAAAAATCTTTAAAAATACAGTAAAAGTTTAGTTTTTATTTTTCTGGAATCTGTTAATTCTTTTTCTGGTTTTTTTCTTCTGTAAGAAAATTTGAAGTGGTTCCAGAATCTCACATTTAAAATCATTTAAATCTAATCATGTATCGATTATGAGCAAAATAAAATTGGCCCACTTTACTGCTATTTTTAAACTTCATAATTGAATAATGAGAACAACCATGGGTATAAGTAATTCTGTATTATTTTTAGACCTTTTATGACATAACTAGAAATTTGAGGTTTCTTTTAAGTGTGAAAATTATGAAAGGACTGCCTTTTTAGGTTGGTATATTTTCTTTCCTTCTATCACTGGCTATAGATAGATAGTTGTTAAACCATTTTTATGATAAGGACTATCACAGGTGCTGGTATATTTGTCAATCTTGTACTCAAGGTTGTTTATAAATCTATTATAGTTTGTAGATTTAAAATGAATTGTATTTCTAGATGCGATTAAAGTTCTTGGGAAGTTGTCAGTACTAATTTTTACCCTATGGTAAAGTATATGTTAGACTTGGTTAGTTAGAGAAAGTTGGAGGGACCTATATTACCCCTCTAGGACACTGTAAGGACAGAGATACTCTTCTAGATTTATCTCTAGGAGTCTCTGGGGCAATGTCTATAGTGTCTGAAAAATAAGTGCATTTGAAGTATGTGAAGTATACAAATGAAATCAATTAACTTTTATTCTCTGTGCTATCTTTAGAAATAAATGGATACATTTTGTGCTTTGGGATGAAAAGAATTTTTTTTTTAATCTTTTTTATTTTCTAGCAAACTAATGCAGAAAAGAATTCTTATATTCACTGTTTTCGTAAGTGTGATACTGACATTTAGTACCATCTGTTATTTGATATCTGTGAAATATTTTCCTAATAGTAATAGGCAAAGATTGTTAATAGAGTTAAATCACCAAAAATTATACTTGAGCTTTATGCAAACCTATGATAATTAAGACAGTATGATATTAGCATTAAGATAGGGATATAGATCATGGAACCAAATGGGGAGTTCATAGACCCACACATATATAATCAGTTGATTTTCAGCAAAGAAGTTAAGCTAATTCAGTGGCGAGAGGTGTTTTTAACAGGCGTACTGGAACAACGGAATATTTATGTAGGTAAAAAATGAACCTTGACCTTTACCTCAAACCATACATTAAAATAACATAAAATGGATCATAGATCTAAATACAATCTTTGTGATTCCAAATGAGGTACATATTTCTTAGATAAACTGAATAAAAATTATTAGACAAAATTAGTAAGTTTGGCTTCATCAAGATTTAAAAAACCAAATCTCTACTGCTGCTTTTTTTTTTTTTAAAGACAGGGGTTTCACCATGTTGGTCAGGATGGTCTTTAACTCCTGACCTTAGGTGATCCCCCCTGCCTTGGCCTCCAAAGTGCTTGGATTACAGGCGTGAGCCACCACGCCTGGCCCTAAATTTCTGCTTCTTGAAAGACATCATTAAGAATATTTAAAGGCAAGCCACAGACTGGGAGAAAATATTCTGAATATATTTATATCTGATAAAGGACTTGGATCCAAAATATATGAAGAACTCTTGTAATTCAATGATAAGACAACCCAGTTTAAAAACGGGCAAAGAAAAAATGTGCAAAAAATTTGAATTGATGCTTTACGAAAGTGTATTTGAAAAGATATTATTGGTCATTAGGGAAATACAGATTAAAACTACAATGAGATACTACTGCACACACACTAAAATGGCTACAATTAAAAACACTGACAGTGTGGAGCAATGGTAACACTTATGGATTGCTAATAAGAGTACAAAATAGAAAAGAGTTTTGGCAATGTCTTTTTAAGTTAAACATCTGCTTAACATATGACCTAATAATTCCGCTTTTAGATATTTACCCAGGAGAAATTAAAAGATGCCCATATAAATTTGTATGTGACTGTTCTTAGCGGCATTATTTATAACAGTTGAAAGCTGGAAACAACCCAAATGCCCATTAACTGAATGGATTAACAAATTGTGGTATATCCATACAATGAAATACTCAGGAATAAAATAACTAGTTTCCATATATGCAACTACATGGGTGAATCTTAGAAGTATTATGCTAAGTAAAAGAAGTCAGGCACATGACAAAATAATGTTTGATTTCATTTATATGAAAACTGTAGTGACAGAAAGTACAGATTAGTGGTAGCTCAAGGCCAGGGGCTGGGGAGGGTATTGCAAAAGGACATGAAAGAATTTTTTGGATTGAAGAAAATATTCTACATCTTGATTGCAGTAGTGTTGCATGAGTGTATACAGTTACCAGAATGCACCAAAATTATCATTTGAAGTGGGTGAATGTTATTTTAAGTAAATGATACTTTGATAAAGTTGGTGGAGGAATGAGACTGGAGAAGCTCCTCAACCTGCTGATTTAAAATTTTCTAAATAAAGTGGTTGTTGATTATTCATTTTCAAAGGGATATCTTTGGGAAAATATGGGTGCTCCTAGGATGTGTAGTGCAGGGAAAAATATATTCTCCTTGCAGTGTCATGATTGAATTAGTCCTTTAGAGTTGTTAGAGTGCCCTTTTTTTTTTAATTACTAGAGTTGCTGTTTTTTTTAGGTAAAAGACCAAAATGAAATTTATTATTTTTATTTTACATTCTGGGTTTTGACCTTTCTTCCAATATAGGCACAGTACACTTGTTAATTTGGCCTTATACTAACATGGATAATCATATTTTCCTTTCAATTTCTATCTCACAGAGTTTAACCCTGAAATTTTGCTACATTTTATGAATGATCCTCTTATACACTGGTCTTTCAAAAGCTGTAGAGAAAAAGTGAAAACCAATTTAGAGGCAAATAGAAAAAGAGATTCGAAAAACCTGTACTTAATTAGATTGAGGTTTTAGAATAGTAAATATATTTTCAGAAGTACTGGTATTGTCCTGGTTTTTCCCATAACTTGTGTATTTTTCTGATTTGGCGGTCAGCCCTCTCCACCATCCTTCTCCCATTATCACAATTTCTTCATTTGAGAATGAAGGTGAAGGGAATTTTAATGTCTTTTCCTTAAATTTTGATGAATCTCCTTAAAGTGTGTTTTAAAATCTTTGGTGGAAAGAGAGTCTACATTATCATTAGTACTCCTATTATTTTATCGTTTATAAGATAGACGTTCTTTTACATTTAACATCACTGCAGCTGGGCTTTGTCTAGCAATGTACCACCTAGAATTCAAGTTGAGTTCTTCCAGAGAGGATTTGCTTTCGTTTCTTTGGCAACCTGGGGAAAATATCAGCCATCCTGGTAGCATCAATTGAGAGCACAACCTACAGCTACAAGACTGACTTATTCAAATTCTCAGGGGGAGATTTTCCCCTCCCTGGACTCTGTGCAAAATAGAAAAGAGATGTACAGTTAAGGCTGAGATGTACAGATTTCTTTGTGGGGCCTTCTATGTTGCCAGATATATTTCTCCTATATCCTTGTATTATGAGTATAGCCCTTTTGATATCCTGGCTTTATGTGGAATCTCCTACTAGGCTCTGACTTGGCATTCCCCCCCCCCCCCCCCCACCGCCGCCTTTTTTTTTTGAGACGGAGTCTTACTCTGTCTCCAGGCTGGAGTGCAGTGGCGAGATCTCAGAAATCTGCCTCACAGGTTCAAGTGATTCTCCCGCCTCAGCCTCCCGAGGCATGCACTACCATGCCCAGCTAATTTTTGTATTTTTAGTAGAGTTGGGGTTTCACCATGTTGGCCAGGATGGTCTCAATCTTTTGACCTCATGATCCCAAAGTGCTGTGATTACAGCACCGCGCCTGGCCATTTTTCCCCTTTTCTTACTAGTATATAATATGGGTACGTTTCACAATTGATGGCATTTTAAATATTAATCATCTTAAATTTTGTTCTGTGTATTTCTCCATACTGACTTTTCTTTGAAACTTTTGAATATTGAGTACATGAGTGAATAAAATGAGTATTATAATTAATTCATGTTTTATTTTATAAGTTGTAACGCATTTGTTCACATTTTTAGTGTCTGTGCTGCTGAAGGGAGCACTGTTCAGATTTTTAATGCACAGGCTGCTGTTCTCTTGACACAATCTGATAAACAAAATGTATCCCTCTTGACGTTTCTCAGAGAAGATGTTAAAACAAATTAGTAAGAAGTTATTGGTTAGAATTTATGAAAGAAAGTTAATACTATTAGATGTCTGTTGTTTTTAGAATCTAACCCAAAATTTCTTATTGTGTCTGTATGTTCATATTTGAACTTTGAATTTTTAAGAATCCATTTCATAAAGTTCTTACCTATAATATATTTATCATTAAACATACTTTTTATGAAGGATGGAGACATAATTGAAGATGAGGTCTTCCTGTTACTCTTTTGTAATAACAGCTTTATTGAGATGCAGTTCACATACCGTTCAATTCACCTTTTTTAAGCATACAATTCGGTGGTTTTAGTATATTCGCAGAGTTGTGCAACATATACCATTATCTAATTTTAAAACATTTCATTACCCCCACAAGAAACCCTGTACCCATTAGCAGAAACTCCTCGGTTCCCTCCTCCCCCACAGCCTCTGGCAACCACCAACTCCTATTAAATTTCTAGTTTAAGCTTAATTTTTAGTTCAGTTAAATATTGTGTCTCCTATTACAATGCCCTATGTTAGGTATTGGGAAGATTATAAATCCTGGTCTCAAAGGTTATAATCAAGTAAAGAATAAGAGAACTGCCATATTTTATGTATATGACAATATATAGTAAGTGTCAAAATAGTGGATTTTGAATATTTAAACCTCTTGCTTGGGTAACAACTTTATAGAATTTTAGTTGTTGATGCAAAAGTAATGAGACCCAGAGATATTACTGTCACATAGTACTGTGGTGCAACCAGAATATTAATAGTTCCTTGACAAAATCACTTGAGATCCAGGGTCTTGAATAATTAGAGATAACTGAGAGGTCCTTTTAAGTATAGGGAAAACAGTATAAACAAAGCCTTAGGGCATATTTAGGAAATAGCAAGTAGCTGGCTTTGATTACTAGAGCTAAAGGTGCATGCTGTGTCACAACATAAGATCAAACTGATTTTGACAAAATGGTGAAAGGTTTTGAACTTGAAGATCCAAGAATTTGCAATTTATTAATTGGGTAAGTAGTGAGCGATGACTAAAGGTTCTTAAGAGAGTGATGTGATTGGATCTAGGCTTTAGGACAGTGCTTCTCAAATGATCTGTGAGGGGAGGACCTGTGTATAAACAACTTTTTTCCAGTCCATTTCAAATGGACATGTTTAGAAAATAAAAATGAATTATAAGAAAAATGAAGACACAAAATGTAAGCCTACGTTTTTATTAGTACATTCAACAAACAAAATTTCTGTCAAATTACTATAAAAGTTTCTTAAGACTTAAAATTTCTGTATGTGTCATATCATGAGTTAGTAACAAATGTTCATAAGCTAGCCTTGGTCTGTGGACCACACTTTGAGTAGCACTACTTCAAAGCAATTAATTTGGCATTAGTGTGAGGGCAGAGCAATTGGGAGATGATTGCTGGACTAATGAGGACCTGGACATGTTGTTAGCACTGTGAATTGAATGGAAGATTGGATACCAGAGACATTTGGTAATTTAAATGAAGGCACATGAGATGATTGGATGTGGATTTGAAGAAGAAGAAAGAATCAAAAGATAATAACTAGATTTTAAGCTTGAATGGGAAAATGGGAGTGCCAGTAGCAGAAGCAGGAACTAGTTTGGAGATTGGGTTTTCAACAAAAAATCCACATTATAGCATTTTCTATTAAGTAAAAATATACATATATACAGACACATACTTTTTAGTTTATAATTTCAATTTGTCCTCTCAAAAAGCACTTGTAACTTTTTCTTTTCTTGATTGTAGCAAATTTTGAGTGTATAATTATGCAAACCCATAAGGAAAACAGATGCCCAAGAAGATTTTATACTTGAATCCTTAGTCTCATTTGTTGTTGCAGTAACTGTCGTTGGGCACTTGGCCAGGAAATTGTGACTCCTAGGCAATGGGAGGAGTTACAGATAAAGTTCACCATTGCCAAAGAAATTCTATTCCAAATGGATTTGTGTGGAGCAACAGTGATATCCAATGACAAGTTAAATTAGACACAGAGGTGTTTTCTCCAGCACTGTCTCGGAAGATACATGATTTTGAAAGGCCTGATACAGACTAAGCTTCTTGAAGTTAAGTCAAAAAAAACTATACTAGGGACTTTACGAAGATTTTTGTTATGTGACTTTAAGGACTAGTTGACTCAGATAGTTTCACACTTTTCAAAACGGCAACCAGTGACAGATGAGGTAATGCTTCTTTGAATTACAAGTTAAATCTCAAAGATTGCTATTTACAAAATTAAAATTTAATAAATTGCATGTTCATGTTACTTAAGTGTGAGAATATTAGATCCCTATTCCTAAAGAACATTATATTAATGGCTTTATTTCTTATGGTTAATATTTATATTTACTTGGATAGAGTTTATTCAAGTTTCATGTCTTAACTGTTTTGGGATATGTTAATAAAAGCTGTTACGTTTGTCTTTATTATTGAAGTCTGTGCTTGGTTTTTTAGTGTTCTGTCACCTAGAAATTGTTTTTCTTGTTAGTGCTCAAATCTGCAACTTACAAATGACTTAGTATGTTGGAATTGCTGGTTAATTGTGCTTTAAGACTGGAGGCTTAGTTTAGTCATGCTTTCTAGGGTGGCAAGTTTGTGCTTTTTTAAAAGCAAACTTCGGGAAATTAATTTCGCAGATATGTTCAAGCTCTTGAACATGGGATGGAGTATGTTCCACTTGTTAATAATTTAGAAATGTGACACCGTAAACTGGCATTGGCAAAGGTACAGTTAAGGTCCTGAGACCAATAGAAATTTTTGGATTCCTCAAGCAGATGAATCTTTTTATTTTGAAATGTGCGATGGGGCAGTGGACCAGCCTTGTAATTGATACAGTACCTTTTAGTTGATATAGTACCTAACACTTTGTTTTGCTGTAACCTCAGTGAAGAATAGTCATTAGTTTTGAGGCCAGGAGATTAGTTTCTCTTGAAGACTATATCCTGGAGACATGGTATTTCTTGTTTAAGGCTGCCTCTATGCTGAAGTCAGTGCATACTTTAAGCATTTGAGTGTTTATTATCTTTGTAAACCATGGACTATATAGCCAAATAACTATATTTGGCTTATTGCAGTTCTCTATGATACAACTATTCTATTTTACCATTATAGCTTTGCTTATGCACTTTAGATATTCATACAACAAATTAGATTTAATTCCATATTGCCCCTCCCCTCATGTTTTGTAGCCTAAATTAGGGAAAGAAAAGGAAAGATGAGAATATATGTAAGGCTTTTCATTTTTATAAACATAATAGAAATGAATAGGGGGAGACAGGAGTGATTGTAAGTTCAGGAATTGCTTTTGTAGTTAGAGTATTTATTTTGAATGAAAATGAAAAGATAAAGGACATTTGGTAGAACTTATTAGGAAAACATCTTATTTCCTAATTTTAGACTCTTATAAAGTCTGTCTTAGCTCTTTCTGCTCCCTAAAGAACAGCTTCTATGACATATGTCAGAAAATGGTATTTGCTTTGTAGTAGACAATAAATGTGTTGATTGAATAGTTAACGTGACTAGGTTAAAGAGGAGAGAAGTGCAATTTGATGGCTATTTAGCAATGATTATTTTGGCAAAACCAGATTTTCATATTCCTGAAATTGTTATTCCTAGAGTTTACATAGATAATAAAGGTACATTATAATCTTTATATCCTTAAAAATATACATATGTGATAGATTTTCATGACAGTACAAGCTTAATCACTTTTCTAACAAAGAAAGAAGCTGGTACTTGGCTGGGACTGTTGATAGTTTCTTTCCATCTTAAGCACTGATTGAGTGACATTAGCAGCAAAATCTCTTTTTTCCTGTGATGTTAGCTGTGCCTGAAGCCAGCTAGCATCTTTCTTCTATGAGAGTCAAAGCCGTTTCTTTTATTATGTGGTTCTATGTGTTTCTCTCCTGGATTATATCACAAGGGAAAAAAATCTTCCCCAAACCATTCCTGCATGTATTCCCATAGAATATTTTAGGCATGTCAGCTGTTAGGGCCTGATCAAGGATTTGATCCAGTTGGCTCCCTAGCCTGAATTAAGAATCTCTTTGAAAAACCTTAAGTAGTAACATTCAGTTTCTAGAGTTACAACCATTGTTTTGTCTTTTATCCCTGTTGTACTTTCAAAACGATTTACGTAACTGAAAAATAAAGTAGTTGCTTTTATCAGTAATAGCAGGGTGATATTTGATGATATATTAGAAGGTGATATGTTTGGGGGATTGGAGGTTGGAAGGTGTTTTTTGTTTGTTTGTTTGAGATAGGGTCTTGCTCTGTTGCCCAAGCTAGAGTACAGTGGCACGATTTCAGTTCACTGCAGCCTTGACCTCTGGGCTCAAGTGATCTTCCTGCCTCAGCCTCCTAAGTAGCTGAACTACAGGCATGTGCCACTATGCCTGGCTAATTTTTTATTTTTTGTAGAAATAAGGTCTCACCATATTGCCTAGGCTGGTCTTAGACTCCTGGGCTCAAGCAGTCCTCCCATCTTGGCCTCCCAAAGTGCTGGGATTACAGGCATGAGCCACCACTCCTGGTCCCAAACGCCTTTTAAAAAAGGTCTCCAAGGCTGTCTCTACAAAGAAAAAAAATAAAAAGAAAAATAGCTGAGTGTGGTGGTGTGCACCTGTGGTCCCAGCTACTTGGGAGGCTGAGGCGGAGGTAGGAGGATAACGTGAGCCTGGGAGGTTGAGACGGCAGGTGAGCCATTATCACACCAGTGCACTCCAGCCTGGGCAACAGAGTAAGAACCTGTCTTGAAAATGAGTAAGAAACATATATAAATTAGACATTTTAAAATGGTGAGGTAAATATCAATAGAAGATCTGATATTAGCGAGTTATTTAGGTGATTGTGATTTTTATATACACTGTAGTTTTGGGATCCACTGATCTATACCTTTTTAACTTCTTACAGTTACTTATGAAATGAAGGCAAATAAAAGGCTTGGTAATAAGAGGAGAAGCCATGCAGTTTTAACTTTGGCTACTAAGCTGAGGATCAGGTGGAAAAGATAACCTTATTTTCTTTCTCTTTTCTAGTCTTTCCTTTTTTCCTTCCTTTTCTTTTTTTTCTTTTTGAGACAGGTACTCACTCTGTCACCCAGGCTGGAGTGCAGTGGTACAATCTTGGCTCATTGCAACCTCTGCCTCTCAGGCTCAGGAGATCCCGCTTCAGCCTCCCAAGTAGCTGGGACTTACAGGCACGTGCCACCACACCCAGCTTTTTTTTGTATTTTTTGTAGAGACGGGGTTTTGCCATATTGCCTAGGCTGGTCTTGAACTCCTGTGCTCAAGCGATCCGCCCGCCTCGGCCTCCCAGAGTACTGGGATTACAGGCGTGAGCCACTACACCCAGTACTTATTTTTAAAGATGTTTAAAACTTACCTCGAAAAACCATTATGGTGATGGTCTACCATATTATTATATGTTCAGTTTTCCCTATGTCTCCATAGGGATCTTTCTGTTTATTTCATTTATTTAAAATCTGATATTTCAGTCTTAAATGCAGGATAAAGTCCAAATTCCCTAATGTGGCATACAGAATCATCATGATTTTGACCCCTACTAACCTTTGATAGCTTTTATTGCTCCTTCCCCCATCCTTGCCCCCTAGAAAATCTCTTTCTGTTCAGCTGTAGGAGCTTGAAAAAAAGAAAATCTCTTCCTGTGAAAACAGAGAAACAAAACCAAAGAAAGCTTCTCAACCTCAGCCACAATAAATGATTTGTAGTTTACTGTAAACCTTTTCCTTGCTTGGTTATTTTGCCTGCATTGCTTTTCTTGCGTTTTCCTAATGGAAAACTACTGATTGATTAAGATTCAGTTCAAACATTTCTTCCTGACCTCTCTAAACAACTGGTACTCTCTCCTCCATGTTATTTTATAGTACTTACTGAATTGCTGAAATTACTCACTTACAAGTCTCTCTCCTAGTAGGCCGGGTTCCTCAGGGATAAGAGAGTAAATTACAATATAAGTTTAATGATGGCTGGTAGTCTTTTGTTCAGTCACAGTATCTGGTATAACAGACAGTAGCAATTTATTTAATGAATCTATATGTATATCTTCAGTGGGCTTTAAATGACTCTTGTTTATTAAATAAATTACAAATTAATAAGTTAATAACTTATAAAATCCCAAAAGTAATCTTATTTTATGGGGTCAAACTTTGAAAAGGAGAGCCTCTTCCCTGAAATATTGAATGCATGGCATTTTTAATGCCAGGACACAATACACAAATCTATATATTTTTGTATAATATCTGATTTTATTTACTGTATGTATAAGAAAGACTTGAATAATATTTTTTAATTTTTAATTTATTTGTTACGTTTTTGGGGAACAAGGTCTCACTTTCCCACCTTGGCTGGAGTGCAGTGGTGTGATCTTGGCTCACTGCAGCCTTGATCTCCCAGACTCAAGCAGTCCTCCTACCTCAGCCTCCCAAGTAGCTGTGACCACAGGTGCACACCACCATGCCTGGCTGATCTTTGTATTTTTTGTAGAGTTGGGGGTCTCCCCATGTTACCCAGCCTGGTCTTGAACTCTTGAGCTCAAGCCATCTGCCTGCCTCGGCCTCCCAAAATGTTACAGGTGTGAGCTACTGCGCCTGGCCTTGAATAATTATTAATAGGGATTTTAACACTGATATTTAAATGAGAGGTTCTAAAAGAGGCTGGGCACGGTGGCTCACGCCTGTAATCCCAGCACTTTGGGAGGCCAAGGCGGGTGGATCACCAGGTCAGGAGTTCGAGACCAGCCTGGCCAAAATGGTTGAAACCCTGTCTCTACTAAAAATACAAAAATTAGCCAGGCGTGGTGGCAGGCGCCTATGATCCCAGCTAGTCAGGAGGCTGAGGCAGGAGAATCGCCTGAATCCATGAAGTGGAGGTTGCAGTGAGCTGAGATTGCTCCACTGCACTCTAGGTTGAGTGACAGAGCAAGACTTGGTCTCAGAAAGAAGAAAAAGAAAAAAGATGATCTAAAAGAGAACAAAGGAAAAGCTTCATGACATTGGTCTTGCCAGTGATTTTTTTGGATAGGACACCAAAAGCACTGGCAACAAAAGCAAGAACAAGTAGGACTATCTCAAACTAAAAAGCTTCTTTACAGCAAAGGAAACAATAAAATAAAAAGGCAAGCCAGGTGTGGTGGCTCACACCTGTAATCCCAGCACTTTGGGAGGCTGAGGCAGGTGGATCCCAAGGTCAAGAGATTAAGACCATCCTGGCCAACCTGGTGAAACCCCATCTCTACTAAAAATACAAAAATTAGCTGGGTGTGGTGGCACGTGCCTCTAGTCCCAGCTACTCAGGAGGCTGAGGCAGGAGAATTGCTTGAACCTGGGAGGCAGAGTCTGCAGTAAGCCGAGATTGCACCATTGCACTCCAACCTGGGCAACAGAGTGATACTCCAGCTCAGGAAAAAAAAAAAAAAAAAAAGGCAGCCTATGGATTTGGAGAAACTGTTTGTGAACCATATATCTGATAAGGGATTAATATCTAAAATACATAAGGACCTCAAACAATAGCAAGAAAAGGAATAACCTAAAAATGGGCAAAGGTCCTGAGTAGACATTTCTCCAAAGCAGGCATGCAAATGGCTAACAGGTATTTGAAAAGGTGCTTAACATCATTAATCATCAGGGAAGTACAAATCAAAACCACAATGAGATATTTCATACCTGTTAGAATGCCTTTTATCAAAAAGATAAGAAATAAATGTTGGCAAGGATGCAGTGCAAAGGGAACCCTTGTACACTATTGATGGCAATGTATATTGATGCAGCCACTGTGGAAAGTGCTATAGAGCTTCCTAAAGAAATTGAAAATAGACCTGCCATATGACCCAGCAATTCCTCTGGTTATATGTCCAAGGGAAGTAAAATCACTACTTTGTAAAGATATCTGCACTCCCATGTTCATTGCAACATTATTTATAATAGCCAGGAGATGGAAAAAAATAAAATATCTCTCTGTGAGCTGAAGGAATGGATAAAGAAATTGTGGTATATATACACACAATGGAATATTCAGCCTTAAAAAGGAGATTCTACCATTTGCCACACCATGGATGAACCTAGAAGACATTATGCTAAGTGAAAAAAGCCAGACACACAAAAAAATACTGCATGATTTCACATGTGGAATCTAAAAAGCACTCAAAAAACGAAACCATACAAACAAAGAGCAAAACAGTGATTGGAGGCCGGGCATGGTGGCTCATGCCTGTAATCCCAGGACTTTGAGAGGCTGCGGTAGGAGGATTGCTTGAGCCTAGGAGTTCAAGACCAGCGTGAGCCATATAGGCGAGACTTCTGTCTCTACCAAAAATAAAAAGTTAGCCAGACTTCGCGATGTGTGCCTATAGTTCCTGCTACTGGGGGAGGCTGAGGTGAGAGGATCTCCTGAGTGTAGAAGGCTGAGGCTGCAGTGAGGTGTGATTACACCACTGCACTCCAGCCTGGGTGACAGAGTGACTCTGCCTCAAAAAAGTAAAACAAAACAGTGTTGGGGAAGGATGGAAAGATGTAGATCAAAGGGTATGAAGTTGTAGTTACGTTGGATGAATAAGTCTAAGCAATCTAATGTGTAGCTTGAGGACTATATTTAATAATATTGTATTATATACTGGTAATTTGCCAAGACAGTAGATTTTAAGTACTTGTACCACAAAGAAAGAAAGGTAACTATATGGGATAATGGGTATGTTAATTTGTTTGACTGTATTAATCATTTCACTGTGTATATGTGTATCAAGATAAGTATATCGGACAGCATGTTGTATTATACATCTTAGTATATAATTTTAAAAGTTTAAACAATTGGTTAGAAAAATGAGAAAATCTAGAAAAATAGCCAAATAACTTTATTAAACTTGAGAATTTGTTTTTCAGTGTTGAGATATTATTTTTTATTCTTTTTTATAGGGTGTTTGTGAATCGAAGCTTAGCCATGGAAAAGATAAAGTGTTTTGGTTTTGATATGGATTACACCCTTGCTGGTGAGTAGCAATTTCTGATTGCTTAAGAACTGCTGCTTTGAGTATAACACAGTGGATTTGCAGTAGGCAATTCAATAGACATTTGCTGACTTAATCATGTATTTGGCTGCCAGAAGCTTTTATTATCAGTCTGCTTCCACTAAGATTTGTGAATATCTAAATTATCAGATATCCTTGAGATATGGCTGATGAGTTTTTACACATAGAACAAGTAGTAAATTTTACTATTTTAGAGACCCTGGTAAGAAATTGTATGGTAAAATCATACATTGATATGTATATTTGGGCATTTTTGACTTTTAACCATTCTTTAGGTATGAGATTTTGTATCTCTTACTCTGCCACAGATGAACTTTTATCAGTTAAAAGTTTTAATAATTTTTTTTTTTTTTTTTTTGAGACAGAGTTTCACTTTTGTCATCCAGGCTGGAGTGCAATGGCAAAATCTTGGCTCACTGCAACCTCCACCTCCTGGGTTCAAGCGATTCTATTGCCTCAGCTGCTCGAGTAGCTGAGATTACAGGCATGTACCACCACCATGCCAGGCTAATTTTTGTATTTTTTAGTAGAGACGGGTTTCACAGTGTTGGCCAGGCTGGTCTCAAACTCCTGACCTCAGGTGATCCTCCCACCTTGGCCTCCCAAAGTGCTGGGATTACAGGCGTGAGCCACCATGTCCAGCCAATATGCTGTTCTTAACACAGATGTGAAAGGTGTTTATTTTCCATTGGAATGATTGCACACATAATATATATAAGGCTTTTTAAAAACGAGAGCCGTGGTTGTAAAGAATGAGTTCATGTCCTTGACAGGGATATGGATGAAGCTGGAAGCCATCATTCTCAGCAAACTAACACAGGAACAGAAAACCGAACACCACACATTCTTACTCATAAGTGGGAGTTGAACAATGAGAACACATGAACATAGGGAGGGGGAACATCACACCTCAGGGCCTGTTCAGGGGTGGGGAGCAAAGGGAAAGAGATCATCATTAGGACAAATGCCTAATGTATGTGGGGCTTAAAACCTAGATGACAGGTTGGTAGGTGCAGCAAACCATCATGGTACATGTATACCTATGTAACCTGCACGTTCTGCACATGTATCCCAGAACTTAAAAAAACACAAACAAAAAACTCAGAGATGTATTAGGGTTGCTTTACGCTACCTAGGATATATGCAGGAATTTAGCCAGTCTTCCCAATGGTCAATTGCAGTTATATGGAGGACTGGGCAAGAAATCATTGAAACTGCATGACAAATATGGAAAAGGTGAACTTCTTTAACTTGTAGAATCTTTAGTCTGTGTAGATGTTTTCATCAGCATGTTTTGACCTTATGAGGATGTGGGACATTGGGTACCATCTCATGGTCTCTTATTTATGTAAACTTTGTGTTTAAGTTTCCGCATCCTTTTTTATTAAATAAATTATATAGCTTTTAAAACGAAACACACAAAAAACTAGAGCCATTAGCTTTATTCATTAGCCCATAGCCCTTAAACACCAGCACTGTGCTGTTTTTCCCTTCCTCCTCTAAGATATATTTGAAAGAGTCAATGTATTAATCAATAGTTATAACATCTTTTCAGAACTTACTAAAATATTTTCAATCTGGTGAAAATATTTAAGAAGTAGTAGGGTTGAGAGGTCAAGTTGAGCATATATGCTTGTATAGTTTCACAAGCATGTGTGTGTGAAACTAGAGCTAATGGTTCTAGTTTCACAGACAGAATCTTTCAGAAATTATCTCTAAAAAATTTTGTATTTACACAAAAACCTTAAAATGTATAAATAGACTTCTTCAGGAACTATTTATAAAACAGTATTAGGAAACCAACTTCCATCTGAAATTAGACAAATTGCAGTTTGACATTCAGTTTAGGCTACAAATTAAATGAATAATGTGTGTTCAAAAATGAAAATATGGGGGTATTTGCCACATAGATATGGCCATGATTTTTTTTACCAAACAAGTAATACATTAAAAATACACAGTTCTTGATTTGCATTTTTTTCTTCTCTCCATACTCTTATTTATTTGTTTTTCTATAGCCTTATGTTTATTTTTGCAGCATTTAATGTTTTCCTAATTTGTCACAGACACTTTTAAGAGCACTTGTCAGAAAGCAGTGGAGAGCACTATACTTTCTCAGTGTAAATCTTACTGTTCAAATGGGGAGAAAATCCTACAGTCTCTTCTTTGAAGAATTCTAGCTTTTGGCCAGGTGCGGTGGCTCAGGCCTATTAATCCCAGCGCTTTGGGAGGCTGAGGTGGGTGGATCACGAGGTCAGGCAATCGAGACTATCCTGGCTAACACGATGAAACCCTGTCTCTACTAAAGATATAAAAAATTAGCTGGGCCTGGTGGCACATGCCTGTAATCCCAGCTACTCGGGAGGCTGAGGCAGGAGAATCGCTTGAACCTGGGAGGCGGAGGTTGCAGTGAGCTGAGATTGCACCATTGCATTCCAGCCTGGGTGACAGAGTGAGACTCCATCTCAAAAAAAAAAAAAAAAAATTCTAACTCTCTAGGGAAAGGAATGGTGAGATAATGTGCTGAAAGAGACCGTCTAAAGGAGAAATAGAAGTTAATGGGGTCAAACAGTGACAAACATTTTTCCCTTGGTTATTAAGACAATCTCATGACATCGAAATAGTTCAATTCAGTAAGTATTTATTGAGAATCTATAATGTGCCTGGCACATTTTGTTACTGAAAACTTGAGATAATACATTTTCCCGCAGAATAATGAAAAAATAGACTATTTTGTGTATTGAAAAAGTCACTGAATCAGCTGGGTGCAGTGGCTCCTGCTTGTAATCCCAGCACTTTGGGAGGCTGAGGCAGGCAGATTACTTGAGGTCAGGAGTTCAAGACCAGCTTGCCCAACAGAGTGAAACCCCATCTCTACCAAAAAAATACAAAAATTAGTTGGGCGTGGTGGCGGTGCATGCCTGTAGTCTCAGCCGCTCAGGAGGCTGAGGTGGGAGAATCGCTCGAACCCAGGAGGCAGAGGTTGCAGTGAGCTGAGATCCTGCCACTGCACTCCAGCCTGGGCAACAGAGTTAGACCGTGTCTCTCTCTCACACACACACACACACACACATACACACACACATACATACACACACAAATTAACTGAATCTGCCTCTAAACTTTAATGTACCTTATGATTTCTTCTTCTTCCTTTTGATTTTGTTTTTTTGAGACGGAGTCTTGCTCTGTCACCAGGCTGTAGTGCAGTGGCGTGATCTTGGCTCACTGCAACCTCTGCCTCTTGGGTTCAAGCGATTCTCCTGTTTCAGCCTCCTGAGTAGCTGGGACTACAGGTGAGAGCCACCACGCCCAGCTAAATTTTGTATTTTTAGTAGAGACGGGGTTTCACCATGTTGGCCAGGATGGTCTGGATCTCTTGACCTTGTGATCCACCCACCTTGGCCTCCTAAGATGCTGGGATTACAGGCCTGAGCCACCGCACCTGGCCGATTTCTTCTTTTTTTACTCTTGTTTTTTGCAATGCCACTTCATATTTTAATGCTTTCTCCTAGTCTAGACACAAATATACTTTATGTATATTTAACAGTAACTGTTAACATTTATTAAGTACTTATTATATGCCGGGCCTTGTTCCAATTGCTTTACATGGATTATCTCATTTAATACTTGGATTCTGTCATTCACATCTGTTACTTAATATTTACAGAAATCCTATGAATCACTTACTGCTGTCATCTCCATTTTACATATAACACTGAGACATTAAATACTTTGTCCAAGGACATTTAGTTACAATGCAGCTGAACCAAGATTCAAACCTAAGCATGCATGTATGTATAGGTATGTAATGTTTAAATTATCATTTTGGATAATGAAAGTTTATTGAGATTTTCATATAAATAGAAACAGATAGTTTTTTAGTCTGCTATCACACTGCTGATAAAGACATACTTGAGACTGGGAAATTTACAGGAGTTGTTTTTGTTGTTGTTGTTGTCTGAGACAGAGTCTTGCTCTGTCATCCAGGCTGGAGTGCAGTGATGCAATCTTGGCTCACTGCAACCTCTACCTCCTGGGTTCAAGCAATTCTTTTCCTCAGTCTCCCGAGTAGCTGGGATCACAGGCATCTGCCACTGTGCCCAGCTAATTTTTGCATTTTTAGTAGAGACGGAGTTTCTCTATGTTGGCCAGGCTGGTCTCAAATTCCTGACCTTGGGTGATCTGCCCACCTCGGCTTCCCAAAGTGCTGGGATTACAAGTGTGTGCCACTGCGCCCAACCAGAAAGAGGTTTAATAGATTTATAGTTCCAAGTGGCCAAGGAGGCCCTACAATCATGGCAGAAGGTGAAAGGCATGTCTCACATGGCAGCAGCAGACAAGAGAAGAGAGCTTGTGCAGGGAAATTCCCATTTAAAAACCATCAGATCTCGTGAGACTTACTGACTGTTATAAGAACAGCATGGGAAAGACCTACCCCCCATGATTCAGTTACCTCCCACTGGGTCCCTCCCAAAACATGTGTGAATTCAAGATGAGATTTTGGTGGGGATACAGCCAAACCATATCATTCTGCCCCTGGCCCCTCCCAAATCTCTTGTCCTCACATTTCAAAACCAGTCGTGCCTTCCCAACAGTCCCTCAAAGTCTTAACTCATTTCAGCATTAACTCAGAAGTTCACAGTTCATTATCTCATCTGAGACAAGGCAAGTCCCTTCTGCTTATGAGCCTTTAAAATCAAAAGGAAGTTACTTACTTTTTAGATACAATGGGGTTACAGGAATTGGGTAAATACAGCCATTTCAAGTGGGAGAAATTGGCCAAAACAGAGGGGCTACAGGCCCCATGCAAGTCTGAAATCCAGTGGGGCAACCAAATCTTAAAGCTCCAAAATGATCTCTTTTGACCCTGTGTCTCACATCCAGGTCACACTGATACAAGAGGTGGGCTTCCATGGTCTTGGGCAGCTCCACCTCTGTGGCTTTGCAGGGTACAGCCTCCCTCCCAGCTGCTTTCACGGGTTGATGTTGAGTGTCTGCAGCTTTTCCAGGTGCACAGTGCAAGCTGTCAATAAATCTACTGTTCTGGGGTCTGGAGGAGAGTGACCTTCTGGAGGAGGTTTTCCATGAGAGCCCTGCCCCTGCAGCACACTTCTGCCTGTAGATCCAGGCGTTTCCATATGTCCTCTGAAATTTAGGTGGAAGTTCCCAAACCCCAATTCTTGACTTCTGTGCACTCGCAGGCTCAACACCACATGGAAGGTGCCAAGGCTTGAGGCTTGCACCTTTGAAGCCACAACCCAAACTGTGTTGGCCCCTTTCAGCTATGGCTGGAGCAGCTGGGACTCAGGGGGACCAAGTCCCTAGGCTGCACAGAGCATGGGGACCCTGGGCTTGGCCCGTGAAACCACTTATTCCTCCGAGGCCTCTGGGCATGTGGTGGGAGGGGCTGCCATGAAGACCTCTGACATGCCCTGGAGACGTTTTCCCCCCTTGTCTTGGTGATTAATGTTAGGCTCCTCCTTACTTGTGCAGCCGGCTTGAATTTCTCCTCAGAAAATGGGTTTTTCTTTTCTATTGCTTTGTCAGGCTGCAAATTTTCAGAATTTTTTTTTTTTTTATTGCATCTTAGGTTTTGGGGTACATGTGAAGAACATGTAAGACTGTTGCATAGGTACACACATGGTAGTGTGATTTGCTGCCTTCCTCCCCATCACCTATATCTGGCATTTCTCCCCCATGCTGTCTCTCCCCAACTCCCCACCCTCCGCTGTCCCTCCCGTTTCCCCCAACAGACCCCAGTGTGTGATGCTCCCCTTCCTGTGTCCGTGTGTTCTCATTGTTCAACACCCACCTATGAGTGAGAACATGTGGTGTTTTTCTGTTCTTGTGTCAGTTTGCTGAGAATGTTGGTTTCCAGGTTCATCCATGTCCCAACAAAGGACACAAACTCATCATTTTTTATGGCTGCATAGTATTCCGTGGTGTATATGTGCCACATTTTCCCTGTCCAGTCTATCACTGATGGGCATTTGGGTTGGTTCCAGGTCTTTGCTATTGTAAACAGTGCTGCAGTGAACATTCGTGTGCATGTGTCCTTATAGTAGAACGATTTATAATCCTTTGGATATATACCCAGTAATGGGATTCCTGGGTCAAATGGAATTTCTATTTCTAGGTCTTGAGGAGTTGCCACACTGTCTTCCACAATGGTGGAACTAATTTACACTCCCATCAACAGTGTAAAAGTGTTCCTGTTTCTCCACATCCTCTCCAGCATCTGTTGTCTCCAGATTTTTTAATGATCGTCATTCTAACTGGCGTGAGATGGTATCTCAATGTAGTTTTGATTTGTATTTCTCTAATAACCAGTGATGATGAACATTTTTTCATATGTTTGTTGGTCTCATGTATGTATTCTTTTGTAAAGTGTCTGTTCATATCCTTCACCCACTTTTGAATGGACTTGTTTGTTTTTTTCTTGTAAATCTGTTTTAGTTCTTTGTAGATTCTGGATATCAGCCCTTTGTCAGATGGGTAGATTGCAAAAATTTTTCCCCATTCTGTTGGTTGCCGATTCACTCTAACGACTGTTTCTTTTGCTATGCAGAAGCTGTGGAGTTTGATTAGGTCCCATTTGTCTATTTTGGCTTTTGTTGCCAATGCTTTTGGTGTTTTGGTCATGAATTCCTTGCCTACGCCTATGTCCTGAATGGTTTTGCCTAGAATTTCTTCTAGAGTTTTTATGGTGTTAGGTCTTATGTTTAAGTCTTTAATCCATCTGGAGTTAATTTTAGTGTAAGGTGTCAGGAAGGGGTCCAGTTTCTGCTTTCTGCACATGGCTAGCCAGTTTTCCCAACACCATTTATTAAACAGGGAATCCTTTCCCCATTGGTTGTTTTTGTCAGGTTTGTCAAAGATCAGATGGTTGTAGATGTGTGGTGTTGCCTCCGAGGCCTCTGTTCTGTTCCATTGGTCTATATCTCTTGTTTTGGTACCAGCACCATGCTGTTTTCATTACTGTAGCCTTGTAGTATAGTTTGAAGTCAGGTAGCGTGATGCCTCCAGCTTTGTTCTTTTTGCTTAGAATTGACTTGGCTACGTGGGCTCTCTTTGGTTCCATATGAAGTTTAAGGTGTTTTTTTCCAGTTCTGTGAAGAAGGTCATCATAGCTTGATGGGGATAGCATTGAATCTGTAAATTACTTTCGGCAGTATGGCCATTTTCACGATATTGATTCTTCCTAACCATGAGCATGGACTGTTTCTCCATCTGTTTGTGTCCTCTCTTATTTCGTTGAGCAGTGGTTTGTAGTTCTCCTTGAAGAGGTCCTTTACGTTCCTTGTTAGTTGTATTCCTAGGTATTTTATTCTCTATAGCAATCGTGAATGGCAGTTCGTTCTTGATTTGGCTCTCTTTAAGTCTGTTATTGGTGTATAGGAATGCTTGTGATTTTTGCACATTGATTTTGTATCCTGAGACTTTGCTGAAGTTGCTTATCAGTTTCAGGAGATTTTGGGCTGAGACAATGGGGTCTTGTAAATATACAATCATGTCATCTGCAAATAGAGACAATTTGACTTCCTCCTTTCCTGTTTGACTACCCTTTATTTCTTTTTCTTGCCTGATTGCTCTGGCTAGAACTTCCAATACTATATTGAATAGGACTGCTGAGAGAGGGCATCCTTGTCTAGTGCCAGATTTCAAAGGGAATGCTTCCAGTTTTTTGCCCATTCAGTATATTGGCTGTTGGTTTGTCGTAAATAGCTTTTATTATTTTAAGATACGTTCCGTCAACACCTAATTTATTGAGGGTTTTCAGCATAAAGGACTGTTGAATTTTGTCAAAGGCCTTCTCTGCATCAATTGAGATAGTCACGTGGTTTTTGTCTTTGGTTCTGTTTATGTGGTGAATTACGTTTATAGACTTGCGTGTGTTGAACCAGCCTTGCATCCCTGGGATGAAGCCTACTTGATCATGGTGGAAAAGCTTTTTGATGTGCTGTTGCAATGGGTTTCCCAGTATTTTATTGAAGATTTTTGCATCTATGTTCATCATGGATATTGGCCTGAAGTTTTCTTTTCTTGCTGAGTCTCTGCCAGGTTTTGGTATCAGGATGATGTTGGTCTCATAAAATGATTTGGGAAGGAGTCCCTCTTTTTGGATTGTTCGGAATAGTTTTAGAAGGAATGTTACTAGCTCCTCTTTGTATGTCTGGTAGAATTTGGCTGTGAACCCATCTGGACCTGGGCTTTTTTGGGTGGTAGGCTCTTAATTGCTGCCTCAACTTCTGCCATTGTTATTGGTCTATTCAGAGTTTCCACTTCTTCCTGGTTTAAGCTTGGGAGGATGCAAGTGTCCAGAAATTTATCCATTTCTTCCAGGTTTACTAGTTTATGTGCATAGAGTTGTTTGTAATAATCTCTGATGATGGTTTGTATTTCTGTGGAATCTGTGGTGATACCCCTTTATTGTTTTTTATTGCATCTATTTGATTCTTCTCTCTTTCTTTTTTATTAATCTGGCTAGTGGTCTATCTATTTTGTTGATCTTTTCAAAAAACCAGCTCCTGGATTTATTGATTTTTTGAAGGTTTTTTTTTGTGTCTCTGTCTCCTTCAGTTCTGCTCTGATCTTCGTTATTTGTTGTCTTCTGCTAGGTTTTGAGTTTTTTTGATCTTGCTCCTCTAGCTTTTTCAATTTTGATGATAGGGTGTCGATTTTAGATCTTCCCTTGCTTCTCATGTGGACATTTATTGCTATATATTTTCCTCTAGACACTGCTTTAAATGTGTCCCAGAGATTCTGGTATGTTGTGTCTTCGTTCTCATTGGTTTCGAAGAACATCTTTATTTCTGCCTTCATTTCATTGTTTATCCAGTCAACATTCAAGAGCCAGTTGTTCAGTTTCCATGAAGCTGTGTGGTTCTGAGTTAGTTTCTGAATTCTGAGTTCTACTTTGATTGCACTGTGGTCTGAGAGACTGTTTGTTATGATTTTCATTTTTTTGCATTTGCTGAGGAGTGATTTACTTCCAATTATGTGGTCAGTTTTAGAGTAGGTGTGATGTGGTGCTGAGAAGAATGTATAATATTCTGTGGATTTGGGGTGGAGAGTTCTGTAAATGTCTGTTAGGTTTGCTTGGTCCAGGTCTGAGTTCAAGTCCTGGATATCCTTGTTAATTTTCTGTCTCATTGATCTGTCTAATATTGACAATGGGGTGTTCAAGTCTCCCACTATTATTGTGTGGGAGTCTAAGTCTCTTTTTAAGTCGTTAAGAACTTGCTTTATGTATCTGGGTGCTCCTGTATTGGGTGCGTATATATTTAGGATCGTTAGCTCTTCTTGTTGCATTGCTCCTTTTACCATTATGTAATTTCCTTCTTTGTCTCTTTTGATCTTTGTTGGTTTAAAGTCTATTTTATCAGAGATGAGAATTGCAACTCCTGCTTTTTTTTTTTTTTTTTTTTTTTGCTATCCATTTGCTTGGTAAATCTTCTTCCATCCCTTTATTTTGAGTCTTCGTGTATCCTTGCATGTGAGATGGGTTTCCTGGATACAGCACACCGAAGGGTTTTGGCTTTTTATCCAATTTGCCAGTCTGTGTCTTTTGATTGGGGCGTTTAGCCCATTTACATTTAGGGTTAATATTGTTATGTGTGAATTTGATCCTGCCATTTTGATGCTAGCTGGCTGTTTTGCTCGTTAGTTGATGCAGTTTCTTCATTGTGTTGATGCTCTTTACCATTTGGTATGTTTTTGGAGTGGCTGGTACTGGTTGTTCCTTTCTATGTTTAGTGCTTCTTTCAGGAGCTCTTGTAAAGCAGGCCTGGTGATGATGAAGTCTCTGAGTGCTTGCTTGTTCATGAAGGATTTTATTTCTCCTTCATTTATGAAGCTTAGTTTGGCTGGATATGAAATTCTGGGTTGAAAGTTCTTTTCTTTAAGGATGTTGAATATTGGCCCCCACTCTCTTCTGGCTTGTAGGGTTTCGCTGAGAGATCTGCTGTGAGTCTGATGGGCTTCCCTTTGTGGGTAACCCGACCTTTCTCTCTGGCTGCCCTTAGCATTTTCTCCTTCATTTTAACCCTGGTGAATCTGAAGATTATGTGCCTTGGCATTGCTCTTCTTGAGAAATATCTTTGTGGTGTTCTCTGTATTTCCTGGGCTTGAATATTGGCCTGCCTTGCTAGGTTGGGGAAGTTTTCCTGTATAATATCCTGAAGAGTATTTTCCAGCTTGGATTCATTCTCTCTGTCACATTCAGGTACACCTATCAAATGTAGATTAGGTCTTTTCACATAGTCCCATATTTCTTGGAGAAATACTTCTTTGTTCATTCCTTTTTACCCTTTTTTCTCTAATCTTGCCTTCTCGTTTTATTTCATTGAGTTATCTTTGACATCTGATATCCTTTCTTCTGCTTGGTCAATTTGACTGTTGAAACTTGTGTATGCTTCACAAAGTTCTTGTGTTGTGTTTTTCAGCTCCATCAATTCACTTATATTCCTCTCTAAGTTGTTTATTCTCGTTAGCATTTCATCAAATCTTTTTTCAAGGTTCTTAGTGTCTTTGCATTGGGTTAGAACATGTACTTTTAGCTCACAGAAGTTTCTTATTTCCCACCTTCTGAAGCCTGTTTCTGTCAATTCATCACACTTACTCTCCATCCAGCCTTGTTCCCTTGCTGGTGAGGAGTTACGATTCCTTGTAGGAGGAGAGGCATTCTGGTTTCGGGTGTTTTCATCCTTTTTGCACTGGTTTCTTCCCATCTTTGTGGATTTATCCACCTGTGGTCTTTGCAGTTGTTGACTTTCAGATTGGGTCTCTGAGTGGATGTCCAGTTTGTTGATGATGAAGTTGTTTCTTTCTGTTTCTTAGTTTTCCTTCTAACATTTAGCCCCCTCTGCTGTAGGACTGCTGAGGTTCACTACAGGCCCTGCTTGCCTGGGGGATCCCCTGCAGTGGCTGCAGAACAGTAAGGGTTGCTGCCAGCTGCTTCTTCTGTCTTTGTCCCAGAAGGATACCCACCAGGTGTCAGTCTGAGCTCTTCTTTATGAGGTGACTCTTTGGATATATGGGGGATGGGATCAGGGAGCTGCTTGAGGACAGTCAGTCCTTTATAGGAGCTCAAGTGCTGAGCTGTGAGCTGCATTGTTCATTCAGAGCTGCTGGGCAGGTATGTTTAAATCTGCTGCAGCAGAACTCATAAACGCCTTTTTTTTCTCCCCAGGTGCTCTGACCTGGGGCGTTAGGGCCTTATTTATGAGTTTCTGTCCTGCTGCTGCCTTTTTCAGGGCTGCCCTGCCCAGCAAGGAGGCAGCCTAGTCACTGTCTGCCTGCAGAGGCTTTGCTGAGTAGCTGTGGGCTCTGCCCAGCTGCCGTGTGAACTTCCCTGCAGTCCGGTTTATAGGGGTATAGTTAGAACTGCCTCTGCAGTGGTGGCCCACCTCTGTAATGGCGGACTCTCTCTGTAATGGCAGGCTGCCTCGGCAATGGCAGACTACCTCCGTAGTGGTGGACTGCCTTGGTAATGGTGGATGCCCCTCCCCCCACAGAGCTGGACCATCCTGGGTTCAGCTATGCTTGCTGTGAAACTCTCAATCCAGAGCGTTTTAGATTGCTGTTTTTTGTGGGGGATGGGACCAGCTGAGCCTGATCACCTGGCTCCCTGCCTCAGACCCCCCCACCTTTTTTTTTTCAGTTGAATGGGCGACTCTGTCTCCCAGGTGTTCCAGTCGCCTGTTGAAAAGGCGCTGGGATCTGTGTGATTTCCCGTGCGGCGACCCACTGTGACAGCTGAAACAGCTGTGCTGAGATTTGTGGTGCTTTTTTGCCCGGGACTCTCCTGGCCTGGCTCCCTGTTTCAGTCCCCTTTTTATCAGTTGAATGGGCGACTCTGTCTCCCAGGAGCTCCAATCGCCAACTAAAACGACGCCCGGACCGGTGTATTTTGTGCAGAGACCAGCCGTGCCGGCCAAAACAGCCGTGCCAGCCAAAACAGCTGTGCTGGCGACCCGTGGGCCTCCCCCGCCTGGGAATCTACTGGTCTGTGGGCAGTAAAAGTCTGTCTGGAAATGCAGCATCCACTCACCCTCCAGGCTTTCACTGGGAGCTGCAATCCTGAGCTGCTCCTAACTGGCCGTCTTTCTTCAGAATTTTTATGCTCTGTCTGCTTCCCTTCTAAAACTGAATGATTTTAATGGCACCCAAGTCACCTCTTGACTGCTTTGCTGCTTAGAAATTTCTTCCACCAGATATCCTAAATCCTCTCTCTCAAGTTCAAAGTTCTGCACATCTCTAGGGCAGGGACAAAATGCCACTAGTCTCTTTTCTAAAACATAACAAGAGTCACTTTTGCTCCAGTTACCACCAAGCTCCTCATTTCCATCTGAGACCACCTCAGACTGGAACTTACTGCCCATATCGGTATCAGCATTTTTGTCAAAGCCATTCAACAAGTCTCTAGGAAGTTCTAAACTTTCCCACATTTTCCTGTCTTCTTTTGAGCCCTGCAAACTGTTCTAACCTCTTCCTGTTACCCAGTTACAAAATTGCTTCCACATTTTCGGGTATTTTTTCAGCAATGCCCCACTCTACTGGTACCAATTTACTGTAGTAGTTTTCATGCTGCTGATAAAGATATACCTGAGACTGGGCAATTTACAAAAAGAAAGAGGGTTGGCCAGGCATGGTGGCTCAGGCCTGTAATCCCAGCACTTTGGGAGGCTGAGGTGGGCAGATCACCTCAGGTCAGGAGTTTGAGACCAGACTAGCCTGGCCAACATGGTGAAGCCCCGTCTCTACTAAGAATACAGAATTAGCTGGGTGTGGTGGTACACCCCTGTAATCCCAGCTACTCTGGAGGCTGAGGCAGGAGAATCACTTCAACCCAGGAGGTGTAGGTTGTAGTGAGCTGAGAGCATGCCACTGCACTCCAGCCTGGGCAAAAAGAGTGAAACTCTGTCCCCCCCCCCACCAAAAAAAAAGTTTAATGGACTTACAGTTCCATGTGGCTGGGGTGGCCCCACAATCATGGTGGAAGATGAAAGGCATGTCTCACATGGCAGCAGACGAGAGAAGAGAGCTTGTACAGGGAAACTTCATTTTAACACCATCAGATCTTGTGAGACTTACTATCACAAGAACAGCACAGGAAAGACCTGTTTCTCCCCCCGCCCCCATGCAGTTACTTCCCCACACTGGGTCCCTCCCACAATATGTGGGAATTCAAGATGAGATTTGGGTGGGGATGTAGACAAACTATATCTATAGTATGTACTCCTTTGTGTTTGGGTTATTTCGCTCAGCAGGTTTTTGTAATTCATTCACATTGTTGTGTCTACCAGTAAGCAGTTCATTCTTTTTTTTTTTTTTTTTTTTTTTGAGACAGAGTTTTGCTTTGTCACCAGGCGCCAGGCTGGAGTGCAGTGGCGCAAGCTGTGCTCACTGCAACCTCTGCCTCCCAGGTTCAAGCAGTTCTCCTGCCTCAGCCTCCCAAGTAGCTGGGACTACAGGCGTGCGGCACCACACCCAGCTAATTTTTGTATTTTTAGTAGAGATGGAGTTTCACCATGCTGGCCACGTTGGTCTCCATCTTTTGACCTCGTGATCTGCCTGCCTCGGCCTCCCAAAGTGCTGAGATTACAGGCATGAGCCACTGCACCGGCCGCAGTTCATTCTTCTTTTAACTCTTGACATAAAAAATTTTTTATTTTAAAATTATTTTAGACCAACAGAAGAGCTACAAAAATAATTTAGAAGTTCTCCTTTTCTCTCTCCTGTGGTAACATCTTGCTTGGCCATAGTACAATTATAAAAACCAAGAAATTAACACTAGTACAGTATTATTGGTTGAACTGCAGACTTTATTTGACTTTTATCAGTTTTTCCACTAATGTTATCTTTTTATTCTAGGATCCAGTCCAGAGTCGCATATTGCATTTAGTTGTCTTCTCTCCTTAGTCTCTTCCAATCTGTGATTGTTCCTAAGTCTTATCTTTCATTACTTTGACACTTTTTTTTTTTTTGAGATGGAGTTTCGCTGTTGCCCAGGCTGGAGTACAATGAGGCAATCTCCGCTCACTGCAACCTCCGCCTCCCAGGTGCACAGTTCTCCTGCCTCAGCCTCCCAAGTAGCTGGGATTACTGGCATACACCACTACTCCTGGCTAATTTTTTGTATTTAGTAGAGATGGGGTTTCACCATGTTGGTCAAGCTGGTCTCGAATTCCTGACCTCTGGTGATCCACCCACCTTGGCCTCCCAAAGTGCCAGGATTACAGGCGTTAGCCACTACACCCAGCTGACACTTTTTTTTTTTTAATATAATTTCTTTTTGGCCGGGCACGGTGGCCCATGCCTGTAAACCCAGTACTTCAGGAGGCCAAGGTGGGCGGAACACCTGAGGTCAGGAGTTCGAGACCAGCCTGACTAACATGGGGAAACCCTATCTCCGGGCGTGGTGGCACATTCCTATAATCCAAGCTACTCAGGAGGCTGAGGCAGGAGAATCGCTTGAACCTGGGAGGCGGAGGTTGCAGTGAGCCAAGATCGCACCATTACATTCCAGCCTGGGCAACAAGAGCAAAACTCCGTCTCAAAAAAATAAATAAATAAAATAAATAATAATATATATATGTATTTTTTTCTTTTGAGACAATGTCTCACTCTGTTGCCCAGGCTGGAGTGCAGCGGTGCAGTCATGGTTCAGTGCAGTCTTAACCTCTCAGGCTCAGGTGATCCTCCCACCTCAGCCTCCCAGGTAGCTGCAGATACAGGTACAAGCCACCATGCCCAGCTAACTTTTTTATTTTTAGTAGTGACAGGGTTTCACCATGTCACTCAGGCTGGTCTAGAACTCCTGGGCTCAAGTGATACACCTGTCTTAGCCTCCCAAGTGCTGGGAATACAGATGTGAGCTACTGCATCTGGCCTTGCTTTGAGATTTTTAAAGAGTACTGGCTAGGTATTTTGTAGAATGTTTCACAATGTGGCTTTGTCTGCTTTGTGGTTCATAGAAAGCACCTTCTAGCTGTGTCCTCATATGGTAGAAGTGGTAAGGGGTCTCTCTTAGGCTCTTTTATAAGGGCACTAATCCCATTCACAAGTGCTCTGTGTTTATAAAAGAGGTTATCAATCACTTCCCAGAGGCCTCACTTCCTAATACCATCACATTGATGATTAGATTTCAGCATAAGAATTTTGGAGGACACAAATATTAAGACCATAGAATGAGCTATGAAACTATCAATCTAGCATAATCTATGAATTGACTATTCTGGCAAACAGTATTTTGAGTGATATATAGTTACCTTGCAGCATAGATAGGTTACTAGTTTTCAGAGTTAGAATGTAGTGAAATTCATAGAATACAGTGATCCTAGGATTGATGCTTCTAAAGTGTCTGCATAGGACATCACATGTCAAACATGACATCTCTAAGTCATGTTTTGGAATGGTATGTTCATTGAGAGGTGGTTATTGACTCATGATTCTTAACACTGTAAGTTTGCCTAAATTTGTTTTGAGGAAACAGCTACCTAGGATTTCCTCAAAGTTCTTTTTTCTTGTTTTGAAATGTGGGAAATAGGGAAATAGGATGGGGGTAGGATTTAATCTTGGCAAATTGAACTGTTTTCATAAGGAAACTGTTTTTGGTCTTCCTGAAAATGGCCACAGAAGTCCTTCTTTTAATAAAATCATTAAATTTGTAAGCTTTTTAATGGTTCCTACTAATAGATAAGAAAATTTACTTTGGATAATTTTGATGTTTTGAGAATCCTGTTTTTTATGTTAAATGCTGGAGTTGATAGAATTAGTGGTAAATAATTATTTAAAACTTTGATGTCACTGATGGTTGAGGAAGAGGGTAACTAAAGCAAAAATACATATGGTGGACTGTAGGAATGTTAAGCTGTATATATAATAATTCTAAACTTGTAATTTTTCAAAAGTTAATTTTATAAACCTTTGGTAAAGGTATTACTGGGGAGAGTTGGTTATTGGGAATTTGTTGAGAGTAGTTTGTTAAAAGAGAAATTGATGGCCTTTCTTGTATTAAAATGTTTCTTATTTTGCTTATAGTTTGATAATCATTTATTCCTCCAGTGAAGTATGTCACACAGTGTTCAGTAACATAATCCATTCTGATGGGAGCTTCATTAACTTCATCTCATCTAAATGCCAGCCTAACACCGCAAACATTTTTCAGAGAAGAATCCTTGATCACTAATTATCCCTGTAATTAACGCCAGCTATGTATTGGTTTATTTGCAAGATTTCTATGTAAGACTAACATTTGTATATAGAAAAGAAACAATATATGCAAAAAAAACTTGTTTATTGACAAAACTAACTTTGCCTGATTGTCTTGAATCTAAATCACTATTAATCCTGAATCTATTGCCCATAGAATGCCAGTATTTGTATTTAGCTCCTTATGTCTGTATTACTGTAGATTAATACTTTATTTCTCTAATGAGATTATGTACATTAATTATGCTTTAACTACAAGCATATTATTCAAGGCTAACCCCTAGAATAATACAGGAGTTAGAGGCACTGACTCCCCCTGTGATCGAAAACCCTTAACTCTCCTGAAATTTAACTACTAATAGCTTATTGTTGACCAAAGCCTTATTGATAACATAAAGTCAGTTGACACATATTTTGTATATTGTATGTACTATATAATATATTTTTACAAAAAACCACAAAAATTTTTATTAAGAAAATCATAAGGATGAGAAAATACATTTACTATTTATTAAGTGGAAGTGGATTATCATAAAGGTCTTCATCCTCATTATCTTCATGTTGAGTAGGTTGAGGAGGAAGGAGAAGAGAAGGCATTGGTTTTGCTGTCTCAGGGGTAGCAGAGGCAAAAGGGGTGGAGGATATAGGAAAGGAGGCAGGAGAGGTAGGCACACTTTCATTGTAAAACATCTAACGGCGGGGCATGATGGCTCATGTCTGTAATCCCAGCATTTTGGAAGGCTGAGGCAGTAGGATTGCTTGAAGCCAGGAGTTTTAGACCAGCCTGAGGAATCTAATGAGACCTTGTCTCTACAAAAACTTTTCAGAAATTAGCCAGACAGGATGGTGTGTGTCTATAGTTCTAGCTACTTGGGAGACTGAGGTGGGAGGATCACTTGAGCCCAGGAGTTTAAGGTTTCAATGAGCTATGATCATGCCACTACACTCACACCTTGCTGGGCACATCAAGACCTTGTCTCTCAAAAAAATAAAAATAAAAAATCCTCATGTAAGTGGTTCTGCGCACAAACATGCATTAAGTCAACTGTAGTTTGTCTACCAAGTACAGATGAGTTTATATATGAAAGTCATGTTTAGACTCTAGATAATACTGAAGCATATGTATTAACTTTACCACTGGCCAAGAGTGGACTACATTTTATATAAAAAGTACCTGTCAAGCCTATTTACAATTCCTGTTTCATCCCAAATTACTTTAGCAGCATTCTTTGCCCATGATGTATATCAGGATCTGGTCCTTTGCATTTTGACTTCCTCTGCAGATACGTGTTTTTCTTTTCCCTTTTTTTTTGAGGCCTCTTTCTCCTTTAATTAGACCTGTTGAGTGCTGCTCTAGTTTCATATTTTATTAAGTTGCCCTCATGTATGTACTTTGTATACCCCAGATTTTTCATTTGTGATCCTTATCTGAGCACACAGCCTTTTTAGCCTTTTTGTGGTTCTGTGACACACACAGATGGGTCAGGCTAACCCCAGGACAAAACAAGCTAAAAAAGATCTTGAAAGCCAATCTAAGATTAGGTCTTTGGACTTGGGAGAGAGCAAGTAAGTTGTTTTTAATCAGACTATTCCCTTTCCACAAAATGAAGGACTAATCTATACTAGTTCTGAATTTTGTTTCTTTGGTTTTATTTGCATAGATGACTGCTAAAATATTATTTTGCTAAATTTGTTGTTACCAACAGTGGACAATAGAGTGAAAATAGAAAACAGAATTGGTATTTTCAGGCTGTTCGGTGCTTGTTTTTTATTTTCAAATGGCAAATAGGCACAAACAGACTAGTGGTTTCCATTAGTATTGTTACTTAGTTTTATAATATTAGACCCAGAAATATTAGTATTGTTACTTAGTTTTATAATATTAAACCCAGAAATCTAGTTCGGAGGTTTCAAATGAGAAATTCTTTTCCGCGTAAATGAGTGACATAAAGTCCTTAACATTACCTCCTCATGGTTGCAGATCAGCATCTGACAGACTGCTAATCTGCAAAATGTGTTTCTTCAAGAAGCAGATGCTAGCCAGCAGTTGTTAAGTGAGAGTAATCTGAGTGTAAGAAGTGATTTTTGTCTTTCAGTCATCTTTCCACACCACCACAGTGGTGCACATGAATATCCTGGCTGATGCCCTCAAGAGCATCAGCAATGCCGAAAGAGAGGCAAACACCAGGTTCTTATTAGGCTGTGCTCCAAAATCATTGTCTGTTTTTTTACTGTGATGATGAAGCATGGTTACACTGGCGAATTTGAAATCATTGATGACCACAGTGCTGAGAAAGTTGTTGTGAACCTCACAGGCAGACTAAACAAGTGTGGAGAGATCAGCCCCAGATTTGATGTGCAACACAGAGATCTAGAAAAATGGCAGAATAATCTGCTTCCATTGCCACCATTTTGGTTTCATTGTACTTAGGATCTCAGCTGACATCATAGACCATGAAGAAGCAAGATGAAAACGCACAGTAGGGAAAATCCTGGGATTCATTTTCTAGAGATGTAATACATATTTACAAATAAAATGCCTCATGGAAAAAAAAAGTGATTTTTTTTAAAAAAGGCAGAATAATCCTCTTTCTGTTAAATTATATTAAATATTTATATTATATTAAATACAGTTATATTAAATTTAAATATATTGTTAAATTATATATTACATGTAAATCTCATACATTCCAACTTTAGGCCTAGTCTTATTTTTATCCTTACTGTTATGTGGTTGGAGGAAAAAACCTGAGAGTGTGATAGTCCTGGGTTGGGTCCCAGCTCTGCCTTGTACTAGCTTTTGAACACCAGCATGTTACTTAACCTTTGTCTCAGTTTCTTCATTTAACTTTTTTAAAGGTTGGGGGGGGTGTGGTACGGATAAACTTTTGGTGTAAGGTTTAAATGAAATAGAATACATAGAATGACTAGTGCAGTGAAAGTAGTTCCCTTTGTCTGACTGGTGATACCAAGGTATTAATAAACTGAACTTGAGCTGAAAGGGAAAAATATCTGAGGAATAAGGAGAAAAATACCAATATTGACCTTATTTACACTCCTATATATTATGGAAAGACCTGGCATGCTTGGTAGATGGCAATAGAATTTTTAATGCTCTTTTGTGTGTGTTTAAGTATTGCAAATGATCATGAACTTAATAGAAAGTTAAAGTTCTTTTCTGAGCAGCTCTTAATGACAAGGTATTTTGGCAACAGAGCATGTTTCCAATATGCTGAAGGAAAGATTTTGGACAACATGTCTTTCTTTAAATTAAAAAAATATTTATTTATGGAAGGTGTCATTAATATGCTTCTGATAGGTGCAAAGAGAGTTACTTGCCTTTTGGGAACAATAAGAATTCTTAGGTAGAAAGAAGTAGTTAACTTTTGCAGTTGCATGAAAGACTAAATGTGGTAAATCCTATGGAGTTAACACAAAAATTATATATTAGAATTATTAAATTTCCAGAAGTCTGAACCCCTAGGAAGACGAGAGCAGCATACTGGTAGGGAGCGGGGGAATGAGTTGTTAATATTGATTTAAGCCCTCCACAAATACAGAGTGACTCTTCATTTAGGATTTTGAAATGTAGTATTTCTAACTTGGCTCATTTGGGAAATCATCTTGATTTTTCCCCCACCCCAAGGTGGAGTCTTGCTCTGTTTCCCAGGCTGGTGTGCAGTAGTGTGATCTCGGCTCACTGCAACCTCCGCCTCCTAGGTTCAAGCAATTCTCCTGCCTCAGCCTCCCGAGTAGCTGGGATTACAGGCACGTGCCACCATGCCCAGCTAATTTTAATATTCTTAGTAGAGATGGGGTTTTACCATGTTGACCAGGCTGGTCTCGAACTCTTGACCTTGTTATCTGCCCACCTCAGCCTCCCAAAATGCTGGGATTACAGGCGTGAGCCACCTCGCCTGCCCTGATTTTTTTTTCCCCCCAATTACGAAGGCTTGGGTTTTTTGGCTCTCTTGTGAATTTTATGCTGAGAGATCCAGAAGCAGGTACATTCCAGTTTTTTTCCAGCTCCAGCACTTTAGGTTCTGAGCCATTTCAGTAAATCTAGCAATAAGCTCCTTATTTCTGTTATCATTACAGAATCAGTAAATACCATGGCTAGTGTTTACTCCTTTGCATTTCTCTGAGAAATTTTCAGGAGGATAAGAATGAACATTTATTAAGCATTTACTAGAAAATCTGCTTTATGTACCATGTACCTTTTAGTCCTCACCACAGCCCACTGAGGTAGGGATTACTGGCAACATTGTATAAAAATAAGGTCAGACATGGTTGCTTACAGGGGTAATCCCAGTGCTTTGGGAGGCTGGCAGGAGGATCCCTTGAGCCCAGGAGTTGGAGATCCATCTGTGCAGCCTAGTGAGACCTCATCTCGACAAAAAAATAAAGATTAGCAGGGTGTGGTGCAGCAAACCACCATGGCACAGGTTTACCTATGTAACAAACTTGCACATCCTACACATGTACCCTGGAACTTAGGAAAAAAAAAAGATTAGCAGTGTGTGGTAGTGCATGCCTCTAGTCCCAGCTACTCAGGAAGCAGAGGGAGGAGGATGGTGTTAGCCAAGGAGTTTGAGGTTTCGGTGAGCTGTGATTACGCCTCTAGCCTGGGCTATAGAGCAAGACCCTGTCTCAAACTAGCAAAAAGTCAAAAAATAAAGAAAAAAGGCTGCTAAGTCAACAGATAAAATGAATATATAGTGTAGGGGAAAAGAAATATCTTTCTGTCCCATCTTAAGTTCATGGTTGTGGTCCCTATAACAAAAGACAGATTAGTGAGAGAAAAGCATACAAACTTATTTAATGTAAGTTTTATGGGACACAGGAGCCTTCATAAGGAAATGAAGACATAAAGAAATGAGTAAACCTGTGTATTTTCTATGACAGGACTGAAAAAGAAGTGGATTGTTGTAGAGAAGTATGATTGGACAAAAAGGGGTATGATCTAATGGTAATAAACTGGAAGGAACTTAGTTAGCTCTGTTCATTCAGATTCTTTGCTGTGTCCCTGGGTCTTCAGAGGTAAGGATGTTTCTTTCCTCCTGGTATTAGGAGCACAACTCTCAAATGAGAGTAGTATGACCTGCTTTAGGGAAAGGTGAGAAAGACTCTTCCTAGATTTTATGACTTGCTTCAGGGAAGAAGTGGGGAAGTGAGAGTGACTTTGCTGCTTCGGCTGTTTTCTCAAATGCCAAGGTACCATATTTTGGGTTCAAATGTTCTAAACCCTGTCAATAACTAGCAGTTGATTTGTTAAAACTCATAGCTGGAATTTAAACCCAGGTCAGTTTCCATTTCTCATGCTGCTCCCAGCTTTCAGAAGAACAGAAATTATCCAGAAACCTCTAGGTGAGATATCAATAAGAGACAAAAGCCCATAAACAAAAAAGATCATCCTTCATTTTTCCCCCCCAAACAAAAACCCTGCCTAGGCCAAAACTGCATCTTTCTTTTGCAATTGAATTGTAATCTTCATCTTTAGAATACAGATAGTTCAACATAGTTTTTCTTTTGGTTAATTTTTAGAAATAATCTTAAAGCTTCATTAAGAGTCAGGATTACCTATTATATAAAGTACTCTGTTAGTTAGAATGTTAGAATTTTTTTTTTTTTTTTTTTTTTTTTGAAACAGTCTTCCTCTGTCACCGAGGCTGGAGTGCAGTGGTGTGATCTTGGCCACTACAACCTCCACCTCCCGGGTTCAAGCGATCCTCATGCCTCAGTCTCCCACGTAGCTGGGATTATGGGCACCTGCCACCACGCCTGGCTAATTTTTGTATTTTTAGTAGAGATGGGGTTAGCCAGGCTGGTCCAGGCTGGTCTTGAACTCCTGACCTCACATGATCTGCCCGCCTTGGCCTCCCAAAGTGCTAGGATTACAAGCATGAGCCACTGCACCCGGGCGAGAATTCTGAAATGAAATAGTGCATTTTTTTCTCAATTAAAAAATCTGTGGGGGGTGGGGGTGAGGGGGTGGGGTTGGAAATATATTTTAGGTCCCTCTCTTGAATTTTTCTGGCCTCCTCTCCTTTCTAGGCCATATCATTAGCCTCTGAGGATGAAATAAGTTGTCTGAAACCTAAGCACTTTACATTAACAAACCTAAAGTGAGGGGAAAGGTGACTGAATATAGCTCTTAAGAGTACCAGGAAAGATACTAAGAGAAACCAGGTTTCGATGTCAGTAAATCAGAGCATTATCTTGCTACTAGCAGAGGCATCTCTGGACCTTTGATCCCTGTCCTCTCGGACATAGTAGATGCACCCTGATCTTGTTTTATTGTTATTGGAATGGACTCAACTCACTTGACATTTAAGTGAACGTTTTTTGGATGGTGTGTTTACTTGGACTAGAGTCGAGGGCACTCATCATGTTTCTATCAGCAGTTGTGTATCCTCACCAAACTTACTGACATTGGAGGTGCTTAAAGGGGGTGAGAACAACAATTTAAGAAGTATTATGCAGTATTGGTGTATTGTCACTACAGACATCTCAAACTAGTCCAGCATTTAAGAAAAATTATGGTAAAATATGTAAAACATAAAATTACCATTTTAAACCATTTTTAAGTGTACAATTCTGTGGCATTAAGCACATTCACAATGTTGCGTAATGCTCACCACTATCCATTTCTAGAACTTTTTCATCGTCCCAAACAGAAACTCCATACCCATTAAGCAATAACTCCCCATTCCCTCCGCCCCTCAGTCACTAGTAACTGCTAATCTATTTTCTGTCTCTATAAATTTGTCTTTTCTAGATATTTCATAAAAGTGAAATTATACAATATTTGTTTTGTGTCTGGCTTCTTTTAGCATAATATTTTTCAAGTCTGTCCATGTTATAGCATGTATTCCTTTTTGAGACTGAATAATATTCTGTTGTAGGTATATACCATATTTTGTTTATCGGTTCATCTGCTGAGGGACATAGGGATTGTTTCCACCTTTTGGCTGCTGTGACTAGGCTGCTGTGAACATTGGTATTTAAGTATCTGTTTGAGTTCCTGCTTCCTGCTTTCAGTTATTTTGGGTATATACCCAGGAATGGAATTGCTGGATCATAATGTAAATCTATGTTTAGCTTTTTGAAGCACTGCCAAACTGTTTTCCACAGTGGCTGTAACATCTTACATCTCTACCAGCAATACATGAATGAGAATTTCAGTTTCTTCACATCTTGTAATACTTACTTGCAGGTTTGTTGTTGTTGTTTGATAAGACTCATCCTACTGGGTGTGAAGTGGTTATCTTATTTATTTATTTAATTTTTTTTTTTTTTTTTTGAGACAGAGTCTCGCTCTGTTGCCAGGCTGGAGTGCAGTGGCACAAATCTTGGCTCACTGCAACCTCTGCCTCCCAGGTTCAAGCAGTTCTCCTGCCTCAACCTCCTGAGTAGCTGGGACTACAGGGGCGTGCCACCATGCCCGGCTAATTTTTATATTTTTAGTAGAGGCAGGGTTTCACCATGTTGGCCAGGATGGTCTTGATCTCTTGCCCTCATGATCCGCCCACTCGAACTCCCAAAGTGCTGGGATTACAGGTGTGAGCCACGGTGCCTGGCTGTGAAGTGGTATCTTATTATGGTTTTGATTTAATGATTCTCTAATGGCTGGTAATGTTAAGCATCATTTCATGTACTTATTTAGTCATTTATATAACTTCTTTGGAGAAATGTCAGTTTTTAAAAATTAGGGTTTTGTTTGTTTGTTTTGAGATGGAGTCTTGCTCTGTCGCCTCGGCTGGAGTGCAGTGGCGTGATCTCGGCTCACTGAGTGATCTCGGTTCAAGTGATTCTTCTGCCTCAGCCTGCCAAGTAGCTGGGACCACAGGTGCGTGCCACCACGCCTGGCTAATTTTTTGTATTTTTTAGTAGAGACGGGGTTTCACTGTGTTTAGCCAGGGTGGTCTTGATCTCCTGATCTTGTGATCCATCTGCCTTGGCCTCCCAAAGTGCTGGGATTACAGGCTTGAGCCACTATGCTGAGCCCTAAAATTAGGTTTTTAAAATCACTGTGGAGTTGTATATTCTGCATATTAATCTTTATACGTTCTGGATATTAATCCTTCATCAGATACATGATTTGCAAATATTGGCTCTCATTCTGTAAGTTTTCTTTTCCCTCTCTTGATCATGCCTTTTCAGGCACAAAAGTTTTTAATTTTGAAGTCCAGTTTATCGGGTTTTTTCTTTTATTGCCAGTGGTTTTGCTGTCATAGCTGTGAAATCATTGCCAAATCCAATATAAGGAAGATTTTCTGCTATGTTTTCTTCTAAGAGTTTTATAGTTTTAACTCTTACATTTAGGTCTTTGATACATTTTGAATTAACTTCTTCTTCTTCTTTTTTTTTTTTTTTTTTTTTGAGACAGGATCTCACTCTGTCACCTAGGCTGGAGTACAGTGGTGTGATCTCAGCTCACTGCAACCTCCACCTCCCAGGCTCAAGTGATCTTCCCATCTCAGCCTCCCAAATATCTGGCTGCGCCATCATGCCTGGCTAATTTTTTATTTTTTGTAGAAATGGAGTTTCACCATGTTGCCCAGGCTGGTCTCTAACTCCTGGACTCAAGCAGTCCACCAGCCTTAGCCTCCCAAAGTGCTGGGATTATAGGCATGAGCAGCTGCAACTGGCCATGCTTTTTTTCTGTTTAATGAAACCAGTGACAATGTAAAGGTCTGTGTTTGCTTTAGCAAGATGAAACTCTTTGTAATAGTGATGAATTAAGATGGAGATTAGCTCAGTTGAACTTACTATGGGTAGTGTAGAAACTGGTTGCATCTATTTGAAGTTCTTACTGTGACGAGAGGTCTCTGAAAGGAATATATTTGTTGAAAAGTCTTTGGTACAAACCAAGAAAGATAATCTTTATCAAAAAGACCAAAGAAATTCTCATTGTCCTAAGTCATGAAATAATACTCAGGGCGTCCTCCTCACAACTTGGAAAATGTAGAACTTGCATGTTACCTTACCCCACTGGCCTCCAAAACAGATTATACGCAAGAGATATTTGTGTGAGGGAATGAGCACTTCCAAGTCAGTGAAAGCTATCAATATATATATCTCTCTGACTTACTCTTGAGAGATTTCTCAGTTTGAGAATGGATCAAAAGCACACAACTGAAGATTAAAGAACATAAAAATAGATATAGTTTGACTTAAAAATGCATTTATGATCTCCCTTAGTGATCTTTTTTCTTAAGAGTTTTTAGACGGTTGCCCTCCCCCCACAAACAAGGTAGAATAAGAGAATAAGCTAAGTATTTAAACAGAGAAACTAGGGTAACAGATAAAAAGAAAAAATTCCCTCTCCAAAAGAGATGATCTCTTTAAAAAAAAAAAAAAAGATATTGTGGTTAATAAAATTATTAATAAAAATATATTAGGGCCGGGTGCGGTGGCTCACGCCTGTAATCCCAGCACTTTGGGAGGCTGAGGCAGTCGGATCACGAGGTCAAGAGATTGAGACCATCCTGGCCAACATGGTGAAACCCCGTCTCCGCTAAAAATACAAAAATCAGCCAGGCGTGGTGGGATGCGCCTGTAGTCCCAGCTACTCGGGAGGCTGAGAGAGAAGAATTGCTTGAACCTGGGAGGCAGAAGTTGCAGTGAGCCAAGATTGCGCCATTGCACTCCAGCCTGGGTGACAGAGCGAGACTCTATCTCAAAAATAAGTAAATAAATAAAAATAAAATAAAATAAATAAATAACATATTCATAAAAACTAAACAAAGTAAAAATCTAATCAGAATATCATGAGAACTGAACCCCTCAAGATTTGTGAAGATGAAATGTGATAATTTTGTCCAGGCACAGTGGCTCGTGGCTGTAAATAATGCCAGCGCTTTGGGACGCCAAGGCAGGTAGATCGCTTGCACCTGGGAGTCCAGGACCAGCCTCAGCAACATGATGAAACCCCATCTCTACAAAAAATGCAATAATTAGTTGAGCATGGTGTTGTACATTTGTAATCCCAGCTACTCTGGAGGCTGATGTGGGTGAATTGCTTGAACCTGGGAAGTGGAGGTTGCAGTGAGCCCAGATTGTGCCACTGCACTCCAGCCTGGGCTACAGAGTGAGACCTATCTCAAAAAAAGTAAAACATTAAAAAAAAAAGAAAAGAAATGTGATAATTTCATGCTAGATTCATTGAATTGTATTATCAACGTTCTGATTAGAATAAACAACTTGACAAGGCCTATGGTGAATGGATTTCCATAGCTGGTAGGTTCATTATTTATAGTTTTAACTATGAAGCAATAAACGATTGACTATAAAGACTACTGTTATGTAGGATTTATACTTTACTTTTTTTCCAAAGGGGATTTGAGGTGACTTGCAAAATTAAACACATATAAAATGGGTCAAAAGACTAATTTTTTTAAATAAAAAGAAAGCACACAAGAAAATATGCTTCCAAATAGATATTATCCTTCATATAGTCACCTTATTAAGGAAAAATTACTCCAGTATTGCTTTCTTAGACAGTTTCGGAATTCTTTTGGAATTGTTTTTAGAGCCAGCTTACAAACTCAAAAGAAAACCTGCTTTATTGTTTTACATAGTCATGCTTTTTTTTTTAAACCCAGCTCGATTTCCCCCATTTATTCATTAGTTGCTCCAAATAACGCTCACCTCCAATTAAATTCATCACCTGTTGAGGAACAAACATGTGCCACCAGGGAGGATATCTAGAACAATGTGCTGTAGACTCTAAGCGTAATTTTAAAATAAGAATTTTCAATGTTTTGAGTAGTGGTTGCAGTACTAGAATAAATACATAGTGCCTCGGGAAGTGTTTGTTGTTGTTGTTTTGAGACAGGGTCTTGCTCTGTCACCCAGGCTTCAGCACAGTGGTGCAATTGTAGCTTACTATAACCTTGAACTACTGGGCTCAAGTGATCCTCTTACTTCAAACTCCTGAATAGCAAGGACTATAGGTGTATGCCACCATGGCTGGCTAATTTTTAAATTTTTGTAGAGACGGGGCCTTGCTATATTGCCCAGTTGGATCTTTGAACTACTGGGCTTAAGCATTCCTCCTGCCCCAGACTCCAAAGTGCTGAGATTGTAGGTGTGAGCCGTCATGCTCAGCCTGGGAGTGATTGTTTCGAATGGGTGAAGGCTCGTTTTGATGTGTAAGTTCTATTATGTTTGTTTTTAACAGACATTATTTTATTAGTCATATCTCATAGTTTATTTTCATTTCAGAATTCCATTTTTGTTTCTGTTATTTTGACATAGTTGTCTTTTAGAGAGAGACAACTTATTTTGGAGCAAATCCATTGATCATTAGGTAAAAATACTTGTCATTTGTAGTTTGTTTCTTTAACTGAACTAAGCTCTTATTTAAACTAAGCTACTTTTGGTGTCATCCCTTATTTAACATTTTTCTTAATGGTTACACGGTTTTATTTTCTTTGGCCCAATATATCACCTATCTGTTGCTCTGATTTCCTAAGAACATTAATACCTGAAAATAATAAGCAGTACTGTCTTACCAAAAGATCAATGTTGTTGGTATGCTGGTAGAACTGGTTTTCTCATTAAGACTATAATATTGACAACATAGTATAGTTAAAATATTCCTGGGCTGGGCATTGTGTTTCATACCTGTAATTGCAATGCTTTGGGAGGCCAAGGTGAGAGAATCATTTGAGGCCAGGAGTTCTAGACCAGCCTGGGCAATATGGTGAGAAGACCACATATTTATTTATTTATTTATTTATTTTGAGATGGAGTCTCACTCTGTCACCCAGGCTGGAGTGCAGTGGCGTGATATTAGCTCACTGCAGCCTCTGCCTCCTGGGTTCAAGTGATTCTCCTGCCTCAGCCTCCTGAGTAGCTGGGACTACAGGCACCTGCCACCTTGCCCAGCTAATTCTGTATTTTTAGTAGAGACAGAGTTTCACCATGTTGGTCAGGCTGGTCTCGAATTCCTGACTTCAGGTAATCCACCCACCTCGGCCTCCCAAAGTGTTTGGGATTACAGGTGTGAGCCACCTTGCCTGGCCCACATCTTAAAAGAAAAATTGGCCATGTGTTGTGGTGGATGCTGGTAAGCCCCAGCTACTGAGGAGGCTGAGGCAAGAGGATTGCTTGAGCCCAGTAGTTTGAGGTTACAGTGAGCTATGATCATGCTAGGGTACTCCAGCCAGGATGGCAGAGCAAAACCCTGTCTTAAAAAAATAAATAATAACAAATCTGAAGCAGCCCTTAATTTGGAAGGCTCTTCTTCTAATAATTGCTGATAAAAGACTGAGTATTGCATGAATCTCTAAATGGGGAGGAAATTTAAGCAGTAATTAAAGGAACAACTCAGCTAGTTAATAAAATAATTCTGTATGATATATAATACTGTATATACCTCAGCCATTTAAAATAGTTTATGAAAGATCAATTTAAAAACTTTCTGATTTGATAAAATTTGTTAAGTTGGGTGAGAATAAATTAGGGAAGATAGATGAAACAAGAATCCAAAATAACAAAAGTTGTTAAAGCTTTGTGATATGTTTAAAGCAGCTGATTTCATATTTTCTCTACTTTTGTGTGTATGAGTAAAAATATCAATAATAATAAATTTAAAAATCAGGTGGCAGAAACTAAAAAAATGCCAATAAAGTGGTTTTTTTTTTAAAGAACATTTAAATGGTAAGATCCTTTAGTCTTTTCATTTTGATTTGAGATACTATAGTCCTTGTTATTTTAGCTGCTATTCTTTTTTTTTTTTCAACTTCAGAATTTCTTACACTACCTTCCTCAGGAAATGAAGTACTATTTCTACAGTCAGGCATTGCTTTTGAGGTGGTCCATCCATGTTAGGAAATAAAAGAAATAATACTCCAATGCATTATCTTACTTGTAGATGAAAGTCCTTTGTATTCATTGAGATAAACACCCTCAATACTATTATTTTTAGGCATATATTACATATAAAATATATGGCATATTTTAGGTGTATATTATATTACTTTTTAGGAACTTTTTAATATGAGTCTACACTTAGTTTCTAAGCTTTGATTCCCTTTATGTCAAATCTGTATCCCATTTAAACTTTTCACTAATATTAAATTAATCGCTCTGAATTGCGATAATACGTGGTTTGTTTCTAGATTAGGAAATTTAAAAGATTGCTTAATAAAACCCATTTCATCTCCATTATGGTAAGTGATATAAAGAATCAATTACCAGTGTTTATGATCTTTACTTTCCATTGACAATTATAAAAACATTCAAATGTAAGCCAGATTTTGTGTGTGTGAATAAATGTCATGTAATAATATTAGTTGCATCAGTAAATTTACTAAGATGAATTTTTTGCTCCCAGGATCCAGGGTATTTTCTTTTTTCCTCTTTCTTTTTCCCTTTGGAGACAGTCTTGCTCTGTCACCCAGGCTGGAGTGCAGTGGCACAATCTCGACTCACTGCAACCTCAGCCTCCCAGGTTCAAGCAATTCTCCTGGCTCAGCCTCCTGAGTAGCTGGAACTACAGACACGCACCACCATGCCCAGCTGATTTTTTGTGTTTTAGTAGAGATGGGGTTTCACGGTGTTGCCCAGGCTGGTCTCGAACTCCTGAGCCCAGGCGATCCAGAGCCTGCCTCAGCCTCCTAAAGTGCTGGGGTTACAGGCGTGAGCCACTGTGCCCGGCCAAAGGCTATTTTCAACATGACTAAACTTGTTTTCAACATAGTTCTAACATAATAGCTACCTTTGATTCATTATCTCCTTTCTGCCTACACATTCTCTGGATGTTTTATCATGCGGATATTGGCCAGTGAGGAAAGGATAAATGATAATGGAATCAAGTTGTGTAGCAAAGATTTAGATTAAACCTTATGAATAAGACACTAATACTGTAGTTGGTTACCTGAGCAGATCATGAGGATGTTGCGATTCTGTCATTGGGAACATATGTTAGGTTTTGATAATGAAGTGAAAAAATCAGACGATTGTAGGGGTCCACATCAAGTGACCACATAGAGGTTTTTCATTTTCTATTTTTAATTCACTTCCTCAGTTTTTTCCTTGGGATGAATAGACTGACAACATTATTCAGAATACTTTGCTATTAAAGAATGAATTTATTTCCATCTAGATTTCCAACTCATTAAATATCTAAATTCTGTTTATTTCCTTAACACTCTTTGAAGAAGATAGTAAAACATTTCAATTAAATGGGATAGATAATGTATGTGGAAGTATATGACCTAAAGTATAGGCTAGAGGTACACACTGTTGTCCCATGGACCCAACTCAGACCACAGACCATAGTTTGGCTGAAAGAGTTTGTTTGTTTAATTGGGTCAGTATTATAAAATTGAGAGATTACAGGTAAAAGTCTAGGTTGGCTGTTATCACACAATTGGCAACATTTGGCTCCCACTCCCACAGGGAAGTCAACTACACTTGAGTAGCTACTTCTTCCTCTAGACAAGATGTACACCCTCACGTATCCCACTTCACACATTCATTCACTTGCCTAATCTTGACATAGATGTTTGTAACGTATTAGCTGAATCTGAATTTCAGAGAGTTGTCAGGTAAACTTTATGGTACCTTGAGAAATTGGTTGTAAATATGAGTTATCTGTATACATCTGAATAAATTGTACATAAATCATGCATAGTTTTTTTTTTGAGAAGGAGTCTTGCTCCGTCGCCCAGGCTGTAGTGCAGTGGCATGATCTTGGCTTACGGCATCCTGTGTTGCCTGGGTTCAAGCAATTCCCCTGCCTCAGCCTCCTGAGTAGCTGGGACTACAGGTGCGTGCCACCGCGTTCGGCTAATTTTTTTGTGTTTTTAGTAGAGATGGAGTTTCACCATGTTGACCAAGATGGTCTCGATCTCCTGACCTTGTGATCTGCCCGCCTTGGCCTCCCAAAGTGCTGGGATTACAGGCGTGAGCCACTGTGCCTGCCCAATCATGCATAGTTTTTAAGAAAACTTCCTGGGCTGGATTGATTGACCCCCATTTTGTCCCTCTATACTTTCCTAGTCACACTGTGTTATTGATCTCCTAAAATTTATTATAAATATCTAAATGTATATCCCTGTAGTATACCATGAACTATGAGCTCCTTCAAGGCCCAGGATCATACATTATTTTGTTTTTGTTCTCACCTTCTAGTACCTGGTACATAGTAGGTATCCAAATGTTTGTTAAATTCCTATAACTTTAGTACAGACATTTGAGTTCTGTGATCTGTTTTTGTTTTTTGAAAAAATACATACATATTAGCTACTTCTGTTTTTGTATTACAAGCAGCTCCTCTGGTTAAAGACGATTTTTAAAAGTTATCTCAATAATTTTCAGTTTTTCTGTCTTAAATTGAAAACAGTACTGAAAATACAAGATCTTTATAAGTATACAGATTGTCAGATGGAATATTTTTTGAATTAGGTAATTTTTTTTATTTAAAAATATTCCAATATTCTTAATATTTTTTAAACAAATAATTACCATTTAATTTTGCATTTGCTTGAGGTAAACTGCAATTGGCAGTCTCAAACTCCACTTATTTTACTAATTTACACATCTTGTCATTTGGGAGTGTGTTTTACTTTATATTACTAAAAGTATTGCCATGATATTTAGCTTTTTTCTTTTAAGTAAATTAAAATTGAGATCATTTTATGAAATTTGCTTTGAAAATTTAGAAAGATATGAAAATATCTTTTTTAGGTCATTTGTAATCTCTTAGGTTAGAGATAGAATTTTTTGCCCGGCTCTATTTAATGTGTTAGGATTTTCATATAGTTTTGGAAAATGGAAAAATGTCCTCTGGCATTTGTTTATATGAGAATTGGAAAGATCCCATTTTAAATTTTCTTAGTGAAAAATGTGCATTATCACCTTTTCTAGTCAGAGGGCTAGAGAACCAACATTGCATAGCCTACAACTAAATAGATGAGCATGTTGATGTTGATCATACTTATAACATAAAAAGAAATAATTATTCTTGGGTGGTGGGATTGCATTTTTGGTTTTCATTGTGACTGTTGGTAGTGCTGTAATGCTTTTAGACATTACATCTGGTCATTTCTGCTCTTTGGTTGAGTACCCCAAAAATCCAAGAGTTAGAGGAACGCAGTGACATGTCTTCAAAAACCTAAATACCTCTAGGGAAAATGACTCCCTATAAAGTTAAACATAATGCATATCTTTAAAGTGTCAGTATATTTAATGGATTATGTATCTTCAACTCAGTTATTTTACTAAACTAGGTAGTTTCTTTTAACTTTATATAGTATTATTGGGCATGGTGGCTCATGCCTGTAATCCCAGCTCTTTGGGAGGCCAAGGCGGGCGGATCACCTGAGGTTGGGAGTTCAAGACCAGCCTGACAAATAGGGAGAAATCCCGTCTCTACTAGAAATACAAAATTAGCTGGGCATGGTGGTGCATGCCTGTAATCCCAGCTACTTGGGAGGCTGAGGCAGGAGAATCGCTTGAACCTGGGAGGTGGAGGTTGCGGTGAGCCGAGCCAAGATCGCACCACTGCACTCCAGCCTGGGCAACAAGAGTGAAACTTTGTCTCAAAACAAAACAAAACAAAAAAACCTTTGTAGAGTACTATACTGGCTTACAAAGGGCAGATTTCCACTGACAGAATCAAAATTTAAAAATTTCCCTCCCTTCCAAATTTAGATATCTGGTTAGATTTTTAGTAGCGTGCAGTTGATTCTAGTCATCTTGATAATGATAACTAAAATCTTGATAATGACTAATCTAGTAGTTAGGTATAGGTAGACTTAGCTAAAATGGGTACTTGGAAGCCAGATGAAGCTGCTCTGCTTGTTTTTGTATCTTTATTCAGTCTATTTCACTACCCACAGTTCAATTTTAAACACCGTTTGCCAGCTGCATTCAGTTTCTATCATGTTAGCTTGAAATGTGCTGAAGAAAATAAACTAACACTTATTTCTGTTTGTCTTTCGACTTAACATTTTAGGATCAGACTTGGCTTGTATTCCAGACTCAGGGTGCCAGAAAAGTAAATAATACACAATAATTCTTAGGCTTAACTTCAATACCCTTGTTCTGTTATGGCCAATTAGGCTAATTTTAATGATGGTCAGAGGCTTCTAAATTGGAGGGCAGTAGTAACTCCTGTAAATACCAATTTCCAAATGGTATCTCTCTTTTCCAGCCCATCACAACAGTTTTAAAACCAGCTTTTGTTTTTGTTTTTGTTTTCTTTTGTTGCTTTGTTTTGTTTTTTAACAGGAGAGCCAGTGTAACTCCTTCAAGACTGGAGTGACACACACTGCATCTGCATCTGCCTCATGTGAGTTCTCATTTTGGCAGCAGCATTCTGCTAGGCTGGAACCTCTGTAGAGGTTTGCCCTTTTATTTTTCTAAATCTATAAATTACTACATAGTGTGTCTTGGTGGCAATGGTAAAAAGTGCATGAGAATTCCAAACTTCCTGCAGAAAGTTTTCTGCTCATTCCAAAGGGACTTTGTCCTTTAACATATATTCTGTCTTGGATGAACAGCATCTACTCAAAATAGAGCCCACAACTTTCATCCCAAAAACATAGTTATTTTTTGAAGAACTGTTTTTCCTTGCAGATTATGGAGTAAAGAATATGTTTTTTTTTTTTTTGAGACGGAGTCTTGCTCTTTTGCCAGGCTGGAGTGAGTGCAGTGGCGCAATCTCTGCACACTGCAACCTCCACCTCCTGGGTTCAAGCGATTCTTCCGCCTCAGCCTCCAAGTAGCTGGGACCACAGGCGCGTGCCACCACGCCCAGCTAATTTTTGTATTTTTAGTAGAGATGAGGTTTCACCATGTTGGCCAGGATGGTCTCGATCTCTTGACCTCGTGATCCGCCCGCCTTGGCCTCCCAAAGTGCTGGGATTACAGGCATGAGCCACCGTACCCGGCCTAAGAATGTCTTTAAATGCTCTCAGTAACTTGAACTTTCAAAGCTTTGGTTGTTTTCTGTATAGTCTAATTATGTAACCTGAGAACACTGTGTGCTGTCCTAGTGGCTGAAGCAGTCCTCTTTTTCAGACTCTAGCCCTTAAAATAGCTTCTTCTTTGTCTTTGGATATTGAGTAACTTGGGGTAGGCCAGAGTACCTTCTGGGAGAAGAAATAAGCAGATAATGTGAAACAATTGCCTGGGTTTTGGAACCACAGAAAGTCATCTGTGAGAGTTGAGCTTGAAGCTGTGCATCATTTACTTGCCACAGCTGTGGGAGAGAAATTGAAATTAGAGCCTTTGCAGCTGTGGAGAGGCATAAAGCTCTAAGTCTGAGGTGATATGTATGGTTTTCCATAAATATCTGAGGCTGGCTTTGAAGGGCCTGGTTGATTAAAAAAGGAATTTTACTTTTTGTATTTTATTTTTAAAGGAATGGTGGTACTTAGTAAGATTTAGGAATTTTTGCCACCAGGTCACAACAAATACATTTATTCCTGAGGGACACTTAGAATAAAACATCTACATTCATGCTCTGTGCAGCTGCAGTTCTGCTTCTCTAACCTTGGTTGTACTGTGTAGCAGATAATTTAATGACCTGGGAGTTCGTGTTGCTGAAATGATTATCCAGGAAGCTTATGAGAAAATTTCAATAGCTTGTAGGTCTTACTGATTAATATAGAGCTTGATGAAATAGATAGTGTTGTCAGGGTAGAACTTGGACTGTCTTTACTAAACCCATTCCCACTTGTGAGTAGGGAAGTTTATTTTGGACTAGTTGAAAAAAATTGGATGGAGAGGTGTATGTTTCAACACCCAAGCATAAGTTTTGATGTCTTATGTAATCTAGAAATTATTTTTTGCGGTGGTAGTATATATACCTTGCCACAAAGAGCTTTTGTTTGTTTGTTTCTTTTTTGAGATGGAGTCTCGCTCTGTCACCCTGGCTCTGTCACCCAGTGGTGCAATCTTGGATCACTGTAATCTCCGCCTCCCAGGTTCAAGCATTCTCCTGCCTCAGCCTCCCCGTTAGCTGAGACTACAGGCACGAGCCACCACGCCTGGCTAATTATTGTATTTTTTTGTAGAGATGGGATTTCGCATATTGGCCAGGGTGGTCTCAAACTCGTGACCTCAAGTGATCCACCCACCTAGGACTACCAAAGTGCTGGGATTAAAGGTTGTGAGCCACCACGCCCAGCCTTACAAAGAGCTTTTGGATGAGACTCAGACCTAAATTTTGGCTTCAGCTGATATTTGTACTTGCTACAGAACTTCATGTTGGCAAACCAGGAAGCTACATCATATTTTTAAGAAGTACTCTGAGCTCATGAGAAAAAGGAAGTATTTCTGTAGGTGGAATTTCTAGAAAGTCACTTCAGTTGAACACTTGGGAAATTCTGCCCTGCGAAAAAGTATAATGTGGCAAGTGTAGTGTTTTTATTTTCTGCTATTCTAGGATTTGTGCTGTCAAAATGGGGATTTGAGACTTTTTCTTCCCTGTATTGTTTTTCACTGAAAATTCTGAATAAATTAATTTGAGCTTCAAATCCAGATTGTCTCATAGACATAGGTTTTACTCACTAGTTACTCCATTGCTCTGCAGTTACCTGATTCTCTAACTGGAGAAAATTGCTGATTTAGGGGTGAATGTGGGTAGGAGTAATTAAGATTTGTTTTTTGTCTCCCACTTTAAGGCATATCCAGCAAATTGTCCTTCTGAAAAATTAACAGTTGAAAACATTTTATATGGACCCAATCCTATAAGAATAAATGTCAGTAGATTACCCAAATTACTTAACTATACTGGAATCTTATTTCATTAAATACTGTTTGGCAATAAATGGGGCCTTGGTTAGGATTGAGAAATAATTTTTGTTTTATGGAGATTGTATTAAAATGAGATTTACTTGCAACTGGAGTAGGAACATGGGGCATTGAGGAGGGTAAGGTGAGAGTGGTTATACTTTTAACATAACTCAAATTTACAACAGTAGGTGCCATGGCTTATGGTTTTATGGTATACCAGCTCTTTATTAGTGTATATAGCACTTTATTTTTTAAACCACAGTGTACATCATACAGATTTAGGAATTCCACACTTAAGTCTTCAACAACTTTTTTTTTAGGGGGAGGGGAGAGGATGAAGCAGGAGTTAAGGGGAAGAAGGTAATATAGCCAGTTTTGAAAATGTTAGCCATGGCTGGGTGTGGTGGCTCAGCCTGTAATCCCCAGCAGTTTGGGAGGCTGAGGTGGTCAGATCACTTGAGGTCAGGAGTTTGAGACAAGCCTGGCCAACATGGTGAAACCCCCATCTCAACTAAAAATACAAAAATTAGCTGGGTGTGGTGGTGGGCACCTGTAATCCCAGCTACTTGGGAGGCTGAGTCACGAGAATCGCTTGGATCTGGTAGGCAGAGGTTGCAGTGAGTTGAGATCATGGCCACTGCACTCCAGCCCCGGCAACAGAGCGAGACTCCAACTTAGGAAAAAAAAAAAAGAAAATATTAGCCAGGGTTAGCATTAGCATTAAATTATTATTACCCTTGCAACAACAAAAGAAATAAAGATGGCTTTTTTGGCATTGTTCTGATGAGATGAGACTCAAGTCTCTCCTAAAAGACCTTAAAAATTTTAGGTTTCTGGTTTTAAAATCTGGCAAATATTTATTAATTAAGGATTTTGAAAGCCCAGCTTGCAATTTAAAAAATAGATATACATAATATCTTATAAGTTTTAAAGGTACAGGAGGTACATGATAGTCTCCTTCCCCTGTCTCTTAAAAGCCACTCTGTTCCCTTCCTAGGAGGCAACTAGTATTACTGTTCTGTATTTCCAGACCTATTCTACAGGATTGTTTTTGGAAAGGGAAAATTGAATTGCACTCATTAAAATATTAGCACCAACTTGGATAGGTATACTAACTGCAATGAGAAATCTGTTTGAGCCATAAGCTAAAGATGTTAATAGTAGATGGAAGAACTATCATAATATAAAAATAGTTGCTATAATGAGATTACAAGAATAGGATGGATATTTTTGCCTCATTTGCTATTTAGCAAGCTGGCAGGTCTTTTTAGTTATTATTTTTAATATGTCTTACTCACTTCTGGAGACTGATGGAGTCTTACCTAAATATTTCATTTGGAAAAAACTTATTTAAAGGAGCAATATTTTCTTTATGCTTGAATTTCAGTAATAACTCTAAAATTTTTTTGTTATGGAAAACTTCAGACATATACAGTAGTAGAGAGAACCCCCCATTGCCTGAAATCCCTGTTCTTTGACCTGTAACAAACTCAGTGCTCCTTTGGCGGATAAGGAGAGATTTTGTTTTATACACACTTGCATATACCCATCCTGCCATACTTCTAATAAAATGAATGATAATTCTTCAGTATCTTTCTTTTTCTTTTTTTGGAGACAGAGTCTTACTCTGTTACCCAGGCTGGAGTGCACTGGTGTGATCTCAGCTCACTGCAACCTTCGTGCTTCAAGTTCAAGTGATTCTCCCACCTCAGCCTCCTGGGTAGCTAGGAAAACTGGCGCATGCCACCACTCCCAGCTAATTTTTTGTATTTTAATAGAGATGGTGTTTCATCATGTTGGCCAGGCTGGTCTTGAACTCCTCACCTCAAGTGATCTGCTCACCTCAGCTTCCCAAAGTGCTGAGATTACCGGCATGAGCCACAACGCCCGACCAGTTCTTCAGTGTCTAATTCCCAGTTCATAGATTTCCCTAATTGTTGCAAACATATCTTTTTATGGTTGATTTACAGTAATAGCTTGGAAAATACAGTTTTGATGGCATACATTGTTAGATCTGATACACAAAACAGTTAATCATATTGATTGGAGAAGGCATATAAAGCAACTACCAAGCCAGAAAGGAATTCCAAAAATAGATTATTTAAAAAGTTCATTTTGAAGGATTTCTGTACTAATTATGCACAACAGCGAAGCCTTCAACATATATAGACCTCCCTTTCCTAGTTTTCTATGTACTTTTATTCTCACAATTAATATCACAGCTATGCATATTCATTTTTTAAAATTGTGGAAATGAAAGAATAAAGGAAAAAAATGTTTGGAATAGGTTTCCTGAAAATGAAGGAATTATACTGATTGGTTTGATAATTCAGCTTGTTATTATGCTCCTGCTATGTAATCTGACCTATTTCCACAGACTAACAATTGAGTTCTCTAATTACTTGGGGCAGTACAGAACATGGAGTGTGAAGGGGAAGAAGAAAAATGGCAGAATTAGAAGGGAGGAAGAATTGGGAAAGAGCAGAAATTCATTCATTTGCATTCTGTTTTAATTGGCTGTTCTTTCTGCTAACTAATGAAAACCTCCTCTTTGTGCAGTGTACAAGTCCCCGGAGTATGAGTCCCTTGGTTTTGAGCTTACTGTCGAGAGATTAGTTTCTATTGGCTATCCCCCAGGAGTTGCTCAGCTTTGCTTATGATTCTACATTCCCTACCAGGTAATTTTTCAAGATATTTTTGGGTTAAGACTACTTTCCTTACCCCCCCAAATTAGACATTCCAAATTCATCCTTAAACAACAACAGCAACAACAAACCCCAGAAAAACACTGAATAATTCTTTGTTGTTTTTTTGGTTGGTTGGTGTTGATTCTAAAATTACCATGAACTTTTCATATATACCATATCTTTGTGTTCCTGAATTAAACTCAGTTTATACACTATATCTGGGTGTTCCTGAAATAAGTTCAGTTTTTTGCAACTGAGGAAGACCCACTTATGGGTAAAAAGGGGGATTACTAAAACTGATGGGCAGTAATCACAGGTGTTCCTATTTGGGGCTGTTGGCAAACAGGTACGTGTCTTTCTAATATACTTAACATGATAGAAGCTTGGCAGTTTGCATTTCTGGATTTGATAGGGAATATTTAGGATTAAGAAAATGATGTTTATTTGAGATGCTGTTGTATGTGTCCCACATACAACATCTAATGGAGGAAAATATAAGCCTTCTCAGTTGTCCAAGAAAAAAGCCTATGTTTTAGAGTTGTACCAGCGGTAGGAAGAGGAATTTTGTTTATACCTTGTTTGATTAAGCTCTTATTTCTTACAGAAAACAATTAAGATATCTGTCTGGACAGAGTCAATATTTTTTAGTTGCTTTAGAATTAGTTTTTAAGATTTTACTCACTTTAGCCCCTGAAATTATATCGTTTTAGGACATATTTGGGTTGCTGCAAAGTTTGAATTAGATGAGGTTGTTTCATGATGATTAAATAGTATTTAATAAAATTAAACATAATTTTATTAAAATTATTGCCTGTACTACTTTGCATTATCAACAATGTTCTTCATTTTCACATAGGGGACTTGTCTTTGACACACTATATGGAAATCTTTTGAAAGTCGATGCCTATGGAAACCTCTTGGTCTGTGCACATGGATTTAACTTTATAAGGGGGTGAGTACAAAGAACCTTTAGCCTCTTTCTAATGTTGTAGTCAAACAGTATGAAGATGATGACATCGTCTCCCCAGATATAATATATTTCCCTATTCCTTTTCATCATAAACAGCAAATTCCCTTACGTAAGATTAGTTAACATTTATTAGGCAGTCAGAACCCAAACTGACATATAGTTAGCAATTACATTTTGTTTAAATTAAGTGCCTTCCAATTATACAGCATACAACAAAACTAATCTTGGCCGGGCATGGTGGCTCACGCCTGTAATCCCAGCACTTTGGGAGGCTGAGGCGGGCGGATCACAAGGTCAGGAGTTTGAGGCCAGCTTGGCCAATATGGTGAAACCCTGTCTCTACTAAAAATACAAAAATTAGCTGGGCATGGTGGTTCATGCCTGTAGTCCCAGCTCCTCGGGAGGATGAGGCAGGAGAATCGCTTGAACCTGGGAGGCAGAGGTTGTAGTGAGCAGAGATCACGCCACTGCACTCCACTCTGGGTGACAGAGCGAGACTCCGTCTCAAAAAAAAAAAAACCAAAAAACCTAATCTTGAAATTTACCCAGAAGAACTTTAGTAGTTTTGACTTCTTTGAAATTCTAAGATTTTTATTTTCTTCTTTCTAATACAGTTCTCAGGTAGCTGTTCAGAAGAGGTATGTATATAAAAATGCTTTGAAAAATTTTAAACTACAGCAATTTAAATGATTAAGAGATTTTTAATAGCTAATACGTTATTTTTTAGATTCTAATGAACATCTCCAGACATTTGATTTGTCATTAAAAACATTTTAAACATAAGGTTAAAATGAATATGTGGTAATAATATTTAAAACAAGGAGGCTGGGCGTGGTGGCTCACGCCTGTAATCCCAGCACTTTGGGAGGCCGAGGTGGGTGGATCACCTGAGGTCAGACCAGCCTGGCCAACATGGAGAAACCTCGTCTCTAAAAAAGTACAAAATTAGCCGGGCATGGTGGCGTATGCCTGTAATCCCAGCTACTCAGGAGGCTGAGGCAGGAGAATCGCTTGAATCTGGGAAGTGGAGGTTGCGGTAAGCTGAGATTGCACCATTGCACTCCAGCCTGGGCAACAAGAGCAAAACTCTGTCTCAAAAATAATAAAAATAAAAAAATAAGGATAAGCTTTATTTTCAAAATAAAAATATTTCCACTATTGTCACTAATTTGAACTTTTCACCCTAGTAAACAGCAGATGAAATTTAGTATCTACTTTTTTGTGTATGTGAAATGTCCCAGTATTTTCTTTAAAAAATCATAATGCCACAATTTGACAACTTCTCTAACTGTAGCTTTACAGTTAAACATTTTCTCTACTGTTATGCTGCCTTATTTACTATTGACATTGTATTAGGGTCAGAACAACAGCTAAACAGAATAGGATGTGTGTCAGTCTCTCATGTAACTTTTCCATTTACTATTCATTCTTGATGGCAGAATAGGAAAAACATGAGGCTACATTGAAATGTTTAAAAATATAGTGTCTTTTTTGTGATAAGAGGCACATAAACCAGCTGAAATTGTACCAGAGCTTCCTTTGGATTTGAGGTCACAAGGTGCCCCTTAGAAATGAAGCATTTGATATAAGACTCTTCAGTTGGCATTACTGACAATACACAGGCTCAGAGACCTCCATGTATACATAGTAAGAACAGTGTGAAGTAAACACCCATCTTGACACATCTGGGCAGGCCATTGTTAAGCTACCTTTCCTTCACTGTTTCTTTCATGAGGGGTTTGTTCAGGATCCGTGAATATCGGGAAACAGGATTTAGAATATGAAGTTATTATAGGTTGTACTAGTAACTTAAGCTATTTTATACACTGATATTGTCATCATAATTCAGAATCTCAAGATGAACCAGGGTTCTATTATGTCTAAAAAGAAATTTTTGCATTATGAGAGAGGGGTAGGCAGAGAAGAAAAGAGAAGCAGTTTGATAAATTAGTACTATGATCACATTTACTAACTCAAGATCTACAGACTTCCTCTTACCCTAAATAAGCCGGTAAAGTTTCTACATAGCTCCTTTCCCTAATGCATTTAATAGTGTTTCAAAAATAAGTCATTTATGAGTAAATGCAGAATTATCCAAATAGCACTTAGCACTGTTCAGTCTTTAGAGTTAAAAAGAAAAGCTGGCCTAGCACAGTGGCTCATGCCTGTAATCTCAGCACATTGGGAGGGCAAGGCAAGAAGACTGCTTGAGCCTAAGAGTTCGAGACCAGCAGTAAAGTGAAACCCCATCTCTACAAGTATCAAAAATTAGCTGGGCATGGTGGTGCATGCCTATGGTCCCAGGTACATGGGAGATTGAGGCCGGAGGATTGCTTGAGCCCAGGAGGTTGAGGCTTCAGTGAGCTGTGTTCACACCACTGTACTACAGCCTGGGCAACAGAGCAAGACCCTGTCTCAAAAAAATAAAAATAAATTAATAAAATTAAAATGCCCATGAAAAGAGACTGAAGATAGAGAGAAAGGAAGAAGTAGTTATCAAAGCTATTACAGTGGTAGACAAGGCTGGAAAAGAAGGGCTCCATCAGGCTTTGCTAATGAGTTAGGACCTTATTATTTAACAAATCTTTATTCTGTGGGTCACAGAAAGTTAGTAATCTGTGATAACTGTTTTCTTCCCAGTCCAAGTGTAGCATTTCTTCTTTTATGATACATTACCTCCCCCAAGTTGATTTTTATTTTAAATATATACTAGTGTGATTTGACACTGAGTTTATAGTGTAATTGCTAACTATATTTGTAAATCAATTTGGGTTCTAACTGCCTAATAAATAACTGTTAGCCATCTTTATGTAAAGGGATTTTTCTTTACTGATGGAGGGAATAGGCAAGTATATTATATCTAAGGAGATAGTGTCAGCTTATTAAACCTGACTGAAGAAAGTATATTTTTATTGTTACCTTCCACCTTTTCATTAAAGAAAATCTTGGAAAGCTAGATGATGAGGTAGTCTACAAAGTTATTTATTATTGGGAACTCTCATTTCAGAAGAGTGACTTAAGACAGGGAGCCAATGTGATTTTATATGTCTCACTGGAGTTTATGCCATTTGTAGTTAACAAACCCAAGCAGGAATTTATCCAGGTTACTCTGAGTGTGAACTTTAAATTTGATTTCCTTTTTTAGATTGTTAATCTCCATATATTCACTGTCATAATTGTGTATTTTTATATTTCAGTATTTTTCCCTTTTAGTTTCTCTGAAATGTTTTCTTTAGAAGTGTTTCTGGATCTTTAACAAATTGTTTCACTGGCTTTTTTTCTTTTAAATCCTGAATTTTTCATGGTTCTGTTCTGTCTCTTCTCTTCCTTCCTTGCACATTAAGTGACTTCATCTCCTCATACTTTTCATGATTCCATCTAGTATCTGTACATAGATGATCTCAGTTATCTCTCAAGTCTGAATCTGTTTTAACTTCTTGACCTTCGTTTCTAGTTGCCTGATAAAAATCTGTTTACTTCAAGCTTAGTATAGCCAAAATAGAACTACTCTGACATCGCTTCTTACCTAGTTTTCATATTTCTGTTCATAGTACCAACCACCTTTCAGAGAAACCATAGCATGAACATCTTCTATGACTCTTAATGTCCCGCCTGCCAAATCTGCTCAGTTTTCTGGGTTTTGTTTTACCTTGGTAATCTCTCTCAAATATATTCTTCCCTTTAATTTCCTGGGTCACCACTCTAGAACAGGCCCTGCTGTTCTCATTTGGACTACCGCAATAACACCTAACTGATCCCAGTACTTTGTCTCTGTATCAAATTAGCTTTTGCTAAAAAATAGGCCAGGCACTGACTCCTGTAATCCCAGCACTTTGGGAGGCTGAGGTAGGCAGATCACTTGAGCCTGGGAGTTTGAGACCAGATTTAGCAACATGGTGAGACCCCATTTCTACAAAAAAATTTTAAAAATTAGTCACAGCTACTCAGGAAGCTGAGGTGGAAGGATTGCTTTGAGCCCAGGCTGCAGTAAGCCAAGTGGTGTCAGAGTGAGATGCTGTCTCAAAGTATATATATATGTAAATTAAAAATAAAGGCTAGGCGCGGTGGCTCACGCCTGTAATCCCAGCACTTTGTGAGGCTGAGGTGGGCGGATCAATCACTATGTCAGGAGTTGGAGACCAGCCTTGACCAACATGGTGAAACCCCGTCTCTACTAAAAATACAAAAATTACCTGGGTGTGGTGGTGCACACCTGTAATCCCAGCTACTCAGGAGGCTGAGGCAGGAGAATTGCTTGAACCTGGGAAGCAGAGGTTGCAGTGAGCCGAGATCATGCCACTGCACTCCAGCCTGGGTGACAGAGCAAGGCTGTGTCAAATAAATAAAGAAATAAATTAGTGCCTTAACATCTGATGTATCCCATACATATGTATATACTTACTGTGTACTCACAAAAATCAAAACAAAACAATTTAGTGGCTTAAAACAGTGACCATTTTATTTAACTCAAACAAGAGTGTCTGGATGTGGTGGCACACACCTGTAATCCCAGCACTTTCAGAGGCCAAGGCAGGTGGATCATTTGTGGTCAGGAGTTTGAGACTATCCTGGCTAACATGGTGAAACTCCGTCTCTATATGATAGGAAAAACAGACAAAAAACAAAACAAAACTCCATCTCTAATAAAATACAAAAAAAAAAATTAGCTGGGCATTGTAGTGCATGCCTGTAATCCCAGCTACTCAGGAGGCTGAGGCAGGAGAATCACTTGAACCCAGGAGATGGAGATTGCAGTGAGCTGAGATCGCGCCACTGCACTCCAGCCTGGGCAACAGAGTAAGACTCTGTCTCAAGGAAGAAAGAAAAAAGAAAATTCTGAGAGTCAACTGGGAGATTCTGGGGTTGCACAGCTGATGTCTCTAGACTTTTTCACATGTCTGCGGTTAGCTGTTGGTTAACTGGCAGCTGATCTAGAATGGCCTTATGCACATTCTGGCATTGGCAGGCTGTTGGCTGAGTGCTTCATTTCTGTGTGTAGCCTTTTATCTTCGAGCAGACTGTCTCACTCTTCATGCACATGGTAGTCTTGGGGTTTCAAGTGCTGCAAGGGAGAGTAAGCCCCAGTACACAAATGCTTTTCTAGGTTTCTGTTTGGATCCCGTTTGCTGCTATACAAGCCTATATGCAAGGATAGAGAAAGACTGTGTTCTAATGAGGGGAGCCACAAAATTGCATCACAAAGAGACAGGAAGAATTTGTGGCCATTGTTGCTGTGCATCACATTGTCTTCTCCAGTTTATCCTAAGACAGCCACTAATTTAATTTTGTTTACAACTCAGCTCCCATGGGATTATCCCTGTGCTTTAAAACTGTCAGTAGAACCCTCTTACCCCGAAATGGTGTAGGACAGTAGCTTAATCTGCCTTAACCCATCTTTCTAGCTTAATTTTTCTCTGCTTCCCTTTCACTACCCAAATTGGACTAGTTTCACAACTGGTCCACCTAGCCTTTAAGGCGCAGCTCATATGCCAGCACGTGCATGAATCTTTCCTAGATTTTCCTCTCCTTAGTCCTCACATTTGCTTCTACCTCTTAAGTTCAATGGTGTTCCCTTCTTTGGTTTTCTCATAGCTTTTTGTACCTCTCTTGTAGTAGTTGTGATTTTTTTACCTTATACTTATATGTGTATGTGAGCCACCTCCCCCACCACACTGACAACTCTTCTAAGAGATGGAACCTAAGCTGGACATCACACCTGTAGTCCCAGCAACTTGGCAGGCTGAGGTGGGAAGTACTGCTTCAGCCCAGGAGTTTGAGTCCAGTCTGGGCAAAATAGCAAGACTCTGTCTTTAAAAAAATTAAAATTAAAAAAATAAAGAGCTGGAACCTGAACTCATTCATCATCTTTATAGCTGGCCATGCTTAATGTTTGGAATCCTATCTTGCATATAGCCATCAAAATAATTGAATGATTCTTTTAATAATGCTATTTCCCAATTATTATAATGTTATTTTAAAAATTAGTTAACTTTGAAATTTTTCTTTCAGACCAGAAACTAGAGAACAGTATCCAAATAAATTTATCCAGCGAGATGATACTGAAAGATTTTACATTCTGAACACACTATTCAACCTACCAGGTAGATTCATTCTATGCTTATTTATACTGATGCTTTCCCTTCTGTGACCATTAGTCTCTGTTCAAGGGAGATAATGAAATGAGTTTGAATTATTTCATTATAGCTTATGAATATCTGTTCTTCATTTTTCAGAGACCTACCTGTTGGCCTGCCTAGTAGATTTTTTTACTAATTGTCCCAGATATACCAGGTATGTATATACTATAATTTTTTTTTCCAATTGATTTTTAAAATTAATGTACAGGGTTTTAGAGAACTGGCCATTGTAGGTCTTTTCTGCTTTTCTAAAGTGAATTTAGTGCTAGTGAGAGATGCCACATTGCCAGCCTGAGAGATGGGACAGCACCAGCAGCTCCATGCAGGCTCTCACCTCCCACACGGCCCCTCTCCTTGCCAGTGTGCTGCAGCCACCACTTCTGATTGGCTTCTCCTGGGAATGAAGACGGCCAGCAGAGGTGCTAATTGTGACAACTGAGTGGGAGGTTTGTGTGATGATTATCTGTCCGAGCAGAATTACACTAAAACCCCCCAACTCATTTCACAGCAGCTACCCAGGAGCCATTCAGGGATGGTAATTTGATTCACAGGCCCGGCAAGATTTGATTAGGAATAAATACTGTGTATCTTACCAGAGGTAAAATTTTCGTAAGTCTTAAACAAGTTATCCTCTCCCTGTAGAGAGAATTATATAGCCAATACTGAAAGTTTAGCCGTATATGCCAGAGTTGGCTAACTTCGTATCCTCTTTGGGCTTTATCCACTTCAAGACACTAAATTTGGTGGAAAGCTGAGTCGCTGAGCTAAATAAAAAATGGACAGTACCTTTGTACTTAGGGACAGTGTCAGAAAACTCAGGGTGGAAAGAACCTAAGTGACCAATTTTAAGTTTTAAATGTTTCTTCAGCCTGTTTCTAAAAAGTGATAAATAAATAAAAAAACGGACATTTTCGGAATTTTGCCCTTTTAGCTTCCATTCAGTATATTTTTCTATCACTTTGTATTTGTTCACAATTGTTGTATTCCATTGAACACTATAGCTATTTCTGGTGGTCAGAATGGACTTTCATTAGGGAGTAATTATTTCCTAATTAGCCACAGCCTTTACCCATGTGATATGGAACCTTTGGGTCCCCTGGGAGTTTTTTGATATGTATTTTATTTACCCTGTTTTGGATCCCCTGTCATGTTCTTTTTATCTTTCTGTAGTTGTGAAACAGGATTTAAAGATGGGGACCTCTTCATGTCCTACCGGAGTATGTTCCAGGATGTAAGAGATGCTGTTGACTGGGTTCATTACAAGGTACCAAGAAACTGCTGCTTCACCTGCTTGCTTTCTGGCATGTATTTTATGGCCTGGCATTAGCTTTCCAAAAGGAGCAGAATATTTCCTTTGTTTAAAAAAAGAAAAAATGGACTTGCCCCCTAGTGATAGCTCTCTAGAATACATTTGTTCTTGTCTTTGGTTTCCGAGGTAATGTTGATCTTTCCCCAGTGATGGTGTTTGGCTTCTGGATTTTATTTTAGTTTGCATTTCTCAAACTTAGAATAGGTTTTATTGTATTTCATTATACTTAACATACCTTTGTGGATGGCAGTGGTCCATTGTTTTGTCCAGATACCTCCCACCTAATAAGATTAATATTAAATTTACATTTATTATAAACTGTATTGCATAAAATATGAAATGCCTTTTAATTTCAAACTTAAAATAGAAACTGTTTTATATTTTGAAGACAAATTTTACAGGCAGGGTTGCAGCAAATGATACTTGCTACTTTTTCCTGGCCTTTTCTAGTTTTTCCACTTTACCATTTTGGTAAATCCTTAAGAAATGCATTTGAGGCTGGGCATGGTGGCTCATGCCTATAATCCCAGCAGTTTGTGAGGCTGAGGCAGGTGGATTGCTTGAACTTGAGACCTGTCTCTACAAAAAGTTCAAAAAATTAGCAAGGCATGTTGATGTGCACCTGTGGTCCCAGCTAGTTGGGAGGCTGCAGTGGGAGGATGACCTGAGCCTGGGGAGGTTGAGGCTGCAGTGAGCTGCGCTTGCACCACTGCACTCTAGTGTGGGCAGCAGGGTGTCCTTGTGTCAAAAAAAAATGATTTGGGTTGATTAGTAAATACAATTTTTTGTATAAATTACATGTTAAAAACTGATTTTGTTAATTCCTTTGTTTTCTTCCCCTAGGGCTCCCTTAAGGAAAAGACAGTTGAAAATCTTGAGAAGTATGTAGTCAAAGATGTAAGTAATACAGGGGAAAACAGATCTGCACAATAGCTCATTTTATCTGTTAGGGAAATAATTAACAAGCTGATTTATAATGAAATGGACAAAGGAAGGTATTTCTTTGTCTTGGCATAGTATAATCTCTTAAGATATAATCACCAAGAATTTTCAGCTAGAGCACAGGTCTTTGTAGAGTTTTTCCTATTTGTTGATAGGCAGGAAGACTCAGTATTTCATTTGTTTGTTTAGCTTCAATTATAGTAATAGCAGCTAGAGGTTTACTGTATGCACATCACCATGCTAAGTGATTACATGCATTATGCCATTTAATCTGCTGTATAACCCTGAGTTAGGTATTATTGTTACCTCTGTTTTATAGATTAAAAAATCTGAGAAATAGAGGGATTAAATAACTTGTCAAAGGTCACACAGTAAGTAGTAAAGCTAAGTCACACCCAAATCTTAATTACTACACTAGATCATCTCAAAAATGCACATATATATTACTGTTATTTAAAATCCTTTAACCTGTCAACAGAGAGTAATGAGGAAAGCTTTAAAATACCTTAAAAGGCATTAGTGGGAAACCTGATAAATTTTTAAAAAAATCTATGGTTAATAGTAATGTACAAATGTTAATTTCATACTTTTGATAATTGTACTGTGGTTATGTAAGATGTTAATATTAAGGGAAACTGGAAGAATATATGGGAGCTCTGCTATTTTCACAACTTTTCTATAAGTCTAAAACTGTTTTAGAATAAAAATTAAACACACATAGTGCCCCAAGATGACATACTTCTTTCTTTTCCTACAGAGTAAAAGTAGCAGAATACAGTATTTTCTCAAAGTACTGTGGTAAAGATTTCTTGTTTTCAGTTTTTGTGTCTCCTATTTTCACCTACCTCCCTTAATTGTTTTAAGAAAGAACACTGAATGGGGAGGGTCCAGGAGAATTTGAGTGAAGGAATCTATTTGCTATGACAGAAAGAAAAGATATTTTTCTTTCCAGGCACATGAGGAGTTAGAATTTCCTCATTTAAGTGCCGTGGGTGTGGGTATTTCTAGGTAGCATCTGCACATGTCATTTCATTTTGCAAGGAGTTTTATAAAACATTAGTATACACACTGAAGCCATATCTAATAATTTCTATGCAGAACATTTGCTGATGATGTTTAAATCAGCCTCTCCCTACCTCTAACACACCTCACATACTTGAAGAAATCTCAAGATAATTTCAACTCTTTCCTGAGGCAGACATATGAGGAAGGTAGAGATATGTTAACAACCATATAACCCCTATAAATATGCATATCATTTTACAAGTAAATCTATTATATACACTGTATATACTACATATGTTAATACTTCATAGTGATAATGTGGGCTTTTAAATGCAAAATTGTGAATACAACTAACCCTTAAAAGGCTCCCCTATTCCTGTTGTGGTGGACAGAAATCCAGTATATGACAACCAAAGTTCAAAAATAAAAATGTTTGTTTTTGTGTTTCACTCATTATCCAATTACATTTTAGGGAAAACTGCCTTTGCTTCTGAGCCGGATGAAGGAAGTAGGGAAAGTATTTCTTGCTACCAACAGTGACTATAAATATACAGATGTAAGTGCTTTATGTTTATGTTTGTGTATTTATGCAGAGGAATCATTTTGGCCTAAAGAACTGCAAAGACAACAAGGAGGATAGAAGTTCATTCAGTGAAAGTAGTTTCTTGTCGTCTCATTTTAAGCAGAGTAAAAAAATATATACAGAATAAGAGTGGTTCTCAAATTTTTCTAAAAATTTAACTGTTTTCAGTGATTATAAATTGGCTACTTGAAAATTTTAATCTTGGGGTTATTTAAAATATTTGTAAAGATTAAAATGGCTTTTGTCTCTTTGGAGCATCATTTCTATGAACTTGAGCAGTCGCACCCTTTATTGATGTGTGCCTGTGACTTCCCTGCCTGCAGCAATAGATGGTGCAAAGATGTTTTGGCTCTTAGTCATCAAAATCTACTACCTGTTAATAGCAGTTTTTCCCCATGATTAAAGCATGTGGAAAAACTGATCTAACTCCTTAGATTCATCTTACTTTTGCTGAGACACTTATAAGTTTATAGTAGTAGCAAGAAGTCCCATTTCCCTCAATTCGCGTAAACTTGATTTAGACACCTAGTGATTTGTAGTAAACAGTTTCATATAAACCATTGGTTTGTAGACTTAGTTGGTCTAGGGATGATAGTAGCGAAGCCAAGGTAATACGTTATTTCTGTGTGAGTTATTAGTTGTCTTTATACCCCTACCTCATATGCTCCTTACCTCCAAATATGTGTTCAAAAACATCTTCCAGAGGAAGTATGTATCCTCCCTGAAAATGTCAGAAGCTTTTCTTTTTGGTATGGTAAAGCATTAATTTCTGGCTTCTACTGCCATGATTTCATAAACTTTAGAGGAATCAAGAATGTGGTGAATCCTATGTTGAAAAATATATGTTTTATGAAAAGCTTGTAATTTCTTTAGGTTATATGCCCTTTGCAAAAGTAGTATATGGACCTTACGCTAATTTTTTTTTTTTTTTCCAGAAAATTATGACTTACCTGTTTGATTTCCCACATGGCCCCAAGGTACTATATGTGACTCAATAGACCATTGCTTTGATACTAATGACTGCATTTAATCATTCTGGAATATTGAGGGGGGAAAGAATTGTTCAGAACCCACCCCAGAAGAGTTCTTCTTTTTAAGCCTATTGTCTAATCTTTATTAACATTAGAAGTAATCTAGGAGCTAGTAGAATTTAAAATCAAATTGCTAATTTAGAGTCTGCAACTTGAATACTTAGTAGACAGAAATAAAGGGATATTCATGTGCTAGGGATGGGATCAGAACAATTTTAAGCCCAAGAAGTTCTATGCAGAATTGATAAGTTTGTGTGGCAATGAAAGGAATTTTCAGGTTGTGGAAGATACTGGATTAACAGAAAAAGAAAATGTGTGTATATTCTTGACAACTTCTACATTTTACATTACTAAGTTTTTGCCAAGAAAGCACTTAACCTTGATATTTAGCAGACAAGTCTTCATTCCTGCAGTGCAGCTGCCCTTAGGTTTAAGGAATACTCTTTGCAACTTAGAATTTTAGTCCTAGACTTTTGTGAATAAACACCAGCAAACCCCTGTTTTGAGAATACCTGAAATCACAGCGTGCAGTGCCCTTTGGGTTGGTCTTAAAAGGTTAATGCCAGGGTTCCATTTCAGGATAGTCATGATTTTAATGGGCATAATTCGCTCATTAGTATTGTGATTAGCTTACACTGTGAGCCAAAAGCCAGTATGTACCTAGAGCTATCATTCTGACAACGTAACCAGTAAAATTTCCTAATAATAGTTTTATGTTAGTTTGTATACATTAGCTCTGATGCAGATCTACCTCTCTCTTAATCTGTCCTTCGGGTATTGATTTGCATCTCTCCCTACGTCTTTTAAGCTCCTTTTAGCAAATTTCAGAGTGAGCACACTTTCATATATTAAAGTGCTGTAAAATAAGTTACTGTAATTCAGTAGTAGATGAAATGATTTAAAATGTATAGATTATTATTACAGTCATTTAGTATTTATACCTTGTGTGCTTCCCAAAGGATATGGCTTATAATCAGACATAATACCTTTTTAAAATATAAAATAGTGGGATCTTCTGTCTATACTTAGTATTTTTATATTCCTTGCATCTGAGTGAGATTAAATAGTAAGCCTCAAGGTAAGGAGTGATGTTTCGGATTTTGCTGTTTCTCCTTCACCAGCCTGGTAGCTCCCATCGACCATGGCAATCCTACTTTGACCTGATCTTGGTGGATGCACGGAAACCACTCTTTTTTGGAGAAGGCACAGTACTGCGTCAAGTGGATACTGTAAGTCAGGAGGATGATCTGTCTGCTAGCACACTGTCCTTAATGTTTTTCCTTTCCCCCACTCTTACTCTCTGTAAGGAAATAGCAATTTTTTTTCTATTAGCCATATTTCTCTTTTGAAATTAAGAATTTTGGTCTTAACTGAAGCAGCCAACCCACTAACTGAAAAGAGTAAGTGCCATTCACTTGACTGTCTGGCCAAGTAGCACTGGCGGTGGGGGGTAGAATGGGGGGGTTGTGGGGTGAGGGGGAGGATTGCGATAGGATGATAAAGTACTACAAAGTCCATATTCTTCACACAGAAAACTGGCAAGCTGAAAATTGGTACCTACACAGGCCCCCTACAGCATGGTATTGTCTACTCAGGAGGTTAGTCACAGACTTCTCTTTATTTAATGTAAGTCTTTGCTCAGACCTCTCACTGTGAAAGCTTTGGTGATCTCTCAGCAAAGTGCCACGTGTACTCTTTAGTATTCTAAGATGTCATCTACTGAAGTTAATTGTTTAATCACCTCTTAATGCAATAGGAGTCTAGGTTTAAGCAGTTGTTAGTATAGCCTAATGAATCTGATTTTCACTAAAATGATCTTTTTTTTAAAAATCCTATTGGACGCTTTTTTCAGTGCCTGGAATCACTTGGGGGTACGTCTCAATATATTCTCAAGGGTTTTTCAAGGAGCTCCATGGGCATAGGTATATAGTATGTTGTAGTTACAAACAGTTGAATAAAGCCAGCTTAAGGGGCAGATTTGTGATGAAATTGGCAGTGGCTCTTTTGAAGGTTATTTTCACTAATACGAGGATATAGTTTTGTTGCTCTTGGATTTGCTGATCAAGAGCTCTGGTCAGCACAGTCGAACTGAAGGCCTTGTCTTTGAAGGCAGTAAAAAGAGAATGGTGAGTCTTTATTTTTATCTAATCTGTTCCTCACATAACTATAAGAATAAAATGAATCATAGAATTTAATGGTTATAATACTTGGAATACTGATTTTAATATAGAGACAGTTTTCTCATTGTTCACTCTGTTGTTTCAGGTTCTTCTGATACAATCTGTGATCTGTTGGGAGCCAAGGGAAAAGACATTTTGTATATTGGAGATCACATTTTTGGGGACATTTTAAAATCCAAGAAACGACAAGGGTGGCGAACTTTTTTGGTGATTCCTGAACTTGCGCAGGAGCTGCATGTCTGGACTGACAAGAGTTGTAAGCCATTTCATAAACCTTTGATGCAGTGTATATCGAAATGACCAGCTGTCAATCAGTCCTCTTGGATAAACCATTCCTTTGTATTCAGAAATTCAGAGGTGGTCGAAAGGTGGGCCTTGATATTTGGATAGCTCCTTCCCATAGAATATTCAGATATTTTACAGAACTCCAGAATTTGAATAAACATGAGAGGTTATCTTGTTTAACCTTCTTGAATCTCTTTGAAGTCAAGTATAGAATGTTGGTGTCTTGAGTTGTGTTACAGTAACACTGAGTTGTGAACTGGAACTCAACTTTTCCTCCATGGACCCATATTTCCCCAACCATGCCTAGTAGTCCCAGTCTCTTTGCTAACAGCCCGTATCTGTGATTCTGGGGCAGTGATGGCTCTGAATGTTAATCACCTCTGGTATTTTTTATTTACTGTTCTGAGATATAGAGAATGAGGCCATATTGTATTCCTGAACTAAGCTACACTGTGTATATGCAGTATATATACTATGCTGAATTGAGTTACAGATACAGTCTTAAAGCATTGTTTGATATACAAGGTCTCCAGCCAGCCTTGGTGCACATTACCTGCAGTGTGGTGAAGGTGACTCCGGAAACTCAACCTGCCTTGGGTAGCAGCCCTGGCTCCTTAACTTGAAATCTGCATGCCCTTAGGCAAGTTATTGAGACACCCTGTGCCTTAGTTTCCTCAAATGTAAAAATGGCAATAATACCTATCTCCTAAAGCTGATGAAAAACTGAGGTAACATGTGTATAAAGAAGATAGACATGACAGCCTCTCTCAACCAAGGCTCCTCATCTGAAACACAGAAAATTATCGTTATTTTACCTAACGGAGCTGAATACAGAAAATTTAGTAACACTTCTCAGTTCTCCTAAAGATGGTAGGTAGAAGAAGAAAATGTGTTACATACAATAGATGGAGGGGGCTTAATTCTGAGGAACCCAGGTTGAGAAAGGCTGCAACACACAGGAAGCATGCTGTAGATGCTGACTGTTGCTGTTATTATTGTCTGTACTATCAGTGGGATTCACATTTTCATTCACATTTTCAACTTACCGCCTATGAAGTTTTAGAAATCTAGTTGATTTGACCCTGGACCTCTGACTCAGGACAAGTCACCTAATTCTCAATCTTTCATCTAAAAATGGGACTGTTAACACTTGCTTAGCTGACTATACCTGAGACGGTATAAATTCTGGGCTAGAAGGGAAAGTTGTAGTCATGGTGTTTAAGCAGGAGGAAAGGCAATTAAAGAGAAAATGATGGTGTTCATCTATTGTCAGACTCCAAGCCCGTATCAATGAGTTATCCTGATGAAGGGAAGGACTAGGTCACCATATACTCACCTATAGCATGTTAGTCCCAGGTTGTACTTTTCAATCACATCTGCAACCTTTTAGTTTTAGCAGTGGTTAAGAACTGGGTCCTTATTTATTTAAAATATCTTCCTTTTCCTTCCAAACCTTAACTAGCACTTTTCGAAGAGCTTCAGAGCTTGGATATTTTTTTGGCTGAACTCTACAAGTAAGTTTTCTAAAATTTTCTTCCCTAAAAACTTCTTCAGGAATCACTTAGATATAAGAAATGTTCTTTTTAGGCTGGGCGTGCCAGGAGGCTGAGGCAGGAGAATTGCTTGAACCTGGGAGACAGAGGTTGCAGTGAGCCGAGATTGAGCCATTGCCCTCCAGCCTCGGCAACGGGAGCAAAACTCCATCTCAAAAAAAAAAAGTTATTTTCAGGCTGGGCACGGTGGCTCATGCTTGTGATCCCAGCACTTTGGAAGGCTAACACAGGGCCAACACAGGCGGATCACTTCAGGCCAGGAGTTTGAGACCAGCCTAGCCAACATGGCAAAACCCTATCTCTAGCAGAAATACAAAAATTAGCTGAGTGTGGTGGTGCATGCCTGTAATCCCAGCTAACTCTGGTGGCTGAGGTTGCAGTGAGCTGAGATTGCTCCACTGTCACTCTGAATAACAGAGTGTTACTTTTGTTTTGTTTTGTTTAAACTCTTCTCAGAGATGTTCACTGAGTTTTTCTTTTATCTTCAGGCACCTTGACAGCAGTAGCAATGAGCGTCCAGACATTAGTTCCATCCAGAGACGTATTAAGGTATCCAAATGAGATTTGGGAGGAAACTTGGGAAATAAAGTTTAAAAAGGATTTTTTTCACATTTCTGATTTTTATAGAGACTGGCACTCAACTACTACTGCTTAATAAATATTTGTTGAATGAGGTGAGAATCAATCTTGTTCTTTGTTTTAGAAAGTAACTCATGACATGGACATGTGCTATGGGATGATGGGAAGTCTGTTTCGCAGTGGCTCTCGGCAGACCCTTTTTGCCAGTCAAGTGATGCGTTATGCTGACCTCTATGCAGCGTCCTTCATCAACCTGCTGTATTACCCATTCAGCTACCTCTTCAGGGCTGCCCATGTCTTGGTGAGTTAAAGTTATACTTGATAGCCAAGATGTACTCTAAGCCCAGGATCAGGAACCAGCTTTGTGAGATAGCACAGGAGATAGTTTGAACATTTCTTTCTCATGTACAAAGCCCATGGGCAGGTAGTGAGGTTGCCTAAGAAGGGGTCTTTGAGAAAGTAGAACCAAAACTGGAAGTTACAGGATATAACTTTACTCTCTGAAGTCTACTCTATTAAAAAGTTTTATGTGGGCCAGGCATGGTGGCTCATGCCTGTAACCCCAGCACTTTGGAGGCTGACGTGGGAGGATTGATTGAGCCCAGGATGTCAAGGCTGCAGTGAGCTGTGATTTGCTCCACTGCACTCCAGCCTGGGTGACAGAGTGAGATCCTGTCTTAAAGAAAATGTGGTTTTTATATTCCTATATTCTGATCTGTTCGGGACTATTTTGTTTTTGCTGTGAAATAGAAAATAAACTCTCTTTTCCAATTTCAGGCTGCAGTAGACAACATGAGCACCATTTTGAGGGGCAGGGAGAGAGGAAGACAGGCAGCTAAAAGTAATTCTGTGAAGATAGGTCTAAATTGACTTGTCCTATGGTCCATTATTGGTGTAACTGCATGGCCACCTAACAGAGGAGAGGGGTTAGGATTTGGGAAGAAGCTACTTTGCTCTGCCTGCTTTCTGAGCCTCTGGCTTTGTTCTATCTAGATGCCTCATGAATCAACGGTGGAGCACACACATGTAGATATCAATGAGATGGAGTCTCCTCTTGCCACCCCGGAACCGCACATCAGTGGATTTCAAAGACACTGACTACAAGCGGCACCAGCTGACACGCTCAATTAGCGAGATTAAACCTCCCAACCTCTTCCCACTGGCTCCCCAGGAAATTACACACTGCCATGATGAAGATGATGATGAGGAAGAGGAAGAATAAGGAGGAAAACCAAAACGCCGAGCACCCATTAAACAAGTCCTGGCAGGACTCACAGGAACAAATGATGTCCCTGTTAGGGTTCTACTGGCGGGGAGGGAGGGGGGGGCTACATGAAAGGTACATCTGAAAAGTTTCTGAAGATTCTATTGTTATCATAGAGAGATACTTGTTTTGGTTTTGTATATCTGTACTCTCTGCAGATGGTCCAAAATTGTAATGGAGTCTGTATTAGAAGAAAATAAGGGTAAACCAGGCTGAACTGCATGCTGGCTCCATTGTGGCTTGTGACACTTTTTTAAAAATCATCAGTATGTCATAGTGTATCTGGATACACGAGAGGGGTGGTGAAGGGTCTCAGAGTAGAACAAAGAAGAGTGGGAAGAGGTGATCTGAAATGCTGTAATGTTACAAATTGTGCTATAACTCCAAGATCCAACTTTTTCAGTGCATTACATGGTATAGTATATCAGTGGAGAAATACATTATTTCCAACTGTAGTCTCTGTTAAGGTCAAGTTTCCTTTTATAAGCCTTTAAGTCATCCTCAGTGACTCTGGAAAGGCTGCTTCTCTATCATCAGTGGCTTTGCACAGATGTATTCTCTGCTTGCTTTAGGGCAGGATTCTATTTTGAGGGGAAAAACAACAGTATCCTTAATACTTTTGTTAGTAGCACAAATGCTTGTAATTTGTTATCCAAAAACAACCTTTTCCTTATCTGTGATAAATCTGTAGAAAGAATTTAGCTGTAAGAGGACAAAGGAACAAGTCCCCAGAAAAGAAAGGGAGGAACTTCCTTCTCATACTACAGGAGAACATTCATCAGTGTGGGCTATATAGCTGTGGCTCATGCTACCCAATTCCAGATTTCTTTATCCTCTAGAGTTGACTGCTATATATTAAAGTTGAACATTAGAGGATGGGAAGAGGGCTCTGTAAGCCAGAACCTTACTAAAGCAGAGGGCACAATCAATCAGTGTGAATAAATTCACTCAGAATCCCAAGTCGAGGCCAGGCGCGGTGGCTCACACCTGTAATCCCAACACTTTGGGAGGCCGAGCTGGGGGCGGATCACCTGAGGTCGAGAGTTTGAGACCAGCCTGACCAACATGGAGAAATCTCGTCTCTACTAAAAATACAAAATTAGCTGGCCATGGTGGCGCATGCCTGTAATCCCAGCTACTTGGGAGGCTGAGGGAGGAGAATTGCTTGAACCCGGAAAGTGGAGTTTGCGGTGAGCCAAGATCACGCCATTGCACTCCAGCCTGGGCAACGAGTGAAACCCCTCAAAAAAAAAAAAAATCCCAAGTCGAAATCACTTCTTGTTTTAAACAAGAATGAATCATTACTGTATATGTTGTTAGGGTATTAAACTGTTTCACCAGTACAGTGAAAGTTGTTCCAACATCTTAAACAGTGGGTATAGACTCGAGTTTAGCCATCATATATTTTCTTCCATTCTTGTCATTGGTCAACAGGGGAGGGTACATTAGCTGCTCCAGAATTCAATAAAGTGTAATATTTCTAATGCTGACTTTGACCTATTCTATAGCACAACTGTAACAGCCATTGGTCTTCAAGTGGGTTTAGATTTGGTGTCGTAACATCAGTTTGACATTCTCTTAAAGGAAATATGTATTTTCAAGAAATGTGAAAACATTCCCCAGATCTTTTTGGTTAAAAAGAAATATTCAAGAACTGATATATTCTAACATGATTATATTCATGGTATTTCATAGGTCTCACAGTTGCGAAGTGAGGCTTTAAAAAAAAAAAATTCATTTTATAAGCAGGGAACATAGCCTGATTACTTAGTCAAGGATATACTGCCTCACTACTTTGGATATATATGGCTTTAGAATAAGTCATCCAAGAAACATACATTCTAAATGGTATCTATGGGGAATATATGCCCCTTTAAAAGAATCAGGTCAGAAATGCAATAGCAATTAGACTGTTGCCCATGTTAGGAGACTGTGTGGTCATCCCAATTACTAATCATTCTCATTCAAGATGGAGATGTCCCAGTTTAAAATAGTCCTAAGTTTTTCTTAAACCCAAATACTTTGAGTATATTACATCTACAGAGCTACCTTATCATAGTAAGTACATTTACATATTGTCCCTTTTAGGGCCCACGTGATGGCTTTGATTTACCACTTTTTGTATTACATCCATATAAGTGTCTCTTACTAGCCAGATGATTCCATGGCAAATGCTTCTCTGGGTCCAAAGATAGGAGAGTGAAAAGCACACAACCAGCTGGAGTAAGAACTCCACTGCTAGTCACAGCTCTCCATAGGACCACCGAAACGTATTATTAAAGAGCTCTAGGATTCCACAAAGCCCAGAGCAAAATGGTGCCTCTCTGTATATTATTATTGTTAAGAATGTATTGGGAAGTCAATGGTCCATGGGTAGAAGGGTAACCGTTAATTGGGCTTTTTAAAACATAAATTAGGAACTTCTGTCTGTTGCCAGTAGTTAAGGAAGTTGAACTTAAAAGGTATACTTTTCCTTTGAAAAAAAATTCTGAGGAGTTTTACACCATGAGACAACCAGTCTGCCATCTCTTTACAGAATTTTTTCCTAGGCATTTTGAAAACACTACAGGCATTGTAGAACACCAGGCAACCCCTTCTTGGGTGCTAGATGGAGCTCCCAACCTTACAGTATGTACTGACTAACAGGGAGCCTAGCCTCCCCAGCAGCTGGTCAGTGGTACAGCAGACCCAGGCCCTGCTGGGTTTCCTTGGGGGAGAGGAATTGCTCAGTACATCATCTCTGCAAAGATGGTCAGTGAACGCTCATGGTGTACTTCAAAAAAGTTAGTCACAGCCAAGAAAGTTCAGTGTTCTATTTAGACCTAAGATATTTTCTCTTGCCATAAGCATATCTCTGCTGAGACCTAAAATAATAAGGCAAACTTTTCAAGCTACCCCTAAGATACTTTTAGAAGTGATTTTTAATAGAACTACAAATCCTTAAGTCACATTAGCATTGTTTTTAGGAACCACTTATAAAAGCCACATGCAATTGCATGTCAGGTTTAAAAATTGTGTTGTCCATGTTTAGATATTTCTAAATCAGACATATTTATTTAAGAAATACTTTGTCAACAACTTTAAAGCCCAGCAATTTTTCCAGGGCTTCCTGGTCATTTTTAAATAAATATTCTGCTTATTCACCACAAATAGCCTGAGACAAAACAACTGCATATTTAAGTCTGTATTAGGGTAGGAACCTTACCCAAATTCCATGTTATGGAAACTATTTAATCTCTGTGACGGTGGGAAAAATGGTAACTATGATCTAGCTATTGCCATACAGTTAACACTCCAATTCCTCACACTTGGCTTCATAGTTTAGGGCTCAAATACTTTTGTTTCTCATGATGATCTTTATTGGTGACCAGGGAATCCAGCTTTTCTTAAAAAGGTTTTCCTCAAATAGAACAATTTCAAATGATACACAACTTTTGGGAGGCCCTGAGAATGAAATCTTTACCAGAGCAACCTTGAGGATGACGGAAGAAAAACATGCACTACTGCTAAGGAGCAGGGATGACCACAGGCACAGGCAGCCAGAAAGCAGAAACCCACACTGCCCGGCACACACCTCCTGACAGGAACACAGCACGCCACACTGTTCTCGCACTGCTAGGTATCTAGACACAGCAGAAAGCAAGTCCTTTCAACAGGCAGCAGCACATTCGTTTATAAAATGAGTAAAAAGCTTTACTGTTCTTTAACCTGGATTTCTTAACCATTTTTCCCTGTCCTCAGACACAGTGTCTTCATTTCAAGGCCACACAGTCTGACTGATTCCAACAAAGGTAGGTGATCTCAAAAATAAAATATATACAGTTGTTAAGTTTCTCTGTAGAGCTTTAACACAAAACAGTAGTCCCCACTGAACACAGAACATTACATCTCAAACTTGCCGACTGTTTACTGTAAGACTGAGGAATCCGTTTTCCAATTTAAAACAAAATGATGAATTTTGAATCTGCTCCCTTTATTTCTTCACACGAAATAACTAGGTATAAATATGTCCCTAAATGCTCTGGTCTCCCATGGAGCTCTTCCCAAAGCCATGTCTGGCCAGGGGTATAAACCAGGCCTGAAGAGTCTGGACTGAGATAAACCTTCCCACACAAACTGGAGCCCAAGCAGCTGAGCACACATTTTCCCAGGAAAGACAGCAATAGTCTTTCCACGTCTCACAAGTTCTTGGGATACTTGGAAAGAAGATTTGCCAAGCAAACCTTCCCCACACTGAAAAATGTTTATTCAGTGTCCAGTCTTTGAGAGAGTGTTCTCACCAGAGGTAATCTTTGATTTGAGGGTGTATTTTGAAACAAAGAATTTTTTGAACCCACTGACCTCAAGTCAGTGACTTAGGAGAACTGCAGTAGGAAAGCTGGCCCAATCTAAAAATTCCTGTCATGTGTTGGCCTACTGTTTGAACGCTGCAGTCACTAATACCCTGACAGGAGAAGCACTTCAGAGAAGTCTGGCAACTAATTCCCCTCCTAGAAATGTGCATCCTCGGTCCTCACGGTCATCTGCTAGGGGAGAAGGCTGCCAGCAGAAAGAGAAAAGAGCCCTCGAACCATCTTTTGTCCTGGGACTGCTTGCAAATAAGAGCACAGATGTGAGGCCCTTGGAGGGAAAATGATGCAACTACCATGCAAAGAAAGCAAAAGTTCATTAGCCATCTAATAGAATTTAACTTTTTGGCTGTAATAAGGAATCATGTCTTTATTAAATTACCTTCAAAAAAGTATAAAATAAGTTTCCAGAAATCAACTCCAGACTATAAGAAAGTCAGTTTTTACCACTTTGTCTACAAGACCCTCTGATTAGTATTTGTTTCCTCAGAAGTGCCGAGTCGAAAAACGTCTCTAGGGAGCACAACTTTTGTGAAATAGAAACCCTGCAGTGCATCATGATAAAGCTTAGAAATGAGCAGATGTGTTTGCACTCCGAGGATGCAGGGGGTGGGGAAGTTTAGGCAAATCTCATCTTGACAGCAGGAAAAATTGCCTCCATTTTCCTTGGAGCATTTCCTGATTTGAGCTAAGGGCTCATCGAGACCAAGTGAGTAAAACAGGAAAAACCAGCCAAGGCAGCAGGCTGGGAGTGAATGTGCTACAGTGATTTCTTTCCCCAGCTCTGCTGCCATTTCTGCCTCACTTCTAAGGAAAGCAGGCTCCCAAGATGGCATTTCACTGAACTATAGATCCACCTCATTCTACTTTCAGGAAGTCGGGTGATGACTGGGGAGGTGGGAGTGGTAGTTATGTCAGGCAGTGTCTCAAAGCCAATTCTGTCAGCAGCTCTTCCCTGAAATGTCTCCATCCACAGGACAAGTGTAAGTAAAACAGACTGCAAATGCCATGGTTAAATAAATTCAGTAGTGACTATAAATGGACCAGTCAAGAGGCTAAATTCTCAGAGCACGATTCTTTTTGGAATGTAAAATGGAGACTAAGAGTGGAGAGAAAAGAGTTTCCAAAAAGATGTGGCTTAGGAATGGATCACAGAGGGTCCCTGAAGCTCCACCCTAAGTTCTTCAGGGACTGGTCACATGTGAGTGAGGTGAGTAAGAAGGAACAGAAGACAAAGTGGTGATGGAAGAGAACGTGTATCATCCACACCAATTACTGGAGAATGCAGGATGTCCACTGAACCCCAAAGAGCACCTGCACCTGCCTTGCCACACTCAGGCCGGATGTTTTTAACTTGAGAGTGACCTATCCGTGCATGCTCTGACCTTCCTCCCAGGCTTAGCATAGCAGAGGAGGAAATATAAAGCCAACCTCATCTTCAAGAGCCAATTGAGAGGCCTGAATGAGGCCTTTGGTCTTACCTAGGAAACACCACTGGCTTAGCCCAGCTGCACTGTGTGTTATTAGTGACTGAGCAGCCAATGTATGGGGCAATTCGACTGGATACTCTGTTCTTATGTAGAGAGTAACTGATGGAGGACAGATTACAGTCCTTGCAAAGGAGACCACCTTCCCCCTAGGACTGGCTGTACCAGGCTGTGACTTGGAGGCACAGAACTAGTACTCACTTCTTTTAAGACTTCACTCTGTCCAAAGAATATGCTCTTCTATGTTGCCAGGCTGAGGTCCAGTCCCAGCTTTTCCACCAGCAAAGCCAGGCAAGTGGGCAGGGCAGTTGGTTCAGCCAGGCTGAACACAATGGCATGGTTGGTGTTGCATAGATGAAAGGGAAGAGGGGAACACACGTCTGCTAGAAGGGTGAACAGAACATCTTTTATCTAAATAGAATAGAAATAACAAAAACCTTGTAAAACAATCACAAAATTTACAAATAAATTGGTACAAAATAAATAGGAGAGATTGTACATCTACAACATTTGAATTATAAAATGCATTCATTATGACAATCAGCTCATTAATCCTATACATGTCATTTGTGCTTATTTAGGTTTATGTACACAGCTCTGAATACTGTGTTCAGAAAACTTCACTGCTCAAATGCATGAACTGTACACTATGACACAGTGAATAAAGGCTGAGAAGGATGAAAGTTAGACACAAAGCAGGGTCTTGAGGGCCAAGGCAATGTTGGCACTGGGCCTTAAAACCAAGAAAAGGCATACTAAGAGCCCAGATGGGCAGGCAGCTTCCATTATCCAGAAAGATAGATTCTGCAGTCCAAGGTAAGCAGAAGAAACCATTATCCTTGTCGGGCCATGCAACTGACCTGCTTTGAGAGGAAGGAGGCTGTAGATGCACAGCTAGACTCTGCCCTACATAGGGGAAGAGAGCCTGTCACCTAGAAACCACCTCAGAAATATTTCATGGAGGTACTTGAGAGGACTTGCCACAAGGTAGGAGACCTGCCTCCATCCTCATCCAAAACACTGGTCCTCAAGAATACAGGTGGGCCCAACTAAAGGGGCTGGGGATGCTAGGGCCAACATAAAAGCAGCAACCTCTTTATAAAAACAAAAACCACTACCCTTTCACCTGCTTTAAGGGATAGCAGAACCCTAGGATCCATGGATGAGGAAGCTTCAAGATAGATTTTGTCCTAGTCACAGATGAAGTACTACCAGGCATATGTACATAATAAATAATATAAAATAAAGCATATACACTTCTGGGTTTAAAGGACTCCAGAAACAAGACAAAATGGATAACCTCACCTTCACAGTAGACTTCAGACTTGGGAAGTAATGAATCAGAAGCTAGGCTGGGGCTCTCGGGGGAAATAAGAATCCTAAGACCTCATTCTTTCCAACTTCGCTCTGCTCTGTAAGCCTGAGCCTCCAATAAAAAGGGCAGGCACCCAAGCCCCACCAGGTCCACTGGATAGTTCTCTTCAGGGTGAATCTGCAGAGGAATCTGCCCCCCAAAGAACTGCATCCTAAAAGTGAATCCATGTGGATCAGATGTGGGCACATGCCAGAAGGTATCCTTCCAAGCAAGGCCAGACAGTACTCCCAGTCATGCTCATTTGTTCATGGTCCCAATGGGTGCGAAAACCTGAAAACCTTGTGAACTCAAGTCTTTCTTACGGTATGTGTTAGATCTGTGTACATATAAACCTTGGCATACAAACACCTAAAACCTTACTCTCTAGCAGGAACCTTTGTTTCCATGTTGCTTCAAGTTCAACCTGGTCTTTCCCATCAAAAATACTTAAAACAATTCCAGTAGAGATGACGGCTGTGGCTGTAGCATACAGAGAGAAAGCTTCCTTGAGCTGGGCCAACCACAGTGGGCTGAGAAGCAAAGAAGGCCCCCAGCCTAGGATGGCGGGAGGAGAGCTGCTCCCCACTCTGCAGCTGCTGTGCACTGCCATCTCCTCTTCGCATCCTTAGGGTTGACCAGGGACTCTGGAATACGAATCTTCAGATAGGAAATAAGGTAGCAAAAGGGAAACAAGCAAGCAAACTGTGACTGAGACAGAAAGCCTGCAAGCGCTGGAGGAGGAAGGCTCACCTGTCACAGCCTTGCTAAGTAACAGCAGCAAGCTCAGCCTTGGTGCACCACTCACCCCTCAAATGGAGGCAAATGAACCTCAACTTAGAAGTCTGCGAACGTCTCTCTCCTATTAACCAACTTGAACACCTAAGAAATATGAAAAGCTAAAGATTTGCAAACGGCCCTGAGGTATAAAAATCCACTGAGAAGTTGCTCATTGATAAAATTATATCAGAAAACTTTCAGAATCCCCAAATCACTTTGCTATTCAAACCCCTATATCCCTGCCAATTCCAGGTTAACATGCAATTCACCCAGATACCATTGATGGACAGAGCACCACTAGCCTGGAGCCCAGAAGGGAACTGCGTGGCCCAGGACAAGAGCCGGTTTCCTCAGGAAGTAAGCAGTGGTACCTCAGAGGCCTCCTGGACCATAACCTGCCAGCTCAGTCTCGTATATCTCCTCAATCCTTTGCAAAGAAAAGCCCCTATCTGGGCTCAACAGCAGAGGGGAGTTTTTCCCATGCCACCAGGGGGCCTGGGTCATGCAATGTAGTGTGCAAAGCCAGCCCTCCCTGGCCTGCTCTTGCTTGGAGCCCCAGAGAACAAGGTGAGTGCCTTCCTGGGCCACCCAGGTGAGTCATCTGCCTAGGATCACGCCTGGGGAACAATGGGGCACTCTGGTTGCCCAGGAGACCTCACCTTCCTGGGCCTCGGCAAGGCGAGGATGGCTACAGATCCCCGCTGGCCTTCAGATAATGACAGAGGTGGCTGTGTTTTACCAGCCAGGACACAGGCTTGATCAGCCAGGGCCTACACAGGTCTGTTCCTCAACCTGAAGAGAGGATTTCAGGGCAGAAGTTCATGATCCCTGCTTAGCTCAAATTCCTATTGCTCCATTTCCTAGGGAAAATGTATTTCTATTTGTATCTACCATTATTTTCCTAGACTTGGAAAAGCTGGTCCTTTAGTGTGCAGTGCTGAGGACAGCACGGGTAATATACTCACAGTTACTGTTCCATATTAGAGTGAAGCTCTGCATTCAACATTTGCACTGTCCCTTGAAGTCACATTAGAAGATGGTAGGATGCCCCACTCCCTCCCACTTGGGGATGCCAACTGCTTCCACATGGGCATTGAGCTCCCTGCAGGGAGTGAGGTGAGGAGGGAGGAAAGAACAGAGTTCAGTGTGGTATCCTTTCAAGTTCAAATTACGTAAGAACCAAGATTTAAGTTAGTTGATTAGCACCCTGATGTCTGTCATTTTTAAGATTTTGTTTTCCTAAGAGTTTAAATGTATGATTTTGAATTTGCCTGATGAGTATAGGACAAAGCAGTGAAGGGAAGGAACCTCCAAGACAGCAGGAGAAAAGGCCTCCTCATTTACAGAGGGAAGGCAGAATGTCCCAGGACTACCTGGATGCTAGGAATTTAGCTCCAATGGAGCCATGGGGTGCCAGTGACTGCTCAGGAGCAGAGGAGGCCCTGTTCCACCCACAGAAGCCCTGTATAGGAGGGCAAGGCCTCCATCAGTATCCAGAACTCAGAGGCCTGCATTTGGTCCACTCGACCCACACCCTTCCAAACTTGAAAAGGTCGCAGCCATGGGAGGACCGTCCAGCAGAGGGGGCTACAGAGCAGCCACTGAACATGGAGACTGCAGCTATTGGATGGTCTTTCTCTGCAGGACCCCACTGGCTTTGCAGAGATGAATGGCAGAGGCCTTCCAAGCCAAAGTCATTCTCCTGCTGCCCGGAGAAGCAACAGCCCGGTGTCTCCTCCAACTGTCAGATTCCTCTTCCAGGCCCCGCTTTCCCTCGGGAATCTGGCCGCTCAGACATGGGTGCTGTCTGAAGGGTCCTAAGCTTTCCCCAAAGGAGCCGTTGGCTTTCATTCCTTCAGGGACCTGGCAGGAATTATTTTAGATTCCCTATTATAAAACAGTGTGAAGAATAGAAGGTAAAGAGTAACAGAAAACGAATACAAACTTGGCAGGCTAAAATGTCATCCTTTGGGAGCCCCACAGATGAGCCACTCCTGCCAAGCTCTTTATGAGAGAACAATTTGCAAGAAGCCATCACACTGAGCAGGCAAGACAGTAGTAAGAAGTCTGCTTCTCCCTGAAGTCACAGAGGCAGCCGCTGGCACCCCCTCTCCTCTCCCCAGACTCAGTTGTTTAGGATTTATAAAGGAACGGCAGAGCTCTGAAAATACCAACGTACTAGCTCTAGTTCCAGAGGCCCCTCCCAGTACTAAGGCATCCCTGAGACAACCGTGTGCGGAGAGGCAGACACGAGTCCAGACAGGCTGACAGGGTGGAGCTCCTGAGGCCAGAGAAGCTGGACTAGGCCGGGGCCCGGCTCCCCCACAGCTCAGGGAAGGCCAGCACTGCACAGGCCCGAAGCAGGGGACAGACACCTTTCCCCCAGCCTGGGGCCAGGCTTCACTGTGTTGCAAGGACCACTCATCTTTATATACTCCACACCGGTGGTGTGCTCAGTGAGAGGCATCTTAAGAAACTGACTTTTAAATTTGAATGGTTCTATTTAAAACAAAAAGGATACTTAGACTGGGGTTCCCTCTAAGGTCAAGCTACATGATGGGGGTTCCATCCGATGGGGGCAGGTTGGGTGCCAGTAGCAGGCCACTCAGCACCCTCGGGGGGTCCCCATGACCCTCTACATCAAGTGAAACCAGTACTTCCCCCCGGTACAGACATGGCACCTTCTGAGAAAGACCCTCCAGGACTGACATCGAAGAGGAAATACTGAGCTGAGCGTGCACGACACCGAGGCACAAAGTGCTCACCAGGCGGCCAGCCCGCCTGCTGCCATCTGCTCCTCAGCCACATTCCCTGCCCCGCACAGAGCCCGGCTGGGCCGGACGGACTTCCTACCTGGAGGGGGGAGAAAACTGCTGCTTAGCCAAGGCCTCGCTTCGTGCAGTGAGCCCAAACAGAAAATGCTGTCTCTGTTCCTAGTGATGGATGTGGCGGGCACTGATAATCCTATGTGAACACTGGCAAGTATGGTTTCATCTCAGTGTATGAACAGCCAACAACACACACACATCCCTCGGGCTAACAGAACACAGAGAAGCTCTAGTTCAGGGTTCGGTCACTCAAATACCTCCTGACATCACTTCACTACAGGATGAATTTGGTATTAAAGTAAGACGGAGACACACATAAAATGGCCACAACACACATTTGGTTTCTGAATCCCTGTTTGGGGCCAAACTGACCCTGGCTGTACAGGCAGCCTCTCTGGCGTCGGCCACATCTGAGGCGGGAGGCACAGAGGCCCTCAGGCAGGGGACACAGCCACTGCCGGGCCCCGTGGGCTCAGGGACAGGGGGAAGAGGGACAGCTGGCTCCCTGGGAGGAGGAGCAGGGGTTGGCAATCCCCCGCAAGTTCCCTCCTTCGAAAACATGGGTCTAGAAATGCCTTCTCGGCACGCGGTACAGAGTACAGCTGGAAGGTCCGACTCCTCTTCTGATAACGTGTGTCCTAGTGGGAAGGGGAGGAGCTTGCACTCCATATCACGTGTTTACTGAACAGCCCTGTGGAAGATTTCCATTTGGCATCTGTGTAGCAGCATCCTGGGTTAACAAGAGCAAGGACCGGGGAGGTGGGCGATGACACTCTGTGGGCTCGGGTGCTGGGTAAGGGGAGGGCTGGCTGGGAGACCCCAGGCTGGAATGACAGGGTGAAGTCAGCTTGCCTCTCCCCCAATGATAAACCATGGGTTTTAAATTCATTAACATTCATTTTGGTGATAAAAATTCCTTAGGGTGGGAGCAAAATCACATTCCCAAGCAAATGTTAAATCTTCCTGAGGGAAAGGGGTACAGTTAAACATTAAATTCTCAAAACCCCACTGAGCTCAGAGAGGTGACTGCGGTCCCTCTGAGGCAGGCTACGACCCACAGTGATGACAGACTTGGCAGGTTCTGCAGTAACACGGTCTTCTTCATTGAGCCAGCGAGTTCAACAGTGGTACCCACTGGGGCACAGAGGGAGGGTGCCCCTCCCTGGGAGGGCCAAGGAAGGCCACTGGAGGGGCAAGTCCAGCCTACGAGGGTCACATCATGGGATCGCAGCAGAGTTCAGACAGAACAACTTAAAACTCTGCAAAAGATACTTTTAAAAAACATGATCTCTTGAAAAAAATAAATCGCGACAATTTTCAACTTCATGCAAATCAAGGGCAGAGGAGCATGATAATGATAAAAGGGAGCGCTGAAAAAATAAACATGATTCTATGTGGGCGGAATCAGTTCATCTCCCAAATCTTGAACGCCACGCCCCGGCTGCCAACTCCACGCTCTCGTTTCCGTTCCTCCCCCTCTCCGTCCTCCTCCGCAGCTCCTGGGAAGGGCACCAGGTCTTTGGTCTCAGGATGTTGCGGGATGCAGCATGGCGGACAAGCTCACACCAGTGGAAGTCATGGGCAGACGGGGTCGGGCCCTCGGGAGTGGGCGGTGCAGGCCGGCGCGGCCTAGATGGCGCCTTCGCTGTGCAGGCTGTGGTTGGCCTTACTGTGTGTCACACAGTTCTGTTCGTTGAGTAGGTTGGCTGTCTCGTCTGGCAACCCGTCATGCAGCTCCGTAAGAGTCAATTCGATTTTAGTGTTTTCACTGTCTGAAGACTGAGGGGTTTTGTCCATCCGGGGATGCCATCAAGGCATTTTGGTATTGCTGTCTTGAGATCTGGGGCCAGAAGACGGCACAGAAAACAAACCAAAATAATGCTTATTTAGGTTCTCTTATCTCCACATCAGACCACACGTTAAATCCCGACAGGCCCATGGCAGCCTCTCTAGGAGAAAATCACACTTGAGTGCAGTGAGCCACTTTTTAAAGTTCACATTGACTTTGGTGAACAAGTCAGTTCTTACTGATGGAACCCAATTCCAAATAGTATCTCAAAATTTTAGAGACTAGAAAACAGAGACTGGTTTCCCCCAGCTAAAGCTGGCTTGTTCTCCAAAAGTCATCTTTATTTCAGACCAAGAGGAGCACCCTGACTGCGGGGCAGAAGACAGAAGTGGAGCCTTCCCTGCAGTCCTCTGGAGTCTCCTGACCTCAGCCTTCCCAGGGCCAGGCAGAGAGCCACCGGAGCCACGCGCCCAGGAGAGCTCTTTGAAAAGGGGCTGTTCTTTTTTCCAGGATCTCCAGCTCCCATTCCCTGAAAGAGCCGTATTTGATCTGGCAGCTCACTGGATAGAACCAAGATGATCAACGTCTTTCTCAACCTGAGGCTTGGGCACGACAGAGGAAAACAGGGTTTGTAGTTGAGAATGGAAGGCAGGGCACCCACAAAGTGACAAAGGGAGAGCTCCAAGGAGTGCCGGGAGCAAAACAGACAATTTTCCAGGGAAGTTGACATCTAACTGTCAGGCCTGGCCACGCGGCACTCACATCTCTCACCTTAACGAACTGCAGATCCGAGAGCGCTCGCACCGAGTAATCGGGGATGTAGACTTGGAGGAGCGAGGAATTGAGCTGGTTATTGCTGCTCCCCAATGTTGGTGTAACGGCGTCAATCCGGTCGCTTCGACTGAGAGAGTCTGAGTGATTCAAGCCACATGGGCGAGGAGGGGACTTATTTTCACCTGGAAAAGGAGGGAAAAATCCAACCATTTAAGTAGATACAGCCAATAAAAACAGCTCTTTATTTTCCAAAATAAAAAAGACTCAATGCCACACAAGCCTAACCAACTTCTTCCAGACGTTTCAGCCACACAGTGCGCCACAGAGGGTCTCCTATGCACAGCGGACTCGCTGGCTTCCCTGTACCAGCAGGCTATATCCATCTCAGCCGCTCCGGCCTGTGTATGTGACAGACACAATCCTCCCAAGTCTCTAACAGCAAAGACCCTGCACCGTGTGCCTGCGTGAGGAACATTCCCAGGTGTTGTGAGATGCTCAAGCGAGGGCAGGCCAAGGTCCGACATGCAGAAGCTGCTTGATATCAAACAGAGGCCACGAGAGGACTACACTTCATCATTTTGCCAGAAGTAAAAACAAGGGACTCTTCAGAATATTCATAATTCAGTATGTGTTGTTAAGGGATCAAAATATTTGTCTGTTCATACCATACCCTCCGGCCAAACCTATTATCTTTGTCTCTGACCCCAGTAAAATCCCCCATCAGGTAGCCCGAGGATGTCTCAGGAATTCAAGAACGCTGGAAGACACCAAAGCCCTGAAGAGCCTGAGTAAGTTATCCTGGGCACTACGGAGTCTCCAGACAGGTTTCGTAGCATCCTTTCATTAAAACAAAGTGGAAGAACGCCAGTCTCGGTGTTGTTGCCCTTCTGGGGAGTTCATTGTCACTTCTAATATAAATGTCATAAAAAACGTCCCCTCACCAAGGCTTCTTTCACTTTTTGCTTTTCTAACTAACTCTATTGCACAGATAGGAACTGCGTGCCCACCCTGGCCAGGTCTTGAATCACGTCGTATCACAGGATTGGAGGGGACCAATTCTCCCATCTGAGGCTTGGCTCCTCTTTGCAATGTGTCCCTGACAGATGTGCCCCATAGGAGCTGGCTTTTGGCTGCACCTGCCCTTCAGCTATCACGAGAGTCTGTCATCAGATCCATCAAAACGTGCCTCCCCTAACTTCAAATGACAGTCTCACTTCCTCTGTGTGGAGCTCTAGTGAGTACCTTTTCTTCCTCTGCTATTCAAAATAGCCCTTAGCTAGGTGAAGAGAGCGATGGTCCCCTTAAGTCTCTTCTCCAGGATAAATCCTGTAGCTGTTCTTCATCTCACCCTATCACTGTCTTAAACAGGACACCCAGAACAAAACATAAGTATTCCAAGAATCTTCGGTGACAAGTTCACTTACTCCTAATTTTTTTTTTTTCTCTTTGAGATAGGGTCTCATTTTGTCACCCAGACTGGAATGCAGTAACTCGATCTTGGCTCACCGTAGCCTCAACCTCCTGGGCTCAGGGGATCCACCTGCCTCAGCCTCCTTAGTAGCCGGGACTACAGGTGTGTGCCATCACACTTGGCTAATTTTTGTATTTTTGGTAGAAATGGGTTTTTGCCGTGTTGCCCAGGCTGGTCTTGAACTTCTCAGCTCAGGTTGTCTCAGCCTCCCAAAGGGCTGGGATTACGGACATGAGCCACCGGGTCCAGCCATTTTCTCCTAAAATTTTTACATCTTAACTCTCCCTCCAATTGTGAAGTCATGAACTAATTTTCCATTGTTAGACAAATTAAATTCAGAGTGGCAGTTCCCCTTGTTTCCACTTCTAAGAGAGCGAGATAAATTAACAATTTAACAGACTTTTATATTTAGCAGGACGGAACTTTCAATAGGTGACCCACTTTTGCTAAGGTTCAGATTCCTTATCTGTAAAATGTGGATGATGATTACCTGGTACCCAACTTTTTTTTGAGACAGAGCCTCGCTTTCGTCACCCAGGCTGGAGTGCAGCCGTGCAATCTCGCCTCACTGCAACCTCTGCCTCCCAGGTTCAAGCAATGCTCCTGTCTCAGCCTCCCAAGTAGCTGGGATTACAGGCGTGCACCATGACACTTAGCTAGTTTTTGTATTTTTAGTAGACATAGGGTTTTGCCGTGTTGACCAGGCTGGTCTTGAACTCCTGACCTCAGGCAATCCACCCACCTCAGCCTCCCAAAGTGCTGAGATTACAGGCGTGAGACCCCATGCCTGGCCCTGATACCCATCTTGTAAGGTCTGACAAGGGTTAAAAATAAGATAATGTACAAAGTGCTTACCTGACATGAGTAGGTACCCCATAAGTGAGCCTAGCTAGTTTGTTTGTTTTTTTTGTAGATGGAGTTTCGCTCATTGCCCAGGCTGGAGTGCAATGGCACGATCTCAGCTCACTGCAATCTCCGCCTCCTGGGTTCAAGTGATTCTTCAGCCTCAGCCTCCCTAGTAGCTGGAATTACAGGCATGTGCCACCATGCCTGGCTAATTTTCTATTTTTTTAGTAGAGATGGGGTTTCTCCATGTTGGTCAGGCTGGTCTCAAAATCCCGACCTCAGGTGATCCACCCGCCTCGGCCTCCCAAAGTGCTAGGAATACAGGTGTGAGCCACCACGTTGGGCCTAGTTAGCATTTTCTATTCTTTCTTGTCAGCTTCCTCCCAGACCGTGCCACCACGCGCCCACTCCCGACCTAGCCTTTGGACATGCAATGACTTCACCCAGGGTGACAGATCAGTCAGTTTTTTGAAACAAAGGATCCCACTGTATCCCTGTGCTTCAGCCACCAATCTCATCACCATTTCTACAGATACCTTTGAAACAGTGTCTATGTGTTAACACTTGAAGGCAATAAAAACATTTCAAGGTACTTTGCTACTGATCAGACCTCTGCCTGTCTGAGGTTTCCTGCAGGACTTCTGAGTCTCCTGTTTTCTCCTGAAGAGGATTTTAGGGTGACTCAGTCCGCTTCCTCTCACCCCACTGCCCTCTGTTGGTGTGAGTGGACCCTCTTCTCTGCCAGGTGCCTGCTGCCTGGCCCCATGGCCACACCCTGGAGGAGCAGGCCCTGCGTTCCAGGACCCCTTCCATAGCTCAAAGGGCATGAGCTTCAGCTCACTGCTCAGAGCCTCAAATGCCATCTTACTTCAAACAGTAATACTACTACTACTACTAAAGGTCCACATTCTTCATCTGAAGCCCTGGGGGGGGGCCAGAGGTGTTTGAAATTTGGAAGGTGATACAGTCCGTACATCCACATTACAGATACCACCCGTCAATTCTGGGGCAGCCCTAGTCCACAAACACATTGACTTGTGCTGAGACGGACGAGGACTCACACCAAGCAGAGTGAAGACCGTAGTGGCTGACCCCCAGTTCAGGTCAGGTTCTGTGGCCAAATTTATGTGCCAAAGTTTTATCACAGTAATTATGGAAAAAACTCCCAAGATAAATATAGGAAAGTAGTGTTACCAACTAGGAAATCCCAGCAATTTTAATTAAAGACAGATTAAGCCTTTTCCCTTCTTGTTAATGGCTGGACAAGTTAGCTAGGCCTGGCCGCTCTCTCCTGAGGGGCAGTCAGCAGCAGCGGGGTAGGAATGTGCCCGGTGTTCACTCCAAAACAAAGTCAGGCAGCGGGAGAAGCGGGCCACCTGCCTGATGGGGGAGCAGAAGTGCTCGCGCTCCGCTCACAGGGATGTGGGAACTAGAAGCCAGGAGACAGGAATGCTGTGCGCCTGTGTGGATGGCGATTTTTCTTGCATACCAAGAGGAGTTCGGTTCTCAGGCCTTTGGCAAATGTGCTCTATACACGTGGCCTCAAGGTTTGAGGGCCTCTGCAAACTCCACACACCATAACTTGCTGAGGTCAGAGTAAGAACCAAAAACAGCTCCCCCTACTGCTGACCTGAAAATTCAAGGTCAGCCGTGCGGGTAGGAAGCGCAGGGAGCGCTAACAACCAGTGTGAGAACCGTCCCCCTTCCATGTTTCCTGGCACATGTCTCCTGTACACAGTGACTGTGCGGTGTTCTGGACTCTCCACCTGCTGTGGCTTATGTTTTCCTGGAGAGCTCGCTATAGAGTTATGGAACCTTAGAGCTTCAGCGCTCCAAGGGACACTGAAAACAGCTTGTCCAGGTAAAGGAAGCAGACCTAGCCAGCCAGGCGTGATGTGGGGCAGGGGAGGCAACCGGGAGAATTACGGAAAGGAAGCATGCAGAATTACCTGGAGAACCTGCTGCTAACAACTCTGTTCTGCTGACAACAAAGGTACGAGACAGGGACAAAGGAACTGAAAAATGGAGAAAAACAGGGTGAGATCGCATCAAAAAGCAAGAAAAGAGATCTCTATAATCAAGGGACAGGAGGGGATACTCATTCTACCAATACAATATGAGCATTCAGTTGCAGAAATGCACCAGTCAGTATAGTATTCTAGAAACAAAACAGAACACACACTGCTTTCCTGGAAGAGGAACACATGGAGGCCAAGATCAGGCGAAATCCTACCCATGAGCCTGTTACTAACCAAGAAATCTCTTAAGCCACTAATAACCAATTGGGGTTTATAGCTCAAATCGTGCTACTCTTAAGGGTTTAAGTCACAGTAGTGGCAAAAAGGGGAGCTCAATTAGTCAACTGCCTTAAGAGCCTGGCCCAAACCGCTGGTGCCTGCACCCCAATACTCACTGCACAGGTTACAGCTCCCCATCTGTGGCAATTCAGCTCAGTATAATTTTGACCTGAAGCTCTGAATTGCTTAGGAATGCTTTCAAATCTCAAAGAGAGGAAAGTAAGTAAAGAACACATACACAGATTTCCTGGGAATGCAGACCAGAGTCATCCTCATCACCGCTTACTCGGGGGCTGCAGCCCCCATTAGACTGAAAAGTCTCAGAACATGTAATGTTGAGCAGGAATCAGGCCTCTGGGGCAGGCAGGTCTTAAGGACTGATTATTGTAGGTTTTCCCCAGACAGTGAACATCAATAAACAGAAACTTCACCTTGAGATGCCTGCACTAACTGCGCCTCTCAATGAATATACAAAACCCCAAATCTTAGTTGTAAAGTTAAGTAAAATACTAGGCTTTGGAATAGATAGGATGCCATTAATGAAATTCCCCCCACTTTTTAAAACTTTGAGACAGAGTCTTGCTCTGTGGCATGGGCTGGAGTACAGTGGCATGCTCTGGGGTCACTGCAACCTCTGCCTCCCAGGTTCAAGCAATCTCCTGCCTCAGCCTCCAAAGTAGCTGGGACTACATGCATGTGCCACCATGCCTGGCTAATTTTTGTATTTTTGTACAGACGGAGTTTCACCATGTTGGTCAGGCTGGACTCAAACTCCCCTTCTTTTTTTAGCAGCTCCAGACTCAGGAGGCTGCTCACCATGTCTTCTGAATGAGACTTGTCCTTCCGTTACAGTTCAATAGGAACTGGGCTGACATTTATGTTCCAGGAACCAGTAACTGGTAGAAATGTACAACCCACTCTTCTAGTTTCTTTTTTTTTTTTCTTTTTTTCTGAGATGGAGTCTTGCTCTTGTCACCCAGGCTGGAGTACAGTGGCGCAATCTCAGCTCACTGCAATCTCTGCCTCCCGGGTTCACGCAATTCTCCTGCCTCAGCCTCCCAAGTAACTGGGATTACAGGTGTGCGCCACCGTGCCCAGCTAATTTTTTGTATTTTTAGTAGAGATGGGGTTTCACCATGTTGGTCAGGCTGGTCTCGAACTCCTGACCTCGTGATCCACCCGCCTCAGCCTCCCCAAGTGCTAGGATTACCGGCATGAGCCACTGTGCCTGGCCACCTCTAATTTCTTTTTAGAGTGATCTTATAAATCTGGTTCTGCTCACCTGGGGCTGATTTGAGGTTGATTGCCAAAATGCATCACAGTCACAGCACCTTTCTGCTATGCCCACATTTCCCCTCAAGCTTTAAGGGGACGAGACACTGTGCAAGGATCACTGCATCCTAGTCTTCTAATAATCACATGAGCTGGTATCATTATATCCTCTTAACAAGGAGGAGACCAAGGGCCTCTCTCAATATCACACAACCTGCCTGTGTTTGAGCTGAAGCTATAACCCAGGTCTTCTCATGCCTAGGTTAAGAGCTACCCTGTCTCTCTCACTAAGCAGTGAAAACAAAGGTCACCGTTAAGTTCGCAACAGAAACCTACTAATGAAGTAGGGTCAGACAGGCCCATGTTCACAATGGGTGTTGGTGAGCAGTTGACAATGGGGACACTGTGCCCCCAGAACTCAAACACCTATACCAGGGTAGTGAGAAGGTGCTTTTGGGACAGACAAAGCTTAGAAATACGACAGAATTATTGACGTCTCAGTGACTTTCTAACTGTAACATCTTTCGGTTCCTCAGACTATTACTGGGTGATACAGCTGATGAAGACTAATGTCACGAAAACAGTCTTGTCTAGAGGTATCTCCTCCCCTTTGAAGCCTGGTTTTCAGGAATTCTTTTAAAATGGGCTATTTTTAGGTTTGAGGTTTGTAAATGAAGTTTCCCAGCACTGCATATCATTTGGTATTTTTGCCACAAGGTGGCACTCCACAACCTCTGTCGAACTGCCCGACCTGTTTGGGCTGCATAAGGTATTAACAGGAAGGGTGTGCGTTCCGCCAAGCAGCGCCATCTCCAGAGGCCAGCAAGCCACCAGGCTTCTATCTGTGTTGACATCTGAGAGCACATCTGGCTGGCTGGCATCTTGGAAACTTGTGCTCAGAGAACTTGGTCAATCCCCCATGGCCACCCACCCTTATGGCTGACTCAACTGGCCAGCTCTCCAGACAAGAATTGCTGGCCACAGACAATCAGTATATAGCAACAACCTCACTGGTCCTCAGGAACATGCAAATTAAGACCTCCCAAACTACTAACATTTAAAAGACTCAACAATGCCAAATGCTGGATAGAGCAATACACAGCACAGGTTGGGGGTAAGAGGTACATCAGAGCTGAATCCAGAGGCACACGCCCTCTAACCCACAATGCCACTCCCAGGTGCACACCCAGAAGAAATGGGCACACACATTCACCCAAAGACATGTTCAAGAAAGTTCAAGGCCACATATTCACAGTAACCCCAGACAGGAAACTACCCCAATGTCTATCAGCAATGAAAGCACACGTGTGTTGCTGTGCATTCACCCAGTGGCATACTAGACATGGCTATGTGTATGATCACACACAGCAACAGAGGTGATGTGACACGCACGACACTGAGAGAAAGCAGCCAGCCTGTGTAACACACACCGTGTCTCCATTTATGCAAAGTTCAAAAGCAGGCAAAACTAGGCTGAGAAGTCAGGACAGCGGTTACTCTGGGGACCAGTGACTCAAAGGGAGCGTGATGGGGGTTCTGTGCGGCTGGTGATGTCCTGTCTCTTGGTCTGGGTACAACTTAACACGTGTTCAGCTTGTGAGAATTCGTGGAGGTGTACACATAGGATTTGTGTGGATTTTCTGCCTATGTGATGTACTTCAACAAAAAATTCAAAAAGGAAATGAATGAGGCCAGCTGGCAGATACAGAGAGAAAGATGACAAGAGGGAACCTTACTTCCTAACAGGCAGCCCTGCCCTATGCGGCTGGGGACCAAACGCACCTGGAGAGGCCGTCAGGGCCATCACACCGTAGTATGAGAAGGCGCTCGCTTCAAACTTCATACCTTCTTTCCCAGCTTCGACTTCCACTTTCCCCTGTGGAGAGAAAAGGCAGGTATTTTCAGTCCAGTTGCATGAGCCTATCTGCACACACTGTACAATATTTGGTCCTTCCTTAGATTTTTGTCTGATTTCCTTTCCCAGCACTATCGAGGAAGTGAAGCTTCAGCTCATCTTTCCCACTGAGAGGAGGGGGCTCATTTGCTTTAAATATGAAAACTGGATTTGGCTGGTTATGCAGAGGTGACAGTATAAATGTGATATTTTAAAAATAACTTTGTATTAAAAACTTATGACAAAATTTTCTTTGTAGAGCTACAGTCTCGCTATGTTGCCTAGGCTGGTTCCAAACTCTTGAGCTCCTGTCTCACTGTCTCGGCCTCCCACAGGGTTAGAGGTGTGAACCACTGTGCGTGGCCTGTGATGTTTACTTTCTGTGAGTCCACTTAGTACCTTCCCAACATGTGTAGTTCCTGGATTCTTCAGGAGCCCGCCAGCAATGGAAAAATGGTGGTCTTGCTCCATCAGTGGGACCAGCACCGAGAAGATGCTGGGCGGGCTGTACTCCAAGCCTGAGCCACAGAATGAGACCCGGTTTCAAACAAAAAAGATGCTGCACTATGCCACCTGCTGATGCAAACTATTATTTTATATTAAGTTTCCAATTACAAAAACTCTTTCTCGAGTCATTTCTTGAGAAGATGAACTACCGCGTCCCTTTCAGGTTTTCCTCTGCTTAACAGAAATAGTGGTTCACCAGTTCCTAGCCAATTATCTTGCCATATGAACTTACAACTCTACCCATAATATAAAATCGACCTGCAAATGGGCAGGTGCTAAAAACCCTCCCCCACGCCTGCAGGGCCCTACAGGTGACACTGTGGAGTCCCAGATGAACGTGCAGCAGGGACAGCCGAGCACATGAGTAGCAATGGCCTGTGTGGCACACAGGAGCTCGGTATGAGGAAGACGACGTTGGGAATGGAAGCTCCCAGAAAACATTTACTTGTTCTCATTTAAAGACAAATCACATACAGGAAGGAAAAGCAGCATATGACCAAGAGAAGGGGACAGTGCAAGGGAGGCCCAGGGCAGTGGCGGCAGCCAGTCAGGCTCTGGTTTTGCAGGGAGGAGTGAGGGCAGGTCTGAAAGGCAGCTGGGTGAGCAGGTCCCGGGCGATGGGCTGGGGGGTGGGGTCCTGGGCAGTGGAACAGAGTCTGCTTCTGTGAGGGCGGCGGCCACAGGCCTGGGAGGGAGTGTGGTAGAGAAGCTATGGATAAAGCACCAGCATGATTCGGAGAAGCCATCAGGGAAAAAAGGAACATAGGAACCAGAGGAGGCCCATTGGGAGGGGCTGAGGAACGGGGACACCAAGAGTGGGAAGAGGTCAGGGTTGGAGACGGGGACCCGAGACAGGAAAAAGACTGAGGCACAGCCTGAGACTGTGAGGAGGGAAAACAGAAACCCTATCGGGACCACAGCAGACAGCGGCACCACGGCAGAAGACCAGGGGACAGGAGAATTCCAGGGGCAAGGATGGTCAGGGCCTCATGTGCTCAAGACCACCGGGGGAGCAGCATCACTGATCATGGGCTGCTGGGGGCTTCAGGAGGCCTTTCCACTCCACAGAGGAATCAGTGGGGAGACAGTGGCCCCGGCAGGAGAGGGTCAGGCAGCAGGGCGTCCCCGTCTGTGGGGCCACGGGAAGGCTGTTCGGGATTCGGGACTCTAGACGCTGGGGAAAATCCCTGGAGTAGTGTCCCTTCAGAATGGGGGAGAGGAACAAGGTTCAGAGACTGCAACAGAAGAGTGGCTGTGGTATGTGTCTCCCCCAATTCTGTGTCCATCTCTTCCTGAACTGACACTTAGGTACTGGCTGCAAATGTCTGCTTTGTAGTTTGTAATCTTAAGAGTGGCTGCGGGACGCCTGACCCTCCATGCAGGAAATCAGGAGGAAGGGTCAAATGCAATGGAGCCTCATGATGACTTCCGTTTCTAGGGACCCCCAGTTATGTGAAGCGTTTGTTGTACAAGTTACAGGGCCTTTCGTGTTGTGTCCCTGCAGAGAGGTGTGAGGTCACTTTTTTTTGTAGATGGAGTTTCGCACTTGTTGCCCCAAGCTGGAGTGCAATGGCACGATATTGGCTCACCGCAACCTCTGGGTTGGGAGTGGTGGCTCACGCCTGTCAGGCCTAGTAAAGCAGGGACTACCAAAAAGAGACTGTAAAACAGAAAACCGTGTGTCTTTTTCCCCCTCTATTTAATCCACAGGATCACACCATCTGTCTCTTGGAAGTGTGTGGTGGCTCCACTCCGAGGCATGAAGCAGAGATTCCCAAATTAGTGACTTTGGCTCCCGCCCTCGGGCATTCTCATTTAACAATATAGGTGAACCTGGGCATCAGGATTTTATTTAAGAAGCTCTCCAGGTGATTCTAGCAAGCCACAAACTTTCGGAATCATTGCTTTAAGGCCCTGTCAGTGAACAACGGCCCCAGCCCTAGAAAATGTATGCTCTGGCCTCTCAAGGGACTCCCTCAAAGGCAGCATAGCTGAGTCGGCTGATTAAGCAAGGGCAGCTGCAAAAAGACTCAAAACTCCAGACCACAGCCATTCCAGCTGATGCTTCCTCTGCCCTTTAAGACAGGATCCCAGGCAGGGGAGAAGCCGCCATCTTCCCTCTGGACTCCATCTAGTTGAGATCAACCGCTGCGGGGTGGATATGCTAGCTCAGCGATTCCTACATATTTCCATCCTAACAGCCAGTAAGACACACCTCTACAGAGACAGACACAGGGAAAGATATGGGGGGTGGGCAAATTTTGATTTCAGACAGTTTTAAAATGTATTTTTTGAGACAAGGTCTTGCTCTGTCACCCAGGCTGGAGTGCAGTGGTACGATCATGGCTTACCACACCTGTGGTGAGAATCTACAGCCTTGAACCCCCAAGCTCCAGCAACACTTGTCACTCAGCCTCCTGAGTAGCTGGCACTACAGGCATGCACCACCACGCCCAGCTAATTTTTCTTTTTAATTTTTTTTTCTGTAGAGACGAGGTCTCACTATGTTTCCCAGGCTGGTCTTAAACTCCTGACTGATCCTCCCTCCTCGGTCTCCTAAAGTGTTGGGATTACAGGCATGAGCCACCATGCCTGGGCAAAGTAAATGTATTTATTTAAAACGCCTGTAATCTCAGCACTTTGGGAGGCTGAGGTGGGCGGATCGCAAGGTTATGAGATCGAGACCTTCCTGGCCAAAATGGTGAAACCCTGTCACTACTAAAAATACAAAAATTAGCTGGGCATGGTGGCACGTGACTATAGTCCCAGCTACTTGGGAGGCTGAGGCAGGAGAATCCCTTGAACCTGGGAGGCAGAGGTTGCAGTCAGCCGAGATCACGCCACTGCACTCCAGTCTGGCAAAAGAGCAAGATTCCATCTCAAAAAAATAAAAACACAACTATTGCCAGGTGCAGTGGCTCGCATCTGTAATCCCAATTACTGGGGAGGCTGAGGCAGGAGGACTGCTTGAGGCCAGGAGCTCAAGACCAGCCTGGGTGAAATACTGAGACACTGTCTCAAAAAACAAAAACAAAAACCAGCTATCTACTGTTAGCATCATTTCATAAATGACCAGACATTTATCCCCTCAAATTTAGAAAATATAACTTCAGAATATCAGGACTTCAAACCGAATACACCTCGCTTTATGAAAAGCTCATTGCAACTGTCTTTTTCTCATTTTGCCTCAAACTGGCAAAAACTTTGTTAAAATATCTCAGCACTTAGGAAGAATCATCACATTGATTTTACTTCATATAAAATTGCAATAGATGTAAGGGTACCTGCAGTTCTTTCAGTTCTATAATAGCATCCTATGACTCTACATTCCAAGAGTTTTAAAACCTGCCCACCCCCCTACAACCGTCTCTATAGGATCTGCCCACCCCCTACATTCCTCTCTTATAGGATTTAAGCTTTTCTGGTAGGCAAGTTTTAAAAACATCTGGTAAACATATCTTTTATTCATTTATGCATTAGTGGTTTCAAAAATCATTCATTTTCAAACAACCCTACCAGTATACAAATTAGGGTCCAGGAGGAGATGGCTTACCTAGCTGGAAATTCATTAGGTGTCTTTTCAGGTAACTTTTTCCATATAAGGAGGCTCCATATTGGTTTTACTTTTGAAACATTTTTAAGTTTAGTCGAGCATATCACCAAAAAAACCAGGACAGGACATGACAAATTCCACGAATTCCCAGAGGGAAGCAGGGCTTCATGCTTATAAACTGACGAATTTGGAAGGCCTCACTGGACCAGTGAAGTTGGCTTCCTGAGTAAAGCATCTATCACAGTATCCTGCCCTTCTTTGAACAAAGGTATCAGATAACCTCTTCTCAAAGTTTCTAAGTGTCCACAAACCACTCAACAGCCTGTGCCATGCCCGGCTTCAAAGTGGAATCCTAAGCTCCCCTAGCTAGCATGAGCACAAACATACTGGTGCAAACAGTGCCAGCCCGAGGATCAGTGCATGCAGCTCCGAGGCGGGACTTCCCCACGCGCCACATGCTGAGCAGCTACCTGGTCTCCTGCTCACTGTCAAGTTGAGTTTTGTTTTTTTAATCGCCATCACAAAGTACTCGGTGGGGGAGGGGGCCTAAAAAGAGATGATCATGAGATGCCAGGGGCACAAAGACCAGGTTGTATTCACCGAGAGGGGGTGGTGGCACCCAAAGATGCCCAAAGCCTGGGGGAGACCTGGTGCCCAGGCACTCTCTAGCAATGCTTTCAGTCTGGAGTGTGCCATGGAGTGGCCAAACTCCGCAAGGTTGCCAAATTTACTTTTCAAAATGTTGATAGTCAAAATTAATTTAGACACATTTTGGACCATCTGGCTGATCATTTTCCAATCAAGTGCTACCACCAGATGTCAGTGGCAGCACCTGCCTTAGCCACTCTGGTGTCACGTGGTACCACTTGGAGCACCACAGCTAAGCCTTGCTACTGTCAACTGAGAGCTTACTGGTAACGCAGCATCTCAGACTCCATCCCAGACCTACTAAAGCAGGATCTGCATTCCAGCAAAATCCATGGGTGAATCCTCTGCGCATTAAAGTGTGACAAGCACTGAGCTAATGAGTAGGGAACACAGTGGGATTTAACAGGAAAGTAATTCAGTCACACCCAGTGGAGGCCAAACAGTAGCACAACACACTGCAGAAACATTCAAAGTAGCTCAAATTTATCAAAGGGCTAGAGGGTGCAGTCATCTTGGACACAGAGGCCCAGGTGTCCTGAATGCAAGGGAGCTTGCACTGCAGCAGCCTCCGCAGCCCTGGGATGGGGCGCTTCCCAGATCAGCCAAATGTCATCACCTACAAGTTGAGAATGGATTCACTTGATAGTTTGTTTTGGTTTATAGTTATGTACAAGAGTTCTAAGCAAAAGGGGCTTACACCTAATCAATTTTACATGGACATATACTTTAGTGTAACAAAAGGTTCAATGCTGGATGTCCAAGTAAAATGGGTGTGTTATCTGTACTTGCCTCAAGATTAAGGATCCATTATGGCACTGGGGTACACGACCATGCAACTCAAAACCCATGAGGAGGTTGCTATTGAGAGCTTAAATTCTCCTTCCAATATCAGGTGGAGGCATACTAAGTATTGTTAAGGGCTGTAGAAATTTGAAGATGCCACCTGCCATCTCCACGAGGAGATGACCCCCATTTACAGGGAAAAGTCCCTTTTGAATCCATGTCAGAGGCTATAAAAAAGAGTGTGGATGGGCCGGGTGTGGTGGCTCACGCCTGTAATCCCAACACTGGGAGGCCAAGGCGAGAGGATCATAGAGGCAGGAGATCGAGACCATCCTGGCCAACATGGTGAAACCCCGTCTCTACTAAAAATACAAAAATTAGCCGGGCGTGATGGTGCATGCCTGTAATCCCAGCTACTCGGGAGGCTGAGGCAGGAGAATCGCTTGAGAACCAGATGGGGAGCTGAAGGTTGTAGTGAGCCGAGATCACGCCACTGCACTCCAGCCTGGCAGCAGAGCTACACTCTGTCTCAAAAAAAAAAAAAAAAAAAAAAGTGTGGATGAACTGGGAGGCAGAGGGAATGAGGAAGAGCAAGGGAGGAACATTAATTTGGGGCATGAAACCAACCAAGAAAACTTAACTCCAGAAGCGGAAAAAAGTACTCCTTTCTGTAAATTATGTAAAAGGCAAATAAAACAGGTATTCCTTTTGTTTTCCTTATTTTTTCATATATTTCTTAGTTATTCTTCATGTTTGCTAAATTATAATCTGGTTATGTGCTGTGGAAGAGCAATCACACTAGTTTTTACTAGATCATTTAGGCATTTTACTCCCTAAAGGGAGTAAAGTCCTCACCAACTGTGTAAATTATACAATGATCTATTACTTTTTTTTTTTGTTTGAGATGGAATTTCACTCTGTTGCCCAGGCTGGAGTGCAGTGGCGTGATCTCAGCTCACTGCAACCTCCACCTCCTGGGTTAAAGCGATCCTCCTGCTTCAGCATCCCAAGTAGCTGGGACTACAGGCATGCACCACCACGCCCAGCTGATTTTTTTTTTTTTTTTTTTTTTTTTTTTTTTGTATTTTTAGTAGAGACAGGGTTTCACCACATTGGCCAGGCTGGTCTCGAACTTCTGACCTCAAGTGATCCGCCTGCTTCAGCCTCCCAGAGTCCTGCGATTACAGGCATTAGCCTCCGTGCTCAGACAGATCACTATTTTTATTAGGAAAATGGTTCATAACAGTTTTAATTGCTGGAACACACTGTTTTTTTACTTGACATTTTTGCACATTCTTTCCACTTCTTCCATTACTACATTGCGACCCCTCATATTATCACCTCACTTTGAATACCCACACGTAAACTGCTTCTACTATTTTGTAATGGATTTGCTGTAAATATATTTGCATAGATAGCTTTGCAAAACAATATTTTATTTAGATGGGAGGCTGCCAGTTTAGGATATGATTTATTTATTGTACTTTTTTTTTTCCACCATTCACAGTTAAAAATTTGAGGGGACAGGGTATCTGTTTTCTCTATGCTTAACTTTGTCAACTGTCTTTCTGACATCTATTGATACAAATATCAGAATTTTTTTTTTTACTGCTTTCCCAATTAACGTGACATATTCTGGTTTTGTTGTTCTTATATTAAACTAGTACTGCATTCCTAAAATAACCTAATTCAGTCACAGTCACAGTAAATAACCTTGGGTATGTCTTGCTCTCTGCTACCGGTTTTATTTAGAAATTCTACATCAATGTTGACAAGTGAGACTGACCTATAATATCAGATTTTAGGATTAAGCTCATATGCCTTAAAGAATGCAATTGACTATCGTGCCATCTTGTTCTATTCGTATGATACAAAATTATGAGTTTTTTGAAGTTTGAATATTTTTTTCTAGCAAATCCTTTTTATTCTAGCTGCTTTTATGGGGGAGGAGAAAACTTTTTTTTCCTTTTATCACATCAATTATACCAATAGAACACTGACTTTGTTCATCTTTTCAAAGAACCAAATCTTGATTGTATTTGTGGTTTATAAGGCATTTTCAATTTTCAATTTATTTTTGTTTTGTTTTTTTGAGACGGAGCTCACTCCATTGCCCAGGCTGGAACACAGTGGTGCAGTCTCGGCTCATTGCAACCTCTGACTTCAGGGTTCAAGCAATTCTTGAGCCTCAGCTTCCCGAGTGCCTGGGACCACAGGTGTGTACCAACACGCCCGGCTAATTTTTGCATTTTTAGTAGAGACGGGGTTTCGCTGTGTTGGCCAGGCTGGTCTCGAACTCCTGACCTCAAGTGATCTGCTGGCCTCAGCCTCCCAAAGTGCTGGGATTACAGGCACAAGCCACTATGCCCAGCCAGTTTATATAACAATCTTTACTAATTTGTTGTTTTTTAGTCTGCTGCTTTGTTCTTTTTCTACATATTTTTTTTTCTTATTTCAATACTTAGAGGAATAAGATTTCTTAAAACTTTTGTCTTATGGTATTTACATTATTTAATAATCGACTTTTATGGTAATACTATGTATATTTTATTATATTCTATATGTTTTCTCTAACTCAGTTGCTATTTAGGACTTATATTTTGCCATTAATTCTATTTTTAAATTACTTATTTAAACAGCACATGCACATGGTGAGAAATTTAAACTACACAAGGAACAGGTCAGTCTTCCTTCCACTCTCTTTCCAGCCTTCCACGTTGCCATCTTAGACTCACTATTACCAGTTTCTCGGGTAACTTTCTGAAGAATTTCATGTAGATGCATGTTTATTTCTTTTACAAAAAATGAGAGCATATTATACACTGTGTTCTGTGTCTTGAATATACAAACCTACATAAGAGAATTTATCACAGTTTTAACATGGCTTAGTTTTTTTAATATATGGCCTTTTCTATTTAAAAATTTATCTAATTTTTTTGAAGATAGAGTGAGTCTGTCACTCAGGCTAGAGTGTAGTGGCAGGATCTCGGCTCACTGCAACCTCTGCCTCCCAGGCTCAAGTGATTCTGCCACCTCAGCCTCCCAAGTAGTTGCCACCCACTCCTGGTTAATGTTTGCATTTCTGTAGAGACAGGGTTTCACTGTGTTGCCTAGGATGGTCTTGAAGTCCTGGACTCAAGTGATTCACCTGCCTCAACCTCTCAGAGTTCTGGGATTACAGCCATGAGCCACTGCGCCTAGAACTTTCATGTATTTTTTATTTCTAATTTTATTTCATTATGATAGATTCAGATAATTTTATGAAATTTCTATCTTTTTGTATTTCCTAACATGTACACTGTAACATGGTATGTGCTCAATTTTTATGAGTCACATAGATTTTTTATTGAGACAATCTCATTCTGTTGCCCAGGTTGGAGTACAGTAGCACAATCATAGGTCACTACAGCCTCGAACTCCTGGGCTTAAGCAATCCTGCCTCTGTCTCCTGAACAGCTGGGACTGTAAGCACAGGCCACTAAGCCCGGCTAATTTTTAAAACACTTTTTTGTAGAGAAGGGATTCTTGCTCTGTAGTCTAGGCTGACCTCAAACTTCTGGTCTCAGGCAATCCTCCCACCTTGGCCTCCCAAAGTGCTGGGATTACAGGCATGAGCCACCAAGCCCAGCCCACATAAGCTTTTTTTATTTTATTTATTTATTTTATTTTTTTAAAGATGGGGTTTCACCATGATGGCCAGGCTGGTCTTGAACTCCTGACCTCAGGTGACCCACCCACCTCGGCCTCCCAAAGTGCTAGGATTACAAGCGTGAGCCACCGCGCCCTGCCTAAGCTTTTTTAAAGTGTACTTCTCTTGATTATGTTTAATTTTCTTCAAATCTGTTAATTCTATTTTACAAGTTATTCAGTTTAAAACTATAACTTTTTTTTTAGTATGCCTGATCTTTTATGATAGTGGAAAAACACTTCTACCAAAATTATGTTCCTTTCTATTTCTACTTTATATGTATTTTGTTAAGTTATTTAAAGCATGTAGAGCCAATAAAGTTTTTTCCATGATTTACTGTGCTTTTATAACTGTCTTTATTGATTTGAAAATGTATTTTGGTGTAAAGATCTACTTTTTCAGATAAAACTTGAAGTTTTGGCTTTTTTATGCATATGTAGTGGGAGGTATGTACATGGTAGCTTACAAAATACTCTTGTTTACTTAGGTCATTTTCCTTGAATAGATTTTATCTTATCTAGTGCTTAAAGTAAAAAATGATGTGTTTCTATTTACAATTATATTCCTATCATCAATTATTCAAAGGGTTTTTTCTCAAGTGCAGGGAGAGCACCTCACTGACACTGAGGCCAGGAAGAGAAGGCAGATATCACTGCTTCCTTCTCATTTAGTGCCCTTGAAATGCAGTAGAGGCCAGGCACAGTGGCTCACACCTGTAATCCCAGTGCTTTGGGAGGCTGAAGCAGGTGGATCACTTGAGGTCAGCAGTTCAAGACCACCCTGGCTAACAATGTGAAACCCCATCTTGACTAAAAATACAAAAATTAGCCAGGTGTGGTGGAGCGTGCCTGTAATGGCAGCTACTTGGGAGCCTGAGGCAAAAGAATCAGTTAAACTCGGGAAGTGGAGGTTGCACTGAGCCGAGATCACGCCACTGCACTCCAGCCTGGGCAACAGAGTGAGACTCCATCTGAAAAACAAACAAACAAAAAACAGCAAAAAAAAAAAGACCCCACAGTGTAACATGCTCCCTAAGGTGGTATGAACTTCCAGTGCTGGCTTAGTGACATATTAGGTAGAATATGCTTTGTAATGATGGTAGCTATGCCAGATTGACTGAGGCTGCGAAGGCATTTCATCTTGTTCTTCTCTGGGTACCTTAGGTAACTGGCTAAGTCTGCAAGATCATGTTTTTCACCAAACCTCTGTTCATCAAACACATACACTACTTACAAAATCCCCATGGCATTTTCAGCCTAACACTTCAAAAATCTCATCACATTTATATAAATATTTAACACAAATTGGTATACAAATACAGGTAAATATACATACATGTCTTATCAAGAATATCTTAAAAGATTTACTTGTAAATGGGCAGAGATTATGAAGTCCCTTTCCCTAATATTTTTAGATCCACGGCTTTCTTTTATAGCAATAAAGCAGTACTGAATCACAACTTCATAAACCCTAACCATACAAAAGCAGACAACTGAAAACCACAGTTTCGAATACTACCACTGAAATTCACAATGTCAGTCTTCTAAATCCTCCTGTAACAGTCTTTAGTGTAATCCAGAGTTTCTCCAGGCTTAAGGAATATTCACATCTCACTCTTATGAGAAACATGTTTTATTCCCTCACTGCAGTAAACTAAATTCCCAACAGTGCCCTCAGAGTTTCAAGCATATATGTCTCCAGAGAGGGGGGAAAAAAAAAACAATGGAGGAAAATTAAATGCAGAAGATGAATCAGGATACTAAATTAGTAAATATGCAAACAGAAGTTTCTAAGAAGCACTGTAAGAAAGTGACAGGTAATCACTAACCCTCGGCATTTTCCCACTCCTCCCTCCTGCTTCCAGAGACCACAATGCTGCCCATACGTGGGTCACACATGAACACAACACTTGCCCGAGTTTGAATCTACACATTTGATTGCATCTGATCACATCTGATCAAATGTGTAACTGTCAAACTACAAGAATATTAGTTCAATACAAGAATATTTTTGTACTGAAATAAACTCAGATTTCTGGTTAAAGCAATTCGGTCAATAAAGAGGTATAAGAAGTCAATAAAATTAGCTGTAATATCCACCTTGGCCTCCAGGCCAAGGATAGAGCTCTATTAAGTGAGACTGTGATAAAACAAGGCCTCCTCTCAACCCAAGCACCAAAGCCACTCATAGGAAGTTCAGAATGAATTGACCTTCCCACCTCATCTACTGAATTATGTTACAGTGAGAAGGAATCAGTTATCCTGTTGTAAGAGGCTGTAATTATCCCATCAGTTCCTCTATAGAACAGTTTGGTTAGTAACCAGGAATAAAGACAGTAACAAATGGATTATGTTGATGGTGTTAACGGAAGAGATGCTAAGATATCTCTAAGAAGCTGTATAAGTGTATAAGCTCAAGTCCTACTGAAGGATGGAAAAAAGGAAAATTAAGAGGACCAAGAACCTATGACACTGAAATTTCAAAAACCCACTGAGATTTGAACATGTACTGGTAAACTTTCCTAAACTCTTCAAAAAAAACTAACAATTGAATTCACCACTTTCATATGACTCAGCAATCACTAAGTACATCCCCCTCAACTTTTTTTTTTTTTTTTTTTTTTTTTTTTTTTGAGACAGGGTTTTGCTCTGTCACCCAGGCTGGAGGGCAGTGGTACGAACATGGCAACCTCCTGGGCTCAAGCAATCCTCCCGTCTCAGCCTCCCAAGTAGCTGGGACCACAGGTGCATGCCACCACATCCAGCTAATTTTTAAATTTTTTGTAGAGATTGGGTCTTGTCATTTTGCCCAGGCTGGTCTTGAACTCCTGGCCTCAAGCAATCCTCCCACCTTGGCTTTTCAAAGTGCTGGGATTACAGGCATGATCCACTGCACCCAGCCTACTACGTACCTTTTAGTATTGAAAATTAAAGTAACTATTGGCATTGCTTTATGTTAGAATTACGTTACAAATGTGAAAACAGGAAGATGCAATTCTCCCATGTCTAAGCCTACCCCTTATATAGAAAAGGTTCAGTATGTACACGGTGACACCCATTCACTTACACCAAACCAAAAGATGGGTGCTCAGTGAGAGCAAAGCACTATTGAGTAATTCTTCTGACCTGCAGAATGAGAACGAAGTAGTCTACAGGCTTGTTGCGCTGGTAGAGGTAGTATTCGGGGGCTTTCTTGTTCTTCTCATCGTACTTCAGTTCCTGGATGACATTGGGGTGCTTTAGCAGCCTTAGAAGGATCTTCTCTGACATCTGGGATGGGCTAAACGCTTCTACTTCTATAGATACAAACACAACTTGATATTACATTTCAAACGGAGGGAAAAAATTATATTATTAATAGTAATTAAGGTGTTTAGATAAGAATACTTGGAATTGAAGTGATAGCATATGGACGGACGAGGCTTCCATTTGGTGATCCACTGGGGACAGATTACCTGGGAGAAATTAGAAAGTGCTGAATTCTCACATTTGTTCCTTTTACTTCTTTCCTTTCAACCCGTCATTGACTTCAGTCCTCATCAAAGTACCCTAATTTGACTGACAGAAATGAAAATCAACCGCAAGCGGGATCTTTGAGTGCGGGGATGCCCCTCAACAAGCCATAACAGTCTGACTGTCGACCAACAGCCAAAGGAAGAAGCCAAGGTCAGGAACATCGGGTGCAGTTAGTGCCAGCGCACACACACAGGTGCCCCACGTCTCCCTCTCCCACTCAACTACCCCAAGGAATGTGGGGAACAAAGAGGGCAGAGACTGGGAATAAGAGCAGGGCATGTGCACACATCAACATGCTAATTTTAAAAAAAGTAATATTCAAAAGTATTTACAAAGATAGCATTTTATTTTAAGTAACAAAAACAGAAATTACCGATTGAAGGGTGCTATCCTGCAACTGGGCTCCATGATATCTCAGAAGCAGAGTAGGAAATTTAGTTTTAGACATTTTTTTTTTTTTTTTGAGACAGAATCTCACTCTGTTCCCCAGGCTGGAGAGCAGGGTCATGATCTTGGCTCACTGCAACCACCACCTCCTGGGTTCAAGCGATTCTTCTGCCTCAGCCTCCAGAGTAACTGGGATTACAGGCACCCACCACCATACTTGGCTAATTTTTGTATTTTTAGTAAAGACGGGGTTTCATCATGTTGACCAGACTGGTCCTGAACTCCTAGTCTCAAGCAATCAGCTTGCCTTGGCCTCCCAGAGAACTGGGACTACAGGTGTGAGCTGTCATGCCCAGCCTAGATGTTTAGTTTTAATTTGTAGTTCTTAAATGATCAGGAACAGTATTATGAAAATTAGAAAAAGAATAAGTGAAAGACATTGTCTTTCATTTTCTAATTATTTATGAAAGCTGTAAGTTCTCTACTGTGACTTTTTTGTAATAAGATAGTACTTTACAGAAATTTTAGAATACAGAAAAAGAAAGAAGAAAATAAAAATTATCTGTAAGCCAACCACTCAGATTACCACCTGAGCAATTTAGTGAGCATGTCTTTCCAGTGCCATGCCTAGGTATGTGTGCTCGTGTACACACGTGTGTACACACAAAAAACAACTCTAATCTTAAGGTACACGGTTTTAGATCCTGTCTTCCCCCACTTTGGGTTATGAGAATTTTCTGATGTGATGAATATTACATTGTGAGCATTTCCATGTGTCCAAGAACGCGACCTTAAGTTACACGGCATTCCGTCATGTGGTTGCGGTTAGCCTTCTTTTAAACATGGTTTAAGTTTACTGTGTGCAGATGAAAGGCACTGGCTGCCTAGCAGGGACACCGATGTCTTCTAAAGCCACTGGGTGCCTTCAGACTTTCTCACACTTCCCCCGGCCACCAGAGCTCAACCCTGCAGAGCATTTGGGGATGGGAGAAGGGTTGATCAGTCTCTCTCAAGTCCATTCAACCTTGACCTCTCTGGAGCAGTCAGTGCCGGCTGGGTTGGTGGTTTAAATAACTTGAACACTTGCCTCCTGGAATGGGCTCAAGTTAATCCAATCTGAGGAGGCCATCAAGAAATCCATATCAAAGTTCTCAGAATTTCTGATTTTATTCAAACCGTAAAAGATAAAGATTTAATTGTGGAAACCTAGTTTTCTTCTTTGCAAATCACAGCCCCTGTGTTACCACTGATGTCCAACTGTGCTTCCAGGACAAGCTGAAGAGAGATTGGACTCAACTGTCCATCAAACGAGCTAGCACCAGGCTGGCACCATCAGCCTGCTCCGCCAGCTGGCTCTCCCACGGACCTAGCTGGAAGGAGATGGCCTGGCCTACTGTACACATGCAGTGTGGCACTAACATTCATCCTTACCTTTCAGACCAATTTTAAGTTACTGGTCCACCCCCTGGTAAATGTCTCAGAGGGTTCATGCCGACACTGAACACAGGAGAGGAGAGAATTTAAAAAGAAACAAAACAAAACAAAACAAAAAAAACAAAAAAACAAAACACAAAAGTGGCATTACTTATCACCCATTTCCCAGTGTCCACCCCCCAAGCCCACCCCAGTCAGTGGTGGGTGAGAAACACGCTTCAGGGTTGGTAGAGATCGCAAACTGTGATAAGCTGCACTTGCCTGTTGCTAGGAAACGGTGCATGGCCAGGAGGAGCTGTGGTGATATTTTAACCTTCATCTCGCTGTCTGTCTGCTTAAAGGCAGAAAAATCTTGCTTCGTTCCCGGTGAGCCACTTTCTTTTTGTTCTGTTATCGGCTAAGGGAGGAATGAAAAGGGAGAAAAAAATAAGAAAATGCATACCATGAGATCAGGGCCCTTTTTGAATTAAAAAGTCAAAATATATTGGAAGGGCTGGACTGTATTTTCAGATGCAGGTGCTCTATGCACAGATGCCACAGCGAAGGAGAGAGGAAGAGCCAGATCCTCATCACATCAGCACGGCAGCCTGGGCACCATGCAGTCCGCAGTGAGTGACTGAAGGCAGCCTGATGAGTGAACGTGCCTCAGAGGAAGGTCTATAGAGGGCCCTTATGAGCACAGCATCAGGCAAACGCAGACAAAACCTCTCACAGGACCCACAGATCCACACAACAACAGGGTGCGCAGTTGGGGTGCACAGTCTACTGCTGCTCAACGTCAGCATACTCCAGCAAAGGACCACCACTATGTACACACGAGGGAGGTGTGCCCTTGCCTGTAAGAGGCCCCTAGCCTCCGCCGAAAGGCAACACACAAAAAAAATCCCTTTAAGAAACAAACAAGAATGCTTTCGCAGAGCAGTGTTTTAATAATATCTGTTTGCTTCACTGCTACTCCAGACCATGAGATCCTCAAGGTCAAGCAGATACGAATGGCATCTGGACAGGGGTCAGCGAACTTCATCTGAAAAGGGCCAGAGAGTCAGTATTTTAGGTTCTTCGGGTCTCCACGGTCTCCACATTGCTGTTTAGAAAAATGAAGGAGCATAGCTGTTTCCCAGACTTTCTTTATGAACACTGCAAGTGCATATAATTTTTGCATGTCACAAAACAATTGTTCTTCTTTTTTTTTTCAGATAGGCTCTTAGTCTACTGACCAGGCTGGAGTGCAGCAGCACAATCGCAGCTTGCTGCAGCCTCAACTCCAAGGCTCATGCGTTCCTCTCACCTCTGCCTCCTAAGTAGCTGGAACTGCAGGTAGCTTGCCACCATGCCCAGCTAACTTTTAAATTTTTTGTAGAGACAGGGTCTCACTATGTTGCCCAGGCTGGTATTGGAACTCTTAGGTTCAAGCAATCCTCCCGCCTTTGCCTCCCAAAGTGCTGGGATTACAGAAATGAACCACCTCGTTTGGCCACTTTTCAACAATTTTAAGATGTGAAAAGACATTCTTAGCTTGTAGGTCACACAAAGTAAGAGGGCAGGCACTCACAGGCTATGGTCTGCCAGCTCCTGACCTGGAAGGTACCTCCTGCAAAACCATCTTTCAAGTATTTTTCTGGACAAACTAATGATCAAGAAAAAAATGAGCTTAAAGACAAGACACCAATCGCTTGCTCCTTCCCAAGAATTGAGTCACTGCTTTATTGTTTCTCGCACAGAGCAAAACAGATCGATTACTTGGCTTGTCCTGAGAAGGCAATCGCAACTTCCACTTTTCAACTATCTCAGTTTTTTTGAGACCCAGACAGCAAAATCAATACAGAATTTAAAAATAATTTTCTAATGGCAACAGCTGTCAGTTAAAATCTCTATCTAGATTTAATAATATACCTGAAATTGGCCGGCCACAGTGGCTCACACCTGTAATCCCAGCACTTTGGGAGGCCGAGGCAGGTGGATCACTTGAGGTCAGGAGTTCAAGATCAGGTCAACACGGTAAAACCCTGTCTCTACTAAAAATACAAAAATTAGCTGGGCACGGTGCTGGGTGCTTGTCATCCTAGCTACTTGGGAGGCTGAGGCAGGAAAATCACTTGAACCCGGGAGGTGGAGGTTGCAGTGAGCTGAGTGCGAGCCACTGCACTCCAGCCAGGGCAACAGAGTGAGACTCAGCCTCAAAAAAAACAAAAAAACAGAATATACCTGAAATCACAAGTCCAGCATCTTGAGCCAGTAAGTCATATTAGGCAATACTTACATAAGAAATCAGTCCAATCAAGGCTTACAAGAAGTTAAACCAATATTTATATAAAACTGAAGTGCAAACATAGGATCTCCTAAATGGCAAATCGCCTTTCTAATAAGTACTACCCCTGCGGAAACATACAGAAACACCCTCCGTTTTGCTTTTTTTTTTTTTTTTTGAGACAGAGTTTCTTTCTTGTTGCCCAGGCCTGAGTGCAATGGCACATCTCTGCTCACCTCAACCTCCACCTCCCAGGTTCAAACGATTCTCCTGCCTCAGCCTCCTGAGTAGCTGGGATGACAGGAATGTACCACCATGCCTGACCAATTTTGTAATTTTAGTAGAGACAGGGTTTTCTCCATGTTGATCAGGCTGGTCTCGAACTCCTGATCCACCCACCTCAGCCTTCCAAAGTGCTGGGATTACAGGCGTGAGCCACCACGCCTGGCCCACACTCAGTTTTCAAATAGTCACTTGTGAGGAAGGATAAACATAAAGACACAAATAGTATTTTCTACTATGAGACCTCTGACGACCCTCCAAGTGAGGAAAGGACAAAACATACTTGGGAAAGGGTGTTTTTTTAAGAATGCTATTCAGATGTGAGGGTCAAACAGGATACACTTTCAGAAGACAGTCATTAATTAAATGTAATTTTTTTTCTTTTGTGGGTGCGGGAAAGACCTTCTCAGATTGATTGATTGATTGATTGATTTTATTTTATTTTATTTTATTTTATTTTATTTTTTTTTTTTTTGAGAGTCTCATTCTGTTGCCCAGGCTTCAGTGCAGTGGCACAATCTTAGCTCACTGCAACCTCTACCTCCTGGGTTCAAGCAATTCTCCTGCCTCAGCCTCCGGAGTAGCTGGGACTACAGGTGCATGCCATCATGCCCAGCTGGTTTTTGTAGAGATGGTGTTTCACCATGTTGGTCAGACTGGTCTCCAACTCTTGACCTCATGTGATCCACCCATCTCGGTCTCCCAAAGTGCTGAGATTACAGGTGTGAGCCACCACGCCCAGCGACTTTCTCATTTTTAAAATGAGGGATATTTCCTTCTAGCAGGACTGAATAAAACCAACCCTGCTTTGAGCAAGGCAGACTTTATCCTGAATGACCAGCTTGTTGGGAAGCTGGGACAGTCCACTTCCCCCTCCACCAAGCCATGCTTTAATGCCAGGCAGGACACACAAGGCCCAGATGTTCCTTCTCTATCCCATCTCTGGGACCCTCAAACATCTCAGGCCTGGGCCATCTCTGGCTTTATGGAACCCTTGAGCATTGCTAAGGGTACAGCCCAGGAAGATTTAGGCTTCCCAGTCCAGCAATCATGTTTTATACTTTAAGGAGACAGGATTCAGCTCAACACTCAGCTCAGTATCAAGTCTATACCTGGGCAAATACGGTATCCATACTCACCTCCCCCTGCCCTGATCCAAGCCACTCCTCACTCTCATCTTCCCCAAAAGAGAAGGCAGAGAAGCAGAGAACAGGAAAAACACATTCTTACTGTGTACCCTGCCCTATCCTGCTTCCCACACCCCAAACCTGCTGCCCCAGCAAACTAAACTTGTAAATCTCACCTCCACCCCTCACCCAGGGGTTCTGGAACAAGAAAGTACTATTGTCATCCATCAGTTTAATAAATCCCACTCACTTTTTTTTTTTTTTTTTTTTTTTGAAACAGAGTCTCATTGTGTTGCCAAGGCTGGAGTGCAGTGGCGCAATCTTGGCTCACTGTAACCTCTGTCTCCCGGGTTCAAGTGATTCTACTGCCTCAGCCTCCCGAGTTGCTGGAGTTACAGGCGCACACCACTACACCCAGCTAATTCTGCATCTTTAGTGGAGACAAGGTTTCACCATGTTGGCCAGGCTGGTCTTGAACTCCTGACCTCAGATGATTTGCCCGCCTCAGTCTTCCAAAGTGCTGGGATTACAGGTGTGAGTCACTGTGCCTGGCCTTCCACTCACTTCATAGAGTACTTGAATTATGAAAAGTACAAACACAAGTTTATCTGAAAACAATTTACCTAGTTGTATAAAATGAAATTTCAGTAGAGAACTATTTTTCTAAACATATATGAAATAAAATTTAAAACCAACAGCAGTTTTCTGTTTAGGGCAAGTAATGCCCTCATCAGTGGTTAGAAGCAGCTGCCATTTCAGAAGCATGTTGTCGCATTGCACGGTCTGCTCCTTCCGATCAAGAGACTGGAATACACCGACAGGTCGCGCATGGCCTACACACATAGTGTATCATTATAAACAGAGGCAGCAACTGGAGAAATGTCAGATGACTCACAACACAAAAAAAACCCAAAGGTTTCAGGAAATACACTCAGACAATGCTACTTACTGTATAAATCTGTTTCATCTAGAATCTCAGATTTGATGATTTCTTCAATCACATCTTCTAAGGTGACAATTCCCAGAACTTCATAAAACGGATCCCCTTCTCCCTCATTGTTTACCCGCTGCACGATAGCCAGGTGAGATTTACCTTTAGAGAAAAGAAAAAGTTTAGGAAGTGACTTTCTGAATTTCCTGAATGACATATTATATATGTGATATGGTAAAAACACCAGCAAACACAGATGCGGAATTATCATGTCTGTTTCTGCATTTGAAAATGGTACTGAGATATCACAAATAAATGGAAGAACTTCATGAGCCATTAAAAGCTGGAAAGTTATGCCACAACGGCATCACCCTTCACAAACATTGCGCTGCACCACTGCTCTCTGCTTCCTAATGGTAATGTCTCTGCTGTGTAACCTTTCAGCAAGTGCTACTTTAAGAGAGTGGTTCTCAAAGTGTGGTCCATGGTCCCCCAGGGATTCCCAAGACCCTTACAGGTAGTCCGTGAGGTCCAACTATTTTCATAAGGATACTAAGATGCTACTGACCATTTTCACCGAGTGGATATTTGAACCAATGGTGCAAAGGCACCTTAGCACAGATGGAGGTAGTGGGAGGAAGCTGCACTTAGTGATCACTGTTCTCTGCCACACCACATGTGCAGTAAAGGGAAGGAAGTCAGCTTCTCTTAAGAATGTACTTGGCTGAGAGCCATGGCTCACTCCTGTAATCTCAGAGCTTTGGGAGGCCCAGGTGGGAGGACTGCTTGAGCCCACAGGTTCAAGACCAGCCTAGGCAACACAGTGAGACCCTGTCTCTACTAAAAACAGAAAAATTAGCTAGGAATGGTGGTACACGCTTATAGTCCCAGCTTCCTGGGAGGCTGAGGTGGGAGGATCCAGGAGTTCAAGGCTCCAGTGAGCTACGATGGAGCGGCTGCACTCCAGCCTAGGCAACAGAGCAAGACACTGTTTCAAAAAAAAAAAAAAAAAAAAAAAAAAATTCTTGCCAAAGCAGTCAACATTAATTTCATTAAATCCTGACCTGAGTCCATGTCTTTTGATAGTCTATAAGACAGCAGCCTGGGAATTGCCATAAAACATTCTGTTGAATTCTTAAGTACGGCAGCTGTGCTGAGGAAAGGCACTTTTGTGATCGACTTGCAAGCTGGACTGGCCACTTTTTTGTTTAATGTTGTTTTTACTTGAAAGAATTACTACTAGACAAACTATGGTTAAGTAGACTTGGGTATTTGTCAGGCATTTTCTCAAAAAATGAACCTGTCACATTAAGAAAAACAATAGGCAGTGTGTACTGCCAATGATAAAATTTGAGCTTTCAATAGAAAATTGTAATTTTGGCTGGGCGTGGTGGCTTACGCCTATAACCCCAGCACTTTGAAAGGCTGAGGTGGGCAGATCACCTAAGGTCAGGAGTTCTTCACCAACCTGGCTGACATGGCGAAACCCCACCTCTACTAAAAATACAAAAATTAGCTGGATATGGTGGCATGTGCCTGTAAGCCTAGCTACTCAGGAGGCTGAGGTGGGAGAATCACTTGAACCTGGGAGGCGGAGATTGCAGTGAGCCGAGATTGTACCACTGCACTCCAGTCTGGGCCACAGAGCAAGACTTCTTCTCAAAAAGAAGAAGAAAAAGGCCTGGCACAGTGATTCACACCTATAATTCCAGCACTTTGGAAGGCTGACGTGGGTCCATCACTTGAGGCCAGGAGTTCAAGAGCAACCTGGCCAAACAGTGAAACCCCATCTCTACTAAAAATACAAAAAAAAGTTAGCCGGGTATAATGGTGCATGCCTGTAATCCCAGCTACTCAGGAGGCTGAGGCAGGAGAATCACTTGAACCCAGGAGCCAAGATCACACCATTGCACTCCAGCCTGGACAACAAGTGAGACTGTCTCAAAAAAAAAAAAAAAAAAAGAAAAAAAAAAGAAAAGAAAAAATTAAGGCCAGGCGCAGTGGCTCATGCCTGTAATCCCAGCACTTTGGGAAGCTGAGGCGGGTGGATCACAAGGTCAGGAGTTTGAGACCAGCCTGATCAATATGGTGAAACCCTGTCTCCACTAAAAATACAAAACTTAGCTGGACATGGAGGCACGCACCTCTGTTCTAGCTACTCAGGAGGCTGAGGTGGGACAATCACTTGAACCTGCGCCTCTAGTTCCAGCTACTCAGGAGGCTGAGGCTGAAGAATTGCTTGAACCTGGGAAGTGGAGGTTGCAGTGAGCCAAGATCATGCCACTGCACTCCAGCCTGGGTGACAGAGTGAGATTCCATCTCAAAAAAAAAAAGTTAATTAAATTTTGGGAGACTTGTAGCCCCCACAAGTATAACAGCTCTCAACAGTTAAAGACTTTTCTGATGAGACTGCTGGCAATATTAAATGATTTTTCAAAATATTGAATATCGCAATTGGTCAACATTTTGAAGATCTATATAACTCAGTGAACCAATTATTTTCCAAGTGACTATGGCAATGATATTACAAAATCATGCACGGGTACACAATCCATTCAGAGTACAAGACAGAACAATGGATTTTAAAAAATTCTTATTTGGAATAATTTTAGATTTACAGAAAAGTTGCAAAGAGAGTACAGAGAGTTCCTATATATCCTTCACCCAGTTTCCCCCATTGTTAACATCTTACACTACCATGATACATTTGTCAAAACTAAGAAACTGACATTGGTACACTACTGTTAAACTCCAGAGTTTATTTGAGTGTCACTGATTCTATTAATGTCCTCTTTGTTTTGTTATCTGGTTCAGAGCACCACACCACTTTTAGTTGTCATGCCTCTTTAGTCTTCTCTGGTCTGTGACAGTTTTTTTATCTTTGTTTTTTATGACACTGACAATATTGAAGGGTACTGGTCAGGTATCCTGCAGAATGTCCTCTGATTTTTTGGGCTTGTCTGATGTTTTGCCCATGATTAGACTGGGTTATAGGTTTGCTAGTTACATCACATCAGGGTTTATGTGACATCACTGCTGATGTTCACCTTCTTTTTTTTTTTTTTTTTTTTTTTGAGACAGAGTCTCACTCTGTTGCCAGGCGTCAGGCTGGAGTGCAGTGGCACAATCTCGGCTCACTGCAACCTCCGCCTCCTGGGTTCAAGCAATTCTCCTGCCTCAGCTTCCCGAGTAGCTGGGACTACAGGCGCACGCCACCACACCCAGCTAATTTTTGTATTTTTAGTAGAGACAGGGTTTCACCATGTTGGCCAGGATGATCTCGATCTCTTGACCTCGTGATCCGCCCGCCTCGGCCTCCCAAAGTGCTGGGATTACAGGCTTGAGCCACCGTGCCCGGCCGATGTTCACCTTCTTTATCACTTGGTTAAGGTTGTGTCTCCCAGGTTTCTCCATTGGAAAGTTACTAATTTTTCCCCTTTCCTTAATTCTATTATTTGAAAGCAATTCACTAAGTCTAGCCCACCCATACAAGGATGGGAGTTAAGCTCTACTTCCTGGAGTAGGAGAGTATCCACATACATTATTTGGAAGTGGGAGTACCTGCCTATTTTATTCAGTATTCTTCTCTAAAGAAGATTTCAAACCAAACGATGTTAATGTAATGGAGTCCAAAAGTCTGCTGGTATAGTTTCAGATTCTACATTGTAACTAACCTTTAAGAAATTACTACTTACGGAGTTTTGATGTAGTATCAGAGAAGAATACCCCATCACTGTCCCTATTAAAATACTCCTAGCTTTTCCAGATACATACCTGTATGAGGCCAGATTCTCCTAATATACTTCAACTAACACAGTATACTGCACAGGCTGAATGCACAAGACTGAACCAGCTGCCTTCCGTTTGGCTTCATTAGATAGACATGCAAAAAGTAAAACAATGGCACTCTTCTACCATTTTTGTTTAAGAAAATAATTAGTTTCATTAAAAACACTTTATATTAGCATATAATGGATTATTGTCAAGTCAACTGTTTTGAATGTCTCAGTTTTAATTCAAATACAGTAAATATCAAAAGATATAACCCACATAAATAAAAGTTCAAGGATCCTCAATAATTTTGAAGAGTTTCAAGGGATCCTAAGACCAAAAAAAGTTTAACCCATTTATGCCAAAGGTTGCAAGTTTTTTGTGTGTGAAAAATCAGACCTTGGTAATGACTTTGAGCAGTAGAATAGAAATAACTTCCACAAGCTTAGCGTTCCAATAATGGAACACTAGGCATACATAGGTTAAGGTCTGGTGCTTTTGGGGATGGGATCGCTTGAGACCAGGATGGCAAGCGAAGAACATGAACTCCTAGGTTGAACAGTTCTGGATCTGAACTCCAGCAGGCCACTCATTAGCTATTACTAGCAGAAGACCATGAGCAAACAATGTAACTTTTCTGAGCTTCAGTCTCATCTCTAAAGTCAGCCTCATAATGCTACTGCACAGGTTGTTGTGAAGATCAGAGATAATGCTGGTACCCAGCAAAGACACTACCTGGAATTCACTGGGTAATCACTAAGTGGTAATGCTCGTTTTTTAATTAATGTTTTTCCTAAATTCTAAGGCACCATCAACTTATTACCAGCTTAGAGGGAAAAAACCCCACAATATTATTAAATGTACACAGTGGTTAGAAGATGCACCTTAAGCAGGGCTCGGCAGCTCAAGTCTGTAATCCCAGTATTTGGGGAGGCCATGGCAGGAGGATTGCTTGAGGCCAGGCATTTGGGGCCAGCCTGGGCAACATAGTGAAAACTCATCTCTATAAAAAAAAAAAAGATGCATTTCAATCTCAGAAAGATCTTTTAAAATATTAAGAGCAGCTGGGCGTGATGACTCACGCCTGTAATCCCAGCACTTTGGGAGGCTGAGGTGGGTGGATCACGAGGTCAGGAGTTCCAGACCAACCTTGTCAACATGGTAATACCCCTGTCTCTACTAAAAAATACAAAAATTAGCTGGGCATGGGGGTGGGCACATGTAATCCCAGCTACTTGGGAGGCTGAGGCAGGAGAATCGTTTGAACCTGGTGTAAGGCCGGTTGCCTCGCCAGGCGGCCCGGACACACCCACCTCTGCACTCAACACTAAACTCTGCACCCGGCATCTAGCCCGCCCTTGGAAAACCCGCCAAAGTTTAAAAGAAGCCCCGCCAAAACCTGCCCAATAGCATTTTGCTCCGTCCAGGTCCCCACTCCCCCTGGGTGGCCCTCTCACCGGAAATCCCGCCTACCTACCAATAACGGCTTGCACCGTCCACGTCCTGTTTCTCCACAACCAATCAAACACCTTCACTCCCTATAAAACCCCACCCCCAAGAGGAGTCAAGCGCGACTTCCCTGGTCCCCTTTCCGGACCACAGAACCTCACCCGGGAGCTTAATAAATTGGCATTTAATTTTCCTATGCTGGTCTCAGTTTCCTCATTTTAAACTTGGCAATAACCCTTACACCTGGGAGGGCCGCAGTGAGCCAAGATCGTCCCATTGCACTCCAGCCTGGGTGACAGAGAAAGACTCTGTTACACACACAAAAAAAGTAAGAGCATCTCTCAAACAATGTTGGTTTTCCCAATCCAAAGTGTGCAGAGTACCTAAAACATATCCATAAACAAAGCCAAAGTAGGCATAATCTGGAAACTTCATAATCAGCTAATTTTTGTATAATTTATGTTTAATAACAGTGTTTTCCTGGTGGGGGTATGTGTGCAAGAGCTTTAAATAAGGTTTAGTTAACACTAAGTTGGGGTGAGTTTACCCAGACACAAACAACCACATTATTCTCTGAGGGCAGCATCTGATCAAGTTCCCAGCACTTATGCAGACACTGGTTTTGGCCCTGTGGATCTGTTGGCCCTTTATTAACTCAGCAGTCTAAGTCAGCTTCTGCTCTGCCTCAGAGCCCCTTCTAGGCAGCCGTGTCTACAAGCCTAGAAGTTTAGATTGTTAGACAATTAGGCGTCCTACAATTTTCAACCCTAGCATGCTCACGTTCAAAGAATGAAAATGTTTTGGGCAAAGGAGACAAGGAAGGAAACTTATCAGCAATGGATATAAACACTGCATCAGGTCAAGTCAATTCTCATCTCGTCCACTTGGTCTGGTAGGTTTCTCACATCTGCTTTCCCAAGGACCCAACATAAGCAGTTAAAAATTCTTGGTGAATGCTGTCTGTCGAAAGTTAAATTCTTTTGCTATTCCCAGCTTGTGATCATTTAAAAGGAATTTTCCAAAGCAAGGTCTAATATTAGACTCAAAATGAAGTTTCCATTCCACTGAGGCGCTATTCTCACCAAAGTAACTACCGTATAATCAGATTGTCTTGGAGCAACTCGTTTAAATGCAGATGGACATACTTGAAATACCAGCTCAATAGCACCGACAGATTTGGCTAGAAAGAGTCTTACTCTAGAAGAAATTATTTCTGTGAATTAGGCTTCTTAGACTGAAAATTAAGTTTTCCTTCAAGTTCACTTGTTTCAAGGCTGAAACTTCTGCATTTGCCCCAGGGCCACATTCTTTTAGCTTTGGAATTCCTGGTGAGAAGTCCTGTTTTCTGAAACTTCTTCCCTGTGCGCAGCACAAAGGAAAAACAATGACACCTCCCTCTCCTTTACTCAGGCTTTTGGAGAACAGTGATTCCATGCACCTTTCCACTTAACCATTCACTGCAGGGACTTTAGTTCTTGTCAAGGCATCAATCAAAAGGAAAATGTAAACAACTTTTTTTTTTTAGACAGGGTTTCACTCCCTGGCTGGAGTGCAGTGGCGTGATCACAGTTCATTGCAGCCTTGAACTCCTGGTCTCAAGTGATCCTCCCACCTCAGCCTCCCGAGTAGCTAGGACTACAGGTGCACACCACCATGCCCAACTAATTTTTAAATTTTTTGTTGAGACAAAGTCTTGCTATATTGCTCAGACTGGCCTGGAACTCTTGGCCTCAAGTGATCCACATGGGCCTCCCAAATAAATAACTTTTCAATACATAAGTTTTCAAAACTGAGCTCAAATAGGACCTTTCTTAACTTGAGCACTGGAAAAATTAAGTCAAGACTGAAAGCAGAAAAGCAGCTCTGAGAAAACAAATAGAAGAATAAACCAAAAACTTAATGATAAACTGATGGATTCTTAACTTCCAATGAGAAAAGTGAAAATATAGCTGTCAGCAAACTATTTAATTGCAGACAAAAAAACACTAAGACTTTTAAATATGCACAGACTAAATAAACTTCATGAAGTGTATTAGATAAAATAAAGCATAAATTGTTGTCATGATCAAGGCTTGGAGAGGGCCCTTTCTGGTAATCTGGAAGAGATCTTGCTGTACACCAGGCAGTTTGAACTGTTCTGATATTTAAATTCCTAGCCCTTCTCCTCTTCTGGTCCTAAGGGAATCTCAACAGGCCTGTTTTCAGAGTCCAGGGCTTTATAAATACATCTCTCCTCAAATTCAGAATCATAAGTTATTATGAAGCAACAGCCTCGATTATCCATCTTTCTATAACCACTATGTGCTCAGGGCAGGCCACTGGCACAGGTGAAATTACAAAAACCACGTCTGCACTGGGAGATTGACTAAGCAACTGAAGTAATCTATACAAAGTAGAATTGGGATCAAATTTCTACTTCTGCCACCTTCTACCACTCCACAAATTAATTATTTGCATTTTCTCTCTGAATTGGTAAACCAGCCCAGAATGGTAGTGGATTACCACATTTGCATCTTTTAACCTTATCACACTTCTAGGCTCAAATTTTTAATGACAGATACCATTTGTATTTTGATGGTAGTTAACTGTTTCTATTATGATTAAGCCTACAAGGCACCTATAACAGCTGGATGAAATATGGACTTGTTTGCTTTCAGACAACATTGAGGTCAATGAAGTGAAATGGAACTAGGCAGACTAACTGAAATAACTAAGGAAGAAAGTCGATGGAGTGGATATAGCAGAAGAGAGTTAATAACAACTTGATAGAGCTGTGCTAATAAAAAGTGACATATAGTAGTCAAGAAGACCCAATAATACAGGCACAAGGCCAACCGAGCCTGTGGGGTCCTAAAATGCCACTCAAACAGCAGGAAGAAAACAGAGACCCAGTCATGAGAAACTCAAGCCAAACATCTTACATTCGCCATGACATCTATGTTGCACAGCTCCGGGGGCCCTGTTAGCACAGAATGCAATGCTTCATGTTTCCCTGAAGTTGTGAGATGCTGCGGCCTCCTTACTAAACCAAGGAGAAGGCAAATGAAGCACTTGATATGCTTTGGTTTTTAAATGTCTGATCTACTAGCATAAAATTATAATAATTCAATAAGTGGGAATTAAAATTCCAAAGAGGGAGTTCTATAGAACTAGCGACACAAGAGGCAAAAGCTCTTCAAGTCAGAATTTAGGTCCCATGTCACAAAAAATGACATATTTTAATGGCTATACTTAAGATCTCCAGAGGAAGCCAATTTGCATATTGGTAGTCAAGGAAGTCAATACACTTTAAATATAATTACAATTGGATTGAGTCAGATTTACAAAAAGTGAAAAAACTGATCAAGTGAGAGAGTGTATAGGAACATAAAATAAAATCCGGGCTATGAATGACCAGTGAACTACAGTTGCACAAATTCGTTTGTTTGTTCCATAAATATCTGCTGACTGCCTACTATGTGCCAGGCCCATACCACAAAGACCAAAACACAGCACTGACTCTCAAGAGGCATTCAAGCAGGGGAGATGGGCACTAGGGAAGCAGACTCTGGGGAAACTAATAGAATAGACCCTGAAGTGAAAAGGCATGTCGGACTGTGTTAAATGTACTGTGGAGAACAAACCAGTACGGGCAGGATGACATTTAACACACGATGGCCCAGGAAAGGCGGCCTAACTAGGGGACCCTTGAGCAAAGCTGCAGCACAGGAAGCCAACCTGAGGCAGGGTGATTTCAGGTAACAGAACAGTCGGGAGGCCCTGAAAAGGGAGGGGCTTGATGCGCTGTGGTGGGTGGGGAGCCAGGAGGCCACCAAGGGCTAGAAGTGAGTGAGCAGGAGGGCGAGGGCAAAGGTGAGCTGTATGGGGTGGGGCGTGGGCCGTGTAACCATCGGAAAGGCTTTAGCTCTCACTCTGAGACAGCAGGTCACTGGAAGGCTCTGGCAGAAGAGTGACATTGTTTTAAGAGTCCCTCTGGCTGCAGTGTTGAGAAAGGCCTGGCAGAAGGTGGGAGAAGAATGGGCCTGAGGCAGGGAAACCCAGTAGGAAGTTACCAGTGAGCCAAGCGAACGAGAACGGTGGCTTGGGCCTGGTGGCAATGGTGTGGGTGACAAGAAATACTTGCATTCTGCATAGACAGTGTTTTAGAAAGAGCCAGCAGGATTTGCTTATGGACTGGATAGGGGGCGGAGGAGAATGAGAGGAGTTGGGCTGACTCTACCACTTTCTGGCTTGAGCAATGAGAGGAATGGAGCTGCTGATCCCGGCGGAGGACGGTGCGTGGCGTCAGTCTAGAAGGCAGAATGCAGCTCAGTTTTGGCCAGGGTAAGTTTGACATCCTAGTAGAAATGTCAAATAGATAGTTAGATACACAAGTCGAGAATTTAAGAGAGAAAGAGAGAGAGACATGTAAGCTACAGATAAAAACTGGGTGAGTACAGACGGTAGCAGAGCCAGAAACCCACCGAGATAACCTAGGCCGTGGATGGAAGGAAGGGCCAGCACTGAGTGTGGGATGCCCCAGTTTCCTGGGTAAGGAGGCTGAGAGAGAACCAAAGAGAGACTGAGAAAGAAGGGCCAGCAGGAAGGGGAGGGGGAGAATAAAGGAAATGGGTATTTTGGAAGCCACATTAAAAAACAAAAAATAAAAACTGTTCCAAAGAGCAGAGAGCAGTGAAAAATATCAAATGCAGCCAAAAGGTCGTGAAAGGTGATTTTGATGACAGAAGACACTGGCGATAAAGACTATGTGGAGGAAGGGCCACGTGTAAGTGACATGCTAAAGACCCAGAGTCTCTGGCCATTGTGCTTTCCACTCGAGCCCTTCTGGCTTCTAACAGGGAGGCCCAAACTGGCCTGCTTATGCCAAATAGCTTTTATCAAAGAGAAAAGGCCTGTCATTAGGACAGTTTGTCCTCTCCAAAATAACACCTCCCTCTTTAAGTCCCTAGATCTAAACATGCCACTATCAGATTTCCAATCACCTGGGCTTTAAAACTCTAAAATCATCTATCTTTTCTCTCCTTTTCCTCCTTTTCAATGAATGAATGAATACATACACACATACAGTCAGCTGCTTAAGATGCACAGCTCAGTGAAACTTGACATTTGTGTACACCTGGAAAACTACCACCAGGAAGTGGGAGTCAGGGTGTTGACAATGGCTACAGGAGTGGGTGAGGCAGGAGATGGGGCTGGAAAAAGGAACAGGGAATAGGTACTGGAGCCGTAAGAGGAGGGCTAAGTAGGTTCAGGAGACTTCAGGTTCCAATGGGAACACCCTCCATGTGGCCCCTTCTGTAGGGTTCCCTTTCCTGCCCCCTCCCTTTATTGACAGCAGGTCCCTGAAGGATAGACAGATTACATGCTGATCCAGCAACGGAGCATGTTGTGATAACTGAGTGGCAGCACAACCTCAGAATAAGGGAAGCGGTTCTCCTTTCGTATTTAGATATATCTGGAATCTTGGTTCAGGTCTGGGTCTTGTATTTTACAAGAGGCAAAATGAGGCGAGATGCTACACCATATACAAACTAGTCACGGGAGGAACAATCACAGAAGCCAGAGATGTTTAGCTGGAAGAGACACCTGGGCAGGAATGAGACTGACAGCAGCCTTCAAATATCTGAAATGAAATCAGTCAGCTCCATGCCTCCTCAGCCCACAGCTTGTTACCTGCACACCTGTAGCTCAGTGTGCCACAAAGGGGTTCTTCCGGATTAGATCATCAGCTCCGGATCAACTCCAGATCCACCTTTGTGTTAGTCCTCAGCCCCTGCCAAGTCTAGCACAATGGCTAACACTCTAGTCTGTTCTCTACTTCTGCATTCACAAAGGAAGACTGCTCACCATAACATAACCACAGCATTCCATCACGCACAGAGCTCACTTCCTATCAGCTACTGAATTAAGGAGAAAATGTTCCTAGAGCAGGGTTCAAAGGCATCACCGTGCTGCAACTTCCACTCTCCCCTTCTTAAGCTTTGTCCACCCAGTTACACAACTTGACTTTTCCCAGTCAGGTCCTCCATGGCCCTACTCTCCCTTCCTCTGCTTGAGCCCTTTTAATCCTTTGTAATGTGGCTCTTAACGTTTAAGTCCACACGTAACGTCACCCATACCAGGAAGCCTGTTCTATTCCCAAAGGTAGAAATTATCTTTCATATTTTTAGCTCCTATAGCATCATCCGAGTTTCTCTTAAGGCATTTTTTTTTTTTTTCGAGATGGAGTCTTACTCTGTTAACCAGGCTGGAATGCAGTGGTGCAATCTTGGCTCACTGCAACCTCTGCCTTCCAGGTTCAAGTGATTCTCCTGCCTCAGGCTCCCAAGTAGCTGAGATTACAGGCGTGCACCACCACACCTAACTAATTTTTGTATTTTTAGTAGATACGGTGTTTCACCATGTTGGCCAGGGTGGTCTTAAACTCCTGACCTCAGGTAATCCACCCTCCTTGGCCTCCCAGAGTGCTGGGATTACAGGCGTGAGCCACTGCATCTGGCCTCATCTCTTTCTTATACTGTTTGTGATGTTTTCCATGCTAGACTGGAAGCTCCTTGTTTCTCATCTTTCTCCCAGAGCACCCAGCTTGATGCCACCTTCTATAAACAGCAGGTGGGAAGGGGTCGCCCCTCACAGCATCCCAGCCCCTCACTCACTGCCCTAACACAACCCACTGGGGCTGCCCGGCCACAGCTGCACCATACCTGGGCTCTGGGAGTGCCTGGGGCTCTCTACCCACATTACTTTTAACAGTATTTTAGATAGGTGCTTTCCCTATTCATTTCCCTCTCAATTCAAAAGCGGCAAAACCCAAAGAAAAATAAACCCTGAATTACAAGCCACATAACACCAACACATAAAGCCATTCTCTCACAAATTTTTGTAATGAATACATAGATGAACGCTAATATGTGCCTTCCAAGTCTTCTGACTTCTATGGCAATCAATCCAGTATTAGAGGCCAGGTACAGTGGCTCACACTTGTAATCCCAGCACTTTGGGAGGGCGAGGCAGGCGGATCACCTTAGGTCAGAAGTTCCAGACCGACCTGGCCAACAGGGCGAAACTCCATCTCCACTAAAAATACAAAAATTAGCTGGGCATGGTGGTATACTCCTGTAGTGCCAGCTACTTGGGAGGCTGAGGCAGGAGAATCGCTTGAACTTGGGAGGTGGAGGCTCCAATGAGCTAAGATCATGCCATGTACTCCAGTGTGGTTGACAGAGCGAGAATCCATCTCAAGAAAAAAAAAAATCTAGTATTAGAACATGAGCTATAATCGAACCTGCTTAAGGAAAAGCAATACAATTCATTTAGGAAACTATCACCTAGCTATTTCTGTACTGTTGAAAGCTAAAATAAAAATAAAAACAAACTTGGTATATCTTTTTTTAAAGTACTTATTTTACCTTACCATCCCCCACTAGAGCTAAGTGCATTTTTTCCAATTGAATTTTCCCACCATAAAATACACTAGAAAAATGTGACACAGATCTTAAAATAGTCCTATATAAACAATACATGAGTGTGTGTGTGTGTGTGTGTGTGTGTGTGTGTGTATATATATATATATATATATATAGAAGCACTTGCTGTATATAGAAGCCACTGGTTTTAAATGATAACTGTTGCTATACTGGGAGACAAAAGCCTCCTTTTACTACTTCCAAAAATTCCAAAGTCTGACCCATAAGTGGCCGGCCCAGACCTCACTAGCAGGACAGCTCCTTCAGTCCAGCCATGAACATCCTCACTCCTGGTTAGGCCTGAACTAATGTGTCTGCCAGTAAGGCTAATTGGTGGAATATGGAATCATGGTTTCTTTAAAAAAATCTAACATTTTTTGGTGAGAATAGAGGCTTATTTGCTACCGGGCCCTCTCCTGGACAGAACCTTGAATTTATCTACTAGTGTAAATGACAGCAGCTGTCAAGGGACAGTGTTGCCACTGCCCTTTGGCCACTTGAACAACTGACAGTAGGCGGGCAGCATTCAGTGAGGTGATCAGCCTCTAAAAGACATTTTTTAAAACCAGCAGAAGCAAAGTGGACAAGTCCCCCTCCATTAGTGGCTGAACAGTCTTGGGCACAGTGCATGCAGCAGCCAGGAGTGTTATTTTAAAACTGACTGGTTGAATTTCACTTCTCCGTAAAAATCTCCATGCAGTAAGACCAGGAATATTATACATTGGAAAAAAACTAATCCAGGTGGTTCTCAGATTTTACAGTTTTATCAATGGAGATTTGGGAAAGGTATGAACACCCTCAAGGACATCAACATTTACATGTTAGGAAAGTTCCTGAAATTCACAAAACTGTAGGTCGGGTGCGGTGACTCAACGGCTGTAATCCCAGCACTTTAGGAGGCCAAGGTGGGCGGATCACTTAAGGTCAGGATTTCGAGGCCAGCCTGGCCAGCATGGTGAAACCCTGGCTCTACTAAAAATACAAAAATCAGCCAGGTATGGTGGCACATGCCTGTAATCTCAGCTACTCGGAGGGCTAAGGCAGTAGAATCACTTGAACCCAGGAGGTGGAGGTTGTAGTGAGCTGAGATTGCACCACTGCACTCCAGCCTGGACAACAGAACCAAGATCTGTTATAACAAAAGAAAAAAAAGCTGTAGATACCTGCCTGACACACTGTAGGCATGCAGACTCCCGAATGAGTGAATCTACAAATCACATTTATCTCAACATTTTGAACATATTTTATTTTCAATATATACAACTTTCTGAGCCAAAAAGATATTTTATATTTGCCCTAAAACTGCCTTCTCCATATTTCTAGAGGTTTTCTTTGGACTTATACTTTATGTTTATGTCTGGCATTACCTTTGAGGCTATGCTATCTATCTTAGTCATTATTACAGAGAGAAGACTACATCTTCTTACACTATGCACAATATTTCATCTAATAATTTGACCCTGATTTTTACAAAACCTTTTTATATTAAACACTATACTTAACTGTTACCATCAATTTTCCCATTGTATGCTTTCTTCCACTCAAATACATACTGAGTAGCCAGACATGGTGGTGTGCCTCTGTAGTACCAGCTACTTGGGAGGCTGAGGGTGGAGGATCACTTTAGCCTATGAGTTCAAGTTTGGCCTGGGTAACATAGTGAGGCCCCCCTCTATAAAAATGTATTATATATTATATTAAAATAAAATATATAAACTTATTACATAATGCCATATAATAAGTACATATAATTCTCAGCACAGGGCTAAATATATATAAACGTCTAATTTTTTGCTGGAGTGCAATGGCACAATCTTGGCTCACTGCAACCTCCGCCTCCCAGGTTCAAGCAATTCCCTTGCCTCAGCCTCCTGAGTAGCTGGGACTACAAGCACAAACCACCACGTCTGGCTAGTTTTTTTGTATTTTAGTAGAGATGGGGTTTTCACCATGTTAGCCAGGATGGTCTCGATCTCCTGACCTCGTGATCCGCCCGCCTCAGCCTCCCAAAGTGCTGGGATTACAGGCGTGAGCCACGGCACCTGGCCTTAATGTCTACTTCTTTAAGAAAATATGATTTAAAAGATCAATTAGAAAATGATTGTTCATATTATTTGAAAATCCTTTGCCAATACAAAATGGAGCATTTTACTTTTGAAATGATTGTATATTCACATGCAGTTATAAGAAACAACAGAAAGATCCTGTGGATTTTGCCCAAGATCCCATGTACTTTTACCCAGTTCCCCTGACGGTAACATCTTGCAAAACTACAGCAGTGTCACAACCAGGATATGAGCATTGACAGGCCATGGCACAGGACACGTCTACCTCGACAATGACCTCCCTATTGCCCTTTCATAGCCATAAGCCCAAACTAATCATTTTAATAGCTTCCTCGGTAAAATAAGAGCTTAGTTTTCTATTGACAGAGCCCCTTATGCTTTAGGGTTTAAGTTTAAACAAATATTTAAAAAGCTCACAAAATGGCTATCAATAGAAAAACATTTTTCATCAACAAAAACTTGTTTTACATGCAATGTTTAAAAACCCAAGAGTGGGTCTAATCCTAAGATTAGCCAACCATGCTTCCCTGGGTGAAGTATACAGCAGGTAGTTATATAAGTAAGAGAGAAACGTTTTTTAGAGAGTAGCAGAGACCCTAGCCTTGATTTAATAAATGCCTACAGAGACACATCTGTGGCAGGATGATTTTCCAGGCAGTTCCTCTTTGTCTTCTACCAATAGGTTGATAGATTTAATTTCCCCTGGTAATTCAATTAAACACTAATCTGGGGTGCTTTTGTAAAGGGATTTTGCAGATGCAAATCAAATCCCTAATGGGACTTCAGGGGTTGACTTTAAGTCAGGGAGGTTACTCTTGGTAGACGTGACTTCATCAGTTGGAAAGCCTTAAAAGGGCAAAGACTTTCTGAAGGAAAGAAGAAATTCCTCCCATAGAAAACAACTTCAGACTGTGCCTGTGGGGTTCCAGACTGCTTGTTATCTTCTCTTCCTAATGACCTGTCCTATCAGTTTGGGCTTTCTTAAACAGCCTCCACAACACATAAGCCAGATCCTTATAATAAATCCCTTGAAGAAAGAGTGTGTGTGTGAGTGTGTGTGTCCTCTATTGGTTGTGTTTCTTTGGTTGGACCCTGACTGATAGACTCTGGATCCATACCACAAAGAGATTAATAGAAAGCAGATACCAAAAGACACCTAGGATTAAACTAAATCCTCATTTCCCGAACCCAATACAACAAATGACGGATTTATATAGGAAGACAAACTAATATGTGTGTACTATGCCAGAGAAGCCACTCCATGAACTTTCTGGTGAAATAGCAGACAAAGCAAGTAAAGTAACCCTTTGAAACAAAAAAATAACCTCAACTGTTTAAAAGACAAGAAGCTAAGTCATTTACTTCTATCCATCCAAGTGGATGGTCCTATCAAAGCCGGCCCTCCAGCCCTCTCTCCTAAGTTAGGATTCCGGGCAATAAACAATGGATGGGCTCACATTCCCACCACCACCCACTTCTTTTCTCTTTCACTTGTTCTTCAGTCTTGCTGCCAGATACTTTAGCCAGAAACCCAAAGTGAGGCAATTAATAGAAAATTCCAGTCATTATGTGACTTACTTAATGGCTCATCCAAACGATTTGTGAGAAAATCTCATGAACCAACAGAACAGAGACTGAAGAGTTTTTTCCATTATTTCTCTGAGTATTTAAAGACTTGTATTTTCCCATCTTTTGGGGAAATATTTTCTTATAAATAGTGAGGCACGCCGGGCATCTCCACTTCATCTTTTTTGGTGGTCTGTAACACTGTACACTCACTGGAATGTTTTCCTAGTAAACGATCGGCAATGGAAAACATGGCTAAGACAAAAGATGGCTTTCAGGCTGAGATGATGGGAACCTTCTCATGTTCCCCAAGAGACAGGTAGTTCTGCTATAGAATGAAGGCGTTTATTTTAGAACCAATGAGACTATTTCTGTCTTTCCTTTAGGCCTGTAGCCTTTATAAGAATGATAAATGAGGACTGACTAGACTACTTAGTACTCCGTTTAGTAGTAATCCAATATATCCAGTAATAGTAGATTTTTATTTTTTGAGACAGGGTCCTGCTATGTTGCCCAGACTGGTCTCGAATTCCTGGACTCAAGTGATCTTTCCACCTCAGCCTCTCAAAGCGCTGGGATTATAGACATGAGCCACCATGCCCGGCCAATAGTAGGAGATTTTTAAAAGAGATCTATACTTCTGCTGCTAAGACCAAACGTTAATGCTTTGGTTTTATGATTTATTTTTCTGTTCCATTTTAGTTTTTAGACCAATAACCATTTAGAACTTTGTTTTGTGGTCCAAACTTCTTGATTTCAACTAATTTCTTGCCTGATTTCTACAACACAAGTAAACAAGATCAGTAATTATACAAAAGTCATACATAAAAATGTGGTCCTGCTGTCATAGTCATGGAACAAAAATTACCTAAGCCCAGACAATGTGCTAAATAACACTGTCGATCAAACCACGCCGTACATATCTGCTGCAGTCACAGGCATTTTAAGGAAAGGAATAAGGTTGGTTTTTAAACCTGCTTGATGGGGAAACTAATGTTTTCTGTTTTTTTTAAACAAGAAGAAAGATCTTAACCCCTTTTTTCTCACTCAAGTCTCCTCTTTTAGGAACTCCTTCCTGATGACCACAATTTGGAAAGAGACAGAATTGCTATTGTATATTATTATGCAGTTAATATAAATTAATAGTAAACATATATATTACATAATTAATAAATACGTGATATAAGGGAAAAAAGCTATCAAAATTATCCCCCCCCCAAAAAAATCACTGGATATTAGAATTAGAAGGAAAATTAATCTAGATAAATTCTTATCCAATGTATTAATTATCTTCTGCAAATTTTGTGCATATGATAAACTTAAAAAAAAATGAAATAGTAAGAATATTTAAATTTTTACTGTCCTAAAATCCTAGCATTCTACTCTTTTGTTTCCTGTCCCCCAGAAACTTCAAGCACTTCATCTTCACTACAGAGGAGAAAACAGATGCAAACAACTTATTTATTTATTTATTTAGAGACAAAGTCTCGCTCGTCACCTAGGCTGGAGTGTACCGACACAATCTCAGCTCACTTCAACCTCCGCCTCCTGGGTTCATGCGATTCTCCTGCCTCAGCCTCCAGAATAGCTGGGACTGCAGGCACCTGCCACCACACCTGGCTAATATTTTGTATTTTTAGCAGAGACAGGGTTTCACAGTGTTAGCCAGGGTGGTCTCGATCTCCTGACCTCGTGATCTGTCCGCCTCAGCCTCCCAAAGTGCTGGGATTATAGGGGTAAGCCACCATGCCCGGCGCAAACAATTTTTAAAACTGAATGTTCTCTATTACAGAGTCCTTCACAATTCCTACTCACCATTCCCATTATCTACCTTCCCCCAATAGCTCTTAAAAATGTGTAGAAGACGGCTGGGTATGGTGGCTCAGGCCTGTAATCCCAGCACTTTGGGAGGCTGAGGTGGGTGGATCACGAGGTGAGGAGTTTGAGACCAGCCTGACCAACATGGTGAAACCCCATCTCTACCAAAAATACAAAAATTAACCAGGCGTGGTGGCATACACCTGTAATCTCAGCTACTCAGGAGGCAGTGAGCCAAGATTGCACCACTGTACTCCAACCTGGGCGAGAGAGCAAGACTCTGCAACCAAAAGAAAAAAAAAAAGTGTAGAAGACAAAAATTAGTTTTTCTATTTTTCTTTTTTTGGACAGGGTCTCACTCTGTCACTCAGGCTAGAGTGCAGTGGCATAATCATAGCTTACTACAACCTTCACCTCCCAGGTTCAAGAGATTCTCCTGCTTCAGTCTCACAAGTAGCTGGGATTACAGGCATGTGTCGCCATATCCGGCTATCTTTTGTAGAGACGGGCTTTCACCATGTTGCCCCAGCGGTCTCAAACTCTTGGGCTCAAGCAATCCATCCACGCCTCCTAAAATGTTGGGATTACAGACATGAACCACCACACTCTGCTAAGTTTTTATATTTCTATAAGAAAAAAGTCACCACCTAAACATCCATGAGAGAAGCCTTGTTAAGTAATTTCTACTATATCCACACTAGAATGCGATGTAGCTAGCGTGAATGTAGGAGGATTCTATCCAAAATAGAATGCTATGCAGCAATTTTAAAAAAACAAATTTAGAGCTACATAAATTGTAATGAAAAGTTACTCTAAAGTAAAATCCTGTGGAATATTATATATAGTATGATCCCATTTGTATTCATTGTAATTAATTGCATTAATCATAACTATACAGGAAACTCTAGAAACAAATGTTAACAGTGGCATTCTGGCTGAAATCTGTAGTACTGTTACAAGTTTTCATTCTACAAGGTAATTCTTTTTTTTTTTTCTTTTGAGACAGTCTCACTCTGTCCCCCAGCCTCCACATCCTGGGTTCAAGCAATTCTCCTGCCTCAGCTTCCTGAGTAGCTGGGATTACAGATACTACAGATTTGCACCATTGCACCCGGCTATTTTTGTATTTTTAAGTAGAGACTGGGTTTCACCATGTTGGTCAGGCTGGTCTCGAACGCCTGACCTCAGGTGATCTGCCCGCCTCAGCCTCCCAGAGTGCTGGGAGTACAGGCATGAGCCATCGCACCAGGCCCCTATTGTACATATTTCTAACAAGAGAAAATGTTTATTTCAACTAGGGATCAAGGAGAATAGGGTCCCCTGTCAGTGTTGAACACCTCTAAAAGGCCAATTCCAACCCTCTAGGCCCCAGTTGCTCACTCCCTCCACTGCTGCAGCGGCTAGTTTATGCAGGCTTGTAGTGGTTTCACGCCCGTGCATCACTGCAAGCAGATAATGCCTCATTGCTAATGCTCAATATTTCACTTCCTGCCTTAGGATTTCTCTTGAAACTTACTCTGCAGTTATGCATATGCAACCCAGAAAGAGGCAGAAATCAGTGGGATAAAATACTCCCCCATTGTGTACTTAAGCAGACAGTTTTGAGAGCATTCCATTCCACAGGTTCTTAAGAAGGTCCTAATGGGACTGAACGCCTGTTGCCTGTAGCCAAGGTGCTATCAGGTCCTTGAATTTTCTTTCCCTCCTTCTCATTTCACTTTCCTTGTCCTGAACTCCTGCTTCCTGAAACTGCATTCCATATAAACTTCCCTGCATGCAAGTCTTTCTACCAGGCTGATGTTCAGGCTAAGATGTCAGATGAGTGGAAAGTTTTTCTACTAGCCACTTTTTGGTTTCACACGTTTCATGCTCTTCTGCTTGCAGATTCCAGTGTCGGATGTGTTAGAACACACTCTATCTCAATATAATGCTGGTCTTGTACCTTTGAATGATATCCACATCGTTGGATAGCATTCCCACAGTAGGATGGCCACCAATAACTATACATCAAAGTGACTGGAACCACACAGATACATCCCAGTAATTCCAAACGAAGTGTATATCCTCAGCTTAACTTTCCCCAAGTTGAATCTCAGAAATGCTTGGGACCATTCCAACATTGCCACACCCAAGAGTAAGAGAGAGTAACTCAATGTGGAAAGAGTCGTTTTGACCCTCTGTAAACTTTCCAATTTTTCAAAATTTACAAAAACACAAACATGTAAAACACTTGCTAGGTGTCTTCCCAGGGCCTTGGAAGCAACCCACCCATGTGAGAAGCACTTCAGCTTTAGCTTCATTAGGTTTATGGTAATATGGCTTTTCACCATGTACGAATCAAGTAACTATAACAAAGGGAGGCGTAAAGCACAGACTGAAAACCCTAAAATCTACATACTCCACCATCCTAGTCTCATCTAAACCTCAGACATAAAAATATCCTATCTGTCCATCTGATCCTCCTCTTGTCCAATAAGCATCTTAAGTTCAACATGTCCAAAACAAAACCTATCATCTTTTTCACAAAACCTGTTTCCCCACTTCTAATCTTCATACTAATGACATCTGTAAAATGTCAAATGTGAAACTGTGGGAGTCAACTTAGACGCCACCTTTCCCTCTGGTTTCACCCTGCTATGACACGTTGGAACCCAACATTGTGTTAGGTTCTAAATTTAAGACTGCCTCCTTAATATTGATTATTTATTTTCTTTTTTTTTTTTTTCTTTTTTAGACAGAATCTTGCTCTATCGCCAGGCTGGAGTGGAGTGATGCGATCTTGGCTCCCTGCAACCTCTGCCTCCTGGGTTCAATTGGTTCCCCTGTCTCAGCCTCCCGAGTAGCTGGGACTACAGGCATGCACCACCATGCCTCGCTAGTTTTTTGTATTTTAGTAGAGACAGGGTTTTACCATGTTGGCCAGGATGGTCTCTATCTCCTGACCTTGTGATCCACCTGCCTCCGCCTCCCAAGTTGCTGGGATTACAGGCATGAGCCACCACGCCTGGCCTATTTCTTTCTTTTTTTTTTTTTTTTTGAGAGGGAGCCTCACTTTATTGCCCAGGCTGGAGTGCAGTCGCATGATCTCAGCTCATGCAGCCTCCACCTCCTGGACTCAAGCGATTCTCCCACCTCAGCCTCCTGAGTAGCTGGGACTACAGGCGTGGCCCACCACACCTGGCTAATTTTTGTATTTTTAGTACAGATGGGTTTCACTGTGTTGGCCAGGCTGGTCTTGAACTCCTGACTTCAAGTGATCCACCTGCCTTGGCCTCCCAAAGTACTAGCATTTCAGGCATGAGCCACCATGCCCAGTCAATTATTTCATAGTCTCCATCCCCCATCACCAGTTCACCTAAATTCCAGGTCCCCATTACTTCTAACATTATCTAACTTTAATGTACTCTCAAGGCCATCTCACTGATGCCATAGTAATAAAGACCAAATCTGAACATGTTACTCCCCCTGCTTAAAGTTCTTCCATAACTTCCCACTGCACTTAGGAACATTTAAGCTCTTCAGGATGGCCTTCAAAGCCCAGCATGATGGGATCCTTCTCTAGCCACATCTCCCATAGCTTTGCTCATTCCATTCCAGAACATACGTTTTCCGATTCCCCAAACTAGATAGGCTATTTCGCTGTTCCCCTTGCCATAAACACTGCCCTCCCTTTGGCTCCTTTGCTCTTATTCTCCCTCAAAGATTCAATTTAAGCATCATCTCATCTTGGAAGTCTTCCTAACCTCACCTAGGCCAACTGGGTTTCGTGCCTGTCTCTCTTCCCATAAATCCTTCACTAGCTCCATTAGGGCACTTATTATCCTGTATTATAACTGTCTCTCTCCTGAGATTTTTTTAGTCCTCTGTGAGATTCTTGAAGGGAAAAGTTCTCTTTCACATCTAAAGCCTCAGAAACTAGTACATATAGTACATAATACTTTTTTTTTTTCCAGATGGAGTCTCACTCTGTCACCCAGGCTGGAGTGCAGTGGTGCCATCTCAGCTCATTGCAACCTCCGCCTCCTGGGTTCAAGCAATTCTCCCTGCCTCAGCTTCCCGAGTAGTTGGGATTACAGGTGCCCACCACCATGCCTGGCTAATTTTTGTATATTTTTTAAGTAGAGATGGGGTTTTGCCATGTTGGCCAGGCTGGTCTTGAACTCCTGACCTCAGGTGATCTGCCCACCTCAGTCTCCCAAAGTGCTGGGATTACAGATGTGAGCCACCACGCCCGGCCAATACTTTTAATAAATGTTAACTAAATAGCTCAAATTAATCTTAAAAAAAGTGGGAGGGGGCCAGGCATGGTGGCTCAGGCCTGTAACCCCAGCACTTTGGGAGGCCGAGGTGGGTGGATAACTTGAGGTCAGGAGTTCGAAGCCAGCCTGGCCAACATGGTGAAACCCTGTCTCTACTAAAAATACAAAAATTAGCCAGGTATGGTGGCAGGCACCTGTAATCCCAGCTACTCAGGAGGCTGAGATGCGACAATCGCCTGAATTGGTTGCAGAGGTTGCAGTGAGCCGATATCGCACCACTGCACTCCAGCCTGGGCGGCAGAGTGAGACCGTCTCAAAAAAAAAGAAGAAAGAAAAAAGAAAATGGGAGGGGGGATGAAGATTATGGGGGAAATGGTATTATCTCTCCAAGATCTTATCATAAGAGTAGCTTGTCTTTTCTTCCTGGGACACAATGCAGTAAACAAGGCCAATCAGTGACTGCCAGTTGATTATAATTTTAGCAACCATTTCCCAGAAGAATGACCAATTGTTGTTACCTAATCTAAGGCCTTGTACATAAAAGACATTCATTTCCTATTTAATTGTACTGATTTTATTATTTTAACTCCTATTGGCACCAAATTCTAGAAAAGTTACAATAGAGTTTGTCCTCAGATGAAGCCCACTTGAAAAACAAGTAGAAATCAAACCCTGTGCTCCTTCCTGTTGTGCTTGAGAATGTCTTCAAGAATTTTCATTATCTTCTCAAACACAAAACATGAATTTAGCCTCAAATCCAAGACTCTGATATTCAAATACGATGAGTTGTCAAGTAAAAAAAGGTAAGTGTTTACCGAATGACTAGATGAATAAATGAGAGAATGAATGGCCAAAAGAACTCCACATTCATTTGCTTATGTAAAGAACTTTAGAAACAGACCATTCTTTTGAGGGACGCACTCCGCACTCCTTGGTAAAAATGACAACCTGTCTTAAGCTTCCTGTGAGCAGCATTACAACTGCCTCATGGAACATCACCTCAGTTCCTGATACAATGTTCAGAAGACCTAGGCTGTCCTTGGTCACTGACCCCCCCCATCAAAAAAGGCACAGATTTTAAGAGCTCAAATATGTGACAGGACCCTAGGCATACTATCAGTGATTAAGAACTTAAACTCTAAAATTAGACAATTATGGGTGTGGATGCTTTGACTCTGCTACATACTACCTGTGTGACAGAGCAAGTCATTTACTTTCTCATGGTCTCTCACTTTGACTGCCTGTAAATGGAGATATACCCTACATTTGCAACAAAAATTGAAAATCAAATGAAAAAAGTAGAATTTAAATAGTGCCTGGCACACAGTAAGTGCTGAATAAATGGTAATATTACTGATGAACTTTTTCATGGGTCTAGCAGCTAAAAATCAACTCAAATGTACATGCATAGTACCTTTCAATATCTATAGAAACAGAATCTTGGGATCACTGGAATTATTCAGCTATAAATAGCTTCTTTCAAAACACAGATTGCAGGCTTCTATCAAAGACCATCATTTGTATCACCTGAGCATCCAATCCTATGTATGCTTAGTTTGCTTTAAAGTTCTTCAATATAGCAACTCTACAAATTGTTTGCTCTGTTTCCCAAGACCAGAATTTTGCAGCTGGGTGGATCAAATGGGTTATGGAGATTGTCCTCCCTCCCCTCTCACCTCTAGTAGTAGTTGCTCCCGCTTACTGGATGAGGCAGTGGGGAGGGCGGCCCATGAAGGAAGCTTGTACAGCCACTGCCTTTGTCATGTTTCCTCTGTGAAGAAACAGAAGACTTCAGTTCCTGGGATTGGTTAAGCTCTAGAATAGAGAACTAAGGAACTACTTTGTATTTTCCTAGGAATCTCATCTCTCTTTGTGCAGAGCGCCATTGCAGCCAAACTGTTACATATTCTTTTTGCATCTTTGTCAGGAAACTGGAATGATAATAAACACAGGTAGCTTGCAATACACAATAAATTGAATGAAGTTGGCACAGAGCAGAGAAAGACTCAAAGACTGAGGGAATGAGAAGGGGAAAAGCCAATGAAAGAATAAATTATGTGCAATGACCATACCAACCTTGACATTTTCAAAGATATTGCAAAGATTTCTATGTTTCTGATTAGAATTCACTTAAGGTCAATATAGCCGGTCATAAATTTATTCAACAAATATTTTTATTGAGCACTCATTATATGCTAAGCATTATACCATGCACCACGGATTAAACACAGATACAAGACTGATTTCCTTACTGTCAAGGAACTGGAAGTCAACCAAGGAAGACAGGCAAGGAAAGTTACATGGTAGACTCTGTCTTAACTGACCTCCATGTAACAATATGCTGACTAATGAACATACTCCATTCTCCCTGTAAAACATACTGACTGAGGCCCACAGCACACTGAATGCTTTTGGCTAATAGACTGCTACCTAGTACCCTGCATTCTAAACTCCCCTAGATTAAGCAGAATTTTTACTAAGAATTGATTATTTCTGTTTCCAAACCTTTTTTATTTTTTGAGACAAGGTTTCACTCTGTCAGGCTAGAGCACAGTGGCACAATCATGGCTCACTGCAATCTCGACCTCCTGAGCTTAAGCAATCCTCTCACCTCAGCTTCTTGAGTAGCTGAGACTACAGGTGTGTGCAATCATGCCAAGCTACATTTTTATATTTTTTGTAGAGACACAGTTTCGCCATGTTGCCCAGGCTGGTCTCAAACTCCTGAGCTCAAGCTATCTACCTGACTTGGCCTCCCAAAGAGCTGGGATTACAGGCATGAGCTACCACTCCCAGCCTCCAAAACTATTTATGACACTTGTACTTGATGCCGCAATTGTGTAATTGAAGTATTATAAAAACTTAAAAGAATAGAAAACTCGTTTCTATGGACTCAGTCAATTTTGTGCTGCTACATCACAATACCTGAGACTGGTTAATTTATGAAGAACAGATTTCTCACAGTTTGGAGTCTGGGAAGTGAAAGATTGAGGGGCCCACATCTGGCAAGGGCCTCCACGCTGTGTCATGCCATGGCAGAAGGGCAAGAGAACAAGAGGGGACTGAACTTGCTTCTATAACAAGCCCATTCTCACAATAACTAACCTAACTCCATAATGACACCAATCCGTTCACGAGGAACCTGACGACCCAATCACCTCTTATTAGACCCCAGCTCCCAATGCTTGCACTGGGGATTAAGTTTTGCCACATGAACTTTGTGAGTCAAATTCAAACCATAGCAAACTTTATGATGAACCCTTTGGAAAGAGTCAGTAAAAGCAGGTTGTTAAACAAAAAATCCCTGCTATTGAATTAGAAGTGGGTAAGAGAAAAAAAAAATCTAGAAAGATTCTGTACTTGTATTGCTTTGAAAATGCTTTGTATTGCTTTTTCCACTTGAAATGAAAACTCAGATTTAGAGAAGAGTTGGGGAACTTAGAGAAGATATATTATGGATGTGATTCATACACGATTGTATGAAACACCAGTGAGCCCAACTCAAAGAAAATGCCTCAGTTCTACTTCAGAAGAATGGTAATACCATCTTCCAATGCCTGTTGAAATTGATTCAGGCAAAGAACACTAATAGATGCTAAAACCATCAAGGGAAGAGGTTGATGGAGAAAGTTAACATCTGTGTGGTGCCAAAGTATCACTCCACAGATCACTGCTAATCCCAAAGAAAGCTTATCTTTAGAACAGAGCCAACCACAGTCGCCACCTTAATTTGATTTTAATCAAATTGAAAATCATTAACAGTGGAAAATCAGACCTATGTGCCACCTAAGTACTGCACACTAAAATACATTTCATTCTTTATATTCCTGACAAAAGTGTTTAATTTAGTCAAGAATTTGGATCTAGCTTCAAGTGTACAGAAAATACATGGGACAGTGAAATGAGTTAAATGATACCATGACAAAACAATCATACAAGGCCCGCATGTAGGGCACTCTACAAAACAACTAGCTTGGTTTCTTTAAGAAGCCAATATCAGCTGGGCGTGTTGGCTCATGCCTGTAATCCCAGCACTCTGGGAGGCCGATGCAGGCAGATAACGAGGTCAGGAGATCAAGACCATCCTGGCTAACACGGTGAAACCCTATCTCTACTAAAAATACCAAAAATTAGCCAGGCGTGGTGGCACACACCTGTAGCCGCCCCAACTACTCAGGAGACTGAGGCAGGAGAATCACTTAAGCCCAGGAGATGGAGACTGCAGTGAGCTGAGATTACTCCACTGCACTCCAGCCTGGGTGACAGAGTGAGACTCCATCTCAAAAAAAAAAAAAAAAAGCCAGTATTATTAATTTTGCTTGCTATTATTACAGTACCGTATTTGGTTACATCACAAACTGTCTTCATTGCTTAGAATCATGGGCCATGAAACGACATGTCTTGAATCTGTTTTGAAATGTTTTTGCAAAGAAAAAAGACAAATGAAAATATAACAAAACTGAAATATTTATTGAACTGGTAATGGGTATATTGTGGTTATTGCCTATTTTCTCTACTTTTGCATATGCTTTAAACTTATTAAAATTAAAAAAACAGTCAATATCATGAAAAAACAGTCAATATCATAAAAAGCTGAGAGGTAAAATTATTCTAGCTTTAAAGAGACAAAAAAAAAGCGTAACATCACAATGCAATGCAAAAATCTTGACTGCACCCTTGTTAGAAGAAAACCAACTATAAATGACATTTGTGGGACAATTGGGAAAACGTGAATATTGGGAGAATAGTCAATGATTTCAGGGTACGGTAATTTTCTTAAGAGTGATGATGGATTTAGGATTATGTGGAAGAAGTATGAAAACAGCTCAGGATAAAGTATAATGTTTGTAACTTTCTCTGAAATGACTCAAAAAACATTAAAAATTATCAAATCTGGAAGACATATGTATATTAATTATACTAGTCTCATTTTTTTTACATTTTTGCACATTTTTATAATCAAAACTTGTTTGCCAAATGATTGCAAATTTATTTTGAAATAATCTTTAGGGTATATATGTATAATTTTTAATGATTCCATCCTTTTGCTGGCTTTGTTGTTTCATGAAGTCATATGGTTTGGATATGTGTCCCCTCCAAATCTCATGTTGAACTGTGATCCCCAGTGTTGAAGATGGGGCCTAGTGGGAGGTACTGGATCACAGGGGTGGATCCCTCATGAATGACTTAGTGCTATTCACTTGGTGTTGGGTGAGTTCTTTTTTGGGGGTGAGGGGACAGAGTTTCACTAGTCACCCAGGCTGGAGTGCAATGGCACGATCTTGGCTCACTGCAACCTCCGCCTGTCAAGTTCAAGTGATTCTCCTGCCTCAGCCTCCTGAGTAGCTGGGGTTACAGGCACTCACCACCATACCCTCTATTTTTAGTAGAGATGGGGTTTCACCATTTTGATTAGGCTGGTCTCGAACTCCTGACCTCACGTGATCCGCCTGCCTCAGCTACCCAAAGTGCTGGGATTACAGGCATGAGCCACCATGCTCAGCCCAGTGTTGGGCAAATTCTTGCTCAGTTCACCCAAGATCTGGTCATTTAAAAGAGTCTGGGCCAGGCGCAGTGGTTCATGCCTGTAATCCCAACACTTTGGGAGGTCGAGGAGGGCGGATCACGAGGTCCAAGAGATGGGAGACCATCCTGGCTAACATGGTGAAACCCCATCTCTACTAAAAATACAAAAATTAGCTGGGTGTGGTGGCATTCGCCTATAGTACCAGCTACTCGGGAAGCTGAGGCAGGAGAATCGCTTGAACCCAGGAGGTGGAGGTTGCAGTGAGCCAAGACTGTACCACTGCACTTCAGCTTGGGCAACAGAGCAAGACTCTGTCTCAAAAAACAAACAAACAAAAGAGTCTGGGACCTTGGCTGGGCATGGCTGGGCATGGTGGCTCATGCCTGTAATCCCAGCACTCTGAGGCCAAGGCAGGCGAATTGCTTGAGTCCAGGAGTTCAAGACCAGCCTGGGCAACATGGCAAAACTCCATCTCTACTAAAAAATACAAAAAATTCGCCGAGTGTGGTAGCGTGTGCCTGTAATGCCAGCTACTCAAGAGGCTGAGGTGGGAGAATCACCTGAGCCTGGAAGGTCAAGGCTGTAGTTAACTGAAATCATGCCACTGCACTCCAGCCTGGGCAACCCCAGTAAGACCCCATCTCAAATAAATAAATAAAAGAGTCTGGACTTCCTCCTCCTTTCTCTTGCTCTACTTTCACCATCTGATATGTCTGCTTCCTCTTTGCTTTTCGCCATAATCGTAAGCTTCCTGAAACCCTCACCAGGGGCAGATGCCAGCGCCATGCTTCCTGTACAGCCTGGAAAACCATAAGCTAAAATAACACCTTCTTTCTTTATAAATTACCTAGTCTCAGATATTCCTTTATAGCAATGCAAATGGACTAACACATGAACCAACTAAGGGTAAGACAGGAGAGGATCCAGATGGTGGCATGCTGCTAAATGTTTAACAGCCAGCTCTCTGGAAGAAACTGATCTGTAGCATTTGCCAATTTCCTTGGTGTAAGTATTCCTCCCATGGCTGATTCCAAGTTATTAACACAGTGTCACTAAACAGTTGAAAAGAGACAAGCACAAACAGTTTCTTAAGCCAGTATAGGATCCAGTTCCAACACATCACTTGATCCAGACCACAGCACGGGGATACTTCATCTATAAGGTCACCAGCTGACAATGGGGAATGAAGAAGAAAGAGTTTAAACACAGGAAACAAAGTATGATAGTATCTTCCTCAAAGCGCTGCTTTGAAGATTAAATAAATTATATATAAAATACTCAGCACAATGCTTGGCATATGAGATAATGACTAACTTACTAAGAACCTCCTATTACTATCATTTCCTAACCTGATCCAAAATGTAAAAGGTCATCTCAACAACTACAAACCCTAAGAAAAGTTCCAAATCAGCATGCCCAAGTGACGTGGTAGAAGCTGCAGTTTCACAGGTCTGTTTAGATAAGGAGAAGTCAGAATCGTGGCTGCTTCAGTCCCATGATGAAATTCCTATGAGGCTTTCACTGACTCAGAATGCCACGTATCACTTAAACACATTCACCAAAGATAAACAGAACTCTCTCTCTGATCTTAAAGAATTCTAACTTAGCCTTCAAAACCTTCTTTACCAGGAATGTAAAGTTACCACAGGCAACTATCTTTGGCTGAGATTACTACATATACGTACACCCATATATACATATATATTCACCCATACGTGGTAGAAGTAATTCTTATCTAAAGGAACCAATATTTTCTCAAGAATTTGGTAGAAAACATTTTGTTCCATGTATCCTGTTTTGAAACCATAAATTAGAGTTGTATGCTTCTGGGGGAAAGAGGCCATAGAAAAAGGAGAATACTGACAATGTTATCCTTTAATCTGGATGATTAACAGTGAAGTCCAACTGTCCGCAGGACTCTATGCTTCCTACAGCAGGAGTCAAGTCAAAAGGGAACTGCTGGAGTAAGACTATCCCCTACAGGTCTCATTGTCAAAAATTGAGTGGGAGCACCAGAACGCTGCCATTTCTGGCAGGACCACTCCTCCCCCTTGCCCCTCCATACTCACAGGCTCCCCATTATTGTCTGTCTTGGCACCATCAGGACTAATTTCATCGATTCACAAGAAGCTAGGGACTCCAAGGCCATCCCTTATTTTTCAGCAGTCCTAGTGGTCTCCTCATACACACACTTTTGACAGGACTCTGCTAAAGACTCAGGAACATGCCGCAGTTCCCTGGGAGGTGTGCAGTGCACTCTTCCAAGGTTCTGGGAATTCTAGTCTCTTTGGTCTCCTTCCATTCTCTGCTCTGTCAGGGAGGCTGTGGGGTTCCATTTAGGCTGTCCCTCTCCTTGCCCTGCAACCTCCAGGCAGTCAGCTGGGACAATCACGGGGTTCACTTTTCTCCCAAGCACTGCCTTCTCTCCGGCCTTGCCTGTTGTCTAGGGTCTGAAAACCAGTTTCAGGATATTCTGCATAGTTTCCTTGTTGTTTAAGGAAAGAGCATAAAATCTGGGCCCTGTTACTCCACCATAGCCAGAAGCAAAGGTCTCTCTTCTCATGTTTTATATTTTCAATCTTAACTTAATCACTGTCTTCCATGATCACTCCATTGACCTCGTCATTCACAATTACTGCAAGCTATCCGTTATCCCACTTCCAAACATCCCTCTGCAGCTACCACCACCTATCTTTACAGACACTCCTGCTAGTACCCAATTCCAACAAGCCTTTGCCTTGCTTTCAATCCACTGTTCCCACACCCTCATGCCCTTTGCCCCTTCCCAATCTAGCTTTCATTCATTCTGCTGTCAATAATTCTAATCAGACCCTCAACTCCCTCTCACCTCATCCTATTTGCTTGGCTACACCACAGCCTGGCTTAAATCCAACTGACTACCTAAGAAAGAGTACGAATTTTATATTTTTCTCTTGTTTATTGTTTTATATCCCACTAGAAAGGAAGTTCTACCAGAGCAGGGATTCTCATCCATTTTGTTTATTGTTGTATTCTCAAAGCTGAAAACAGTTCTCAATCCATGGAAGATACTGATTAAATATTTGTTGAATGGATTAATATAACCCAATGCTCAAAACAAGAATTCAAAAGATCTCACGCTCGTAATCCCAGCACTTTGGGAGGCTGAGGCAGGTGGATCATCTGAGGTCAGGAATTCGAGACCGGCCTGGCCAACATGGTGAAACCCCGTCTCTACTAAAAATACAAAATTTAGCCAGGTGTGGTGGCGGGCGCCCAGCTACTTGGGAGGCTGAGGGAGGAGAACTGCTTGAACCCGGGAGGCAGAGGTTACAGTGAGCCGAGCTTGAGCTACCGCACTCCAGCCTGGGTGAGGGAGAGCAAAAATTAAAAGTTTGAAAATGGGGGGCGGGGGGATGTTAAAAAAAAAATTGAAAACCTGAAATAAAATGGCTAAGAAAGCCGAAATATAGAAATATTTTATAATTGCCATGAAAGAGCTGAACTGACATACTAATAACTTCATTTTTGAGATGGAGTCTCCTACTGTCACCCAGGCTGTAGTGCAATGGTGCGATCTCGGCTCACTGCAATCTCGGCCTCCTGGGTTCAAGCAATTCTCCTGCCTCAGACTCCAGAGTAGCTGGGACTACAGGCGTGCATCACCATGCCCACCTAACTTTTTTGTATTTTTAGTAGAGACGGGGTTTCACCACGTTGGCCAGGATGGTCTTGATCTCCTGACCTTGTGATCCATGTGTCTCGGCCTCCCAAAGTGCTGGGATTAAAGGCGTGAGCCACCATGACCGGTCCCCTATAACTTTTTTAAAACACACGAGTAATACATGTTCATTGTAGAGAATCCATGGGGGAGTAATTTGGAAAACAATTAGAATCTAATGGAGAAACTGAAAATTCATTAATAATGTTACCTTTCAGACATTTTTTTCAAAACCATCTGTCTTACATATTTTTTCACAAAAATTACCTTTCACGTAAGTCTTTAAAGTCTTTTCATATCGATACAAAACCTTATTACAATTTTTGGTGGCTGAATAGTTCAGTTTATGCATATCTAATAATTATGGCTGTACAACAGTATATTTAATTCCTCTGGGTTAGATATTTCAATTGTTTCCAATGATTCATTCTATAATATATTTCATATTTGCTCTTGGTAAAACTATTCCTTCCCTTAACTGCCCGATTCGGAGGAGGCCACAGAGTGCTACATGGTGAGATGTCTCTATCACCAGAGGCTCTCTCTCCCGGATAATCTGCATCAGTACACCTAAAGACTGAAAACCTCCCATCTTGAAAAATGGAAAACTTCTCCAGGTCCCCTATCTTGTTCCTGCTATCGCTCTACTTCTTTACTTCTCTTTACAGCAAAAGCCTTAGAAGAACTGTCTATTCACTGGCCCTAATTGCTCAACTTTCATTTCTTCTCCACATGCTCCAAATTGGTTCTGTCCAATGGAACCACTCTTGTGATCTCCATGACCTATCATTTTTCTAGATACAATGATTCTTAGCCCTCATCTTCAACATTACCCTTTTTTTCTTTTTTTTTGACAGGGTCTCACTGTGTTGCCCAGGCTGGAGTTCAGTGGTGCTATCATGGCTTACTGCAGTCTCTATCTCCCAGGCTCAGAGGATCCTCTCACCTCAGTCTCCCAAACAGCTGGGACTACAGATGCACACACCATGCCTGAATAAGTTTTTGTATTTGTAGTAGTGATGGGATCTTGCCATGTTGCCCAGGCTGGTCTCTAACTCCTGGGCTCAAGTGATCTGCCTGCCTCGGCCTCCCAGAGTGCTGGGATTATAGGTGTGAGCCGCTGTACCTGGCTTGTTTACTCCTTTCTTAAAAGGATATTTACTTTGCGTCCACCACATTTTCCTGGTTTTTCTCCTTAGTGAAGAAATCCTCAATCCCCTTTGTTAGTTCCTCATTCCTGACCTCTAAAAATCAGAGCACTCTTGAACTTCCACTTTTGGATCTCTCCTCTTCTGTCTACACTTCTTCATTTGAATAATGATCTCATTTAGTCTCAAAGTTTTCATTATCATCTATCTGCTGGTGATCTTTTATGTCTCCCTCCAGATCATTTCTCTGAATTCTGGATTTATATATCCAATTGCCTACTATCTGCACCATTCTTTCTAACTCTGTTCCTCCTTTAGGGAGGGAAAGGATTCATTAACAGCCACCCAGTTGTTCAAGCCAAAAACCTAGGCTTCATTCTTACCTCTTCTCTTTTCTATCCAGAATTTGATTTTTTCTCACCACCCCCCACCTCCACCGTCTTGGTCCAAGTCACTCTTCTTCTCTCCTGAATTACAACAGCTTACTAACTGATCTCTGTCTCACCCTTGCTCTACAAAATAAGTCCTTTGCAGAATAGCCAAAGTAATCTTTCCTAAAGGGTAACTAAGATTATGTCACTCCCCTGCTGAAAACTCTTCCAAACCTTCCCATCACACCTAGAGCACCACCTGAGGATCTTTACGGCACCATAGCCCACCACTCTTGGCCTGGCGGCTTGCCTTTTTTTTTTTTTTTTTTGAGACAGATTACTGCTCTGTTGCCAAGGCTGGAGAGCAATGGCACCAACTTGGTTCACTGTAACCTTGCCTCCCGGGTTCAAGTGATTCTCCTGCCTCAGCCTCTCGAGTAGCTGGGATTACAGGTGTTCATCATCAGCTAATCTGTATTTTTAGTAGAAATGGGGTTTCACCATGTTGGCCAGGTTGGACTTTAACTCCTGACTTCAGGTGATCCTCCTGCCTCAGCCTCCCAAAGTGCTGACATTGGAGGTGCGAGCCACCATCCCCAGCCTGGCTTGCCTTTCTCTAGGCACTTCTTGATGTTTTGTCAAACACGGTCCTATCCAAGAAGAGTCTTTGCTCTTCCCATCCCCACTTCTGGACAGCTCTTCCCCAAATGTTCAAGCTCCTTATCCCCCACTTCATTCAGGTCTCTGCTCAAGTGTCACCTCCTCACAAGGCCTTTGCTCACCACCATCTAAAACAGTTCACCTGCCCAGTCGCTATGTCCTTCCTCTGTCATACATACCATCTGATGTATTGGTTCATATTTATTTACTTAGTCTGCTCCCTACTTAGATACTGAATCCATGAAGGCAGGGACATGACCCGATTCACTGCCGTCTCCTCCATGCCTAGAACGCTGTCTGCCACATAGTAGGCACCTAGTGACATCCTCCGTCATACGTCTTCATGCTGTTAAGAATCCATCTTCGCCACTCCTCCAGAAGTTATCAGACAAAAACATTAAAATGTTATTACAAAAGATTTCAGACACGACAAACAGTGTAAAAGAAAAACATCCACGTGCATACCAGCAAGCTAAAGGAATAGAATAAAATGTTCCAAGTATTGTTGGGCCATACAAACACCCACCCCACTGAGGCAATTTAATATCAGGCTTCGAGAGAACCTGAAAAAGAAATGTGTTTGATTCACTTTTTCTTTTTTCTTTTTTGAGACAGAGTCTCACTCTGTCACCCAGGCTGGAGTGCAGTGGTGCAATCTCAGCTCATTGCAACCTCTGCCTCCCAGGTCCAAGCAATTCTCCTGCCTCAGCCTCCTGAATAGCTGGGATTACAGGCACCTGCCACCACACCCAGCTAATTTTTGTATAATTTTTTTTTGTAGATACTGGGTTTCACCATGTTGGCCAGGCTGGTCTCAAACTCCTGACCTTGTGATCCGCCCACCTTGGCCTCCCAAAATGCCGTGGTTACAGGCGTGAGCCACCATGCCTGGCCTCATTCGCCTTTTTTAAACCTGCTTTAAAAAAAAAAAAAAAAAAAGTAAAAAAGGGAAACAAAACTATACGACAAAGTACTGTAAGTAACTCCCCTAGCAACCAAAAATAAAAATAAAAAAAAAAAGCCCTATGTTGCAGTGAGATAGGGTTATTGGATATGGAGGAAACAAAAGGAAGAAACAAACAACAGGGGGAGGGAAGCAGCAGGAGCTGGCGTATCGTCTGAGGAGTAATACCTGGGAAAAGAGGCTGCAGACAAGAGCAAGCCAATGTGAAGAACTGGCCTCCATTCACCTGTCTTCCCTATTGACCAGATGATTACAGAAGGATTATCAAGCAGGCATCGAATGATTATGAAAGAAGCCTGGCTGGGAGACCAGGATCGAATTGGGTACATATTCAGTTACATCATAGAAACTTTAGATGATACTGTAATTTAATCACACTGTTTGGCACGGCAGCATTTATCAAAATTGGCAAATAAGTGTTGCAAATGACACAGGAAACAAGCTTGCGCCTCAAAAATAAGTGGGGGATAAATGGAAAACCTTTTCATTATTTTTAAAGGACTTATTAAAATTAAACTGGAAACACCATGACCCATTAAAAAGGGATCTTTTAGAGCTTTGTCACTTGAGAACAGTATCAGAAACCCAACGGAACAATTTGATACGCAATTAAATCACTAATGTATCTAACTCTATTCTACCACAAAAGCAACTGGCTCCATGGAGAATAGCTGCTTCTCGTTCTCAGGGAAGCAGGGGGAAAAAATCAAGATGGGACTAGAAGATCTTGTTTCTCTACGGCAGTCTACTAAGGAGCCAGTTTAAAGGCTCAAATGGCAATTTGACAATTCACTTGAGACTCATGAGTCTTAATGGTACTTAAAAGAGGAGAAATCTTAAAAGCTATAAGAGGGCAAGTAGAGATTAAAATCCAGCCAGGCCTGGGATAAGCTGAACTTTGAGCTTTTGTAAATTCATCTACCTACAGGGGCACCTTTCTGGGTTCTTTTTTTTTTTTTTTTTTTTGAGATGGAGTCTTGCTCTGTTGCCCAGGCTGGAGTATAGTGGCACAATCACGGCTCACTGCAACCTCCACCTCCTGGGTTCAAGCAATTCTCCTGCTTCAGCCTCCTGAGTAGCTGAGATTACAGATGTGCACCACTACACCTGGCTAATTTTTGTATCTTTAGTAGAGATAGAGTTTCACCATGTTAGCCAGGCTGGTCTCAAACTCTCAACCTCAAGCAATCTACCTGCTTGGCCTCCCAAAGTGCTGGGATTACAGGCGTGGGCCACCGCACCCAGCCAAGCACCTTTCTGTTAATTCACACAAAGGTGCTATTTGGGATAGAGATGGTCCTGGGTATGGAATTATGACGTACGTGAGTTTCTAATAATATTTGTGAAAAGTGTTATAAATCAATCAACCCAAATTACTACACAAGTATTAGACACAGTTCTATCAATGCAATTCAACAGGAAAACACAGTTTGGATAGGGTCTCCAGAATTCCATCCCCTCTACAGCTGGTAAGAGATTGTGGTAAAAAATTGGGTAAGCACAAGATATAAAAAGAGGTACAGGCTAGGACAAGCCTGAGCTTGGCCCAATAAACAATTTGGAATGGTTTTTATTTACTGTAGGAATTTCTCAGGTCCTAATTGTCTTAAGGGAATTTTATTGGGATTAGATAATAGCTCATCTAAATCTTGACCCTAGATCTAGAATTACACAGACTTAATGTAGAATTTGAGATGTCCCCCCCCAAGAAATTTAATCTAACACAGTTAAGCTAGAATTATTTTAACTTTTTCCATTCACCAAAACTTGTTTCTGAACTAAAGTATAATACAACCTTAACTCATTCAATACAGGCACCCTTTTTTATTTTCCATTGCTCTTGCAATTTTCCAGAAGTTAACTCTCATTTGAGTTAATTACCTATACTCCAGATGGAAACTTTCCCTAATAGGTTGTTCCATTCACAGCCATTTAGAAAGCACTGCTTGCGCCACACTGTTTTCAGCTTGAATAAAGCAGCTGTTACTTCAAACCCCAATTCTTCTTGGTGTCCTGCAGTCAGTCACACCTCACTGAGTGTACCCAGTGCCTGTCTTCCACTAATGACCTTTCAAAGCAAAATGCTACATCTAACCCACCAGAGGTAGCAGATTTACCCTTCCTTCCAGTGCACAGTAAGCCCATGCAGGCTAGAATTCCTTCAACAGACATCAAATGACTGCAGTAGCAGTAAAAATAATTCACCACTACTGAGGGGTGCTCTGCATGCCAATGTGTTTGTATGTCTAAATTATTCCAAGAACTTGTGAGGAAGAGACTATTAATCCCATTTTATAAATCACAAAACTGAGATTTAAACAGGAACTAACATTCTGAGTTTGTATCTTTCCTTTGAAGGTGACTGGATGCCAAAACAGTTTCCTTTTGTAGAATAGGGCACTATGAACTATTACCCTCATTTCATAAATTAAAATATTAAAGATCAAAGATTATACAAGCTAAGAGGCACACAGAACTGTTTGATTCCAAGTTCCACACTGTAGCTTATTTTGCTATGTTACCTATTCAATTTTATGAAGGTCTTTCACAGAACACTCTTCTACTCTCAGACAAAGAATGAAAAATCTGCCTAAAAAGCCTCACTTACTTCATATTGTGCTTCTTTTTATGTTTGAAGAAAGTTAGGAAAGGGAGGTAAACATACAGAACCGGAAGCAGCGTTTAGTTCTCCTCCCTTTTGCAGCCATCACCAAAGCGGGAGCAGCCAAAATGTTCAGTCCCTTTGTGACTTCCAACCAAAACAAGAATCGCAGAAGGCATTTCAATGCACCTTCCCATATTCGCAGGAAGATTAGGTCTTCTCCTCTTTCCAAAGAGCTGATACAGAAGTACAAACGTGCAATCCATGCCCATCCAAAAGGATGATAAAATTCAGGTTGTATAAGGACTCTGTAAAGGTCAGCAAATTGGCAAAGTAGTCCAGGTTTACAGGAGGAAATATATTATCTACATTGAACGGGTGCAGCAGCAAAAGGCTAATGGCACAACTGTCCACGTATGCATTCACCTCAGCAAGGTGGTCATCACTAGGCTAAAACTGGACAAAGACCGCAAAAAGATCCTTGAATGGAAAGCCAAATCTCGCCAAGTAGGAAAGGAAAAGGGCAAATACAAGGAAGAAACAATTGAGAAGATGCAGGAATAAAGTAATCTTAATACAAGCTTTGATTAAAACTTGAAACAAAAAAAGCTAAGAAAAGGCAAGAAAGGCCATGGTAAACTTTCTCTCCAAAGATTTGATAGTACTGAAGAATGTTCAGTATCTTTGGATCTGATAGATTTCAAGAAAGGGTTCAGTACTTAACCATATTTCACTGTAACTCTAGCCAATGTGGTACAGACTGTTGTTGTAGAGAAGAATTTATCCACTAAACTATATACTGAAACATTGTTTTTAGAATATGGTTTACAATAAATTGTAGCTCTTTTTCCTCTGACAAAAATATGTATACCTTATCCTTGTCCACAATGAATCTCATTTGTCAAGGATTAGATCACTCATATAGGCATTAAGATTTTTTTTTTTTTTTTTTGAGACAGTCTTGCTCTGCTGCCCAAGCTGAAATGCGATGGTACGATCTTGGCTCACTGCAACCTCCACTTCCCAGGTTCAAGCAATTCTCCTGACTCAGTCTACCAAGTAGCTGGGATTACAGGCACCCACCACCATGCCCAGCTAATTTTTTTGTATTTTTAGTAGAATCAGGGTTTTGCCATGTAGGTCAGGCTGGTCTCGAACTCCTGACCTCAGGTGATCCACCTGCCTTGGCCTCCCAAAGTACCGGGATTACAGGTGTGAGCCACCATTGCCTGGCCTGGCAATAAGAAATTCTTAATCAATGATACCTATGAAATTACATAAAATCTCTCCTACATTGGTGGTGGGGGTGTTAACTAATATAACTTGATTGGAGGGCAATTTGGCCAAATCTACAAAAATTGCAAATGCAGATATTTGCAATGATTCAGCAATTCTACTTCTAGGAATTTATCCTACAGCGAAACTTACACAAGCATAAAAATGTATAAACAATGAACTTCTTTCTTGTACTGTTAAAATCCTGTATTTCTGGAAGAATATACAAGAAAAACAATGGTCGCCTCTGAAGAGAGAGTACTGATCTGATAGCAAGGGGTAGAATTTTCGCTATATACCTTTTTGTGCTTTAAAAACTGTATACACTAGATTTAATACATAGATTTTTAAAAAATTCGGCCAGATGCAGTGGCTCACACCTGTAATCCCAGCACTTTGGGAGGCCAAGGCGGGTGGATTATCTGAAGTTAGGAATTTGAGACCAGCCTAATCAACATAGTGAAACCCCATCTCTACCAAAAACGCAAAATTAGCCAGGCATGGTGGCATGAACCTGCAGTCCCAACTACTCAGGAGGCTGAGGCAGGAGAATCACTCGAACCCAGGAGATAGAGGTTGCAGTGAGCCGAGATCGTGCCATTGCACTCCAGCCTGGGCAACAAGAGTGAAATTTCATCTCAAAAAAAAAAATATATATATATACACACACACACACACACACCCCCACACACACAAAGTATTACCTATGCAAAAGAAAACTAAATAATAAACGTTACCAGTTGCTTTTTGCATTTTCTTTTCTCACTTATCTCTACCTGACAATCATATTTTCTAAGCTTTTCATTTAATTCTTGAAGAATTTTTTATAATATATTGTTTCTTAAATAGTTTATTTTACTTTGCCAATGGCCATGGAATGCTTTTATTAAGCAAAGAAGTAACTTACTGATGCACACCTTTCCTCAGTATGTGCAGATGTTTACTAGACATCTTCCACATGCCAAGTATCACAGATGTCTGAAATAAAAAGATATATAGGCCAGGCGCGACAGCTCACACCTGTAATCCCAGCACTCTGGGAGGCAGAGACTGGCGGATCACCTGAGGTTAGGAGTTCAAGACCTGCCTGACCAACATGGAGAAACTCCATCTCTACTAAAAATAAAAAATTATTCCGGGAGTGGTGGCGCATGCCTGTAATCCCAGCTACTCAGGAGGCCGAGGCAGAAGAATGGCTTGAATCTGAGAGGCGGAGGTTGCAGTGAGCAGAGATCACACCACTGCACTCCAGCCTGGGCAACAAGAGTGAGACTCCATCTCAAAAAAAAGAAAGATATGTGGTCCCTGCTTTAAGTTATGTCACAATTACTACTTTTTTCAAAATGAAATTTTTTCCCTCTGATTATAATAAAGTAATATAGGGTCATTGCTTTGAAAAAAGAAAATAATAATATAAAACATAAGAATATGAAAATCATGGCAGGGTGTGGTGGCTTACACCTGTTATCCCAGCACTCTGGGAGGCCAAGTGAGGGTGAATCACCTGTAGTGAGGAGTTCAAGACCAGGCTGGCCAACATGGCAAAACTGTGTCTCTACGAAAAATACAGCAATTAGCTGGGCATGGTGGTGCACACCTGTAATCCCAGCTACTCAGGAGGCTGAGGCAGGAGAATAGCTTGAATCCAGGAGGTGGAGATTGCAGTGAACCAAGATCGCACCATTGTACTCCAGCCTGGGCGACAGAGGGAGACTCTGTCTCAAAAAAAGAAAATAAAAATCATGTTAAATCCACTACTCTTTAACATTTCAGTGTTTATCTTTCCAAAATTTTTCATTTCATGTATCTTTTTGAAACAAAAATGAGGCCAGGTGCAGTGGCTCATGTCTGTAATCCCAGTACTTTGAGAAGCCAAGGCAGGTGGATCGCTTGTGTTCACAAGTTCAAGATCAGCCCCAGCAACATGGTGAAATTCTTGTCTCTACAAAAAATTAGCCGGGCATGGTGGAACACGCGTGTAGTTCCATGGTGGAACACGCCTGGGAGGCTGAGGTGGGAGGATCACTTGAGCCCAGGAGGTCGAGGCTGCAGTGTGCCATGATTGCACCACTGCACTCCAGCCTGGGCAACAGAATAAAACCCTGTCTCTGGGGGGAAAAAAAAAAAGAAAAAAGATGACCATATTATATATACTATTTTACAATGTGCATTTTCCTCCTGAATATGTATCAACATTTCTTTTTTCCTTTGTTTTTGAGATGAAGTCTCACTCTGTCGCCAGGCTGGAGTACAGTTGCTCGATCTTGGCTCACTGAAACCTCTACCTCCCAGGTTGAAGGGATCCTCCTGCCTCAGTCTCCCGAGTAGCTGGGACTACAGGCATGTGCCACCACACCAGGCTTTTTTTTTTTTATACTTAAAGTTCTGGGGTACATGTGCAGAACATGCAGGTTTGTTACATAGGTATACACTTGCTATGGTGGTTTGCTGCATCCATCCCCCAACCCCCATCATCTACATTAGGTATTTCTCCTAATGTTAGCCCCCCGAATCCCCTCCACTTTTTTTTTTTTTTTTTTTTTTTTGTATTTTAATAGAGACAGGGTTTCACCATGTTGGCCAGCATGGTCTCAAACTCCTGACCTCGTGATCTGCTCACCTTGGCCTCCCAAAGTGCTGGGATTACAGGCATGAGCCACTGCGCCCAGCCAAATATTTTTCTATATTATGTTTTATATTATGTTATTAAAATGTTTTAAATTATTCCAAATCAAAGTAATATGTATACATAACTAAACATCCCCCAACTTGTTCCAACTTCTTTTTAGCAGTCTTTTGTAATTATTTCCATCTCTCTAAATGTTTCTACCATTATTTGACATTTTATGACATTTTAATAAAATAATCTTTGTTAGGGAAGTTCAATGAGTTTTTCACAATTCTTGTCTCTACTAATTACAAAAAAAAGTCTTAAATTTCCTCCATTTGCGTGTGACAGCCACAAATCCAGTCTGATACAGGTGTGCTGTATTGATAATATGAACACCTTACGAGGAACAGCAGTGAACATGGTAACCTTCCAGATGGTCAACAGCTCTTGACTACTACTTTTTCTTGATATATCTCATCTCATTTAGACACTGTCTACAGACTTCAATTCACTACAGATCATTGTCAATACCTCCCATCTTTGTTTCTCCAGCCGGGGTTTTACTCAGTTGCCCAGGCTGGAATGCAGTGGTATGATCATGACTCAATGCCTGGGCTCAAGGGATCCTCCTGCCTCAGCATCCCAAGGAGCTGGGACCATAGGCACACATCACCATGCCCAGTTAATTTTTAAAAATTTTGTAGACAAGTGTCTCACTGTGTTGCCCAGGCTGCTCTCAAACTCCCAAGATCAAGCAATACTCCTCCCATCTTGGCTTCTCAAAGTGCTGTGATTAAAGGTGTGAGCCATCGTACCCAGCCTAAAATCTAGTTATTGAACAAAATTTTTCTGGTTCAATCCCAATTTTTTAGTCAACTCGAATGTCATAAATCAACATGAAATTCTGCTTACAGAGAATAATTTTTATAAGTTTAATTTTAAGAACTCTCAAGATGTCCCACAGTTGAGTATATTAGGTTGTCTAAACTGACAGGCATTTAGCTAATATTATAAACTGTATTACAATTATAAATGGGAACTCAAAAAATCTGGTTTTCAAATGCTTGGGAATGTGCATTTTGGAGTCCATATTTTTAAAAGTACAGTATGAGCATTTGAGTTTTTTTGTTTGTTTTGAGACAGGGTCTCGCTCTGTTGCCCAGGGTGGAGTGCAGTGGCATGATCTTGGCTCACAGCAACCTCTGCCTCCCAGTTTAAGTGATTCTCTTGCTTCAGTTTCCCTAGTAGCTGGGACTACAGGTGTGTGCCACCATGCCTGGCAGATGGGGTTTTGCCATGTTGGCCAGGCTGGTCTCGAATTCCTGACCTCAAGTGATTCTCCCACTTTGGCCTCCCAAAGTGCTGGGATTACAGGTGTAAGCCACCACCCCGGCCAAAAGTCCAGTACAAGCATTTGAAACTCATTTAATTTCTTACAGAGCATTTCTAATCCAAAGCTAGTCTATACACAGTGGTGACAGCAAGGGTGGCTTCTTAAGTACACAACACATGCCGTCATACAAGCCTCATGTTTGGAAGGACCTGCACTTGGTATAAAGCTCTGCCGCTGTTTTGAAATTCTTAATTTTTGAGGAAAGTATTTCACATTTTCATCTTGTCCTGGGTCCTACAAATTACACAGTTGATCCTGAGTGACAGTGAGGTGCCCCCCCCCACAATAATTTGAAGCTAAGAATAAGGTTTCTCTCTCAAAACTAACATGAAAACTGGTTTAAAAAAACAATCCTCCAGCAATCTTCTAACACAAGAAATCATAGACATGTGACTGAAGAGATCCAGAACACATTACTCAGGGGAATTTAGGAGCAATTTCAGAGACATAGAGCAAAAACGTGATTGTTTTAGTAAAGAGCAATTTATTGAGTTATCAGACCTTAAGGCCTCAAAAATTAAAATCATATAAATGGGCCAGGTGCAGAGGCTCACACCTGTAATACCAGTGCTTCAGCAGGCTGAGGCAGAGGATTGCTTAAGGCCAGCAATTTCAGACCAGCCTGGGCAACATAGTGAGACTCCATCACTACAAAAATATATACACATTATCTGGGTGTGGTGGTGCACACCTGTAGTAACAGCTACTTGGGAGGCTGAGGTGGGAGGACTGCTTGAGCCAGAGGGGTCAAGGCTGCAGTGAGCCGAGATCGCACCACTGCACTCCAGCCTGGGTGACAGAGACCCTCAGTAAAAGAAGAATCAGCATTTGACAAAATTCAGTATCTGGCCATGATTTTAAAACCAAAAAACCAAAACCACCTTTCGGCAAATTTGGAAATACAAGGCCTTTTTCAATCTGATGAAGGGGAGTTATACAAAATCTAAAGCAGGCTGGGTACTGTGGCTCACGCCTGTAATCCCAACACTTTGAGAGGCTAAGGTGGGTAGATCACTTGAGGTCAGGATTCAAGACCAGCCTGCCCAACATGGTGAAATCCAGTCTCTACTAATACAAAAATTAGCTGGGCGTGGCAGCAGGTGCCTATAATCTCAGCTACTTGGGAGGCTGAAGCAGGAACCCCGGTAACAGAGCCTAGATTCCGTCTCAAAACAAAAAGTAAAACTAAAGCAAACATCATACTTAATGGTGAAATACTGAAAGCTTTCCCCCTCCAATGCGAAACAAGACAAGGATATCACTATCACAACTATTCAACTAAAGGTCCCAAACAGTACATTCCAGCAAGAGAAAGAAATAATCTTGGAAAGGAAATACATTAAACTGTCATGATTTGCATATGACATGACTACATTCACAAATACATTCCAAAAGAATCTATATATAAAATGAGCTTGAGCCCAGGAATTTCAGACCAGCCTGGGCAACATGGTAAAACCCTGTCTCTACAAAACATACAAAAATTAGCTGGGCATGGTGATAAACGCCTGTGGTTCCAGTTAGTTGGGAGGCTGAGGCGAGAGACTCCCTGAGCCTAGGAGATCAAGGCTGCAGTGAGCTATAATCATGCCACTGCCCTCCAGCCTGGGTGACCCAGTGAGATCCTGTCTCAAAAAAAAAATAAAGTAATATAAACAATGAAAATTGATAAGTGAATTTACCAATTTGATTGGTATTTACCAATACAAAAATCAACTATTTTTTTTTTGGGGGGGGTAGGGGGGATGAAGTTTTGCTCTCCTTGCCCGGGCTGGAGTGCAGTGGCACAATCTCAGCTCACTGTAACCTCCGCCTCCCAGGTTCAAGAGATTCCCGCCTCAGCCTTCTGTGTAGTTGTGATTACAGGCATGCACCACCACGCCTGGCTATTTTTTGTATTATTAGTAGAGACAGGATTTCACCATGTTGGCCAGGCTGGTCTCAAACTCCTGACCTCACGTGATCCAACCATCTTGGCCTCTCAAAGTGCTGGGATTACAGATGTGAGCCACCGCATCCAGCCAACTGTATTTCTATATACCAGCAGCCAACAATCATTACATAGAAATTTTAGAATGAAATCATTGACAATAGTATTAACAAATCAAATACTTAAGAATGAACTATCAAAATAAAATCTCTACACAGAAAACTAGAAGTATTATTGAAAGAAATTAAGCCGGGTGCAGTAGCTCACACCTGTAATCCTAGCACTTTGGAAGGCCAAGGTGGATGGATCCCCTGTGGTCAGAAGTTCGAGACCAGCCTGGCCAACAGGGCAAAACCCCATCTCTACTAAAAATACAACAAAATCAGCTGGCTGTGGTGGTACATGCCTATAATCCCAGCTACTCAGGAGGCTGAGGAAGGAGAATCGCTTGAACCCAGGAGGTGGAGGTTGCAGTGAGCCAAGATCGTGCCACTGCACTCCAACATGGGCAACAGAGTTAGCCTCCCTCTTAAAAAAAAAAAAGAAAGAAAGAAAGAAAAAGAAAAAGCAATTAAAGACCACTCAATAATGCCAGTTCTTTCTCAAGTTGATCTACAGATTCCACACAATCCAAATCAAAACTCCAGCAGGTTATATGTGGAAACTGATTGATACCAATTACAAAATTTATGTGAAAACATGAAGGCCCAAGAAAAGCTGAGACAATCTTGAAGAAGATATAGAAAGTTTGAGAGAAACAGACTCACATACACCTAAACAAAGGAATCTCATGCACTGCTGCTGGAGATATAAACAGACACAGTAAGTCTGGAAAACTGTTTGGCATTTTTTACTAAAACCTAACACAAGCATATCCTAAGGCCTCGCTATACTCAAAGTGTGGTCTACAGCCAGTCCAACTGGCTCCTGACAAATACAGACTCTAAGGCTCTACCCTCGAACTACTAAAGCAGAATCTGCATTTTAACAAGACCCCCAGGCAACTGATGTGCACAGTACAGTTTGAGAAGCCCTGCCCTATGATCCAGCGATTCCACTTCCTGGTACGCACCTATCAGAAATGCACGCAGATGTCCACCAAAAGACATGCTTCAGAATATTTATAGCAACACTATTCAAAATGGCTAAAAACAGAAAACTACCTAAATGCTTAACAACAGAAAGAACAAATTGTGATATAATCACACAATGGGCTGGGTATGGTGGCTCAGGTCTGTAATCCCAGCACTCTGGGAGGCCAAGGCAGGTGGATCACCTGAGGTCAGGAGTTTGAAACCAGCCTGGCCAACATGGTGAAACCCCATCTCTACTAAAAATACAAAAAAAAATTAGCCAAGGATGGTGGCAAGTGCCTATAATCCCAGCTACTTGGGAGGCTAAGCCAGGAGAATCGCTTGAAGGGTGGTGGGGGCAGGAGTGCAGGTGGGGCGGGGGAGGGGGCAAGAGGTTACAGTGAGCCAAGATTGCGCCACTGTCTCAAAAAATAAAAAACACCACGCAATGGAGTACTACTCAGTAATGAGAATGCACAGTCCACAATATTATCCACAAATACAATGCTGTGTAAAAGAAACCACACCAAAAGAATACATCTTGTATGTTTTCACTTATACAAAGTATGAAAACAGGAAAAACTAATTGACGTTCATGTCAGGACAGTGGTTACCCTAGGGGGGGATACTGTAACTAAGAAAGAATAGTGTGAATAGTGCTTTTTTTTTTTTTTTTTTTTTGAAAGATGGAGGTTTGCTTTCGTGCCCAGGCTGGAGCACAGTGGCACGATCTTGGCTCAATGCAAACTCTGTCTCCCGGGTTTAAGTGATTTCGGCTAATTTTTGTATTTTTAGTAGACACAGGGTTTCACCATGTTAGCCAGGCTGGTCTCAAACTCCTGACCTCAAGAGATCTGCCTGCCTCGGCCACCCAAAGTGCTAGGATTACAGGCATGAGCCACCACATTTCTTGTCATGCATAGTTTTACACGGATGGGAGAACCCATCAAGCTGTATACTCACAATTTGTGTACTTTTCTGTATATAATTTAAAAGTTAATTTATAAAGTACTAGAAGAGGGCTGGGCATGGTGGCTCATGCCTGTAATCTCAGCACTTTGGAAGCCTGGGGCAGGTGGATCATCTGAGGTCAGGAGTTGGAGATCAGCCTGGCCAACATGGTGAAACCCTGACTCTACTAAAACTACAAAAATTAGCCAGGAATGGTGGCTCATCCGTATAATCCCAGCTACTCAGGAGGCTGAGGCATGAGAATCAATTGAACCCAGGAGGCAGAGGTTACAGTGAGCCAAGATGACAACACTGTACTTCAGCTTGGGTGACAGAGCAAGACTCTGTCTCAAAAAATAACAAAAATAAAAAATAACAAAGGGATGTACAAATATCTCTTTAAGACCCTGATATATTTTTGGTATATACTCAGACTTGGAACTGCTGGATCATATGGTAATTCTATTTTTAACTTTTTGAGGAGACACTATACAGGTTTCTATAGCAGCTATTCCATTTTATTTACTTTTTTTGAGACAAAGTTTCGCTCTTGTCGCCTGGACTGGAGTGCGGCACGATCTTGGCTCACTGCATCCTCCACCTCCCAGGTTCAAGCAATTCTCCTGCCTCAGCCTCCTGAGTATCTAGGATTATAGGCACCCACCACCACACCCAGCTAATTTTTGTATTTTTAGTAGAGACGGAGTTTCACCACGTTGGCCAGTCTCAAACTCCTGACCTCAGATGATCCACCTGCCTTGGCCTCCAAAAGTGCTGGGATTATAAGCATGAGCCACCATGCCCAACCTAGCTACTCCATTTTAAATTACCACTAACAGTGCACAAGGGTTCCAGTGTCCCCCACATCTTTGCTAACACTTGTTATGTTCTGTTTTTTTGATAGTAGTCATCTGAATGGGTCTGTAACATCTTATGAAAGTTTTAATTTGCATTTCCCTAGTGATTAGTGATGAGAACCTTTTCATGTTCCTATTGGCCAATAGTAAATTTTAGCCAGGCTTGGCGGCTCACACCTGTAATCCAAGCATTTTGGAGGCCAAGGCGGGCGGATCACCTGAGGTTGGGAGTTCAAGACCAGCCTGACCAACATGGTGAAATAAATGAATAAATAAAAATTAATTTTAAAAATAGTAAATTTTCAAAGTTTTTTTCAAGATTGTATTAGCTATCCTGTGTCTCTTGCGTTTCCACATGAATTGTGGGATCAATATGCCAAATTCTGGGGGTGGGGGGCAAGGGCGGGAAGGCAGACTGGATTTTGATAGGGATTGTATTAAATATGTAGATCAATCTGATAAATATTGCCATTTAAAAAAAATCCTCTAATTCATGAATCCATGAATCCATGAATCCACGAACACGGCTTTCCATTAGAGTCTAATTTCTTTTCATGTTTTGTAGTTTGTAGAACACTCGTTTTACAATTTGGTTTTTTTTTTGTCTTTTTTTTTTGAGACAGTTTTTGCTCTTGTTGCCCAGGCTGGAGTGTAACGGCGTGATCTCGCCTCACTGCAACCTCCACCTCCTGGGTTCAAGTGATTCTCCTGCCTCAGCCTCCCTAGTAGCTGGGATTACAGGCGCCTGCCACCATACCCAGCTAATTTTTTATTTTTAGTAGAGATGGGGTTTCACTATGTTGACCAGGCTGGTCTCGAACTGCTGACCTCAGGTGATCCAGCCACCTCAGCCTCCCAAAGTGCTGGGATTACAGGCGTGAGCCACTGCGCCTGGCTAAGTTTTGCAATTCTTAATTAAATTATTGCTAAGTATTTTATTGTAAATAAAATTGTTTTCTTAATTTCACTGTCAGATCCAAGTGTATAGAAATATAAGTGATTTTTTTCACCTGTAATCCCAGCTACCTGGGGAGGCTAAGGCATGAGAATCACTTGAAACTAGGAGGCAGAGGCTGCAGTGAGCCGAGATTGTGCCACTGCACTCCAGCCAGGGCAACAGAATAAGACAAAGAAAGGAAGGAACAGAAGGAAAGAAAGAAAATGTAAATGATTTTTTTAACGTTGCTCTTGTACCCTGCAACCCTGCTGAACTCATTTATTAATTCTAATAGTTTTCTTTTTATTGTTTGTCATTTAGTAGAGGCAGGGTTTCACCCTGTTGGCCAGGCTGGTCTCAAACTCATCTCAAGTGATCTGCCTGCCTTTGCCTCCCAAAGAGCTGGGATTAGGGGAGTGAGCCACCACGCCAGCCTAAATCTAATGCTTTTGTAGCGTAGCCCTCAGCATTTTCTATATAGAAGAGCATGTCATCTGTGACTAGATAAAGTTGTACATCTGCCTTTCCAATCTGGGTGTTTACCTTATCCTTTCGAAGGGCTATATATTATTTATTCATTATACTCACATTGGTAATTTTAAAGACCTTGCTCAGAGACAAGCCTGTGTTTTTCAAGTTCCTTAGATTAGTATGTATACAAGTAAGATCTGTAACAAAATAGTAGTCAGAAAATAATACAATCTACAATACATTTGAGCTGCATTTGAGAGTTAAAGAATGGAAAGTACTTATCCTTAACAGTACTGAAGAGCCTGTCAATTATGTATATTGATGTCCTTAGCCAGGCCATTCTAATTTCCTTTGTCACCTACTAAATAAAACCCAGAGGGGGCTTCTCCGCTCTAGATGCAGGTAAAACTTCTCTGCAAATACAAGTATGCATTCGCTGAACACCCACCCCCATTGCTTGAAGTAGTTGTTTGCATTATGAGTGAGAAAAACACTAGTGTGGCTTCATTCTAACTAAGGGACTAATCCTGCTTTTACAAGCCAGAAAATAAATGCCCACGAAAATTTTACAAGAGCCTCTCTGTTCGTTAGTGGGTTAAATTTGACGCGTCATCAGAAGAGGTTTTATTAATTCCATATAACTTAAAGCCATCAAGAAACAGAAAAAAAAAACATTTGAACACTGACAGAAAGCTATAAATATGGCGTGTATCCAGTTTAGTAAAAGTCATGTGAAACATGACTTTTTATTCTCAAGGTGCTTGTTCTAAGCCATGGAAAGGTCACTTTATTCTTTTAGTCTTGCAATGTTTAGAGTTGCTACACATTATGATACAAAGTCATTTGTAAAGGGAGAGGAAATGAGCTATAAAATCATATTAGAAATCTAATGGGACTGCCAACAAAATTAAAATGTATCTTTCTTGCTTATATTGTAGCTTTATCTCATACATTAATTTTTGGTCTTAATTGAAGGACAACTTCATATAGGACCCTATAATGGTAACTTTATACTATTTGGGCCTTTTTCTTAACCGCTTTTTATATAAATTATACTTTATATTTACAAACTTAAATATAGTTGGTCTACAGCAGGTGAGTTTTACCTTTTAGACAAATGCTACATAAATATTAAAACCAAGAATCTAGACCTCAGATCTCTTTTCCCATTATTTTTAAGTTATTCATCAGAATTTGAAACAAACTTTTATATATATTCAATATCTAGAAAAAAAACAGGAGAAAAACTATCAAAATAGTATTTGGAAAGAACATGCATCTTCAAACTAAAATGGCCTACCAATGGCCAAAACAGCAAATTGTAAAAGACCTATTTCAACACATGTCATTCCAACCTTTCAAAATACCAAGATTGTGAAAAGCTTCCAGAGCAATCAGTCACCTGCAGTGGAGCAAGAATGAGGACAAAACTGGCCTCCTGATCATTAAGACTGGATGCTTGCAGACAATGAAGCAATCCATCAAAATTCTCAGGGAAACTTCTCCTCAACCTAGAATTCCATTCTCTTCCCAGCTCTCATCAAATGTAGAGCAAAATAAAAGGACTCAGAAAGTGTCCTTTCTCCTCACCCTTCTTTAGGTCAGTCCTTACAGATATGTTTCATCAAAATCAGGGAGCATGTCTAGAAAGGAGGGGGATATGGGATCCAGGAAACAATCTAGGAAAGCAATAATGGGAAGTCATAGGATGTCAGCTATGAAAAGGTCTAGAAAGCAGTCAGTCCAGTTTGGAGCAACAATGAGCTCTAGGAGGAGGTTGGAGATGGGAGGGAATAGAACAAGAGAATACATTATACAATGGAGAATTCAAAAATAATTGAGGATATAACAAAGGCAAGTATCTCATGGAAGCAAGGCCATCAGAAAATAAATGCTATACAAGGAAAGAAAGGTAATCTGTAATCCCAGCTATTCAAGAGGCTGAGGCAGGGAGAATTGCTTGAACCGGGGGAAGTGGAGGTTGCAGCAAGCTAAGATCACACCATTGCACTCCAGCCTGGGTGACAGAGTGAGACTCCATCGTAAAAAAAAAAAAAAAAAAAAAAATCCAAACTATCAAAACTCACCCAAAATAAAGTAGATAACATAAATACTCCTTTAACTAATAATGAAACCAAATTGTAGTTAAAAGCCTTCTAAGGGGAAAAAAAAAAAATCTCCAGACTCAGAAGGTTTCAATGGGGAATTCCACCAAATGTTTAACAAAGAACCAATTATATACAATCTCTACAGAAAATAGAAGAGGAAAATATACTTCCCAACTTACAAGACCATCATTATCCAGACTCCACAGCCAGACGAAAACTACTAATGAGAGAACTACAGTGCTCCATAAACATATATGCAAAATTCTTCAACAAAATACTAGCAAATCAAATCCAGTAACATATAAAAATATTAACACATGTTGACCAAGAGGGATTTATCCTGGGAATGTAGGGCTTATTCAATATTTGAAAATCATGTATCTACCACACTAATAATTGGAAGAAAAACCACTTGGTTCTATTATAGATGCAGAAAAAACATTTGGCAAAATCCAAAACATTCCTGGTAAAAACCCTCGGCAAACTGAATATAAAAAAACTTGCTCAGTTTCATAAAGATTATCTCCAAAACAAACTTACAACATGAAACTTAGTGGTGACAAGACTAAATGCTTTCCCTCTAAGACGGAGAATCAGGAAAGGATGCTCACTCCTATTCAACTCATACTGAAAACTCTTGGTCAGTTCAGTAAGAAACAAAAGGCTTACAGATTGGAAAGGAGAAAATAAAACCATCCCTGTCCATGACAACACGATTGTCTTATGAAAATCCCTATTAACAAAACAACTAGAAGAAATAATTGGTGATGGCAGCATGTGACAACAAAGGGAGAGCATGAGGAAGTTTCTCAAGGTCAGGGACCTCCTGACCATGATAACGATTAACCACACCTACACCTATGTTAAAATTCATTGTGGCCAAGCACAGTGGCTCACGCCTGTAATCCTGGCACTTTGGGAAGCCAAGGCGCATTGCTTGAGTGCAGGAGTTTAAGACCAGCCTGGGCAACACAGACCAACCCCTTCTATCAAAAATTTTTAAAAAATTAGCTGGGCATGGTGGTACACGCCTGTAGTCCCAGCTACTCAGGAGGCTGAAGCAGGAGGATCATTTGAATCCAGGAGGTTGAGGCTGCAGTGAGTGTTACCAGGCCACTGTATTTCAGTCTAGGCAACAGAGTACGGGTCTGTCTCAAAAGAAAAAAAGTTTCAGTATACCAAATAAAGTCAATTTTATTGCATCTTAATGAAAACACCAATTACATTCCTTCTTCAATATGCCATTATTCAATTATGCTGTCCTAAAGAGATTCATACAGTGAACTGTGCTCTAAAAACTTTAAATCAATGCAGTGCTTATCATCTTCCCCCAACCTCCACCCCCGACCAGATGTAACACATTTTTAATAAGCTAACATGGTTTATTAAATTAGTACTTGTAAGCTAGAGGCATCTAACTCTGTTCTGTTTTATCTACATAACTAGAAAGCTTTCCTCAAAAAATTCTACATAAAATAGAACAATTATTTTAAATGCAAAGCTGAGTTAGCAAGAAAGAGAAAGGCCAGGTATGGTGGCTCACGCCTGTAATCTCAGCACTTTGGGAGGCCGAGGCAGGTGGATCACTTGAGGTCAGGAGTTCAAAACCAGCCTGGCCAACATGGCGAAACCCCATCTCCACTAAAAATACAAAAATTAGCTGGGCATAGTGGCACATGCCTGTAGTCCCAGCTGCTCGGGAGGCTGAGGCAAGAGAATGGCTTGAACCTGGGAGGTAGAGGTTGCAGTGAGCCATGATCACGCCACTGCGCTCCAGCCTAGGCAACAGAGCAAGACTTTGTCTAAAAATAAAAATAAAAGAAGAAGAAGAAGGGAAAAACTGTAGGAGCCAGAACTAAAAACCAGATGCATGTGAGCTGCCCCTTTCCTGAGCTGGGATGGCAAGATAGAGATCCATATAGGGTATAGTGTATTAAAAACCAAGCATGAATAAGAAAGGAGCATTTAGTTGGTTGGCATCAAACATTCTCCTTTCCTTGTAGGGTTGTCTGCTCTGTATCATGGAGGCTGAAGAGCCTCTTCCAACTACGGCTCCTGATGTGATTAGGTTCCATCAATCACATGCACTAACATAGACTTGGAAAGAAACTGAAGACCTGCTTCTGCTACTTTGCAGATGGGCATAGGCCAAGACATTTGACTTTTCTGCATCACCATTAGTTGAGTGTACTGTGTCTAGTAACTAGTGTCATAGGTATCAGAGGCAGGGCATGGGTATTTAGTGTGGATCAAAACAGATAAGCATGATTCTGGAGCCTACAGCTTTAGTGGAGGCTTCCTGATCACTGTGGCTTCCTAACCATGGCAGTGGTCATATGGTTCTGGGTTGGTTTTTAAAACCCCAACTGGCAGCTCTTTTGTTGGCTAGTTTTGTGTGTGACTTTGAGAATTGTTCCTAAAGACAAAACCCTTCTAGAATGTAAGTTCCTCAAAGACACTGAGCTTTGTCTGTTTTGTTCACTAATGTGTTCCCCAAGAACCCAAAAGTAGTACTTAACACATGGTAGATGCTCAATAAATATCTGATTGAATGAGCAAACTTGGAATCTATTTCTTCAGCCCTTCAGCAACTTTGCCGGTGTTTAATGCTTTATGGTAAACCTCTCCTGCTTAAACTAACTAGAGTAAATTACGTGTCTGCAGCTTCACAGTTCATATCAAAAGCAGGGAGTAGGAGTTAAGATCTTGACATAAAGCTAGAACCTCCAAAGGGATGCTCCTTTAGGAAAAGGGTGGACCACAAAGAATCTGCCCATGAAGACAGGCGAGCTGCTAAGGACACTTACCTGCCTCTGCTGAGGTTCTGGGAAAGAGGGAGGGAGAAGTATATCCTCAAAATTTTTAATGACAGACCTACACCTTACATAGGTTTGAAGCTTAAATTTTTACTACCTTAGTGGTCCTGTAACATTTAAGTCAGGAAATTAACAACAAAGAATATATCTTCAACCAAAGCCATACAAGATTCCACAGTTAAAGCTCTTCTTGGGAGAGAAAAACAACAAAAAAATCTACTCACAAGCCACAATCACAAACAACAGGGGGAAATAATCTACTGTAAGCAAAAGGCAATAGACCAAAAAAAAAAAAAAATCCAAAATTACCAGATAATAGAATTCTCTTTGGAAAAAGTCATACAGAAGTTGCAGCAATCTAAAACTTTTGACCAATTAAAAGGTGAAATCAGATAAATTACCCACTGCTAGCATACAACTAACGAAAACTTACCTCTCCTAAGTAACAACAAAAGTCTTAACCTTCTTCCCACAAAAATTCAGCTTCAGGAAGTCTAACAGCAATCCTAAGGAAGTTAGGGAATATGTCCAGCCAAACTAGATCAATAATCCATTCTGGCCATGAGAAATCTGTAAGACCTCATACTTACAGCAAACCTTTTATCACTTAAGTTTCTCAATGCATTAAGTAAACATAATGATGGTAAATCCAAATACTGTGGTAGGCTCAGAGGAGACCATGCATCATCTAGTCATTCAATTAACATGTACTGAGTACCAAGTTCTATCAGCCAGTTACAAAAACAAGACAAGGACCAAGAACCTGCAATCCAGTGAGAAAATACAGATATGTATATACTCTTGATCGAAAGACTTCTGGAAAAACTGATTGTGTTAGGTAGATGATAAACTGACCTACACATTAGTAGGCCAGGAATCTCCTGTTTACCACTATCAAAAATCCCTCCTGGATCACAGACACCCTAGTGAAGCTGCAATTATGACCTTCATTTTCTAGATGAGGAAATTAAAGTTTGAAGAGATTAACTTGATTTGCCCAAGATAGATCTCACAGCTGGAAAATCAGAGCTGAGGTTCAAATCCAGGGCTGACTCCAAAGCCTGTGAACTACTGTGGTATGGAGGCAGGCATGGAATCACGTTCCCATTCACAAGTAGGTAGACTGCACAAAGGTCAACCTCCCTGTCACCCAGTCCCCCTTTATCACACACTCTTTTCTCACTCACTTGCAAACCAAATAGAAAGGAACTAGAGGCCAGGCATGGTGGTTCACACCTGTAATCCCAGCACTTTGGGAGGCCAAGGCAGGCAGATCACCTTGAGGTCAGGAGCTCGAGACCAGCCTGGCCAACATGGTGAAACCCCATCTCCACTAAAAATACAAAAATTAGCCAGGCGTGGTGGTGGGTGCCTGTAGTCCCATCTATTTGGAAGGCTGAGGCAGGAGAATCTAATGAACCCAAGAGGCAGAGGCTTCAGTGAGCCGAGATGGCGGCACTGCACTCCAGCCTGGGCAACAGAGCAAGACTGTGTCAAGAAAAAGGAAAAGGAAAGAAAAGAAAGGAACTGGAGCTTGCTCCCAGTAAAAGGCTGCCCCTACTAATGTGGGTACCTGGGCAAAGTCTCTGGCAAATATGTTTACTTTGGAATCAAGTAGAAGAATGTGAAAGTATGTGATTCCTACACTCAGAAAGTTTAGTTTAAGTTTATACTCAAAATATTATTTGCTCAAATTGTCCACAAATGTGTAGCTTGCTCCGGGATTGTAATACATCAGCATGTACGTATCAATTTGTATGTATAGTGGCTACAAGTCATGCAAATGTATTTATACAGAGAAAAGCTGTATTTGATCTTAAAAATTAACATAATAATTCACACAGCTGTGCTAAATTTCCTTTACCCTATCTATGGAGGAAAAAAATAAAATGTTTACTAAATAAGAGTATAACAAAGACTTTAACTGTTACTGGTTAAACTATTAAGAACTCTTTCAAAGAAGCCTCAAGCACTTAGAAGCGTCTATGTACATGCAAAACCAAGACTCAGGCAATTGCAAATTCCTTAAGGACCAGTACTAGGTAATATATTGTGGTTCCTGTCTTTAATGTGTAAGTACAAACGGTAACACAACATTCTTTGAAAAATGCTCTGTATTTAAGATCTTATGCTAGTTCTGTGTGGCCTTCCCTCTACTCCTTCAGATATTCCAAATTAGTATAGCTTTACTTTGGACTATGGAATTTAAGAAATAAAACAATCAAAATTCTGAGAGTTAAGCCAAATATGAAAAGCAGGAGAGCAGTGTAATGGAGGAAAGCAGATGGAACAGTTCAGATCCTGAGATAAGATATTATAATCTTAAAATGAGGCAAGGAAATAATCTAAAAGAAACATTACTAAAAATAAATATCCATTTTAATCAGTGTCTTATTTTCTTCCATTAATTATTTCCATCCCTTTTGAAGTTGGAAGAATTTTATGAGGAGGATCAAGAGAAGGGGGTACACAATTTCAAAATTTAAAATTTCTGGCCGGGTGCGGCGGCTCACACCTGTAATCCCAGCACTTTGGGAAGCCAAGGCGGGTGGATCACATGAGCTCAGGAGTTTGAGACCAGCCTGGCCAACATGGTGAAACCCTGTCTACTAAAAATACAAAATATTAGGCTGGCACGGTGGCGCGCACCTGTAATCCCAGCTACTCAAGAGGCTGAGGCAGAAGAATTGCTTGAAACTGGAGGCGGAGGTTGCAGTGAGCCACGATTGTCCCACTGGACTCCAGCCAGGGCGACAGAGCAAGGCTGTGTCTCAAAATAAAATAAAATTTCCTACAGCCACAATGGAAAATTAAGAATTGGGTCTCATTTGTATAGAGAGATAACTCTACTCCTATCCTCCAATTACAATGAAAGTTCTCCATGTAGACTGAGGAACAGGGGGTAAAAGAAATCGGAAGGTAAATTGACACAAAGATCTTTAAAGTTCTACACCCTCAACCATTCAAGGCACTGTACATTAAGGAAGGGACAGATACACTCTCCCCACACACCTCAAAGAGCAAACAGTAGATGGAAAGAATATCAAAACTGCATTAAAGATTGCTTCACTCTGTTATAAAACTCTAAGTATAGATGGTCAGTGAGAAATGAGTTTTCTGGTTAGGAATAAGGCTCATTCTATGCCCACCCCTTTCCCTTTTAGTTCCAAGAACCTTGTACACATAATGACTTACAGCCATTGCTAGAGCTTAAAAGTTAGAATTCTCCTATTTAATGCCTATTGGGAACTACAATAATAGTTTCTGATTCTATTCATCTATACTACTTTCTAAAGCCATCTTGCTCTTCAGTTTTCTTAAACTGGCCAATTTAACCTTAGCTATTCCACACCTGTATACCCACGCAAAACCCCTATAATCACGCTTGTCCAGCTTCTGTTGCATCCCCCATCCCTAGTAGCATAATTCTATACACCTGGGGGCACACAAGTAGTCAGTGTGTCCCGTCTACTTGAAAGTTGAAGGCCAGGTGTGGTGCCTTAGGTCAGGCATGATGGCTCACGCCTGTAATCCTAGCCCTTTGGGAGGCTGAGGTGGGTGGATCGCCAGAGGTCAGGAGTTCAAGATCTGCCTGGCCAACATGGTGAAACCCTATCTCTACTAAAAATAGAAAACATAAGCCAGGTATGGTGGTGCGCACCTGTAATCCCAGCTACTTGGGAGTTTGAGGCACAAGAATCACTTGAACCCAGGAGGCAGAGGCTACAATGAGAAGAGATTGCACCACTGCACTATAGCCTCGTGACAGAGTCAAACTCCATCGCAAAAAAAAAAGTGTAATGCATATGAAAGGCAAGAAGCTGTTGTAATTGTTATACCTTTTGTATAATCACTAATCATCTTTAAAGAACCAGAAGACTTATAGTTAAACAAAGGAGAGTAGGCATTAAGAAACCACAAACTATATTTTTCTGAGATGAAGTCTCGCTCTGTCACCCAGGCTGAAGTGCAGTGGTGCCATCTCAGCTCACTGCAACCTTCGCCTCCCAGGTTAAACGATTCTCCTGCCTCAGCCTCCCAAGCAGCTGGGACTATAGGCACGAGCCATCACGCCTGGCTAATTTTTGTGTTTTTAGTAGAGATGGGGTTTCTCCCTGTCGGCCAGGCTTATCTCAAACTCCTGACCTCAGGTGATGCGCCCACCTCAGCCTCCCAAAGTACTGGAATTATAGTCATGAGTCACCGTGACTGGCCCCAAACTATTGTTAAATGTACCATTTCTTAACTCATTTAAATTAAGAACACATAAAGCAATAACTTCCCTAAAATACAAGGAAAGCCTAAATAAAAATAAAACTTTATCTGCTGATGTAACCTCCAAAAAACAAGAAGAATGAAATAAATAAGACCCCCGTAAGTCTTTAGACAAAAGTTACTCACTGAACAGTGAGTAATTTAACCTTGACTAGCTAAGGCTCAAAAATGTTGCCCGATTCCTCGGGAAGTGTTCGGATAGCTGAAAAGATAGTGAAAGTTTCCCCTGCCCATCCCGACATTTTGCCAGGGTTTTAGCAGCAGTAGCTTGCTTATCTCTATAGACATATGTTACTCAGTGAAGATGAACTGTTCAGCTTATTCCTGTTTGCATAGAACTCAATATTTAGAATTGTAATTGGATCCGTCTAGTGTTTAAGGAAACCAGAAGAGCAACAAAAAAACCGTTCAAATCATATGAGCCTATGTAGTTAGACAACCAGGGTTACTACTGGATACTTCTTATTCTAAATCCTATACTCAAGGCCTCTAATCTGCTTAAGTTTTTATAAGTCAAAATCATTCCCTTTGAAAGGGCTCATCCACAGGTGACTTCTAGAGCAACTGAGGAGAAAGTCAGTCACCTAAGTCATTAAGCCTCACGTCTGTGGAGCACAAATTCATTGACCAAAGCACCGTAATGATTCTGATGCTGGACTCAAGAATCTTCTCTAATTGTGGATGGAACGGTTGCTTTCTCAACGCTATTTTTAGTTATAATTAAGTGCTCAAAAGGTAGGGGGTGGGCAGAATTTTACCAAGGAAGAGAATTTTAACCCATCATTTGGTAAAGTTAGCAAATGATGAGCTGAGTTCCCCTGGACGCTCTAGGGCGGCTGTAGAACTAGACATTCCCTTAAATTGTATGCCAAAGTATGTGTGTGTGTGCACATTTCTGGGGAAAAGGTCTATACTTTGTATAAGATTCTTAAGTGACATGTAAACAAAACTTTACGAATCACAGACCTATAGGATTTCTTTGCAGTCATACAAAAGCACTTTCATAGTATGTGTGCCAGTCACTTTCATTCGCACCTGTGAACATTCACAGGTTTCAGTCCAAAACATATTAACACCCCTGACTACAGTAAAGGTCTTGGGGCCCTATCTATGTTCAACACCTTTTTACTATTTCTAAATCAATTAAGGAGCATGGTGCATACAGTGGGTTAATAGGTCTCCAGAATTATCTGCTGACAGTTCAGGTCTGCACACTGAAGCCTCAGAGGGAAGACAGACAGACTCTGACCTTTGGCTCTTATCTCATTCTCTTTGGAACCTTAGTTTCCAAAGGAAAATAGTGATAATACCTGCCCCACATTTCACACAATTGTTGGGAGTGACAATCTTGAACCAATGATGATGTAGGGTATCTTATTTTTGTTAGAGTAGAGGTTGCAAACCATTTTTGACTATGTATTCTATGAAAATGTTGAGCATACCTCCCCTAATTTATATTTACTTATAAATTATATATATTACTAAATATATACATCATGAAATGCATATAAAAACAAACAAGTATATGCATATTCAGTCATATATATGCATCAATTAAAGAATATATACGCATATTCAGTCACACACACACACACACACACATATATGTAAGTCCTGCAGCATCCCAGGGCATGGCTGCATGCAGTTTACCTTGAGGACTACCACTTTAGAATATATAATTTTCAGCCAGCCATGGTGGCTCAGGCCTGTAATCCCAGCACTTTGGGAGGCCGAGGCAGGCGGATCATGAGGTCAAGAGACCAAGACCATCCTGGCCAACATGGCGAGACCCCGTCTCTGCTAAAAATACAAAACTTAGCTGGGTGTGGTGGCAAGCGCCTGTAGTGCCAGCTACTTGGGAGATTGAAGCAAGAGAATCACTGGAACCCAGGAGGTGGAGATTGCAGTGAGCTGAGATTGTACCACTGCACTCCAGCCTAGCAACAGAGCGAGACTATCTCAAAAAATAAAAATAAAAAATATAATTTTCTTCGTGGTTCTCTAATATCTTCTTCTTCCTTCAAACACTCCACCCTCAGTCTTTGTACTCTAAACCCTCTGGTTTTCTTCCTCTGAACGTTCTCTTTCAGCAGTTTACTTTCTGCTTCCATCTTTTAAATATGAGCTTTCATATTCAGTTTTCTGCTCTTCTGGGGACACCCTCCCGTGGCAATGTCATCTTACTCACTGACCCACAGCAGAAATCTCTGCTTGTTCCTTCTCTGTGTTCATCTGCAACTACCGAAATTTATGTTTAAATCAAAAGATCTATTATTAGCAAATCACCTAGCTCACCCTACTCACACGCCAACACCCACACAAAATCCCTATCATTGCTTATCCAGCTTCTGCTGAATCACCACCTCTAGTAATATAATTCTAAACATCTGGAGGATATAGAATATTTTCAAATGGCTCTACTTTTTGGAAATTCTACTTCTATTAAGCTGAAACTACTTCCTTATAACTTCCACATTGATTCCAGTTTGTCTTCTGAGGCTTTACAAATGGTCCATCACCACCTCCCACGCTCAAGTCGAAATCAGATGCATCATCTTTGTAACCTTGAAATTCAGTGGCATTATGACTTTAAGTAAAATAGGGCAAGTGAACATCGGAGCTAGTCCATGCCCTATAAATCAAAACAGATACTGAACCTGACAGGTACATCAGGGCAAGCACAGACATTATCTGGGGTAAGGTGCAATTTATTAGATAGGATATATAATTGCAAAAACCGCAATCACTTGTGCACCAACCTAACAGGTAAACAGATAACACCAGATATTTTAAAAATGTGTAGGTTTCAAGCTGATGGATAATACTCCAGTCTGAACATACCAACCATTTGGGAGATCGCTCCTCAGTTGCCAGGGCCTGTTCACTCTGTGTTTAGAAGGCCCCCCTCTCCAATCCTTTTACTACCTTGATCAACTGTCATTAACTGATTACACTGTTGCTAAAAGACAGTTATTCTATCAATCTGAGCTGGTCATGTAAACAAAACGAAAACATTCTGCTGTAGAATAAGGCATAAAATGCTTATCCAGCCCCTAGGAACTTTGGGGTACTCAAGCGTTTGGCCATGCAGTTGGGAGAGTTGATGGTTAGAAAGAACAAAATTAAGAGTATCCAGTAAAAAGCCAAGGAAGACCCTGAAGGAGAACGTGAGACTGGGTCTGCTGGCTAGTTTAGAGCCATTCCCTTGTAATGAGTGGACCATAAAAACTTCCTGTATCTAGCTTTGATGAGGAAGAGCTTAGTATGTAAAGACGCTTTGAGAGTTCTCAACGATGCTGACACAGGAATTCTCTCAGCCCCTTTTCGGGACTCACAGCAGGGACACCCCTTCTACTCAGCCTGCTGTGCTCAGCCCCTTGGGGGAGGGAGCATGTGAGTGAGCAAGTGTGGGACACTCCAGGGCCGACACAGCAGCAACCTCTGTGCAGGGCCCATGGCCAGATGGCCACACCAGGCCTGTCACCTTGAGGGGAACACGGCAGTGCCCAGGCAAGGGTGCCTGTGATCCTGAAACCGCAGAGTGGGTGTTAGTGTGCTAATTAGTGTGCCTTTAGTTCCAGGTCTACAGCCCGATGGATGGCAGTGTGTTAACTCAGTTGGCCCCTGGTCCTATTGCATGGGGCAGCTGCCTTCTGCTGGCAAGGGCAAAAGGCCAGTATGACAGTCTTTCTGGGTACTCGCAACTCAGTGGGTCCTGAACTCTTGTCCAGCATCCAAGAAGAATGGTAATATGTTGACAATCAAACAGTGAGCAAGGTGGGGAGTTTTATTGAGTGATGAAACAGCTTTCTGTAGAGAGGGGACAAAAGGGTGGTCCTCCTACCCAAAGGCAGCAAAATCCCCCTCAGTGTGGCTGAGCCCCAGTATGGGGCTTTTATGGGCTCAAAATAGGGGACGGACAGGTTGTGGGTAGTACTGGGAAAGGCAACATTCAATTGGTTAAAAGGCATTATTCAGAAAGATTCAGGAAAGGGAAGGCAAACAGTTATAGAAGTTCTCACTCTGGGTAACAGGTTTCATCCAGGACCAGCAGTCCAGTCTTTTAGCCATCAGGCTGATTTTCGGTTTGAAAGTGGGGTTTCACTGTGGACCTATCCCAATCTGCCTAGGCATGTGGCTGCCTTTTACTATCAATGTTTAAAGAATTTTGACTATATCAGACAAAATAGGAATATACAGAGGAGGACTGCTAATTACATGAAACAAGAGGGTGAGAAGGGGAAAAACATGTTTCAGACAGCAAGAAATCAGCTATTCAAATTGTTCTGGGGAAAAAAAGATAAAACAATCTGCAGCAATTTAGAATTCTCAAGGTCTGCCAGGGTTTCCTACACAAAGCAGGAATTTTGCCCAACTCCTGCAGAAAGTTTAAAAAAAAAAAACTTTCCCTTCCTTATTTCCTTTTCATGTTAGAAAATATTAGCAAAATTCAGTCTTTTTCTGTCCTTAACAGACTGAAGTTCAAAATAAGAGTAAAAGCCAGGCACAGTGTCACACCCATAATACCAGCACTTTGAGAGGCTGAAGTGGGTGGATCATTTGAGGTTAGGAGTTCGACCATCCTGGCCAACACGGTGAAACCCCACCTTTACTAAAAATACAAAAATCAGCCGGGCGTACTGGTAGGTGCCTGTAGTCCCAGCTACTCGGGAGTCTGAGGCAGGAGAATCATTTGAACCCAGGAGGCAGAGGTTGTAGTGAGCCAAGATCACACCACTGTACTCCAGCCTGAGTGACAGAGTAAGACTCCATCAAAAAAAAAAAAAAAAACATAAAAGGACAAGATCATCACACAACTATATTTTAGTTATAATCTAGGCTTAGATTGTCAAATATCTAGTTGTAGAGCAAGTACTACCCAAGCGTTTTACACATATTTCTTTAAAATTGCTATTAACATCAAAAATCTTTCCTGCAAGAACCCTGTACACATAAAGACCTGCAGACATCACTTAAAAATTAAAATTCCCCTATTTAATGGCTACTGGGAACTATGATAAAAGAAATTATTTCTATTGTTATTTCTCTCATTCTATTAATATATAACACTTCCTAAAGCCATCTTATTTCAGCTTTAATTGACCAATTTAACTCTGGCTATTATACGTGTCAACACCCATATAAAAACCCTATAATTGTTTATCCAGCTTCTGCTGAATCCTCATCCCTAGTAAAATAATTCCACATATCCATCTGGGGACAATACAGAACATTCCCAAATAGCTTTATTTATTGCCTTGGATAGATGATCACGTAAGTTTTTTTTTTTTTTTTTTTTTTGAGACTAAGTCCAGCTCTGTTGCCCAGGCTGGAGTGCAATGGCGTGATCTCAGCTCACTTCAACCTCTGCCTCCTGGGTTCAAATGATTCTCCTGCCTCGGCCTCCTGAGTAGCTGGGATCACATGCATGTGCCACCACACCCAGCTAATTTTTTTTTGTATTTTTAGTAGAAATGGGGTTTTACCATGTTGGTCAGGCTGGTCTCAAACTCCTGACCTCGTGATCCACCCCCGCCTCCGCCTCCCAAACTGCTAGGATTATAAGTGTCACCACGTCCAGTCAATCACAGAAGTTTTTAACCTCTCTGGGCTTCAGTCTTTATTCACATGATCTTCATCCATAACTACATGCATTCATTTCTTCTACTGACAACCAACAGTAGCCTCCTAAAATTTACAATCTGGCTGGGCATAGTGACTCATGCCTGTAATCCCAGCACTTCAGGAGGCTGGGGCACGTGGATCACCTGAGGTCAGGAGTTCAAGATCAGTCTGACCAATATGGTGAAACCTCATCTCTACTAAAAATATAAAAATTAGCCAGGTGTGGTGACTGGCACCTTTAATCCCAGCTACTTGGGAGGCTGAGGCAGGAGGACTGCTTGAACCTGGGAGGTGGAAGTTGCAGTGAGCTGAGATCGAGCCACTGCACTCCAGCGACAAAGCAAGACTCTGTGTCCAAAAAAAAAAAAAAAAAAATTAACAATCTAAGTGCTATGTCAAATGAAATGAACTAGGCCAGGTGGCTCATGCCTGTAATCCCAGCACTTTGGGAGGCCAAGGCAGGAGTAGCACTTGAGCCCAAGAGTTCCAGACCAGCCTGAGCAACACAGAAAGACCCCATCTCTACCCAAAAATTTAAAAAATTAGCCGAGCATGGTGGTGTGCACCTATGATCCCAACTACTTGGGAGGCTGAGGTGGCAGGATCACTTGAGGCTGGCTGGTCAAGGCTGCAGTAAGCCATGATCACAACACTGCCCTCCAGCCTAGGCAATAGGCGTGTCTAAAAAAAAAAAAAAACTTAAAGACAGCTAGGCTAAGTTGATATGGTCCATTTAAGACCTAAAATTCCATAGTTATGTAATACATAGCATATATTTCACTCCTTAATTAAAATATCAAAAAAGCAAAACAAAAAACTTGTCATTAATAAGAAATTTAATATTTAGATCATGCCTGAGAGCAAGGGCTTTTTTCAATCCTGGGAGGAAACTTCTAGTTCCATCACAATTTCCTGTCCTAACAATTAAAATCAGTATCAAAGTTGAACAACAGGCCACAAAATATGGGTCTCTTTCAAATTATGAAAAGGATGGAATTATTAAGTAGAACTAAACACCATAGAGTGGATGAAGTAAGCTCATGTTTAAGGGATAGTTTTTAATATTCAGTTGTGTTCATTTGTCAGCTTCTATAACTTAGTTTAATTTTCCATACATTCCAAGATTTAGACTGCAATATAAGTTTACCGAATGCAGTACCAGTCACAAAACTGTATTGCAACTCTATCTATTTAAGAAAATGTGTTCTCCAACCACTCCTTTGAAATAACAATGAGAGTATTGTCATCCAGTTCAGAACTCAACAACAGACATTCACAGATACGAGTAGGAACAGTCTGGTTTCCAGTTGCTTACAAGTTCCAGAGTCAAATTAATACACTCATGAAAACAATTACTTATATCTGAAAGCCCTAAAGCCACAAAGAACTAAGTACCCATCAAAGCTTTACAGTCTTGATTACACAGGGGAATGCAGCTAGGCCCAGCAAATAGCCCAGAGCGGGCCAGCTTCTCTCGCTTGCAAATTAGTAATGGTCTATGTTTTTCCTCTCTTCTCTGCCAAATCCTTGAAGAAGGAACACACTTCACATACAAACAGCCAATAAAAAGAACCCTAAAAATACTTTCTATTCCTAAGATCTAATCATTTCATTCATTTATCTAACAAAGTTTATTATGTACTCACTACTGCAGGCACCAGCTAACCCTATGCTGGATTGGGTTGTTGTCTTCAATGGAGCTTAAGGTCTAGAGTGACAGACCAGTATGAACCAAATAATACAGCCAGTGTGATCAATATTATGCAAGAATAACCAAGTGCTCATAGGGAGATTTAAAGGGCAATCTTACCTAATATAAAAAGGCAAAGAACACCTCCCTGAGAAAGTGACATCTTAACAGTCATCTGAAGGATACTAAATATCTTAAATTTTTTCTCTGCACATTTGCACAGATAATTTTTCTAGTCACCAAATAACTACAGTTTCAAAACAGATGTTTCTGAATATGTAGTGGATATATTTCAAATGTAAGAAAAGCACTTATGCATTTCCGTTTGCCCTCCACTGTTACCGGGAGAAAGCACACCTTGGCTAGACCACTGGTCCTCCAAGAAAGATGAAACGAATCAAGAGGAAGTAGTCACCCTAGTCATTCCAACCAAGGCCATCCTAGATCAGCCAATAGCTGCCCAACCCTCAAGATCGGCAGAACCTCCCAGCCAACTATCCCAGATGTGTTGCCAATAAACACTTACTATTATGTACAACTGAGGTCTCTCAGTGATCCGTTACACAGCATTATTATGGCAACAGATAACGGATATACAAGACCAAAAAAAAAAAAAATTTACTACCCCTGCCACGTGTGGTGGTGTATCCCTGAATTCCCAGCACTTTGGGAGGCCAAGGCAGGTGGATCACTTGATCCCAGGAGTTCAAAACCAGCCTAGGCAACATGGTGAACCCTGCCTCTAAAAAACAATAAAAAGTTAGCCAGGAGTGGTGGCATGTACCTGTGGTCCCAGCTACTTGGGAGGCTGAAGTGGGAGGATCACTTTTCTCCAGGAACTACTGGAAGATACGTTCTCCCAAGATAAGTGAATACACCAACAAAGATCCTGATGTGGGGATCCAGAGGTAAAAAATTTAATATAGGAAAAAAGATGAAGGGAATTCTTTTTTTGTTTGTTTTTGGGGTTTTCTTCAAGACTGGGTCTCACTCTGTCATCCAGGCTGGAGTACATTGGCATGATCACAGCTCACTGCAGTGTCAATTTCCTGGACTCAGGTGATCCTCTCATCTCAGCCTCTCAAGTAGCTGGGACCACAGGCATGCACCGCCACACCTAATTTTTTAATTTTTTTGTACAGATAGGATTATGCCATGTTGCCCAGGCTGGTCCCAAAGTCCTGGACTCAAATGGTCCACCTGCTTCAGCCTCCCAAAGTGCTGAGATTACAGGTGTGAGCCACCACACCTGGCGATGGTTATTTTTGAAGTTAAGATTCAGGGCAACAGCAGCACAGAGCTAGCACAGGTTGGCAGTTCTAGGAGAAATGCTCCCAAAACCACCTAAAGAACAGGTGCATAACTTGATGTATTTACTTTAGAATTCCAGCAAAGTGTATCCAGATAAGCTGGTGATGTAAAGAAAAGTAAGCAAAGAAAAAAAGATTTATGAAGAATTCCAGGGGAAGGAAAAAAAAAAAAAAAAAAGCATGTGATTGCAATATGTTGCCTACTTCATATAAACAATTTTTTTTTTTTTTTTTTGGGAGATGGAGTCTTGCTCTGTTGCACAAGCTGGAGTGCAGTGGGACGATCTCAGCTCACTGCAACCTCTGCCTCCTGGGTTCTAGTGATTCTCCTGCCTCAGCCTCCTGAGTAGCTGGGACTACAGGCATGAACCACCACACCTGGCTAATTTTTGTATTTTCAGTAAAGATGAGGTTTCACCATGTTGGCCAGGCTGGTCTCAAACTCCTGACCTCCTGATCTGCCCACTTTGGCCTCCCAAAGTGCTGGGATTACAGGCATAAGCCACCATGCCCGGCCATATGAACAATCTTTACATAGTTGTAATAATGTAAACATTGAACACGTTAGTTTAAGAAGAAAAGTCAGGAAACATTTCCCTAAGGAAGTGACATCTAAAGCACATCTTTAAATTTGATAATTATAGCGATAGGACAGGGGAAAAGAAGTATGAATGTGCGGTGTGGGGAGAGGGGGAAATACAGAAAAGGAAAGTCCTTATCTTACAGTGTAAGAGCCAACAAAGAAGATCTAAAACTGGGTTGGGCATGGCAGCTCACGCCTAGAGGTGGATCGCTTGAGCTCAGGAGTTTGACACTAGCTGGGTGACACGGCAAGACCCTGTCTCTACAAAAAATACAAAAATTAGCCAGGTGGAGTGGCACATGCCTGTAGTCCAGCTACTCAGGGGACAGAGGTGGGAGTATCACCTGAGCCCAGAAAGTCAAGGCTACAGTGAGCTATGCCAAAAAAAAAACAAAAAAAAACTAAAACTGAAATAAAATAGCAATTTAACTGAAAGTTTAGAAATGAAGTGTAATGGTGTAAGAAAAAGATGGAAGATTAGAAAGTAGTTAACTTTGGAGAGTAGGAACTAGAATGTGATAAGGAGTTGCCATTTTAAGCCCGGTGTCTTTTTCAGCTATGTATTAATTTAAATAAAAATTAATTTTTATCCATTTTTAACCTCATTTGTCCTATTTCCATTCTCCCCAAATTTCTATTTTCATCCCTTATGTCTATTACAACTATTTGTTTTATGTATTCATTTACTCATTCAACTATTTATTGGGCAACTACTAATGTCTACTGTTTTAGATGATAATGGATACAGCAATTAACAAAAAACAAAGTCCCTGGTGGGTGGCCAGGGAGACAGATGTTATCCATATTAAACATAGATATGCTTAGTTTAACACTAAGGGGAAAAATAATGCAAAATAAAGGGTCAAAGATGAATAGAATGGGCTATTTTACATATGTTAGTGACCTATCAGCAGACATCCAAATTTAAGCAGGCAATGTAGCTAGGTGGTACAACAAATGAGGGAGAGGGGGCAGCTAGCACAAAGGCCCGAAGATACACACACTTAGCATGTTGAAAGAGAAGTAGGAAGACGAGTGACATGCCATTTTAAGAATTTCAGCTATTCCGAGTGAGTTGATAAACCACTGAAAGGCTTTCAAACAATGAGTAATAGAAATTAAACATTTTAAAAGATCACTTTCTGGGGTACAACCACTTTAGAAAATTATTTGGTAATACATACTAAGGCTGAACCCACACATACCTCATGAACCAGAGATCCTACTCCTAGGCATATACGCAACATAAATACATACATGTATTTGCCAAAGACTTGTAATACAATGTTCAAGCAACATGATTCAAAATAGCCTGAGGCCGGGAACTATCTGAATGCCCATCAGCAGAATGGAAGAATGGATAAATTGCAGTATAGAAACACAATGGAATAGCACACTGCAATGAGAAGAAACCATTTACAATTTCATGTAACATCATGGATAATTCACACATATAAGGTTGCATAAAAGCCAGTCTCAAAACAGTACATATTGTATGATTCCATTTATTATAGATAAAGTACAAAAACGACGAAACTGACCTATGTTCTACAAGTCTAGGCAGTGATTACCCTTGGGACGGGGACTGGAAGGCAGCATGAAGAATTGCTGGTCACATTCCGTTTCTTGTTCTGGGCACTGGTCACACACAGGTATAACCAGTTTGCAAAAATTCACTGAAAACTCATAACATGTGCATTTTTCTGTGTGTTTATAAACATCAGTGAATTTTTTTTTTTGAAAGATCATTCTGACTGCTGTGTGGAAAATAATTATAAGGAGGCAAAGATAAAACAGCAAGGAGGCTAATGGTACAGCTATAATCTGCTATAAAATGACAGGCGCTCGGGCGGTAGAGGTAGAGATGGTATGGAGTGGCCACATTCTGGAAATATTCTGAAGCTAGAGTCGGTAAGATTTCCTAACAGATTACACCTCAGGTTAAGAGAGTCAAAGTCATAAGGGAAAACATCAAGATTTTACCCTGACAACTGAAAAAACAGAACTGCCATTAATTAAAATAAGGATGATGGCAGGAAGTATAGATTTGGAGAGGGTGGGGAGAAGAAGAAAAAGAAAAATCTTGATATGTCCAGTTTTGAATATCTTATGTTTGAGATGGCTCTAAGCATAGAGCTGGATTGAACACAGAGCTGGATATATAAATCTGGAGTTCAGAAAAGTCTGAGTTGAAAAATAAATTTGGGAACTGTTGGTAAAAGCACATACTGAGGAGTGCAGTGGCGCAATCTCGGCTCACTGCAACCTCCGCCTTCAGGGTTCAAGCGATTCTCCTTCCTCAGACCCACCAAGTAGCTAGGACTACAGGTGTGTGCCACCATACCTGGCTAATTTTTACATTTTTAGTAAAGACGGGGTTTCATTACGTTGGCCAGGCTGGTCTCAAACTCTTGACCTCAGGTGATCCAACCGCCTCAACCTCCCAAAGTTCTAGGATTACAGGAATGAGCCACTGCACCCAGCCAATAAGCACAATTTTCAAACATTTTTTCACAAGAAAACTAAAGGATCCTTAGAGTAAGTCCTCAAACCATCAGGGAACTACAGTTTAAGAAATAAATGATTCCCGTTTTGAGTATCCCAAATCCGAAATCTGAAATACTCCAAAATCCAAAACTTTTTGAGCACAAACATGATGCTCAAAGGAAACGTTCACTGGAGCATTTCAGATTTTGGATTTTTGGATTTGAGATGCTCAACCATTAAATATAATGCAAATATACCAAAATCTTAAGAAAATCCAAAATGCTTGTTCCCAAACATACATACAAGGGATACGAAACCCATACAAACATCCATGAGAAAGTGAATAATAAGAGCTTGTCACAATTTAGCCATCAGATGCTTTCCACTTGGTAGTCAGATGGGAACAGCTCTTTAGAAAATCAGTTTTACAGATGTTAACGACTTTGTTTAAAAACCTTATTATGGAAAGAATACAATGGAGCCTCCCTGTACTCAGAAGTGCCAAAACAAGGAAGTAGCATAATGAAAGAAAGGTGAAGGGGTTCCTGTTTATTCATTCAACAAACATTTATTAAACCCTTAAGGTACATCCAACCCTGAGAGTCCAAAGACACAAATGTGGTCCTTGTCTTCCTGAAGCTTACAGTAGAGGGTTTGAAAACAACCAATTAGAAAGCAGTGGAACAAGGGCAGGTGTGGTGCTCATGCCTGTAATCTCAGCACTTTGGGAGGCCAAGGTGGGTGGATCACTTGAGGTCAGGAGTTCAAGACCAGCCTGGTCAACATGGTGAAACCCCATCTCCACTAAAAATACAAAAAAAAAAAACCTAGCTGGGTGTGGTGGTGGCACACACCTATAATTTCAGCTACTCAGGAGGCTGAGGCAGGAGAATTGCTTGAACCCGGGAGCCGGAGGCTGCAGTAAGTCGTGATCACACCCCTGCAGTCCAGCCTGGGTGACAGAGCAAGAATTCATCTCAAAAAAAACAAAAACAAAAAAAAAAAGAAAAAAGCAGTGGAACAGATGCTGTAACAGGCATGTTACATAGGACCAGGGTGGGCACCTAATCCAGCTTTGAGGGTTCAGGGAACCCAGAAGCAAAGGATAATTCCGAAATCTGCCTAAGGCTTCAATTCTGTACTACGCTACTAAATTCTTTCATTAATCATAACATGTTATTCACTTTGCTTCCTCTTCTAAATTCTACTCTCCCTCCAAAGATTTTGTAAATTTGAAAGAAAATTAGCACAAGCATGCATGTTTTAGTCTATTTTAGGCTCACATTGCTTTCAGATCTTCTCAGCTTCTAAGCCCTTCAGCTGCTCAATGACTTTATACACACCAGTATTATTTTCATTAATCACTGTCTTCCAAATATCTCTTTCAAACCATCAAAGTTTCTAAATTCTAAGGATCGAGTGAGGTTCTTTTAAGACAAGGAAGTAGAATTTCACTTAAGACGAAAGCGACCCCCAAGTACCACCGGAGATGTTCACCACAAGGAGATTCTCTTCTCCCCTATGGTGAAAACATATTTCAAACTGCTGACTTCGTTGTAATTATGATCCTCAAAGCTGTGGCCAAATTCCAGAGGGGCCAATTATAATACACCTAAGTTTTCTCATAGTTTTAATTGGCTATGCTTCTGTTACTCCATAACCCTAAACTACTGCCAAACACATATTACAAGGTCATTTACCGAAGAATTTTACAACTGGAAGAAGGTCTTAGAGATCAATCACTTAGTGCTGCAGTTTGCAGACTGTGTTCCAGAGGAGTGCTTCAGCACACACACAAGTTTTGACATACTTGGGAATTTGTTAATTCGGGCTTATGAAGACGACCTTGGTATAAAGTTCCTCCTGCCCTCTCTTTGTGTATCTATGTATTTACAGGTTCTAACCATTGTGTCACTGATGAGAAAAGGCTGGTTTTCTTTTTCCCTAATTGCATCCCACAGAGTCCACTCAGGTAAACCTGCTTGAGCAAGTTCACCATCTAGTTCATTGTCACCACACTCTGCTCAATTCAATGCTAAGGCTGAAGTACATCTGCTGACTAATGCTAAGTGATTACTGTCAGTTGCAAAATAAATCTGGTATCATGTCATGACAGTACAATTTGAGTGTCAACTTAAATTTTAGGTGTTTCTTGCCTTTTCCATTTATAATGAGGAAAAGCGAACACTTGTTACTGATTCAACATTTTTATATTCTCTAAAAAACACAGCTGTCAAGTGACTGTTCAACCTCTAGCAACAAGTTTACCACCTTCTACTCCATCATTAAACAGCTCTGTCAATTAGTCTTCAAATTGAGCCACATCTTTCTACCTATGCCTTCCATCCACTGGCCTTAGTTCTATTCCCTAGAACCACAAGGTATAAATCCTCTTCCTTTACATATCCTGGATGGCTAATTGTGGGCTTCCCATGCCCCAGGTTCTCTGTCTACAAAGCAAATCTTTCTTCAAACGTTTTTCTGCATGTGGCTTTTTTTTTTTTTTTTGAGATGGAGTCCTGCACCGAAGCCCAAGCTGGAGTGCAATGATGCAATCTCGGCTCACTGCAACCTCTCCCTCCAGGGTTCAAACAGTTCTCCTGCCTCAGCCTCCTGAGTAACTGGAATTACAGGCACCTGCTACCATGCCCAGCTAATTTTTATGTTTTTAGTAGAGACAGGGTTTCACCATGCTGGCCTGGTTGGTCTTTAACTTCTGACCTCGTAATCTACCCACCTGGGCCTCCCAAAGTGCTAGGATTACAGGTGTGAGCCACCGTGCCCAGCCTTGTACTTGGCTTCTAATTTCAGAATCTGTGTCCCAGAATTAACCGAGACTTGAGAGTTGCGTCCACCCTAGCACAGAATAAAATAGGATTTATGGGTGTGCTGGCTCATACCTATAATCCCAGCACTTTGGGAGGCGCCGGAGGACTGCTTGAGCCCAAGAGTTCAAGACCAGCCTGGGCAAGATGGTGAGAATCTGCCTGTAAGAAAAAAGTTTTAAAATTAGACAGGCATAGTAGTACATGCCCATAGTCCCAGCTTCTGGCAGGGCTGAAGTGAGAGGATCACTTGAGCCTGGGAGGTCGAGGCTGCAGTGAGCTATGATCGTTCTATTGCACTCCAGCCTGGGCTACAGAGCAAGACCCTGTCTGTCTCAAAAAAAATAAATAGAACTCTCATTCCCAATTCTAGATATTCTTTTTTTCTTTCAATAATGCATCCAAGATTTTATTTTTGTTGTTGACATATCTCCCTACAGACTCACATTTGGCTCTTGGCAGATGTCCCTAAGTGCTACTCCTAAGCCACAAACCCCTCAACATCATCCTGTGCCGACTCATGCAACTAGTTGGGTTTTTTTGTTGTTGTTGTTGTTGTTTAAGATGGAGTTTCACTCTTGTTGCCCAGGCTGGAATGCAATGGTGCAATCTTGGCTCACCATGACCTCTGCCTCCTGGGTTCAAGCGATTCTCTGCCTCAGCCTCCCTAGTAGCAGGGATTACAGGCATGCACCACCACACCCGGCTAATTTTGTATTTTTAGTAGAGACGGAGTTTCTCCATGTTGGTCAGGCTGGTCTCTAACTCCGGACCTCAGATGATCCGCCTGCCTAGGCCTCCCAGAGTGCCCGGATTACAGGTGTGAGCCCCCAAGCCTGGCCACAACTAGTTTTACAATCAAAATAAGATCTTACATTCATCCAGTCAAACTTCATCTTATAGCCAGTCCATCATCTTAGTTTGACAAAAATATGACTGAGTTGAAATTTGGACATGTACATGCCCCATCTTAGATCTGTTGTGTGTGTGGTTTTTTTGTGCTTTTCCCTCTCCTACATTTAGGATAAAAGACTGATCAGGTGATCTACCTGTGGGGCCACGTATTACACCCTACACATCCCCTCGAACTCCTCCATCTCAAGTGAAAAGAGTATTTCAAATACAAAGCCAAAGCCACAATCAGCAATAGGAAAAGGAAAGGAAACTATTACCTAGTTCCCAAGGACTTCAATGTCTTTCTTAAAACCCCAGAGTTCCAAAAAAAACTTCAGTTCTTTTTCAATAGTTATCTTTCACCCCTGTCTTATCAGCAGCAATTGCATGAAAGAGATGGATGAATGACAGAGAAGGTGAGTACAAAGGACAGGTGAGTTTCAAACAGCCAGAGGTCTGGGGAGAGAGTAGGGCGCAATCCCAGGTAAGGATTCAGTAAGTAAATACAGACAATGATATTTAAAAAAGAGGGGGCAAATATATGAAAAGATACTGTTTGCTTATTGAGGCAAAATTGGAGTCTGTGAAGAAGAATAAAAGAAGGCTGAAGAGGCAAACTAACATTTCATTCAAAGGGTTGAAAATGAAATGCTAAAATGTTTGAACTTTCTGTTACTGTTGTTTGTTATTAAAAATTACTGCATAAGGCCAGGCACAGTGGCTCATGCCTGTAATCCCAGTACTCCGGAAAGCCAAGGTGGGTGGATCTCTGAGCCCAGGAGTTCAACACCAGCCTGGACAACATACTAAGACCCTGTCTCTAAAGAAAAAAAAAAACCATGCACACACACACACACACACACGCACACACACACACATTATAGCTGAGTATGGTGGCATGTGCCTGTAGTAGCCCCAGCTACTCTGGAGGCTGAGAGGTAGGAGATCACTTGAGCCTGGGAGGTTGAGAGTCATAACTGCAATACTGCATTCCAGCCTGGACAACAAAGTAAGACCTCAGCAAAAAAAAAAAAAAAAAAAAATAGTTACTGCATAAAGCAGTAATTTAATCAGAATCATGGTCTGGGAAGATCAATCCAGCAGCAGTGTATAAAACTTAAGTAGAAAGAAAGAAACACTAGTAGAGAGAGACCACTCAGGAACATGAAGGCCAATATAGGGGGAAAAAAATGTACTGATGTACTTCAGATACAAAAATGAAAGATAAAAAATTATCCAACTTCTCCAAGTTGACTAAGATGAACCATTACTTCATATACTACTATAAAATTTAAAACGTTGCCAAATAAACTATGTCATGCTGTCATCCCAATTTCATGGATATTAAGATGTGAAAAAATGCATCTTTCAACCAATGAAATATAGCCAATAGCTTGCGGTTTACCACAATGGTCAAGATAAAGAAATCTGATTATACAGTTACAACGCACAGCAAAGGGTACAATGTATAGCAGTTTCTCTCCTTACCAGCTGCATGAATTCTCACCTTACCAATTTTCCAGGTGAGTCATAGGAACTCAATGAACACAGGTAAAAGGAACCAAGCAGCACCACTCCCTTCATACTCTCAAAGAAAAAAAAAAAAATCACAACTCAACTGGAAAGAGGCAATGAAATCTGTTTTACATACGGCAATTTTTTTTAAAACTAGGGTTTCACATCAGAATCAGGGAGCTTCTTCCTTTCTCTCCAAAACAAACCAAACCCCACAAATTTGGATCCCCACACTTCACCAAGAAAGAATATCTTAGTTGGAAACCATTGCATATGTATTGAAAAATTCCCCTAAACTATTCTGATGCACTATTAGGAATCACTGAATTAAGATCATCACACTTAGACTATTAAACCATAGCAACACATTGCAAGCATACCTCCAAATTAAAGAGTTATAAATGTTTGACAGATCTGACAACATACAAAAATAAAACCTCTGTAAGGAAAAACTCCATCATAAATAAGAAATGATCAACTGCAAGAAATATTTGCAAATTAAGAGTTAATGTTTATAATATATAAAGATCTCCAACCAATTAAAAGACACAAACAACACAAAGAAAAATAAGTAATATCTAATTCATAGTACAAATGGCTAACATAAGGAACATGTTCAGTCTCACTGAGGAAGTGCAAGTTATGACAATGAGCCATTTTTCACTTACCAAATAGGTTAAAAAAAAAGTTAAAGATGAATATAACTAGTGTTAGTAAGGCTAACTGAAACACATGAACAGTATTTATATAAGCAAAAGCCTTAAACTTCATCAACAGTTAAGTAGATTATGGTAGAGTCATACAAAGAAAGGCCATGCATCTACAGGTATGCATAGCCACCATACACTGAGCCAAGTTCTGAAAAACCTTCATTTTAAAACAATATGTACAGTGTAATTTCATTTCTGAAAAAACAGCCACAAAACCCAACTGGCTATGTTTATATCTGCATAGAAAAAGGTCTAAAAGGAAATAGACTAAATTCCTAATAATGGTGACAAGCAAGAGTAGAATGAGGGGGTGGGTGATGCGGAGACTGGACTCTTACTTTCTATACCTCTCTATTACCTTTAATTTTATCATGAGCAGTAAATAAAAAAATTATTAAAATGATCTACATTACACAGCATCACTTTCCAAACACAAACAGTTAACATGATACCTTCATCTGCAAAAGTCCCATTCTTTCCCCTTTGTTTCCTGGGAGACTTTCTTAAAAGGTCCCAGAGACTAGTTTTTTTTTTTTTTTTTTAAAGAGATGAGGTCTCTTTAAAAAAGAGGTCTCTTTCTGCAAATAGTGTTTGCAGAAAAAAAGGAAGGAAGGAAGAAGGGAGGTGGGGGAGGGGAGATGGAGTCTCACTCTGTCACCCAGACTGGAGTGTAAATGGCACAATCATAGCTCACTGCAGCCTTGAACTCCTGGGCTCCAGGGATCCTCCCACCTCAGCCTACTGAGTAGCTAGGACTAGAGGCAAGTGTCACCAGGTCCAGCTAATTAAAAAAATTTTTTTTGCAGATACAGGGTCTCACCATCTTGTCCAGGCTGGTCTCAAACTCCTGGGCTCAAATCATCCTACCTCGGCCTCCTGAAGTGTTGGGATTATAGGCATGAGCCACCACGCCAAGCCCCAGAGACTAACTCTTAACTCTTTAAAGTCACCAAGCCAGGAAAGACATTACAAAACTATAAGTCTCTTCCCTTCCAGGGTGACACTCTACAAATGAACTTGGGTTTCTCAGTTAACAACGAACTGGAGAACCAATGCCTAAGGAGGGGGGTGAACCGGCCCAGATAGGAAACAGAGCAGGTCAAAATTCCCATGCTGATCAGTACTAGTATTGTGTCTGTGAACAGCCACTCTACTTCAACCTGGGCAACACTGTGAGACCCTATCTCTAAAAAAATAACTGAACCAAAAGGATGAGTCAATAGCAAAAATTTTTTCTGAGAATAGACAACATCTGGAATGGGTGAGAGCCAGCATGGGTAAACTTTCTGTAAAGGGCCAGGTAGTAAATATTTTAGACTATTCAGGCCATACAGTCTCTACTGAAACTACTCTACTCCTGTCCTTATAGCACAAAAGCAGATATAGGTAACATATAAATGAACAGGTATGGCTGTATTCCAATAAAAATTTATGACACTGAAATTTGAATGTCATGTAATCTTCACATATCACAAGTTATTATTTTTTTCAAGACAGCATCTCACTCTGTTGCCCAAACTGGAGTGCAGTGGCACAACCATGGCTACTGCAGCCTCGAACTCCTGGGCTCAAGCAATCCTTCCACCTCAGCCTCCCAAATAGCTGGGACTATAAGTGTGCACCACCACACCTGGCTAAAATAGTATTCTTTTACTTTCAGCCGTTTAAAAATAAAAAATTCTTTACTCCTGGGGCATACAAAAGCAGGTGGCAGGCCACAGGCAGAAGTTAGCATCAGAGGATAATTTTACAAATCTCAAAAAGATTAAAAATAAGTAAACAAAGTCTCTGATAAAATACTGTCTGATTCCTCACATACAAAAATTCTTTAGAGCTTAAAAACACACACACACACACACACACACACACACACACACACACACACAGTGAACCACAACCCCAATTGCCACTATTGTGAGGAGTGTTCTCTGAAATAGCTGAGATAATTTACAATATTAAGATTGCCAGTCACTGGAGAAATGCAAAGCAAAACTACAATGAAGCTAGCAGTAATGGGCCTAGTGCAGTGGCTCACGCCTGTAGTCCCAGGACTTTAGGAAGCCGAGGTGGGCAGATCACTTGAGCCCAGGAGTTCAAAACCAGCCTGGACAACATGGCAAATCCCTGTCTCTACAAAAAATAAAATTAGCCAGGTGTGGTGGCACATGCCTGTAGTCCCAGCTACTCGGGAAGTTTACATGGGAGGATCACTTGCACCCAGGAGGCAGAGACTGCAGTGAGCTGAGATTGTTTCACTGCATTTCAGCCTGGGTGAGAGTGAGAGACCCTGTCTCAAAAAAAAAAAAAAAAAAAAAAAAGACAGCACTACTGGCTGGGCACAGTGGCTCATGCCTGTAATCCCAGCACTTTGGGAAGCCAAGGCAAGAAGATTGCTTGAGCCCAGGAGTTCAAGACCAGCCTGGGCAACATAGTCAGATGGTATCTCTACAAAAAAATTAGCTTGGTATGGTGGTGTGCACTTGTATGTAGTCCCAGCTACTCAGTGCAATGAGGCGGAAGGATCACTTGAGCCCCAGAGGTCAAGGCTGCAATGAGCTATAATCACACCACTGACCAGCGTGAGCAACAGAGCAAGACCTTGTCTCAAAGAAAAAAAAAATAAAAAGCACTACACTCCCACTAGCAGAGTTACAACTCACATACCAGGTGTTGACAAAGATGTGGAAAAACAGCTGGGCGGGGTGGCTCACGCCTGTAATCCCAGCACTCTGGGAGGCCAAGGTGAGTGGATCACAAGGTCAGGAGTTCAAGACCAGCCTGGTCAATATGGTGAAACCCTTTATCTACTAAAAATACAAAAATTAGCCAGGCGTGGTGGAGGGTGCCTGTGGTCCCAGCTACTTGGGAGGCTGAGGCAGGAGAACTGCTTGAACCTGGGAGGCAGAGGTTGCAGTGAGCTGAGATTGTGCCACTACACTCCAGCTTGGGCCACAGAGCGAGACTCCGTCTCAAAAAAAAAAAAAAAAAAAAAAAAGTGTGGAAAAACCAAAACCCTCAGACACTGCTGGTTGTAAAATGGTACATACAGCTACTTTGGAGAACAGTTTGGCAGCTTCTTAAAAGTTGACTATATGATCCAGAAATTTCACTCTTAAGTATCTCCACAAGAGAAATGAAAGCATGTCCACACAAAGACAATGCCAGTGTCCACAGGAACATTATTATTTTTTGAGACAGTCTCACTGTGTTGCCCAGGCTGCAGTGTGATCTCAGCTCACTGCAACCTCTACTTCCCAGGTTCAAGCTATTCTCCTGCCTCAGCCTCCTGAGTAGCTGGGATTACAGGCACCTGCCACCATGCCCAGCTAATTTTGTATTTTTCATAGAGGTGGGGAGGGGGCTAATTTTGTATTTTTAGTAGAGATGAAGTTTCACCTTGTTGGCCAGGCTGGTCTGAAATTTCTGACCTCAGGTGATCCGCCTGCCTCAGCCTCCCAAAGTGCCTGGATTACAGGTGTGAGCCCCAGTGCCCAGCCTTTAAACATTATTCATCATAGCCTAAACCTGGAAGCAATACAAATGCCCATCAACTAGCAAACAGGTAACAGAATGTGGTATATCCATGCAATCAAATACAATTAGTATAAAAGAACAAACAATTGATACATGTTACAACATGGCTGAGCCTCAGAAACATTTTGCTAAGTGAAAGGAGCCAGACAAAAAAAGATTATGATTCCTTTCAAAGGAAATTTCTAGAAAAGGCAAATCTATAGAGACAGAAAGCAGATCACTGTTTGGAGAGGAAAGCAGGGATTGACTGTAAATCAGAAGAAACTTCTAGGGACAAAGCAGTGTTCTAAAACTGGATTGAGGTGGCAATTGCCCAACTCTATAAATTTACTTTTAAAATCACTGGATTGTATGCTTCCATGGGTGGGTTTTGTGGTATGTAAATTATACCTCAATAAAACTGTTTTAGGAGAAGGAGGCCAGGCACAGTGGCTCCCACCTATAATCCCAGCTACTCAGGAGATTGAGGTGGGAGGACTGCTAGAGGCCAGGAATTCAAGACCAGCCTGGGCAACATAGCAAGAGCCCTGTCTCTAAAAGAAATGTTTAAAAAAACTTAACCAAGTATGTTGGCATGCACCCGTAATCCCAGACACTGGAGAGGCTGATGTGGGAGGATCCCATGAGCCCAGGAATTCTAGGCTGCAGTGAGCTGGATCATACCAGACCCCAGGTAGCCCCGTGGACCTACCAGATTGCTCATAGCTCTCTGCATTCTTCCCAGCACTTCCATCATTCTGAGCCTTAATTAAGTACCTCCTCCTAGAAACTTTTCCATCTATATCCTGCCCCACTTCCCATCCCACCTCACTCCCAAGGAGACTGCATCTTTTCAATTTTCCCTGAGCTTTGCACTCAGCACATGTATCTTCATCTCCTTTATTCCCACCTCCTAATTCTCTGACAAATTCCTTGAGGAAAGAATCGTGTTATTAATCTGTTTATTTTATATTACACCCTACATATAGCAGGCACTAAATAGATACTTGTAATACTGAGCTACAAAATCTACAGGGAATAGGCGCCATCTAAACAAGGTCTTTTACATTAGCATGAACAGTGGCAAAAATCTAAACTTTTAAAATTCATACTACCCCCAACTTCCACTCCTCCTCCATCGAACAATTATCTAAATCCCTTCCAATTTCAGAAAACAGTTCTAGTTTATTTCAGATTTTTCCAGTTTAATCAGACAAGTACAGAAATCACAAACCATATTTCAATGCTGAGCACAAGCAAATTTTTGACAAGTGAATATAAAATCTGCAACAGGAAAAGACATTGAACCTCATCAGACACAAGGAAATATGCCTCCTTATACTTCAACTAAAGCCAGATTTCAACCAGCATAAAATTCCCAAATGAGAAAGAAAGGCTTTCTGGTAAAAATCCCAGTTAAGATGAAGACTCAGATTGTGATAAAGACCTTTTTTTTTTTTATTTCTGAAGAAGTGTTTAGTCCTGACCATTTTTACCTGAAACAGAAAACAAAGACCTTGAAGCTTAAAAATGTCTAGCAAGTTTACAACTTCGAGTGGTTGGCATTTAGTTTGTGCTACTTCTTAAATAACTGACTTATGAAAATTATCTGCTTTTATTTTCAGAGATGGTAGGACAATGCAATTTATTTTTAAAATCACAATTTGCGTCAGATGGAATTTAACCCTCCTACAAATGATTTACAGAGATAGACAAAGGCCAAACGCTCATAAGGATAAAGACGCTGACTCAAAACTTTAGAAAAACAAGCATGAAAACAGTAAAGCAGACACGCCAGGGAATTAAAAGCCATCTACTGGCAATCTTCAACGAAGAAATCACTGAGATTTTAGTGAGCTCAATTTTGAGTAAAACAGCAAGTATTGAGACAGTCTGAACTAGAAGGAGGCGCACAGCTACAGCCAGGGAAAATCTGATTTACTGCTTCTCATCTTCTGACTCAGATTTTCAAATAATCCCTCATCTATATGAAACAGCTGTGATTTTAGGAAGTTACTATAAGCCACCCCAATTCAAAACGTTCACCCTCAAGAGGTAAAAGAAAGAATACTGAGATCATTTTAAACTTTTCATTGTTAACTGCTGATCCTTCAAACAAGTCAAGACATGGCAGGGAAGAAGCATTATATAGAAAGAGCTGTGTCAGGTGCTTCATGTATGTCTTGGTCAGTTTGTGCTGCTATAGCAGAATAACATAGAATGGGTAATTTGTAAAGAAGAGAAATTTGTTTCTCACAGTTCTGGAGGCTGGGAAGTCTAAGATCAAGGCGTGGGCAGGCTGGGGTGTCTGGTGAGGAGCATGGTCTTTGCCTCCAAGATGGCACCTTACATCCTCTGGAGGCGAGAAATGCGGCGTCTTCACGTGGCAGAGGGCAGAAGGGCCAAGTGCTGAGTGAAGCCTCTTTATGAGGGCTTCAATCACTTTCAGGAGGGAGGAGCCCTCACAGCCTTAATTTCCTCTTAAAGGCAACCCCCCCCCGCTTAATACTATCAAGTTAGCCATTAAGTTTCGATATCTGAATTTTGAGGGGATCCATTCAAATCATAGCAACATATAGCATTTCATTTAATCCTAACAAGAATCCTAGGAGATGTTTTAAAGATGAGAAGACTGAGGAATAGAAAGACAAAGTAAAACTTACCAAGTCCCAAAGCTAGAAAGTAGCAGAACCCAAGCTTATGTTTTCCCTGCTGCATCACAGCATTGCCAAGGCTGAGCAGGTGGTCCAGGTAACCAGCTCTGCTAACTGGTTAAATACAAGACACCTGACACCAAGACTAGGCTCCCAATTTCTGCATTAAGACTATCTAGCCAGGCGCAGTGGCTCACGCCTATAATCCTAGCACTTTGGGAGGCCGAAGCAAGTGGATCACTTGATGTCAGGAGTTTAAGATCAGCCTGGTCAACATAGTGAAACCTTGTCTCCACTAAAAATACAAAAATTAGCTAGATGTGGTGGCGCACACCTGTAGTCCCAGCTACTCAGGAGCCTGAGACAGGAGAATCACTTGAATCTGGGAGGTGGAGGCTGCAGTAAGTCGAGATGATGCCAATGCACTCCAGCCTGGGCGACCCAGCAAGACTCCATCTCAAAGAAAAAACAATAATAATATCTAATTGGACCAATTAACTATTTCTACAAGTAATTACTTTATGTTATGCATAAAATTACATTTCATTAGAGTTGGTAGACTGCAGACTCCTTCAGTGTAGGCTTAATAAATATTTAAAGACTTTTTTGAAGACCATTAAGGCACTCTGAAGTCCATTACTTGCCTAAAGGACTGATGTACAAACATTGGCCTCTTAATTTCTCATAAAGTAAAATAAAGCATGTAAGCATGTTCAGTCCATCAGAACAATGCACATTTGTTTAATTTCTAAAAGAAAACTCAAAACACACGATTCCTTAACCAGAAATACTGCTCCTCTGAATTTCCACATACATTGTGCCTGTACCTGAGTACTTATTACTTCAAATTTCTATTAAGAACTATTTCTGTGCATGCTTTATCTTCTCTACCAGACTTTATACAACTTCAATATGCCCCACAGCATCTAGCAGAGCAGATGCTGAATACATGATTAAATGAAGAAAATTATTTTCTTTTTACCCTACACTGCTGCCATATAGATGCTCAGAATCAATGTGGTTAATAAAAAAACGAAAAGGGAAAACTTTTTACAATAATAATGAGATTCTCCGGGAACAATCAGCCTTGAATCAAAGTTGATTTCTGTCATCAGGTTCTAATTAAGAACGGCAGATAAAGCAGATGGAGAACAGCTTTAATCTTCATGCTAAGTTGATACTACTCTGGTGAAAACACAGAAAAATTGTTTGGACAAGCCAACTGAACAAACATGATATTGGGTGTCTGGAGGAAAGTCATTCTTAAGAAGTCTTCTTTCCACTAGATGGCTATCTGAACTTTCACTGAGAGAGTCAGTCAAAGGGCAAGACATCACTTAATGTGACTGTGCGTTCCAGCTAGGCCAAGGAAAGGAGGGGGGTGGTGAAGGGGAAGAATTCAAGGACAGGAAGGTTTGTCTTTTTCCATTTTTAAAAGGTTTCTCTTTTTGGAACTACTTACTTAGTCCTCTTCCCATTTTCCTTACTCATATCATTTATTAAGTACTGCAGAAGTGTTTTCGTAGAATTGATGAAATTGTGCCAAAGTTCTCATCAGAGAAGTTCAGAGTTCACTTAAACTGGTCAGCCATATGATTTTAGACGCAAGCCCCCAGGACTTCATTTTGCCCATCTAAATGTGAGAATGTACCTACATAAAATGTGACATTTTTAAAAATGAATGGCTTCTTAATGAAAACTAGTAATAGTTTTTCCATTAAGTACAATATGTATGTGATCCATACAATAAAACCTCAGCCATTTGAAGTGAACTACTAGGGCCATTTGTTTAAAATCATTATTTTACACTAATGTTTATTCACTTCTTTCTGATTATAGGATAAATGCTCACTGAAGAAATTTTGGAAAAATCTGAAAGCACATTTTGTTTCTCTCTAGTCTTTTAAAAATTATTCTATGCAAAACTATTGATGGTAAAATTGGTATACTACTATATATACACACACACACATAGTGTACATTATATTGGGAGAATTCTCCCAAGCTGTTAATTATGCTTTGAAAGCATTACTTAATAGTTATATAATATTTCATAATTTGGATATGTTGAAATTGACTTAACTATTTTCCTTTTGTTGAACATTTGAATTGTTTCTCATACTTTTCTAGTATGAATAACACTTTGATAAATGTCTCTGTGCCTGAGTTAGACCATGCCCTCAGGAAAGATGACTGACTACTAATAGAATAATTACAAGAATCCCAAACAAAAGCATTTACCAGAAAGAGTGTGTCAATTCCCACTCACAGTGACAGCACCCACCTCCTCATACCCAGGTCAACACTGAAAGTTTCTTTAATCATTTTTTTAAAAATTAATTTAATTTAAAGTTCCAGGATACATGTGCAGGATGTACAGGTTTGTTACACAGGTAAACATGTGCCATGGTGGTTTGCTGCACAGATCAACCCATCACCTAGATATTAAGCCTCACATGCATTAGCTATTTATCCTGATGCTCTCCCTACTCCCAGCCCCTCCCCCTGACAGGCCCCAGTGTGTGTTGCTTCCCTCCTTATGTCCATGTGTCCTCATTTCAACACTGAATTTTACCATTAAAAATTTTTTTTGCTAATTAGTTACACAAAAGCTGGTACCTTGCTGTTTTAATTTGCACTTCTCTTATTACTAAGGTGGAATTTTTCTTCACTTTAAATAATTTAAGTGCCTTATTTCATGTCAGAAGTCTGTTTTTCATTAGCATCTTTAGACAGCCTGTCTTATTTATTATTTTTTCAGATTTATTTTAATGTTTTTAGAGATGGGAATATCGCTCTGTTGCCCAGGCTGGTCTCAAACTCCTGGGCTCATGTGATCCTCCTGCTTCAGCCTCTCAAAGTGCTGAGATTACAAGTGTGAGCCACTGCACTCGGCCTCCTTTTTAAAACTTTGTAAAAATTTTCAGCTGGTTCTAAGTGAACTTATCCTACACAACGATAAAATCCATTTGGCTATTCTCAGATTAACTACTGCAAAAAAAGAGTAATATTTTCAAGAGTTTCATGTGATTTAAACTAATTTTGAAATTTTACAATTAAAATGCTAAGCTAGTCACACTGCATTAAATCTAGTATAATGTTTTGGTACCTACATAAAATGTGTCATTTTTAAAAATGAATGGCTCCTAGTAATAATTTTTCCATTAAGTACAACATGTTGTGATCCATACAACAAAACTCCAGCCATTTGTAGTGAATTACTAGGGTCATTTATTTAAAATCATTATTTTACACCAATGTTTATTCACTTCTTTCTGATTATAGGATAAATGCTCACTGAAGAAATTTTGGAAAAATCTGAAAGCACATTTTGTGTAAATAAAATAATGTAAAATTTCCCATTTTACAGGAAGAAAAACATTTCATTAATTTCTTCCTTTGTAAAAATGTAAACATTTATTTTTATAAGACATGTGCTTCAAGTGAGTTACTAGAGAAACAGCCACAGTATTGCGAAAAATAAATTGTTGAGCATAAGTAAATCCTCTTTCTTTTCATATTCTCAGCTTCACCTTATAAATGAGAGCTATCTCTTGGCTCATGATGAAGATTTAAGTATCAGTTAAGACAGCAGAATCAAATTACTCAATGATGCACTACCAGAGCATGGTGTTATTTGGTTTAAGTTACATTATTTGATGGAGAACAACAACGCAGAGGTAAGATCCATCTGATCCATCTGATGGGATGTTTCTGCCTTATTTAAAATTCTGTTGAACCAGGCACGGTGGTTCACACCTGTAATCGCAGAACTTTGGGAGGCCAAAGCAGGAGGATCACTTGAGCCCAAAAGTTCAAGACCAGCATGGGCAACACAGCAAGACCTTGTCTCTACAAAAAATATGTTAATAGTCAAAGATGACTGCCCAAAAAAAAAAAAAAAAAAGAAAAATATGTTTAAAAAAATCAGCTGAGGACAGGGTGTGGTGGCTCACACTTGTAATCTTAGCACTTTGCGGGGGCCAAGGCAGGTGGATCACTTGAGGTCAGGAGTTTAAGACCAGCCTGGCCAATATGATGAAACCCCATCTCTACTAACAATACAAAAATTAGCTGGGTGTGGTGGTGCAAGCCTGTAATCCCAGCTACTCGGAAGGCTGAGGCAAGAGAAACCAGAGGTTGCAGTGAGCCGAGATCGCGCCATTGCACTCCAGCCTGGGCAATAAGAGCAAAACTCCGTCTCAAAAAAAAAAAAAAAAAGAGAGAATTGCTTGAATCCAGGAGGCGGAGGTTGCAGTGAGCCAAGACCACGCCACTGTACTCTACCTGGGTGACAGAGCAAGGCTCCATCTCCAAAAAAAAAAAAAAAAGCCAGGTGTGGTGGCACATGCCTATAGTCTTGGGAGGCTGAGTCAGGAAGATAGCTTGAGCCTGGGAGGTCAAGGCCACCGTAAGCTATGATCACATGCCACTGCACTCCAGCCTGGGCAACAAGGTGAGGCCTTGTATCAAAAAACAAAGTAAAATAATAAAATTCTATTGAATTTAAAGCGTAACAAAAATTACAACACTGTGTAATCTCAATTATGTTAAAAATAAATTTAAAAAAAATAAATATTCACCAGAGGATAAAAGGTATGTCACAATGTCAACAGTACTTTTATCTCTTTGTGGTGAAAACACAGATGAAGAAAAACAAATGGCATTCTTTTCATAGTTAAAGATTTGTAGTTATTTTATTGCAGTAACATTAATGTAATGGCAACAACAAAAGATTTCATGTACTGCCCTTTCAAACACCTGTCAGTCATGATCTGCACAGTATGCACCAGTGCACAATAATATGCACATTACAACCGAAAAAAGTGGTAATGATATTCTCAATATTCAAAGCATCCACCAAGTTTTAAATAAAGTGCAAATAGAAGATCAGTGTTTTTCAAAAGCTACTTTTACTAGGCACGTAGCATGTGTCAGGCACTGTGCTGAGCTCTTCGTATGGATTATTTCATTAAGCCCTCTCACAACCCTAGAAGATATCATTACTATTCTCATTTTAAAGATGAGGCCGGGTGTGGTGGCTCATGCCTGTAATCCCAGCACTTTGGGAGGCTGAGGCCAGCAGATCACACCAACCTGCCTAACATGGCGAAACTCTGTCTCTACTAAAAATGTAAAACATTAGTCAGACGTGGTGGCAGGCACCTGTAATCCCAGCTACTTAGGAGTCTGAGGCAGGAGAATCACAGAGGTTGCAGTGAGCCAAGATCGCGCCACTGCACTCCAGCCTGGGCTACAAGAGTGAAACTCCGTCTCAAAAAAAAAAAAAAAAAAAAGATGAGGAGATGAGGAAGCTGGCCAGGCTCAGTGGCTCATGCCTGTAATCCTGGCACAGAGGGAAGCCACAGCAGAAGAATTGCTTGAGCTCAGAAGTTCAAGGCTGCAGTCAGCCATATTCACATCACTGCACTCCAGCCTGGGTGAAGAGCAAGACCCTGTCTCTAAAGCGAACAACAACAAAAAAGCTGAGGAAGCTGAGGCTTACAGATAAGCTAAAGTAACTTCCCCAGTATTATATAGCTATTAAGCAAAGGAGCCAGAATTCAAAGCCAGATGTCTGATACCAAGATTCACACTTTTACTGAGAATGGGACTTTTGCACTGCCTTCAATAATAACCAGACTGAAAGTGTAAACTATGGCAAATATCCCAGGTAGAGCGCAGATACAGACTGGAGCTTCCTGAGTTACAAGCAAACACCATTTACTCTTCTACAAAAAGCCTGAGAATCCCTCCTGAACAGAAGTATTTGGTTCACTTTTCACGTATAGTTATATGGGTAAATGTGGCATACAATAAATAAAATGAGCCAGGCACAGTGGCTCATGACTGTATTCAGCACTTTGAGAAGCTAAGGGCGGCGGGGGAGGGGCGCGGTTGGTGATCACTTGAGCCCAGGAGTTAGACACCAGCCTAGGCAACATGGTAAAACCCCATCTCTATAAAAATTACAAAAATTAGATGGGTGTGGTTGTCCTAGCTACTTGGGAGGCTGAGGCAGGAGGACCACCTGGGCCCAGGAGGTTGAGGCTGCAGTGAGTGAGCCATGACCATGCCACTGAACTCCAGCCTGGGCAATAGAGTGAGACCCTGTCTCTAAAAATAAGAAAAATAAATAAAATAAAATGATCTCACTCAAAACTGCCAAAACCTGGATAACTATCCTGCCTCACAATCTGAAAGCACCCACTAACTTCTGGCTATTATCTAAAAGAGGGTTTTTTAAAGCACCGAACTGAAATAGCTATCACGAACCAAAGCACAAGGTCCAATCTGATTAAAAACAAATACAAGGCCAGGCATGGTGGCTCATACCTGTAATCCCAGCACTTTGGGAGGCCAAGGTGGGTGGATTACCTGAGGTCAGGAGTTCCAGACCAGCCTGGCCAATACAGTGAAACCCTGTCTCTATTAAATATTTAAAAATTAGCTGAGCGTGGTGGCACGCACCTGTAATCCTAGCTACTAGGGAGGCTGAGACAGGAGAATCACTTGAACCTGGGAGGTGGAGGTTGCAGTAAGCCAAGATCACGCCACTGCACTCCAGCCTGGGTGACAGAGTGAGACTTCATCTAAAAAAAAAAAACACAAAACAAACAACAACAAGAACAGATACAAGTTGCTTGAAAAGTCAATTCAGACTCAATAGTTTATATTGGAAAAGAGGATAGTTTTAAGATGAAGACATACCAAAAACTACCTAACTTCAAATCACATTCACTTGACTCCACTTGCTTTCTGCACAATATTGCCTTTTGAAACTAAGTGTAGAGAAGAATCCCAAATTATTCAACATAGTTAGAAAAAGGGGCCAGGCGCGGTGGCTCATGCCTGTATTCCCAGAACTTTGGGAGGCCAAGGCAGGCGGATCACGAGGTCAAGAGATCGAGACCATCCTGGCCAACATGGTGAAACCTCATCTCTAATAAAAATACAAAACAATTAGCTGGGTGTGGTGGTGAGTGCCTGTAGTTCCAGCTACTCAGGAGGCTGAGGCAGGAGAATTGCTTGAACCTGGGAGGCAGAGGTTGCAGTGAGCTGAGGTCGCGCCTCTGCACTCCAGCCTGGCGCCTGGTGATGGAGTGAGACTTTGTCTCAAAAAAAAAAAAAGAAAAAAGGAAAAGTAGAACTTATGAAATATCCCACAACTTAGCACTTCCACCTTTCTCTCCCAGAGCAACTGCTCTTTAGTACTGTATTCTAGATTGTGATCATTTCAGGGATTTATTCCAGAGAAGCAAACAAGTAAGCAGTCTACCTGCCTAACATAGCTCAAAATGGCAGATTAATTACTAGATGGCCTTAAACTGCATCAAAATTAAGCAGAGATATTAGTCAATGTCTTAAAAAGATGGTTTGCTCAACAACAACAACAACAACAAAAAAGATGGTTTTCTTCTGTTAGGGCTTAATTCCAAGGACAAAAGTTAGGACCTTGGACATGGAAGGAGTCCTGACATGAAGGCTATGAAAGGAGCTGTCAGCCGGGAGTGGTAGCTCACACCTGTAATCCCAGCACTTCGGGAGGCTAAGGTGGGTGGATCATGAGGTCAGGAGATCGAGACCATCCTAGCCAACATGGTGAAACCCCATCTCTACTAAAATACAAAGCAAATTAGCCGGGCATGGTGGCGCGCGCCTGTAGTCCCAGCTACTTGGGAGGCTGAGGCAAGGGAATCACTTGAACCTGGGTGGTGGAGGTTGCAGTGAGCCAAGATCGCGCCACTGCACTCCAGCTGGGCGACACAGCAAGACTCCATCTCAAAAAAAAAAAAAAGAAGAAGAAGCTGTCTTTGGTAAAAAGAAAAGCCAGACAACTATAAAAACGATTGTTTGATTTCCTAACATTAAAAACAGTAACTCAGCTTAATAGATTCTTGATAAATGTTAATGAAAATATAATTTCCTAGTGCATAGAGTTCAAATCACTTATCCTACCCCTCAAAACCTTTCCCTTCTAAACTATTTAATCTTTCCAGCCCCACCTCCCACTGTTCTCTTGTTGTTCTCCCATCCCTCAAAGAGAAATGGCCTCTCCTATTCGTATCTCTACCAGCTGAAATCTTACCATCTTTTTTATTTTATTTTATTTTTTGAAATCTTGCTCAGTCACCCAGGCTGGAGTGCAGTGGCACAATCTTGGCTCACTGCAACCTCCGCCTCCCGGGTACAAGTGATTCTCCTGTCTCAGCCTCCTGAGTAGCTGGAATTACAGGCACCTGCCACCAGGCCTGGCTAATGTTTTTGGTACTTTTAGTAGAGACAGGGTTTTACCATGTTGGCCAGGCTGGTTTTGAACTCCTCACCTCAAGTGATCCACCTGTCCTGGCCTCCCAAAGTGCTAAGATTACAGGTGTTAGGCACCGCACTTGGCCAATCTTACCACCTTTTAAAGTCCTCCTCAAAAGCTGACTTCTCCTTGAAATCCCCACCTCCACCCAGCAAGTGGTTCTTAACAATGTCCTTTTGTCTCTCCAGAAGAACCAGCTTATCCTATAATTATTGGTAATGGCTTTCTCCCTGAAAATTCCTGGATTATAAATTCCTGGACCTGGATTGCATTGCTGTAAACTCCTGGATCACACAGGGGGCCAAGATGTGGTCATCTTTGCATCGTCCACAAAAGCCTAGCAGCATTGGGCACTGCACACAATGGGCTCAACAAATGCTTCTGAAGAGATGTAAAAGGAAACATGAAAGATTAAACTATATCAGGTCCCTCACCATCTTATATTTATTAATTGATTCATACCTTTACAGAAACCAAATTTATTAAATATGACTATTGAAAAACACAGACCAGACATGTTGGCTCACACATGTAATCCCAGCACTTTGGGAGGCCAAGTGGGGAGAATCACTTGAGTCCAGAAGTTCAAGATAGCGTGAGCCACATATTGAGACCCCCAAAAATACAAAGAATTAGCCAGGCATGGTGGTGTGTGCCTGTGGTACGAGCTACTCAGAAAGCTGAGGCAAGAGGATTGCCTGAGCCCAGGAGGTCAAGGCTAAAGCGAGCTATAATCACACCACTGCACTCCAGCCTGATGACAGAGGGAAACCCTGTCTCAAAAAAGAAAAGAAAAAGAAAAATGTAATGTTACATACAGAATACACAGTGGTTCGGTGTCTTTGAGCAGTTTGGGTTCAATTCTTTTTTTTTTTTTTAGAGACAGAGTTTTATTCTTGTTGCCCAAGCTGGAGTACAATGGCACGATCTTTGCTCAGTGTAACCTCCACCTCCCAGGTTCAAGCGATTCTCCTGCCTCAGTCTCCCTAAGTAGCTGGGATTACAGGTGCCCACCACCAAGCCCAACTAATTTTTTGTATTTTTAGTAGAGACAGGTTTTCACTATGTTGGCCAGGCTGGTCTCAAACCCCTGACCTCAGGTGATCCACCCGCCTCAGCCTCCCAAAGTGCTGAGGATTACAGGTGTGAGCCACCATGCCCAGCTGGGGTTCAATTCTTACTCCACCCCTTACTCACAAAGTAACCTTGAGCAAGTGATTTGGCCTTTCTGAGCTTTAGTTTCCTGACTTATAAATTGGAACTAATAATTTACTCATTGGGCTTCATTGGGCTGTTGTCAGGTAAAATTAAATAGCACAGTACCTGGCATACAGTCAATAATAAATAGAGCTACAATTAGGCTGGGCACAGTGGCTCATGCCTGTAATCCTGGCACTTTGGGAGGTCAAGGTAGGTGGATCGCTTGAGCTCAGGAGTTAGAGACAAGTCTGGCCAACATGACAAAACCCCATCTCTGCCAAAAATACAAAACATTAGCCAGGCATGGTGGCACATGCCTGTGGTCCCAGCTATTCGGCAAGCTGAGGTGGGAGGATCACTTGAGCCCGGAAGGTGGAGGTTGTAGTGAGCTGAGATCACGCCACTGCACTCCAGCCTGGATGACAGAATGAGATCTCATCTTTAAAATAAATAAATAGAACTACAATTATTATTACCTGAAAATTCCTCCATTGTGCTAGATTGTAAGTTTTAAATAACAATCTAAATAAAAAGTGAAACTAGCATTTTTTATATTTTAGAATTTTATTTCCCCTAATTCTTCACTGAGAAATCTCAAGTTATGTACATAAAGTTCCATAATATAACTGGTACAATACTGACATTTTAAAGCTCAGTAAAACTGGCTCAAGAGAATGGTTAAGCAGTTCAACAAATGCCAAATTACATTTTCTCCTTTACACTCATCAGTAGGAAATAATTCCAAGTTTCCCTGTAATAAATATACCAACTGACTTCACAATGACATTACCACTATACAGAGCTCTTACCAACCCTATTAGCACATCCTATATGTTTCCACCCCAGAACCATCAAGGACTTCTATTCAAGTACTGAAGCAGAACCACTTTTTAGTTACAGTTGCATTGATATATTTAAGAGACCAATATAACACAGCCTATAGAGCTTCTACCAGACGGGGTGGAATACTAGGTTGCCCTTAACACTCGAGTTCGTCAGGAAAACAAGCTCCAATGTGCTCCAGTGCCCCAACGAATGAATTTAAACAGGCTTATGTGAAAGGGTACTCATTTAACTTTTCTTTTTCTTTTCTTTTTTTTTTTTTTTTGGTAGAGACAGGGTCTCACTATGTCATCATTTAACATTTTTTAAAGATTATTAAAATCAGTTTCTGGCCAGTGTGGTGGTTCACACCTGTAATCCCAGCACTTTGGGAGGCCAAGAAGGTAAGGGAATTGTCTGAGCCCACGAGTTCAAGACCAGCCTGGGCATTATAACAAGACTCTGACTCTCCCAATAAATTTTAAAAAATTAGCCAGGCATGGTGGCGCACACCTGTAGTGCCAGCTACTCAAGAGGCTGAGGTGGGAGGATTGCTTGAGGCCAGGAGGTCAATGTTGCTGTGAGCTAGAATCACACTACTGCACCCCAACCTGGGCAACAAAATGAGACCTTGTCTCCAAAAAAAAAAAAAAAAAAGGTTTCTAAAAATTTTAGACAACCATGAAACACACAGCAAAATAAAGGTGGATTCACTTTGGCAAGTTATCCTTAAAAGCATGCAAACATGCTCAAAGCCCACAGAATGACTCAGGCTTGAAAGAAAAACTTTCAGCCAGGCACAGTGGCTCATGCCCATAATCCCAGCACTTGGGGAGGCTGAGGCAGGCAGATCACTTGAGGTCAGGAATTTGAGACCAGCATGGCTAACATGGTGAAACCCCATCTCTACTAAAAATACAAAAATTAGCTGGGCGTGGTGGTGTACACCTGTAATCCCAGCTACTCAGGAGGCTGAGGCAGGAGAATCGCTTGAACCTGGGAGGCAGAGGTTGCAGTGAGCCAAGATCACACCACTGCACTCAAGCCTGGGCAACAGAGCAAGACTCCATCTCAAAAAAAAAAAAAAAATTAAATCAATATATGGTATTTAGTGAACCTGACAAAGCAATATTCACTGTCAGACATGAGTCGCTGCCTAAATTTAGCTTTAATGCACAAGAGCTGGACATTGTAGTTGGTGCTGTGTCAGTCAGAGAATACCTAAGTTCTCCAAATGGAAGGTTTTGCTCCTAGCAAGGCAGCATGCCATAAAAGAGAGCAGCGGATGTGAGGTCAGGCAGCTTCCAGTGCCAGGTCTACTTCTGCTTACTAACTGCATGATCTTTGACTTTTTGAGCCTCAGTTTCGAAGATAATATCTATACTTTGCCACTCTCTCAGTGGCACTGAAAGGGGGTTTGGTAAAGCCTTGTCCTTTTTGGCATCTACAAATCAATCACCCTCTCCCCATCCCAACCACCCAGCTGTCATCATTTCTTACCAGACTTCTGCAAAGGCCTCCAAATGCCAGTCACTATCTTTCCACATCTTTATCCCTCCTCGTCAAACGATTTTCCACCCAGAAGCCCTTTTGAAAATGCAACTCTAATAATGTCATGTTCATGTACCCCCAATACTTCAAGGACATATTGTTGCTGTTAGAAGAAATGCTGGAACCCTTAGTGTGGCCTGCAAGGGCTGCCCACTGGAGTCCCTGCTTGCTTCTGCTGACTTCTCCCCCTCAACATGCACACACACAGATTATTTGTGTTCCAACCTCACTAGTCATCTTTCAGCTCCCTGAGTGTACAATGTTACCTCCCCCTTTCATGTCTCCCTGTAAATCTCTTTTCCATGCCCAAATTTCCCCTAGTTGACTCCTACTTATCTGTCAGATCTCAAGTCACCCAAAAGCCACTTTCTTCCCCTCCCTTCCCACCTGCCAATATTCTCGGGGCATTAAGTAATTTTCAAGCAATTCTCCTGCCTCAGCCTCCTGAATAGCTGGGATTACAGACATGCACCACGATGCCTGGCTAATTTTTGTATTTTTAGTAGAGACAGAGTTTCACCATGTTGGCCAGACTGATCTCAAACTACTGACCTCAAGTGAGCCACCTGCCTCAGCCTCCCAAAATGTTGGAACTGCAGGTATGAGCCACTGTGCCCAGCTGTCAGTGGCTTTTTCCTTCATTTTTCTTCACTCTATAAGTATTTCCAAATATTTTAAAAATCCTAACCAATATTTAAAACCATCACAATGAAAATACTAGAAGACGCATACATTTTTCTAAAATAGAAACAAAAGCATTTCAAATTAGAAGCTTCTATTTGCTGAACTTATTCACAGCTTTAGAACACTGTGAAACATGACTATGAAATATAAAACTGAACCCTTTATAGGGTTACTTTAAAACCCAGGGAACTATAAAAGGATTATAGTACCTATGAAGCAGTAAGAAAATGATTAAAATGTATGCCAGGGAAGGGATTACAAAACATATGACTGGAGAATTCATGGCCGTGGGGTTAATAACTACAAACTAGTTCAGAGTAAGTCAGTATTTATGTGAAAAAAAAAATCATTTCTTCAATGGTTCACACCTCCTAGCTCACCAACATGTACTGTGAGTAAAAAGTTCTGGCATTTGGCAAAGAACTACTCAGATAAACGAAGAATTATATTTGAAGGAGAAAAAAACGGATGCTAACATATTAAGTATGGCATGTGTTTTGTTCTTTCTCAGAACACAGTATTGTTTTTCCAAGTTGGTACCTCATATTAGCATGTTGTAGAGTTTTTCTCCTTATTTAAAAAGCAAATATCTGGAAAATAAGTACCATGACAGGGTCTCCAATCCTTTCTCAATGGTGCTTCAAGTTCTATTCTGGTTGCAAATCAAAATAGTGAAGTAACTCTTTCAGGCCACAAAAAACACTAAAAGTGCAGAATGGAAGCAGTAATGCCTCATGGGTGTTCAATTATTAATGTACTTCCCCTGAAGCTTACCCTGTTCAACCTGGGAGTGAAGAATTTGGGCTCAAAGGAGTTGCACAAGCAAGGGAAAATGAATCTTTAAAAAAACAATTACTTTGGTTAGAACAACAGCTACCACAGATGCTTTAAAAAAGTCCTCCATGGTAGAAATTGCCCACTTGAGAGACTTTTCTGTCAATACACATGTTCAATTACTATCACTAAATGCTTTTAGGTAATCCTAAAAGCAAAATGGAAAATACTTAGGACAACAATCAATATATCACAAGAATAATCAATATATACATTAAATGTAAGAGCCAGTCAAATCAACTGGTCACAATTCTCCCAAACACAATCTTTCTGCCTCTGCACCTCTCCCAGTATTGGACCCTGCAACCAAAACGTTCTGACCCTCCCCCAGCCTCTGGCCTCCTTTGAGACTGCCCTAGGAACACCTTCATCCTCCCATTACTAAAGCACTTTGTAATATTCCCTGCAGCACCAATGAACTCATTCTGTCTTTTTATAACTACAGCCAGGACTTTTCCCCAGTGTTCTTGAAGGACTTGCACAACATGTAAAATGGCTTTGCATTCTCTACACTGCCTTGTACATTATCGATCAAATATTTATGGAAGCTGTCAAAACTGGAGAGACGTGGAGGTCTGAGTCTCAACCCTGACTTTACGATAAAGCAGTCAATGACCACAGAGTTCAAGTGGCTTTACAGGTAAAGCAAACATCGATTGAGCACCTCCAAGTGGCAGGCCCAAGGCAAACTAAACAAAATTCCTGACCTCAAGGAGCTCACCATCCTGTGAGAAGTTGTAAACAACAATTACCCAAAGGGAAAAAAAAGAAAAGATCCACATGGATACATAGGGTCCTATAATCACACAGAAGAGGGCACCTAACATAGCCTGCAGGTAGGTAAAGGCCTTGTGTTTGGAACTAGCTAAACTCATGTCATGCTTAGGGGAAAACAACAAGGGAAGGAAGAATGGAACAAGCCAAAGGGAAGCATAGAAGCAGGCAGAGAGGGGGAGAGAACCTGGAGCTCCCGTTTCAGTGTGGCTGGAGGGTAACGGACATTGTGGGGCCCAGGGGAGCAGGGGAGGAGGTTGACCTCCTCTTTTGAATAAATGAATAAAGAAATGTACACAAAAGAAAACATACTATATGCTTGCTTGCTACTTGCGAAAAAGTTATACTCTATTTGAAGTAACACTGAATTTGTTTTGTGTTATTGGTTAGGGGTCACTAAGAGGCAGCTGGAAATAGCACTAGATAAGAATCAGGAAACCCAGGTTCTAGTCCTAAAAGAGTTGTTACCAACTACACAGTTGCTCTTGGGCAAAACACGAAACGCTCCTCTGGAAAATAAGATGCTTTGAACTACATTCACTACTTTCCCTTCTTATTCCAACACCTATTTTGATGCTTGAATGGGAAAAGAAACAGATGACTATAGACAAGGATGGACAAGGCGGCTTTGCAGAGTCATCCTTTTCAAAGAGAGGAATGAGATGCCAAAACCCTTGGGTGACAGTTTGTGGGGGATACAGGATATGTACACAATCTAAAAATATCACCTCATAGATTACTTATTAATTATTAAGGGAAGAAGGTACTTTACTATGTGATATTCTTGCCAAAAAAAAAAAATATATATATATATAAATAAATATAATAAACATAAATATATATAATATATAAATAAATATATAATATATAAATAAACATATACACATATATATATATTTTTTTAACCCTGCTTCTAATTATGAGAAAACAAGACAAATACAGACTGTAGAACATTCTACAACTAGCCTGGACTCCAAAAATGTCGATGTCATGAAAGAAAAAAAGGCAAAGGAGCTATTCTAGATAAAAGGACATCAAAGAGACATGCCAACTGAATGAATGTGAACTGAATATCAGCTATGTTTGTATTGACATTAAGTTTCATGAATGTGATCTCATGGTGGTATGCTTATTTGGGAGAACATCCTTATATTTAAGAATACATGGTGAAGTGTTTAGGAGTGAAGTATCATGATGTCTGCAACCTACTTTCAAATGACCAATGGTCCAGGAAGAAAAGATGTCTACACACACACACACACACACACACACACACACACACGTGCGCCCATGAAAAGATACAAATATGAAAATATATTAACAACTGGCAAATGTAGGGGAAGGGTATAAGGGAATTCATTGTAATTTTAAACTTTTCTGTGCTGGAATATTTCTCAAAATAAAAAGTTGCAGGGGAGAAGGATGAATGAGAATTAGACAAGCAGAGAAAAGCCAGGGAATTTTCCAGGCAGGTACTATAAGAAAGTAGGCCAGGCACGGTGGCTCACAGCTGTAATCCCAGCACTTTGGGAGTCCGAGGCAGGTGGATCACGAGGTCAGGAGATGGAGACCATTCTGGCTAACACAGTAAAATTCTATCTCTACTAAAAATACAAAAAGTGGTGGCACACACCTGGCTACTCGGAAGGCTGAGGCAGGAGAATAGCTTGAACGCAGAGGCAGAGGTTGCAGGGAGGCAGAGGCTGCAGTGAGCTGAGATCGCACCACTGCACTCCCGCCCTCTGTCTCAAAAAAAAAAAAAAAAAAAATTAGCCAGGCATCGTGGTGAGCGCCTATAATCCCAGCCACGGGAGGCTGAGGCAGGACAATTGCTTGAACCAGGGAGGTGGAGGTTGCAGTGAGCCAAGATTGTACTGCACCACTGCACTCTAGCCTGGGTGACAGAGTGAGACTCTGTCTCAAAAAAAAAATAAAAGGTTATGAAAGTAGCAACTTAAAGATTCAAGAGAATTAAGAAATGTGAGGTTTTAATTGTAGGTCAATTTTCTGCTGATCTTACATATATGTATACTTAAGGATCCCTTAGGTATAAGCGGTATAAGAGTTCGGAGATCAGCAGAGCTTTCAAGGAAAAAAAAAAAGGAATTATAACTAGGTATTAAAGGCTGAGCAGAGTTTTAGAAGGGCAGAACTAAGTACTCTTTAGGATGAGAACACGAGCAGAAGTGTGTTAACTACAGTGTGTACAGACATAAACACACATATATACAACACAAAGACATACAGACATATGAATATACATATATTATACACATATATGACATGCAGTTATGTGATTAGCCATTTTAGACAGAAAATAAAACAAGGGCTAGAGCCAGAGTATAAAGAACTCTACGAACTCTGGAAGGCTCTGGGTTCTATACATTAGTAGTGGTAATGAATACTCGACTATTTTTGTGTTCTTTTCCTAAATAATAAAAGTAACGCCTGTTCAATTTAGAAAGTACAGAAGAGTATTAGATGTATATAAATACCATCTCATTTTTATTAACATTTCAGTGTATCTCCTACCAGTTTTGCATGCAGTGTTTTTTTGTTTGTTTGTTTTTTGTTTCAGAAATGGGGTTTTACTATGTTGCCCAGGCTGGAGTGCAGTGGCTATTCACAGGTGAGATCATAATGCAAGACAGCCTTAAACTCCTGGGATTAAGCCACCTTCCTGCCTCAGCCTCCCAAGGAGCTGGGACTACAGGTGCATGTCACCATGCCCAGCAATGCAGTTTTCTTTTTTGTGTTTGTTTGCTTGTTTGGTTTTTTTGAGACTGAGTCTTGCTTTGTCGCCCAATCTGGAGTGCAGTGGCACGATCTTGGCTCACTGCAACCTCCACCTCCTGGGTTTAAGCAATTCTCCTGCCTCAGCCTCCCAAGTAGCTGAATTAGAGGAGCATGCCACCATGCCTAGCTAATTTTTGTATTTTTAGTAAAGATTTGGTTTCACCATGTTGGCCAGGCTGGTCTTGAACTCCTGACTGCATGTGATCCACTCACCTCAGCTTCCCAAAGTGCTGGGATTACAGGCTTGAGCCACCGCATCTGGCCTGCAATGCATTTTTAAAAACACAATTGAGACCATGTTGCTCTTTTCACTTAAAATAATAATCTCCCCCATGTTAATAAAAACTTTATAAATGTAACTCTACTGGCTGCATCATATGCATATACCTAGACTTGCTTAACCATTCTTCAATGCTGGACTTTTAGACTGTTACAATTTTTTGCTATTTTAAAAAAAAATATTTGCTAGGTGCAATGGCTCACACCTGTAATCCTAGCACTTTGGGAGGCCGAGGTGGGCAAATCACCTGAGGTCAGGAGTTCGAGAACAGCCTGACCAACATGTAGAAACCCTACCTCTACTAAAAATGCAAAATTAGCCAGGCATGGTGGTGCATGCCTGTAATTCCAGCTACTCGGGAGGCTGAGGCAGGAGAATCACTTGAGCCCAGGAGGCGGAGGTTGCAGTGTGCCGAGATCATTCCATTGCACTCCAGCCTGGTCAACAACAGTGAAACTCCGTCTCAAAAAAAAAAAAAAAAAATCAGTTTCTCAAAAAATTAAGAATAGAATTACTATATGACCTGGCAATTCTACTTCTGGGTATATATCCAAAAACTCAAAGCAGGGACTCGACAGATGTTTCCACACCCATGTTCATAGCAGCGTTATTCACCGTAGTCAAAAGGCGGAAGCAACTCAAATGTCCATCAACAGATTAATGGATAAACAGAATTATGTTCATACACACACAAAATATAACTCAGCCTTAAGAAAGAGGAATTTCTGACACATGCTACCACATGGATGAACCTTGAGAACATTACATAAAGTAAAATAAGTCAGTCACAAAAAGACAAATACCTTATAATTCCATTTATATGAGGTACCTGCAGTAGTCATAATCATAGAGACAGAAAGTACAACGTTGGTTGCCATGGGCTGGGGAATTGGGGAATGGGAAGTTTCGTTTAATGGGTATACAGTTTCAGTTTTGCAAGATGAAAAGAGTTCTGGAATGGTGGCACACCATGTGAATGTACTTAACACTACTGAACTGTACACTCAAGATGGTTAAAATAGTAATTTTTATGTTATATTTTACCAAAATGTTTAAAAATTTAAATGAGCACCTCTGTGTTTTAAGTTTTACATGTATTTCTGATTAGTTTCTGAGATCACATTCTGGAAGTGAAGCTACTAGGTGAAAGGATATACAAAAAGTATCAGGTTCTCACACAGCCAAATTACTTCCTAGGGAGATTACACAAATTAACACTACCATCAGTAGCGTAAAAGAGTACTGGTCTCATACCACACTCTCAACAATATTCACTTCAATCATTGAACAATATCCATTGAGTACCTATGGGCCAGGCCCTGCTGTGGGCCCCGGGAACGCAGCAGTGAACAAGACAGGCAAGTCCCTGCCCTCATGGAGCTTACATTCTAGTAGGAGAGGCAAATGAAAGAAAAGAAAAAAGATGAATAAGATATAGCACAGTAGAGGGCTAAGAAAGAAAGAAAAAAGAAAAAAAAAGGGGGAGGCAGGTAAGAGTTGCAGGAGAGGGGCTGGAATCATAAGGACTGCCATGGACAGCCTGGCTGAAGTGGGGATATCTGAGCACAGATCTGAAGGAAGGAGGGAGCAAGCTGCAAAGCTGTCTGGGGAAAGGACATTCCAGGGAGAAGGAACAGCAACAACACAGGCCCCAAGGCAGGGGCATGCCTAGAGTACCTGCGGGGCTCAGGAAACAGTCAGAGGCCACTGTGGCTGAGGCAAAGCAAGCTAGAGGAGTAGGAGATGCAGCCAAAGGGGCCACATCTCATGGGGCCTTGCCAATTGTACATGATCATTTTTTTCTATCCTGGCTATTTTGATTTGTTAAAAGACAGTACCAGCTGGGCACAGTGGCTCGTGCCTGTAATCCCAGCACTTTGGGAGGCCAAGGTTGGGGGATCGCTTGAGCCCAGTTGTTCAAGACCAGCCTGGGCAATGTAGTAAGACCCTATCTCTACTCTGTATTATAATTTTTTTATAAAATTAAAAAAAAAGACAGTATCATATTATTGTAATTATAGGAGGTTTTTAACAAACTGGTAAGATGAAAGCTATGTTTAAGGAAGATCAGCCTGGCAGAGGTATGCTTAATAAGACAGACAAAATAAAAAAAGCCATCTTAGAAGCGTAATGATAATCAAAATAGACTGATTCATTCATTCATTTAAAATCTATTTCTAGGCTGGGCGCAATGGCTCACACCTGTAATCCAACACTTTGGGAGGCCGAGGCAGGTGGATCACTTGAGGTCAGGAGTTTGTGACCAGCCTGGAGAACATGGTAACACCCTGTCTCTACTAAAAATAAAAAATTAGCTGGGCATGGTGGCAGGCAACTGTAATCCCAGCTACTTGGGAGGCTGAGGCAGGAGAATCAATTGAACCCAGAGGGCAGAGGTTGCAGTGAGCTAAGATGGCACCACTGCACTCCAGCCTTCATGACAGAGCAAGACTTCATCTCAAAAATAAAATAAAATAAAATAAAATATATTTCTGGGACACCCAAAACACAATAAGCACAAATAAGAGGGGCTAAGGGCTGGCACTGTAGTAGTGGGAATGGAGAGAAAACAAAAAGTAAAAGCCGCATTTTCAAAATAGATCAATTATGTTTGATAACAATACACAGAGGGGAGGCCAGAAGTGGTGGCTCATGCCTGTAATCCCAACACATTGGAAGGCCAAGGTAGGTGGATCTCTTGAGGTCAAGAGTTCGAGACCAGCCTGGCCAATATGGTGAAATCCCATATCAACTAAAAAAAAAAAAAAAAAAAATTTTAAAAAAAGGCTGGGCACGGTGGCTCGTGTCTGTAATCCAAGCACTTTGGGAGGCTGAGGCAGGCGGATCACCTGAGGTCAGGAGTTCAAGACCAGCCTGGCCAACATGATGAAACCCTGTCTCTACAAAAATACAAAAATGAGCTGGACATGGTGGTGTGTGCCTGTAATTCCAGCTACTCTGAAGGCTGAGGCAGAAGAATCACTTGAACCCAGGAGGCAGAGATCATGCCATTGCACTCCAGACTGGGTGACAGAGTTAGAATCCGTCTCAAAAAAAAAAAAAAAAAAAGATACAGAGGGGGAAAAAGCATAAATCCATATGTACTTCAAGTTACCTGAGAGCAGGAAATCTATCTAATTCCTCTTTGGTCTCCCACAGTTCTTTGTTGTGATGCTAAACACATGCTTATGGGTTAAAGATGAATCAAAGAAAGTTTTCTCAAGATGGAAAAAGACTACGGAAACAGACATAAGGACAAAATCTAGGAGAATGCTCAATTAGAAATGGAAGGGAAAATCTGGAACCTAAAAAGAAAAAGGAAGCAGTCAGAGAAACAGCAGGAGAATCAAGACTGTGCTACAGACAGTCTCGACTCCAGGAGCCAATCTGGAGAGAAGAGTGGTCCTCACCCACAGCTAAAAACAGTAAAGGGGCCAAGCAAGAGAGGAAAGGTGACAACCAAGATGTGGATGTGGCAATAAAGGAAGTCATGGGTTGTAACTGTTTGAAGAAAGGTTGTAGAGGATTAAAGACGACAAGGAAAAGGAAGTAACTAGCTATTCTTTAAGAAATCTTGCAGTAAAAAGAGAAAGGAAAAACAGACCACTAATGATCCCCTAAGACACAGATCTCTGCCAGAAATTAGCCTCTGATCCTGCAGTGAAGCTAAGTAAGCCTTAAGGAAATATTTACAACCTTCAACCTGGCTGGGATCTTCAAACAACTAGGCGGATTGAATGAATACAGGAAAGATCCTACCTACACCATGTCTGAAAAAGGCAACAAATCTTTGAATTTGCTACTAATACTGGTTCGGTAAGTGGCTTTGGTAGGTCACAGATAAAGTAATAACTGCTGACTTTTTGGATATTTAGGTAATGTGAGATAAATCGGCTTAAATCAACTAAAGGCCTTTGTCTGCTTGTTTATTTTGGTCTCCGTAACTCCTATTAGAGGCTCTCTTCAACTATTCAGAGATCTATCACTGTCCATTCATATTCAGAGGAAGGCAGTAAAATGCTGGCTGGAAGTTCTGTGTTAACTGACAAGCTTCAATGTAGAGTAATCAGGTCAAAACGCTGATATAGTTTTAATATCAAGGAACTCAGTAAAAACAAATTTATTTGTCTAAAATGCAGAGGACTATTTAAGAGCAATGTCACCTGTAAGTAAACATCAATTTCTCTTCCTAAAATGCTTAATTTTAGAAAGTTAGCTAAAGGAGTAGAGGTATTGTCTTTTTTTTTCTTTGAGACAGGATCTCACTCTGTCACCCAGGCTAGAGTGCAGGGCGTGATCCCATCCAACCACAGCCTCTACCTCTCAGGCTCAAGCAATCCCCCCTGCCTCAGCGTCCTGAGTAGTTGGCACGACAGGCGTGTGCCACCATGCTCAGCTAATTTTTTCATTTTTATTTTTTGAGAGGAAGTCTTGCTGTCACTCAGGCTGAAGTGCAGTGGTGCACTCTCCACCTCCTGGATTCAAGCAATTCCCCTGCCTCAGCCTCTTGAGTAGCTGGGATGGCAGGTGCCCCGCCACCGTGCCTGGCTAGTTTTTTGGGTTTTTTTTTAGAAGTGACAGGGTTTCACCATGTTGGCCAGGCTGGCCTTGAACGCCTGACCTCGAATGATCCACCTCCTTGGCCTCCCAGAGTGCTGGGATTACAGGTAGGAGCCACTGCGCCTAGCCTAATTTTTAAATTTTTTTTTATAGAGATGAGGTCTTACCATGTTGCCCAGGCTGGTCTCAAACTCCCAGGCTTAAGCAATCCTCCCACCTGGGCCTCCCAGAATGCTGGGATTATAGGAATGAGTCACTGCGCCCCACCCATTGTCATTATTTTATGTCATTTTAACACAGACTTTATAGTAAAGACACCTAAATGATAGCTCACTTATCCTACAGTTAAATAAAAAGTTTCTGGGGCTGAGTGCAGTGGCTCACACCTATAATCCCAACACTTTGGAAAGCCAAGGTGGGAGGATCACTTGAGCCCAATAGTTTGAGACCAGCCTGGGCAACATAGGGAGAGCCCATCTCTACAAAAAAAAAAAAAAAGGCCCACTGCGGTGGCTAACCGCAAAGTAATTCCAGCACTTTGGGAGGCTGAGGCAGGTGGATCACCTGAGATCAGGAGTTCAAGACCAGCCTGACCAACATGGTGAAATCCTGTCTCTACTAAAAAATACAAAATTAGCTGGGTGTGGTGGCACATGCCTATAATCCCAGCTACCTGGGAAGCTGAGGCAGGAGAATCGCTTGAACCCAGGAGGCGGAGGTTGCAGTGAGCAGAGATCACATCATTGCACTCCAGCCTGGGCAACAAGAGCAAAACACTATCTCAAAAAAAAAAGGTTTCTGCATGCATCCAGAAAAAGAGAAAATCACATCTGTTTATTTACCTGAGAATATGTACATTTTAGGAGTATAAACAAACTAAACATTTATCCTGATCAAAGCTAAAAGGTCTTTTTATTTTAGCAAAATGTGTAAGATAATACCTTTTGTAGGCTTAGTCTGGAAACTATTAACTGAGCTTCAAGAAGGGGTGATTCCAGAACACTCCTTTTATCTTTTGTCTCCTTTTAACAATCAAGACTAGATTTACAGTGATAATTTATTTAGACAAAAGGAAGTACCAGTTTCCAGAACCATTATCTCTTATCTTGTCCCCAGATAAGAGGTATCTTGGGGATTACAGCCTTATGTTAAAAGTACAGATCTAGTTGGAACTCAACTACTTAACAATTTTTTTTTGGAGTTGCGGTCTCGCTATTTTGCCCAGGTTGGGCTTGAACTTGCTATCTTCCCACCCCAGCTTCCAGAGTAGCTGGGACCATGGGGCACACACCACCCTGCTGGCTTTCACCAAATTTTTATTTAATCAGGGCTATCATGTAAATATCAGAAAGTTGCATTCCAGGCAGACTACATACAAATCTAAACAAACTGGATTTTGTCGCCTATTAACATGTTTTGAAAACAAATGCAATCCAAAAACCTAAATTCCCTTACTTCTCACACAAAATGAATCTTACTAAGCTGTCAAGTATGCACTCACACACATTATGGGCTTTAAAATACTACTCATCTTTCACCTCAAACAGTAAGGATCCTAATGAGAAGGAAAAAATGACACAAATGACAGCACAGCTGCAATAAAGATAAAATATTAGAGGGGCCAGGTGTGGTGGTTCATGCCTGTTCCCAGCGCTTTGGGAGGCCAAGGTAGATGGATCACAAGGTCAGGAGATCGAGATCATCCTGGTTAACATGGTGAAACCCCGTTTTATAAATTAAAAAACAAAAAACAAAAAAAAAACACTCATCCAACACGGTAGTTAAGAAAAAAGATAAAATATTCCACATTCCCCAAGCAAAAAAATCTATGAGTTTCATCTCAATATACTCAATTTCAATTCCATACCTCAGTGAGTGGTTCAGGTTATAAAACTTGTACTTTAATAACATTTTGATGGATTTGCTTTCCTCCAAACATTACAAAATACATGCTTTGAAAAGAAAACCCTGGAGCAACACAGAAAAACACTTCCTCCCTTAAACCTACCATATCAAAAGATAGGCACTGTTAGTTAACATTGTGATAAATGTTCTTCTAGTTGTTGCAGGTCAATGTATGTATATATAAACAAGCAAATGAAAACGTGAAAAAGCAAACCTAAGCAGAAGATGGTCCACACAATATCATTAAAAGAGTATTTTAGCCAACTGACTTGTTTCCAGCAGAATCTCACCCCCTCCACACCCAATCTCCCCCATTCCCATTGCACCAAAAAAAAAAAAAAAGGTTTCATGTTGTCTCCTCTGTTTACCTGGAACCCCAAAACGCTCAAGGATCAGACTGGTGATGGCAGGATGAAATGCAGTAACTAAAAGGCAGGGTTTTTTCTCTGCTCAGTTATCAACTCAACAGAGATGAAATTATTCCTGCCAAACCTTACATCAAGGAGGTACACTAGTGACTAAAGGAAATCATTTTGAAAGAGATAAGAGAGCTGCTATCTTGTTCTAGTTGTTTTTAGTTTTAATTTTACCTCTTAAGACCTGTTCAAATATTTCCATCTCTTGCATGGTTCTCAGGACTGTCTAAACCCAAATGCCACTCTGCAGAGGCTCCAAGTTGAGTCAGCACATTGTTTCTATGATTGCAGATGGACAAATGGAAAAACTGAGGCTTTGCACACTCCCATAAAGATCAGATGATGCCCTCAGTCTGTCTTTGCTAGCATGGGAAAACTTTCTCCCTCTCAGATTACCAGCCCACCACCCCCCACGGCACCAAAAAGAAAAAAACACACACACACACACACACACACACACACACACACACACACACACACACACACACAGTTTCATTTTGTCTCTTCTGGTTACCTAGAACCCAAAAACCTCAAGGATTATAGTGCTAGGCTGGGTGTGGTGTTTCATATCATAATCCCAACACTTTAGGAGGCCGAAGTGGAAGGATTGCTTGAGGCCAGGAGTTCAAGACCAGCCCGGGCAACATAGTGAGACCTTGTCTTCTAAAAAAAAAAAAAAATAGCCAGGTGCCATGGTATGTGCCTGTGGTCATAGCTACTTGGCAGACTGAGGTGGGAGGATCACTTCAGCCCAGGTAGTCAACCAGGGGTCAAAAAAAAAAATTTTTTTTAAAAGAACCATGTTGCTCATAGCAGTATGAAATACAGAGTAACTGAAAGTCAGGGTTTCTTCTAGTCTCCGAAAATAAAATCAAAGAAAACCCTTGATAAATTGATGTGGAAAAGAGAGGTACTACAAAAGCTTTTTCTTTTTTTTTTTTTTTGAGATGAGGTCTCCTGTGTCACTCAGACTGGAGTGCAGGGGTGTGATCACCACTCACTGTAGCCCCGACCTCCCAGCTCAGGTGATCTTTCCAGCTCAGCCCCCCCAAGTAGCTGAGACCACAGTTATACACCACCACACCAAGGTAATTTTCTTTTTATTTTTTGTAGAGACAGGGTCTCCCTATGTGTCCAGGCTGGTCATGAACTCCTGGGCTCAAGCAATCCTCCCACCTCCCAAAGTGCTGGGATTACAGGCCATCATGCCTAGTCCAAAATCTATTTTTTTTTTTTTTTTTTTTTTTTGAGATGGTATCTCGCTCTGTTGCCCAGGCTGGAGTGCAATAGCGTGATCTCGGCTCACTGCAACCTCTGCCTCCCAGGATCAAGTGATTCTCCTGCCTCAGCCTCCCAAGTAGCTGGGATTACAAGCGCCCACCACCACGCCCAGCTAATTTTTCTATTTTTAGTAGAGACAGGGTTTCACCATCTTGGTCAAACTGGTTTCGAACTCCGGACGTCAGGTGATCCTCCCGCCTCAAGTGATCCTCCCACCTCAGCCTACCAAAGTGCTACAGGCGTGAACCACCACACCCAGCCCAAAATCATTTTTAAACTTTTTAAAGCATTTTTTAAAAATCATTTTAAAAACTTTTTATTTTTAGAGGCAGGAGTCTTACTCTGTCACCCAGCTGGTGTGCAGTAACACAATCATAGCTCACTACAGCCTTGAACTCCCAGGCACAAGTGATCCTCTCACCTCAGCCTCCCAAGTAGCCAGGACTATGGTGTGTGCCACAACACCTGGCTTATAAAACTATTTAGATATTAGCCAGTCTTTCTGTGCTCATCTCCAATCCCAAGTCACTAGACTGATACAAAGCCACTCTAAATAGCAGAAAGAAATAGATTCTGTCAGGCATGGTGGCTCACGCCTATAATCCCAGCACTTTGGGAGGCCACAGTGGGTGGATCATTTGAGATCAGAAGTTCAAGACCAGCCTGGCAAACATGGTGAAACCCTGCCTCTACTAAAAATACAGAAATTAGCTGGGCATGGTGGCAGGTGCCTGTAGTCGTAGCTACTTGGGAGGCTGAGGCAGGAGAATCGCTTGAACCCAGGAAGCAGAGGTTGCAGTGAGCAGAGATTGAATCACTGCACTCCAGCCGGGGCAACAGAGCAAGACTCCATCTTTAAAAATGAAAGAAAGAAAGAAAGAAACAGAAAAGAAGTAGATTTCGCTTTTAAACTCCCAAACTCTAGACAGCCATATTTTTTGCCTTGACTGACACTTTATACAACTGATTTCTTCTTTTCCTGTATCTACTCTGGGATAGAAAATTTACTCTTTTATGGCAGGTATGGTGACTCATCCATGATCCCAGTGCTTTGGGAGGCTGAGGCAGTAGGATTGCTTAAGGCCAGGAGTTCAAGATCAGTCTGGGCAACATAGCCAGACTCTGTCTCTCCAAAAAAAAAACTTAAAATAAGCTGGGCGCAGTGGCAGGAACCTATAGTCCTAGCTACTTGGGAGGCTGAAGTGGAAAGATTGCTTGAGCCCAGGAGTTTGAGGCTGCGGTGAGTTATGACTGTACCACTGCACTCCAACCTGGGCAATGGAGGGAGACCCTGTCTCAAATACAAACAAATAAAAACACAGAAGTGCCTGATGATGTGTATGCTTCCAATTCCATATCCATTTCTTCCTGGACTAATCTTTGATTTTGTGTCAGATATTAATATGTATTTATAGGCTAATGAGACCCTGTCTCAAAAAAAAAAATTTACTCTTTCCTATCAAATTTCCTAAATAACTGTCAATAACCAATTGTGGGTATTTCAATCTCTACATATACAAGTGGCAAGTAAAAATTCCTACTTTTTAAAGAAAAAATAAAATCCACTACAAGCAAGTGAAACAAGTAAATGTAAGATAACCTCAATAAACTCATGTTTTTTTAAAGGCATTTTTCTATTTTAAGAACCATTTGTCACCTAACAAGTTCCACAAGGTTTCAGGATACAAGACCAACATACAAAAATCACTTGTGTATCTATATACTAGCAATGAACAATCTGAAATAACATTAATAAAACAATTCCATTTATAATGGCATCAAAAAATAAACAAAATACTTAGGAATAAATATAACAAAAGGATTACAAACATACTGAAAACTACAAAACATTGTTGAAGGAAATTAAAGAGGACCTAAATAAATGAGATGATATCCCCTGTTCATGGGTGGAAGACTTCATACTGTTAACACTGCAATATTCCCAAATTGATCTACAGATGCAATGTCCCTATCAAAATTCCAACTGCCTTTTTTTGCAGAAATGGGCAAGCTGATCCATGAAAAATTCACATGGAAATGCAAAGAATCCTGACAGCCATAACAATCATGACAAAGAATGAAGTTGGAGGATTCGAACTTCCTAATTTCAAAACTTACTACAAAGCTGCAATAATCAAAACAGTGTAGTACTGACATAAGATTAAAGATCAGCAGAACAGAACTTAAGGTTCAGAATTAAACCCTCAAATGTATGGTCAATTTTTTTTTTTTTTTTTTTGAGACAGAGTCTCGCTCTGCCACCCAGGCTGGAGTGCGGTGGTGCGACTGCAGCTCACTGCAACTTTGACCTCTTGGGCTAAAGTGATTCTCCTACCTCAACCTTCTGAGTAGCTGGGGCTATAGGTTTGTGCCAACACACTGGCTAATTTATTTATTTTTAGTAGAGACGGGGTTTCACCACATTGGCCAAGCTGGTCTCGTACTCCTGACCTCAAGTGATCCACCTACCTCAGCCTCCCAAAGTGCCGGGATTACAGGTGTGAGCCACCGTGCCTGGCCACCAATTGATTCTTCACAAGTGGGTCAAGACAACTCAATGGAGAAAGAATAGTATTTTCAACAGACAGTACTGGGACAACTGAATATCCACATGCTAAACAATAAAGTTGGACCCATACCTTACACCATATACAAAAACTCAAAATGGATTAATGACCTAAATGAAAGAGCTAAAACTATAAAACTCTTAGAAGAAAACATAGGCATAAATCTTTGTGACCTTGGATTAGGCAACAGTTTCTTAGCTATGACACCAAAAGCATAAGCAACAAAAGAAAAAAATAGATCTGGTTGCAGTGGCTCACACCTGTAATCCCAGCACTTTGGGAAGCCAATGCTGGATGACCACTTGAGGCCAGGAATTCAAGACCAGCCTGGGTACATAGCAAAACCCTATTGCTCAAAAAAAGAGGAAAAAAAAAAGAAACAAAAGGCAAATTGAACTTCATCAAAATTAAAACCTTTTCTGCTTGAAAGGTCACTACCAAGAAAGTAAAAAGACAACACATAGGATGGGAGAAAAATATTTGCAAATCATGTATCTGACAAGTGACTAGTATCCAGAATATAAAAAGAACTCTTACAATTTAACAATAAAAAGACAAATAACCCAAGTTAAAAATGGGCAAAATAACTGCATTGACATATCTCCAAAGAAGATATAGAAATGCCCAATAAGCACATGAAGAGATGCCCAACTTCATTAAGCCATTAAGGAAATGCAAATCAAAACCACAAAGAGATACCACTTCACTCACTAGGATGGCTACCTTCAACAATAACAAGTGCTGGTGAGGATATTAGAGAAATTAGAACCCTCATACATTGTTGGTGGGAATGTCAAATGGTGCAGCCACTTTGAAAAATAGTTTGGCAGTTTCTCAAAAGAGTTACCATATATGATCCAGCAATTCTATTCCCATGTATATACCCAAGAGAATTAGAAATACATGTCCACAATCTTAACAACTAAAAGATGAACACCTGGCCTAACAGAAGGACCTCCGAGATCCTGCTCCAGCTCTATGGCCAGCTTGCTTTATAACAGGTTGGTTTTCTGTGCCTTTACTATTCCTCATTATTTAAAGCATCCTTCAGTACAGACCAATGGAAGGAAGGTAGTTGTGACTCACACACTTCTAAGTTGCTCAGAACTCACTCTAATAACATGCCCAAACTAAATCACAGTCCTATTCTATAAAACCACTGACTTACCTTCAGGCTAGGTTGGGATTTGTTCAAGAATGCGACATGCACAACAATGTTCATAGAAGTATTATTAATAGCCAAAAAATGGAAACAATCAAAATGTCCATCTACTGAGGAGTGGATAAACAACATGTGGTATATCCATACAACTGAATGTTTGGCCACAAAAACGTGGTATATCTATAAAACTGAATATTTGGCCATAAAAAGGAATGAAATACCAATACATGCTACAACATGTGAACCTTGAAAACATATGTTAAATGAAAGCAGCCAGCCACAAAAGGCCACATTTCATTTCCATGCTATATGAAATAAGCGAATGTCCAGAATAAGCAAATCCATACAGACAGTAAATTAGCGGTTGCCAGGGACCAGCAGGAGCAGGAAATGAAAAGTGACTGCAAACAGGTCTGGAGTTTTCTTTCGGGGTGATAAAAATGCTCTGGAAGTAGACAATAGTAATGATTGCACAACCTTGTGAATATACCAAAAGCATCAAATCATACACTTTAAAGGGGTAAGTTTTATGGTATAGGAATTATGTCTCCATTTTTAAAAATTTAAAAAAGAACCAATTGTTTCAGCAGTAAAATGTTCCTCAAGAGAAATGGAATGAATCCTTAATACGAGCAGTGGCTAGTTTCACAAGATCAGGATTCATAATGTTCTCAGCAGATTTGAATTTTTTCCAGGTATATCATGTACAAAGTTAACAAGGAGATTTTCACCAAGACTGGCTATGATCACCCCACCCTAATACATCAACTATTTTCACTTTTTCCACATTACCTTCAAGTGTATCACATGTATATATTTTTGCATGTCTATATTCCATGCAAATAATCAGTATAAGTTTTCCCATTATTGCTACATGGCCTTCAAGATTATCACTGAATGGTTGGTAATAGTTCACATTTATAATTTTCTTAACTCTTTCTCCTCTAAGCTTTGCTTTGAAGTGCTAGATACTTATTTCCAGTTTTTCACTGTTTATACATAACGTTGCGATACACATACAATATAAAAAGCTAACATAGCTCTTTTCTTCTCTTGGATCACTGAATTAATATTTCTAGGGGGAAAAATTACTAAATCATTTTTATGACACCTAGTTGCCCTCCAAAATTATTCTAAATTTACACTGCGGGCTGGGAGCAGTGGCTCATGCCTATAATCCCAGCACTTTGGGAGGCCCAGGCAAGCGGATCATGAGGTCAGGAAATCGAGACCATCCTGGCCAACATGGTGAAATCCTGCCTCTACTAAAATTACAAAAATTAGCGGCCAGGCGAGGTGGCTCATGCCTGTAATCCCAGCACTTTGGGAGGCTGAGGCAGGTGGATCACTAGGTCAGGAGTTTAAAACCAGCCTGGCCAAGATGGTGAAACCCCATCTCTACTAAAAATACAAAAAATTAGCTGGGTGTGGTGGCATGCACCTGTAATCCCAGCTACTCGGGAGGCTGAGGCAGAGAATTGCTTAAACCTGGGAGGCAGAGGTTGCAGTGAGCCGAGACCATGCCACTGCATTACAGCCTGCATAACAAAGTGAGACTCCATCTCAAAAAAAAAAGAAAAAAAATAGCTGGGTGTGGTGGCGTGCACCTGTGATACCAGCTATTCATGAGGCTGAGGCAGGAGAATGGCTTGAATCCAAGAGGCGGAGATTGCAAAGATCACGCCACTGCACTCCAGCCTGGCCACAGAGTGAGACTCCATCTCAAAAAAAAAAAAATTTACACTGCCATAAGCAATACAAACTTGCTATATTAGACATTACCATTTTTCATGCTTTTTATGCAATCAATATTAAAATATTTTCTTTTTTGATTTTCCTTTAGTCTTAAAAGCCTTTGGTTATTCAAGGACTTCCAAAATCCATGAGCATTTGCTTTTAAAATGCACACTAACATTCACAGCAGCATTAGTCATAACGGCCAATCATAATAAAAAGTGGAAACTTTCTAAATGTCCATCAATTGATGAGTTGATAAACAACTCAAGTCAAAAGACTTGTCTTTTTCAGTTGCTTATGATTAAAGAGAAATGAATAATTATTTTAAACTCAGTATTCTTACTCTAAGGAAAGTAGAACCTGTAATAAATTGTTCTGTTTTCCTTAAAAACATATATGCATGTAGTCACCTTGTCAACTGCTAGGAAAATAACAAAGCTTAGGATTCAATCACAATAAAAAGGAAAAGAAAAAACCTATAATAATTAGCCACTTTTTTTTTTTTTAAGAGACATGGTCTTGCTTTGTCACTCAGGCTGGAATACAGTAATGCAATCACAGCTCATTGCAGCCTCAAACTCCTAGATTCAGGTGATCCTCCTGCCCCAGCTTTCCTAAAGCCTTCCTAAAGTGCTGGGATTACAGACACGAGCCACTACACTCAGCCTAGTCACTTTTTGTTTTCTTTTTTGAGACGGAGTCTTGCTCTGTTGCCCAGGCTGGAGGCTCGAGTGCAGTGGCACGATCTCAGCTCACTGCAACCTCCACCCCTAGGGTTCAAGCAATTCTCCCGCCTCAGCCAATAGCTGGGACTACAGGCACATGCCACCACACTCAGCTAATTTTTGTATTTTTAGTGGAGACAGGGTTTCACTGTGTTGGCCATGCTGGTCTTGAACTCCTGACCTCAAGTGGTCCGCCCACCTAGGCCTCCTAAAGTGCTGGGATTACAGGCATGAGCCACCATGCCCAGCCAGCTTAGCCACTTTTGAGATTTCAATACCAATAACTATAAGGACAAATGCCAAAATGTCTCTCTTGACTATCAAGCTCTAGTCAAGAGAAAGATCAAGAACAATTATTATGGTTTGAATGTGTCCTCTCAAAAATTCATGTTGAAACTTAATCCCCATAGTGGTGAAGAGATAGGGTCTTTGGGGAAAGTGATGAGGGCTCTAAACCAGTGGCTCGTAAAAGTGCTGGAGGGAACTAGCTTAGGCCCCTTTTCACTTTCCATTTCTCTGCTATGTGAAGATGCCACATGAAGGCTCTCATCAGACGCCAGTGCCAATGTCTTGATCTTGGACTTCCCAGCCTCTAGAACTGAGAAATAAATTTCTAACACATAGGTTTTTTTTGACACAGAGTTTCACTCTTGTTGCCCAGGTTGGAGTGCAGTGGCACAATCCCAGCTCACCGCAACCTCCACCCCGGTTCAAGCAATTCTCCTGCATCAGCCTCCTGAGTAGCTGGGATTACAGGCACCTACCACCATACCCAGCTAGCTTTTTTTTTTTTTTAAGTAGAAACGGGATTTCATCATGTTGGCCAGGCTGGTCTCAAACTCCTGACCCCAGGTGATCAACCCCCCTCAACCTCCCAAAAAGTGCAGGGATTATAGGCGTGAGCCACCACGCCCGGCCAATTTTAACTTAATATTATTTTTAAGTTACCCCATCTGTGGTATTTTGTTATAGCAGCACAAACAGACTAAGGTAACAACCAAGAGCCTATAGAAAGAATTGTTATAATAAAAATACTGGTTAACTAAACACAAAGTGCCAGGTACTGTTAGAAACATTTTTACATTTATTAGCATAATAATTCTTACTAAGTACCATGTGAGTTAGAAAATATCCCCATTTTACTATGAAAAAAACTAATGCTTAAACAGGATAAGTTACTTGTCCAAAACAGATCAAGGAAGAGTGCATTTTTCTTAACCTTTGCACTAACAGATGCTATCCTCCCTATAGCATACAAATTCAAAAAAGAAGCACTCCCACCTCAGAATGACAGCAAGGGAGGGTTAAATATGATGATATAAAGATCTCACAGTCATTACAACAGGGTTTATGTTCAATCACAGCACTAATGTAACACAGGGAGAGGGTTTGGCATCCCCATTATCCATCGACACCTAAGCTAGACTACAAACATCTAGTTCCTCTTTCTGAAGCCTGCCACCACCCCTACTTTTTTTTTGAGGCAGAGTCTCACTCCATTGCCCAGACTAGAGTGCAGTGGCATGATCTCGGCTCACTACAACCGTCGCCACCCAAGTTTGAGTGATTCTCCTGCCTCAGCCTCCCAAGTAGCAGGGATTACAAGTGGCTGCCACCACACACAGCTAGTTTTTCTGTATTTTCAGTAAAGACGGGGTTTTACCACGTTGGCCAGGCTGGTCTGGAACTCCTGACCTCAAGTGATCCGCCTGCCTGGGCCTCCCAGAGTGCCGGGATTACAGGCGTGAGCCACCATGCCTGGCCAACTGCTACCTCTTTTTATCCTATATAGACATCCTAGAGTTGCCAATATCTGAGATGTTGAAAGAAAATAATGCTTCTTATTGTCTCTTCAGTGTTGGTATGATTTGGGGTTTCTCATTTGTGTGTTCTGAGAAAAAAAAAAGATGAAAAGACAATACTTTAAAAAAACTGTATTCAGTCCTAGTGATCCGCTTCCATGCATTTGAGTTTAATAGTACTCTTTATATGTCAAGCAAATCTTACTGAATTGGAAGTTTACTATCAATAACATGTACATACATATATATATATTTAGAGAAAATGGCTCATTTGAAAAATATATACTACTTTATAAATAACTATGCATCTAATTACAATCCACAGGTTCACTCTTAAAAGTTTATGTAAGGCTAGGTGTGGTGGCTCACGCCTGTAAACATAAAATTTTATATTTAAAATGAAAGCAGGGGTCAGGCATGGTGACTCATGCTTGTAATCCCAACACTTTGGAAGGCAAAGGCAGGCAGATCACTTGAGCCCAGGAGTCGAGATCAGCCTGGGCAACATGGCATGACCTCATCTCTACTAAAAATACAAAAATAGCCAGGTATAGTGGCGCACGCCTGTGGTCCCAGCTACTCTGGAGGCTGAGATAGAAGGATCACTTGAACCTGGGAGGTTGAGGCTGCAGTGAGCTAAGCTAGCACCACTGCATTCCAGCCTGGGTGACAGACCAAGACCCTGTTTCAAAAATAAATAAGTAAAAGCAGGAAAACCCACAAAACACTTCAGTCTGTTTGTGGGTTTTCCTGGTTAATGATATTTTAAATTGTGTTTAGATTTGCTAATAATTAAAAATAACCAGTCTCTCACAATAATTAAGAATGCTTCAGAATTTAAATAATTCAGAGGCCCTTTTGTGGGGTAGGAAAGGCAGTGTGTAATCCCATAAAAACCAAGAGAATATGTCCAAAACGTGGTCAGAAAAAAAAACACCAAGAGAAAACGGAGACAAGGTCCTTTACTGCTCCATCCAGCTCCTACTCAGTCAGAGCTGGTATTTAACTATGGTCTCTCCTCACCTAAATGTTTATGCTCAGACTTCAATGATCCCAGTAACATAGTAACTTCTAAAAAAACAGCATGATTCTCTGTAAGAATTTAGCTTACGTTATTTTTTAAAACTTGGGAGGGGTGTGGCACAGAAGGTACATAGATGCATAGTACATAGATTTCAAATGCTTTGATGAACATTTCCATGGAAATTTTACAGATCTGTATGTACTGTGAACAGAAATGAAAAGAGTCGAGGAAGTTTCACCCCCATAGTCCTAACCAAATCCAAGCATCATTACTCTCATAGAAGAAACAATCAGCTGGGCGCAGTGGCTCGTGCCTGTAATCCCAACACTTTGGGAGGCTAAGGAGGATAGATCACGAAGTCAGCAGTTCAAGACCAGCCTGGCCAAAATGGTGAAACCCCGCCTCTACAAAAATACAAAAATTAGCCGGGCACCTGTAATCCCAGCTACTCAGGAAGATGAGGCAGCGAACTGCTTGAACCTGAGAGGCGAAGGTTGCAGTGAGCCGAGATTGCGCCACTGCACTCCAGCCTGGGCAACAGAGTGAGACTTCATCTCAAAAAAAAAAAATCAATGATAAAGTAAATCATTAAGAGATATCCAAACTAAACTAGATCAAATGAATTATCTTTTATTTAAGGCTGGGCGTGGTGGCTCACGCCTGTAATCCAAGCACTTTGGAGGCCAAGGTGGGTGGATCACCTGAGGTCGGGAGTTCAGGACAAGCCTGACCAACATGGTGAAACCCCGTCTTTAAAAAATAAAAATAATAAATAAATAAAAATAATAAAAAAAGAAATATCTTTTATTTAATTACCTGAGGCTTCAAATAATCTAGGTATTAATGCTCATTTTCTAAAATACCCTCTTAGTCTAACCACAATAAAGTAAAAACTCAGTTAAACTAAGATAAAAATGAAACATAAAATTAAATAAAAATGAGCTCACACACTTGGACTTATTTTCTATATAATAAAACGCTTGTCAAAAATTGCTTAAATCCAGGTCATCTAAAATATTGACAGCAAAATCACAAGACAAATAAAAACCAATGGTAACACTGACTATTTGCTTTTTCAGTGACGCTGCTACCTTCATCTCTGAACAACTTGGGACCAGAAGACCAGCTGGAGCAGAAAGAACTCTAATCTAGAAGTCAGGGACATGGGTTCTAGTTCAGTTGATGCTACTAGCTAGGTAGGTGGCCCTAAATGTCACTTACTTTGTTTTTTCTCTTTCCCAGGGTTTACTTTCCTTAATCAAGAGGCTGACTAGACCAGTTTTTCCTAAACTCACCTAACCGTAAGAAGTACCGCAGGGAAACTGTAAACGACATGGATTCCAAAGCCCTTTCCCAATTCAGGAGGTCTCTGGGTGAGGCCGAAGACCTTATTCTTATTAAGTGATCCAAGTAAATCTTATTTATCATCAGGTAAATCTGGCAAACACTGGACAAGATAATCCTCAAGCTGCCTCCCTTCCAGCTCTGATTCTATACTATCTGGGTATTTCATAATAGTGTTCTGAAAACACACAAAATTACAATCATTTAATGTATGATACTGCACAAAAATAAATGTACAAGATCATGAAAACAAATATATCCACTCCCTGTGACATATTTAAACACCAGTAAAAACATCTTCCTGCCAGGCATGGTGGCATGCACCTGTAATCCCAGCAACTTGGGAGGCTGAGATGGCAGGATTGCTTGAGGCCAAGAGTTCAAGACCAGCCTGGGCAACATAGCAAGACCCTAACAAATATTGATAAAATTTTTTAAAAATTCCTAGACTCAAGGCAAATAGAACACTTAATTTGGTGAGAAAAAAATGTATTTAAGTGCTCAGCATATTAATATGGAGAGACTTGCTGAGTTATAGAAAGAAATTACCTAATATCTTAGGTGAAAACTGCATAGTGCATTCTCTCCCTGAAGAACAACATTATCTGGTGATCCCACCTGATCCTAACTAAGAAAAAGCTAGAAAAGAGGCTGGCTGAGTCCCTACCAGCTGTAAATATCATGCTCTGCAATACTGGAATGCAACTGTTATGAAGCTAAAACAAAAACAAAGAAACAGTAACTGGTTACTAATTCTTCAAATGCACCTCAGCAGAGACAACCCGGTGGCCCAATCTTTTGTGAGGATGGTTTTGTCAGGTGAATGGAGAGCCTCTAACAAGCTTTCCACACACAAAGGTGGCAGCCTTTCATTTTGCTTTTCCTTCACCCTACACTACATTGCTCTAGTTTTTCTAAAATTCTCATAATCCTCCAGTGGTATTTACTGAATTCATTCTCTTACTTAGACTCGTAAGTAACTACGAAACTAACACACACACACAAAAGAGAAAGGCTCCTTGCATGGAATACAGAAAGCAGAGTTGTGTAAAGGATGCTCATTAGCAACTAGTTATACAGATAGATTCAAAAATGTAAATAAAAACCAAGATTAAAACACAAAACTGAGTTTGACCAATTACTCTGTGACCCTTGCAACAGAAACAGATAAGAAACCAATAGTGAAACATTATTACATAATTTAGCTATGGGAAAAACAGCTGTAGAGCAGCCCATGGAAGAAGCACACTAGTACAACGCAGTGTTAGTATCAAACATTTCCAAAATGAATCTTGATGCTTGACATGCAAACACTGTCAACACAATTCTTTAGATTTAGGATCACACAGGCCAAAAAACTGATTTGTTTTATCGGCGAAAAGGGGACACCAGTTGTTATGAACAATACCACAGAAGCATTGAGTTTAAAGCCATATATCTTTAAACACATTTTTTTTCTATTTCCCGATAGTCTCTGAGGCAGTGTTGAGACAAAAGGCTAAACCTCACACTCAGTAAAATAGAAATATCAAACCAGGATCAAGGACAGCAGCATAACAGAGAGGTTTAGAGAGCAGGTCCTGGTGTCACAAAGACCTAAGTTAAAACCCCAAGGCACAAATTACTGAGCGACCTTGAACAAACCATTTCACCCAGGAGTCAATTTCCTCTTTGTAAAATGGAGATAATACTTCATTCAGCTATTGTGAAATTTAAACAAGGTGATTCATATAAAGCCCTAGCCCCTGCGCCTGGCACAGAATACATAGGTAAGTAATAATCATCACCATCATCATGATCAAACTGTAAAAGTAGCACAATTACTATCTTACAACCTCAGATAAAGCCAAGAGTTTCCTGGTAGCCAGAGAAAAAAGACATTCACAGTTCAAATCCAGTCTGGGCAACATAGTGAGACCTTGTCTCTTGGGAAAAAGAAAAAAAGGAAGATGAAAGAAGACATTCACGTATACTAATATAAAGGTGGCTCTTCTTCCCACATTACAGAACCTTCTATTTCCTCCTCCTTAATAAAGGATAACTCAGACTAATTCTGTACAGCTATATACAGGAAAGCCTTCAATATAGATGTTCTTAATTAAAAAGGACAATTTTTTTTCTTTGTTCCTTTTTTTTTTTTTTTTTAGAGACAGGGTCTTTGTTCCCAAGGCTGGAGTGTAGTGGCACAACCTCAGCTCACAGCAACCTCCACCTCCCAGGCTCAAGGGATCCTCCCACCTCAGGCCTCCCAAGGAGCTGGGACCACAGGCACACACCACCACACCCAGCTAATTTTTGAATTTTTTGTAGGAATGGGGTTTTACCACGTTGCCCAGCTGGTCTCGAACTCTTGAGCTCAAGCCATCCGCCCACCCTGGCCTCCCAAAATGCTGGGATTACAGGCATAAGCCACCATGTCTGGCCAAAAGAATAATTTTCAATGAGATCTGGATTTATGATCTAACCAGTTTGCAGAGTTACGGTTGGCATGTCTCTACTGGCATGTCAATAAAGGGTTGATTGTTAAGATTATGTCATAATTGATTTAGAAAATGACACATCAGTTGAAACTCAGCCATAAAAAAGAACCAATACAACTAACAGTAAGGTTAAAGTAACCAAACTCATCAAAAAAAAAATCCAGGAAAGGGAAGGTGAAAAACTCAATGATTCCCATAGTTAAAGTAACAAATACCCATTCTGTCTTTTTAAGATCATGGCTTAAATTTCCCATTTGCAATCAACTATCTTTGTCTGCGCTTCCGAATATGCCACTAGCTTGAATATGTGCCTTTAACTTGGACTATCTTCGTTTTTTCTTTTTTGGAGACAGAGTCTCACTCTGTTGCCAGGCTGAAGTACAGTGGCATGATCTCCGCTCACTGCAATCTCCGCCTCCCGGGTTCAAGCCGTCCTCCTGCCTCAGCCTCCTGAGTAGCTGGGATTACAGGTGCATGCCACCACACCCAGTTAATTTTTTTATATTTTTAGTAGAGAACAGGTTTCACCATGTTGGCTGGGATGGTCTCAATCTCCTGACCTTGTGATCTGCCTGCCTTAGCCTCCCAAAGTGCTGGGATCACAGGCGTGAGTCACCTCACCCAGCCAACTTGGACTATCTTCTTACCAAATACATCATTCTCATTAAAGACAAAAATACAATCTTGTGCATTATTATTTTTCTAGAATTCATGGGGAGATATTAGTAATTCCATCATTTAAAGAATACATTTCAAAAAAAATACTAAGTAATTTTGAAGGAAAAAGAGCTCCTCATGAAAATAAATCCATCATAGAAAAGTTGTTCAAGGTCAATCAAACACAGATTTCAAAATAATGTGAATTTTGAAATTTTGAGTAGGGGCAGGATTAAGGAGCTGTGAGGTAAAAAACTAAATTCTCAAGGTAAAAAGATACAGAAGTGAAGAAAAGACTTCAGCAAGAAGTACAAACTAGTGTCATCAATCCATCAGTAAATGTGCAAAATTCTGAGTAAGAAAAAAAAAATCATGCCCTAGATCATCTGTATCAATATTGGGAAATTTAGCAATAGAAAGACTTTTAGGGGCATTTCCAAACATTCCAATGTATCTTTCTATATTACAGATAGAACTGCAAAATGAAAGAAGTTAGATGCTCTAATTAACAACTTAGCTGTGAAAGAATGACACCCCCAAAAGAATCTATGTCACCTAGAGATACTGGATATTTTCTTTTTACTATTTAAGAAACCAGAAGAACCTCCTTCTGCTTTTAAATGCAAATATACCAATCTTTAAAGCACATCCTGCTCTATCCCTTTATATAAGAATTACTACAACGTGATCCTGTTCTAAAGAGGACATCATTCAACCAGAAAAATGGAATTAGGACAACCATAGGCTCTTTAAGTATGTTCAGATCATCATATCCAGTGAGCTGTCACCAGGTACATACGGTAACCTTCTTCAGAGGAGAGACAACTACCAGTGAACAAAATTCTATTTGAAGAAGGAAAGCTTAATTTTGAGGACTATCAGGTCATGAAAGGTTACATACACATTTCAATACCGGCACACGCACTAACATCATCATAACTCAAAAACTCAGCATCCCTTGGTTTTCAAATAACACTATTTACTGGAAACATTCAGAACTTCAATAATAATAGTGTGAGTTGCTATTTACCTGTTCATTATATGGTAAAACAAATACCACAATGCAAGAAACGATGTGCTGTATAAGCACCTTGGAACAGTGAGAGTTGACTTGGAGACATACTTCAATTGAATGTATCGGTGATAAAGGTTAAAAAAAGAATACTTTAAACTGAAAGAGTCAAGAAATAAATAAGCCCTAATGGAATCATTCCGCTGTCAAAGGTTCAAGCTTTTCTGCCAAAATCTCACTTGGTTTGGGCAACTGTTAACTGTTGTCAGATAAATGTAAAATAGTGAAGAAGGCTACAGGAGATACAGCCTCATAAATGGCTAACTCACCTCTAGTCTTTCAAAGTTACATATTAATGACTAACTTTAGTTTAAAAACAACAACAAAAACAACTCTTTAATAGCTAAGAGAAGTCACATCCAAAACGGGTAAATTTTTTGGTGGTACTTAGTTCACCCCCACCCACCCCTTATCCTCAAAGGCAGACCTCAATCTTCCCCACAAGTCGCCAGGCAAGCAGGATCAGAAGCTATAGAAAACGTACTTCCAATCTTTGAAAGGCCAGTGTGGACGTTTGAGGAGGAGGAAAAGGACTGCAGTGGGTTTACAAAAGCTATTTAAATGTTTTCCAAATGACTGTGATTAAAGTCAACGAAACGGCCTGGCATCAGCCAGCCCCTATCTTCACCTACCCACTAAGAACCCAGACAACGAAGGCAGCAGACCCCTCAAGATCAGACACCCACACAAAGGACACACACACACACACACACACACACACACACACACACACACACTACATACACACAAAGTGTCATGCAATGAAATTACACAGCCATAATGGGAAAAAGTAAGTGATGGCTATCTTGTGTTTTAAAGAACCTAGTAGTACTTACTAGTTCAATCCATCCCCAAATCCACGCCACCCTTTCAACTTTGCAATTAAGAGAGAGGAGAAATCCCGGTCAACTCTCCTTGGGGGGTTGGTCTGAGGGTAGGGGACTCAAGTAGGGAGGAGGATGGAGAGAGAAAGAGCAAGCCAATGAAAGATAGCAAAATTTCCCACCTTTCTTAAATTCTTCCAGCATAGCGTCCAACTTGGTGTCATTGAAAACAAAGTGCAAGGGATGGTTATAAAATTTGGTGATCGTTTTCAAGGGAGTACAGTCATCTGGATCCACGAAGGCCAAGTCTTTGACAAACAGCAGGTCCACGATGTTGGAGCGCTCCCCCTCAAACACTGGAATGCGGGTGTAGCCGCTCTCCATGATCTCAGACATGGTGTTGAAGTCCAGGATGGCTTCGCCGGTGATCATGAAGCAGTCCCGGAGAGGGGTCATCACGTCCTCCACCGTCTTTGTGCGGAGCTCCAGCGCCCCTTGGATGATGTTCAGCTCCTCCTTAACGAGGTCGTTGTAGGGGTCGGTGACCCGGAGCATCTCCAGCAGTTTTTCCCGGTTATAGACGGTGCCTATCTCCTGGCCCAGGACGCAGTCCAGCAGCTTGCTGACCGGGTAGGAAGCGGGAAAGGTCATCATCATGAAAAACTTGGTGAGGAAGATGGTGTTGGCCCCCACAGCCAGGCCGTGCCGGGAGCAGATGGCCTGAGGCACAATCTCCCCGAAGATGACGATGCCGATGGTGGAGACTACCACGGCCACGAGGCCCGAGCCGGCGATGTCGTCGAGCAGGATGGTGAGCGTGGTGTTGACCAGCACGTTGCCCAGCAGCAGTGAGCACAGCAGGTAGTTGCCCTGCCTGCGCACCGGCTCGATGCGTTTGGCGTAATTCTTCTCCTTCTCCGTGCCGCAGTTCTGCACGATGCGCAGCTCCATCGGGTCCAGGGCCATAAGCCCCAGGTTGAGGCCGCTGAACATGCCCGACAGGCACAGCAGCAGCGAAATGAAGATCACCTGCAGCCAGAACGGCAGCAGGAACTTCTTCTCCTCGCCTACGATCATCTTGGTGTCCTCGCCATCGTGGTAAATCCAGGTGGTCTCGGCCCACGGGGCCGGCGGGAGCCCGGCCACCCCCGAGCCGCCCTTGCCCCCGACGGCGCCACCCGCGGACCCCGAGCCGCCGGCGCCCAGGGCAGGCGTGGAGAGCGACGTGCACAGGTAATAGGACTTGCTTTTCTCCATCTTGCGTAGCGGTTTGATCTCGATCTCGATGATGCCCGAGGTGCGGCGGTTGAGAATGATGTGGGGCAAGATGATGATGTCTGAGGTGCGGATGCCGCAGCGCTGGGGGCCGCTGTCCGGCTCCCGGCGGCGCGGGGCCCCCCCAGCCCGCGCTCGCCAGGGCTGTGGCGCCGCCGCTCGTGCTCGGTGAAGGCGATGCGGGACCACGTCTCGTTGTTGATGTTCTGCCCGTACACCCGCAGCTTGACCCGGGTCCGTTCGCTCACCCGCAGCGCCCCCCCTTCCATGAACGACACGTCGTTCGTGTCCTCCAGCCGCAGCCCGATGATCACCGTCTCCTCGTTCTCGCCCGCCGCTGCACAGCCGCCCGCGCCGCAGCAGCAGCTCAGCAGGAGCAGCGGCAGCAGCCGCTCCGCCGCCGCCTGCAGGAACCCCCGGCCGCGGGCGCTGAAGCTGCGGCGAGCCGCCATCTTCCAAGTGGGCAGTGCGGCGGCTGCCTGCCCGCCCGCCATCTTTACTTTGGGTTCACAAGCGCCACAGCCAATCATAGGGTGGCTGCTCCAGCTGCGGCTTCATCCTTTCCACCCGGCGGCGCGAGCGCAGGCACCAGCCCCTGGGCGAGACTGCAACGGAGCGTCCGCGGCCAGTGCTCTGCAGTTCGCCTCCCTGACTGACAATGACTCGACCTCGGCGAGCTGAGGAACCCCCGAGGCTAGCAGGAGGGGACAGAGGGGAGGGAAAAAGAGCGCCGGCTGCTCCCGCGAGAGGCAGGCCGACCAGCCAATCACGAGCGGATGCCCGCCCCTCCCGGCCATGGGGCTGGAACGGGGGGCGTGGCCGTGTGCCGCTCCGCGGACCAATGGCAAGGTAAGTGGGTGGGGCGATGAGAGCCACCGTCCCCCTCTGCATGCCAAGTTTCCAACTGAAAGGCGCGTGACTCTTGTGTATGTGCGAGGGGGAGGGGGCGTGGCCAGCTAGGACTCGAAAACCAGTCAAAGATGAGCGCTGTAGGAAAAGGGGTGGGGCCTCCGTGCTGCTGCCAATAGGAAGGAGCTGTCCGCAGAGCCGGTGCTTCACAGGGGGCCCTGTAGTAGATCCCGGCGCCTGGACTGGCCGGGTTTGGACCAAAGCCTTGCGGCGCGAGGTGGCAAGTTCCCGTCGCATCGGCTTGCTGGCTCTCCAGTTCTCAATTCCTAGGCAGAAAGTCTCGGCGCCCTCCTGCCCCGGGAGCCCGAGAAGCCAACTAGACAGCCTAAAAAGCCGGGGCACCGGCCGCACTCCCCCACTCCACCTGCGCTGCGCTTCGCAGGGATAAGCGGCGTCGGTGGCCCTGCACGGCTGCGAACTAGCAGTCCTCGCGCCTCTTCTAGGGGATGCGCGCCCTCTGCGGCTTGCAGTCACGTGGCGCCACCTGCGGGCCGCACAAGCGCCCTGCAACGCTTTCCCCGTCAGGGGCAAAGTGTGCAGGAGTTACGGATGGGGCGGTCAGAGGGACAGTTCCCCAAATTTCCTAGTCATAGAACCCCCACATATTCTTGCTAAAAGCATATATTTCCTAGACCCTTTCCCGTATTTACAGAATGGGAAGGGCCTCAATCTGTATTCCCAACAGGCACCCAGGCAAGTTTAGGAAATGGGAGGGGGCAAACATCCTAAACAGACCCACAGGGGCTCATTCTTAATCACACTGACCAAACTCTGCTAGGATCATAGGTCACTCAAGAGCAAAAAGTTCTGGAAACCTAGCTCCCCAGTACTCCCAGCGTCACCTGGAGGTGACGAGATAGCAGAGTAGCTGCCAAATTGGTCTTTTCCTTGAGACTTAAAACATTCAAAATGTTTAGTGTTTCTTTACCTCTTTTGTGTTCTACAAGCACATTTTTCTCCCACTTTTGTAAATGCATCAAACTTCTCTGATTAGTTTCTGGTATGAGTAATTTTGGAATGAAATGATTGCAGTGGCCTCCTAACTGATCTTTCCTCTTCTACACCTGCTCTTTTCCCTTCTCAACCCAGCAGCCAGTGATCTTGTCCATAAGATTCTGTTGCTCCCTTGGTCGAAAACGCCTCCGTTGGCTTCCCATCTCATCATAGTAAAAGCCAAACTACCTACAACATCCTACAAGGCTCGGAGGTCTGGTACTTCCCGTTACTTCTTGGACCTCATCACCTGCTGCTCTCCTAGTGGGAGGAGACAGATAATAAACCAGACTAATTTCTCTCCACGCTGTTTCTCCATCACACCGGGGGATTTTCCCCTACGAGCTTTGCACTTGCTGTTTGTTTCCTGGCCTGGAACTCTCTTTCCCCAGATGTCAGCATAGCCTTGTTCGCCTCCTTCAGTGCTTTGCTCAAAAGCCATCTGATTTTAAATTGTGGAAAACACTCGTTCTATGCCGCGTCTGCTTTACTTTTTCTTGAAAGCAAAGATCACTTTCTTTTTTTTTTCTTTTTTTTTTTTTCACATTGGACATTTGTACAACAAAGATCACTTTCTAACGCACTATGTAAATTATTGATTTGGTTTGCTAGCTGTCTCCTTCCACTAGAATTTAAGCTCTCTGAGGGCAGTGTGTCTGTTCACTGCTGTATCACAAGGGCCTAGAAGAATAAAAAAGCTGATTTTGTAGAGCTTTTTTTTTTTCCCAAAAATTGCCTACTTACAAAAAGTATTCATATTTATTGCTTCAGTGGCATCTTTTTTTTTTTTTTTTTTTTTTTGAGATATAATCTTGCTGTGTCATCCAGGCTGGAGTGCAGTGGTGCGATCTTGCCTCATTGCAACCTCCACCTCCCGGGTTCAAGCAATTCTCCTGCCTCAGCCTCCCAAGTAGCTGGGACTACAAGCGCGCACCACCACGCCCAGCTAATTTTTTGTATTTTTAGTAGAGAGGGGGTTTCACCATGCTAGCCAGGATGGTCTCGATCTCCTGACCTCATGATCCGCCCGCCTCGGCCTCCCAAAGTGCTGGGACCACAGGCGTGAGCCACCATGTGCAGCCTTCCATTTTCTTTTTGGGAACAGGGTCTCTCTCTGCTGCCCAGGCTGGAGTGCAGTGGTGCAATCATAGCTCCCTGCAGCCTCAAACTCCTAGGCTCAAATTCAAGCAATATTCCTTCCTCAGCTTCCTGAGTAGCTGAGGCTATAGGCACAAGCTAATGCACCAGGCTCCAACAACATTTTAATCACACCAAAACACAAGCTCTTGGCCGGGCATGGTGGCTCATGCCTGTAATCCCACTACTTTGGGAGGCAGGAGGATCACTTGAGCCCAGAGGATCACTTGAGCCCAGAAGTTCAAGACCAGCCCCAGCAGCATAGTCTACCAAAAATAAAATTAAAAATTAGCTGGGCATGGTGGCATGCTCCTGTAGTCCCAACTACTCAGGAGGCTGAAGTGGGAGGATCCTTTGAGCCCAGGAGGTCAAGGCTGCAGTGAGCCATGGTCACACCACTGCACTCCAGCCTGGGTGACAGAGCAAGACCCTATGTCCAAAAAAAAAAAAAACAGGCTGGGTTCATACCAGTGATGGTTCATACCTGTAACCCCAGCACTTTAGGAGGCTGAGGCGGGTAGATCACCTGAAGTCAGGAGCTTGAGACCAGTCTGGCCAACATAGTGAAACCCCATCTCTACTAAAAATACAAAAATTAGCCAGATGTGGTGGTGGGCGCCTGTAATCCCAGCTATTTGGGAGACTAAAGCAGGATAATCATTTGAACCCTGGAGGTGGAGACTGCAGTGAGCTAAGTTCACGCCACTGCACTCCAGCCGCGGTGACAGTGAGACTCTGTCTGAAACAAACAACCCACAAGATCTGAGGAAAAACAGGAACTAGGAAAATGCTGGAGTTAACCACACTTTTCACAGTCAAATCTGTATCAAGCCTGTTCATCCTGAGAGGGATTTCTCCAAAGCAGCACTAGCCACTTGCTCAAATACATAGAACCCTTTTAGCTAAGATTTTTCACAACAGTTGAAAGAAAAACAAAGTAAAATAAAATCTGCAACACCATTTACCATCTGAAGAGGACTTTTCAGACCTCTTATTTAGGGCTTTCCCATTTTCCTCCTTTTCTAAATATTTTCTGAACATTGTTACTAGGTAGAAGGAGAGGAAAATGTGGCTTTTTGATGGAGTTGTAGGAAAAGTGTCCTTGGAGAAGGGCCCACACTCCTTGGGTGCTGCTGTTCCTGGGAATCAGGGCTGTCAGGTGCCCACATGGGAGATCTTCTGTGCTCTGAGCTGTCACCCCCTCCCTTTCTCCACTACCCCATTGACCTTCTGGGGTATTCAGATAACAGTTCTGCTGCTAAAAGTCCACTGTTTGCCCTACTCCAGCACCCCTGCTCTCTGACTGCCAAGCCCTGACACTGTGGGACTTTCTAGAATCTTCTAGAATGTTCTTTATGCCTGTTCTTTCAGCTTCCAGCTCAGCTATGGACAGAGGTGTAAGCAAGGCTTTGAGCTTGGTTATCCTTATCACTGTAACTAAAACACTCAACCCAGGGCATGCTTTTAGGGAAATGGTTCACTTCCATAGTTTTAAAATGTTGAACCATATGAATATTGTCTATTTAAAAAACTAATTTAAAACTACATTTGGGGAATGAGAAACAGGTGGGAAATAAAGAAGACTCTAACAGGAGAATGGTAACTAGGAATAAGATGCCAGGAAAACAAAAGGTCCTGAATGTCCAATTCTGAGCCCTCCCTTAAGACTCAGACCTGCATGGCTCTGACACCAGCACTTTCATTTATGACTCTAGTCATAAAATATCAGCTATCCCATACCAGCTGAGGTCATTCCCATGGTCTTTTCTCCACATCCTCTGAAGCTGGGCTAAAATTCTACTCCAATAAGTCAAATCCCTCCATGTAAAGACAAAATAACATGTCAGTGGGAAAAACAAAACTGCTCCTATTTCTAGTTCCTCTGAGATACCTATTTATTTATTTTTATTTTTTTTAAAGACGAGGTTTCACCATGTTGGTCAGGCTGGTCTTGAACTCCCGACCTCAGGTGATCCACCCGCCTTGGCCTCCAAAGTGCTTGGATTACAGGCGTGAGCCACCACGCCCAGCCAATACCTTTTACTTTTTAACACCTCCGCTGGCAGGAACTTATTTATTTTAAATATGAGTAAACTGAAGATTTAACTTATTTGTTTCCATTTGTTAATACATGGCCCCAGTTCTCTGTGTCCTCTTTAAATTTTAAATTAAAAGTTTTGTTTTCGGCCGGGCGCGGAGGCTCACGCCTGTAATCCAAGCACTTTGGAGGCCAAGGCAGGTGGATCACCTGAGGTTGGGAGTTCAAGACCAGCCTGACCAACATGGTGAAACCCCGTCTTTAAAAAAAAAAAAAAAAAGTTTTGTTTTCTCACCTCATTTATTTTTCCCCCTCTTTTATTTATAAATTTATCAACTAGACTGGGCACAGTGGCTCACGCCTGTAATCCTAACACTTTGGGAGGCAAAGGAGGGTGAATCATGAGGTCAGGAGTTCAAGACCAGCCTGGCCAAGATGGTGAAACCTCGTCTCTACTAAAAATACAAAAATTAGCTGGGTGCCATGGCAGGCACTTGTGATCCCAGCTACTCAGGAGGCTGAGGCAGTAGAATTGCTTGAACCCAGAGGGTGGAGGTTGCAGTGAGCCGAGATTGCACCACTGCACTCCAGCCTGGGCGAAGAGTGAGACTCCATCTTAAATAAATAAATAATAAATTTATCAACTAATATATTGTATATTTAATAACTTCCAAACCAGGTACTAGGCATTACAGAGCTACAATATGGAATCAGGGGTTACCCCAAAAACTTACTAGCAGGGAAGTTAGCAAATGTTTACATAAATAACTACATAATACAAGATTGAACATCAAATGTCTTAAAAAGAAGTACAAACAAAGTGGAGGAATTGAGGAACTTTGAGGAATAGAGGTTTTAGATATATGCAGTGTCAGAGCTATTCTAAAAAGTGTGTCTTAGTGTGCTCGGGTTGCCGTAATAAAATACCATAGACAGTGTATCAGTCAGGGTTCCCTAGAGGGACAGAACTTTATATATATTAACTTACGTGATCACAAGTTCCCACAATAGGCTGTCTGCAAAATTGAGGAGCAAGGAGAGCCAGTCCGAGTCTCCAAACTGAAGAACTTGAGTCCGGTGTTGGAGGGTAGGAAGCATCCAGTACGGGGAGAAGAGATGTAGACTGGGAGTCTAGGCCAGTTTCATCTTTTTACATTTTGCTGCCTGCTTTATATTCCCCGGCAACTGATTAGATTGTGCCCACCACATTAAGAGTGGGTCTGCCTTCCCCCAGCCCATTGACTCAAATGTTAATCTCCTTTGGCAACACCCTCACAGACACACCCAAGAACAATACTCTGCGTCCTTCAATCAAGTTGATTCTCAGTAGTAACCATAACAGGGCCGGGCACGGTGGCTCACGCCTGTAATCCCAACATTTTGGGAGGCCAAGGCAGGTGGATTGCCTGAGCTCAGGAGTTCAAGACCAGCCTGTGCAACACTGTGAAACCCCGTCTCTACTAAAATACAAAAAATTAGCTGGGCACGGTGGCATGTGCCTGTAGTCCCAGCTACTCGGGAGGCTGAAGCAGGAGAACTGCTAGAACCAGGAGGCGGAGGTTGCAGTGAGTTGAGATTGTGCCACTGCACTCCCGCCTGGGTGACACAGCAAGATTCTGTCTCTAAAAAATAAAATTAAAACTAAAAAACCATAACAGACGGGTTAGCTTATACAATGGAAATTTATTTTTTCACTGTTCTGGAGAGTAAAAGTTCCAGATCAAGGTCCAGCAGGGTGAGTTTCCAGGGAAGCCTCTTCCTGGCTTGCAGACAGCTACTTTGTCCTCACGTGGACTTTCCTGTGTGTGAACGGAGAGAGAGCCAGCCCTCTGGTGTCTCTTCTTGTAAGGACACTAGGTGATTGGATCAGGGCCCCACCCTGATGACCTGTGCTAACCTTAAGTACTTCCTTAGAGGTTCCATCTTCAAATACAGTCACCTTGTGAGCTTCAACTTAGGAATTTTGGGGGGGGGGACACAGACATTCTATCCCCCACCAAAGGGATTGAAAAATAAGAAAAAAACCAGGCACAGTGGGTCACGCCTGCAATCCCACCACCTTTAGAGGCCAAAGGGGTGGATTACTCGAGGTCAGGAGTTCAAGACCAGCCTGGCCAACATGGTGAAACCCCATCTCTACTAAAAATACAAAAATTAACCAGGCATAGTGGCAGGTACCTGTAATCCCAGCTACTCAGGAGGCTGAGGCAGCAGAATCGCTTGATCCCAGGAGGTAGCAGGTTGCAGTGAGCCAACATCGTGCCACTGCACTCCAGCCTGGGCAACAGAGCAAGATTTCATCTCAAAAAACAAGATAAGAGAGAGAAGAAGGCATTCTACTGGGGAGAAAAGTATGAGGTGAGGTTGGAAAGGGAACAGCATTTTTGGAACACCACGTGGTTGAATGTGGTTCAACAGCCAATGAAGAGGAACAGCAGGAATAATGTGGGGGAGTTACTTGGGTCAGTTTGTGGTGTGTTGAATGCCAATGCCAAGTTTAGGAGTTTAGATTTCATTCTGTAGATATCCAGGAGTTATAGAAAGTTTTAAGTAGAAAGACTGTATTACAGGAAGATTAACCTGACAGATACCACTGCAATGATGCTGAGGTCCTGCCCATTGAGGAATTTAGGGAACTCCTGCCACTCAAAATAGCAAAAAACCTAAACTGTTTAAATGCACTTTCTCATATATTATCTTGGATTGACCTTCACAATTAGAACCAAGAGATATGCCACTTCTCCAGCCATATATAGGACAAAGAAGCAAAGATAACTATCTCATGTCACAGGAGCCAGAAGAAAACATAGGAGGGGCATCACAGCCTCTGTTCAGGAAGCCCACACCTGGATTGGCAATACTGCTGTTGTGGACTCTGTAGTAATCTTGACTCTTGGAGCAAATGCATGGTTTCCCAGTTTGAACTGGACTCCTGATCATAGGTCAGACTTCCTGATAACGGGTTTTTTTTAACTCAAAAATATTTTTGACATATAATAAATACATAAAAGTGCATAAGACATAAATGTACAGTATGCTGATCATATATCATCTAAAACAGAACTCCTTTGAAAATGAAAAAAGGCTACTATTAATATTTAACCTGGCTGGTCACGGTGGCTCACGCCTATAATCCTAACACTTTGGGATCCAAGGCAGGTGGATCACCTGAGGTCAGGAGTTCAAGACCCGTCTGGCCAATGTGGCGAACCCCTGTCTCTACTAAAAATATAAAAATTGGCTGGGCATGGTGGCCGGCACCTGTAATCCCAGCTACTTGGGAGGCAGAGGCAGGAGAATCACTGGAATCCAGGAGGCAGAGGTTGCATTGTACTCCAGCCTCAGTGACAGAGCAACACTCCATGTCAAAAAAAAAAAATTTTAACCTGGTTTAAGGCTTAAACTGGGACAGCCCCAAGCAAAGACTATGTTCACTTGATAATTATAATGGCAAAGGTAACCACCCACTAGTCAAGAAAACCCCTATATATCCCTTCTAGACCACTAGACTACACCCCTCTCCCTCTACTCCAGATGTATCCACTATCCTTACTTTTTTAAAATTTTTTATTTTTGAGACAGATTCTTGCTCTGTTGCCCAAACTGGAGGGCAGTGGTGAGATAGCTCACTGCAACCTCTACCTCCCAGGTTCAAGCAATTCTCCCACCTCAGTCTCCTGAGTAGCTGGAATTATAGGTGCACCACCACGCCCAGATAATTTTTGTATTTTAAGTAGAGACGGGGTTTCACGATGTTGGCCAGACTGGTCTCGAACTCCTAACCTCAAGTGATCTGCCTGCCTCAGTCCCACAAAGTGCTGGGTTTATAGGTGTGAGCCACTGCTCCTGGCCACTATCCTTACTTTTATAGTAATCATTTTCCTTTTTAGTTGCTATATTTTTGAATTTAGGAATTCTCTAAAGGGAAGCAAGGGAAAATCATTAATACAATGGTATAGGACAAATTCTGGCCTTTGTTCTGACATTTATTAGAATGTGATCCCGGCAGGTACGGTGGCTCATGCCTGTAATTCCTGCACTTTGGGAGGCCGAGGCAGGTGGATCGCTTGAGCCCAGGAGTTCAAGACCAGCCTGGACAACATAGGAAGACCACATCTCTACAAAAAATACAAAAATTAGCTCTGTAATGGTGGTGCATGCCTGTAATCCTTGCTATTCTGAAGGCTGAAGTGGGAGGATCACTTGAGCCCAAGAGGCAGAGGTGGCAGTGAGCCTAGATCGCGCCACTACACTCCAGCCTTGGTGACAGAGCAAGACCCTGTCTCAAAAAAAAAAAAGAAAAGGGATCCCATTATTTAAACCATTTGAATATACTCAGCCTCAGGTTTCTGTAAAATTAGAAAAATCAGCATTGTGAGGGAGGCATAAAGGAGTTTAATAAAGAAACAATGTGGGATATTTGGCTGGTTTTTATCCCACACAAAGCAATGAATCCTCCTCCTAACCATGAGAAGTCACCATCTTTAAAGGGTTGCACTAGCTTCCTGGGCTCCTGCTACATTATTTAAAAGCAAAAATAAAAATACCTCCTTCGCAGCACTTCCTTAGTTAGATCCAGCTGAAAGGAATAATAAGGTTAATTTTAAAAAGAAAATAAGGACAGTTAAAAAAAGATTAACTACAAAGCCTAGAAGCCACACAAATCATTCTGCACTTGCTGTGCAAACCTTTCCTCCCTGGCAACCTGACATTTGCTTTCCAGAGTAGGCTCGTTTAATATTCACAAAGAAAGTTATGTGATGGGAGCTTGTTAACTCTGAGAACACAGAGTAAACTGTCCAGGCCACTTCACCTGACACAATTAGGCTCTGAGTTGTAGGTCACATTACCATAAGCAGCTCTGGCAGTCTCTGGTGTCCTCCTGTGAGCATCCCTGCAAAGCTCCATGTGCCCCTCTTGGCTACTGCTTGTAATGAATTAAATATATGTTAGTGTCATAGATTAGGCCACTGACTTCCATCATCTGAGCTATGATGGAAAAAAACCTCACTTGTAACATTAATGAAACTGTACTCATGCTAATCCCTTGAAAAGGACCATAAACTCAAAGGCCTACAGGGGTAAGTGAAGTTGACTTGAGGTGGGGATGGTGGCAAACTGTCTAAAGGGGCACGCCGTGTCTGAAGGGGAACCCATTACTCAGCTATGGCCATCACAACTATGCAGATGTGTAGGGCTGCTGTTGCCAGCATTTTCAATTTTTCAAGAAACCCCAAATGTATATTTTAAAATATATATATATTTATATATATAAAAATATAACTCTAAGACTCCACTCCATCTCTGTCTCTACATATATATGTATATAGATAGATAGATAGATAGATAGATTTTTTTTTTTTTTTTTTTGAGATGGAGTCTTGCTCTGTCACCCAGGCTGGAATGCAGTGGCATGATCTCAGCTCACTGCAACCTACGCCTCCCGGGTTCAAGTGATTCTCCTGCCTCAGCCTCCAAAGTAGCTGGGACTACAGGTATGCGCCATCACACCTGGCTAATTTTTGTATTTTTAGTAGAGACGGGGTTTCACCATGTCGGCCAGGCTGGTTTCGAACTCCTGACCTCAGGTGATCTGCCCACCTCGGCCTCCCAAAGTGCTGGGATTACAGGCATGAGCCACCATGCCCAGCCCAAATTCACATTTTATACAGAATTTTCTGATTTATAAATGTAGGCAACTGATTGTAAAATACACTGTGACCTCTACAGAATCTGGACCCATAAACCTGTTTCTACATCTGGAAGGGAACTTGAGTCTTCCAAGTTCAATGCCCTCATTTGACAGATGGGAAAAGTGAATCCCAAAGTGGAGAAATGACGTTCCTATGGCCAAATAACTAGTTCAGCAAAAGCCAGATCTAAAAGAATACCTGCTTGCCGTGTCCTGCATCAGTTTCACTCCACCAATGAGAAAAAGGTCAGTGGCTTTCAGCCTAGTTTAAAAGTTAGCGATAAGCTCACTGGCATGCACCTGCAGCCCCAGCTACCTGGGAGGCTGAGGTGGGAAGATCACCTGAGCCCAGAAGTTTAAGTCCAGCCTGGACAAGCTAGCAAGACCCCATTTCTAAAAAAAAGAAAAAGTTACCAGACCCAAGTCTGGCCTACAGTGTGTCTAGAACATAATTGACTGGCCAGTCTACATTTTTACTCTCTCTGGCTTCTGGACAATGTATTATGAAGCATCGTGTTACTATATGAGGCAATGAAGTAGTATTAGGGCAGAACATTTTGGTTCTAACCTGATCTTCCCCTCACCTGGAGCACTGCACTACAGCATGGCCCTGCTACATGGAAGGTGGGGCCACCGTGTTCCCACTGGGGAAGGGAACTGTTACCGTTGTGTGTCCAAGACAACCAAGGCTCACGCAGCAGGAGGAAATTAAGTCCAAAACTTACATTCACCTAACACTCCCATTAACCTCAGTGGGAGTTATGCTTTCAGGAATTGCAAGGTCAGCAGTTGAACTAGAATGAAGCAGTAAAGCTCATCGTAGGTTATTTTTAGGATTGTATAATTCCAGCTTCATATTTGCAAAATAATTTTTTTTTTTTTGAGAGACAAGGTCTTGCTCTGTCACCCAGGCTGGAGTGCAGTAGCATGATCATAGCTCACTGTAACCTCAAAAAGAGTTCATGTTTAACCTAGTGCGATCTCCCCTCTACTGCCTCTTGGGGCAGGGTCTACAAAAGAGCCTTTGTTTGGACCCAAATTGTGGTGCCTGGTTGAAGAAATTTGGCAAATCACCGAAGTCAGGACAGGTACCAACACAGCTGAGAAAACACACTCAGCAGTGTCTGTCCCCTTGGCCCATGGGATTCATCATATTCCATTTTAGCAACCAGTGCCTAGGACAGTGCCTGGTACACAGGAGATAATAACTGTTTAGTGAATGAATAAAACAAAGGATAGACAGGTTCCCATGCCTTGCCAGACTCATTTAATATAATTTCCTTCTTAACATGGCAGAATGAGTGACTACCTCAGCTGCTTCCTTGGAGCCATCCAAGTAAAGGCTGGGAATCAATAGGAGGAGCAGGCTCTGGGGCTGTCTTGGCACAAAGTTATTTTCTAAGCCCTATTTTTAAGCTATGCCTGGCTGGATGTGGTGGTGGGGGGGGCCTGTTGAGGCTACTGCTGGGCCTCCCTGAGTTGATAAGCTGAAAAGCTTCTGCAGGGTTCCATAATTCTTTTTTTTTTTTTTTTTTTTTTAGGCTGGGCACAGTGACTCACACCTGTAATCCCAGAACTTTGGGAGGCCAAGGTAGGTGGATCATGAGGTCAGGAGTTTGAGACCACCCTGGTCAACATGGTGAAGCACCATCTCCACTAAAAATACAAAAATTACCCAAGTATGTTGGTGTGTGCCTGTAATCTCAGCTACTCAGGAGGCTGAGACAGCAGAATCACTTGAACCTGGGAGGTGGAGGTTGCAGTGAGCCGAGATCATGCCACTGCACTCCAGGCTGGGTGACAGAGCAAGACTCCGTCTTGAAAAAATAAATAAATAAAAATTTTGTTTTTTAGAGATGGGGTCTTGCTTAGTTGCCCAGCCCAATCTCATTATTCAACATCTTTTTGGGGAACTGAGAGTTCAGAATGACAAGTAAAAAGTTAATACCCTCTCCTAAATGCAGAAAAGCCTAATAAACCAAATAAACAACCCCCCACCCTTTGTTTTTTCTGAGACAGAGTCTTGCTCTGCCACCCAGATTGGAGTGTAGTGTTGTGATCTTGGCTCACTCCACTTCCTGGGTTCAAGCGATTCTTGTGCCTTAGCCACCCAAGTAGCTGAGATTATAGGCCTTGGCCACCACGCCTGGCTAATTTTTGTATTTTTAGTAGAGACAGTGTTCTGCCATGTTGGCCAGGCTGGTCTTGAACTCCTTGCCTCAAGTGATCCACTTGCCTCGGCCTCCCAAAGTGCCGGGATTACAGGCATGAGCCACCACACCCAGCCAACAGAACACCTTTCAATCAATTCCCCTCGAGCAGGGCCATCTTTTTGCTCATGAAGAGCAAAGTATGCTTATCCCAGCTGTACCATTGTAACTGTACCATTTAATGTACATGTAATGCTGTACAGTGCTGTGTAATGTACCATGTAATGCTGTAATGTACCATTTTCACATTAAAGTAGGTCATGACTAGGTAGATATGGAACTCCAGAACCAAGCAAGCATGTTTAAAATCAAGGTCACGGAGGTGAATAGGGCTTAAAAAATAACTATCTAGTTCTTTCCTCTGTCTATAATAGTAAGTTAGGCTCTATAGCTGAACCTACTCAGAAATCTAAGAATTTCTCCATTTTAAACAACTTTCTTAAAACAGAAGTCTATCCTATGGAATCCATTCCAATGTTTTACATGCCTTAAAATTCTCAAACACCTAGTCCAAAATCCCATGGACAATGCCATGCCCCTGGTTCTTTTTGTACTGAGTCCAAGGCAACTGGTTGATATCTTATCAAAACCCTTGATTGGCTGAAGGCTATTTATTTATTCTTTTTTTTATTATTTTTTTGAGATGGAGTCTCCCTCTGTCACCCAGCCTGGAGTGCAGTGGCGCGATCTCTGGTCACTGCAACCTCCACCCCACCAGGTTCAAGCAATTCTTGTGCCTCAGCCTCCCAAGTAGCTGGGATTAAAGATTGCCCATCACCACGCCTGGCTAATTTTTGTATTTTTAGTAGAGATGAGTTTCACCATATTGGTCAGACTGGTCTTGAACTCCTGAGCTCAAGTAATCTACCTGCCTTGGCCTCCCAAAGTGCTGGGATTACAGGCATGAGCCACCATGCCCACCCTGAAGCCTGTTATTTAAAAACTAAATTTCCAGCTCCTGATGATAAGGATCATGACTTACAATTTTCTGTGTCCTCCAATAAAGTCTTCAAGTACAGATGGAATTCAAGTTATTTACCATCCTTGAACCTTTCTTTAATGTTCTTAATATTATTATTTAACTATGGAAAAACTAAATGTATCACTTTGCTAAAAGTTTAACCAGGACACCTTATGAAGAAAAAGAAAACCTACCATTTTTACTCTTTCCTTCCTTCCTTTCTCCTTCCTTCTCTTTCTTTCTTTCTGTCTCTTTCTTTCTTTCCCCTCCCTCCCTCCCTCCCTCTTTCGCTCTTTCTGTGACAGAGTCTCACTCTGTTGCCCAGCCTGGAGTGCAGTGGCACAATCTTGGCTCACTGCAACCTCCGCCTCCCAGGTTCAAGCAATTCTCGTGCCTCGGCCTCCCCAAGTAGCTGGGATTACATGCACACGCCATCACACCCAGCTAAGTTTTGAATTTTTAGTAGAGATGGAGTCTCACCATGTTGGCCAGGCTGGTCTCGAACTCCTGACCTCAAGTGATCCATCGACCTTGGCCTCCCAAAGTGCTGGGATTATAGGCATAAGCCATCACGCCCAGTGTATTTATTTATTATTTTTTAGAGACAGGGCATTGCTCTGTCACCCAGCTGGAGTGCAGTGGTGTGATCATAGCTCACTGCAGCCTGGAACTCCTGGGCTCAAGCGATCCTCTTGCCTCAGCCTCTCTAGTAGCTGGGACTACAGGTCTGGGACCACCTAAGACCACCATACCTGGTCATTTTTACATCTCTTAGCTCTCTTTTTAAAAAAGCAAACTATTCCTGATCCATTTGGGATAATTTACAATAGATAGTCACTATGTCATCAGTCATTAGGGTGAGATATTTGTGATTCAAAGATATTTATGATTCATTTGTTTTCTTGAGACACTGGGTTCAAAGATGTCTATGATACATTTGTTTTCTTAATTCAATTACAAAAAAAGAAAAAAAAATAGCATTTGTTTAGGTTTGGTGGCTCATGCCTGTAATCCCAGCACTTTGGGAGGCTGGAGCGGGCGGATCATGAGGTCAGGAGATCGAGACCATCCTGGCGAACACGGTGAAACCCCATCTCTACTAAAATACAAAAAATTAGCCCGGCATGGTGGCACGTGCCTAAAGTCCCAGCTACTCAGGAGGCTGAGGCAGGAGAATCACTTGAACCTGGGAGGCAGAGGTTGCAGTGAGCCAAGATCGTGCCACTGCACTCCAGCCTGGGCGACAGAGCGAGACTCCGTATCAAAGAAAAAAAAAGCATTTGTTTGAAAACTACCTCAACAGTTCTCCTACCAAACATGATTTGGCAATCTTTTGGCATGATTAGTATGATTGCAGTAGGAGCTGTGTTTAACAAGCAAACATAGTGAAAAGTTCAAAAGGTGCTATGCAAAAGATCAAAAGGAAGATACTTTTCCTGAGCCCCTCTGCCAACTGTTAACTTCTTCTGATGCCTTTCCTGCTTCGTGAACAAGCCTTAAGACAGCTTCTCTGTTCCATTTTTGACCACTACGTGGCACCAGAACTTTGAATTAGGAAATAGAAAAAAAGTCTACTTAACTAGTCTTCATATGATTTGCTGTGAACCTTTAATCAATACCTCCTAAAAATAATTCGTTTTTTTTTTTCATTGATTTGGAATATGGTGGCTCTCTACCATTTGTTGTTGTTTTTTCTTTTTCCTTTTCTTTTGAGACAGTCTTGCTCTGTCAACCAGGTCGGAGTACAATGTTGTGATGTTGACTCACTGCAGCCTCAACTTCCTGGGTTCAAGCGATTCTCCTGCCTCAGCCTCCCAAGTAGTTGGGACTACAGATGTGTGCCACCATGCCCAGCTAATTTTTTTGTATTTTTAGTAGAGACGGGATTTCACCATGTTGGCCAGGCTGGTCTCAAACTCCTGACCTCAGGTGATCCACCTGCCTCGGCCTCCCAAAGTGCTGGGATTATAGGCATGAGCCACTGCTCCCAGCCCCATTAATTGTTTCTTATGGTCTCTGCCATGGGGAAAAGCAGGTTAAAAAACATGCAAATCACTACTGTGGTCCCCTGGTTGGCTGTAGATTTAGCAGCTTTTCTTTGTGCCACAGCAGCCTCCAGCAGCATCAGGGACACATCTGGACTTCATACTGTCAGACTCTTCCGCAAGCTTAAATGGATCTGTGATTACATCCTGTAAAAAGGCAAACCAAAATGAAAGGACAAGTTAAAGGCGTTTTGATGTACCCAAACACTAATATTTCTGTTTGATTTAGGTTGATTTACATAGAACAGAGATAACATTTTACAATCCATGGAGTCCTGAGAGTAACATCAGTCATTCTGCCATAAAGCCACTTACTTCCTTAAGCTTCTAATGAAATTATTACAACTTTCAAGGTAAACTTCACTTAAAGTTTTTTAAAGACGGTCCCTATTGGGCCAAGCATTGATTTTTGCTCAGTTGATTTTGTTTATGGGATTATCATTTGCATATGCCTTTTAAACCTCTTTGGAACGGAGATACTGAAATGCTAAAACTTATTCTCTTCCTTTATTCTAATCTCCAGAAACATTTATACCAAACAGGAAAGTGAGTCCCAGATGTAGGGCTGTCATTTGTCAATTGCTGATGCTCAGATGAAATTGCCAACAATGGCCACACAGATCTCAGAGGGGAGTACGTGGAGTTTTTAAAAGGTAAGACTGCTGTATTTATTTTCCCTCCTTTCATCTCCAAATGAAATGCCTCTAACAATAGCACCAGTGGGGCCAGAGAAAAGCCAGGCACAAAGATAGAAAATCAAGAGCATGGGGGCCAGGCACAGTGGCTCACACCTGTAATCCTGGCATTTGGGGAGGCGGAAACAGGTGGATCACCTGAGGCCAGGAGTTTGAAACCAGCCTGGGCAATATGGCAAAACCCCATCTCTACTAAAAATACAAAAAATTAGCCAGGTGTGGTGGTGCATGCCTGTAGTCTCAGCTACTTGGGAGGCTGAAGCAGGAGTATTGCTTGAACCTAGGAGGTGGAGGTTGCAGTGAGCTGGGATCACACCACTGCACTCCAGCCTGGGAGACAGAACAAGACTCCATCTCAAAAAAAAAAAAAAAAAAAAAAAGCATGAACGTGCCACTTTAAATATTGGTAATGAATTCATTAAACATAAATATACAGTCCTACTACTTATTGCTGGTCACTGCAAATAGAGGAGTGTACAAGGCAGGCACAGACTACATTCATGAAACTGACAGACTATCAGACCATTCCCTTTACTGAAGTGACTGACTTCCTGGTGGCCTTGGTCTCTCTGTCCCTCAGTGCTTACCTTCCTAAAATGAAAAGGTCTGCCTGCATCTGGTGAGATGAGCATCTGGCAGGGGATCTCCAAGCCTGGACGAAGGCCAGCTCTGCTGGTTGCTACAGCTCAGCCTTCATATCAATGGCATTTCCACCTCTCAGTATACTGGAACTACTGCTCGAAAGGGTTCGGCCGGGCGTGGTGGCTCACGCCTGTAATCCAAACACTTTGGAGGCCAAGGCGGGCGTATCAACTGAGGTTGGCAGTTCAAGACCAGCCTGACCAACATGGTGAAACCCCGTCTTAAAAAAATAAATAAAAAAATAAAAAAGAAAGGGTTCACCCTGGCCTCCCACAGTGGCTCATGCTTATAATCCCAGCACTCTGGGAGGCCAAGGGAAGTGGATCACTTGAGGTCAGGAGTTCAAGACCAGCCTGGCCAACATGGTGAAACTCCATCTCTAGCAAAAATACAAAAATTAACTGGGCATGGTGGCACACACCTCTGATCCCAGCTACTTGGGAGGCTGAGACAAGAGAATCGCTTGATCCCAGGAGGCAAAGGTTGCAGTGAGTGAAGATTGCACCATTGCACTCCAGCCTGAACAGTGAAGTAAAACTCTGTCTAAATAAATAAATAAATAAATCACGCCTGTAATCCCAGCACCTTGGCAGGCTGAGGGGGGGCAGATCACGAGGTCAAGAGATCGAGACCATCCTGGCCAACATGGTGAAACCCCGTCTCTACTAAAAATACAAAAATTAGCTGGGCGTGGTGGCACACACCTCTAGTCCCAGCTACTCAGGAGGCTGAAACAGGAGAATCGCTTAAACCCAGGAGGCAGAGGTTGCAGTGAGCCAAGATCACACCACTGCACTCCAGCCTGGCGGCAGGGCGAGACTCTGTCTCAAAAAAGAGAAAAGAAAAAGAAAGAGTTTGCCCCTCCTCTTTTCGCCCAGAAAAATGATTTTCCATACCCTTCTTCTTCCCACTCAATGTTCTATCTACCAATAGGAAGCGATGATACCAATATCACTTCCAAACACATTCTTCTAGTTCAAAAAGATCTCAAGACTTTAAGGAAATGAAAGGTGGGGTACCCAGATAAGCAGTCCTTTCCTGCACCAACATCCTATGAGTCTATGAAAAGTATAACTATGGAGAGACAGAGCAGCACGCTGGTTTACAGTGTCAGCTCCAGAATAAGATGTGAGTTCAAATTCACCACTTTCTAGCTGTATGACTTTGGATTTTTAAATGAATCTTTCAGAGCCAGAGTCTCTCCATCTGTCAAATGAAGGTAATAAGGGTTATTGTGAGGACTAAATGATACGGTGCCTTAAACTTATTAACTATTCAATATTATCGGCCGGGCGCAGTGGCTCAAACCTGTAATCCCAGCATTTTGGGAGGCCGAGGCGTGTGGATCACGAGATCTGGAGTTTGAGACCATTCTGGCTAACATGGTGAAACCCCGTCTCTACTAAAAAATACAAAAAATTAGCCGGGTGTGGTGGTACACAGCTGTAGTCCCAGCTACTCGGGAGGCTGATGCAGGAGAATCGCTTGAACCTGGGAGGGGGGAGGTTGCAGTGAGCCGAGATTGCACCACTGCACTCCAGCCTGGGCGACAGAGCGAGACTCCATTTCAAAAAACAAACAAACAAAAACTATTCAATAAAAGTTAATTCCTCTATATTATTGCTATGGTTGTTAATGCTATTACTACCATTACTATTAAACAAGACAGCCCATAGCCCTAATCCTCTCTGCATCATTTCAGATGTTACAGTGTTTTGTTGTTTTTTGTTTTTGAGAGGGAGTCTCCCTTTGTTGCCCAGGCTGGAGGGCAGTGGCATGATCTTGGCTCACTGCAACCTCTGCCTCCAGGTTCAAGCGATTCTCCTGCCTCAGCCTCCCGGAAAGCTGGAATTACAGGCACCCGCCACCACACCTGGCTAATTTTTTGTATTTTTAGTAGAAGGGGGTTTCATCATGTTGGACAGGCTGCTCTTGAACTCCTGAACTCAAGTGATCCACCTGCCTCTGTCTCCCAAAGTGCTGGGATTACAGGTATGAGCCACCGCGCCCGGCCAGATGCTGCAGTGTTTTAACAGTGTTATTCTTTCAATGGCAAAATACACTTTGCTTATCAGGATTAAAAAGAAGATGAAGAAAAGAAAAAGCAGAAGAGGTCTCAGACGTTAAGTATATATAATACCCTTCCTGCCACCTACGCGTGCTCTCTGTACTCCAGTGTTTATCATAAAGGTCTTCCGTTTAAAAAAAAAAAAAAGAGAAAGATAAGAATATCCTCCCTTAAGAGCACAAGGTTATATATTCCTAGGTCACACAGCTGTTTCATTTATTAAAATCTTGCTTCAGTGTTCTTTATTCCCATTTCAAAAACTTGAAACTGACCCAAAGACATTGGCATATCTGCAGGCTGAAATAAATTAAAACAGAAAGGAGACCTTATGTTGGGATAAACCAGGTCAAATATGTGGAGTTTTACAATTTATATCTGAGGTCAAGAACCTCCCGTACATGCACTGCACGCACACTGGAAGGGAGAACAAGGACAGTTATGCTGAAAGAAAATGGTCTTCTGTAAAAGCAGACTCATTTAACTCCTTTTGTTAAAAAAAAATAGCCAGAGTAGCCAGGCGCTGTAGCTCACACCTGTAATCCCAGCACTTTGGGAGGCTGAGGTGGGCAGATCACCTGAGGGCAGGAGTTCAAGACCAGCCTGACTAACACAGTGAAACCCCGTCTCTACTAAAAATACAAAAATTAACCAGGTATGGTGGCACGCGCCTGTAGTCCCAGCTACTTGGGAGGCTGAGGCAGGAGAATCCCTTGAACCCAGGAGGCAGAGGTTGCAGTGAGCCAAGACCATGCCATTGCAGTCCACCCTGGGTGACAGAGTGAGACTTTGTCTCAAAAGAAAAAAAAAAGCCAACAAACAAAAAGCCAAAGGTGAGGTTAAAAAATTGACTTATTTTTAACTTCTATGCATTGAACTACTGTAATCTTGGTTTTAGTTACAGACTTACAGCAATTAGCTATACAAAACATAAGCATTGTTAAAACCTTTTAAGCTAAGGAATTTAGAGACTTCTGTTGTGCTACAATGTTTTTTGTGGTCCTTCAGTAATTTATTCTAAATTTTTTTTAAAATATATGTCTATTTCCATAAATCTCATAATTCGGAGTATTATAACTAGAAGACTAACATGAGGTACCTTTATATCCTCTCAGTAATAATTTTCTTTTTAGTCTTCAGTAAGCAGGAAATTCTTTATGGTTTGGATGGATGAAAAGGTGCCGCCCCATGTAATAACCCAGGAGGCAGAGTCCCTTATTTTGCCAGCTATTTAGGCATCAGTGTACCCATTTTTGATTTGGAAGGTCTGAATTAATCCTCTCAGAACTGGCCATTACAATCTCAAACACCTACCTCTTCTGTGGTAGGTCCCTGGGCCCTAGAGAAGGGCACTTATATAATTTTAGCATCAGGGAATTTGCAGTGAAAAGCACATCAGGACCAGTGGTATTCCAAATGAGGAACTCTTTAGCCTTAGAATACCATAATTCTGGTTTCTTTGGAAGTAAACAGATATAAATAACATTAATAATATGACAGTCAAAAGAGTATTCGTGTGTCAGAACAGAACAAGGAAACTATTCCATTAGGGCACAAACTAAAAACATGAAGAAAAATTATAACCTGGTTTATCTTTAGAGGGTTATTGTAGCCAAGAAATAATCAGTGATTCAATATGAACTCAAAAAACAAAAGTCTAGGCTGGAAATCTAGTAACAGGTGTTATATTTTTCCTTGGAAAACATTTCTCTCTCTAGCCTTCTTTTTTTTTTTTTTTTTTTTGACAGAGTCTCACTCCATTGCCCAGGCTGGAGTGCAGTGGTGAAATCTTAGCTCACTGCCCACCACCTCCCTGGGCTCAAGCAATCCTCCCATCTCAGCCTCCTGAGTAGCTGGGACTACCGGCATGCGCCACCATGCCCAGCTAATTTTTTTGTATTTTTGGTGGAGACAGGGTTTCACCATGTTGCCCAGGCTGGTCTTAAACTTCTGAGCTCAAGCAACCCACCTGTCTCAGCCTCCCAAAGTGCTGGGATTATGGATGTGAACTACTGCGCCCAGCCCCTCCTTTCATACTAAAGACAAATTATACTTTGCCTGATCATTCACATAAAGTCCAGCAAAAATTTGTTTGGCCATCTAGGCTCTTTTCAAGTTGGCTTTGCTAGAACTTTACCTAAAAATGTTATTCCAGTCAAAGCCTTGGCAAAATAACCAGTGTCTCCAATTATCCTGTTTCGAAAGAAAAGACTCTTAGTAAAATATGCAAATAAGTATGTTATCATAAAATCAGAATATTCAGAAAAGGTTTCTGAATTTTGGAGAACCTGTTAAAGTAGGCATAATAGCTAGTCAGGCGTGAGCAGGGTAGGAGAAGGCTCTCCTGGCAGACCCCACCAGGAATGTCAGGTGATCATTAGGTGATGATCAGGTGGTTGTTAACTGTCTCTCTAAAATCACAGTTGGTCTCAGCCAGCACCAGGGAAAGGAAGTCTCTCAGTAAACAGAAACACCTGAAACTGGTGATCAGCAGCTTCCTGATAAGATCTCAGGAGTTGGGCAAGTGGGCTCAAGCATGTGCATTAAGAGGCAAAATGGGCGGGCGGGGGTGACTCACACCTGTAATCAGCACTTTAGGAGGCCAAGGCAGGTGGATCATGAGGTCAGGCGTTCGAGACCAGCCTGGCCAACATAGTGAAACCCCGTCTCTAACAAAAGTACAAATAATTAGCCAGGTGTGGTGGCAGGCACCTGTATCCCAACCACTCAGGAGACTGAGGCAGGAGAATCACTTGAACCCGGGAGGTGGATATTGAAGTGAGTTGAGATCACGCCACTGCACTCCAGCCTGGGTAACAGAGTGAGACTCTGTCTCAAAAAAAAAAAAAAAGATAATATACCAGTTAAATGCCACCATTTTGCCTCTTTTTTTTTTTTTTGGACAGGGTTTCACCATGTTGGCCAGGCTGGTCTCGAACGCCTGACCTCGTGATCCACCTGCCTCGGCCTCCCAAAGTGCTGGGATTACAGGCATGAGCCACTGAGCCCAGCCCTAACTGGTATATAATCTTCTAACAACATTTGACCAGTAAGAGAAGTGTGCCTCAAGATAGCATGCATACTGGCCAGGCATGGTGGCTCACACCTGTAATCCTGGCGCTTTGAGAGACTGAGGCGGGCAGATCACCTGAGGTCAGGAGTTCAAGGCCAGCCTGGCCAACATGGCAAAACCTTGTCTCTACTAAAAAACACAAAAATTAGCTTGGGGTGGTTGCCCACACCTGTAATCCCAGCTACTTGGGAGGCTGAGGCAGGGAGACTTGGTTGAACCCAGGAGGCAGAGGTTGCAGTGAGCCAAGATCACACGACTGCACTCCTGCCTGGGTGACAGAGAGAGACTCTGTCTCAAAAACAAATAAAATAAAATAGTTCTCTGAGGTAGTGAAAGCCAAACAAACCTTTAACTCTAAAGCAGAACAGCTTCCAGATGTTGACAACTTCTCTCCAATTGGTCTGATCAGAAAATCTTGAGCAAATCGTGAATTCTTCAAGATAGCTGCTGTTTCTTCATCCACTTCAACAATTTCACCTTCCTAAAGGGCAGTATAAAAAACATATGCTAAGAGTTGCAGCTTTAGTCTCAATAGAAGAAAAATGCCCAGAAGTACCCTCTTCTCTACATCCTCACCAGTAGTAATTTTTATACACTGTTGGTGGGAATTTAAATTAGTACACCATTATGGAAAACAGTATGGAGATTCCTCAAAAAATTAAAAATAGAACTACCATATGACCCAGCAATCCCACTACTGGGTATATATCTAAAGAAAATGAAATCAGTGTGTCAAGGAAATATCTGCACTCACCATGTTGACCGCAGCATTAATCACAATAACCAAGATATGAATCAACCCAAGCTTCCATCAATGGATGAATGGATGAAGAAAATGTGGCATATAATCTCAGGATACAAAATCAGTGTGCAAAAATCACAAGCATTCGTATACACCAATAACAAACAGAGACCCAAATCATGAGCAAACTCCCATTCACAATTGCCTCAAAGAGAATAAAATACCTAGGAATACAATTAACAAAGGACATGAAGGAGCTCTTCAAGGAGAACTACAAACCACTGCTCAAGGAAATAAGAGATGACACAGATGGAAAAACATTCCATGCTCATGGTTAGGAAGAATCAATATGGTGAAAATGGCCATACTGCCCGAAGTAATTTATAAATTCAATGCTATCCCCATCAAGCTACCATTGACCTTCTTCACAGAACTGGAAAAAACCACCTTAAACTTCATATGGAACCAAAAAAGAGCCCACATAGCCAAGACAATCCTAAGCAAAAAGAACAAAGCTGGAGGCATCACGCTACCTGACTTCAAACTATACTACAAGTCTACAGTAATCAAAACAGCATGGTGCTGGTACCAAAACAGAGATATAGACCAATGGAACAGAACAGAGGCCTTGGAAGTAATGGCACATACCTACAACTATCTGATCTTTGACAAACCTGACAAATACAAACAATGGGGAAAGGATTCCCCTGTTTAATAAATGGTGTTGGGAAAACTGGCTAGCCATGTGCAGAAAGCTGAAACTCGACCCCTTCCTTACACGTTATACAAAAATTAACTCCAGATGGATTAAAGATTTAAACATAAGACTGAACACCATAAAAACCCTAGAAGAAAACCTAGGCAATACCACTCAGGACATAGGCATAGGCAAGGACTTCATGACTAAATCACCAAAGCAATGGCAACAAAAGCCAAAATAGACAAATGGGATCTACTTAAACTTGAGAGCTTCTGCACAGCAAAAGAAACAATCATTAGAGTGAACTGGCAAACCAACAGAATGGGAAAAAATTTTTGCAAGCTACCCATCTGACAAAGGGCTAATATCCAGAATCTACAAATAACTAAAACAAATATACAAGAAAAAAACAAACAACCTCATCAAAAAGTGGGTGAAGGATATGAACAGACACTTTTCAAAAGAAGACATTTATGTGGCCAACAAACATATGAAAAACGGCTCATCATCACTGGTCATTAGAGAAATGCAAATCAAAACCACATTGAGATACCATCTCACGCCAGTTAGAGTGGTGATCATTAAAAAGTCTGGAGACAACAGATGCTGGAAAGGATGTGGAGAAATAGGAAAACTTTCACACTGTTGATGGGAGTGTAAATTAGTTCAACCATTGTGGAAGACAGTGTGGCGATTCCTCAAGGATCTAGAAATAGAAATACCATTTGTCCCAGCAATCCCATTATTGGGTATATATCCAAAGGATTATAAATCGTTCTACTATAAGGACACATGCACACGAATGTTCACTGCAGCACTGTTTACAATAGCAAAGACCTGGAACCAACCCAAATGCCCATCAAGGATAGACCAGATAAAGAAAATGTGGCACATATACACTGTGGAATACTATGCAGCCATAAAAAAGGATGAGTTCATGTCCTTTGCAGGAACATGGATGAATCTGGAAACCATCATTCTCAGCAAACTGACACAAGAACAGAAAACCAAACACTGCATGTTCTTACTCAAGTGGGTGTTGAACAATGAGAACACATGGACACAGGGAGGGGAACATCACACACTGGGGTCTGTTGTGGGGTGGGGGGCTAGGGGAGGGAGAGCAGTGGGTGGGGAGGTTGGGGGGGATAACATTAGGAGAAGTACCTAATGTGGGTGATGGGGGGGATGGAGGCAGCAAATCACCATGGCATGTGTATGCCTGTGTAACAATCCTGCAAGATCTGCACATGTACCCCAGAACTTAAAGTAAAATAAAAATAAAATGTGGCATATATACACAATGGAATACTAATCAAACTTTAAAAAAAAGGAAACCCTGTCATTTGCAGCAACTGCATGGAACTGCAGGTCATTATGTTAACAGAAATAAGGCAAACACAGAAAAACAAATATCACATGTTCTCACTGATATGTGGAAGCTAAAAAAGTGGATCTCATTAAGATATAGAGTACATTGCTGGTTACCAAAGGCCAGAAAGGGTACAGGTTGAGGGAGATAAAGAGAAGTTGATTAATGCTTACAAATATAGGATCTGATGAAAGAAATAAGACCTAGTGTTTGATATATCAGTAAAGTGACTATAGTTTACAATAATATGTTATATATTTCAAAATAGCTAGAAGAGGATAATTTTAATGTTTCTAATATAAAGAAAAGACAAACATTTAAGGTGATAGGTATCCCAATTACACTACTTTGATCTTTACAAATTATATGAATGTATTAAATTATATGAACCCCGTAAAATATGTACATTGATTATGCATCAATTTTAAAAAAGTTAAGTCTTTATGTATCAATAGTAACACTGAATGTCAATGAACTCAATTCTCCAATTAAGAGGCATAGAGTAGGTCAGGCGTGGTGGCTCACGCCTGTAATCCCAGCACTTTGGGAAGCCGAGGCAGATCACTAGGTCAAGAGATAGAGACCATCCAGGCCAACACGGTGAAACTCTGTCTCTACTCAAAAATACAAGAAATTAGCTGGGGATGGTGATGCGTGCCTGTAGTTCCAGCTACTTGGGAGGCTGAGGCAGGAGTATTGCTTGAACCTGGGAGGTGGAGGTTGCAGTGAACCCAGATCATGCCACTGCACTCCAGCCTGGTGTCTGGTGACAAAGTAAGACTCTGTCTCAAAAAAAAAAAAAAAAAAAAGAGGCATAGAGTGCTGTGAAAAGCTTGTGGCAAAGAGGGCAAACAAAGAGGCAGGTTCTGAAGCTCATTCTTGATTATGCCTACCTACTAGAGGATGGAATCATAAGTGCTGCCAATTTTGAGCAGTTTTTGCAAGAGAGGATCAAAGTGAATGTGGGGGGGGGGAAGCTGGGAATCTTGGTGGAGGATTATAACCATTGAAAGGAGAGAGAGCAAGATCACTGTGACTTCTGAGGTACCTTTTTCCAAAACGTATCTGACATATCTCACCAAAAAATATTTGAAGAATAATCTATGGATTGGTTGTGTGTAGTTGCTAACAGCAAAAATGGTTATGAATGATATTACTTCCAAATTAGCCTGGATGAAGAAGAGGAGGAAGGTGAGGATTAAAATATATTTTATCCAGAATATTTTGTATGAGTTCTTGAATAAAACTTGTAAAGTGCCCCCTACCAAAAAAAAAAAAAAAAAAAGGAATAGAGTGGCTGAATGGATTAAAAAAAAAAAAGGGACCCAATTATATGCTGCCTACAAGAAACCTACTTACTTATAAAAATACTGAAAGTGAAGGGGTGGAAAAAGACATTCCATGCAATTGGAAACCAAAAAAGAACAGGAGTAGCTATACTTAGATAAAATAGACTATGAATCAAGGCTGTCAAAAGAGACAAAGAAGGTCACTCTATAATGATAAACGGGTCAATTCAGCAAGAGGATATAAGTACTATGCACCCAACATTGGAACTCCAAAATATATAAAGCAAACCTTAATAGATCTAGAAGAGATATACTGTAATGCAATAATAGTAGGGGTCTTTAACACCGTACCTACTACTCTCAGTAAGATAGAGCATTCATACAGAAAATAATAAACATTAAACTAGATCAAACATACTAGATCAAATAGGCCTCGCTGACATTTACAGAACATTTTACCCAACAGCTGCAGAATAGACATTCTGCTCAATAGCACATGGAACATTCTCCAGCATAGACTATGTCTTAGGCCACAAAACAAGTCTAAACACATTTTAAAAAGTAGAAATCATACCAAGTATCTTTCTTACCACAATGGAATAAAACTGAAAATCAATAACAAGAACGTTGGCAAATTCACAAAAACATGGAAATTAAACATGCTCCCAAATAACCAATGGGTCCATGAATAAGAGAAAAATTTAAACTTTCTTGAAACAAATGAAAATGGAAATACAACATGCAAAAATCTATGGGACACAGCAGAAGCAGTACTAAGAGGAAAGTTTATAGCAATAAATGCCTACATCAAAAAAGTAGAAAGATTGCAAATAAGGCCAGGTGTGGTGGCCCATGCCTGGAATTCCAGCACCTTGGGAGGCCAAGGCAGCTAGATTGCTTGACCCCAGAAGTTCAAGACCAGCCTGGGCAACATGGTGAAAGCCCATCTCTACAGAAAATACAAAACTTAGCCAGGCATCGTAGCCTGTAGTCCCAGCTACTTAGGAGGCTGAGGTAGGAGGACTGCCTGAGCCCAGGAGGTCAAAGCTGCTGTAAGCCATGATTGCACCATTGTACTCCAGTCCAGGTGACAGAGTGAGACCCTGAGAAAGAAAGAAGAAGAAGGAAAGGAAGGGAGGGAGGACAGACAGACTTCAAATAAACAACATAGTGATGCCCATGAGGGAACTATAAAAACATGAAAAAAATCAAACTCAAAATTAGTAGAAGAATGATAAACATCACAACAGAAATAAATGAAATTGAGACAAAAAATACAGAAAATCAACAAAATGAAAAGTTAGTTTTTTGAAAAGACAAAATAGACAAATCTTTAGCTAGACTAAGAAAAAAGAGAGAAGACTCAAACGGATGGATAAAGCAAATGCAGTGTATATATACACGAACACTACTCAGACATGAAAAAGAAGGAAATCCTGTAACTTGCAGCAACATGCATGGAACTGCAGGTCATTATGTTAAGAGAAGTAAGCCGAGCACAAAAAGACGAGAATATTGCATGTTCTCTCTGATATGTGGGAGCTAAAAAAGTGGATCTCATGATCATAGAGTAGACTGGTGGTTACCAGAGGCCAGGCAGAGGGGGGGAGCATGAAAAGAGGTTGATTAATTAGTACAAACATACAGTTTAATAAGCAGAATAAGACCCAGTGTTCAATAGATCAGTAAGGTGACTATAATTTACAATAATCTATTGTATATTTCAATAATTATAATCTATTGTATATTTCAAAATAGCTAGAAGAGAATAATTCAAATGGGTTCCTAGAATAAAGAAAAGACAAATATTCAAAGTGATGGATATACCAGTTACATTAATTGATCTGTACAAATTATATGAAACTATTAAATTATCAGATGTACCCTGAAAATATGCACATCTATTATGCATTAATTAATAAAATGTTTGGCCTGGCACGGTGGCTGATGCCTATAATCCTAGCACTTTGGGAGGCTGAGGCGGGCAGACCACTTGAGGCGAGGAGTTCAAGACCAGCCTGGCCAACATGGTGAAACCCTGTCTCTATTAAAAATACAAAAATTAGTCCCAGCGACTGGGGAAGCTGAGGCAGAAGAATCACTTGAACTAGGGAGGCGGAGGTTGCAGTGAACCAAGATTGCACCACTGTGCTCCAGCCTGGGCAACATAGTGACACTTCATCTCAAAATATATGTATACACACACATATATATATACAATTTTGCTTTAAAAGTAATTGCATTAAAAATGGTTTTTGAAAAAGATTTATATATATATATATACACACACACACACATATATATATATGTGTATATATATATATAATAAAAATGTTTTCTGAGGCCAGGTGTGGTGGCTCATGCCTGTAATCCCAGCACTTAGGGAGACCAAGGCAGGTGGATCATGAGGCCAGGAGTTCGAGACCAGCCTGGTCAATATGGTGAAACCCTGTTTCTACTGAAAAATACAAAAATTAGCTGGGCTTCGTGGTACGTGCCTGTAGTCCCAGCTACTTGGGAGGCTGAGGCAGGAGAATCCCTGGAACTTGGGAGGTGGAGGTTTCAGTGAGCTGAAATGGCGCCACTGCACTCCAGCCTGGGGGACAGAGAGACTGTCTCAAAAAACAACAACAAAAAAAGGTTTTTAAAGACTCTAGAACAAATCAATGGTTTCAAAGAACAAATCAATGGTTTCAAAGGCCCTTCCCACTCTGATTCTGTGAATCTACTGGAATAAGCAGCACATCAAAGAGCAGTGCATCTTTGAGAAAGCATTAAGGGCTCCACTGTACCAAGAAGTATTTAAGAACTTTGAGGCTGGGAGTGGTGGCTCACACCTGTAATCCCAGCTCTTTGGGAGGCAAGGAGGGCAGATCATGAGGTCAGGAGTTTGAGACCAACCTGGCCAATATGGTGAAACCCTGTCTCTACTAAAAATACAAAAATTAGCCAGGTGTGGTGGCATGCATCTGTAGTCCCAGCTACTCAGAAGACTGAGGCAGGAGAGTTGCTGGGACTCGGGAGGTGGAGGTTTTAATGAGTTGAGATGGTGCCACTGCACTCCAGCCTGGGGGACAGAACAAGTCTCTGTCTCAAAAAAAAAAAAAAAAAAAAATTTTTTTTTTTTGAAGGACACTAGAACAAATCAATTGTTTCAAAGAACGAATCAGTGGTTTCAAAGGCCCTTCCCACTCTGATCCTGTGAATCTACTGGAATAAGCAGCACATCAAGGAGCAGTGCATCAGTGAAAAAGCATAAGTGCTCCACTGTACCAAGAAGTATTTAAGAACTTTGAGGCTGGGTGCGGTGGCTCACACCTGTAATCCCAGCTCTTTGGGAGGCAAGGCAGGCAGATCACGAGATCAGGAGTTCGAGACCAACCTGGCCAATATGGTGAAACCCTGTCTCTACTAAAAATACAAAAATTAGGTGTGGTGGCATGTGTCTGTAGTCCCAGCTACTCGGGAGACTGAGGCAGGAGAATTGCTAGGACTCGGGAGGTGGAGGTTTTAGTGAGCTGAGATGGTGCCACTACACTCCAGCCTGGGGGACAGAGTGAGACTCTGTCTCAAAAAAAAAAAAAAAAAATTTGAAGGACACTAGAACAAATCTATGGTTTCAAAGAACAAATCAATGGTTTCAAAGGCCCTTCCCACTCTGATCCTGTGAATCTACTGGAATAAGCAGCACATCAAGGAGCAGTGCATCAGTGAAAAAGCATTAAGGGCTCCACTGTACCAAGAAGTATTTAAGAACTTTGAGGCTGGGCGTGGTGGCTCACACCTGTAATCCAAGCACTTTGGAGGCCAAGGCGGGTGGATCGCCTGAGGTCGGGAGTTCAAGACCAGCCTGACCAACATGGTGAAACCCCGTCTTTAAAAAAAAAAAAAAAAAAAAAAAGAACTTTGAGGCTGGGTGCGGTGGCTCACACCTGTAATCTCAGCTCTTTGGGAGGCAAGGTGGGCAGATCACAAGGTCAGGAGTTCAAGACCAACCTGGCCAATATGGTGAAACCCGTCTCTACTAAAAATACAAAAATTAGCCAGGCATAGTGGCATGTGTCTGTAGTCCCAGCTACTTGGGAGGCTGAGGCAGGAGAATTGCTTGAACCCAAGAGGCAGAGGTGCAGTGAGCCAAGACTGTGCCACTGCACTCCAGCCTGGGCAACAGAGGGAGACTCTGTCTCAAAAAAAAAAGAAAAGAAAAGAAATTTGAAGATGTGGCCAGGTGCCGTGGCTCATGCCTATAATCACAGCACTTTGAGAGGCCAAGGAAGGTGGATCACCTGAGGTCAGGAGTTCACGACCAGCCTGGCCAACATGGTGAAACCCCGTCTCTAAGAAAAAAAAGAAAAGAAGAAGAAAAAAGTTTTCTTCAGTGTGTAATGGTATTGTGATTGTGCAGGAGAATATTACATTCCTATGGGATGCATGATGAAATAAATAAGGGGAAAATGGCATAATATCTGCAACTTATTTTCAATGGCTCAGCAAATAAATATATCTATATATATAAACACATAAAGCAAATATGGAAAAATGTTCTCAACTGCTGAAACATAGGTAATGTGTATGTGGTATTCATTGAACTATTGTTAACTTTTCTGTATTCAAAAACATTTTTATAATAAATATTAAGGGCAAGGCACGGTGGTTCATGCCTGTAATCCCAGCACTCTGGGAGGCCAAGGTGGGCAGACCAGTCTGGACAACACGGCGAAATCCTGTCTCTACAAAAATTATAAAAATTAGCCAAGTGTGGTGGCATGCCTGTAGTCCCAGCTACTCATGAGCCTGAGGTGGGAGGATCACTTGAGCCCAGAGGGTCAAGACTGCAGTGAGCCATGATTGTGCCACTGCACTCTAGCCTGGGCGACAGAGTGAGACCCTGTCAATAAATAAATATTGAGGGAAAAATGCCTTTTCACTCCACTTGAAACACACACATACATTTAAACACACACACAAACAAACAAACCAACACCAGAAAAGTGGGAAACAATGTAAAGTCAAGAAAAGATAGCTGGAGCAAGGGCGAGAGCAGAAAGAATGCTGGAAGTCATGGAAATTGTTTTATTTACCCTAAATGTAAAATTTGCATCAAACATGAGTTCTTTTTCATGTCCTGTATTCCTCCATTGTAAATAACTTGGCATCTCCTGGTTGGTCCTGTCTTAGAGCATTTCAAGAGGCGAAATGTTGCAGAAACAAAACGACAGTCACCTAAAAACAGGATTTATCCACGGTTCAACTCCAGCACTCCCTCAGCAGACAACGAGCAAACAAGTTATAAAGATGACTTTCTTCTTTGCATCTCATCAGTTATCTTTCTGGGCACTTCACTTTATTTACTGAATGACTTCAAAGTGCTTTATTAAATATCAAAATTGGGAGGTTACCATTATACAGGAGACAGGATAGCTATTTCCAGATAACACAAAGTATCCCTCAAGTATCAGAAGCCGCTTACTAATCACCGAATTTCAGTCATTCAAGTTGTAGTTATAATAGTCCCTGCTGTCTGTCATAGCTTACCAATAACTCTTTCCAGTTCCTTGTTTTGAATTGAAATGAGACTGGCAGTGACCAAACGTGGAGGGCAGAACCTAATTTTTTGAGCAAGGATAGCAAGTTCCTTCCAGTACAAAGCACCACCCAGACACTCACCTAAAAAACAAAAAACAAGCAAACAATGACAAAAAAAAAAAAACACCTAAATGATTACCAATGGCAAAATGATTACAGTACGGTATAGCTGTACAATACAACTGTATAATACAAACTTTAAAAAAAATTTTTTTTAAATTTAGGCCAAAGACACAAAATTAGAAACTACATTCTATATATGGCATGCCCCCAATTTTATTATACACATGCACAGAAATCAAACTACGTGAATATTTCCTAAAATGTTAAAGAGGTTATCACTGGGTTATATGATGATAAGTAATTTTTTTAAGAGACAGGGCTTTACTATGATGCCCAGGCTGTACCCAAACTTCTAGACTCAAGCAATCTTCCTGCCTCAGCCTCCCAAATATCTGGGATTACAGGTGTGTGCCACTGTGTCCAACTCAGTAATTTTTTCTCTTTTTTTTTTTTCACTTTCAACTTATTAACAGTACCTATTTATTATTACATAAGAATAAAGTTAATATTATTTTAAGAATAAGGACTTTTGGCCAGGTGCGATGGCTCACGCCTGTAATCTCAGCACTTTGGGAGGCTGAGGCAGGTGGATCACAAGGTCAAGAGATCAAGTCCATCCTGGCCAGCATGGTGAAATCCCATCTCTACTAAAAATACAAAAAAATTTAGCTGGGCGTGGTGATGCATGCCTGTAGTCCCAAATACTCAGGAGGCTGAGGCAGGAGAATTGCTTGAAACCGGAAAATGGAAGTTGCAATGAGCCAGAATCATGCCATTGCACTCCAGCCTGGTGATAGAGTGAGACTGTCTCAAAAAAAAAAAAAAAAAGAATAAGAACTTTTGATTTCATAGTCAGACTGATGAAAAGCATGCATTTATCTCAACTTCCAGCGACTATTAAAATGATAATAAAGGAATAAACAACACAATAATGATGAGAACATACAGGGACTTAGAGGGCATCAGCTCTGGAACAACTGTCCTCATTTCTGCACTAGAGTTTTCAAAGTATTTTTCCCATTCTTTATCCCATTTAATCTTCATAACAGCCCTATAAGGCAGATTGTATTATTATTTACATTTTACAGTTTGGAAAACAATAACTCAAAGAGATGAATTAAACTATCCAAAGCCCTATCACTTTTGAATGGCAGAGGAAGAATGGAACCTTGGCCTCGTATGAGGCCTAATCCCACGTGGTCTCATATCATATAGCCTCATCCTGGCTATTAGCAGAAAGGAGCTCTGCAAACCATCTGCCTTAAAACTAATCAAAACAAAATCACCTACCCCATAAAACTTTGTGTGTCCTGATTTCTTCTGGCAGTTCAAGGCTCACATAGACGTCACTGAAATATAACTTCCCCACCATACTGAAACAGACTCACATTAGTCCAAATAAGATTAATGATTACATTGATCCCAGATAACAAAGAAAGGAATAAGGGAACAAAGTCAAATCTAAAAATCAATAGCAATGTTTAAGCTGATGTTTGTGAACAAATAACAGCTGCCTCTTCAGTTATAATCAATAGTCAAGTGCCAAGATTTTTTTCCTCCCAGTGGTTTATCCAACAGGTAATAAAACCACATTCTAAGGGTGTCTGTCTCCTAAATAAAGATATTCAGGTTACTTAAATTTTTAGCCAATCTGAACCAAAAGCAGCCTCAGGTCACTGGAGAACTAACAGAAGATATAATCACTATTCATAAACTTTTATCTCAAGAATAATATAACTTTGTCAGGTATGATGGCTCATGCCTCTCATCCCAGTGACTCAGGAGACTGAAGTAGGAGGATTACTGGAGGTTAGCAGTTTCAGACTAGCCTTGGTAACAGAACAAGACCGTCTCTCCAATACAGAAATTTAAAAATTAGCTGGGCAGGTGGGGCGCGGTAGCTCATGCCTGTAATCCCAGCACTTTGGGAGTCCGAGGCTGGCAGATCACAAGGTCAGGAGTTCGAGACCAGCCTGACCAACATGATGAAACCCCGTCTCTACTAAAAATACAAAAAAAATTTAGCTGGGTGAGGTGGCAAGCGCTTATAGTACCAGCTACTCAGGAGGCTGAGGCAGGAGAATTGCTTAAATCTGGGAGGCAGAGGTTGCAGTGAGCTGAGATTGTGCCATTGCACCCAGCCTGGGTGACAGAGCGAGACCCTTTTCTCAAAAAAAAAAAAATTTCCGGGCATGGTGGCATATGCCTGGAATCCTAGCTACTCAAGAGGATCATTTGAGCCCAGGAGTTGGAGGCTGCAGTGAGCTATTATAGTGACACTGCACTCCAGCCTGGGTGACAGCAACACCCCATTTCTATTAAAAAATATAACTTTTTGTAATGTTATTTACGTTTATAACAACACATTTTATCTTTAAAATAGTGTCCTTAAAATGTAAAGCAAATGAGTGATCAGGAACTTAACATTTTATTTAGCCAATTTCAAAAATTTGGAAACCTGGAGATCTAGATTCTACAAGTGTTTCTACCTTTTTTTTTTTTTTTTTTTTTTTGAGACAGAGTCTCATTCTGTCACCAGGCTGGAGTTCAGCGGCACAATCTTGGCTCACTGCAACCCCTGACTCTCTGGTTCAAGTGATTCTCCTGCCTCAGCCTCCTCAGTAGCTGGGATTACAGGTACTTACCACCTCACCCAGCTAATTTTCTTTTTTGTATTTTTAGTAGAGATGGGGTTTCATCATGTTGGCCAGGATGGTCTCGACCTCCTGAGCTCATGATCCACCCGCCTCAGCCTCCCAAAGTGCTGGGATTACAGGCCTGAGCCACTGAGCCTGGCCTCTACCTTTTATAAGTACATTTTTGGTGGAGACTGAACTGGTCTGTAAAATGGCATACTAACAAAGACATCACTAAATCATTAAATCATTTCTATATAGGCATTTGTATTTGAGTTCTATGAGAGCTTTGTAAACCAAAAATCTCAAAAACATATTTTTAATTAAAAAAATTTTTTTAGAGATAGGGGTCTCACTATATTGCCCAGGCTGGACACAAACTCCATCCAAGTAGCTAAGAGTACAGGCATGTACCACCCACCCAGCTAGAATCTTTTTTTTTTTTTTTTTTTTAAGATGGAATCTCGCTCTGTCTCCTAGCCTGGAGTGCAGTGGTGTGATCTCGGCTCACTGCAACCTCTGCCTCCTGGGTTCAAGTGATTCTCCTACCACAGCCTCCTGAGGAGCTGGGATTATAAGTGCACGTCACCACACTCAGCTAATTTTTGTAGTTTTAGTAGAGACGGGGTTTCACCATGTTGGCCAGGCTCAAACTCCTGACCTCAGATGCTCCGCCCACCTTGGCCTCCCACAGTGCTGGAATTACACGTGAGCTACTGTGTCCAGCAGAATCTTTCATCTTCTATCATGAAGATACACATCTCACGATACAATGAAGGCTGTGGAGCTCCTGCAAGCTTTCCTTTTAGAAAGTAGTTAATGTAGGGCCGGATGTGGTGGCTCATGTCTGTAATCCCAGCACTTTGGGAGGCCAAGGTGGGTGGATCACGAGGTCAGGGGTTTGAGACCAGCCTGACCAACATGGTGAAACACCATCTCTACTAAAAATACAAAAATTAGCCGGGTAGTGGTGTGTGCCTGTAATCCCAGCTATTCAGGAGGCTGAGGCAGAGATTTGCGGGAGGCAAAGGTTGCGGTGAACCAAGATCATGCCACTGCACTCCAGCCTTGGTGACGGAGCAAGACCCTGTCTCAAAAAAAAAAAGAAAGAAAGTAGTTAATGTAAAAGTTCCATCTTCTGTAACTTCCCAAAGATCTGAAATCATGACAGATAAGAAATAAAAAGCCCTGAGAAACACTGTACATGCTAGAAGAGAGTTTATTCAAAGCAATCATTAGTAGTTAGTGCAAAGGTTCCTATAGCTCCACAGATGCTATTCTAGGATCAAGTATAGCAGCAAATAGGAAGAGAGACAGTCAAGAAAGCAAATACCTTAACACATGCAGTGACAATTGTCACTTCAGATTTACTACCTCTTGCAACCTGAGAGGGAAAGTAATCCATATCTGGGGTATTCCTGTCCCTTCCCCCTTTTGCCATCCTTTTTTCATTTAATGGATAAATTAAGAGAGTTTGAGCTCTCAGTTCACAGGGCAAACAAACAAGACTGAACCCATCAGCTCTCACTGGTGTTCAAAGGTAATTGATCTCACTCTCCTCCTCACCTTCAGCACCCGATATGCCTCCTGCAGCACTTGCTGTTTATCAGGCACAAGGTTAATAACACAGTTTGATCTAAAAGAGAACAAATGAAATGTCGAGCAAATCTTCACAATACTCAAAAATCTGTAAGTCCTTTTAGACCCTAACGGCTCCCACCGTTCTGTTCAAAGCTACCCCATTCTCTCTGCCTCCTTCCTCTCTTCCTAATGCTGTCAACTAACCTTTTCCCCAAGATCACAGAGTGTTTAAAATCTCAATAAATTCTTAGGAAGTCTGAATGTGCAGAAAAAAAATATCAGACATGATTCTTATTTGTTTCTGTCCTGATGTTCACCATGTAACAAAATGAAAACTCGGACCAGATGCCTACCGCAGAAGGCATTTCTGATGCCCCATGTAAACCGGCTGTGTTCCTCAAAGGCAGCTTTCTTAAGGCTGTCACTTGGGCACAATTTGACAATAACAACTTGAGGGAAAAAAGGAAACAGAATCCTTATCATTTGCCATGGAAGTATTATGAAAGATAACAGGGCACCATGTATTGTAGGAGCAAACTTAGTGGTCCTGCTGGTCTTTTGGGTTCATTAGTTTGTGGTTAAGTTTCAAGTAAGTTCTCTCTTGGTCTATTGTGTTTGGTGGGCTCCAGCAGCTCAAACCAGCTCTCTCCCATTAGTAAGCCATGAGCTTAGTCTAACACTCTAAATGAAAGTCAATTCAGCAAATAGTAGTAGTGACATCTGTGTGTTCAAAAGGAAATGAGGGCTGGGTGTGGTGGTTCACACCTGTAATCCCAGCACTTTAGGAGGCTGAAGTTGGTGGATCACCTGAGGTCAGGAGTTCAAACCGTCCTAGCCAACATGGTGAAACCTTATCTCTACTAAAAAAAAAAAAGAAAAAAAGATTTAAAATATTCCCTGGGTGTGGTAGCATGTGCCTGTAATCCCAGCTACTTGGGAGGCTAAGGCACAAGAATCACTTGAACCTGGGAGGCAGAGGTTACAGTGAGCTGAGATTGGGCCACTACACTGCAGCCTGGGCAACAGAGCAAGAGTCCATCTCAAAAAATTTTAAAAAATTAAAAATAAAAAAATGGGGTATACTCAAAACAGTAAGAATATAGACCTACACAACAATATCATAGCTCTCATTCTTGATTCCAGCCTGTCCCAACTTCTCAATGTAGCCATGAATAAAAGTCACATTAGATGACTGGAAGCCATATTTTTCCATGTGATAGTCAAGATACTTTTCAGCCACTTCCACCTAAAGGAAGAAAAATATAGTTTTGACAACATTTTGAAAAAAAATACTACTTTTTCCTAAAACTTCCTATTACATACTTCTCCTAGATTATTTTGGATAAATATACAAGATTCCTGTGGACATGTAGGCTATACTATAGCCTGGGACAGAAAGTCCCTGCTGCCCATGCAGTTTTGCTTGAATAAACTCCTCATTCAATAACAAAATCTTTCGGGATAGATGGCAGCAAGAGGGAAAGATCAAAGTCCATTCCGTCGTCACGATATTCATATCAGAGCAAACCTCCAACTCTTGTGTTGCCCAGAAGAGCCTCTAATTGTCTAAGTTATCAGCTTCCAAGACAGGAAGCCCTATTGGCACAAATGAGCATTGCTACCTAGAGGCTTTCTTAAATTATTCTTGAAGAGCCATGAAGAAAAAAACTTCATTTCTCAAAGATGCTTTTGAGAATCTTTTCCTCCTTATCTTCCAAGTCATTGCCTCACCTAGCCTTTAGTCATGTCTATTCCAGTCACATGTCCCTTTTCACCAACCAGCTGGCTAAGTGCATAACAATCTCTGCCACTTCCACTACCTAGATCCAAAATCCAGCAGTTTTCTAGATGCTCAGGGATCACCAGACCACAGCCATAATACCTGGGAAATGGAAAACACATATTTTTTCCCTGGAGACTAGAAGACATGAAACCACTAAATCTTATACATACTTCCCTTCTTCCTTCCTTCCTCCCCTCCCTCCCTCCTTTCCTTCCTTCCGTTCTTCCTTCCACTCACTCATACTTCTATTTTGATGTTTAGTCTCCACTAAACTTGGACGTCCATGAAGGGTGGGACTATATCTTCTTTACCACAGTATAATTGAGCATGTGCTAGGCACTAAGACTTCATAAGCCATCTAAAATAATGTGTTCAGGCTGGGCATGGTGGCTTATGCCTGTAATCCCAAGCACTTTGGGAGGTCGAGGCAGGCAGATCACTTGAGGCAAGGAGTTTGGCCAATATGGTGAAACCCGGTCTCTACTAAAAATACAAAAAAAAAAAAAAAAAAAATCAGCCAGGCATGGTAGCAGGTGCCTGTAATCCCAGCTATTCAGGAGGCTGAGGCAGGAGAATCACTTGAACCTAGGAGGCAGAGGTTGCAGTGAGCTGAGATGGCACCACTGCAGTCCATACCTACGAACAGAAACCTTACATTTCTTCCTCAATAACTAGCACAGTCCTGGGCCTGAATTAGAAGCTCAGCTAATGCCTAAATGTATTTATTGAACACATTATTTTATTTTATTTATTTATTTTTTGAGACGAAGTCTCACTCTGTCGCTTAGGCTGGAGTGCACATTCTGGATCGCACACTCCAGCCTGGAACTTCTGGGCTCACGTGATCCTCTGCCTCCTTGCGAGGACCTGGGACTACAGGCTCACTAGCGCACCCAGATTCATCGGAGGTTCTTAGAGCAGTAAGATGATGGGTGCTGAGATATGAGTTTACAATAGACAAGCTGGATGGGTTGGTGGCTACGGGTTAATTCCCTAGTGACCTACATCATTATCTTTGGGCAAACTGCAGTTTGGGGTCTTCCTGGGGACAGTGCCAGGCACTCTACCTTAGGGCTACTTCTTCGTGTACATTTTGCAAGGCTTCCTGGATGTGCCTGGGGAGTGGCCTGGCTGTGGTGACACAGGCATTGGTCTGGAGGTCTGCCGATGTCTTCAGCACCTGCCCATTGTAGGTCTGACCCAGCATCGACAGTGGAGTGATGAGCAGGGAGGGAGAAGAGCTTTGATTGCAGCGCGAGGGCTCCGTCACCATCTCTACCTCCACTTGGTGGACCTCAGCTCCCTGCAAAGGTCGAAGCCTAGACCCTGCCCTGCCCCGGGGCGGTCCCGGGGGACAGGGCGCGGGCCAGGCCGGACTTCTATCAGCCTAGGCTCCACTTGGGCCAACCCAGGCCCTACAGCTCTCACCTGCACGTCCTTCTGGATCTCAGTGTCGTCGCGTGGGGCAGCCACTGTCGGGAGAGGGAAAGGTAATTGAAAGGAAGAGGGTGCTGAGGGGACAGGCATGTGAGAGGGGGCCAGTAAGGGGCAGGGAGCGGGTCCGGGGGTGCGGGGAGGACCAAGGTCTGGAGAAGCAGCTCTGGGTAGGCGCTCGCGCTCGAGCTCCCCGCCTCGCCGGGGGCCCAGGGAAAGGGCTGGGGGCTTGCAGGGGGTCCTGCAGTGGGGCCGGGGCGGGACGTGCACTCACTGTCTCCTCAGCCTGGGACTCCGGAAGGCGGGTTCCTGCAGCCAGCTCCAGTGCCCAGGCCCCGCCCAGGCGGGCAGCTCCCCACCCGCCTGGCCCGCTCCAGCGCCCCGCTTGATCCCTCCACTGTGATTTTCAGGGATAAATCTCGTACTCTGACTTAAATGAACACTCACCTATATAATGATCTTTCCCCCTCTCCCTTTTTGGGAATGGAATCACCGTTTCTCGAACTGGTTTTGTTTGTTTTTTTGAGACAGAGTTAGAGACAGAGTTTCACTCTTCACTCTTGTTGCCCAGGCTGCAGTGCAAAGCCGCGATCTCGGCTCACCGCAACCTCCGCCAGCCAGGTTCAAGCGATTCTCCTGCCTCAGCCTCCCGAGTAGCTGGGATTACAGGCTTGCACCACCACGCCCGGCTTTTTTTTTTTTTTTTTTTTTTTGGTCGAGACGGGGTTTTGCCGTGTTGGTCAGGCGGGTCTCAAACTCCCGACCTCAGGTGATCCACCCGCCTCCACCTCCCAAACTGCTGGGATTACAGGCGCGAACCACCGCGCCTTGCCCCTCTAGATCCGTTTTTTAAAGTCAGATTTATTGAGATATAATTCACATTCCTTTTTTTTTTTTGAGACGAAGTCTCTCTCTGTTGCTAGGCTGGAGTGCAATGCTGCGAGCGATCTCGGCTCACTGCACCCTCCGCCTTCTGGGTATAAGTGATTCTCCTGCCTCAGCCTGCCAATTACAGCCTGAGATTACAGGCACGCGCCACAATGCTCAGCTAATTTTTGTATTTTTAGTAGAGTCGGGGATTTCACCATGTTGGCCAGGATGGTCTCAATCTCCTGACCACGTGATCCACCCGCCACCGCCTCCCAAAGCGCTGGGATTACAGGCGTGAGCCACCGCACCCGGCCCCATCTTTCTTCAGTGTGCCCTTCTGTGAATTCTGACAAACGTACACACGTCACCATAACATAAACCAAAATAGCTCTGCCCCCCACAAGTTTCTTCATGCCTCTTTGTAGTAAATTCCCTCCTCCCACCTTCAGCTCCTGCGCAACCACAGATGTTTTCCCTCCCTATAGTTCTGCCTTTTCTAGAATGTCACGTAGATGGAACCATTTACAGCATGTAGCTCTATTTTGGGTTGTATTTAGGAAAGCAACTTCGCTAAATTCATTTTTACCTACAGTAAATTTTGGTCAATTCACATGTATTTTCTAGGTATTGTCACTTCATCTTCCAGAAATTTTAATTTTTTTTTGAGACGGTCTGTCTCTGTCACCCAGACTCAAACTCCAGGCTCAAGTAATCCTCCCCCCCTCAGCCTTCCAGGTACCTTGGAATACAGATGTGCACCACCACACTTTGCTAATTTTTGTATCTTTCTGTAGAGCCGAGATTTCGCCATGCTGCACAGGCTGGTCTCTAACTCCTGGGCTCAAGTGATCCACCTGCCTCAGCCTCCCAAAGTGTTTGGATTACAGGAATGAGCCACCAGGCCAGGCCCGGAAGTTTGTTTGTTTTTAATATGGAATGCTTCACGAATTTGCATGTCATCCTTGCAAAGGGACCATGCAAATGTTCTCCGTATCGTTCCAATTGTAACATATGTGCTGCCGAAAGTATTTTTTAATTATTTATTTTTACTTATATGTGTGTATCTTACTTCCTTTTGGGGTTATAAGAAGTATTTCTCTTTTTACTTTAAATTTTTAAAAAAAATTTAGAAACAGGGTCTCACTCTGTAGCCCAGACTTAGCATCACTGCGCAATCACCTCTGGATCCTTGAACTCTGGCCTCAAGCCATCCTCCCGCCTCAGCCTCCCCAGTAGCTGGGACTACAGGTGCGATCCACCATGCCCAGCTTGTAATAATCACTTCTATTCATTAGGACAGTAAGGAGTCAGGGGAGATCCAAGTGAAAGGATATCTAAATGGAAGAAGTGGACTCCTTTATTCATTTTTGAATCTCAACTGCCAATAATACAAAAATCTGGTTGATACCTAGCTAGTAAATTTTCGTTTTCCCTGATATCAATTAGTGGTTACAAATTAACAGGAAAGTGGTGCCTTTTATATTTTTAACAAATTAAACCCATGAAAACAATCCTTGTTGAAATTTTTTTTTTTTTAAAGAGACAGGGTTTCACCACCTTAGTCAGGCTGGTCTGGAACTCCTGACTTCATGATCTGCCCACCTTGGCCTCCCAAAGTGCTGGGATTACAGGCATGAGCCACCATGCCCAGCCTTGTTGAAATATTTTTACAGGTTGGAATATTTCCAACTATTATGTGTATATAAAATTTAGTGTTTTTATAAGTATCACTTAGTTTTTGGGCAATCATAGAATGGTGAGAATACTCCTAAATATTAGTTTTCAAAATATTCTCTTGATAAAATGAGTTCCTTTAGAAAGGCAGTTACCTTCTAATAGTTAAAATTGTATCATCTTAAAAGGGCAGATTAGTGGAGAGGTCAAGGAAAGGGCTCTATCATTTTTTTCTTGTGCTTGTTTTGCTATCTTCAATTTATGGTTTACATACAAAACTCATTTGACAATCCTTTTATTTTTTTTTTGAGACGGAGTTTCACTCTTGTTGCCCAGGCTGGAGTGCAATGGCATGATCTCGGCTCACTGCAACCTCTGCCTCCTGGGTTCAAGCAATTCTCCTGCCTCAGCCTCCTGAGTAGCTGGGATTACAGACATGCACCACCATGCCTGTCTAATTGTTTTTGTATTTTTCGTAGAGATGGGGTTTCACCATGTTGGCCAGGCTGGTCTTGAACTCCTGACCTCAGGTGATCTGCCCGCCTCAGCCTCCCAAAGTGCTGGGATTACAGGCATGAGCCACCACGCCTGGCTGACAAACCTTAAATCTACCTAACCACACACACAGATAAACTGCAATAAAACAAACCACTGTCAACTTAAGTTGAGTTATTCTCACTTTTCCTTCATGGTGTCTGGTATGCCAACTAATTTTGGAACAGACTGTGACCATCAATCATTCTGATTGGTCAGTGGCTCACCACAAGTTTTGTGGGGCTTTTTGTTTTACTATCACCCCTGCTGAACGACAGGAATGCTAATATCTGTATATTAGGTAGAACAAATTAGGACTCTCATATCAAGCCATATTTTAAATGTTAGCAAAAGCTAATTTTTTTGGTAGGATAAAAAATTAACATACATAGAAATTTTCTTCCCTATCCTTCTATGGAGGCCTGTGCACACCGTCACACATTCTATCTTGGAAGCTACTGGAGTGACAATTCCAGGATAGTCCAGAAAGGCAGATTTTGGTTCACTACACAGAACCATCTTTCAAGAAGTAGAGATTTCCAAAAGGATCAGCACCCCTAAGTAAAGGATTCCCCAAATGTTGGAAGCAGAAGCCAGATGAATGGCTGGATGACGACTCGCCTGAGACGCAGAAGCAGGGGTAAATGGATGGGATTCAGTTACTTCCAAGATCCCCTTCTAAGAGATCTTCGGTATTCTGTTAAAGACTAGAAATGACAGGTGGCACCCTTGTTTCTATGCATAAGGAAACTAACAGGTAACAGACAACTAGACTAGTAGTCAAATGGACGTACCATCAAGTTCAGTGACCTTGGGTAAGTCATTTCATCTTCCTGGCTGTGCTATTTCATCTTCCTGGCTGTGTTTTTTCATCTGTAAAAGATGGGGCCATAATTAAATAACTTTTAAGGCCCCATACAGCTATAATATTCTGGGGCTATATGACTCTGCTTCATCAAATATTATGTTGGGTTCTAAAACATACCCTTTAAAAAAATTCTTTATTACTATTTTTTAGTTTCTTTGAAATAGAAAGTGTATTTGAAATGCCTTTTTGGTATATATTATAGTGATAAAAGATTTTATTATTTCTTATTCGTGTAATGTGTTTTGTAACTATTACATCAACTTTGTAATTCTGGAGTTACATGGGCAATTATTCAAAATATTTCTCTTTTCAGTTTTCTAAGATTTTATTCAGATTTTTGCATCTATACTCATAAAAAATCAACTATATTATCTTATATCATCTTTCTCACATCATTTTATTTTTTAAAATGAAAATCCTGTTTACTTCATTAAATGAGTTAGTGTCTTATGATCATTTTCTATATTTTGGGAGTATATGTTTTTTGACAGTTTGGAAAAGTCTCACGAAAGCTTTCACGAGCAAATGCCATTTTTACTGGTTATTCTTAATTTGTGGGTTATTTCTCATAACCAATCTGGAATATTCTCCTTTAAGTGTCAGTTTTGTAATTTTATATCTTTATAAGGAGCTGGGCATATATCAGTCAAACTTTTAGCAGCAAACTGAGAATTCTTTTTCAAATCTAATTGATTTTAAATATTGTCCATTCAATTAGGAATTTACTAATTTGTACTTTTATGGTGACACTTTACCAATTTAATCTATAAGAACTACTTAATTTTCTTTTCTACTTTGTGTCACTCATGCTTAGTTTTATTATTTCCATTTTGATTTCTTTTGAAATTCTAACTATATACCCCTTTAAAAAAACAAAAATATTTCCACCCTATCCCTAATACAGAGATTTAAAGTATGATTATTTTCTTATAGTACTGCTTTGGTACTATCGCATTCATTTTCTTGCACGGCATTTGAACATTGGTTATTTAAAAAATATTACCTTCCAGTACATCCTCTGCAATGTAGATGTTACTTAGTGAAGTATTTTTCCCATGTTGTTGATCACCGTTTAATTCTATGTATGTTGTTTATTTCTATTAAAAACAAACCATCAGATTATGTATATATTTCCACCTGTTCTCACATTTCTGGCTACTTTTCTTTCTTGTATTTTGTTATGATGTTCTCTAAAGTTGACTAAATTCAATACAAATATGTTTTCATTATTTAATGTAAATTTTATCTTATATTTACTATTAAAAGCTTGATTGTGAAAGGTATTAATATTTTATCACATACAATGTAAGCAATCACTGCTTCTTTAATATTTGTTGAGCATGAAGAAAACTTAGACCATCCCTTCATTTTAATTTTTTTCCAACTTAAGTACTTCTTTGCTTCTTGTAATGACTGGACTTAGCTTTGTTTACTAAATGAGTGGTCTTTCTTTTCAAAGGTAAATTGAGTCAATCTGTGTTTAACAATACTGTAATTATTAATACATGTTCATAGAATTAATACATAAATTAATGCCTTTTCAGATCCTTCATATCTAGCTTTTAACCTTAAGTTAATATCCAGATGTATGAGAACTAAATGTAATCTGATATGCTTAGTCAACTTGATGATTGGACAATAACAATATGAACTACATTGGATTCACTGTTACTTCCTCTTTGTCCTTGCAGTGAAAACAATATTTTCTTATGTCAGATTTCTCTCAATCCCTCAGTAAATGAAGACCTAACTAGAACAATATACAGTCCCATTTTAAGTTCAAACAAAGATATTCAAGTTTGACAACAGATTCATGGTAATGTCATTTTAAAAGATAGATCCAGTGAACACAGATAAACATCAAAGTCTTCACCATGGCACAACCCTATGCTGCAATCACTCATAATAATTCAACTACCTTCATATTTGGCAGTAACGTCATACAAGTGAATGTGATGATGATTAGAAAAATTACAAAATGAAAGCCAAGGTCACTTAATCAAGAATTACAGCAACAAAGAAATCCTAGGAATGCAGGTCAAGGCAAGAGGCTGCAGCTGGCCTCACAATGATACCATTTGCCTAATGTTCATTAAGGAATTTGCTATCACAAATAAAACACATATCTCCTCTGAATTACTAGAACAGAAAAGGAAACAATCAGGTATTACTTATCACCATTATATGACCATGAAATTAAGATATTTCCTTAATGAATAAGAGAAAAAAATCATTCTCGTGTTTATAATAGAAGCTCTATTTCTGAATTTAAAACATTACTCAATATTTCCTTAAGTACTGCAATGTAGACAATACAGCCTTTTTTTTTTTTCAGTCGAGACGGGGTTTCACCATAATGGTCAGGCTGATCTTGAACTCCTGACCTTGTGATCTGCTCACGTCGGCCTCCCCAAAGCGCTGGGATTAGAGGCGTGAGCCACCGTGCCTGGCCTGACAATATAGCTTTTGACATATTAAAAGTTCTATGGGAAAACTCTTTTAATTTTGTTTTAATATCAAACTAAACAAAGCAGCTGAAAAAATTTAATAAGAGCATGGGTTAGTCCAATTCAAGAAGTGCTTCCAAAATTCAACCACCTCGCCTCTTTTTAGGAGAAACTGTACATCAACACAAAACTTTTCTAACTTAACTTTGGAGAAGAAAATAGAAAACCAAACCCAGAGCACAACAGTTGTGAAGGTATTTACTCTTCGGCATTAGGCAAAGGAGTGCTACAGCACTCTTACATGGCATTCTATTTCAACAGATGATTCAACTGGTCCTGTAGATCTGATGACTGTTCAACACTAGAAATTAGAATAGAGACAGGGTTTAATTGGAATGAGCAATAAAGACATCTTTGTAAAACCTATTTTTAAAAAAGTTTTATTCATTACAGACAGGGTCTCGCTATGCTGCATAGGGCAATCTTGAACTCGGGGCTCAAGCGATCCTTCAGCCTCAGCCTTCCAAAGTCCTAGGATTACAGGTATGAGCCAGCCACTACACCTGTCCTATACAAGCTATCTGTACTTTAATGCATAAATATTGCTGCATGTAAATCAAAATTTATATTGGTCCTTCTGGGTCCCAGAAGTGTCTAAAGTCTGAAGAAAGGTTTGCAGGTTTGCAAAACCAATTAGTAATGTAAACAATATTGCAAGAGACAAATTTAATCCATTTTGAAAAACAAGGCTGTTTAATGGCTTTTGCACATTTACTCTGCTTAATGAATATTACCAATGTAAAAGGTTTTCTATTCCTTAAGGTTGGTCTCTATACCCTGTAACTTTTAGAAAGCTTTACTATTAATAGCAGTGAGCTGAGTTACTGCATGCCTTTGAAATATGCTGTATTCTTTAAATCCCAAGTGAGTATCCCAGAGCATATTTCAATTTGAGGGCATATGTCAACCAGAGTTTTGTATTGATCCTGGACCCAGGAGTCTAATTTCCCCCAGACTGCTTCAGTTGGTTCCTTACTCCTCCACCTTTGGGGTTACTTACTTCTTCTGAATAGCTTCTTGCCTAAATCAGAAAAGGAAAGAGTAAAATAGACATAAGAAAATCTAGTGAACTAGTAGAAGTTTCATTTATGACCAGATACATGCAGTACAGGCAGAAGAAATTTCAGCTTATGTCACATTCCGTATTTCTGTCCATCCTATCCTAAGATTGTGCTATTGAACAGGGATTCCTATCTAAGTGCAGAGCTGCTGAAAAGATGGATTCTAAACCTAAACAGTAACACTCTCCCAGAGTGAGAAATGTGGTCCAACAAACTACACGCATGGCTTAAAATTAGTCTGCATATATGGAATCAAATGGTCACATACCTAATATGTAGATACTCAAAGAATGACTATGACAAGCATTAGCTATTTAAATATCAAAGAGTGAAATTCCTCTCTCTTCTCTCTCTTTCTTTCTTTCAAGACACAGTCTTGCTCTGTCGGCCAGGCTGGAGGGCAGTGGTGACCAATCTCGGCTCACTGAAACTTCCGTCTCCCGGATTCAAGCAATTTTCCTGCCTCAGCCTCCCCAGTAGCTGAGATTACAGGTGTGTCCCACCATGCCCGGCTAATTTTTGTATTTTTGGTAGAGACGGGGTTTCACCATGTTGGCCAGGCTGGTCTCAAACTCCTGACCTCGGGTGATCCGGCCGCCTTGGCCTCCCAAAGTGCTGGGATTACAGGCATAAGCCACCATGCTCAGCCTCATTTTTTTTCTTTCTTTTTTTTTTTTTGGAGAAGGAGTTTCACTCCACTCACTGCAACCTCCACCTCCTGAGTTCAAGCAATTCTCATGCCTCAGCCTCCTGAGTAGCAGGGATTACAGGCGCCCGTCACCACACCCAGCTAATTTTTTGTATTTTTAGTAGACATGGGGTTTTGCCATGTTGGCTAGGCTGGTCTTGAACTCCTGACCTCGGGTGATCTGCCCTCCTCGGCCTCCCAAAGTGCTGGGATTACAGGTGTTAGCCACCGTGCCCGACCCTAACCATATATTTCTAATAGGTACATAAATATATTATCAAGTACATAAAATGTAAAACAACATGAAATAAGATGAAAAGCAAATTCTAATGGAGAAGGGGGTCTCTTATATTTCAAAATTCCCTACATGATTTATATGTAGCAAGTGCCACAGTTACCTACATACTATGTAAGACACAGGTACGTTACACTTGATTTCCTGGCAGAGGAGCCGACTTCCCAGGAGAGACCTTGGGTACAGTCAGTCATCAAATACTGCCTCATTGGTGCCAAGTACAGTGCTAGCATGGTCCTGGCATGGACCCTGCCTTTAGGGGGTTTACAGTCTCTCTGTGAGGAGCCCTCAATTTAACATGGGGAGGTTCATAAAAGGTGGACTCTGCTCCTGATTCTCATCCCTTATCCCCCACTTCTTCTGTAGTCTCAGGCATCTTTGCCACGGAGAAAAGTCATCCTTGGCCACCCCTGCCTTTACTCCCCCACTCCGGCCTCCATAGGAAAGCGCTAAAGCACAAAGGCCATGAAAGCAGACTGGGGATAACGATTTTGCAGCGAATAGTTGCTGGAGGGGGCATACTCACTGGTATTGAAGATGTGTTGTTATGATTGCCATCTTCCTTAAACTCTGCATAAAAAGAGAGAGAAATAGAACATTCCACTTCCCTGTGGCCCTACAAACTATACACATAAAACCCAAATCATTTTTTTTAAAGTTTTCTCTTACATCTTCTGAGTGCAAGATGGCATCTTCCTGTAGTACCATGTTTCGAGCTGCCTGACCTAGCAGCTGGAAGACAAAAATAAAATGGTAATCATCAAAATTCCCAAACTTCCTGCAATCTTCTCTCTGCAGCTGTTACACCACAACCCTCTCTCCTCTCCCACTCTTCCACCCTATACAACCACAAACACTCCCACATGTAATGGAGAATAATTTTCTATTTGTTCATGTTGAAAATTCATTTCACTGGCACTATGGCAGTTCTGGCATGGACTTGCACCTGTTCCAAAGGCCTGAGAAATCAAGTGCTTCCTAACTGCTGAGCTGTTGGCACAGTGTATTCATTAAGTGCTAAGAGAAGTCTGCGAAAAACTTTGGCTCTACAAGTCCAGTGAGAGAACATGACTCCTGATCTTTAAAGGCAGATTTGAGATTTGGGGTGGTTTGACAGTGATAAAGGAGCAAGTTAGAAGGTGGCTGAAAAGGACAGAGGAATATAGCTGTTTAGAAATGGAATAAGGGAAGGCCGGGTGCAGTGGTTCATGCCTGTAATCCCAGCACTTTGGGAAGATGAGGTGGGCAGATCACTGGAGGTCAGGTGTTTGAGACCAGCCTGGGCAACGTGGTGAAACCCCATCTCTACCAAAAAATATAAGTTAGCCAGGTGTGGTGGTGCGTGCTTGTAATCCCAGCTACTTGGGAGGCTGAGGTGGGAGAATTTCTTGAACCCAGGAGGCAAATGTTGCAGTGAGCCAAGATCGCACCACTGCACTGCAGCTTGGGCGACACAGCAAGACTCTGTCTCAAAAAAAAAAGAAAGAAAAATAATAAGAGAAACAGTCGGGGCTGCAGGGGAAGCCATGAGAAGAAGCTCAGGGCTTAAAATGGGGAACTACCCCATAAAAGATGGCCAGACAGGGCTGGGAAAAAGAAGAGAAAGGAGATGGCCAGGCGCGGTGGCACATGCCTGTAATCCCAGCAATTTCGGAGGCCAAGGCAGGCGGATCACCTGAGGTCAGTTCAAGATCAGCCTGGCCAATATGGCAAAACCGCTCTACTAAAAATACAAAAATTAGCCAGGCTTGGTGGCACGCACCTGTACTCCCAGCTACTTGGGAGGCTAAGGCAGGAGAATCACTTGAACCTGGGAGGCAGAGGTCGCAGTGAGCTGACATCGTACCATTGCACTCGAGCCTGGCAACAAAGTGACACTCTGTCTCAAAAAAATAAAAGAAAGAAAAAGAAAAGAAAGGAGAAATGTGCAGGCAGAATTTAATAAGGTCACTGAGTTTAATGGGTCCTGAGACCAAGAGAGAAAAGCAGAGCTCAGATTCAGCTGTGCAGCCTACAGTCAAGACAGAGCTGACTGCATTAGCACTGAGAGGCAGGCAGAAACCAGCAGAAATTTCTGGCCTAATACTGCACCCTGCTCCTGGCATACCTAAATCCCACCAAGTAAAAGGAGCTACTGTTATGTGTCTCCTACCAGTCCTTCCCTGTTCTCTTGGGTCAGGGAGACTCTGGTGAAAAGGGTGGTGTGATTTCAGAGTAACTAGGATTACCAGATTCCTTCCCCAACCCAGGGCAACTTTATTTATTTTGAAGTTTCAAAGTTAGTAAATCTTTCTGGACTTCTAAAGTCAAAACAATAAAATAGGATTTTCCATCTCTATCCCTTTCTTTCCCTGTTATCTCCCCCACATGCATAGCTATTTTTTTATTTTCATTTTTTTTGAGACAGGGTCTCTCTCTGTCACCCAGGCTGGAGTGCAGTGAAGTTATCTTGGCTCACTGCAACCTCCACATCCTGGATTCAAGCGATTCTCCTGCCTCAGCCTCCAGAGTAGCTGGGATTATAGGCACACACCACCACGCCCGGCTAATTTTTGTATTTTCCATAGAGACAAGGTTTCACAGTGTTGTCCAGGCTGGTCTCAAACTCCCGATCTCAGGTGATCCACCTGCCTCAGCCTCCCAAAGTGCTGGGATTATAGGCATGAGCCACCATGCAGGGCCCCATACATAACTATTTTTATTAGTTTTCGGATTTTCTTTCCAATGTTCCTTTTTAAACAAAGGACACATGTATTTATTTTCCCCCATACAACCTTCCTACTTAAAATGTAACATACTATGTGTACTTGTTCACACCTTGCACATACTCTCTCTCCCTCTCTCCCTCTCTCAATATATATATATATATTTTTTTTTGAGATATCGTCTCACTCTGTCACCCAGGCTGAAGTGCAGTGGCACCATCACTGCTCACTGAAGCCTCAACCTCCCAGGCTCAGGTGATCCTTCCACCTCAGCCTCCAGAGTAGCTGGGACTACAGGTGCACACCACCATGCCCAGATAATTTTTTGTATTTTTTGTAGAGACGAGGTTTCACATGTTGCCCAAGCTGGTCTTAAACTCCTGGGCTCAAGTGATTTGCCCACCTCGGCTTCCCAAAGTGCTGGGATTACAAGCATAAGCCACAGCACCCAGCCTACACCTTGCTATTTTCACGGCAATAGATCCCTGAGGGTTATCTCCAGCAATGCATATTGAATCTCCTATTCAACTGCTATCTCTTATTGAACCCATTGCTCTTTACAACTGTAGAGTACCACATTCTACAGGTGACCATAAGATTATTCAATCAGGCCGCGTGCGGTGGCTCACGCCTGTAATCCCAGCACTTTGGGAGGCCAAGGCGGGTAGATCACGAGGTCAGGAAATCGAGACCAGCCTGGCCAAGATGGTGAAACCCCATCCCTACTAAAAATAAAAATAAAATTAGCCAGGCATGGTGGCATGCACCTGTAGTCCCAGCTACTTGGGAGGCAGAGGCAGAAGAATCGCCTAAACCTAGGAGGTAGAGGTTGCAGTGAGCCAAGATCACATCACTGCACTCCAACCTGGGTGACAGAGTCAGACTCAGACTCAAAAAAAAAAAAAGATTATTCAATCAGTTCTCTGCTGGGGGTGCTGAGGGATTTGGGAACTGTTCCCAGTCTTTCTCCAAAGTAAGAAGTGATCCAAAAAATTCTCATATCTTGTATCTTATGTCACAGCTTTTACTGTTACAAATATCCATATCTTTGCATCTTTTTGCCAGCATATGTTTGGGATAGACTCACAGGACTGTGATTGTGATTGTGGGGTTTGAATTTTGCTACATATTGCCAAATTCCTCTCCTTTAAGGCTGTGCCACTTTGCATTCCCACCAACAATTATGAAGTGCCTATTCCTCCTATGGCTACTTTTAAGGGAAAACTTCAAACTCCTATAGATGGGAGATGGTGACTTACAAACCAATGGCAAGAAAAAAAGGGGAGGTTCTAACAGAATCTACTTCATTCACTTATTCATTCAACAAATATTTATTGAGTGTTTAACAAATGCCCATACTCTAGTTAAGTGTGATAACAGAGCTCACAATATGGAGGGGTACAAAGGAGACACAGGCACTTAAATCACTTTATGGTAAGTGCTGATGGGGAAGCACTGGCTGCTCTGGGAGCACAGAGTGGGGCAGGAGTGTCTAACCGATTACAGGGTAGGTGTTCAGGAAAGGTTCCTAAGAGACTTCTAATCTGAGACTTAAAAGTTAGGGTTTAGTCAGTTTGCATGAGAAAAAAAAAGGGTTTAGAATTCATCTTATGTGTGTAATTTTAGAGGAAAATGGCATGATCCATTTTTCTGTTTTAGAAATGTGGTAAGCAGGTGGACTAGAGTGGGGGAATGCGGCAGAGAGATTGGTCAGGAGGACATGGCAGGACTCCAAGCAAGCAACAAGGATGGCCTGAAACACAGAAGCAGCTGAGAAAAACAGAAACCAAAAGGATTTGTGAGACATTTAGAAAACAACCTCGATGGGAGCTGTGGTTGCCTTGATGCAGGGGCTGTTGTCACGTAAAGCCAAGGCCTTTCCTTGATACACTCATTGGCAATCGGTATCACTTTCCTACATAAGCCAACCAGACGCATAACACACCATCTGGGATTTCTAGCTTTGCTTTCTTTAAAATGGAAGAACATTGGTTGGGTGCGGTGGCTCATGCCTGTAGTCCTAGCACTTTGGGAGGCTGAGGCGGGAGGATCACAAGGTCTGGAGTTCGAGACCAGCTTGGCCAATATGGTGAAACCCCGTTTCTACTAAAAATACAAAAATTAGCCAGGTGTGGTGGCACGTGCCTGTAGTTCCAGTTACTCAGGAGGCTGAGACAGGAGAATTGCTTGAACCCGGGAGGCCGAGGTTGCAGTGAGCGGAGATCATGTCACTGCACTCCAGCCTGGGCAACAGAGTGAGACTCCATCTCAAAAAAAAAGGAAGAACATCTTGACTATATCTGTAAAACCACCTTCACTATGGAATCTTTTTAGATATCTACAAATTTTTTCTCCCAGGGTTTTACCGTTAACTTGTTCATAATTAACTCAAGAACAATTTGTCTTAGCTACTCATCTTCAACAAGTGTTCTGATTTTCACCTTCGTTTTCATAGCAATAGCTACCCTCTTTTTTGGTACTCATATATCATCATTTTTCATATTATTTCATTAAATTATGTAGTTGCAACTGTAAGCATAAGTGCCAGACATACATTTTAACATTTTTTCATTCTTTTTTTTTTCTTTCTTTAAAGACACAGGATATTACTATGTGGCCCAGGCTGGTCTCCAACTCCTGGGCTTAAGCAGTCTTGCCTCGGCGTCCCCAAAGTGTTAAGCTTACAGGCATGAGCCACTGCGGTCAGCCCACACACATATTATATTGAGAAAAAAAAATACAATGGACCCTCACTAGGCACACAACTCAAACGGAGGAGCAGAAGCACAGGCATGCAAGAGCCTATTGGTCATAACCACTCATTGTGCTGTGGGGGATATGGTGTGTTTCTCCTCATAGCCTCTTTCCCCCAGAGAGCCCTTCCCCTGATCATGGGTTTAAAGTTTAACCCTTATGGCTGGGCGTGGTGGCTCACATTTGTAATCCCAGCACTTTGGGGGGCCAAGGCAGGAGGATCACTTGAGGTCAGGAGTTGGAGACCAGCCTGGCCAAGATGATGAAACCCCATCTCTACTAAACACACAAAACTTAGCTGGGCATGGTGGCAAGCACCTATAATCCCAGCTACTTGGGAGACTGAGACAGAAGAATCACTTGAACTCTGAACCCAGGAGTTCAGAGTAGAGTGTCCTAAGTAGAGGGATTTACTTTTGTTTATCCCTTGTACCTAGAAAACGGTTTCTGGCACATACCAGACACCTACTATTTGTTAAATGAATACTGTGGAATGAATGTTTTACACATGAAAATTCTTAATCAAACAAAATAGCTGTGTGGAGACTGCTCAAGAGCAACACTTTATAGGCTAAGAGGAACTGAAAATCAGTAAGATACTCCAATAATCTGAGTCTAGTAAAGAGCAAAATTACATAAGTAACTATAGAAAAGACGGTATGGTATGCGATAAGGGCCATGTAGGAGATCCAATAAAAAGACGACGTCTATAAAACTAATAAGAGAAAAGAAAAGACGAAGTCTAGAGAAGTGAGAAATGATATGTCAACCGTGTCCCAGAGAGCTGGATTGATTTCAGCTTAATTCAATCCACACCACTTACTGAGCATCCAATCTAAATTTACTCAGAAAAAGCCCACGTGAAAAGTACATAAGAAAGAGGAATGGGAAGCAGCAAGCCAATCAGAGAAGTCATTGGTGGCACAGTGGCTTTTTGGACTTTTAATCCAGCTAGGACCACATAAGAGGTAGTATCCAAGCCTAGAACCAGTATGCTTAGGTTTGAATCCTAGTTCTCCTTCCCTGCTAGGTGTGAACAAGTTAAATTCCTCTCTGTATCCTCTATGTAAGAAAAGTACTCCCTTTATTAGTCATTCTAAAGACTTCATGAATTAAACTGCAAAAAAGACAGCAGTGTCGGCACATATAAAATGCTAAATAAATGTAATGTTTATTATTATGATGATAGGTTCAATATTTACAGGTGGTTAACTATAAACACCACCTAGAATGCCCCCCCCCTCCACACACACACACATATTTTTTTTTTGAGACAGGGTCTTGTTCTCTGTCACCCAAGCTGGAGTGCAGTGGCACAATCTTGGCTCACTGCAACCTCCGCCTCCTGGGTTCAAGTAATTCTCCTGCCTCAGCCTCCCAAGTAGCTGGGATTATAGGCGCATACCACCATGCCTGGCTAATGTTCGTATTTTTAGTAGAGACAGTTTCACCATGTTGACCAGGCTGGTCTTGAACACCTGACCTCAAGATATCCACCCACCTCAGCCTCCCGAAGTGCTGCGATTACAGGCATGAGCCACGGCACCTAACCAAAATTTATATATTTATACCATTCCCTCCACAAAGATTCAAGACAATTTATACCAAACTATGTGTATGTACACATATACACATATATATTTTGAAAAACCGAAACAGAATTTAAAATCATGAAAAAGAGAAGGAACTATGTCTACAACTAAAACTGACAGGAACTTCTGTGCAACCAAGGCAAAAAGTGAAACACAATGAGTTGCATAATTCTTATTATTTGGTAAAAGGCAACATAATCTTTCAACATAAACTTTCCTTTGATACTGAATCCTAAAAAGAGCGTGACATGTGGGACCTTAAAAAAAGCATATTTGGGATTATCAGGTTGGCGATTTCAACAACAGTGTTATGATAAATGCAAACACCTTCTTCATACAGTTGTTTCTTGTAGCCACTACCAATAAAAGCTAGACAGTGCATTGAAGCCAATTCTGTAAAGACAAGTCTACTGCTCCAAACTAATATAAGTAAAGCTGCTATGAACATTCATATACAATCCAAAGACTTGTGGACATACTAAGCTTGCTACTACAACTATGTAACTTAATAAAATAACATGGAAACCGGTGAAATATGAGTTAAAAAACAGAAATAGTTGCTATAAAACTAAGTTGAAAATAGGAAACACTCACTAACAATGAGTACTTGTGTTGAGTTTTGTTCGTTTGTTTTTGAGACAGAATCTTGTTCCCTCACCCAGGCTAGAGTGCAGTGGCACAATCTCAGCTCACTGCAACCTCCGCCTCCTGGGTTCAAGCGTTTCTCCTGTCTCGGCCTCCCGAGTAGCATAGACCACAGGCACGCACCACCATGCCCAGCTAATTTTTGTATTTTTAGCAGAGACGGGGTTTTGCCACATTGGCCAGGCTGGTCTCAAACTCCTGACCTCATATTATCCACCCACCTCCGCCTCCCAAAGTGCTGGGACTACAGGTGTGAGCCACTACAGAAATGTAAAACGATGTTGTGCTCAGATTGCTTTACAGATATTCAAGATGTTCGAGTTAAAAGAAACCCAAACTGGAAATCTTAGATGATATGTTATGTAGGTAGTTGCTTTATGTAACAAATTGATGAACCTATGTTTTCATTTCTCTTGAGTAAACACCTAGGAGTGGAATGGCTACGTCATTGACCCATTTCATTTATCTATTCACCAGTCAATGGGCATTGGGGGTTGTTTCCAGTTTGGTGCTATTAAAAATAAATGTGCTACGAGGATATGGAAATATTTGTGTGGACATATACTTTCATTTCTCTGGGGTGACTATCCAGGAGTTCAATGGATAGGTCTGTTTTTGTAGAGAGACAGGATGCACATATACAAAGCTTTCTGGTAAGAAAAGCCATCAAATAATACCATTCATGGAACCAGCCAGAGGATGGAAGGGAGAAAACAGGGGAAAGGAGAAAGCTAATCTATGAAACAGAAAACCAAGAAGTGGCCAGAAAGACAAATCAGGAAAGAATAAATCCATAGACAGGTGATGCACAAGTGTGTGAAAGGAATCCGAGATGCTGGGGACAAACCATGCCGAATTGACTGAAAGGAACCAATCTTCGCTGCAGATAACTCGGAGAAACAAATGAGGAACCGGTTGGGAACATTAGCTCTTAGGCCGCGCAGGAGCTCTCTCTGTATAAAAGCACAGATTCCCATGGCATCATTTCTTCCCCCAACCCTCACGCACAATCTCTAACCAAAGAGACTATATACCCCGTAATGGAACACACACCTCAGCGAACAAGACCTACACTTAGCGAGTACTTCACGGCCTACAACTCCCAGGATGCAACATGACATCCTTCCCACAGCACCGAGAGCCTACGACTACCCCGGACTATCAGGCCGGCAGAGTCCACTCCCAGCTCACCTCAGAGCTCCGGGAGCCCTTCAGCACCTGCTTGGTGAGCGCGATTACGTCAGTACCACAGGTGGTCACCTTCTCTGTGAGAAGCCCCTTCACGGACTGACCAAACCGCGCTTGAGAATCTGGCGTTCCAGTCGCCATCACTGCAACTAGCGAACGCCTCCGCACGGCGATGGCGAGTCGCTGGGGCCAAAACACAGGCAAAGCGGAAGGAAAAGAGGAGGTGTCTCTCCTCGTCCGTGGGAAAATTAAGGGACGCATGCGCCTGATGGAGATTGACCTTTGCTCACTAAATTCTTATGAACTATTCATTGACATCCTGAGGAAAACTGGGTCCAGGCAAATATCTCTGGAGGGGATGGAGAGCAGTTTCATTGAATCTATGGTTTAGAATCAGAAAGCCTGCCGCAGGGCATGGTGGCTCACGCCTGTAATCCCAGCACTTTGGGAGGCCCAGGCAAGGAGGATCACTTAAGCCTGGGAGTTCCAGACCAGCCTGGCCAACGTAGTTAGACCCCATCTCTTAAAAAAAAATTAATAAAAAGAATCAGAAGGCTTGGATTACAGTCCCAATGTTACCATTTAGCAGTGTGTGGCTGCAAATTACTCAGCCTCTGTGTCTTACATTTCTCACCTATTAAACAGAAGTAATAATGTTTCCAAGGGGTTATGAGAGTATCATTCCATTCTTTTTTTTTTTCCTTAGACAGAGTCTTGCTCTGTTGCCTAGGCCTTTTTTTTTCTTAAATTGAAACAGGGGCTGGGCACGGTGGCTCACACCTGTAGTTCCAGCACTTTGAGAGGCCGAGGCAGAAGGATTGCTTGAGGCCTGGAGTTCAATATTAGCAGCCTGAGTGACATAGCAACAACTTGTCTCATTTTATTTTATTTTTTTATTATTTTTTGAGACAGCCTCGCTCTGTCGCCAAGGCTGGAGTGCAGCGGCTCCATCTCGGCTCACTGCAACCTCCGTCTTCCAAGTTCAAATGATTCTCCTGACTCAGCCTCCCTGGTAGCTGGGACTACAGGTGCCCACCACCAGGACTGGCTAATTTTTGTATTTTTAGTAGAGACAGGGTTTCACCATGTTGGCCAGGCTGGTCTCAAATTCCTGACCTCAAATGATCCACCGGCCTTGGGCTCCCAAAATGCTGGGATTACAGGTGTGAGCCACTGCACCTGGCCTCATTCCATTCAATTTTAACAAACATTTCATGAAATAAATACCAGACACGGTACTAGGCTGGGGATAGAAAAAGAAATGAGATACAGTCTTGTCTCCATGGAGCTTCCAGGCTGATGAGGCAGACAGGCCTGTAAACAAAGAAGGAAGAACAACCTAATAGAAGAGTTGTCAAAAGGCACAAACAAGCAATTAAAAAAAAACTGGCTGATAAATGTGAAAAATGCTCAGCATCACCAGTAATTTTTATTGATAAATAACCTCTTTATTAATACCAAACTGATGGTAACCACCTTGTAAGTGAACTGATATGTAAAATATTTCAAGTAGCTCCATTTCTTTTTTAGTTAACTAACAAAAGAGATGATAATGTTATTACATTGAAAATTTTGTTCAAAATTACCTGTATTCAGTATCAACATTACTTCCTCTTCCTAGTGTCCAGATTCGCATGTCTCTACTGAATCTCATTTACTGTTGACTTTTTGTCCTTAATAAACTTTATTGAGTTTATGTGCATGAATTTATGCTATAATTTATGTACAATAGCTACATTCTTTTTTTTTTTTTTTGAGACAGAGTCTCACTCTGTCACCCAGGCTGGAGTACAATGGCACCATCTCGACTCACTGCAACCTCCGCCTCCAGGGTTTAAGCGATTCTCTTGCCTCAGCTTCCCAAGTGGCTGGGATTAAAGGCATGCACCACCATGCCTGGCTAATTTTTTGTGTTTTCAGTAGAGACAAGGTTTCACCACGTTGGCCAGGCTGGTCTTGAACTCCTGAGCTCAAATGATCCACCCGCCTCGGCCTCTCAAAGTGCTAGGATCAGAGGCATGAGCCACCGTGCCCAGCCCCATGCCTGACTTTTGAAGACCTCACTTTCTTCAGCTCTTAAATGATAAGATAAAAGACCTTTGACAGTCCCTGCTACTTGTAACCCTCCTGACTGTCTTCTGTCCAGTGATTTTGATTTTGCAACATGAAAAATTCCAAGCCTTGATTCCTGAGCCTAGATGACATTTGCACTCTGGGGTCATTCAAGCATGGAGAGCTCCTCAGAGGGGCATCAACTGACCTCCCTTACCTAGCTCCTCCTCCGGAGGTTTGCCCTGGAGTTGAGCCAGCCCTTGAGGAGGCCTTCATTCCCCACCGCCAATCTCCCTTCTGGAAGTGAGCTCAGGCCTGGCTGGGCTCCAGGAGAATCTTTCACAAGGCAAGAGATAACACAAAGTCAAGGTGAAGATCAGTGTAGCCCTTTAAAAGCCTCTTTGTGTCCTAGAGTTGCCGGAGCCCTCCCCACTCCACCACTGTCCCTCTTGCCTGCCCGGCACCCAGCCACCATGTGGGAGCTTGTGATTCTCTTGCTATTCACCCTCACCTATCTCTTTTGGCCCAAGAGAAGGTCCCCCTGGTGCCAAGTACCCCAAGAGTCTCCTGTCCCCTGCCCCCTGGTGGGCAGCCTGCCATTCCTCCCCAGACATGGCCATATGCATCAGAACTTATTCAAGCTGCAGAAAAAATATGGACCTATCTATTCCCTTCGTATGGGCAGCAACCCTACAGTGATTGTCGGCCACCATCAGCTGGCCAAGGAGGTACTTATGAAGAGGGCAAGGACTTCTCTGGTCGGCCTCAAGTGGTAAGTGATGCCCATCTCCTCCCTGCCCCCTTCCCCACCCCCCCAGGGTTGTTCAGGTCTTCACACCATGCCTAGAATAGGGCTTCCAGCTCCAACTGTAATTCTTCCCAAAACAGACTAGTGAGGCGATGTGAAGGGAGTGAACCTTCAGACCCCCATCCAGGCTCTAAGTGAGGCAGGAAGAATTAAGGGAAGGCCTCCTTTACCAGGCTGCCCAGGAGGCAAGGTGGGAGGACCACAGTAGTCTCAGGAGTCAAGGAGTCCTCACTCCGCTCATCTCTCTGGGCCTAGACTTGTCTAATGGACTGAGAAGGTGCATGTACAGCACTTAGCCTAGTGCCCAGCACAGTAAGTGCTCCTCATACAGCCAGGATTCGTGTTCTTCTTCTTGGAAAACGGGGATCCGTGATTACCGTCCTCCATGGGAAGCTGCTGGGGAGAAGTAGCCTGGCTGTTGCAAACTGGGATTGCTGTTTTCCTGGTGCCATTTCCAGCTGCTCTGGCTCACAGCGGGCCATGATCTACAGTGACATTTCGGGGATGCTGATGAGCCTCCTGCTGAGCTTGCTGTTGTGCTCCCAGGCCGGGAGGGCTACTGATCATCCAGAAACACTGCTGCTGAGAACTCCCCCTGAACACCCCAGCAGGGTCCTCAGCCTCTCAGCTTTGATCAAGCCCAGGGTTGGTTTGTTTTTCCTTGGACCAATCAGCCAGGTCTGCTGGCCAACTACCTGGCTCCCACCTCTGCTGGTTTCCTCCCCCAGGGCAGAGGAGGTAGAGGAGGCTAGTCAGGTGGAGCTTCAGAGTCAGGAGATGGAAAAGTGAGGCTTTGGACTCATGCTTTTGGGGGGTGCCTCTAGAAGGAGACAGCTTGGCCCAAGTCCAGACTGGGTAAACAAAACGCCTGCACTCTGCAGATGTGGGTTTGTGGTTGGGAATGCAGGCTTGCAACGGAAGGGTAAACCAAAGTGAGGTGAGCTGTGCCTTTAGCACTCCCTAAAGGGCTCAGGGAAAAGTGGAGATCTGTGCAGTCCTCAGCCTCTATAAACCCACCTGCTCCCTACCCTCTGGACAGGCATAGTTTAGAGAGTATCTCATCCATAGCTGCCTTCCTCTGGTCAGAAACTAATGAGCAAAAAGAAGCCCAGAAGACAGGCACAGTAGCTCATGCCTGTAATCCCAGCACTTTGGGAGGCTGAGGCGGGTGGACCATGAGATCATGAGATCAAGACCAGCCTGGCCAACATGGTGAAACCCCGTCTACTAAAAATACAAAAATTAGCTGGGCGTGGTGGCGCACCCCTGTAATTCCAGCTACTCAGGAGGCTGAGGCAGGAGAATTGCTTGAACCCAGGAGGCAGAGGTTGCAGTGTGCCAAGATTATACCACTGCATTCCAGCCTGGGCAACAGAGTGGGATTCCATCTAAAAAAATAAAAAGAAAAAGCCCAGAGGGCACCCTATCAGCAAACAGAGCCCCAGGACTGCTGCATTCTAATCCAGGGTTCTTTCTTTCTCCTCTATATACTGTCTTTCTGATGGAACTGGGAGTAGGAGGCCTTAGGGTCTGTCCTGCCAAGACCTCACAGTCATGGTGGAGTGCCATGGGGCTGTGCCCACGTGGGGGTCAGCATGCAAGGTACCTGCCTTCTCTCCCAGGAAGGAGAGCAGGGACAGGAGGTGCAAGGGCCAGGGTGGGGTGGATGGTGCGTGATTCCTACAGCCTTGCCTGCTCTCCAAAGGCAACCATAGACATCCTCTCCAACAATGGCAAGGGCATCGCCTTTGCTCACCACAGTGCACACTGGCAGCTGCATCGAAGGCTTGCGATGGCCACCTTTTCCCTGTTCAAGGATGGCGATCAGAAGCTGGAGAAGATCAGTGAGTGCCGGACTGGCCCCTGCGGCTGGGGCTGGATCCCACCGGAGCTGCTGGAGGGAGAGGAGGGTTGGGGGAGGGAGAGGAGGGTTGAGGAGGGGTGAGGGTTACTAGAGCGCAATGCCGCCTTTTCTTGGCTACTGCTGCCATCTAGTGGCCATCTGCTGTCTGTCCCCTGCTCCTGTTAAGAGGGGAACCGGTAGAGAGGAGGTGAGGGTGCTGATTCATTTCCCACCCTCATGCCCCTCTCTCCTTTCAGTTTGTCAGGAAATCAGTATATTGTGTGATGTGCTGGCCACCCACGATGGACAGAGCATAGACATCTCCTTTCCTGTCTTCATGGCGGTAACCAATGTAATCTCCTTGATCTGCTTCAATTCCTCCTACAAGAATGGAGCCCCTGAGTTGAAGATCGTACAGACTTACAATGAAGGCATTGTAGAAGCCCTGGGCAAGGAGAGCCTGGCAGACATGTTCCCCCTGGTTGAAGGTGAGCATGACGCCACACCCCGAATTCAGGTTCCAGTAGACCTTGACAGTGTTGCCAGTCTTCCTTCCTTTAACTGCTCCCCCCAGCCGCAGTGACCCATCTTTTTCCTGACTGCCTCAGCCACAGTGACCTCTACCTCCTCTACTTCTTAAAATGTTTGCCATTTCTCTGCAGAGATAGATTTAGCCTTTTAATTATGCACATTAATACTGCAGATAATGGCCCTTATTTCTTTTCTGATAACCACGTGCCAGTATGAAGCATTCTATAAGCATTGGTCACTGAATTCCCCTTGGTTGTAGGTTTTATTACCTCCATTGTGCAGATGAGAAACAGGCTTAGCAGGGTTAAGGAGCTTGTCCGAGGCTTCAAGCTCACATCTATCTCACTAAGGGCTGGGCACACAGCAGAGTCAGCGGCTGATGTTTGATTGAATGGGGAAGGAGAGGTGGAGACTATGCCCTCTTTCCTTGTTTAGAATTATCTTCATAAAAGGCCGGGCACGGTGGATCATGCCTGTAATCCCAGCACTTTAGGAGGCCTAGGTGAGCAGATTATGAGGTCAGGAGATCGAGACCATCCTGGCTAACACAATGAAACCCCATCTCTACTAAAAATACAAACAATTAGCCAGGCATGGTTGGTATATGCCTGTAGTCCCAGCTACTTGGGAGGCTGAGGCAGGAGAATCACTTGAACCCAGGAGGTGGAGGTTGCAGTGAGGCGAGATTGTTCCACTGCACTCCAGCCTGGGCAACAGAGTGAGAGACCATCTAAAAAAAAAAAAAAAAAAAGTTGGCCTGGCACAGTGGCTCACACCTGTAATCCCAGCACTTCGGGAAGCTGAGGCAGGTGGATCGTGAGGTCAGGAGTTCGAGACCAACCTGGTCAGCATGGAGAAACCCTGTCTCTACTAAAAATACAAAATTAACCAGGCATGGTGGCGCATGCCTGTAATTCCAGCTACTCAGGAGGCTGAGGCAGGAGAATCGCTTGAACCCAGGAGGCGGAGGTTGCAGAGAGCTGAGATCGCACCATTGCACTCCAGCCTGGGCAATAAAGCAAGACTCTGACTTAAAAAAAAAAAATTGTCTTAATTGTCATGATGAACCCATTCTGTGTCCCCATCTTCCCTTCCGTTCTGGCTGAAGGTCAGGGGTGGAGTAGAACTTCCAGAGACAGAAAGCTAAGATCTGCCTCCAGGAGAGACTCTGGCAGCTGGAGAAGCAAAATGGAAGATGGTTGGATTTAACATTTCTTTTACTTCCCAGATGTTCCCCAACAAAACCCTGGGAAAAATTAAAGACCTGTGTTAAAATGCGAAATGATCTGCTGAATAAAATAATTGAAAATTACAAGGTAGGTAATAGAGCAGATGAGAATATGAGTTAGGCTGAAAGTAATCATGAGAGCAGGGTGGGGTCCATTCTATACACGTAGGCACTTCCAAACCTAGCAGAGAACCTGGCACATAGTAGGTGTACAGTAAAAACTGACTTAAGGGCCAGGCACGATGGCTCATGCCTGTAATCCCAGCACTTTGGGAGGCCAAGGCGGGTGGACCATTTGAGGTCAGTAGTTTGACACCAGCCTGGCCAATATGGTGAAACCCCATCTCTACTAAAAATACAAAAACTAGGCCGGGCGAAGTGGCTCACACCTGTAATCCCAGCACTTTGGGAGGCTGAGGCGGGTGGATCACCTGAGGTTGGGAGTTTGAGACCAGACTGACCAACATGGAGAAACCCCATCTCTACTAAAAATACAAAATTAGCCGGGCATGGTGGTGTATGCCTATAATCCCAGCTACTCGGGAGGCTGAGGCAGGAGAATCACTTGAACCTGGGAGGCGGAGGTTGTGGTGAGCCGAGATTGCACCATTGCACTCCAGCCTGAACAACAAGAGTGAAACTCCATCTCAAAACAAAAACTAGTCGGGCGTGGTGGGGCGCACCTGTAGTCCCAGCTACTCGGGAGGCTGAGGCAGGAGAATTGCTTGAACCCAGGAAGCAGAGGTTGCAGTGAGCCGGGATCGCACCATTGTACTCCAGCCTGGGCATTGCAGCAAGACTCCTAAAAAAAAAAAAAAAAAAACTGACTTAAGGAGTTAGGATGGAAAAGTGAGGAATTGAAGAGGATCCTAGAAGAGACCTATCCTCTCCACCAAATTTAAAGAAGGCCCAGGGCTGCCTCCTACCTCCACAAGCTTGTAGGTCCTGCCCAGACCCGCTCCACTTTCAAGTGGAAGGAGCCTTGTTATCTCTAGTCAGGACAGAAGTATGGCAGGAGTGTCACCGATGAGGCTCCGTCCTTATCTACTGTCTCCCAACCTCACCCAACCCAGGAGAAGTTCCGCAGCGACTCTATCACCAGCATGCTGGACGTACTGATGCAAGCGAAGATGAACGCGGATAATGGCAATGCCAGCCCAGATCAAGACGCAGAGCTGCTTTCAGATAAACACATTCTCACCACCCTAGGGGACATCTTTGGGGCCGGCGTGGAGACCACCACCTCTGTGGTCAAGTGGATCGTGGCCTTTCTGCTGCACAATCCTCAGGTGTGCGTCCCCCTAATCAATCCTAGACCCCTGCCAGCCCAACCTCTGGGCTCCAGAGAGAGGGAGAGGCAATTCCTCAGGCTTTCTATGCAGGAAGACTAGGCCTGCCCTGCCCCTTACCCAAGCTGTGGTTGGCTTTGACTACCCCTTCTGGAAGCAGGGCCTGGGCCTCTGGAAGCAGGGCCTGGGCCTCAGAGCTGCTACTGGGAAGGGACCGGACAAGCTCTTCTGGATGTCACAGTTGGATTCCTCTATAAGCCCATGCTTCTCCTGGGCTTACACACAACTGGTCACCTCCAACCTACTCTGGTCTTCAGGTGAAGAAGAAGCTCTACGAGGAGATTGACCAGAATGTGGGTTTCTGCCGCACACCAACTATCAGTGACCGTAACTGTCTGCTCCTGCTGGAGGCCACCATCCGAGAGGTGCTTCGCATCAGGCCCGTGGCCCCTATGCTCATCCCCCATAAAGCCAACGTTGACTCCAGGTGCGCCTGCCCTCCCAGCAACCTCCAGCCCCATGGTGCACCTAACACTGCTTGCCAGCCCACCTGGCTCCCCCTAGCCCCGGTCTGCTGGCCAACCTAAAGTCAGTCAACCACTGACTACTAAAAATCATCCTACCAGGTCTGGCACGGCGGCTCACGCCTGTAATCCCAGCACTTTGGGAGGCCAAGGTGGGTGGATCACGAGGTCAAGAGATCGAGACCATCCTGACTAACACAGTGAAACCCCGTCTCTACTAAAAATACGAAAAATTAGCCAGGCATGGTTGTGGTGGCACGTGCCTGTAATCCCAGCTACTTGAGAGGCTGAGGCAGGAGAATCGCTTGAACCTGGGAGGTGGAGGTTGCAGTGAGCCAAGATTGTGCCACTGCTCTCCAGCCTGGGCAACAGAGCAAGACTCCATCTCAAAAAAAAAAAAAAAAAAAAAATCATCCTGCCCCTGGCCCTATGGCTCCATGTCTCCACCACCCACAGAGACATTGACTCATCCACAGATCTGCCTGACTTCCGGGAGAAGCTCCTGCTGTCCTTGGAGACATGCGGTCTGGGGTGAAGACTGGGAGCTTCATGCTTCAACCAAGTCCAACCAGCTGCAGCACACACATAGCATGCGCCGCAGCGGCAACGCACACCTCCATGCATGCCAGACACCAAGGTCCACAGACACAGGGGTTCAGACATAAGCGCCTGTCAGGAGGGAAGGGCTGGATTTAGACTTGATCTGGCAGAAGCTGAGGAAAAGATGACTGAGTGGGAAGGACGGAGTAAAGGGCACTTCCCCCACGGTAGAGGAATGAGGGGGCATGAGGCTGAGCAGGGAAGGGAGGACGAAGTTCCAGGTGTTAAGATTCGCTCAGGGTGGCTGGCAAAATATTAAGGGAAAGATTAGGGAAGTTTAGAGTATAGTCTCAAACCTTTTAGAAGGCCGAAAAGTTTTTATTAACTTATAGAACAGGCTGAAAGCAGCCAGTTCTTATGTTAGAAAAATGTCATACAGTGAAGATTAAAATAATACAGGCTTCCCCAGTGAAGTCTGTTTACCCCACATTCCTTTGTCTCTGTTTACTCATGTCAACTTGGTGCTAAATAGTCCTCTCAAGAAGAGGTCAAAGAAGAATTACCCGTTAATGGTGTTTATTCTAGGCCCCAGAACCAAGACCTGTTATCATTGTAAAACCCCTCTTTCAGTAACGTTAATTATCCACACGCATATTGACTTAAAACCTCTGTTATTAAATCTATACTGAATAAATTCGAGGAAGAAAAAGAGTAGTCATCAGTTAGCTACAATCGCCCTCTGAAAGCAGCTAACGACCCCCTAGCCCAACTCTTAAGCTGTACTCTAGCGTGTAACAGTGTATCTCACTCATCTGTTGCTAAGTCAAAGTCTGCAGAAACAGACCCCCGCAAATACAGACCAACCTCTCACAGAGCCGCTTTCCCTTCCTCCCTGGAGCAGCATCGGTGAGTTTGCTGTGGACAAGGGCACCCATGTTATCATCAATCTGTGGGCGCTGCATCACAATGAGGAGTGGCACCAGCCGGACAAGTTCATGCCTGGTGAGTCCCTGTCCTGTCCTGTGCCCTGGGCCACACGGCCAGCCTGGACTCTGCTCCGCTACTCCAGCACCCCCTCACATCTGCCAAGCTTGCTGCTAGAAAACTCAACTCCAACTCCACGGACCTGTCGACACCCTCATCCTGCCATAGACTTACCCAAACTCTTCACAGCTGGGTTTCCTACACTCTTCTTCCAACCTCCAAGAAGCCCTCTAGGCCTCTGTCTGCCGTTAGTCTCTCGCTTCTCCCCTTGGATGGTGGTATTTTCATAGGTTAATTCCACCTCTTTACATCCTTCCTGAATATTTCATTTCCTCTGTGTCCTTAAGGGTAACCTGAGAGCAGGGCTGTATCTCTCCTCTGGCTGGGGTTCCCCCACAATAAGGCTACATCCTCAGATCGGGGTTCCCTGGGCAGGCAGGGCCATGTCTCCCCCCTCAGCCAGGGCAGAACGACGCCTCTACTTGCTCCTGCCCTAGCCCCTGGCTGACGCCCCTCCTTGCCTGCAGAGCGTTTCTTGAATCCAGCGGGGGACCCCAGCTCATCTCACCAACATTAAGCTACTTGCCCTTCGGAGCAGGACCTCGCTCCTGTATAGGTGAGATCCTGGCCCGCCAGGAGCTCTTCCTCATCATGGCCTGGATGCTGCAGAGGTTCGACCTGGAGGTGCCAGATGATGGGCAACTGCCCTCCCTGGAAGGCAACCCCAAGGTGGTCTTTATGATCGACTCTTTCAAAGTGAAGATCAAGGTGCGCCAGGCCTGGAGGGAAGCCCAGGCTGAGGGTACCACCTAAAAGCTGTAACTCACAGCCCCTGTCCACCCTGTGGTCCCACAGCACGGATTTAGAGGTGCAACGCCCCCCCTTCTCCGCCGTTCTTCCCTGCTCCCAGACCACTCTGCCTTCTTTTCCAGCCTGTGGCAATATCAGTGATGTGCATAAACAGTTTTTTTCATAAGGTCCCTGAGTATATTCATTTGCTCACTCATTCTTTCAACACAGATTTTATTGAGCACCTACTGTGTGCCATTCACTGTCTCGGGACACTCGAGCTCCGTGGTCTTTGAAGCTTATATTCTAGTGAGGGCTAACAAGTGAATAAGAAGTTCAGAGACTCATAAGTGCTTTGAAGTCAATCACAATTTATGTGATGTGATGAGAAAATGGTAGAGGCAGCTGGTGGCTGCTTTGAAAAGGGTCAGCCTCAGCCTGGGCTTTTCTTGGTCCATGCTGAGAGAGAAGCAGGTGAAAGGCCTCCAGGTGGGAGAGGTCAGCATGGCCAATGAAGGGGAGAGTGGGCCCTGATGAGATCACAGTGGTTGGTCAGTTCCCACTGTAGCTGGGATTACAGGAGGACAGGAGGGAGGTTAGGTTTGTATTCTAATTATGACAGGAAGTCACTGGAGGGTTTTGAGTATGTAAGTGGAACAATCTTGGTTGTTGTTTTGCTTTTTTTTTTTTTTTGAGACAGAGTTTCACTCTTGTTGCCCAGGCCGGGGTACAATGGTGCGATCTTGGCTCACTGCAATCTCTGCCTCCCAGATTCAAGTGATTCTCCTGCCTCAGCTCAGTAGCTGGGATTACAGGTGTACACCACCAAGCCTGGCTAATTTGTATTTTTAGTAGAGACGAGGTTTCGTAATGTTGGTCAGGCTGGTCTCACTCCTCAGGTGTGTTTTTTTGTTTTTTGATTTTTGTTTTTGTTTTGGAGACAGACTCTGGCTCTATCGCCCAAGCTGGACTGCAGTGGCAGGATCTCAGCTCACGACAACCACCACCTCCTGGGTTCAAGCGATTCTCCTGCCTCAGCCTCCTGAGTAGCTGGGATTACAGGTGCCTGCCACCATGCCTGGCTAATTTTTGCATTTTTAGTAGAGATGGGGTTTCACCATGTTGGCCGGGCTGGTCTCGAACCCCTCAAGTGATCCTGCCTCAGCCTCCCAAAGTGCTGGGATTACAGGTGTGAGCCACGGAGCCTGGCCTGAGTTTATATTTTGAAAGCAGGGCCAAAGTGTTGTTTGTTTTGATCCAAACAGGCTTCACTGCATGTTACCTCACAGGTTTGACCTTGGGGGAGTGTACGTGACCCACAGACTGGACGTGCCGTTGCCATCCCCTCTGTCTCGGTCTGCAAAGACCAAGACTGTGTGTCCCCTTTCCTCATCCTTCCCTGGGGTAAACACTGCCAGGTAAGGGCTTCTACAGCCATCGTCTGCAGCAGCGCTTGGGTTCTGCCGCCTTTCCCCACTCAAAAACCCCAGGAAGTCTATAAAAGCTTCCTCACTAGAAAATGGAGCCCTGACTCCTTTAGATCTTGAAACCAGTATATTTAAACCTTGGTCATTGGGCAGTCTGCAAATGAATGTCCTGAGATATCCCGGAAGAAACTGACCCTTGCCTTTTAGCCTAGAGAGAGGCCCCATCCCCCAGCTGCCTGGTGCCAGCCAGACAAGGGTCAGATCATCAACAACCCAGTCCTTCCCCTCTGACTAGACAGAAGGCTCTGGAAGGACCTCAGCAGAGCATGGCTGACACCCTTGATTTCTTTTAGGGAGTAAGACAAAGTTTTCAATTACAGCACTACCTTCTTCCTTAAAAAGAGCTTTGTTGGCTGGGCACAGTGGCTCACACCTGTAATCCCAGCACTTCAGGAGGCCAAGGTGGGCAGATCACAAGGTCAGGAGTTTGAGACCAGCCTGACCAACATGGTGAAAACCCATCTCTACTAAAAGTACACAAATTAGCTGGGCATGCTGGCACACACCTGTAATTCCAGCTACTCAGGAGCCTGAGGCAGGAGAATCACTTGAACCTGGAAGGTGGAGGTTGTGGTGAGCCGAGATCACACCACTGCACTCCAGCCTGAGCAACAGAGCAAGACTCCGTTTCAAAAAAAAAAAAGAAAGCTTTGTTAATCAGGGACAATGGACCATTCCCTACTATCCCCTAACTTGGTCTTGGCCTACATCTGCCAGTTACCCTGGGACTTTGCTAAAGAGCCTGTAGGAGGCCAGGTGTGGTGGCTCATGCCTGGAATTCTAGCACTTCGGGGGGGGGCCTAAGCAGGAGGATCCCTTAAGCCCAGGAGTTTGACAGCAGCCTGGGCAACAGAGTGAGACCCTGTTTCTACAAAAATTAAAAAAAAAAAAAAAAATTAGCCAGGCATGGTGGCATACCTGTAGTCTCAGCTACTCAGGAGGCTGAGGTGGGAGGATTGCTGGAGCCCTGGAGGCCGAGGCTGCAGTGATCCGAGATCGCACCACTGTACTTTAGCCTGAAGCAAGAGCCCATCTCTAAAGAGAAAGAAAAAAAGAAGGATTAGTCTTTCATTTTTCTGCCATTCAAAGTTCTGGTTCAGTAGTTGGAGAACGGATGTTTTCCATCCCAGTTAAACTCACCTACCGCTTCTACAGAGGACACAGGCCTTCTGCTAAGTGCTTATCTGTTCACCATTAGTCTACAAAATGCTTTTTAGGCCAAGTGCAGTGGCTCACGCCTGTAATCCCAACAGTATGGGAGGCCAAGGTGGGCAGATCACTTGAGCTCTGGAGTTTGAGACCAGCCTGGCCAATGTGGTGAAACTCTGTCTCTACCAAAAATACAAAAATTAGGCACACACCTGTAGTTCCAGCAACTCGGGAGGCTGAGGTGGGAGAATCACTTGAATCCAGGAGGTGGAGGTTGCAGTGAGCCAAGATTGTGCCACTGCACTCCAGCCTGGGTGACAGGGTGAGAGAGACTTTCTCAAAAAAAAAAAAAAAGCCTTTCAAATTCTGAGCCAATTTGAAATACTTAACTTTCCTCTAGCCAATCTTGTTCCCTCTGCTTTGAGCTGACGATAGCTTGACTTGAATCCATCCCCTAGCTGATGGGGGCAGAGGAACCAGGAGAGGGAAGGGGACAACCTCCAGTTCAGCTTTTCCCTTGAGCTCACTGTGCTGTCAGCATCTCTCCCAGACTGTGATGGGGGATGGGGTCAGCCACAGCTGCCCGCAAACTCTCCTATGAACTTCATTTTTTTGAGACAGGGTCTCGCTCTGTTCCCCCAAGCTGGAGTGCAGTGGTGCGATCATCACTCAATGCAGCCTGGAACTCCTGGGCTCAAGAGATCTTCCTGCCTCAGCCTCCTGAGTAGCTGGGACTACAGGTGTGCGCCACCACCCCCGCTAATTTTTAAGTTTTTTGAAGAGGTGGGGATCTAGCTATGTTGCCCAGGCTAGTCTCAAACTCATGGTCCCTAGTGATCCTTTTGCCTTGGCCTCCCAAAATTCTGGGATTACAGTTGTGAGCCACTGTGTCCTGTCTAAACCTTCATTCTGAAGATAAGGAAATTGAGGGCCATCATGGGGTAGAGGTAGGGTATGACTTGCCCCAGATCACACAGCTACTCAGCAGCAGGGCAGCGACCAGAACCTGAGATTTCAATGGTGCATGGTGAGGAGCCAGCCATGCTTTCCCATCGTCCCCTGTGGTCACGCAGAAGGACTCTTGGCATGTTTGACCAGGAGAGTACCTTTCAGAAAAGCTGAGTGACCCTCCAGAAAATGACTATGAACTTTGACTCCTGCCCAAACTGTGCTCCCCGCTGTTTGGAAGACCTTTTCACCACTGATCTAAACTCACCACTTTGAGGCTCAGACATATTTCTTACGACTCATGAATCCACCATGAGCATCCCTCTTCTGCACTCAGCTTCTGTTCCTTGGTAGTGAACCTAAATTGAACCTTGGCATCTGAACATCTGCCTGGGTGGGAGTACCCAGGGACACTGTCCACCTCTGTACCTCTGGAATTCAAGACTGAGCCTTCTCATGTTCCTTATCCTGCATATCAGCACCTGACAAGTAGAAGGTTAGACACACAAGAGTGATGAAGGACAGGCAAGGCCCAACATTGGGGCTTAGCCCAGGAGGGTTCTTGGCTTCACCCAGGGAAGAATTCCAGGGCAAGCTGGTGGTGGTGGCCAGCAAGCAGCAGTGCACAGCAGCAGCAGAGGCACTGCTCCTCGCAGAGCAGGGCTACCCATGGGCAATGTGCCGGAACAGCAACGCAGAGGCGGGGCTGCACTCATATGGATATCTACTTTTAATTATATGCAAATTAATGGGTGGATTATGCAGAGATTTCTAGGACGAGGGTGGTAACTTCTAGGTCATCAGGTCGTTGCCATGAAAAGGGACGGTAACTCCTGGGTTTTGCCACAGCAATAGTAAACTGACATGGCACCCTAGCAGGCATGTCTTATGGAAAGCTGCTTCTGCCGCCTCGCCCACCCTGCATTTTAGCTAGTCCTTAATTTGGTTCCATGTCCGAGCCCCACCTCCTATCTGAAGAGGACTGAATCAAATGCTCTAAATCACTTGGTTAATTGGCCCAGTGATAAGTAAATAAATTCTATCTCCTTATGCAGAAGAAAGCCCAGATCTTTGACAGAACTGGAAGGTCTTTGCCAAGACTCCACAGTCACCATTTGAGCCTCAGACTGTCCTTAACCAGTGGTGTGATGATAAATAAATGTTTAACCACCAGGTCTGAGAGGGGTGGGGGTGTGTGGAATAGCCTTGATTTGTAGTGTTTGCTGATTACTGTGGTGTAAATACTCCCACCATGACCAATGTTAAGCTACTAATGTGATGCCAGTAAATACAGGGTTGAGAAGAGACACACAGTAGCATTCTGTGTTCTCTCTGTTATCATTATATAGTACATGCCATTATGCAGTATTTCTACTATACTGATACATACATGTAAATAACCTCAAAGGCACAGATAACAGTAACGTAGTAAAATAACTAGGAAATAATCAGTTTTGAGTATTTATTACATTTATTTTTAATATAACCCAATTGTAGGTTTATTTAAGTTTTTTAAATTGGCTGTTTCATATAAACAGCTCATAAAATTCCTGAAAATGTAATAATCCATTCTAGTGAGCTATTAAGAGCCACCCTCCCAGAAATGGGCCATTCTTGTCTTAAAGAAAAGCAGTTCCTGGCTGGAGGGGGCTCACATCTGTAATCCCAGCACTTTGGGAAGCCGAGAAGGGCAGATCACCTGAGGTCAGGAGTTCTAGACCAGCTTGGGCAACTTGACGAAACCCCATCTCTATTAAAAAATGCAAAAATTAGCCAGGTGTGGTGGCGTGCACCTGTAGTTCCAGCTACTTGGGAGGTTGAGGCGGAGAATCGCTGAGAACCCAGGAGGAGGAGGTTGCAGTGAGCCGAGATCGTGCCACTGCACTCCAGCCTGGGCAACAGAACAAGACTACTCCATCTCAAACAAACAAACAAAATGAAAAGCAGTTCCTGGGCTGGGGGTGGTGGCTCACACCAGTGCTTTGTAATCCCAGCACTTTGGGAAGTCAAGGTGGGCAGATCTCTTGAGCTCAGGAGTTCCAATACAGCTGGGCAACATGGTGAAACCCCGTGGCTACAAAAAAAAATACAAAAAATTAGCCAGGTGTGGTGGCATGTGCCTGTGGTCCCAGCTGGTCCCAGTTACTTGGGAGGCTGAAGTGGGAGGATCACATTGAACCCAGGAGGTTGAGGCTGGCAGTGAGCATGCCACTGCACTCCAGCCTGGTTGACAGAGCAAGACCTTGAGGAAGGAAGGAAGGACAGAAAGACAGGATAGGAGGGAGGGAGGGAGGGTGGGAGGGAGGGAGGGAGGGAAGGAAGGAAGGAAGGAAGGAAGGAAGGAAGGAAGGAAGGAAGGAAGGAAAGAAAGAAAGAAAAAGCAGTTCCCGAGTCTCCCTGCTGCCGGGGAGGGGAGTCCTTCCCTGGTGTAGGAGGGTGAGAGTGAGTGAATGTTTCATGAGCCTCTGATGGCCACAAAACCTGAAGCAAATGGGCAGCGCTGTCTGCAGTCACACTCACAGATGTTAGTGCCCCTCTCTGGAGGGCAAGGATCCAGTCACAGAGGCCATGCAGTGGGGTGGGAAGCGCAATGGATGAGGAGGACCCAGACCACCCAGATGCTCGCCCCCAGCTCCCATTTCCTGGCCCTGGCTCTTAGGCCCATTGCTAACTTCCTGACCTTTAGTTTCCCCACGGATAACGTGGGGGAACTTAGCACCTGTGCTGCCCATCTTCTGAGGCTCAGGTGAGGATGAGAATCAGAAAGGGCTGTGTGGGCAGGAGAGTCCCACACACGGGAATACAAATGACTGAGTCACGTGGCAGAGACAAACCCTCCCGGTGTTGTCATTTACAAGCTGAGTGGCCATGGGTAACTTATGTGGCCTTAAGTCTCAGTTTTCCCATCTGTAATATGGTGGGGGCGGGGAGTGGGGGAACTCAGGTGTTTGTGTCATAGGGTTACTATGAGAATGAAATGTGAACCTATGAAATATGTTTAGTGCCTTGATAAATATTGGGTTTCTCATCGTTGTCTATATCCAAACCCACGAAATGAGTCTTTCTCAGGGTTTCATACAAACCACCCCAAAAGCCACCAGTTTGGTCAGGAGGGGGAGCGGATGTGTGCAGATGAGTCCCTCTGCAGGATGGAACCCTGGGGAACCCACCCTGCCCACTCTGTCCCCGAAGGGCCCACTTACAGCCCCTGGCCTGCTGCCTGCCGCTCCCAGGGAAAAGGCTGGCAGCGGGTGGAGAACCCAAACACGAACTCATCATGGCTCTAGCACAGAAGGAGGTGTTCTGTCACATTTTCCGTGACATTGGGTTTCTTTTTGTTGTTGTTGTTGTTGAAACAGAGTCTCACTCTGTCGCCAGGCTGGAGTGCAGTGGTGCAATATCGGCTCACTGCAACCCCGGCTCCTGGGTTCAAGCGATTCTCCTGCCTCAGCCTCCTGAGTAGCTAGGATTACAGGCGCTCGCCACCACGCCCAGCTAATTTTTGTATTTTTAGTAGAGATGGGGTTTCACCATGTGGCCAGGATGGTCTCGATCACTTGACTTCGTGATCTGCCCACCTCGGCCTCCGAAAGTTCTGGGATTACAGGCATGAGCCACTGCGCCTGGCCAGGATTTGGTTTCTTGAGACTTCTTGGTTAGAAAACATGAAATGAAGGGAATCTGAAGCTATGGTGAGGAACAGGCTTACAACAGAGTGAGGAGAAATTTCAGGTCAAACAAAAATCCTCTTCTCTCCTCACAGAGAAGCTCTACTTTCATCCCCTTGGAGGAAGAGCAAAAACACTCTTTCAAGGAAAAGAGACAAGATCCAAACTGTAACTCCTGAGAATTTTACAGTGTTTCCAAGGGGTTGCGCCCTCCCCTGGAAGTTGACATTGGTCCAGATACTGGTGGCAGGCAGCGTCACCTGTCCCAGGGGGTGACACCATTTTAGCACTGAGGTGTTCTTGGAGGTGAAGCCTTGCTGGGTGTGGGGGGTCTACCCCCTGGAGCAACTGGAGATAGGGCAGCTCCTGAGGAAATGGTGTCTGTTTCATCTTTCACCATTTACTGTTAGCTCAATACATCATTCTCTAGTTTTCTCTCACCTTTGAAAAGAAACTACAAGGCTCACGTCTGTAATCCCACCACTTTGGGAGGCCAAGGCAGGTGGATCGCTTGGGCCCAGGAGTTCAAGAGCAGGCTAGGCAACATGGCAAAATCCTGTCTCTACAAAAAATATGAAAATTAGCCGGGCATGGTGGTGTGCACCTGTAGTCTCAGCTACTTGGGGAGGATGAAGTGGGAGGATCACTGAGTGTGGGAAATTGAGACTGCAGTGAGCTGAAATTGTGCCACTGCACTCCAGCCTGGGCCAAAAGAAGAGAGAGAAAGAAGTCGCAAGTTCTTCATGTGACGTGATCACCTACATTACAGCTCTTCACTGTCCAGTCTTCTGGTTATTACCCTGGCCTTGGAGCCAACAGACCTGGTTTCAAATCCTGGCTCTGACACTTATTAGTTATGTGATCTTGGAACATTAAGTCCTCTGAATGCCTCAATCCCATCAAGAAAGCAGGAATAATTGTAGCCTGTATACCTCAGAGACCTGTTTTGAGGCTAATTTTTTTTTAAATGTAGCTAAGATGCTCACAGAAGACTGGCATAGTGGAAACAGTCAACCAACAAAACAATAAAGACAAATTAAATGAAAATATTTTGCTAGGTGCAGTGGCTCACGCCTGTAATACCAGCACTTTGGGAGGATGACATAGGCAGATCACTCGGGATCAGAAGTTCGAGACCAGCCTGGCCAACGTGGTAAAACCCCGTCTCTATCTAAAATACAAAAATTACCTGAGTATGGCAGTGCACATCTGTAATCCCAGCTACTCGGGAGGCTAAGACAGGAGAATCACTTGAACCTGGGAGGCAGAAGTTTTAGTGAGCTGTGATTGCGCCACTGGACTACAGCCTGGGCGACAGAGCGAGACTCTGTCTCAAAAAGAAAATGAGGTGCCAGGCCTAAGGCATCTTTGCATTCTCATGCCTTGGCATCTGGTAGGTGCTCAATAAAGGCTCAGCTCTTCGGTGAGGCTACACTTGCCCCCAGGCCAGAACTCAAATTCTCTCTCAGCAGGTTCAACAAGAAGCTACCAACCAAACCCACTTCCCCCTCCTTTTCTGAGTCAAACCCTGGTTTTTGCCTTTGGCTGAAAACAGGAAACTGAAGAATGTGGAGTTTGTTGAAATTCTTGTTCGCCAGAAGTACTCTGGTTTGCACTTCTGGCCGTTGGTACTGTCACCACCTGCACTTGGTCATATGGGGCAACAGAGGCAAGCAACACCATACTTCATTACAGAAATGAGGAACTCAGTGACCTAGCAGCCTGGGGTCCAATGGCACGGGGGTCCCCCTCTAGATCTGGGCATCCAGGGCACATGCACAGCCTCTGGCAACCATCCCCCTCAGAGTTACACCATTTTTTGTGCCACTCAGACATTAGCTTAAAGAAGGCAAGAACGTTGTACAAATGTCCAATGAAAAAGAAGAAAGAAAAAGAAAAAAAAAAAAGAAAGAAAAAAAGAAGGCAAGAACGATGTACTCCCAGAGTTCTCTTCCGTGGTTTTAGAACAGAACTGTTGGCTGGGTGCGGTGGCTCATGCCTGTAATCCCAGCACTTTGAGAGGCCAAGGCAGGCAGATCACCTGAGGTCAGGAGTTCGAGCCCAACCTGACCAACAGGGACAATCTGCGTCTCTAGTAAAAATACAAAATTAGCCGGGCGTGGTGGCACATGCCTGTAATCCCAGATACTCGGGAGGCTGAGGCAGGAGAGTCACTTGAACCCAGGAGGTGGAGGTTGCGGTGAGCCAAGATCGCGCCATTGCACTCCAGCCTGGGCAACAAGAGTGAGACTCTGTCTCAAAAAAAAAAAAAAAAAAAAAGAACTGTCTCTAGATGCTAGTATGACCCTACTGGGGTTGCCTGAAGGAACCCAACAGCTTAGAAAGAAGTCAGCAACCACTCCCCTAGTGTCACCGAGGGGCCAGGAATGTCCTCTGCCCGAGGGTCAAAGACGGGTGGGGGCACGTCTAGCTAAAACTGGCCTCTTGGAAACAACAGGGCTGACTGCCCAGCAAGCCAGGGCCTAGGAAGACAACACTCACTTGCCAGCACCCCCAGGGCGCCGACCCACCAGGGGGCACTCCACTGACGGAGGCAGGAACCCCTTCCTGGAGGGTTCCTAGGATGTGCACTACCTTGCTTTGCCTACCTGCAGTTTTGCTGGGTAGGGCTGTCCTCCTCCCTGGGCAGAGGTAGTAAGCTGTTCTTCAAGCAAGGACTTACACCTGGCCGGGCGCAGTGGTTCACGCCTGTAATCCCTGCACTTTGGGAGGCTGAGGCAGGTGGATATCTTGAGGCCAGGAGTTCAAGCCTGGGCAACATGGTGAAACTCCGTCTCTACTAAAAATACAAAAATTAGCTGGGGGTGGTGGCGGGTCCTGTAAGCCCAGCTACTCGGGAGGCTGAGGCAGGAGAATCACTTGAACCCGGGAGGTGGAGGTTGCAGTGAGCAAAGATTGCCTCACTACACTCCAGCCTGGGCGACAGAGCAAGACTCCATCTCAAAAAATAAATAAAAAATTAAAACAAAAAGGACTTACACCTAAGAGGTCAGTCTTAAGCAGATGGTAAAATGAACAAAGGCACTCTCCTTGTCTTAGGAGAGTCACTGGCCCACAATGACAGATTCTGACAAACTGGTGGTTTCCTCACTATCTAAACTCAGCTCTGAGACCTCCTGCCTGGCATTCAAGACCTCAGACTACTTCCCACTATTCCCTGAGAGGCTCCGAATCTGTACCATTCACTTCATCTCAACTTCACTTACATTGCTAATTAACTATTTCATACAGGTATGTTTTGTCTTTCCAGCTGTAAGTTCTAGAGGACAGAGGCCTCATCTTGTGTCTCTTTGACATTATCCTGAGTCTCTGGCACAGTGCTGGGCACAAAGTGGGCAACGCAATACATTATGTTGTGTGTTAAATTCCAAGGCCAAGCACACACCCCCATGTCTATTATATCAACAAAAAAGGTCTCTCGGAGTGCTTGCTTTTTTTTAAATGCCATGTTTTGGCTGGGCGCAGTGGCTCACACCTATAATCCCAGCGTTTTGGGAGGCCAAGGCAGTAGGATCACTTGAGCCCAGCCTGGGCAACATAGTTAGATCCTGTCTCTCTCTTTTTTTTTTTTTTTTGAGATAGGGTCTGGCTCTGTTGCCCAGGCTGGAGTGTAGTGGTGTGATCTCAGCTCACTGCAGCCTCCACCTCCTGCGCTCAAGCCGTCCTCCTACCTCAGCCTCCCAGGGAGCTGGGACCATAGGTGCACAGCACCACAGTTTTGTATTTTTTTTTTTTTTTTTTTTTTTGTAGAGATGGGGTTTCACCATGTTACCCAGACTGGTCTCAAACTCCTGAGCTCAAGGGATCTGCCCACCTTGGCATCCCAGAGTGCTGGGATTATAGGCATGAGCTACCTCGCCCAGCCTGTCTCTATTACTTAAAAAAAAAAAAGGCTGGGCACAGCAGCTCACTCCTGTAACCCCAGGCCAGGGTGGCTGGCCTGTAATCCCAGCACTCTGGGAGGCCAAGGTGGGCGGATCATCTGAGTTCAGGAGATTAAGACCAGCCTGGCCGGCTGGGCGTGGTGGCTCACACCTGTAATCTCAGCACTTTGGGAGGCTGAGGCAGGTGGATCACTTGAGGTTAGGAGTTCAAGACCAGCCTGGCCAACATGGTGAAATCCTGTCTTATTAAAAAAAAAAAAAAAAAAAAAAAAAAAAAAAAAAGACCAGCCTGGCCAACATCGTGAAACCCCGTCTCCACCAGAAATACAAAAATTGCCCAGGCATGGTGGTGAGTGCCTGTAATCCCAGTTACTCAGGAGGCTGAGGCAGGAGAATTACTTGAACCGGGGAGGTAGAGGCTGCAGTGAGCCAAGATCACACTACTGCACTCCAGCCTGAGTCTCAAAAAAAAGCCATGTTTTAGCAATGGGGTATCTGACAAAAGTTGTTTCTGCTTTTCTGGGGTCCGATTTAGCCTGTTTGTGGGACTTTCCAAAGTATCCCAAACATCAGGAACACACCCTGACAGAGAGTGGGGGAGGACTTCTCAGGACCGAGTGTGGACCCAGCAGCACTGTCCAGCTGCCCTTGGCCCTGTGGTTTCTCTCTGGCCCAGGGCCCTGTCCTCAACGGCTGTGTGCCTACCTCTCATTCTCTATGTGGAGAAAAGTGCTTGTGGTTTAGGATCTTGAGGTGCGATTCCCTGAAGTGGGAGAAAGAAGAAAAGGGAACCAAGTGTGGCAAGAAAGAGCAGCAGCGTTTTTGGGATCAATTTTTATTTGGGCTTCTCACAGTGGTTAAAGCCACTCTGTCTTCAGAACAATCACAGCACAGGAAATGCGTCACCAAGACTGCCCAAAAAAGTCTGACCAGCTGAATCTTATTGCTTAAAATACACATATTCACAATCACTGACAAAGGGCAACGTCCCTCACACAGGAATGTGTTCGCATTTGCAAATCTTCCGACTCGCTGTAGCACCAAACCCTCCACCGATCCCGTCTCGTTCACCTGGAAAACCAGCCTCAGCCACATCTCCCCTGGCCCCCAAACGATTCCTTCAGCTCCCGATTAAATCTCTCTCTGAGCATGGCAGCCTGTAGCGGGGGCCAGACTGCAACTCGGGAACCAAGCCCGGCTCCGCAGGTTGCATTTCCGTGTTCTCGAGCCTTTAGGGTACGACGCTGCAGTGAATCCCCACGGTTAACCTTCGACCAGTTCCCCCACTCTCACTGGGGAAAGGAACTGAGAGGGTCAGAACTCATCCATTTGATCTAGTAACTGAAAAAGGATTCCTTTTGGTAAAACTTGTTTGCCTTTGAGACACTTCAGTGAGTTATTTGGGATTCTTAAATAAAAAAAAAAGGTGGAAGGAAAGGCATCTGAGGGCTGTGACAAACTCCAGCCACCTCTGGCCACATGCCAGCTTGCTTGCGCCTGCTGAACTCAGCAGAGGGAGGCAGGCCCTGTGGTCCCTCCGGTGCCCACAAAGCCTCCTCCTGGCAATTCTGGGCAGGGCTGACGTCTGGGCCACAGCTAGTCCAAGCCTGTCCTTGAACACCCAATCAAGCTTCTGTTTGAAATTCCACCTTCTTCTGTCCCAAGTGGTTATGGACACCCCCCGGGGGCTGATACCGAGGACCAGCAGCAGCCGAGGGAGGCAGACAGGCTCAGAGCACACTTCCATTTACAGGGAACAGAATGCAGGCCTCTGAGTGTCCACGGAGCAATGTGCAAATCGCAGTGATGCGTAGAGTAAAACCTCTACTTCGAGCACAGTATCTCTGGCAAACACAGGGGACTGTAGTCGACAATGCTACGGAATACACCCGAGTACACAGTCAGACATTTGTTCGGTAAACAGTAAATGGGGAAGATCAATTACCTTGAGAGGACCATCCGCGCTCCAGGTGTGTGGTTCACATAGGGAGAATGGCTGCCACTCAAAGTATCTTCACAGGAAAACAGGGCTCGAGGCTCACACACGACAGACAGACACACACAGCTCACCCCAGAAAGTCACTGTGTACGGACTTGACTTTGTTCAACATGGATTTTGGTTTTGCGGAATCCAAATGCAGACACTCGTTTACCTCACAGCCTTGGATTTGTCTGTTTTTGGACATATATATATGTCCAAAATATACATATATATATATTTTTTTTTCTTTCCTTCTTCCATAACATCAATGGTTCGTCTGAATATCATCATCATTCAAGAGTTGGGGGGAAAACAGACACTTCATATGCACAGGGCTGGGCGGGGAATGTTCGTTTTGGCTGTTGGCTGCCTCCAATCAGATTTTCCTATCGCAGCTCAGCTGGTGACCTAAAGCCGAGCAACAGGCACAGGGGTCCTCAGGGCCTTCTGTATGGCCGCTTTCACCTCCTGCCTGGGCTACCAAGTCTCCACAAAGAAAAATGAGTCACCCGACTCAAAAGGGGTGAGGGCAGAGGCAGGGACAAGGCATGAAAACCACAGATAACCAAGGTATTTCTTCCAAGTGGTCAGTTCAAAACAAACAACCACCACAAAAAAAAAAAAACCCCACAAAAAATATGTATTCAGAATCAAACACAAAACACTGCGTGAGAGCCAGGCTACAGAGGCCCTTTCTCAGGGGCCATCGCTTCCTCAGTCTGCTATTTCCTCATATGGAACAGTGAGACATGAAGGGTCGCAGAGTGTGTGTTTGGGACGCAGGCTGACACAGGTCACCTGTGGACACAGACCAAAGGGCAGAGAGGCAGAGAGCAGCACCTCTATCCACGGCTGCGGCTTAGGGCCTCCTGCTCACGGAAGCTCCGAGAGCCTTCACACCAGATGTCTCCTTCTGGCTCAACAGCAGCCAGGCTCTTTGAAGGCCAACTTGGGAAAGAGCCACAAACGTCATTTTCCAGAAGGGAATTTTGCCTGCCCACCAGTGATGTTCTTATATTCAGCTGTCTTTGTTGTTTGTTTTTAGAGGAAAAAAACAAAACAAAAAAAAAAAGGAAGAGAAGGCAGTATAATCTTTCACACCAGAACCAGCCTGCAGCCAGCCAGATTCCCGGAGAAGAGGCCCCTCAAGGACACATGGGGTGCGTCGATCTTGTCACCTGGAATTTGGCAGATCGACCAGCCCCCTACCAACCTATCATACAACGGCCTGGCAGCTCTCATCCTCCCACAGGATTGGCTTGATGCTGGCTCGGCAGCCACTGCAGCCACAGTGACAAGCCCTGGGCCTCTGTGGGCTTCCTTCTTCATGCAGGGCCAAGATGGGCTGCCTCGCCTGGACTGAGACACAGTCATGTTCTCTTAAACTAGAATCAGAGCACAAACCTACTCCATCACCAAGAATCATGTCAGGCCACAGTCCCAGCCTCCTTCCTTGGGGGCTTTTAAAACACGTCTCTCTTCCCATCTCTCTGACTCAGGTAGGTAGGTGAGATTTGACTTTAAAGAAAGGGGATGGAGTTGGGAGATGAGGAATGAGTCCCAGAACCAACTCAGCCCTCCACAACACTGTGCCCTTGTTGGGGGAGAGGCATCCACACCTCGAACTATACCTGGTGATGGAGGAAAATGCAGGAGAGAAGGAAAACAAAAAAAGGGAACCAGGTGGCTGTACTCTGAAAGTCTCTGAAAGTCATTTAATGCTTCTCTCGTGGTTCTCCCCTATCCTGGTTGCTTTGCCGACTTCCTGGGTGCTGGCAGGGCCTGCTCTAGCTGGGGGAGCTGCTGCTCTGGGAGTTGGGAGAGTCCTGCTCGTTGATGGTGTTCAGAAGCAGGCATGCGGGTGGCCGTGGCAGATGCGGGTGCCCAGGCTCTCGAGCCTGCTCCTCGGAGGGCTGGCAGAGGCCTTCCTCCTCGTCACCAGGGGGCCGCACATGGCAGCTGTCGCAGAAGTCCAGGGGCCCATCCAGAGCATCATCGATGAGCGTGTTGAACTCTTTGAGGTCATCGTCATGGTGGCCCCGGTTGCACACACACACTTCAATGCCCGAGTCACCCGTGAAGCGGCGATGTCTCCCCGGGTGTCTTCTCTTTGCTGTCGGCTGGTGCACTGCCAGGTTCAGAGCTGTCATCTTTCAGCAGCTCCTCCCTACACTCTGCATCCTTGTCCAGGAAGGCCCCTGGGTCCAGCTCCCCCAGACCGGCCCCAGAGCCACTGGGCTCCATCCCCGGGGCTTTGGTGGCTATTCGGTCAACTGGTAGGTCAGAGGGCTCAGGGTCAGCAATGCTGGGGGGTCTTGTGCTGCTTCTGCTGGGCCCAGACAAGGGGCTGCTCTGTGCTCCCTGGGATCCCCTGGTGGGATCAGCGCTGCTGCCCGGAGGACTGCCACCTGCAGGGCCACACTGTGGAGGCAGCAGCTGCTGCTGCTGTAGCTGGAAGGCACTGTATGGTGGGGGAGGAGTTGGAGGTCGGTTCACCACTTCCTCATAAGGAGGTAGTAAATAGTTTGGCAAAAACCCTAAAAGGGGAGGTAGGAAGGAGAAATTACTGTACGGGTCACTGTTCTAAGGCAGACTGCAAAGCTCCCACTCAACACCTGCAGTGCCTCTTCCTGCCCCAGAGCGCCCACTAAGCGACGGCTACAGCTCTTGGTAGTGGGCAAAGGAGAAACAGCTTCGAGCAATCCTGCAGAGAGAGGGACAGTTTGGGAGTGGCCTAACCCAGTTTCTTGAAATCTGAGAGCCCCTAAAGCTGCTTCCTAGGCAAGGACTTCATGCCTGCTGGGAGTTAAGGCAGAGAGTCAGGCAAATGTGGTAGATGGCCAAAATCACTTCTGCCTGGAGTGGACCTCTTTCCACATGCACACAAGTCTCATGTTTCTGGCTAAGACTATGTCCTTCATCTAAATCCCAATGGCCTCAGGGCCAGGGACCCTAACTTAAGACTTCGTAACTACTTTTCTTCCTCCTAACCTTCCAAATGCACTATGTAGAGGGTCTTTTGCTGCGGGTTAGAAATCTCTGTTGTCTCCAGTGTGGCTGGAGGTGGTCTGGAAACACAAACCAAGTTTCACCTTGACTCAGATCAGGAGCAAATGGGTGACCAATGAAGGGTGTGGGGCCTCTGTCGTCCAAGGCTTATTAAAAACAGCTAGGAGGCCGCGTGTGGTAGCTCATGCCTGTAATTCCAGCACTTTGGGAGGCTGAGGTGGGTGGATCACCTGAGGTCAGGAGTTTGAAATCAGCCTTGCCAATGTGGTGAAACCCTGTCTCTACTTAAAGTACAAAAAAAAAAAAAATTAGCCAGGCGTTATGGCGGGCACCTGTAATCCCAGCTACTTGGGAGGCTGAGGCAGGAGCGTCACCTGAACCCAGGAGTTGGAGGTTGCAGTGAGCCAAGATCATGCCATTGTACTCTAGCCTGGGCAACAAGAGTGAAAACTGTCTCAAAAAAAAAAAAAAAAAAAGCTAGGTGATTTATCTTTTGAATGTGCTGAATGCTTTATGACACAGATAATTTAATTATAACATTACTAACATTTATTGAGCACTTATTATATGCCAGGCTTTCTGCTAAGCACTTAACCCTTCTAGATGTAGAACTGAAATAACTGTGTGCTGGCATGGTGGCTTACACCTGTAATCCCAGCACTTTGGGAGGCCGAGGCGGGCAGATCACTTGAGCTCAGGAGTTCGAGACCAGCCTGACCACCATGGTAAAACCCCATCTTTAATAAAACACAAAAATTAGCAGGGTGTGGTGGCACACGCTTGTAGTCCCAACTACTCAGGAGACTCAGGCACAAGAATCACTTGAACCCGGGAGGAGGAGGTTGCAATGAGCCGAGATCATGCCACTGCAGTCCAGCCTGGGTGACAGAGTGAGATTCTGTATTAAAAAAAAAACAGAATTACATGCCTGTAATTCCAGCAGTTTGGGTGGCCCAGGCGGGTGGATCACTAGGTCAGGAGTTCAAGACCAGCCTGGCCAACGTACTGAACACTGTCTCTACTAAAAATACAAAAAATTAGACAGGTGTGGTGGTGGGCGCCTGTAATCCCAGCTACTTGGGAGGCTGAGGCGGGAGAATCGCTTGAACCCGGGAGGCAGAGGTTGCAATGAGTGGAGATCACGCCACTGCACTCCAGCCTGGGCATCAGAGTGAAACTCCATCTCAAAAATAAAAATAAAAATAAAAATAAAATAAAACAATTGTGAAAGCTTATTTTATAGAATACTGCAGATCAGCTTTGGGAAAGTGGCACAGCCGGGCCTCCACTGACCATTTGAGAGGTCACATGTAAGCAGCCCCAGGGAAATCTGGAAAGTGCTCTTCAGACCATCACTGTTTCTTGGTGCTCAGAAATCCTAATGCCACCCCTCCACCCGCCCCTTTCATGGCAGCCTCTGCTCAGGCATACGACATAGAAATAAGCAAAATGGGAGGAATTCAGGCTACTGAACCCCAAATCTCAACTTACTCACGTTATATACTGACTCCTGACCTCAAATGATCCGCCCGCCTCGGTCTCCTGAAGTGCTGAGATTACAGGTGTGAGCCACCAAGCCTGGTCCACAACTGTTTCAATTCCACATCTAGAAGGACTAGGTGCTTAGCACAGTACCTGACATATAGTAAGTGCTCAATAAATGTTAATTATCATTATATTATCTGACTATCTGCCATTAAAGATGCGGGGGAGGTGGGGAGGTAAAGGAAGGAAGGAAGGAAGGAAGGGAGGGAGGGAGGCAGGCAGGCTGGGCGCGGTGGCTCACCCTTGTAATCACAGAACTTTGGGAGGCCGAGGCAGGTGAATCACGAGGTCAGGAGCTCAAGATAATCCTGGCTAACACGGTGAAACCCTGTCTCTAGAGGAGGGAGAAAAAGAAAGAAAGGGAGAGAGAGGAAGAAAGAGAGAAGAGGGAGGGAGGGAGCAAAGGAGGGAAGGAGGAAGGAATCTGATGAAGGGGCAGAGATCCAGCCAGAACCCGGCCACTGTGAGCTTTGGAGTGGCCCAGTGGCTTCAGGAAACTGCATCCCTAGCACCTGCTCCTCTGTGCTGAAGGAGTGCCCCCTTGTTCCTGTACTTTCAAGACCTTGCTCTGTGGAGGGGCAGAGAGAGGACAAACCCCCTATGCCTACAGGGGCCCTGGCCACCAATATTCAGTCTGAGCCCTGGTTCTGTGCACCTGAGCTTCTGAGGGTGGGTATGGGGGCTTGGGTGTACGTACTGAAATAAAATGGCAGCGCTGAGTAATTGTGGGCTTCTCGGTAGGCGATCAGGTTGATTTCATGTTGCCGCTGCTGGGCCTGAAGGCGGTGCTTGGCTCGGCGGTGGTGGCAGACACAGCAGCAGCTCAGGATGATGATGATGGTCCACACCAGCCAGAACCCTGGGGGGTGGGCGAGGCAAGACAGAGAGGCACGCACACACAGTGAGTACCAGCCAGAGGGGCAGCTCACAGAACAGGGAGGTCCCTGGACGGTGCCCAAGTGGTTAAAGCTGGCAAGGCTGGGCCTCACCTAGTTAATTTACATTGAAGCCATGTGATCAATTTTCATAAATGTTTGTGCCAGAGTGAAAGACACATGAAATAGAAGTGGGCAGGAATGTAAAAATGATGACAACAGGCCGGGCGCGGTGGCTCATGCCTGTAATCCCAGCACTTTGGGAGGCTGAGGCAGGTGGATCACCTGAGCTCAGGAGTTCGACACCAGCCTGGCCAACACGGTAAAACCCCAACTCTACTAAAAATACAAAAATCAGCCAGGTGTGGTGGCAGGTGCCTGTAATCTCAGCACTTTGGGAGGCTGAGATGGGTGGATCACCTGAGCTCAGGAGTTCAAGACCAGCTTGGCCAACATGGTGAAACCCTGTCTTTACTAAAAATACAAAAACCAGCCAGGTGTGGTGGCAGACACCTGTAATCCCAGCTACTCAGGAAGCTGAGACATGACAATCACTTGAATCTGGGAGAGGGAGGTTGCAGTGAGCCAAGATTGTGCCACTGCACTCCAGCGTGGGCAACAGAGCGAGACTGTGTCCAAAAAAAAAAAAAAAAAAAAAAAGAATGTCTATGCATGGTGGCTCACACCTATAATCCCAGCACTTTGGGATGCTGAGGTGGGCAGATCACCTGAGGTCAGGAGTTCGAGACCAGCCTGACCAACATGGAGAAACCCCGTCTCTACTAAAAATACAGAATTAGCCGGGCATGGTGGCACATGCCTGTAATCCCAGCTACTCGGGAGGCTGAGGCAGGAGAATCGCTTGAACCGGGGAGCGGAGGTTGCGGTGAGCTGAGATCGCACCATTGCACTCCAGCCTGGGCAACAAGAGCGAAACGCTGTCTCAAAAAAAAAAAAAAAAAAATCACTAAAGTTAGAGGTGGAAAAATTCTAATTGCCTCAGGTCCATCTCCTCCCTAGAGAGTGTAAATGATTTCCTCTGCTCTCGACATAATCCTAGTTGGGTACAATTCCATCTCCCACTGCCACGAACTTCCCCTCCCTTTGGCCTGCCTTTGCAGTAGACTCAGGGCTATTAGCAGCCCCTTCCTTCTCCCCTGTTCCAGGGAAGGGTGGTGGCACAGAGGCCAAGGCCCACAGTCCTTTATTTCCCTCTCTGCTGTCTCTGGGATCATACTCAGAGAATCTCGGCAAACCCCTATACAAGACAAGCCCTCCTCCCCGATTTTCAAATGTATGACACAAAAGGCTTTTAAATATTTTTTTAAACTAATGAGCAGTTTTGCTTTTAACATACACACACATACACATATACACATAAGGGGGAAAGAACTGAAAGGAAAACAAAAATAATGACATCTTTAAATGACAGAATAAGAAATCTAAATTTTCTTCTTTTATTTTCTTTCAAATTATAAAACTAGAAACAAACTGATTTTCTTTTTTTCTGAGACAGGGTCTTGCTCTGTCGCCCAGGATGGAGTACCGTGGTGCGACCACAGCGCAACTGAAGCCTCGACCTCCTGGGCACAAGCTATCCTCTCACCTCCACCTCCTCAATAGCTGGGACTACAGGCACATGCCACCATGTCTGGCTTTCTCACTATGTTGCCCAGACTGGTCTTGAACTCCTAGGCTCAAGGGATCCTCCCATCTCGGCCTCCCAAAGTGCTGGGATTACAGGTGTGAGCCAGCACGCCCAGCCAAAACAAATTAAAATTTAAAAAATATCTATGACTAATTTTATTTTTGCTAGCTTTTATTTTTTTAATCAATAAATTAATTTCTGGGTTGCCTTTTAAATTCCTCTGGGAATTACAATGAAATAGTATGAATCATTAAAAAATTACTCAAGAATATTATTTTTGACATAACACAGAGTTTCTGACATTAAATGAAAAAAAACAGATGACAAAATAAAATATGATCCTAACTTTTGCTTAAAAAAAGTATGTATGGGCTGGGTGTGGTGGCTCACGCCTATAATCCCAGCACTTTGGGAGGCCGAGGCGGGTGGATCACGAGGTCAAGAGATCGAGATCATCCTGGTCAACATGGTGAAACCCTGTCTCTACTAAAAATACAAAAATTAGCTGGGCATGGTGGTGCATGCCTGTAGTCCCAGCTACTCGGGAGGCTGAGGCAGAATTGCTTGAACCCAGGAGGCAGAGGTTGCGGTGAGCCGAGATCGCGCCACTGCACTCCACAGCCTGGGTAACAAGAGTGAAACTGCGTCTCAAAAAAAAAAAAAAAAAAAAAGTATATATGGACAGAAAAAGGAGGAGGATGAGCAGGAAGCTCTAACCATGAGGTAACTCTGGATGGCAGGACAGCACCAGCTCCTTTGTTCTTTGCTTACCTAATTTTTCTAAGATGGATATATACTTCTCTGTAGTAGGAAGAATATTTTTTTCTCAATTACAAATGTATCAAAAGAATAATTTTAAGATGTGTTGTTACTAAATGAGAATATATAATACTGTGTGTTCTCTATTCTTGAAAAACTTCCATTTTTTCCACTACAAATGCGATGTGTATTTTTTATCATCTGCTTTGTAATTATAAATTCGTGTTTAAAATTTTGAAACTACTTACACATGCATCTCTTGTCAGAATGAGTTAAATCAAGTTAACCTGGTTTAAAAAAGAAAAAAAAATGCCTCCCTCTCCCACAAACAGACTTGTAAAAATGAACAAATCCTTGATGTTTCTCCCCCTTATTTGTATATACGCAATTTTCCAAAAGATCCCCCTGGCATTTAGGGTGTGTCATTTGGCGACAGCTCTTTCTGTTCCCCTGGGACGCCCACACTGAGTCTCCCCACAAAGCTGCACTCCACCAAGTGCGGCAGGACGGTGACATGGCCCTCCAGCCCCGGCAGGCTGGCAACACCATTCTATGTCACTTCATTGCTTCCAGCAGATATCATTGTCCTACCAAACCTTCATGCTGAGGCCTTTCAGCAAGACAACAGGCAGAGGGCAACAGACAGAGGTTTGTCTTTCCTGTTACCCATCAGCAGACAGGAAAACCCATTCCTAACTGGAGACCATAAAGTGAACTTAGAACCTGTTGGTCTTTCCCAGTTCACTAGTCAAACCTGCTTAACTTCTGTTTCTTTATTTATGAATGTTGGCTGATTTAAGACTAGACACTGGCAGAGGAACCCTCGGAGAAGGGTGGAGAGGTTGGACAGGAGCTATGGGGCTGAGCTGGCTACAGACGCAGTTTGATAACATCTCCTAGGGGTGTTGGGGTGGACACTCTTGCTTAAGAACCTGGCAGCATGTGCATTTTAGAGTCAACTCTACATGATTCTGAGTGGATGACCGTTTTGTATTAAATATACTTCTCTTACTTCCTCAGAGTACTCTCACAGTCCATTATATTCTGTGTTACTTCATTAACTTTATTTTATTTTTTTTTACTTTATTATTATTATTTTTTGAAACAGAGTCTCATTCTGCTGCTCAGGCTGGAGTATAGTGGCACGGGAAGTTGGCTCACTGCAACCTCCACCTTCCAGGCTCAAGTGATTCTTGTGCCTCAGCCTTCTGAATAGCTGGGACTACAGGTGCATGCCATTAAACCCACCTAATTTTTTTTGTGTGTATTTTTAGTAGAGACGGAGTTTCACCATGTTGCCCAGGCTGGTCTCAAACTCCTGAGCTCAAGTGATCCGCCCGCCTTGGCCTCCCAAAGTGCTGGGATTACAGGCATGAGCCACCATGCCCGGCCAATTTTTTTAAACTTATTTTTAAGATACAGGGTTTCACTGTATTATATTATAGGGTAGACTGCAGTGGTATGAACGCAGCTCACTGCTACCTTGATTTCCTGGGCTCAGGTGATCCTCCTGCCCTGGCCTCCGAGTAGCTGGGACTGCAGGCATGCACCAGCATGCCTGGCTGATTTTGTTATTGTTGTTGTTGCAGAGATGAGGTCTCACCATATTGCCCAGGCTGGTCCCAAACTCCTGGTCTCACGCAATCCTCCTGCCTCAGCCTCCCAAACTGCTGGGATTACAGGTGTGAGATACTGCAGATGGGCAAACATTAAAATTTCAGAAGTACATTCTCCCATTAGATAATCAGCATCTGCTTGGCGCAGTGGCTCACACTAAAATCCTACCTACTTGGGAGGCTGAGATGGGAGGATTGCTTCTTGCGAGATCAGCCTGGGTAACACAGAGAAACTCCATCTCTAAAAAAAAGATAACCAGCGTCTAACTCTTACTAGTTTTTTACCTGCCCACCAGTCATTTTTTCAATAGTTCTCTACCTAAAGGTAAACCAACTTCTAACTTTTATACTGCAATATATATAATCTATTCCACAGCTTCTACAGTTAAAAAAAAATTAATTAAAAAAAAATTTGAGACAGGTATTACTCTGTCACTCAGGCTGGAGCGCAGTAGAGATCAGAACTCACTACAGCCTCCCAACTCCTGGGCTCAAGGGATCCTCCCACTTCAGCCTCTCTAGCAGCAGGACTACAGTTACATGCCACATCTGGCTATTTTTTAAATTGTTTGCGCAGATGGTGGGTGGGGATCTCACTTTGTTGCCCAGGCTGGTCTCAAACTCTTGGCTTTAAGCAATCTTCCTGCCTTGACTCCCAAAGTGCTAGGATTACAGGTATGAGCCACCACACCTGGCCAAAATGTCTTTTTTTTTTTTTTTTTTAACCCTGTTTTAATTTAAAGAAAATCGCATACACCGGTTTTCATGTTCGCCAGATATTTCTGGTTCTTCCCCTTCTAGGCATATGGGTAGGCTTGAATTTCCTCACCCCCTTATGACTGGGTTAGGCTTTGGGACTAATTCTGACTAATGAATCGAGATCAGATGTGATGTATATCACTTAGCAAAATATGACTTGCTAATATGAGACCTGTCATTAGACTTCCTTCTGTTTTGGCAATTGGCAACATCCCAGATGGTGATTTCACATCAGTCTGGGTCCCAGAGGATGGCTACGTGGAAACAAAACTCTCATCCAGCCTTTGATGGACATACAGTCTGAGTGAGAAATAAACCTGCTGTTTTAGGTCACTAGGATTTTGGACTTGCTTGTTCCTCTGGAGTCACTTAGCCTATCCCGACTACTGCAGCGTGCTTACAGGTTTTTCTCAGGAGACAATTTAAAGTGTTCATCAGAGTCTTAAAGGAATCCTTGATCCAGAAAAAGCATAGATTCACTGAATCAGAAATATAATTTTAAAAAGGGGGCTTTTTTTTTTTTTTTGAGATGGAGTTTCACTCTTGTCGCCCAGGCTGGAGTGCAATGGTGCAATCTTGGCTCACTACAACCTCCACCTGCGGGTACAAGCGATTCTCCTGCCTTAGCCTCGCAAGTAGCTGGGATTACAGGCATGCACCACTACACCCGGCTAATTTTGTATGTTTAGTAGAGACAGGGTTTCGCCATGTTGGCCAGGCTGGTCTCGAACTCCTCACCTCATGATCTGCCTGCCTCAGCCTCTAAAAGCACTGGGATTACAGGCGGGAGCACTGCAACCGACCTGAGGGCTTTTTTTTTTTTTTTTTTTTGAGACAGGGTCTCGCTGTGTCACTCAGGCTGGAGTGCAGTGGTGTGATCTCGGCTCACTGCAACGTCTGCCTCTCGGGTTCAAATGATTCTCCTGCCTCAGTCTCCCAAGTAGCTAGGACTGCAGGCAAGCATCACCATGCCCAGCTAATTTTTGTATTTTTAGTGCAGACGGGGTTTCGTCATGTTGGCCAGGCTGGTCTCGAACTCCTGACCTCAGGTGATCCACCCACCTCAGCTTCCCAAAGTGCTGGCATTACAGGCATGAGCCACCATGCTCAGCACCCCCCTTTTTTTTTCTTCAGGGCAGAAGCTGACTGTGAAAAGAAATGAGTCAACACAATGCCAAGCATGGTGACTCACAACTGTAATCCCAGCACTTTGGGAGGCCGAGGTGGGCGGACCTCTTGAGCTCAGGAGTTCAAGACCAGCCTGGCCAACATGGCGAAACCCCGTTTCTACTAAAGATATAAAAATTAGTCAGGCGTGGTGACACACATCTATAGTCCCAGCTACTCAGGAGGCTGAGGCAGGAGAATTGCTTGAACCTGGGAGGAAGAGGTTGCAGTGAGCTGAGATTATGCCAGTGTAGAGCAAGACTCAGTCTCAGAAACAAAAAAAAGAGAAAAAAGAGAAAACAAAAGAAATGAGTCATCTGGAACACACATCTTCGGCAAGGTTAACGTCATATGTAACATACCAAGAGAAAACTCACATGCTTACTGACGTTCCACAGCTTACCTCTTTCTACTTACTAGTAAGAGTAGAAAAACTATCCCTACTGTTTACCAGCTGTGTGATATTAGCTCCAAACTGAGTTCTGATTTCTTCATTTCTAACATAGGACCACAAAGGAATTATCTCTGTGGCTCAAAACTGGGGTTAAACTCACTTGGGAGCAGAATGGATCTACAGGGATGATGGGGTATTGGTGCAGATACAGAAAAGACCCCTAGTGAGCCGGTCCCACCTCATGGGAACTAAGGCAGAAGACATTCTGATCTGATCCTGACAAATCTGATTATCTCGGGAGCCATTCTAGACCAAGTCATGTCCTGTCTACTTTATATTTTGGAGACGGAGTCTTGCTCTGTCGTCCAGGCTGCAGTACAATGGTACAATCTTGGCTCACTGCCGCCTTGACCTCCTGGGCTCAAGTGATCCTCCCACCTGAGCCTCCCAAGCACCTGGAACTACAGGCATGCGCCACCACGCCCAGCTAATTTTTGTATCTTTAGTAGAGATGCGGTTTCACCATGTTGCCCAGGCTGGTCTCAAACTCCCGGGCTCAAGCGATCCTCCAACCTTGGCCTCCCAGAGTGCTGGGATTACAGGCATGAGACACCGTGCCTGGCCCTCCTATCAACTTTAAAGGGGAATATATTCAGAATAGTCCCTGTGGAGCCTGTGGAGGGTTTTGAGACGGAGCCTCACTCTGTCGCCCAGGCTGGAGTGCAGTGATGCTATCTCAGTTCACTGCAACCTCTGCCTTTGAGTTTCAAGTTATTCTCCTGCCTGAGCCTCCTGAGTAGCTGGGATTACAGGTGTGCACCACCACACCTGGCTAATTTTTGTAATTTTTAATGGAGACGGGGTTTCACCATGTAGGCCAGGCTGGTCTCAAACTCCTGACCTCAAGTGATCCACCCACCTCAGCCTCCCAAAGTGCTGGGATTACAGGTGTGAGCCACCACGCCTGGCTGAGTTAGGAAAAATTTTAATCTTTCAGCTAGATTTCAAAAAAAAACAAGGAAGAAAGTTCATTTTTACATTTTTTACTTTTTTTATGGAGTGCTTTACAAATTTGCCTGCTGTCCTTGGCCAGGGCCACACTAATCTCAGTACCATCCAATTTTAGTATAGGTGATGCTGAAGCAAGCACAAGGAAGAAAGTTTAAAAAAGGAAAGCCCAATGAAAGACACACCAGAACCAGGCACTGTGGCTCACGCCTGTAATCCCAGCACTTTGGGAGGCCGAGGCAGGTAGATCACCTGAGGTCAAGAATTTGAAACCAGCCTGGCCAACACGGTGAAACCCTGTTTCTTAAAAAAAAGAAAAAAAAGAAAGACACACCAGAGAAGCACAGAAATATGACCCTCCTTCTTTCCCCGACACACATATGCCTACCCAGACACTACATTCCTCAATGACAAATTTGAAAATTGTGAGTTCACTGTGGAGGCGCATTCATCATGCTAAGTAAAATGGAAAACATGTTTTTAAAAACAATCATAGTCCAATGTAGGAACTGAGTCATGTGCCCCAGAGTTCACTACAAACTTGGGAAAACACCACTCTTCAACTGGCAGGAAATTCCCCATTAAGGAGGCCCGAGCATACTGTAAGTGAGCTCTCCTCCCATCCTCCAGGATGGTGAGTGACTGGCCCCCCTGGACCTTCCTCGCTCTCAGCAGGAGTCCTGCCACCGCCACCACCCCCGTGGAAAAGGCCTGCATTTGGGCAATGAAGACATCAGAGACTCGCAGCTTCATCTGAGCGCCTGGCTAACTCTCCTACAAGCATGACTCCAGACATGGAAGAGAACAGGCAGATGGCCTGGGTTCAAAGCCCAGCTTAAAAAAACATTTTCTAGCTTTGTGACCTTGGTTATTTTGGTTTGACTTCCCTCATCTGTAAAATGGGGAGAATAAAGGTCTCTCACTCTCTGGTCACTGTGTGGACTAAATGAGTTAATACATGTAGTATATACAGAACCATGCCTGATGTAAGTTCTTAGCATATTATATTTATTGTTGTTGTTGTTATAGGCTTAACCATAGATGGGAACGGTTTCCTTTCAATTTCCCTTTTAACCCCCCCAAAAATATTCCATAAAGAAACGCAGGGCCAGGTGTGGTGGCTCATGCCTGTAATCCCAGCACTTTGGGAGGCTAAAGCAGGTAGATCACTTAAGGTCAGGAGTTGGAGACCAGCCTGGCCAACATGGTGAAACCCCGTCTCTACTAAAAATACAAAAATTAGCTGGGCATGGTGAAGCGTGTCTGTAATTCCAGCTACTTGGGAGGCTGAGGTGGGAGAATCGCTTGAACCTGGGAGATGAGATCCTGCCACTGCACCCGTCTAGACGAGGGAGTAAGATGCTGTATCAAAAAAAAAAAAAAAGAAAGAAAGAAACACGGGTGAGGAATGAGTAGTCCAATGTCTGCTTTTAGGTTCTGCTCTTGGCAAAATTCACTGGAAATTCAGTCAACTCCTATTTACTGAGCTCTTGCTAGTAACAGGCATCTTAAGACAAACTAAAAAAAAAGAAAAAAAACAAAAAAAAAAAACACAGGTAAAAATAGAAGCTTGGGCAACATGGCGAAATCTTATCTCTACAAAAAAATACAAAAATTATCCGGGTGTGGTGGCACGCACTCATAGTTCCAGCTACTCAGAGGATCCCTTCCTTGAGTTCAGGAGATTAAGACTGCAGTGAGCAAAGATCACGCCACTACACTCCAGCCTAGGTGAACAGAGTGAAACCTTGTCTCACACACAAAAAAAGAGGGAGGGAGGGAAGAAGGAAAGCAGAGAGGGAGGGAGAGGAGGGGCAGAGGAGGGGGGGCAGGGGAGGGGAGGTGGAAGTAGGAGATGGAGGGAGGGGGAGGAGAGGGGGAAGGAGGGGAAGGGAGGGAAGAGAGGGAAGGAGGGGAGGGAGTAGGGAGGTAAGAAGAAGGAAGAGAGGGAGGGGGTGGGGAGGGAGGTGGGAGGGGGGAAGGAGAGAGAGAAATAAAGAGGAAAAGAAAGAAAGAAAAAGAAAGAAAGGAAGGAAGGAAAGAAAGAAAGAAAAGAAAAAAGAAAAGAAAGGGAAAGAGAGAGAGAGAGAAAGAAAGAGAAAGAAAAGAAAGGAAGGAGGAAAAGAAAAAAGAAAAGAGAGAGAGAAAGAAAGACGAAAAACAAGTTGAGAAGCATGGACGGGATCTGCTAACAGCCTGTTCCATATCACCTCAGGGAAATTCAACTGTCCAGAAATACACCCCTCTCCTGCCTAAAGCCCAAACCAGGGGAAATTGATGCCTGGGTGAAATTCTCCCAAATTATCTCAAGGGCAACTTTGATCTCTCCCTGGAAAGTGCAGCTTGATGAGTGGAAAGAGCCCTGGGATGAGAAGTGAGAGACGTGGTTTTGGGGTTTCCACTGGACAGTTTATCTCCTCCCCCACTGAATTATCTTCTAAAGGTAAGAATTCTGTCTGTCCACAGTTTCCAGCCCAGAGGAGGCCACAGCATCCACCAGGAACTTGTTAGAATTCTCAGGTTTTTTAGTCTCAGTCTTGAACCAAAAGTCTGGGAGAAGGGCCCAGAAGTGTGTGTTTTCAGCAGCCCTTCAGGAAATTCTGATGCCCGCCAAAGTTCAAGAGCATTGGAATAAGGGTTTGCTGAATGAATAACTGATGGAATGACTAATTAAAGTACAGGTGCCATTAAATGCATGGAGATAATAACAACAATCAGGTCCTTATAATAAATCTCAACTATTGCCCCTATAAAATAGGATCTTCCGATCTCGTCACGTGCAGATCCAGTAACTGGTTTAGGTTATGGAAGATTGAAAAGACATGTGGGAAAGGTTGCCAGCCAGAGCTCAGGTCTATGTGTGCTTCTGTGTGTGTGTAAACCATGTGTGTGTTTAAGTATGTGTGTGAGAAATGAGAATTTGCCTCAGCACACAGGATAATTCAGTTTAGTGGAGGTAAAGGGTGGGTAGAAATGGCATTTTTTCCCTGAGGCCTTTCCTGTAGGCAACTACAGTTAAGGAGGTGTCTTGTCTGATGAAAACTCTGCCAAAGGATTTCCTGGCTGAGGATTTTTCTTTCCAAAGGAAGGTGGGAAGGAAATCTGCCCAAAGCCCATGACTTTCACACTTTAGACAAAGTTGAGAGGCAGTTAGAGGAACAGGATTGAAAGCAACAAATGGTGCCATTTTGATGAGAACTTCAGGTGTTCGTTCCAACATCAACCTCCCTCCCATACACACCAGGCAGAGGCCATGACCCCAATGAGGGAGATCAGAGGGCTTCCTGAGAGGGGCGTTTTGCTTTTATGCCTCTCATGCCTCCAGAACGTGGAAAACACGTGCCAGCTCATATAACAGGGCATCTTTTCTTTTTTTCTTTTTTGAGTTGGAGTCTCGCTCTGTCACCTAGGCTGGAGTGCAACGGTGCGATCTTGGCTCACTACAACCTCCGTCTCCTGGGTTCAAGCAATTCTCCTGCCTCAGCCCCTCAGGTAGCTGTGATTACAGTGCCCACCACCATGCCCAGTTAATTTTTGTATTTTTAGTAGAGACAGAGTTTCACCATATAGGCCAGGCTGGTCTTGAACTCCTGACCTCGTGATCCGCCCACCTTGGCCTCCCAAACTGCTAGGATTAGAGGCATGAGCCACCACGCCTGGCCAGGGGCACCTTTTCTCTCCGTGTAGACACTGCTCTCTGCCCAGCCTCCTCCTTTCCCAAATGCCCATAGCTGGAGAGACACTTGGCTGTTCACACAGCTCTTCTGACTTTAAGCCCTTGGGGTGAGGCACCTGCTTTCCCAGACTACCTCCTTGCCCTCTGGGTCTACCTGTCCCTGCCACTCCATCATCCGGCCCTGCCTTTGGTGACCCAATTCCAGCGGCTGTTGAGTCTGCTCTGCCAAAGGCCCAGGAGGCTCTGTCAATCTGTGATGGGGCCATCAGCAACTTCGTTCCTTTTCGCAACTGATGCCGCCTGGCCAGGCCTCAGAAAAACAAACTGCAGCTCTGTGGCTTTTTGGCAGCCCAGTTTCGACTTCTGTTTTAACAAAGGGTGGGGAGGGAGAATTTGAACCCTGTGGCTATCTACATTTTAAAACATTTAAACAGAGTCTGTCTACCTGCTTGGTACTGTGTGTCCTCTAGTAAGTTTCTCAGCCCCACCCCTTCTAAAATAACAACAGTGACTGTGCCCTCCTTTACTGCAGCTTACATATCTGCAGGTCTGGTGGGGGACACCTTGAGCCCCGGACTGTCCTGTACTGGACTGCTCCTGGAATTCCTCAGAAAGGCAGATGAGCCTGTCCTCAGTCCTCAAAAGGGAAAGGCAAGGGTGAGGGAGAGGTCTTGTTTGGAGGAGCCACTCCTGTTGCCTACAAATACAACCACATTTCAGAGGGAGAGACCTCCCCGCCAAGAGTCTAATTTCCTTTCTGGCCCAAACAATAGTCCTTCTGTCGGCTTTCTCACCGTATCACTGACACAGGGAGTTGACGGGGGAGGAGAAAGGGGGAAAGGGCAGATAGGATGGTGGGGGCAAGGGCATGGTTTGAAAATCCCCAAAGTCTGTTTCCAAATAGTGACAGTGATGAGGGCTTAGAATCATCTGGGGAAGCTGTCTGTACTCTCCTTTCTCAAGAGACAGTTGTAAGAACCAATGTAATGTCAGTCACCTGGGGCCTCTCTGGCCTAAGGGCTCCCCTCCCCCCACACACCCTCTCATTCTTTGTCCAGCATCCTACACTGTCTCATCTGAGTTCCAGGAAGGTCAGAGTACAAAGAGTGTCAGTTCAAGCAACCCTGGGTCACTCCCTGAAGACCCTAACAATATCACCACTGTCGTGCAACTTGAAGAAGCAGGTGGTTTTGGCCTCAGTCAAACCAGTGGCAAGACAAGCACAGTCTCCACAGGGCATTTTTTTTTTTTTTTTTCCCAGATAGAGTCTCGCTCTGTTGCCCAGGCTGGAGTGCAGTGGTTCAATCTCGGCTCACTGCAACCTCCACCTCCCGGGTTCAAGTGATTCTCCTGCCTCAGCCTCCCAAGTAGCTGGGACTACAGGCATGCACCACCATGCCCAGCTAAGTTTTGTATTTTTAGTAGAGAGGGAAGGTTTCACCATGTTGGCCAGGCTGGTCTCGAACTCCTGGGCTCAAGCGATATAAGTGCCTTGGCCTCCCACAGTGCTGGGATTATAAGCCTGAGCCACTGTGCCCAGCCTCCACATGGCATTTAGCTGACAGTGAAAGGTTAGGTACACTGGGGGAATTCTCCAGGAGCTTCCGTGTAAGAACTGGGGAAGAAATAAAAGGAGCTGAGTCTCAAGACTCCCTCTCTCCAGAAGGTCCTCTATAGGCAGCGACCTAGACACAGACTGTTCCTTTCAGAGGGACCCGAAGAAACAGAGACACTCCATGAGGTTCTATGGGAAATTCTGGAAGCCCCTGAGGTCCTCACCAGAAAATAGCACAGTGGCCATCTAGAGTGGCCTGGCATTCACAGTGGCTTGGCTTGCAACCACTCTGCAAAAATGGCAAGCCGGGGCGCCTAGGCTGGCCCAAGGAAGGATCTAAGTTGTTGTCAGCTGCTCAGCACACAATGGGAGGGGGGGGATCCAGAACCCCAGGCAGGAGCTTCTGCAGCAGACATGGCAGAGACCATATTCTCCAGTCTTCAGCTAACAATATCCAAAGACCACCAGAACTCTCTTCCTCTACAAAGGAAGCATTTTTGGAACCCACAGATTCCACTCACCAACACTGTCCCCAAGAGACTCAGAAAAGAGCTGATTCCCCACAGTTTCCCACTGAACAGAGGGAGTAACTGGGACCCTGAGATACCAAGAGATACCCAGGCAAGGACTTACACCAGAGTTCATAGTAGTAGTTGCAGCACTGAGACTGTCCACAGCAGTGTCCTGTGTCACAGATGTAGCTTTGATTGTTGGTACCCACACAGGCTTCCTTATCCTAAAAAAATGAAAAAGCATGTGAGCATGTTAAATGACAGCTTCTGAACACTCTCCTTCTCATCACTGTCCTCCTGGTTGTCTACTCACCTGCCCCCGAAACAGTTTGTATCAGTGTTTATTCCGTTAAGAAAACACACTTTAAAAGAATTACACAACAATAACCGAGTTCAGGAAAAAAATATAGTTGGTTTTTTTTGTTTTTGTTTTTTGGAGACAGAGTCTCGCTCAGTCGCCAGGCTGCAGTGCGCGACCTTGGTTTACTACAACCTCCGCTTCCCGGGTTCAAGGGATTCTCCTGCCTCAGCCTCCTGAGTAGCTGGGATTACAGGTGTGCACCACCATGCCCGGCTAATTTTTTTATTTTTAGTAAAGATGGGGTGGGTTTCACCATGTTGGCCAGGATGGTCATGATCTCTTGACCTCATGATCCACCTCTCTCGGCCTCCCAAAGTGCAGGAATTACAGGCGTGAGCCACCGCGCCCAGCCAAAAATATGGTTTATTCAAGAGGAGAGGAAATTCAGACACAAAAGCAACTGGCAGAGTGAAATTTTCCTCAGACAGGACAGGAAAGGGCTGCCTCACTTTCTTTACGTCCAAGTAGAAACATTTCATGTTCTGGTGCTAACCTCAGCCAGTAGGAGGATGATGATTCTCTGGTAATTAGCAGTAGTTTTAAATAAAACTGGCTTTTCTGTGAAACTTCCTGGAATAATTAATGCAGTATGTATTCTAGGATTCGCATCTGCTCAGTTATGGAGAGCAAGTTAAAACACTTGCTCTTCAAGGTTAATTCACAGAGTGATCCCGAAGAGGGCAACAACAACAAAAATCCACAACTGAAATTCTTCACTTTTCAATAAAGGTGCAAACTGGTCAGATAACCCCATCGAATTTCAATCGGCTAGATCATTTTTGCTTATTGAATAAGAATCCTGACTGGATGCAGGATTCATACTGTCCCTTGTCGGGGACACTCACATAAAGGGCAATGCTGAGTGGCCATCTAGCAGTTTGCCAAATTCTGTCCATGGCACTAGTGGATGAGGATGGAGGGGAACTTCAAAAAAAAAAAACCTTCACACGTAAAGATATCAAATACCTCCCAGGCCAACGTTAACCTCAGCCCAAAATGTACTTGGGGCCACTATGCAGATGATGAACCCTGTAAGGCATCTGCTATCTGTGGCTTTCAACATGTCTTCATCCTAAACAATAACACAGTCATCTACTGGACGCTCTCTTTGTGCCAAGCATTGTCTCGGGTTCAAGGGATAGAAAGATGAATAAGACATTGTCCCGATCCTCAAGAAGCTCAGAGTTCAGAAGGAAAAAAGCCCTGCTCAGCAAAGAAACTAAAGCCACAGTATTTGCTGTGACTAACAATGGTCCTGCCTACAGTGCACATCCAGGCGGATGGCTGTCAGTAGAAACTGAAGTCACGTGGTCGGCTCCTTCTCTCCGGGCCTTGCTTTACTCCACTGTCTACTTGGCCAAGGGTACACACAAAGCACCCCATGACTGTCTACAGGGCTAGTGGCTGGGCAGAAACGGGACTGGCACCTGAAGCGACAGAGAGGACAAGAGAAAGTGCAGGGCTGAAAACTAGTCCCCCGGCTTAGTGCAAGTTTCTACCATACATCTTTTTTTTTTTTTTTTTTTTGAGGCTGGAGTGCAATGGCATGATCTTGGCTCACTGCAACCTCCACCTTCTGGGTTCAAGTGATTCTCCTGCTTCAGCCTCCAGATTAGCTGGGACTACAGGCACGCACTACCATGCCTAGCTAGTTTTTTTGTATTTTAGTAGAGATGAGGTTTCACCATGTTGGCCAGGATGGTCTCAATCTCCTGACCTGGTGATCAACCTGCCTAGGCCTCCCAAAGTGCTGGGATTACACGCATGAGCCACCGCACCCGGCCCCACCATACATCTTTAGGTGTTTCTTAATCTTAAAAGCTTTACACCTGATATAAAGGAGTTTAGAAAGAAGGAAACGTGGCATTTATAAACCCTGACAATGAGGCCCTTACAACATTGCAGGCGGAGTTCTATGTGCTCCTTCCCCCTCCTCCACCCTCCCATGCCTACCATAAGCAAAAGCAGACACTGGCTATCTAGTTGGATTTCTCATACCATCTACTTAATCCCACTGAAAGTGAAAAACAACGATTTCTACTGGCTGAGTATGCCATTTGCACCATCGTAGTCAAAAAACCAAGTTGTGGACCATTTAAATATCTTGTCCCCTGCACTCCTTCCTCCCTCCGTTTTCACCATCCTATGCCCACCACAAGCAAAATGAGACACTGGCTATCTAGTCAATATCTCCTCTGAGGCCTGGTGCATGTGGACAAACAGATCTATGCTTGCTACTTTGGCCAGAACACACACTCTGACTTCAGAGCAAAACATGCCTTTCATAAAAACATCAGAAAGCTTCTCCCAAGTTTACCAGGCCCTGCAAATGCCATTCTTCTGGCACTGGCTTGCAAGAGGACAGTTAAAAGTGTCCACATAGTTTCTAAAAGAGGCAGTGCTGCCTACACCTGGCACCAGAAAGAATCCAATGACACTTCGTTTTCGGGAAAATCCACCAGAGGCGGCCCAGGCTCGGGACACAGGGCTGCCAGCTGGTCCTAAGTGAGACACAGAATGGAATGCATTTGAAATCTAAACAAGTGGCATCCTCATGACCTACTGGTGTCAGTCAGCTTTCCTCTTAGATCTTCCGTGCACCGAGGCAGGAGGCCTGGAATAAACAAGACCCCACTCTGCTTCACCGTTCGGTCTCCACTTTCCCAGGCAGAGCAGCACACTGGAAGCATCATTTAATCTGCTGTTCCTCAAACACTTTTTAACCCAGTAGAGAAGTGCCTCGGCTTACGATGGGGTTGTGTTCTGGTAAACCCATCATAAATTGAAAATATTGTAAGTCAAAATGCATTTAACACAACCTACTGAACAGCATAGCTTAACCTAGCTTACCTTAAACATGCTCAGAACACTTACATTAGCCTGCAGTTGGGTAAAACCCTCTAATACAAATTCTGTTTTACAATAAAGTGTTGAATCACTCATGTCATCTACTTAATACTTTATTAAAAGTGAAAAACCAAATGATTTCTACTGGCTGCGTATGTCAATTGCACCATTGTAAAGTCAAAAAATCATTAAGTTGGATCATCACAAGTTGCGGCCATCTATATATCTAGTTCCCTGTGGTCCTCTCCCTCCTCCAAATACAGACTCCCCAAGCTGCCTGGGATGGTCTTGGTTATGGGAACTGTCATTTTCTGCTGCAGGAGGATGGAAAGAAGGTGGACCTCTATCAAGGAAGAAGTGAAGGATTCAGGAGACAGTGAGATGTCAGTGCCAAAGTGAGTTCCTTCAGAGAGACCTGCTGGTGTCAGTCAACAGCGGCGTGGAAAACCCAGGAGCCTTGGGTTTGGCCCCAGCTCTGCCTGTCCCCTGCCACTTTTTTTTTTTTTTTGATTCAGAGTCTAACTGTTGCCCAGGCTACATTAGAGTGGCATGATCACGGCTCCCTGCAGCCTCGAGCTCCAGGCTCAACTGATCCTCCTGTCTCAGCCTTCTGAGTAGCTGGGACTACGGGTGCACACCACCACACCCAGCTAAGTTTTGTAGACTCCAGCTCTATCACTACACAGGAACGGACTTCAGGCAAGTTACTCAATGGCCCTAGGACTAGTTAAGATCACCCGTAATGTCTCCTTCAACTTTTTTTTTTTTTTGAGATGGAGTCTCACTCTGTCGCCCAGGCTGGAGTGCAGTGGCATGATTTCGACTCACCGCAACCTCCGCCTCCTGGGTTCAAGTGATTCTCCTGCCTCAGCCTCCTGAGTAGTTGGGATTATAGGTGCCCACCACCACCACTTCCAGCTAATTTTTTTATTTTTAGTAGAGAGGGGGTTTCACCATGTTGGTCAGGCTGGTCTTGAACTCCTGACCTCAAGTGATCTGCCTGCCTCAGCCTCCCAAGGTGCTGGGATTACAGGTGTGAACCACCATGCCCAGCCATCTCCTTTGACTTTAAGGTTTTATTATTCTCCCCCACCCACTTTCTCCTCTGGCATAGCAGCCTCAAGCCAATGGAAGAGCTCATGAAATCTGTCTCCTTTCATGCAAATCCACAGCAAAGAACAGTGGTGTGGAAATGCTGCTTGGTGCTCTTCTACCCCGCTCCTTATATGAGAAGCCTAATCGTTGGTCATACCCAGGACTCAAACAACTACAGGTGGCTCAAGATCTACACAAAATTTAAGTAGTTAAGAGTTCGCTGGGGCCAAGTGTGGTGGCTCACATCTATGATTACAGCACTTTGGGAGGCCAAGATGGGCGGATTATTGGAGCCCAGGAGTTTGAGACCAGCCTGGACAACATGGCAAAACCCTGTCTCTACCAAAAAAATAAATAAAATTAGCTGGGTGTGATGCTGCACACCTGTAGTCCCAGCTACTTGGGAGACTAAAGTGGGAGGATTGCTTGAGCCCAGAAGATGGAGGCTGCAGTGAGCCATGATCACACCACTGCACTCTAGCCTGGGTGACAAGAGCCAGACCCTGTCTCAAAAAAAAAAAAAAGAAAAGAAAAGAAAAGAAAGGGTAGCTGGACTTGGGTTCAAAGCTCAGCTCTTACAGTAACTGTAAGACCTTGGGCTACTTAGCTACTTAACTTCTCTGAGCTCCTACTATCAACATTATCCTGTGAACCATTATTGCTGAGCATGAAAGACCATCGAAACAGCACTTTGCCTTCACTCAGCATTGTTTCAGAACAGCCAAGTTCTCTGTGGCAATGTGGGCTGCTCCAGACACATGAAGAAGAAAGAAAAAGGAACTGGAAAGAATGCCATGGAAAGGTCAATATGAAAAATTCTCAGCACCCTTTATAATTATCCTATGCTTTTACTATTTACATATTTATTGGAGACAAGGTCTTGCTCTGTTGCCCGGGCTGGAATACAGTGGCACCACTGCAGCTCACTGCAGCCTCAAACTCCTGGGCTCACATGATCCTGCTGCCTCAGCCTCCTGAGTAGCTAGGACTACAGGCATGTGCCACCACATCTAACTAAATGTTTTATTTTTACTTTTTTGGTAGAGGCAGGGTCTCACTATGTTGCTCAGGCTCATCTCAAACTCCTGGCCTTAAGCAATCCTCCCATCTTGGCCTCCCAAAGTGCTGGGATTACAGGCATGAGCCACCACACCTAGCTTATGCTTTTCTTCTAAGCATCTTCAAAGCACATTACACATTATTATATTGTTCAGGCCATCCTCGAGGAACTTGGAGTCTAATGAAAGATGGCAAAATAATTATGCAGATAAAACTGCAACTACAATGTTAAGAAGAAAAGAACAGATTAGGTGACAGTGAATAATAGATAAGACCTAGGAACTGGTGAAGAAGGTCCAGAACAGCTTCTGGAAGGAAGGTAAGCTTGAATTGAGATTGACAGTATGGTTAGAAAGTCAGGCCAGGCACAGTGGCTCACGCCTGTAATCCCAGCACTTTGGGAGGCCGAGAGAGGCAGATCATGAGGTTAGGAGCTCGAGACCATCCTGGCTAACACAGTGAAAACCCGTCTCTACTAAAAAATACAAAAAAATTAGCCGGGTGTGGTGGCACATGCCTGTAGTCTCAGCTACTTGGGAGGCTGAGGCAGAAGAATTGCTTGAACCCCCTTGAGGCAGAGGTTGCAGTGAGCTGAGATCGCACCACTGCACTCCAGCCTGGGTGACAGAACGAGACTGTCTCAAAAAAAAAAAAAAAAAAAAAAAGGAAGTCAGTAGCTAGGAAGAGGACAGGAAGAACACTGTAGGCAGAGAAAATGGTACAAGCAAAGCCCTTTGGCTAGAAGGAGATGGTTAAGAAGTAGATAGGGAAATTAGGTAGGTAGGGACCAGTCTATACAGGGAGGGGACAAGATCAGACTTGAATTTTTAAAAATGTCAGCTTCCTGTCAATGTTTTCATTTGTACAAAACTCCATGGCTAAAACAAAACCCCAGAAAGCTAGAAATGTAGAACTTGTCAAAAAAGGAACTTTGGTGTGTAATGAATGCTCTTACGCTGAGGCCTCTCATGTCAGGAATGATAGTGGTAGGGGCTACTAGGAGCCCCATCTGTTACAGATATGTGCCTTCAGCCCCGATGCCAGAATGACCAGCTGAGAGGCAGGGCACACACGATCACCAAACAGAAAACACAGGCACAAAGAACTGGAAAGAACATTTTCACAATGGAAAGGATAAACAGTATGCCTTCTGCACATATGCAAAAAATTATCTCCTCTCTTTGGTGGCAGTATAAACCTTGGGACTAACAACATTTTCCTCAACAGTTTCCACATCTTACAGTTGCTATTCTTAGCTGAGCCACTGCAAAGGTCAATTTAATCAGCGTAAAAACTTTTGCCAGCATAAAAAGACACACTGGCAGTAATGGTTCCCCAGGCATGGTTTTAATTTGCCAATTTATGAGTCTGGAAAACCCTGTTAGCAACTGGCTAATGGCAACGGCATCATGTCCTTAGGAAAACACTTTAAAGTTTAAGGGTGAAAAATGGGAAAACTGAAGTCCTTCCTGGGGCGCTAAAGCACAGGATGCTGAATACCTTGGCTGCTGGATATGAATGAATTTGGAGTATCACCTCTGGCTTTCCTTGTAGGAAGAACTAAATCTTTTTTTTTTTTAATCTTTTTGTTTGTTTGTTTAAATAGAGACGGGGTCTCCTCCTGTTGCCCAGGCTGGTCTTGAATTCCTGGGCTCAAGGGATGCTCCCACCTCAGCCTCCCAAAGTGCTGGGATTACTGGTGTGAGCCACTATGCCTGGCTAAGAACCAATTCCTGATGGAAATGTTCAGTTCTCCATTTAACACGAATGTATTGACCCCTTTTCCCCACCATGTGCCAGGCCCTATGTGGGATGCTACAGCTATAGCAATGAGCAAGAGATTTAGGGGGTGGGAGGGGGAGAGCTTCTGCTTCTGGCAATATAGCTGGGTAGGTAACTATTCTGCTATAAAATCCTGGGTATACAACAATCCTTTTTAATTACATAGCTGAACTTGCAAGAAAGGAAGGAAGGTCACCCGGGACCAAAAATGATACAGGCAACTAGAAACCACAGTAGTAAATGAGGTCAAGCCTTTCCAGTTGACCTAGAAAGTAGAGTAGTTTGTTGATTTGGGCCCACCTGAAACAGGAAATTGGAACTGAGAACCAAAGCTGGGACCCTCAGAGGGGGAGAACAGATTAGAAAAAACATTAGCCCAATGGTACACAGTAACAATAAAAAGCTCTGAGGCGGGAGGAAAACAGTATCTCCTCTAATAATCTTCGATCACAGATTATTTCAGATTAGAATTGTACTATTACATGGTCTGAGGATCCCCAAGCCAAAAACTGAACACAAAAAGTGGTCCCAGGCTGGCAATAACCCTGCATCTGGCAGAAATACAAAACTCTGAAGAGATCTATCCTCAGCCACAGCACAAAGGTTTCCTACAAATAAAGTTCTTTTGAAGATAAGCTCACAATCCAAAATATAAAAATGTATGCAGGCCAGGCGCAGTGGCTCATGCCTGTAATCCCCGCACTTTGGGAGGCTGAGGCGGGCGGATCACGAGGTTAGGAGATCCAGACCATCCTCGCTAACATGACGAAACCCCATCTCTACTAAAAATACAAAAAATTAGCTGGGTGTGGTGGCACGCACTTGTAACCCCAACTACCCGGGAGGCTGAGGCAGAATTGTTTGAACCAGGGAGGCGGAGGTTGCAGTGAGCCGAGATAATGCCATTGCACTCTAGCCTGGGTGACAAAGCAAGACTCTGTCTCAAAAAAAAAAAAAAAAAAAAAAAAGTATGCAAAACTAATCCATTACAAACAAGATGAGAAATTCAGCAAATAGCAGGATAAACCGCCCCCCCCATAAAAACTCAGTAGAACGATCAGATACACTATAAGATACAAGCATGTTTCAAATGATTAAAGCCAAAAAGAAAGAATTAAAAGCACAAGAAAAGAACATTACCAAACAAGAGATAGTAACTGGCAGATAAAACTTGTAGAAAAATAGTTATTGAAATAAAAAACTCAACAGATGGGTCACACAGAGAGGAGACCAAGTTAGAGAAAACTGATGAACTGGAGAACAGATCTGAGAAAATTAACCATCAAAATGTTTCTACAAGTTAAAAGAAAAACATGGAAATGAAAAATAAGAAAGAAGCATGAGAAGAAAAGAATGGAGGAGAGGAAATATTTAAAGAGATGACTAAAAATTTTCTAAATAAGACTAATTAAAGATACAAAATTTCCAGACAATAAAAAGCTCACACCTAGGTACACTGTATGAAATTACAGAATGACAAAGGCAAAGAGATTGTAAATATGTTCCAGTTGGGAAAACTGACAAATAACAAGTGAAATTAGAATCTCACTGGCAGTAATAAGCTCCATGAGGATGATATAACAGGATAATGGGACAAAGAGCTTTAAATGGGGTGGTCAGGAAAGGCCTCTCCGAGTAGGTGACATCTGGGTTGAGCCCTGACTATTGAAAAAGAGCCAGCTTAACCACACCTGTGGGAACAGTGTTCCAGGAAGAAGAAATATCAAATCCATGCAAACACATCAGCACAAGAATGAGCTTGGTGTGCTCAAGGAAGAGAAACAAGACTAGTGTGGCTGAGTACAGTGATCTCAGGGAGAGTAGTATGAAAGGAGAGCTAAGAATTCAGCTGAGGCCAGACCTCATAGGCTTTGTATAACAATTAAAATAATCTCCAGGCCAGGGGTGGTGGCTCACACCTGTAATCCCAGCGCTTTGGGAGGCCAAGATGGGTGGATCACCTGAGGTCAGGAGTTCGAGACCAGCCTGACCAACATGGCAAAAACCCATCTCTACTAAAACTACAAAAAAATTAGCGAGGCAGGGTGGTGCACACCTGTAGTCCCAGCTACTCAGAAGGCTGAGGCATGAGAATCACTTGAACCCTGGCAGCAGAGGTTGCAGTGAACCGAGATCGCACCACCGCACTCCAGCCTGGGCGACACAGCAAGACTCTGTCTCAATAAAAAATATATAAATTAATTAAATAAAATAATCTCCAAAGTACCAGTTTGTAAATTTGTTGTTGGCTTTGGCTATTTTCTCCCTTAGGTTATGGTGGAGACTTGAATAAACATAAAAATATTTTTGCAATTCTCATATTTATTCTTTACCTTGGGTATCTCTTTTTAAAGCCCAGCCAGGCTGTGGCTGCTCTTGCAGAGTAAGCAACAAAACAAGCTTTCCTTCCATTCTTGAACCAGGGATGGCTTTCTAGAAAGGAGACCAAAGTCTAGCACTGCACGTGTACTGCAACAAAGTTCTCACCCCGATTTTGGTGATGCTCTGTAGCCAAAGGATAACAAAGTTTTCATAAACCAGGCATTTGAAACGGCTACGTAAGACAGCAAACAACTTTAACTTAGAATCCAGTATTTTTATTCTATCCTAGATAGAATCTTTGAGTTCTGAAAATTCAGCACTTTCTGGTCCAGGTCCTTAGAAACATATTTGTAGGTGGTAAGGAGGAAAAGCTTCATGTATTCACCTATATTTTTACAATTAGAAAGATCACATTCTCCCTAATACTATTGAGTTGTTTTGTTCTGTTTTGTTTTTCTTTGCTTTTTGAGACAGGGTCTCACTCTGTCGCCCAGGCTGGTGTGCAGCGGTGCCATCTCAACTCACTGCAACCTCCATCTCCCAGGTTCGTCATTCTCCGGCCCCAGCCTCCTGAGTAGCTGGGACTACAGGCGTGAGCCACCACACCCAGCTAATTTTTTGTATTATTAGTAGAGACAGGGCTTCGCCATGTTGGCCAGGCTGGCCTGGAACTCCTGACCTCATGATCCGCCTGCCTCGGCCTCCCAAAGTGCTGGGATTACAGGCATGAGCCACTGTGCCTGGCCTCAAAACTGATGTCAGGTGATCCACCCACCTCAGCCTCCCAAAGTGCTAGGATTATAGGTGTGAGCCACCACGCCTGGCCACTACTGGTTTTTAAGACTGTTCAAAGAGCTGAGGGAAACAAATAGAACTGTTCAAGGGCACATATTTTCGAACTGGGTGGAAAGAGGTTACAGAAGAGCTGAGGATGAAGAAAGTAAGTCTAGAAGGGGACTGATACAGCAGGAGTCCTGGCCTATTGCTTCCTATGTGTTAGTCTAGTCTCCCTTTCTCTTGCTTTCTTTTTTCTCGTTACAGGGTCTCACTCTGTTGCCAAGGCTACAGTGCAGTGGCATGATCATAGCTCACTGCAGCCTCAACTTCCCAGGCTCAAGCGATCCTCCCACCTCAGACTCCCAAGCAGCTAGGACCAAAGGTACACGCCACCATGCCCAGCTAATTTTTTAATTGTTTGTAGGGACAGGATCTTGCTATGTTGCTGAGGCTGGTCTCAAACTCTTGGGCTTAAGCGATCCTCCTGCCTCAGCCTCCAACAGTGTTGGAATATCAGGTGGAGCCACTGTGCCCAGCCTAATCTCCCTTTCTTTGATGGTAGGGTTGTCAGGTGCTACTTTCGTATCCTTTCCATTATATACCATACCTGACAATTACTCCTTACGCTTTGACTAAAAGAGCTCAATTCCATCCTTCCCCATAAAGGGCAAGCCATCGCTAAGAAGTTAACCAAGACTTTGTCTTGCATGGAATGCGACACTAGGAATGGATTTTTATACTATTTGGCTAAATTCAGTAGTTTTCCGAAAGAACAAATAGCCTGGGCTACATGGGCAGCTTCCCCTAACCAAGCCAATAAATCTTGTCTGATAAGATACAGCCTCATCCCTCGGATCTGATAGTGTGGTTTACTCCTTAAGGGCTCTGGAGGACCCAGCCCCCCATCCTTTAGCTATAGAGTGCCCTAAATGGTAAAGCCAAAGACTAGAGCTTGTGACAAATGTGAGGAAAGTCTAGAAACAAAAGAGGTGGCTGCTGCTTCAACATGAGCCCACAGTGTCACAGGGGGCCTCTGCTGTAGTGAGGACTACAGGAGTCCACCGACTTCAACCCATAGGGCATCCTGGAACAATTTGGTCTGGGGCCTCCCAAAGGCTAACACTAGCCAAGAATCTGAGGAAGAGCAACACAGTGAATCAGGACAAATCAGGACGTCTTACAAATGAGTGAATTTGCCCCCAAATAACAATGAACATCCTTAGACAACAAATGCAACAAAATACAGTTGTGTTTCCCAAAGTGTGGTCTGTGGGCCCCAAATCATCTGAAGTATTTGTCAAGAATATAGAGAGACTGAGACCCTCTGGGGGCAGTGACTGAAAATCCACCTTCCAAAACACGCTCCCCTGGCTATGTTTATGTATATTCAAGCTTGAGAACCACTGCCCTGGACCTAAAAAGAAATACAATAAACAGTTCCTGCTCTCTAAACATGAAATAGACTCATATCCTTTTTCTAGAATCCCAAACATGTCCCAACAGTCACCCATAAAAGCACCTACATATAATCAAGGCACATTATTTATACTCTCTATGTCTCATTCCACTAAAACATACATATAATAGATCATACACATAAATTTAAAAAAGTGACATGTCAGCTACGCTCCCATCCACACCAGCACTGCTCCTGCCAAAGCTGCACTGCAACTACATCCTCATTCAACAGCCCCCCAACAGAGCAGCCAGCAAAAAAATGAAAATCCATTTCCTGTGTTGCTACTAGGAACCTGAATAACAATTTCAGAAAAAGCTACTTGACCCTGGTAGGAAAATCCCAGAGCAAAAATTGGAAGTTGCAACATATCCCACGGTTTTATTAAGGTCTACTTGTCAATGTCCTGGGGCATGAAGGCTGGGGAGGGGGTCTGGCAGGCTACAGAGGTACAGGACCCTAGTTCATGGACCACTCTTTCATCCCTGGACACTCAGAAGGAAAAGCAGTCCCCAGGAATCCCTCATCGCTGGCCTCTTCTGCTATAGAATAAGTCCACTGAGAAGCATGGCTTCTTTAGCAATGGCTTGTGCAGAGAGCTGAGGGCTGAAATAGCAGGTAGCATGCAGCAGAGCAAGTGAGTAGCAGCTGGCACTTAGGCAGAGCGGGGCGGCGCAGGCTGGGAATTTAGGCTACGGTCATCTGCTCACAGTTGGTTTCATGAGGTAGGTCCTTTTCTTCCCACAGTTGTATCTTTGCCTCTCCCCTCTTAAAAGTAGGGATTGCACTAGTGGCCCTTAAGCCACAGTGGGCTCACTAATGAGTTCTATGTCTACATGGCATCATTGTTTTTCTCAACTTTTAAAAAGTGGGCTGGATCGGCCAGGTGCTGTGGCTCATGCCTGTAATCCCAGCACTCTGGGAGGCCGAGGCAGGTGGTCACCTGAGGTCAGGAGTTTGAAACCAGCCTGACCAACATGGAGAAACCCCATCTCTAATAAAACTACAAAATTAGCCAGGCGTGGTGGCATGTGCCTGTAATCCCAGCTACTCAGGAGGCTGAGGCAGGAGAATCACCTGAACCCAGAAAGCAGAGGTCGCAGTGAGCCGATCATACCATTGCACTCTAGCCTGGGCAACAAGAGTGCGCAGTGGCTCACGCCTGTAATCCTAGCACTTTGGGAGGCTGAGGTGGGTGGATCACCTGAGGTCAGGAGTTCAAGACCAGCCTGGCCATCAGAGTGAAACCCCATCTTTAAAAAAAAAAAAAAAAAAAAGTGGCCTGGGGCCGGGCTTGGTGGCTCACACCTGTAATCAGAGCACTTTGGGAGGCCGTGGCAGGCAGATGGCCTGAGGTCAGGAGTTCGAGATCAGACTGGCCACCATGGTGAAACCCCCATCTCTATAAAAATACAAAAATTAGCCAGGCATGATGGCAGGTGCCTGTAATCCCAGCTACTCAGGAGGCTGAGGCAGAAGACTCACTTGAACCCAGGAGGCAGAGGTTGCAGTGAGCCAAGATCTCGCCATTGCACTCTAGCCTGGGTGATAAAGCGAGACTCTAAATCAAAATAAATAGATAAATAAATAAGTAAGTGGGCTGGATGCACTGGCTCAGGCCTGTAATCCCAGTACTTTAGGAGGCTGAAGTGGGAGGACTCCTTGAGCCCAGGAGTTTGAGACCAGTCTGGGCAACAAAGCATGACCTCATCTCTATTAAAAATTAAAAAAAAAAAAAAAATTAGCCAGGCATGATGGCAGACACCTGTAGTCCCAGCTACTTGGAAAGTTGAGGCAGGAGGATCACTTGAGCCCAGGAATTTAAGGTTGCAGTGAGCTGTTGTTGTGCCACTGCACGCCAGCCTGGGCAACAGAACGAGACCATGTCGAAAAAGACAACAACAAAAAAAAGTGGAATTGACTGTCAAAATTTTAAAATGAGAGAAATTCATATAAAAATCCAGATTTCCAGTTTCTCTAGAAAAATCAAGGACCACATTCACAAAGGGCTGTCAGAGGGTGGGCAGAGATGTACATGGGCTCCAGCTTCACCAATCTACACAGTCCCACCCCCTGCTCCATCCCTACTGCCCAATAATCCCATCTGCTTGACTCAGTCATGTCACTGTCTGGCCTCTGCGGGTACCTGACTATATTTCCTGCTCTACAGTTTAGTAGCAACTTTGAAGATAAGGCAGGCTAAAGACACCTAAATACAAGCAGCAGACATCTGAATTCTCTACACTATGCCTCAAGCAGCATCTTAAACACATGTCAAATAGGAACCTGGATAAAGAAGAGGGGTCCCAGCCCCCCTCCACTGCATGATGGATAATCTGGAAAAACCTCCTACCACAACCGCATGACAGCATGGGAAGAGAACCAGTTCTGCCTAGTGACTGTGTGTTTCAAACACTGGTCTAGGTGTTTTTACCTATATTATTCATTCCCCTTTTTATAGGAAACAGGTTCAGAGCGATCATACAGTTGGGGAAAAATTTCCCAAGAACTAAAACTCAAAATTTTGTGGAAATAATTTAATGCTTAGGGTTACCCTAAACTTTCATGCTAGATGCTGACAGACACAAAAATGACAGATAAGATATAAACTTTGCCTTGGAGGGTACTTTGTAATAACTAAGCTGTTAGGTTTAAAAAAAACCTAACAAACAGGCCAGGTGCCGTGGCTCATGCCTGTAATCCTAGCACTTTGGGAGGCCAAGGTGGGCAGATTACGAGGTCAGGAGATTCAGACCACGCTGGCCAACATGGTGAAACCTCGTCTCTAGTAACAATACAAAAAAACTAGCCGGGCGTGGTGGTGCACGCCTGTAGTCCCAGCTACTTGGAAGGCTGAGGCAGGGGGAATCGCTTGAACCTGGGAGGTGGAGGTTGCAGTGAGCTGAGATCGCACCACTGCACTCCAGCCTGGCAACAGAGCAAGATTCAGTCTCAAAAAAACAAAAAAAACCTAACAAACTTTTTTAAGTTTGTTTCAGTTTTTGTTGCTGCAAAGCTTCCTGAAATATTCAAGTTCATCTTGTTCCTTCATAAGTACAATCTAATAAATAGAATGTGTTCTTTATTTAATGATCTGTAATGTGGCAAAGCCTTGAGGTAATCATTTCAAGCAAGGATGATGCACATACGCGTAAATATACACAGTACACATTTACATACAGCTCTTGAGCTTTTTTTTTTGAGACAAAGTCTAATTCTGACACCCAGGCTAGAGTGCAGTGGCATGATCTTAGCTCACTGCAACCACCACCTCCTGGGTTCAAGCAATGCTTGTGCCTCAACCTCCTCATTAGCTGAGACTAGAGGCGCATGCCACCACACCCAGCTAATTTTTGTACTTTTAGTAGAGATGGCGTTTCACCATGTTGGCCAGGCTGATCTCGAACTCCTGACCTTGGGTGACCACCCATCTGTAATCCCAGCTACTCGGGAGGCTGAGGCATGAGAATTGCTCGAATCTGGGAGGCGGAATTTCCAGATCATACCATTGCACTCCAGCCTGGGCAACAAGAGTGAAACTCTGTCTCAAAAAAAAAAAAAAAGTTCCTGGTCAAACAGAATACCCACTTCTTTTTTTCGAAAGAAGAAAGAGGTATAGTTTTCAAAATGATCTGAAATATTGAAGGTACAAGTTAATCTATGGATGATGTGCTTGAAAAGAGATTCGTCAGTTTCATTTGACAATGAAAGGCATATGCCACATCTTATTCCTCATTTTAAGCATAATTCTAGATTAACCCCCCACCCCTTTTTTTTTTCTCAGTAGTTCCATCCCACCGCAGCAGACCTTCTGGGAGCAAAGACGATAATAATGGGACCTGCCTTGTGTGCTTGTCTGTCTTGGGACCAGTACCAGAGATATACTGCCAGCAAAAAGTTCAACACTACTCAAGGGAACTATTTACTTCTATCTCTAGACAAGGGGTCACTTTAACAAGGGTCTCACTGCAAACAGGCACAGGATAAAGAAGTTTTCAGAATCCAGAGGCTATGTCTCCAAAAGACAGAAAAACTTTAAAGAAACAAGAACTTTTGGAACTCTAAGAGCTTGGACTTGAAGATTAAAACCGACTTCAGTGATTTAGAAAAGTGGGGGGGTTTGGCCGGGCGCGGTGGCTCACGCCTATAATCCCAGCACTTTGGGAGGCCGAGGCAGCCAGATCACAAGGTCAGGAGATTGAGACCATCCTGGATAACATGGTGAAACCCCATCTCTACTAACAATACAATAATTAGTTGGGTGTGGTGGCACGTGCCTATAATCCCAGCTACTCGGTAGGCTGAGGCAGGAGAATTGCTTGAACCAGGGAGGTGGAGGTTGCAATGAGCCAAGATCGCGCTACTGCACTCCAGCCTGGCAACAGAGCGACATTCCGTTTCAAAAAAAAAAAAAAATCAGAAAAGAAAAGCGGGGGTTAGTATGTTACTAAGGGTAGATTTGGTAAGATTACAGTAAACCCAATCCACAGCAACAGGTACCTGACTTGAAATATGGCCTGCTACTAAAATAACTATGCTTTATTGTTCTTTAAGTTGCATGTATAAAGTAATTTGGGTACTACTGAGATCCTGTCCTCCTGGGGAGTGGTTATCCAGATTTCTTTTCTTTTTTTTTTTTTTTGAGACAGAGTTTCGCTCTTATTACCCAGGCTGGAGTGCAATGGCATGATCTCGGCTCACCGCAACCTCTGCCTCCCAGGTTCAAGTGATTCTGACTCGGCCTCCCGAGTAGTTGGGATTACAGGCATGTGCCACCACGCCCCGCTAATTTTGTATTTTTAGTAGAGACGGGGGTTCCTCCATGTTGGTCAGGTTGGTCTCGAACTCCCGACCTCAGGTGATCCATCTGTCTTGGCCTCCCAAAGTACTTGGGAGGCGTGAGCCACCACGCCTGGCCTATCCAGATTATTTGAGTAAGAAATGAAATGTCAGTTCCAGAAGGGCTTGGTCATATCTTCTAGCCCACAAAAAATTACTCTGTACCTGTCACTGATAAGACAGAGTACCTGGTGATTAAGGGGACAAACAATGTCAAAATTCTCAATTTCTGGGCAGATAATTAACACACATTGCTTAGAAGGCAGCAGGAAGGGTCCACCTATTTCTCCTTTATTAAAACAGCACGGTCCTCCTTCCTTCAGTCCTGTGACTCTTGCTTCCCAAGCAGAGTGGACGACTATGAGTCCGTGGTTTCTCCCCCAGGGTTTCTCCACCTTAGCTCTACTGACATTTGGAGTCAGGTAATTATTTGTTGTAGGGGACTGAACTGTACATGGCAGGATGTTTAGCAACATTCCTGGCCTCTTAACTAGATATGCCAGTAGCAACTTCCCACTCTCCTAGCTGTGACAGCCAACCACGTCCAGTGACAGCCAACCATGTCCAGACTCTGCCAAATGTCCCCGGGGGAGGGGGGGAAGGCCAAACTATCCCTAGTTTAGAGTCCCTGTTTTAAGCAAACTGCAGCACAATATTTTGTGCAGAAGTGTGTCTTACCCATTCTTGTTCCCTGAGTGCCTCACAGACTCCCCACCACTATCCCGCTCTAAATTCCCCATGGGCAGGACTGATGTGAGTCTCACAAACGCACCTACCCCGGCCAAAAACCCTTCACAAAGTCTTGAACCTGGCGACTGCTAAGTCAACTAACCATAGTCGTCCCTCGAGCCTCTTAGCTACATGGTACAAGCAGCAGCATGAAGGGGTCCTCCAAAGCCTGAGGCAAGGCTGTGGGGGTGTGGTTTTCGCTTGACCAGTGCAAGACTGAACCATGGCTCTCTGGCTGGGACAGGTTTACAGTAACCCAGCACCAGCTGAGCCTGGCCCATGAATCTGGAACCTTACACAGAGATGCAGGAATGACTGCACATTCTATTTGTGTTGGCAGTCCGCACCAGCCTGTCCTAGCCTCCCTACTGCACTCCAGAGCCACACCCAGAGGGGTGGGAGATCACAGGTATTCACACCACCTGCCTGGTGGGTAACCAGGGCTTTCAAAACCTCGATGGAAACCACAACATCAGCTGGACAGTATCTGAAACCACATCGAGACCGTGCGCCACAGTTTGATGGGAGCTCCTGAAGTCTTGTGTGTTAAGCAAGAAAACCAAACGATAATAAATACTCTGGCCTCCTTGACGCAATGCCCGAGGAAACCAACGTCTCATGTGTAACACAGTCCTGGCAAACCCTGAGCCACTTTCAGGAAAAGAAGTCAGTGTGTCACACTCCAGCCATTCCCAAATCAAGTCTCCTTCCCTGCACTGCCCCTCCCCTTGCAGGATTTTAATCACCATTTCCAGCAACCAGCAATAGAAGCCTCTTGTGAGGTCTGGGGTTCAAATTCAGGTGAGCCCTGCCCAGAGAAGCAATGGCTACAGAGGGGCACAGAAATGGCTCAGGCAGGTCCACACTCAGGGCTCTTTCATCCCCACTGTTGCTACAAACTAGCAAGAAATAGAGTCAAGGAGCCCTAGGGAGGGAGAGGTAAGAAAACAGTATCTTACTACTGCTAGGGAATTAGGGCAGGAGAAGAGATTTCAAAGCATTTTTTTTTAAATAGCCCCAACGTAGTCTGTTTTCCTGGACTAAAATTTACCTCTTCAAGGAAAAGGGGTGGGAGGGGGTGGGTCAAACTCATGGGCTATCACTGGAGGAAGTGACTGTTTTCTTTGGCTCCATCCTGGATAAATGTTTCAAAATCAGCAGCCACAGTCCTCTCTTCCACTGAGTTACTGTCCAGTACACTGCTTTCTCTTTGCTCTGATAACAGAAATGTAATGAAAAACAAGCCATGTTCCTCTAAAGAAAAAAAAAAGCAGCTTCTTTCAACAGAGAGGGTTGGAGGGTCAAAAATCAACCTCAGGCCAGGCACTGTGGTTCACATCTGTAATCCTGGCACTTTGGGAGGCTGTGGTGGGTGGATCACCTGAGGTCAGGAGTTCGAGACCAGCCTGGCCAACATGGCAAAACTCCATCTCTACTAAAAATACAAAAATTAGCCAGGCGTGGTGGCGGACGCCTGTAATCCCAGCTACTCAGGAGGCTGAGGCACAAGAATCGCTTGAGCCTGGGAGGCGGAGGCTGCAGTGAACTGAGTTCACACCACTGCACTCTAGCCTTGGCAACAGAGCGAGACTCCATCCCCGCCCCGCCTCCAGCCCCACCCCCTACCCACTTCACCCCCCACCCCCCCCCCCGCCCACCAAAAAAAAATTAACCTGAAAGGGCTCGGATAAGCACCACCTTCTCACCTTTGGTGACAGTAGGAAATTGACGTATGCTGTGGAGCTGTCACAAGACTCACTTTAGATAAAGATTCTGGCTTCAACTTTAGTACAAACAAGTGTCACTTTGGTGTTTGCTGCTACATACAGCTAGTTCCCTTCCAAGCAAGATCTTGCTTAATCTGTCCTCAACGTGGTAGAAAGAGGTTGGGCCTGAGGGTAACAGCGACTCATAGTCAACATTCAGTCCTCTGCCGTGCACAGAGCAGGCAGGGAGGAAGAGGCCTGCAGCGGGCTGTGGGGGTGGGTACCAAGCCAGAACAATGGGCAGGTGCAGACGGATACCAAGAAGACCTGTACTCCAGACCTGCGCTACCCCCCGCTCCACCACACATTAGCCCTGGGGTCTGGAACAGATAATTTCTCCCTGGGTTTCAGTTTCCTTACAGCAAAAAGGAGATAAGACCTCCTCCCCTCAGCGGTGGCCACTGTGGTGAAATTATAAATACTCCAAGTCAATGCTGGCTAACATTCAGCAGTTGAGGGGTTAAACTGGAAGCTGGCAATTCCCCTCCTTCCCTCTTGGCAGTCTTGGCTCCCCCACTGCAGCTTTAGCTGGCCATCAAATAGCCTTTCCAGTGCTCTCCTTGTGAGACTCGAAGGCCACTTCTGCCCAGGGAGTAAGTGCCATGTAACATTCTAGTTGCCTTGTCACATTTGGCATCAGTCCAGGGACCAGTTCACCCTTTCAAAAATACAAACAGCCCCTTGGGCCAGGAGTTGCCCCCTGCGCCTCTTTCCAGGACAAATTCCAACATGGGCAAGGGACCCTAAGATGGTTTTGATGGGTGTTCTTCATTTCCAGTACCAAGGATTTCCCATCTCATTGGTGTGGACAATGCGTCTCTCCCACTGAGAAAGGCAATATTCCAAGGTGCGAGATGTAAAATTACCGTCTTAGTGGATCTAGTCTGCATTCCATCAACTAGAAGTTACCTTCTACACACCTAACACCTACAGTGCAACAACTGATACTACTGGACTGTGGGAAGGGCCACCTGCACAAGGGTTGTCTCTTCACACCTCTGAACTGCAGCATTCTGTTCTTTTCTAATGTCATTTGCCACCACCTGCAGAATGTCCTCATTACCTGTGTACTTATTCTACTTTTGCTACCTGACTGTAAACCTCTTGAGGGCAGGGATGGAGTTTATACCCTTTGTATTCACAACATGCTTTGGGTAGAATAGGTGCACAGTACTTTTCAGCTGCTGAGTGTTGCTCCTAAGAATCCTTCAGCATTACCCAATCAATACCTTCCGGATGAACATGAAATAGAATTCATTCAAATCATGACTAAGAACATTCTGTTGCAATACTGTTCTCTGAAAATCAGTAATCCCTTTGTTAGGTACACATAATGGAATCTCTTTTAACCAGAAAACCTATTTTCTGATCTTGTCAGATAATAAAAGGATAACATGCCTAATTGTGTATTTTATCTTAAATTTGGTACCTAGTGCCTTACCCAAAAAGTTTAGCAGGTGACTGTCTTCTGAGCTTTGGTTCATCTGAGCACAAAAAGAGCATTTTTTAGTTAACATTGTAGCTTCCATGAGCTGTCTAACTGTCCCTTGCATGAAAGAACTAAGACATCCTACGGTTTGTCTGTCCTTTACAGACACTGAAATCATGCCATGCTCATTATTAAACGGAAAGGCCCTGAGGTCTTCCTCCTTCTCAGTATCCATAAAAGACACCCATACCTGGTCAGCTAACGTCCTTGTCTTGCCTCAGGCAAATTCAATACCAAGACTCAACAGGTGAATGACAGTTTCCCTTGTCATCTGCAGGAGAAAACAAAAACAACTCTCCCAACCTGATCTGTCTGGAATGCTCTTCCCCCAGCTCATATGTCTGGTAAACTCTCCTACTCATCCTTCAAGAGTCAGATCAGATATCAGCTTCTCAGGAAAGCCTCCCCTAGCCTGATTCAGGGTACCTGCCCCCATGCTCTGCTCTCCCAGTCCCTGGGCATTCCTCTGTTGCAGTCTCAGCACGCTGGCTTGTAATTATTTCCATGCCACCAAACTCTAGATAGTCTCTCAAAGTGCGGCCAGAAACAACCTGGGTCAGAAACACCTGGGGGACTTCATAGAAATGCATATTCCTGGGCCCTGGCCCCAGACCTAAATAGTCTACTTCTTTTTCTTTCAGACAGAGTCTTGATGGCACTATCTTGGCTCACTGCAACCTCCACCTCCTGGATTTAAGCAATTCTCCTGCCTCAGCCTCCCAAATAGCTGGGATTACAGGCACCCGCCACCATGCCCAGCTAATTTTTTTTTTTTTTTTTTGTATTTTTAGTAGAGTCAGTGTTTTACTATGTTGGCCAGGCTAAGTCTCGGACTCCTGACCTCAGGTGATCTGCCCACCTTGGTCTCCCAAAGTGCTGGGATTACAGGCATGAGCCACCGTGCCCAGCCAAAATCTGCATTTTAATAAGCCCCACTCCCAGGTGATTTTTATGGTTTTGAGAACTATTCCTTTAGGTGCATAAGCCCCCTGGAGGTAAGGATTGCGTATATTTATGTCCATTATACCAGGCCACATTCATTAAGTGGTCAAAGTCTTCCACAGACTAAAATGCAAGTGAGCATATGAAGAGGTAAGCAGCATGTTCTCTCCTACCTGGGCAGGCTAGAAAGAAACATGCCCCAAGGAGAACAATGCCTTAATCATACTCTACTCTCAGACATCAAGCCACACAGTCTAGGTAGTGAGAAAAATCCAGGATTTGGGAAGGACTCAAGCTAAAAAAAAAAACTTTCTATTACCCTTTCTTTAGACAATGAACAACGCTGGGCAAATGGCTTAACTTCTCTAAGCCTCAGCATGCACCTCTGCACAAACAGAATAACACTACCACGTAAGACACAGGGTTATCATATGGATTAAGGGGAAAAAAATAAACCAAAGTATATACATATGTATGATAAAGATCAATTTTATGTGTGCGTGCGTGCATGTGCACGTTATGTGTCATTTTTTCTTAAACAGAATTACACCAAGTGATCCTTGGAAGGCTGGCTTCTACATGGCTCCAATAAAGAATGTAGTTACACTGTCTGAACGAAATACTAGAAATATACAAAATTATACAACCAAAACTACCCCAAGATTATACAGGCAAGAGTTTGAGTTACAGAAGCTGAGGGCAGGAAGGGCCTTCAGAAGGCTTCTAAATTCTGCCTTCCCCTAGGCATCTGTTCAGACACAAGAGCTAAAGGTTCACCTGCTGCTGATCCTCTCAGATGCTCCCCCGCAACAACCATCTCAACCCTTCACTCCCCTTGAAGAGTTTAATTTAATGCTACCCACTGCTTCATTCTCTCACTACATGTCCAAGTAACTGGACACAGGCCCTCGCCCTCTTGCCACCTCAGTATATAAGATTAACAGTATCTTGCTGGGCGCGGTGGATCTTGCCTGTAATCCCAGCATTTGGGGAGGCCAAAGTGGGCAGATCACCTGAGGTCAGGAGTTCAAGACCAGCCTGACCAACATGGAGAAACCCTGCCTTTACTAAAAATACAAAATTAGCCGGTATAGTGGTGCATGCCTGTAGTCCCAGCTACTCGGGAGGCTGAGGCAGAAGAATTGCTTGAACCTGGAGGCACAGGTTGTGGTGAGCTGAGATTGCACCATTGCACTCCAGCCTGAGTAACAAGAGTGAAACTCCATCTCAAAAAAAAAAACCAACAACAGTATCTTGGTAGAGTAAGAGGTGGCCTTCCAGCTCTATGTCACTGCACAATGGCAGTCACTGACCACAGATGCAAGAGCTCACTCTCCTGGCTGTGGGCACCTGCCTGGCACACCTGGCTCCTGTCAAGGCATCAGTCCCTTCGCTTCTCGCTCCCTGTACCCCTACAGTGTTGCATCCTTTGAGAATGAGTAGATCAAAGTAAGAGTTATGTCTACTGTCTACCAGCCAAGGTGCTAACGTTTCACATACATTCTTTGGGGAATCTCTGTGCAACCTCAGAGATGAGGTTCAGAGCAGCTAAGAGCCTGCCCAAGACCCCAGGGAGGCTGGGATGTGAACACAGGTCTTTCCAGCTCCCAGCCCACTCTTTCCACTCTGTTAGGCAGTTTTTGACCTTCCAGCCTGCTGACACAGCATGAGACGCTTCATCCAGCTTCATCCTATTTCCAACACTGCTCAAAATCCTCTCCAGGACTCACTCTGCCCACAGGTTAAAAGGACAGCCTTCTGGCCAGGTGCAGTGGCTCACGCCTATAATCCTAGCACTTTGGGAGGTCGAGGCAGCCAGATCACCTGAGGTAAGGAGTTCGAAACCAGTCAGGCCAACATGGCGAACTCCGTCTCTACTAAAAATATAAAACTTAGCCGGGCATGGTGGCACATGCCTGTAATCCCAGCTACTTGGGAGGCTGAGGCAGGAGAATCGCTTGAGCCCAGGAGGCAGAAGTTGCAGTGAGCTGAGATAATGGCACTGCACTCCAGCCTGGGAAACAGAGTATGACTCCAACTCAAAAAATAAAAAAAGGACAGCCTTTCTTGTGGGGCAGAAGGGTGCTCCAAGTGGACACCACTCTGCCCATCAGCTGCATTAACGCAAACTCTGAAGGTAACAAGAGCTGTAATGCAATGTTTGGGGCTTTTCAAAGGAGCTTCCTTTGAACAGAACTGTAGGCAACTCAAGGGAGAGTTGCCCACCTAGCACTCTCTCAGAGTGAGGGCAACCAGTGGTCCTTAGCAGCTCCCCCTCTAGGGCTTCTGCTGTGAACTCATCTGTGGTTTTCCTCACCCAGGAACAGGCAGCAGAGGGTGTGTGCTCAGTCTCCACCCCTTACAGCCAGCAGCTGCTGGTTACAGTTACACATTCCAATACAGACATGCCTCTCAGACGAAGAGGGGGTGGGGGTGTCCGACTCGCAGAAGCCCTGGAACACATAGTTGGCAACAGCTGTGTTCTCAGCAGACAGCAGTTGGTGGCTTGCTACTGTTCTCTCATTCCTCACTGCTTTACCAGCTAGAATGAATGCAGTGCCCCCACTTCAAAGGGCGGCTCACCGAGCAATCAAGTCTCTGCCACAGGGGTCTGTTTGCCTTGAAAAATCGGTCAGTAAGGCCAAAATGGGGTCAACTCCACACCCCCTTCCCCTGAGGTGTCTGGGATGTCCCTGAGCCGCACAGCCCCAGCCACATGCTTGAAAGGAAGAAAGCCTTTCCTTTAAAAGAAGTACTGAGCCCTCACCCCACCCCCCAACTCACAGTCCCTTCAGAACCAGAGGCTATGAGGAAATCTCCCCTGACTAGCCAAATCAACGTAGAAAAGGAATAAAAGGGGTTTGCAGCAAGCATGGCATTCGGCCCACTCTCCAGCTGCTTCTCCATGAAGTTTCCAAAGCAATTTTACAGCGTCTGATGGCAAATCAGAACTGGACAGCCCTAGAGAAACCTCGGGGATGTAGAGGGTTAAGAACACGGTGGCTCTGAAAGTAAGGAGCAACTAGCAAACAAGAAGGGAGACTGGAAAGTTCTGTGTGGGGAGCTGGCCTGGTATAACCGAGAGGCATTTGCTAAAATATCCCTCCACCCAAAGCAGTATTACAATAAACAAGCTCCCACCCCTTCTTCCCTTCCGAACCCGATCCGTGCAGAACCAATTACCTGTCTAAGACCCAAAAGGAAAGGCATCCTGCAAGAGCATCGTCCACACTAACGTTGGAACAAAGGGCTCTTAAAAGTTAAGGTCTTGGAATGAGCATTGCCCCTGGTGGGCCTGTGTGCGTGGCGGTCCTGGTTCACCGGCCTTCCTTAGCAAAGCAGACAAAGTAAACAGAGTCCTGGGACCAAGCAGGCACACTGCCTCCTGCTCTCCTTGCTACTCCCCCCCGCCTGGCTCTGGCCCACCCCCACCTTCTCGTGACATATCTCAGACGCAGCTAAGCCGAAGCTGTCTGCCAAGGGGGAAATGACATCAGTTCAGGCACAGCAAAAAAACTTCAGACAGCTGCGCTGGAATACTGAGGAGGATGTGCTGCAGACCCGCAGTGCCCAGCCCTGGACCCACCTAGAGCCAGAGCCCACTGCGGTTAGACGGTAGGGGCTGCAGATGGGAGCAGGCTGCTGTAACCCCTTGGCTCTAAGCAGCTCCGGGGTACATAAATCGTCTCTAAAGCTGAAAAGAGCTACACTGCTCTGAATAAGGATGGACTCTGTAGCTCCTAGACTATTGTTTCTCCTCCCTGGGAAAAGAAAATCAAGTCTAGTGTCTGTCAGTTTCACAGAAACTTTTCCACCCCCACCCCTGCCAGAGTCCGTGCCCAGTAAATAACAGGACATTAAGCCTGGCTGTCCCAACTTTCTCTAGGGAATGAGGCAATTCGCAGGGAGGGCTTGGAGAGGCACCTTTTCCCCAGCTAAGGTAGGACACACGTTACCTTGGACACTGACCTTTTTGAGCCCTCGCTTCCACAGGAGAGTTTATATTTCATAAACAAACTGCGCAAGTACAGGTGCCAACATCTTTCCTCACTTGCCTTATAAAAGGTACAACAAGTCCCCCCGCAGCCTCCAAGTTGCCAGAGAGGCAGATCATCTATATTTAAACCAACTCTTGGTTCAGAAAAGTTCACCGCCTTAGGTTTGTCTTGCTTTCTTCGCTAAGTTCAGCTCAGGGAGAAAAGAGTTCTCCAACAGCAAGCTTTGCACAAGAAGCAAGAGCCGTGGGGATGGTGTCCTGCTCTGACTTTTCCTATCAGTGGTGTAAGCCAAATCCCTTCTGGCTACCCTTCCTGAAACAGCAGGTCACAGCAGCTCTCCCTGAGCCTGAATCCTCTACCAAAGACAACACTCACACAGGACAAAAAGTCCCGTTTGGGTTTGGATTTCCAGAAATGACTCGAGGAGAACAATCTTCAGAGGAGCTTTATAAATCCAAAGTTACTTTCTCTTTTTTTTTTTTTTTTTTGAGACATGGTCTTACTCTGTCACCCAGGCTGAAGTACAGTGACATGATGATCTTGGCTCACTGCAACCTCTGCCTTCTGGGCTCAAACAATCCTCCTACCTCAGTCTCCCAAGGAGCTGGGACCATAGGCACGTGCCACCACACGCAGCTAATTTTTGTTTTTTTGTGTGGAGATAGGGTTTCGCCATGTTGCCCAGGCTGGTCTTGAACTCTGGGCTCAAGTGATCTGCCCACTTCAGCCTCCTAAAGTGCTGGATTATACAAAGTTACTTTTCAATAACTTCCTCGGCTACAAATTAATTATACTGTCCAGGACTCAAAGCAAGTATATTTCATCTTTCCTTTCATTATCTGCAACAATTTTCTTTCATGGTACTTATTCAAGGCTTCCATGGTAGTGGCACTGTGCTGGGCATCGCCCATGTAAGTCAGAAATGATTCTTGCAAATTAGTATCTATAACCCCCACCTAGGACAATAAATTAGCAGCGCATGACACATACAGCACAGTGAGGTGCCAAAAGTACTGTTTGACATTAGAATCCAGCCAGACACACAACGTGTTTACTGCAGGTCCCCACTGATGGTCAAGGTCACATCGACTTTCCTGACAAGAAAATGAATGTGCCAAGCTGGCTGAGCCATTTCCTCGAGACTCACAAAAAGAATGGATCACAACCTCATTGCTAGAGGAAAAGGCGGCTGATGTGTAAACAAAGTGGCTTCTGCTCCTGCAGGTGTTTGGGGACTGGGAAGCCATTCTGCAGCACATACGTATTCTCAAGACACCAAGTCATGGTCAGTCTATCCCAGGTCTTGCTGCCAACAACCAGGTCAAACTGCCAGACAGACGAGGTTGGACATCAAGGCACAGCTGCCCAGGGAAGAGCAATGGGGCTGTTTTCAACCCCTTCATTTCACTTCCTCGGTTCCCTGGCAACTACTGAGAACCACAAAACACACGCAGCATTAACTTTGGCAATCAAACTGGAGGAAAGAGCATCCTCATCCCCCTCATGGGCAATGTAGTCTGCACTGATCTCACAAGACCAGACTGGCACCTGCAATTCTCCAGAAAGAGTGCCATGGCATGTGTACCCATTCATTCACTCATTCCACACTCATTGAATGCCTACAGTGTGCCAGGCATTGTTTTAGGCACTGGGGATGCCACTATGACCAAAACATACAAGAAACCTTGCTCTAATGGGCTATGAAGTGTTTCATATTTCTTTTCTTCCTCTCCCCCAATTTTTTCTTAAGAGATAGGGTTTTGCTCTGTCACCCTAGGCTCAAGTGATCCTCCTGCCTCACCCTCCCAAGAAGCTGGGACTATAGGCACATGTCACCACGCTCAGCTATTTTTATTTTTTGTAGAGACAGGGTCTCACTATGTTGTCCAGGCTTGAACTCTTGTCCTCAAGTGATCCTTCTGCCTCAGCCTTTCAAAATGTTGAGATTACAGACAGGCATGAGCCACTGAGCTTGGCCCCATAATTCTAAATAATATTCATCAGTGATGATCTCAGAAGTGGAATTGCAACAAAATTACTAGAAATCCAAAAAAAACTTGTAAAAATACAACCTAAATGATCAAAATTGCATTATAGACTTCCTGATTTCCTAATGAATCATCCTTTTATGATGCTACTCAAGACAGTGTTTCTAATCAGCATCTGTTTATTTTTAACTTCTCACAGACTATAAATTCCCGTGTGCAAGGCAGCATTTAACCCAAGGCATTATACCTAGTACAATATCATCTATTCCAAAAAAGTGACTGCTGACAACAGCTTCTTTCTCACTCATCAACTTCTTGCCTACAGCCCCTCACTAACATTTACTAAGCACTGAGATCTGAGGGGGTTAGGAGAAAAAGAGGTTGAGTTGGCAAAATCAGGCATTCCCAGGAAAGTGAGTTCACTTTCTGCCATGTTATACAAATATTACTACAATCTAGGGAAAAGTAGTCAGCTTTGCCACTTGAAAAGCAAGATGATCATTAACAATTTCTGCTAGCCTGAAAAAAAATGGGTTCTTCTATGTACGTGATCCAGGCTCATACATCATGAGCCAAAGGGAGGGTAAATCCATCTTCAAATGACTTTAGTCATTCGCCCGCCAGTGCAGAATTAAATTCAATGCTAAATTCACCAACTTTTTTTTTTTTTAAAGGAAGTCATACTAAATTAGAATTAAGCAGGATTATGTTGTCAAAATGTCGCAGGTTGGCCAGGCACAGTGGTTCATGCCTGTAATCCTAATATTTTAGGAGGTTGAGACAGGCAGACTGCTTGAACCCAGGAGTTCAAACCAGCTTGAGCAGCATGGCAAAACCCCATCTCTACAAAAAATACAAAAATTAGCTGGGCATGGTGGCACGTGCCTGTTGTCTCAGCCCTCAGGAGGCTGAGGTGGGAGGAGCACTTGAGCCCAGGAGGGAGAGGTGACAGTGAGCCAAGATTGCACCACTGCACTCCAGCCTGAGCAACACAGCAAGACTCTGTCTCAAAAAAAAAAAAAAAAAAGGGCCAGGCATGTTGGCTCACGTCTGTAATCCCAGCACTTTGGGAGGCCGATGTGGGTGGATGACGAGGTCAGGAGATCAAGACCATCCTGGCCAACATAGTGAAACCCCATCTCTACTAAAAATACAAAAACAAACAAAAATTAGCCGGCGTGGCGGTGAGCACTTGTAGCCGCAGCTACTCGGGAGGCTGAGGCAAGAGAATTGCTTGAACCTGGGAGGCGGAGGCTGCAGTGAGCCGAGATGGCACCACTGCACTCCAGCCTGGTGACACAGCAAGACTCCATCTCAAAAAAAAAAAACAGGAGGGGCCAGGCACAGTGGCTCACACCTGTAATCCCAGCACTTTGGGAGGCCAAGGCAGGCAGATCACCCGAGGTCAGGAGTTCCAGACCAGCATGGCCAACGTGGGGAAACCCCAGCTCTACTAAAAATAGAAAAATTAGCTGGGCATGGTGACACATGCCTATAATCCCAGATACTTGGGAAGCTGAGGCAGGCGAATCACTCGAACCTTGGAGGTGGAAGCTGCAGTGAGCTGAGATCATGCCACTGAACTCCAGCCCAGGTGACAGAGCAAGACTGTCTCAAAAAAAAAAAAAATTGCAAGTTAACAACTACTTATGGCCTCAAGCATCATCTGAGATATCCTTCCACTGAGGCGGTCTCCTCCTCTGCAGTTCAGAGAACCCCCAGAGACAATACTGCTGAAAATATTACCCTTTGGATTCAGATTAACTTTTTTTTTTTGAGACAGAGTCTCACTTTGTTACCCAAGCTGGAGTATGGTGGCGCAATCTAGGCTCACTGCAACCTCTGCCTCCTGGGTTCAAGCAATCCCCCCTGCCTCAGCCTCCCAAGTAGCTGGGACTACAGGCATGCGCCATCACATCGGGCTAATTTTTATATTTTTAGTAGAGACAGGGTTTCACTATGTGGGCCAGGTTGGTCTCGAACTTCTGACTTCAAATGGTACACCTGCCTCAGTCTCCCAAAGTGCTGGGATTACAGGTGTGAGCCACTGTGCCTGGCCTCAGATTAACTTTTAAATTTTTTATTTTAAAAAATTGTTTTTGTTACATAGATGAGGACTTCCTATGTTGCCTCTTTATGCACCAGGGAAACAGAACTGAGCCACTGCACCTCCCTAAAATTTCATTTTAAATAGGGAGTCTCACTATGTTGCCCAAGTTGATCTCGAATTCCTGGCCTCAAGCAGTCCTTCCACCACAGCATCCTCAAATGCTGGCGTCACAGGCACGAACCACTGTGTCCTACTGGATTAATTTAAGACACACTGCAACAACATATATGCTCACAGCTAGCTGAATTCATTCTTTTACTGCAGTAAATTTGTTTAAGTATCTTTTGGCAACATTTTTGTAGGCAGTTTATATATTTATAATCTTTAAATTCTGGGATGGGGTAGGGGAGAGGTAATTATTTGTTCAGCCCTAACCATGAGCCAAACTCCATGCTAGGAACTCTATCTATCCAACATCTCAAAGCCACAACAACCCTACGATGTGGCCACTACTATCACTATTACTCAGCTGCAGAAATGGAGGCATGTGGGGCTTATGTAACTTGCCAAGGTGACACAGCCAGCTGTGAGATAGCACAAGGATTTGAGTGAAGACTCTGGCTCCACAGGCTCTTTCCTTTATGATCACACAGGCGTCAGATATTAGAATATCAGAAGTTACAAACAAGGAAAAAATAAACAGCAAAAACCAGAACTGAGGGTCCGGTGAATGTTAAACAGACAGGGAGGTCCCTGGTCAGTGCTCTGGAATCCTGTTTAAGAGACTGCCATGCGGCCGCGCATGGTGACTCATGCCTGTAATCCCAGCACTTTGGGAGGCCGAGATAGGTGGATCATAAGGTCAAGAGATCAAGACCATACTGGCCAACATGGTGAAACCCAGTCTCTATTAAAAATACAAAAATTAGCTGGGCATGGTGGCACACACTTGTAGTCCCAGCTACTCTCAGAAGGCTGAAGCAGGAGAATTGCTTGAACCCAGGAGGTGGAGGTTGCAGTGAGCCGAGATTGCACCACCGCACTCCAGCCTGGGTGACAGAGCGAGACTCCATCTCAAAAAAAACAAAAAAAAGAAAGAGAGACACTGCCACGCACACTGGATCTGACGGTGCTGTTCAGGAGTGTAAAGTCAGGGTCCTAGGCTCCTAGGGCTCTCCTCTAACCCACTTTGGAGAGCAAGGTTCTATGAGGTCAATGACTGGGAAAGCCCTAACATTCCCATCTGTTCCCAATGCACAACAGATCCACACACAAGGAACAGGCTGGAGACCTTCCTATGCCATGGCTCTTGGGAACCTGATGAGCTGCTCCCACACCCATGGCATCTGGTCAACTGAGGCTGATGGTGACTAGGGCTGAAAGTCTAGGGGGATCTTATTACATAATCAAAGAATCTGAAGAAAGAGGGTTTGTCAGAACAGGACAGTTACTGCCAGGCTTCTAGGGTAGTAGATAATCTCCAGGGGTAAGGCCATTTTATTTCCAGGAGCTTTGAGCAGAGGCTGCTGGGCAGACACAGAGTGTCTAAGATTAGATACCTTTCTTATCTTTCTCCAGTTTGGGCACACGCCCATTTAAATGCCTTAGAATTCTGACTCAAGAGAGGAGAGAAGGAATACTAACTCAAACCTCAAACCAACAAGAATGTCACAAGAAAAGTTAAACTGAGACATCTTCACGTCATGGATGTGAGGCTGGGCATTAACAAAAGGCTCCTGAAGTCATTATTTTGGTGAATGCCAGGGGATCAGCTCTAAACCCACAATGAAAATTTGTAGAACTCTGCCAAGCAGAAACACTAAAGGTTGCTTAACTGCTAGAAACCAAGAACACTAGCTTTATCTATGTCCTGGGGCTGGACAAAGACAGACATGCAGGGGCAAGAAAACACACATCTCTGTTTCTCGGCAGGACAAGGCGTTCTACAAGTCACAGAGCTTATTTCTTCCACAACGTATCCACAAAAACCCATGGGTGCTTTCCTACTATTGAGTGTTTCAGGAAAAATAGCTGGGTAAATGATTCTTAAGTGCAGTATGTAATCCTCTGCTAAACATCAAATCGTGTATTTCAGAGAGGAAGATTCCAAGAGATGGTGACATCTCACACCGTGACGTTAGGTAACTCATTCAAGGACACACACCTAATAGGCAGTGGAACCAGAATCTCAAACAGGTCTGTGTGACTCCAAAATGACTTGGACACACATAGAGATAGGATTTTGATATTAATTAGAATGGTCACCTCCCCTTACTTGTGACCTGATAGTTACAGTTGTATCCAGCCTACCCAGGATGTGCTGTGAGGATAATAAAGATGTACTATTGGATAAATCAGTCTTGCCCTGGAGGATTTATTTATTTAGTTACCCAGTTTGGGAGAAAAGACACACAGAAACAGACATACACACTCTGGGATAAACATGGTGGGGCAGGGGACAAACACAGCGACACAAGAAGAGCTCAAAGAAGAGATGCTGGATGAGCCTCTGAGCTTCCAGAAAAGGAAAGAAAGAAAGGGAGGGAGGGAGGGAGGGAGAGAAGAAGAGAGGGATGCTGTTGAAAGACAGAATGGCCAAGAAGGTTTTTGTTTTCAAAGAAAATGTCATCAAGAGATGGATACTAGGCTAGACACAATGGTTCGTGCCTATGATCCCAGTGCTTCAGGAGGCTGATGTGGCACGATCACGCGAGGCCAGGAGTGCAAAACCAGCCTGAGCAACACAGTGAGACCCTGTTTCTACAAAAAGTTAAGAAATTAGCCAGGCACAGTGGCGGATGCCTTGTAGGTTCAGCTTTTCAGGAGGCTGAGGCAGGAGGATCACCTGAGCCCAAGAGGTTGAGGTTGAGGTAGTGAGCTGTGATTGTTGTAGTGAGCTGTGATTGTACCACTGCACTCCAGCCTGGGTATCAAGAGTGAAAGCTTGTCTCTTAAAACACAAACTAAGGACCAGGTGCAGTGGCTCACGCCTGTAATCCCAGCACTTTGGGAGGCCGAGGTGGGTGGATCACCTGAGGTCGGGAGTCCCAGACCAGCCTGACAAACATAGAGAAACCCCCGTCTCTACTAAAATACAAAAAATTAGCTGGGCGTGGTGGTGGGCGCCTGTAATCCCAGCTACTTAGGAGGCTGAGGCAGGAGAATCACTTGAACCTAGGAGGCAGAGGTTGCAGTGAACTGAGATCGCATCACTGTACTCCATCCTGGGCGACAAGAGCGAGACTCTGTCTCAAAAAAAAAAGAAAAAAACAAAAACTAAGGCCAGGCATGGTGGCTCAAGCACTTTGGGAGGCCGAGGCGGGTGGATCACCTGAGGTCAGGAGTTAAGAGACCAGCCCAGCCAACATGACAAGACGCTGTCTCTACTAAAAATACAAAAATTAGCCAGGCGTGGCGCATGCCTGTAATCTCAGCTACTTGGGAGGCTGAGGCAGGAGAATTGCTTGAACTCAGGAGGAGGAGGTTGCAGTGGGCTGAGATCATGCCATTGCACTCCGGCCTGGGCAACAGAGCAAGACTGTGTCTCAAAAAAACAAAACAACAACAACAAAAACTAACTAGAAAACCCCAAAGAGATGGAGTTTCGGTGGATAAAATGTAGAGTTTCGGTGGATAAAATGAGCACACTAGGCAGAGCCAAGCACGGATAAAAGCATGAAACAAGGACGCACAGGGCGTATGAGAAAGGCAGAAAAAGACAAAAAGATTAGCTGGAGGTAGAATGTCAAGGCCCTACATATGCTCACATCTAATGAGTACGTTTCACCAGCACATTTTTTCTTTCCTGATTACAGTAGCGGCATGAGTATCAACTACAGGAATTCCTATTTTAGTGGGGTAATTTAGGCCCTCATTTTGCTTGTTTGATATTTACTACTAAAATATGGTAAATCTTGGAGTTGATGATGTTTTATTGCAGAGGTTGGGGGTGGTGGAAGGAAGATACAGATGACAACTTTAGGGCATTCCCAGTCACTGACCTCAACCTCACAGAATCCTGCTCTCCAAAGCGGGCCTGAAAGACTTCTAGGTTGCTGACTCCACCCATGTCATTGGTACAGCCTCAGTCTTCTATTTACTTTTTTAAGAGACGGGGTCTCATTAGGTTGCCCAGGCTGCAGTGCAGTGGCTATTCACAGGGGCCATCATAATACACGGTAGCCTCCAAATCCTGGGCTCAAGTGAGCCTCCCACCTCAGGCTCCTGAGTAACTGGGACTAAAGGCACATGCCACTGCACCCAACTTTAAATGGAGAGAAATAAAAGTAGCTGAAGCTGAAACTGGTTTACGATAGCTTCCTAAGGTTTCTGCCCCTTGCCTCACTGCCCCCCAAACAAGAAAATCACTTTGTTGCTGACAATCACTGCATAAATATTTATTATGTTCATAGGCTGCACAACCATTCGCTGCTATCTCCAGAATGCGCAGGGGTCTCTGAAACTCACCACTGTCAGTGGGCCGTCACCAATAGTTAATGGGCTCTCACTGGATGTGCAACTTGAGCTTCATCAAGTACAAAGCACCCTTGTTTGTTTTCATACCACAATGCTAGGTTCGTGTTTTTCCTACCCTGGAAACAGTTTAACCCCAGCCATGCTGGCAAGTAGCCAAGATTTACATGAAAATCAGCAGGCTGCAGCTCATTGCTGTCTCCAGATACATTTTATGCCTCCTCACTAATTCCTCTCCAAACCAAAGATCAGAATAAGAACAAAGGAGGGACGTAGATCACACCAACTACATCAAACACACTCAGAGGTAATTTGTTTTTTGCTTTTTATTTTTGAGACAGGATCTCACTCTGTCACTCAAGCTGGAGTGCGGTGGTGCGATCATGGCTCACTGTAGCCTCCAACCTCATAGGCACAAGAGATCCTCCCACCCCAGCCTCCCAAGTAGCTGAGACTATAGGCATGTACCACAATGCCTGGCTAATTTTTTAAAATTTTTATAGATGCAGGGTCTTCCTATGTTGCCAAGGCTGGTCTCGAACTCCTAGGTAGGTTCAAGGGATCCTCCCACCTTGACCAGATGTGATTTGGAAAGAGAATTCCATTAGGAAAATTAGGCTTCCAGGTCTCCACCAATCTGACTTCATCTTTCACTGTTTTTTTTTTTTTTCTGACTTCCTTCTTCTCATTACACAACTTTCACTGTTATTTAAACTTTGGGTGAGATAAAGAGAGACATGGTCTACTTTAAGTGGGACTGTGGGTACGATGGTGGCTGACCCAAGAAAAGGCTTAACAGCAAGGTGATTTTATGACAGGCAGCTCAACTCTGAGTCTTCAGAAGCAGTTCTGGGTGCTCTAGGCATTGTCACTGCCCAGAAAGCAATCATCTTGGTTGTGCTTTTATAGAAAAATCCACTCACTTCTTACATGTGACTCATAAACTCAACAAAGCCATTTCACACTTCATGTTTTAGTTATTTCTTCTCAGACCTACCTTCTCTTCTAAAGTAAGCAACTTAGGGGTAAGACATGAAGTGTTCACTTCCACATTCCTCACAGTAGCAAGCACAATGCCTTGCACAAAGCAGGCCCTCATGAAAAGATTGTTACATGGATGAAGAGGTGAAGACACCAGGCACGGTGGCTCACGCCTGTAATCCCAGCACTTTGGGAGGCCAAGGCAGGCGGATCACCTGAGGTCAGGAATTCGAGAGCAGCCTAGCCAAGATGGAGAAATCCCGTCTCTACTAAAAATACAAAAATTAGCTGGGCGTGGTGGCACGCTCCTGTAATTCCAGCTACTCATGAGGCTGAGGCAGGAGAATCACTTGAACCCAGGAGACAGAGGTTGCAGTGAGCCGAGATCGCGCCATTGCACTCCATCCTGGGCGACGGAGCGTGATTTTGTCTCCAAAAAAAAAGAAAAAAGAAAAAAGATGAAGACATGACTAAAGAGAGGATCCTGGGTGCGGTGGCTCATGCCCATAATCCCAGCACTTTGGGAGGCCAAGGAGGGTGGATCACTTGAGCCCAGGAGTTCGAGACCAGTCTGGCAACATGGCAAAACCCCGTCTCGACAAAAAAATACAAAAATTAGCCGGGCGTGGTGGCACATGACTATAGTCCCAGCTGCTGGGGAGGCTGAGGTTCAATTGAGTGCCCAGGGAGGTTGAGGCTGCAGTTAGCCGTGATCCCACCACTGCACTCCAGCCTGAGTGACAGAGCAACAACCTGTCTCAAAAAAAAAAAAAAAAAAGGATCATAAAAATGAAGCTAAAATATTGCTGAATCCCTGAAGATTAGTGCTGGTAACACCTGCCTGGTCACAGAAACTGACAAACAGCTAAGAGGTCAGGAGAGCACCTGGATTTCCCCAAGCTCATGAAGTCTGATGCAGCAAACTCTCTATATCTCTCATTATCTGTACATCTCTCATTTCTCAGCTGAGGAATTTAAAGCACTTCAATCATCTCAAAAGCAAAATTCCCTTTCTCAGAGCAGAGCTGGGCCATGGTCTAACTCCCTAGCAATCATTTTTGGATTTGGGGGAATAAAGAAAGCTGCTCCTGGTTTTGTCTCCATGTCACAAGACACCTTCATTAGCAACTCCTGGAAATTGTCTTTTTTGCATAAAGGATTGCAAAACTTACTAAGGTCTAGCTGGAAGCACAGCTCATGGCATCATGCCTTCCCACATTTCCTGGATCTTACATAAATCAAATATTGTGTCCTCTCTCATTAGGCTATTTGGTAACCAAATATATGCCAGGTCTAAGATTTCATGGTTAAAAACACCAAACATTAGGACAATTTATCCCTCCAATAAGTTGCAGACGGTGGGGAAACTCCTAGAACAAATATGTCCACACCCCAAATAAAATGATGACTAAAGGTGGTGAAACCAGAGAAGGCATCATACCAGATGCAGGGGACGCTGAACCCTTTGTCACGTAACATCCACCCATGACCAGGCCTGAAACCCTGCACTTCCAGGCCACAGAGAGTGAGGTGACATAGCATGATAGCAGTAAGTAAACCTACTTCAAAAACACCTTCATCCAGAGTCTAAATCATGACGAAGGCACTAGAGCAAAGCTGAAGAGATGGTCAGACATGCCTAAAGCTTAGGGGAAAATCTGAAAGTACTTCTGAGCAAGCATCCATGCCCTATCGCAGCCCAGCCACTGGCCCTCCCAGAAACACTAATGTTGTTCTTCCTTGAGAGACTCAAGAAACAAAGTTTTTCCAAGGCCTTGCACTATGCTCAAAATTGCAGGAAAGGTGGAGCTCACAAGTGAGAGGCACGATAAGTCATCATCTTTATTCTTGCAGAGAACTCAAGGTTTTAAGGAAGCTCAGCAAACTTCAAGAAATACAGAGGAGGCGAGGCGCAGTGGCTCACGCCTGTAATCCCAACACTTTGGGAGGCCGAGGCAGGTGGATCTCCTGAGGTCAGGAGTTTGAGACTGGTCTGGCCAATACGGTGAAACCCTATCTCTACTAAAAATACAAAATTATCGGAGCGTGGTGGCGCACACCTATAGTCCCAGCTACTTGGGAGGTTGAGGCACCAGAATTGCTTGAACCCCGGAGGTGGAGGTTGCAGTGAGCTGAGATCATGCCACTGCACTCCAGCCTGGGCGACAGAGCAAGACAAAAAAAAAAAATACAGAGAAACAATTCAACAAAATCAGAACTCAAGGTTTATAAACAACTTGCACATCCATTTTCGCTGCTCCTTACGTCAGCTGGTAACAGGATATTACTGTCCCTACTTCCTGGATGAATATACTGGAGGTCTGAAAACGTAAAGTGACCTTGGATTAGAACAAGGGTTTCTGACTGAAGAGACACAGATCCTCCCATGGGATTCCAGTGAAGGATGCCCAGGGGGAGATTTTCCTTTAAACTAAATTGTTTCCCGTCTCCAGCATTCCAGACCTGGCCATGCTAGCACCTAGTCTCATGATTCCGGGCTGATGACTGAACCTCTCTGAGCGTTCCTTCCTTCTATCAGCATTGCACAGAGACTCTCCGAGGCCAGCCATTTCTGTGATAAGAGGCCCATATGATCAAAGTCTACCATCTCCTTTGTGGAGTCACAAAGTTAAGCCTCAGAACAGTCACACAGTTAAGGAGCCTGCTCAACCCCAAATCTCCTACATTTTGAGCAGCCCAGACTCTTTCTAACTGAACATCTGTTCGCAGCATCTATCTCTCCAGTGCCTTTCAGTCTCCAAATTCCTTTTTTTTTTGGAGACAAAGTTTCACTCTGTCACCCAGGCTGGAGTGCAATGGTGTGATCTCAGCTCACAACAGCCTCTGCCTCCTGCTCTCAAGCAATCTTCCCACCTCAGCTTTCCAAGTAGCTGGGACTACAGGTATGAGCCATACCACCCAGCTGATTTTTGTTTTTGTAGAGATAGGGTTTCACAGTCTTGCCCAGGCTGGTCTCAAACTCCTGGGCTCAAGTGATCCTCCCACCGTGGCTTCCCAAAGTGCTGGGATTACAAGCGTGAGCCACTGTACCCAGCCTCAGTGTCAAATTCTATGTTCCATTTCTCCCTCAGCAGCGTTACTCATCTGCCCTGAAACCCCCAGTACTGTACCGTAAGGGTAGGCATAGTCAGCCAAACACAGGATAGGGACCCACAGCTTGCACCCCCGAAGAGCTGGAGGAGGAGAAGATACGCTGGCAGGGTCTCTTCATTTTTCCATGTTCCTCTGAACATTTATGCAATCTCAGATAAGAGTAGGATTTTCCCCAAAATTCTCTCTTCACTAGAAATTCAGGGCAAAAGTCGTAAGTTAATCTTTCACTTTATACACTAGGCAAAGGTTGGAAATGGATATGTGTGTCAAAGAAAATGACAGACCAAGTTTTGCGGGGGGGGAAAGAAAGATTTGTTATAATTAAAACGCCACCACTAGACCTGTTCAAGTAAAAACCTGAGAAAGCTGGGATTGAAAGAGCACTTTTGATTCTCATGGGATTGAGGGTACTGTTGGGAGTAACATTTTTTTTTAAGAAGAGGAAATTACTAAGGGCTAATTACTAAGAAAAGTGAAGAATTGTCATAATTAGCTGAATTTTGTAAAAATATTTTTATTCTTAGATCTTATGTAAATTCTCAACTGCAAGATCCTATCCTACAACATTAAGGAATTATTGTCAAGTTTTCTGGGTATGCTATGGGATGACGGTAACGTTGAGATACAGATTTGTTATCTTTTAGAGATTCATTATTTATTTATTTATTTATTTTTTTACTTCTTCATTTTTTGAGACAGGGTCACCCAGCCTGGAGCGGTGAATCTCTAAAAGATAGCCAGCTGTAGTGGCTCATGTCTGTAATCCTAGCACTTTGGGAAGCTGAGGTAGGAGGAATGCTTGAGGCCAGGAGTTCTAGACCAACCTAAGCAACATAAAAAAATTGTTTTAAAAATTAGCTAGATCTGGTGCCACACACCTGTAGTCCCAGTTACTGGAGAGGTTAAGGTGGGAGGACTGCCTGAGCTTAGGAGTTCGAGGCTGCAGTGAGCCATGATCACGCCACTGCACTCCAGCCTGAGCAACAATAAGATACTGTCTCTAAAAAATTAAACATTAAGGGCCAGGTGCGGTGGCTCACGCCTCTAATCCCAGCACTTTGGGAGGCTGAGGCAGGTGGATCACCTGAGGTCAGGAGTTCGAGACCAGTCTGGCCAACATGGTAAAACTGCATCTCTACAAAAAATACAAAATATTAGCCAGGCATGGTGGCAGGCACCTGTAATCCCAGCTACTCGGGAGGCTGAGGCAGGAGAATCTCTTGAACCCAGGAGGCGGAGGTTGCAGTGAGCCAAGATTGCACCATTTCACTCCAGTCTGGACAGCAAGAGTGAAACTCCATCTCAAAATAAGAAAAATTTAAACATTAAAAATTTAAGGCTGGGCATAGTGGCTCAAGTCTGTAATTCCAGCACTTTGGGAGGCTGAGGTGGGTGGATCACCTGAGGTCAGGAGTTCAAGATCAGCCTGTACAACATAGAAAAACTCCATCTCTACTAAAAATACAAAAATTAGCCAGGCATGGTGGTGGGTGCCTGTAATCCCAGCTACTCGGGAGACTAAGGCAGGAGAATCACTGGAACCCGGGAGGTGGAGGCTGCAGTGAGCGAAGATCACAGCACTGCACTCTAGCCTGGGCAACAGAGTGAGACTCCGTCTAAAAATAATAATAATAATAATAATAAAAAGGCCAGGTGCAGTGGCTCATGCCTGTAATCCCAGCACTCTGGGAGGCCGAGGAAGGCGGATCATTTGCAGTCAGGAGTTCAAGACCAGCCTGGCTAACATGGTGAAATCCCGTCTCTACAAAAATACACACACACAAAAAAAATACCTAGGTGTGGTGGTACACACCTGTATTCCCAGCTACTGAGGAAAGAGAATCACTTGAACTCGGGAGGGAGAGGTTGCAGTGACCTGAGATCATGCTACTGTATTCCAGCCTCGATAACAGAGTGAGACTCCATCTCAAAAAAAAAAAGGAAAGAAAGAAAGAAAGTGAGGGCAAAACAGAATGGGAGGAAACATTTGCAATTTATATATTGAATTCATATAGATTTCCTAACTGTGTGACTGTTCAGAAGCTGAACTATAAACATATGCACTAAGACTCCCCAAACGAGACGGGAGACTTCTCTGACCACCTGGGCCTCTTATCACAGAATGGCTGGCCTCAGAGCAGTCTCTGGGCCATGCTGATAGAAATAAAGAAGGCTCAGAGAGGTTAAGTGGCCAGGGTCACAAGACTAGGTGGGAACATAGCCAGGTCTGGAAATGCCAGAGCCCTGACAGAACCCAGTTTGAAGGAAAATCTCACCCTGGGCATCACTCACTAGGAAGACTTCTGGCCCCTTAGATAAGGGTAAAGGGACAAACGATTGAAGAGACATTTCTCCAAGGAAGATACACAAATGGCCAATAAGAACAGGAAAAAATATTTGACACCACTAATCATTAGGGAAATGCAAATCAAAACCACAGTGAGAAACTACTTCACACCTACTAGCATGGCTGTAATTAGAAAGGCAGACAATAACAAGTGTTGGAGAAATTGGAACTCTCGTACATTGCCGGTGGGAATGTAAAATCGTGTAGCTGCTTCAGAAAAGCCTGGCAGTCTCTCAAAAAGTTAAACATCGAGTTACCAAATAACCCAGCAATTCCACTCCTAGGTATACACCCAAGATAATGAAAAACAAATCCACATAAAAATTTGTACACCACACCGGGCACAGTGGCGTGTGCCTATAGTCACAGCTACTCAGGAGGCTGAGGCAGGAGGATTCGCTTGAGCCCAGGAGTTTGAGGCTGCAGTGAGCTATGATCTTGCCTGTGAATAGCTTACTCCCCAACCTGGGCAATACAGTGAGACGCCCCATCTTTAAAACCAAAACAAAACTTGTACACCAATGTTCACAGCAGCATTATTCATATTATTAGTCCCAAAGTGGAAACAGCTTAATGTTCATGAATTGATGAATAAATAAAATGGAGTATATCTATAAAATGGAGTATAAATTGATTATAAAAAGGTATGAAGTATTGATATATGCTACAAAATGGATGAACCTTGAAAACATTGTGCTAAGTAAAACAAAACCAGTCATAAAGACCACATGGTGTACGGTTCCATTTACATGAAATGTCCAAAATAGACAAATCCATAGAAACAGTAATTAGATTAGTGGTTGCCAAGGACTGGAGGGAGAAAAATAAGGGAATAAGGGGAATGAATGCTAATGGCTCTAAGGTTTCTTTTTGGAGTGATGAAAATATTCTGAAGTTAAGATAACGATGATGGTGGCCCACCTTGTGGATATACTAAAAACCACTTAATTATACCCTTGAAAATGATGAATGTTATGGTCTGTGAATTAGATCTTAATAAAACTGTTATTAAAAAAAAAAAGTGGCAAGGCACAGTGGCTCATGCTGTAATCTCAGCACTTTGGGAGGCCAAGGCACACAAACCACTTGAGGTCAGGAGTTCGAGACCAGCCTGGCCAACATGGTGAAACTCCATCCCTACTAAAAATACAAATATTAGCCAGGCATGATGGTACACGCCTGTAGTCCCAGCTCCTCAGGAGGCTGAGGTGGGAGGATCGCTTGAACTCAGGAGGTCAGGCTGCCGTGAACTATATATAATCATGCCACTGCATTCTACCCTGGGTGACACAGAGAGACCCCTGTATGCAAAAAAGAAAAAAAAGCCTCAGAAACCATATTCCCCTCAGAACAGAAAGTGCCAAGTGGAGGCTGGGGACAAGAGCAAGGATCCCCCATCTCTGCAGCAAAGTATCATGCATGAGAGCAGACAGAGTCACATGTGGTCTAGCCCTGTGGGCAAGATGGGTGACGACCCCGACACCTGACAAACAGCACCCGTCTGCACTGGTGGTGACCCCATCACTCTTCTCACTGAAGGGCACAATGATGTGCAAACAAGAATAATAGTATCGCTGGGTGCGGTGACTTGTGCCTGTAATCCCAGCTATTTGGGATACTGAGGCAGAAGCACGTGAGGCCAGCAATTCAAGACCAGACTGGGCAACACAGAAGACCCTGTCTCTAAAAAAAATTTTTTAACTGGGCTGGGTGTGGTGGCTCGCACCTGTAAACCCAGCACTTTGGGAGGCTGAGATGGACAGATAATTGAGGCCAGGAGTGGTGTGATCTCAGCTGGCCAACATGGCAAAACTTTGTCTCTACTAAAAATACAAAAAAAATTAGCTGGGTGTGCTGGCAAGAGCTGGTAATCCCAGCTACTCAGAGGGCTGAGGCCCAAGAACTATTTGAACGCAGGAGGCAGAGACTGCAATGAACTGAGATTGCACCACGGCACTCCAGCCTGGGCAACAGAGCAAGAGTCTGTAAGTAAGTAAATAAATAAATAAATAGCAGGGGTAGTGGTGCCTTCCTGTAGCTCCAGCTACTCAGGAGGCTGAGGTGGGAGGACAACTTCAGCCCAGGAGTTCAGGGCTGCAATGAACTATGACAGTACCAAAAAAAGAGTAAGTGTATATTCTAACTTACCTGCTCTAAGAATATAAAATAATTTCATACGTCATTATTAGAAAGCAATTACTGGCTGGGCGCAGTGGCTCACGCCTGTAATCCCAGCACTTTGGGAGGCCGAGGTGGGTGGATCACCTGAGGTCAGGCACTCCAGACCAGCCTGGCCAACATGGCAAAACCCTGTCTCTACTAAAAATACAAAAATTAGCCAAGCATGGTGGTGCATGCCTGTAATCCCAGCTACCCCAAAGGCTGAGGCAGGAGAATCTCTTGAACCCACGAGGCAGAGGTTGCAGTGAGCTGAAATCACGCCACTGCACTCCAGCCTGGGCAAAAGAGTGAAACGCCATCTCCCAAAAAAAAAAAAGAAAGCAATTGCTGGCTGGATGCAGTGGCTCACCTTATAATCTCAGCACTTTGGGAGGTCGAGGTGGGCAGATCACGAGGTCAGCAGTTTGAGACCAGCCTGATCAACATGGTGAAACCCCACCTCTACTAAAAATACAAAAATTAGCCGGGCGTGGCAGTGTGCACCTGTAATCCCAGCTACTCAGGAGGCTGAGGCAGGAGAATCGCTTGAACCCAGGAGGTGGAGGTTGCAGTGAGCCATGATTGCACCACTGCACTCTGCACTCCAGCCTGGGTGACAGAGAGAGACTCCACCTCAAAAAAAAAAAAAAAAAAAAAAAAAAGGAAGCAATTGCTACAAAAGTACCTCTCATCTCATTGCCAAGGCTGATACTGAAAGTGAGTCACATGCCTTTGGACTAGGAGTTAATAGACAAATTTTTGCAATGGAATCAAATCTTGGATCAGTGAGAGAACAGAGACACTCTACGGCTTTCCCAGATGTTAAAAAAAAGAAAAGAAAAGAAAAGAAAAAAGATGACAATGAAGGCTAACACTTACCAAGTGTCTGTTTGAGACACAGTCTCACTCTGTTGCCCAGGATGGATGCAGTGGCGCCATATTGGCTCACTGCAACCTCTGCCTCCTGGGTTCAAGCAATTCTCATGCTTAGCCTCCCAAGCAGCTGGGACTACAGGCCTGCACCACCATGCCCAGCTAATTTTTTTGTATTTTTAGTAGAGATGGGGTTTCATCATGTTGTCCAGGCTGGTCTCGAACTCCTGGTCTCAAGTGATTCACCAGCCTCAGCCTCCCAAAGCACTGGGATTACAGGCATGAGCCACTGCACCCAGCCTCAAGTGCTTACTATGTGGCAGGCATGCTCTGTTTTATAAGCATTAACTCAATTAACTCAGATAATAGCGCTGTAAGTGAGGTGCTATTATCCCCCATCTTACACATGAGGAAGCCGAGTTAACTAAGCAGCTCAAGGCTATGCGGACAGTGAGGGTAGATGTGCACTTCAGGTGCAGGCCTTTAGACTCCCGACTGCACTCTTTTTTTTTTTTTTTTTGGAGACAAGAGTTTTTTGTTCTTGTTGCCCAGGCTGGAGTGCAATGGCACCATCTTGGCTCACTGCAACCTCTGCCTCACAGGTTCAAGCAACTCTCCTGCCTCAGCCTCCCCGAGTAGCTGGGATTACAGGAATGCGCCACCATGCCCAGCTAATTTTGCAGTTTTAGTAGAGACGGGATTTCACCATGTTGGTCAGGCTGGTCTTGAACTCCCGACCTCAGGTGATCCGCCTGCCTCAGCCTCCCAAAGTGCTGAGATTACAGGTGTGAACCACTGCACCCGGCCTGACTGCACTCTTAACAACTCTACTTCCAAGTGTCCCTACTTTTAGAATGACCACCATGCAAATGTAGTTGATCAAGCACACAATTAGACTTGTGTGCCATATAGCAATAGCCACCTGCCTAAAATCTTCCAGGGCATCACAAACCACTTACTTTAACACCTGGGCAGGCATTGCTACCCCGCCCCTCACCCCACAGCTCCTTGCTTTCAGGTAAATCCTGTTTCACAGTAAAGGAAGCTACAGATTGCAGACAGGGAAGAGACTGGAAGCTCGGCAAAATACAGACCAATAGCCTGTTTTGTTTTGTTGTAGCCAGAGTCTCCCTCTGTAGCCCATGCTGGAGTAGAGTAGCGTGATCTGGGCTCACTGCAGCCTCAACCTCTTGGGCTCAAGCGATTCTCTGACCTCAGCCTCCCAAGTAGCAGGCATGTGTCACCATGTCCAGCTAATTTTTTAATTTTTTTTTGAGATGGAGTCTCGCTCTGTTGCCCAGGATGGAGTGCAGTGGTGCAATCTCGGCTCACTGCAACATCCACCTACTGGGTTCAAGTGATCCTCCTGCCTCATCCTCCTGAGTAGCTGGGACTATAGGCACTCACCACCATGCCCAGCTAATTTTTTGTATTTTTAGTAGAGATAGTGTTTCACCATGTTGACCAAGATGGTCTCGATCTCTTGAACTCGTGATCCGCCTGCCACAGCCTCCCAAAGTGCTGGGATTACAGGCGTGACCCACCACACCCGGCCATCAGCTAATTTTTTAAATTTTTTATATAGACGGACTCTCACTTTGTTGCCCAGGCTGGTCTCGAACTCCCAGCCTAAAGCGATCTGCCCACCTCAGTCTCCCAAAGTGCTGGGATTACAGGCGTGAGCCAGTGCACCCAGCCTGCAGATCCTATCGATGCGAATGTAAACTGATACAACCACACTGGGGAACAACATGGCAGTATCTACTCCAGCCTTTACATGTACATACTCTATAACCACACAATCCTCGGTTCCACTTTCAGGAATCTAGCACAATTGCAAAAAGAAGTAAGTACAACAATGTTCAACATAGCACTGTGTGAAATGGCAAAAACTCCATTAACCGTGGAGAAGTGGTTAAATAAATTATGGTATAAAGCAACAGTATACAGACATTTTAAGAAATCAGAGGAGTATCTACAATATGGAAATTAGTCCACAGTATGTTAAGGTAAAAAAAAAAATGCGTGTTGTAAAATACTACATTATAAATGTAGTATACATTTTTTTTTCCGAGACAGAGTCTTGCTCTGTCCCCCAAGCTGGAGTGCAGTGGTGTGATCTCAGCTCACTGCAACCTCTGCCTCCCGGGTTCAAGCGATTCTCCTGCCTCAGCCTACTGAGTAGCTGGGAAGAAAGCTATGTGCCACCACATCCATCTAATTTTTGTATATTTAGTAGAGATGAGGTTTCACCATGTTGGCCAGGCTGGTGTTGAACTCCTGACCTCAGGTGATCCGCCCATCTCGAACTCCCACAGTACTGGGATTACAAGTATGAGCCACCACGCCTGGCCCCATTTTTGTTTTTAAAACAAATAAAGAACCCTACCTGTACAAAACAATTTTATGGTTGTTTATATATGTATGTTATTTATATATGAATATTAGTGTATCTATGAATATGCAGTATAAGCAGAAAAGCCACCAAAAATGCATAACAAACCACAAACTTTCACTTTCTACTCTAAACATTTCTGAATTTTTGTATTATTTAACATTGTTATGAGCATGTGTTGTTTTGTGTAATTAAAAAAGGATGTAGGCTGGGCATGGTGGCTCACACCTGTAATCTCAGCACTTTGGGAGGCTGAGGCGGACAGATCATTTGAGCTCAAGAGCTCAAGACCAGCCTGACCAACACGGAGAAACCCCGTCTGTACTAAAAATGCAAAATTAGCCAGGCGTGGTAGCACATGCCGTAATCAGCCACTCGGGAGGCTGAGGCAGTAGAATCGCTTGAACCTGGGAGGCGGAGGTTGCAGTGAGCTGAGATCGTGCCACTGCACCCCAGCCTGGGCAACAAGAGCGAGACTCTATCTAAAAAAAAAAAAAAAAAAAAAGAAGAAAGGATGTAGGCCAGGCACAGTGGCTCACACCTGTAATCCCAACACTTTGGGAGGCTGAGGTGGATGGATCATTTCAGCTCAGGAGTTCAAGACGAGCCTGGCCAACATGGTGAAACCCCGTCTCCACTAAAAATACAAAAATTAGCCAGGCGTAGTGGTGCAGGCCTGTAATCCCAGCTACTCAGGGAGCTGAGGCAGGATAATTGCTTGTACCTAGGAGGTGGAGGTTGCAGTGAGCCGAGATCGTGCCACTGCACTCCAGCCTGGACAACAACAAAACTCCATCTCAAAAAAAAAAAAAAAAGAAGAAGTAATAGTCCTAGCTACTCAAGGGGCTAAGGCAGAAGGAACACTTGAGGCCAGGGATTCAAAGCTGCCATGCACTATGATTATGCCTGTGAATCACCGCTGTACTCCAGCCTGGGGAACACAGCAAAACCCTATCTCTACAAAAAATAAAACAAAATCAGCTGGACGCTGTAGTGTATGCCTGTAGTTGGGAGGCAGAGGCAGGAGAACTGCTTGAGCCTAGGAGTTCGAAGCTGCAGTGAGCTATAATTGTGCTACTGTACTCCAGCCTGGGCAACATAGCAAAACTGACTCTCTCTCTAAAAAAAAAAAGAAAAAAAAATTTAAAAGATGGGGACAGGTGAGGTGGCTCACACCTGTAATCCCAGCACTTTTGGAGGCTGAGGCAGGCAGATCACAAAGTCAGGAGTTCAACACTAACCTAGCCAACATAGTGAAACCCTGTCTCTACTAAAAACACAAAAATTAGCCAGGCATAGTGGCGCGTACTTGTAGTCTCAGCTACTTGGGAGGCTGAGGCAGGAGAATCGCTTGAACCCAGGAGGCAGAGGTTTCAGTGAGCTGAGATCACACCACTGCCCTCCAGCTTGGGCGACAGAGCAAGACTTTGTCTCAAAAAAAAAAAAAAAAGGGTGAAAGGTATTTTAAAGCTCAAAGAAAAGCAGCAATCAGCTCTAAGGAAGAAAAATGGAAAGTCAGCCATAGTGGACCTGTGCCAAATCACGCTGGGGTAGGTTTTATGCTCCTTACCTTCTCCCAAATGTAGCAAAGGGATTTGCAAAACTTAAAGACAGATTATCCAAGGGAAAAGAAAGAAGTGAGCAGGATGAACTCACACTACTCAACTCTGTATTCAGGTTCCAAAGGGCTACAACATTCCAACATCCTGGTGTAGAAAGACAAATAGTAATTTCTTCTCCCAAATGAACCACTAAGAGAGAAAAATATTTAAATCTGATCAATAAACTAAGCTGTGGCTTTTTTGCTTGCTGTTTCTGTGTTTGATGAAACTGCCAGGTGGGATTTTAAATGAAGAAAATAAATTAGGAAATGGCAAACCAAAAAACAACATGTAGAATTTTGAAAAACAGGAATATTTTCTCCATGAATGTATGCCTTTGATCTCAAAGAATGTGTAATAAAAGCTTTACAACGTAACATTTGCCTTGCTAGATATTTAAAAATCAAAACAGACATGTTTTTGTAACTCTCCACTCTAGAATCCACCCTTCCAAGCCACAAATATTCTTGTAACGTCTTATATTTATTTTTACCTCTTCCAAAGATGTTTAAGTTAAATTATTTAAAACACCTGAGATCTTGAATCAAAACTTAGCTTTGGATCGTGAGGACGACAGCACCAGGAGCAGCAGATAAACAGCTCCTCTGATTTCCCACAGAAGAAAGTGTGGAAAGGAGAAAACCAAAAGTAAATAAATCGAGCTATGGGAATGTAACTGAGTAAGCAAGCATATCCCAAAAACTCAGACCATGCAAGATGGGCAATCTACAATTCTGAGAGGATGACCTACTTAATCCCCAGATCAGGAAAGGGCAGAATTGTATCAACAAGCCTTAACATTCAGTAGGATGGGATTTGTTTCCCCTTTCCTGACCTCCCAGGTTGCAATGTTCTGGATTTATTTGTGTTTCTTTGTTTGTGGTTTCCACATAGCATGCAGTTTTCAGTCCAGACTTTGCTCCGCCTAGTGGAACTGAAAAGGATGGTTCAAAAGGGAGGTCCCACAGACCAGACCTCAGCCTTTCTACTGTATGCCACCAAGGATACAGGTCACCAAGACCCTCAAGACCCTCTGTTGCTGTAGTGTGTGCCTGTAGTCCTAGCTACTTGGGAGGCGAAGGCAGGAGAATCCATCACTCAGTGGCTGCTCTTAATGGCTGTGCAGTTACAGTGGGATCAGCGGCCCTGGTGGTGTCCCTGACTGGGGTAGTAAGAGCAAGGAATCACCCCAAGCCATTCTACCACCTGGAACCTGATGATCTCCCAGGTGTTAGTCCTAATAGTTGACAGCAGGAAAGGAAGAGGTCCTCTCAAGGGTATGGGTGGATAGGCATTCAAAAGACAGGTGAAGTTTTGAATCCAAAGTCATGCAGGATGCCCATGGCATCCACAAAGACCTGCCGGCTCAAACTTCCACAGATGAGCTGCCACCTGGGGGCCTGAAAGAGGACTCTCCTCAAGATGGAGCCACTCTGAGGTCCAGGACACTTAGCTTCTCCTGCGGCAGACCCTGAGAACACCTAATGGTTTCCACAGGCTAAGTGTGCGTGAGAGCAAACCAACGTTCCTAAGGCTGAAAATCAGAGTACAGCCCAGGACTTGGAATGGGGAAAGGAAAAAGTTCTAAGAACATGACTCAGTTCAGATTGGTTACAGGACTATGGAAGACTCTGAGAAAATAACTGACCATCAGGCTTTCACTGGGACCAAAGCAAATCATGTTCTTAAAATAAAACCACAGGGCAGATGAAAGCAAGAGGAGAGAAAGTTCAAGATAGGGTAAATAAGGGAGGCTCACCTGCTTACTGAATCACAGACCAAAAAAAAACATGTGCTTTTTTCAACATGTTTGATGTTGGCTGACAAGACAGAGCTGACTGATCGCATACATCAACAAACCTGAAAGAAGGTGAGATTCAGCGTATCAAAGCTTTAGACTGTCCCCACCGAAAACCTGTCCAAGGTTACTTCATACACTTCACAATGCTATGTTGTTCTTGCAAGAAGGATGACCCCAAGCTCTGCCATAATGAACAGGATCTGGTAGGGCCACAGCAGGTCCCACTAAGCCAGGATTTCTCCACCTCAGCACCACTGACATTCTGGGCTGAACAAGTCTCTGCCGTGGGAGGCTGTCCTGAGCACTCCAGCACGTTAAGCAGCATCCCTGGCCTCCACCCACTCGATGCCAGTGGCACTCCCAAGCTGTGACACTGACTAATGTCCTCTGGAGGACAAAATTGCCCCCAAACCTCAATTCGGACATAGAACAGAATCAAGAAAGTCATTTCCAAAATCTCCAGATCTCAGTTCCTGAAGTTAGTCTAGGGGCTGATACTAACTTACAAACCATAATACTCTCTGAGGACTGCCATAACAATAATGGTGATCATTATTATATATACTTCACTGAGTATATTCCAAGAGCTTTACATATATTATGTCTTTTCACCTCATGACAACCCCATACTAGTACAAGTCCCATTTTGATGAGGAAGCTGAGGCACAAAGAGGTTACATAAGTTGCTCATGGACAGTATCAAGTTTGGAGCTCAGGTGGTCTGACCCCGGAGCCCATGGCATGACCACTATGCTTGACTGTACCAAACCCCCACTCTGGAAAGCTGTTAGATCCTCTAATACATAGTCATTAGCTACATCCAGCTATTTAGTTTAAATTATTAAAAGTAAACATCACAACAGCCTGGCGTGGTGGTTCATGCCTAAAAAAAAAAATTAGGCCAGGTGTGGTGGTTCACACCTATAATCCACACTGGGAAGCCAAGATGGAAGGATCACTTGAGCCCAAGGAGTTCTAGAACAATCTGGGCAACATGGTGAGACCCCCCATCTCGATTTAAAAAAAAATTTTTTTTTTTTTTTTTTTTTTGAGACAGAGCCCCATTCTGTCACCCAGGCTGGAGTGCGGCGGCGCAATCTCGGCTCACTGCAACCTCTGCCTCCTGAGTTTCAGCAATTCTCCTGCCTCAGCCTCCGGAGTAGCTGAGATTACAGGCCCCCACCACCATGCCTGGCTATTTGTATTTTTAATAAAGAGGGGGTTTCACCATGTTGGCCAGGCTAGTCTCGAACTCCTGACCTCAGCAATTCACCCACCTTGGCCTCCCAAAGTGCTGGGATTATAGGCGCGAGCCACCACGCCCAGCCAAAAATTTTTTTTAGAAGAGAGGGAAAAAAAGGCTAGGCACAGTGACTCATGCCTGTAATTCCAGCACTTTGAGAGGCCGAAGCGGGCGGATCACGAGATCAGGAGATTGAGACCATCCTGGACATGGTGAAATCCCACCTCTACTAAAATACAAAAAATTAGTTGGGCGTGACGGCGCACGCCTTTAGTCCCAGCTACTCAGGAGGCTGAGGCAGTGGAATCGCTTGAACCCAGGAGATGGAGGTTGCAGCAAGCCAAGATTGCGCCACTGCACTCCAGCCTGGAGACAGAGCAAGACTCCATCTAAAAAAAAAAAAGAAAAAGAAAGAAAAAAATTATATATAGGGCTAGGTGTGGTGGCATGTACCTACAATCCTAGCTCCTTGGCAGGCTGAGGTGGAAGGATCGCTTGAGCCCAGGATTTCAAAGCTGCAATGAGCTATGACTACACCACTGCATTCCAGCTACAGAAACTCAATGGGCAACAGAGGAAGATCCTGCCTCTAAAAAATAAAAATATGTAAATAAACAAATAAATATTCAATATGGTTAAAAATTCAGTTTCTCAGTTATCACTGAATTGAACAGCACAAAGAGCAATCATTTCCAGCATCACAGAAAGTTCTACTAGATGGTGCAGCCTTAGATGAGTGGATAAAAGGCCTCCTGACCATGGGACAACAGCTTCCCTTTCAAGCCTCCCCCACTTCCACACTCCTCTACATCCACATACAAAGCTTCTGCCACAGAGTACATGCCACCTCCAAACACACTCTCCATTTCATTCTTCCACACTGGAATCCACTTCTCCCATTCCTGGTCCACAGATATTCTACTCATCCTAATCAACCTTTAAGGTCCTGAACAAATGCTTTTTCCTGAATGAAGCTCTTCCTAGCACCCCATCTTCCTCTGGCCTTAGCAGAATCAGGTGCTCCGACAGTCCATTGTTTGTACTCTTCCATTTCAGCAAAACCTCTGGATTACAATTCACTGTATGTGTTATGTCCTTGCCACAAGATTACCAGCTCCTGGGAAACAGGGATTCTGTACTCATTTGATGGTTCCCAGAGCCTAGCAATAACAGCCTGCTGCAAAGAGTAGAAATGTCAGTCAATGTTCATTTTTTGGAGCGTACTGAATTCCACTGAAAGAGTTTACAGAAACTCAAGGTGCTGATTTTACACTTCAGTATATCAAATGCACTAAGAAGGTAAGGTAAAGCAGATTAGAATCTGGAAGTCTCGCATCCCACTACTGTACAAAAAAGGAATGATGGTGATGGCTCTGAAATACATTTTTAAGAAAGGGGAATGGAGTAGAGCTTCCAGACTGAAAACTGGGCAATGGAGGTGAGTAAAGGTGAGGTGGGGCCAAAGGGTAGACCACTGAGAGTTAGGTGGGAAAAAAAATAGCAGGAACTGAGCCCCTCCCATCCAACTCAAAGCTTTAAGCTTGGCAAAGGAAAGGGAAGGACTGCATCTCTAGAAACTTGTGCCTAAACCATTGTCTGAATCACTCTATGGAAAAAGACATTTCTACTAAAACTTCATTTTAAATAGCATAGTCAAATTAGACTGTTTAGGCTTGGTGCAGTGACTCACACCTATAATATCAACACTCTGGGAGGCTGAGATGGGCAGATCGCTTGAGCCCAGTAGTTCGAGACCAGACTGGGCAACATGGAGAAACCCCATCTCTACAAAAAAAAAATACAAAAATTAGCAGGGCATGGTGGCATGCACCTGCAGTCCTAGCTACTCAGGAGGCTGAGGTGGGAGGCTCGCTTGAGCCTGGAAGGTTGAGGCTGCAGTGAGCCAAGATCCCATCACACCACTGTGCTCCAGGCTGGACAACAGCGTGAAACCCCGTCTCAAAAACAAAACAAAAACAAAGATACTGGTTAAATCTAAACAACCAAAAGCAGCTCTGTGTATCACAATCATAATCTAACTGGAGGAAACAAATGCCAAGGCTGGTGGAGACTCAATGTTTGGAGCCTCTACTGTTTTTTCACTCTTTATAGATTTAAAGACTCATGTCTGTGAGTTGTAGTGTCCTAATCTGTAGGAGAGTTAAGTCTAAGTTCCTAACCATAGAATGAACAAGCTGATGAACTTTCCAGGGCCTGCCTGCATGACAAGAAATGGCTGTTCCAGTGTAGAGCCGGTAACAGGGAAACTGAGTTGCCTAACATCATTTGCTTCCGATAGTAAATGTGTATGTAAAAAAAACATTTTATTAAGTAGATCAATTTCGTGGGAGAAATGCAGTAAGGTGCCAATACCATTTTCAATACAGAATGAGTACAGTAGGTCCTCCTGAATTCAAAGTTAGCTGGACTTCGCTGTTGAATTAAGGAGAGTACTTGCAGTATGTCCTGTGCCAAAATGGCCTTGGGATTTGTTTTTTCCCTTACTGATTTGTACAAGCAACCCCTTCTTCCCCCAAAAAAACCCAGAAAACTACAAACTACACTGACTGCATTGTGGTGGATTCAGAGTTAATAATTATATAGTGCCTTGCATTTCAAAGGTTAAAATTCAAAACAGAAATCTCACTATAGATATCTAGTACTCCGGAACAGAAAGAGACGAGGGTATGAGGTGGGGGATGGGAGTGCATGGGGAGTGTCAGGGGTGAGGGTATGTGGCAGCTGGTTAGGAAGAGGGCCACTGTTCACTACAAAAACTTTCCCTTCCCTGCAGGAATTGTAACCACGTAGCAGCTGTTGGTCAGTGCTAGCATCCATCCAAATGAAACGAAGTACAAAAGCCACCTGTCCCCAAAATTAAGTATTAGAAGTGCCAGAGATATAAGAGAGCAAACTGCAATAAGTATCTAATATTAACAATCCCCTTCCCCATCTTCACAATACCTCCTGGGCTCCATGACCTGGTAGGAACCTCCACATTCTATCATCCCCCTTGCTGAAAAAGTGAATCTAGTTCCTATCATTGACCAGGCCTTCTCCAAAGGCTCTGACATTCCTAAATCAACCCTCTAGCTATGTTATTTATTGATTATTGGGAACAGCCTTTTTGAGATACAGAAACAGATATGTGCAAAGGAAAAGTAAATTCTGTATTTCCTATATCCTATATTTTGTTGTCAGTACCCATACGGAGTCTTGCTCTGTCACCAGGCTGGAGTGCAGTGGCACATCTCAGCTCACTGAAACCTCTGCCTCCCGGGTTTAAGCGATTCTCCTGCCTCAGCCTCCCAAGTAGCTGGGACTACAGGACTGTGCCACCACGCCCGGCTAATTTTTTGTATTCTTAGTAGAGACGGGGTTTCACCGTGTTAGCCAGGATGGTCTCGATCTCCTGACCTGGTGATCCGCCCGCCTTGGCCTCCCAAAGTGCTGAGATTACAGGCGTGAGCCACCTCGCCCAGCTTTTTTTTTTGAGATGGAGTCTCGAAGTGTCTCCCAGGCTGGAGTGCAATGGCCCGATCTCGGCTCACTGCAACCTCCGCCTCACAGGTGTAAGAGATTCTCCTACCTCAGCCTCCTGAGTAGCTGGGATTGCAGGTACCCACCACCATGCCGGGCTAATTTTGTATTTTTAGTAGAGAGGTGGTTTCTCCATGTTGGTCAGGCTGGTCTCAAACTCCGACCTCAGGTGATCCACCCACCTCAGCCTCCCAAAGTGGTGGGATGCCTGGCTGGGCTATAACTTTTCTAGTAAACAAAGAAAATGTATTTCTCCTGCCAGTTTATGATTTCCACCAGAAAAACAACTATTTCCTAGAAAAGGGAATACACTGGGCTAGAAAACGAGCTCCATTCCTTTCACCTGGTATTTCTAGTATACATAAACATATCCTGAGGAAAAATTAGACACTTCAATGCATAAATAGTGGTATATACATACAACGGAATGTTACTTGGTCATAAAAAGGAATGAAGTGCTGGTACACGCTACAGTGTGGATGAACCTTGAGAACATTATGCTAAGTGAGAGAAACTAGGCACAAAGACCACATATTGTAGGATCCCATTTATATAAAATATCCAGGATAGATAAATCCATAGAGACTGAAAGCAGATTGGTGGTTGCCAGGGGCTGGAGGAAGAGGAGGACAGAGAGTAACTGCTTAGCAGGGATGGGGTTTTCTGTTTTGGAACCAGATAGAGGTGGTGGTTGTACAACATTACAGGTGTACTAAGTGCCACTGAATTATTCACTTTAAAATGGCTTTTGCCATGTGAATTTCAACTTATTTATTTAAAAATCAATATTTTTAAATAGAGGATAATGGGCAAAACAAGATGTCTTTGTGAAAAGGCAGCCCTAAAACTCCTAGGGAAAAGCTAAGTATTTTTGCTGGCACTCAGTTTCTGCTCTTGTTCACAACAGAAGATCAAGCGCTAAGTTGTATAGACTTTGCCATTGCGCTGTCTATGTGTGCATAGGGGGAAAACGGGAAAAGGAACAGAAAGTGAAAAAAGAATGGTAAAGTTCTGCCAAACGCAAGGAAGGAGGGGTGATTCCCCCCCACTGCACCCCCACCCAACTTGGCACCAGGAGAACGCGCCCATTAGGGTTTCGAAATGCCAGTTGGAGCTGGAATCAGCACAAGCAAGCTTCTCTGCCTGGATAAAGAGCAAGCCACCCAGCAAGAAAAGCTGGGGTGCTCCATTTGCTGCCCATATTGGCAGCAGAACCATCCTCTGGTCAAAAGCCCTGAGCTGGCTCACATCAGCATCTGTGACTTGCTCTCCCAGGCCAGCCAGCCTAACAGCAAGAGCTTGTTGCATACAGCTCAACTGTGCCCCTCCTCCTAAGGGGGTTCCCCTCTGTTTCATCCCCACCTGCCTTCCAAGAGTCCTGCCTCCAACCAAGGGTGCCATGGCTTACAGATTTCAAAATGGGGCCAAGTCTCCCCCAAGAACATAATTTTTTTTTTTAAAAAAAAGGCATTCCAAGATGCCCTCGGAACTTTCCCCAGTGCATCCTGAAAGAATACCCTCTCAGGATCCCTTCCTTCATGGGCCAACTCAATAGCCTGTGTACCCCTACACACAGACATACACACTGCATTGCTGCCTGGGACACCTGCTCCACAGGGGGACAGGAATAAGGCCCACATCCCCAGCTTGGCACCGCTATCCAGCCACAGTCACCCCAGCCCACCTAACCAAACTGGGGTCTCAAAGGCCCCTCACTCGCTTGGCATCATGCCTCTGCCACCTCCTTGACACCAAAACTGTCACAGGTGTCCCTCAGCTAAACGACGACGCCCCTTTAGATCCTGTCCACGCCAGGCACAGACGCCCCTCTCGGGACCCCTCAACTCTTGGCAACAACACTCCTTCAGACCCCTCCAGCCAGGCCTCGACGACCCCCAGGCCCCGGCATGGCCCAGACGCCCCCTCCCCCTTACCTGCGAGGGTTCAGCCCTGGCTGACACGGGGCTGGGCAGCGCCTGGAGGAGCAGGAGCGCCATGCCACCCAGGAGCCTTCTCCTCTCCATCCCCCTCCTGCTCCTGCTCCTCCGCCACGGCGCCGCCACCTCCCTCCTCCTCCTCCTCCCTCTCCTCCTCTACCCTCTTCTTCCTTCTTCCCTTCTTTTCCTGTTTGACTCTCCCCCTCCCCGCTTCCGGCTCTGCTCCACCCCGCCCCACGCAAAACATCCTCCCAGACATGCGGGAGACGCTCCAGTTCCAGAGCTTCACTGGCCTTTGCCCTTTGTCCATTGATCAAGATAGCTGTCGATCAAATATAAGTCCCGCCTTCTCTTGAAGATGAAGCAATCCAGCCAATAAAAAGTAAGAGGAAGCCGGGCCATCTTGAATGCTGCGAGGAGGTGTATAATACGTCCCACCCCGCAGAGAGTGGCGGAACTAGCTTCGATAAGGGGGCGGGGCCATCCAGATGGTGGATGGAAAAGTTTATTTCTGATGTAGCCATCTGGAGTGTGGCGGAAGTACCAGTTTTTCAGTTTTCCACAGCAAAAAAAGAAAACAGGTATTCAGGGTGTTGGAAAATAAATTATTCCTAAAAGGCAACCAGGCGCTTCTGAAGAAGAAAACAATTGCAATGTAAAAATCTTTTAATGCCTTTTGTCTTGAAGCACAGCACCATTACCAGAATGCCTCTCTTCATCTCAACTGCCCAAACAGCAGCTTAGGTCCATTTAAATTCCCTAGAAGACAGTCCCTTTATCTAAGGCATAGTGCTTCCGTCACCCCAAGTTTCATGGACAAAATTCTGGTTCTACCATACAAACTGCTCTGAAGTCCACCATCCATTTCTTCAATCCATGCTCTTCTTCATGGTTAAATACAAATGGCTTCCCTGCTGCCCTGCAAGCCAGTTCTTCCCTCTCAAATTTCTGCCACACATCACAGCTGTACCACATTAAACCAAATATTATTACATCATGGCCTCTTCTTTTAAATACCACAACTACCTACAGAATAGAGAGTCCAAACTTCCCAAAGTGGTCCTCGCTGTGACCTCGTCCCTGTCTACACTTTATCTCACCTCTCACCACTACATTTTCCCACGCATTCCGCTCACACGGACCACTGAAGAGCTGCCCAATAACTTCATTTACACATTACAGATACAGATCCCCTGCTTACAAACTCCCAGCCCCTACTCCTTGTTTCTTCTTCTGGATTCTCATAACATCTACACCTGCCTGCCTGGTTTGCAGCTTTTTGTACAGCATACCAGGTCTTTCTTCTTCTTCTTTTAAAGCCTGTAACATCCCATACAAGGCTCAACCAGGAGCTTGATCAATGTTGGTACAATAGCCAGGTGTGGTGGCTCATGCTTATAATCCTAACCCTTCGGGAGGCTGAGGCAGGTGGATCCCTTGAGCTCAGGAGTTTGAAACCAGCCTGAGCAGCATGGCAAGACCCTGTCTCTACAAAAAAAAAAAAAAAAAAAAAAGGCCAAATTAGCTGACCATGGTGGTGCACACTTGTAGTCCCAGCTACTTGGGAGGCTGAGGTGGGATGATCACCAGAGGTAGGAAGGTTGAGACTGCAGTGAGCCTTGATTGTGCCACTGTACTCCAGCTTGGGCAACAGAGTGAGACCCTGCCTCAAAAAAAAAAAAAAAAAAAAAAAAAAAAGAGGGGGGGGGCCGGGCATGGTGGCTCACACCTGTAATCCCAGCAGTTTGGGAGGCCAGGGCAGGCAGATCACCAGGTCAGGAGTTCAAGACCAGCCTGACCAACATGGTGAAACCCTGTCTCTACTAAAAAAAAAAATACAAAAATGCCGGGCGTGGTAGCTCACACCTGTAATCCCAGCACTTCAGGAGGCCGAAGCAGGCGCATCACTTGAGGACGGTGAAAATAAAATAAATGGACAAAGAAAGACCCATGACAAAGAACCCAGTTGACTGCAGCAGTCAATTTCCTCTCAAAAACCTGTCAAAGTGTTTTACAGTTTTACATCCTGGCCCAGTCTAGCCCACATCTGAGCCCAGAGGGAGTTGTTCTTGGCTTAAGTGTTGGCAAAATGGGAAACAGGTAAGAGTGAAGTCAGTTTTGCCTCAGCTTAGGAAAGTCCATAGTTCTGCCTCTATCTTGATCCTGCTTTTCCAAGTACTGCAAAAAGTAACAAGTATTTCTGCCAATCTCTTTTTTCCTTTTTCTTTCTTTCTTTTTTTTTTTTAGACAGAGTCTCTCTGTTGCCTAGGCTGGAGTGCAGTGGTGTGATCTTAGCTCACTACAACCTCCGCCTCCCGGGTTCAAGCAATTCTCCTGCCTCAGACTCCTGAGTAGCTGGGATTATAGGCATGCACCACCACTCCCGGCTGATTTTTGTATTTTTAGTAGAGACAGGGTTTCGCCATGTTGGTCAGTCTGGTCTTGAACTCCTGAGCTCGTGATCCGCTCACCTTGGCCTCCCAAAGTGCTGGGATTACAGGGTTGAGCCACTGCACCCAGCCTATTTTTGTATTTTTTTAACAGAGACGAGGGTTTGTCCATGTGGATCAGGCTGGTCTTAAACTCGCAACCTCAGGTGATCTGGCTGCCTCAGCCTCCCAAAGTGCTGGGATTACAGGCATGAGTCACCGCACCTGGACCCAATCTCTCATTTCTCAGAAATTTTATCCATCCTTATTCTTATCCGTCCTTATTCTCCTTAGGGGAGAAGTAAAAATTGAGTACTAGGCAAGGACCAAATTATTTTCATGGCACAAGGTCTCTCAATCCTGGCCTCAAAAATTATAAGTCTTCCATATAAAGGCTAGTTTTCATCATCAATAAGAAACCCCAGGTGGGGTGCAGTGGTTTACGCCTGTAATCCGAACACTTTGGGAGGCCAAGGCGGGAGGATTGCTGAGGTCAGGAGATCAAGACAAACCCGGGAAATATTGTGAGGCTGTCTACAAAAAATTTAAAAATTAGCCAGGCATGGTGGCACACACCTGTAGTCCCATCTACTCAGGAGGCTGAGGCAGGAGGATCACTTGACTCCAGGAGGCTGAGGCAGCAGTGAGTCATGATCATACTATTGTACTCCAGCCTGGCCAAGAGAGTGAGACCTTCGTTCTCTCAAAAATAAGAAAACCCCGGCTGGGCGCAGTGGCTCATGCCTGTAATCCCAGCACTTTGGGAGGCCGAGGCGGGTGGATCACGAGGTCAAGAGATCGAGCCCATCCTGGCCAACATGGTGAAACCCCGTCTCTACTAAAAAATACAAAAATCAGCTGGACGTGGTGGCACGTGCCTGTAGTCCCAGCTACTTGGGAGGCTGAGGCAGGAGAATTGCTTGAACCCAGGAGGCAGAGATTGCAGTGAGCCGAGATTACGCCACTGCACTCCAGCCTGGCGCCTGACGCCAGAGCAACACTCTGTCTCAAAAAAAATAAAATAAGAAACCCCAATTCAGTTTGGCAAACACAGGGAATTTTGCTCCAACTTCCCTTTCTCTTTTTACCTAAAAGCTCAAACTAAGCTATTGAATAGGACAAACACTAACCCCTGTGCAGTCTGGATTAGCACTTCCCACACCAAGGCCTTTTAGTAACCTTAACTGCCTCTCATGCAACATCCCACAGCAGCACTCAAAGAAGACAGACGTTGCAAAATGAATCTGAGATGCAGTTTGAGTGATCACTCTTTAGAATGCCCTTGAACACTATAGCCACCACGTACCTTCCGGTCTTTTCCAAAACAGCAGTTGTCTATAAGAGAACAGAAAAGGCAGGAGGCTTGAGGAGCTGGGAACGGAAGGGGAAACGTAGACTCTGCAAGAACATCAGTCAGTTGTTCCCAAGCTCTGCTTGCTCTGGTAATGTTTCTCTTTTCTTATTTGCTTTTGGAAATAAATCCAGGTCTTCTGTCCTAAGGAAGCTACCTCAAAGACACAGCCTTTTCTGCTCAGACATCAGCTAAAATCAAATTGCTTATACTACAGCATGGATGAATCTTGGACATTACCCTAAGGAGCCAGACACAGAGGGCCACATACTGCATTGCTCCACTTACATGAAATGTACAGAATAGACAAATCTCTAAAGACAGGAAGTGAATTGTGAGGGGCTGGTGGGTAGGGAGAATGCGGACTGCTAATGGATATAGGGTCTCTTTTAGGGCTAACAAAAATGTTCTCTGAGGCCAGATGCAGTAGCTCATGACTGTAATCCCAGTACTTTGGAAGGCCAAGGTGGGAGGATCGCTTGAGGCCATGAGTTCAAGACCAGCCTGGGCAACACAGTGAGACCCCATCAAAAAATCAAATTAGCCTGTAGTCCCGGCTACCCCAGAGGTTGAGGAGGAGGATCACCTGAGACCAGGAAGTTGAGGCTGCAGTGAGCAGTGATTGCACCACTGCACTCCAGCCTGGGGTAAGAGTAAGATCCTGTCTCAAAATAATAATTCTGGAATTAGATAGTGGTGATGGTTGTACAACTTTGTGACCACATTAAAAGCCACTGAATTATATACTTGAAAAGGACTACGTTTACGGCATGTGAGTTATATCTTAACTTTTTTAAACGGGAGGAAAAACCAAGTTGCAGCCAATTCCTTGGTCTTGGGGGAGGAGGCCCTTTCCCCCTAGAGCAGTGCTCCTTCAAGTATGGTGCTGAGACCAACAGAATCAGCATCACCAGGCAATGACTAGAAATGCGTGTTCTCAGGCCCCAGTCCAGAACGGCAGAATTAGGAATCTGGTGATGAACCTGCCATCTGTGCTTTAACGAGACTGCAAACTGATTCTGATGCATGTTTTTTTGGCGTTTTTTTTTTGTTTGTTTGAGACACAGTCTCACTCTGTCGCCCAGGTTGGAGTGCAGTGGCGCAATCTCGGTTTACAACCTCCGCCTCCCAGGTTCAAGTGATTCTCCAGTCTCAGCCCCAAGTAACTGGGATTACAGGCACCCACCACCACACCTGGCTAATTTTTTGTATCTTCAGAGAGATGGGGTTTCACCATGTTGGCCAGGCTGGTGTTGAACTCCTGACCTCAGGTGATCTGCCTGTCTCAGTCTTCCAAAGTGCTGGGATTACAGGAATGAGCCATTGCACCCAGCCAATGCATCTTCTTAAGAACCACTGCTTCAGGGCAGGGACTTTTTGTGTCAAGGATCAGGCAGTAAATATTTTAGTCTTTGCATGCCATGTAGGTAGGGTCTCTGTTATTCCTTTTTACAACTCTTTAAAAATGTAAAAACATTCTTAGCTCCCAGTTGCACAAAAACAGGTAGCAGATGGATTTGGCCCTGAGTCATGGCTTGCCAACTCTTCCTCCAGGGCAACACAGCTCCCATTATGGGAGATCTCTGTAGCTTCCCATGGAGACAGGTGGATTCGTCCCTTTAATGAGGGAAATAAACAACAGCCTCCAAGGATCAGACAAGTTCCCCTGATACAATAGTCGTGATACCCTCTGACATGCCCAGGCCAAAGTAAGACCAGATCCTGCTTTCCATTCAGGCTTTATTAACTTAGTTTATAGTTTGCGTGCGTGTGTGCCTGTGTGCTCTTTCAAGAAATTTATTCAGTTCACAGTGGTATCTTTTGGACAGAGTCAGCAATCCTACCAGACAAAACTCATACACACATTGATTCCAGATGAGCCACAACAATCGCCCAGGGAGCTTGAGAACCCACCTAGGGCGGCCAAGCTGGGGAGGGGAAGTGGCTGTGCTTTGCTGAATGTCCTTTAAGGCTCTTTGGTCCTGGTTAATTTCCTCTTAGAAGGGTCCAAATAAAACTTCCCTTTCCTATTCAGTACACACCAGTCTTTATTTGGTGTTTAACCTAATGGGCTGAGGAAGGGAGGTAGCCAGGAAATTATACCCATTAAAGTGTGTGGTTATTGCCTACATACATCATTTTTATTCACAGTTAATGGACTTATCTTCTAAAATAGAGATACGTAGCGGTGAGGAAAGAGAACTTCCCTTATTACAGAGAAGATTCCAAGAATAGATTCAGACATGATTTGAAGAACCATATAACCCTGCTGCCTTGCGTGGCCTCTTCTTCAGCACTAATAACTCCTGGGTGTCCGGTCATTTCAACGTTAGCAGCTCTCCCAAAGAAGCTGTCCCTGTCGGGTGTGGTGGCTCACGCCTGTAATCCCAGCACTTTGGGAGGCGAAGGCAGGCAGATCACCTGAGGTCGGGAGTTCGAGACCAGCCTGGCCAATATGGTGAACCCCTGTGTCTACTAAAAATACAAAAATTAGCCAGGCGTGGTGGTGGGCACCTGTAATCCCAGCTATTTGGGAGGCTGAGGCAGGAGAACTGCTTGAACCTGGGAGGCAGAAGTTGCAGTGAGCCAAGATCGCGCCACTGCATTCCAGCCTGGGCAACAAGAGAGACTCCGACTAAAAAACAAAAAAAAACAACTATCCGACAAGGAGGCAACGAGGAAGGGTGGAGATGAGCCCCAAGGGGACAGAGTCCTTCCCCCTCTTCTTTTTCTGTGTTTGGCTAAAATTGCCTGGGTAAAAGATTCCATTGCTTGGGAGAGGAGGAGGAAGTGAAGAAGAAAGAGGTGTAGAAACTTCCTTTTGAACCAAGGGCTTTTCCCCAGTCCTGGCTGGAACCAGAATCCTAAAAGTTTCCTATCTTTTCCAAATGATTTACTTGGGGTCTCCTCCCTGAAACGGCCTCAGCTTCTGGTCTCCAGGGGACAGGGGCTAAGGAGGAAGCAGCTTGAAGACGTTGGCCTTTGCTTCCCTTTTTCACTATTCCCCCCCCCTGGAGTCCAGTCAACCAGATGCCAGGGTGTAAGTGTGAGGCATTCATTGTCCCACCCCCCAATCTACCCTGGCCTTCAGGCCTTGCTGGCAAAGAGGAAGGAGGGCACAAGTGTGCACATAGCTAAGGAGGAGCTAGTGAATATGGGAACAGACTGGTCCTCGCTGATGTGGGGCATTTAGAGACCCTTATTGAAGTAGACATAAGGCACGAGTTCTCCATACTTGGCCTTGATGGTGTCTTGGAGCTCTGGTTCCAGAGAGGAAACCGGCAATTCACTGAAAAGAGAGCAGAAGCGGATTATGAGCATGCCACCTGGGACAAACTGTAAGCTACCTTCAGATGAAGCCCGACTCAAATATCACCTCCAAGAAGCCCTCCCTGATTTTTCTAGCTAGGATTGTTATTGGCCTCGGTGTACTACAATATGCTGCTTTACCGTTACTCAGGCCTGACTGCATTCTCCTTGGGCTAAGGTTCTTCGTTTAAAATTCCATCTTCTCCACAAGACTACAGACGCAGTGCTTGGGACACAAGAGAGGTCTAGCACACGACCACAGAACTAGTATTGAACTAGAGTACTGAGGAAGAGAAGACCGGTGTCATCCGGGTATATATTCAAGCTACACCTGTCTCCTGGGGCCAGTCACCCCCAAAATCCCCAGTCTGACGCATCCCTTCCCTTTTCCATCATCCTTTCTCCCTGCTTCCCCTTCTTGGACACACAAGGGAAATAAAGGGGCTTGGGTCATCAGCCCTCTGCCCGTCCCCTTATTTATTTTTTGAGATAGAGTTTCACTCTTGTTGCCCAGGCTGGAGTGCAATGGCATGATCTCAGCTCACCACAACCTCCGCCTCCCAGGTTCAAGAGATTCTCCTGCCTCAGCCTCCTGAGTAGCTGGGATTAGAGGTATGCACCACCATGCCCGGCTAATTTTATATTTTCAGTAGAGACAGATTTTCTCCATGTTGGTCAGGCTGGTCTCGAACTCCTGACCTCAGGTGATCCGCCTGCCTCGGCCTCCCAAAGTGTTGGCATTACAGGTGTGAGCCACCATGCCCGGCCCCCTTATTAATGTTAAGACCAGCCAGGTGTGGTAGCTCACACACCACTGCACTCCAGCCTGGGCGACAAGAGTGAAACTCTATCTCAAAAAAAAAAAAAAAAATTAAAAACCAGATCCAGCTGGAAGAGAGCTCCCTAATAACCCAGCCAGCACAGAGAGAATGTCTCTTGTTGCCCGCCTACCTTCTCTCCAAGGTAGCCCTTGCTCCACTGGGAGGGAGCAACCTTATTCCTGCCCCTGGCTTCTCCTGCCCCTCACAGATCTGTTGTGCCCAAGTTCACCAGGGTTAAGAGGCCCAGCCTTTAAGCTCATGGACACCTGTCCTTGGACAGGTGCTGCCCTTCCTGCCCCTTCCCTGTCTCCTTCCGGACAGCAGGCAAGTCAGGGACGGCACTGGCAGAGTGGTCAATGAAACCAAGTGAGGAATGAACAGCAGATACCATATCTGTGGGAAGAGCCCACACGCCACCGGCACCATGAAGATGAGGCTGCAAGAAAGGAGAAAGCAAAGCATTAGGGGACATCTCCCCCACAGGCCCGCCCATCCTCCATCCCCTGGGGGAGGGAGCAATGCCAGCCACCTGGCCTGCCTTCCCAGCTGGCCCTATTCCTCTCCCTCCAACCCTTCGAGGATTCTCATTCTGACAGGGGAATAAAACCAGTACCCTCCCCCACCCCCATCACTCATTCCCACCCCTACTCCATTGTTCAGAGGAAGAAGACAATGAAGTAACCAGGGACTGTGAGCAGCAGGAGGCCTAAGGAGCACAAGCACTCCTGGAATGGAGGGGAGAGGGAGCCAGGAGGAGGGAGAGGGACATGAAGTGGGGAGGAGCAACGAGGAGGGAGACGAAGGACATGGAGGGGGAAGGAGCGATGAGGAGGGAGAGGAGGGACATGGAGGGGCAGGAGCAATGAGGAGAGAGAGGAAGGACATGGAGGGGGAGGAGCGATGAGGAGGGAGAGGAGGGACATGGAGGGGGAGGAGCGATGAGGAGGGAGAGGAGGGACATGGAGGGGGAGGAGCGATGAGGAGGGAGAGGAAGGACATGGAGGGGGGAGGAGCGATGAGGAGGGAGAGGAAGGACATGGAGGGGGAGGAGCGATGAGGAGGGAGAGGAAGGACATGGAGGAGGAGGAGGGACATGGGGGGGAGCAACTTAAAGGGAGAGGAAAGACATGGAGGGAGAGAAGCAACAAGGAGGGAGGGGAGCAACTTGGAGGAGGAGGAACAGCATGGAGGGGGAAGAGCGACTTGGAGTGGGAAGAGGGACTTGGAGGAAAGAAACTACTTGGAGTGAGAGGAATGACTTGGACAGGGAGGAGCAACATGGAGGGGAAGGAGTGATGAGGAGGAAGTGGAGCCATTTGGAGGAAGAGGAACAGCATGGAAAGGGAGGAGGGACATGGAGAGGGAGGAGGGACATGGAGTGGGAGGAGGGACATGGAGGGGAAGGAGCGATGAAGAGGGAGAGGAAGGACATGAAGGGGGAGGAGCGATGAGGAGGGAGAGGAAGGACATGGAGGGGGAGGAGCGATGAGGAGGGAGAGGAAGGACATGGAGGGGGAGGAGCGATGAGGAGGGAGAGGAAGGACATGGAGGAGGAGGAGGGACATGGGGGGAGCAACTTAAGGGGGAGGAAAGACATGGAGGGAGAGAAGCAACAAGGAGGGAGGGGAGCAACTTGGAGGAGGAGGAACAGCATGGAGGGGGAAGAGCGACTTGGAGTGGGAAGAGGGACTTGGAGGAAAGAAACTACTTGGAGTGAGAGGAATGACTTGGACAGGGAGGAGCAACATGGAGGGGAAGGAGTGATGAGGAGGAAGTGGAGCCATTTGGAGGAAGAGGAACAGCATGGAAAGGGAGGAGGGACATGGAGAGGGAGGAGGGACATGGAGTGGGAGGAGGGACATGGAGGGGAAGGAGCGATGAAGAGGGAGAGGAAGGACATGAAGGGGGAGGAGCGATGAGGAGGGAGAGGAAGGACATGGAGGGGAGGAGCGATGAGGAGGGAGAGGAAGGACATGGAGGGGGAGGAGCGATGAGGAGGGAGAGGAAGGACATGGAGGGGAGGAGCGATGAGGAGGGAGAGGAAGGACATGGAGGGGAGGAGCGATGAGGAGGGAGAGGAAGGACATGGAGGGGGAGGAGCGATGAGGAGGGAGAGGAAGGACATGGAAGGGGAGGAGCGATGAGGAGGGAGAGGAAGGACATGGAGGAGGAGGAGGGACATGGCGTGGAGCAACTTAGAGGGGGAGGAAAGACATGGAGGGAGAGAAGCAACAAGGAGGGAGGGGAGCAACTTAGAGGAGGAGGAACAGCATGGAGGGGGAAGAGCGACTTGGAGTGGGAAGAGGGACTTGGAGGAAAGAAACTACTTGGAGTGAGAGGAATGACTTGGACAGGGAGGAGCAACATGGGGGGAGGAGGGATGAGGAGGAAGTGGAGCCATTTGGAGGAAGAGGAACAGCATGGAAAGGGAGGAGGGACATGGAGAGGGAGGAGGGACATGGAGGGGGAGGAGCGATGAGGAGGGAGAGGAAGGACATGGAGGGGGAGGAGCGATGAGGAGGAAGTGGAGCCATTTGGAGGAAGAGGAACAGCATGGAAAGGGAGGAGGGACATGGAGAGGGAGGAGGGACATGGAGGGGGAGGAGTGACGAGGGTGGGGAGAGGCCTCATGGAGGGAGAGGTGTGAGTCTGTGGATTCTGAGACCTGCTTCTTTATTGGTTGAACACCTAGGTTGTCAGAGAAGAGTGAAAGGCAATTTCTCCAGCTTCACTGTGCATATAACTTCAGGAGCTTGTTAAAATGCAGGTGCCAGCTGAGGGGGTCTGGGGAAGGGCTTCAGAGTCTTTACTTCTAACGAGTTATCAGATGATGCCAATGATGCTGGCCAGGACCAGGGTTTGGGAGGTAAGGCCTTATAGGACATGGGACTCTGACAGACCTGGGTTGGTATCCCAGTTTTACCACTTACTAGCTATGCCATCTTGGGCAAGTCACCTCAGACACACAGAGGGGGAACAATCTACTTTTTAGGGCTACTGGAACCCACTTTGCAGTGCCTACTTTGCAGGGCTACTGTGAGGATTCAATGAGATATGTGTGTAAAAGCACCCAGCCCATGGCAACTACTTAATTAGCAAAAGTTGGTATAGCATAATGTTAGACCGTTGATCAAATCTCAGCACCAGCAGTTACCACATATATACCCTTGGGGCAAGTTTCTTGCTCTGTCTAAGCCTCAGTTTCTTTTTCTTTTTTTTTTTGAGATGGAGTCTTGCTCTCGTTGCCCAGGCTGGAGTGCAATGGCATGATACCGGCTCACTGCAACCTCTGCCTGCTGGGTTCAAGTGATTCTCCTGCTTCAGCTTCCCAAGTAGTTGGGATTACAGGCGCGTGTCACCACACCTGGCTAATTTTTGTATTTTTAGTAGAGATGGGGTTTCGCCATGTTGGTCGGGCTGGTCTCGAACTCCTGACTATGTGATCACCGGCCTCAGTCTCCCAGAGTGCTGGGATTATAGGCGTAAGCCCCCACACCTGGCCAGTCTCAGTTTCTTCATTTGTAAAAGGAGATGATAACAGTAGCTAGGCTGGGAGAATTAAGTGAAATTATAGATTTGAAGCATTAGTTCAGTGGGGACACAGAGAAAATATACAGTCCATGTTAGCTGTTAGTGTTACTGTCATCAGTCCCATGGCTCTGAAAAGCATGGTGAATGCCAGGACATCTCCAGTTAATGGCAGACACCTAAGAACACTGTGTGACTGGTGCCATTCCCCTTCTGTGTGAGGCTGGGACATATGACAGTCCCAACTAAAGCTATGTCTCCTCATTCTTGTCTCTTCTGTACAACTGCTCCAGATGACCAGATGCAGTGGCTCATGCCTGTAATCCCAGCACTTTGGGAGGCCAAGGTGGGCAGATCATGAGGTTGAGAGATCGAGACTAGCCTGGCCAACATGGTGAAACCCCGTCTCTACTAAAAATACAAAAATTAGCCGGGTGTGGTGGCGTGCGCCTGTAGTCCCAGCTATTCAGGAGTCTGAGGCAGAAGAATCATTTGAACCTGGGAGGCGGAGGTTGCAGTGAGCTGAGATCACAACACTGCACTCCAGCCTGAGCGACAGAGCAAGACTCCATCTCAATAAAAGAAAAAGGTCGAGCATGGTGGCTCACACTGTAATCCCAGCACTTTGGGAGGCTGAGGCAGGTGGATCACCTGAGCTCAAGAGTTCAAGACCAGTCTGACCAACATGGTGAAACCTTGTCTCCACTAAAAATACAAAAATTAGCCGGACATGGTGGCACATGCCTGTAGTCCCAGCTACTGGGAGGCTGAGGCAGGAGAATTGCATGAACCCAGGAGGCCGAGGTTGCAGTGAGCCGAGATTGCACTACTGCATGCACTCCAGCCTGGGCAACAGAGGGAGACTCCATCTCAAAAAAAAAAAAAAAAAAAAAAAAAAATTGCTCCAGACTTAAGATCAAAGGAGAGACCCTGGGATGGGAGGGCACCTCATCACTGGACTTTCCACATGGACATGTGCATAAAGTCTAGCCAGCGTAATGTCCTCACGAAGAGGCGGCGAGAGCTTTCCAGATGGACCACAGGTATTCTGAGCTTGACCGCTTTTAAAGTCAGGTAAAGGAGTACGTGTTCTCCAACATGGGCCAGCCAGGAAGATACGTCTTGAGTGCTCCAGCCACACAGAACCCAAACCATCAAAACATGATACTTACAAGCACCCACACAGCATGACCTGCAACGGGGCGTGCAGGACCTTGACTTTCTGTGTAAAAACAAATAAAAGACAGATCCACATGGGACTTCTGTGCCTTCAGGTGAACACCGTGCCTGCTCTGCCACGGATCAGCCAACTAGAAAAACCCACAGGCAAGGACCCCCTGGCCCTCAAAGGCCTTGTTCTTTGCAGACCAGGTCAGGAAACTGGCCGTGATGTCTAACAGGAGGCCAGTGGGGACTGGTATGGGCTTGAGTGAGATGACATCATGGTAACTAAAGGACAGGATTGGTCGGGGGTTCAGGTGTCCCCAGGGACAGATGTGGCTGGAGGCACTCTGGGCAGGGAAAATGCCAAGGCAAACCCTACATACCTGCATGAAGTGCAATTTCTCAAGCCTTTCCATGATAACTGGCAGCAAGACTGGAAGAGACCGGGGAAAGCTGAGGGGAGGGCTGGGAGGCTCTCCCCAGGACTCCTTCTGAAGTCAGACCAGGAAGCAAGTGATTCCCCTCTCCTTCCACAGAAGCTCCAGAAAATACTTACCATTAGGCAGAACAGAAGACTAGGTATGGCCACCCCCAGCCTCTCTCCCCAAAGTCCCAGCAGAACAGTGCTTCCCAAGCTTCTCAACCTGCACACTTGCAATAACAGGAGAACATGTGCTGCTAGGTCCAAAGCCTCCTTCTCAAAACTCAAAAATGTATTTGTACGTTCACACGAACAAATTTTGCAATACGCTCCCTACTGGAAGCAAACCAAGGCAGGGAATTTATTTTCTCTACCACTCTTCCGAGCACCCCCACACTGTGTCTACACATTAAGCACAAGTGTCTGACAAGTATTAGTAAAATGAAAATAACTTTCTACCCCATACCTTAGATGAACTGATGTTCTGGGAACTAGTGTGGTTCTTCTAGGCTTGCAGCAATCAAGCAAAGCAGTTTGAGAAGCATGGCTGTAGAGGGTGGGCCCCACCTCCCATCCAAAAGTTGAGTGTGGCTGAGATCTCCACCCTGTTGCAGAGTTCCCCAGGATGGAAGGGTTTCCCATCTTACTCATGCTAGGAGCTGCCATGGTGATCCGAGAAATAACTACTTGGGTGATGCCTATGGCTGCAGCTCTCTGAGGGCAGAAAAGAATAAGTTGTCAGGAATGATATATTGAGGGTACATGGGCTGCACCAGGGGGCCAGGTCAGAGTCGCGGCCAAGTCTGAGATGGCAAAGGGGAAGGGATGGACCCTCCAGGGGCTGAGTGCCCTCACTTAATCCCCTCCCACCTAGCCATACTTTTATGGACCAGAAATGATGGAGAAAGGACAGAAGGGGCCTATTCTGAACAGAGAAACATGGGGAAATGTGATAGGAAGGGATGATGGAGTCAGAGAGGGCTTATCAATCCTATAATGGTGCCCACTCTGACCACTAAGGAGGGGACAGGGTCTGAGAGGGAATTCCCTCCTCCCACCCCAAAGGGAGGCCTCTGCTTACCCGGGAATGACCAATCTCATTTTGATTCCTGTCCTTCACGCAGATTCCCTGGATGAGCTCCCTAAACACAGATAGGAGTTACTGCACTTGGGAAAGGGGTGATGGAAGCCTGCCAGCCATGCGACATGCCAGGGGACCAAGGCCAGGCCACTTAAGCTCCAGGAAGCCACCTCCTGTAGCCTGGGCCTTTGACCTTCCTTCTGCACTCCAACGAGCAGTATCTTAGGAGTGATCTAGGGCAGTGGCTAGGAGTGCTGGCCCTGGGCCCGGACTGTCTGGGTTGAGCCCAGAAACTGCAGGGGAAGTGTGTGACCTTAAGCACAGTCTTTAATCCTCCCAAAACCTCAGTTGTGCTTATCTGCAAAATGAAGATCATCCTGGCACTCACTTTACAGAACCTAGTGAGCATTAAATGAGATCATGGCTGTGAAGTGCTTGGTCCAACACGTGACGCAGAGTGGTCACTCCACAAGCAGTAACTATCCTAGCTATTCTTTTTTTTTTTTTTGGAGACAGAGTGTCGCTCTGTCACACAGGCTGGAGTGTAGTGGCGTGATCTTGATTCACTGTAACCTCCATCTCCTGGGTTCATGTGATTCTCCTGCCTCAGCCTCCCCAGTAGCTAGGATTACAGGTGTGTGCCATCATGCCTAATTTTTGTATTTTTAGTAGAGACCGGGTTTCACCATGTTGGTCAGGCTGGTCTCAAACTCCTGGCCTCAAGTGATCCTCCTGCCTTGGCCTCCCAAAGTGCTGGGATTACAGGCATCAGCCAGCGCGCCCAGCATACCCCAGCTATTCTTCTCAGGCCAGTTCCTGACAGCACTCAACCCAAGCTCTGATAGGTGGCTGGGACTCATTCTCCTGTTAGGAAAGGGCCACTGGATGGGAAAGGGAAGATGAACAGAGCAGTATATGTGCATGACTATTCTGGTAGTGCTCCTTCTACAAAGGCTAGTGTGAACATTTTCCATTTGCTGGTATTCCCAAGCAAATGTGGCTTGTAGATATTGATGATGGTGACAATGGTAGAAACAACAGTGAACACTTATGTAGCATCCATTACGTTCCAGGTGCTGTGTTGAGTGTTTTACATATATTACATCATTAAAACCTCATAAAAGAGAAATTTCTCTAGTCAATAAATAAGAACTGTGAGACACAGTGAGTTTCTCCTTTACCTTTTCTGCTGACAAGCTTACAGCTGGGTGCCTGGAAAACTTCTGTCTACTCCTCTGGTTTCTTTCAAAGTGCTTGGGTTCTGTGCTATCTTTAGACACCTCAGCCTGCTACATTTCATTCTGTATGCCATCCCCAGGACTTGGGAAGTAGGAGTTCACAATTGTAACACAGGTCCAAAAGGACAGGATCCAGTGTAAATTCCACAGGTCCACCCGGTCTTTCCCATCCCATATCACCCAGGAGAGGACTCCCAAGGCACTCAACACACAGCCTAACCCGAAGTCACCTACCTCCTGGGGCCATCACCACAGGAGCAGCCAATCCCAGTGCTCTTCAGAGACTCAGCCCAGCAGTCCTCCCCATGCCCACTGCAGTCCCCAGAAGCCACCCACTGCCTTGGTTTCTTGCCCCTTTTCTGCAAATCTTGTGGTTTGTAGGGAGAAAAAAGGGCCTGTACTCACTGCTGTCGCATCATGGGGATATTGACACAGTTAGCTGCAGCCACCGCGGCAAAGGGCACCCAGCGGCCCACCAAGGGTGGCGCTGTCTGTTGGGGGGAAGGGAACAGTAGTTGTTCAGATGCGCTGCTGGAAGATGGGAGGGGAGGGGGCTGAAGGACTACAGTACAAAAAAGAAAATTAGACCTTGCTACTGCCACACATCCAGACACCCAGTCTGGGAACCCCACACGCCCTCAAAGGCCCAAGAGGAACCAACCTGGGGGCAGCCCTGGTGTATTTCTCATCACTTGGTGGGCGGGGCTCTAGCCATTCCCAATTCACCCAGCCTGGGGAACTGTCCACGGGGGAAGGATGTTTTCCCTAGAACTCTGCTGCCCCCTCGTGGCCACCATGCTGCAGCAGCCCCAGACCATACCTTTGTCAACATGTTCATGCCCACAGCCGTGGCCACAGCAGTGGTTGTGGCTGTGAAGTAGGAAAGGGCCATCTGCCTGGGGGAGGAGAGAGATGTTTGGGAGTGGGGGAGACCTACCGGCTGAGGGCCAGACCACGGGCTTGAAGGAGAAGTCGGCTGGCTTCACGCCTGAAAACCGCACAGGATCTGTCCCCCAGCCTTATCTTGTGACCCTCTCCCTGTCGCTCACAGTGCCCCAGCCCTCTTAGCCTTCTTTCAGTACTTCCTGCCTCGGAGCCTCTGCGCACAGCTGCTCCCTATGTGGGGAGGTGTTCCCTGGGCTCTTAGATGGTTCAACCTTCATCCTTCAGGATACAGCTGAAATGTCATCTCCACAGAAGGGACTGCTCTAAGTGGCCTAACTACATAGACCTCTGCTGTTCTCTGCCTTGTAACTCTGGTTTTCTGGGTGTTTTTGTTTGTTTGGTTGGTTTTTTTTGAGACTGATCTTAGGCAATCGGCCTGCCTTGGCCTCCCAAGGTGCTAGGGTTACAGGCATGAGCCACTGCGCCCCAGCCCAACCACACGTCTTAACAATGTATCCCAGCACCTAGAACCATGCACATCCCCAGCACATAACACGCACTCAAGAAGAAATATTTGTAGAATGAATGAATGAACACATTTGGAATTGGTCTAAGAAGAAGATCCACTTGTACTTGGCCTGAGAAAATACTTCCAAACCTTGGGGAAGGGTGACTTGGTCACCTGCTCAGTGCAGGCACTACCCAGGAAGAACTGACAGCCCAGAACCCTTTAGAAGGCTGTTCGTGGGGAGGCACGAGGACAGCCTGGGGCTCAGGTCTCCTACCTGACTGATGTGGGGGAAGCCGCATTCCTGTTGGTGTAGTTGACTAAGGCATTGAAGGACTGGTTCACCCACTGCCAGAAGATCACCGCCGGCATCGTCCTACCAGTGAGGGAGGCCAGGAGAGGCAGAGAGAAGTCACATGGCAGGGAGTCCTGAGGGTATGCCAGTCAAAGCACACGATCTGCAGGTCCCCACACTGTTCCCATACTGTTTTTTTTTTCTTTTGAGACAGAGTCTTGCTCTGTCACACAGGCTGGCGTACAGTGGTGCGATCTCGGCTCACTACAACCTCCACCTCCTGGGTTTAAGCAATTCTCCTGTCTCAGCCTCCCGAGTAGTTAGGACCACAGGCGTGCACCACCATGCCTGGCTAATTTTTTTATTTTTAGTAGAGATGGGGTTTCACCATATTGGTCAGGCTCGTCTCGTACTCCTGACCTCAGGTGATCCACCTGCCTTGACCTCCCCAAGTGCTAGGATTACAAGCATGAGCCACCGTGCTCAGCCTGTTCCCATACTGTTTTATGCACCTGGGCTTTTACACAGGCTGAGCCCTCTGCCCCAGATATCTCCTCCTCCTCCTTCCATACATGGCTGAATCCTGCTCCATTGAGAGATCACTTCCTCCTTGGAACCTTTCCGACCCTTCTCCTGCCTCTCCTGAGACAGAGTAAGTCACTCCATGCTCCCCTGCTCCCACAATCCCATGTCTTCTCCCCCAACCTACCACTTACCAAGCCGTACTGTAACTGTTTACTTCTTGATCTCCTCAACAAAACTGGGAGCTCCTTGATGGGGGGTATTGAAGTCTTTATATTCCCAATACCCAGCCCAAAGCCCAGCTCAATAGCTGAACCAATCAATAAATGGGGTCGGAAACGGGGGAGGAAGGAAGAGGTGGGAAGAAGAGTCACGCATCCAGCAGCTACAGAGCCAGTCTCTTCTCTCCCCAGCCAAGCCAAGAAAGGGGCTTCCTATTGTTTTGTTTAGGTGTTACATAATTAAAATCATTGTCGAATAAGTACTTTGTAAAGAGGGAATTGGGGTAGCTTGTTTGTTGAGGGTTCTACAGAGGACTGCCTCAGTTAAAATCCAGACGCTCGTATTTCCTGCCTGTTTAAACTTGGACATGTTCTTCAGCCTCTCTAGAACTCTAGTTCTTCATCTATAAAATGGAAATGATAATAATGCCTATAGGGTAGGGTTGCTGAGAGGGTTAAATGAAGCAATACATGCAAAGAACGTAGCGTAGTGCCTGATTATCTGGTAAGTGATCAATCAAGAGGACTATTATTGTTATCATAGTCTGGCTCCCTGGCTAGCAGATCCAGGCAGCTGTACCTCCCACAGCCCTGCCCCCAGGTCCTACCTGTAGAACTGGAGCATGAAGCCCGTGATGATCATGCCCCCAGGGAGCTGGAAGGACATGCGCCCAATGATGTTCATCTTCTCCCCCAGTGTCAGGGTGGAAGGCCGAGTCATAAAGCTTCTTGGCATATAGCAGCTGCTCCACTTGGGTGCCCGGGGGCACAACCCCCATCCTGCCACCCAAGGACAGCAGGGAGTGACCACCCTGCCTGATCAATGTCTGCCAGTCTCCCTGCTCTCGTTTCTCTCAGCCCCCGGCCCCAAGATTTATGCCTATTTCTTCACCTTCAGTTTCCACCCCCTCCCAAGAGAACCCCATCAATGTCACTCTACTGCCTCTAGCCCCTTCCCCTGACCACTCACCTGCTCTTCTCCACCATCACCTTGGCCCAGTCCAGCTCCCGCTCGGATACGAAGACAGTGCGGGGGTCTGTGATGTTCAGGAAGTGCTTCACTCTCCCCAGGAAGGTGCGCTGGTCCCAGCGGGGGACATCAATGTTAAAGCCAGATAGGTCAGCCTCCATCTTGCTTACACATAAAACTGTGGGCCTAAGGGACAGAGGAAGAAGAGGACTGTCTCCTAAATCAAAGCCCACCGCAAAGGACCTGAGCACCTCGCACTGTTGCAGACTGCTTGCTCTCCTTAGCTCCTGAGCATTATCTGACTCCACCTGGGAGGGCCCCAGTGAATGGTCACCAGATTGAGCAACTAGACACCAACATGTATTTCCTGAGGGCCTGCTGGTGGCCAGCTCTGTGCTTGACCATACTGCAGGAGGGACTGGAAAAGTGACAGTACAGTGCCTGTGCTTGGGGAGCTCTGGGAACAAAAGCCCACCCATTAAGTAGTATATAATAATCCCAGGTACTTCTGGCAGGGAGATGGAAAAGTAGACATTTTGAAAAACACCCGACCGGGTGCGGTGGTTCACGCCTATAATCCCAGCACTTTGGAAGGCCAAGGCAGGCAGATCACGAGGTCTGGAGTTCGAGACCACCCTGGCCAACAACATGGTGAAACCCTGTCTCTACTAAAAATACAAAAATTAGCTGAGCCCGGTAGAGGGATCCTGTAATTCCAGCTACTTGGGAGGCTGAGGCAGGAGAATTGCTTGAACCTGGGAGGTGGATGTTGCAGTGAGCCAAGATCGCACCACTGCACTGCAGCCTGGGTAACAGAGCAAGACTCCGTGTCAGGAAAAAAAAAAAAGAAAATAAAAGAGAAAAACCACCCAAAGCCCTTTGTTCTTCTTTTTTTTAAATTTTATTTTACCTTTTCTGAGACATGGTCTTATTCTGGAGTGCAGTGGTGCGATCATGGCTCAATGCAACTATGACCTCCTGGGTTCACGGATCCTCCCACCTCAGTCTCCTGAGTAACTGGGACTACAGGCACACACCACCATGCCTGGCTAATTTTTGTACTTTTTTGTAGAGACGGCACCTCACTATGTTGCCCAGGCTGGTTTCAAACTCTTGGGTTCAAGCAATCTTTCTGCCTCAGTTTCCCAAAGTGCTGGGATTACAGGTGTGAGCTGGTGCATTTGGCCTATTTTAAGATTTAGAGACAGTCACATTATGTTACCCAGGCTGGAGTGCAATGGCAATTGACAGGCATAATTATAGCTCACTGCAGCCTCGAACTCCTGGGCTCAAGCAATCCTCCAACCTCAGCCTCCCAAGTAGCTGGGACTACAGGCATGCACTATCATGCCCAGCCCCTTTCTTCTTCTTAACAAGGTTTACCCTTAAGGCAAACTATTTTACCAGAGCCTAACCACCTTGGGTTTTACCAGAACCTAACTGACTTGGGGGAAGGGAACTCCAGCCACCTCTTGCCTTCCTGCCTCACCTCAAGAGGAGGCTGAGAAGCTCTTGTGAAAGTTCAGGGCCACAGGGTCACCAGGAGAATGAGATCTCATCATAGGACTATAGATCCCTCCATCTCACCACTGCACCAGCAGGGCGCCTGTATCATTACAAGGATTGTAACAAAAGAGGAACAAGTCTTAGGCCCTATTTAAAAAGTCTCTAGAGACCCATAGACAGCAGGGGAGACAAGAACAAAGACACTAGAGGAAAATTTAGCCTTTTATACCTATAGCTACAGCAAACAGTAAACACAGCCTAACTCCTGGCCAGATAAACAAAACCTCACCGCTCAGTTCCTCTCAACGGGTATATCATGTCCAGCTTTCAGTGAAAAATCAAAAGGCATACTAAAAAGAAAAAAGAAAATACAGTTTGAAGAAACAAGCCAAGCATCAGAACCAGATTTAGATATGAGATTTTGGACTTATCAGACCCGGAATTTAAAATAATTACAGTTAAAATAAATACATTTTAAAAACTATGCTTAATATGCTAAGGACTCTGAAGGGAAAGTGGACAACATACAAGAACAGATGAATAATGTAAGCAGTGATGGAAACTCTTAAGAATCAAAAGGAGATGTTAGAAATCAAAAATACTGTAACAAAGATGAAGAAAGCCTTGGATAGACTCATCAGTAGACTGGACATGGCCAGGGAAAGCATCAGTGAGCTTGAACATGTGTCAACAGAAACTGTCCAAATGCTAAAGGCCCAACCATGGCAGATTGGATAAAGAAAATGTGGTACATGTACACTGTGGAGTACTATGCAGCCATGAAAAAGAACGAGATCACATCCTTTGCAGGGACATGGATGAAGCTGGAGGCCATTATCCTTAGAAAACTAATCCAGGAACAGAAAACCAAATATCACATGTTCTCACTTATAAGTGGGAGCTAAATCATGAGAACACATGGACACAAAGAGGGGAGCAACAGACACTGGGGTTCACTTGAGGGTGGAGGGTGGGAGGAGGGAGAGGATCAGAAAAAATAACTAATGGGTACTAAACTTAGTACCTGGTGATGAAATAATCTGTACACAAGTTTACCTATGTAACAAACTTGCACGTATACCCCTGAACCTATAAAGTTAAAGAAACAAATAATATTAATGCAATTATTCTAATAGAAGGGCTTGGACTCAAATCCTCCACCCACAAATTCCGTCTCTCATTGAGAAACATTGAGTCCATGGTGGTAGGGATGGTGTGGTAATGTTGACTGGTCTTCCTGGATCATTGGAATTACTATTTGGGGATGCATACCATCTGATTCTGTCAGTCTTTACCCATTTCCCACCTATCCCATATCTTATAGAAGAACCATCTCAAGTACTAACTGCTTTATATCCCTTAAAACATTTCTAGTTGGCTGGCGTGGTGGCTCACATCTGTAATCTCAGCACTTTGGGAGGCTGAAGCAGGTAGACCACCTGAGGTCAAGAGTTCAAGACCAGCCTGGCCAACATGGTGAAACCCCGTTTTACATTTTTTTCTACCAAAAAACAGAAAAGTTAGCCGGGCAAGGTGGTACACACCTGTAGTCCCAGCTGATGTGGGTGGAATGCTTGAGCCCAGGAGGCAGAGGTTGCAGTGAGCTGAGATTGAGCCACTGCACTCTAGCCTGAGTGACAGAGTAAGACCCTGTCTAAAAAAAAAAAAAATTAAAGAAGTAAATAAATAAACTTTCTTGGACAGACAAAACTGAGGACATGTGTCACTGGCACATCTGACTTACAAGAAAAAATAACTAATGGGTACTAAACTTAGTACCTGGGTGATGAAATAACCTGGTCAGTTGCAATGGTTCACACCTATAATCCCAGCATTTTGGCAGGTCAAGGCAGGAGGATTGCTTAAGCCTAGGAGTTTGAGACCAGTCTGGGCAACAGAGTGAAACCTTGTCTCTACACAAATTAAAAAAGAAAAAAAGATAGCCAGGCATGGTGGCATGTGCTTGTGGTCCCAGCTACTTGGGAGGCTGAGGTGGGGGTATTGCTTGAGCCTGGGAAGCTAAGGCTAAGCCTGCAGTGAGCTATGATCGTGCCACTGCACTCCAGCCTGGACGACAGAGTGAGACCCTGTTTCTGAAAAAAAAACAACAAACAAACATAAATAAATAAATAAAAATCTTTGTCTTATTCTGAATTGTTAACAGTTAACAAACAGATAACGTTTGTTTAAATTAATAATAGCAACAGTGTATTTGGGGATTATAGTTTATGGATCAGAGAAATAACATGACACAGTAATATCAAGGACAGAGGGAGAATTGGGAGGGCTCCATTCTAAGGTACTTGTAGGCTCCATGCAGTGGTATAGTGTTATTTGAAAGTGGATTTGGATTAGTCATAAATGTATATTGCAAACTCCAGGGTAACCACTAAAAAGGTTTTCAAAAGAAGTGTAATTGATATGCTAAGAGAAGAGAGAAAATGGAGCATACAAAAAAAGCTGAGGCTTTTATATTTTTGCCTGAAAACTTCAGGAAATTATTGAAAGATTTTAAGAAGAAAAGTGACAAGATCAGATACGTAGTTTACCAAGAACAAACTGGGTAGTCATGAGAAGAAACAGTATGGCCGTACCTCACAGGATGCAGGGAGACCAGCTGGAAGGGAACCCCAGTAATCCAGGCAAGAAGACGTGGGGGCTCAGATGAACCCACGTGCACTCAGAGGAGAGATCAAAAGGGGAGAATCTTTTAAAGAAGTGGAATCCTAGGATCTGCTAAGCAACAAGTATAAGAGGAACATTGTATCAGTCAGGGTTCAACCAGAAAAGCAGAATCGTAGGTTAAGGCAGATGGACAGACAGACAGATAGGTAGATACCAAAACAAAACATGGGGCAACATGGGGTTCCTTTAACTCCTGGGCTCAAGCCATCTGCCTGCCTCAGCCTCCCAAAGTGCCAGGATTACGGGTGTGAGCCACTGCACCCAGCATATACATATATATATATATATATATCACACACATATATATTTTGTATATTTTAAAAATATATTTGTATACGATATTATAGTTTATAAATATATAGTTTATACATCTATATAAATATATAAATGTACAGATATATCCATATATAATTATAATATATAAATTTATGTTTATAATATTTATATATAAATTTATGTATAGAGATATATGGATTATTTATGTTTAAATATAATATATAGCTATATAAATTTATATATATATAAATATTATAAACATATAACTTTACACATTATAAATATACATTGATATATCTATATAAATTTTATAAATGTTTTTCTTTATTTTTTACCCCCCAACCTCCCAAATTTTTTTTCTTTTTTTAGGCAGGGTCTCACCCTGTTGCCCAGGGTAGAGTGGAGTCATGCAATCATGGCTTACTGTAATCTCACACTCCTGGGCTCCAGGAATCCTCCCATCTCAGCCTCCCTAAGTGCTGGGATTATAGGCATGAACCACCATTCCTGGCCTAAATATATATAATACTGACATAATATAACATTGATAAAATATAGACATTGATTTATCACAAGGAATTAGCTTATTGGCTCACACAGCTGTGGCTGTTGACTAGGCAATCCTGAAGTCAGCAGGGCAGGCAGCCAGCAACAAACCATCCCAGGAGAGAGGGAGCAACTCCGGTAAGGGTTCAGAGTCCGGAACCTCAGAGGGGGTTCACGGGTGGCCTAGCCCTCCTTTAAAGGCCTTCCACATGATTACGTCAAGCCACCCCAGGATACTCTCCCTCTTGAGTAACTTAAAGCCAAACAATTGAGGAATTTAATTACGTCTGCAAAATCCCCTCACAGCAGCACCTAAACGACTGTTTGTCTGAAGAGCTGGAAGATGGTGTGTGTGTGCTCCCGGTAGCCATTATAACTGCAGCTATACCAGAGAGGGAATCCTGGGAGTCTTGTTTGGCTTAGCCAAGTTGACATATGACAAATATACAGAGTGATACCCAGGGTTTTTGAGTTGGGTGATAGGTGCTAACAGAGAGAGCACAGAATATTTGGCTTTGAGGGAGAAAATATAAATAGTAAGCTTGATTTCTGCAAGTTGAGTTTCAAGTGCCATGGGATTTTTTTTTTTTTTTTTTTTTTTTGAGATAGGGTCTTGCTCTGTTGCCCAGGCTGGAGTGCAATGGTATAATCATGGCTCACTACTCTAGCCTCCGCCTCCCAGGCTCAAACAATCCTCTGACCTCAGTAGCTGGAACCACAGGCCTGTGCCACCATTCCTGGCTAATTTTTGTACTTTTTTTTTGTAGAGACAGGGTCTCCCTATGTTGCCCAGGTTGGTCTCAACTCCTGAGCTCAAGGGATCTGCCTGCCTCGGCCTCCTAAAGTGCTGGGATTACAGGGGTGAGCCAGCACCCCTGGTCCTGCCAGGGGATTTTCTTTTCTTTTCTTTTTTTTTTTTTTTAAAGACGGGGTTTTACCATATTGGTCAGGCTGGTCTTGAACCCCTGACCTCAGGTGATCCACCCGCCTCAGCCTCCCAAAGTGCTGGGATTACAGGTGTGAGCCACTGCGCCCGACTTGCCAGGGGATTTTCTTAAATGCAATAGGCTGCTTCCTGTCGCAGGTCCTTTCCAAACACCATACTCAAAAGCTAGTCCTTCCTCTCTTCACTAAATCATACCTATTTGTCCTTTTATATTTTCATACAGATAATTTTCAGATTTACTTCTATAATTTCTACTACTAGGTCATTTTGTCTTTTTCTTGAAAATACCACCTTATGTAATACCACTGATTTCATAATGGAAAAAAGAAAAAAATATATATATATATATATATAAAATATATATAAATAAAAAAGAAAATACCACCTTAACTAACTGAAATAATTTACCTGCAAAGTGAGGTGGTATATTCATTTTGCTCACCAGTGTCACCACAGTGCCTAGCAAAATATTCAGGTATTTGCTGAATAAGAAGTCCATCAGCCCATGGGTACTCAGGCTTGAAAGAAAACACAGAGGTCAGAGCTAGAAGGAAAAAACAGAGTCAGCAGCACTGAGGTGATTTATGATAAAGTTTTCCAGTGGGAACACATAGAATGGGAAAAGGAGAGAGCTGAGGACAAACCCTGAAAAATCAGGACATTTAAGAAGCTGAGGGGGGACACAGTGGCTCACACCTGTAATCCCAGCACTTTGGGAGGCCGAGGCAGACGGATCACCTGAGGTCAGGAGTTCAAGACCAGCCTGGCCAACATGGTGAAACCCAGTTTCTACTAAAAATACAAAAATTACCTGGGTGTGGTGGTGCATGCCTGTAGTCTCAGCTACTCAGAAGGCTGAGGCAGAATTGCTTGAACCCAGGAGGTGGAGGATGCAGTGAGCCGAGATTCAGCCACTGCACTCCACCTTGGTGACAGAGCAAGACTCCATCTCAAAAAAAAAAAAAAAAAAAAAAAGGAGGCTAGGCGCAGTGGCTCACACCTGTAATCCCAGCACTTTGGGAGGATGAGGCGGGCGGATCACAAGATCAACAGTTCGAGACCAGCCTGGCCAACAGGTCGAAACCCCATCTCTACTAAAAAAAATATATAAAAATTAGCCAGGCATGGTGGCAGGAGCCTGTAATCCCAGCTACTCGGGAGGCTGAGGCAGGAGAGTCACTTGAACCTGGGAGACGGAGGTTGTGGTGAGCTGAGATTGTGCCATTACACTCCAGCCTGGGCAACAAGAATAAGACTCCATCTCAAAAAGAAAGAAAGAAAAAAGAAGCCGAGAAAAGGAAGCCCCCAAAGATGGGAAGAACCACCAGAAAGAAGAGAGAAAGGAGGTGGAGACAGGCACAGGCCAGTAATCCCAGCACTTTGGGAGGCCAGAAGTTTGAGTTCAAGAAAGAAGGCAGGAAGGACCAAGATGGGGGAAGGAAGAATGGTGGTCAATTTTTAGATTTTTCATTAAGGCAGAAGAGACATCAGGAAGCTGATAGAGTAGGGGTACACCATTTCCTAAGAGGAAGGACCAGGGACAAGAGGAGAGGCTCAACATGGAGTATCCAAAGCACCCTGGCCTGGGCCTGATGCTTCTCTGAAGCAGCAATCTCCAGAGAAGTCAGAAGGCAGACACTGCCAAAGAGTCCACTGCCAAAACTCAGACTTCCCTCTCCCCCGCCACCTGGCCTCCTGCAGGCTGGTTCAAAGACCAAAGGCATTTCTCTCAGTCCCAACTGATGAAGGAGTGGGAGGAGGGGAAAGAGTTCACTTTCCCAGACTCTACTTGAACCTAAAAGGAGTCAGCCTAGCTGGCTGACACACGCTGCCTCGGCTTACAGAGCCCCAGGCTCACACACGTTGGAGACAGCCTGACTGAGCAAAATGCCATGCCTCCCCCCTCAACACACACAGACCCAGAGGGCCAGACCTTCTCTTGACATCTCCGTTCCCCTTAACTCAACACTGCAAAGTCCTCTGCTTCTCCGAATGGAGGCAATATCATCAAGGGGTAATCTAATCATTTGCTAATTATGCAAGAGTCTTTGCCTTCTTAACTGAAGTCAAGAAAGAAACTGCAGAGTCCCTGTCTTAAATAAAACATAAAAAAAAATCTGAATGATCTGTCTGGGACATTTCCCCCACACACCCACTCACCCCCAAAGGACACTGTTGCCTGACCCCTGCGGGGAAAACCCAAGTCCTTCTGTGATATATGCTCCCACAGGATCCTGTCCTTTGCAGCAAGCTGGGCTTTTGTGATTATCACCTTCTTGTCATTGACTGTTATTTGTGTAAAGCCTGCTTCCCCTGACAGACTGTAAGGCTCCGGAGTGTCTATGATGTTTACTGCTACATCTTTCACATGCCCTCTAAAAATATTTACTGCTTACTTGAAATGCATTCCAGCTTCTTCTTGGGTCTCTTGGCATCAAGGATGTCACCTCTTTTAAGTTAAACTCAGAACCTGCCTAGGTTACAGAATTAAGCGCAGGCTTTCTTTCATGAAGCTGCAAATTGTCTACCTTGCCTATACTGAGTCATACTGGTCCACAGTTACTGTCCCTCCTCCCACACAAGCCACATCTAGTCTTCCCTAAAAAGGCCATCATCATGTCCAGGGTAGCCCCACTTCTGAAGGATTATGGTTCCACTACTAGGAACAAGGTAGGAGTAAAAAAGCAGACCAGTGACTGAATGATATCTCCCCCTAGGATTAGAGAATGTCACAGCTGGAAGACATTAGTGATCCAAGATCTCAGTTTTCAGAAGAGGAAACTGAAGCTGACAAAGGTGCACATGGATTGGGCATTTTTGGTACACTTGGTCCTGCGCTAAGCACTTGCAGCAGATATAAAGATGGACAGTCAACAGATCCAGTCCACAAAGACAGGACAACAGCTAGGCCTTACTTCCCCCAAGGTTCTCTGGCCACTATAGCCTACTTGCCATCTCCTTAAAAAAGAAGGAAAGAAACAGTAAGAGGGAAACAAAGAGAAAAAAAAAGAAATAGACTACTACCTCCTCTGACATCATGCTCATCCTTCCCAGAGAGAGCAGATTTTCTCTGGCAAATGGTATCAGAGATCAGAAAACAAGCTTCCAAATTTCTTCTGAGGTATCCTCTCACAAGCAGAAGTACACAAGATTCCTGTTTGTAGTCCCAGGTAGGGAGAAAAACAAAACATCATCGCTGGTACTCACATCAGAGAAAGACCAAGGCAGCCAAAGACCTCAGAAGGTCAGACACAAAGACCACTGGGACAGGCAAGGATTAGGGTCAAGGCTGCCTAGAGCAAGCTGGAAAATGAGAGTAATAATTACAGGAGCAGGCCCAGGTATAGGTTTATGGATACTCGTCTGACTCCAAGGCTGCTGGGCTGTTAGACACCAGATGACTTAGAAAGAGTAACATGCCTTGCCTTTTTCACACAAGGGCCAATGGTCTAGAGATGAGTGAGTAGATGATAGGGCTTTGTGCTCTAACCATTCATCACCTCCTTAGTCAGGGCTCTGAACTGGGCTTTTCTCTCCAAGGATCTGAAGCAGGTATGCAAGGAGTAGATGTTGGTTTTTGTTTTCGTTTTTTGAGGCAGGGTCTTGCTCTGTCACCCAGTGGTACAGTGGTGTGATAATAGCTCCTGGGCTCAAGCACTCCTCCAGACTCAAACTCCCAAGCAGCTAGGACTACAAGTGCGACACAGAACAAGGCTAATTTAAAAAAAAAGATATTTTTGTAGCGACAGGGTCCCCACTGTGTTGCCCGGGCTGGTCTCCAACTCCTGGGCTCAAGCCATCCTCCCCCCTCAGCCTCTCAAAGTGCTGGGATTATAGGCATGAGCCACTTCACCTGGCCGCAACTACCAATCTCTAGGGGTTGTGAAAATGAAATGAAATTTGGTATGAAACGCATTTCACTAGGATGTAATTTCCATAAGGGCTGATTTTGTCCACTGCTGTGTCTCCAGCGTCTAGAACAGGGCCTAGGACGTCTGTGCAAACTCTTCTTACAGTCCTCGGCATGGCATCGGGAAAGGGGTGGGAGGTAGCACTTCCTAACGCACTTAGCACTTCCTAACGCACCCCAGTATCCCTCTTGTTCTTCCTTTGCTGAAAATGCAGGCGCATTTTTGCCTCTTCCAGGACTACAGATGGTGCTCGGACCAGTCTAACGCAGCTTAGCAAAACCGGCCAGAGGCTGGGCGCAGTGGCTCACTTGGGACCCCTGTAGTCCCAGCACTTTGGGAGGCCTAGGCGGGCGGAGGCCCAGGAGTTTGAGACCAGCCTGAGCAACACGGAGAAACTCCGTCTCTACAAAAACAAAATACAAAAAATTAGCTCGGCGTGGTGGTGCCTGCCTGCAATCCTAGTTACTCAAGAGTCTGAGGCGGGAGAATCGCTTAAGCCCGCGAGGCGAAGACTGCAGTGGGCCGAGATCGTGTCACCGCACTCCAGCCCCGGCGACGGAGCGACACCCTATCTCAAAACAAACACAACAACAAAAACCGGGCCGATCCCCAAACGCCTTTCACCTGGGCCTTCGGCTCACCTCAGGGCTCAGGGCTAGCCCCCAGGCTGCTTTTTGCCCTCCGACAGACGGCCTCCCCCCATCGGTACTCCCGGATCCCGGACAGCTGGTAAAGCCCCAGCCCCTCGGCCTGGCAGTCGCAGGCAATGGGAGTCAGAGCTGAGGGGCCCATCTGCAGCCCCAGGGCACTCCTCGCGCCACGTGGCTTCTGCAGGTGGAAGTCCAGCTCGCGCTGCGGCCCGGCCTGGGCAGTCAGGACAGAAATCTCAGCTCCTCCCGTGATGTGGCGATTGGAAGTAGACAGGGCGAGCGGCCTCATCCCAAAGCCCCTTACCTGGTCCCGGGACAAATGCCATCAGATAAAGCCCGCCTGGGAAACCTGGCGGTACCGCCCGCACGCCCGCCCCACGCCCCTCCTTCTCCACCAATCCCAGGTCCGCCAGCCTCATGGGCAAGTCTTCTCCACTCAGGGTCCCGGCGAGCAGGCTGCCGCCTCTGCAGCTGCCGTAACCCGCCCGCGTAGTGGGCGGGCGCCTTGACGCGCTTGCGCACTCTGGGGAAAGCGGAGCTGCACCCCTGCCCCTTACCGCTGCCCGGCTCCTCGGCTGTGCGTGCTGGGGACGTTGGGGGCGGCACCGCAGCAGTTGCCCCTGGTAACGGGGGAGGCAGCAGCAGGAGGAGGAGGAGGAGGAGGAGGAGGAGGGACTCGGCGGGAGGATGGTGAGTGTTGGGGCCCGGGCCCCCTGGAGCCGGCTGGTTACCCCCCTCCCTTCCCCCAGGCCCAGGGCGGAGCACTGCGCTGAAAGCCAAGGAGGGAATAGGACGGCGATCAGCCTGCTGTGTGGGTTCTGGACTGATTTTCAGGGTCGGCGGGGGAGCCCTGAGGGTGGGCCCTGGAGGGAGGCCTGGGCCTGGAGAGGAAGGCGGGGCTTGCAGCGGGTCCGAGGCTTGGGGAAGGGGCTGGCAGAGTACGCGGATGGCCGGATGCGGAGCCCGGGCTCCATCATTACTTGGGGGGCAGGGGTGAGGGCGGATCCGAGGAGCTGCATAGAGCAGCTTTTGCTTGCAAGCTTAGACTTCCCGGCGCTGCAGCAAAGTGGGGGTTCGTCTGGAGCCCGGCCAGAAGCGGAGAGAAGGCCGGCCCCGCTGTCTCTGAGGTCGCCCTGGCGGTAGCAGGGGGAGATGGTAGTCTAGCTCTCCTCCTTCTCGCGCTCTGCCGGGCCCCTGGGGGGCAGGGGGAGTAAGTCCCAGGACACCAAAGGGTGCCGCTTGGAAGGGATGCCTGGTGGATTTTACGCCGTCTTGGTGTCTGCGTGGCGGGTGCGCTTCCTCAGTCCCGAATTAGTTATTTGCTGAGAGTTTTGCAAGACCTGGTGGTTGGTCATGACCGATTTTTCATTCAATACTTAATCCACGTTGATGGAGGCAAATTAGCTGCCCGGTCCTTAGAATTTCCTTCGAGACCTTTTGCAATCTCCTTTTGCATGTGACCACACCGGGACCAAAAATTCTTAATCCTGTCTCTGGGGTCTCCAAACTGAAAGGAACGAGAAGTTAAAAAATGGAGATTGAACTTCAGTCTGGGCAAGCCTTTTCTCTGTCAGCCCTAATTAAAGCTTTCCCAAATTCTAAATTATGGTTGTGACAGATCTGACCGTTAACACTCTGTTTCTTGTCGGTTTCTGTACAGTTAGTTGGAAGGAGTTAAAATGGAATTGAGCAATTTTAGAGCTATCAAAGAAAAACTGATTTTGAAGCACTTAGAGCAGTTTAGCTGGCTGCAAAGAGCCTGTAATCAAACTTACATTTACTGTTCCACCTCACTTCCTAGTTCCTTTCTTGACTTCTAGAAATGTTGAGCCACTTCTGTTGATTTAAGAAGAAGAAGAAAGAAAAAAAGCTAAAGCTAGGTGCCCAGGAAGAAAAAATAACACATGTATGTTTGGTCAGATTATCCAGTGAGTAGATTTAGATAGGAAAAAATATCTCAATTGAATTTACATCGCCAGACTGTTAAAGAAATAGGGTTATTTGTTCTAAAGTCGCCAATCACATTTCACACTTGCTACACTTGCAGGTTTTTGTTGTTGTTTTTTTTTTAACCTCGGGCTATACAGATTTCTACAACTGTTTCTTTTTCTTAATCGTTTATACAGGAGCTGTCCGTTTAAAGGCTAAGTTTTTCTCAACAAATGGGTGCAAACGTAAATATTTACCCAGAAAATAGCTAGAATTGAAATGAAAAGGGCATGCCAAACCAACAGAGAATGAGATTCGTCATTATGGATGAGAAGTGCATGAGAGTTGGCTAACTTTTCCCAGTTTGTTTATCAATTAAGTGGACTGTGTAATTCCGTGATTGTTTAATGTATAATTACAGGCCACAGTAAATTAACCACTGCTCATGTTTCCAGGTGCAAATTGGCACTGTATACAACAAATTCACAGTGTATACACAACACTGTTGTATACAGCTGTTGTGTTCAATGATGAAAACATTTTGTTTTTCTTTTTCCTTTTCCTAGAATGAACAGTAAGAAATTAGGACAAATTATTCTGGAATCTTTATCTGCTTTCCCAAATGCATTTTTTTTTCTATCTCCAAAAGTGTCAGCTATTCTTAAACCTGGAAGTAGAACACTGAATTTAGTCAGTGGTGTGACTTAAGTGTATCCTATCTGGTATCCCACGAGCCCCCATAGTTAACTGTACAACTGAAGAGTGAACCCCAAGTTTTTCTTTGGTTTTTGTTTTAAACTTCAGCTGTGACTAACACACAGTTTTTTTCAAATTTGGGTAACTGTGGCAAAAACCCAAACATGGGTTTCCCTGAACATTTAGAGTCAACGGTTTTACCCTTGCTTTACAATGCCGGGTTCTTGATGAATTAGTGAAATGACAGTAATTTTAGCACATAACTAACCACTGTTATTTAACATCTGACTCCTTCATTCAGTAATTATTTATGGAGTACTTTCTACATATATGGAGCTTGTGATTGTTCTCATGCATGTTCAACATTTGAAGATTTGTTCCCAACAGTGTTTATATTTTCTGGCTAGAAAATGGCAGTGAAAAATTATTTAAAAAAATAAACAAAACACAGGGCTATTGTTTTGAGTGGCTACTTTGTGTCATGCTTTACATACATGACCTCATTTCATCCTCATAACATCATTTCTTGAGATATAAGTATTGTTCCCATTTTCTAGCTGAAACTAGAAAATGTGCAGGGCCATATATATATACACACACACACACACACACATATATATACACACACATATACAGACACATACACACACACATATACACACATATACACACACATATACACACATATATATACACACACATATATACACACACACACACATATACACACACACACATATATATACACACACACACACACATATACATACACATATATACACACAGAAGCTGAATACAAGTCTGTGAAACTCTAAAGCCCATAATGTTCATTTCATTAGGACTCTGGTAAAGTGGGAACTCACTCTTCCTGAGGAGATGCCCAGATTTTGTCTCCTCAGGAAACACTGTTTGTATTTATTTAGTAGAGGGTGATGAGAAAGATCAAGTTTGGATGAAGTTCTCCATTTTGAGCTTTAAACTGATAGGAATTCAGTTAAAAGAGGTAAAAATAAATGGAAGTCAATTATATTTAAGCTAGGTATAGGGACTGTATGTACGAGATGGTTGGCTTCAAAATTTCAGTATTCAAATTTTAGCTGCTCCTTACAACCACGTATATTTTCCATATACCAACACATTTCTCCCCCCCTCCACCACTCTGGTTTCTTTGAATGACCTAGTTTGTATTGTTTTAGGTCAGTGCACCATGCCTCTGCCAATAGTTGAGTTTAAGCTGATTTCAAGGCAGATAAAACGTCTGTAGTCCATAGTACATCTATTCATGATTTGACTGTAGAAAAGTTTGCTTAAATGTTTTGCGATTGAGTCAGACCACTTCTGCCCACCAGGGTGCAGATAACTTGTATACCTACATGCTGGTAACACACAGTATACTTGTAACTGAAGTTCATGTTTCTTAAATTGCTTTAATGTCATAGGAATATAAATCCTACATAGAGATCACGTCTGTTTTGCTCACTCTTGTACCTAAGGCACATTATTGGTGTTTAATGATAATTGAGTGAATGGATACTTTGGCCAAAAATGCACTTTAAGAATTAATTTTATTGAATTTATACTGCAACACTCAGCCCCATAATAAATTTAACTTCTAATATCTGTCTCCCTTCATTTGACAGTAGAAATAAAATATGGGCGTATATGCATGGATGCATAGAATAGACTTATTCTGGTCTCTTTCTTCCAGCCTCTTAAATCAGCTTACTTTGTACCTTTCAGGCAGAACCCTGATCTCTATAAATATCCTCTTCCCTATTTAGCAAACCCTGATAATCCTGTGATCCCCTGTCCTCAGTAGTTGGATTAATATGATGCTGTATCATATTTGTACTTGTCTTCCCTAGACCATGCTTGAAATGCCATTTATCCTTTTGCTGGAAGAAAATATTAGCTGAACTTTCCATTTCTCCATAATTTCACTTACAGGTGAAGCATCTGAAGTTATTATTTCCTAATAAGGAAATTTACTCATTAGAAATGTAGAAGCACTGTATTGTACACTATTAGGTTAGTAAAGTTTATCTATAGTTAGAATTTTTTTTTTTTTTTTTTTTTTTTTTTTTTGAGACAGAGTCTAGCTCTGTGGCCCAGGCTGGAGTACAGTGGTGTGATCTCGGCTCACTGCAACCTTCCTCTCCCAGGTTCAAGCTATTCTCCTGCCTCAGCCTCCCAAGTAGCTGGGAATACAGGTACCCGACATCACGCCCGGCCAATTTTTTGTATTTTCAGTAGCAATGGAGTTTCACCATGTTGGCCAGGCTGGTCTCAAACTCCTGGCCTCAAGTGATCCACCCACCTCGACCTCCCAAAGTGCTGGGATTACAGGCGTGAGCCACTGTGCTCAGCCTTGTAGTTAGAATGATTTCTTTTTCTTTCTCATCTGTGCTTTGCTCCTCTCCTTTTAAGATGAATAAACATTATGTTTCTCCCCCTCACCCCCCCTTTTTTTTTGAGACAGGATCTTGCTCTCTCATCCAGCTCAGAATGCAGTGGCCTGACCATAGCTTACTACAGCCTCAAACTCTTGGGCTCAAGCCATCCTTCTGTCTCAGCCTCCTGAGTAGCTGGAAACACAGGTGCACACCACCACACCTGGATCATTTTTTCTTTTCGGTAGGGATATGTGTCTTGCTTTGTTGCCCAGGCTGGTCTCGAATTCCTGACCTCAAGCTATCCTCCTGCCTCCGCCTCCCAAAGCACCGGTATTACAGGTGTGAATCACGTGCCTGGTCTTGTTTTTCTCTTAATTATTTAATTTCAAATGTAATGAGTATATAGAAAGTCTCTACCTGAAAAGAAAAAAATAACAGTATTGTTAGTGATTTTTTAAAAAAGAGACACATGAGGAAAAACCCAAAACATTAATTTTAAACTTTGAAAATATTTTATAGGCTGGGCGCGGTCACCTGAGGTTGGGAATTCGAGACCAGCCTGACCAACATTGAGAAACCCTGTCTCTGCTAAAAATACGAAATTAGCCGGGCATGGTGGTGCATGCCTATAATCCCAGCTACTCGGGAGGCTGAGGCAGGAGAATCACTTAAACCCGGGAGGCAGAGGTTGCGGTGAGCAAGATCGCACCATTGCACTCCAGCCTGAGCAACAAGAGCAAAACTCCATCTCAAAAAAAAAAAAGAAAAAGAAAACAGATCTTCCTTTATAATTTCTGCACAAGCAGATAATCAGATAATGCATGAGAAGAACTGTGCCTATATGTCATTTAATGTACTAATCTGATACATTCCAGCTGTTTTAGAATTTAAGAGGTAATGAGGTCCCTTCTTTTCTCTTACAATCAGGAACTCAAGATGAGTAGTAAAATGGGTTTTCCTGTTCTTAGCTTTTTTATATAACTAGTCTCCTAAGGATCTCAGAATTTTAATTTTTGCTTTTCTGAAAGGTGATATTATAAATGAGTGATTGCAATATAGCTAATAGAAACCAGGGAGACTTCTTGTAAATATAGTTTTAAGAAGGAATGGTGGCTGGGCGTGGTGGCTCACGCCTGTAATCCAAGCACTTTGGAGGCCAAGGCAGGTGGATCACCCGAGGTCGGGAGTTCAAGACCAGCCTGACCAACATGGTGAAACCCCGTCTTTAAAAAAATAAAGGAAGGAATGGTGTCAAAGTGATTCAAGACCAGATGAAATAAAAACAGCAAAAAAAAAGTCTTGCCTTTGGGTGGATCACTTGAGCTTAGGAATTGAAGATCAACTTGGGCAATATGGTAAAACCCCATCTTTACAAAAAAATACGAAACTTAGCGAGGCATGGCAGCATGAGCTGTAGTCCCAGCTACTGGAAAGGCTGAGGTGGAGGATCGCTTGAGCCCAGGAAGTGGAAGCTGCAGTGAGCCGTGTTCACGCCACACACTCCAGCCTAGGTGACAGAGGCAGACCCTGTTCCCCCCAAAAAAAAAGAAAAGAAAAAAAGTCTGGCCTTTTAAAAAGCTGGACTTTTGTTTGTTTCAAATCTATTTAATCTCTCTCCCCAAAATCTTTTGGCATAGAATTTGTCTAGCTTAGACTAAACCTTCCATTTTACTGCTGGAAAAAATTGAGGCATAGAGAGGTTAATGTGGTCCTTAGCAAGTCAGTACAAATACAGTACGAGAAGTGGTAAAGAGTCTCTGAGGCAGAAAGGAATTCTTAATAATTATGCATATTTGCATATCATTGTCCAAAGATGCAGTTGTTGAGAATTATTTCTCAGAAGTATCGTTTGATCTTAGTGAACAAACTGGTTTGAATTATTGCCTCGTGCAGTGTGAATAACAAATACTACCATTTTACGTAATTCTAAGACTCAGTATGAAGGAATTTCTTCTTGAGCTGGGAGACTAAATTATATGCCCTTTAAACTCTGGGATTCTTTGACTCTTGTTCTAGCCATGTGTTGTTAGAACAAGATTGTCAGCTATAGCACAGAACAAATAACTTTCCTATAAGCATTGTCTTACGTTCTTAACTAAAAATCAACATGGTTTATTTCTTTTTTTATTTTTTATTTTTTGGAGATAGAGTTTCACTTCTTCACCCAGGCTGGAGTGCAGTGGTGCAAATACAGCTCATTGCAACCTCAACCTCCCAGGCTCAAGCAATCCTCTCACCTCAGCTTCCTGTGTAGCTGGGACCACAGGCGTGTGCCACCATGCCTGGCATATTTGTTTTTTAATTTTTGTGGGGACAGGATCTCACTATGTTGCCAGGGCTGATCTTGAACTCCTGGGCTCTAGCAACCCTCCTGCCTTAACCTCCCAAAGTGCTGGGATTACGGGCGTGAGCCACCATGCCCAGCAACGTGGTTTATTTCTATCCATAAAAACATAATAAATAATGGCCAGGAGAGGTGGCTCATGTCTGTAATCTCAACATTTTGGGATGCCAAGGTGGGCGGATAACTTGAGGCCAGGAGTTGGAGACCAGCCTGGCCAACGTGGCGAAACTCCATCTCTACTAAAAATATAAAAATTAGCCAGGCATAGTGGCTCACTCCTGTAATCCCAGCTACTCTGGAGGCTGACACACGACAATTGCTTAAACCCGGGAGACAGGTTGCAGTTGAGCCGAGATTACACCACTGCACTCCAGCCTGGGTGACAGAGCGAGGCTCTGTCTAAAAATAATAATAATAAATGAAAACAAGAAACAGAAATATTAGATTAACAGTAAAACATTCCTTGGTTAATTTTGTTTTTTTTTTTGTTTTTTTTTTTGCTTCATAGGTGCCTTTTATGATTTCCTAACTTCTCTATTGTACCAAATTTTTCATCTAAAAAACACAGATAATCTATATCATGCACCTTGTCCTATAGGGTCTTGTGAAAGATGATGGTAGAACATTTTGAATGAAGAAGTCTTACAGGTGTGCTAAAATACATTTTTAAAAATTTTTAATTTTTTCTTTTTAATTTTTATGGCTCCTTGATATATATATATATTTGTAGGGTACATGAGATGTTTTGATACAGGCATGCAATGGGAAATGATGAAATAGATAAAATCATAAACAGAGAGCCCAATTCTAATTTTATATAGCCTTTTAATATATTTTTGTATAACACCTTAAAAATCTTGTGTGGCCGTGTGCGGTGGCTCACGCCTGTAATCCCAGCACTTTGGGAGGCCGAGATGGGCGGGTCATGAGGTCAGCAGTTTGAGACCAGCCTGACCAACAAGGTAAATCCCCATCTCTATTAAAAATACAAAAATTAGCTGGGCGTGGTGGCACATGCCTGTAATCCCAGCTACTCAGGAGAGGCTGAGGCAGGAGAATCGCTTGAACCCGGGAGGCGGAAGTTGTAGTGAGCCAAGATCATGCCACTGCACTCCAGCCTGGGCAACAGAGTGAGACTACATCTCAAAAAAAAAGAAAAAAAAATCTTGTGTTAACTTGGGTGTGTCATACTATTTAATTCCACAGGTGTTATCTAGTGTCTGTTTAATAAGTGCCAGCCATTATGGGAGAAGTGTAGCCCTTACCACAAGAAACTTCAGTAAAGGAGAAAAATACAAACGTCAGTTCCATACTCTAACTATATATAAAGGGCTTTAGGAACACAGATGGGGTAGAGTTCACACTCCCAGGAGATTTGGGGTGACTGCTAAGCTGGAATAATAGGAGGAGCAGGAATAAGCCATGCTACTTATTAAGTTGCTGATTTAATTTAGGACTTCTACCAAAACTTGGAAAGAGGAGGCAAATAGAATAAGTGGCATTAGAATGAAAAATAATAACATAGGCTCTCCATAACCAAGAACTTCTTTCAAGGAGAAGCTATTCTGATATCCAGTAATAGCAAAGTCGGTGCCCCCAAAGTAATCTGTCTCCTTCGTGGTTGTTCAAGGGCTTGCTCTCAATTTTGCGCAAGTTGAAAAGTGCACCAGACCAGGAGGTGAGAATCCTTCTCCTGGGCTTGGATAATGCTGGCAAGACCACTCTTCTGAAGCAGCTTGCATCTGAAGACATCAGCCACATCACACCTACACAGGTGAGCACTGCCTTGGCTCCAGATGCCGTGTGATGCAAGGAAGACAATAATAGCAATGTGAAAGACAAAATGGGAAGTACAGTTTTGTCCACTTCCAAGTTGTGTCTCTGAGAAAAGTCTATGCAATCTAAAAATAACCAGATTTCAAAAATATGTAAGAGATTCCATTCTCATGAGGTATTTAGAGTAGTCAGATTCATAGAGACAGGATGCAGAATGGTGGTTACTGGGGCTGGGGAGAGGGGGAATGGGATGTTATTGTTTAACGGGTACAGAGAGTCAGTTTTGCAAGATGAAACGAGTCTTGTGGATAACGGCACACAATGGGAATGTATTTAATTTTGCCTGCACACTTTAAAATGGCTACAGTGGAACATTTTATGTTATAATGTTAAAATGGTACATGTTATGTTACAATTTAAAATGTATGTATACATATATATGTGTGTGTGTGTGTATATATAGACAATCAAATCCCATAGATCCAAGTGATTACCTATATTCTTTTTATTTTTACTTTATTTTTTAAAATTAATAAATTATTTATTTTTTGAGACAGTGTCTCACTCTTTTGTATAGGCTGGAGTGCAGTAGCAAAATCTTGGCTCACTGCAACCTCCACCCCCCAGATTCAAGCAATTCTCGGGCCTCAGCCTCCCCGTAGCTGGGACTACAGGTGTGTGCCACCACGCCCAGCTAATTTTTTAATTTTTTTTTAGAGACAGGGTTTCACCAAATTGGTTAGGCTGGTCTCAAACTCCTGACCTCAATGATCCACCCACCTCGGCCTCCCAAAGTGCTGGAATTACAGGCGTGAGCCACCACACCCAGCCTATTCTTTTTAAAAACAGCTTTATCTTCTCCGATTATGAGAGTAGTGCATGTAGAAAACACAGAGAAAGTATAAAGGAGAAAATTCTGAGAAAAATCATGGTTAAGGCTGGGCATGGTGGCTCACGCCTATAATCCCAGCACTTTGGGAGGCCAAGGTGGGCAGATCATGAGGTCAGGAGTTCGAGGCCAGCCTGACCGACATGATAAAACCCCGTCTCTACTAAAAATACAAAAATTAGCCAGGCATGGTGGCGCGTACCTGTAATCCCAGCTACTCAGGAGACTGAGGCAGGAGAATCGCTTGAATCTGAGAGGCAGAGGTTGCAGTGAGCCAAAATTGCGCCATTGTATTCCAGCCTGGGTGACGAGCGGGACTCCATCTCAAACAAACAAACAAACAAACACGGTTAATATTTTAGCATGTACTTTTCAGACTTAATATATACAAATATGTATCAATTTTTTAAGTAAAAAACAATTACCTGCCTTTTTAAATCCAGCCTCATCAACCTTCCTCTTTCCGGAAAAGGCCAAGCAAGCAAAGCATAAAGGATAAGGCAATGACGGTGCTCACAGTGTGGAGGATTAAAGACGAGTCCTGATTGGAAAACTCTAGTGGGCTTCTTAGACCTCATTCCCTGTAGGAAATCCTAAGAATGCTTGACCTTTGGCTGAGCCAACAGGGACAGCCTGTTGGTCTTAGTCACTTTAAAGTGTTTGAGCATTAAAGGTTAGAGGTTTTAGCAAAACCAGAGTTATTTAGCATTTTCCATCACTGTACTGTGATAAGACCCTGGTGTCAGGTTTGAATGGCTGTGCTGGTGTGTGTGCATACTTCACGGCCTATGAGTCTTACTGATTCACAACTCTTTGTGGAAAAGTCATTTCAACTGCTACCAAATGACCAATTTTATAGCTTCTGAACAAATTTAATGTATAGCCCAAGGAGGAGCAAATTACAGTAGTCTAGCCTAGAAGGGCTGAAAACACAGATCAGTGTGTCAAGATTTCTGCCGGGAAGAGAAGTGCTAGTTTTTGTGTGCATGCGCCTGTGGTTTGTTGTGGTGGTTGTTGTTGTTGTTTGTATTTGCGATAGACTGTATCTCTCAGGAACACGAACAGGAAGATTTCCACACTGCAAACACAGAAATAAACTCAAAGTTAGAACCCAAAGTTCTAACTCTAACCTTCAGGCTTTATTCAGTGTGTTATAGATGACTCTGATACTATATTGTGTCAAGCTTTCATATTCTAGAAACAAACTTTTATGTTTTTGTTTTATGTTAGAAAAAATAATAAATGCTCACTGTAGTAAATTTAGAAAGTATAAATAAATAAAAATAGAAGTCACCTATAATGCCCAATCAGACATACAACTGTTCACATTTAGGAATGTATCAAATTTTTTCTATGTATATATATGATGGGTATATTTAAAATAAAAAATAAAAATGGCTCATAGAAGATATATTAGTTTGTATCTCATATATATATATATATATTTTTTTTTAGAGACAGGGTTTCACTCTGTTGGCCTGGCTGAAGTGCAGTGGCGCCATCCATAGCTCACTGCAGCCTCAAATTCCTGGGTTCAAGCAATCCTCCCACCTCCGCCTCCTGAGTGGCTAGGACTACAGGCAGGTGCCACCACACCCAGTTAATTTTTTTTTTTGGGATAGAGATGGGGTCTCACTACATTGCCCAGGCTGGCCTTGAACTCCTGAGCTCAAGCTGTCCTCCTGCCTCAGCCTCCCAAAATGCTGGGATTATAGATGTGAGCCACTGAACTTGTTTCATCTTTTTCACTTAATAGATCATGAATATCTTTCTATGTTATTATATATGTAAATACATATGTAATATACATCTCTACATGTTTGTGCCCTTTCATTATTATTATTTCCTCAGAATAAATTCCTAGATTTGTTGGGTCTCATGACTTATAGACGTTTAAGACCATTGGTACATATGGTCAAATTCCAAGATTTATTTTACTGTTATTTATTTTCTGCTTTATTCCAGAAAGGATTCAGTATTACTGAGTTTGACATTTAATATCATTGTTGAGCATGGAATTTTTAAATACACCAAAGTAGTTTTGCCATTGAATCACAATGAAACTGCTTTTTTAAATAAGCTTAAGCCATTTCCCTTTAAAATTCTTGAGCTTCTAATGTATTCAGTCATTGGCATGTTAGAGAAGCGAGAGTCAGCAGCATCCCCCATTATCCTCCAGAGACTGTGTATCCTCAGTGGAAACTGGGTGGCAATGTTCCTGTCCTATTGCACTGTGCCTTCTCCTTCTGTGCCAGGCAGCAGTGTTGACAGGCTGCCACATGAAACAAATGTTTGTGGAGGCATCCCCCAAACCTATCTAACTCCAGTTATTCTGGATGAAATGTCTCTTCTATGGTAGCAAGCTGTTGATTTGGGTCTTTCAAATCCTGGTTTCCCTATGTAACTTTTGCAAGAAGACTTTTTAAAAAATTCTTCATGAAATACATTCTCTCAGAACCCCAAAGTGCTTGTTAATTTGTTTCTTTTCACACTAAACCACCAGCTGGCAATTCTGCCTGTCCCTGATTTGCTCACCTTCCTCAAAGTTTCACCTCAAGTAACTGTCTTAGAAATGAAGACTTCTGGCTGGGTGTGGTGGCTTGTACCTATAATCCCAGCACTTTGGGAGGCAGGCAGATCACGAGGTCAGGAGTTCGAGAGCAGCCTGGCCAACTTGGTGATACACCATCTCTACTAAAAATTCAACAAATTAGCCAGGTGTGGTGGCAGGTGCCTACAATCCCAGCTACTCCGGAGACTGAGGCAGTAGAACCTGGGAGGCGGAGGTTGCAGTGAGCCGAGGCTGTGCTGCTGCATTCCACCCTGGGCAACAGAGCCAGACTCTGTCTCAAAAAAAGAAAGAAAAAGATGACTTCCTTTTCAAGTTCATCAGAGTTGCCTATGAAAGCACAATTTTAAGTGACCACTTGTGGCTGGGCGCGGTGGCTCACGCCTGTAATCCTAGCACTTTGGGAGGCCGAGGTGGGTGGATCACCTGAGGTCAGGAGTTCCAGACCAGCCTGGCCATCATGGTGAAACCCCATCTTAAAAAAAAAAAGTGACCACTTGTTTGTTTCCATCAGTGTCTGTAACCCAGGGCTCCACCTCCCTACTGGGTTGATATTGGAGTTACAAATCCAGCCTCCCCCATAGCATCCTCAGTTCTGCTCTCTTTTTCCTGATTAATTCCAATAGGAAATTTATTTTGAGTTGGTCTTGAAGAATCCAATCCTTTAGATTTTTTAGCTTTTGCCTCTTTAAATTTAGCTTGTGTTCTTTTCTGTTGAGTCTTCAGATTCAGCTTGTTTTTTGTTAGTTACATAAAATATCCTGTTAAATTTTACGATCCTGAAGATTCATGGGCATGTGGTGTGTGTTGATTAATTAGAGCTATTCTCATTTAGAGTTGTCCTCAGCAATTATATGTCTATATATGTTCATTGTAAAAAAACATCATGTTAGCCTGACGTTATTTATACTGACTCCACAACCTGGATGAAATAAACATGTATAAATATGTTTCTTTATTCTCTGTCACAACAAATCATTTTCAGCATTACCAGTATCACATATAGCAGAGTATTTTAGAATTAATAAAAAACATAGCTATTAAATGTAACTTTGTCAGAATTATGATCTCAAAGTTTAATAAAACTTGATGTTTTTGCCCCTGTTTCAGGGTTTCAATATCAAAAGTGTACAGTCACAAGGTTTTAAGCTGAATGTATGGGACATTGGTGGACAGAGGAAAATCAGACCATACTGGAGGAATTATTTTGAAAATACCGATATTCTTGTAAGTACTCCTGCTGACACAGTAATTCATAGTATTTTCTGCCATGTGTTAGAAACATGGACACTGTAATGTTCTTTCTTGGCAGTCATTCCACAGCCATAACATCAATCACTGTGAATTTAGCAGAGATAGGAGAAGACTGCAGTTTATAAAGAAGAAACGAAGAAACGTCTTTGTATAACTTGTATAAAATGTTTTGGCAAGGCACGGTGGCTCACGCCTGTAATCCCAGCACTTTGGGAGGCCGAGGTGGGTGGATCACGAGGTCAGGAGTTGAAGACCAGCCTGGCCAAGATGGTGAAACCCCTGTCTCTACTAAAAATACAAAAATTAGCCAGGCATGGTGGTGGGCACCTGTAATCCCTGCTACTTGGGAGGCTGAGGCAGAGAATTACTTGAACCTGGGAGGCAGAGGTTGTAGTGAACCAAGATCATGCCACTGCACTCCAGCCTGGGCGACAGAGCAAGACTATGTCTCAAAAAAAAAAAAAAAAAATGTTTTGCTGTCGCTCAGTAACAGTGTTGTACCCACACCCATCTTGGCAAAATAAAGTGGTTATTAATTGCCATAGTGATTTGAATAGCAGAAGGGAAGTCGGAAGATCATGCCACTGACTGTCACCCCCTAGGAAGACAGTGAATCAAGCCTATCCCAAAGAGAACAACCAAAATAGTGAAAGTACTAGAAACCATGATGTATAAGGAATGGTTGAGAGACCCGACAGTGTTCTTCCTAGAAAAGAGAACATTTGGAACTGTCTAGACTGCTTCAAGAATTATCTTAAGTCAGTGGGATGGAATAGTTCTAGAGGGCTGAGCCAGGAGCAAGATGGGGAATATTAGGTGATAGAATGTAATTTAGAATAAGGAAGAAGTTTCCTATAATTACAATCATCCAGAAGTAGGAGAAGCTGCCTCATGCATTGGGAATACCCTGACTCAGGCAGCATTCATGCAGGTGGAGGCCAAATGACAAGAGCTCCCAGCTCACTGTCACTTGCTTTAGGACCACTGCTGTTTCAGAATTCTTGGAGATTTCACTGTCCACATACATGATTTCCACAAAACCCTAGCTTCTCAGTTCCTTCACCTGCCCTCCTCCAGTGGTCTTGTCATCCACTCTACCTCAGCCACATACTCTCATAATCATACCCTAAAACTAGGGGGTGCTCATAAACTTAGATGGGAGAAAAATTGCATGTCATTTTTACTAACCTCTCACCAAAAGTTTGTGTTTACATCAATTATCATGATAGGCAATAAACTACAATAATAGCAGCCATATCTATGTCTTCATTACTAATAGAAATCGTCTAGACTAGGTGTGGTGGCTCATGCCTGTAATCCCAGCACTTTGGGAGGCTGAGGTGGGAGGATCACTTGAGCCCAGGAGGTGGAGTTTACAGTGAGCCCAGATCAAGATTGGGACACCACATTCCAGCCTGGGAGACAGAGTGATGCTCTGTCTCAAACGAAATTTTTAAAAAAAGAAAAGAAAAGAAATCATCTTGTATCTCAAACAGCTTCACCCTCTGCTGTTGTTTCCTAAGTATCTCTCTCCTCTGGATCATTCCTATCAATATAAACATATCCTGTAGTTTCTCTTGCTTAAAAAGAAAAAAATAGACCAGGCGCGATGGCTCATGCCTGTAACCCCAGCACTTTGGGTGGCTGAGGCGGGTGGATCACAAGGTCAGGAGATCGAGACCATCCTGGTCAACATGGTGAAACCCCATCTCTACTAAAAATACAAAAAAATTAGCTGCGTGTGGTGGCGTGTGCCTGTAATCCCAGCTACTCAGGAGGCTAAGGCAGGAGAATTGCTTGAAACCAGGAAGCAGAGATTGCAGTGAGCTGAGATTGCACCACTGCACTACAGCCTGGGAGACAGTGTGAGACTCTGTCTCAAAAAAAACAGAAAAAGAAAAAATTAAGCCCCAAAAAACTCCTCCTGACCGTACATCCCCTCCAGATACTGTCCCACTCCTCAGCCTCCCTTTATAGAAAAACTCCTCAAAAGAGTTTCCTATGCTCTCTTTCCTTTATTTCCTCCCAGTTACTCTTGAGCCTTCTATTCAGGCTCACTGATAATTCCACATTGCTAAAAGTAGGGTTCAGTTTTCAGTACTCACCCCACTTGACCTATCAGCCCATTTAACATAGGTCATGCTGTCTTTGAAACATGGTCTTTTCTTGGCTTCCGAGACACCATTCTATCTTGGTTTTCCTCCTCAATGGCTATTCCTCCTAAATCTCCATTGCTATTTTTTTTTTTTTTTTTTTTTTTGAGACAGAGTCTTGCTCTGTCGCCAGGCTGGAGCACAGTGGCGCAGTCTCAGCTCACTGCAACCTCTGCCTCCCGGGTTCAAGTGGTTCTTCCTCATCAGCCTCCCGAGTAGCTGGGACTACAGGCGCATGCCAAACGCCCAGCTAATTTTTGTATTTTTAGTAGAGACGGGGTTTCACCATGTTGGCCAGGATGGTCTTCATCTCTTGACCTCGTGATCCACCCGCCTCCGCCTCTCAAAGTGGGGGGTTACAGGCGTGAGCCACTGCGCCCAGCCTGCTGTTTTTTGTTTTTTTTAATCTCTCAACTTCCAAATGTTAGAGAGTCTCAGAGGTCTGTCCCTGTGTTTTTCTTCTCTGAGTCACTGCTTAGGTGACCTCGTCTAAGTTGAAGGATTTAATGACCACTTACATGCTTATGAACCTCAAGCTATCATCTCTAGCCTGGAATTCTCCCCCTGAACTTGAGTTTCATATACAGTCATGTGCCACATAAAAACACTTGGGTCATTGGCTGACCTCATAAATGATAGTGGTCCCTTAAGATTATAATAGAGCTGAAAAATTTCTATCACCTAGTGACATCGCTGTCATAACACATTACCTTTTATATGTTTAGTTATGTTTAGATACATAAATACCATTGTTTTAAGTTGCCTACAGTATTCAGTACAGTACAGTAACTTGCTGTACAAGTTTGTAGCCTGTGGCAATAGGCTGTACCATACAGCCTAGATGTGTAGTAGACCATCTAGGTGTGTGTAAGTACACTGTATGATGGGGGCGCCATGTCAAAAGTCGACCAATAATGCATTTCTCAGAACATGCCCCAATCATTAAGCAACACATGACTATATAAGCCAGCTGCCTATTTGCCATCTCCACTTCAGTGGCTGGTAAGTCTCTCAACCTCAACATGTCTAAAACCAAATTCCTGTTTTTATCCTGTCCTACTCAACCCTACTCAGTCTTCTCAGTAAACAGCAGTCCCATTCCTCCAGAAACAATGCAGTCATCCTTGGCTGCCTCTCCTCTCACCCCCCCACATCTGATCCATCAGCAAATTCTCTACCCATTGCCATCAGACATATTTTTATTTATTACCTTTCTGTCACACTGGAAGGTAAGCTCTGTGAGGACAGGAACTTTTGCATTTTAAAAAACTGTTGTATCCCCAGTGCCTAGAAAAGTGCCCTAGCTGGGCACGGTGGCTCACGCCTGTAATCCCAGCACTTTCGGAGGCCGAGGTGGGAGGATGCTTTGAGCCTGGGAGTTCAAGCACAATATAGTATGACCCTGTTGCTACAAAAAATAATTTAAAAATTAGCCAGGCATGGTGGTGTGCACCTGTGGTCCCAGCTACTCGGGAGACTGAGATGGAAGGATCACTTGAGCCCAGGAGATTGAGTCTGCAGTGAGCCGTGATCACACCATTGTACTCCAGTCTGGGTGACAGAATGAGACCCTGACTCAAAAAAATAATAAAATAAAACTTCTGCTCTGCAAAAGAGACTGTTAAGAGAATGAAGAGACAAACCACTGACTGGGAGAAGATATTTCCAAAACACATGTATGTTAAAATATTTGTATCTAAAATATACAAAGAACGCAAAACTCAAGAAATGTAAGTCCGGATGTGGTGGCTCACACCTGTAATCCCGGCACTTTGGGAGGCCGAGACGGGTGGATCACGAGGTCGAGAGATCAAGACCATCCTGGCCAACATAGTGAAACTCTGTCTCTACTAAAAATACAAAAATTGGCCGGGTGTGGTGGCATGCGCCTGTAGTCCCAACTACTCAGGAGGCTGAGGCAAGAGAATTACTTGAACCTGGGAGGCGGAGGTTGCAGTGAGCCGAGATCGTGCTACTATACTCCAGCCTGGTGACAGAGTGAGACTTCATCTCAGAAAAAAAAAAAAAAAAACAAAAACTTGATTTTACAAATGGGCAAAAGATCTGAACAGACACCTCACTGAAGAAGGCAGATAAGCATATAAAAAATATTGAGTATTATGTGTCATTAGGGATTTACAAATTAAAACAGCAATAATATGGTACGATTTTTTTTTTGGTGGGGTGTGATCTCAGCTCACTGCAACCTTGCCTTCCAGGTTTAAGCAATTCTCCTGCCTCAGCCTGCCAAGTAGCTAGGACTACAGGCATGCGCCAGTGTGCCCAGCTAATTTTTGTATTTTTTAAAAATATTTTTATTACTTTAAATCTTGGATCACTGGAAATAGTTTTCGTATTTTTAGTAGAGATGGGGTTTCACCATGTTGACCAGGATGGTCTTGATCTCTTGATCTTGTGATCCGCTCGCCTTGGCCTCCCAAAGTGCTGGGATTGCAGGTGTGAGCCACCACGACCGGCCAGTACTACATATTAATACATACTAGAATGGCTAAAATTAAAAAAAACTGCTGATACGGATGTAGAGCAACAGAAACTCCTCTTCATTGCTGGTGGAAATGCAAAATGGTACAGCCACTTTGGAATACAGAGTAGTTTCTTACAAAGCTAAACATAGTCTTAGCATACAGTCCAGCAGTACTCCAAGATATCTTCCCAGTTAGTTGGAAATTACATATCCACACAAAATCCTGCATAGGAGTGTTTATGGCAGTTTTATTCCTAATTTCCAAAACCTGGAACCAACCAAGATACCCTTCAATAGGTTAATAGATAAACAGATAAACAAACTGTGGTACACCCATGTAATAGAATGTTGTCAGTGATAAGAGACATGAGCATGAAGTCATGAAAAGACACGGAGGGCTCACACCTGTAATCCCAGCACTTTGGGAGGCTGAGGCGGGCAGATACCTGAGATCAGGAGTTCAAGACCAGCCTGGCCAACATGGCAAAACCCTGTCTCTACTAAAAATACCAAAATTGGGCTGGGCGTGGTGGCTTACGCCTGTAATCCAAGCACTTTGGGAGGCCAAGGCGGGCGGATCACCTGAGGTCGGGAGTTCAAGACCAGCCTGACCAACATGGTGAAACCCCGTCTTTAAAAATAAATAAATAAATAAAATAAAAATAAGAAATACAAAAATACAAAAATTGGGGGCCAGGTACGGTGGCTCACGCCTGTAATCCCAGCACTTTGGGAGGCCGAGGTGGGCAGATCACCTGCAGTCAGGAATTCAAGACCAGCCTGGCCCACATGGTGAAACCCCGTCTCTACTAAAAATACAAAAATTAGCTGGGTGTGGTGATGGCACCTATAATTCCAGCTACTCGGGAAGGCTGAGGCATGAGAATTGCTTGAACTGAGGAGGCAGAGGTTGCCGTGCCACAAGATCACACCACTGCACTCCAGCCTGGGTGACAAGAGCGAAATTCTGTCTCAAAAAAAAAACAACAACAAAAAGAAAAATTAGCCAGGCATGGTGGTGCATGCTTGTAATCCCAGCCCCTCGGGAAGCTGAGGCAGAAGTATCACTTGAACCCAGGACGCAGAGGTTGCAGTGAGCTGAGATCTCACCATTGCACTCCAGCCTGGGCAACAGAACAAGACTCCATCCAGTCTCAAAAAAAAAAGACATGGAGGAACCTTAAATGCATTTTGCTAAGTTAAAGAAGTCAGTCTGAGAAAGATACATGCTCTATATATTTCCAACTATATGACATTTTTTAAACAGGTAAAACTACAGAAATTAGTAAAATCTCTATTATGTAAAAGATTAGCGGTTACCAGGGGCTCGGGGGAGGGAGGGGGAGAGATGAATAGGCAACATACAGGGGATTTTAGGATGAGGAAAACGATTCAGTGTGAGACTAATGGTGAATACATGACATTTGGGGTTTGTCAAAACCCATGGAACTTTATTTAAAACGTGAAGAATGAACCTAATGTATCAATATTCGTTCATTAGTTGTAACAGAGGGTACCACACTAATGCAAGATGTTACAGGGGAAATGGTGGGGGTGAAGAGGGGGATGTATATAGAACTCTATGCAATTTCCTCGGTCCTGTGAATCTAACACTTTAAAAAGCGTATACATGTTTCAAAAGCTATAGACTCCCTTTTCCTCTTTCAATCAAGAGTTAGGAAAAAGCAGGTGACTGAGAGAAATTACATTCCTATCTGTCCATCTGCTGGATTAAGGTATCTTGAAAGAAGTACCCAAGCAAGAGAAGTATGTAAGGACATTAGTGATTGCAAGTCTCCATAAGGAGGTCTCAGAAACTTTTTGTTTTCCAGGTAAGTGTAATTTTAAATCATAAGCTGTAATACCTTGAGGGTAGATTGCAAGGTCGTTGTAATATAGTATAACCCTGGATTCCACATTCTCATGAGCTGAGAGTACTCAGGAATTAATGGACAATCCAGCAAAAATTGGTTCACAGCAACCCTAGAGAAGCTTTCTCTAGCTACATCCTTATACTAGGCACTAGTACAAGATAATATTTTGGATTGAGACTCAACCTTTCATTATTTTCCTGTGCCATTTGAGATTAAACAAGTTTAGGGGAGCAGCTGAGTCCCTGGGGTTAGATTCTAAGGCCTTGTGACCCATAGCCCTATCTGCCAGTTTTGTAGCAGCTTAGAGTGGCAGTGGTGGATGGGTTATATTTGTTTGTCTGTGTTTAATAGTCTCCCATTGTTGGTTGAAAAAGACTTATTACACTAGACACCACACTGCCTAGAAGAGAGCAGGCTTGAGGCTTGACACAGGAGTTGCCCGGTTCACTCTTTCCCACTTATCTCTAGAGTACCGTAATCCAATCTTACTTTAGAGCAGGTCAGCAAATTGATCCAGACTACCTCCAATTTTTGTATAGCCTTCAAGCTAGGAGTGGTTTTTACATTTCTTAGTGGTTGGGGGAAAAAAAAGCCAAAAGAATAATGTTTCACAACGTGAAAATTATATGAAATTCAAGTTTCAGTGTCCATATAAAGTTCACTTGGAACATAGCCACGTACATTTGTTTACAGAGTTTCTGTGGTTGCTTTCTCACGATAACAGAAGCGTTCAAGAATTGTGAAAGAGATTGTGTGGGCCGCAGAGGCTAGAATATTGACTGCTCATCTCTTACAGAAAAAGTTTGCCTACCTTTGCTTTGGAGTATTAAATTAAATGGTTCACTGAACTGTGTCTGATGGTGCACGCCTATAATCCCAGCTAGTCAGGAGGCTGAGGTGGGAGGATCCCTTGAGCCCAGAAGTTTGAGACCAGCCTAGGTAACATAGCAAGACCCCATCTCAAAAAAAGAAAAGAAAAAGAAAAGAAAAAGGTTTGAAAGACTCAGGGCAACTCCTAGTAGTAACAGTTATTCTTAGGGAAGATGACATTGAGAACATCTGACTTCAGCTGTATTAATTTGAGGGTAGTAACTAAGAAAACTTGGAGTGTGATGGAAGGGAGGGGATAGGGGTGTCTTCCTTTTCTCGTTAGGCCCAGAAATAATAACAGCCTTCTGATAGATAAAAATAAATGTCTTTTCAAGGTATATTCATGTTACTACTAATCGCTTACTGTGTTATTATTAATACCAGCTTTATGTTTAAACTTAACATAATTTAAGCAAAGTAGGCCAGGCACAGTGGCTCACGTCTGTAATCCTAGCACTTTGGGAGGTCAAGATGGGTGGATCACTTGAGGTCAGGAGTTTGAGACCAGCCTGGCCAACATGCTGAAATGCCGTCTCTACTAAAAATACAAAAATTAGCCTGGCATGGTGGCGGGCGCCTATAATCCCAGCTACTCGGGAGGCTGAGGCAGGAGAATTGGTGGAACCTGGGAGGTGGGGGTTGCAGTGAGCCAGGATCACACCACTGCACTCCCGCCTGGGTGACAGAGCAAGACTCCATCTCAAAAAAATAAAATAATAAATAAATAAATAAGCTTTGTAATCATTTCCATATCTACAGTGTAGGACATCAAGTGAGATCTCAAACACCCTAAAACAAGATAACCATCTCTTGTATCATTTCCAAATCTCTTACGCTTACGTATCCATACTACTGAAGCTAGAAGAAGCACATGTAATAGAAAACCACAAGTTAACCAGACACCTGGTCAGTTCCAGCCTTCCATAGACTTTCACTCAAGCTATCAAGAAAAAAGCCACACTGGTTAGTGTCACCCCTTTCTTGTTGCTGTCCACATCTGGTGGAGAAATGTTATACTCGGGAGCAATGAAATGGCCAAAAGGTGGCAGCCAGACCAGGGAGGAGAAGAAGAGGAGGAACAGAGAGCCTTCCGTCCACACGCGGGGGCGAGCCCTCTTTGGTGATCTGGAGTTGGCTGAACTTCCATCAAGACAAGATCTTTTTCTCTGGGTCTTCCTCCCATAACCAAATAAGCATTTCATAACAATTGCCAAAAAAAGGTGTGAATTGGCTTTGCCTAAAGCATCATGCTGAGTGCCGTGGATTATAACCTTACTTTCCAGTAGGTTTCATGACTTATTTGTGAGGGTCTGTGCTGTTTAAGATAAGTCAGGAGCATAATAAATGTTTAACTTTCCCTGATACTTTCTGGGAAAAGACCAGAAAACCTTTTAATTGACTATTAATTTGTTTGGAGCTTTAAAAATCTTTTTTAAAATTTTTTACATGACTAAGTTTATGTTAAAAAACTTATGTAAAAAAACTTTATGTTGGGATTATAGGTGTGAGCCACTGCACCCAGTATCTTTGACCATATTATCAGCCTCTTCCTTCCTACCCTCACCTTTATTCATAGCCTTTGCCCCCAGCACACCTTTCTCCTGCTTTCTAATTCTTTTCTTGCTAGATGACCTGTACATAGCCACCATGCAGCCCTCTGAGCTCCAGACACTCCTAGCAATTACCCCATCTTTCTTTTCTCCCTCACATATATATATATATATATATATATGTATTTTTTGAGACGGAGTCTTACTGCGTCGCCCAGGCTGGAGTGCAGTGGCGCAATCTCAGCTCACCGCAACCTCCACCTCCTGGATTCAAGCAATTCTCTTGCCTCGGCCTCCCAAGTAGCTGGGATTACAGGTGTGCACCACAATGCCCGGCTAATTTTTGTATTTTTAGTAGAGATGGGGTTTCTCCATGTTGGCAAGGGTGGCCTTGAACTCCTGACCTCAGGCGATCCATCCACCTTGGCCTCCCAAAGTGCTGGGATTATAGGCATGAGCCACTGTGCCCAGCTCTCCCTCACATCTTCTTGGACTATTGCTTCAGTGAAGATCACTCTAGCCTACCACAGACTACCAAATAATTTGAATGAGGTCTTTTATATTGAGGTTCACTCTCCCATTGCATTTCTTCTTTCTACATCTGTGTTTATACTCTGCCTGCTACTTCTAGGCGAGCCTCACTGCTAGAAAACTGAGTGACCACCATATTCTGCCTAGTGATTTATCAGACAGCATAGAATGTTGGGTGTCTGCGGTGTGCAGAGCTCATTAGTGCAAGTATTGACATTGAATCAGAGTACAATAATAATAATGAGTAGTAATGAAAATGCCACAAAAAATATTGAAACCAAACATATTCGCCCTCTCTCCTATGATTCTCTAAGTAGAGACATGAGTATTCTTGAGAGAAAGAGCTGAACTTGATTTCTGTTATAATATTTAGCATTTTTGACTCTAAATAGCATTAAGTGGAGGAATTTTCATTGATTTTATTTTTTTTCTAAAGGGAACAGATTTTCAGTGTAGCACAAAATTTGACTTGAGTACAAACATGCTTGTAACTTATGTAATTTAAAGTATGTAATGGTGAGAACTGAAGATTGTGTGTGTTTTTAGTTGGATATGCTCTTTTAAAAGAGAATGTTCCCATTTTATCATTAGTCTAATAGCAATTTTTAATTCGTTAAAGTTTGAAAGATTGGTAATTTTTAGATTAGGGAGAAAACATTTAATACATCATTTAATGAAAAAAAACCTACCAAATTATATCTCTATGTTTCTTTTTTAGTTTTCATATGAAGGAGGATTAAAAGGGAACTTTCCATAGGAAATTAAAATAGTTAATGTGTTTGGCTGGCATAACTATAGGTGACCTACCTTTGTTTTGTTTTCTTTGTTCGTTCTTTCTTTCTTTCTCTTTTTCTCGTGTATGTGTTACCTTATTTCTCTTATTATTGTAGGATATTATTCATGCAATAACTAATATTCAGGGATGGGGGAGAAATCTTGGGATTTGTAGTTTACGATAAATCTCAACACTTTTCTTGCTTCTGGCAAAGACTGTGCCCTTACTGTTTCTGGTATTTGGTCTTAACCCAACTGTGTCTCTTTTGTTATCAGCCCCTGAAGTCAGCGTATAGTTAATGCTGCAAATGGTACTTTGAGATTTGTGCAATATAGGATTGTAAATGCCTCACAGCACCGTCCCTTCTATTCTGACAGTCTGGGAAGCAGTATAGCAGATGAGTTAAGAGCAGCTATGGACTTACAGGCTTGAGTTTGAATCCCAGTTTTCTCAAGTACCAGATAAAATTTGGGCAAATTACTTGACTTTGTGTTTATGTTTATTTATGGATAAAATGGGAAAATAGTGAAATATAGATTGTAGAGTTGTATTGAGGGTTAATAGAGTAGACCTAGGAAGAATGTTTAGTGACACATCAAGTGCCCATTAAATGTAGCTATTTTATCCCACTTGGTTTTCCCTGAATTCCTAGACTTTGAAGTGTTGCTGAAGGTATTTTCCAGGCATCCCTATTTAATTAATTTGTTTATTTGTTTGGCCTTCATAAATGAGATGAGAATCGCCAATTTCTGTATGCTGTGCTCATTGGAATATGCTGACTGGGGATCACCTGCTCCTTTTGCAGAAATTGCCCTGTCTTTTCCATCTCTGCTCACTGAAATAACCTTCTTCTTTTCCTTTGTAGATATATGTAATCGACAGTGCAGACAGAAAAAGATTTGAAGAGACGGGTCAGGTAAATAATTCTTTTGTTTTATATGAAAGGTCAAGTATATTTTTTTAAATATTAATTCTTCTGTTGAGATAGTTCCCAAATAACTGGGTATTCATTAATCAACCTTGTAAATGTGTGAGAGTGTGAGAGGTTTGGTTTTTTTTGGTTAAACTTTACAGTTCAAACAAGACAGTTATTCTGGCAAGCAGACAAAACTACCAGTTGTCTGAAAAGAAATTAGTTGAGTCCTTTAAACAGTTTTTGGGTTCTTTTTGTTATTTGTTTCCTTTTTCCCCCAAGACAGAGTTTCACTCTTGTTACCCAGGCTGGAGTGCAATGGCACAATCTCAGCTCACTGCAACCTCCACCACCCAGGTTCAAGTAATTCTCCTGCCTCAGCCTCCCAAGTAGCTGGGATTACAGGCATGCACCACCACAGCTGGCTAATTTTTTTTGTATTTTTAGTAGAGACTGGGTTTCACCATGTTGACCAGACTGGTCTTGAACTCCTAATCTCAGGTGATCCGCCTGCCTCGGCCTCCCAAAGTGCTAGGATTACAGGCGTGAGCCGCCGCACCCAGCCTAAACAGTTTTTTGATTAAAGCTATAGCTGTAATCAAATTGAATATACAAGATACAGACAAGTCGAACTTAGCAACATGCCCAAAAACTCTTCAGGTTTCTTCCTAGACCATGTGAAAATGAACGCAGAGGAACAATTCACTTTTCATTTTTATTTACATTTTTCAGTACCTACTTAATTGATTCAGGGGTAACTTTGATGAAGGTGAAAGGACAGGGAGAAATGCACAACCCAAAACTAGCTGCTCTTATTTTTAAGCCAGGAGGTGGGATGTACTTTGAACCCAAATATGGCTTCAAATGCAGGGCACATGTCAACATGATTACACGATGTCATTTGTGTACACAATTTTACATAGAGAACTGAAGGGAATTTATCCAGAGTGGGTTCACTGATAGAAGAGGCAAGGGGTGGAGTGAACTGATTTGAAGAAGCATGCTTAGATCTCATTGCACCAGCCTGGACAACATGGAGAAACCTCATCTCTACAAAAAAGGAATGAGGCTGGGCGCAGTGGCTCACGCCTGTAATCCCAGCACTTCGGGAGACTGAGGCGGGCGGATCACGAGGTCAAGAGATCGAGACCATGGTGAAACCCCGTCTCCACTAAAAAATACAAAAATTAGCTGGGCATGGTGGCACGCACCTGTGCTTCCAGCTACTCGGGAGGCTGAGGCAGAAGAATTGCTTGCACCTGAGAGGCGGAGGTTGCAGTGAGCCAAGATCACACCATTATGCTCCAGCCTGGCGCCTGGCAACAGAGCAAGACTCTGTCTCAAAAAAAAAAAAAGGAATGAAATTAGCTGGGTGTGGTGGCATGCACCTGTAGTCCCAGCTACTTGGGTGGCTGAGGTGGGAGAATGGCTTGAGCCTAGGAAGTCGAGGCTGCAGTGAATTGTGATCAAGACACTGCACTCCAGCCTGGGTGACAGAGTGAGACCCTGTCTTAAAAAAAAAAAAAAAAAAAAAGGTCAGATGTGGTGGTTCATACTCGTAATCCCAGCACTTTGGGAGGCTGAGGCAGGCAGATCACCTGAGGTGAGAAGTTTGAGACCAGCCTGGCCAACATGGTAAAACCTCCTCTCTACTAAAAATACAAAAAATTAGCTGGGTGTGTTGGCGGGAGGAAAATCGCTTGAACCCAGGAGGCGGAAGTTGCAGTGAGCCGAGGGGGCACCACTGCACTTCATTCTGGGCAACAAGAGGAAAACGCCGTCTCAGAAAAAAAGACAAAAGAAGTTCAACTTTTAAATTAATTTAAAAATGTTTTTTAAGAAGTTCTCATTGCATAGTCCTTGGCCTGTGTCCTACATGACCATAGGTGGCCTTCCAAAGGTAGCAGTCCTCATGTTTATGTCCCTTTTTTGAAATTGAGTTGAGAACCCTCCAGACTTCTGGAGACAGCCCACCACCCTTTCATACCCTGATGATTTCTAGATGATCACTCATGTGAAATATGAGCTTGGAGGTGGAGGGGGTCCTATGTAGTCATCTGCCTCTTGATCCATACAGTTCTCTTTGAAAGCTCAAGTGTTTTAAGTAGCTAAAATGTGGATTTAGGGCCGGGCGCGGTGGCTCACGCCTGTAATCCCAGCACTTTGGGAGGCTGAGGCGGGCGGATCACGAGGTCAAGAGATCGAGACCGTCCTGGTCAACATGGTGAAACCCCGTCTCTACTAAAAATTAGCTGGGCGTGGTGGCGCGTGCCTGTAGTCCCAGCTACTCGGGAGGCTGAGGCAGGAGAATGCTTGAACCCGGGCGGCGGAGGTTGCAGTGAGCCAAGGTCGCGCCACTGCACTCCAGCCTGGCGCCTGGTGACTGAGTGAGACTCTGTCTCAAAAAAAAAAAAAAAAATGTGAATTTAATGAAAAAGGTGGGGCCTATCATTAAATGCATATACACCCTCTCCTATACTTTTTGCAAACAGAATCACATATACTTTAGACCCCAGCCTATAACCTAAATAGCAGGGACCTTGCCAGATGGACTAATAAAGTTATTTTAGGATGTTGGGTTGATGAAATGTGAAGCATATGCATGCATGTTTTAGAACTAGAGATTGATGAGACAGAACTATCTCTAAAGTAGTTGTCATTTTCAGTTTAAATTTTATACACACACACATTGAAAGTTATTTGTAGGTAATAACTTTGGGTAAGTTTTGAATCTCAAACCACTTCTTGTTTTCTCCCTTGAACAGTGTTTCTCAAAATGTATTTTATGGGCCAAGTGTGATGGCTCATGCCTATAATTCTAGCACTTTGTTAGGCTGACACAGGAGGATCCCTTGAGCCGAGCAGTTCAAGACTAGCCTGGACAACATATCAAGACCCTGATGGAGTCTTGCTCTGTCGCCCAGGCTGGAGTGCAGTGAGTGGCACGATCTTGGCTCACTGCAACCTCCGCCTTCCAGGTTCAAGCAATTCTCCTACCTCAGCCTCCCGAGTAGCTGGGATTACAGGCATGTGCCACCACACCCGGCTAGTTTTGTATTTTTAGTAGAGACAGGGTTTCACCATAGTGGTCAGGCTGGTCTTGAACTCCTGACCCCAGGTGATCCACTGGTCTCAGCCTCCCCAAGTACTGAGATTACAGGCCTGAGCCACCACGCCCAGCCAAAAACATTTTTTTTAATTAGCTGGGCATGATGGTGATTACCTGAGGTCCCAGCTAGCTGATCAGGAGGCTGAGTTGAGAGGATTGCTTGAGCCCAGGAGGATGAGCCTGCAGTGAGCTGTAATCACACCACTGTACTCCAGCCTGGGTGACTGAGTAAGATATTTTCTCAAAAAAAAAAAAAAAAAAAAAAAAAAAGGCTGGGCACAGTGGCTCACACCTGTAATCCCAACACTTTGGGATGCTGAGGTGGGTGATCACCTGTGGTATGGAGTTGTAGACCAGCCTGGCCAACATGGCAAAACCCCATCTCTACTAAAAATGCAAAAATTAGCTGGGTGTGGTGGTGTACACCTGTAGTCCTGGCTACTCAGGAGGCTGAGGCAGGAGAATCACTTGAACCCAGGAGGCCGAGGTTGCAGTGAGCCGAGATCACGCCATCGTGAAGCACGTGCATGCATGTTTTAGAGATAGAGATTGATGAAACAGAATTATCACCCTGCCTGGGTGACAGAGCGAGACTCTGTCTCAAAAAAAAAAGGAAGTGCATGGTTAAATATCATAGATTTTATCCTTCCTTCTTCTCTCCCTTCTCTAAATCTAGGAACTAGCGGAATTACTGGAGGAAGAAAAACTAAGTTGTGTGCCAGTGCTCATCTTTGCTAATAAGCAGGATTTGCTCACGGCAGCCCCTGCCTCTGAAATTGCAGAAGGACTGAACCTGCATACCATCGCGACCGAGTCTGGCAGATCCAGTCTTGCTCAGCTCTCACAGGAGAGGGCGTTCAGGTGAGATTACAGGAAGACTTGGCCACCTAGCAACATGACAGTTAACTGAGGTGGTCTGTCTCATTGGTTGGGCTGATCTTGATGGGCAGATGAGCCATTTCAAGATACGAAATGGAGAAGGGCATGGAGAAGTTTGGTTCTTTTCTGCTTAGCAACCAATCAGATATCATGAGGTGCTCCAAAAGAGCCACAGGTAAGCTGCCGCACACGTGCAGCAAGCTTCCCCGCTGGGTGGGATGTGAGCACAGAAAACTGAAGATTGTCTCTAACTCTAGGATTCTTTGAAGATTGATTGGATTGGCGTTTTGTGTTGTGTCTAATATTACAAATGCTAAATGCCCATACTTCCAAGGTGATGGCCACCAATAACCATACATGTACTAGTTATCCTAGAAGTGTTTCTGTTTCTTCTGTTTGTTAGCTCCGCTGCCGCTAGGGTTAGTGTCTGTTTCCTGCTGCTTCAAGTTGGTTTCCCACTGGGAGGCTTCTGCTGACAGAAAGCCTCATGCTTTGTACTTAGCAACTGTGTACCGGCTCTCATTGCTCAGGTTAGAGTGCAGTAGCGCAATCTCAAGTCACTGCAACCTCCGCCTCCTGGGTTCAAGTGGTTCTCCTGCCTCAGCCTTCCAAGTAGCTGGGATTACAGGCATGTGCCACCATGCCCAGCTAATTTTTTGTATTTTTAATAGAGACGAGGTTTGCCATGTTGGCCAGGCTGGTCTTGAACTCCTGACCTCAAAGGATCTGCCTACCTCAGCCTCCCAAAGTGCTGGGATTACAGGCATGAACCACCCTGCCTGACCCTTGTTGCTTTTTTAAAAAATCAGAGCCGGGCACAGTGGCTCACGCCTATAATCCGAGCTACTCAGGAGGCTGAGGCAGGAGAATTGCTCGAACCTGGGAGGCAGAGGTTACAGTGTCGCACCACTGTACTCCTGCCTGGGTGACAGGGCGAGACTCCGTCTCAAAAATAATAATAATAATATAAAATAAATCAAATGTTGTCTAACGTATTTTACTCCAATTGCATAAGCCTGTCTAAAAGGTTTAGAACACAAATTTAGAAAGCTGAGAACATCTTGGGATTGGGGGCTCTCAGGAAGGTAGGGCTGAAGAAAAGCAATAGAGTTTGTGTGCATACTCATAAGAAAGTGAGTACAGCTCTGGAAACTTGCTTGACCAGAGTGTTGAAAGGAAGAAAAAAGAAAGTCGGAATTAATAGTAAGCCTTTTATATCTTCTGCTAGCCTTAGGGATGTGAAAAGGGAGGACTAGAGTGATCTAGAATCAGTATTTAGAGTCATGGCATTTAAAGTCAAGGACACTGCTTTAGAGAAGCCTGGAGGTAGAGAGGGAGCTGCTAGCACTTTCTTCCCAACCCCCAGCCCTCTCCGAACTCCGGGTTGGAGATTAAAGGATAGAGCTCTATGCTCCTACCGCACTCAGTGCCCTTCACGGGGTCTTTAGGCCACAAAAGAGGCAGCAAGCTACTAGGCAGCTAGAGGTTGGGGCTGGGGACAGGAAGGGGAGTGCTGCAAAATAAACCAGTTTGAGTGAGTAAAGTAAGATTACTATATGTGATTTGATTTTGATAAAGTTCTTCCCAGATCAGGGCCTTGGCAACCGAGTTCACAGGAAATGATACCAAGAGAGATCTAACAAAAAACTATGTGCAAAAAAAACAATGATTTTTGTATGGAGGAGAAATAGTTTGAAGGTCACTTAATTAGTTTAGTAGATAGTACCATGGTGTATAGAATTGGGTAGTTAAGACTGGGATTTCAAGGTTAATGAGATTAGATTATGGTTAATAGAATGATATAAATTTAGAGAATTTAACCATTATTTGAAATGGGTTATTTAATAAAAATGTTAATTAAGAAGGGAATCTGCTGTCTATTGTCCTTTCGTGGTAACCTTTGGGGACTAGAGAAAGGTCGTGGAGTTTTGCTGTGGAAATGCTTTTCGCTGTAAGCCACTGGCTGACCGTGTACCAGCCTCCCTAAGGTGGTGCCTCTGACCCAAGCTCTTGTCCATGCACCAGCTTCCTGGTTTTTACCTTAAAAAGAGTCACTTAAGTGGAATTCCTTTCCAGCATTGCTTAGTTGAAGTACAGGCCTTTACTGATTTTTATTTATTAGGGCTTAAAATATTCCTAAAAATGAAAGACTTTAACTAGAAAAATATCAATAAGATCTGATGGTTTCAGGTTTGCTTTCAAACATGAAAACTGTGCAATAATTACTGAAATGCCCTAAATTCATATTTTTTTCCTCCCCACCCCACCCTACCTCCCCAAAAGCTGGCCCAAATGATTAGGCTCTAAATAGGAAAGTCAGGTGACATGTGATTCTAACGACCCTGAAAGAAAATGTACAACAGTTTTTTTAAAAAGAAAGGACCTGGAATTTCAGTTTCCGGTGTTTAAAGACAGCATCTCTATTTACATTGTACGTGTTTAATCAAAACGTATTCAAGAAACCTGTCTTGTGCTGCTAAATAACAGGTACCCTCACGGGGGTGAGTTAAGGAACAGCCACGCCCCCCTGTGGATGAAGTAGGGCAAGTCCTTCACTTCTCATTAGTTGAGTAGCTTAAACACATGATTTGAGACTGTGGCTGTTAATGATTCCTGGGATGGATTTCAGGGTCCCATTCCACTTGGTGTCCTGAAGGTGCACATATGAAGCCATTACAGGGGTGGGGAAACACCACGTGGTGTTCACCAGCCCCTGCTTTGGGTGTGGAAATTGACTTTTGAGAGAGGATGGAACCAGGGTTTCTTGCCTGATGGGTGCTGACTGGGAGGCCAGCCCACTGTGTAGTTAAAGCAGGTTTTTGTGGGAGACCATCAGGAGCGGAGAGTTGGTAAAGGGCATGAGAAGCGGAAGGAGATCATCAGTCTCGGAAACTGTCCTGCCTAGAGGCCCACTGTCCAGGGGACTGTCCAGGGGAGTGATGAGGAGAGACCCAGTTATGCCAAGTGGATGAAAGCGGAAAGAGGAGAAACTGAAAAATGTCTGGGAGGGAGAACCGAAACCCCCCTCAGCCAGACTCCATTATCAACATGGAGGAAGTGTCGCTCTGCGCCCATGAGGTCAGGCCTGGGTTGCCAGGGCCCCTCCTAAGATGAAACATTCTGCATTGGGACTCTCAGTCTTTTGTTTTTCTCCCACCTTTGGGGTGTCTAGAAAATAGTGAACAGAGGATCTGGCTTAGAACCAGAGAAAGGTGTCAAGAAATCCATCCTTCCTTCACCCGCAGACCTGAATTTGAACCCCAAACCACAGCTCTTCCTGCTGTTACAGTTTCAGGCATTTGAAGACATTTTCTCTAAAATACTTTGAGTGTGTGTGTGCCCATGTGTGTGTGGTGTGGGTGATTAAAATGATACTGGCTTTGAATTTCCTCTTGAAGCAGAGGTCCGCAGTTTTAACCTGAGCTCTAGCCATGGGTCACCACAGAGACTCGCCTCCTCCCATGGCCTTGAGCCAGCAGATCGTTCCCTGGGTGTTGCTCTCCAGGCCACCCCCTCACGTCCCGCTTTTCTTGTGACATCTGCCCCACATCCCTCATCTCCTCCTGGAGACAGGAGCCATGAGCAGGTCACATAGGCTTTCAGCTGCCTCGCATCCACAGAAGGGCCATGAGCAGCCCGAGCACTGAGCTGTCAGCCGTGCCTGAGTCGGCTTCCGAAGGAACACTGAATGCTCACTCGCCCATTTCTTGATTTTGCTTCTTTTTCCTTGACTTAGGCATCTTCTCCCAAATATGTCAACAGAATTTCGATTTTTTTTTTTTTTTTTTAGATGGAATTTTGCTCCTGTTGCTCAGGCTGCAGTGCAATAATGTGACCTCGGCTCACTACAACCTCTGCCTCCTGGGTTCAAGCGATTCTCCTGCCTCAGCCTCCCGACTAGCTGGGATTACAGGCACCTGCCACCACATCTGGCTAATTTTATGTATTTTTTTTTTTTTTGTAGAGATGGGGTTTCACCATGTTGGCCAGGCTAGTCTTGAACCCCTGACCTAAAGGGATCCATCTGCCTCAGCTTCCCAAAGTGCTGGGATTACAGGCGTGAGCCACTGCGCCCAGCTCAATATATATATATATATATATATATATATTTTTTTTTTTTTTTTTTTTTGAGATAGAGTTTTGCCCTTGTTGCCCAGCCTGGAGTGCAATGGCGTGATCTCGGGTCCCTGCAACTTCCACCTCCCAGGTTCAAGCCATTCTCCTGCCTCAGCCTCCTGAGTAGCTGGGATTACAGGCATGCACCACCACGCCCAGCTAATTTTGTATTTTTAGTAGAGATGGGGTTTCTCCGTGTTGCTCAGGCTGGTCTCAAACTCCCGACCTCAGGTGATCTGCCTTTCTCGGCTTCCCAAAGTGCTGGGATTACAGGTGTGAGCCACCACACCCGGCCCAATATTTTTAAAGATGACATTTATCACTTCTTTCTAGGCCTGGCATCAGTTGTTATTGACTCCAGGTGTACATGGAACTGCTTATCTGTGAGTCAGACCTCAGGTTTATTTTTAAATTTTCAGACTTTTCTGGAGACTATGAAAGCTGTCTCGGGATATGCGATTTTGCTACCTCTTTGGTGGTGCAATGCCCTTTGTCACCAGAAAAAAATTCTAATAGCGAGCGATATTTGATGTACACAGCATCCAGCTGCTCCTTGACCCTGGGGGCCTGATGGCACAACGGGGTAGGCTGCATTGCTCAGCAAGGGTCCGAGCACCTCGTCATCTTAAAGCAATTACTGCTTGACCATGTAGCCAGCATAGCTCTAAAAACCAGGCCCACCCAACCATGGCTACCGCTGCTTCTTTCCAACTACCGAGCGGTGATGGATGCAATGTACAGAGATCAAATTTAAAAGAGCAGTGCAGTCAGAGACCACTCCTCCCTTGGAAAGAAGCAGTGCCCCGTAACTCCTGGGATGCAGAGATCTGGGAGGGGTGTTTCCACCCTGTGCTTAGGGGTGGCCTGCTGTTTCTCCCAGTGGTAATAGGAAGGAATAATATTGTGACATCGGGAACTTTATTGCCTCTCTAGGAGGCCAAACGAAGCTCAGTATTTGAAATTCCATGTCTCCCTTTAGTCTCTATTATTGAATTGAAACTAATCAATTCAAATTCAGTTTCAGCAAGATTGGTGAGGGGGAGGATCCAGGGAGGAAGGAAGGGAGGACTGTTTATACCATAAGATTGTCATCCTCATAGTGAAGATCAAATGTGCAGAAAATGGTCAAACCAGTTTTTAACAATAAAGGCTCAACCATTAAACAAACCTATGAGTTCATTTCCTTCTTTAGAAGCAGAGCAGTAACCTACTTCAAGTAAATGATCACCTTTTCTCAGTTGTCTGTTTAAAAAAAAAAAAGCCTTCCTCGCCAGATGAAAGCAAGAGTGGTGTGGAACATTTATTTAAACATAAGAAGCAGACTGTTCCTTCTCTTGCAGGTATGTTGTCTCTAAATGTAGCATTTCCACTGAAGATGGTGATCTGGGTGGATGGTTAGTATGTGAGGATTGTGCAGCCAGGTAGATAGCCAGGCCTCTGCATACACAGATACCCACAGCCCAGGAATCTTGGGAACTGAATGGCCCATAACAGCCTGTGGCACTATCAGAGCTGCAGCAAAGCATGCAGGAGGCTTGGCTGGGGCTACTCCCACTTCATGAAATCATGAGGAGAGTAAAACTAGAATTGCTCCCTTTCCTGTCTTCAGGGTGCTTCCCAGCTCTTCTCTAAGCTTGGGGCAGAGCCCTTTACCCAGCAGGTGCCCACATCCATGGAGAACTGGTAAGCAGCTCCGGAGCGCCACACTGGGCACCACAGCTTACCTTCGCCCTGCTCTGCCTTGTGCCTTCATCTCCTCAGCTGTGATAGAGAAATAACACTCTGCTTCGCAGGCTTCTACAAGGATTGACTTAAAAGATGTGAATTGGCCAGGCACGGAGGCTCACGCCTGTAATCCCAGCACTTTGGGAGGCCAAGGCGGGCAGATCACAAGGTCAAGAGATCGAGACCATCCTGGCCAACATGGTGAAACCCCATCTCTACTAAAATACAAAAAATTAACTAAGCGTGGTGGTGTGCGCCTGTACTCCCAGCTACTCAGAAGCCTGAGGCAGGAGAACCACTTGAACCTGGGAGGCAGAAGTTGCAGTGAGCCAAGATTGCACCACTATACTTCAGCCTGGGCTATAGAACAAGACTCTTCTCAAAAAAAAAAAAAAAAAAAAAAAGAAAATTGGCCAGGTGAGGTGGCTAACACCTGTAACCTCAGCATTTTGGGAGGCTGAGGTGGGCAAATCACAAGGTCAGGAGATGGAGACCATCCTGGCCAACACTTTGAAACCCCATCTCTACTAAAATACAAAAAATTAGCTAGGTGTGGTGGTGCACACCTGTAGTCCCAGCTGAGGATCACTTGAACCCAGGAGATGGAGGTTGCAGCGCGCCGATTTCAAGGTGCTGCACTCCAGCCTGGGCAACAGAGCGAGACTACGTCTCAAAAAAAAAAAAAATGATGTGTATTAGGTGGGCTGTGGGCTAGACATCATGCTAGGTTCTGAGAATACAGCCTCCAGCAAGTCTGACAGGAAGCTCCCCTGGGGAAACCACCATTGCCTTTCCTTTCCAGGGGCAGCTTGAAGCTCGCAGAGGTACCATGGTTGGCCATTGCCTCCCCTCTCCTCCCACCTCCATCCCAGTTCTCTTCTGGCTAGCACAAGAAAGGTGCCACTCCCCAAGTCCCAGCCACCTCAGATCAGAGGGGCCTCCCGGGCCCAGGGCAGCCACAGGGCTTGGTCCCCTGTTTACGCTCCCTGTGCTTCCCACACTCAGGGTTGCAGCAGCAGCTGCAGGGGCCCAGGCCGGGGGTCAGCTGGCAGGGACTGGCCTCCACGCGCCCTCTGTTGGCAGGACAGCAGCTGGCAGGGCTTCGCCACGGCTGGCTCTCACAGGCATCTGGAGACACAGGACACTGCCCCTCAGCAGGGCGCTGCCGTTTGAACCCTCCTTTGCCTCCATAACAGAGACCCAGCATAAAACCGCCCCACGACCTCCACCTTCTGCTATGGGCTCCTGCAGCTGAGTAAATATTTTTCCTATCTTTTTGCCTGCATTCATGTTCAGTTACATACAATAATCTCTCCTTAATCAGCCATAAAGCAAGAAAAAAGGCAAAGCGCTGTTCACATAGTGTGGGCACACTGTCCTTGATTTCTCTGTGAAGAGGGTTGATTGCGATCCTCCGTGGAGGAGAGGATGTTGAGGTGCACAGCTTTGAGAGTGTGCACGGGCTCCTGAAGGTGGAAAGTGCTATGTAAGTGCTGAGCTATTCAGCTTCCCAGGCAAGAGGAGATGCTTATCTTATTCATCCCTCTTTTATTTGTAAAATCTTTTTGTCTCTTGGCAGGTGATCATTTTTTTTTCCTGAAAACCAATTAGCTACTAAAATTAAACATGCTTCTCTTTAAATTAATCCTTTTCATAAAACAGTCTTAAAATTGGCCTTGGCTTCTCAGTGTAAGTAGCTGACCCAGTTGTAATTAGAGATGCGTTTGGAGTCCCCCTTCTCCCACCTCGGCCGGCATTCCTCTGCCCTTCCCCCTGCTGCTGCCAGGTGCTGTCCACCTTCGGGCTCTTGGCCTGGCTGGCCTCATCTTGGCAAAGGTCAGAGGTCAGCTCTGGGACAGCCGTCAGATTATCTTGTTCTGCTGCCCAAGTACACTGACGGCAACTGGCGGAGCTGTAATCACTGTAAATTCAGGTGACGGTCAGATGAGCCGGGAGAGAGGATGCCTGCTGGTTGTTTTGCAGTGATGTATTGTTTATGGGATTAATGTTCCAAATGGCCAAGGGTGTCAGCTGATATTTATTACTGTAAGCTGTCTCAGCTGTTCAGGTTCAGCAGCTAGATCCATGGCCACAGGAAATGTGGGACTCGGTGGCGTGTCCAGTATGGCTGATGTGTGCAAATGTAGCTGGGACCTCCGTGAGTCTGTGTCACAGATGCAAGGAAAAGGATTCATGGCAGCAGCCGCCTTGGATTTTGTTCTGGGCTTCTGAGGGAACTCCACACACTCTTGAAGGTTGGGGAGATGCTAGGGAAGGGGAGAGTGTCCAGGTCTGGCTCCAAAGGGGGTTGGAAAGGAGGTCACCTCTGACAGGCCTGGCATCAGTAGGAATGGTGCCGCCTGCCAGGTGGCTGTAGGCATTGTGTGGTTTTTACCTTGGTCCTTCTCCAGCCTTCTAAGAGAGGGTGCTTTCAAGGTCACTGCACCTTTAAGGGAACCTTCTCCCCAGTCCCTCTGTATGCTGGTGCTTAAAGCTGTAAGAAGCGGGCCAGACCCTTTTAAACCTACCATTGGTGCTGCAGGCCGAGAAGTAAATGCACATCGCCCTGGTGTGTGACTCGTAACACACACTGCGGTGGGTTTGTTTTTCCACAAAGAAATTTAATTTACCCAAGTGTACACTGTCACACTGTAAGCACACTGGGGCACCAGAAGGGTGGCTTACTGAATGTAATGGCCCAGCAAAGGGCAGCTTTTAGAAAAAGCCAAAAATGGCTGGAATCTTTCCTGATAGCTCCTCAGTCAGGCCTTGGATGCAGGCAGATGTGTTTATTTTTTCAGAGGGAGTTCCTGAGGACCTATCTCAAGTTCAGGCACTGGGCATTCCCCCTCCCATCTCCCTCTTGTGCTCTCGGAGGCCTCCCTCCTCCTCCTCCTCCCTCTCCTGGGAGGTCACTGTCCCTGGTCACCCAGGTGGGCCCCTGAGACAAGCAAACTCCCTAGAGCTGGTGGTCTGGGAGGGAGGGGTCAGGGACCTCCACTGCCTGCCCCTCCAGGCTGCAGTGTGTGGTGCTTTTCTTACAACTAACACTGCCTTTCTCTGCCCATTTCCCTCAAAGGATGGCATGAACTGGGTCTGCAAAAATGTCAATGCAAAGAAGAAATAAAATCTAGACGAATGGAGACGCAGGAGCTGCGGGAGCCGAATTCAGTCCTGAAAAACACTAATTTGCTGCTTTCTGACCAAATGTTTTTCCATCTGTGTACAGCTACAGCTGTTTGAAGAGAGGGAACAACACAGTTTAGAAAGAATCCCCATTCCAGCAGTAGATTTAACTGATCTCTGAGGTTCAGTATCATTTTTCAAATAAAGGAATTATATTATTTCCTCTGCATAATTGAAATAGTATTAAATGTCTCAAAGCACATGATTAGAAAATGAGATCTTTTAAATGAGCAAGAGATTGCATTGCAGTTTAGACAATTCCAGTGGGCTTTTTTTCCTCTCAAAAAAAAAAAAAGAAAAGAGGAAGCAGCAGCTTTGCTGAGTTCATTTATTTACTGACCCATCCCTTGCATTCCCTCCATGGTTTAACCACAGACAGCATTTGCTGGTGCTGGTCAGTGATTTTTACCACCACCAACCCAGCCAGGCTTCAGTCTGTCCGGCAGGGAGCTGCTGAGTGGGGGGTCGGTGTGGGGGAAGGCAGATAATTAAATGATCTTGTCATCTTGCAGGTCGGAGACTATGTATGTAATCCTCAGTCTTTGGACAGGAAAAAAAAAAACCCTTTCTTGCAAATAAGTCACTACAGAAACATACCCCATCCCTACCCGCCCCTGCCCCCGCCCCAGCCAGCCACACAGAGGAGCAAATTCTTATGACTTTTGACTGTAATGACATCTGGAATGTAAGGAGAGGTGGGAGGTTTAATTCCAGAAAAATTACAAGGTCCTTAAAAAGCTCTCACATCGAGGGCTCAGGCTAGCGTAAACAGGCTGTCTCCAGCTCAGTGGAGCAGTGAGCAGCCGACTCTCAGATTAGCTGGCTTCTCCACGGCCATCCTATAGAAGGGATTTCTAAAGCTCAAAGAATTCTGTGTTTAAACGATCACAATAGGCCGCTGCTATCAGATTTTAGAAATAAATGCAGCTTTACCATGAACCTGCCCCACTGAGAAAAGCCAGGCAGATCGATTTTTAGAGCGATCGATTCCTACAGTGCTGGCAACTTGGTGGTGTGGGATGCTCCTGGCTGGAGAGGGTTTTCTGCTGGGGAGGACACGGGTGTGTGTGTGAATGCAGGGGTCGTGTCCAGGGAAGCCAGAGTCCCCCCCCAGCTGCTGGGCTCCTCTGCCTCTCTGCAGCAGAATGTCTGTCCTCTGTTGATTGATTGGAGAGGAATGGCAGAAGATTTCTCCTGCCCCTCATTGCAAAAAGAGCTTGTTTCCCTGAGCCTTCAGAAATCCTCAGCTTCAAACACAGGAAAACAGGCCAGAACATCGCCCGGCTCCTGAATTAAACTCTGTTCTGGTGCCTAAGCTCAGGGGTTTTCAGAGAATGAATAAGAGACTGTCCAGTGACTGGTGGGTCCCTGGGGGCCAGCTGCCTTCTCATCCTGGGAGGTGGCCCTTCCCAAGCCCACCAGGGCCTGTGAGCAGACCGAAGGGGCCACTGCAGCCCCTGGCCCTCAGTTCTCGGCTCTTTCTGGCTAAGAGTATACAGCAGAGACTGAGGCATAGCTAGTTTCAAAGGCAGTCTGGCGTGAAAGTCATTAACAAAGCCAGCCGTGAAAAGGTGTCCCGGAGTTGCTGTGGACAGACCTGTAAGGACTTGCAAAACAAAAGAAAGGGAGGTTTTTCTAAACCGCAGAGCTGGCTGCTCTCTGCATCCTCCTCCACTGGCTTCTCTGGTTCACCCAAGTTCCTGCTCTTACTTTGAACAGAGGCAACACAGAATTACAAGGAATCAGAAATCCCCCTTCTACCTGGCTGCAAATGTGGCTCTAGCACTTGAAGATTGTTTTTCCTTCTGAAGAGTTCATCAGGGACAAGTTAACTGAGGGGCAAAATGCCTGCTTGGAGGTCTACAATTTTGGAACACTGCAGAATGGAACTTTGACTCTGGCAGTGGAGGGTCTATAAATATGTTTGTTCTTTTACCACCAACTTAGGGGACTGTTTTAAAGAGCCCTCCCAAGGCCTCTGCTAGCAGGCAGAAGCCACTCCTCTGATAACGGCCTCTGTAAATGTTCCCATTTTGCTCTTCAGCTGCAGAGACTCAGAGACATTGCAGATGTCACACGCTTTCATCTTCCCTTTGAGCCCTTTTGAACCCTGCTGGGGCTCTGGGGTAGATGAGAGAAGCCTGAAAAGGCAGAGTTTGAAAGCTCCCATTTAAAAACAAAATGCTTTTAAAGTCCCCTTGCCTCTCCCCTGCCCACTCCTGCCCCCTGACCAGAAGACAGAATTTGAAGCTGGAAAGGGGAGACCCCTTTTCCCCCTCCTCCCGCCTCCAGTGAGTCTCAGTGAGACTTTTGCCCTGCGAACGATTGCTTCTGAACGTTCGCGGCAGAGGGTTGGGGGCCAGAGGGCAGCCGAGGCCTGGGAGGGACCCATGGTGTGTGCTCCAGCTAGTTGTGGGAAAAACTCGAGTCCTCCCCCTCCTCCCAACCTAGCCCGTGTGGCTGCTTTTGGCTGGATTCCCTGCACCCTGTGCAATACACCCTTTCCCCTTCACTCTCCCTTGGTTACTATGGAAACAAGGGTGTCATTGATGTGGGCTGAGCTGGGGAACATGTCGGTGCACAGCTGAAAGTCAGCGATTATGCCGGCGGTTAGAAATGTGCCAGGGTTAAAGGAGTCCGCAGCTCCCACGGCTGCTGGGAGGACACTGTCCTGCCCCCTTCCTCCCTCCCTCCATCTCCACTTCTCTCTCCTGGCTTTTGATAAATTTCTTTATTCCCCCTCTGGACTAAAGTAGTGGCTATTTTTGTGCCACTCTGCGCCCCACCCTCACTGTTGGCCGCTCCTTATCCAGCCTGGCCTGGAGGGTGACACCATGTCACCCTCACCAGGACTCGTCTCTCCATTCCCGTCAGAGTTTGCTTTGATTTCCCTTTCCTTTCCTTCTCGGGGACCAGTTCTTACTTCCTTTTATTTTTAGCTCTGCACTCCATGTGGTTTCAGGGTTCAGTCTGATCCATCAAAAGGTTCTTTTTTTATAATCCCTTTTGAAAATGATAATCAAAGGAAGAGACGTGGTGTTTGGTCATGTGGAAAACTCAATGTATAATTTAGATGTCTGTCAAAAATCCAACAAATAAAATTTAGCTGGAATGAAGGCAGCCTGGAATGTGTTGTGTTCTTTGCCGAAGCTCAGAGAGAGCCTGCAATGTGTTTGTCCTTTCAGGGGTTAGCTTTCTTCAAGAGGTTTTTTCCAGAAGGATATAGATATATAAAATAGGATGCCAACAACAGCAATAAAGTAGCCCTTCATTAAGCCTCTCCTACATGCCACAGACTTTAGATACATCATGGGGAGCGTTAGTCCCCCTTTGCAGCGGAGGAAATTGAGACATTTGCACCAGTTAAGGAATTTGCCTGAAATCACAGAGCCTTTAAGTGCAGGTGGGGCCTGGAACCTGCTTCCAAATGCTCAGCAAGCTGCCACCTCTGGAGGAAAAAACAGTCAATGGCATGGCCGATCACACCTGTAATCCCAGCACTTTGGGAGGCTGAGGCGGGTGAATCACCTGAGGTTGGGAGTCCGAGACCAGCCTGGCCAACATGGTGAAACCCCATCTCTACTAAAAATACAAAATTAGCCAGGCGTGGTGGCGGGCGCCTATAATCCCAGCTACTTGGGAGGCTGAGGCAGGAGAATTGCTTGAACCTGGGAGGCGGAGGTTGCAGTTAGCTAAGATCGCCCCATTGCACTCCAGCCTGGGAAACAAGAGCGAAACTCTGTTGCACACACAAAAAAAAAAAAATCAATGGCCCGTCTCCCAGCAGCGTCAGCCCCCAGCCTCCGAGTGCTCCTTCTGCCCCGCCTCCTCCCCCTCAGCCTCTGAGGAGCATTGCTCCTCTGGGTTCCCTGCCCCAGGTGTTGGGTGTCCTCTGCTCACACAGCACAACCATAGGCTGGGTTTCATCCTTGGCCAGGTCCAGCCCAGCAGACAGGAAAAGGGGAGAAGAAATAATTAGCAAAGTTAGGACCTGCAGGGAGACTTGCAATTACTTAAGTACCTAAGACTGCATCTTCCATTTAAGGAGGGTTCTGAGAGGGAAAAGACCTGCCCAGTTACACGGAAGGTGGCGGGGTTGGCAGCAGTCCCAGGCTGTGCCCTCTGGAGCGGAAGAGTTCGTTGTCCCTTCAGCAGACTAGAGACATAGCACAGCCAGTCCCAAAGGGCCTAACCATTTGTGCGTGTGTGCGCGTGCGTGTGTGTGCGTGCGTGTGTGCGCGTGTGTGTGTGTTGTGTTTTTGAGACAGGATTTCGCTCTGTCACCCAGGCTGGCGTACAGTAGCACAGTCACAACTCACTGCAGCCTCAACTCTCCTGGGCTCAAGCCATCCTCCCAACTCAGCCTCCCAAGTAGCTGGGACTACCGTCATGTGCCACTATGCCTGGCTAATTTGTTAATTTTTTGTAGAAATGGGGGTCTTACTATGCTGCCCAGGCTGATCTCTAACTCCTGGACTCAGGGGATCTGCCCACCTCTGCCTCCCAAAGGCTAGGATTACAGGTGTGAGCCACTGCGTCCAGCCTTTAAAGAGCAAGCTGTGGGCAGAACTAGCTGGTAGCTAGAAGCAGGAGAAAGAAGGTCTAGGGTTGCCAGATACATTATAGAACATTCAGTTAATCTTGAATTTCAGATAAACAAAGAACAGCTTTTCATTCAAGTATATCCCCTGGGACATCGGTATAACACTCAGAAAACATGCATTGTTTATCTTAAATTCAAATTTAACTGGCTATCTAGCTTTTTGTTTTTGTTTTGATAAATCTGGCAACCCTTCCCAATGCTCCCTGCTCAAGAAAGGAACAGTGCAGTACAATTAAAAAGTGCGGCCGGTCTGGGCGTAGTGGCTCACGCCTGTAATAATCCCAGCACTTTGAGGTCGGGAGTTCGAGACCGGCATGACCAACATGGAGAAACCCCGTCTCTACTAAAAATGCAAAATTAGCCAGGCGTGATGGCAGATGCCTGTAATCCCAGCTACTAGGGAGGCTGAGGCAGGAGAATCACTTGAACCCGGGAGGCAGAGGTTGAGGTGAGCCAAGATATCTGCACTCCAGCCTAGGCAACAAAAATACAAAAAAAAAAAAAAAAAAAAAAGAAACACCTGTGGTCAGGTGGTTGCTCATGTCTGTAACCCCAGCACTTTGGGAGGCTGAGGCAGGCAGATCACCTGAGGTCAGGAGTTCGAGACCAGCCCGACCAACATGGTGAAAACCCATCTCTACCAAAAGTACAAAAATTAGCTGGGTATGGTGGCAGGCGCCTGTAATCCCAGCTGTTTGGGAGGCTGAGGTAGGAGAATCACTTGAACCCTGGCCAGGAGGCAGAGGTTGCAGTGAGCCAAGATCACGCCACTGCACTCCAGCCTGGGTGACAGAGCAAGACTCCATCTCAAAAAAAAAAAAAAAATGCATTTTCAGAGAGACCCAGATTTAATCCTTGCTCATCCACAGATCAGCTCTGGGATCTTGAGCAAACTGATTTCTCTCTTCCAGTCCTGCAGATCTGTGACATAGGACTAAGGTGGGAGGGAGATTGATTTGTTTTTATTTATTTATTTTGAGACAGGGTGTTGCTGTCTTGCTCAGGTGGAATCTCAGTGACACAATCATAGCTCTCTGTATGTAGCCTCGAATTCCTGGGCTCCAGCGATCCTCCTGCCTTAGTCTCCTGAGTAGCTGGGACTACAAGAATGCAATACCACGCCTGGCTACCTTTTCTATTTTTGGTAGAGACAGGTTCTCACCATGTTGTTTAGGCTGGTCTCGAACTCCTGGGCTCACGTGAGCCTCCTGCCTCAACCTCTCATGTAGCTAGGACTACAGGCATGCCACATGCTCAGCTAATGTATTTTCTTTCCTTTTTTTTTTTGTGTGTGTGTATTTTATTTTATTTTAGGGTCTCACAATGTTGAGTAGGCCAGAGTAGGGAGATTTAAAAGAGATCTGATGTAAATGAAGTGCCTAGATCTAGGGCAATACCTAGCACATAGACGGAACATTCCATGCCTCAGCTTCTTTTTCTTTCTTTCTTTTTTTTTTTTTTGAGTCGGAGTTTCACTCTTCCACCCAGGCTGGAGTGAAGTGGTTCGATCTCAGCTCACTGCAACCTCAGCCCCCTGGGTTCAAGTGATTCTTCTGCCTCAGCCTCCCGAATAGCTGGGATTACAGGCATGCGCCACCATGCCCAGCCAATTTTTGTATTTTTAGTGGAGACGGGGTTTTGCCATGTTGACTAGGCTGGTCTTGAACTCCTGATTTCATGATCCACCTTCCTTGGCCTCCCAAGTGTTAGGATTACAGGTGTGAGCCACTGCGCCCAGCCCTCAGTTTCTTATCTTTAAAATTAGGCGATAATCATTTTGTGGAGTTGTCAAGAGGATGAGATGAGATGTCTGTATAGTGAGTAGTAGGTGCTAAATTAACGGTAGCAAATTTAACAACTGGCAGAAAGTCTGGAGTCCGGGCTTTCCCAGGCCCCCAAGACCTCTGCCTACCACTGTCCCTCCCATGTGGCTCTGTGACTTTCAAGGCCGGCAGCCTTCCTGGAGGGGTTGGCAGCCCCCTCCCTTTGTGGCTCCCAGGGCCACCCCAGCCACACCTCCAGCCATTAGATTTGTAAGTGGGAAAGGCTCTTGTCAGAGGCTCCTGATTGGCTCCAGGCGCAAACACAGTTTAGCACTCAGTCAAGCTGCATCTCAGGGCCTCTGTCCCTGTCTCCCCCTCATCCCCCCTTAATTGCAATCTGTTCCGTAATTTCCTTTTCCAACACTGCAGAACACAGAGAAGCTGCAGCCACCAGGAGCAGGGGCAGGGAGGAGGAGAAGAGAGCCCTGGCTCCTGCAGTCATTCTGCTGCTCCAGCACTACTGGGGTGTGTGTGTATTTGTGTGTGTGTGTCCAGAACCAGCCACACACAGGCGCGGAAGTCCAGCCAACACCAGGCCCCCACAGTGTCAGACCAGGGGAAAACAGTTAAGGAGGTAGCCACCAGCACCAGGTACTTCACAGTTATCTTATTTAATCCTCACAAAGACACTGTTAACGGTAGGTTATTGTCATCCACAGTATGGGAATGGGGCTCACTGAATTTGAATCACTTGCCCATGATCCCACAGGAAGAACTGGGCAGAGTCAGGATTTGAACCCAGGTCTGTTTCACTGCTGGGTCCCCAAATTCATACCTCGATACCTGTTTCCCTTTGGCTCCTAACACTCTGCTCTCAGAAAAGGAGCTAAGAGATCCTCTGCACGAAGGAACACGGAGCCATTTCTTCTCCACAGTGAATAGCAGTGTCCCAGGGACAAAAAGCCTTTGCTAAAGAAATGAAATATTAATGGCAGAGCTGCAGAGAGCAAGCTGCGTCCAGAAGCGGGCAGGGAGAATTTGCTTGGATACCTGAAGCTGAGAGGTACAGGGTTGGGGACAAAATCCCATTTAGCTAAGCCAGCTGCTTCTCCTTTGAGTCATTAGTGGGTCTCATCCTTTGATGAGCCCTACAAGATAGCGGTTTACTGTCCCTAGTTCCCAGATGACATAACCAGTGCTCACAAAGGTTAAGTCACTTGCCCAGAGTCACACAGCTAGGAAATGGCTTGACTTCGATTCCCGCCAGCCTGCTTGCTGAAAGGCCATTTTATTCCACGATGCCACCCCAGGGAGGTTGGTGGGAGGCAGCCCTTGCCTTTGCCACTCACCCTGTTTTCAGGATCCAGAAGACCCTGCCCTGGGGTCCCAGAGTCAGCTGCTGCTCTGGATGCCACCAGTAGAGGGGGCAGGAAGTGCCCAGCCCCACTTTTACAACCAAGGAAAGGGCCTGGGGAGGCTGCTGCAGTTGTGGCTCTGGCCTGGATCAGCTGCCTGTACTCCCACCCAGGGCTCAGAAGCCCCTATGCCAGCTCCCTGGAGGCGCAGCCCTAGGAGCGCCCTAAGTCCACTGGAGCAGGAGGAAAAAGAACCGACCGTAGGAGACACACAGGCTCCGTCCATAGGCAGGCCCTCTTGGCCTTGTTAGTGGAATGCACGTTCCTAACACTAGAGATGCCTGTCACCAGGCCACCACTGACCCATTGGGGAGAGGATGCCCCACACCAGAGTACAGGCGTGGCACCAGCTGTAGGCCCCTCAGCCAGTTCCTTTGAGTAGGGCACGAGCTGTACAGCTGCACTTCGCCCTGCCTATGACACCAGCCAGACCCCTCCCTGGGCCTGCGTCTTGGCACTCCCCCCGCCCAGGCCCAGGCCCAGGCTCACCTGGAGCACCTGCTCCGGGACTGGAGCCCAGCATGCTCCTTCCCCAGCCCTCCTTGCTGCCAGGATGGCAGAATCCTGGAGAATGATGCCGGTCCACCCACCTCAGCCCCTTTGGATTCCCTCTGGAGGGGGCCTGGTCTAGGGCTGTCACATAGGAATAGGCTCCTGTCGAGCCTCCAGAGGGACAGTGCCAAAGCTGTTTTCCTGCCGGAATGCTACAGATGGCTTCTGGGAAGAAGGGGATGAGATGCTTTGGTTTATAAACAACAGCCCATCCTGGACCAAGGGGTCCAATCCAGCCCAACTCTCCCCCTCACTCTCCCCCAGCTCCTAGGGGGATGCAGCCTGGATTTCATCCTCACTCATGCCCCAGGCCCCTTTCCCACCCTGATCTGGCACAGCAGCGGGTTGGGAGAAGAAAAAGCGGGAGGAAGGGGCATTCAGGGGCTGAGATGCTGATCCAGGCAGTTGGGGGAGGCGTCTGCACAGCTGCAGGCAGACCCCCTACCCCCAGTCTGTGAATGGGCACGTCACCCTCTCCCACCCGCCTGCCACTGCTCCTGAAACAGTTGGTCCTAATGAACACTAAGCAAGCAGGGCAGCTGTGAGCATGATCCATATGCATGGGAGGTGTATATTTATCCTCACATCCCCACCCCCACCCTGCAGCTGCTGCCATCCCCCTATGCCAGGAGGGTGAGTGGGCACCAGGCCCTAGCCTGCTCCTGGGCTCCCTGGCTCCCATTTCTCCCAGCCCTCCCTCCCCCAACCCACGCCCACAGCCTTCACTTGACCCATTTTGGAGGCAGAAGTTTGTATGTGTGTTTGAGAGAGAGAGAGTGCACACATCATTTCCCCAGTTGGTGCTTTTGATTTCCTCTGAAGCATCTTGATTGCGGATGTACAATGGCATCTTGTTGCCAGTGCTCCCTCAGCAGCTCCTGGCTCCACGCCGCCTCCTCCCTGGAGCCGGGATTTTCTGCTGACTCTGGGGCCCATGGCTAGCTGGCGGGGACGGGGGAAGGACTGATCCAGGCTTCCATCCCTTAGCTGAGCAGCAGGACCTGGACACCCAGCCACCCCTCTTCCTACTCCTTAGACTGGGTTGAGGGTACACCCTGCACCCCATCGGTCTCTCCCTTTGTCCTCCCACCATCTCCCACCCTGGTCTGGACCCCACTGCCTGGCTGCTCCTCCCTCGAGGAGTTAGTGCAGTTGTTAAAATGCAGTCCCCTGCTCAGATGCCTTCAGAGGCCCTGCTGCCGTGAATCCCTCAAGCCAAACCATCTATCCTGTTATCCAAGGCCCGGCTGATCTGACCTAAACCTTTTTTTTTTTTTGAGGGGGAGTGAGGGCAGCTGGAAAGAGCTGGGGGTGGGACAGAGTAGCGAGTGATGAGGTCAGACAGGCAGTGAGGGGACAGGGCAGGGCACAGGTCATGGGAGGGATTTTGCCTCTGCTCAAGAGGTGCTTGCTGGCTGAAGAGTTTCACAGGGAGAGGGTTGTCACCCAGGCTGGAGTGCAGTGGCGCAATCTCAGCTCACTGCAACCTCTGCCTCAGGGTTCAAGTGATTCTCCTGCCTTAGCCTCCTGAGTAGCTGGGACTGCAGGTGCATGCCACCACACCACACCAGGCTAATTTTTGTATTTTTAGTAGAGACGGCATTTCACCGTGTTGGCCAGGATGGTTTCAAACTCCTGACCTCAGGTGATCCGCCCACCTCGGCCTCCCAAAGTGCAGGGATTACAGGTGTGAGCCACTGTGCCCGGCCTCCCCAAACCTTTTTAATGGATTTATCAGCCATGGACTCCACAAAGCCCTTGTGCCCAGATCTCTCCTCACTACTCCCCCAAGCATAATCCCAATTTCATTTTCCCACCTGTGTTCACAGCAACCTCCTCCCTGGGATATCTGCCACCTCTTTTGAGCTTTCCCTTCCTTTAAAGTATGATTCAAGTCTTACCCTCCAACCAGTACCCTCCAACCCTCTCCCTGTGAAACTCTTCAGCCAGCAAATACCTCTTGAGCGGAGGCAAAACCCCTCCCATGACCTGTGCCCTGCCCTGTCCCCCTCGCTGCCTGTCTGACCTCATCACTCACTACTCTGTCCCCACCCCCAGCTCTTTCCAGCTGCCCTCACCCCCTGACTATTCCTGAAACAACATTTTCTGCCTGAGGCCTTTGTGCTGGTTCTCTCTGCCAGGAACACTCTTGCTCCAAATATCCCCCAGATCTTGCCCCCTCACATTCTTGAGGTTTCTGCTTAATGCCACCTCCTCAGCCAGACTTTACGCAGCCCTCCCTATAAACACTTCCACACCCCCTCCCCTCCTGGCATCCCCTGTGCCCCTACCTGCTTTGGCTTCCTGGACCGTACTTATCACCGACTCATGCTGACTTCTTTTTGTGTTGTTTTGAGATGGAGTCTCGCTCTGTCACTCAGGCTGGAGTGCAGTGGTGCGATCGCAGCTCACTGCAACCTCTGCCTCCTGGGTTCAAGCAATTCTCCTGCCTCAGCCTCCTGCGTAGTTGGGGCTACAGGCACCCGCCACACCTGGCTAATTTTTTTGTATTTTTAGCAGAGACGGGGTTTCACTGTGTTGCCCAGGCTGGTCTCGAACTCCTGAGCTCAGGCAATCCGCCCACCTCAGCCTCCCAAAGTGCTGAAATTACAGGTGTAAGCCACTGCACTTGGCCTCTCACGGTGACTTCTTTAGTGTTGGTCATCTAGCTCTTCCCCCACACATGATCAGCTCCAAGAGGGCAGAGTGTGTTTTGTTCACTGCTGTATCCCTGACCTTGGAGCAATGGCTGGCACAAGAAGGAGCTCAGTAGTGACTTGTTGGATGAATGAATGAATCAGTCAAACAAACAAACAGGCACTGTGCTAGGTTCTGAAAAAAAGTCAGAGCCAACTCACATTCATGTCCTCTAGGCACTCACAGGCTAGTTGGACATGAAGCCAGGCAGCTTGCAACCTATAACCTGTGAACCACATTAGTTACAATCCCAAGCAAGGGAGCAAAGCGCATGGTAGTATGGTTGAGCCAAAGGAACATAAACATTGTGATAGCTGCTGATACCTGAAATCCGGCCATGCCAGCACCAGACCTGGTGCTCACACGCATTGTCTCATTACCCCTCAGCCGTTCTCTGCAGAGGGAGTGGGGGGCCGGGAGGGCTACACAGAGGTGAGACTTTGAGGCTAGGGAGTCAGTCCAGGCAGAAGGGTCAGCAGTCTGAAGCCAGTGGGGCATGGACGCATGCAGGCTGGGAGGCCTGACTTTCAGCATACAGTGTGCTGGGTGGAGCCTGAGGAGCCGCAGCGGGCAGGGCTGGCATTTGGTGTGGCTGGTAAGTCCTTCTTAGGCCACGAGCTGCCTGTTTGCATCCATGCCCCCTCCCAGCTCAGTGCCCTGCAGCAGGCGTGCGCATGGATAGTGTCTGATGGCAACACCCAATTCACAACCAGGCAGCCCGGACATTTATTTTTATTTACATATTTTTTTTTAGGTGGAGTATTGCTCTTATCATGCAGTCTGGAGAGCAATGGCGTGATCTCGGCTCACTGTAACCTCCGCCTCCTGGGTTCAAGTGATTCTCCTGCCTCAGCCTCCTGAGTAACTGGGATTATAGGCCCCTGCCACCACGCCCAGTTAATTTTTTTATTTTTAGTAGCGATGGGGTTTCACCATGTTGGCCAGGCTGGTCTTGAACTCCTGACCTCAGGAGATCCACCTGCCTTGGCCTCCCAAAGTGCTAGGATTATAGGCGTGAGCCACCGTGCTCGGCCCAGGACATTTATATGTCAAATGACTCACTGCTGTTTTTTTTCCTGGTGGACCAGAAGTCCACACCTCCCTCATTCTCAGTTCTTGGAACACTCCTCCCTGCATTCTACTTCTGAGCTGGAATTCTATGCCATCTTTTTGTTTGTTTGTTTGAGACAGGGTCTTGCTCTTGTCACCCAGGCTGGAGTGCAGTGGTGAGATCTCAGTTCACTGCAACCTCCGCCTCCCAGGTTCAAGCAATTCTCCTGCCTCAGCCTCCTGAGTAGCTGGGATTACAGGTGCATACCACCAAGCTGGGCTAATTTTTATACTTTTAGTAGAGACGGAGTTTCACCATGTTGGTCAGGCTGGTCTCGAACTCCTGACCTCAGGTGATTCTCCCACCTTGGCTTCCCAAAGTGCTGGGATTACAGGTGTGAGCCACCGCGCCCAGCCATTCTGTGCCATCTCTAAGCCCCCATGCTGCAAACTGCACACCACCTTACCTATCACCCCTGCTTACCTCAGTGTAAATAATAAAAAAGTAATCTGTATCACAGAGCAGATGGGTTTCTCTCTCAAGATAGAGCCAATTACTGAAGATCTAGTGCAAGGAGAAGTCATAAATATCCCAGTGTGCTACAGTTAAGAGGCATTAACCACAGAACAATGAAAGAAAACTGGTCCCTCGTGAAGGAAAGATCTGAAGGCCCCCCTAGTGCAGAGCTCTGGGCTAAGTCCAGGCTACTACACTCCAGCCTGGATGACAGAGCGAGATTCTGTCTCAATAAAAAAAGATAATAGATATAAAGACCAGAGCTCTATCCCTTGGCTTTCTATTGGTTATGTTGAGAACTTTCACTGTGACAGTGACATCCTGAGGTTGTGAGCTGTGCAGGAATTCCAGCAGGGATGGAACACATGCTACCCTGGAAGGGAAGAAACTTTGGATTCAGGTGGGAGGGGAGAGTGTTTAGAAAGAAGACAGAAGCTGAAGGAAGAAACTCATGGTCTTGGGGCCAGCCCCCTCCCGGTCCAGGCAGATCACGTCTCACCATTAGGCCCTCAATCCTAGCAGCCTCTGCCCCATACTCTGAAGTATTTCCCATTCCTCCCAGCCTCCAAAGAAGATTCTGAATCTCAGCCCTGGAAGATCCTGAACCTCAGGCCCTGCTCCACCACTTCTGCACAGAGTATAGGACAGAAGCAATCTAAGAGTGCTCTCGATTTCATTCCTTGCCCTCTTAACTCAAAGAAACAGGACTCAGAGGATTCTAGAACCAGTACCAGAATCTGGGTTCTGGAGACCACTGTTTCTAAAGCTCCTCCAAGGAAGAATTTTCCAAAAACATGCAGGGAGACTATTACTTTATATTTCATTTTATTTTATTATTGCATTTTATTTTGTTTTTACTTGAGACAGGGTCTCGCTCTGTCACCCAGGCTGGAGTTCAGTGGTGCAATCACAACTCACTGCAGCCTTGACCTCTTGGGCTCAAGGGATCCTCCAGCACTCAAGTCATCCCCTGCCTCATCCTCCTGAGTAGCTGGGACCACAGGCACGTGCCATCATGTCAAGCTAAATTAAATTTTCTTTTTGCCTTTTGATATGGAGTATCATTCTGTCACCCAGGCTGGAGTGCAGTGGCATGATCTCGGCTGACTGCAAACTCTGCCTACCAGGTTCAAGCGATTCTCCTGCCTAAGGCTTCCCAGTAGATGGGATTAACAGGTGCCCGCCACTGCACCCAGATAATTTTTTTATTTTTAGTAGAGTTGGGGTTTCACCATGTGGCCAGGCTGGTCTCGAACTCCTGACCTCAAGTGATCCACCCGCCTTGGACTCCCAAAGCGCTGGGATTACAGGCATGAGTCACTGCGCCCAGCCTAATATTTTAATTTTTTTGTAGAGACAGGATCTCCCTATATTGCCCAGGCTGGTCTCAAACTACTGAGCTCAAGGGATCCTCCTGCCTCAGCCTCTAAAATGCTGGGATCACCTTAGAAGAGGGGCTGCACTGTGGTGATGTCTGTCTGGGGATACCCCGGGATCACGGCTCCAGCTCCTTCACCCCCTACACTTCCGTAGGGTCAGCCCTGCTCCCATTTCTTAGTAGGCCAGAGTGGGAGGTTGGGGGAAGGATAGGCCTCTGATCCTCCCTCCAGGCCCTCCTCCCCCGAGAATTAACAGGCTGCAGAGGTGGTGTAGGGAACCCCCCAGGTGGCTAGATGGGTTCTGGGTCCTGAAGTCGTGAGTGGAATTGGTTCTCCATGATCCTCGGATGGGAGATGAGGGTGTCTGAGGAAGGCTGTGGTGACAATGACAGGCTCTTAGTGGGGAGCATGAGCAGGACCTGTAAGAACCCTGAGGTGAGGTTAGAATGTGGAGTCTCAGCTTGGACAGAGAGGCCCTGGGGTGCTGACTCAGTCGGGCAGGACACCCACCCTCATCTCCAGTCTCCCACCCCAGGGTGCCCTTTGAAGCTGGGAGGGGACTTTGAGCCAGAGTCTCCGTGGCCAGATGCGCTGGGAGAGGTGGTGGAGTGGATCATCCCTCAGGCCTCGCCCTCCCCACCCCCACGCTTTGGACCCCATTCTTGGCCCGGAGACCGTTTCCGGCAGTTGCAGGGGGCACCCAACACCCCCCAGGCCCCTGCCTTGCAGCTGTTCCCCAGCTGCCCTGCCCCACCCCAAAGACAGCTGGGAGCAAGGCCGAGGGAGGGGGCAGGAGCGGCCCAGCTGCTCAGCTCCGGGCTGGGTGGGGGAGGGCGGCGACATGAAAGAGCTGGGGCCTGCGGGAGATGGGGTGGCAGAGGAAACCACCCCTGCCCCCTCCCTCTCGGTGGCCTCCCTTTGGGCTCAGCACATCTGGGCCACAGGAGCCGCCCCGGTCTGTGGGGTGGGGAGATGTGGTTGGATCCCCCAGCCCTTCCCGGAAAGGGGAGGCGTGATGGCCTCTGGGGGAAGACAGAAGGGGAGGGCCGGGTACTCGGGCACCTATGGCTGCAACCAGCCCTCCAAGGGGCCACCAGTTCAGGGCAGAGAACTCCGATGCCTTCTGAATGGGCCTGTTCCCTGGGGCAGCTTCAGCTCTTTCTGAGCCTCCTCCTGCCCCCTGACCCTTTTGGGAGCTGGGTGACAGCTGCTCCTACAAAGCCAGGGACAGCTGGGTGGCGGGGGACAGCTGGGTGGTTTAGCGTCTCCCTGCTTCCCTGGCTACCTAGGGACACCCCAAGCCAACTCTGGGCAGCTGCTGCTTCACCTATAGATGTGTGCCTGAGCATGTCATTCTCTGGGGTGGGCTTCAAAGCTGGGACATGGGGGGCTCGAGCCCATCCCACTCCCATCAGAATGTCCCCTCCAGATCTCAGTGGATTGATGCACCTGGAGAAAGGGTCTCTCCCCTCAGCTGAAACAAAACTAGGCCAAGTGGGAAAGAAATTGAGCAGCTTTCTGTCTTGGCTCCTAACTCTTGGCATGGGGATGTCCCAGGGCTCCTGAGAACTGGAGAAAGGGACAGTAAGACAGAAGCAGATGTCAGTGGAGTGAGGTGACTGTCCACTGGCACCTGCCCCCCAGGCATCACCCCGCTCCCTTCAGCCCCAAACAGGTACAGGGGGGAGGGAAACAGTGAAGCAGGGGTCCAGCACCCCACCCAAGTCATCCTCTACTCCCACAGGGCAGGAAGGCAGAGGCAGTTAGCAAGACCAAGACTATGGTTTGGTCTGGCCAGCCCCAAAGTCTTTATTTTTATTTCTTTTTTTTTTTCTGTCGCCCAGGCTGGAGTGCAGTGGCACAATCTCAGCTCATTGCAACCTCCCAGCTCCAATCAAGCAATCCTCCCACTTCAGCCTCCAGAGTAGCTAGGACCACAGGCATGCAGCACCACACCTGGCTAATTTTTGTATTTTTAGTAGAGATGGGGTTTTGCCACGTTGCCCAGGCTGGTTTCCAACTCCTGGACTCAAGTGATCCATCCACCTTAGCCTCTCAAAATGTTGGGATTACAGGTGTGAGCCAATGTGCTCAGCAAGCCTTTATTTTTCTAAGGGAAGGGGTGGCTAAGGGTCAGGGAGGCTTGGACGACTGGCATGGGACTTTTTTTTTTTTTTGAGATGGAGTCTGGCTCTGTTGCCCATGCTGGAGTGTAGTGGCACCATCTCAGCTCACTGCAACCTCCAACTCCCTGGTTCAAATGATTTCCCTGCCTCAGCCTCCTGAGTAGATAGTACTACAGGCACCCACCAAATTTTTGTATTTTTAGTAGAGATGAAATTTCACTATGTTGACCAGGCTGGTCTTGAACTCCCGACCTCAAGTGATCCGCCTGCCTTGGCCTCCCAAAGTGCTGGGGTTACAGGCTCGAGCCACTGTGCCTGGCCGGCATGGGACTTTATAAGGCTCTCTGCCTTGTCCTGGGCTTCCTGGAGTGGGGTGGCATTCAGGCCCTGATTCTACCCAGACAAGATTAAAGACAGCGAGGCACCCAGCAGAGTATGGAAGAAGTGCATGGGCTGCGGACGTAAAGCTCCGTGCAGAGCATCAGGCAACAACCGGAGCCCTTTTGAAGATGAGGCCCCTCTCCAGAGAAGGGCCTTGGGGTGTCCCAGCTTCCTCTCCCCCCAGTGGTGTCTGTGACAAGCAGCAGGGAGGACCCGGGCAAACCCCTCACGGCAGCACTTCTCCAACCCCAGGATGTATCAGAATTGCCAAGAGTTAAACATGCAAATTCCTGGGCTCTCAGACATTCCCACTGAGTCTAAGCTGGGCCTCAGGAATCAGTGCCCCTACTTTTTTTTTTTTTTTTTTGAGACAGGATCTCACTCTGTCGCTTAGTAACACAGGCTGGAAAGCAGTAACTTGATCTAGGCTCACTGTAATCTCTGCCTCCCAGGCTCAATCCTCCCACCTCAGCCTCCCAGGTAGCTGGGACCACAGGTGTGGTGTGCACCACCATGCCTTACTAATTTTTGCATTTTTTGTAGAAACAAGGTTTCAACATGTTGCCCAGGCTGGTCTTGAACCCCTGAGCTCAAGCAATTTGCCTGCCTTGGTCTCCCAAAGTCTCAGGATTACAGGCTTGAGCCATAGCAAGAAATCAGCCCTTTTAACAACCTCCCAAGATGTGTTGGAGACTGAGAAGCTCTGTCACAGTGGATGGTGGCAGGATGTCTTTTTCATCTTGCCACCCCACCTCCACCCCCTCCCAAGGCCAAAGCCCCAAGTCCAAAGGAAGTATGGACCCGAGTGGTCCCCTCTCCCTATGGGGGCCAAGGCCCAGCTCGATCCCATTCCAAGAGGATGGGGTTTGTTCTGTCTCTATGCCCACAGCCTTGCACTACTGCCTGGCAGGTAGTGTGCTCTCAAATATTTGTGGCCTGAAGGAGGTAAACTTTGCAAGACTCATAGAAAGGTGTTTCTCCTTTGTCTGTCTGTCTCAGCTAAGAGCACACTGGTGGAACCTCAAAGAGATGCCGGGGCCCAGGTGGCATGGGGCTGGGCCTAGAAGGCCCTGGGCAAATATTTGTCAAACGAACCCAGGGCCAACAGCAGTCAGTGCCTGATGATCTGACATTCACCAGCCTGGTACCAGCTGGACCCAGGAGGGCAAAACCAAGGCAAGGAGAGCAGGGCCCCTCCTCACACCGATGCCTGAAGATCCCAGGCCTGCGGGGGTCGGGGGAATAGGCGAGGCAGGGAGTGGGACTGCGCCATCATGTTTATTAGAAGGTTGGATTTCGGTGTGTGCTCTAGACAGATTACAGAATAAATACCTGTGCCCTGAGCACAGGAAGTCCACGAGTCATACAAAGTGCTCACTACAGGAAGTTGCTGTGTCAAAATCCAGGCAAGGACCCAACTCCGGGCAGCCCCTCCTCCCTGCTGACCTCAACAAGGGCTGTGCTATTGTTTTTTATTTTATTATTTCTTTTATTTCTCTTTATTATTATTAATATTATTATTATTTGCTTTTGCTGTGGTCACTATCATTGGCAAAGTTCCTTTCCCCCTTTCCTGGACATAGGGTTCCTGTCTTTAAAAGATTCCACTCTGAGGCTGAAGGTGCCAAAAGCTGCTTGAGAAGTGGCCTTTCAACTCCGTCTGGGACGATGGTGAGGAGAAGGAAGCAGGAGAAATCATTCTTGGTTTAACAAAATTAAAAAAAAAACAAAAAAACAAAAGTCCCACAATCTAAAGGTCATTCCTTACTCGATCAGTGATCATACTGCCCAAAAGAAAAACATGAGAAACAAGCCGGAGGCCCTGGGCGTTCCTCCTGGGCGGGTAAGAGGGTGGGACCCCTGAGCTTTCAGGGAAGCTGAGGCTCCTTCCAGCCACGGGGGTGTGAAGAGGAGGAAGAGGAAAGAGGAGAGACCGAAAGAGACCTCAGCGCCTCCACAGACACTTTCCCATCTCCAGGGCCACCTGTGGTCCCGGCCCAGGCCAGCTCCCTCTGTCACCTCTGCGTCTAGGAGATTCGTAATAAAAAAGAAATCAAAAACAAAGCCAAAAAAACAAAATCCAAAAGGAAAAGACCTAGGGCATGGAATGAGGAAGAGGGGGAGGAGAGGAAGGTAGAAGGGCAGGTCTCTGGATGCATAACTCCCCGAGCCCGGGGGCCGGGGTGGGAGGGGAGAAGGTTCCCCAGCGCCCCGCCGCCTGCGTGGCGTTAGCTCGTCACGTAGTGTTTGGTGGACGGCTGCCCATACACCCTGTAGAAATCCTGGTGGCCGGGCTGCTGGGAGGCGTCGAGCCAGTCTCTGACCGCCAGGCTGGGAAGGGACTGGGGGACGGAGGGTGTGGGCGGGAGCGGGTGTGAGTACTCCTGCGAGGGCACTGTCCAGGGGAAGTGGCCGGAGCGGGGGTAGGGCTGGTGGCCGCCATGGTTGGCCACGGAAGAACAGTAACAGTTGTCCACAGAACAGACGAGAATCTTGCGGCCGCCATACTGGGGGGAGCATGGGCTGCTGGGCGGCGGAGCCATTGGGATACTGCGATGGGGGGGAACACGGGGCTTGAGTGCACTGGTTGGGCGCCGCCCGGCAGGGCCACCAAGTGCTGCGTGGAGCTGCAGGGCCCCAGGGGCTGCCCAGACTGGCCCTCACCGCTGGCTGTGCCCGCCGCCCCGTACTGGCCGCCCACAGGGCCCGACGACGTCTCTAGGAAACTGGCCTCCGGGAAGGCCGTTGAGTGCTTGCGCTTTTCCGCCCCAGAGCTGCTGACGCCACAGGGGTACAGGGGGACGCTCTGCAGGAAGGGCACCGGCGTGCTGAAGGGGCCTGTGGAGAATTGGGGCAAAGTCGCCAAAGCTCCCACCCCCAAGCAACCCAGGTCTCCTCTCCCCTGGGTTGGACCTGGGGACCTTTGACACCTAGAGGCCCAAGCATGTCACATCTCAGGTGATGCTCCTCTACCATTAGGAGGGAGAAAATAGTTATATGCCCACTTTAAGCCGAGGAAACAGAGGCTTTGAGGGGTCATGTGGCTTATCCACAGTCCCACAGCTCCAAGTGGCAAAGCCAGGATGTGAGGACAGGTCTCCCAGACTGGGTCACACTGCCTCTCGTGGGTGGGGGAGGCTCTGGCGCTGAACCCCTGCCCAAAGGGCCCTCTCTCCCTTCGGTGGAACACCCCACCCTCACCTTCTAGCATCTTCCGCAGCTGCTTCTCCTTCTTGGCCACCTCGTTCAGGAAGAGCTTGGAGTTCAGGTGGCCGATCTTAGGGGGGGGAGAAGGCTGCTGCCTGTGCAGGTCTGGGTCCTGGGGGGCAGTGGACGGGGCCTCTGCTGTGAGGAGGCATCACCAGTGAGCCCGCCCTACCTCCCCGCCGTGGGCCTGGCCCCCCTGTCCTCCCCAGGATGTGCCCCCCGGGAGGGTTGGGGCTGTGAGCTCACCTGTCCATCAGGATTTTCACAGACTTGGTGTTCTGTTGGGGGAAAGAAAAGAGTCAGTCAGTGAAAAAGGCAGCCCAGGGAGAGAGGAAGACAGAAGCTGCCCTTCCAACCTCCCCCCAGGCCGGGTGGATCTTCTCATTCTGGACAGAAGGTGGAGAGGTGGAGGTCGCCATTTGCAGAAGAAGAGCTAACATTTACTGAGCTCTTGCCATGTGACCCGGGCGTTGTCGGTGTTTTGTGTGCGTTCATAACTTCATCCATACAGCTGCCCAAGGAGAGGGGTGCTGCAGCCCACCACACTGTTTTAGCTCAAGTCTTTGGGGCCACATGTGTTTTAGGATTTGGAATTTTTTGGATTTTAGAAGGAGAATATAGTGCCTGTATCGTATATTACATACATCCCCAGCAAGACACCATAATCCAATCCGTCAACATTTCTGCAGCAAAATGTCTGAATTTTCATACCATGTGAGATAAAAACCATAAACTGCCTAACATCAGTTCAGGTTCATTTTTGCTGTTAAATTAGATGACAGATTTGTTTCTGTCAGTTTTCAGAGATGTTTTTTAAATATGGAATTGTGGATAAGAAGAGTAGACCTGTATCCTCAATACCACTTTGTAGGTGAGTAAGCAAGGCCCAAGACGTACCTATGACTTGCCCAAGGTCACAGAGCTAGAAAGAACAGGCAGGTGGATTTGAACCCATGCAGGCTGGCCCCACAGGGAAGGGCATGTGAGCTACCGCTGGGGGAACTGCAGACCCCAATTTGGGAACAGCCCTCTGGGTGCCGCCAGCCTGGTCCTGGGCCCAGCCCACCTTCATGAAGCTGACATCCTCTGTCTTATCAAACAATAGCTGCAGGGAGCCCAGCAGCTTCTTGGCCTCCTGCATGCGCTCCCCCGAGGTGCAGCGCCTGCGCTGCGTTCTCGCTGCAGAACTTGGCCTGGGCCTTGTCCAGGACCTCCACTGTCTGCCGCAGGTCCTCATCTAGCAGCTGGTGCAGCTTCTCGTACTGCAGCCGAACCTCCTCCTTCAGTTGGTTCACTTTCTCCTGTGAGTACAGGGACAGGAGTGGCCGGGCAGGTGAGCCCTGGAGACCTTTGGTGTCCCCCTTACCCATCTCACATCCTAGAATCCCAAGTCGCCAGGCTGCCCCAGGCTCCCAGGGGCAAGTTCTGACCTGCCAGTCCCCACTGCTAGCACAGGGCTCTGGGCCAGCATCTCCTGGCACCAGTGGGTATCCAGAACAGTTCACTGAATGACTGACAGAGGGGTGTAGCACAGAGCCACACAGTCAAACCTTAGTAGGGAACTCACCCAAAGCCCTGCACCGAAGCCACCCCCCACCCTCCCCCCGCAGCAAGGCCTTGGGCTTAGCTACCTCCACCAGGCGCTTGTCTGACTCGAGTTTGTACAGCTGGTCCTCAATGTCCTGCTCTCGCTCCTCCAGCCGATCCTGCTGCTTCATGAGCATCTTCTGCAGGGACAGTTGGGTGGGGGTATCAGAGGGGCTGTGACCCCAACCCTGACCCATGCTTCCCTCTATACCACACACGCATCCTATGGATCCTTTGACCTGGATGGCACCAAGCCTCTGCCACCCAGCCCCTCTGGCCCCCTGCAATCCCAGGGGCCTGTTCCTAGCTCTCCCCAGAATAGCTTCCAATGCATATATATTTATTTATACTATTTTTTTAGATGGAGTCTCACTCTGTTGCCCAGGCTGTAGTGCAGTGGCATGATCTCAGCTCACTGCAACCTCCACCTCCTGGGTTTAAGGCAGGATTCTCCTGCCTTAGCCTCCCAAGTAGCTGGGATTACAGACATGTACCACCATGCCCAACTCATTTTGTTGTATATTTAGTAGAGATGGGGTTTCACTATGTTGACCAGGCTTGTCTCAAACTCCTGACCTCAAATGATCTGCCTGCCTCGGCCTCCCAAAGTGCAGGGATTATACGTGTGAGCCACCATGCCCAGCCCCCATGCATAGTTAAATGCTGAGCTTTCTGAGAGCAGGGTTAGACCAACTTCTGTTCTAAGTACTTTTCCTGTACAGATTTATCTAATCATCCCAGTAATGATATGAGGTAAGTACTATCATTATTCTCATTTCACAGAAAAGGTAACTGAAGCCTAGAAAGGTTAAGTCATTTGTCCGTAGTCACACAGCTTGTAAACAGCAGAGCTGGGGCACAAACCCAGGTGATCTGGCAGCAGGGTCTGTTCTGACCCAGGCCCTGCTGCCTCTGAGTCCTGGAGCACATTGTCTGAGAGATGAGTACCCTGCTAATGCCCTTTTCAGCCTTAGTCCACCTGCACCCAGGTGAATTTAAAAAAAAAAAAAAAAGAGAGAGATGAGTACCCTAAGATGCAGGGGGTCAAATTCCCTTTCAAAGCTGCACGAGCCTCTGGCCCGGTCCAAAAATCTCACCTTATACTTGCCTTACATTAGGGGGCATCAAGCCAGCCACACGCTCCCTTGTTCTAAAGACCGAGCACTAGGACTCTGGAGCCCTGGCTAGCTCCCTCAGCCCCTCAGTGGGACCCAGGCAGAAAGGAGACTTGGGCTCTCCTAAGACCCGAGGCCAGGTTGCTGGAAGGTGCTGGACCAAGCTACTCTTCTCAGCTCATAACCTCCTGTCCCTACAACACCTCACCTCCCAGCCACCCCACCTCTCCTGTCCTCCTCTCACCAGATATACCTCTTCAGACAGGCTTTCTCCTCTGCTAAGAAACTCTCAATGACTCCCTCCTGTCAACTACTTTAGCATGGCAATGAAGGCTCTTTTGTACCGTGACTCTTCCAGCTGGCTGGGTTGGTATCCTCTCCCCCAACACTCTGCACATGGAAACTGCCTGCAACTCTAGGTACATTATTCTGCAGCCCACAGTGTCCCCTCCTTTCCCTGTCTATCCTTCAAGGCCCAACTTAAATCCCCACTCCTCTAGGAAACTTTCTATGACCGCTGCTCTGAGGCTATGCAGGTCCCTCCCTGTCCTGGCTGTCCCATTCTGCCCTCCCTCTCAGGCTGTGCTGTCCAATATGGTAGCCACCGGTCATATGTGGCGATTTAAATCCAAGTTAGCGAAAAATCAAAACTAAGGCCAGGCGTGGTGGGGCTCATGCCTGTAATCCCAGCACCTTGGGAGGCCAAAGTGGGTGGATCACATGAGGTCGGGTGTTTGAGACCAGCCTGAGCAACACGGAGAAACCCATAAAATTAGCCAGGCGAGGTGGTGCCTGCCTTAATCCCAGCTACTCAGGAGGCTGAGGCAGGAGAACTGCTTGAACCCTGGAGGTGGAGGTGCGGTGAGCCAAGATCACACTATTTCACTCCAGCCTGGGTGACAGAGTGAGACTCCATCTCAAAATATAAAATAAATTAAATAAATTAAATATCAGTTCCTCGTGCACCAGCTTCATTTCAAGTGCCTAGTACCTACATATCACTGGTCACAGATACTAAAGCTACAAAATGTTCCCATCATCGCAGAAATTCTATTAGACAGCAGTATTCTGGAGTCTTCCAATTGTCTTACAAACCATGGTCTCATCTTCCTATAAGACTCAAGGCCTCTTAAGAACGGGGATTTGGCTGGGCGTGGTGGCTCACGCCTGTAATCCAAGCACCTTGGAGGCCAAGGCGGGCGGATCACCTGAGGTCGGGAGTTCAAGACCAGCCTGACCAACATGGTGAAACCCTGTCTTTTAAAAAAAAAAGAACGGGGATTTGCTGTGTCTTTCTCCATCTCCCTTCAGAGCCAGGCCACACAAAGGCCTGGGCGGCCTGAGATGCACAACAAATTCACTCCATAAGCCGCAGGTTCCACACACAAAATAAAATTCGCAAAGTAGCTCTGTGTAACCACAGACAGTCCCAGTAAGTGTCCACGCAGCAAGGAGTGGTTCTCATTCTTCTCGTTCTTCCTCTGTGGGGGCCTCAGAGTAACCCTCCAGTTCAACTCTATGACCCCCACCCCTGCCACACCTAGCTGCCCCCAACACAACAAGACAAGCTGCTGTCAATCCCTTCCTCATCCCCGCCAGCCCATTTTACGTATGGGCAAACCAAGGACCACCAGAGACTTCGGCCAGACCCCACTTTGTGTTGGAGGCTACTCTGGAAATAACCAAGACCCTGGGAGCAGGAGGAAGTGTGGGGGGTGAGGCTTTCATCTTCTGAGCTGGGGTGCCAGGGGCCCACACACAACTTAACCTCTCAGTGACCCAGGACAGGCCCTCTAAGAACGAGAACCGGAGACCTTGCTCCACCCCCAGGAGCACCAAGAGGTACAGGAATCTGCTGCCAGCCCGAGGGTCAGAGCCCGACAGCACACACAGCATGCGCAAGCAGGCACAGGGCCACCTGGCACACGGCTGCACATGCACGTGGGAACACCTTGCCATCTGAGCCCCGAGCCCACCTCAGGCACGCTGGCAGGTACAGCTACAGCTGCAGACGCACTTGACCCAACCCCTCACAGGGAAGGCTGGACCTCTGGAGGCCCCAGACAATGGTGAGAGGCCTGGCACGATGGCGAAGTGGCCAGGACACCCTGGGAACATCAGGCCGTTAACCTCCCCTGGAACACTTGTCCCATCAAATTCTTGCCTATGGCTGCTCCATGCCCACCCTCAGGAGGACAAGGAGGCCCCCCCCAAGTGCTCCTCAGAGTCCAGGCCGCTCCCTCCATCCAGTGCCTAGGACATCTGAAAGGCTCTGCTGGCCCCACATATCTTGCACCCACGGACTTCCTCGACCAAACCCACCAGGAGCTGGTTCAGGGCAGACCCAGGGGGAATCCCGGGGAGGGGTAGGAAAAACAGCTCCAAGGTCCCAGCGCAGCTTCCCTAAGGACAGCAATGGAGCTGTCCACACCCACCCCACAGGCTGGTGGGTGCCCCTTGCCCCATCCCTCCCGAGGCCTCCCAGGAGTGACCCCTCAGGGCACAGCAGAGGGAGGGCCCTCCTGTCCAGTCTTAGGGGGTGGTGCTCAGCCCCTTTCTTCTTCTTTGGGCTTTCCTCAGTCTTCCCCAGCAACACTTCTACCCTGGGAGCCTGCAGGGTCTTCCCCAGGCACTCTGGGTGGGACACCAGCCCAGGCCACACAGAGGCAGGGTGCGGGGGAGCCACAGTCCCTGGCAGGTGGGAGGGTTTCATTTCCCCCCCCCGTGCTGCAACAGGCTCCTGTCTCTGCTGCAGGGGTTTGGGGGTGAGAACAGGAAGGGGAAGGAGGCTGGCCAGGGGGATGCCAGCCAGGGAGGGCTGGGAGGAAATGAACTGGCCTGGCCCACTCTCCCTCGGGGCCAGCTCCTGCTACAGATATCGCCTGGGAAACTGGAAAGAAGATGAGAAATCCCCACCTGCTGTCCCTTTGCGACCCCACCCCAGTTCACCGAAGGAGCAAATCAGGTTGCCAAGACGCTGGAAGACAGGGGGCAGAGGAAGCAAGGCCCAGACCCCGCCACCAGCAGCCTCCTTTCCAGCGCAACCCCTATCTGCCTCCCCCAGGGAATGGCTAAGAGCCAGGGCCCCATTTCCCACCTGGGAAAAACCCATAGTTGGGATTGGACTGGATTTCCCAGCTCAGTTCAGAGCAAGTACTGTCCACACAGGCAGGTGGGGCTGGGGGGACCTTACAAGCGCCCCCCCCCAAGGTTCATGGCCTGGACTTCGCACGCTGGAGCATGTGGGAGCACAGCAGGGTAGAACGTGGCCTGGGCTAGAAGCTCTGGAGGCACCAGGCCTCCAGGGAGACGGGGACTAGGTGGACCTAGGGAGAACCTGCGTAGCCCAGCCCTGCCCGTCAGGCTTCAGGCCTTCGTTGGTCTGCCTGGGCCCTTGAAGACTCAGGAGGAATGGAGGGAGCCGCCGTTCCCACCCTCCACCACCTGGGCCCCCCCTCCTCAGCTCTGCTGCCGCTCCCTCTGACTCCCCCTCCCAGCCTGGAGCGGGAACCCTGAGCCCCTACATTCCTGCCCCAGGAAAGCCTCATGTCCTTCTGGAGCCGGACTGGCCAGGCCAGCTGGCATTTTCTGATGCCAGATTAGACTGCGCAGACGGGTGAGGCTTGGGGACTCCGGGCTGTATAAAAGTTAATAAATAATAATAATAAAATCCTCAAGTCAACCTTGAAGAGAAACAAGGTCAGAAGGAAACAGGGCCCCAGGGACTGGGACAGAGGCAGTCCTTAGGTTTTCAGACAAGACCAGGGCAGGCTCCAGCAGCCCCTGTGGTGGTGGGAGGCGGGGCAGGGAGGGGCAAGAAGAGGAGCCTGGGTAGCTTCTTCCTGCTCAGGGCCAGCTCCAGTTCTGGCTCCAACCCCCTCCTCAGAGCCACCCCATCCTAACCCTCCCCCTTCTCCTCCACCTGGTCCCTGTCCCCTGTCTCTCCCTGGGCCCACAGCACTCTCCCCTTTCCTCAAAGAAGCTAATGCCTACCCTAAACCCCCGTTCCATGCCTCAAGCCTCTGCCATGGGCTACCATGTGAACCCCAGGCTGGGGAGACCACAGGCCACAGAGGGAAGGGGCTCCGGGGCAGGCGCCAGGGCAAGGAGAGAGGCAGCACCTCAGATGCGAGCCAGGCAGACCCCAGAGAGGGCTTCCCAGCTGCAGAGTGGAATTAGCTTTTGCCATGCAGAGAGCAGCGCTCTGGGGCAGCAGAACAAAGAGGCGAGAGAGAAAGCCCCCCTTTGTCTGGTTCTGAATGCCAGGCCAGCCGGGAAGGAAGGCTTTCCCAGAGCCAGGGAGGAGGCCAGCCAGGCCAGCCTGCTCAGCCCAGGGCAGGGGCCCAAGCCGGGCTCACTCCGCCTCTACAGACCGCCCAGCACAACAGCGCAGGACCCTTTTAGCTCCTACCTCCAATACCCACCACAGGCTCACCCCAAGGGGAAGCCCATCTTTCCCTCCTTTCCCCAACACCCCCTCAGTGGGGGGGAAGTCCCAGGACCCCTGACAAACTCACAGCCACCAAGCAAGGATCACCTGAGCGGGCACTCACACAGAAGCACAGTAGTGCTGCCAACAGTCAGGAAGGCACACTCAACTTCAGCCCGCAGGCACACAGCAGGCCCTGCTGGCAGACACGGCTGCACAACTAGGGACCTAAGTCAGGCACCTGCGCCTTCTCAGAGACACCCATGTGAGATGCAAAACTCAGTCACCTCCGAGATACACAACCCAGATATGCTGGCTACACATGCGCACACACACACTTGCAGACAGACACGGATGCATGGCCACCCAGGGCTGCAGGAGGCAGAGTAATCAATATCGCGGGCATGACAGGGTCCTGGCCGTGTCAGCAGGATCCTCGGGTGGGAGTTGATGGCTAGGCCTCTTGGGCCTCTGCCTGAGGTGCTCTTTCAGGGGCAAGGGAGGAAGGCCAAGCCAGGGCCCCCTTTCACACATGTGTGCACACACACACACACACACACACACACCCCTTCAGGAGTATGGTCTGCTGTGAGGAGAAGGAGCAGTGAGGTAGGTCTGCACTGCTGGAGTTGGGCTACAGCCCCAGCCCCAGTCCCAGCCCCAGCAGAGCCGGGCCAGCCCTCACTCTCATTGTGCACTCAGAGACAGACAAATGGAGAGGAAACCCAGGATTCTCTCCAGGGTCTCAGGGTGGCCTTTCCAGCCACCAGCAATGTGCACAGGATACCTTACTCCAAGCAGGAGCAAACTCCACACTGGCCTAAGTAGTGGGATCTCCTCACCCAGAGAACACCTATTCTCGCCTCTGAACCTCTAAGAATGCAAGAAACAGGGTCCTAGCAACATGTCCAGCCTTGCTCTGGGACGCCTGGGATGATGCAGAAACACAACTACAACAGCACAGACTCAAACAGATACACCTGCATAGACACACACACACCACACACCTGCACAGACACATGCACCACACACCTGCATAAACACACATGCACCACACACCTGCATAGACACACACATACCACACACCTGCACAGACACAGGCACTACACACCTGCATAAACATACATGCACCACACACCTGCATAGACACACACGTACCACACACCTGCAGACACACACACCACACATCTGCACAGACACACACGCACCACACACCTGCACAAACACAGGCACTACACACCTGCATAAACACACATGCACCACACACCTGCATAGACACACACGTACCACACACCTGCACAGACACACGAACCACACACCTGCAGGCCCCTCACACACGCAACCGGGCCTGCTCTTGGGTCTTCTTTCCATGTTGTGGGCGGTCATGAGATAAGGACTCCCCCAGCTCCCACAAGTCCCTCATTGCTTAGATGGACCTGGGGGCTGAGAGGGGTCTGACTACTCAGGGCTGCCAGGCCTGAGCCCACCTGGATGTCCAAATCTTGGGCCCTTAGCTTCCCCCACAGCCTCATGGGAGAGCACATTTAGGGTCTAGGCACATCCCAGAGAGTGGTCTCAGGACCATCCAGTGGGTATCCAAGCCTCAGGGCAATGTACCTGACACACTGGCTTCTCAAGGGGAGATCAGGGCAACAACCTGCTTGGGTCTGAATCTGAGATTACCCCTTGTAGTCTCCCAGGCTGGATGGAGGCCCTGCTTGCCCTCCTGCTGGTCCCTGCTCTAGGCCATGACCCATGTGCACCTGTGGATGCTGTGAGTATGTGAGGGCAAGGCCACCAGGGAGGGGTTAATCAGGGCTTCCTATTTCCAGCCAATTGACAGGCATGTCAGCAATCCCCCTGGGAGGGTAGAAGAGGATGCACAAGAAGCAGAGCCTAGATTTTAAGGCAGGTGCCAGTTCTCTGTGCTTCTGCTCCTATATCCTGGGGAATTTCTGTTGCCCTCACCCACGACACCAGCAAAGGCCCTTTAAGCCAGACTCCCTCCAGCAAGGGAAAAGGGGTCAAGGAAGGGCACTCCACACACTCCTCCTGTATGGCCTACAGAGTGTGCAAAGGGTTTTCCCATTCAGGTTCCTATGGCTCACCCCCTCCTTTCCCTCCTGGGAGGGCAAGCAAGGCCCCTATCCCTCCACATTCAATAAGTCAAACTCACACTTGAGTGACACTGGCTATTGAAGAGTTTCCAACCCCAGAGCCCTGGAGCACCAGAATCGGTGGCCTGGCAAGGGGAAACCTGGAGGATGAGACTCAGGCTGCCACTGCAGGGCACAGCTGCTGAACACACAGAATTGCACATCTGGCCCTGATGCAACCCACTCCTTCTGAGCCTGCCCACACCAGGGACAGGAAAGCACTCGCGCGCGCACACACCCTGCAGAGTTGCTGACAAAGTTCAGTGCCTGCTTCCATACAATCCACCACTCTGGAGATGAGGGGCCTGCTGGGGGCATTCCAGGGAATACTCTGCTGCACACACCACCCACCCACCCCTCCCTGCACCCCGAACTCTACAGACGGGAGACAGGTGCCCTGGAGAGCGAAGCAGTCTCAAAGACGCTCAAAAACACAGACAGACACCTAAAGCTATCCTCCTAAACCAAGTCAGGTAGAATTACGTTTTCTCCCCCCACCTCAGTTAAAGACATCCCTAGCACTCAGACCAGCTACAGCAGCACTGTGCGTGCGGGCAGGCATCCAAGCATCGCCCAGGTTGCTGTCCCTCCCCCTGTTCCTTTCAGCTACATCTCTTTCCCCCTCCTCTCATTTTCCACTGCCAATCCCAGGACAGAGAACTGGACAGCCCTCCTTTCTCCTGCCTCTGCACTTTTCCCGGCCTCCTCCCCCAGCCCTTCCATCTTTATTAATAGCAGCAGCTTCCCAATACTGGGGAAGGTGTGGGTTGTGCCTGCCCTGAACCGGGGTGGAGGACACAGGGGGTGGAGGACACACTTCCTTCAAGAAACCAGAGGCCTATCCTGGCACACAAACCCAGAGCTAGCCCATCGGATTGGAAACTAATTATACAGTAAATTGTATTTGCTGTCCCCGCCCCAGCCTGTGGTGGCCCTCCTGCCTTTTGTTGGTTGTATGTGTGTGTTTTTTAATTGCTAAACAGTGACTCATTCTGACTGGTTCCCCCCCTCCACAGGAAACAGCCCCATCTCCAATCATACCTTGAGCAGAGCTTCCTCATACCCAGCCTCGCCACTGGCCTCCACTAACCTCCAGGGGCCCCCACCCAGAGACACTCCCAGTCCCACTGGCACAGCCTCGCCTCCACATATCACACCCAGGCCCCAGGCCCCAGGCCCCAGGCCCCAAGCTGGGGCTTCAGAGAGGACTCCAAGGTGTGAGGCCAACCCCTTCCTTCTGGTATGACTCAACCCTGAAAGCCAGAGGACTGGGGGAGGGACCTAGGAGGAGCCCCCTCCACTGAAGGGGACGGAAGTATTGCCTCAGTCTAGCTCCAAAACCAGGCCCAGAGGCCTGAGGGGGGGGGGGAGGCGGTTTTGACATTGGCCGCGGCCGCAGGGTGTATACAATGGGAGGGGACGCGGTTCCGTAATCACCCAGCCGGCTGCCCAGGGGAGCCAGCTGCCTGAAACCAGATTTCAAGGCGGCTCAACCTTAAACCCACAGGATTCTTTTTCCGTCTTCAACTTCCCCTCCCCAAATGTGGGAGGGCGGCAAGAGGGCTGGGCTGGGCGAGAGGGCCGGGAGGATGAAGACACATACTTTAAGGTTTGTTCATGCAGCCTGTGCGACACACAGGCACACAGGGCAGTGATTCTCACACAGGGAGAGCCGGCTCTCGGGAGGAATCCAAATAGCGGAGCCGCTGTCGGGGCCTCGCTGGCTGCCCAGAACCTGTCCAGAGAGATGGCCGGAGTTCTGCTCTCCCTCCGGAAGCTCCCCCCCGCCCCCCCCAATGTGTTTCCAATAGCGCTGAAAACTAACATGGCTGCTTTTGTTTACTTCCTCATTGGTATGCCAGCATCATGGATCATGTCAGCCACAGCAGCGGCACCGGGACACTCATTACATAAACAGCAGCTGGAGAGGCAGGACCGGGGTCACTGCCTCGGTGACTTCCCGTAGGGCCTACAGCAACAACGCTGGGGGAGGGAGCTGCGCACCACGGAAAAGCGGCACCCAAACTCTAACCCTGACGGTCCCACACCCAATCCCATAAAGCACTCAGAAGACGGACCCTGTGCGCACAGGTGCGGGAATGTACCAAGTAGCGACCCGGGACCCTTCTTCCCAAGACCCTGTCCCCCAAACTTTCAGAGAAGAGTTTGGCCAGCGGCTACTGGCCTGATGTCACAAGAGTCAGCCTGTCGGGATGGGTGGTCCCCGGGCGGGCGGGAGGGACTGTGTCTGTGTGTGTGCGCGCGCGCGCGCGCGTAGGGTACTTGCCCGGATTTCATTCCTTCGGATCTCCACGTCGCACACCGAGTGTCCCTGATGCGCGCCGCTGTAGTAGCAGCAGTACTGGCAAACTGCCACCTGCTCGGCCTCGCAGTGGTAGAGGCGGTAGGCGTTGTGCTGCGGGCAGCTCCAGGCCCGCACGTCGTCCGCCTCCACCAGGAGGTGCCCGCGGGCGGTGGAGGGCTGCTGCAGGTGCGTCTGCACGTGGGACTGGCAGCAGGGCGCCTCGCAGCGCAGGCAGACCTTCTGCGCGGGCAGCGGGGGGCCGCGGCGGCAGAACACGCAGTGCAGCGCCGCCGGCGGCTTCTCCACGTGCAGGGCGTTGAACTTCTCCACGATGTTGGTGAGCTTCAGGTTCTTCTCCAGGCCCGGCTTCTGGTTGTAGGCCTGGTTGCACTCTGGGCAGCGCACGAGGCCGCTGTCCTTGGCCCACGCCTCGCCGATGCAGCCCCGGCAGAAGTTATGTTTGCACGGCAGCTGCACCGGCTCCACGAAGACGTGCAGGCAGATGGGGCAGATGAGCTCCTCCTCGAAGCAGTTTTTCCAATTCTCCGCCATGGCGGCCGCGGACAGGGGGCCGGAGCAGGCCTCCCCGACTCCCCCAGCCCCGGGGGTCCGTCCGGAGCCGCTGTAGGCCCACCGAGCCCCGAGCTTCGGCCCCAGCCGGCCCCGACGGTCGCTCAGTCAGCAGCGCCTTCCGCGTGCCCGCCCCCCGGAGGAGGGAGCCTCGGTCCTCACGCCGCGCGCGCAGCCCGCTGCGTCTCCTCCTCCTCCCGAGCGCCTAGCGGGAGGCGGCGGACTGCGCCAGGGCCGCGGCCGGGGCTCCAGCCTTGGAAGGGAGCGCCGGTGTCCAAATTCCATATAAGAGGCCGCCTCCCCGTCAGCGCGGCTAGGGCAGCGGCGGCTCGCGGCCTGCGCTCGGCCCCGCGGCTGACATTGGGTCGCGCCCTGCGGCGGACGGAGCTTGGGAGCAGCACACTTCCTCCGGCGGCGGCGGCTCCCGCCCGGCTCGTCGGCGCCGCGCCTCCCCTCGCAGGGGCCGGGGTCCGTGGGGCCGGTAGGCGAGCGCGGCCGCGCCGAGGCTGCTAGATCCGGACGGAGCGGGAGGGGCGGGCCGGTGGTCCCCGGGCCAAGATGCGGGCGTCCCCCGGCTGGCCGGCCGGGCGCGGGCTGCGGGGCGCGGGCGGGCCGACTCCGGGGCGCTGCGTGCGCTCAGGGGCAGTCATTCAGATGAAATTCCAGTCCCCGGCCAGAGACACCAGCCCGCCTCTGCCTTCCTCCTCCCTTCACAAATAGAAACGGAAGGGGGAGGGAGAGAAGTGGAAAAAAAGGCAACTGGCGAGGGAGGGAGGAAGAAGCCCCGGCGGCGCTCCGGCCTGACCCCCGGGCGGATACTTCTGCGCTCCCCTGAGGCCCGGCGCCCCCCGCAGCGGAGAGACCCCGCGCGCAGTCTCCGCGCTGGGCGGGCGCCCGGGCTCTGCCGAGGAAAACAAGGATTGATCAAACTAGAAAGGAATTTTTCTCAACTGCTAATGAACAGGAGGCTCGGCTCCCGGCCCTCCCCCTCCCCCTCCCCCCGGCCCTCCCCCCTTCGCCCCCCCCGGCCCCCTTCCCCCCACTTTCTTTTCTTCTCGGCCTCTGCTCGGGCCTGGAAGGCTGGGGCTGCGGTCGGAGCCAGCCTGCGGCGGCGGGGCCAGGTCGAGCCGCCTCCCTCAGCGCCCAGCCATCTTGGGCTCCGCGGCGGCGGCCGGGGTCTGGGCGCGCTCGCTGAGGGGCCCGCTCGCTGAGGGGCCCGCGGCGTCCTCTCGCTCCTGTTTTTTTTTTTCCTAAGTGGGATTTTTTTTTTTTCCAAGGGGAGGGCTGGCGGCCTCCAACAAATTAGGAGAGAGAGGGGGAGAAAATGCCAAGTCCCGATTTCTCTCCACCTCTGCTCCACCCACCCCGGTCCTGTCCAAAAAATAAAAAAAAGATGAGAACTGAAGAAGTCGGCAGAAAGGCGAGCGCCCGCGGTCCCCGGCTGCTGCCCAGGCGACGCGTCCGGGCGGGCCCGCGCCCGTCGCTCGGTCCGTGGTCCGTCTGTCCGCCCGCGGCTTCTCAAGGGAGGGGAGGGCGCTCCGGGCAGGGTCTCCGCAGCCGCTGTCGCCTCAGAGCTTTATCCTCAGATCAAAAAAAAAAAAAAAAAAAAAGAGGCAGAAAAAATCCCAACCCCAACACTCTCATCACAGCCACCTTCAGCCATCTTGCGCGTATTATTTCAGGAATAATCTGTTTAATAAAAATACCTGCGTCTCCAGCCCCTCCCCAGCGTCCTGGGGTCCCCGCCCCTTTTTAATAATAATCTCGATAATAAAAATGATCGGCTAGCCGGGCAGTCCGCGGCGGCCTTTTCCTGCCTCGACTTGCTCGGGCCCGGCTCTCCTCTCGGGAAGGGGCGCCGCGGGGTGGGGGTGCGTCCCCGCCGCCCGCGCAGGGAGGAAAGGGCGCCCCCGCCGCCGCCGCGAGGAAAGCGGGCGGGGGAGAGGCCGCGGCCTGCGGGGCCCGCCGGAGAGGCACTCAGGGGGTCCAGGCGCCCCCGCCACGGCCCGGCCTGGGAGTCAGCAGCCGGCCGTATACAATGGGTTCGGAGCAAAGCGGGGCCAGCAGGGTGGGGACGCGGGCGGGCCACGGGCTGCGGCGAGCTGGGCTACCGGGCTAGGGCGGGGGTGGTGTTCCTACATCAAGGCCGGTCCCGCTACTCGGGGAAGGGGGCGGGGGAGCCGCGGAGGGGGGAGGCGAGGAGAAAGCAGCAGGCGGCGCCTTCAATCAGCACCCGCAGGTTCGGCCCACCCGGCACTGGCTAAAGAAACCGGCGCGGGGGAGGGGAAGAGGCGGGGCGTGCTTTCCGGAAGTGGTGTTACAGCTGCCCGGCGCCTGGCTCCTCCCCCATTTCCCTGTTGCGTTGGGGCCGTTCCGGCGGCTACTCTTGCTATTGGTCCACAAACTGAGGCTCCACCTCTTTAAGGCGGGGCAGACCAGGGTGTCTCACGTGACTCTCACAAACTTCGGTACATTAAATATTGGGATGGCGGGGGGTTTCCGTGTTTCTTAAAAAGCGATGATGCCACGGCGTAGTGGGACCACTTCTTCCTGGGCCTGAAGTGAAGACCCGTAGCTCTTTTTACCGAGGGGAAAGGAGCGTTTGTCGGTCTGCTCAGCAGTCCGGTGGAGCTGAGCAGGGAAATGCAAAGGTTCAGTGTGGGGCGATTTCCCTATGTCCTTAAATGCTTTTACCTTTATCCCCAGCGCTTTAAACTACCAAGCAAAACAGGCATTTATCCCTCTATTGATAAGGAAACCAAGGCTTAAAGAACTGCAAAAATCTGCCAAGGTCAATGGTTAGTCAATAAATCTTTAACAAAAGGTTTTTCTAGGCCCTGGCAATTCCCTGAAAAACGTACAAAAAATTTTTAATGTAAATCTACGTAGGACAATTTTCGTGATAGAGGATAACAGGTTCACACAAAGGCTTTCTGAAAAAGTGATATTTGAGCTGAGACCTGAATGCACACGAAGAGTCAGACAGGTGACAACCTGGGGAAGAGCGATCCAGTCGGAAGAAAAAAACAAATGCAAAAGCAATGGAACAGGCAGGTTCCAGGACAGAAAGAAGGCCATGTGTCCAGGAAAAAAAGTAGGGGCCAGAACACACAGGATCTTCCTTGCAGGTCATGGTGAGAAGTTTGGACTTGAAGCTGGTTGTACAAGCTGTCAGATTTGGTATGTATTTTGGATTAAATATCAGGTTGATTAAATATCGGGTGGCGAGGAATCAGTACAATAATAGGAGGGGGTAGAAATGGGATCAGGATGTACTTACCACCATATAAAGTATATCCTATACTAGATATAACATATATATTATAGTATACTATACTACTATATTATTGTAAGTATACTATATAAGTATAGTGTATTGGTCGGACACGGTGGCTTATGCCTGTAATCCCAGTACTTTGGGAGGCTGAGACGGGTGGATCATGAGGTCAGGAGTTTGAGACTAGCCTGGCCAACATGGTGAAACCCCATCTCTGCTAAAAATACAGAAATTAGCCAGGCATGGTGGCAGGCAACTGTAATCCCAGCCACTCAGGAGGCCGAAGCAGAAGAATTGCTTGATCCCCGGGAGGCGGAGGTTGCAGTGAGCCGAGAGCACACCATTGTACTCCGGCCTGGGTGACAGAGCGAGACTCCGCCTCAAAAAAAAGTATAGTAGCTTATTAAAAGATACTATATATTGTTATAAATACACCATATAAGTATAGCATACTATTATATATAGTATGTATTATATCTACTATACTATATATGGTAAGTATATAGTATAAATATACTATATGTACTATATGTATTATAATATACCATATATTATGTACATTATAATAATTATTTTTTGAGACGAGTTTCACTCTTGTTGCCCAGCTGGAGTACAATGGCCCAATCTCAGCTCACTGCGAACTCCGCCTCTTGGGTTCAAACGATTCTCCTGCCTCAGCCTCCCAAGTAGCTGGAATTACAGTCATGTGCCACCATGCCCAGCTAATTTTGTATTTTTAGTAGAGATGGGGTTTTACCATGTTGGTTAGGCTGGTCTCAAACTCCTGACCTCAAGATCCACCTGCCTTGGCCTCCCAAAGTGCTGGGATTACAGGCGTGAGCCACCACACCCGGCTATACTATTATGTTCTAAATAGTAGAACTGAGATTGAAATCCAGTTCAGTAGACCTCTGGGTCCCTGATCCTCTGATGACAGAGCCTGTCTTTAGCACTTTACATCTCTTCACACGGGGGGTCATATGTGGGGCAAGTGAATATGTGAACGAATGTCTGAATGAGCAAACAAGGAGAAAAAGTGGCTTCTAAACCCACTTTAGTAGAGACTGGGTTTTGCCATGTTGGCCAGGCTGTTCTCAAACTCGTGGCCTCAAGTGATCTGCCCACCTTGGCCTCCCAGAGTGCTGGCATTACAGGTGTGAGCCACTGCACTGGGCCCTGGCCAGTTTTTAAAAAATATAAGTCAGAAAATGTCACTCCTCTGCTCAAAATCTTCCAGTGCCTTCTCAATTCAATGAGAATAAAGGTGAAAGTTTTAAAATTCCCTCTGAGGCCTTGCAAAGTTTGGCCTCTGTATAATTTTCTAGCCTCTTCTTCTCCCACTTGGCTGCACCCACATGGCTTCCCTGGTGCTCCTCAAAGATGCCTGGTGTGTTTCTCCTTAACTCCTTCACCCTTTGCAGGTGCTCTTCAGTTTGCCTGGCCCATCTTCCCCAAGATAGCCCTATGGCACACTTCTTCCTTTGTTGAAATCCTTTGTTCAAATGTCACCTATGCTATGAGGCCTTTCCTGACTTCTCTATTTAAAAATGCACCCTTTCCTCCAGCCCCACTATCCCTCCTCCTCTGTTTCTTAATAGCATGGGTCTCTATGTATGATATATCCTCCTTTTGAAAGTTATTATCTGGCCGGGTGTGGTGGATCACGCTTATAATCCCAGCACTTTGGGAAGCTGAGGTGGGCGGATCACCTGAGATCAGGAGTCCAAGACCAGCTTAGCCAACATGGTGAAACCCCGTCTCTACTAGAAATACAAAAATTAGCTGGGCGTGGTGGCAGGCACCTGTAATCCCAGCTACTCAGGAGGCTGGGGCAGTAGAACTGCTTGAACCTGGGAGGTGGAGGTTGCAGCGTCGCCTACTCCAACCTGGGCGACAAGAGCGAATCTCTGTCTAAAAAAAAAAAAAAAAAAAATTGCCGGGTGTGGTGGTTCATGCCTGTAATCCCAGCACTTTGGGAGGCTGAGGCAGGTGGATCATCTGAGGTCAGGAGTTTGAGACCAGCTTGACCAACATGGAGAAACCCCATCTCTATTAAAAATACAAAATTACCTGGGCGTGGTGGTGCATGCCTGTAATCCCAGCTACTCAGGAGGCTGAGGCAGGAGAATGGCTTGAACCTGGGAGGCGGAGGTTGCAGGGACCCGAGATCACGCCATTGCACTCCAGCCTGGGCAACAAGGGCAAAACTCTATCTCAAAAACAGCAACAAAAAGAAAATTATTATCTGTCACCCATCATTAAAATATAAGATCTGTGAAAGGAGGTATTTTCTTTAATGCTATATCCCTGGTGCCTAGAATGGGGCCTAGCATACAGTAGATGCCCAATAAATATATGTTCAATCAATAAATGGATCCCATTCTCTCTGTCCCTACTGCTTCTGCGCTGATGGAGGCATCACTGGTCACCTTTCCTTCATTCTTCCTCCCTTTCAAAACATTTTCCATCCAGCAGTCAAGGAGATGGTCCTAAAATGAAAGCTTGATGCCTTAAACTATATACTGCAGGCAATTTGCACTCTAGTTCCCAAGCAGAGTGTTAAGGCTTCTACCCTTGTTCTGAGTGCCTGGAGAGCTAATGAAAGTAAAGCTTCCCTCTTGTTCTACTCAACTCATTCTTAAGCATCCTTTTGGTTGTAGCTTAGATGTTACGTCTTCAGGGAGTCTTTTTTAATCTCCCCAGATTGGGTTAGGCACCTGTCTGAAGTCACCCTGATAAGTGGTGGAGCTGGGGTGGGACAGGAAGCAGCTTACTGCCTTCCTCTTTGATGGTTCTTCCTCGTAAGTATCTGTTTCCTTGTCTACTTCCCCTCACTGCACTTTGAGCCTGTTAAGGCAGGGCCTGTGTCCAGCGTCCCAGTATATAACAGAGTGCCTGCATACACTTGTTGAAAGAACAATGGAACGTTTTCTAGTTGGTTCCCACAGTGTTGTTGTAGAGGCTCGACAATGCATGGTTGGCCTTCCTCTGTCTTGTAAAGGTTGAGACCCAAAAGCTCCATTTTCTATCCTTGCAGGGCTCTCATCGTACTGAGATGGGGTGTGGGGTTGGGTGGGTGAAATTGGAAAAACAAGGAACAGGGTCTCTGTCCTCAGTTCTCTGGCCCCAATAAGACCACTACTTTCATCATAGCCCCCCCCAAAGTCTCCCCCGCCCTGCAGGTTGCTTGGAGAGCCATGCCCGTTCAAGCCATGGACACCCACCAGCAGTCAGCTGCTCCTTCCCCAAGCTGCCCTCAGCTCTCTCCCAGACTTCCTGGCAATAAGGAGGAAAGGAGGGGATGGGTCAGTCCCACCATGTCCCTGGAGATGTCTGCCTCTCTCAGGCCACATCCAGACCTGCCCCTGTAGGCTTCCCCCTTCTCCCGCCCAGCAAATCACCCCACCCTGGCCTCCCCCACCACCTACCCCCTTGAAGCCTGCCTCGGCCTCAGTGCCTGGCAGGCTGGGTTGAGTCATTTGTAGCTTGCATTCTTCTTCTGGTCAGGCCAGTTTGGCAAATCTCTCAGGCTCCCCAGCCCCCCTGAAGCCTGTGCGACTCCCTTCCCAGGGCCCCCAGCATCCCCAGATGAGGCAAAGCAGGCGCCTGGGAGGAATGCACAGGACTTTCTGGAGGAGACATTACAGATGGCACAGTAGATCTCTCTCCTCCCCAATTCTAGGGCTGGGGTCTCTGCTCTAGGCCCAGGAGCCCTTCTCTTTCCAGAAATAGCCTCAGCCTGGTGTTGTCTCACAGAACCACCTAAGCAGAGGATCTTGCTATTCTGCATTCTCTGGGACAAGCACTTCACCCTGACCCTCAGTCCTTGCAGGCTAAAATCAGATGAGGAGGAGGATATCTCCTCCAATCCCCAGTCTCCAGGGAGAAAAGGGAACAGCATGGCCTAGGCCACCCTGGGGTTGTCAGCCTGACTTCATACCCTCCCCACCTCCTTGTTCTGACCACCAGAGGGACTGAGGACCCCGGACAAGACCTGCTGCACTGCTCAGTTCGAGAGTTCAGTGAGGCTGCAGGAGAAGGAGTGTTGACCCCTCAGCAAAGGCCCCCCCACATGGCTAGGTCTCACAGAAAGGACAGGAGGTAAAAGCGCCCTCATAGGAGCTGACACCCCTTCTCCGTTGCTTATAATGTCCTAGGATCTCTGCCCCAGCCCAGCCCCAGCAGAATCCCTTGCCACTCCCCAGGACAGAAAACCAGAAGGGAATGAATGTGTGAGGGCCCGGGTGCTCACAGGTTCCAAGAACTCTTTCTGGGTGCAGCCCTCATCCTGCCTGCCAGGCTAGTGCCTTCTCCCCCAGCACAGCGCCTCCCCCGCACCGGGCATTGGGCTGTTTTGCTGCCTCCCGGCCCTGGAGAGGCAGGAGCTGGGCTGGAAGGAAGATATATCCATTACCTCCCTCTGCTCCCAGCCCAGTGGAGTTGCTAGGGCGGGTGGGCTGGTCCCTGTGTCACTCAGTGGGTGCCGCTGCTACTGAATGGCCCTTCTATCTGGATCCTGCCCCCGGGCCCTGGATTAGGAAGTGGAATTTAGATGTCATATGAGAGGAAGCTGGAGGAAGGACTCCAAAGGAGATGAGGAGGGCCTGCCTTCCTCACCTGTCTGGGCCCCTCTTCCTAAGGTGAAAGGGGTTTTTGGTGAGAGGAGGGTAGAAGAGGGATGAAGTGGCCGAGAGAGGGTCTTCACCCACCCACTCATCTCCCCAGACTGCTCGTCGATCCTACCCCCTTGACCTTAGAGGAATTCAGGACCAGTGAGGGAGAGCCTGTCCCTGGAAAGTCATTTCTGCATGACTGAAGAACCACCAGCTGTGTGATCCCACTCCTTGGCACCTCCTCCACTCCCGACAACAATGCCAGGGGGCCTCCAACCCACTCCCTCTGCCAGGGCCCCTGGGCTTCCTGCTCCAATACTCCAGGCAGCCAGAAATGAGCACACAACCCAGGTACTTCTGCAAAGATGTTTAATGCACTTAGATTACACAGAGGAAGAGGGGGAAGAAGGAAACATCTAAGTGAGTCACCTAAAACTTCTTACAAAAGTCCCAGGCTAGCTGCAGCCCCAGGAGACAAGTCGCCACTTACATTATAAACTAATATAAAATTTTACAAAAATCTGCTCGTTGCAGCTTTCAGGTACTTGTACAAAATGGGGGGGTCTCTCTACAGGGCTCCTGACTTGTAACAGGGACCCAGGCACCTCATCTGGCGTGGACATCCTAGAAGCCAGAGAGGGAAGACCGGATAAAAAAATACAGTAAAGGAAATTCTCTACTGGTCTGCCCCATAGGGGCACCGACCTTCAGGTTTTCTCCCTGCTTGCAACTCAATCCGAAACCCCAGTCCCAAGACCCTGTATCTATTTTTAAAAATGCTCTAGCCCTTTTAGACTCTCCCTTCGGCTTCCCCAGTCCCTGCCTTGGAGCACTGCCCTTGGAAGAGGAAGATATGGGCAGGAAGAGGCATGAGCTCCCCCAGCCAGGCCTGAGACCTCGCACAAGCCTCCCAAAACCCTCTCAGAATGGCAGCTGGGTCTGTGGTCCTCCTGCAGCCCACTCTGGGCCAGCGGAGCCACAGGAGCCTGCCTTATGCAGCAGGAAACAGCAAGGGAAAGGCCCTTCTCAGAAGCTCTAGCACCAGGGACCTGGAGGGCTGGGTAGGACTAGGCAAATCTCCAAGTAGCTTGCAGAAGAGGCAGATTTAGGGAGGGAGACCCCTTACCCTCTTCCACCCACTACAAGGTCAGGGGCTCTCACAGAGCGCAGGGAGGGAGGGGACAGGGTACATTCACCTAGCATCCTTGCCAGAAGCTGTGCTGGGCAGGGTCCAAGGTCAGCCTGGCTTGATCTTTGAGGGTCCTCTGTCACCAAGCCAGCAGCCTGAGACACCTCTGGGAGGCACCAATGCCCATGGAAAAGGAGGCCTGGTCAGAGATGTGTGATGCCCTGCCCAGTCCCCAGAGCCAGTGAGACGAAGCCTGGCCCCTGCAGGATCTTGGATGTGCATGACGCTCCTGACATAGCATGGGTACCAAGGGGCCACAGGCTTCATGTGCTCATCATCTCGGAGCTCACCCACTTCCTCTTGCCTTTCCCCTGCTCCCCCAGAACAGGGCCACATGCTGGCTGGTGCCTACCTTCAGTCTTCAAAGAACTCCAGGCCTGGGGCAAGGTGCTGACCAGGCGCTTCACAAGCTGATGACAAAGCTTAGCTCAGAAAATGCCCCTCCCCACCCAACCACAGATGGAAGCAGGGCGAACTGCAGCGGGGGATCCTCGGGCCGGTCTCCAGCAAGAGAGAGTGCAGGGAGAGGCTGGTCAGGGTGGCAAGGAATGGAGGCGAACTGATGGCACCTCTCTGCCTGTGAGATGTCAGAAGACAAGAGCTTCAGAGGAAGGGCTGCTGTGGTGAGCAAAGGCCAGTAGGGCTCCCTCTGGAAAGTCCTCAGGGCAGTAGAGGCACAGCTGCCAACATGAGGTTCTGAGTGGCTTGCATCTTGGCTGGTGGGGACCTGGAGCCAGTCTCTCCCAAATACTCCAGGCTGATGTGCCTTGTAGCTCTGAGCTTGATGGAGTTAACCGTATAGCCCTGGGGATGTGCAGAGGAGGCCAGGCCTAGTGGCTCCAGGGGAGGTCCAACTCCTTTCCCTGGAGAACCCAGCTGGTGCCCCTCATACCCCTGGGGGGCAGCTCTTTGGCTGGATCTCTCATCAGCAGAGTCTTGCACCCTGTGGGTTCTCCTGTGGCATCCCTGGTGGTGCCTATGTGTTCAGCAGAGGCAGATGGGAGCCATGAGGAGCCCTGCATAGTCATGACTTTGCTTTGAAGAGGTGGAAAGAGTGATCCTGAAGTATTACAGCAGTCCCTAGATTTGGGGGTTAGAAGGTGGGAAAGGGGCTTACTCATTCCAGGTCAGGAGTGGGAGATAAGCCGAGAGGAACTCCAAATCCATGGGCTAGAGATAGGCTGCCTTCCGGAAGGCAGACTGTGAGATCTGCAGCACTGGGGGTGAGAGGCTGAGGACCATGAGAGGCCAGAATGCCGGAAAGGAGACGGGATGAGGAGTGGAGAATGAGACAGGGCAGGGCATGGATGGATACAGGCAGGATGGGAGGGCGGCAGAGAGCTGTGTTAGCAAAACCAAACTGAAAGAGATGTTGAGAGGCGGAGTTTTCAGTTTTAGTAAGCCAGTCCTACAGCTGAGACTGGTAGGCCCAGGGACTGGGGAAATGGGACAGGACTGGTGACAGAGCTGGAGACCCAGGCCCTGAGTGGCAGTAGGGGCAGTATGTGACATGCTGAACCTCACCCTCTCCCAGGCAGGCCTGGTTGGGTGGAAAAGGCCTAGAAGGTGAGGCTGGGGTCACCAAGTCTTTGAGACCCATTCACTTGGAAAACAGTAGCACCCCCTCCCTGGCCCCAGCTAAACTAGGCTCAAAGCTGCGCAAGTTGGTGTCTCCACTCTTCCCCCTGCCCCAGGCCTCCGCCAGGCCCAGCGGAGAAGAAAAGCCTCTCTTTGCAGCCGGCTCCTCCAGGGCTCTGGGGCTGGCAGGCGAACACCAAGCACCTTCTCTGGTGGCAGCCCAGGGAGAGATACAGCCCTAGGCCTCTGTCAGAGAATGGGAAAGTTCAACAGGGAATAAAGTTCTGTTTAAAAAACATTATATACATGGCTTCTGGACATCTTTGCAGAGCAATAAAATACCATCCGGTTTCTACAAAATAAAATAAGGAAGAAGAAAACCAAACACGATCAGAGGAATTGTTCCACGGCCAGAGGAGCTTGAGTAGCAAAGGCTTCCAGAGCTGAACTGGGTGGTGCATCCACAAGCTCTGCTCTGCACCTGGGCTGTCCGCCCACCTCCTGCTGTGCGGCAGGGGGTAGGTGAGAATGAGGCCTGTCTCCACCTAGGGGCACAGCCAGGGTCCAGAGTCAAACCTCAAACCAGAATCTGTTCAGGCGGCAGTCAGGGAGGGTCTGCATTTGCCTGCTTACTGGCCTGATGGGTCGCAGGGCTTAGCCATGGTCGGGGCGGGGGTGCGGCCCCTGAGCTGGAGGTGAGGTGGGGGGCCCATGGCCTGTGCATTGCTCCCCACTGGGCTACGGGGTGGTGCTGCGCAGTCTTCCTCACACTTGTCCTTTTATTTGTGGGGGATCTCGTTGACACAACTGTTACACTGGAAGTCACTGGGGAGCAGCTGGGCTCCCCTGCTGGCCCCTGTAGGGCCCAGCCCAGGCTAGTGTAGCGGACTGTCGAATACCACATCAGGCAGGATGGAGACCTTCAGCTTCTTTTCAGGCCAGCTGTACTCTTTGGGAAGTTTGAACTGTGGAGGGAGCAAGCACAGACCAGGAGTGCGAGTGATTAGCGGAATCCACTGTGCTCTTTCCTCACTGCCCAGGCCTGTCCGGGGGAGCCAGGGATAGGACAGGCCGCGGGATGCCTGGCTTCATTTTTAGCTGGGCTCAAATGGCTGCAGTGGGTGACCTCTTCTTTCCCCCACGGCCTGCCAATAATTAGCCAGGTTGGAGGAGGGTGTTTTCTCCTCCTTTTTCCACTAAGCTGACCTCCCCTCTTGCTCACTTCCTTGGTTCTGCCTCTGGCCACAGGCATTTAAGGAATCTGCTCCCTGAGGCTCTAGGGCTGGAAGATGGGGGCTGGGGGAGGGTCTGGGGCTGCGGGGGAATTGGCCTGAGCTCTGTCATTGCCATGGCCTCTCTTTCAGAGGCTAGTGCAGGAAGAACCCTGGAACCTGTTCCTTGTAACCTTGGCCAAAGGCTCTAAAGGGAAAAAGGCCCTGGTTCGGCCCCAAAGTCAGAATCACACTTGCAGCCTTGGTGGGTACAGAAGAGTGGGCTTGAGGTGATCCCTTGGGCCTGGCGGAGCCTCAAGAGGGGCCAGTCCCCACCCTGTTCCCCATGTTCATTCGCACCACTTCCCAGGGTTATCAGCCTCAGAGTGGTCCCAGCAGTGGGCAAGGAGAGCCACATGTCTCCCACCCTGCCCCGGGAATCACTGATTGGCCTACAGTTCTGTTTCTCCCGTTCACCTGGGAGCCTCTGGTTGGGGGAAAGGATTCCCTCTTACGGTAGGACTTTGCATGCAGTCTGGCACACAGTTGGTGCTCGATAAATGCTCACTGCCTGGGACTGATGCTGGAACTTAGACACAGGGTCTGTCTTTTCTAACTTGGCTAGACTGGACGTCAGGGCAGGGTGGAAGGGAAAGAACAGTGCTCTCAACCTCCCTGGGGCTGGGGCAGGAGGCAGACAAGCCTGACTCTTTCTGGCTACCTCCCTCTTCCCTCTCTCTGCTGGGGGACTATCTCTGCCAGGACCAAAGTGGCGAGTGGGGCAGGGTGTGGGCACAGCCTCTAGACAGAAAAGGTAAAAAGAAAAAAATCGTTTTTAGTGACCTACTTTCCTCTGCTCCCCCGTGGCTTCTATCCCCTCTTGCCTGGACTGTTCCCCTCCTACCCCCTCAATACCCAAGCTCAAAGCAGCAGCCTGGCACAGTGCCATCCCAGTGCGACAAGGCCTCTCCCGGAAGCGCTTCTGGGCAGCTGGCTCTGGTCTGACTGAATGGGGAGCCGGGACTCAGGGACCAGTGACTTGTGGGGGTTGATTGGCTGGCACGGACTGGGTGCTTGATGACTTTGGTATGTATAAATGAACTAATTTCTCAAGCTGCATGCCAGAGGACAGAAGAGACACTGCTCTGCTCTAGTGACCCCTGACTCTGGGGAGTCCCTGTCCACCTGGAGACCTGGCCTGGACGGTCCCACCCTGTGCACTCCCCCTCAGCTTCCTGAACGTCAGAGGCCTCTGTGTCCTGGCTGGTGCGGCGTGGGGGAGCCCTGGCAGCTGGAAGCTCCAGCCCTGGCTGGAACCTAGCTCCTGCTTAGCCTCCCCTCCGGCTAGAAAGCCTGGCCCCTGGGAGGAAGAGGAGTTCTCCTCCAAGCACATTTCCTGGCAGACAGGGCAAGGGAAGGGTCTGTCTCTGCCACAGGCAGGGCAGGGCCCAGGAGGGCTCTCCCAGAGGCCCGGCCAGCCTGCTAATGTTCACTAACCCACGGGACACTGAGGCCAGAAAGGCTCCCATCCTGCTGGGGTGCTGGGGGCAGGAGCAGGGGGAGGGGAAGGGACTTTCCAGGATGAGGTAAGTCCCTGCAAATGAGGATGCTGGGAACAAGGGAGAAAAAACAAAGGGGATTATGGACTCCATTCCTCTACCCCAGAGGAGTAGCTAGAGAAGGCACAACCACAGCTGGCCTGCCAGCTCCTCCGGCTCTGAGCCAGGGCTGGAAGAGGGAGACTAAGAGGGGACAGCTCATGGCTGGAGAAAGAAGAAGGGAGAGTGGCTCCTGGGTGGCCCGAGGCGAGGGCAGGAGTCCCTTGCTGCCCACCAGAACTCCCTAGTGGAATGTTCTCTGGCAACAGACATGGGCTTTCTGTTCAGAACCTGCCAGGGAACAGCAGGGGCTGGGGAGAACTTGAACTAGCCTGAAGGCCCTGGCTTCCTCTTCAATGAGGTTCTTAGGAGCTGGCAATTTGGACAATTTGCTGGGTGTCCTTACAAGGGCTGGGGGTAGGGCAGGGAATGGTGGGGGTGCATAGAAATAGAAGAGAAATCTGCAGTCTCCTCTCCAGCCTCCTCTCCAGCCTATCCCTGCACCTTGGAGAGGAGCCCACAGATGTAGCCACACAGATACATGCAAGCACACGTGCACACACACGTATACACACACAAACATGTATGCACACACATGGTCCCAGAGACGGGACCCGCTGTCAAGGAAAGTCAAACAAGCTTACTTCCTCTGGAGAAGTCAAATCTTCTAAATCCTCCAACATTTTCTCTACAAACTCTTCGGTCAACAGAATCTGTGAAGGTACAAGGTAGGCTTTTATTATTATTTTTTAAAATATATGAGCTTTTGCCAAGCACCAAGCTTTAGACCTCTCTTGACCATGAAGGAGAGATGAGCTCACTGTGATTTGTTCAAGGGACAGAGGGAAGTGTTTGAGGCCTGTCCCCAACTGTCATTCTCCCCCCATTCTCCCCCACCTCCCTACAATATCAGACAGGGACAGAGAAGGAAAGGGGTCAGGGGACAATGGGGAGGGGAGGGAGGACATTGGGAGGTCTGGGAATGCTGCTCCTGGAAGGGAGATGAACACTGGTGGGGCTGATAAAAAGGTTACATCAGGAAAAAAAAGGAACAAAAAAAGAAAAATTAAAAGGAAAAAACATTTCAATTAAAAAAACATTGGTGGGGGAAAAAGCCCCTGTTGTAGTTGCCCAGGCCTCCTGCACAGTGCGGTGCATTCGCAGGGAAGAGCAGGCCCGAGGGCAGGGAGGCTGCTGCCCAGTCAGGCTCGCGTGTCCGCCTCTGCCCCCCACACCGTGGCAGGACAAAAGGAATCTGTCTGAATTTGGAATACAAGCCCTGTCTGGAATCTGGAAATGCCCCGGAAGGTACATCCAAGAATGTCTGAGCTGGAGAATCTGGAGACTGTGGACCAACGTCTCTCATTTCACAGATGACAAAGGGACTCCCCACTTCCATTCCCATTCACAGTAGCTATGTCCTCGCAGGATGGAAGCTCCCAAGCCGCTGCCCTGCTGGGCTCGATGAGCCACTGAGTTCCTCCAGGCTTGAGATTCCTCTTCTCTAGGTCACCTCCCAGCGTTCCACGTTGCTGTTCTAGTCTGATGCCTCATTGCCTCTTGCTTTGATGCTGTGTCTGGCCCTACTATTTGGCCAGCATAACCACCACCTTCATCTGCTAAAGAAGTTTTCACAGCCAGTACCAATGTCCAAGGACTCTCAGGGCCTCTAAAACCAGGTCTTCCTCAATCTGATGAGTCATTTTCCCCACCCATCCCTCTGGTCAGGCTGCTATGCAGAGCCAGGCCAAACTGACCCCAGGTCTGCATCCTACCAGGCCCTGGCTGAGGATCTTTCCTCTTCCAACCCTGACCCCTCTCCTTCACCCCTCCCTTTCTCTGTCCTTGTCCCCCAGGGCCTCCCGGCCTCCTCTGGTTGCAGACCCTTCTGTACCCCCAGGCCACAGCTCTACCTGTCTCCCTCCGCACATTCTGAGCACCCAGGTAGGGCACAAAGGAAGAAAGATGATGGGGTGAAGATCCAGACGAGGGGCTCTTCTGAGGGGAAGCCCTCCCTGTGAGGAGGAGGAGAATTGAGAACTTGAAAAAATACCCACCAGGTTTCCCCCTGGGAATTGTCAGCTGCCAAGAACAAAAGTTTCCACACTGTGAGATAACAAGGAAAGTGAGCACACAGGATGGCTCGGGACCTCGCGGGATGGAGGTCTCCAAACCAAGAAGTGGAAGGGGTAGAGGAGGGAGTGAGGAATAAGAACACTACTCCCAAGTGAGCAGAAAAGCTGTCATCATACCGGGCGTGCTAACTGCTCATCTCCCTGTCTTACAGTGGAGGCAACTGAGACACAGACAGGTTATGTAATTTGCTCAGTGTCACACGGCTTGTGAGTGGCTAAGACCATATCCTGGTCATGTCTGGACTCTCAAGTTAGTGCCTGGAGTACTGCTCCAGAATGCCGAACTCTCACCCCCAGGACACTGACTCCTCTATTCATTCTTCCAGGGACACAGGCATGAAAGCAACCCATTTCCCACCAGGACGGGCACACTCTCTTGGCTGGCAAGGAGACAAGAGACCCCAGCTTTCCCAGGCTCCAAGCCCACGGCAGGTACAAAATAGCCCTGACCAACAGTCCACACCTCCTCACCAAACTCTGTTCTAGGAGGTAGGGCCCTGACTGAGGACAGAGACAGAGCTTAGAGACAGAACAGGAGAGGCAAAGTTGGCAATGTTGGGGGAGGTGCACCCCCTACAGTTCTAATTCCCCAAAGTGGGGCTGGCCAACTCTGCCCACAGACTCCAGACTTACACATACCTCTCCCATAGCCCAAGCCCTTGCTCCTCCTACTCTCTTATCCCAGGGGTGTCCTCCCCAAAAGTTTAGAGTTCCCCACCAGTTATCACCAGTCTGCTCAAGTAGTACAAAAGTCACGTTCATATTTTTGGCATTTCCGGGGCTCACTGCCATCTCTGCAAATGCTAGCATAAACACAAGCATACCTAAAACCCAATTATATTACAATGGCTCCAGTCTGGGCCAGGCTAATTTCTAACTCACAAATAACTAGGAGGGAGGGGCTTTCTGCCAGATCAGTAAATAGATCTAGGACTATAACAAGTGCTGGGGGTGAGATGGGGTAGGAGGGAAGACAGTAAGGGGGCGAGGGTTGACAGGGGCTGTGGCCACCCAGTTAGATGCCAGAGTTACTCTTCAAAGAAACGTAATGCCGCCAACACAGTTCATTCTAAGCTGGCTCCTCTGACAAAGGTCTGGAACTGGTGCTAGGGGAGAGGGTGAGTTATAGTGGCTTTTAGTAGTAGAGCAACCACTATGCGTGGCACCATCTGTGTGTGGACTTATTTTGGACTCAGTTGGGGGAGGGGGATGGCCAGATCAAAAACAAGGACAAACCCTAGTTGCTCCTCCATTTTCGCTTTTGGTGATTTGCTGGTTCCTGCTGGCAAATTCACGTTATTTTAAAATAATTAAAGGGGAAAAACTATACATGAGATCTGCATGATATTAAGGGTGACATTCTCTGCAAAGAAACACGACAGACTGTAATAGCTCCAGGCACCTAATTTAATTTCCTTTGGGAGTTAAACCTTAGAAGCTTGGATTGAACAAACGGGTCCTATTCTTTGTATATTTCAAACCTGGAGCTGAGAATGTTAACAGATCTTATCAACAGGACACTGGAGATAGACAGCTAAGATGGGGCAGCTCCTGGGAGCTCCCGAGTAACAGACTCGCCCTTGTGATGCAACTGTGGGAAAAGCCTGTGTGGTTCTGGGGCTTGGCACTCCTGAAGCTCACTGGGTCCCTATGGAGCTGCTTGGCTCTGTCACAAATAATAATGGGAATGGTGATGATAAAAATGACAGTAAAAATGGCCAATAGCAGAATCAGTACCTCCCCCATGTGCCAGGCGCTGTGCTAAGAGCTTGATCAGTGTCATTTAGTTGAATCCTTGTGGCAGTCCTGCTAGGGAGGTGACTGTCATCCCCACTTTGCCCAAGGGTAGGTACCCAGAGGAGACAAGGCGCTGGACTTTTATTTTTTTAGACGGAGTCTCTCTGTCGCCCAGGTTAGAGTGCAGTGGCACAATCTCGGCTCACTGCAACTTCCACCTCCTGGGTTCAAGCGATTCTCCTGCCTCAGTCTCCCCAAGTAGCTGGGACTATAGGCACATGCCACCACGCCCGGCTAATATTTGTAGAGATGGGGTTTCACCATGTTGGTCAGGCTGGTCTTGAACTCCTGACCTTGTGATCCACCCGTCTCAGCCTCCCAAAGTGCTGGGATTACAGGCATAAGCCACTGCACCTGGCCTAAGTTTTCCTTTTTTTTTTTTGAGACAGAGTCTTGCTCTGTCACCAGGCTGGAGCACTGTGGCACAGTCTCAGCACATTGCAACCTCCGCCTCCCGGGTTAGAGCAATTCTTCCGCCTCAGCCTCCCGAGTAGCTGGGACTACAGGCAGGTGCCAACGCCCACCTAATTTTTGTATTTTTAGTAGAGACAGGGTTTCACCATGTTGGCCAGGATGATCTCCATCAATTTTTCCATTTTTAGTAGAGACAGGGTTTTGCTATGTTGGCCTGGCCGGTCTCGAACTCTTGACTTCAAATGATCCACCCCCACTTGGCCTCCCAAAGTGCTGGGATTACAGGCGTGAGCCACTGTGCCTGGCTCAAAACTCTGGGCTTTAGAGGAACAGCTATCTGACCTCATGGTGGTAGAGGATGCTTCTTTTCCTGTCTGGGGAAGACACCCCAACCCTAGAAGCCTGTATATTTGGGGGATGACTTCTCTGTCTGCTGATGAAGGAGGTGAACATAGCTTTGTTTTTTACCAATGACCTGGAAAATCAGCAGTCCCAACCTCCACCAGCCACACATCTCCTGGCCTCCTGCTCAACTTAAAAAGGCTGGAAGGCTGGGAGAGGTGGCTCATGTCTGTAATCTCAGCCCTTTGGGAGGCTGACGCAGGCGGTTCATGAAGTCAGGAGATCGAGACCATCCTGGCTAACATGGTGAAACCCTGTCTCTACTAAAAATACAAAAAAATTAGCCGGGCGTGGTGGCACATACATGCCTGTAGTCCCAGCTACTCAAGAGGCTGAGGCAGGAGAATTGCTTGAACCCGGGAGGCGGAGGTTGCAGTGAGCCGAGATTGCACCACTGCACTCCAGCCTGGGTGACAGAGTGAGACTCCGTCTCAAAAAAAAAAAAAAAAAAAAGAGGGCTGGAGACTTGAGAGCGCTAAAACACCAGACTAGCCAACTGGAAAGGAAGGCACACCATGCCCAGAGATGGTTCCCAAGTGGGGACAGTGGGGCAAATTCCAAGGCCATCCTATTACATACATCTTGACGGTTCTCTAGCCCACAAGGTAGCAGTATAAAGACTGATAACAGCACTCACTGATATTTGCACTTACCAAGAGCCAGGCAGAAAACACTTATGTTTGTGCACAAACAGCTCTCAGAGGGAGAAGTCCATCTAGAGAGGAAGACTCCCCAACCAATCTGAGCAGCACATTCCCCTGGGAAGCTTTTGAAAATATAGGGATGCTAGGCCCCATTCACACCTCCTGAATCAGAATACGCTGGGGGCAAAGCCAAGGCACTTGTATTTTAAGAGGTGCCCCACGAGATCATGGTGGGGGCTGCTGGGGAAATACTCAGGCCCACAGGAAAACGGGGTTTGTGCACAGGCTTAACCAACAAGGGTGACTTGGTGGCTCTAGCTCCACCACCATCAAACTGGCTGATCTGCCAGGGGAGCAATGGACCCTGGGCACCCCTAATTCCCACCTTTGGCCAGGGAGGGGGCTTGGAATCTAGGCCGGCAGCTACTCTAATGGGCTCACACAAGCTGCCTTAACCAGCTTGCCTGGGGATTGTGAGGGAGGACTGTCAACAACCTCCCAATTCCCCAGGCCCCAGCAAGTTCCAGAAAGGAACCCGAAAAGTGATCTTGTGTCAGTGCCTGCCCTGGGCAGGCCAGGCTGTGTGCAGGCAGGAGCCCAGCTGCTGCAGATCTGACGCCGATTCAAATGTCTGTGGTCAATGATATTTCTGAGTCTGCAAAGAGTGGCTGACAATGCCCACTCCTTCCCCTTGGTATGACAATCCACACTTTGTCCAGGGCCTTGTTTGTTCATCATGTTGACATGTTGTTCTTGCTTCCCAACAAGTTTGGCTTTCTTTTCCCCTCCCTTTCCTCCTCTCAGGGAAGGAAATGTGTTGTTTACAGTGGAAGAGCCTGCCAAGGAGCTGCTCTGGCACCCGCAATGGCAATGGAGGCGGTAGGGACAAGGAAGCAGTCCTGTCTGCGTCCCTTCCCTTCCAACCCCCTCCACAGGCCAGACAAAAGCTAGAAAACAGCTTGGAGAGCACCCCCCACCCAGATCAAGGGCAGAGGTATGTGGTGCGGCTGGTACCGGGCTGCAGTGGAGCACAGATCTCGCTCATTTTTCTCAGTGGGTGGTGAAAAGTTGGCTTTGGTGGCCAGAAGCAGGCTCAGACTCCTGCTCTCGGCTGTGGGCTGCCAGGAACACAGTGGGGCATCATAGTCCTTTCCTACAAGGGAGGGCACTTCCCCAGGCACATTGCTGGGCTCTAAACCTGAATGGGCATCCCCCTGGACAGCAAGGTCTCTGGGGCAGTCCAAGCAAAGGTCTCCAGGGAGAACAAGTATGGCTGGGTTCACCAGTAGGAGGAGGAACAGTAGAGGTACCAAAGAGGAGATGCGCAGGGAATGGACTGGGGATTCCCAAGTCATCTTCTGTGCAATGTCCAAATGGGTGGCAGAAGGCAGGGCTTGTCCAGAGGAGAACTCGGCAGCAGCTCCCCAATCCTGGCGTGGAGCAGCAGAGCCCACTTGGAACAGCTGCTGGGCATTTTCTCCCGAGCCTGGGTCTTTCCATCAGGGCTGGTAGAGAATGGCTGGGACTGGGGCGACACCTGGGTGAGCTTGTCAGACCCCACACAGCTGAGAAAGCATTGCAGGGCCTAAAACAATATTCTCATATTTGGTGATGTGACCCCGATGTGACCGCTGAGGCTGAGACTTATCCCCCTTCAGATCAACCCTGGCTGGGGACGGATGAATGCCTCAGCTCTGGGCCAGGCTCCCGCTCAGAAGACTAACAGCCAGTGTTGACAGGCTCAAGGGAGAGAGGCTTGTTAAAGCCACTAGGATGAGGGAATGCTGGGGGAAGGAGGTGCAGGAGCAGACCTTGGCAGGCCCCCTCCCAGGGTCTGAAGAGCCTCCTGCACAGCTCCGGAGTTGGCTGATAAGCTTTACAGTCTCAGCAAGGATGAAAACAGCAAATGGCAGGGCAGACCAAGGCGTCGTTCCCCGGAAAGTGAAAGTCTGTGGAACTGGAGCTGGCTTCCTGCACCTCCAGATCCTCCATGAAGTAGGGAGTGTCCACTGTGCTCCACCTGGGGCTGCAAATGGCCCTGCTCTGCCACATGCTGGGGTCCGGACTCTCCTGGGTCTGGACTGATGGAGAAGTGGTGGAGCAGGTGGGTGTGGAGGCCTGTCTGGGGCCATTCCACAGGCTCCGGAAAGGGGCTCAGGTTCCCGAACCTTCTGCCTTTTCCTCTTGGCCTCTCTTTGTCACTCTTCCCTCATGCAGGGTGTCTCTGCCACGCTTTCTCCCAAGAGATAACAAGTCTGGGCTGGTGGCCAGAACAGGCCAGAACAAGGTGCCAAGGTTGCTGTAACAAAGTCATCCCAGCCCCTCCATTTCAGCTGGGACCAACAGGAGAGTTCTGGCAGCAGTCAAGAGAACAGAAGACTGGGTCTCTTCATGTCCTGCATCTCCTGGATTCTGCTCCTTCCTACTCCTCAGCCCTCAACAGGCCTGGGCACACAAGGCCCCAGGGAGACACCCCGGAATCCTGGGGGCGCAAGCAAGAGATGCCTGCAGGGAGCAAAGGCGGGCCTCTCTGTGCTGGGGTCCCCCTCCTAAGGAGCCTATGGCCCTCTCTGGCTCAGTGGAGTGGCCCTCATTGGTGACTGCAAGTCTAACCCCAGGCCTCTAGGAGGTCCTGCAGACTCCCAGGGAGACAGCCAGCCCCAGAGCGAGACCTAGAGGCCCACAAGTAATTACAAGCCCAGGTCTCCCACAAGCGAGGGAGCTGCCTGTGACCACAGTGGCAAGACCCTAATGGGGGAGGCTGGCTGGCAGTCAGAGGCAGAAAGTGCTGACTGCCTGGCAGGGGGAGGAGGGCTGGTGTGGGTGTTGGCTCCACCGTTGAGAATCCGGCTGGGGCAGGGTCAGAGGGTTTCCCAGGGCTCCTTGGAAAGGGCCTGAGAAACCCCTTGGTGATCAAGGGTGGGTGCTTGGGGAGTGGGGCCTCCGCCAGCCTTCCCGGGAGCTCTCCTGTGAGCCGGGCCCCGTGGTGGACCACAATAATGAGCCCATAACACAGGCCTTTGATTGAGCAGCTCCCTGCACAGCAACTTTATTGAAACATGCCGAGGCCAGCAGCTCGTCTCCCACCGCGCCCCGGCTTCCCTGGGCAACAGCCCATGGGAGGGGACCATGTGCTGGGGGAGCCAGCGGGTGCTGAGCCTCAAGCTCACTGAGGGGCTGCCAGGGAGGTGAGGGGGGTTGTGGCACTGGGAGTGGGAACCCCAGCGGCTATGAGGTCAGGGGCTTGGGGAATTGGGGTTGGGTCCAAAGGACTTTCAGTGGACTGAGGGGCAATGTGGCATCTGCTGAGTCCTGTGGGGGCCAAGCTTCCTGAGTTGCTGAAAATCAGAGATGCTGACTACCCTCCCTCAGGGCAGGAAGACGTTCCAGGAGGGGAGGAGAGAGCTCCAAGGATAGAGTCAGAGCTGAGGAAGTGAAACATAACTGGGTAGAATGTATTCTGCAGTTTGGGAAGGCCCCAGTCCCTACTGTCCCAAGAAACGTGCTTGAACCTTTAATAAACACACATACACACATATGCACGTGCACACACACACACACACACGCACGCGCGTGTGTGCTACCTTGGGACACTTGGGAATGATGACCTGTGAACTCTTGGGGGCTGGTCCTTACCTTCAGCCTCCCCAGCAGCTCTGCCCAGGAGACAGGCCTCCTCCCCTCCCTGTTCTCCACAGGAGCAGGAGTAGTAGCCCAGGACATGGCTGCGGGTGGGGAATGAGGGGGAGGCCCTTTCCACCTCTGCTGGGCTAATTTCAAGTATTACACTTCAGAGCTTTTGTTACAGTAACTACCAACACCACATGGACAGAAATCTAATGTTACCAAGTGGGACTTTTAAAATGTATTTATAACTTTATGGTTCAAAGTAATTTTGTTATGAAACGATATAATAACAACAGTGGAAAAAGGCAAGATAATTTATGGAACACAATATCCCTAAAGCACTAGCTTCCATTTCTATCTCAGCTTAGTCTGGAGAGTGTGGTTGGTGTCCTTTGTTTGCTGTTTGTTTTAATTAAGGGTTAGTATTTTGGTGGTGGGGGAAAAGAGGGGCCTGGCCTGAAGGAGGAGAAATTCTGTAGACATGCAGCAATAAAAAGTGTTTCTGTATTGAGTACATGTGCTTCACAGATTCCCCCGGACTGGGTGAAACCCACAAACTCAGCATCATTCTCTTCCCCCTCTACTGTAATGCCGTATGCCTCTCCAATACATCGCAAACCAGGTATGGCCACCTTTAGGCTTAGGGTCAGGTTCCCTTTCTTGATACTTGTGAGCGAGGTGAGGTAAAGTGTTCAATCCTCTCTCCACCCTTAACAAACAAACAAATGCCAAAAAAGGATGTTGTCCCTCCAAGACACTCAGGAGTGTGGTCGAGCAGGCTGAGCACCCATTAGAGACCGGGACAGGGTGGGGCTGGAAGGAGACCTATGGCTCTGAGGCCTCGGTACCCTGCTTGGCATCAGCTCTGAAGCTTGCTACAGCCAGAAGAGCAAAGGAAGGACAAAGTGCTCTGGACAAGCCAGCAGGTCTCTGGTCACACACGCTCAGGAGGAATGGGAGGGCCATCAGATGAGGGGTAGGGTGGGAAGGGGGAGGCTCATCCCACTGAGGCCTGCCCAGCCCCTGGTCCAGGCACCCATGCCACTGTCTGAATTCTGGTGGGATTTCCATGTAGCCACTGGAGACTGGCCTCCACATATCCTCCCATCTTGCTTTACTCTTGATTTCTTGTACCTTGGTTTACCCAGGTTTCAGAAAGTCTTACAGCCTTCCAACCTGGATTTCCACGGGGAAACAGAATTACCAATAGCCAGGGCCTGGAGAGTTAACACTTGTGTCTCAGGTGATGGGGGAAAGGCCAGGAAGTGCTCCTGGGGCTGCTGCAGTGGGCAATGGCACCTATACTCCATATCCACACACAGGCCTCGGGCCCTAAATCCAAGAGGCATTCATGACCAGTCCCCCCCGGAAGGGGTGCCACCAAGAATTGCCAAGGGAGAAGAGGAGGGGTGGGCAAGGAAGAGCCTATGGAAGGAAGGAAGGGAGTAGAAGAAGGGCCTTCTCACTTGTAACCAGGGTCCATGAGCCGCGTAAGGATGCTCCTCTGTGGCAAAGGCGCCTTCTACTCCCGTGGAGACAAACGTGATGGCCATGTCCCCTGTGATACTTTTATATGTAAAGTGCCGTCCATGCAGGAGCCTGCCCCTGGGGGTGGGAACATGGAGACAGTGAGGAGCTGGGCCTGGAAACAGTTCCAAGCGCAGCAGGCCTGGCCAAGGCTCTGGGACAGTGGGGACTATGCTCCACGGGACAGGGTGCCTGGTAAATGCCCTCCTGGCTGCCCACCTGCCCACTAACAGGGGACTGTATCCAAACATGTTCATTTCAAAGAGAAGCCCCCCTCACAAGTTCTCTAAGGGCATCCTTTCAAAGTGCTCAAAGCTAGCAGAAAACACTCTAGATCAGAGTTCAAAAGCCCTCCAGAGGTCATGGGGTTCACCTCCCCTAAGGAAAACTGAGGCCAGAGAGAAAATGTAGCAATGTGCCAAAGGTCATGCCCGGAGATAAAGGGGGTCACATCCCCCATTGGGGGATGGAGGTGAAGTAGTGTCTAGACAAGTTTCCCTGGGATAATGGGATAGTGCCTCTCCAGTGGGACACTTCAGTGACCAGGGCAGAATCTTCCACCTGCTTCTGGGTTTTCCCATAACACTTAAGTGGCTGGCCCAAAGGCCATAGCACATCTTTTAAAAAAAAAAAGCAAGTGAGCAAACTGAAGCCATGTGGGGTCACTCAGGGAGCCACAGAAGTTACTGTTAATCCCTAGTCTGGAAATACACCTGGGGGAGGGGCAAGCAGGGGCAGCCAATGGGCAGAGCCACCCATCAGCGAAGAAGCGGAACCTGCCCGCTGCCTTCTCAGGCTGCTTCCAATTAACCCTTCACCAGTTGAAAGGCCCTGGGCCTGGGCCAGAGAAGTGGCTGGGGAGGATGTGGCTGAGGGGTGGTGGTGGGCCCCACCAGGTCCTGTTCATTCTGGCCACTTGCTCTCTGCTGCCCGGGGTGGCTGGCCAAGGCTGGTTACCCTCCAAACTCACACCCAGGTGCTGGGGACAGTGGGGAGAGTCCCAACTGTGCAAGTCTTCTTCCCTGTCACTGTTCTGCGAGTTTAGAGTTACTCTTAGTGCCTCTGCTGCTCAGAGTGTGGGTGGAGCCCTGTGGCTGTTGGGGAGCCAGCTGCAGCAGATGCAGCCGTGCAGCCGCCCTGAGCACAGAGCTGAGTTCTGGCCAGAGGGCTGGGCTCTGGCACTGTGGACAGAAGCAGAAGGGACACAGCTGGGCTCTCCTGGTCCCTCAAGGAGTTTGCTGGGCTGGCCACTGGGTTTTAGAACTGAGTGTTTTCCATGGGAAAAGCAGCAAGCAGGAGAAAATAGAGCCCAACCCACCCAACCCTGCCCTGACAAACCAGTGCTTCTGGGGACCCTGCCATCCCTGATCCTGGACTTGTGGGTGGCTGGGGGCATCTGAGACTCCCTAGGTCACAGAGCCTTCCTCAGGGGAACAGGGCCGAGGAACACTTCTCTGGACAAAGGAGAGTTCTTTAGCACCTATTCCCAGTCAGAATCAGTGGATTCTGACTCCAGAACTTGCAAACGAGGAAGGTCTGTCATTCAAGCAGTCAGAGATCAATGGGGCTCTCTGGCTACAATGTTGGGCCCACTGGGGACTGTTGCTGCTCTGGGCTAGAAAGGAGATGCAGAGAAGAGAGCCCCTCTCTAGGAAGGATGGTTGACTTCTCCACCACCTAGGCCAGCCAGAGGCTTGGGGTAGGGAGAACACTGCATGGCCCAGTGACACGGGGGTGATTAGCCAGTTCACAGCCCCTGGGCTCCAAAACAGGCCCCAAGTGGAGTAGCTCTTCTCCCTCCCTGAGCCCCAGCCTGCTTAGGTGTGTGGGCTGCCAACAGGCACCTCAGCCTCACCGGGAGACAGCAAGCACGGGTCTGGTGGCTCTCTGGAGGCACGAGGATGTCTGCTAGGGAAGGGGGCTAGGAAGGCTCTGAAGTGTCCCCTGGAAGCTGAGCTGGGTGCTGTGGGGTGAGCTGTGTGGCAGAGCTGTCTCTCTCACCTTAGGCAGAGAGGAATGAGGGCTCCGGACTCCTGGTTGAATTTCAGATGTACACTCTCGAGCTGTCGTGTGCGAATGAGCTCATGCGGAATGATGGCCGTGGAGCTGTCACTTTCCAGGCTGTCTTTACGGCTCCTGTGAAGCAAGCACAAGAAAAGGTTCAGCACAAGGTGCAAAGCTCAGGGAGGAGCAGGATGGGAGTCTCTGTCTGGGCTCCGGAGTAATAAAGACAATAATGGTGACTGATGATAATGATGGTGACAGCAACCATTTTGTATATGCCTGGCAAGCACCAGCCACTGCACCAAGCACTTCTCACTGACTGGCTACTCCTCACAATGCCCCCCAAGAGGTAGCCGCCACCATTCTTTCCTTTTTTACAGAGGAGGAACTGGGGATCAGGGAGGCTTAGTAATTTGCACAGGTTGCACAGCTAGAGAATGGGTGGAGGTGAGATCTGGTCTCAGGTAGGTCTGGTTCCATAAAGCCTGCATCTTTGGCCAACATTTTTTTTTTTTTTAAGATGGTGTCTCGCTCTGTTATCCAGGCTGTAGTGTAGTGGTGCAATCTCAGCTCACTGCAACCTTCACCTCCTGGGTTCAAGCCATTCTCCTCCTGCCTTAGCTTCCTGAGTTAGCTGGGATTACAGGCGACCGCCATTATGCCTGGCTAATTTTTGTATTTTTAGTAGAGATGGGGTTTTGCCATGTTGGCCAGGCTGGTTTCGAACCCTTGACCTCAGGTGATCCACCTGCCTTGGTCTCCCAACGTGCTGGGATTACAGGCATGAGCCACTGCACCCGGCCCCAACATTCTACATTAAAATTTATGGCACAGTGGCTTGTCTTTCCCTGTGATCAGCAGGAGCTTTTGGGAGCCCTGGAGCCTCAGAGCTCTAACTCTGAGCACCATGAGATGTGGCTCCAAGAGTTTCTGTCCAGGTGACCCTGAAAGCTCTGAGGATGCACATTCCGCCAATGGCTAGGAGCTGCAGGGACATTCACACCCTTCATCTAACCAGACGATAATACAATCTGCACTGCCGAGTACAAGCCGGGCTCTTAGGATTCAGATCAGTGGGCTTGGCTGGAAAGCAGAACTGGGCCCCCACCCTGCTGGGCTTCAAGGCCCCAGAAGCCTGTACCAGATTCCTCCTGTGGCCTTGGCACCATGAGCTGTTGCTGCTGCCCCACACTCCCTCCTGCCTGCTCCCCCACCAACAGTGTGGCCCACAGCTGGGCCACGGGGGTCCCTTTGCATTCTAAGATTTGCTCTTTCAAATTCAGCTGCCCCCCACTGACAACGTCTCAAATCTGCCTCAGCCAGAAATAAGAGTTACCCACTGATCTCATTCAAAAGGCCGGATCCTGGTTTAGGCTGCGAATCTCAGAACAATTCCCCCAAGTGTCCATCAAAAACTGGGTGAGAAGCTCTAGTTATTCATCATTCAAGTGGCAGGCAGCAGCCACCCAGGATGACAGCCGGACAGCCACTGAGGGGGCAGGCCCAACCTCCTCACACGCTGCGGGGCTGGGTGCCGGGTAGCTCCCTCCGGCAGGGTAGCACCCCGACAGGCAGGGCACCTCCGCAGGGGAAGGTGTAGGATCAGCAGGCAAGACAGAGGATGGCCCTGGCCAGCAAGGGCCCTGTGGCGGCAGTGGGTTAAACGCGCCCCTGAGGGCATGGGCCATCCTTGCCTGATGGTCTTCTCCTTGTGAGGACTCACCCCCTGGATCTGTTTCTTCACAAAGCGGTCCCTTCCTCTGGTTTCCTAAAGCCAGCTCTGAAACTGCCTTTTCCCCTGGCTTCACCCTTGCATAAGACCTGTGAAGGAGACAAATGCTATGGCCAAGAGGGTCACAGTATTCAGGACTGGAAGGAAACTCTGAGGTTGTTTAATCTAGCTCTTTTCTTTACAAAAGAGAGGGAGTGACGCATCCAGGGCCACAGGGCAGGTGTGTGGTGGGCCAGAATGGGAGCCTCAGACTTCCAACCAACTCTCTTTCCCTTCACTAGGGCCGCTGCACCTCCCTCCCTTCTGAAGGAAGCAGCAGCGACAGGTGAGGGCTCAGTGGAGACAGGGGGTGCCCAAGGGCCCAAACAAGAGTAGAACTCAGGAAGCAGTGCTTCCTGAGCCATATTTCCTGAGTCCTTACTCTGTGCTAACCCTCTGCTCAGGCCATAGGTTCGTTCGCTGATTTCTCCCAGCAAGCACAAGGTAGGTTCTGTTGTCAAGCCTTCTTTCACAGACGAGGTAACTGAGGCTCACGGAGGTGAGGTGACAAGCCCAAGGGCTCACAGTGAGTTTAAGCGAAAGAACCAGGGGGTGACTCTCATAATCACTCCCCTGTGCCATCTCTGACCACCCGCTCCTGCCTCCAGACACACCACCATTCTCCTGAAAGGTCCTGAGGTCTGGCTTGGCCATGTGGGGCCTGCTAGAGGATCCCAGCCTCTATGGTGCTGGCAAAAATGCTGATGAATAGCATGGGAGGTGGGGTGGGGGCTTGCAGAGAAGAATCAACAGCACACAGGGCTAGAGACATCTCAAGCTAGAGGGAAAAATAAATTGTTGAAAGTCAGCTAAAGTCACCTTGGTAACTGCCACAACACACTCACCCAGAACCAGGACATCAAACCCAATTGCAAACAGCTTTAAAGAAATGGAAAAGGACTTAATCATCTGAAGAATTAATGTGACAAGTGCCTACATTTACACCTCCCACCAACCTTCAATCATTTGAAATCGTACTTTAATCTTTTAAGAGAAAAAAAATTGCAAAATGCTACATCTGCAGTCCTGGAGCTTGGGTATTTCCGGCATGCTGCTTCACTGGAAACACGGCTGCTGTTACACACACACACGCCCAGCTTTTTGCTGATTTGTTTTTTCTGGACATCGATGCAGAAGCATGAATTATTTGTGTGGGCTGGGCGAGGTATTAAATCTGCAGCCAACACAGGTTTGCAACGTTTTGCATGGTTGTCAGCTTAATCTTAGTCATAAAAAAGTAAGTAGTGTGCTCGGCAGCATGGCCTAATTTTTCAGCTGGGTTCTTTCTCCCTGAGTTCCCAGCAGAGGGTAAGGCATGGCTTTGGGGGCTGGAAGGGAGAGGGGCTCTCGGGGAGCCACAGCTCATACCTGCTGGGGACTGCCAGGGGCATGGGGCCAAGGCTGTGCTCCAGGAGACAGAGTGGCTAACAGCTTAAGTTCTGTTGCAGTCTTACATGACATTGGGCTTAACTTCTAAGCTTTGGTATCCTCTTAACAAGAATAAATAACAATAGGTCATTAGGACTAAATGGGATGACTCAGATGAGGCATTTCATAGTGCCTGGGATGTAGTAGGTGCTCATAATATATCTAACAAGCGCATTAATGTGTTGACGTTAGCTGGCTGCCTCTAAAAGTCTATCTGCTCCTCCTGTAGGAATGTCAATGGCCTAACCAAAACTTGTTTGCCTTAATCCTGGGCCCAGAATCCAACTGCCTCTGTCCAGGTCAGTTCTCTGCTGAACAAAGGTTGTTGCCCGGAGTTTGGGAGAGGGTACTTCTGAGATGGGGCTTGAAAGGGCTCCCGACTCCTAGAGTGGACCCTCGCAGGCTTTGTTCAACCACTGGTGCTCTGGGAAGGCCCTCCTACAGCCCAACAAAAACCCTGAGGCCTTTGCTCCACTGAGGGAGGTGCTGCCAGGGCTCTCTTCCTTCTACAGAGCACAAGCTGTTCTATAGAAGGAAGACAGTTCTCAAACCCCTGTTTTTCAAGTTGCCCAGAGTGAGATGAATTCATCTTCACATAACAGCCTTTCCAATCCCTGAGGCTGCTCTCACATCCCACCAATTTTTTTTTTTTTTTTTTTTTTTTTTTGAGACAGAGTCTCACTCTGTCTCCCAGGCTGGAGTACAGTGGTGTGATCTTAGCTCATTGCAACCTCCACCTGCTGGGTTGAAGCAATTCTCTGCCTCAGCCTCCCGAGTAGCTGGGATTAGAGGCACCTGCCACCATGCCTGGCTAATTTTTGTATTTTTAATAGAGCCAGGGTTTCATCATCTTGGCCAGGCTGGTCTTGAACCCCTGACCTCATGGTCCTCTTGCCTCGGCCTCCCAAAATGCTGGGATTACAGGCATGAGCCACCGCACCCGGCTTTTTTTTTTTTTTTTAAGATGGAATTTCACTCTTACCCAAGGCTGGAGCGCAGTGGCATGATCTCGGCTCACTGCAACTCTGCCTCCTGGGTTCAAGAGATTGTCCTGAATCAGCCTTCTGAGTAGCTGAGATTACAGGTGCCCACCACCACGCCCAGCTAATTTTTGTATTTTTAGTAGTTACTGGGTTTTGCAATGTTGGCCAGGCTGGTCTCAAACTCCTGACCTCAAGCGATCCACCTGCCTTGGCCTCCCAGAGTGCTGGAATTACAGGTGTGAGCCACCACACCCGGCCCCAAGTTTCTTTACTACTATCTGTAGCCCTAATTTTTAACTAGATTCTTGACAAGGTTCTGAAACCCTCCATCCATTCAAGTTACCTCCCCCTGGGACCCTGGACTCATTCTAACTTGTCAAAGTTTGAGTGTCCCATTTAGAAGTGAAGTGTTGTGTGTGGCAATAAACATAGTATGTGACCTAACCAGTGCAGATCACAAAGGGACTACAATCTCTCTTGTTTGGGACATTTTATTTCTATTAAAACTGTCATTAAATTATCTATTCTTTGTAACCTCCTCATACTACCAGCTCACACTGCACTCCCTCTGTCAACAGAATCTCCCTCAGGCTTTCTCCCACGGGCTACCCTTGGACCTGTTCTCCTCCATCTAGTATGTGCAGTTGATTACATGGCGCTAGAGCAGAACTCTGCACTATCTGGCTAGTGTTTCGGCAGTTTGGGTATTTCTGAAACCTGACTCTGGCTTCCATCATATTGGCATTCCTTTCTGACTTCACATCACTGACAAAACTGATAAATTTGTCATCGATGTTCTCATCCCAGGGTTTGATTAAACAGTAAACAGGACAGGGCTAGGCAGACAGGCTGACAGGCTCGACATCATTACTTTTTGGGTATGCTCATCCAACCGGTTATAAACTAACCCAACCTTCCCATTGCCACGGCCCTCACCCTCCTAGATGAGCTCTGGACATTTCTGTCTTGCCTATAATGCTATCAGAATATGTTCTCAAAACATCTCACTAAACCCCACCTATATAAATCTACAGCACTTCCTTTGTCCACTTGGGCAGATAAGCATTTCTTTTTTCTTTTCTTTCTTCTTTTTTTTTCCCCTGAGAGTCTCACTGTGACACCCAGGCTGGAGTGCAATGGGGCCATCTCGGCTCATTGCAACAACCTCTGTCTCCCAGGTTCAAACAATTCTCCTGCCTCAGCCTGGGATTATAGGTGATGGCCACCACACCCAGCTAATTTTTGTATTTTTAGTGGAGACAGGGTTTCACCATATTGGCCAGGTTGGTCTCGAACTCCTGACCACAAGCGATCTGCCTGCCTCAGCCTCCCAAAGTGCTGGGATTACAGGTGTGAGCCACCATGCCCAGCCAGGTAAGCATTTCTAAAAAGGCAATGATGATGTTGAGTCTATTTAGGGGTCTTTGGAAAAAATTAAAACTATACTACAAGGCTACAGTAATCAAAACAGCATGGTACTGGTACCAAAACAGAGATATAGAGCAATGGAACAGAACAGAGGCCTGGAAGCAACACCACACATCTACAACCATCTGATCTTGGACAAACCTGACAAAAACAAGCAATGGGGAAGTGATTCCCCTGTTTAATAAATGATGTTGGGAAAACTGGCTAGCCAGGTGTAGAAAGCTGAAACTGGACCCCTTTCTGACACCTTATGCTAAATTTAACTCCAGATGGATTAAAGACTTAACATAAGACCTAACACCATAAAAACCCTAGAAAAAACTTAGGCAGAACCATTTAGGACATAGGCATAGGCAAGGACTTCATGACTAAAACACCAAAAGCATTGGCAACAAAAGCCAAAATAGACAAATGGGATCTAATTAAACTCCACAACTTCTGCACAGCAAAAGAAACAATCATTAGAGTGAACCAGCAACCAACAGAATGGGAAAAAATTTTTGCAATCAACCCATCTGACAAAGGGCTAATGTCCAGAATCTACAAAGAACTAAAACAGATTTACAAGAAACAAACAAACAAACCCATTCAAAAGTGGGTGAAGGATATAAACAGACACTTTTCAAAGAAGACATATATGAGGCCAACAAACATATGAAAAAATGCTCATCATCACTGGTCATTAGAGAAATGCAAATCAAAACTACACTGAGATACCATCTCATACCAGTTAGAATGGCGATCATTAAAAACTCTGGAGACAACAGACGCTGGAGAGGATGTGGAGATATAGGAACACTTTTATGCTGTTGGTGGGAGTATAAATTAGTTCAACCATTGTGGAAGCAGTGTGGTGATTCCTCAAGGACCTAGAAATGAAATTCCCATTTAACCCAGCAATCCCATTACTGGGTATATATCCAAAGAATTACAAATCATTCTATTATAAGGACAAATGCACACGAATGCTCATTGCAGCACTGTTTACAATAGCAACGACTTGGAACCAACTCAAATAAATGCCCATTGATGATAGACTGGACAGGAAAAATGTAGCACATATATACCACGGAATACTATGCAGCCATAAAAAATGATGAGTTCGTGTCCTTTGTAGGGACATGGATGAACCTGGAAACCATCATTCTCAGCAAACTGACACAAGAACAGAAAATCAAACACCGCATGTTCTCACTCACAGGCGGGTGTTGAACAATGAGAACACATGGACACAGGGGAGGGGAGCATCACACACTGAGGTCTGTTGCGGGGGAACCAGGGGAGGGACACTGGGGGGTGGGGAGGGATAACATGGGGAGAAATGCCAGATACAGGTGATGGGGAAGAAGGCAGCAAACCACATTGCCATGTGTGTACCTATGCAACAATCCTGCATGTTCTTCACATGTACCCCAAAACCTAAAATGCAATAAAATATAAAATAAAATAAAATAAAAAATAAATAAATAAATAAATAAAAAGGCAACAAGGATGGTCTGCCAAGCCTGGCTCTTTCTGACTTTCGGGGCTCGCTGTCTCCCTTGGAGTGTTTACAACCTACTTGCTGAATAATCTAATCCAGAATTTTCGCTGAGAGTGACACCAAGCTCACTAGCCTAGAGAGTGTAAGATGCTTTTTGCATCCTGAAACTTCTGAGTACTTCCAGTCTGCCAACACCTCTCTCCCATTCCCTCAAAGATTGCTGACACCAGCTTCACGACTCTCGCCTGCCAATTCTCCTGGTGTTCTGGGGACACAATACACGTGAGCCAGATCTGAAATAATGGATTCAACCCTCTTGTCAATGCCCATGGGACCCTTCCTGGTCTGATAACCATTTGTTTTAATATGGAACCATAACAGAACTTGAGCAAATTTTGCTTCTCTCTGCCACTGATTAACTTTACTCTGTCCAAACAATTGGACCTCGGTTTTCTTCTCCTTGCTCCAAAGAGAAATACAAAAATAGTGTCCTTTTTTGCTGGTCATTGCACCTTTTTCCAAGACTCAGTTCTTGAGTTTCAGCTTTTCTTGGCCCTGTTCTTTTTTTTTTTTTTAATTCTTTAAAAAAAATTTTTTTTAAATATATATAAAAAAAATAAAACTTCTTTTTCTTTTTAAAGACAGGGTTTCACCATATTGGTCAGGCTGGTCTTGAACTCCTGACCTCAGGTGATCCGCCCGCCTCAGCCTCCCAAAGTGCTAGGATTACAGGTGTGAGCCACTGTGCCTGGTGACCCTGTCTCTTTAAAGTCTATGTTGACATAACATCTCTCTCCTTCCAGCATTTGTTCAAATTCTTCTAAAAATTTGAGTTGTGTGAAGTATTCTCTACAGACCTATACTGGTCCCTGGAGGAATTAGACCTCCTTTTGGTTTTCAGGGACTAGTCACAATAATAAGAGACATCTTTTATTGAGCACCGACTACGGTACTGGGTCCCATGCTAAATCCTTTATATACTTTGCTTCCTTTCATTTCCATCAGAACTCTATAAAGGAGCATTATTTTCCCATTTTAGAGATTAAAGACACCGAAACTCAGAGACTTAAGTAACTAGCCCAAGGTCACACAATGAGTAAAGAGCTGAGACAAAGCCCCAGGTCTCCTTGATACCAGCAAAAATGTAACTATAATATTTCTCCTTAAGAAACTCTCATCTCTTTTGAGTGGTCTTTCCTCAAAAGGGGTTTAGGGGCCATGAAGACACATCTATCTTTTCCCTGAATTCTTAAAAGAACTGCCTTCCTGGAAGACAGGGCAGGACTTCCCAAAGGGTATTTGATGGAATTTTAATTTAAGAGGAGCCTCTAGAAAAACAGGTGCGGCAAGGGCTGGATGCAATATGCCACATCTCAGATTAGAGATTCACAAAATGTTGGCATTTTGGACTCTGAGGAGGATGATGGAGGAAAATGAACTAGTTTCACTTTGTGTAAGCTAGCATTTTCCAACTGTAGCCGGAGAACCCTCTTTTCACTGAACACCCCAACAAAATCCCCTAAAATGCTGCGGGGACCTCCTCTGGGGACTATTGGCCCAGGGTTTTCCCTCCTGAACTCTGCCTGCCCAAGCTACTTCTCACGGGGCTCACACTCCCTGCTGGTCAGAATTGGGTCCACAGCCGAGTTCACCCCATTATCCTCTGTGCCCCTGAGACGGATGTTTTCCAGGGGGTTGTCAATGATTCTCCACTGCTCACCCTCAACTCTCTGCCTGAGGCTGGGGAAGCTGAAGTTCCCCTGGGCTTGCCTTGGCATTAACTGTGTGCTTTTTACCTGGCATGCATCATCCTTTCTTTTCACTGGGCAGGGCAAACTATAACCATTCATACAATATAATTTTTTTTTTTAACTTTTCTTTTTTAGAGTTTAAAGAGTCAAATGGTTCCATAGGCTCATTATAATGGTCACTGTCTTCCCATGACCCTCTCCCTCGGAGACAACTGTGACCTGTGTAGATGATTCCTGCAGTATTTTCCTTGATATTTTCAATATACTTTATTTCTAATTCCCGGTACTTTTCTTTTCTTTTTTTTTTTTTTGAAACAGAGTCTTGCTCTGTTGCCCAGGCTGGAGTGCAGTGGCACAATCTCAGCTCACTGCAACCTCTGCCTCCCATGTTCCAGCGATTCTCCTGCCTCAGCCTCCTACGTAGCTGGGATTACAGGCGTGTGACTGTGCCCAGCTCATTTTTGTATTTTAGTGGAGACAGGGTTTCATCAGGTTGGCCAGGCTGGTCTCAAACTCCTGACCTCAAGTGATCTGGGGGTCTCAGCCTCTCAAAGTGCTGGGATTATAGGCGTGAGCCACTGCGCCTGGCCTAATATTTCCTTTTCATGCTTTACCTACTGACTCCCCCACTATGGAAGATAAGCTTTTAGCTCTCTTCCATGCTGCCTTCCCACCTTCCCAGAATAACTGCACCATCAGTTTGTGTGGATTGGTATTAAGTGTTTACATTATTATGACTATATCAATGCTGTTTACAGCTGAGCCATGTATTATATTAATATACTTTTCCTTTCTGTCATAATTTTCTATTTTCCTTGCTTTTAATACCTGTCTTAGTTTTCTATGTGCTTATCACCAATTAAATTAGAATTACTATTATTGGCTGGGTGTGGCAGGCCACGCCTGAAATCCCGGCACTTTGGGAGGCTGAGGGGGAAGATTGCTTGAGCTCAGGAATTCAAGGCTAGCCCGGGCAACATAGTAAAACCCCATCTCTACCAAAACTCTAAAAAACTTAGCTGGGCATGGTGGCACGTGCCTGTGGTCCCAGCTACTCAGGAGGCTTGAGGAGGGGAGATCACTTTAGCTCAGGAGGCAGAGGTTGAGATCACACCACTGCATTCTAGCCGGGCAACAGAGTGAAACCCCATCTCAAAAAAAAAAGAAATGATTTACTCTTACCAGTGGTACACAGATCCTCCTCCCACGACATTCAAATACTTCAAGTATTTATCAATTTTATCTTCTTGGAGACATTTCTCCAGGGGGTCCTCCCAACCTGCTCCGCCTGAGTTGGCTGCCTTCCGTTCCTGCTACACTATTATCATCTGGGATCACTCTCCCCTCCACCCTGGATCTCCTTGCCTCTTTCTCATGCTGGATTCATTTCCTACCCCCATATATGTTCCTCATTCATTCGGATGGAGAGTATCCTCTAGCTGATTTCTATTTTTTAGTATGCCTCTCTCAGCTAAATGACCTCTTTTAAACTGCCACCTTCAGGGGTTTCCAGGCAAACTAAAATACCAGCTTTCCTCCATGCACCAGCATGTAGGTGTCCAAGCCCAGTTTCCAGTTATGTTTTCCGGTGACCTGGCATGTATCCCTCCACCTTTATCCTCTTTACAGGCAATACTTGGTGAAGAAGCTCAGATCTGGAGTCACACCACTCAAGATTCAGTTCCTGACTGATAATCCCTGTAGTCTGATGCTAGATAAGTTCTACAACCTGGCTGAGTCTCAGTGTTCTAAGTCACGAGACAGGAACAAGGGCATCCCACGATGCAGGGCCAGGCACACGGTGACATACGATAAAAACTGCCCACTCAGCCACAAAGACTGGCCCAGGATTCCTTCTGTATTGAGAGAACCACACCAATGGGTGGCTTATGGGATGGCTTAGAGGTGCAATTGATCTAAATTGATCTATTTCGTCTTTACCACCTGTCTATATAACACATTCTATATTTGTTCTTCTCACTGCATAAGGTGACTTTTTATAGATCCTAATATACCCTCTCCTTCCTGTGTCAAGGTAGATTCCTGATTTCTAGTACCGTACAGTCCGTAATACACGCCTTGATCACCCTAGCTACATGTAACAGACCGAAAGAGTCTACAACCATGCTTCCTTTCCACCCTGGTCTCTCTGAATGGAAAAGTCTGAACTTTTCCACAATTTAGTCAGTGGCAGCAGGGGTGAAAAGGAGAGGAGTTGAACTATTGAGACTTCTTTAGCCACAATCCCAGTCCTGTGACAGTCATGACGTCTATGCTGGCCACACGACTTGGGGCCTTCTCCTTGGGGACGCCTGGGAACAGAACCAGGGCATTGAGCTTGGCAACTATTCAGAAGTGAAGTGGATTTGGCCTGCTGGGCCCAGACCAACCTCTGGCTTCTGCCCCCTCACCTGGGAGATTCTTCCTTTTGCTTTCTGATTGCTGACGAAAGCTCTGAACTTTCCAGAGAAAGAACCACCTGCAGGTCTTTAGGGCAGAACTGGAAAAGGGTGTGGGTGTGGGATAGAGGGAGAGGGGACCAGCTCACTTCTGAAGTTCTGGTTAAGAACGAGGCTGTATAACCTGGTTATTCTGAGAAATTTTCTCATAAGGACAATACCAGGAGTAAAAAGCCACAAAAGGTGAATGGTAAACAGCAATACCCAAATAATAAAATGCAGTATTTTCTTTTTTTGTTTTGAGACAGGGTCTCAGGCTGGAGTGCAGTGGTGAGATCATGGTTCACTGTAGCCTCAACCTCCCAGAACCAGGTGATCCTCCCACTTCAGCCTCCTGAGTAGCTGGGATTACAGGCACGTGCCACCACACCTGGCTAATTTTTTGTACAGTTGGGGTTTGCCATGTTGCCCAGGCTGGTCTCGAATTCCTGGACTCAAGAGATCTTTCTGCCTCAGCCTCCCAGAGTGCTGGGATTATAGGTATGAGCCATCACACTCAGTTTAAAAATGCAGTATTTTCATTGTGAATATCCCAAAGGTAAAATGTGATCACAAAATGGTGGGGCAGAGTATGGCTAAAGAAGTCAGGATGAGTGAAATCTGCATTAGGGGATTTCCTAGACAACTATTAACTCCTCTGGGCACCAGGGGCCTCCATTCCCAGCCCTGCCCTCTGACTTGGGTGGGAGATTAGGACCTCTGCTCTCCTGAATGAGCTTGCTCTAGCCAGAACCCCAGCTTTCCTTTTCTGAGACACTGAGTCATTTCCTTTCTCTAGCTCTTACCTTTGAGCCTTCCTTTTCCCTTCCCTGGAGAAGTGACTCATTGCTGAAGTGCTGGGTGACACCAAGGATCAAGGATGGGCGATAAAACTACTCCCTGATTGTGCAACTCTTGGGAGGGTGATGCAGCGTTTGGGCTAGAATTCAAGCACCAGTGAGAATTCTGAAGTTGGGGTGTTAATAATGGCCATGGCTTCATCTCTTTGGGGAAGTGGAGCAAAGAATGGAGTTAAACAGAAATTTACCCATGCCAGACTTGCTGTGGAGTCCCTTGCTCTGCCCTTTCAAACGTGTATTTCTGAGAAAGGCCTGTAAAGGCACTTGGTGTGACAGCATAGATCACAGTGAGGGAGGCAAAAGGAGCCTGCTGTCCAGGGAGCAGGGAGCAGAGAGGCCGGGGCTGTTCCTTTCATCAGCCTTGCAGAATCTGGCTGGGGCCCTAAGAGCAGGGCTGTTTCTTTCTGGGCTTTTTTTTTTCCAGTGCAAACAACTGTGCTCCCCATCGTGGGAGTGTGAGGAAAGCTAACGTGACAGAGAGGGCTCCAGGCTGGCCGCTGCACTGACACAAGAGACCCCTTGGAGCAGGGTTACCCAACACTGCCCTTCATGCCAGCGCCACCAGCCACAGCCCAGCTGTTTCCCCAGGTGGAAACTCACCTTCCTTCACCCCAATTCACTAGTAGGTTGGATGCAAACGAGATATTTTCTTCTTCTAATTAATCTTCATGGACCTCATAGGCTGAGCAAAACAAAACACAATTTTCTCTAAAGGATGACTCCCTGGCCAGGTTACAAGCTGTTCAAGATGGGAATTAGAGGCAGCAAAATCACCCCAATCAAAGGCCAAACAGATAGGAGCAGAGACAGATCATAAGAGTAGAGCGAAACGTATGTATATGTATGTGTGTGTGTGCTGGGGAGGTGTTGCAAATGAGAATGTTATAGCAGAGGAATTCATGGTATAGAATCTTAATTCTCCAGGAAATTAAGGCAAAAAACTTTTTTTAAAAGGTCTTAAAAGCTGCTGGTGTGATTCCAAAAGACTGAGAAACTCAGCAGTGATGGTGAGTTCACTTTTTAGAGGTGCCTCAACTACAAAGTACTTCTCCCACAGTCAGGAACTTTTCCCCCTCCAACACAAGTGTGCACACATGCATGTGTCCTGTCCCTTTCTGGGAGGGCACACAACTCAGAGAGTTTCCTAAGGGTCTCCAGCCTCAGGTGGTAAGTCACTGGCTGAGGGAGGAGGTGGTCCTAGAATACTGATGTGGGTTTCCAGCATCTAAGCAACAGTTTAGAGAAATACAGGCCAGGTGTGGTGGCTCATGCCTATGGTCCCAGCATTTTGGGAGGCTAAGGTGGGATGATCACTTGAGGCCAGGAGTTTGAGGCTACAGTGAGCTATGATCTTGCCATCACATTCCAGCCTAGGTGACAGAAGGAGACCCTGTGTCTTAAAAAAAAAAAAAAGAAAAGCAAACCTCTCCACACAATTCACCTGACCACACATATCTTCTGTGCACTGTAGAGAGATCAATTCCGTAGTCCACGTCTGACCAGGTGATCTCAGACAGAGAGGATGCCCAGGAACTTTTTCCCCTCCTCAAATCCCTACAGATGTTGGCAGGCAGTCTTTAAACCAGGCTATCCTTGTTCAACACAAAGGAGCTGCTTCTCATCCTTCCCAAACTCACCCGAGCAGGCAGTGGGAAGGAGGCGCCAGCAAGCTGAAGGAGGCTTTTCTCAACTGATCATCTTGGGAAAAGCAGATACAGATTTCATGGCTGGAATGCAAGGGTTGTGAAATGCTGAAGAAGCCCCAAAGAGGGCCAAGGACTCTCCTTCCAGGAAGGCAGTTGGAGGAGGGCTGGCAACAAAGAGCGGGAGAGGAGCAGGTTACCCAGGAAGGCTGCCTTTCTGGAAAGGAAGAAATAGACCCTCAAAATGGAAAGAAATCCCCTAGCCCTGAGGTGGTAGAGAGGCTAAAGATGGGTTGTTTTTGTTTCTGCATATGAAGGAAATAAGGCCTTGTGTCACAAAATAATTTTGGTATAAATGAGCCAATTATGACATAGCTTGTTATTTCTGGGATTTGGAATCACCGAGGCTCACGGCATCTCCTAGGAGTTATTTAACTCCCCCTAGAGTTAAATAAGCCCAATATGCTTCTAATATGAGGCTTCGGCCTTGTCCTTGGTGCCATGTGAGAGGTCCCGAATTCAGGCTGCAACTAATTAGATGAATTCCACCAGTAAGGGTCATTATTTTCTAGAGATATAGTCTGATGTGTCCCACATAGAGTCTCTGAGAATGGGGTAAGGAAGATTACACCCGTTTTAATGGCTGATAGATGGCTGTAAGCTCTATCCCTTTCTAACTGTGGACAAGATACTTATTAGCCTCTCTGTACCTCATCCATTAAAGGGGGATATGTAAGATTATCGGCCACAGGGTGGCTATGAGGATGAGTTAAATGAATGGCGGTAGATAGTAGCTGACACATTACCTAGCACAGAACAAGCACTAATAAAGTGTTAGCTGCTGCTGAGGTGTGAAAGAGCAAGTGTTTGACGCCCCAAGTAGGCCAGCACCCGGCTGCTAATGCCCAGGCTTCATCAGCGGCTTGGAGCCTCTCATCTAGCTCTGTATCTTCCGCAGACCACAGACAAACCCGCAAAGACCTATGCATCAGAGCTCCCCCGGCCCAGAAGTCCTGACTAAGGGGAAATGAGATGTGCAGACAAAATAAGGCCCATGCTGGCTGCAACCCCACAGGGAGAGGAGCAAACACTGGTGCCAGCACATTTTGGGTCAGCTTTCTCAGTTGCAATCCATGTGGTGTATCTGAAACGGGGTCAGGTCCCAGAGTGGGCAGCACAGATATTACCATCGAGCTCACTGATCTGAACTGAGTCCATTGTCATCGATCCTGAGATAACAGGAAGCTTGAGTCTGACAGGCTCAAGGGGTGTGCTGGAAAATGTTCTTGGCAAAGGAGGAGGAGAAACCATTTCTCAACCAATTGCTACAAATTGGTAACCAGCACCAAGAGCCTCAGAGGAAACATTCTAAACCCCTTGGACTGCAGATCCTGGCACTTTAGAGTCCTGACTGGGAATTAAACCTTCAGGAAGGGGAGACAACCCCCGGCACCTTGAATCTATTCCCACCCCCTCTCTCTGTATCTCAGCCAACTCAAGCCGAAGGGTAGAAGCTGCAGCCTCTTTGCCTTATGTCTAGAGCCTTTGGACCAGAACCAATACCCTACAGCTCAGTCAGGGTGTGGGCTGAGTCTGGGCTTACGTGTATGTCTAGGAGCCCACAGCCGTGTGCCCCCTTGCAATGTCTGGGGGTGCAGTAGCTGGAAGTGCCCCCAAACCAGTGAGTGAGATCTCAGGCCTGTCCCAGATACACAAGAGGGGCAAGAAGGGTGTATCTCTGCAGGAGCCTGTGCCCTCTGCCTAGAAACCCCAGGCTTCTAGAGGCAGAGAGCCATCTGGACTGAGACTGTCTCCAAGTTATAGGCCTTCCAGTACCTCTGGCTTCCCAACAGTGCCAACAAGGTCCAAAGCAAGAAGCCAAGCTTAGGGAATGGGAAGGAGTATAGCCCTGGGAAGGGTCCAGACTCACAGGTAGAGAGCTTCCATATGTCCTATGACCCAGTGTGGCCATCTGCTGCTGCCAGGGGACAATCAGGATGCCTCAAGCCAGCTACTTCAGGTCAGCTGGCTGGAAACCCACAGGCCAGAGTTAAAAGCTGTGGTGGCGGTGAAGCCTTCTCCAGGCTCTTGCCAAAGAGCTCAACTCTCAGGACAGCCCTGTTCCCAGAGTAACTCTATTCCAGTCAGGTCCCAGGAGGCAGCCTCAACTTTAACCAGCCAGGCCTCTCCTGTGCTATCTTCTTGAGTTCCTTTCCCCTGCTTATTAAAATTCTAAGGTGCCCCTCAAGGTCCATGCCATGTTCTTCCTCCTCCAAGACGCCCTCCCTAACTACCCTAGATCCTGTGGACCTGTCTTTTTCTGTAACACACTGAAGCATTACTATTTCTGGGAACCACGATCGAGTAACTGGAGCTAGAATCCAGAGAGGTAGCCATTTCCAACAAATCACATCTACAGCCAGACGCACGCCATTAAAATGAAGATCCTGCGGCACCCCAGATGGCCCCCTGGGGTCCTGAGCTTATCAGATAGCAAATGTGCAATAAAGACTTCTTAGAAGGCTAGATCACTCTGGTCTTGCAGGATGATTCACCCCCGCTTTCAGCCCAAGGCACAGCAATTCTCCTCCCTGGCAGGCAAGGTTCCTGCTTTGGGCTGCCAGCCCCCAGGTATCTCCTGCCAGCAGCTATTCCCTAGAGCTGCCCGGGGACGAATGGCAGAGGGGGGTGCCCAGGTCCAGCCCTGTCCATCACTCATCCCCCTCTATCAGAGGAAGAGAGGTTGGCAGGAAGTGGATCTGACCTCTGGGGTGGCCACAGTCTCTCCTAAGGGCTACAGGAGCCCCTGGACAGGCAGCAGAGGCCTGAAAAGGACTTCCTTTCCCTTCCCCCGGGCCCCAGGGAAGAGAGGCAGGAAGAAGGGCCTCAAACGCAGGCATCCAGTATGGGGCTGGCCAGAGAGGGAGGCCCCCAGGGTTGTAGCTATCAGCCGGAGACCAGGCTCCAGGAAGGAAGGAAGGGCAACTCTAGCCGAGACTGAGATAAGGAGGGGAACCATGCTCAGCACAATGGGCTCCCACAAGGCTGGGAGGCCCCAAGTCAGATTTCACCCCAACCTGGCCTCCCGTCTGTTCACACGGCTCATGTAAATATTTACTGATGTTTATATTCACGGTCTGCTGGGTCCCCTCTGAGGCCCTCTCTTATGACCCGCAGATAGATTTGTGTGCCCCAGACCATGCCTGCCCTTAAGCCTAGAGACCCTGGGCCCATCCAGCAAGGGCTATGTACATTGTTCTCTCTCATGCAATCCACAGGGACAGGCCCTCAGAACAAAACTGTCCTCTTGTTCCAGCCCTGGGACACTGGGGAACTTACGGGGCCCGGTCGTGGGCGAGGCCGTTCTGGCGCTGAGGGTTGATTGGTGGAAGGACAGGTTTGCTGTTGATCTCGAGTCCTCTCCTCAAGGTCTCCCGGATCTGCTCTGTGTCTGCAACAACACCACTAAGTTGCCCGGTGGCCCAGTGGGCTCCCAGCAACTCCACCCTACTCTTGAAACCTGGCTTAGCAGAGGTGCTAAGAAAAACTACCATGCTGGTCCTCTCTAGGCATCCAGATGTGACTGCTGAGTGAGTACAGACTGTGAGGGGACAATCGTGTTCTTAAGAAGCTCTGGGTTGGAAGAGTGCCATTTTTGTAGAAGCCAGAGGTAGCCTCTAGAGTTCAGAAGGGTGGTCTCTCCCATCCTTTCCTTCCTGTGTCACAGGTCCGAGGTTTACCCTTAACATGGTCAATCCCCAGTGGTCAGTCTCTGTGTAGAGAATGATGTGAGTTAAGGTCGCAAGTGCCCTGACATGAATGGGCAGCTGCCTCTCACACACCTTTCTGGGTTCTGGGTGGTCAACTAGCATCTGACCCTGCCACCCCTTCCCCTTGAACTCAAGTCAGTGAGATGCTGAGATCATCTCTCATCTTGGCCTAACCCAGGAAACTCTGCCTCTCCATGGAGAGGCAAGGGCCAGGAGGTGAAAGAGTTCCCTTGGTGGGATTATTTCTTTGCAAGGTGCTTTGCTGGTCTTTGGGGTGAAGCTTACTAGTCTGGTCCCCTATACTGAGATTTGGATCTAAGATTTATCTCTGCAAATTATAAACACATACAAAAAAGCAAATTAAAATTAGTTGCTAAGAGTGGCCTCAGACTGGGAAGAAGATGATTACTAACTTTTCTAAGTATTTAACTTGTTCCAGTGAGATGGATTACTTCCATAATTTTAAAAAAACAGCCAATAATGATTGAAATTTTAGACAAGACTATGACTGCCTCTTTAAATCACCTCTTTGGTCAAAAGCAACCAAATGATTCTAATAACTGTACACCCTCTCTTTGAGCCTCCAATAGGCTTGGCATACCATTAGAACAAACAGGAAGGAAAGAAAGGGCTCGGCCGGGTGTGGTGGCTCACATCTGTAATCCCAGCACTTTGGGAGGCTAAGGCAGGTAGATTGTTTCGAGCTCAGCAGTTTAAGACCAGCCTGGGCAACATGGCAAAACCCCAGCTCTACAAAAAATACAAACATTAACCAGGCGTTGGTGGCGTACATCTGTAGTCCCAGCTACTTGGGACACTGAGGCTGGAGAATCGCTTCAGCCTGCGAAGCGGAGGTTGCAGTGAGCCAAGATCAAGCCACTGCACTCCAGCCTGAGCAACAGAGACCCATCTCAAAGAAAAAGAGAAAAAAAAGGGCTCAAATATTTGCACTAGGGGTTTAAGTTTGTCCTTTACAGAATGAACAAAAACCTTTTATAAGTATTATCATATGTGTATTTTATTGAGGGCTGTAGACATTCTTCAAAAAATAAAAGATGGAAGAATGAAGAAAGGAAGTAGACAAAGAAGCTGTCAACACATGTATATGTAAGTGGCCCTTTTCCTTTGCAGTTAGTTGGGGGACGCCCTCTGCTAAAAACCACAACTGTTTCTGTAGCCAAGGTCAGCATAGGGAGATTCCAACAGGACAGCCACATCCTCCTTCCCCAAGACCCCATCCGGAACACAGTGCACAGGCCCTGCCCACAGCGCCTAACCCTGTATCTGTATGACAGGAGGTGGGGCAATTTGCAAGCTGGCCTCATACTCAGGCCTCTCTTGTCAAAGGCCTGGGAGGGCTTGAGGCCAGAGTGAGCCTTGGATCTGGCATGTCCTTCAGGCCAGAGCTGGGCCCTGTGTCAATTCCGTGGGTGGCCGACACTTGTTCTCTTGCACTTGGGTGGACTATGGACTTTTCCTGTAACTGTTCTAAGGCTTCCACTCACCTCCATGACCTCAGATTGCAAGGGGCAAATCTAAACACAATGGTGCCTGCTGGTGATGCATTTGAAATACACACAGGAAACACAGCTAGAAATGGGCCAATAAAGCTCCCTTAATTCCACCCTGCTGGAAGACTTCACTTGCTGTTTAAATCATGCCAGGAAATAAACCATTGAATGGCTTGTTTTGTTACAGACCCATCCTAGAGAGCCTGGAAACCAGGCCTGGGGAAAAGGAAGGAGGAAGGCTGGGAGAAGGCTGAGTGATGGCTCCCCACCTTTGCCAGAGAGCCGCCGGGGCTGTGTGCCGATGCAGATGCTCCGGCTGTCCTCGTCATCCTCGGGGGGGCCGGCTCAGGTCGTCCCAGGCACATTTGGCACTGACACCACTCAGGTTGGAGCCGTCTGTCTCGATGCCTTTGTCAACTCTCTCCTGCTTGAAAAGAGTCAAAGAGCCAGAGTTCTTTCAGAGAACTGGTGGCCCAAGGTCACCACCCTTTCAGCCACCACTCTTACAGTATTTACTGAGCCCCTGTGGTGCTGAGCACAGGACAGATGCTGGAATAGCAGGGTCTCTGACCTTGTTCTGCCCTGGTTACCAATGCATGATAGTCTCTGCCAGCTCTTGGACTTCTCCAGGGGAACCAGGGATTAGGGGGAAGCCAGGAGGAATCCAAATCCCAAGCGAAGCATCTCCTCTACTATCAACCTTCCAGTACAATGGCCTCTACCTGTTTCAGAGCCCCAAACCTGTCCCCGCTGGACTGACTGGTCAAGCTGATGTGGCCATGAGAGAACCTACTCCTCTGAGGAGAGGTGTGATCCTTCCTCTCCTCCCAATCTTCTAGCCAGAACCTCCCAGTCACTGCTGTAGAAGACAGGGTGGAAGCCTGCCACAGGCAAGAGGCCGCACCTGCAGTTTCTCCTTCTAACAGCTAGAGGGTGTGGTCACACAAGGAAGAGCCACCGGAGAGCAGAAGGCTGGACTTCCCCCAGCTGCATTGGTTCCCTTGTTTGGCAAAGGACTCTGGATGGAGATTGCTTCCTATTTCTTAGACTGAAATGGGGGCCTGGAGTGCAGTGACTATCTGCAGATGCCCTTTCCCCCACCGAGACCCTGCCTTTGTGCAGGCCTTGGTATTGCTAAGTCCAAACACTCTCCAAATGGCCTCAAAGAAGAGTTGTACTCAAAACATTCCTGGATTTTCTGGTCATAGTTCTGTGATGCTGGGCCTTGAATTAAAAGTCATCTGGAAGGCTCAATGCCCATGTGGACCAAATAAAGCTTGTGACTGAGGACCTCAACAAGAATCTGTGCTTCCTGGCTCCATGGGTACCACACTGGCCTGTTGGTCAGCCCGGGGAACCCATCTGGGGAAAGCACAGGTACTGTCCTTATTTTCTGGGACCAGTCAGCAAGTGGCTCTGCCCCAGATGCCTCCTTCCCATCAGTTATCTCCTCCTTTCAAGTGCTAACGCTGGCCTGGGCAAAGCTGGAGGTTCCAAGCAGGAAGAGGCTAAGCAGGGGAAACGCTCTGTGTACTCTGGGCAGGAAGCGTGTATAACCTCGTGTGCTCAGGGGATAGTCTGAGCTTTTTCCTCTCCACTGGCTGCCCTGGGGTCCCTCACTTAGGTAAAGAGTTGCAGAGAGACAATTCTTGGCTCAACTTGTCCAGCCCACTTACTTTATAAGTAAAAAGAAAAAGCTAAGACCCAGAAAGGTGAGGGACCTGTTTGGGCACACAGCTTATTAGTGTAGGGCTCAGATCACAGGAACATATGCCAGCTCTAAGTGGACTGACAGCAAGTAGGCCCCAGAAAGGCACAGTGAATACAGAGGAGTTTACACTTGGTGCACAGCACCACCAGGAAAGAAAGCTGTCCTTTCTCCCTGTGGGATCCCGGCTTGCTTTTAAAGCCCATTAGGTGCTCCGGGTCCTGCCAGCTACTCTCAAGGGAGCCTGCTGACTAGGAAGGAGAAACAGCTCTTGGCATGGAAGGACAGCTGCTTACCCTACTAGTGCAAGAACTAGGTTCTTTTTAGTACTTGGCACTTATGACAGAGACCAAACAATGGCTCACAGTGCCCCATGATGGTTCCCAGTGTGGCTACAGGACAAGGGCCTAGGGAATCATAGTGTTCCTGGTTTTTGAATATGCAGAAGATACAAGGAAACCAAATTTAAAGCAGAGAGAACAGAGGATCCCCGGCAGCAGTTTGAAATGTTCAGTGTTAAAGGCACTAGGAAAACAGAGGAGCATCATCTGTGAATGAAGAGGATTTACGCCCAAGAACTCACAAGTCTACAGTGAAGAACTCAGGGGGCTGCTGGTTACATGTCCATCTGCCACCTCTCTCTTACTCTAACACATGGAACTCCTGGCAGCTGCCTGTGGCCTACCAGATTTTTTAACAGAAGAATGAAAGGTTTAGAGATGGCAATGACCCGAATTTGGTCAGGGGAGTAGATGGAGCCAGACACGTGGCAGGCACATCATTAGCTGTCTGTGGCTCCTGCTTCAGGAGAAGCCCATAAAAAAGGCAGTTATGGGCCAGGCATGGTGGCTCATACCAGCAATCCCAGCACTTTAGGGGGCCAAGGCAGGCAGATCATCTGAGGTCAGGAGTTCAAGACCAGCCTGGCCAACATGGTGAAACTCCGTTTCTACTAAAAATACAAAAACCAGCTGGGCATGGTGGCAGGCACTTGTAATCCCAGCTACTTGGGAGGCTGAGGCAGGAGAATTGCTTGAACCCAGAAGGCAGAGGTTGCATTGAGCTGAGATTGTGCCACTGCACTCCAGTCTGGGCAACAAGAGTGAAACTTCATCTCAAAAAAAAAAAGAAAAGAAAAGAAAAAGAAAGGCAGTTACATTCTTGTGGCTTTCAAAATTCACCTGCATGCTAAAGGAATGCTTCTAAAACAGCAAAGATGACACTGAAACACTGTCCAGGTGGGCCACAGGGAATGGGCAACTGCCAGACTGTGTGTCCTGGGTTCCAACCTCTCCAGGTTAGGAGCTCTGCATCTGACTGTCCAAGACAGAAAATGCGGCGAAAAGGGGGATGAGATTGTTAACCAATCAGTGCTCACTCCTGCAGCTGGGCCATGGAGTCAGTATCACCTACACTACTGTCTGGTACAGAGCGGTGGTGGCCCTGGTGGCTCCCTGACAGTGTGGGAGGCAGGTGAACGAATACTAGGCAAGCAAGCAATAGCCACTATATTTATCTTTTATTGCTGGTAATCTAGTTTTTCAAGCCAATATATATTTTACATACAATAAAATTATCCTTTTAAAATGCAAAAATACATATATGTCTGAGGACTAGCTTTCCTAGGCTGAAATTTCTGCTCCCTATGTGCGCCACAGAATTCAGGGGACAAGTTCCAAATGATGCCATATTTCTACTCACTCACACATAAATCTCCTCCGTTTTCCCAGGATGAAAGCCAGTGTTATTTGGAAGAGGCCTAGGCACAGGGTGCTAGAAAGGTTTTCCTCACTCAAGACATACTTGCAGGTGTGGGTCGATCTCAAATATGGTCTCTCCCCCTCCGCATGTCAGTTATCAGCCAGGGGCCTCCAGCGCTGTGGACAAGGAAAGGGGATACGATGGTAACTGAGGGTCTGGGGCTGATGGGCTGGGCCTACAGCCTGACCTGTTTGCTGCCCTAGGCCCAGGACACAGGGGAATAGTTTGTGGTAAGGGACTGTCAGGGAGTGAGTCGTCAGGAAGCCCTGATATGAAAAACCAGGGCCTTAAATAATGCAAAAGGGAGCCCCACATGGAGGGTGACAGAGGGACTCCCACGCCCAGGCCCAGGGAGCCAGGCTCCCAACTTGCATGGGTACTCACACAGGTACTGTCCGTAGCAGCTCCAGGATGCCCTGCCCGTTCCACTGCTGGGCTGAGTGTAGCTCCTCAGTGCAGACACCAACGATCTAAGGCCCAGGACAGAAAGCCACTGTGTGTTAATGGCTGCCCCTCATCCCAGGAAGGTCAGCTACCCAGGTTCTCTGAGTCACCTCTAGTTGGGAGACCACACACAGGATCTGTGCTCAGGAGCTGGTGCATCCAAGATAGGATGGTTCCCTTAGGAGGGAGTGGCTTCCTGGCTGGGAAATGGCTGGGTCCACAGGCAGGCCCTGAGGCCTGACCCTTGCCCTTGCTGTGTCTGGGTGACACCAAGTCTAGCTCTCGGCTGCAGAGAAAACCAAGGCCTGAGAAACTCAAGATGGGTCCTCAGGCCATGTCTCTGGAAGTAGGTGAGGTTCAGGGAGCTGTTCCTACCCAGTCTGGTATCATGGGGAATGTAAACAAGAGACTTTGAGACCTATCAGTCTTGGAACCGTCACCAATAGGTTCTAGCAGCTTGCAGAGAAACTCCTCCCTTCCTTCTTAGGGGCTAGGCCTTGGTGTAAATATCAAGGGAAACAGCGGAACCTTCACATAGACTTCATCGTGACCAAAAAGAAGCACTGGTCAAAGCTGGGCAGGTTCCCACAGCTTCTGAGAAACAGCAAGTACGACCCAGAGCTGGCTTCCTGCTGTAAAGTCCTGTTCCCAAGACTGGGTCTTCACTGTTCACAGAATACCTCCCACCCCCGTTACTCCCTCAGCTACAGCCATTCTCTTCCACCCAAATGGCTTCCTCCCCCTCCCCCCTTCTCCCATCTCAGCAGGTTAAATCGGACCATCTGAATCTACCTGATAAACCATCAGAGGAAATGGAAATCAGGAGGAGGCCAAAGGAAACCTCCCCTCCCTTCACTCCCCCCTCCTCAAGCATCCCTGTCCTGCCAGGACCTTTCCCATGGGAAGGCTTGAGCCAATGTCCAACCTGTGCCTTACCTGGAGGAAGGTAACTACCCCAAAGGGTGTCTGCACGGGCTGCATCTGTGGGTCCTCTGTCAGCAGCATGTGCTGAATTCTCGATTCACTGTTATCCAAAGGGCTGTGCCAGGACACATGGTCCCCACTGCAGAAGGTGTTCTCTGTGGGAGAGACACAAGGATCTTGTGTTGGAGGCCCCAGATCCAGGCCTGGAATGTGGCCTGGGATCTCACTAGCCCAAGCTGGGAGGCTTCCCAGCCTCTTAGGGTAGACCCTGTGAAGGAAGAGAAGCATTCACTCCAGGTGGATGGAAGCAAAGAGTTTGTATAGATATTTCCAAACACCCAAATTGTTCCTGCTTGCCAATTCTGTCAGCCTTAAATGGAAAAGGACAGGCTATTAGTGTGGAAGCTCCCTTGGCCTGGGAAACCCAAAAGACTTCTGGCATCTGCTTCACTTCCCCAACACCCTGACTCGTGGTGGGAGGCAGGAGCCATGGTTGGATCTGCCAAGAAAGAATAAAGTGCTTTTCTGCGGGGCCACCTGGCCAGAAGTCCACAGGGAGGCAACAGGGTAATGAAAGCCCTTTGCCTTGGAGAAACAGGATTTCTGTGTTGCTGAAACCGCGCTCAGGAAACATCCAACCTTGGAGGGCCTTTGAGGTCTCTCACCAGTTTCCCACAGGTAGACGTGGGAATTCCTGAGGAACACTAGGCTTCAAGTAAATGGAGGTCTAGATAGTGCCTCCCACACTGTGGCAGAGACAACTTGTCAGGGTCCTCAGGCCAGGTCTCTGAGATGTTCAGATTCTGCCAAGGGGTAGCTATTGGCATGAGGGCACAGCCTACTCACAGGCACACCACTGCATGTCACATATGCCCATTACTTTAGAAAGCGTTTTGTTTAAGGCCACATAACCACAAGGGAAAACAACCCCATGGGGTATTAAGTCTCCCACCAGCTCTGACTCTCATTGTGGGTGCCAAGGTGCTCTGCATTACCAGCCTATGCGTCCACAGGCTGCCATCCATGTTTTGTCCTTACACAAATGGAAGCACACTATTCTGCAGATTTCACTTAATTACATATCTTAGAGATCACTTCTTTTTTAAAAAAAAATATGGAATGCTTCGTGAATTTGCATGTCATCCTTGCGCAAGGGCCACGCTAATCTTCTTTGTATTGTTCCAATTTTAGTATATGTGCTGCTGAAGTGAGCACGAGGTCACTTCTTACCAGCACATACAGAGCTGTCTCATTCTTTAAATGGCTATTCCAGAGTTCACTGTGGTCTGTCATTCATGATCTGGGAATCTCAACAGTTGAGGTACTTTCACTTTTTATCAATATTTAAGGTAAGGCAGACACACACACACACACACACACACACACACACACACACACACACACACACACAATCTTTTCCATCCAAGATACAGCTCGAGTTATTGATTCTAACCTCAATGGTGTTCATTCAGGCAAGAGAAGGAAGACTACTTCCTCTGAGATGTGATAATACAGGGGAGAGGAGAAGGCACAGCTCCAGGTAGAGCCAACTGGAAACCCCTAAATTTCCAAATTCCTGCTAGGTCCACTCTTCCCAGAATCCCTCTCCTTCTATGTAAGTGTGTTTCTACAAGCAGCCTGCATGTTCTACAAGCAAGAAACAATGCAACAGGTGAAAGGACTGAATAAGTCATTAACCCCCCTAACAACATACACACGTACTAACAGTCCAGGACCACCAGATGACTCCACTGGTAAATTCTGCTAAACATTTAGAGAAGAATTAATAGCAATTTTTCACAAACTCTTCCAAAAAATAAAAGAAGAAATACTTTCTAATTCATTGTATGAAAACATACTACTCTGATATCAAAAGCAAAGGTAAGACAAGGGGAAAAAAAAAACCTATAGACCAATATACTTTATGCATATAAAAACAGAATCCTCAACAAAATACCAGTAAACAGAACCCAGCAACATATAGAAAGGGTTATACACAATGAACAAGTAGAATTTATCCCAGAAATGCAAGATTAGTTATACATAAGGAAATCAATATATCAACAGAATAGAAGTTATTAAAAAAACACTACATGATCATGTCAGTAGACACAGAAAAAGCATTTGACAATATCCTTTTCATGATAAAAATACTCAGACTTGGAATAGATGGAATTTCCTCATCTTGATAAAGGGCATTAACAAAAAAACCCCACAGCTAACATATTTGATTGTTGTTGAGTGACTGAACTAATTACCTCTAAGATGAGGAACATGACAGAGATGCCTACTCTCAGCACTTCTATTCAACACTGTATTCGAGTTGCAAGTCAGGACAATTAGGCAAGAAAAAAGAAATAAAAGGCCAGGTGTGGCGGCTCATGCCTGTAATCTCAACACTTTGGGAGGCCAAGGCAGGCAGATCACCTGAGGTCAGGAGTTCAAGACCAGCCTGGGCAACATGGTGAAACTCCATCTCTACTAAAAATACAAAAACTAGCCAGGCATGGTGGCATGAGCCTGTAATCCCAGCTACTAGGGAGGCTGAGGCAGGAGAATTGCTTGAACCCAGGAGGCAGAGGTTGCAATGAGCCAAGATTGTGCCATTGTACTCCAGCCTGCGGACAGAGCAAGACTTGGTTGGAAAAAAACCAAAGATATACAAATAGCTAATAAGCACATACAAAGGCCCTCAATGTGACCATCAGGGGAATGCAAATCAAAACCACAATGAGGCCAGTGCGGTGGCCTCCCAAGGTGGGAGGATTGCTTGAGGCCAGGAGTTTGAGACCAGCCTGGGCAAACATGGCAAAACCCCATCTCTACAAAAAATACAAACAACAAAAAAAATTAGCTGGATGTGGTGACCCACGCCTGTAGTCCCAGCTACTCAGGAGGTTGAGGTGGGAGGATTGTTTGAGCCCAGGATCTGGAGGCTGCAGTGAGCTCTGGTCACACCATTATACTCCAGCCTGGGTGACAGAGTGAGACCCTGTCTCAGAAAACAAAAGAAAAGAAAAAACCCACAATGAGACACCACCACTTCATACCCACTAGAATGTTTAAAATAGAAATGATAGCAATTACAAGTATTATCTGGCAATAAAAAGTAATCAAATACTAATATATACTACAACATGAACCTTAAAGACATTATGCGAAGTGAAAAAAGCCAGTCATAAAAGACCTTATGTTATATGATTCCATCCATATGGAATGTCCAGAATAGGCAAATCTATAGAAACAGAGAGATTAGTGGTTGTCTAAGGCTGTGATGTTTGGAGGGAATAGGGAGTGACCAATAGGGGGTTCTTTTTTATGGTGACGGTTTCACAACTGTCAGTTAAATGGTATGTGAATTGTATCTCAATAAATCTGTTATTAAAAAACAGGGTACAGCAGGCAAAAGGAAGGAGTCTTGGGGCAGAGACAAAGTAGGGGAAGCAAAGCCAAGTCTCTAAATTCCTTGTTCCCACCACCCCAAGCTCAGCAGCCTGGCCTGGGAGAAACCTGACCCATAATGCTGACACATCACAGCACTGTATATGTCTGCATGACCTGAACAATCACCTATCAGCATGTTTTTTTCTATAAATGAGAAAAGGATGCTTGAGATTGCACAAGGTCTCACAGTACATCAGTGATGATGGGCATGGCCCAACACTTCCCAAACTTTGGGGTCATCCACAACACCCATCAGGATGTTTGCCATATCTGTGTACCATCTGTACCATTACCTACCTGTATTTTTCTCCTAAAATTGACTCTTTTTTTTAAGCTAAACAAACTTACTCTGAAAAGGTAACTTCATATCACTATATCAAATAAGAAAAATAAATGGAAAGTTAGTGTTGCTTACCATTAGGTGGAATACAATTTGATAACTTCAGGATAATATGATGACAACAAAATGTTATTAATTTCTAGCTGATATTGTTGCCCATTTAACATTGTTTAAAAACGGAAATAAACAAGAGTCAAAGAGCTGTTCAGGATTTAAAGAGTCATATCGAGCTAAGACAAAATCACCAAGACTGAGAGAAAACAAACTGGGCCAGGCAGGGTGGCTCATGCCTGTAATCCTAGCATTTTGGGAGGCCCAGCGAGAGGACTGCTTGAGTCCAAGAGTTCGAAACCAGCCTGGGCAACATAGTAAGTCCCCATCTTAAAAAAAAAAAAAAAGAGAGAGAGAACTGAAGAGAGAAAAGTGGCCTCGCCATTCATGCTACCAGTTACCACTCTTGTGCAGTTACCAGCTGAACTCGCCTGCTGGTTTTGGCAAACCCTGGCATAGTGGTGAACTTTGGAGTTGGGAGGGCTCTGTTTCTATTTGGCTCCATCCCTAACTAGTTGTGACCCTGGGCAGCTTTCCCAAACACAATATCCAAGCCTGTTAGCAGGAAATAGCGTGCCTACTCAGTGCGCTTTCTACTGCAGTGTGTTATTACTCCTGTAGTGGAATACAGTACAGATACTCCCACCCAAGTCACCAGAAAACAGAACTGGCCACAGAGACTGTAGCTACCAGCAAGTGCCCAGTAGGTGGCACCATTGCTCCTGGTTTAAGAAACAGATGGGCCAGTTCCCTGGAGCTTTGCATCCCTATTTGATGTGTGGAAACATACCCCAAACTGGGTGGGGATTTATTTAGGATAGAAACAGGGGAAAAGGCTGGAAAGATTTGGAGTTATGACCTTTGACATTTTAACCAGAATTATCATGATTTAAAAATATTGTGCAAACCCAAACTGTTTAAACCAGAATGACCAAAAAGCACTTTGTGCAGGCTTCATAACTTGGGAAGGGGCTTAATTTAGGCAGCTGGGAGAGGTGGACTCTAAGGCAAGAAGAGGGAGTTGGTGCTGCTCTAGAACCAGCCTGTTCCACCCTGAGCATGTGTGATCATGAGCATGTGTGATTTGACTTCGGCCAAAGGTACTCCTGAGTTAAAGCAGGAAGCAGAAAGCACAAGTTCCATCAGAAATGCTTGGAGAGCAGGACACTAACAGAACCTTCTAGCAAGGGGCAGGGTCTTCCACAGCTCTGCCTGTGAAGGAACTAGACTTATGAGCTCTTCTGTGGCCAAGAAACGGTCTTTCTTAACAATGAAAGAGCCTTGGTCACAGTTCTCAAGCCTGGGACAAAGCCACAATGGGTTCATTCTTGAGTCCGGTCTGGCCTTTATGCCCTGGAAACTCGGCCCCATTCTGTTGGAGCCACTGTGGGGTCTCAGCACTCAGGCCCCAGTGCCCACCCCGGGAAGCTCTGGGCCCCTTCAGAGGGGTTTTCAAATGTTAATAATGCCTTAGTTGGAGGCCCAGCTGTTTGTTCCAGCAGTTACAGGAGCTGGCTTCCTCTCTCTTCTGACTCCCCAAGGTAACTTCATTGAAAAGTCAGGGCGAAATCCCAGAGACCTCCACTTAAACCACAGGGCAGAGGCTCCCCGCACTCAGTGTCCGAAAGAATGTCGTTCCAGGTAAGGGCTGGGTAGACAATTTCTATTTTCTTACCACCTTGGAGCTTTCCCCCAAGTACCAGGAGAAACCTCCCTCAGCTACCCCAGACTTCTATGTTGGTTGGCACATTCACTGGAAGGGAACCAGGGTAGCAAAAGGAGTCTCTCCCTCTCCTTCCCCCACAAAAAATGCTAGTTACAGTTCTACATCTTGCTCACTTGGGAGAAAGATTTCATTCCTCCATGTCTCATTCCCCATTAACAAACAACTCCCGGCAAGAACTCTGAAAACTTGAGGGGCACTGAACAGGCACACAGAATCTAACTGGCTCCTCCAATTGGCCATCACCCCATCTCCACCTCCCCCGACATCCAGCTCCAGTCATGATGGTTTGAAGTTGGACTGTCCCGGATATAATAAGTTAGCAAAATTTAGGGAGAGGGGGATGCAGAAGAAAACAGCTATTGTTTGTAAAACAGTGCTGCCTTTGAAACACTGAGAAACAAATACATTCTTCAAGAGTTCTTACAAATACATTCTTCAAGAGTCCTTTTTTTTTTAATTGCATTTTAGGTTTTGGGGTACATGTGAAGAACATACAAGATTGTTGCATAGGTACACACATGGCAGTGTGAGTTGCTGCCTTCCTCCTCATCACCTATATCTGGCATTTCTCCCCATGCTCTCTCTCCCCCAACTTCCCACCCCCCCACTGGCCCTCCTCTATTTCCCCCCCGACAGACCCCAGTGTGTGATGCTCCCCCTCCCCTGTGTCTATGTGTTCTCATTGTTCAACACCCGCCTATGAGTGAGAACATGTGGTGTTTGATTTTCTGTTCTTGTGTCAGTTTGCTGAGAATGATGGTTTCCAGGTTCATCTATGTCCCTACAAAGGATGTGAACTCATCGTTTTTTATGGCTGCATAGTATTCCATGGTGTCTATGTGCCACATTTTCCCTGTCCAGTCTATCATCGATGGGCATTTGGGTTGGTTCCAGGTCTTTGCTATTGTAAACAGTGCTGCAGTGAACATTCGTGTGCACGTGTCCTTATAGTAGAACGATTTATAATCCTTTGGATATATACCCAGTAATGGGATTGTTGGGTCAAATGGAATCTCTATTTCTAGGTCCTTGAGGAATTGCCACACTGTCTTCCACAATGGTTGAACTAATTTACACTCCCATCAACAGTGTAAAAGTGTTCCTATTCTCCACATCCTCTCCACCATCTGTTGTCTCCAGATTTTTTAATGATCGTCATTCTAACTGGCGTGAGATGGTATCTCAATGTAGTTTTGATTTGCATTTCTCTATAACCAGTGATGATGAGCATTTTTTCATATGTTTATTGGACTCATGTATGTCTTCTTTTGTAAAGTGTCTGTTCATATCCTTCACCCACTTTTGAATGGGCTTGTTTGTTTTTCTTGTAAATCTGTTTTAGTTCTTTGTAGATCCTGGATATCAGCCCTTTGTCAGATGGGTAGACTGCAAAAATTTTTTCCCATTCTGTTGGTTGCCGATTCACTCTAATGACTGTTTCTTTTGCTGTGCAGAAGCTGTGGAGTTTAATTAGGTCCCATTTGTCTATTTTGGCTTTTGTTGCCAATGCTTTTGGTGTTTTGGTCATGAAGTCCTTGCCTATGCCTATGTCCTGAATGGTCTTGCCTAGATTTTCTTCTAGGGTTTTTATGGTGTTAGGTCTTATGTTTAAGTTTTTAATCCATCTGGAGTTAATTTTAGAGTAAGGTGTCAGGAAGGGGTCCAGTTTCTGCTTTCTGCACATGGCTAGCCAGTTTTCCCAACAACATTTATTAAACAGGGAATCCTTTCCCCATTGCTTGTTTTTGTCAGGTTTGTCAAAGATCAGATGGTTGTAGTCTTCAAGAGTTCTTAATTCATCCCACCTCTGGACAGTGCCGGCCTGCCTCCCTTCTGTGCAAAAGGTCAGGCCCCATGATGTTCTACATAATAGCCTGGAAACTATGCCCCACCCCAAGGTCAGAAATAACATGCTTGGTCTGTGGAGAGGAGGCTAATAATGTTCCCTTTTGGAGCCCAGGAGCGTGAAGCTTGGCGTTGTGAAGCCAAATGCCCCTTTTCTCCAGGTGCTCTTCTGCATGCTCTGAGATGATTCCACGCTTTCCAGGGACAGAGAACAAGGGCAGGAAATGCAGCTGGACTATGCCAGGTGTCACAGGAGTGGCTGGTCTGCAAGAGGTGTTTTTTAAGAGAGCAGGAAAATGGGAGGTGACCCAAAGCAGGCTGGCAGACTCAGGTCTGTCACCTTGGAGGTCAAATATTTGACAATGGCACAACCATCATAGTCTGTCAAGAAAAGCTCCACTCCTCTTGCCTTTTTGGTGTTCACAAATCATTCTGACCACCAGGGCTTAAGTGTTCTCTGTGAACATCCAGAGCAGGTCCTAGGAGGGCTTAGCAGTTCTTTCCCAAAATGCTAGATGTGCCAGACATGTCCCCCACTGACACAGACTGCTGAGGAGGAAAGGTTCAGTTAGCCTATGCCCCATCTCTGGAAGTCCCAGGATGAAGCCGACACTCGTGGGGAGGCTCTGGCCATTGCTTAACCCACCCTCCTCCCTGAGAAGGCTCAAGCTTCTACTGCTGCAGCCACGGTGGGCTGCTCAGCTTCCTCTGAAATTGGAAGACAGCCCCTTCTCAAGTCAACAGAAGGCCCACGAGCAGATATATATTTATGGGGGCAGAACTACAGGTCTGCACAGGCCTGGAAGCTTCATGACTCCCCATTGAGAGGAGGAGAAAATCTGGAGGTTTTGCTGAATGAAATACCTCTGGCTGAGGCAGTGAAGGATGTGAAGTTCAAAGCCAGTCCTGTTGGACTCTGCCCAGCCCAGGTGCTTCTAATGGGGGCCACTCAGTCTGCTCACTGACCCCACTGGATCTCTCTGTAAGCCCACCCTAATTTCTAAAACCCATGCCTAATTTCTTCTTCTTCTTCTTTTTGAGATAGAGTCTCTCTCTGTCGCCCAGGCTGGAGTGCAATAATACAACCTTGGCTCACGCAAACTCCACCTACTGGGTTCAAGTGATTCTCGTGCCTCAGCCTCCCAAGTAGCTGGGACCACAGGTGCATGCCACCACGTCAAGCTAATTTCTGTATTTAGTAGAGACGGAGTTTTGCCATGTTGGCCAGGCTAACTCCTGACCTCGAGTAAGCCACCTGCTTCAGCCTCCCAAAGTGCTGGGATTACAGGCATGAGCCACCCACCTGGCCCAAGCCTTATTTCTAGACCAACCAGAGAGGAGAATGGGGATGCATGTGCCTAGTCTACTGCCAGAAATGAAGAGCCTACTAAGTTTTAGGAGGCCGCGGGGTGTAGCACAGCCACAAATGACATTTCTGGAGCCCTTAGCACACCCACACAATGCTACCCTCATTTTAGGGAGGGGCAACCCCAAGCACTGTACAGAGGGCACTGCTGGCATGAAGACCCAGAGCCTCATCCAGGCAAATTCTTCCTCAACCTAATAGCAGCCACCCACCAAAGAAAGGCCGCAGATCCTCTTCTTGTCTGGTCAACACTCACCTCTTCCTGGTAACATCAATTCTCCTTCCTCCAGGAATCCAAATAAAGCTGAGAGTGAGCACCTTCCTCCACTTCCCTGCCTACCTGGCTCCACACCCCCTGCCCAAGCCAAAGCCAAAGAACCCTGCAGCAGAGTCGTCAGGCAAGAGCCACACTAGGAACTGGGACAGAAGTTGAATGCAATGATGTATAAATAGCATAGGAGCAAAATAAATAAATAAATGAACACATCCTGGGCAATTCCCCTTTAACAGTGGAACTCCTGCAAGGAGAGGAAAAGACGGGATACTACGCAGCTCAGAAGCTACAATTTGTTTCAAACCAACATTATTTGGCACCCCCTGCCTTTCTCCCCCACATAGTGCACAGCAGACAGATGCTCTTGAGGAAGGATAATCCCAGGAACATGGTTGACTGCACAGCGGCCCCTCTGCAGGGCTTCCAATCAAACTTCAAAGAAGAGCCAAGACAGAAACTCCATTATTTATTTATTTAGATGGAGTTTTGCTCTGTCACCCAGGGTGGAGTGCAATGGCGCGATCTTGGCTCACTGCAACCACCCCCTCCTGGGTTCAAGCAATTCTTCTGCCTCAGTCTCCCAAGTAGCTGAAATTACAGGCGCCTACCACCACGCTCGGCTAATTTTTGTAAATTTAGTAGAGACAGGGTTTCATTACTAAATATACAAAATTTGTTGACCAGGCTGGTTTTGAACTCCTGACCTCAGGTGATCCACCTGCCTCGGCCTCCCAAAGTGCTGGGATTACAGGTGTGAGCCATGGCACCCAGCCAGAAACTCTCTTTAAGAAAAAACAACAAAACAAACAAACTGGGGTGAGGGGGAACCCAAAACAGATTCTCTGTACGTGTGGTTGAGGAGCTCTTGGGGCTAGAAGGTGAAGTTCTTCATAACTGGACAAATGGTGTAGATGGTGACCAGTTGTAGAGTTCCCAATATTCCCATGGGTAGAAGCAAGAACCCCTCCCCACATCAACCTACGTTTTCAAAGTTTTGGATGCAGTTTGATCACTTGAAAAGTTCATTTGAGTGTTTGGTTAGAGAGCTTCCCTCAGCTAGCTCTGTCTGATATTAATTTGGCTAAATGTGGTTACAAGACATGAAGACGGGAAATGAATACGTAGTCCCACATGATTAAATAAAGAAGACTGAGAGGAGATATATTTGCTCTTGCAAAACTGAAAGGGAACATAAAGGCTATTCCTTCCAGGTTTTGCCTGGAATCAAAGGAATTGAACAGCTAGCCAAAGGAGACTCAAAACTGCTTCCCTATGCATTTTCTCCAGAATCTCCCGCTTTTCAGCTTCCTTCTTCTCCCTCAAAGCCACAATCATAAAGGCAAACAGTGAAGTGTAAGGAAAATCCCTTTATAAGCAGAGAAGCTCAGCAAACTGGAATACAGGTCACAGCAGGGGAGGTGGGAGGCTGGCAGGCTGCCGGAGGCCCTGTAGGCTCTCACCCCAAAGCGAGTCTGGGGGCTACAAACCTTTCAGAACTGGACTGATACGGCTCCCCTAGAGAAAGACTGTGGGCCCGACACTCACCTGTGCCCACATGGGCAGCGCACACAGTGGACAACCTAATTCTCCCCACAGTGAGGGCAAGGACCCTGACTGCTCAAAGAGCTCAGGAGGGTTCACCTGGCCTATGGTAGCTGTCACTGTCATTTACTCACCCATATGTGCTATGCCCACCTGTAAAGAACACAGGTCTGTGCTTACCCCTTAGAGAGAGCCTGGAGTCCTAATCTAGCAGATGCTTTCACTTTTCTTTTTAAGCAGCTCCATCTGTTTAGACACCTGTCAGTGCTAGAAGGAAGAATCTTCTCCCCCACAAACTTGTAACTGGGCAAGACCTGCCCTTGTTCCTCTCTCTCCTTCACCAGCATGAGGGCCTGCCACCCACACACAAGGTAGAGCCTAAGCCTCTTTGTTCTTTTTTTTCCTTTGAGACAGAGTCTCGCCCAAATTGGAGTGCGGTGGTGCTATCTCAGCTCACTGCAAATCTCGTGCCTCAGCCTCCTGAATAGCTGGGATTACAGGCCCGCACCACCATGTCTGGCTAATTTTTGTATTTTTAGTAGAGACGGGGTTTCACCACGTTGGCCAGGCTGGTCTCAAACTCCTCACCTCAAGTGATCCACCTACCTCGGCCTCCCAAAGTGCCAGGATTACAGGCATGAGCCATCGAGCTTGGTCCCAAGCTTCTTTGTTCTTAAAACCAAAGGGACTAAGGTTTTAAACTTGTAGTCCTATATACATTTCAAAGAATGCCAGGAGGGCCAGGTACAGTGGTTCATGCCTGTAATCCTGGCACTTTGGGAGGCTGAGGTGGGTGGATCACTTGAGCACAGGAGTTTGAGACCAGCCTCAGTAACATGGCAAAACCCTGTCTCTGCAAAAAATAAAAAACTTAGTCAGGTGTGGTGGCACATGCCTGTGGTCCCAGCTACTCGGGAAGCTGAAGTGGGAGGATCACCTAAGCCCTGGGACATGGAGGCTGCAGTGACTCATGATTATACCAGTGCACTCCTGCCTGGGTGACAGAGTGAGATGTAAGACTCCATTACAAAAAAAAAAAAAGAAAATTCACAGAAAATCCTTTGAAGCTTTAAAATCCAGCACATGCTTCTACCCCTTCCATCTTCTTCCTGAAGAGAACAGTTAAATCTACTTAGACTGGGTGCAGTGATTCACGCCTGCAATCCCACAGCTTTGGGAGGCTGAGGCAGGAAGGTCACTTGAGACCAGGAGTTCAAGATCAGCCTGGGCAACACAATGAGACCCTGTCTCTACAAAAAAATTTAAAAATTGCCAGGCATGGTGGTGCACACTTGTAGTCCCGCAGCTACTTAGGAGGCGGAGGCTGGAGGATCGTTTGAGCCCAGGTATTTTAGGTTACAGTGAGATATAATCATACCATTGCACTCCAGCCTGGGCAACAGAGCAAGACCTTGTCACTGTAAAACAAAACAAATCAAAACACTTAGTTGCCAGGGACCTATAAACTAGTATGATCACTTTGGAGGACCAAATAGCAGAGTCTATTAATACAAAAGGTACCTTCCCTTCGACCCAATCATTCTAAGTATCTACCCTAGTGCAAAACATGTCACAGGGAAGAATGAACAAGGATGGTCACTGCATCTGTGCACTGTTTGTAATACTGGAAAAATGGCAACAACCTAAAGGTGCATCACCAGGGGAATAAACTGTGGTTTATTCATACAATAAAATCACAGGCAACAGTAAAAAAAATTAAATAAAGATCTTCAAAACATACTGTCAACTGAAAAAATCCAATTGTGAAGGGCAGTACAGTTTCACTTACATTAAAAAAAAAAAAACCACAGAAACCCAAATCATTTCATAGGTACCTAGAAGAAGGTGAATACACAGAAAAAAAAATCTGGCCAGCTGCCAAGGACTCACACCAAATGGATAAAGTGGGTTCCTTTAGGGAGGTCCCTGAGATTGGGCAGGATGGTCACAGAGGACTTTGACTTTATCTGTATAGTCTAAGTTTTTAACATCTGAGGTTCAGGTGTGGTACCTCATGCCTGTAATCCCAGCACTTTGGGAGGCTGAGGTGGGTGGATCACTTCAGTCCAGAAGTTTGAGACCAGTCTCAGCAACATAGCAAGACACCATCTCTACAAAAAAACACACACAAATTAGCAGGGTGTGGTGGCATGTGCTCAGGTGGGAGGATCTGAGGGGGGCTAAGGCGGGAGGATCACTTGAGCCCAGGAGGTTGGAGCTGCAGTGAGCCAAGACCACACCACTGCACTCTAGCCTGGGGGACAGAAATCCTGTCTCAAAAAAAAAAAAAAAATCTGAAATTTATTTACGTATTATCTATATACTTAATGTCAGAAAGATGATCCTCCTCCTTGACCCCTCTGCTATGTGGCACCAGCAGCCGGCTACTGTGGCATCACTCCAAATGCAGTGGCACTAATCTGGACACTCAAGGAAGTTAGGTGGTATGATTTGAATGTCTGCCCCCTCCAACATGCATGTTGAAACTCAATCTCCAAACTGGCAGTATTGAGACGTGGGGCCTTTAAGAGGTGATTGGGTCATGAGGGCTCTGCCTTCATATATAGATCAATAAGTTAATGGATTATCACAGAGGTGGACGAGTGGCGGGGGTGGGAACTGGTGGCTTTATAAGAAGAGACCTGAGCTAGCAAGTTCAGCCCCTTTGCCATTCATGTCCTGCACCACCCTGGGACTCTGCAGGGAGTCCTCACCAGCAAGAAGGCCTTCATCAGATGGGAGTCTATTTATACTAGAGGGGTCTGTCATGTTAGTATCATTGTATGATACTAACATGACAGACCCCTCTAGTATAAATAGATTCCTCTGGATGAACTTTCAGATAGTTTCCAGTTTTCCCTATTTTAAACAACACTATAAGGTTGTTGCTCATATATGAACATCTTGGCAACTGTGTCCAGTTATCTCAGGGTCAGTTCCTAAAGTGGGATTAGAGGTCACAAGGTCTGCACATTTTACAGTTTGGCACATATGCCCAACTGTCCTCCTAGAAGGTGATTCCTCAAGGCAGGGTGGCCCCTGCCACAGTTGCCACTGTGTTCTCACCTGTGGCTGGTCTTGATCTCCTGACCTCAGGTGATCCACCCCACCTCGGCCTCCCAAAGTACAGGGATTACAGGCATGAGCCACTGCACTCGGCCTGCTTGAACATCAACTTTTAACCCAGAGAGAATTTTGGTTGGCCTCATCCTCAGCAACCCCAAAAAAGATAAATGAAACACTAACTTCTCTTTAGCTCAGTCACTGGCCAACTTAGTGTAAGGTAAAAGCATTACTTAAGAGTCTTCTCTCTTAGCTGTATTCTCTGATATAATTTTCTAACTGTGTAACCTTGAAGAAGTCACTTAACTTCTCTGCATCCATTTTTTCACATACCAAAAAAGGTGTGATGATATCCTGTCTACCTTGAAGGTTTTTTTTTTAAGAATCCAAGAAAAGAAAATACATAAAAATTGCCTTGTATACTGAAAGTACTGTACAAATTAAGCAGCTGCTATTCATTTGAAAGATGCAACCACTGAAAAACACTGCCACTATTTACACAAAAAGGAACGAAGACAGAAGGATCCAGCAGAACTGAGACACAGACACAGAATCCACCCACAGTGGCAGAGCAGATATTTCCTCGAGGAGCCAGGATTCTAATTTTCAGCTTAGGAAACTAACCCCCTTCTTCCTGCATTAATTTATACCAAGAAACACAGCTATGGTACTTATGGGTGTTCTCAGAAGTCACCCAGCTGGGTCAGACCTGGAGGACCTGGGAGCATCGAGAAGAAGGAGGAAGGACTTGTTTGCAAAAAACTAGACTGGAGTACAGAACAATGGGTCACAAAAATACTGATTAGAAAAAAAACAAAAACAAAAAAACCCCAAAAATCAGCATTAATAAATGGTCTCCTTTAGGGGACCAAGGTGGGTGGATCACAAGGTCAGGAGTTCGAGACCAACTTGGCCAACATGGTGAAACGCCATCTCTACTAAAAATACAAAAATTAGCCAGGCATGGTGGCATGTGCCTGTAATCCCAGCTACTCGGGAGGCTGAGGCAGGGGAATTGCTTGAACCCAGGTAGCAGAGGCTGCAGTGAGCCGAGATTGTGCCACTGCACTCCAGCCTGGACAACAGAGGAAGACTCTGTCTCAAAGAATAAATTAATTAATCAAATACATAAATTAAATAAACAAGCAAACAAATAAATAAATGGTCTCTGGGTTGGGCAGTCTAGATTCCCGAATCACCAACTCCACACCCATCGCTTAAATCCCCTCTACAAGGGCCTGTGCCAGTTACTGCCCAGACTACTAGGAAAACTTCAGGGATGGTGAGTTTACTGCCTCCCAGTGCCTATCCACATTAGGAACTGCTTCTACATCCCAATGAATCGTTAACAGCTTTCTAGTTCTCTATTCTGAGTAACAAAGAAAAAGTCAAATCCCTTTTCCGTATGGCAAGACCTCAAACATTTTTAAACACCTGTTGTGGGTCACAGTTCAACTCCCTACATACTCCATCTCAAAGTCTTTTCTTCTTTAAACTGGAATGTTTCCAGTTATCTCACTTTTATAGCCATTCCTCACAGATAGACAGTTTTGAAAGGTTTTGCCAGTTTGAAAGCCACCATTCTCTGGACACACTCTGATTGGTCTAAGTCCCTTGTTGAATGTGCTCCCAGAAGGCACTGTTGAGTCAGAGACGGGACATGAGGCAGGTACTTACCTCTGAGTATCTGTGTATAGACCGCCCCCCAGCTGTCTACGTATCTGCCCAAATTCCAAAGTTTACCTACCAATCAGGTACAGGAAGGGGGTTACAAAAAACCAATTTTGGGTGATTTGATTATAGGAAGAGGTAGTAATAAATCATGAGTGAAACATTTTGGTGTCCAGGCCAGACTCTTCCAGGACATTTCTTCCTGCTTGGAGAGATGGAGAAGGGACTGAGTTGTGAGGGTGAACTCAGGTAGTGCAGGGCTTTCCGAGAGCCACAGAGTCTGAGTAGCCTGTAGGCCTCCAGCCTCAAAGCACTTCCTTAATATTGGAATGCAGCCAGCCTTAAAGCTACCAAAGGTGGGAAGAGTCCTGTGTCTTATTTTATGGACCTGAAAGACTACACAGTGCTTCTTCAGTGCCTAGGCTGCCAAATGGCCATGACCATAGGTGAGAACACAGTGGCAACTGTGGCAGGGGCCACCCTGCCTTGAGGAATCACCTTCTAGGAGGACAGTTGGGCATATGTGCCAAACTGTAAAATGTGCAGACCTTGTGACCTCCAATCCCACTTTAAGAACTGACCCTGAGATAACTTGACATAGTTGCCAAGATGTTCATATATGAGCAACAACCTTACGGTGTTGTTTAAAATAGAGAAAACTGGAAACTATCTGAAAGTTCATCCAGAGGAATCTATTTATACTAGAGGGGTCTGTCATGTTAGTATCATACAATGAAATGCCATACAACCATTATAAGCACTGCCATGCATATATTTGTATATGTGTGTGTATATACATATGTGCATATATATATGTGTGGGTATACACTCTCTCTCTCTCTCTCTCTCTTCACACACACACACACACACACACACACACACACATATTTTTTTGACACAGAGTTTTGCTTTTGTTTTCCAGGCTGGAGTGCAATAGTGTGATCTCGGCTCACTGCAACCTCTACCTCCTGGGTTCAAGCGAGTCTCCTGCCTTAGCCTCCCAAATAGCTGGGATTATAGATGCCTGCCACCTTGCCTGGCTAATTTTTGTATTTTTAGTAGAGATGGGGTTTCATCATGTTGGCCAGGCTGCTCTTGAACTCCTGACCTCAGGTGATCCACCCGCCTCAGCCTCCCAAAGTGCTGGGATTACAGGTGTGAGCCACTGTGCCCGGTCAAGCTACATTTACTTAGCTAGAAAGACTTCCATGACATGACGCTGTGTGAAGAAAGCATGTTAGTATTTACAGTATTTAGTAAAACTGTCTATTTGATGTATAGAGACATATCTAGAAGGATGATAACCAAATAAAAATGGCTGTCTCAAAAGCATATTTTTATTTTTGTTTTCAATATATATTTAAGTTACAAATATAGTCTTACTATAAGAAAGTCAAACAACAAAGAAATGTATAATATAAAAAATAGAAATCTCTTTTCCCATCAGTCCCATTTCTCAGCTATTAACATTTGCTGTTAACATTTGATATGCAATCTTTAAGACTTTCTTTTGAGCATGTATAAACAAAGTCATACTTTTTTCTTTTTTAAAGTAAAAATGAAACTCTACACATTGTTCTGCAACTTGGTTTCTTCATGTTTTCAGTATTGTCTGGATTTTTAAAATGTCCTTTTTTGTAATTAGAGAAACAATAAAGCTATATTTGTTTGGGGGAATAAAAGTGTACCGGCCAAGGACAGAAGACAATGAATGTGTGATGTGAGTGGCCCAGTGAAAAGAAGCAAAGGACAAAGGTTTTCCTGCGTTCAGGTCACCAGGGTGCTCAATACAGGAGGACCTAGACACGCCCGGTTGGCCCCGGAGGTTGATAGTGTCCTGTTCTCCCTAAATCTTCAAAACCAAATACAGGCTGCCGGAGCTAGGCCTGGGGCTAGGGAATATTGCTGCAGCCTGCCCCGGAGATGCGTCCCCTGCCTGGCACAGTGCCCCAGGTATGCAGCTTCCGCTGGGCCAAGCAGGATAAGGCAGAGAAAGCCCCCAACTGCTGTTTTGGAGTCTACCTGCTGCATGCCAGCAAAACAACAATCCACTGCTTGGGTATGCTGCAATCCCTCTTTAAAAGCACCCGAATTCCCTCCCTTTTCTTTTCCTCCCCCTGGCTCCAGTTCCAATTGTCATTTTCCCGGAGAGAGGGCTCTGTAAGGAGTCAGAAATGCTGCTTGAACCTCATCAGAATGCTCAAGGGAGGGCCATTCTGTTCTCCTCGTCCTTGAGTCCTGGAAAGACCTCAACAACAAGCTTGTCCTCACGTCTGCCCCTGCAAGGCAAGATGACAGGCCTGGTGGTGGAGACCCACTCCCAGGGAAGCCCAAGGAGTACTGTGTCTGGCTTAGGGATACCAGTCATTTTCCCCTGAGAGAGCTATGAAGAAACTGAGTAAGAAAGCAGATTACGGCTGGGCGCAGTGGCTCACACCTGTAATCCTGGCACCTTGGGAGGCCAAGGTGGGCAGATCACGAGACTGAGAGCTAGAGATCATCCTTGCCAACATGGTGAAACCCCATCTCTACTAAAAATACAAAAATTAGCTGGGCGTGGTAATGCATGCCTGTAGTCCCAGCTACTCGGGAGGCTGAGAGGCAGGAGAATCGCTTGAACCCAGGAGGCGGAGGATGCAGTGAGCCAAGATCGCACCGTTGCACTCTAGCCTGGAGACAGAGCAAGATTCTGTCTCAAAAAAAAAAAAAAAAAAAAAAAAAGAAAAAGAAAAAAAGAGAAAGAAAGCAAGCAGATCACTGTATCTTATCCCAAGCTGTTCCAATAAACACATTCTCCTCAGTACCAGAGAGCATGCCTTGAAGTGGTAACCTGTCCACACCTGCACTTGTGGCCTAGGGTTGCTTCTCAGGGTTCACTGTCCCTAGCCTCTGAGAAGTTCTTTTAAAAATTCAGTCATGTAGCCAGGCATGGTGGCTCAAGCCTATAATCCCAGAGATTTGGGAGGCTGAGGCAGGCAAATGGCTTGAGTCCAGGAGTTCGAGACCAGCCTGAGCAACATGGAGAAACCCCAGCTCTACAAAAAATAGAAAAATTAGCCAGACATGGTGGTATGCACCTGTATTCCCAACTACTTGGGAGGCTGAGGCAGGCAGATGGCTTGAGTTCAGGAATTCGAGACCAGCCTGAGTAACATGGGGAAACCCCAGCTCTATAAAAAAATAGAAAAATTAGCCAGACATGGTGGTATGCACCTGCAGTCCCAACTACTTGGGAGGCTGAGGTGGGAGAATCACCTAAGCCCAGGGAGGTTGAGGCTGCAGTGAGCTGTGATTGAACCTCTGCATTCCAGCCTGGGTAACAGAATGAGACCCTGTCTCAAAAAAAAAAAAAAAAAAAGAAAAAGAAAAAGAAAAATTTGGCTGGGCCCAGTGGCTCACACTTGTAATCCCAGCACTTTGGGAGGCCAAGGCAGGTGGATCACTTGAGGTCAGGAGTTCAAGACCAGCCTGGCCAACATGGTGAAATCCCATCTCTACTAAAAATACAAAAATTCCAGGCAAGGTGGCTCACACCTGTAATCCAAGCACTTTGGAAGCCAGGGCGGGCGGATCACCTGAGGTTGGGAGTTCAAGACCAGCCTGACCAACATGGTGAAACCCCGTCTTAAAAAAAAAAAAAAAATTAGCCAGGTATGGTGGCAGGCACCTGTAATTCCAGATACTCGGGAGGCCAAGGTAGGAGAATCGCTTGAACCCAGGAGGCAGAGGTTGCAGTGAGCCAAGATCACGCCATTGCACTCCAGCATGGGTGACAAAGAGCAAGACTATGTCTCGAAAAAAAAAAAAATCAGTCATAGTTATCCTTTCAGTTTTTTCTTTTCTGGTAATAAAACTCATGCTCTATGCAAAAAAATTCAAAATGGCAAGAAAGTACAAAACGGAAAATATCAATGACATATAACCCCATCACCCTAAGATGGCCTTTGGTGAGTATTTTCACACGTGTCTGCCAGTGATTTATGTGGGCATGTACATATTGTTACCAGAATTGGAACCCAACTGTATAAAGTGTTGCAATATGTTTTTTTCTTTTTCTTTCTTTTTTTGAGACAGGGTCTCGCTCTGCCACCCAGGCTGGAATGCAGTGGCATAATCTTGGCTCATGCAACCTCTAACTCCCCAAATGGGGGTCAGGTGATCCTCTTGCCTCAGCTTCCCGAGTGGCTAGGACTACAGATGCAAACTACCATGCCTGGCTAAGTTTTGTATTTTTTGTAGAGATAGAGTTTCACCATGTTGCCCAGACTGGTCTTGAACTCCTGGGCTGAAGCGATCAATCCACCTGGACCTCCCAAAGTGCTGAGATTACAGGGAGGAGCCACTGTCCCGGTCTTTTTTTTTTTCCTTGAGACAGGTTCTCATTCTGTTGCCCATGCTGGGGTGCAGTGTCACAAGCATCCTTGATGATTGTGGGCTCAAGCAAGTGATCCTCCCACCTCAGCCTCCCGACTAGCTGGGACTACAGGAGCACATCACCACACTCAGCTAACTTTATTTTATTTTTGTAGGGACAGGGTCTCATGGAGCTTAGTCTCAAACTCCCAGGCTCAAGCGATTCTCCAGCCTCAGCCTTCCAAAGCACTGAAGTTATAGGCGCAAGCCACAGCACTTGGCCTATGCTGCTTTAAAAAAACAACAACAAAAACAAAAAAACCTGTTTCCTTTTCTTTTGTAATATGCTTCTTAAATAACAATATAAATAATATTGTTTCCATGTATAATGCTAGGCTTTGCATTAGGAGCACCACCTATATCATGAAGTAGATATTACTATTACCTCTGTTTCACAGATGATGTAACTGAGTCTTGGAAATGTTTAATTTTGGACCCACATGGCCCAACTAGGATTTGAACCCAGGCAACCTGCTATTTGGATGCCTGCTCTCGGCCATGTTCTTCTCCAGCCCTCTTCACTGAACACTCTATTGTGAGCAGTTTCCAGTCACCAAAGGGCTTTACCTGCTGCAGAGATGGCAAGTCTCCTGTCCTAACTCTCCAGCTGCTCTCTCTGCTTGCCAGTGGACTTCACTGCCCCCTGCAGAAAGCATCCCTGAATTGCAGGCGCTAGAGACAAAACAGCCACCTTCTGCTGAAAGAGCCAGAGACCTAGTCTGAGGGTGAATTTTCCTAGGTGAATGCCTGTATCAAATAGACTCTACTAAGAGTTTCAAAGCATTTAATGTAGTTCTCCAAGTAGTATACAGACCCATGGAAGCTAAAGGAATTTGCTTCAGATCCTTCAGTAACACAACAGAGATGCATATCCCCTACCCCAACAAACCCTCTAGGTACTGTAATTGATTCTTCTACCATGGGCCACAGCACAGGACCCAGCTAAGGCAACTCATTTATCAGGGCCTCTGAAATCTCACAGAGATGGCTACCCCTCCACCTGAGTTGTTATTCAGAAGTGGAAAACATTCTCTGTCAGGTGTTGGCTGACTTTTGCAGTGAATGGCCAGAGATCAAATATTTCAGGCTTTGAGGGTCATATCATTCTTGCTACAACGACTCAACCCCACTGCTATAGCACAAAAGCAGCCCCAGGTAATCCATGATAGGTGTGGCTGTGTTCCAATACGATTTTACTTATAAAAACAGGTGCCTATCAGGATTTGACCTGCAGGCTGAACTTGCCAACCTGTGCTCTTAGGGTTTCAGTTTTCCCTAAAAACACCCAGATTTATATATTGGCTAAATCACTTAAATTTTAGGGCACAAACTCATTTCTGAGGGACTGACCTGTTTTTCTTCAGTGCAGCAGGAACACAATCTTTCAACTATTAACCTAAAATCTTGGGAAAGTGCAGAGAAATCAGGGGTTGTTTTGTCTTATAGTTGGTCAGTATTACTAACAGATGGAAGTGAGAATATTTCACAGATCCACAGCAACCAGAAAAGAGGATGAATCAGGTTGAGGCAAAGAAAATGTCAGGAAAACTAAAAAGAGTGTGAGGAAGAAAAATGATATGAATATAAGCAGGCAGCTCCATTTGGCTTTAGTTAGCTGACTAGGGCAATAGACAGCTTAGTGAAACCAGGAAACAAGAGAGCTTGAGGCTGGGCCCAGTGATTCGTGCCTGTAACTCCAGTACTTTGGGAGGCAAAGGCGGGCAGATCACTTGAGCCCAGGAGTTCGAGACCAGTGTGGCCAACATGGTGAAACCCCATCTCTATTAAAAATACAAAAATCAGCTGGGTGTAAAAATACAAAAATCTGTAATCCTAGCTACTCAGGAGTCTGACGCATGAGGATAGTATTAACCCAGAAGTTGGAGACTGCAGTGAGCTGAGATTGCACCACTGCCCTCCAGCTTGGGCGACAGAGTGAGACTCTGTCTCCAAAAAAGAGAGACAGCTCGACAGCTCTCATTGGTAATGATGGAGCACCTCTTTCCAGAAAGCTTTACTTGAGGAAAAGGTATTACGACCACATACATTTAGGACACGAGAGAAGAAAGCCAGGTGAGCTGTAGATGAGAAGCTGCCTGTAGCCTAGTAACATCTTTCCTGGGGGACGTGCTCTGAGCTCTTCACCCAACTTTCCTGACTTTCTTCATTCATCTGCGGGGCAGAGGAGGCAAAGCCTGATATCCCTCTTGGATCTGAGAAGAGAGCCCTGTGGTGTGCTGCTGAGCATAGCAATGCTGAGGCTGCTAACACCCTTGAGAGAGAAGGGTCCCCTTCTTAGGCTGGAGAGCCTCAGGATACAGCAGGGCTTGAGGCAGGATTCTGCTGACTTCAAGACCCCAGGCACCGGAATGGCAGAGCTAAGAAGTATCCATGACCCTGAGGGCTGTGCTCGGACTGTTGCAGCAGCCCCTGTCCCTTCTGCGAATGAGCCACTCTCAAAATGCAGCTAGAGTCTCAAATACTTCAAATCCAAGTACATCTTAATTTAAGAAAAAAAAAAAAGGATTTCACTCTCTAAACTAGCCATTTTACCTTCCTCCTTAACATGTGTTCATTTTCTTTTCTTTTTTCTTTTTTTGAGGCAGGGTCTTGCTCTGTCGCCCAGGCTGGATTGCGGCGGCAAGATCCTGGCTCACTGCAGCCTCAACCTCCTGGACTCAATCTATCCTCCCCCCTCAGCCTCCCAAGTAGCTTAACATGCTTAACATGCTTTCAGAGCTTTCCATTGCCCTAATAATCAAATCCAGACTCTCTTGAGGCAAATGCACCACAACTTGCTTCAAGCCCAGCACTTTCCCATCCCTGCCAGGCCTCCAGCTTTTCCTGAGCCCTAACCTCTCCCTCACCTCCCTCCAGCTACATAAGTCTTCTTTTAGTTCCTCATCCTTCCCTTTTAGCAATCTTATGGAATCAAATATTTATTTGCTTATTTTTTCAATGTCTGTCTCTACTGGCTAAAGGCAGTGGAAAGTTTGTTCCACACAGCTTACCTAGCATTTGACAGAGCCTCCGGTATGAAGCAGGCACTTAAATAAAATAACTATAACTCATGAAAAAGCTCCTTTCCCCCAAGTCCTCTCTCTTCATCTAAAATGAACCCTTGGCAGCTGAGAGGCTGAAGCACGCAGGGCAGGCTGGTTAGGCTGTCCCTTGAGGTTCATTCTTGCCACTTGGCAGCTGCAGAAAGTTCTCCAGGGCCTGTCACCTCCCTATTGCCTCATATGAAAAGGGGCAATATCGACCAGTACCTTCCTCACCAGGCTACCCACTGCTCAGGATAAGTAAGAGAAGGTAAGTGCCTAAGATAGTTTGGTGCTCAGTATCTACTGTTTTGTTTTTTTGAGATGGAGTCTGGAGTCTTGCTCTGTCACCCAGGCTGGAGTGCAATGGCACAACCTCAGCTCACTGCAACCTCCGCCTCCTGGGTTCAAGCAATTCTCATGCCTCAGCCTCCTGAGTAGCTGGGATTACAGATACGTGCCACCATGCTGGCTAATTTTTGAATTTCCAATAGAGATAGGGTTTCACCATGTTGCCCAGCCTGGTCTTGAACTCCTGACCTCAAGTGATCTATCCACTTCGGCCTCCTAAAGTGCTGGTATTACAGGCATGAGCCACCACACCTGGCCAATACCTACTGTTTTATTTACTTACTTTTAACTATAGAAAAGCAAGTTTTAAAAAATGGCTTCAACAGGAAAAGACTGAACCACATCTGTTAACTTTTGGAAAGGCAGGAGGAGGCAAAGCCCAAGAAAACTCTACAATTCATTGAGGTTCCTTATGTAAAGCATGACCTGCTGTCAATATCTGCAAAAGTCTCTCTGAGTTACAGAGGCAGGCTGCGTCCCTCAGCACTTCCAACTTCAGAGACAGGAAGCATGATGGATGGATTCCAGGGCAACTCTAAACTGTGCAACACACTGTATAAGGCTTGCTGGCCGGGCACAGTGGCTAACCTATAATCCTTCTACTTTGGAAGGCCAAGGTGGGCAGATCACTTAAGCCCAGGAGCTCAAGACCAGCCTAGGCAACATGGCGAAATCCTGTTTCACAAAAAATACAAAAATTAGCCGGGCATGGTGGCATGCACCTGTAGTCCCAGCCACTTGGGAGGCTGAGGTAGTAGGATCAACTGAGCCCGGGAGATCAAGCCTGCAGTGATCCGTGATCACACCACTAGACTCCAGCCTGAACAACAGAGCGAGACCCCATCTCAAAAAAAAAAAAAAAAAAAATGCTTGCTGATCTTCCTAACCCCAAATGCATGCCACGTAGCGTATATGAATCAATCTCTCTGGCCAAGGAACCTAAGAAGGGTGTCCTATTCTAAAGGTCTCAGTAAATATTTTGTTGCTATAAAAACACTAATAGGCTGGGTGTGTTGGCTCATGCCTATAATCTCAGGACTTTGGGAGGCTGAGGTGGGGAGAGTACTTGAGGTTAGGAGTTCGAGACCAGTCTGGCCAACATGGTGAAACCTTGTCTCTACTACAAATACAAAAATTAGACAGGTGTGGTGACTCATGCCTCTAATCCCAGCTACTCAGGAGGCTGAGGCAGGAGAATCACTTGAACCTGGGCAGCAGAGCTTGCAGTGAGCCAAGATCTCGCCACTGCATTCCAGCCTGGGTGACAGAGCAAGACTCTGTCTCAAACAAAACACACAAACAAAAACAACCACTTTTATATAACAATCCTTCTATGGTTTGTGGAAAATAATGATAATTTACTGGATGGTCCCAACAGTATTATTTTAATATCATATTCATTTATCTAATTCCCCTTCATTTTAAAAATCCTTTAGCAATGGTTATTAACATGTAAAAGGTTCATTTCTCCTAACCCAGTGATCCCACTTCAAGGAATTTATCCTGCAGAAATACTTCGGCAAGAGTACAAAGATGTACATATACAAGGATGCTCACTGCAGCTTTGTGAAAGGAAAAAATTAGAAATGACCCAAATGCCTAAAAATAGAAGAATGGTTAAATAAAGTACATTATATGTAGGCACTAAAAAAGTGTCGCATTAAAAACAACACACTGACATGGAAAGATGTCCAAATGATAGTAAGTTTAAAAAGCAAAGTGAAAAACAGTATGAAAAGCATAGCTCGTTTTTACAAAATACTGCAAATTCTTTGTTTTTTGAGACGAGTCTCGCTCTATTGTCCAGGCTGGAGTGCAGTGGTGTGCTCCCAGCTCACTGCAACCTCCACCTCCTGGGTTCCAGCAATTCTGCCTCAGCCTCCCAAGTAGCTGGGATTACAGGCATGAGCCACCAAGCCCAGCTAATTTTTGTATTTTTTTTTTTTAGTAGAGATGGGGTTTCACCATGTTGGCCAGGCTGGTCTTGAACTCCTGACCTGAAGTTATCTGCCCACCTCGGCCTCCCAAAGTGCTGGGATTACAGGCATGAGCCACAGTGTCTGGCCAAAATACTGCTAATTCTGTCCAGACATATGCATGGCAAAGAAAATCTGGAAAGAGGAACAACCAAAGTTTTCTCTGAGAAGGAATGAATTATGAAGGATTTTCACCTTCTATGTCAGATTTTATATTTCTAAGTTTCAATTTTATAATGAGCAAGTATTTCTTTTATAAACAGGGGAAAGGGAAGAAAATGTTAAAACAAACAAATAAAAAAAAAAACCTCTGTTAGTGTTAGAGTCTGTCAGTACCCCAGGATTGGATCAGCCATGAGCTCCGATGGCCTGGGGAGAGATGCCTACTCATGCAGTGCCATCCCAGCTCCCCCACCTCGGCCCAAATCACAAATCGAGCTGACTCAGCACATGTCATGAGGTTGCCATTAAACAGCAGCAAGCAAAGGCACTTCAATTTCCAGTGTCAGTTACAAGGCTGGGGCGATATGTTTTTCCTAAAAACGCAAATGAAACTGCCTTGGAATTTGTGGTTAAGGCCTACCAATGGCAGAACTGAGAGCTGACAGCCTCTCCAGCAGAATTCTAAAGCACAGCTCAGAAATCAAGCTCTGCTGAGTTGGGGAATGGTTTCTTTCTAATGAAACCCAGAGGATAGGGAGCAGGGGAACAGTCACTGGCAATCTGAGAAGAATAAGCTGATCGTAAAATGAAAGGGGAACAGGGAAGTAAGAAAAACTGGCTGCAAAGTAGGACAGACAGACACAGAAGTGTCTACTCGTGAAGTTACTGATACATTTACTGTAAAACTTTCCAAACGACTCATGCCACAGGCTAGATTTATTTGTAAATCTGCCACAGCAGGTGAAATGACAGCCATCCTGTCCTCATGACTGGAACATTCTCTTCCCAGTGTCTTGACCAGTATGAAAGGTTCCTCTGATCTCAGGCAGGGCTGGGGCTTCTCAGGTGGGAGCGTTTTGCCATTCCCCTCCTAACTAACGGAACCCCAATTTTGTTTTTCTGCCTTTTCCTGGTCATTTCCTTCTGGGAGCTAGGCCCATTCCCAGCCAATATCATCCTTGACCTAACTCTAGCCAATGAGATGCAAAGAGGACACCAAAGAGGGTGATTCTGTGGAGGTTTTGGTTCATCTTTAAAGGACACAGGACAGAAATATCTCTTACTGCCTGTAGACTCTGTCAAAGGTGATCAGGATGCTAGGATCACGGCAGCCATCTCTGGAATACGATGAAACCAGTTTAAAAAGATAAGCCAAAGTGCTGAGGAGGGCAGAGAAGTTAAGAACCATTCAGGTCCTGACAATATAGCTGAATAGATGACAGCCAACCCTGGAACTGCCCCTCCTCCAGATGGCTTGCCATAAAAAGTAAGTGCCCTCATTGTTAGGCCACTCTGGTCAGGGTGTTCTATTACTTGTAGTCAAAACCATCCCAACACATACAAGACAGAACAGAAGGGGCCTGCTCCATCGACACCTTCTCTAATAATCTGACTGCCAAGCACACCATGATTACTGAGGTAAGAGATGTCCCTACAGCCCTGTGGCAGCAACTGATTTTGCTGTGCAAACCCAGGCTATTCTTCTGCCAGTGCTTAGTCTTTGCTTTAGAGGACTTCCCTCCCACTCCATGTACTTGGAAGTAAAGAGCAGAGGGAAGACTTTCAATGTAAATCCTAGTGCTCCATCTGGACCACTGCCACCAGCCAGGTGGTCACATGTCCCAGACAGAATGAATCTGTGTCTATCCCAGAACTGATGCAGAAATGTTCAAAGTTTAAAGCCTTGGATGGGCACAGTGGCTCACACATGTCATCCTAGCACTTTGGGTGGCCGAACTGGGTAGATCACTTGAGCCTAGGAGTTCAAGACCAAAACCTGGGCAACAGCAAGACCTTGTCTCTAGAAAAAATTTAAAAACTAGCTGAGGGTGGTGGTGTGCACCTGTAGTTGTAGCTACTCAGGAGGCTGAAATGGGAAGATCATTTAAGCCCAGAAATCCAAGGCTGCAGTGAACTAAGAGGGTGCCACTGTACTCTAGCCTGGGTGACAAAGCAAGACCCCTGTCTCAACAATCAAATAAAAAAAAACAGGCCAGGTGTGGGGCTCACACCTGTAATCCCAGCACTTTGGAAGGCCATAGCAGGTGGATCACCTGAGGCCAGGAGTTCAAGACCAGCCTGGACAACATGGTAAAACCCTGTCTACTAAAAATACAAACGTTAGTGGGGCGTGGTTGTGCACACCTGTGGTCCCAGCTACTCCAGAGGCTGAGGCAGGAGAACTGCTTGAAGTTGGGAGTTGGAGGTGCAGTGAGCCGAGATTGCACCATTGCACTCCAGCCTGGGCAACAGAGCAAGACTCCACCTTAAAAAAAAAATCAGTAAACAAACAAAAAAAACCACCAAAGTTAAAAGCCCTGTGCCTGCTGGGACTACAAAGTGAGATAAACTGAAACTAGGACTGATGGTGCTCATCTCCCCAATGGTGGCACGTGGGGAGAGTCTACGGAACAATATCAACATACAGAGAGTCACAGCTATCGTCATAGCCAGAGGACCCCATTTGAACATATAGATCAAGCCACACCTGAAACCTTGTTGTCCCAGTCACCTGAGGCAATAAAGTCTGTTTTTTATTTAAGACAGGGTCTTGCTTTGTTGTCCAAAGTGGAGTGCAGTTGTGCGATCGTGGCTCACTGCAGCCTCGACTTCCCTGGCTCAAGTGATCCTCTTACTTCAGCCTCCCGAATAGCTGGGACTACAGATGCATGTCACCATGCTTGGCTAATTTTTTAATATGTTTACTCTACACCTGTGGGGTTTTATCATGTTGCTCAGGCTGGTCTCAAACTCCTGGGCTCAAGCAATCTGCCTGCCTCACTGCCTCAGCTTCTGAAAGTATTGGGGGATTACAGGTGTGAGCCACCATGCCTGGCCCTGTTATTGTTTAAGGTAGTTTGAGTTGGGTTTCTGTCATTTTCTTTTTCCTTTTTTTTTTTTTTTTAAGAGACAGGGTCTTGATCTATCAGCCAGGCTGACTGTAGTGGCATGATCACAGCTAACTGCAGCCTTGACCTCCTGGGCTCAAATGATCTTCCTGACTCAGCCTCCCAAGTAGCTGGGATCACAAGTGCATACTACCACACCCAGCTAATTTTTTTTTTTTTTTTTTTGAGATGGAGTCTCACTCTGTTGCCCATGTTGAAGTGCAGTGGTGTAACCTCTGCCTCCCGGGTTCAAGTAATTCTCCATTCTCATGCCTCAGCCTCCCAAGTAGCTGGGATTACAGGCGTGCGCCACCATGCCCAGCTAATTTTTTGTATTTTTGGTAAAGATGGGGTTTCACCATTTTGGCCAGGCTGATCTTGAACTCCTAACCTCAAGTGATCTGCCTGTCTAGGCCTCCCAGAGTGCTGGGATTACAGTTATAAGCCACTGTGCCCCCACCTATTTTCTTATAACTAGAAGAATCCTAACTAAAATCACCCTAATCTATCCACATCTAGCCACATCTAGAAGGCTTCACTGCCTCTGGGTGCTCCTTATTCTCAGATCTCTCTCATTTCGACTTCCTTTTCTCTCCAGCTCAGCTTCCACCTCTGCGCAAACCTACTGGAGGATAGCTGTCCACCAGCAGGTCAGGGCTGTTATAGAAGTCATCTGAGTCATGCTTCAGAGCAGGCTTCCAAGGCTGCCTCATACAGCTCCATGGCTGGGCGTGGGCCTCTCCACCCCCGCCCCACACGCACCAGAGCCTCATCATTCCCCTTTCATTCGCCTCCCACTGCCTTGATGCTATTTCCAAGGCTGGGTTGTAGGACTGTGGATGTTACTTAGATCTGGAAAAGCAGGTTTAAACAGTCCACTTACTTAATTATATTGCTCAGCATGTTCTCACATGCAAATGGATGGGTGGAATGCTCCCCATAAACTCACTAAGTTTAAGGTGGACAGCACAAGTGAGGCAACACCATCAAACAGAATTATGCTATATACATAGGCAGGTATATCTGTGTACACATCAAACAAACGACACATGTTCTGTACAGTATGTATACGTGTAACTCTTGTAGCGTGTAACCACACGGGGTAGAGTAATGCCTACAAGTCACAAAGGAGGTGCTCTGCAGCAGCAGCTGAGGCTCTGAGAAAACCTGATAGGCCTACACTCAATCTTATAAAATATTTACAATAAGGGGCAATTACTCACACTACAAAAAGATTCTTGGCCGGGTACAGTGGCTTACACCTGTAATTCCAGCACTTTGGGAGGCCGAGGTGGGCGGATCACAGGTCAAGAGACTGAGACCATCCTGGTCAACATGGTGAAACCCTGTCTCTACTAAAAATACAAAAATTAGCTGGGCATGGTGGCATGCGCCTGTAGTCCCAGCTACTCAGGAGGCTGAGGCAGGAGAATCATTTGAACCCAGGAGGCATAGGTTGCAGTGAGACGAGATTGCACCACTGCACTCTAGGCTGGTGAGAGAGCAAGACTTCATCTCAAAAAAAAAAAAAAAAAAAAAAAGATTCTTCACCTTATTAAGAGATTTACTACAAGGTCCCACTAAACTGAATGAGCTCTAATGGACTTAGAATAGAGTTTGATTTGCATAAGACTTCACAGGTAACTATGTAAATTAACTACAAAGAAACAAGAAGCCACATCTGAACTTAATGTTTTTGGCCATATAATACGATGTACAAAATAAGGCAATTTTATTTGTATCAATATCACCGATTTTCTGTGTGAGTAAGATAATGCCGCCAAATGTCATCACGTCAGCTGAGGCCACACATCTGATTCAGGGACAAGCAAGATATTTCCTAATAGTTTTGCTGTTAAATAGGGTCATTACCGTCATTGAAAAAAAAAGACCAAGGTACCCACCTTCTTAATCCATATAAAGTTTTAAAAGACCGAATAATGATAATGATAACAGGGTTTTCCATGTTGGCCAGGCTGATCTTGAACTCCTAACCTCAACTGATCTGCCTATCTAGGCCTCCCAAAGTGCTGGGATTACAGGTATGAGTCACTGTAAAACTTATATAGTACTTGCTGCATACCAGGCATGTTCTAAGTGTTTTACAGGTATTAACTCACTTCGTCCTCTCAATAACTTCATGTGGTAACTATCATCCCTGCTTCACAGCTGAGCAAATGGACATACGTGTTGCCCAAGGAGTCAGTAACTGACAGAGCCAATATGAGTGCAGGCTGTCTGGGTCAGGAGGCCATGCTTTTAAACCACCACACCATGCTGCTGCCTTGATCTGGCAGTCACAGGCAGATGGAGAACAGTTCAGGCGAGAGGAGTGGAGATGGGGGCCTACTTAGGCTATTAGCAATGAGTTCAGGCACAGAGTGCTAAGGACCTAACTATGCAGTGAAATCAAACAAAGGAAAAAAAAAGAGTGGTGTTGTTGGAAGTCAGGAGAGGGTAAGAGTATTGACTAAAAGGAGACATAAGAGACGTTTCTGGAGAACTGGTTTGTTTCACAGTTTAGGTGCTAGTTACACGGGTGTATATGGTTTGTGAAAACTCACTGAGCTGTACAGTTATGTGTACTTTTTTTTGTTTCGTTTTGAGACGAAGTTTCACTCTTGCTGACCAGGCTGGTGTGCAATGGTGTGATCTCAGCTCACTGCAGCCTCCGCCTCCTGGATTCAAGTGATTCTTCTGCCTCAGCCTCCTGAGTAGCTGGCATTACAGGTACCCACCACCACCACACCCAATTTTTATATGTTTAGTAGAGACAGGGTTTCACCATGTTGGCCAGGCTGCTCTCAAACTCCTGACCTCAGGTGATCCAGCTGCCCTGGCCTCCCAAAGTGCTGGGATTACAAGCATGAGCTATCACGCCTGGACTGTTCCTTTTTTTTTTCATTTTTTTCCTTTGATGGAGTTTTACTCTTGTTGCCCAGGCTGGAGTGCAGTGGTACAATCTTGGCTCACTGCAACCTCCGCCTTCCGGTTTCAAGAGATTCTCCTGCCTCAGCCTCCTGAGTAGCTGGGATTACAGGCACCCGCCACCACACCCAGCTAATTTTTATATTTTTAGTGGAGACAAGGTTTTACCATGTTGGCCAGGCTGGTCTCGAACTCCTGACCTCGTGATCTGCCCACCTCAGCCTCTCAGAGTGCTAGGATTATGGGCGTGAGCCACCATGCCCGGCCTTTTTTTTGTTTTCTTTTTCTTTTGAGACAGGGTCTCACTCTGTCATTCAGGCTGGAGTGCAATGGTGCTATTATTACTCACTGCTGCCTGTACCTTCCAGGCTTATGAACAATCCTCCCACCTCAGCCTCCTGAGTAGCTGGGACCACAAGCACGCATCACCACAACGGCTAAGTTTTAAATTTTTTTGTAGAGACAGAGTCTCCTTATGTTGCCTAGGCTGGTCTTGAACTCCTAGGCTTAAGCCAACCTCCTGCCTTGGCCTCCTAAAGTGCTGGATTACAGGCATAAGCCATTGTGTCTGGCCAAGAGCTGCCATTCAGAGCTACACTGTCTGGGTTCAAATTTGCTTTTATACCCACTAGGGGTGTGATCTTGAACATGCAGCTCAACCTGTCTGTGTTGTCTTGCTTTCTGCAGCTGAAAAGCTGGCATATCACAGTGCCTAATTCACAGGCTTGTCCACATATTCCCGATCACTTGAACTGACATGCAGAGGACAAGTCCAAATGTTAGTCTTATTCTCATCACCATTTAGGCTCATAGCCATGGTCTCCTATCTTAAATCAGTTACCATTTACTTTTCTTTATCATTTTCCCAGTATTTAAATAATTTATTATTATTTCCTGCCATATTCTAAAAAAAATTTAAAGATTTGTTTTACCTGTCTTTTTTTTGTCATTAGTTATCATTAGTTTATTATAAAAGAGAGATATGGAAATTATTTACATGATGAAAGATTTCCAAACTTCAGTGGAATGGGCAGCTTCACGTTGATGCCATTTCAATAGTGACTTATTTCAGTCTACGTACTTTCCAAGAATGTCACATCTCTTAATAGGAAATAATCCTTGTCATCTAGAACTACTTTGGTGCTTCCATATTCTGGGGGAAGAATTTTATCTCCAACTTTCATGCTAACTGGTTGAATCTTTCCACCCTTTCCTTTAGAACCTGATGCAACGGCGACTACTGTTGTTTGCATACTTTTCCTTGAGATTTTTCTGGAAGCATAATGCCTTCTTTGGTTATAGTTTCAGCAGCACTTCTTTCAACCAATACTTGGTCAAAGAGTGGAAGAAACTTTCTAAATGCTTGTCCTGCCATGACTCCCTCCACCTCAGACTTGTACTCCGCTCTGGGGCACCGCCGCAAGGAGAGCCTGCAGTCCGGCCCTCGCGACATGTGAAAAGCTTTCCTGTTATTTAAATAGTACAATCATGTTACAGAAAACCTGGAAAATAGAAAGTCAAGTATTACACTTCCAAGGGTGTAGTCACCCTGTCTCGTTCTGATGTGCCTAAAGTGATCTGCAGACACAAACTACAGCAGGCACATTATAACCACCATAAGCAGGGCCATCAGGTACAGAAAGGGCCTGCAGAGCACATACTACAAACAGCCACAACTTTTATTTTATTTTGAAAATTTCCAATCCTATAGAAAAGTTAAAAGAACGATGCAATGAATACCTAAATGCCATTCACCTAGCTTCACAAGTTGTTACATTTCACCACATTTGCTTTATCTTCTCTTCACACACAGATGTTTTATTTTTTGACAACTAAATCAATTGAATCATTTGACAATTAAGTTAAAGACATCAGGTCATTTTATCCATTAATACTTTAGCCTTTATCTCCTAGCAACAGGGACATTACCCTGTATAACCATATACCATAATCATCCAGGGAATTGCACAGCAGTACAGTACTATTAAGTAATACACAGTATTTTTCCAATTGTTCTTAAAAGCTCATATTTTTCCAATTGTTCTTAAAAAATGACCTTTTTTTTTTCCCCAATTCAGGATCTAATCAAGGATCGACAGTGCATTTAAACTGCTATGTTTCCTTAAATGTAGAATAGCCCCAGCCCCTTGTCTTTTTACGTCTTTCATAGCATTGGAGTGTATGTGTGCATGTGTATTTCTTTTTTTTTTTTTTTTTTTAGGTAGGGTCTCACTGTGTTGCCCAGCTTGGAATGTGGTGGCGTAATCATGGCTCACTGCAGCCTCAACCTCCTAGGATCAAGTGGTCTTCCTACCTTAGCCTCCCAAGTAGCTGGGACTATAGGCATGCCACCCTGCCTGGCTAATCTTTAATTTACAGGGTCCTGCTTCATTGCCCAGGCTGGTCTCAAACTCCTGAACTCAAGAGAGCCTCCTGGTTCAGCCTCTCAAAGTGCTGGGATTATAGCATTGACATTTTTCAAGAATATAGGCATTTGTCTTGTAAAGTGCCTCACAATCTGGATTTGTCTGTTTATAATTTGATTCAGGTTAAACGTTTTTGGGAAAATGCTATATAGCTGATATTACATACCTCACATTGCAACACATAAGAAGGTACATAATAATAATTTGTTCCTTTATTAGTGTTATGTTTCACAACTATTGTGATTATAATAGATATATATTTTGAGATGGAGTCTCACTCTGTCGCTCAGGCTGGAGTGCAGCAGTGCAATCTTGGCTCATAGCAACCTCCGCCTCCCAGGCTAATTTTTGTATTTTCAGTAGAGACGGGGTTTCACCATGTTGGCCAGGCTGGTCTTGAACTCTGTCCTCAGGTGATCTGCCTGCCTCGGCCTCCCAAAGTGCTGGGATTACAGGTGTGAGCCACTGTGCCTGGCCTGCCCTAGTCTCACTTCTGTCTAACTCAACTGGAGCCCTGCAGGAAGGTTTGGAAATCAGTATGTTGACAAGCTCCTTTTGGGGGTCAGTGGGCAGCCAGATTTAGGAAATCCTGCTTAGAGAAGACCCACTGTAGCCTCCATGAGGGGACCATCCCACAGGGCACACAATGGTAGGTGGTAGGTTGTAGTTATGGATCTGCCCCATTTGCCAACAACTGACTCCCACAGGTGTGAAATGCAGGCAGGGGGTTTAACCTAGACAGGTCTATTGTACCCCAAATGTATAACCCACTCAAGGTTTAAAAAAAGAAGTCACTGTAACTAGAGAAGCTACCAGATCTATGGTTCTCTAAATTTAGTCTCTACCAGAAGCACCAAGGAACATCACTCCCAAAGATTCTGAGTCAGACATCTGCAATGGGGGCCTAGGAATATGTGTTTGCAACAAGCTCTCTAGGTAGTTCAGAGGCGGAAGGACCATGCTTTGAGAGACCCTGGCTTGCTCTGCACTTTATCTGTGATAGTCCAAGAGCAAAGTATCTTGGCCTCCATTTGAAGTCTACTTACAAAACCAAAGAAACACAATTTGAGGTCAGATGGGAAACGCTTCTGAGCAATTAGCCACACAGAAACATATCACATCAGATGATATGAAAGAAATCCTCCATGAAACACAAGGGCGCAGGGTGGCAGAACATAACACAGAACTTGCTGCTGGAGGGCACAGGGGAGTACCCCCCTCTGCCATGGCCCAATTGGCTTTCCACCCAGGAAACACCAGGGAAAACAAGTCACCCTCATGGCAGAATTGGGGCCACTCCCAGGAAAAGCCACTCCACAGACATGAAAATATACCTGCTAGTACTCAAAGTCGACCAAGCTCATGGCAAAAGGACCAGCACAGCAGCCAGCCCTGGGCTCCTACCTGACTGGAACACATATCGCGCCAAGCCCTGCATTAACTCTGCGGGCCATGTTGGTGGGGCAGACTCCCCAGTTTCTCTCTTCAGACGAAAGGTCAACTCAAAGCCAAAACCACTAGGTCCATCTGTTCCTGTAAACCTGAAAGACATTAAAAACATATGTTTTAAGCTCTGTTACTTTAGGAAAAACACTGCCTTGAAAGTCTAAAGTTCTCCCCCTTTTCATGGTGACCTCAGTATCCAAATGCTCCATTCAGAGGAGTAGCCCAGGATGTAAGCCTTGTTGGGAGGGAACATCAAAAGCCCATAAGGAACCAGAACTCTTGCCTTGTCCTCCTGCCAGCTATGGGTATATGGATGTGACCTTGGCCTGGCCAAGGTCTAATACTGGCACTCTGCATTAAGAGTTCCAAATTTTGTGGCTCTGGAACATTCCTTTCTGGATGACTGAGGCAACACTGCTGAAAATCTCCCTTGTTCATGCTCCGTATTCCTTCAAGCTGTTAACAGGCATCTACTTTGTTTGCTAAGGAAACATGTCCTGTGAGCCACAAGGCTATATCCTCTGTGATATGGTTTGGCTCTGCGTTCCCACCCAAATCTCATCTCGAATTGTAATCCCCATAATGCCCATGTGTCAAGGGAGGAACCAGGTGGGAGATGACTGGATCGTGGGGGGGCAATTTCCCCCATGCTGTTCTTGTATAATGAGTGAGTTCTTACAAGATCTGATAGGTTTATAAGGCAGTTTTCCCTGCTCTTGCCCACTCTCTTTCACCTGCCGCCCTCTTCCCCTTCCATCATGATTGTAAGTTTCCTGAGGCCTCCCCAGCCATGTGGAACTGTGAGTCAATTAAACCTCTTTTCTTTATAAATTACCCAATCTCAGGTATGTCTTTATAGCAGTGTGAGAATGGACTAATAGACTCTGTGAGGATGAGACCCTTTCTCCACTCCCACCTCCACTTTGCCCCACAAGGGTACAACCTTGGGTGGCACTGGCTGGCCTCCAAACTCAGCATTTGTGGACAGGTCCCAAGGGAGATTCCAAATACTGGGTGGGACCATATTCTTCCTGAAACTCAGCACCCAACACACACTCCTCAGTTACCACATGCTCCTCCTGAAACCTGGCACTCCACATGCACTCTTCAATTGCTGGAACCCTGGGTTGCCCTCCCTTCCCATCCCTCAGTGACCCAGAATGATGAGGATGACTGCTTCTGTAGCCACAACTCATTAAAGTGACAATGAGAGAAGGCAGGAGTCCCTGCCTCCTTGTTTGCAGGAACACTCAGGAGCCCCAAGTCTCAGCAAAGTCCCTGAAAGAGACTTCATCAGAGAGGGCAATGATGTGGATCGGAGAGCAGGGCCTGGCTGGCACAGTGCCACACCTCAGGTAAGGGAAGCATCCAGGGAGAACAACACGAGGCTTGCCAGCATGGGAAGGTTAAAATTAAAATACATTCATCTTATAATTTTCAGTAATTATATCTTGTACAAACATGAGCCACAATGATTATACACATGTAAACTCATCAGCATACAAATACAAACCATAAACTAAGATGACAGCCAACCAAGCTCCTGAAACAGGCGATCATAGGTAAGAATTCGCAAGGGCTGATGATGCAGTCAATGCCCAAGCCTGGAATTCCACATGGCCTCTTTCCTTCATCATCATCATCACCCCTGAGAGGCAAGGCCAGGAGATGGGATAGAAAGAGATTCCCAAGTCTCAGAAGCCTAGTTTTCTGTGCCTGGGTGAACCCAGTCCTCTTGCACTTTGCAGGGAAAGATCACCTCTGAGAAGCTAAGTTCTCTAATGAATTAAAAAGGAATCATCAGAAATTATCATGATCAAGCCCTATGTATGTATGTATATATGTATGTATCTATAGCTAGCTAGCTAGCTAGCTATCAATCATCTATCTATTTTTTTGAGACAGGGTCTCACTCTGTGACTCAGGCTGGAGTGCAGTGGTGTGATCTTCAGCTCACTGCAGCTGTGAACTCCTGGGCTCAAGCGATCCTCTTGCCTCAGCCTCCCAGTTTTTTTTTTTTTGTTGTTTGTTTTTTAGTAGAGGTAAGGTCTCCCTATGTTGCCCAGACTGGTTTCGAATTCCTGGGCTCAAGCAATCCTCTGGCCTTGGCCTCTCAAAGTATTGGGTTTACAGATATGAGCCACCATGCCCAGCCTATTTATTTATTTTTGAGACAGTATCTTGCTCTATACAGCGGTGTGAACATGGCTCACTGTAGCCTCGACCTCCCGGGCTCAAGCAATCCTCCCACCTCAGCCTCCTGAGTAGCTGGAACCACAGGTGTGCACCACCATGCCCAGCTAATTTTTAAAAATTTTGTACAGACAGGATCTCAACACATTGTCTAGGCTAGTCTTGAACTCCCAGGCTCATGCCTCGGCCTACCAAAGTGCTAGGAACACAGGCATGAGCCACAGCACCTGGCCCAATTATATTTAAAGGAAGTATCCACAGTTTGCATTTTCTCCAGGTGTATGTAGCAATAAGGGAAACAGAATCCATTTTGAGGGCACAAACATGGAATTTTGGAGACCAGGCCAGCAGAATATGCTTGGACAACACAATGCAAGTTACTTTATTTCCTTGCTGAATTACCCTGTTTGGGTCAATTCAGTGCAGGGAGGCTAAGGGAACAGCTACCAAACTGAAGTTGGAAGAGCTACCTCTCTGGAGCTGCAGGTTTGGGAGGGGTGTGAAAACCTGGGGTAATGCCAAGATTGACTAGAGCTAAAACTCTGCAAAGGAAGATGGGTCATTAGGGCAAAGGGAAGATTTTAAGCAGCCACCAATTAGAGGCAGCTTTGTTAAATGTATTAAACCATTACTCCAAGGCTTTCATCTTGGGCCAAGAAAAATACATGATTTCTAACCACAAAAACTTGAGAAACAGACTAAAAGAAATTTGTTCCTCTTCAGCTGTACAATGGGGAGAACCCTCAAATCAGAGAGAGAAAAATCACTGGATCAGATGCATCCACACAGCACCACCTCACTAAGGAGGGGCTGTGTGCACACGCACCTAGAGCCGTGCATGCATGCACACGCACATGTCCACCATCTGCCTCCACACAGGGTGCTTTCTGGGCCACCTCTGTGGTGGGCAGGCCAGTCCTCACTTGGCTGGGTGGGAGGAACAGGCCTGGCCAGATGGTCTCCACCTGCATTTGATTACCACCCACAGCCTGGCTGGACACAACCTCTAAACTCTGAAACATGAATTTGGAATGGCCCAGCCTCAGGATAAACACACAACCTGAAACCTGTCAGAAGTTCTCTTTTTCAAAGCAGGCTGCCCAAGCAATTGCCAAGTGACAAGGTCATTCCATCTTTAAAGTCTCCTGGAGGGGCTTGGCTTGCTCTGGACTTCCTCATGTGAGGGCTGCTCTAGCCAAAGTGGTTTTGTCTGAACAGAGAATGAAGCCCCTCCTAGGGAGCAGCTGTCTCTCACATCTTCCAAGAAAGCAAAGCATGAGAGGAAATTGGCATGTGCTGCAGAAGGTGGGATCTGGGTCAGAGCAAAGCATTTTTCTAACACAGAAGTCTACTAAAATACTGGCTGGTAGTAAATGGGGCCAGTGGAATTTCTTCCTACAGAAATTTTAAAAAATAATAAATGAAAGATTCTCCCCAGTCTGGTAGAGTGGGGGGTAAGAGGTCCTAACTGTCTTATTCCAAAAGGATGAATCAGATAGACTCTCAAGACTGTTTCCTGATCAAGGACCCCGGACCCTGTTCACAGGGTGTCTGGGGGAAGGCTGGCTTTGTCCCAGCAGTTTGGCAGGTCTGCCTGATGGCTGTCGCAGCCTCAAGAGTAACATCAAACCTGCAGACAAGAACACACACCTTGAATCCTAGACATACAGCAGCAGTCTGACCATCGGAACTCACCCAGAGGGCTCCCCCCAAGTACCTCATTAAGAAGCATCAATCAGCATCCAAGAGCCCAAAATGACTGCTAAGTCTAGGCAGGAGATGAAGAAAAACTGAGGAGAGACTTTCTACAGGAAACGCAGCTGGGGTGCAGAAGAGCTGACCCAAAAGTCAGCATCTCATGCTCAACACCATTATTTATTTATTTATCTACGAGACGGAGTCTCATGCTGTCACTCGGCTCGCTGCAGCCTCTGCCTCCCGGGTTCAAGCAATTCTTCTGCCTCAGCCTCCTGAGTAGCTGGGATTACAGCTGTGCGCCACCACACCCAGCTAATTTTTTATTTTTAGTAAGAGACAGGGTTTCGTTATGTTGCCCAGGCTGGTCTCAAACCTCTGACCTCAGGTGATCTGCCCACCTCCACCTCCCAAAGTGCTGGGATTACAGGTGTAAGCCACTGTACCCAGCCCATTATTTATTATTATAAGGAAATGCAAATCAAAACCACAGTGAGCTACCACAGCTCCACACCCCCTAGCATAACTAAGAGACAGATAATAAGTATGAGAGAGGATCTGGAGAAACAGGAATATTCACACATCATTGTGGGGGGGGAATATAAAATGATGGAGCTACTTTGGAAAACCAGTTTGGCAGTTCCTAAAAAGTTAAACAGAGTCACCCTATGACCCAGCAGTTCCACTCCTAGGTGTATGCCCAAGAGAACTTAAAACCTGGCTGGGCGTGGTGGCTCATGCCTGTAATCCCAGCACTTTGAGGGGTGGTGAGGTGGGTGGTCCACTTGAGCTGAGGAGTTTGAGACCAGCCTAGGCAACATGGCCAAACCCCGTCTCTATTTAAAATTAATGAGTAATACAAACAGAAATTAATGAAACATTATTTGAAATGAACCATATAACCACATTGAAAGAGGTAAAATAAGAAAAGATATACAGCTGGGCGTGGTGGCTCATACCTGTAATCCCAGCACTTTGGGAGGACGAGGTGGGTGGATCATCTGAGGTCAGGTGTTTGAGACCCGTCTGGCCAACATGGTGAAAACCCATCTCTACTAAAAATAGAAAAATTAGCCAGGCGTGGTGGCGGGTGCCTGTAATCTCAGCTAGTCAGGAGGCCGAGGCAGGAGAATTGCAGGAACCTGGCAGGCGGAGACTGCAGTGAGCAGAGTTCGCACCATTGCACTCCAGCCTGGGTGACAACAGTGAGACTCCATCTCAAAAAAAAAAGAGGAGAGAGAGAGAGAAAGAGAAAGCAAGCAAGCAAGCAAGAAAGAAAGAAAGAAAGGGAGAGAGAGAGAAAGAAAGAAAGAAAGAAAAAAAAGACATAACTCAAATAACTTTTTTTTTTTTTGCTCTGTCGCCCATGCTGGAGTGCAATGGCTCGATCTAGGCTCACTGCAACCTCCACCACCCAGGTTCAAGCGATTCTCCTGCCTCAGCCTCCCAAGTAGCTGGGATGACAGGTGTGAACCACCATGCCCGGCTAATTTTTGTGTATTTTTAGTAGATGTGGGTTTTCACCATGTTGGCCAGGCTGGTCTCGAACATTTGACCTGAAGTGATCCACCCACCTTGGCCTCCCAGAGCGCTAGGATTATAGGTGTGAGTCACTGCACCTGGTCTGAAATATATATTTTTTTAAAGGCAGGCAAAAATGAACCCCATAGGTATGGTATTTATTTATTTATTATTTTTTGAGACAGAGTCTTGCTCTTATCACCCAGGCTGGAGTGCAGTGGTGTAATCTCCATTCACTGCAACCTCTGCCTCCCAGATTCAAGAGATTCTCCTGCCTCAGCCTCCCAAGTAGCTGGGACTACAGGTGTGCACCAACACACCTGGCTAATTTTTATATTTTTGGTAGAGACGGGATTTCACCATGTTGGCCAGGCTGGTCTTGAACTCCTGACCTCAGGTGATCCACGCATTTGGGCCTCCCAAAGTGCTGGGATTACAGGTGTGAGCCACTGCACCAGGCCCCCATACGTATAGTTTTAGAACTGGAAGTATCAGTAGAATTCATGGTATTTAATAGAGAAACTGATATAGAAATAGAATGGTATGTGTATATGTGCGTGTGTGTTTCCTAGTTCTCGCCACTGGGAGCAGTGACACCCCAAGAGCAATGATAATACCTACCCCCCCCCCCCATCATGGCTTCAATATACCATTCTCCACTAAATAGAAAGAGGTTTTCCTGGATAAATGGCTGATTCCAGGGCTGACAAAGTACAAAATAATTCTTGAACTTCCTATTGTGCCAGAAAGTAGGGAAGTGGTTCAAAAAATGATGGGAACATGCCAAAGAGAGAGAGAAGCCAAACTCAAGGTTCTCATTGGCCAAACTGACGACAATCAGCATCAAATTAAAGGATCCTAACAAATTATAATCAATCAATTAAAATAAAAATCTATGAGTCCACACTGACTGTAATGGACCTAGTGACATTGGCTTTAAAGATTTTGGACTTGCCAGCCTCCATAACTGCAAAAGCCAATTCTTTGTCGTAAGTCTCTTTCTACATTTCTATATTATGTGTATAGATAATACAGATATAGATATGTAAGTGTGCATCTCCAATTGTTTTCCCAAGAGAGCCCTAATACATTGATATAAATAAATGAATAAGTAAATATGGAGAAGACTCTTCCTTATAGTAAAATCTCAATATCAATGAATAAACGTAGAAGCAATCATCAAATGAGAAGTCACTATTTGACAACTATTGCAATAATAACTCAGGCAAGAATCATCAATGGATGCTAAAAATAGTGGGTAAAAAATCTGATAAGAAACAAGATACTGACATACCCTCAAAATGCCTTCCTACAAGTTACTTATTAATTATTAATGGAAAAGCAGTAACTACAAAGAAGAGAAACCTAGCAGACACCACCTTAACCAAGCAATCAAAGTACTTAGACATCATCAACAGTAATTAGACAAATCAATTTCAAGTGCCTCCTGATATGATCACTGAGAAGGGCACACATGTCTGTGATATTCCTACGGAGAAATGCATATGTTGATCCTATGCATGAGGAAACATCAGACAAATCCAAATTGAAGGACATTCTATAAAATAACTGACCTGTACTCTTCAAAAGGTCATGAAAAACAGAAAGATTGTGGAACCATTTGAAGGCATCTAAGAGACATGACAATTAAGTTACTAAAAAAGATTCTGGAGTTGCTGAAGTAGGGTGACCAACTTGTCTTGTTTGCCCAAGACTTTTCTGGCTTTAGAACTGGAAGCCCCACATACCAGGAAAAGCCCAGGCAAATAGGGACAGTTGGTCAACTGATCCTGAAGTGTCCACTGTCTGACCCACACAAAGCAAAACACTGCCACATTTAAAAAGCACCAAATATGCATCAAGAGCCACGAAAATGTCAGCAGGGCCAGAGCACAGTCTTTGAAGTCAGGCTGCCTATGCTCAAATCCTGGCTCTGCCACTCTTCCTGGCTATGTGACCCTGGGCAAATCACTTAGCTTCTCTGTGCCTTGGTTTCTTTATCTGTAAAATGTAGATAAGAAGAGTTAACTTCTCTTTTTCATTTCTAATGTAAACTATGAACTATGGGTGATGACGATGTGTCAATGTTCACTGACTGTAACAAATGTACCATTCTAGGGAAGGATGTTGACAGTGGGAAAGCCTACATGTACACGTGTGTGTGCATGCACATGTGTGGTAAGCAGAGGGTGTGCGGCAACTCTGTAATTTCTGCTCAATTTTGCTGAGAACCTAAAACTGCTCTAAAAAATGAATATATTAGTAGCTTCCATACAGTAGCTACTAAAATGAGTTAGCATATAATATAGAAAACACTTAGAACAGCACCTAGAACACAGCAGATCTTTGTGGCAGTGACTACTTACTGTAGCAGTTTCCAGTTCTACTCATTTACCTAAGGGAATAATCTTACATCTGGGGAAAAAAAGCCTCTTGCATAAATATGTTCAGTAGTATTTACAATAAAAAATCTAGAAACAATCTAAGTGTTCTACAAGTAGCGGTATTAAATGAGTTCTGGCACACTACGTGGTAGGACAAGTCACTAAAAACAATGGTTCTGAAAGCAGGAGGACTAACCTTTGAGAGGCGAGAGGTTCTCTTTCCACCTCTAACTGGTAAAGAGGAACAGGAACTTTACATTGGAACCCCACTCTATGGCCAATACTGTTTTCTGTTCACCTATTATTCACTATAGCATAAAAATAACTCCTTTCAAAATGGTCAAGAAATTAGGACCCTTGTACATTGCTGGTGGAAATATAAGATGACACAACTGCTATGGAAAACAGTACGGCGGTTACTAAAAAGTTAAACAGAACTGCCACATGATCCAGCAATTCTACTTCCAGGTTTACATTCAAAAGAACTGAAAGCAGGGTCTTGAATAGAAATTTGTATACTGATGTTCAGAGTAGGATTATTAGCAAAAGTTAAAAGGTAGAGAAGCAACCCAAGAGTTAGTCAACAGATGATGGAGAAGCCAAATTTGGTATATACATATAATGGAGTATCAGTCAGCCTTTAAAAAAGGAAGAAAATTCTGACACATGCTACAACATGGATGAACCCTGAAGACATTATGCTAGGTGAAATAAGCCAGGCACAAAGGGACAAATATCATATGATTCCACTTATATGAGGTACCCAGAGTAGTCAAATTCATAGAGATAGAAATAAGATGGTGGTTGCCAGGGACTGGAGAAAGTGAGAAGGGGGAGTTATTGTTTAATAGGTACACAGTGTTTCTGGAAATGGAAAATGGTTATGGTTACACAACAATGTAAATGTACTTAATTCCACTGAACTGTAAACCTAAAAAGGGTTAAAATGGTAAATTTGGGGCTGGGTGCAGCGGATCATGCCTATAATCCCAGCACTATGGGAGGCCAAGGTGGGAAGATTGCTTGAGCCCAGGAGTTTGAGACCAGCTTGGGCAACATAAGGACACCTCATCTGTACAAGTAATTAAAAAATTAGCTGGGCATGGTGGTGTGCACCTGTGGTCCCAGCTACTCAGGAGTCTGAGGCAAGAGGATCACTGAGCCTGGGAGGTCCGGCGTGCAGTAAGCTCTGACTGCACCACTGCACTCCAGCCTGAGTGACAGAGCAAGACCTTGTCACAAAAGAAAGAAAAAGGTAAATTTAAATTATATAGGCTGGGCACGGTGTCTCACATCTGTAATCCCAGCACTTTGGGAGACCGAGGCAGGCAGATCACTTGAGGTCAGGAGTTCAAGACCAGCCTAGCCAACACGGTGAAACCCCATCTCTATTAAAAATACAAAAAATTAGCTATGCATGGTGGCACATGCCTGTAGTCTCAGCTACTCAGGAGACTGAGGCAGAGGTTGCCGTGAGTTGAGATCACGCCACTGCACTTCAGCCTGGGCAACAGAAGGAGACTCCATCAAAAAAATAACAATAATTTAAGAAGACGACAAATTATATACATTATGCCACAAATAAATGGTTATGGTAAAAAAATGTGAAACACAATTCAACATAAAGTATGATTCAAAATATTTATGTATATACACAATTTAAAATTAGTAAAATATATATGGGAAAAAGAAAATGCAATAAAATTATAGTGGCTATTACAGCATCATTTTTCTTTTTCAAACTTCTGTGTATTTTCCGAATTTTCTGCCATTTATAATCTCCTGGGCAGGCACAGCGGCTCACGCCTGTAATCCCTGCATGATGGGAGGCCCAGGCGGGTAGATCACCTAAGGTCAGGAGTTTGAAACCAGCCCAACCAAAATGGTGAAACCCCATCTCCACTAAAAACACAACATTAGCTGGGTGTGGTGGCATGTGCCTGTAATCCCAGCTACTCAGGAGGGTGAGACAGGAGAATCGTTTGAACCCAGGAGGCGGAGGCTGCAGTGAGCCGAGATGGCACCACTGCACTCCAGCCTGGGTGAGACAGAGGGAGACTCTGTCTTAAAATTATTATCATCATCATCATCATCATCATCCCCAGCCTAGATGATAAAACCCATGAAGGCAGGGTTGTATCTTGGTTACTACTGTATCTGCAGGTCTAGCGTGCAAGGCTTCTCATAGACTGTTGGTAAGTGTTCCTATGGATACAACAATGGCATGGCAAGAGAGGCCCAAGGTCAGACCTCTTTTTTAGGGGTGGCCTGGATGCTTCCATTGGTCTCTGAAGCAAAGAATGCCAGGCCAGCTATGGTGGCTGCTGACCCTGCAAAGCTATCAGGGTTAGGCATTATGGCTCAGTCTCAAGCCCAGTGATGGTGTCAGAAGAAAAGAAGAGGGGGACCATATGCCTCCCGAAACACATGGCATAGGAGGCCAGCCCAGTCCAACTCCAGAACCAGGCGTGATGTCACTTCTTCCCCCTACAAAAGCTCTTGTCTCTTTCTTTCCCCCTTCCTCTTCCCCCTTCCTTTTGGTCCCAGGCTGGATGGAGAACTAGGCAGACCCATCCGTAATCCTGGGGTTGGTCCACCTTTCCAACCAGCCCTCCTCCTTGGGAATTAGGCTGAGTTCTCACCTTACTGGGCTATTCTCTCCAGAACAGACCTTCTAGATCCTGTGCAGGGGATAGAGGTAGAGGTGGGCATCAGGGGTATAGACCCGCAGATATTTTCCTTTGATGGCCTCTTTCTAAGTGCACACACACACATATCTCCCATGCATGTCTCCAACAGGTGCAGGGTCAAGCCTAGCCTTAGGCCCAGCTGGACCCAGAGACTATACAGAAACCTGAACTGCAGACCTACAGTTGCTTTAGGGCTCTGCACAGAGGCTGCCTGCAGCTTCTCTACAATCTCTCTGTATCCCAGGGCAATGCCACGCAAGTCCAAGGACCACTCACCCCAAACTCCAGCACATGCTTGGGACACCAGCTGCCTTTCCTATCTGCACTGCTTCCTGTCAATCTGCTCTAAGACCCTCAGTACTGGCCCAAGCCCCATGATGCTCCAAGATTAGCCACTGCTCTGCCCTTTATACCTATGCAGAGAATGAACGACTGCCTGGCAAAGGGAGGGCATCATTGGAAACCTCTTCACTAGGAAAGAAGAATGTAAGCATTTCCCCTTGGGTGGCCTCTGCCTGTCCCCTAGGGGGCTTCCTATGTGGGGAAAGAAGGACAAAGTCAGAGTTCCACTTTCTCCAGGACTCAGTCCCTGACATCTCCTCACCACACAGTCTCCTTTGGCAACCTCATGAAATGGCTTCAGCCACCACACCTCTGTTGAGGATTCCCAAATCTATCCCCAAGCAAAGAACCAGACCTAGATACTTCTAGCTCAGTCTATGTAAATCCAAACTTAGTATCTTACCAAACCTGATCCTTCTCCATCTTTACCTAGCTTGAAGAAGAGCATCACTGTGGTAGCCTGAATAAATGTTGCCTAATGCCCACATCTGAATCCCTAGAACTTGTGATATGCTACCTTAAATAGCAAAAGGGACTTTGCAAATGTAATTCAGTTAAGGATCTTGAGATGAAGATGATCTTTTTTTTTTTAAATAAAGACGGGGTTTCACCATGTTGATCAGGCTGGTCTTGAACTCCCGGCCTCAGGTGATCCGCCCGCCTTGGCCTCCAAAGTGCTTGGATTACAGGTGTGAGCCACCACGCCCAGCTGAGATGAAGATGATCTTACAGTGAATTATCTGGGTAGGCTCCATCTAGTCCATGAGCCCTTAATGAAAGAGAGAGGTAAAAGATGTGACGTAAGAACTTATCTGTTGTTGCTCACTTTAAAGATGGAGGGAGTGGCCATGAGCTAAGGAAAGAACATGGCCTCTAGAAGCTGTAAACAGCAAGGAAATGAATTCTCCCTCAGGCACTTTGATTTTTTTTTTTTTTTGGAGACAGGGTCTTCCTGTGTCACCTGGCTTCAGTGTGTGGCATGATCATGGCTCACTGTTGCCTCAGCCTCTTGGGCTCAGGTGATCCTCTCACCTCAACCTCCCAAGTAGCTGGGACCACAAGCACGGGCCATCATGCCTGGCTAATTTTGTTTTTTTTTGTAGAGATGGGGTTCCACCTTGTTGCCCAGACTTGTCCCAAACTCCTGGGTTCAAGCCATCCTCCTGCCTCAGCCTCCCAAAGTGCTGAGATTACAGGCATGAGCCACCACACCCAGCCTAGAACCTTGATTTTGACCCAGTGAGACCCATGTTAGATTTCTGACCTCCAGAATTGTAAGATAATAAATGTACATTGTTCTAAGACACTAATTTTGTGGTAATTTTTTTATGGCAGCAATACGAACTAAAAGAACCAACAAGCCAGAATCCCAAGAGTTATCCTCCGGTCCTCCCTTTCCCCCATGTGCAGTCAGTCAGTCAGTGAGTTCCGGCAACTCTGCTCCCCTCCCTTCTCATTGACTCTCAATCTGTCCTCTTCTCTCCATCTCAACTGCCACACCATGGGTTAGCCTTCTGCATCCTTCGAGTGGCCAACAACCTCTACCTCACTGATCTCCTGCCTCCTGCTGTTTAGTGTTATTCCCAAAATAGAAATGATACACCTTTTTCCTGCTTAAAAATCCTCCAAAGCCCATCCACATCCCCAATCTGCAGGATAAAGTCCAGACTTCTCAGTAAGTCTCACAAGGCCACTGTGAACCAGGTCCTGCACCTCCTCTGCCTTATACTCTAGGCCAGATGAATGGACTGACAGATCTGTGGACACACTAAGGACTTACTTGCCTCTGAAACTCTGTGCAGGTGTTCTCTTTTCTTTGCCCTCTGCTCATCTTCAGGAAAGCTCAGGTGTTGCCTTCTCTGAGTATCCTGTTTGCCTTTCTATTCCTCACAGTGGAAGACAGATCCCTGAGAGCTCCAAGGAAAGCAATTCTACCAATAACCTGCGGGAGCTGGGAAGCAGATCCTTCCCCACTGGAGCCCCAGATGAGAAAGCAGTCTGACTGACACTCTGGCTGCAGCCTTGGGAGGCCCTAAGCATAGCACTCAGATGAGCTATTCAGATGTGAGAAAACAAATATGTGTTGTTGTAAGCTGCTGATATGCAGCAACAGAAAACCAGTATGTCTACCCTGCTCTCTGCCTTGAAGGGCTGGCCTGTGTGGGGCTCCTGAGCCCTCTGGCATCTAACTGGGTTCAGCCAGTGAAAGTTCTGACAGGAGCATGGTGGCTCATGCCTGTAATCCCAACACTTTGGGAGGCTGAGGTGGGAGAATCACTAGAAGGTCAGGAGTTTGAGACCAGTCTGGCCAACATGGTGAAACCCCGTTTCTACCAAAAATACAAAAAAATTAGCTGAGTGTGGTGGCATGCGCCTATAGTCCCAACTACTCAGGAGGCTGAGGCAGGAGAATCACTTGAACTTGGGAGGCAGAGGATGCAGTGAGCCAAGATCATGCCACTCTGCCACTGCACTCCAGCTTGGGTGACAGAGCAACACTCCATCTCAAAAAAAAAAGTTCTGACAGAAAATCACTGGAAAGGAGGAGTGCAAGGCTAGAGTTCCCTCCCTTTGAGATTGCCTGAGGTGGGCTATGCCCCTTGATTGACAGTCACTGCTGACAGCCACTCTCAAGAACACTCAACACAACTTTCTCCTCTAGATGCTAGAATCCCACTCCCTCCTCTGGTCCCTTCAGCCTTAGGAGAGTGGCAGCCAGGCCAACCACTAGCCCTGGGTTACCTCGTTATCCCCTATGGTGCTATTCCTTTATAAATATTCCTTCCTCCAATATCCTAGTTTGAAGGTGCCGATCTCTTGCAGGGACCCTGACCAAGAGAGGGCAACTATCACCTCTTCCTTACCCCTGTGCAAACCTCTATCACAGGACTCTCCTTGCTGTATTGCAGCTGCCTATCTCTCCCATCAGGATGGGATTTACTCCTTTGTACACCCCCACTGATTGGCACAGGAGTATCAGTGAAAGCACCTGAACAACAGAATGGGCGTCAGCTCAACAAGTAGGGTGACCTGTCCAGCAAAGCCAGTTGGGATTACAAAGGCTGGGAGATGGGAGAAATGAGCCTGAACCAGTCCTGCAATTTTGAGCTTCTGACACTGACTCTGGGGTGCCTGGCACCGTGGTTAAGACTCTAAGGCTCTTCAGCTTTTGATCTGTCAGTTTACACAATTAAGAAATTACTATTTTTATTTTTTATTCTTTTAGAGATAAAGTCTTACTCTGTTGCCCAGGCTGGAGTACAGTGGCATGATCATGGCTCACTGCTGCCTCAGCCTTCCAGGCTCAAGCGATCCTCCTGCCTTAGGCTCCTGAGCAGCTGGGACTATAGGTGTGCACCACCACAACTGATTAAATTTTTTTTTTTTTTTTTTTTTTAGAAAAGGGGTATTGCTATGTTGCCTGGGTTGGTCTCAAACTTCCGGGCTCAAGCAATCCTCTTGTCTCAGCCTCCCAAAGTGCTGGGATTATAGGTGTGAACCACCATGCCCAGCCAAGAAACTACCATTTTCTTGATAATTACTATTAACATTTATTACAAAACCAGGAAAACCATATATAGTCCTTTTATTTGACCACTGCTTTCTTATTGGACGTAAGATTGCTTCCAAAGCTGTGCCTTGGAAAATATTTTTGTGCATATTACCTCTTTTCCTTCCCATATTTGGGTTATTTCCTTGGGATCAAGAGCCACAAAAGGCCAGACATGGTAGCTCACACCTGTAATCCCAGCACTTTGGGAAGCCGTGGCAGGATTGCTTGACCAGCCTGGGCAACACAGCAAGACCCTATCTCTCTCTCTTTTTTTTTTTTTTGAGACAGAGTTTCGTTCTTGTTGCCCAGGCTGGAGTGCAATGATGTGATCTCGGCTCACTGCAACCTTTCCCACCTCCCGGGTTCAAGCGATTCTCCTGCCTCAGCCTCCCGAATAGCTGGGAATACAGGCATGTGCCACCACGCCCAGGGTTTCTCCATGTTGATCACGCTGATCTCAAACTCCTGACCTCAGATGATCTGCCTGCCTCGGCCTCCCAAAGTGCTGGAATTACAGGTGTGAGCCACCATGCCCGGCCCATGAGACCCTATCTCTATAAAAAATTTAAAAATTAGCCAAGCATGGTGGCACACACCTGAAGTCTTATCTACTTAGGAGGCTAAGGCATGAGGACTACTTGAGCCCACGAGTTTGAGGGTGTAGTGAGCTATGACTGTATCACTGCACTCAGGCTGGGCAACAGAGCAAGTCCCTGACTCCATTAAAAAAAAAAGAGAGAGAGATTTAAATTAGTGGACAAGGGTAAAGAGAAACTAAATGCTAGTCCAAGGTTATGGGCTGAAAGACTTAGGCAGAGTGGTAAGCCTGCCTTAGAGACATGGAAGTCGGGAAGTGAGGAAGGTGGATGTCAGAGATTCTTAGTCTCATGACCCTTGGACCCTTTGGAGGTCTCCGGGTGGACTTAGGCAGAAATTGCATGAAATTATTAACATATTACTCCAGCATCCCAATAAGATGCCAGAGAGGAGCCCAGTGAAGTGGAGGAGAAGACAGGTTATAGAAGCTGACTGAGCTGATCAAACCCAGCTCCACCTTTCTCTAGCTGACTGGTGGGCAAGTTAACTTGCATGTGCACCAGGCTCCTCATCTGTAAAACTGGGAGAAGAACACTCATCTCATAGGGTGGGAGGCTTTAGAGGGACTGCATAGTGTCTGGCGCCCAGCCAGTACCCTTCCAGGGCAGCTAGTGTGCAACTTTCATTTTCTTTCTTTCTTTTTTTGAGATGGAGTCTTGCTCTGTTGCCCAGGCTAGAGTGCAGTGGTGCGACCTCGGCTCACTGCAACGCCACCTCCTGGGTTCAAGCAATTCTCCTGCCTCAGCCTCCCAAGTAGCTGGGATTACAGGCATGCACCACCATGCCTGGCTAATTTTTATATTTTTAGTAGAGACAGGGTTTCATCATGTTGGCCACGCTGGTCTGGAACTCCTGACCTCGTGATCCACCCACCTTGGCCTCCCAAAGGGCTGGGATTACAGGCGAGAGCCACTGCACCTGGCCGCAACTTTCCTTTTCTTAGTACTCACTCAAAGCAATCTCTGCTCATCGTTTATCCTTTAAAATATCAGCAGATGCCTCCAGCTTCCCTAACTTCTGGGCTCTGGATCTTAATCAGCCCAGTCCTTCAAGAGCTGCCCAAGTCTTTCGGCTCTGCCCAATTTCCTGACCCTGGGTCCCTCCCAGAACCTCCTAATCAGGCCTGAGAGTTCCTTTGTGTGATGCTTTGAGTCACAGCCATTACAACAGAATTCAGTCAACAATTATTAAATAAAAAACTGCAGAGATGATTTTTTATCTATAATTCACAATTACTGATACTTTATTAGATATTGGAAAGTGGTGTTTGCGGCCAGGCGCGGTGGCTCACACCTGTAATCCCTGCACTTTGGGAGGCCAAGGAGGGCAGATCATGAGGTTAGGAGATTGAGACCATCCTGGCTAACATGGTGAAACCCCGTCTTTACTAAAAAATACAAAAAATTAGCCAGGCATGATGGCTCGCACCTGTAGTCCCAGCTACTTGGGAGGCTGAGGCAGGAGAATCGCTTGAACCTAGGAGGTGGAGGTTGCAGTGAGCCAAGATTGCAGCACAGCCTTCCAGCCTGGGTGACAGAGCAAGACTGTGTCTCAAAAAAGAAAAGGAAAAAAATGGTGTTTGGTAACAACACAAGTACTACTGTAGGTAGCAAAACTTTGTAAAAATAACTTTTGGAATATGTTTATATGGTAATATTCTGACATAGCTAAGCTTTTTTTAAAACCTCTAGTTATATTAAATCAATTTTCTATAATCTTAAAAAAACAGAAAAACAAAAACAAAGACAAGAAAAAACCACATCAGCCAAGACTGCACTCTCATACCCCAAGCTGGGAGTCCAATAAAACTACAGTGCAGCAGCCACCTTTGAGTTACAACTCTGGGTTATAGACGCTCTCCTTGAGCTATACCCCATTCAACCAGATTCATGGAATGCATCTGCCTCACTCAAGTAGATGCTTCCTGAGACCTCTTGCTGGGAGCCAAAGATCATGTTCCCACAGCATTCCTCAAATTCAAAAACAGTGGCTCCCAGCACTGATTCGGCTGAGAATCCAGCCAAACAAACTTTTCCGGCTCCCATCATTTCAGGCGGCTTAACTCTGTCCTGGGCTTTCAGTGAACAAAGGGTTTCCTGGAATAAGCCACTGAATTTTATTTTTATTTGTTTTTTTTTTGAGATGGAGTCTCACTCTGTTGCCCAGGCTACAGTGCAGTGCTGTGATCACAGCTCACTACAGCCTTGATCTCCTGGGCTCAAGTAGTCCTCCCATCTCAGCCTCCCGAGTAGCTGAGACTACAGATGAATGCCACCATGCCTGGCTAATTTTTTTATTATTAGTAGAGATGAGGCCCCACGATGTTGCCCAGGCTGGTCTTGAACTCCTGGTCTCAAGCAGTCCTCCAACCTCAGCCTCCCAAAGTGTTAGGATTACAGGCGTGAGCCACTATACCAGCCAAGATATCAAATTTTAGAAATTCCAAGCTAACAGCAGCAGACCCTTTCTTGCAGGGTGGTAAAAGCTCACAGTCAACCATCCTCTGCTGGACATCTGTTGCACCTCTTCCATCTATTCCCAGCTACCCCCAAATAACTCAAAGTTCACCCCTCAGGGGAATCCCAAGCCAGCCTGGAGCGCTACAGGAATTCTGGGCCAAGGAAAAAGCCTGGTGCTTGGGTTTCTTGGCATCAGTATGGTGGCTCCCATTCTTGGCTTTGGCTTAAAGCAACACCTTTACAAAGGTCTTCTTAAAAATAAAAAAAGATAGGCTAGGCCAATGGTGATAAGATCACAGTCTGATTGGGAAGTGAGGTGCTCTCTATGCCTAAGTGTGCCGCATAGGGACTTCTTACTGACCCAAGAGGCAAGGCATCTGCCCAAGGGCCTTTTGTCCTCCCACTCTCCTCCAGAACTCTGGGAAGCCAGCCATCCCAGATCAAGAAACCTGAAACAGGGCAGTGGGAAGAAACAAATCTTTTTAGCATTTCAGTTCCCCGAGGGCAAGGATTGTACTTTTTGTGTGTTCTGTACATGAACACATCATGTCATGGCTGAGCAATGCTAAACGGTAATAATATTCCCACTGCCAACCCGAAGAGATAATCAAGCCAAGACATTCAACAAGATAAGACAGTATTAAAAAGCAATGAGCCTCCCTCTTAGTCACTATCAAAGTCAGATTCAAGTATCTTCATGGCTTTGAATGTCATGAGGCACTATAAATACATATATATATATATCTTAATGGCATTTCCTTTGAGCCACTTTTGCTACTATTTCCCTTTTGGGGAAATAAAACCATCACTCAACTCAGTTCTCCTGTCTTTGTAGTAGAGCCGAGGTCCCATACTGGAATGGCTTCCTCAAACCCCACTCCCGCCTCCATCACATCATTTTTCTTTCCTCATTAGTCAACAAATGATTTATTGAATGTCATATTCTTTACATTGCCTTCAAACTCTGCAACCTCATCTTGTTCCACTGTTTTCCTCTCTTACTAAGCTCAGACACACTGGCCTTCTTTCTTTTCCTTGAACACCTCAAGGTCCCTACTGCCCTCAGGGCCTTTATACTAGCTGTTTCACTGCCTAGGACCTTCCAGGACTCCCAGCATTGTACCACCCCAGGGAGCACGAACTGCACAGAATAATGTGAACGGTGGCCCTCGAGTTGTACAATGTGACAGCCATGGCTGACACCTTGTCTTTGAGGTCTCAGTTCAAATCTTCAAGGAAGCCATTATTGATTACTGGTAACAGCATCCTCCCCCACCCACCTTGACCTCTACTTCTATCCAGGTAAGCTCCAGAGTACCATTCCTGCTTTATTATTCTTTCTTTCTTCTTTTTTAAGACAGGGTCGACTGGGTGTGGTGGCTCACACTTGTAATCCCAGCACTTTGGGTGGCTGAGGCGGGTGAATCATGAGGTCAGGAGTTCAAGACCATCCTGGCCAAGATGGTGAAACCTCATCTCTACTAAAAATACAAAAATTAGCTGGGCATGGTGGCAGGTGCCTATAATTGCAGCTACTAGGGAGGCTGAGGCACAGAACTGCTTGAACCCAGGTGGCGGAGGCTGCAGTGAGCCAAGATCATACCACTGCACTCCAGCCTGGGTGGCAGAGTGAGACTCCGTCTCACAAAAAAAAAAAAAAAGAAAAAGAAAAAAAGGACAGGGTCTCACTCTGTTACCCATGCTGGAGTGTAGTGGCACAATTTCAGCTCACTGCAGCCTCTGCCTCCTGGGCCCAAGCAATTCTCCCACCTCAGTCTCTTGAGTAGCTGGGACTACAGGCACGCATCACCACGCCTGAATAATTTCTGTATTTTTTTGTAAAGATGGGGTTTTACCACATTGTCCAGGCCAGTCTTGAACTCCTGGCTCAAGTGATCCACCCGTCATGGCCTCCCAAAGTGCTGAGATTAGAGGCATGAGCCACCGCACCTGACCCCCTGCTTTATTTTCACTTTGTTTTTTTTTTGAAATGGAGTCTTGCTCTGTCACCCAGGCTGGAGTGCAGTGACACGATCTCGGCTCACTGCAATCTTGGCCTCCTGGGTTCAAGCAATTCTTCTGCCTCAGCCTTCTGAGTAGCTGGGATTATAGGCATATGCCACCACACCTGGCTAATTTTTTTGTATTTTCAGTAGAGACGGGGTTTCACCATCTTGGCTAGTCTGGTCTCGAACTCCTGACCTCGTGATCCACCCACCTTGGCTTCCCAAAGTGCTGGGATTACAGGCATGAGCCATCGCGCCCAGCCTTATTTTCATTTTTTTTAAGAGACAGAGTCTTGCTATGTTGCCCAGGCTGGAGTGCAGTGGCTATTCATAGGCACAATCACACTACTTATCAGCATGGGAGTTTTGACCTATTAGGCCAGTTCACCCCCTCCTTAGGCAATCTGGTAGTCCCCTGCTCCTGGGAGGTCACCATATTGATGCTGAACTTAGTATGGACACCTGACTGGCATAGTGCATGACAGCCCAGAACTCCTGAGCTCAAGTGACCCTCCCACCTCAGCCTTTCAAGCAGCTGGGACCTCCAGAGTAGCTTTATTTTAATATAGCACTTGTACTATCTAAAATTATATAAAATTTTTATATGTGGCCAGGCGTTGTGGCTCACGCCTGTAATCCCAGCATTTTGGGAGGCCGAGGCAGGCTGATCATGAGATCAGGAGATCAAGACCATCCTGGCTAACATGGTGAAACCCCGTCTCTACTAAAAATACAAAACCTTAGCCAGGCGTGGTGGCACACACCTGTAGTCTCAGCTACTTGGGAGGCTGAGGCAGGAGAATTGCTTGAATCCAAGAAGCAGAGGTTACAGTGAGCCAATATCACGCCATTCACTGCAGCCTGGGTGACAGAGTGAGACTCCGTCTCAAAAAAAAATTTTTTTTACATGTTTCTCCAGTAAGAATGTAAGATTCATGAGAGCAGAAACCTTGCCTGCTTTGCTCTGTATGGTACCCCCCAGTGCTAAGAGAGCACTAGATATTTAGGTAATGTGCTCTAAAAACTAAAGAAAACAGGCCGGGTGCGGTGGCTCATGCCTGTAATCCCAGCACTTTGGGAGGCTGAGGCATGCCGGTGGATCACCTGAGGTCAGGAGTTCAAGACTAGCTTGGCCAACATGGCGAAATCCTGTCTCTACTAAAAATACAAAAAATTAGTCTGGCATATGGTGGTGCGCACCTGTAATTCCAGCTACTCAGGAGGCTGAGGCAGGAGAATCGCTGGAACCTAGGAGGCAGAGGTTTCAGTGAACCAAGATCGTGCCACTACACTCCAGCCTGGGCAACAGAGTGAGACTCCATCTCAAAACCAAAAAAAAAAAAAAGAAAAGAAGGTAAGTGCTTGCCACATACCAAGCACTGTGTCAGCTGCTGGGATGGGGGGACTCCCTCACCTCATAAAGCAAGGTTCAGGCCGGGCACAGTGGCTCATGCTTGTAATCCCAGCACTTTGGGAGGCCAAGGTGGGCAGATCATTTAAGGACAGGAGTTTGAGACCAGGCTGACCAACATGGCAAAACCCCATCTCTACTAAAAATACAATAATAAGCCAGGTGTGGTGGTATGCCCTGTGATCCTAGCTACTTGGGAGGCTGAGGCAGGATCACTTGAACCCAGGAGGTGGAGGTTGCAGTGAGCCAAGATTGTGTAACTGCATTCCAGCCTGGGCAAGAGAGTGAGACCTGTCTCAAAAATGAAATAAAATAAAATAAAGCAAGGTTCAGACAATTTTCCCAAAATCACATACCTCCTCCCACAGAAAGGCTCTGACTCCTGTGAAAATGCCCTTGGAATGTCTCCCTCCTCTCATGGGAAGAAGGGTCCAAAATGAAGAAGTGCTCTTGAATGAGCTAAAAACTCGGGCTTGGTGCTAAGCCGGGAGAATTCTTTTTTTTCTATTTTTTTTTCCTTTCTTTTTTTTTTTTCAGAATTCTCTGTCTCTAGTGGTGAGAATATTTTTTCAACAGTCAGAAAAACCCCAAAACAAGAGCTTCCTCTATTTTACTCATCTGTTCAACAAATATTTGCTGATGTACTGGAGAAACATCAATGGATAAAGCAGATTTCCATCCCTACCTTCAGGGAGCTTATGTTCTAGTGGGAGAGAGGGGAGACAGACAATAAACAAGCCAAATAAGTAAGTAAAGTAAGTAAGACGGTGATTTTTTTCTTTTTTTTTTTTTTTTTTGAGACGGAGTCTCGCTCTGTCGCCCAGGCAGGAGTGCAGTGGAGCGATCTCGGCTCATTGCAACCTCTGCCTCCCAGGTTCAACAAATTCTTCTGCCTCAGCCTACCGAGTAGCTGGAACTACAGGCATGCGCCACCATACGCGGCTATTTTTTGTATTTTTAGTGGAGATGGCGGTTTCATCATATTGACCAGGCTAGTCTCAAACTCTTGACCTCATGATCTGCCCACCTCAGCCTCCCAAAGTGCTGAGATTACAGGTGTAAGCCACTGTGCCTGGCCAGTGATTTGTTTTAATTTTCTTGAAACATAATAGACATCGCAGAGGTGATAAGTGTTTTATTTTTTTATTTTTTTATTTTTTTCACATTGGACATTTGTACAAGATAAGTGTTTTAAAGAAGAAATAGGCTGGGTGCGGTGGCTCATGCCTGTAATCCCAGCACTTTGGGAGGCCAAGACAGGTGGATCACCTGAGGTCAAGAGTTTGAGACCAGTCTGACCAATATGGTGAAACCCTGTATCTACTAAAAATACAAAAATTAGTCGGTTGTGGTGGTGTGCACCTGTAGTTCAGCTACTCAGGAGGCTGAGACAGGAGAATTACTTGAACCTGGGAGGTGGAGGCTGTAGTGAGCTGAGATTGTGCCACCACACTCCAGCCTGGGTGACAGAGTGAGACTCCCTCACAAAAAAAAAAAAAAAAAAAAAAGGAGGAAGAAGTGGAAGAAGAGGAAGGAGGAGAAGGAGGAAGGAGGAGAAGGAGGAAGGAGGAGGAGGACTAAGGAGGAGAAGGAGTAAGGAGGAGAAGGAGTAAGGAGGAGAAGGAGGAAGGAGGAGGAAGGAGAAAGGAGGAGAAGGAGGAAGGAGGAGAAGGAGAAGGAAGGAGGAGAAGGAGAAAGGAGGAGGAGGAGGAGGAAGGAGGAGAAGGAGAAAGGAGGAGAAGGAGGAAGGAGGAGGAGGAGGAAGGAGGAGAAGGAGGAAGGAGGAGGGAGGAGAAGGAGGAAGGAGGAGGAGGAAGGAGGAGGAGGAAGGAGGAGGAGGAAGGAGGAAGGAGGAGGAGGAAGGAGGAGGAGGAGGAGGAAGGAGGAGGAGGAAGGAGGAAGGAGGAGGAGGAAGGAGGAAGGAGGAGGAGGAAGGAGGAGGAGGAAGGAGGAAGGAGGAAGGAGGAGGAGGAAGGAGGAGAGGAAGGAGGAGGAAGGAGGAGAGGAGGAGGAGGAAGGAGGAGAAGGAGGAGGAGGAAGGAGGAGAAGGAGGAGGAGGAAGGAGGAGAGGGAGGAGGAGGAAGGAGGAGAAGGAGGAAGGAGGAGGGAGGAGAAGGAGGAAGGAGGAGGAGGAGGAAGGAGGAGAAGGAGGAAGGAGGAGGAGGAGGAAGGAGGAGGAGGAGGAAGGAGGAGGAGGAGGGAGGAAGGAGGAGGAGGACGAAGGAGGAAGGAGAAGGAGGAGGAGGGAGGAGGGAGGAGGAGGAGGAAGGAGGAGAAGGAGGAGGAGGAAGGAGGAGGAGGAAGGAGGAGAAGGAGGAAGGAGGATGAGGAAGGAGGAGAAGGAGGAAGGAGGAGAGGAGGAGATGGAGGAAGGAGGGGAAGGAGGAAGGAGGGAGAGGAGGAAGGAGGGGAGGAGGAGGAGGAGGGAGGAGGAAGGAGGGGGAAGGAGGAGGAGGAGGAGGAGGAGGAGGAGGAGGAGGAGGAGGAGGAGGAGGAGGAGGAGGAGGAGGAGGAGGAGGAGTCGGAGGAGTCGGAGTCGGAGTCGGGTATGGTGGCTCATGCCTGTAATCCTAGTACTTTGGGAGGCTGAGGCGGGCAGATCACTTAAGGTCAGGAGTTTGAGACCAGCCTGGCCAACATGGTGAAAGCCTGTCTCTACAAAAAGTACAAAAAGTTAGCCAGGCGTGGTGGCATGCGCCTGTGTCCCAGCTACTTGCGAAGCTGAGGCAGGAGAATCACTTGAACCTGGGAGGCGGAGATTACAAAGAGCCAAGATTGCGCCACTGCACTCCAGCCTGGGCAACAGAACAAGACTTTGTCTCTAAAAAAAAAATAAAGAAAGAAAAGATAAAGAAAAAAGAAGAATTAGGCTGGATGTGGTGGCTCATGTCTATAATCTCACCACTTTAGGAGGCAAGACAGGAGGATCACTTGAGTCCAGGAGTTCAAGACCAGCCTGGGTAATGTAGTGAGACCCTGACTATAATCAAATATATACAAATTTTTTAAAATAAGAATTAGGCAGGAGAGTGGGATACTGCTTTGTGACGGGGTAGTGGGGTACAGGATTTCCTCTTTAAATAAGGAGGTCAGAGAAGGCCTGATTGAGAGGATGTATTTAAGGAAGAGTCTAAGGAAGTGAGGCAGTAAGGTATGAAGCTATCTGCAGGCAGAACTTTGCAGGCATAGGGAGGGTAAGTGCAAAGGCCCTGAGGTGGAAGAATGCTTGGCACTTCAAAGGAAAAGCAAGGGGGGGCAGAGTAGGAAGAGCAGAGCAGCAGGAGATAAGGCCGATTGAAGTAGAGTGCAAAGGACCTTAAAGGTGATGGCCTTTGGCTTTTACTCAAGTGAGACAGGAAGCCACTGGATGGTTCTGAGCAGTGACTCATGAGATGAGTGTCCACTACCCCCAGTTGAAGAAGTTCGAACTCCGAAGGCTCCCTGCTCAGCTACTGCCTTCCTTCTGGGCCTTTTATCTACGTAAAAACCCTGGTTACAGGAATAAGAAATTATCAGCTTGGCTCAAGGAGGGCGGGAATCCAGCATGTCTGAAACCTGATATATAGGAAAAGCTAGAGCAAAAAGATGAGAGGGTTAGGGCAAGCCATGGCGTTGCCTGTCGGTTTTCATAACGTTTTTTCTCTAACCAACGAAGTTTCTTCAGAAGCCTTTGCGAGTCAAATCCATCACAGGCCGAAGCACAGCCAGCTAGCTCAACCCCCTGGGACTGGGAGCGGGGTTCAGGCCCCATTCTCCAGCAGTTACTCCTCCCCACAGCCATGGCCCCAAGCGGCCTGACATCACGTTGAAAGGCTTGAGGTTAGAGTAAGGGAAACCGTTGTCAGAGGTGGGGCTCCAAGAGGCCCCAGGTATCATATGAGGGTTAGTACTAGAAAAACAAAAACATCTCTTTGATTGGCCTTTCTGTGGCTAAGCAGATTCCATGACCAGGGTGTCCAGGACCCTGAGTAGCACAGGAGGGAGTAGAAAGGAAAGGGATCTTTGAAGGTCACTACCTTTTACTAACATGCCGGTACAGGGCCTGGAGTCCAATGAACCATTCCTCTCTGAGAAGCTGCTGTGAAGCCATGATCTCACTGACAAATGGGCAACTGTCCCAGCCTCAAAATCAGGCCTGGCCACAATTCTGAGCCTCAGGACTCCTACTTGCCAAGAGCCCTCCACTAAGCCTCAAGCCATGAACTGCAGAAAAGGAGACAAGGAGGTTCCAGGAGATAACGTAAAGCTCTGAAGCTATCAGGCCCACCTCCCCCACAATGTCTTCCAGCTCAAAGACCCTTCAGCCCCATGAGGACCAGGACCAGGTTTATGTTGCTTGTTACTGCAAACCTCATGCCCAGAACTGTGTCCCAACAATGATGACCTAGGTAGCAGATGAAGGTCTGGCCTTCCAAAGAAGAGAGGCCAGTGATCAACGATGGATGGGAACTAAGTGTGTTTGCCTACCCATGACCCAGTGATCTAGTCCTGCTGCAAACACACAGTATTATTAAGTCATTTGACTTCCTGTGTGACAGAAGGTCTCTCATAAGCCCTAAATGGTAGCCCATTTGTTTCAGGCAATTACCTGAAAAGGAACTCTGGGAATTTGTGCTTATGCCTGTCAACCTTCTGTGTCCCTCAAGTATGAGGATCCTGGGGCACTCTGTAAGCCAGTCTCAGTCTTCTGTACCCATGTACCCAAGAAAGGGAGCAAGGAGGAGGCTCATGGTATTTATTTCCAGGTGACACTGATCACCAAATCTTGATGGTTCTAAGGGGAAAATAACAATAAAAGCAACATGAGGAACAACGCAACCCCCTCAGGACAACTACCACCATGTGTGATGATGAAGTTGTGATCTGAGAGGTAGGCAAACAGCACAGTTAGTACGTATACTACCTAAACCCCTCTTCACTGCTGTGAGACGTCAAGGAGGAAAAACGGGAATATCGTTAATGTAGCATGGCAGCGGGTAAGAGCCATCTTCCCAAACAAATGTGCTGTTTTCAGAATCTAGAAACCCTAGCAGCAGTGGGCAAGCTGAATTCAGACCACAGTGTTAACCCGGTAGCAGGGAAGCCTCAGAAGATGTTAAGTCACACCAAGAAGACCAGATGCATGCAACGCAAAAGCCCTGCACACAACTAGGACAGCATCACTTGGAACTGTTTACAGAAATCATCATAAGAACAGACATAGAATTGCAAACAAAAGGTGATAGGATTATAATTGTTTTCTCCCATTTCGAATTCCCAACATTTTTAGTAAAATGATTCAACTGTCTTTATAAGTGAAAAAAGCAAATTTACAACTAAGAAGTTGGATAACAATAATGAATTTAACAGCAAAAGGCCAGGCCAGGAAAGTTTCAGACTTTGTCTTCTTGATGCTGGTTCAACTATGGGAGTTTAAGATCTGGTTGGGCCTTCAAAGGAGCATGGTATACGCATCAAAGGCAAGGTTAAGCCCAGTAGGGTATGGAATGGACAAGTTTGCATACCAGTCTTTCTATAGTCTGTACTGGAGGGCAGAATCAATCTCAAACCTTGGGATTGAGGCTGCAGATGTCAATATCAGCTACACTTTATAGAAGACACCATCATTGAAGAATATAAGGTAGAGAACTCATGAGCCAGCCCTGTTAAAACCAACAGTGACTGAGGAATTCAGAGATAGGCCCAGCACCTACTCAGGGGATCTAACTCATTTAATGGTTTGAGAAGTGACCAAAAGGAAAATATGCCAGAAAACATAATTAGCCCCACGGTCTGAACCCATTATTTGAGAAAAAGGTATGTATGCGCCGGGGTAGAATGGGGAGTGGCTGGAGGATAGGAAGAAAAACAAAGATATGTCACCAAAGAAGATATACGGATGGCACACAAGTGTATGAAAAGATGCTCAATGGCGTATGTCATGAGGGGAACTGCAAATTATAACAATTAAGATACATTTCCACATCTATTAGAATGGCTAAAATCCAAAAAATAGACAATACCAAATTCTGGTGAGGACAACAAGAACTCTCATTAATTGCCAGTGGGAGTGAAAAATGGTACAGCCACTTTGGAAAATGGTTTGGCAGCTTCTTACAAAGCTAAACATAGTCTTACCATACGATCCAGCAATTACACTCCCAGGTATTTACCCAAATGAGTGAAAATGTATGTCCACACAAAAACCTGCATAGAAATGTTTATAGCAGCTTAATTAAAAATCGCCAAAAACTACTGGAATCAATCAAGATGTTCTTCAGTAGGTGAAAGGATAAACTGTGGTACATAACAAACAATGGAATATTATCAAGTGATAAAAGGAAATGAGCTATCAAGCCACCAAAGGGCATGGAGGAAACTTAAATGCATGTTGCTCAGTGAAGAAGCTAGTCTGCAAAGGTTACATACTATTACCCAAAGGCCAGGTGTGGCGGCTAACACCTGTAATCCCAGCACTTTGGGAGGCCTAAGTGGGTGGATCACCTGAGGTCAGCAGTTTGAGACCAGCTTGGCCAACATGGTGAAACCCCGTCTGTACTAAAATACAAGAATTAGTGGGGCATGGTGGTGGGCAACTGTAATCCCAGCTACTCCAAAGGCTGAGGCAGGAAAATCACTTGAACCCAGGAGGTGAAGGTTGCAGTGAGCCAAGATCACACCACTGCACTCCAACCTGGGTGACAGAGATAAGACTCCGTCTGAAAAAAAAAAAATGTGAGTTTAACTGGGCCAGCCAGACAAGTTTTTTCCCAACTAGTCTTACTGTTGAGGGACTCTCTGAATTGGAGAATTTGCAACGCTTACCCCATGAAGGAAGAGACAATCCATGCTGCAAATGAAATGGTTTATAAGGGATGAAGCCATACACCCACACACATCTGCTGAGAACCCCCACAATACAGGTCTTCCTATAGCTACAAAAGAAAAGAAATTCCAGACTGGGTGCAGTGGTTCATGCCTGTAATCCCAGCACTTTGGGAGGCTGTGACAGGCAGATCACTTGAGGTCAAGAGTTGGAGACCAGCCTGGCCAACATGGTGAAACCCCATCTGTAGCAAAAATTAAAAAATTAGCTGGGCATGGTGGCACACACCTGTAATCCTAGCAGAGACTGCAGTGAGCCAAGACTGTGTCACTGCACTCCAGTGTGAGTTGCAAAGGAAAACTCTGTCTGAAAAAAAAAAAAACAAAAAAACAAGAAAAGAAATTCCCCTCTACATTTAAAAATTCAGAAATTCAGAGATCTGGGGCCTGAACTCCAACCTTGAGTGAGAGCTTTGGCCTCAGGAAGAGTTCTAGAGAGCCCCTGTAGGCCCCTGGCCCACACTGGGCCAAGATCATAGGTGCCTCACCTTTGCTTAGTGGTCCAGATCCCCTGTTCTTAGCAGGGAACTCCACCATCTCAAGTCATCCTGACAGTGAACATCCCTAAGAGGAAAGGCAGAGGGACCAGACTTCAGGGAGGTGTGCCCTGCAACGAGTCTGTATAACGCTTCTTCTAGCCTGCTAAACTCAGCCAGGGTTGGGCCGGGTGGCTTAGGGAGGCATTCTGGTTGCCAGCCGCGTAAGAGCTCTAGGAGGAAAGCAAAGGCCCAACCAAAGGAGGGACCAAGCTCCCAGTACAGGTGTGTATGGCAAAGGAAGGATCTCTCTTGGAAACAGGCATGTTAAAAAGTTCCTGCAGGCTGGGTGCGATGGCTCACACCTATAATCCCAGCACTTTGGGAGACTCAGGTGGGTAGATCACCTGAGGTCAGGAGTTTGAGACCAGCCCAGCCAACATGGTGAAACCCTGCTTATACTAAAAATACAAAAGTTAGCCAGGCCGTCTGTAGTCCCAGCTACTTGGGAGGCTGAGACAGGAGAATCGCTTGAACCTGTGAGATGGAGGTTGCAGGGAGCCAAGATCATGCCATTGTACTCCAGTTTGGGCAACAGAGTGAGACTCCATCTCAAAAAAAAAAAAAAAAAAAAAGTTCCTATAAACTAAGCTTTGAGGAGGAAAAACTAGCATTTCTCAACTGCAGGAGACTAAGGCCACACTAACCAACAAGTAGAAAAGTTAATCTGTATCCAGTGTCTTAATAAATAACTCATGCGGGTGCAGAGCCCAGCTAAAAAAATGAGGGAAAGGGAGGCTCTCTACCAATCAGGTGGAGGCAGCCCCAGAAAGCCGGTCAGCGGCAGTTCCAACCCCCACAGTGGGTACAGAACAGCTCCAAACTCCACTGGACATGCCTGCCAAGAAGTCACATTTGTGGGACAGAGCCTAGATCTCCCATGGTAGTAAGGCGTGGGTGTGACCCATGGGACCGCCAGCTTTTGGGCCAACTCCACACAAAGGCTATCTCTGGAACCAGCTCGACATATACAGCAAATGACCTGCCCTGGAAAAATCCCAACAGGGAAGTCTGCCTGAGTTCTCAAACGCACCCTCCAACTAGCCAGCCTCTCCAGCCTCAGTTAGGGCCCAATAGGCTCTGTCTAGCCACAGCTGTTGGTGGTACCAGGGGCAGCCAGAAAATCCTCACAGAGAGCAATGCTGAAGCCACCTCTTCCACAGCCCCATAGATCTCCCACAGCCCCATAGATCCCCCACATTCCAGTCCACAGCTGCCTGGCCATAAAGGGAAAGGCCAGAGCTGCAAGTTCCAACAGCACTTGGCAGCTGAGGCTCAGCTGTCTGACACCTCCCAAGTCCCAGGGAAGAGCCCCACAAGACAGTCTCTCCACTGAAGTCAGTTAAAAGCAGCCTTGGAGTTCCTAGAAAGCGCTCCATTCTCTCCTGTGGCTACCCAGACCTGGAGCTTGTTCCATCTCTCCAACTTCAAAACGGCCTCTTATGAACCTTTTGACCGAAACAAGTGCTCTCTTGCCCAGTTTCCTTTAGTGCATGTGAATAAGGAAAGAACCTGAGTGAAAATGGCCATCCCGGGGCTTATCCAATCAGCATACTCTTCACCCCTTTTAGGGTTACCAGGGTGGGTGTCCCTTCCTGTCCCTGAAGCGTGCCTGCCAGGAGCAAGAAGAAATGCAAAGGACCCCTCGCTTCTGCCTGTCCCTACCTTCAACAGGTTGTGAGGAGAACGAAGATCCTAATAGGAGGAGGTTCACAGCAGGCGTTTAATAAATGCTGTTGCCAGAAGCAATGGCTATCGCCTATAATTCCAGCACTCTGGGAGGACAAGGCAGGAGGATTGCTTGAGTCCAGTAGTTTGAGACCAGCCTGGACAAAATAGCGAGACCTCGTGTCAACAACAACAAAAAAAAATTAGCAAGGTGTGGTGGTGCATGCCTGTGGTCCCAGCTACTTGGGAGGCTGAGGTGGGAGGATCGCTTGAGCCAGGGCAGTTGAGACTGCAGTGACCCGTGACCGCGCCAGTGCCCTGCAGCCTGGGAAACAGAGCGAGACCGTCTCAAAAATAAAAATAAAAATAAAAATAAATTCCTATCAGTTTAAAAAAGGAGACGATCACTTAAAAAGAACATGAAGTAAATAATACAAGTGGCAACAATTATGAAAGTGGCACTAGAAGTTTTGGAAATTCTGAGCTAGAAAGTTTTTCAAGTCCCTCTCACTCCTAAAAGCGATGTTGGTACCATGGAGCGTGAGGCTGCAGATGGCATCCCAGGCCCTTTCCTTCAGAGTTCCTCTCGAACTTTACCTCCTCCCTGCAGCTTCTAGCAATCCAGCAGCCTGATGACTAGAAGTTACTCCCTCTGCTCTGCTCCCAGATCATGTTCTCCACCCATGGACTGTAGCATTTATTATTCAATACTATAACAATCTTTTTATCTCCCCCTCTAGAACATGAGTACCTTCAGACAAGAATTATGTCTTGCTATTTTAATCCCAAGACATTACTATTACGTTCTGTGTGTGATACAAAGTAGGTGCTTGATGAATGTGTGCTGAAAAAAAGAACCAATGCTTCTGCTCCTTTCTTGTTGAAGAGAAGACACAAGACAGTGGAAGAAGAATTGTTGCCAGACATCCAATGGCCATCATTCCAACCCAGCACCTCTTAGCACTTGAGCTGGATGGCAGGACACTCACCTTTCTGACCTCACCTTTGAATACTAAGTTAAATGAGGATTCATTAAGTCATTTTAAAGAGGCCTCGCCATATGAAATGTTGGGGAAAATCACATTTTTCTTCAAGAAACTTAACAGGATCAAAAAGAAACCAGTCATGCTAGTATAAGACCAAATATACAGGTATCTATTTGTATTTTATTGTTTTTCTTTATTTTTCGAGATAGGGTCTCACTCTGTCACCCAAACTGGAAGGCAGTGGCACGATCACGGCTCACTGCAGCCTCGAACTCCCGGGCTCCAGTGATCCTCCCACCTCCGCCCCACAAGTAGCTAGAGCTACAGATGCACACCACTGTGTCTGGCTAATTTCTGTGTTTTTTGTAGAGATGGGGTGGGGGGGTCTCACTATGTTGCCCAGACTGGTGTCAAACTCCTGGGCTCAAGCAATCCTTCTGCCTCAACCTCCCAAAGTGCTGGGACTATAGGCATGAGGCACCGTGCCCAGCCTGTAGAGGTACTTTTGACTTCTGCAACATAGATCAGAACTGGGTAAATATCTAAGAACATTCCTTCCATATCCTTCTAGTGGCAGGATGTAATACTGGAAAATACTAGGCTTGATTGGTGACAAGAAAACCCAAACAGATGTTTCACTCTTGTAATAAATGACATATAAATACAAAGTACTGTATCATGTAGAAATGAAACACATGTAAGAGGGTAGTATTAAGCTACAAAAAAAACAATAAGAAAGTTCCTATTTCAAATTAAGAGGTTGCCCCCTTCTAAAATATAAGGCTTGCTCAATAACATTCTTCATGTTATTTTGAGACTTGGGCCTACACCTGATAAGCAGGTAGACTGGAAGAATCCTTAAGCCACATAGGAATGATTCTTTTAACCAGAATAAATCTGTCAACAAAAAGGTACAGACTAGCTGCACTAAATACTCTCTGCAGGTTCTTATTAAAAATATAAATTAAATTCCAGCATAGTCCCTTTACTGCCTACATCTGTTTGCTATTCTATCTCCATTACTAATATTGTAATGTGGGATCCCCATTCAGGCAAGATTAATTCCCCTGTTCCCAAAGCCTTCTGCTGACACTGCAATGAATCCATTTGGAAGGCTGTAAAGGCAGCCGTAGACATTGCTCCCAACTCACCACTGAGGAGATGAAACCTGGGCCTCTGAGCTTAAAAAGAGAGAAGAGGAAGCTGGGTTAGGCCTGTGTTCAGAGAGGTGGAATAGCCCAGTGATTAAAAGCTCAAACTCTGAGGCTGAATGCAGTGGTTCACAGCTGTAATCCCAACATTTTGGGAGGCCCAAGGCAGGAGGATCACTTCAGCCCAGGCATCTGAGACCAGCCTGGGTAACATCGTGAGACCTCATCTCTACAGAAAATTTGAAAAATTAGCCAGGTGTGGTGGTGCATGCCTGTAGTCCTGGCTACTTGGGAGGTTGAAGTGGGAGAACTGCTTGAGTCCAGGAGGTTGAGGCTGCAGTGAGCCATGACTATGCCACTACACTCCTGCCTGGGTGACACAGCATGACCCTGTCTCAAAAAACAAAACAAAAGGCTGGGTGTGGTGGCTCGTGCCTGTAATCTCAGCACTTTGGGAAGCTGAGGTGGGCAGATCATGAGGTCAAGAGATCGAGACCATCCTCGCCAACATGGTGGCCATCTCTACTAAAAATACACTCTTATTTTCTTTTTTTTCTTTAATTTTTTTATCTAAATTATTTTATATTTCCTTTAAGAATCTACTAAAAATACAAAAAAATTAGCTGGGCATGGTGGTGTGTCTGTAGTCCCAGCTACTCAGGAGGCTGAGGCAGGAGAATCACTTGAACCCAAGAGGTGGAGGTGACAGTGAGCTGAGATCGCACCACTGCTCTCCAGCCTGGCGACAGAGCAAGACTCCATCTCTAAAAAAAAAAAAAAAGCTCAAACTTTGGACTCAAACAGCCCAATCCAATCCCAGCTCTTTTAGGCCTAGATGTAAAAGAGCATCTTTGAGCAATTCACTTAACCCCTCAAGAGACTCACTTTTCTCATCTATAAAATAGAAATAATGAGAATCTGATAAGATTGTAAAGCATTTAACACAATGATGTGAAGACAGTAAGTACTAAACAAAGGGGAAAAAGGTTATCATCATCTTCTTCATGATACCATCATCATCTCCAGAATCAGTCTCTATGCTAAGGCAGGACAGGAGGAGTCCTGCTACTCTTTCAACCTGCCCAGGTTAAGCAGCTACCACCAAGATAGAAAAGACATGGTATAAGAGGCAAAAAAAAGCACAAAAAGCAAAAACCAGAAGAGGATATGACAAAATAGACTCTTGATTAACAATGCTAATGAGGGGGGAGAAAAGACTACATTTATTTTATTTTTAATTGACAGAAGAATAAGAACATAGAAAGATTATATTTAAATTAAAGAAAAGAAACTCTCCATCAAAAGATATAAATAGAAAAAATTGTTTTTATTATTTATTTATTATTATTATTATTTGAGACACAGTTTCACTCTGTTGCCCAAGCTGGAGTGCAATGGCATGATCTCAGCTCACTGCAATCTCCGCCTCCCGGGTTCAAGCAATTCTCATGCCTCAGCCTCCAGAGTAGTTGGGATTACAGGCGCATGCCACCATGCCTGGCTAATTTTTTGTATTTTTAGTAGAGAGTTTCCCCACGTTGGTCAGGCTGGTCTTGAACATCTGACCTCAAGTGATCCACCTGCCTCAGCCTCCTGCTGGGATTACAGGCGTGAGGCACTGCGCCCAGCCAAAAAAAACCTTTTTAAAGCATAAATGGTAACTTATTGGAGTACATGACATAATTGCTCAAGAAGCAAGAGAATACAGTCATTAAGAGTATGAACTCTGAGTTGGGCATGGTGTTTCACACTCATAATCCTGACACTTTGGGAGGCTCAGGTGGGAGAATTGCTTGAGCCTAGGAGTTTGAGACCAGCCTGGGCAACATGGTAAAACCCTGTCTCTACCAAAAAAATACAAAAATTAGCTGGGCATGGTGGTGCTTGCCTGCTATCCCAGCTACTCGGGAGGCTGAAGTTGGAGGATCACTTGAGCCTAGGGAGGTCAAGGCTACGGTGAGCCATGATCACACCACTGTACTCCAGCCTCGATGACAGAGTGAGACCCTATCTCAAAAAAAAAGAAAAAAAAGCATACAGGGCAACAGATGAAAGCAGACTAGGATAAAAAAAATAAATACAGGTTAAAAGGAAGTAAGATGGATAAAGGGATGAGAGATGACAGATTTGTGATAAAGTATAAAGTTAATAGTAGAATCTGGGTTGTGGGTACATGAGTGTTCACTGTAAAATCCTTCCAACTTTGCTGTATGTTTAAAATGTTTCATAAGAAGCTTGCGGGGGGTGGGGGGAGAGGGTATGGAGTACAAGGAAGTAAACATAGAGGCATCAGCCCAAGTTCTGAATCATAACCATGTTACCTGTCCTCTGAGCCCAAGCTTTAGGGCAAGCTTAGAAAAACCTGATTTGGGAACTCCTGCTCATCAACACTTTCCTGCACCAGACAAAGAGGAATCAGGTGCTAATGAGGACCACCTTGGCATGAGTAGCTATAGTCAGAGGGCAAAAATGTAGAGGGTTCACTGAGAAGTACTAAGTTCACAGCACTATGACATTGTCACCCCTGCTCAGGAAATCCTCAGAAATAAGGCTCTGGATAAAGAACAGGTGGCACACACTCACTCATGGACTCTGTTGTCACCATAGAGATCACTCAGGCCGAAGCTGATGTAGTGCCAGTGCTCGGGGGATGTTGGCAGAAGGGCTCCCCACATTCCTGTACATGCTAACATAGTCCAAGGGGTCTGGGCCGCCCAACCTGCAAAAAACAAAACACAGGGGTGTCAGTGTGAGCCTGGAAATCAGAAAATGTCAAGCTAAGGCACTCTACTTTGTAAACCTAAAGGTCCCATCCTGGAGGGTGAAAGGTAACTTAACAACAGGCCACACCTCTCCAGGATGAGACCAAGGGTTGCACAGCTGAGGCTGCTCAACTCTACAAGCAAAGAGGCTCCCTTCTCCTACCCGTAGAAGACTGGGCCTCTTTTAGAAATGAAACAGGCTGGGTGGTTGTCCATTTTGCTTTTTCCTGTTTCAAATTACCGATCCCAAATGAGATCGGCAGGGATTCTCTCAATTCTGTGGTGTCTGTATACATGCCAAGCTTCAAGGCAAGAGGTACATCAGTCAATCAATTGGCCTCTGTTGAAAGACCATCCCGAGCATCCCCCAATGGGCATTGTTCCTGGAAGCAGAGGCTCTGCTCCACTCCAGCCTCTTAGACAGCTAATTCCTGAAAGACGATATTGTGCCCTATGTTAATTACAGTTTGTTCTAAACAAACCCAAAGCCTCTAGTCCATGCAGACACCAGCCGGCACCCCATAGACCAAAGCTGGTCTTTTATAATTGCAAGTGACAAAGGCCAAACTTAGGCTTAGCCCAGTTTTAGACAGATAACTGCAGCAGGAGCCAAACTGAGCCCTGTGAGCATCTGCACCCAGAAAATGATCCCAGGAGAGACTGCCACCTCAAAGGTAGAGCTGGGACAGCAAATGATTTGGGGCCTCTGAGGACCACATTAAATTTCTCCCACCATTCAGCTGAGGAGTTGCAGAAGAAATTCAGTTATTATCTCATTCTGAGGATTTAACACAGTAAGAGTTCCCTTTAGTAATTAGTCCTTTTAAAAAAATCCTGTTTTGGCCAGGCACAGTGACTCACCCCTGTAATCTCTGCACTTTGGGAGGCTGAAGCAGGTAGATCAACATGAGATCAGGAGTTCCAGACCAGCCTGGCCAAAATGGAGAAACCCCATCTCTACTAAAGATACAAAAAATTAGCCGGGCATGGTGGCAGGTGCCTGTAATCCCAGCTATTCAAGAAGCTGAGACAGGAAAATCACTTGAACCCGGGAGGCGGAGGTTGCAGGGAGCCGAGATCACACCATTGCACTCCAGCCTGGGTGACAGAGCAACACTCCGTCTCAAAAAAAAAATTCTGTTTTCCTTTAGAATGGATAGGAAAATTTGGTAGCTAGAGAAATAGACTAAATAGAAGCCATCAGTGGAAGGAAGTCTGCATTTAGCCCACAAATACGGCATTTGAACTGCCTCAAACATCTGACAATTCCACAGACTGCAAGAGCTTCACCAGCCCCTGGGACATCAATGGAGTACACTTTGCAACTGGGATAGTATGCAACCAAGTAAAAGACATGTTACAAGTGATCCCAGCAAATGGTGCCAGCACCAGGCAATTTAAACACTATTTAAAACCAGTAGATCTTGTTTCATCCTTTTACCAGGATATTATTTGCCTTTGTAGAAATCCCTGCTCTCTGCTAGGAAATGCTAAGTTATTTATAGAACTTGTAAGAAAGTTGCTACAAATAGCTTAGAATCTCAACTGAGGAAAAGGGACAAATCTCCATGTCTGCCTTAACTCTGATTTCACCAAATCATTTGACTAATTCTACAACCAGTTGGGTTTAGAAAAGTTTGTGGGGCAAAGGAAGAAAGGAAAGACTAGAGATCCCTGGAAAGACCCCATTAGAGCTACAGAACTCCAGAGCAGATGGGAGCCACTATAGGCCCCATACCTACTCCAATTTCCTGCTGCAAATTTCCAAACCTGTCCCCCTATAGCCTAGGAACAACCCGCACCGAGCTGCAAAACTGTGTTCACCATTCCCTGTTCCATCTGCCGCATCCCTGCAGCCCTCCTTCTCACCATGTCTCCCAGGAGGTGTCAGATCAAGGAGAGAAGCTTTGCCTTAACTCCAACTGCAAGGAACTACCAAGAGTCGGACAAAATTAACCTTGTCCCCAAGCACAGAGTATTCTGTTCTACTACTCAGAGGCCAGACGAGTATGTGGAAAAAAATCGTATTTTACACTTAGCAAACAATGTTATCCAAAGTCCCAGGGCACCCCTCAACTTAATTCCTTGAACACCCAACTTCTCTCCGCAGGGCACTTGCAGGACTGAAGTGGGCCTTGACTACAGGTTCTGCCTCTCTGCTTTGATCCTTGCTCACCAAAGTCTCACCTTTCTGTCAGAATGTCCCCCACTACTCAGGGATCACTAGCCAAAGAGCCACCCTGCTATTGCAAAATGAATCCCAAGCTATGTTGGGCCACAGACAGACCCAGACAGCCTAGGCCAGTCATCCTGCTAGAAAACTCATGGGATCCCAAATGTGAGGAATATAAATGAATTTCAGGATCTCACTTTTGCAAACCCCTCTGGATCTTAGAAAGTACCAGTCATTATTATGCTGAGGCCAGGCGCAGTGGCTCACTCCTGTAATCCCAGCACTTTAGGAGGCCAAGGCAGGCAGATTACGAGGTCAGGAGATCAAGACAATCCTGGCCAACATGGAGAAACCCGTCTCTACCAAAAAATACAAAAATTAGCTGGGTGTGGTGACACATGCCTGTAATCCCAGCTACTTGGGAGGCTGAGGCACAAGAATCACTTGAACCCAGGAGGAGGAGGTTGTAGTCAGCTGAAATCATGCCATTTTTTTTTTTTGAGACGTCATCTCAAAAAAAAAAAAAAAAAGAAGTACCAGTCACTGATGGCTGGGCGCAGTGGCTCACGCCTGTGAGAGGCCAAGGCGGGTGGATCACTTGAGGTCAGGAGTTCGAGACCATCCTGGCCAACATGTTGAAACCTTGCCTCTACTAAAAATACAAAAATTAACTAGGCATGGTGGTGTGTGCCTGTAATACCAGCTACTTGGGAGGCTGAGGCACGAGAATTGCTTGAAACCGGGAGACAGAGGTTGCAGTAAGCCAAGATTATGCCACTGCACTCCAGCATGGGCAACAGAGCAAAACCCCGTCTCAAAAAAAAAATAAAAACATAAAAAGAAAGTACCAGTCACTGTGCTGTTTCTCTTCACATTTCTCTGCATCCAGGCAGGGCTTTCACAAAGTGCTGTACAATCCCTTTTCTTCATTATCATGTGTTGGCCCATCTCTGAAGATATGGCCTGATTAGCAATCTTGCAGCAGGAAGAAAAAAAATTGCCCTTAATCCTCTGTCCATGCTTTCATACCTTTTACATACAATTCTATCCTTTACGGCAATTTGGGTGACATAAAAAGTTGCCTGAATCTGTGTAGGGATTTCTCCTCACACTCAAATGAGGCCTGAACAAACAGCATAGCAGAGCCAGGCCCACTTCTCTTTTTTTTTTGAATAACAGAGACAGAGTCTAGCTGTGTTACCCATGCTGGTCTCGAATGCTCAAGGGATCGTCAAGGCCTCCCAAAATGGTGGGAATACAGACATGAGCCACCACGCCCAGCCCAGGCCCATTTTTCTCATACACATGACAACAAGTTCATCACAACACATAGTTAAACATAGAGGCACAATGAGAATGGGTCATTAAGCTAGCAAGAGCCACTTTCCACTCAAAAGCGCTCTTCAACAACTCCTCTCAACCAGAGAACAGTTCAAGGGCCAGAGAGGACTGTGACACCAGTCCCACCCACTTCTGGCTACTTGGACACAGGAGCCTGCTCCCTACGACCCTCCCTAGACAGCAGGTGGCTGGTCCCCAGGCCCTCCATGCTGTTGGTCTTTGGCATCCTCCCTTTGATGCAGTCAGCTGGCCTCAGCCCTGCACAGCCTACTGACATCCATGTCCAGGGGAAGCAAGAGATTTTCATGAGGAGGGAGACTTGGTCCTAAAGGGAGAGGTAACCAGTAAAGATACCCACTTGCCCCTTCAGGTCTACCCTTTGGCTACACCCCAAGCAGCTGCCAAACCATATTTCAGGACTCACTGAAGGAGATCATCTAATACAATGCCTGCATGAATGTGGTCCTGAACAGTTTCAACCAACATCTCAGTTTTTGGTCCAGCAAGACCATGAGGACAGGTTCTTTTCTAGAGTCTGTTTTCCCCATAGGCTGTAGGAAGAAACAGGTTGCAAACAGGAATGGGAAACCAGAAAAGACCATTCCTACCCTAAAGCTACTTGAGAATTACTCTCAACTCCCTAGAAGAACTGCAGGCCATGACCAGGAAGCTCCTCTTAATGTCCCACTGCACAATTCCTCCCTGCTGAGATCCCGGGGTCTCCATCGTTTATTTCCCACTGGAGGTGGGAAGCTGTGGTCCCCTTCAATCCTAAGCCAAACCATACTTCTCTCTGCCTAATGTCCTAAAGCAAAGCAGCTGCAGAGCTAGGAGGAAGCTCTGCAGGGAGAAGAACAGTGTAGAATAAGCAAAAAGTTTATCAGGAAAAGCTGCTCCGTCAAACTTCAAAAGCAAAAGCTTTGCCCTGATGCGACGTCTTGAGCTCATCGGGAAGGTATCAAAAGAAGACCTCTTCTTCATCTCTCCACAAGCACCAGGCCCTCATCTTTGGCCCTCCTAACCCCACAGGAGAGCCCCGGGCTCCCAGCCGCCCCTATCCTAAGGAGTCTCTGCCCTCTGAGCTTCTCCGGCCTCGCTCCTCCAAAGCCCTCTCAAATGCTCCCCAGGCCCCGCCTCGCCTCCCCCATCCCACTTTGGCCGCCCCCCTCTTGGCTTCCCCTCGCCCACTAATGACCCCTACAGGCGCCCCCTCTTTCACCACGTTTACAGTTCCCCTCGCTCAAGCCGTTCCCCCCTCTGCTCCTACAAACACCCCCAGTCCTCACTCTATTCTCCTAATCCCGGTTAACCCTTCAGTACTCACGGCTCCGTTAACCCCTTTGTCCCCACTCCGAACTTCAGCCTTAACTCGTTCCCTCGCAGCAGGAAACCCTCCTTCCAAGCACTTTAACTGTTCTCCTCCCCCTCCTCCCTGCCTCCCACAAATTACTTCGCCCTCGGTGCTTTAACCCTTCCCAGCCCGCGCCTGTCCGTCTCCCAGCGGCCCAGGGCATACCAGTACTTCACGATAGCGGTAACCTGGAGCGGGTTCGGCTGGTCAGGGTAAGACGGCGGCACTCTCCGTAGATGGCGTGCAGTCCCGGGGGGAAGAGCGAGGCGAAGGCCGGGGGGGGCAGTCGGGCCAGGGGCCGGGGGCGCGGTGGGGCCGTGGGTGCCGCTAGGCCGCAGCTCCGCCATCCGGACGCCTAGGGCAGGCACTGGTGGAACCAGGGAGGGCAGACGAGGGGGAGAGCACTGACGGGCCAGCGGGTGGACTCGGTGGATGAGACTCCCAGAGGCGATGGGGGCTGCAGCGAGGTCTAGCTCGGCGCCTGCGCACGGCGCACTGTCCGCCCAGGCTGTCGCCGCCGCTTAGTCTGCCAGAGGGTGCCTCGGGGCGGCGGGGCGCTCAGGGAGGCGGGGCGCCGGATCGCCCTATCCAAGCATCCATTGGCTAATGTCTGTGCCAGTTACAGGCGGGGAAGGCGTTGGTTGACAATAGGCCCCGCCTTCCCTCCCTGTGTTGGGAGTATTCCAAGGCTCTTGGTCTCCCCCTAGTGTTAGGAGGAACCCAAGTTTAGAGATGTTGAGGCATCCCCTCTGAGGTGCTAGGGTCCCACAAAAGCACCGAGAAGTGCGCCAACAAAGGGTTTTTTACTGTTTTGCTGACGCTCTGCTAACTAGGATTTAAACATAAATCTGACAACGGATTGATTCATTCATCCATGGGGCGTTAGTTTTAACAGATTATAATAAATCTAATGTTTTCTAGGGCTATTGACAAAAAGGTCCCTGCAATTTGAAGGGGGCGGGGGGAGAAAATAATCCGGAGAAAAACATGCACTGGGCTCATTTGAAAGCAGTGACATATAACCTCTCTTCACCTCCATTTTCTCAGCCATCAATGTCAATTCTAGCTCCTCAAGAAAATTAAACAGATACTAGAACAGTTCCTGAAACCCTTAGATAATGTTTTAATGACCAAAAGATTACCTATACTAGTAGTTCCAATTGCCAATCTTCGGATCAGTGTAGCCTGTTACAAAGTTTACACCTATGCAGAAAAAAAGAAAATGCAAAAAGCAACGACAATGTACAGATTTTTTCATTAAAGCTAATTTTATGCAACTCAAATTGTTTTCCTTTGTTGTAGGAATATGTCCTCTTGCGTGTATAACATCTCCTTGTTGTTTGAGTGTGAGGTGCTGGGAGTTGTTTATTCGAGTCTTATAGACCCAAATAAAAACATGAGAACTTCATATTGTCTACGGGAACATTGGGGGGAGTGGCAGGACTGATCTGCAAAATCCAAACATCCATTTATTATGACCAATCCAAACCGAACTATAGACAAGTACTCGAGAAGACTACATACCTCAGCATGCACTTCGAACTTCTTCAAAGTGACTACAGATCCAGGCAAGCAACGTGACCATCAACCTGTGTCTGTCTATTTAATCTAGGAAGACCACAAACCCCAAGGTACTGTGCATCGGAAATGCGACTCCCAGTCTTAAACTAGGCGGTCACCAAAGCAAGCGAGACCGCTAACACAGGCGCAAAGCGTGCTGGGGATTGTAGTTCTTCAGAGGCGAGGTCCGGCCGCTCCCCTCGCCGCCCTGAACCGGCGGCTAGACTGCGCATGCGTGTCAGTGGCGCTAGCGGCGGACCCGGCTGGCAGTTCCTTCCCCAGAAGGAGAGATTCCTCTGCCATGGAGTCCTACGATGTGATCGCCAACCAGCCTGTCGTGATCGACAACGTGAGTTGCGTCTTTCCTATCTATAGGGGGACTTGGGCTCTCCTCGAAAGGATTGCTTCCCGGGGTTCACCCTGAGCCGCCGGCTCTTTGTCACTGGCCCCGGCCTGTCAGGCGGGTTCAGCCACCGCCGCCTCCTTCCTCCCCCTCATCATAGTCTGCAAGCAAGGCGACCAGCCAGCAAAAGTGGGATGGAGAACTCTGGAGTGGATAAGGAAAGGGTTATAGTCCAAGCCGGTCCTTGGGCCCTTGGCTGTAGGGGCCTTAACCGCTGTGTGAGAGCCTGTCGCCCGCCCTCTCCCGATCGCTCTATTGGCTGCTCTGGCTGTCCATCTTGGCCGATGATCCCGCCTCTGGGCCTTGCCGGATGAGGCTAGGCCTCTGCGGTGATTGGCTCGCGCCCCTGTCGTTCTTTCTGGCCGCCATATTGTTTTCCCCCTCGAAGGGGCGGGGCAGTGCTCCAGGGTTTTGGGGATTGGCTTCTGGGACTCCGGGTGGTGGGGCCTAAAGGCGAGGTCCCGCCCGCGGGTGGAGAACGGCTAAGTTTTCCTTCAGTCTCAGCCGGCGCGGCAGCTTGGTGGTGTGGATCTGGGTGGGGCCCGAGAATCTGGTGCCAGAAACTGCTGTAGGATGTCAGCTATTACCGTGATTGTAAATTACAAAGTTGATAAAGGTCGAGAAGAAAGGAGGGTGACAAAGCAAGCAGAGAGGTTGTCTTCCTCTTCCGAACGCCTAGTTCTTAGGGAGAAAAAAATTACCAAACTTAATACTTGCCTGGCGCTCTAGCGCTTGCAGGGCGTTTTCACATACATTCGAGTTGGATTTTCACAAAAACTGGACGCATAGTTTAAAAGGAATTTTGATCCTCGTGTTACCGATGAGAAAACTGAAGCGCGAAGACGTAACGTGAGCCCAAGGTCACACAGCAGAGGTGCCCTAAATACAGTGTTTTATTCGTCATTCCTTTTGCCAGCACCCCCCACGCAGAAGCATCAATAATGACCAAGAGAAAGAATGTAAATACTACTCTTATGTTGAGGGGAAAGGAGAAAATTGTAAAACGACTGCATTTCTGCCTTCGATTCAAAGCTTTGGTCACACTCAGATTGACTGATCCCTTTCTGTGTCCCTTGTAGGTCCCTCCATTGAGGCAAAACTACCAGTTCCCTCTGTCGTAAGCTGACTCTGTCAGATTCTCTCTGTTGATTCAGCTCTTCGGACCTTAGGCATATTACAATGTTCTTTCCCGTTTAAGCTTCAGCTCTGTTAGGTAGATAGGAATTACTATCCCCCAGTGTATGCAGGGATGTTAAATAACAGTATTCAAGCCACCTACCCAGCTTAGGAATTGAGGAGTCAGTCATCAGACTGAGATCCAGGTCCAAGTTGCTCGCTTTTCCAAGTCAGATGTTTTTGTTGTTTTCGTTACCTTCTCTCCAGGAGTATGGCTTCCTCCTCGAAAGGGGCAGAATTGAGCTCAATGAGACACTTTATTTTTTTCTTTTCTTTCATTTTTTTGGAGACAGGGTCTCACTCTGTTGCTGAGTCTGAAATGCAGTGGCGCAATCACAGCTCACTGCAGCCTCAACTTCCTGGGTTCAAGTGATCCTCCCCCTTCAGCCTCCCAAGTAGCTGGGACTGCAGCCATGCACCACCATGCCCAGCTAATTTTTGTAATTTTTTGTAGACGGCGTATCACCATGTTGGCCAGGCTGTTGCGATTCTCCCACCTTGGCCTCCCAAAGTGCTGGGATTACAGGCCTGAGCCACCGTGCCTAGCAACACCTCTTTTTTTTTTTTTGGTCGGCAGGTGGAGGGGACAGGGCCTCACTTTGTTGCCCAGGGTGGAGTGCAGTGGTGCAGTCTCAGTTCACTGCAGCCTCCACTTCCCAGTTCAAGTGATCCTCCTGCCACAGCCTCCCAAGTAACTGGGATTACAAATGTGCTCCACCATGCCAGCTAATTTTTGTATTTTTAGTAGAGACAGGGTTTCACCGTGTTGGCCAGGCTGGTCTCTAACTCCTAACCTCAAATGATCACCTGTCTCGGCCTCCCGAAGTGCTGAGGTTACAGGCATGAACCACCGCACCCAGCCCAGATATCTCATTTTTGAGAGGATTTTCTTATCTCCCCTCACTAGACTATTAAATCCTTGTGGAAAAAGAAGATATTCCCCCCACAGGTTTAGTGGTGTTGGAAAAGAAAAAATTTTTTAAAGTTGATATTCTTTTAGTCTCACTTCACCCACTTCTCTACACACACACACACACACACACACACACACACACACACACACACACACACACGTACCTAGGGTCTGGCACTTCTGTGCTCAATAAATGTTTTTTCATTGGATTGATGGGTGATTGGATGAATGACTGAGTATCTCTATCACAGTAACAAAGATATTCCTAAATAAAGAAAACATGGGGAGTTTCCTCTAGTTAATTACTGCATTACTGCAGAGGATTGAGTAGGACTCTTTGTTCTTGATGTTGATTTTTGGAAAGCACTATGATTTCTGTCTTTAGCCAGTCTCTTTGTGCTTCTTCTGCCTTATTCTTAGTTGTAAAAAAGAAACATATATAGAAATTCAATTTCCTGTTTTCATCAGCAATGCAGAAGGAACAATCTGTCCATCCCACCAGCTACTTTGCTTCTTGAATTGCTGGGCAGGAGTTCCATCTCTTGCCATTTTCTTTAATATCACTTACACTAATGCCTCTTAGTTTTTTTCTTTCTCTTTCCTGGTAGTATGTTTGGAAATGCATTACAGCAGTGATGCATTTTTAGTTTCAAGATTTAAAGAATTGACTTGTCTTTTTTTTTTTTTTTTTTTTTTGCCTTTGGGAAAACATGTCCTTTATTATGGCAATAATTCTGCCAAAAGGTGAAGTAGGAGAAACTTAAGTCATTTTCCTATTAGTATTTGCTGAATATCAGCCGATTTTAGATCTGGGTCTCAGGTAGTTCTTGCTGTTTAACATTTGGGGTGGGGGCTGTTTTGTTTTTATTATTTTCAAGATGGTAGATGTATAGGAAACATTATTTCAAATGTGTCACTAGCTTTGTTAACTCCATAGCTTAACACGTTGCTACACTTTATTTACGGACTAAGGAGAGTGTAATTAAAAGAATGCAGGAGAGAGAAAGCAGGGGAAAGAGTCCCATTAGGTTCACAGCCTTTCCCGATCATAAGACAATTGTGACCATTCCTTTCATCCTACTCTAGTATCAAGTCAGTTCATCAGAATTTAATGAGGAAAATGGAGGGGTGGGTAGGTATGTGTTTTAATGACAATAATAAAATGATAGGTATTTTAAAAAATCACCTAAGAAGCTTTATGATGATAGATATTTTTTAAAACCAAATATAAGTCATTTCTTCCCAAAGGCATATCATAGATAATTGTGTAAGATAAGAGCAGCTCCTAGACCACATTTTGAGGACTACACTTTGATCATAATTCCATGTTTATTAAACTCAAATCTGCTAACATCCCAGGCTATACGTGGTGGCTCACTACTGTAATTCCAGCATTTTGGAAAGCCAAGACTGGAAGATCATTTGAGCCCAGGAATTGGAGACTAGCCTGAGCAACATAGTGAGACTTCATCTATACTTTAAAAAATTAGCCAGGCTTGGAGGGATGACCTGTAGGAGGCTGAGGCAGGAGGGCCACTTGAGTCCAGGAGTTTGAGGCTGCAGTGAGATGGTGCACCTCACTCCAGACTGTTTAAAAAAACAAAAACAAAAAACTCTAAGTTTACAGTTTTGCCTTAAACCTAAAATGGATCAACATTCTTGTCAAACTTAAAACTGTCTTTGTTTTTTTTTGTTTGTTTGTTTTGTTTTGAGATTCTGTCTTGCAAATTCTTTTATTTATTTTTTTTTTTATTTTTATTTATTTATTTATTTATTTTATAAAGATGGGGTTTCACCCTGTTGGTCAGGCTGGTCTTGAACTCCCGACCTCAGGTGATCCGCCCGCCTTGGCCTCCAAAGTGCTTGGATTACAGGCATGAGCCACCGTGCCCGGCCTTAAAACTGTCTTTGTGACTGTATGGACCTAAAATGCAGGAACATGTTGATCTTCGGAAATTCAACAATAAGCTAAGTATTTGTTTGTTTTGCTTTGGATGTTGTGCTGCTTCAGCCCCCTTTTTAAAAACAAACAAACAAACAAACAAAAATAGACAGATGCTTTAAACATACAGAAAAATTCAGTGTGGTATATAACGAGCACCCAGGTAGCATTTGTCTACTACCCAGATTTAATAAATATTGACATGTTGCCATATTTGCTTCGGTATTTTTTTGCTTCAGTGTACTCATCCACCTTCATGTTTTAAGGAAATAAAACATTACAGAAATAATTGAAGACTCTTTGTACCCCTCCACAACCTATCTTTTTTTTTTTTTTTTTTTTTTTTTAAGACAAGGTCTCACTCAGTTGCCCAGGTTGGAGTTCAGTGGCATAATCACAGCTCCCTGCAGCCTCAACCTGCCAGGCTTAAGCAGTCCTCCCACCTCAGCCTCCCAGGTAGCTGGGATTACAGCCATGTACCACCCTGCTCAGCTTTTTTTTTTCTTCTTAATTTGTAGAAATGGGGTCTCCCTGTGTTGCCCAGGCAGGTCTAGAACTCCTGGGCTGAAGCAATCCTCCCACCTCAGCTTCCCAAAGTGCTGGGATTACAGGCATGAGCCACTGCAACTGGCAACCCTATCCTTTCTGTTTCACAAATAACCCCCAAAACAACCATCATCATAAAATTGTGCTCCTTTTTTACTCAGGAAGATAAGTCAGGAGAATTGTTTGAGCTCAGGAGTTCAAGACCAGCCAGGGCAATACAGAAAGACCCCATCTCTTAAAAAAAAAAAAAGTGCTCCTTTCCACTCATGATTTTTTTTTAATTTATTATTATTTTTTTTTAATTTTTTTTTAGAGATGCGGTCTCACTCTGTCACCCAGATTAGATTGCAGTGCTGAAGTCATAGCTCACTGCAGCCTCAAACTCCTGAGCTCAAGCAATCCTCCTGCCTCAGCCTCCCAAGTAGCTGGGAGTGCAAGAGCAAACCACCATGCCTGGATTCACCCATGATTTTATGTACATGTGTATTTTCAATTTGTGTAGGGGAGGGAGTGTGCTGTTTGTGTTTTGAAAGTTTACTTAAGTGCTATCATCTACTGCTATCTCTTTTTATTATAGCAATTTCAAACATACAAGGAGAAAGAATAGTGTAAGGAATATCCATATATCCTATCACCTAGCTGTAACAGTTATAAACTCTTGGCCAATCATTTGTACTACATTCCTGCCCACTTCCCTTTCCCACATTTTTTTTTTTTTTTCCTGAGACAGAGTCTCGCTCTGTCACCCAGGCTGAGGTGCAGTGATGCTTGCTGGGCTCAACGGATTCTCCTGCCTCAGCCTCCTGAGTAGCTGGGACTACAGGCACATACCACCATGCCCAGCTTATTTTTGTATTTTTAGTAGAGATGGGGTTTTGCCATGTTAGCCAGTCTGGTCTCGAACTCCTGGCCTCAAGGGATCTGCCTGCCTCAGCCTCCCAAAGTGCTGGCATTATAGGCGTGAGCCACTGTGCCCAGCCCCACAGTCATTTAAAAACATAATCTATATACTATTATCACACCTAATCAAATTAACAAGAATCTCTTAATCTTATCAGTTATCTAGTCAATGTTCAGATTTCACTAATTGTCGCAAAAAAATTTTTTTTTGCAATTTGTCATCAGCTCTTCTGATTCTACTAATGCTGATTCACTTAAGTTTTAGGAACACTAGAATTAGCTGAGGAAATGAAGTCAATGTGTTTATGTAACACTGTCACTTGCAGTGTGACATTCAGGCTGTTGGTTGTACAGCTTCAGCAAGAATCCTTCCCTAGCTTGACAGAAAAGGTGAAGAAGAGGTGACTTAAAAAGATATTTTCACAGCCAAGTGTGGTGGCTCATGCCTGTAATTCCAGCACTTTGGGAGGCCGAGGTGGGTGGATCATGAGGTCAAGAGATCGAGACCATCCTGGCCAACATGGTGAAACCCCGTCTCTACTAAAAATACAAAAATTAGCCGGGTGTGGTGGTGGGCACCTGTAGTCCCAGTTACTCTGGAGGCCAAGGCAGGAGAATCGCTTGAACCTGGGAGGCGGAGGTTGCAGTGAGCCAAGATTGTGCCATTGTACTCCAGCCTGGGCAACAGAGTGAGATTCTGTCTCAAACATTAAAAAAAAAAAAAAGATATTTTCACTGTTCAATTATGTATATTTTGCAAGCCAAGGATGTGCTTCACACTGAGCTATGTCCTCTGAGGGTAAAAAAGATATCAAATACCATGTGGAAGAAGAAACATCACTAATTAGTGGCTAGAAATACCTAGAATAGGGATCTCAACTCAATGCCTGCAGAAGCCAGGCAGGAATGGAAATATAGGAAAAGAGATGAGAGAGAATAGTCTGAAAGGCACCTCTTCAGGGTGGGAAATCTGAAAGGTGCATTGAATTGAGCATGCCTGACCAAAGTGCTAACTGCTTCTCATTTCTATCCAGTTGTCCCCATGCAGGAATATGGGCCTAGTGTTGCCAGTTACTCTGATTTTTTAAAAATTGATTATTTATTTTGAGTTTTTTTTTCTTTTTTTTCTTTTTAAAAAATTTTCTTAGTCTCATGAGATCTGATGAATTTTATATATATATATTTTTGAGGCAGAGCTCACTCTATTGCCCAGTCTGGAGTGCAGTGGCAAGATCACGCCTCACTGCAGCCTTGACCTCTTGGGCACAGCCTTCCAAGTAGCAGGAACTACAGAACCCCGCCACCATGCCTGGGTAATTTTTAAATGTTTTGTAGGCCGGGTGCGGTGGCCAGGTAATCCTAGCACTTTGGGAGGCCAAGGCGGGTGGATCACTTGAGATCAGGAGTTTGAGACCAGCCTAGCAAACATGGTAACCCCGTCTACACTAAAAATACAAAAATTAGCCGGGCATGGTGGTGCACACCTGTAATCCCAGCTACTCGGGAGGCTGATACAGGAGAATCGCTTGAATCCAGGAGGTGGAGGGAGCCAAGATGGCGGCACCGCACTTTAGCCTGGGTGACAGAGCCAGACTCCATCTCAATCAATCAATCAATGTTGTCCAGGCTGGTCTCTCGAACTTCTGGGCTCAAGCGACCTGTATCTGCCTTTCAAAGTATTGGGATGACAGGTGTGGGCCCCGTACCCGGCCATAATTTTTGTTTAGTTTGTTTTGAGACAAGATCCTACTCTGGCATCCAGGCTAGAGTGCAGTGGTGCAATTACAGGTTGCTGCAGCCTTGACCTCCCAGACTCAAGTGATCCTCTGACCTCAACCTCCTGATTAGCTGGGACCACAGGCACGTACCACCATGCCCAGCTAATTTTTGTATTTTTTGTAGAGATGGGGTTTCACCATTTTGTGCAGCCTGGTCTCAATCTCCCGGGCTCAAGCAGTCTTCCCAGCTCAGCCTCCCAACTAGCTAGGAGTACAGGCATGCACCACCATACCTAGTTGAGCTTTTGGTATTTTTTGCAGAAATGGGGTTTCTCCATTTTGGTCAGGCTGGTCTCAAACTCCTGGCCTCAAAGTGATCTGCCTGCCTCGACCTCCCTAAGTGCTTGGATTACAGGCATGAATCACCGCACCTGGCCGAGCGTACTCAAGAAGCCTCCACCAGGCATTTTTTCATTTGGCTTTGCCAGGGTGAATAACAAAGACTGTGGCAGCTCATTTGCCAAGTGCACAGTTCCTAGTTGTAAATACTGTTAAAGAAATGGACATAACCCTTTTGTATGCTCTTGAGCAGAATTTGTATGGCTTGAGCAGAATTGAGGCAGCTCAGCTGCTCCTCATTCTCCACTGATTCTTCACACTATGACTGGCCTGGCAGGCCTGCCCTGGGGGCTGCAGGGACATGCTGGGTCTGGTTCCACCTTGTGCATCACTCCCAGTGCCGCTTTCCCCTTTCTTGCACTGCCTCTGCCTGGGGCTTCTGGCATTTCAGCTGGTCATTCAGGTTCCATACTTTAGGTTCTATCTGCCAGTCACTTGCACTTGATTTTAATTTTACTCAGCCAGAATCTGTTGAGTACCCAGCAAATGCCAGATACTGCTGAAGTATACTCTCTGGCCTTAAGGAACTTCGACTGAAAAGAGACAAAAGTGGAAACTTTACATTGTAATAGAAAGCAGAAGGAAGTGCATGCCACCTCGTGGTGCAGGTAATGGTGATTTGCTGTGAGATAATAGGAAGAGGATCATTAATTCCAATTGGGGATTTTTCTTCAGGAGGAAGGCAGTGATATTTGAACTCTTGCTGGGAAGGAGAGAGAGAGAAAAATGAATATGACATCATAATCTGCCTGTTCACCCAGCCTCTAGTCCTTTTGCTAGTAAACTAAAAATCAAATACTCAGGAAAATCATCTCTTAAAAATATCCAGGGTCTGAAGGACAGATCTCATCCTCACTTGTTTTTAACCTCTGCCGGGAGACCCAATTAGTCTGTTGGCGTCACCACACCCAGATGAAGGCAATGAGCAATCATTGGCAGCCTGAGCAAACAGGTTCTAGGAGTTCCCTTCTTGCCTGCCCGTGCCTTGCTCTCAGAGCCCTTGGGTTTGTAGGCAGGTTCCCCCTCCTTCGCAGTCTTTCAGCTCACTCGACAGCTGCACCTCTTTCAGGCTCCTTGTTGTACTGCCCAGACCAATGAGTTTGCACATTGTCTTGTTTTCTGTCTCTTCTGTTGGCAAAGGTTCCTGTTCCCTTAAAGAACTGGCTGCCCCTGGTCTCCTCTCATACCACTTTCTCTGCCCTTCAACCACTTCTTTTTTTTTTTTTTTTTTTTTTTTTTTCTGAGATGGAGTCTCACTCTGTCTCCCAGGCTGGAATGCAGTGGTGCGATCTTGGCTCACTGCAACCTCCGCCTGCCGGGTTCAAGTGATTCTTCTGCCTCAGCCTCCCTGAGTAGCTGGAATTACAGATGTGTAGCACCACACCCAGATAATTTTTGTATTTTTAGTAGAGACAGGGTTTCGCCATGTTGGCCAGGCTGGTCTTGAACTCCCTGGCCTCATGTGATCTGCCTGCCTTGGCCTCCCAAAGTGCTGGGATTACAGGCATGAGCCGCTGTGCCTGACTCTTTCAATCACTTGCTTCCTCCACTAACCTCTGTCTTGCCAGAGGCAGACACCAGGATGGCCAGTCTCACTCCCCCCTCTCCTGCAGAAGAGCAGGAATAAGAGAGACAAGGAGGGAAGCAGGTGTGTTGCAGGGAAGCCTTTGGTGCAGATAACCTTGGCTACTTAGTGTCTCCTGGTGTGTTTACTGCTTGCAGAGTGGGGGTCTGGAAATACCACACTCCACCCCAGGAGAGTGGTCAACAGGCAGCAGGAAAAGGCTTACCCCAGCTATGGGTGCAGCTGCAAACCATGGTGGGTTAGAAAGGTGAGGATATCAGGTGTGGTGGTAGAAGAGCTGAGACGGAAGAGGACAGGGTGTATCTACAAGCAATATTAAGCCTGGACATCTGTCCTGCGCAGGGTTGGTCTCTGTGTCTAGAGTCAATATTTACATTGATTGGGCCCTGGGGTGGCACGTAAGATGCAGTGAGAACTCAGATTCTTTTCTGGACACCTTACTCAACATACCAAGTATTGGAGCAGCAGGACTATGGTTCCCTTCTCCTATTCTCAGACAAAGCTTTGGGGCTTCGCTGCTCTTTACTATCAGGAGACCAAGGAGTAAAAGGAAAGCATAGTAAAAAACAAAACAACAACAAAAATCTCCCAAAGCATAGTGCGCTGCCCCTGCAATAAGAACCATACATCACATGTTCCATGGGAGTCCGTTTCAAGCATGGTAGTGCTTAAGGCGGTGTCTGTCACAGAGGCCAGGAGAGTTCAGGCCTAAGCCAGGAAAGTAGGTTAAAAGCACCCAGGGTGGTGTAAGAAGGAATCATGTGCTTTTCCCCACCTTATGTTCCTGAACTTGGCTGCTTTGATGCTTCTAGGTTTTCTTCTTTCCTCAGGTTTTCTGTCTTTTTCTTTCCTTTATTACTAGTATTTTGAATTCCTAAAGCAAAACATGTTCAATGTAGAAAAGTCAAAGACTCCAGAAATATCACACAACGTGGAGTATACAGTGAAAATCCTCATCATCATCTTATTTCCACTTCCTTCCCTTTGGTGTGCATTCACCTTTTTCTAGGTTCAAATAAATGTATATATTATATACAAATATTAGGCCTTTTTAAAAAAATTTCTGTGAGACAGAGTCTCCCTCTGTCAACCAGGCTGGAGTGTACTGGCACAATCTTGGTCCACTTCAATCTCTGCCTCCCGGGTTCAAGTGATTCTCCCACCTCAGCCTCCTGAGTAACTGGAACTACAGGCGCACGCCAACACACCTGGCTAATTTTTGTATTTTTAGTAGAGACAAGGTTTCGCCATGATGGCCAGGCTGGTCTCGAACTCCTGACCTCAAGTGATCTGCCCACCTCTGCCTCCCAAAGTGCTGGGATTACAGGTGTGAGCCACTGCACCCGGCCACTTTCTTTTTCTTAAATACAAATAGTACCAAGTAATAATGTATTTCTCTTGTTTTTGTTATAGTTCTGACTCCTCATTCTCTCTCTTCTTTCCTCAGGGATCCGGTGTGATTAAAGCTGGTTTTGCTGGTGATCAGATCCCCAAATACTGCTTTCCAAACTAGTAAGTCATTCTGTAGCTTAGACATTTGGGAGGTTTGTCAGCTTTGTTATAGGGCCAGCCCTATAAGGGACAGAAGCTGGGTTGGCGTCAACAAAGGAAAACAGTTGTCTACATGGTACAATTTGAGAGGCACAGACAAGAAGCCTCTTTTTAAAAATCTGATTTTATCTGATGCTAAAAATTGTACGATTGGTAACTTATTGCTTTGGATGATTGCCTCTTTGTGGAGCCCTTTTTAAAAATTCTCCTATCACCCAGGCTGGGGATTAACATTTAACCCACTTACCATCTTTTTTTTTTTTCTTTTTTTTTGAGATGGAGTCTTGCTCTGTCACCCAGGCTGTAGTATAGTGGCACGATCTTGGCTCATGGCATCCTCTGCTGCCTGGGTTCAAGCAATTCCCCTGCCTCAGCCTCCTGAGTAGCTGGGACTACAGGCACGTGTCACCACGCCCTGCTAATTTTTTTGTATTTTAGGGTAGAGACGGGGTTTCCCCATGTTGGCCAGGATGGTCTCAATCTCCTGACCCTCATGATCCACCTGCCTCAGCTTCCCAAAGTGCTGGGATTACAGGCGTGAGCCACCGCGCCTGGCCTAACCCACCTACCATCTTAATGAGAAGGAGTTTCTCAGAGCTTTCCTCCTAAGGCTCAGAGACTGTAGGCAGGAGAAGAGCATAGAGGCTTAGAGGAAGGGCTTAAAGGAGGGGGAAGGAAGAGGATATCTGTCTGACCTATAGCATCACAGTTTATTTTGGTTTTGTTTTTTTAAGACGGGGTCTCATTCTGTAGCCCAGGCTGGAGTGCAGTGGTGCAATCTCGGCTTACTGCAACCTCTGCCTTCTGGGTTCAAGCGATTCTATTGCCTCAGCCTCCCAAGTAGCTGAGATTACAGGCATATGCCACCATGCGCAGCTAATTTTTGTATTTTTTAGTAGAAAAAGGGTTTCACCATGTTGCCCAAGCTGGCCTCAAACTCCTGACCTCAAATGATCCACCTGCCTTGGCCTCCCAAAGTGCTGGGATTATAGGCATGAGCCACTGAGTCCAGCCCAGCATCAGTTTTACTTAGAGGTCCTGGGAAGGGGACTAAGGACACTAACATTTTTTGAGTTAATCACTCATTTAGAAATTCTCATTTTCTTATCTTTCTTGGTCTGTACATACACTGGGGAAAGAGGAAAACTAAAGGTATTGAATACTCTAAAAATTTGTTTTCATAATTTATAATAAATATAGTAAAATATGAAATAATATGTAAATACATGTTCATTTTAGAAATTGTGGAAAATACAGAAAAGTAGAAAGAAGAAAATCAAAATCAACTGTGACCTCACTCATCGAAGATAATCTCAGTAGAATTTGAGTGTGTATGTGCATCTATACATCCTTCCCATGTTCTGTCATGAAAGAAAAATGATGGTCCTCCTCACTCTCTTTCTAGTGTGGGCCGACCCAAGCACGTTCGTGTCATGGCAGGAGCCCTCGAAGGCGACATCTTCATTGGCCCCAAAGCCGAGGTAATTCCCAGGCCTGCAGAACAAGCCTCCAACCAGCAGAGGACCTTCATTACTCACCACATGGGACACGTCCCAACATTTGGACACACCCATAAGTAAAAGGAGCAACTTTCTCTGAAAATCTCCCCTTTTGGTTTATTTTTCCCAGAAACAGCCTGTGGTCTTGGAGAAGAAATATCTGGAACCCCACTTTGGGAAACACTGAGACCAGTCTAGAAAATATGGCTTTTACCTTCTGTATTCTGTCACTGCCTTATCAGTGATCAAATTGACTATGTTTGTTATTTTTTTGGCAAAAAAAATTCAGTGGGGAGATCCTGGCTGGTGTACCCTAGGGATGAGTTAATTAGCGCAGCTTTGGCAGAGCCCTCATGCAGCCTTTTGTAAGCAGAACAGCAGAATCACTGTTGCCATCCTTGGCCTCAAGTGCTGAGGCCCAGAAGTGGAAGCCAGGAGATTGTGTCCTGGAAGCAAGCACTGAGGAAGGTGCCTCCTGTCACTTGCCCTGGAGGCACCTGAGGGCCCATGGAAATGCAGAAGCCCCCTGCTTTGCCAGCTCCTCGGGAATGAGGAACAGTTTGCAGCAAACAGTACATAGACTTGGAGAATGAGTGCCCACCCTTAGCCCTGGGCAAGGACAGCAGGGTGAGAGCTCAGGAAGCTGAGGCTTTTTTGCAAGTGATTCAGCTTGCACTGCTCAGTCTTGGGAAAGCAGGGTCCTGGGCGGAGCCTGACTGCTGCTAGAAGCCCCGTTCTCTTTTCCCAGGAGCACCGAGGGCTGCTCTCGATCCGCTATCCCATGGAGCATGGCATCGTCAAGGACTGGAACGACATGGAACGCATCTGGCAATATGTCTATTCTAAGGACCAGCTGCAGACTTTCTCAGAGGAGGTGAGGGTCCCATGTGTAGGGCACTCCTGTGGGTTATGCAAAGCTGGGTCAAACTCCTACCCTAGAGATGATGAGGAGGAGGATGATAACTGCCAAGAGTGTTGGAGCCATTTGCTTTTCAGGCATATTCAAATTTAATCTTAACACCATTCCTATGAGATATAGGTAGTATTATCTCATTTTACAAACAAGAGAACAAGTTCAGAAAAGCCAACTCATATTTCCAAGGTCACTTAGTGAATAAAGGGTAGAGATGGGACTCAAACCTATGTCTTTTAGAATTCAGAGCCTTTGCTCATTAACTTCTCGCCCAGACTGGAGTGCAATAGCTCACTGCAGCCTCAACCTCTTGGGCTCAAGTAATCCTCCCATCTCAGCACCACCCCCCCACCACACCCAACTAAATTTTTTTTTTTTTTGCAGTGGAGTTTTGCTGTTGTTGCCCAGGCTGGAGTGCAATGGCATGTTCTAGGCTCACTGCAACCTCCATCTCCCGGATTCAAATGATTCTCCTGCCTCAGCCTCCCGAGTAGCTGGGATTACAGCATGAGCTACAGTGCCTGGCCAATTTTTGTATTTTTTGTAGAGATAAGGTTTTGCCATGTTTCCCAGGCTGGTCTCAAACTCCTGTGTTCAAGCAGTCCATCCGCCTCCACCTCTCAAAGTGCTGAGATTACAGGCATGAGCCACCGTGTGCAGCCTGTGCTTATTAACTTCTGAGGAAGTAACCCTCCATTCAAAAATGCAAAAGGAGGCTGGTGCTGTGGCTCACACCTGTAATCCCAGAAATTTGGGTGGCTCTCTTGAGCTCGGGAGTTTGAGATCAACCTGGGCAGCATGGTGAAACACCATCTCTACAAAAAATATGAAAAAAAAAAAATAGCCCAGGTGTGGTGGTGCGAGCCTTAGTCCCAGCTACTTGGGAAGCTGAGGTGGGAGGATTGCTTGAGCCTGGGAGGCTGAGGTTGCAGTGAGCCAAGATCACACCACTCAACTCCCAGCCTGGGTGCCACAGCGAGACCCTGTCTCAAAAAAAAAAAAAAAAAAAAAAAAAAAAAAAAGAGAGGTGCAAACCAGGTGTATCAATTTCCAGGTGCAAATGGGATGTTTTCAGTTATTTTTAAAGCAGTGGCCCCCAAACTTTTTGGCTCCAGGGACTAGTTTCTTGGAAGACAATTTTTCTACGAGGGGTTGGGCCTTGGGGTGTGGGGATAGCTTCGGGATGAAAGTGTTCCACCTTCTGATCATCAGGTATTTGATTCTCATGAGTACGCAACCTAGATCCCTCACATGCACAGTTCACAGTAGGGTTCACACTCCTATGAGAATCTAGTACCTTGGATGATCTGACAGGAGGTGGAGCTCAGACAGTAGTGCTTGCTTACCTGCCACTCACCTCCTGCTGTGCAGCCTGGTTCCTAACAGGCCACAGACTGGTACTGGTCTGTGGCAGGCAGTAGAGTGGGGGAAGAATTTAGAGTTTCACAAAATCTTGACCATTGGAGGTACACAGTAGACACAGGGGCCTGTATAACAGTCTTGGAGGACAGGGAGGGGAGTTGGGGGCACAGCTGAGAACAGAATGAGATTTTAAAGAGGTCATTAACTGGAAAAGTAAGAAACCTACTTGGGCAGGTATAGGTGACAGGCACTGCTTGGCTTTTTTGGAGGGAGGCTGACAAAAGTCCCCAGGGTCTCAAACCAGCAAGTCAGGGTCTTCTCCTCCAAGATTAATGAGGGTGGAAATCTGGCCTTGCCCTTATTGTCTCCCTGGCTCCTTTCACCAGCATCCTGTGCTCCTGACTGAGGCACCTTTAAACCCACGAAAAACCGGGAACGAGCTGCTGAAGTTTTCTTTGAGACCTTCAACGTGCCGGCTCTTTTCATCTCCATGCAAGCTGTGCTCAGCCTGTGAGTAGCAGCTGGCTAGCCCGGCCCCTGCGGGGAAAGCAGTCCCTTGGCACAGCTGAGGCTGGCTCTCCTCTGGGATGGTTTGGCGTAACTTGAGCCCCCTCTGCTAGGGAAGAGTTAAAGATGGTGGGAAGAGAGAGAGGCTTTTGCTGAAACTGAGCACTGAGGCTTTGTAGTTGAAAGCAGAAGAGGACATATGGCTGCTATTGACCATATCCCAGTGTCAGGACTCCTAGCAGGTTTGGTCCCCCAAGGCCTTGGCTCCGCCTGCTGAGGCAGCCACATGCTGCAGCAGCTCTTCCTGGAGGCCCCTGTAATGTGTCCACTTATTATTCAGCGCTAGCTGTGGCTGCCTGCTCCACCAGGCCCCTGAGACAACCATGATCCAAATGCCACCACATTCCTTGTTCTCAGGCCCCGTGGTTCCTCTCACACTACTTCCCCACCTCACACCAGGGTGAGGCCTACTGCAGAGATCATCCACGGTGACCTACAATGGGATTTATTTGACCCCATTAACTAATTGTAAGCTAGCATTTAAAAATCAAGAGCTGTCCCATCAAAATCCAAATTGTTGGCTTCTCTGAAAAAATGGGACGATCTAGAAATGCTGGGCACATATTCCCACAGGGCAGAAATCAGCTAGAGCTGAAGAGTGGCTGCCACTTGAGATGGGGCTAGGAAGCACGCCCTCCCGACCCGCCCGTGATCTGTTGGCCTCCCCCAACTCAGCAGGGTGTCAGTTGCCTTACTTGCCTTTTTTTGGAGGGAGGCTGACAAAGGTCCCCGGGCTCTCAAACCAGCAAGGCAGGATCTCCTGCCTTCGTTTTTTTTTTTTGAGATGGAGTCTTGCTCTGTCACCCAGGCTAGAGTACAGTGGGATGATCTCAGCTCACTGCAACCTCTGCCTCCTGGGTTCAAGCAATTCTCTTGCCTCAGCTTCCTGAATAGCGGGATTATAGGCATGCGCCATTACACCTGGTTAACTTTTTTATATTTTTAGTTAAGACGGCTTTTACCATGTTGGTCAGGCGGTCTCAAACACCTGACCTCGTGATCTGCCCGCCTTGGCCTCCCAAAGTGTTGGGATTACAGGCGTGAGCCACCACACCCGGCCTCCTGCCTTCATTTTTTATGAAAGTGACAAATATTCTTATTTTCCTTTACTCTTTTCCTGCCTGGCCCCTGTAGGCATTTGAGGTGTTTTGCCTTTTGTCTAGAGACTTAAAACTGGCCCCTAGGCTGGGTGTCTGAAGTAGCTGAAGGCCAGGCCATCTCAGACAGGAAGGCCTGCTCTTCTGGGCGTGGGGAGGGAACTTGAAGAAGCTCAGCACCTTCCGTTAGGTTGCTTGCTCCAACACTCAGGCTGCCTTAGTACCCAGTCCATTCTAAGGCCCTTGGAGATAGGCAGGCCCAAGCTTTAGTTTAGCCGACATTGAACACTCAAAAGGAGTATATTTCTTCCAAGCTTGAGGAGGCAGTACTTAGTGACGGTTTGCTCCTTTGCTTCAGTTATGCCACAGGCAGGACCACAGGGGTGGTGCTGGATTCTGGGGATGGCGTAACCCATGCTGTGCCCATCTATGAGGGCTTTGCCATGCCCCACTCCATCATGCGCATCGACATCGCGGGCCGGGATGTCTCTCGCTTCCTGCGCCTCTACCTGCGTAAGGAGGGCTACGATTTCCACTCATCCTCTGAGTTTGAGATTGTCAAGGCCATAAAGGAAGTAAGTGCTGCCCCTGGGCCTAGGGATGGAGTGGGGGTTTGGAGCAGAGCAGCCAGAACCTTGGTGACCTGCCTGGGGGTCCCTGCCGATGCCCTATTCTTCCCAGCCAGGTCTCCCCCTACTTCACACTGACAGACGTGCTGCCATCTTGTTGGGGGAAAGGGAACTGCTTCCATTTCTTCAATAGGGGCTCACTATGTTTCTTATATCTTATATGCAATTAAATAGGGTTTTGTTTTGTTTGTTTTTGAGATGGAGTCTCACTCTTTCGCCCAGGCTGTAGTGCAATGGTGCGATCTCGGCTCACTGTAATCTCCGTCTCCCGGGTTCAAGCAATTCTCCTGTCTCAGCCTCCCAAGTAGCTGGGATTACAGGCGCCCACCACCACACCCCACTAATTTTTGTATTTTTCGCAGAGAGGAGGTTTTTCACCATGTTGATCAGGCTGGTCTCAAACTCCTGACCATAAGTGCTGACCACCCGACTCAGCCTCCCAAAGTGCTAGGATTACAGGCATGAGCTACCACATCCGGTCCTGGTTTTTAAATTTTTTAACATCCCTGAGGAAGTCATAATACATTTAATACATTTGCCTTTGTAATGTAAGTAAACTGAACCCTCCTGCCACCTGTGGCTATAGGGAAACCTCTGAGCTTGGTAGGACCAGAACCATGTAAGTGGTAGGAGAAAGATGCCTGGACCTGGGCTGAACTTAGGTTGTGGTCTCAGACCTAGGATCCAGAGGCCAGGTTTCCAAGCTTGCCCCCCCAGGAAGGTGGAGCAGGCAAGAACTCATATGCCAAATGCCACCCAGTGAAGGCCAACAGAGACCTGCCTGCCCCTGCTTCTGGGCAGCAGCTGTAGTGACCATTGGGGCAATCACAGCGTTTAGATATGTTTCTGCAGCAGCACATTCCTCCCCTGGGCCTTTGACTGGGTATGCACCAAGTTTCCTGCCAGCCTGACTGTCATGCTTGGTTCTGCAGAGAGCCTGCTACCTATCCATAAACCCCCAGAAGGATGAGACGCTAGAAACAGAGAAGGCTCAGTACTACCTGCCTGACGGCAGCACCATTGAGGTAAGTGGCCAGCCTTCTTCCTTTGGTCCCCTCAGGTCCACAAAAGCTCTGGGCCCAACCAGCATTCCCCATGAGGGGCTGGAGTCTGGCAAGCCAGTCCCTTTACACCAAGCTTGTCCTACCGGCTGCACGTGGCCCAGGATGACTTTCAGTGAGGCCCAACACAAATTCATAAACTTTCTTAAAACATTATGAGATTTTTTTCACGATTTTTTTTGTTCAGCTTAGCAGCTATCATTAGTGTTAGTGTATTTTATGTGTGGCCCAAGACAATTCTTCCAGTGTGGCCCGGGGAAGCCGGGGAAACACTGAAATTGGATACCCCTGCTTTATACCTCTGTCTGGAGCATCAGACCTCCTGAGAATGAGTGGCCCTGTCTCCTGCAGAGGAGGCAGCAGGGACTTTGCTCCCTCCCACTAGAGGGGAGGAAGCTCCTAAGGGATTTTCCCACATCAGTATGAAATTAGGAAGTGTGATGGTTAGTGCCATCCTTCACCACACTGGCATACCTGGGCACAGTGTGGGGTGAGTTGCCACTCGCTTGAACCTCCGTTGATAGGATATTTCCGTGAGCAAATAAATCCATGTACTGATGCCAAAGATCTCTTGGCTGGAAAATGCCAGAGCAAGAATGAAATATAGGAGCCTCCCCCTCACTAGTTTCTAGGAGCCCTATCTTTGTTCCTTTAAGCCCTTGACATGTAGAGTCTGTCTTGAACCTGGCCTTCATAGCCACCTAGTTACTAAGTGATGTGGCAGAGGGGCCTCTTCCATTCCCACTCCCAAAGGGACCTTGGTCCCAGCTCCACCCTCTTCAGCTGGCCCTCCTACCTGCAGATTGGTCCTTCCCGATTCCGGGCCCCTGAGCTGCTCTTCAGGCCAGACTTGATCGGGGAGGAGAGTGAAGGCATCCATGAGGTCCTGGTGTTCGCCATCCAGAAGTCAGACATGGACCTGCGACGCACGCTTTTCTCCAACATCGTCCTCTCAGGAGGCTCTACCCTGTTCAAAGGTTGGTCTTTGCTCTTGGAGTCCTCCCCCCTGGAAATGTTCAGCTCCTCGTGGCTCCAGGCACCCAGTGAATTGACTTGAAGTTCTCCTTTTCTGCCCATTCAGGTTTTGGTGACAGACTACTGAGTGAAGTGAAGAAACTAGCTCCAAAAGACGTGAAGATCAGGGTAGGAGCACAGTGGGGCCTGGCCTGGGTGGAACTGGGCCTCCACAGACAGAGCGCCATCTGGTGTAGCTTCCCTCTGGCTTTGCCCAAGCTCTTCAGGCAGCCATGGCTCTATAAGCAGCACCAGGTTCCCAGCCTGTACACTGACCCTGAGGTCTAGGTCAGCCACAGGGAGGCTGAGTTCTTATTCTCCCTCTTCACTCCAAAGGAAAGCAGTTCTAATACCCAGATGAGGCAGGGTACTAGGTAGAGGGCCCCTCATGTGATCTTTCAGGGAAACTGATCTCGAGAGGAGACTGACTTTTACTGCTGCTGTGCCCCCTGCCCAGGTGGCTCCCCTGTCACACAGTCTGACGCCTTAGTGACGGGCGAAGGGGGTTGGCTATCTGAGGACGGGGGGATCCTAAATGAAGGAGTGCAGTTCCTGCCACGGAGTCTGCTTCTCCCTGGCCACAGATAGCCCCAGCTTCCCTGGGACCTGTGGGCACTGGAAACCTGCTTTCCCAGATGAGTGGCAGGCTGGCCACAGTACCCTCCAGAGAGGCCAGAGCTTCAGGCTTGTCATATGAAATGCATCCTCTGCCTTGGGCAGAGAGAGGAGTGTTGTAGGGAAAGCGGGGGAGGGCTGGAAGTTCTCAGATTCCTCTTTCCCCCACCTTTGCAGATATCTGCACCTCAGGAGAGACTGTATTCCACATGGATTGGGTGAGTAGCTCTTCTGGGAGTGAGAACGGAACAGGACGTGATGGCACTGATAACTCCTCAGCACCCCGTCCCTCTAAAGAAAACCCTGATTTGATTTGGCCCCAGGGGACTGGCAGGCTCCACACACACACCCACTTCTCTCTCACACCATTCCTCTGGGTTTCCTTCCTCCAGGGGCTCCATCCTTGCCTCCCTGGACACCTTTAAGAAGATGTGGGTTTCCAAGAAGGAATATGAGGAAGACGGTGCCCGATCCATCCACAGGAAAACCTTCTAATGTTGGGACATCATCTTCACCTCTCTCTGAAGTTAACTCCACGTTAGAACTCGCTTTCTTGAGTCGGAGTGTTTGCGAGGAACTGCCTGTGTGTATGAGTACGTGTGTGGGTACGAGTGTGTGCGTGCATGCGAGTGCCGTGTGGCCCAGGGACCCCGGGCCCAGAAAGGACGATGAACTACCTGCGATGGTGACAGCCTGAGGCCTGGGGTTGACTACTAACTGGCTCCTGACGGGGAAGAGCACTGGCAGAGGCTGCACTCCCTCCTCAGGTGGGCCTCTGGCTGGCTGTGGGGGACTCCGTTTACTACCACAGGGAGAGAGAGGGAGGTAAGCCACCCCCCTGGGAGACCTTGCTGCTGCCCATCCTAGGCTGGGCTGGCCCTACCCCTCACCCCCCACCCTCCAGGATGCCCTGAGGCCCCAGGCAGCTGCTGCCTCCCCTTGCTGGTCACTCTGCTATCAATATCTCCTGACCGCGCATTGAAGACTGGGGCTAGGGTAGAATTCTGTCTGATTTTGTTGCCATTTTGGTTTGGGAGGCTGGAAAAGCACCCCAAGAGCTATTACAGAGACTGGAGTCAGGAGAGAGCAGGAGGCCTTCATGTTCACCAGGGAACAAGACCACACTGGTCACTGGAGGAGAGCGGGAACAGTCCTCCCTCTGAGTGGCTGCAGAGTTAATGTTCCCAGCCCAGTCCCCCTTCCAGGGGCCTTGGGAGAGTTTAAGGCGCCTGCTGGTTCCAGGTCCTCGCTTTCCATCTGTTCTTATTGCAATGCCATCTTCAGACAGTTTTATTTATTGAAATGTTTGTTCAGTAAGGGGCTGGAGAGAGGGAACTTGCCTGCCTCCTGCCCTGCCTCACTAATGTTTACAGCACCTAAGCTTAGCCTAGCCTCCAGGGGCCCACCTCTCCCCTGCTGATGGTGAGATGAGTGTCCACAGGCTGCAGGACCATTTGAGATTGGGAGCTACACTCACAGACATGCCCACCAGCCTCTTTCTCCCTCTTCCTTTTGCTTACTGCCCTGGAATCAACAGGCTGGTTGCTGGTTAGATTTTCTGAAACAAGAGGTAGAATTTTTCTTTGGCAGAGGCCCCTAAGCAAGGGAGGGGTGTTGGAGAGCTGGTGCCCTTAGGACTGGAGAAAGCTGCAATTAACCAAGTTGCCTTTTGCCACTGTAGCTGACCAGGGGACTAGGTTGTAGAGGTGGGAAGGCCCCCTCTGGGCTGCTCTTGTGCCATTCTTGACCTTGGACCTGGTTGGTTAAGGAGGGAGAGGGCCAGACCAGAGTGCCAGGAGCTAATGGAGCCAGGTCTGACTCCTAGGAGTGGTCCAAAGGCATTCAGCCCAGATGGTGCAAAGCTGGGGCCAGCCTGTCTTCACCGGCACCCTCACCTCTGACACCAAGACCCACCCCAATCCCAGATTCCATGCAGTGTTCTCCCCCCATGCCGTCCTATGACCAAAGGCCCCTGCCAGGTGTGGGCCGCAGCAGCAGGTGTGTGTGAAAGCGATATAGCGCCCCGCGGACCGCAGTGCGCTTAACCAACTCACCTCCCCTTCTCTTAGCCCAAGCGTGTCCCTCGCACAGCCTCGCACAAACCGCATTGCCTGGTGGGGCCCAGTGTACTGAAATAAAGTCGTTCCAATAGACACATCAGCTGGGCCTCTATCTGTCTGTCACCAAGGCCAAGCGGGAAGAGAGAAGAGTGATAGGCCCTGAATCTGAGGTAGTGACTGGGCCTGATCCATCCTCTAGAGGGCATCGTTGCACCAGCCAGCCTTGTTCAGGTCATTGCCCAAGTCCCAGCCTATCAGGTGGATGCAGCCCAAGTTCAAGACAGAGGGTCCCACTCTTGTGTACAGTCAAGCCCATGGGTGAGACTCAACTCCAGATGACAGGAGCAGCTCTCAACATCCCTGAAATCAGAGATTCTCAAAACTGTCATGTGTATAAGAAGGCCGGGAGCTTGGATGCGTGCAGTGGCTCACACCTGTAATCCCAGCACTTTGGGAGGCTGAGGCGGGTGGATTATGAGGTCAGGGGTTCGAGACTGGCCTGACCAACACGGTAAAACCCCGTACCTACTAAAAATAGAAAAAAATTAGCCAGGCGTGGTGTCATGTGCCTGTAATCCCAGCTACTCAGGAGGCTGAGGCAGGAAAATCGTTTGAACTCTCGAGGCGGAGGTTGTGGTGAGCTGAGATCATGCCATTGTACTCTAGCCTCGGCAACAGAGTGAGACTCCATCTCAAAACAAACAAACAAACAAACAAACAAAAAGCAGAAGGCTGGGAGCTTATTACAATGCAGTTTCCAGGGCCCACACTCAGATACCCTGATTAATCACTTCTCCACTTAAAACCTTCACTTGGGAGGAAAATTGCCACGTGCTTGACAAATGGTAACCTATTTTAATCTTCCTGATATCCTTACAAAGTATATGTGCTTTTATTGTCCATTTTACAGATAAAATAGAGACAGGGTTTCACCATGTTGGCCAGGCTGGTCTTGAACTTCTGACCTCAGGTGATCTGCCCTCTTCTGCCTCCTAAAGTGCTGGGATTACACGTGTGAGCCACCGCACCCAGCACTGGCCTTTATTCATCTAGGATGTAAGCCCAGGCCATACAGCCTAAGCCTGCATTTTTAATCACTATGCAGACTAAGAAAACATTGACCTAGAGCAGTGGTTCCCAATTGGGACCAATTTTGCCTCCTAGGACACATCTGGCAATGCCTGGAGATATATTTGGTTGTTACAACTGGTGGTGGGGGAGGGGTGCTAAACGTCTACAACAGAGAAATACCTGGCCCCAAATATCTCTAGTGCCAAGTTTGAGAAATGGTTTCTGAGAGCCACGGTTTTCAGCCCTAGCTGCATGACAAAATCACTTACAGAGATGTTCAAAATCCCACTAGCCAGGCCATACCCCGGACCCATTAAGTCAGAATCCCAAGGAACAGAATTCAGATGTTGGTATTTTTTAAGCTCCAAAGGTGACCCTAAGGCTGAAAACCCTGGGCCTGAAAGAGGCTCCTCTTTGACTACCATGCCAAGCAGTGGTACGCGGGAAATGCACTGAGGCTGCTGGGTCCAGCCCTACGGTCATTTTGGGCCCAGTGCCTATGCAGTTACCAATCTTTTTCTCCCAGGGACCTTGGTAACCCACCATTCTTTTTGTGTGTGTGTGTGTGACAGAGTCTTGCTCTGTCACCCAAGTTGGAGTGGACGCAGTGGCACAAGGTCGGCTCAATGCAACCTCCTCCTGAGTTCAAGCGATTCTCCTGCCTCAGCCTCCCGAGTAGCTGGGATTACAGGCACATACCACCATGCCCAGCTACTTTTTGTATTTTTAGTAGAGATGGGTTTTTGCCATGTTGGCCAGGCTGGTCTCAAACTCCAGACCTCAGGTGATCCACCCACCTCAGCCTCCCAAAGTGAAAGGTGGCTCAGGCTGGGATTACAGGCTTGAACCACCATGCTCAGCCTACCTACCACTCTTATTCAGAAAAAATGCTCTCAGGGGCTTTTTCTAGTCAGCAAGGAATCCTGGTTCTCAATCCCAGCAACCCACCACTCACTCACACAGCACAGACCTGAGGAAAAAGAATGGCTGACTTTAATCAGTCTGTAAGGAAATAAACATCTTTAGAGGCCGTATGGGGGTGGGGGAGCCTTGCAGCAGAGGAGCCATGCCACTTCAAACACAGCTGAAGCAGAGAACCTTCTGAAAGAAACCACTTGAAGGGTGGACCAAGGTGGAGGTGGGACTTACAGTCAGCTTTCCTTGACTGGGAAAAAGGGAGTAGTTGCAGTATCAAAAGTGAGCCCACCACAGCGGCCAGCTCCAGCCAGGCAGCGGGGTGGCCTTCCATGCCCCATGGCAGACCCGTGTGTACCACAGGGCAGCCCCATCCCTTCTTGGTCCTCTTCTTTCCTCCTGCCCCACAAGAGAAGCACATCCCTGAGTACATACAGCCCAGCCCTTGCCCAAGCTGAGCCAGACAGCTAAGCAGGGACGGCAGTGATGCTCCTGGCTCAGTTCCAGGAGCTCCCTGCTGCCATGTCTTCCAGGCTGCACTGGAGGAAAGTGGTGGAGCAGGATGCTGGTAAAACTGGCTCCGGGCCGGGCGCAGTGGCTCACACCTGTATTACCAGCACTTTGGGAGAGAGGCAGGCAGATCACTTGAGGTCAGACCAGCCTGGTCAACATGGTGAAACCTCATCTCTACTAAAAAATACAAAAATTAGGCCAGGTGCAGTGGCTCATGCCTGTAATCCCAGCACTTTGGGAGGCCGAGGTGGGCGGATCACTTGAGGTCAGGGGTTCGAGACTAGCCTGGCCAACGTGATGAAATCTGTCTCTACTAAAAATACAAAAACGGCTGGGCGCGGTGGCTCACGCCTGTAATCCAAGCACTTTGGAGGCCAAGGCGGGTGGATCGCCTGAGGTCGGGGGACCAACCTGACCAACATGGTGAAACCCCGTCTTAAAAAAAAAAAAAAAAACTAATTGGGTGTGGTGGCACACCCTGTAATCCCAGCTGCTCAGGAGGCTGAGGCAGGAGAATCACTTGAACCTGGGAGGCAGAGGTTGCAGTGAGCCCAGATTGCACCACTGCACTCCAGCCTGGGGCAAGAGATCGAGACTTCATCTCAAACAAAACAAAAGAATGAAATCCTTAAAAAAAAAAAAAAAATACTGGCTCCTGCCCCAGGCTGCCAGCACCATCCTCAGTGGGGTGGCCTTGGCCTTGCCACACCTCTCACACCATCTTAACATCCTGGGTTTGGGCCTGTGACAGGTTCTGGCGCTGGGCCTTGACCATGTGCAGGCGTCTCCCCGTGCAGTGTGAACTGGGACCAGGTGAAGAGCTGAAGCAGAGCACAGGTGATGGGCACCAGCACCAGCAGGTAGAGCAGCCCTGGCGGAGCATTGGGGCCTGTGCAGGGGCTGGAGCTGGAGGCTCTGGCCAGGGATGGGCACTCCCCCACAGGGGTTATCAGGGACTGCTGGAAGAGGTCATGACCTAGGGACAAAGAGTACAGAAAGACCATGGTCAGCCCACTGCCCTCCAAGTCCATGGTGTGACATCTCAGACACCACATGGATGTGTCCAGATCACAACTCCTGATTACCCCAAACCCACTCCTCTCCTACTCTTCCTGTCTCCATGACAGGCACCACCATCCACCCAATAACTCAGGCCCAAAACCTCAAAGCCCTCTTCAGTTCCCTGATTCAGTTCATACCATCTCTCTCCAACACCCAATCCTTCATCTCGCCTCCAACTCCAAAACATATCCCACCTGCCACCACCCTGGTCCAAGTCTCCATGGCCTCTGCCACAGTCTCCCAAAGATCTCCCTGCTGTCCCCATTCTGGCCTCCCTATGATCTGCTGTCCATATGGCAGCCAGAGTGAATTTTTTTTTTTTTTGAGGCGGAGTCTCACTCTATTGCCCAGGCTGGAGCGCAGTGGCACGATCGCAGCTCACTGCAACTTCCACCTCCTGAGTTCAATCGATTCTCCTGCCTCAGCTTCCCAAGTACGCGCCACCACGCCCAGCTAATTTTTGCATTTTTTAGTAGAGATGGGGGTTCCGCTATATGTTGGCCAGGCTGGTCTCGAACACCTGAGCTCAGGTGATCTGCCCGCCTCACCCTCCCAAAGTGCTGGGATTACAGGCATGAGCCACCTCACCCAGCCCAGAGAGAATTTTGTTAAAAAGTCAATCACACCATGTCACTTCCCTGTTTAAAACCCTCCCTAGCCAGGCATGGTGGCTCATGCCTGTAATCCCAGCACTTTGGGAGGCCGAGGTGAGCAGATCACCTGAGCTCAGGAGTTTGAGACCAGCCTGGGCAACCTGGCAAAACCCCGTCTCTACTTAAAATACAAAAAGTTAGCTGGGCATGGTGACATGTGCTTGTGGTCCCAACTACTTGGGAGGCTGAGGTGTCAGGCTCACTTGAACCTGGGAGGTCGAGGCTGCAGTGAGCCAAGATCGTGCCACTGCACTCCAACCTGGGTGACAGGGAGACACTATCTCAAAAAATAAATAAAAATAAATAAAAATAAAACCCTCCCAATAGCTTGCTTCTAGCACTGCCTTGATCAACAAAGCCCTCTTCCCTTTTCCAGTTTCATCTCCTAATCGATCACCCCTAATACCCTGGGCCTTTGCACCTGCTGTTCCCTCTGCCTCTCACTGAGACCTTTTCTAGACAAATCCTTGCCATTCAGCTCACATCCGAGGGTCACCTTCTCAGAGAGGCCTTCCCTGATGACATGACATAGCTTCTCATTCACGCCACCTTACATCACCCCAATTTCAGCATAACACTATCACTGCCTGATAATGTCTTGTTTGGCTGTTTATTCCCAACCCCACCCCACCCCTGACTAGAATACAAGCTCCATGGTGGCAAAGACCCTGTCTGTCTTATTCATAGTTAGCTCCCTGGCACCTAGACCAGGGCCTACAGAGAAGGGATTCCGTACATATTTGTTGAATAAATGAATAAACTAAGAAAGCACGGCGGAATCTGTGACCCAGTGACTCCAGCCATGTTGGGGGGGCACCGGTTGCCACCCTCCCTCACTGCACCCAGAACCCAGGCTTGCCAGTCAGTGTGCCAGGTCAGCTGTGTCCCCCTGGAGCCTTAAGAGCCCTTTGCCTGCCCTCACCTGTATAGAAACAGAGCAGCCAGGTGCCCAGCAGTGGGGCAAAGGTCTGGCCTGGCTTGGTCACCAGGGCAACCATGCCAAAGAGGAGTGCAGAGGCTGCCTGCTTGCGGTGGTTCAGCACCAGGTCCTCGTCCACTAGGTCGGTGACCACCAAGGTCAGCAGCTTACAGGTGCCCTCAGTGAAGACGCGGTTGCTGCAGTGGAGGGAGAGAGCAGGCAGGAATGAAGGTATGGGACGGAGGTGTTGGGGGGAGGGTGGGCAGGGGTGTACCTGGCAATGAAGAGGCACAGCAGGCCGAGGTGGTCCGGGCCAGCCAACAACATGAGCAGGCTAAGGCCCAGCTTGAGCAGGAAGAGCCCCCGCACCACCGCGTAGACGCCCCAGCGCCGGCACAGGGACAGGAAGTAGAGGTTGTTGAGATGAGGAGCGATATAGGAGAGACCTGGGGAGGGAGACGGGGCACCGCCTTGTCAAGGGCACTGCCACAGTGCCAATGAGCGCCATCAGCTTCACGGCCAACTGCATTCTTGTACGCTAGTGATACACTGGGCTCTGTGCTAAGGGCTTCACCGTCTTAGTTCATCCTCACAGCCCCTTAAAGTGAGTACTAATATCATCCCCCACTTTACAGATGAGAGAGGCCCAAAAAGATGAACTAACCCACCTGAGGCCACTCATCAGATGAGCAGAGTCAAGACTCATACCCAGGCCCACCAGACAATATTCCTTGCTGTTAACCAGCCACTGCACCACATCCCCTCAGGCAGTACATCTCCAAGAGGACCAACACCAACGCAGCCTCCCCACCCCACCCCCCACGGACCCCCACCACACCCTGCCCCCCCATGCCCACTGCACCCAGCAGCACTTGGTGTCTTTTTTTTTTTTTTTTTTGAGACGGAGTCTTGCTCTGTTGCCAGGCTGGAGTGGCGCGATCTTGTCTCACTGCAACCTCCGCCTCCTGGAGCGATTCTCCTGGAGCGAGTAGCTGGGATTATAGGCTCTCACCACCATGCCCAGCTAATTTTTGTATTTTTAGTAGAGACAGGGTTTCACCATGTTGGCCAGGATGGTCTCCATCTCCTGACATGATCCACCCACCTCGGCCTCCCAAAGTGCTGGGATTACAGGCTTGAGCCACCTCACCGGCCTGTACTTGGTGTCTTAAAAAGATTGTCCCACCCCTTCCTGGGGGGGGGAACAGCTGGGGGCTAGGAGGTGTAACTCCCACAACAGATTCCTCCCCCACCCTCTGCCACCAGGGTCCCAGCAGGTGAGGTGGCCATGCCCACAGCTGGGCTAGGGTTTCTGGGGGGGCAAGCCTCTGTCCTTCCAGCCTGCATGAAGCACCTGAGGCCCCCACTCACCCAACAGGATGGAGCCCGTGGAAAGGGAGATATGGTCGGACAACAGATGCTCCAGGAAGAGGGGGAAGAAGTTGCTGTTGAAGTGGCAGTGGAAGACCTGCAACCCGACAGGGACAGTGAGGAGGCTTTGGGGGGGGGTGGGGGGGAGCTGACAAGGCCGCAAGTCAACAGGGGAGCACACATTCCCCTACCCCCAGCCCCTATCCTCAGAGCAGCGAGAGCGAGAGCAGGTCTTTCTCCATCTACCTAACACAGAACATGCCAGAACACAATCTAAAACCACATTCCTGGTGCCATCTGACATTGCTAAAAAGTTAGAAGGCATGACAAATTAGTATTGGAGCAATTAAAAGTTTTTTCTTTTTAGTTGAAAACACATTAGTGAAGCTGGGCATGGTGGATTGGGTATGTAATCCTAGCACCTAACACTTTGGGAGGCCAAGGCAGGCAGATCACTTAAGGCCAGAAGTTTGAGACCAGCCTGGCCAACATGGTGAAACCTGTCTCTACTAAAAATACAAAAAATTAGTAGGGTATGGTGGTATGTGCCTGTAATCCCAGCTACTCGGGAAGCTGAGGTAGGAGAATCACTTGAACCCGGGAGGCAGAGGTTGCAGTGAGCCAGGATCGCTGCCACTGCACTCCAGCCTGGGCAACAGAGTGAGACCCTGTCTCAAAAAAAAAAAAAAAAACAAAGAAAAAAGAAAAAGAAAACACATTAGTCAAACAAATTTCATAACATGAGAACAGTTTATTTCTAAATTCAGCTAGTTTATATACTACATGTTTTAGGTACAGCACATGGCTTTTCTTTTTTTTAGAGATAGAGTCTTGCTCTGCCACCCAGGCTGGAGTGCAGTGGTACAATCATAGCTCACTACAGCCTCGAACTCCTGGGCTCAAGCAATCTTCCCACCTTGGTGTCCCAAAGTGCTGGGATTACAGGTGTGACCCACTGCACCTGATAGCCCTTGGTGTGTTAAAAAGATTGTTACAGAGTCCCCAAAGGGGGCATCTCTGTCTCATATCCTCACTTTACAGGAGAGGACGGGGCTACCCAGAGAGCCTGAGACCTGCCTAAGATCACACAGGGAGGGAATAGCTCAGAGGGAGCTAGAATCCAGGCCTCCTGACTACCCAACCTGCGTTCCTGCCATTGACTCACCTGGCAGACCTCCTGGGTGGCCTGGAACTCAGTTCCCAGCTTTTTTTTTTTTTTGAGAAGGAGTCTGACTCTGTTGCCCAGGCTGGAGTGCAGTGCTGCCATCTCAGCTCACTGCAGCCTCCACCTTAGGGATTCAAGTGATTCTCCTGCCTCAGCCTCCCAAGTAGCTGGGACTACAGATGTGCACCACCACGCCTGGCTCATTTTTGTATATTTAGTAGAGACAGGGTTTCACTATGTTGGCCAAGCTGGTCTTGAACTCCTGACCTTGTGATCCGCCCACCTCGGCCTCCCAAAGTGCTGGGATTACAGGCTTGAGCCAACACACTCAGCCAATTTTTGTATTTTTATGGGGTTTTGCCATGTTAGCCAGGTTGGTCTCAAACTCCTGACCTCAAGTGATACAGCTACCTCTGCCTCCCAAAGTACTGGGACTACAGGCATAAGCCACCATGCCTAGCAGAGTTCCCAGCTCTTGAGGAGTCTGTCCCCTTGAGTGAAGCATAGCCAGCTGAGGAGGGGCCGGGAGCTGCTCCCCATACCTGCACCAGGTCCATGCTCACGAACCACAGGAAGTTCCGATGGCGTGCCAGCTGCCGGAGATATTGGCCCAAGGTGATGCCATCCACCTCCTCACTGCCCACAAGCAGCTCCTCTCCACACAGGCTGTGGGGCAGAAAGGAGCGGAGAACTGCCTGGGGCTGGCCAGTTATCCCCCAACACAGCCCCCATCAGCCAGGGACCCATCAACAAAATCAGCCTTAGAAGGTTGCTGGTGAGGACCTGAAGAGCCAAGGCTGGCCACTCACCCGCTATCCACAGTCAGGCCTGAGCACCCTGGGTCCCTTCGGGCCACCTCAACCCGCCACCTCAGCAGCTGTGTGGCCCCCAGAAAGCCCAGCCCAGAGCTGACAGCCAGTGTCACGCAGAAAGCACGGAGGAGGAGAAATCCTCCTTGTTCCAAAAGGCATAGGAGGCAAAGACAGACAGGGAGCCGGCCGCGCTGAAGAGGGAGCAGTAGAAGTTGAGGTGGGTGCGGTCGTGGGCTGAGAGGGCCAGGTCGGCCAGCAAGGCGTGGTGGTGCAGGTCCACGAGCGTCAGGAAGCCGTCATAGAGGCACAGGCACAGCAAGAACTGCAGGCCAGCTGGGGCCCAGGGCACCCAGAACGCCAGGAACGCCAGCGCCAGCAGCGGCCCATGCCAGCCAAGGGCCCGCACCCGGGCCAGCACCACGGCCCTTGAGGAGAGCCTGGCGCCTGACCTGCCAGGGAAAGGAGGGCTGTTGAGAGATGCTCCGTCAGCCTTGGCAGGCTGCAGTTCCCCTTGCCCAGGCCCCAGGGGGAGGGATGGAGGCCCAGGGTGTGGGACTCACAACAGGGTGGTCCCACTGTCCCCCCAGCCCCCAGCCTACAATTTAGGAAGCACAACTCATCACTGGGTACACTCCCTCCTCTGCCCCAATTTCCACCCCCTAACTAGGCTGTCAGGCCAATGGCCAAAGTGTATGGGATGCCCACTTCTCAAGGTTGGGGGTGATGATAGACTCCAGCAGAGATGGGGCAAAGGAATCTTCCAGAAGCAGCAGAGGGTGTTTGCAATCTAGAGTCCAGAGGGGCCAGCCAAGCCAAGCCGGGGTAGGTCTCTTCCCCTGCCAAGCCAAGCAAGGGCGTATCCAAGGCCACCTCTCCAACCCGAACCTGGACCCCAGGAAGGGAAGGGGCATGGGCAACACTGAAATAGTCTCCCCTTCCTTCCCCACCCAAAACACAGTAGCAGTAGGGTGGGACTGAACCAATTACGAGCTATTCCCAATACACCAACCGGGGCTGGGAGCTGAGGAACTGCCGGTCGCTGAGCCAGCCGAAGAGGGGGTCATTGAGGCTATTCCAGAGGAGAAACACCGTCTGCAGGCAGAGGGGAGATGGGCAGCTAGGCTCTAGGCAGCCTCCTCTCCAGGGCTCCCCCGCCAGCCATCTCACCACTCCTCAAAGATGGCACCAGCTTTTCTACCTGCAAACCTTTGCTCATGTCAGTTCCTCTGCTAAACCCCACTCTGGCCAGGCATGGTGGTTCACACCTGTAATCCCAACACTTTGGGAGGCCAAGGTGGGTAGATCACCTGAGGTCAGGAGTTCAAAACCAGCCTGGCCAACCTGGCGAAACTAAAATACAAAAATTGCTGGGCATGGTGGCACATGCCTGTAATCCCAGCTACTCAGGAGGCTGAAGCAGGAGAATTGCTTGAACCAGGAAGGCAGAGGTTGCAGTGAGCTGAGATCATGCCACTGCACTCCAGCCTGGGTGACAAGACGAAACTCCATCTCAAAAAAAGAAACAAAAAAACCTATTCTGCCAGTCAAGCCTCTGCCCCCCTCAAACTCCCACCCATCCAGAGTCCAGCTGGTAAATGTATGCAGCTGATAAATTTATATATGTGAACATATTATATATATGAGTATATAGAACCTTGACTATGTAAGACAGTGGCCAGGAAAGCTGATCTAGTCCCCCGCCAAGGAGGAGTCATTGAGACCTCCACAGTTTTTTGGGGTGTGGTGGCTCAGGCCTGTAATCTCAGCACTTTGGAAGGTGGAGGCGGGCAGATCACCTGAGGTCATGAGTTTGAGACCAGTCTGACCAACATGGAGAAACCCTGTCTCTACTAAAAATACAAATTTAGCCAGGCGTAATGGCACATGCCTGTAATTCTAGCTACTGAGGAGGCTGAGGCAGGAGAATCGCTTGAATCCAGGAGACGGAGGTTGCATTGAGCCGAGATCGTGCCACTGCACTCCAGCCTGGGCAACAAGAGCAAAACTCCATATCAAAAAAAAAGACCTCCACAGCTTTTCTTGCTGAGTCTTGGTGAACAACCTGGACTGCCCATGCCCAACTGGGTGGGACCCGGTACCTGCAATCTGCCCCGGCAGCCTGGGTACCCTCTAGTCTCCACCACACCCCTCCCCCATGTTGGCCAACAACCCTGGCCCTACCTCTCCAACCCAGAAGGCCGCTTTGTTATCTTGTACACTGAGACAAAGGTGTCCACATAGTAGAGCAGGAAGACATTGTGCAGGATGGTGGTGAGAGGGCCAGGGAGCCATAGACCACAGCCGTGGGCAGACCCAGCAGCCAGGCCTGGGGCCAACCTAGTCCCATGGCTGCAGCCCGAGCCTTAGCCCCAGGAGCACCGGGGAGGGCTCATGGCCACAAGTTGTCTTGCCATCCTTCTCCCTGGAGAAAAAAGGAACCAGTGAGCAACAGGGATCAGAGTCAGCTCTGCTTTAACCTCAGACATCTGAATCATTTAATCATTTCCCACAGTAGAGAGTTTGTACTTACAGCAGCGCGGGGAATTAAGAATGAAGTGCAATGGAAACAGTGCTGAGCTTGATACCACTCATCAGGGATTGACTCGAGGAAACTGAGAGAGCCTGTGGGAGGAGAAGCCTGACACCTGGCAAGTGCTGAGCCAGGTCGCGAGCTGGGGCTGGATGCTCAGTGTCTTCTTATATCGCACTATGTGACTTTAATGGTGTAGATGAGACAACCCTAGGCTTGGGCACACAGTACACTTACAGTAAAATGTCAGGCAGCTGCCTAACCCAGGCCTTAGCTTCCTCTTCTGTGAAATGTAAAAGGAGACCACTATGCCTATTTTGCAAAGGATCATAAGGATTAAACCATGTGACTCACAAAAACACTCACTGTTGGTATTGATATGGAAGATGGGAAGTGCCGGAAAGAGAAGGCTGTGGTTCCTTTAAATGATATGGAAAGGGGGGAAGGGAAGTGCTGAGTAGAGGTGGGCAAGGTCCCTGGCTAGGGCTCTACCCCTGGGCCTCTGCCCATGGACCTAGGTGAGGACAGGCATTTTTGTTTTCCTGCCCAAATGTTGCATTTCCCAAGACCACCCTGGCCCACCAAGTCCCCATCCTGTGCTTATAAAAACCCTGAGACCCAGCAGGGCACAGTTGGGTGGCACATGCCTGTAATCCCAACTACTGGGGAAGCTGAGGCAGAAGAATTGCTTGAACCCAGGAGGCAGAGGTTGCGGTGAGCTGAGATCACGCTATTGCACTCCAGCCTGGGCAAGAGCAAAAAGCATCTCTCTAAGCCTATGAGTCCCCTACCACCACACCCACCACACCCATGGGCCACAGTAATCCTACTTTGCCCCAAGACAGGAGGATGGCCTTTCCCTGGAGCCCTTGAGGCCCCTGAAGAAAATGCATTTCTGTTTTTCCTCAAAGTTTTATTCAGGTCTAATTGACAAACACTAAACTTCATGTTTTCAAAGCATGCAGTCTGATAAGTTTCACCATATGCATGTACCTGTGAAATTATCACCACAAACAAGATAATGAACACATCCAATATCCTACATTCCCTGGGCACTGCTTTTCTGAGTAACATGGAAAAAAGACACACTGGGGCTGGGTCAAGAGGCTCACACCTGTAATCCCAGCACTTGGGGAGGCCAAGGTGGGCAGATCACTTGAAGCCAGGAATTTGAGACCAGCCTGGCCAATGTGGCAAAGCCCCATCTCTACTAAAAATACAAAAATTAGCCAGCGTGGTGGCACATGCCTGTAATCCCAGCTACTCAGGAGGCTGAGGCAAGAGAATCGCTTGAATCCGGGAGGAGGAGGTTACAGTGAGCCCAGATCACGCCACTGCACTCCAGCCCTGGCGACAGAGAGAGTCTCCATCTCAACCTGTGCTGGAGGCAAAGCAACTTGTCCAGGTGAACAGCCACCCTGGAGAGGAAGCTGAAGGAGGAGTGTGCAGGGTTACTCTTTTTCGTGGTTTCTCTTCCAGATTCCACTCCATCAAGAAACAGCCTTCCCCCAGCTTGCCCTCCCCACCCTCAATCCGCCTCAGCAAAGAATAGCAGCCCCACCTCTCCCAGGGAAGAACAACTTGGAGGCCGCACCAGCCTCCTTGCATAAGCTGGTGAGAAATCCTGTAACCTGCAACCAGCTCCACCCACCTCCTTGGCACCTTCTAAGACCTACCCTCATGGTCTCAGCTGGTGGCCTTGAGCCAGCCACTCCCTCTCCCTGATCCTCAGACTCCTCGCCCACAAAGTGGGGATGTTAATGTCAACCTCTAAGATGGCTGTGTGCTGAAATGCAAAAGGAATATAAAGTACCAAGTGCCTGCTACATAGAAGACCCTCAATATACAGAAGCTATTTTTTTTTAAGATGGAGTCTCGCTCTGTTGCCCACACTGGAGTGCAGTGGCTCAATCTCAGCTCACTGCAACCTCTGCCTCCCTGGTTCAAGTGATTCTCCTTCCTCGGTCTCCTGAGTAACTGAAATTACAGGTGCCTGCCACCACATCTGGCTAATTTTGTTGTATTTTTTTTTTTTTTGAAACAGAGTCTTGCTCTGTCACCCAGCCTGAAGTGCAGTGGTGCAATCTCAACTCACTGCAACCTCTGCTTCCCGGGTTCAAGTGATCCTCCTGCCTCAGCCTCCGGAGTACCTGGGACTACAGGAATGTGCCACCATGCCCGGCTAATTTTTTGTATTTTTAGTAGAGATAGGGTAGCCAGGATGATTTCAATCTCTTGACCTCGTGATCCGCCTGCCTCGGCCTCGCAAAGTGCTGGGATTACAGGCGTGAGCCACCACGCCTGGCCCACAGTAGCTATTTTCTTTCCATGTCTCTGAAGTTTGGTTTCATAATATTTATTTATTTGTTTGTTTTTATTTTTTATTTTTATTTTTAGATGGAGTCTCACTGTCACCCAGGCTACAGTGCAGTGGTAGGATCTTGGCTCACTGCAACCTCCATCTGCCAGGTTCAAGAAATTTTTCTCCCTCAGCTTCCTGAGTAGCTGGGATCACAGGCATGTGCCACCATGCCTGGCTAATTTTTGTATTTTTTGTGGAGACGGGGTTTTGCCATGTTGGCCAGGCTGGCAAACTCCTGACCTCAAGCGATCTGCCTGCCTTGGCCTCTTGAAGTGTTGGGATTACAGGTGTGAGCCAGCATGCAGTTTCAGGGTCTTTAAAGATCAATCATTAGGCAGGGTGCGGTGGCTTATGCCTATAATTTTAGCACTTTGGAAGGCCAAGCCAGAAGGATCACTTGAGGCCAGGAGTTAAGAGACCAGCTGGGGCAACATCAATCAAAAGTAAAATCACTGACCTCTCTGCCACATCCATGATTGAAATTGTCTTTCCAGCAACCAACCTTTATGCCTTTTGCCACCTGAAATACCCTAGTCCCTCTTGTCTGCCATCCCTCAAATTCCCTTTTTTTATTTTTTGAGACAGAGTCTCATTCTATTGCCAGGGCTGGAGTGCCGTGGCATGATCTCGGCTCACTGCAACCTCCGCCTCCCAGGTTCAAGTGATTCTCCTGACTCAGCCTTCTGAGTAGCTGGGACTACAGGCGCTTACCACTACACCCAGCTAATTTTTTATATTTTTAGTAGAGACGGGGGGTTTCACCATGTTGAGCAGACTGATTTCGAACTCCTGACCTTGTGATTTACCCGCCTCAGCCTCCCTCCCAAAGTGCTGGGATTACAGGCATGAGACACTGTACCCGGCCTCAATTCCTTTTTAAATGCCACCTCTACACTTCTGTTCATGCTGTTCCTGCCACCTAAAATACCCTAGGATAACTACCATTCCTCCCCTTTGGGCCTGTCATTTGTGCCAGATCAGCCCCAGCCCAGCCCTCTCCTGGCTGTGAGCACCCTCGGCCTCTGACCAGCCTCTCACAATTGTAGCCATACAAGGTATGCTTAGCTTTTACATCCATACCATGACCCCTTATAGCTCTGTTACTATCTCCATTCACATTTTATACATAAAGAAACCAAGGCTCTGAAGATTAAATCACTGGCCCAAGTCACAGAGTTAGAAGATGCTGGAGTGAAGATTCAAAACAGGTTTTCACTAAAACCACAGCATTCTCACTTCATCATGCCCCCACATTCCTCCCCCAACTTATCAAATCCTGCTTATCCAGTGTTTTCCCAAGAACACCCAATCAGATGTTCTCTCCCATTTTCAGGCCCTGAGTCCTTCTTATCAGGCATCCAAATGCTTCCCTGTCCCTCCTCCAGCCCACAGGCTTCTTAAAAGCAGGGCTGGGTTGGTCCCGCCTTTGATCCCTGCCCTTTGCCTCCACCAGGCTCCCTCACCATGCAGTAGGTGCTCAGTCAATCCCTGCTGGGTCAATTTGCCCCTAAAAGGTCAATATGAGCATCCTCAGCCCTAGGGAACAATAGCAGCAGTCACAGGAAAACTGTCATCCCCAGACCTCACTGTGCCCCTAGCTCTGTGTTCTGCTTGACTATGGGAGTCAGAGAGAAGGGGCAGCCTGGGAGGCTTGATGTGCCTCTCTGAGTAAGACACAAAAGCAAGGCAACAGATACAAAGAAGAATGTGATCATAACAGAGGAACATTTATTAAGCTTTCGCCGGGTGCACAGCACTGTGCCAAGAGACACAGAAACAATCTGGGAAGAGAGCTCAGAGCAGCGCGGGAGAAAGGGGCCCATCAGGAAGGGTTTTGTAAACCTTGCACAAGATTCTATGCTGAGGACAACAGGTGGGGCACTGGGGGTGGAGAAGTGACTGAATCAGATCTGTTTGGAAGGAGCCCTCTGGCAGGTGTCAAAACTCTTCCCCTCCACCTGATCAGGCCCCAGGGAGGTAAGACTAGAAAGGGATGGAAACAGCAGCATCTCCCTGATTTCTGAACCAACCTATGGTGGGCTGGGGAGGCTGAAGAATTTAGTGGAGGAAACCAAGAATACCAGACTGGGCCCCTGGAGCGAGGGGCCTCAGACTGTACAAGAGGCATCAGTGCAGAGGGAAAAGCTATGAATAGGCATAATTTGGAGTCTGGAGCCCTGGGTCAGGTGTGAATATTTTCCTTAACTTACTCTCTGAGTCTATTCCCACATCTGTGAAGCAGAGAAAACAATTCCATTCTCTGCCTGTCCTCAGAAATACCAAATGAACAAATGAACATTAAAGGTATACAACCCAATGCGCCCTTTTCTTAACAGGTAGCTGACCTCTGAATTGTCTGCTGTGCTTCCTGCTTTATTCTCAGGGTCTTGTCTCCCTGCCCAGTCTCCCCACGGTAGGGTCTAGCCCCAGGGTTGGGGGATGGGGGGGTCCATCCTCCTCTTCCGGCTGGAAATGAGCTTTCAACTTGTTGAGATGGAGACTTCTCCCTCCCCCCTTCCCCCTCAGGTCCCTAGAGCAGCGACAGCTTCACCTCAGGACCACCTGCCCCTCCCAAGCCACTGAGGAGTTTGGGATCAACCCAGGAGCTCTTCACTCAATAGCTGGTGCTGAAACACATGCTCCCCACCGCCTGCACGTTAAAATCACCTGCGGAGCTGTGCAATAATACCGAGGCCCAGGCCTCACCTAGAACAGTTAAGTCGTAATCTCTCGGGGCGGGCCCAGCATCAGTGTTTTTTTTTAAGCTCCTCAAGTGCCACCAGGGTTAAATGCCTTTATGCTAATGGAACGGATCCCGGCCTGACCAGTGCATTCCTCGATCCCAGATCGCCAGGGAGCTATCTGACCCATTGCATCCCTTTCTTCACACCCCCGGAGAGCCCTTCTGCGAGGATTCCACCCTTGCCCGCTTGAACCCCACTTCTACCGCCCCGACCACAGAACTCTCCCAATCCACAATATGATCACCCCAAAGAGCCCCGCAGACAAACCCCATGACTTCCAGAGCGCAAAGTATTCCTCTCCCCCTTGGGCCTGTCGTTTATGCCAGATCGGCCCAGCCCAGCCCTCTCCAGCCCGTGCGCCGGGCCCCTAGCCAGCCTCTCACCGCAATCGTAGCAGGCGAATCCTAATCCCGTGGCTGGCGGGAGCCAGGTGCGAGCCGGTGCGCCTGCGCGCGCTTCTAGGGCTTCCCCAGCCTCGCCCTTCGCCGCGGCTCAGCGATTGGCCCCGCGCGGCCCCTGGGACCGCAGCTCAGGCAGGTGACCGCGCCTGAGGCTGCCGCCGCCATGTTTGTCACGGGCACTTGCCCTTAGCGACCAAAAGGAGAAAGTAGACTGGCAAATAGGGCCAGGTTGCCTGGATTCCTGATCCGCTCAACCCCTTTCCTTTACCTCACGATAGCTTAATGTCATTTCTGTTCAAACCAACACGTTTTTCTTTCTAAGCGTTCAGCTTCCTTCCTCTCCTAGCCTAGTATTCATTGGGAGAACAGAGAGTCAGCACACTCCATTGAGCCTTGTAGTCTGAGGGGGATGCACTGCTGCTGCCGACTTGGAGGTGGCAGAGGCACGACCCGAGACTCCCTGATGCTGCATCATGAGCCCTTCAAGGGAGGACAGGCCCAGCTTGAGCTGTGGGCACCAGGGCTCTAGCCACAGGAGCCAGGCCTGGAAGGTGGGGAACAGCAACCAGGGCCTGAATGAGCAACTATGCAGCCCAACCTCCTTGTATTAACAACGGTAATAATAAAACACAAGAACTGAGCGCTAGCAATGTGCCCTGTACTGCATTCAGACCAACACGTGCATTCTCTTGTTGAGTCCACACATCATTCCTAGGAGGTAGGCGCTTCTATACCCATTTTATACGTGAGAAAACTGTGGTTCAGAGAGATTCAGTAACACACAAGCGGCAAGGGCCCTGGCTATCCTGACTCCCCACAACAGTCTTTCCTCTTCCCACTCCTGCACAATCCCTCAAAATCAAGGTTTTTTTTGCTCAATGTAGGCTGTGGAGGATGTTTTATGATTTCTCCCAACTGGGCTGTAAGTCTGGATAGGTTTTTGGGCAACCAAACAGCACACATTCCAGCTCTGCCTGATTCCCCCTACCTTGGGACACAGGGCAAAGAGCCTGTGGCCTTTGGCTTCCGTAGGACCTGGAACTCATCTCCTAGCTCCACCACTTCCTTGCTAAGGGACTCCTTTATTATTATTTGAAACAGGGTCTTGCTCTGTTGCTCAGGTCAGAGTGCAGTGGCATAGCATGATCTCAGCTCACTGCAACCTCCACCTCCCTGGCTCGGATGATCCTCTCATCTCAGCCTCCCAAGTTGCTGGGATCACCAGCTCATGCCACCATGCCTGGCTAATTTTTAAAATTATTTGTAAAGATGGAATCTCACTATGTTATCCAGGCTGGTTTTGAACCAGGGCTCAAGGGACCCTCCTGCTTCAGCCTCCCAAAGTGCTGGAATGATAAGCGTGAGCCACTGCACTTAGCTGGGACCCTCCTTTTGTGAGCCTGTTTAATGCTTTACAGGGATTTTGCAGGCATTAAATGAGAAACAAGGGCGTAGGAGCTTTGTGAACTGCTCATCTTTATGACCTTCATTGACGGTTGTGAGCTCCCTGCAACAGGAATATTGTCCTCCTCCTCCTAACAACCACAGCAAATGGTCCAATGTAAAGGCCTGATGTCCAGAGGCTAGAGCCTATTCAACCAGTTCCTAGGGAGCCCCTAGGGATGCCATGAACCTTGCCCCAAGAATCCATATCCCACTAACCTGTCTCATTTCTCTCCTCCCCAATCTGTCACCTTCAGACACTCTTCACACTTCCCATGTCACCCAAGCCACCCCCCACCCCACCCCACACCCATCTCTTCTAGATTTAGACAATTGCTGAAATCCCTCCTGATCCAGAAAGCCTCATGACTAGAAGACAGGTAGTCATTTTGCTCCTCTCCTCACCTCTTACCTCCATCTGTGCTTACCTGGCTGTGTGAATAGAAAACTCAGCATTCAGCCTGGAGTCCGGCACACTGGGACCTCCATACATTTGCTAAAGAGTCTCCCTGCTTTTCTATCTCTGGCCAGTATGTACCTTTCTTTCTTTCTTTCTTTCCTTCCCTCCTTTCTTCCTTTTCATTTTTTTTGAGACGGAGTCTTACTGTGTCACCCAGGCTGGAGTGCAATGGTGCAATCTCGGCTCACTGCAACCGCCGCCTCCTGGGTTCAAGCAATTCTCCTGCCTCAGCTTCCTGAGTAGTGGGATTACAGGCGCACGCCACCACGCCTGGCTAATTTTTGTATTTTCAGTAGAGACGTGGTTTCACCATCTTGGCCAGGCTGGTCTCAAACTCCTGACCTCGCGATCCACCTGCCTTGGCCTCCCAAAGTGTGGGATTACAGGCATGAGCCACCACACCTGGCTGCATGTGCCTTTATTTCAAAGCAAACTCCAAGTCTTTACTTAGTCCTTACTGGGTGTTCAGTGGGGGAAATGGGAATAGGGAAAGCTGACAGGGGCCAGAGCTGGATGTGACCCAGTAGAAAAGACCTTTGGTCCCTCACATTGCACTTAATGCCCCACGATTACACTCTGACGTCCCTCAGTCCTCTGATTATAGAGACAACGTAGCCAGTTGCCTTTTATGTCAGTACCAGGACAGGGCCATATCACCTGCCTAACTCCTTGGGCCATACTGGAGTCCTTGGACCATGGGACAGATAGATTATGCGCACTCTGTCTTTTAATTTCTCTCCTCCCTTCACTTCCCACCTCTCTGATCTAGGTTCCGCCATGTTCTCTTCTGATCTACTAATTCCTCCTCAGTCCCCTTCCCTTTGGCACTTTCTGCTAGAGCCTCTGAAGGTAAAGGGAGGGTGCCCCACATTTCCATCTTTAATACATATATATTCACTCAAACTTTTAGTCCATTCCAGGCCACAGGCTATAACATAAAGGGGATTTCAAAAACAAGATTGGTGACTGCAAGAGGCATGAGTGGGGTCCCAACAAGCCGGCAGCCACGATGTCAATAGTGTGATAGGAACCAGATAGAGACAAGCTAAGGGTGGCAGCTGTTACAGTAATTTCACCTTCTACCTTTTCCTTCATGACTACTTCCACACCTCCCATGTCCAGCCTGAACAGAATGTCCAGAATGGCCCACCTGAACTCACCATTCCTTAAATTTCCAATCTCCCTCCAGCATTTTCTACCTCCAGGACTGCCTTAACTGCCCATCCAGGTGGCCAAGCCAGAAACATGTGCATCCAGCATCCACCCTCCATCCTACCCACTTCACTTCATCAAAACCACCATCTTGGATCAAGTCCAGGTGAATCCCACTCCCATCTCTCTTTCCATCCCTTGCTCCTGTTTGGTTGTCAGCTTTCCTGAACTAACACGAGAACCTCCTCCATGACTGGCTTCCACCCCCTCGCTCTATAATCTGTCCTCCACCCCCTCGCTCTCTAATCTGTCCTCCATTTTGCCCTCAAGTGAGCTTCTGATCACAAGGTTCCCTGAACAACAGCTTCTCAGGTTGCTATATATTGAAATTTTTCATGGCTGATGCAGTGGCTCACACCTGTAATCCCAGCACTTTAGGAGGATGAGGCAGGAGGATCGCTTGAGCCCAGGAGTTGGAGACCGGCCTGGGCAACATAGTGAGACTCCATCTCTACAAAACATTTTTTAAAATAAAAAAATTGGCTGGGTGTGGTGACTCACACCTATAATCCCAACACTTTGGGAGGCCAAGGCAGGTGGATCACCTGAGGTCAGGAGTTCAGGGCCAGCCTGGCCAACATGGTGAAACCCTGTCTCTACTAAAAATACAAAAAAAACTAGCTGGATGTGGTGGCAGGCACCTGTAATCCCAGCTACTCTGAGGCAAGAGAATCACTTGAACCCAGGAGGCGGAGGTTGCAGTGAGCCAAGATTGCACTATTGCACTCCAGCCTGAGCAACAGAGCGAGATTCCATCTCAAAAAAAATAAATAGAAGGCCAAGGCAGGCAGATTACGAGGTCACGAGATCCAGACCATCCTGACCAACATGGTAAAACCGTGTCTCTACTAAAAATACAAAAAAAATTGCTGGACATGATGGCACATGCCTGCAGCACCAGCTACTCAGGAGGCTGAGGCAGGAGAATTGCTTGAACCCAGGAGGCGGAGATTGAAGTGAGCCGAGATAGCACCACTGCACTACAGCCTGGGTGACAGTGCGAGACTCCGTCTCAAAAAAAATTAATTAATTAAATTAAAAATCTGTGGGATGTGGTGAGGCATACCTGTAGTTCCAACTACTCATGAGGCTGAGGTGGGAGGATTGCTTGAGCCCAGGAGACTGAGGCTGCAGTAAGCCATGACCACAGCACTGCTCTCCAGCCCGGGTGACAGAGTGAGACTCTGTCTCAAAAAAAAAAATTTTTTTTTTTTCATAACAAAGTGCTGGAGGGTGAGGAATATGATAAAAGTGATAGAAGACTATTCAAACTAGCTTAAATAAAGAAGGAATTTACTGGCCTGTGTAACTTAAGTCCAGGACCCTTTCTGATTTCTGTCCTGCGAAAAGCAAAAAATTCCCTCCACACAACAAGAAAATAACGTCCTAGGCTTGCCTTGCGTTGGCCCATATCATGTCACAGGGCTAGCCCACGTCAATCGCTATTGCCAGATGGATGACTGTGCTGAAAGGCTTAGCCCTAAATCAACCAAACCTAAGGTAGAATAGATTCCCCTCCACCAGAACCACTTTACTGAGAATAGATAAGGTGTGAGACTCCAAAATACTGGGGCTGGTACTGGAATCAGAGTGAACAAATGTTGAGAAACTCATAGCCTGGCCTCCACCCAGAAGAGATGGAAAGCCTGGCCAGTGCCATGGGCCCACTACTGAACTCCAGGCCGGAGTGAGGTCAGCCCATGGATAGCTGTGAATACTCCCAGGTGCTGGGATTTTAGGGTAGGGACAAAGTTATAAACAGGAGCAGGGAAGTGTATTAGTTTCCTACTGGTGCTGTAACTAATCACTTGGTGGCTGAAAACAAGACAAATTAATTTTCTTACAGTCCTGGAGGACAGAAGTCTGGGGTTGGTAGGACCAAATTCCTTTTGGAGGCTCCAGGGGAGAATCCATTTCCTTGCTTTTTGCAGCTCCCAGAGGCTGCCTGTAGTCCCTGGCTCATGACCCACTTCTGTATTCAAAGCCAGTGATGGCTGGTCAAGTCTTTCACACACTGCATCACTCTGACTCTGATTTTACCACCTCACTCTTCCACATTTAAGGACCCTTCTGATTACATTGGGTCCACCCAGATAATCTAGGATCATCTCCTTATCCTAAGGTCAGCTCATTAGCAACCTTACTGCCACGTGCAACCTTAATTCTCCCTTGTCATGTAATATAACGTATTTGCAGGTTTTCCGGGGTGACATTATGAACATGTTTTGAGAGACTGTCTAAAATTTTCTCATTCTGGGACCAGTCCTTAGAGCAGACAGAGGGCAAGGCTCCTAAGGGGCTGTTGGTCCCACAGGGTTGTGGGGTGTCCCTTATGCTGTGCTGAGAAGCAGGATCTGAGAATTAAAGAGACAGGACATTGAAGAACTGCAGAAGAGCAGCTGGACTTGGGGGCCATGCCACCTGTGAGCAGAGACTGGCCTGTCCAGAAGCGTCTGTATTTATTAGGTACAAGCAGGGGGAAGGGTCGTAAGTGAGGTCATCATCTATAGACTTAGTGATAGGGCATACACAATCATGTGAGTAACAAGCGAGGGGGCCACCCCATTATGTCATCTGGGTAAAGAGGTGGGCCGTGCGCAGTAGGGGGCTGTGCCGTGCGCAGTAGTAGAGGGTCGTGTACAGAAAAGGGGTCCATCCCCATTAGGTTACTGAGGCAAGGAGGTGGGCTGTATGCAACAGGTGTTATGAGCAACACTTCTTATCTGGAGACTTCAAAGGATTTCTAATACAAAGATACTGTAAGTCAATGCAGTGGGAGCTGACAGACTCGTGCTCTTGTCTAACATATTTATGGGAGGATGATCTGAGGTAGCACAGAAGCAAGAAAAGGCTGACAGGGTTTACAGCCGCTGTGACCCAGTCACATCAGAGGGGTTCTCCCTCAGTTATTTGCAGAATCTCAGGCCTGAGGCCTACTTTCCACAGGAACTAGATGCAAGGTACTACAAGGCTCTTGCTCCAAGCCTGCCATACAGCATATGCCCTTTCAGGCAGGGATGCCACCGCCTGGGTCTTTGGTTCTTGTCCTGGTCTGGCTGTTTTCCCATGTACTACTTCTGCTTTGTGAATGCTCTAGGCATTCCTCCTACTACAAACTACTATATGGTTATATAGAAGGATTATATAAGTCAGCACTAAACGTGTCAGTACAGCTCCAACTACAATATCTATATGATTATACAGAAAGAGTATATGGAACTAAGTATGCTAGATATAAGTACTAAGTATGATTATATAAGCTAGATATATGTAAGCAGTAAGTTATACTTCAGGCACTAATTCTATAAACTAATATATGATTATATATAAAGGATTATATAAAGGAAATAGCTGAGTAATAACACTATAAACTAAGATATTCTTCAGGGACTAATTGTGCCTGGGGTTTGCACAGCTCTCCTGCCTCGGTGCCCATGTTGGGGGTTACCCACACTAAGGAGTGTTGAAATGGGCCCCTTGAGATTTCAGTACCCCGGCTGGGCGCGGTGGCTCACGCCTGTAATCCCAGCACTTTGGGAGGCCAAGGCGGGCGGATCACGAGGTCAAGAGATCGAGACCATCCTGGCCAACACGGTGAAACCCTGTCTCTACTAAAAATACAAAAAAATTAGCCGGGCGTGGTGGCACGCGCCTGTAGTCCCAGCTACTTGGGAGGCTGAGGCGGAAGAATCTCTTGAACCCAGGAGGCAGAGGTTGCAGTAAGCTGAGATTGCGCCACTGCACTCCAGCCTGGTGACAGAGCAAGACTCCGTCTCAAAAAAAAAAAAAAAACGAGATTTCAGCACCCCAGCATTTTAATTTTTTTCCTCAGCAATCAATAGTTAAATTTTTAAAGTTTTTTGTATATATTTGTAAGGTACATGTGATGTTTTGATTTAGGCATGCAATGTGAACTAATCACATAATGGAGAATGGGGGTACTCCCCAACATTTTTAGTGACTAAAAAATGAAAATTCTGCCCGGGCATGGTGGATCATGCCTGTAATCCCAGAACTTTGGGAGGCCGAGGTGGGTGGATCACAAGGTCAAGAGTTCAAGGCTGGCCTGGCCAACGTAGTAAAACCCCATCTCTACTAAAAATACAAAATTAGCCGGGTATGATGGTATATGCCTGTAATCCCAACTATTTGAGAGGCTGAGCAGGAGAATCGCTTGAACCAGGAAGTAGAGGTTGCCACGAGCTGAGATTGTGCCATTGCACTCCAGCCTGGGCAACAAGAGCAAAACTCTGACTCAAAAAAAAAAAAAAAAAAAAAAGAAAGAAAGAAAAGAAAATTCTGATCACAGGCCAGGTGTGGTGGCTCAAGCCTATAATCCCAGTACTTCGGGAGGCCAAGGCAGGATGACCACTTGAGCCCAGGAGTTCAAGACCAGCCTGGCAACATAGTGGGATCTCATCACTACAAAAACTGCAAAAATTAGTCAGGTGTGGTGGTGCATACCTGTGGTCCCAGCTACTCAGGAGGCTGAGGTAGGAAGATCACTTGAGCCCAGGAGGTTGAGGTTGCAGTGAGCCCTGGTCATGCCACCGCACTCCAGCCTGGGTAACAGAATGAGACCTTGTCAAAAAGAAAAAAAAATTCTGATCAGGCCCATGCTTGCTTGCACATGCTAACCACTCACTTTTTGCCCAGTATTCGTTGTTACCACAATATAAACTGCTGATGTGCTGTTTCTTTGCAAGCAGGAAGAGATAACTTCGGGGTCACGGAAAAAAATTTGCAGAAGGAATGAATGCCTTGAAGGACGTTGTGACCAGCTGCTGATGTCCAGAAGTCTGGTGGCTCAAGGGGTTATCTGAGACCAAGGAAACACAGACCTTTACTCTCGGTTCCCTGAAAGGCCCCCTCCCTTACTCCTTAGTTGCATAAAACTCCCTGCTGCTTTTTGAGACAGGCTCTTACTCTGTAACCCAGGCCGGAGTGCAGCAGTGTGAACACAGCTCACTGCAGGCTTGACCTCCTGGACTCAAGCAATCCTTCTGCCTCAGCGCCCCAAGTAGCTGCAACTACAGGCACATGCCACCATGCCTGGTTATTTATTTTTTTTGTAAAGACAGGGTTTCACCATGTTGCCCAGGCTGATCTTGAACTCCTGAGCTCAAGTGATCTGTATGCCTCAGCCTCCAAAAGTGCTGGGATTACAGATGTAAGCCACCCTGCTGCTTCTTTCTGTTAAGAGAGATTTGAGAGATTTGTTCCCCTGCCTTCTCACTTTGGCCAAATCAAATTAACCTTTCTCTACCTCCAAGCACTGGTGTCCTACTGTTTGGCCTTACCTGTACATCAGGTACACCAGCCTGAACTTGGGGTTCTATGACAGTGTTAGATTCCAAATGAAACCCTAACCAGGCCACTTTTCTCCATCCACAGCCCAGCTCCCGCACCTGCTCTCAAAAAGACTGGCCCACATTAGACTTGGAGCGGTGGCTCAGTCACAAACAGCATGACATCACCAGGGTGAGTCACCAAACGGTGGCCACCACTAGAGGGTGGCTGGGTTTTGAGGGATACTGAGAACCCAGGAGAACCTTTCTGTCAGGGCTGCTGGTGATGCTGCTTGAGTCAACAGGAGAGGGGGAAGGAAAGTGTGGCAACGTGGCGGTCTGCAGCTGGGAGAGGGTTTCAGTTTTAATCATCCATAACTACCACTCTCTGCACTGGAGAAGGAAGAGGTACAGGGGTTGTAACCCACACCAGCAGGGACTGGAACTCAAACAGGGCTCACCCCATCTGGATGAAGCAATCTTCTTGGCTTCATTCAAATAGCTTCTGGGCTTTGACATCAGTTGGGCTGGGTTCAAATCCCACTGTGGTACTTATAGGCTGTGTGAACCCGGGACGGTGGTCTAACTTCTCTGAGCCTCTAGTTCCTTAAGAGAATGGCATCACTATGCACTTCACATAGCTATTAAGAATTTAAAGCAGTGGCTCATGCCTGTAATCCCAGCACTTTGGGGGGGGGCCAAGACAAGTGGATCATGGTGGAAAATTAGCCGGGTTTGGGAGTTCCAGACCAGCCTGGCCAATATGGTGAAACCCCATCTCTACTAAAGAATACAAAAAGTAGCTGGGTGTGATGATGCACACCTGTAGTCTCAGCTACTCAGGAGGCTGAGGCAGAAGAATCGCTTGAACCCGGGACGTGGAGGTTGCAGTGAGCTGATCGCACCACTGCACTCCAGCCTGGGCAACAGAACGAGACTCTACCTCAAAAAAAAAAAAAAAAAAAAGAATTAAAAGTGGCCGGGCGCGGTAGCTTGCGCCTCTAATCTCAGCCCTTTGTGAGGCCAAGGAGGTCACGAGTTCGGGACCAGCCTGGCCAACATGGTGAAACTCCATCTCTGCTAAAAATACAAAAATTACCCGGGTGTGCTGGTGGGCCCGTAATCCCAGCTACTCGGGAGGCTGAAGTGGGAGAGTTGCTTGAACCTGGGAGGTTGCAGTGAGCCAAGGTCGCACCACTGCACTCCAGCCTAGGCAACAGAGCGAGACTCCGTCTCAAAAAAAAAAAAAAAAAGAAAAAAGAAAAAATTTAAAGTGCTTATGTAACATTCTAGAGTGGGAGGACTTTGAGATAGTCTGTGAGAAGCCCCAGCATGGGTGGGCAGTAAGACCAACATTGTGAGCATGAGTCTTGAAATAGACACGGGGTTGAATTTTGCCCTTACTATAGCCAGCTGTGTGAATTGGGGTGAGTTATTTAACCCACATAAGCCCCAGTCACTGAATACACTGGACACCAACTCTGAGGCAAGCAGCTTCTTGCTATGGAAAGTGAGGATAAGTACCCCCTTCCTCGGGTTGATACAACTTGCAGTTAGATGCTCTCAGGCAACTCGATTTAGTGTCTGATGTGCAAGAGTTTCACTTAAATGTTAGAGTGACCTAATCCACCTACAGGCTCTGAGAGGTTGGTGTGTAGGCACTGGGAGCTAAATGGATTAGAAAGTCATCAGTAGGGAGGACATCCTTGACCTCAGGCCTCTGCCTCTAGGTTGGGGCTACTATGACCGACCGGCAAGCTCACCCAGGTGTAGACAGAGGCTGGTGGCTCCTGGCCAGCTCAAAGTGTTTCCTTTTGCTTGGTAACCAGGAGGAGTGGCTGAGGCAGGGCATGGAGCGGAGCAACACAGCTAAAAAGTGCCCGCTCTGGATCCCGCCGGCTCCCCAAGACTGAAAGAGGCAAGTGAATGGGGAGTTACTGGGAAGAATAGGCTGGGCCGAGGGCTTGAAAAGGCTCCAGATCCTTACTGCCTGCCGGGAGCTTGGGGCTCTGCCCGACCTTGGGACAAAAGGCGAGGTGGGGGAGCTGAATGTCGCATTTGGGATGAGTTCCCCCAAAGCCATGAACCGGCGTCCTGGGGGAACCGGGTCGCAGGGACGGGAGGTGGTTAAGTAGCAAGCCCGTCTGCACACCCCCCTCCCTCCGCCGCAGGTCTGGATCCGAAGTCCCCAGTAAGAACGGCAGCCGCCGGGGGGGGACCCACCATGTACGCGTACAGCTGGCTGTCGCCCAGGGAGGGCGTCTGGCCGTCGCTGCAGCCGTTCACCTGCGCCTACCTGGCCGCCCCTCTGCTCCTGCCCCCGATCCAGGCCCATAGCTTCCGCAGCCGGCCCGGGAGCCTGCACACAGGCGAATGGGCGGCCCCGCGAGATACCACCGCTTCTATGGCCCCGCCGCGCCGCCCGAGTCCGCAGAGCCCTGGTGGGCCTGCCCTCCGGCCTATGCCGCGGTCCTGCGCCACCCCTGCCCCGCAGCCGGCATCTCAGGACTGTCGCTACAGGCGCCAGCGGCGGCGGCGGAAAGCTGGACGCCGTGGCCCGAGGGCGGTAGCCTGCAAACCGAGCTACGATGGGGACGCGTGGAGCGCGCGCGGGGTCCGCCTCTGCAGCTGCCCGACTTCGTGCGCCGGGAGCTGCGGCGCGCGTATGGCACCTACCCCCGAGCCGACGTGCGTGTCACTCGGCGCCGCGGCCAGTTCCTCCTTGAGGCGACGCCGCGCGTGCGCGAGCCCGAACGCCGCGTGGAGTGGCGCGTGCGGCGCCGGTCCGACAGCGGCAACAGCGGCCCAGGTCAGGAAGCCGCGGAGCGCGGCCGCCCCAGGAAGAGCAAGGGCCTGAGCTGAAGGCGCCGCAAAGTCTCAGCGACCGGCTCGCGTGCCTGCGCGCGCGGCTCCTTCCCTCCAAAGGAGCCCTCATCTGCGCGCGGGAACCGGGCGCGCCGCTCACCTGCCTTTTTGGCTTTTCCCTTGACTGCCCGCCCCCTTCCTGCACTGGTTTCTCTCGCTTTATTGCTGGACGGTAGGGAAAGGGCGAGGGCAAGATGGAATCAAGGACACCTCTGGGTGTTCTGTACCTCTTTCCTTCTTGCAGCTTGGGAAGTGGAGGACTTGGGATGGAAGAAGAGCCTGGGCCTCCCTCCTTCCTCTTGCCCATCTTCGCCTAAGGAGCCTGCCCTGCAGTAAGCCCCAACTTTCCCTTCTTCTTTTCCCCTCCCGTCAGAGTCGTCGCCCACCCCCCTGTTCCCCACCGTCCCCCTACCCCATCCTTCCTGCCAAGCCGAGGGGCCACCGTGATCCTCGGCTTAGTAAGAAAAGTAAATAGGCCGGGCCCAGCGGCTCGCGCCTGGAATCCCAGCACTGTGGGAGGCGGATCGCTTGAGCCCAGGAGTTGGAGACCAGCTTGGGCAACGTGGCGAAACCCCGACTCTACAAAAAAAAAAAAAATACAAAACTTAGCCGGGTGTGGTTGCATGCGCCTGTAGTACCAGCTACTCGCGAGGTACTACCTCAGGTGGGAGGATCACCTGAGCCCGGGAAATCGAGGCTGCAAGGAGTCGTGAATGCGCCACTGCACTTCAGACTGGGTGACTGAAACTGGGGTGTCCCCCCCCCCAAAAAAAACAGTAAATAAATGAGCACAGTCAAGTATACACTGCGAGATAGTTGTTATGTTTTGGGGTGGTGTTTCCCCATCTGTTTATCTGTTTAACGAGAGTCTTACCTCCCACCCTGGGTACAAGAAGGTAGGGTGGAGGGGCGTGAAGTTGAACTGGCCCTCTGGAGAAAGCACGTGCCTGCTCGCTGGGCCCAGCTCCCCCTCTTCACCATCTCCCGCGAAGTGTGCAGGCCAGCACCTTCTAACCCTCCTTGGTCCTGTGGCCCACCACCCGCAGAGATGCAGAGGAGGAGAGACTCACAAGCAAATAGGTGAGTATGTGATATAGTATCAAATAGTGATACTTGATGGGTACTGTTTTAAATGGGATTGAGAAGGCTTCTCCAAAGAGGTGACTTTTGAAGTGTGGTAGGCATGATTAGGTAAGGGATGGCTGAGACTTGGTGTTAGGGCTGGCTCCGACATTTTCTACCTATGTAACTTAAGGCTCTCTGACTCAGTTTCTTCATCAGTAAAAAGAAGCATAAAAGTAACCCAGCCTACTTGGACATTAAGATGGATGTCTCTTCTTGTCTTCTAATTATTGCTAATAATCGTTAATTCTTTTTTTTTTTTTTTTGAGACAGAGTCTCGCTCTGTCGCCAGGCGCCAGGCTGGAGTGCAGTGGAGCGATCTCGGCTCACTGCAACCTCTACCTCCCGGGGTTCAAGCAATTCTCCTCTCTCAGCCTCCCGGGTAGCTGGGACTACAGGCGCACGCCACCACACCCAGCTAATTTTTTTGTATTTTTAGTGGAGACGGGGTTTCATCATATTGGCCAGGATGGTCTCGATCTCTTGACCTCGTGATCCGCCCGCCTCGGCCTCCCAAAGTGCTGGGATTACAGGCTTGAGCCTCCGCGCCTGGCCTTAATCGTTAATTCTTAATAGGCTGAGGTTTGCAATATTCTAGGAGTTTGCTGAAGTGTTAGGCCACGTAGCCAATTTTAAGTAGGAGCTAGCCAGATCCGAGGCCCAGCTGTAGAAATTTGGCCCCTTGTGGAACTGCTTTTACTGAACTTCCATTTGTAGCTGACCAAGAGTTACCTGGGTATATGCAGGTGAGTTATTGAAGTTGTAGGCCAACTGATTGGGCACTACTGTATTTATGAGCTTCTTGGATAAGTTATCTCAAATCTCAGCCCTTGGAAAAGGAGTTTCTCCTTAACAATGGTTTGCTTTTATCTTTTAAGCAATGAGGATCTCATTACTGATCATATTTTTCTTTTGGTCCTGGTTTCCAAGGAGCTCGGAGCCAAATTTGCTTAGTGTCTTTTTTTTTTTTTTTTGGGAAACAGAGTCTCACTCTGTTGCCCAGGCTGCAGTGCAGTGGCATAATCTCAGCTCACTGCAACCTCTGCCTCCTAGTTCAAACGATTCTTCTGCCTCAGCCTCCTAAGTAGCTGGGATTACAGGTGTGTGCCACCACGCCCATCTAATTTTTGTATTTTTAGTAGAGACGGGGTTTCACTACGGTGTTGAACTCCTGGCCTCAAATGATCTGCCCACCTTGGCCTCCTTAAGTGCTAGGATTACATGGTATTTGCGCCCAGCCAGCAAACCATGTATAAAACAAACACTGGCGGGGGTAGTGGCTCAAACCTGTAATCCCAGCGCTTTGGGAGGCCGAGGCAGGCGGAGGCAGGCAGATCACGAGGTCAGGAGTTCAAGACCAGCCTGACCAATATGGTGAAACCCCGTCTCTACTAAAAAAAAATAATAATAATACAAAAATTAGCCGGGCATGGTGGCACACACCTGTAGCCCCAGCTACTTGGGAGGCTGAGGCAGAAGAATCGCTTGAACATGAGAGGGGGGAGGTTGTAGTGAGCCAAGATCGCACCACTGCACTCCAGCCTGGGTGACAGAACGAGACTCAGTCTAAAAAAAAAAAGTTTGCAATACAGAAATATGTGATACAGGAGGTTAAAGTCTTTTCTGATTTTCTCACCCCTTAATGATCACTGGGGTCCAATCCATTTTTCTATGCACATAGTATTTATACATATATGTATGTGTGTGTGTATGTGTATGTATGTATATATGTATGATATATATATATACACACACACACACACTTTTTTAGACTGAGTTTCACTCTTGTCACCCAGGCTTCTGGAGTGCAATGGTGCGATCTCGGCTGACTGCAACCTCTGCTTCTCGGGTTCAAGCAATTCTGTTGCCTCAGCCTCCCAAGTAGCTAGGATTACAGGCACCCACCACCACTCCAGGCTAATCTTTGTATTTTTAGTAGAGATGGGGTTTCACCATGTTGGCCAGGCTGGTCTCAAATTCCTGACCTCGTCATCCACCCGACTCAGCCTCCCAAAGTGCTGGGATTACAGGTGTGAGCCACCGCGCCGGCCTTTATTTTTGATTTAAAAAATAAGTGTCAGAACTTACTTTAGAATAAGGTAATCAGGGATGGTTTCTCTGAGGAGGTGATATTTAAGCTGAGATCTTAAGAATGCAAAACTAACCATGCAGAGAAGGGTGAGGGGAAAGCCAGGCAGAGGGCATGGTGGGTTGCAAAAGCACTGCGGAGTGAAAGTTATCTTCATTCACTCGACAAGCATTGAGGGCCCACAATATACCCGTCAGAATTCTAGGTACTGGGGCTACAGCACAAAACCAAACAAGTCTCTGCCCTTTTGGAGCTTACATTAGAGGTGTAACAGAGGAGAGACTGACAAGCAAATAGGTATGTGATATAGTAGCAAATAGTGATACTTGATGGGTACTGTTGTAAATGGGATTGAGAAGGCTTCTCCAAAGAGGTGACTTGAGTGTAGCCATGATAAAGACCTTTGCAAGTCATTTGAGAAAACCAGGTATGACCACCCCGTGGCTAAGTGTCTTTGTCCTGTGACCAAGCACATGTGGTAAGAGGTAAACCGTATCCTGTGGTGCCATGAAGCTGTATTGGGAATTTTGGATTTTTAAAAAATTTTTTTGAGACAGAGTCTCACTTTGTCATCCAGGCTGGAGTGCAATGGTGCAATCTCAGCTGACAGCAACCTCCACCTCCTGGGTTCAAGCAATTCTTCTGCCTCAGCCTCCCAAGTAGCTGGGATTATAGGCACGCACCACCATTCCTGGCTAATTATTGTATTTTTAGTAAAGACGGGGTTTTTGGTCAGGCTGGTCTTGAACTCCTGACCTCCTGATCCACCCACCTCGGCCTCCCAAAGTGCTGGGATTACAGGCGTGAGCCACCACTCCTGGCCCCAAGAATTGTGAATTTTAGGCCGGGCGTGGTGGCTCACACCTGTAATCCTAGCATTTTGGGAGGCCGAGGTGGGTGGATCACTTGAGGTCAGGAGTTCAAGACCAGCCTGGCTATCATGGTGAAACCCCATCTTATTAAAAAAAAAAAATTGCATTTTATTCTTAATGGGTGGAGGGTTATGAGCATAGGAGTAATATCAGATTTAAAAATTATTATTATTCTGGCTGCTGTGTGGAAAAGAGACTATAAGGGGTCATGGAAATGGGAGGCAGTTAGTAGTTAGAAGGCTTCGAAGTATAGTCATGCACGCCGTAATGATGGTTTGGTTAACGACAGAGCACATACATGATGGTGGTCCCCTAAGACTGTAATGCTGTATTTTTACTCTACCTTTTCTATGTTTAGATACACAAATACTTACCATTGTGTTACCGTTGTCTTCAGTATTCAGTACAGCCTCATGCTGTACAGGTTTGTGGCTTAGGAGCAATAGGCTCTACCATATGGCCTAGGTGTGTAGGTGGCTATATCATCTAGGTTTGTGTAAGTACACTCTAGAATGTTCAGGCAATGACAAAATGGCCTAATGATGCATTTCTCAGAATGTATCCCCATCATTAAGCAACACATGACTGTAATACAGGAAATAGAAGAGATGACTTAGTTTTATTTGGAAGCAGTAAGGGTGATGAGAAAATAAATGTCCTTGAATATGTATCTTTGTTCACATACACAAGTGTTAAACTGCAGAATGTAAGGTCTTCAAGATGGAAATGAATCACTGAACAATGACGGCTAGTAGCAACAAGAACAATCAAAATGCAGATCTTTAGTTCTAAATTCCATTCTCAACTAAAAGGAACCAGAGTCCTTGGGAAAATGGCTGATTCTAGGTCTGGGGCAGCGAAGGTACATCATGAGCCTAGAACAGCTTATTCCAAAAAATAAAGGACTGCTCAAAAATGTCAAAAGGACAAAGAAGCCAGGTTCAAGGGACTTCCACTGGCCAAGTCAGGGACAATTTAAGCATCAAAACAAATAGTGACATTAGTAATTCATCATAGCTCATTGAAAAAAAATAAGAATCCACAAGTCCATACTAATAATCACTAAATAAATAAATATGAAGGAAAAAACTAATCCTAACAGTAGAAGGAATAATAAAATTAGAAAATTGCCATTCCCAGCCATCATAGTAATAATTGATTCAGGTGATACTAAATTGATTCCGGTCACTCATGGATAATAAAACTAATGGCTACAAATTTGAATACAAACAGGATATTTATTTAGTTTCAAAATATGTTCCAATAAGATATTTATTAATTACAAAGTGAAAACGAGTAAGCTAGTAGTGTAATAGGGAAAACTGATGTATACCACCTTAATTAAGTTATCAAAGCTGTAGGGTCCCCCAGTGTCTATCCCCTATTTCTGTGTCTTGACTCAAAAATCACAGAGTGCTTTGACCACTCTGTGACCCAACATGCTTTACCCTGAAGGCTTGAACCCACACTGGGCTCTTGAACATTCCCTGGCACTGATAAAGGTATCCAGGTTGTTGCCCAAAACACTGAAAGAAATGGGCCCCAGCCCTGAATCAAATACCTTAAACTCTCACATAAACTCTATCCCCCTGACCGCTTTGCTTGGCTATACCTAGGGGGATCACCCGTTTTCTCTTACTGTCTGTCGTGAGGATTGCTGCAGCACTGTGTACGTAAGTTTCCCCTAATACATACTTTGGACTGCCCAAACACAGTAGCTCACATTTGTGATCCTAGTACTTTGGGAGGCTGAGGCAGGAAGATGGCATGAGCTCAGTAGTTCGAGACCAGCCTGGGCAACATAGCAAGACCGCTCTCTAGTACAAAAAAAAAAAAAAAATTGGTTGGGCATGGGGGTGTATGCCTGTAGTCTCAGCTACTTGGGAGACTGAGGTGGAAGGATTGCTTGGCCCAAGAGATTGAGGCTGCAGTGAGCTATGATTGTGTCACTAAACTCCAACCTTGGCAACAGAGCGAGCAAAACCCTGTCTAAATGAATGAATGAATGAATGAATGAATGAATGTATGCATGCATGCTTTAGACTGATCACCCTGGTGTTTGTTTAGTGCTAAGTGCTACTTTCTTTGGAATCCCAACAGGCCCCATCTGGAAAATGTTTGGAGCACACCCTTGTGGGAACTCCCCCTGCTATGGTTTTTGGGATGATTCCAGCTGTGGGTTCAGCAGGATGAAACAAGTTAACATTATCATTAAAGGGGACAAATCAACATCATGAATTTTCTGATATGTTAAAATGAAAAAACACAGTATCAGTTCAGCAGTAATGCATAGTAATGAGGAAACCTCAGATAAACTTCAATGGAGAGATGATTCCACTTGTCTGTATTGTTAAAAAGTGGCGATGTAATAAAAGACTCTGGACACAGGCCCAGCGAGGTGGCTTAAACCTGTAATCTCATCACTTTGGGAGGCCTAGGTGGGTGGATCCCCTGAACCCCAGAGTTCAAGGAGAGCCTGGGTAGCACAGAAAAACCTCATCTCTACAAAAGATAGAAAAATTAGCCAGGCACAGTGGTGTGCATCTGTGGTCCTGGCTACTCAGGAGGCTGAGGTGGGAGGATTGCTTGAGCCTGGCAGGTACAAGCTGCAGTGAGCTGTGATCATGCCACTGCACTCCAGCCTGAGTGACACAGTGAGACCCTGTCTCAAAAAAAACAGCTATGGAAACTTGAGAAAATGTTTCAGATTCAAAGGATGCTAAAAAGACATGACAACTAAATGCAATGCATAATCCTGGATTGGATCCTGGACCAAAATAAAACCTGTTACAAAGGACATTACTAGAACAAGTAACAAGATTTAAATAAGAACTATAGATTATGCTCAGCCATGGGGATAAGATCATGCCCCAGCCCTTTCTTATCTTTCACTGTAAAAATAAATAGAGACCAAGCATGGTGGTGCTCGCATGTACCCCAGCTACTGTGAGGCTGAGGTGGGAGAACCCCTTCAGCCAGGAGGCCAAGCCTGGACAACATAGCAAAACTCTATCATCTCTCTAAATAAATAAATAACATCAGTGACATAGTGATATAGATATGTAGTATGTTTTTGTTTGTTTTTGAGACAGGGTCTCACCCTGTCGCCCAGGCTGGAGGGCAGTGGTGCCATCTTGGCTCACTGCAACCTCCACCTCCCAGGTTCAAGCGATTCTCCTGCCCCAGCCTGCTGAGTAGCTAGGATTACAGGTGTGCACCACTACACCTGGCTAATTTTTTTTTTTTTTTTTTTTTTTTTTTTTTTGAGACAGAGTCTCACTCAGTCACCAGGCGCCAGGCTGGAGTGCAGTGGCGCGACCTTGGCTCACTGCAACCTCCGCTGCCCGGGTTCAAGCATTCTCCTGCCTCAGCCTCCCGAGTAGCTGGGACTACAGGCGCGCGCCACCACGCCCAGCTAATTTTTTTGTATTTTTAGTAGAGACGGGGTTTCACCATGTTGACCAGGACGGTCTCGATCTCTTGACCTCGTGATCCGCCCGCCTCGGCCTCCCAAAGTGCTGGGATTACAGGCGTGAGCCACCGCGCCCGGCCCACCTGGCTAATTTTTATATTTTTAGTAGAGATGGGATTTCACCATGTTGCTCAGGCTGGTCTCAAACTCCTGACCTCGTGATCCACCCGCCTCGGCCTCCCAAAGTGCTGGGATTACAGGCGTGAGCCACTGTGCCTGGCCTTTTTTTTTTTTAGAGACTGAATCTTGGAAAAAAAAAAAAAAAAAAAGACTGGGTCTTGCTCTGCTGCCCAGGCTAGAATGCAGTGATGTAGTATAGCTCTGCAGCCTCAACTTCTTGGGCTCAAGTGATCCTCCCACCTCAGACTCCTGAGTAGCTGGGATCACAGGTGTGTACCACCATGTCCAGCTAATTTATTTATTTACCTACATATTTTATTGACACGGAGTCTTACTCTCTTGCCCAGGCTGGAGTTCAGTGGTGCCATCTTGGTTCACTGCAACCTCTGCCTCCTGTCTTCAAGCAATTCTCCCACCTCAGCCTCCCAAGTAGCTGGGATTACAGGTGCCCGCCACCACCCTGGGCTAATTTTTATATTTTCAGTAGAGATGGGGCTTCACCATGTTGGCCAGGCTGGTTTTGAATGCCTGATCTCCAGTGATCCGCCCATCTTGGCCTCCCAAGGTGCTGGATTACAGGTGTGAGCCACCGAGTCTGGCCTGTTTTTTTGAGACAGAGTCTTTGTCGCCCAGGCAGGAGTGCAGTGGTACAATCTTGGCTCACTGCAACCTCCACCTCCCAGGTTGAAGCAATTCTCATGCCGCAAACTCCTGAGTAGCTGGGATTATAGGTGTGCACCACCATGACTGGCTAATTTATATATATTTGTTGTTGTTGTTGGAGACGGAGTGTAGCTCTGTCGCCCAGGCTGGAGTGCAATGGCACGAGCTCGGCTCACTGCAACCTCTGCCTCCTGGGTTCAAGTGATTCTCCTGCCTCAGCCTCCCTAGTAGCAGGGATTACAGGTGCATGCCAACATGCCCAGCTAGTCTTTGTATTTTTAGTAGAGATGGGGTTTCACCATGTTGGTGAGGCTGGTCTCGAGTTCCTGACCTCAAGTGATTTGCCCGCCTTGGCCTCCCAAAGTGCTGGGATTACAGGCATAAGCCATTGTGCCCAGCCTTGTTTTTAATTTTTTTGTAGAGACAGGGTCTGGGACATGTTACCCAGGCTGGTCTTAAAAGATCCTCCCACTTCAGCCTCCTAAAGCACTGGGATAACAGGTATGAGTCATGGTACCCGTACTCAGCCAATGAGCTTTTTTTTTTTTAATCCCCTTGAGACAGGGTCTTGCTCTGTTGCCCAGGGCTGGAGTGCAGTGACAGAATCATGGCTCACTGCATCTTGACCTTTTGGGCTCAATCGATCCTCTACCTCAGCTTCCCTAGCAGCTGGGACTACAGGCATGTGCCATTACACCCAGCTAAGTTTTTATATTTTTAGTAGAGACAGGGTTTCGCCATGTCGCCCAGGCTGGTTTCAAAGGAACTCCTGGACTCAAGTGATCCACTCACTTTGGTCTTCCAAAGTGCTGGGATTACAGTCGTGAGCCACTGCACCTGGCCAGTGAGCTTATTTTTTAAATCTCTTTTTTACATAGTGCTAGCATTAGGCAGTATCTATTTACCTTTTCAAAATAATTTATTTATTATTATTTATTTTGAGACAGGGACTTGCTCTGTCACCCAGACTCGAGTGCAGTGGTGCAATTACTGCTCCCTGCGGCCTCACACTCTTGGGCTCAAGCAGTCCTTCTACCTCAGGCTCCTGAGTAGCTGGGAATACAAGCCCTGTACCTGGCTTTGATTTTACTTTTTTTTTTTTTTTTTTTTTTTGAGATGGAGCCTCATTCTGTTGCCCAAACTGGAATGCAGTGGCGTGATCTCTGCTCACTACAACCTCCGCCTCTCGGGTTCCAGCAATTCTCTTGCCTCAGCCTCCCAAGTAGCTGGGATTACAGGCACCTGCCACCACAGCTGTGAATTTTTGTATTTGTATTTTTAGTAGAGATGGAGTTTCCCCATGTTGGCCAGGCTAGTGTTGAACTCCTGACCTCAGGTGACCGCCCACCTCAGCCTCTCAAGGTGCTGGGCTTACCCAGCCAGATTTTACTTTTTCATGTTGGAGAATTGTGTGCATGCTGGTAAGCATTCTCAAATCCTTTTTTGAAACAATGCAGGTTTCAAATAAATGATGAGTCCCACTCCAGCATAAGATATGCTGTGTATTCACTTCCCTCTCTGTTCTCTTGGGTCGAGAAGTCATGGGTCTTGAAGTCTCTTGAGTCTTGTCCTCTTGGGTCTTGAAGCCTCTCAATGTCCCCCATCTCTGGGGCTCTGCATTCTCTTAGGCATTCCTTCCTGGCGCATTCCCTGGAAGTTCCCCTGGACTGCACACAGTTTACCCCTAACCCCAGCCCCAGTGAGGGAGGAGGGCCCCTGACTGCAGGCTTTTTGAAGGAGGTGCTGCCACTCACTGAGTCCAGCATCCCATTTTACTCCAGGCCCTATTGACGTGAGCCCTGGAGGGAGCACAGATGCTTCCTTGTTTGATCTTTCCTTTGAAATTAACTCAGAAGCTCAGAACTCATAAAACATCTGGGCTGCCCGGGACCTTGCTGTTCATCTGGTTTGATCTCTTCAGTTTACATTATGCTGGGAAACCAGAGCCATCGAGAAGGAGTGTTTCAGCTGAGCTCACACGGTAGGCAGGAATCCAGGACTCTCAGCTCCCAGCAGGGGCTGGGACACCAAGCCCTGACCTGATGGCCTCCTCCTCCTGCCTCAGCCTCCCGTAGTAGCTGGGACTACAGGTGCATGCCAACACGCATGGCTAATTTTTGTTTTTGGTTTTTTGAGAGGGAGTCTTGCTTGTTGCCCAGGCTGGAGTGCAGAGGTGTCATCTTGGCTTACTGCAACCTTCAACTCCTGGGTTCAAGCCCCAGCCTCACCTGTCACCCAATCCATTTTGTCGGAAGCCCCCCACTCAGTAAGCCCTGACTGACCAATTTCAAGCCCTCCTCCACCCCGAAATGACCTTACCTTTGTCTGGCTCACATTCTATTCGAGGGAATAAAATAAGAATCATAAGAACCTCACACACTTATGAGAACTTGATCTATGCCAGGCACTGGGCTAAAGCCCTGAACAGAAACTCTCAACGCATTTAATTTAATCTTCACAAAACCTTGATGTGGATATAATTATATCCCATGGATGTAATTATTGTTCCCATTTGCAGATGAGAAAACTGAGGGCCATCGAGGTTAATAACTTACCCAAGGCTATACCCCAAGAATGTTCCTGGGAAATCTGATGGTAATTTTTTTAAAATTTTTTTTAGAGAAAGACAAGGTCTTGTTCTGTGGCCCAGACTGGAGTGGAGTGGTATGATCTTGTATGATCTGGTATGATCTTGGCTCACTGCCACCTCTGCCTCCCAGGCTCAAGCCATCCTCCCATTTCAGCCTCCCAAGTAACTGAGACTACAGGGACATAGCCATCATGCCTGGCTAACTGATTGCAGTCTTAACCCATAGGTCAAACTGCCTCTTCATACATGAGACATACTCAACAAAAATGCAAGGAGTATTTATTGAACAGCTACTACATGCTGGACACTGGATTAGACCCTACAGGGTTCACGAAGAGGGGTGTGGAGGATTTGTAAGAGATCACATGCACTGTTGGAGAGTTGAGAGAGGCTTCTTGGAAAAGGCATCTGGCTGGGCATGGTGGCTCACACCTGTAATCCCAGTACTTTGGCAGGTCGAGGCGGGTGGATTTGAGACCAGCCTGGCAACATGGTAAAACCCCATCTCTACTAAAATACAAAAACTAGACCAGGCACAGTGGCTCATGTCTGTAATCTCAGCACTTTGGGAGGCCAAGGCGGGTGGATCACCTGAGGTCAGGAATTCAAGACCAGCCTGGCCAACATCGTAAAACTTCATCTCTACTAAAAATAATTAGCCGGGCATGGTGGTCTGTGCCTATAATCCAGCTACTCAAGAGGCTGAGACAGAATAGCTTGAACCCAGGAGGTGGAGGTTGCAGTGAGCCAAGATGGTGCCACTGCACTCCAGCCTGGGCAACAGAGCAAGACTCCCTCTCAAAAAACAAAAATTAGCCGGGCGTGGTGGCACTCACCTGTAGTCCCAGCTACTCTCAGAGGCTGAGGCAGGAGAATCACTTAAACCTGGGAGGCGGAGGTTGCAGTAAGCCGAGATTGTGCGATTGCACTCTAGCCTGGGCAGCAGAGCGAGACTCTGTCTTAAAAAAAAAAAAAAAAAGGAAAAGAAAAAAGAAGAGGCATCTGGACATCTGAGGGAGGCTTTGAAGAATGTCTAGGACTCCAACAGACAGTGACGGGCAAGAGCTGTCCCCAGAAGCGCTGAGGAGGGGAGCACGCGTGGAAGCATGGAGCTGGAGCAGCAGGGCTTCACTGGGGCAGGTTATGAGCAGGAGGCAATGGAAGATCAGACTTCAGAGCTAAGCGGAGGCCATACTATGGAAGACTTAACAGCAGGGTAAAGAGGTTTGGGAGAGCCCCTGACATCTGTGAGCAGAAGAATAGGCCGGGTGAAAGTCTATTTAAAGGTTCTGCCAGTGGATAGGAAGTGGGCCTGCAGGAGCGCCTGGCTGGGAAGTTGGGAGCCTGAACCACAGCCTTGACATGGATGGTGCAGCACCACCGGGCACCAGAACTGAGTCCATAGGGCATTCGCTAGAGCTCACAGCCTATGGAATTCAGTTCTCAGTGCCAGGTGGCCAAAGTTCTTTCAGCCTGGACACTGCCCTTACATGCTGTCTTCTGTGAATTTTCTCCTGTTCCCAGGATGAGTAAGTTGAGGCCCAGGATGGGTCACATAAGGAACCTGTGATACCAAGAGATCTATTTCAGGGAGTCTGAGTTTGGAGCTGAAAATGGGGGCCCACAGCTAAGGAAAGGGACAAGAGTTCCATACATTCCAACAGGAATTGGAGTAGGTTATGAGGGGGAGGGGGCTCAGGGCCATGGCAGGGATCCGTCCCCAGGCCTGGGTACTGTATACACAGTCCTGTCCTTCCTGCCCAGATGTGTTCCTGGAGGGGCCTGATGTGGAGCTGAAAGAGTGAGGGGCTGGAGAGAGCCAGAACATGTACACGGAGAAGGGCATCTCCCTGCGAACCGAGGGGCCTTCTGAGCTAAAGGGAATCCCCAAGATACGGATTCTAAAGATAGGAGCCCAGCCCAGGAGTCCTAGCTCCCCAGAAATCTCCCCAAAACCTTGAACAAAGGTTTGAGTAGCTGGGATAGAGGAGTGGAGGAGAAAGAGTTCCCTGAAGCACACTTTCATTTTCTGGAGAGTTCAGTTGAGGGCTGGGTGCTCCCCCTCACTCACATGGCAGAGCTGCCGCCTATCCCGGAGAGGGGAAAGCCAAGCCCGCGCCTCAGGGGGCACCCCACCCGAACCCCTGCTTGAATCCAGAGAAAGGGGTCGCCACTTCACTTACCCACGAAACCTCCTCTCTCGCGCTCTTGGGGCTGGATCTGCAAGGATGTTCTCAGCTGGTGCTCCTTAAATAGGGCCCCCACCCCCCGCCCCCAGCCGCCTCCCGCCCCGCCCCATGCTGGCTCTTCTGAGAAAGGAGGAAGGTGTGGGAGGGCCAGGAACCCTGCCCAGAGAGCCCTTTCTGACCTCAAGCCAGAGCGGGACCCCGCCCCCGCCATTCTTTGAAGACTCCCCTTCCTCACCTTGGTCTCTAACTGGGCTCCTCCCCACCCCTTGAGACCAGCCTGCTGGGTTCTCTCTCTACTCTGCCTGAAAAATCTGCCCCTTTATGCCAAATTCAAGCTCAGTTTCTCATTTTGAAGCAGGATGATGGGGAATGGAGGTGCTAGGGGAAGCTTCAGCGTAGGTTTTAGCTCTTCCCCACCAGCTAAGGCGATCCAGGCACCCAAACACCAGCTGCAAAATTCACTGGAAGGAATGATGGGGAAGAGGCATCCCTCTGTCTCCTTTGGCTCTGTGTGGCTTCAAGCAGCACCCGAAGGGCAGGGGGGAGTCTGTTCCTATTTTGGGGAGGGAGAGACTGAGACCTGAGGGGGAAAGAAAATCAGGAGCTGAAGGTCCCACCAGCTTCAGAATCCCGAGCAGGGCAGGGATTCCGAGAGCCCCTACCTTACAGTGTGTATGTCCTTGTGTCCGTGGGGATCCCTCTCCTCAGCCCACCTTCTGTCCTCGGCCCCCCCAGAACTTGACTCCTGCTGCACAAAGCTGGGACTCCCCCAGAGTCTGAGTTGGGAAAGGAAGGACTTCCCCTAAGAGGTCTTTTCCTTCGTCCTCCCGTGAAAGCCCAGGAAGTTCTTTCTGATACCTAGTCACAGGCAACTGCCAAACAACGAACGGGGGCTAGGGGAGAGCGGAAGCACACAGTCAGAAATGGCTGCAGGGGTCTTGGGCCAAGAATTCGGGCAGCTCTACCGAGGAAACTTGAAAGTTCCGGGAATGGAGGGTGGTAGGGAGAGAAGAGTCATCAGTATTGTGCAATGGACAGGGGGAAGCAGGAAAGGGGATGGGGGAGGAAAGGGATGGCTGGTCTCTAGAGGACTCACACAGGCGTGGGGCTGATGGGCTGCCCCTCACCCCCTTCCCCAGGGGCCTGCCCGGCCAGAGTTCAAAGTGACTGTCACCCCACCCATCATTAACCCTAGTATCACCAGGCTGGAGTGGCAGTGTTTTTATGGGCAAAGCAACGCTAAACTTGCCCCTCCCTTGCCTGCTACCTCCCCCAAGGAGCCAACATCTTGCTGTCTCTGAGGCCAGAAGAGGAAGAAGCCTGTTGTGAGGACCAGAGGTGGAAGAGAAAGCAATAAGCAGTCATCCCATTTTCTCCATAGTATCTTCTTCTTCTTTTTCTTTTTTCTTTTTTTTTTTTGAGATGGGGTCTTGCTTTGTCACTCAGGCTGAAGTGCAGTAGCACAATCATGGTTTACTGCAGCCTTGACCTCTGGGGCTCAAATCATCTTCCCACCTCAGCCTCTGGAGTAGCTGGGACTACTGGCGTGCATCACCATGCCCAGATAATTTTTTTATTTTTTATTTTTTTGAGACAGAGTCTTGTTCTGTCGCCAGCTTGGAGTGCAGTGGTGAGATCTCGGCTCACTGCAACCTCTGCCTCCCAGGTTCAAGCAATTTTCCTGCCTTATCCTCCAAAGTAGCTGGGACTATAGGCGTGCACCACCACACCCAGCTAATTTTTGTATTTTTAGTAGAGATGAGGTTTCACCATGTTGGCCAGGATGGTCTCGATCTCTTGACCTTGTGATCTGCCAACCTCAGCCTCCCAAAGTGCTGGGATTACAGGTGTGATCCACCGTGCCTGGCCCAATTATTTTTATTTTTTATTTTTTGTAGAGAGGAGGTTTCGCCATGTTGCCCAAGCTGGTCTCAAGTTCCTGGGCTCAAGTGATCCTCCCACCTCAGCCTTGCAAAGTGCTGGAATTATAGGTGTGAGCCACTGCAGCACAGTATCTTGGCACTGCCTCAGTCCCCAGGGGAGAGGAAAGATGGGACTTCTTTCTTGGACTGTGACCTCCCTGAGGGCAGGGACATCTTCCGGGTTTCCAGCACCCTACAAGGGAACTAGCACTGAAAAGGGCTCGTGCCTGCTGATGAGGATGGGAAAGTTTATCCTTGAAGGGGACTCTTCCCCTTGTGACCCATTTCAGGGTTCCCAAGAGGGGAGGGCTTGGGGCTTCCCCACAGGGCAGCACCGGGAATCTGTGGCAGCAGGAACAGAAAGAGGAAGCTGAGGTCTTGTTGGGCCCTGGAGTTCAGCTGTCCTGTCCTAGGCAAGCAGCCCTGCCAACATGGGCACGAAGGCCCCGGGGGGGGGCAGGCATGGTCTGTAGGCTGTCCATGACCAGGGCTCAAGTGGATCCTCACCCTGGTACCTGCTACCACCCCACTTCCCCCAGACTATGTCCAAAATCCCAGGCTCCAACCTCCGAAGACCCTGACCTGTAGCCCACCCCCAATGTGGGGGAGACATTGTTGTTAAGGGAATGCAAAAGGAACAGACAGGGTGGGGAAGCACCTAAGAGATCAGCCTGTGCCACGTGGTAAAAACCCCGTTTCTTAAAATAAAAAAAAAAAGCCAGGCGTGGTGGCGCACGCTTGTGGTACCAGCTACTCCGGAGACTGAGGTGGCAGAATCACTTGAACCCAGGAGGTCGAGGCTGCAATGAACCATGTTCGCTTGTGAATCTGCACTCCAGCCTGGGGCTGTAACAGCAAGAAAAAAAAAAGAAAAAGATAGAAAATAAAAGAAAGAGAAGAAAGGAAGGAAAGGAAAAGAAAGAAGGAAAGAAAAAAGGAGGAAAGAAAGAAAGGAAGAAAAAGAGAAAGAAAAGAAAAGTAAAAGAAGGAAAGAGAGAGGGAAAGAAGAGAGAGAGAAGAGAAAGATTTCAGGTCTCTGGTGGATAAGAAGGAACAAGGCGGGGATGCAGTCCTACCCACTTCGACTCCACCCACTCGCGAGACCTTCACGCCTAACTCCTCCCTACACGCTGCAAAACTGGCCGCCGCGGGATCCCGTCCATAGCCCTGGGACGTTTGAGAATTAGAGGGGGAATCCCTGCCCTGTTGTGGGCAATTTGCCCTTCTCAAAAATGGCCGCCGCGGCGCCTCTGGATGGGAACCGCTCTGGGCCACGCCTTTGATCTCGTTGGTGGGGCTGGGGGATGAGAGCTGCACCGCGCGGGACAAGTCGCCGGCGGCGCCCGACGGAGCAGGTGATTTCCCCTCCTGCCCCGGCCCAGGGCTAGGAGAGTCGCGGAGAGCGCTGACCCAGGGTACCCGTCCTGTGTGTTCCCCCACGGTACCCCCCTGGGGCCCGCCGGACCCCCATCTCTGATTCTCGCCGTGGCCTGTATCAAGGCACTTCCAGTTTCCTCAGGCCTCCCTCGTCAGGTGTCCTCCAAGGCCACAGCCGCATCCCCATGCTCTTGGGCCCACTCTTCTGGACGCTTACGGGTGTTCCGCTAGCGGGTTTAGGGGAGCTGCGGCTTCAGGAGTCGGCCATCATCTCGGCCCCACTTCCTGTGTTCGCCCTCCCTGTTTGTGCTCCCTCCTGACTTTGGATGCAGGGATCCCTTGTTCCCCTCAATGCCCTTGGTGCCTCTAAGGTCTGACTTGGGAATCAGGGGACAGTGATATCCTCTGGAGCCTGTGTTACGGGTGCAGAGCCTTAGGAACCGGGCTTCACAGGGGCTGGGAAAAGCAGTGAAGACCTCCATGGCAGCCCCCTTGTTGCCTCCCTCAGAAGTTCGCTAGGACTCCTTTCATGCTGGCTCCCAGGATTCCTCCTCCCATATGGCCCGCTTTCCCCTCCACTTTAAGCACCTCCCCCACCCCAAGGGAGCAACATAGTACTTCTTACCCCAGTCTCACTTAAATTTGTCCGCTGGGTCTCTATCTAGCATCTGGAGGGTCCAGGCCTGTGCTGCTCTTGGGAACCTCCCAGGCCAGCTGGGAGCAGTGAGGATAGGGCAGTTAGGGTTGGCTGCAGAAAGGAAGTGAGTCTTGCAGAATGAGATTTGGAGAGGCAGAGGGAAAGCTACTCTGAGCTGGGAGAATGGTGTGAGCGAAGATTCTGAAGTAGGCAATATGGCCAGCCAGGCAGGAGAGGAGATTCAGAATATAGGATGGGGCCACACAGTTTGCATCACAAGAGGTGATGTAGTGTAGTGGTTAACAGTGAGAGTTCTTGGCGCCTGTAGTCCCAGCTACTGGGGGCGCTGAGGCAGGACAATTGCTTGAACCTGGGGGGGCAGAGGTTGCAGTGAGCCGAGATCACGCCACTGCACTCCAGCCTAGGCGACAGAGTAAGACTCTGTCTCAAAAAAAAAAAAAAGAAGTCAGTGTTCTGGAACCAGACGGCCTGACAGCCTGGGTGTAAATCTGCCATTAACTTGCCCTGTGACCTTGGGAAAGTTACTTAACCTCACAGTGCCTTCATTTCCTTTCAGGTAAAATGGGGGAAATAATAGTTTCTACATTTTAGAGGTATTGTATGGATTAGGTAAGTTAATACATGTAAAAGTGTTTAGAGGCCTGGCGCAGTGGCTCACGCCTGTAATCCCGGCACACGTGAGGTCAGGAGTTTGAAGCCAGTCTGCCCAACATAGTTAAACCCCGTCTCTACTAAAAATAGAAAAAATTAGCTAGGCATGGTGGCAGGTGCCTGTAATCCCAGCTACTCAGGAGGCTGAGGCAGGAGAATCAGGTGAACCTGGGAGGTGGAGGTTGCAGTGAGCGAGATTGTGCCACTGCACTCTGGCCTGGGTGATGGTGCAAGACTTTGTCTCAAAAAAAAAAAAAAGTGCTTAGAACAATGCCTGGTAAACAGAGGCAATAATTGCTAGTATTACCATCATCAGAGGTATTTAGGCAGGACTCATGACAGGATGACAGTCACATTTTGTAGACACCATCAACCAATGATCCCTAATTTGGGGCCCCAAGAAGTAGTGTTACAGCTGGAATTTGAAATGTCTCATGGAAATCATGTTCTTACCCTGGAGAAGGCTGGGTGCTACTTAGAAACCGGTCTGGTAGACCAGATCTTCCCCCAACTCAGAGGCTACATGGGGAGAAGTATTAGGAGCCCCTGAGCAGGAAGGATGTGCTGAGGAAGGCTGTGGGGGATGGAAAGGTGAAAGAAAGCTTAGAAGGCTGGGTGAAGTTTGGGTAGACCAAGAACAGAAGGAGGGAGGGAGGATGTTCCCTTGGAAGACAAACTAGAGAAAAGCTTAGGAGAGCAAGTCTTTATCTGGGAACAGTGAAGAGTTTACTAATAATTCCCTGGTCCCCTGGCCTTGGTTAAAAACCCAGAAGCATTAGACACATCCCTGAGAAGCTCTTCCCTAGAAACTGGGCTTTCAGACCCGGTGCGGTGGCTCACGCCTGTAATACCAACACTTTGGGAGGCCGAGGTGGGCAGAACACCTGAGGTCAGGAATTTGAGACCAGCCTGACCAACATGGAGACTCCTGTCTTTACTAAAAATACAAAACTAGCCAGGCATGGTGGCGCATGCCTGTAATCCCAGCTACTCAGGAGGCTGAGGCAGGAGAATTGCTTGAACTCGGGAGGCAGAGGTTGTGGTGAGCTGAGATCATGCCATTGCACTCCAGCCTGGGCAACAAAAGTGAAACTCCGTCTCAAAACAAACAAACAAACTGGGCTTTTCTGGCACAGTGGCTCACAGGTGTAATCCCAGCACTTTGGGAGGCCGAGGCGGGCAGATCACCTGAGGTCGGGAATTGGAGACCAGACTGACCAACATGGAGAACTCCTGTCTCTACTAAAAATACAAAAATTAGCCGGGTGTGGTGGCTGGCGCCTGTAATCCCAGGTATTTGGGAGGCTGAGGCAGGAGAATCGCTTGAACCTCTCAGGTTCACACCATTGCACTCCAGCCTGGGTGACAAGAGGGCAACTCCATCTCAAAAAAAAAAAAAAAGAAACTGGGCTTTCATGCAGCAGCCATGCGCCTTTGTCCCAGCAGAGGCTGCCAGGCAACTGACAGCCCCAGGATTCAAGGGTGATGTAACCCAGGGTCAAGGTAGGTCCCTGGAGGGGGCTCTCCCCTTGAGGGAGCTGCATGATGGGATCTAGTACGCCTGAGCTGAGCCATTCTGCTCTTCCCCCAGGGTCTATGGTGAGGGCTCTAGAGCAGAGGGTATGCATCCCCCTGGTAGGCTGGGGCTTCTCAGTCCTGCTTTCCAAAGTGACTCCTGTGCTATGAGCAACTCTGTTACCATTTAGGGGACCAGGCAACTGTGAGCATAGATGGTAGGTCCATCCCAACCCACTTCTAAGTCTTGATATCCTCCCTTCCCCAGAGTAGCCCCTAGAATAGATACTCACCGCCGGGCGCGGTGGCGCGTGCCTGTAGTCCCAGCTACTCGGGAGGCTGAGGTGGGAGGATCGCTTGAGCCCAGGAGTTCTGGGCTGTAGTGTGCTATGCCGATCGGGTGTCCGCACTAAGTTCGGCATCAATATGGTGACCTCCCGGGAGCGGGGACCACCAGGTTGCCTAAGGAGGGGGTGAACCGGCCCAGGTCGGAAACGGAGCAGGTCAAAACTCCCGTGCTGATCAGTAGTGGGATCGCGCCTGTGAATAGCCACTGCACTCCAGCCTGGGCAACATAGCGAGACCCCGTCTCTTTAAAAAAAAAAAAAAAAAAAAAAAAAGAATAGATACTGACCTAGGTAACCTGGATTTAAAGCTGACTACCGCAGTCAAGCCAGGTGACTCTAGGCAAGTCATTAAACACACTGAACTTCCATTTCTTCATCTGTAAATTGGGGCGTAACTGTTTATTGAGTGCCCACTTCATGAGACATGCTGAGTATACATTGGTGAATGTCAGCCCGGTGTGGAGCCCCTGCCTCATGAGACAACTGGAAGAAACATTAAACATTGTCCAAATAATAATTATGGCTGTGAAAGGTGCTGCTAGTCAGAAAACATGTAGCCTGTATAGAGAGCATAATATGGCAGGGACCATACCAGTTCTAGAAAGTCAGGGGCGGTGTCCCTTGAGGAAGGGAATTATTATTATTTTTTGAGATGTAGTCTTGCTGTGTTGCCCAGGCAGGAGTGCAGTGGCATAATCTCGGCTCATTGCAACCTCCGCCTCCCAAGTTCAAGCGATTGTCCTGCCTCAGCCCCCCAGTAGCTGGGATTACAGGCACATGCCACCATGCCTGGCTAATTTTTGTATTTTTAGTAGAGACAGGGTTTTGCCATGTGCGAAATGGACTCTCTATTGTTGTTGTTGTTGTTTTTTGAGAGCGAAACTCCATCTCAAAAAAAAAAAATATATATATATATATATATATATATATATATATATACTTTTCTACAAAAAGAAAGATGGGGTCTTGCTATGTTGCCCAGGCTGGTCTTAAACTCCTGAGCACAAACAATCTTCCTGCCTCAGCCTCCCAAAGTGCTGGAATTACAGGCATGAGGCACCGTCCCCAGTCAAGGAAGGGAATTTCATTTAATTTGGACAGAGTTTCACTCTGTCACCCAGGCCGGAGTGCAATGGTGTGATCTCAGCTTACTGCAACCTCCATCTCCCAGGTTCCAGCAATTCTCCTGCCTCAGCAGCTGCAACTACAGGCACATGCCACCACGCCCAGCTAATTTTTTGTATTTTAGTAGAGATGGGGTTTTACCATGTTGGCCAGGATAGTCTTGATCTCCTGACCTCGTGATCTGCCTGCCTCAGTCTCCCAAAGTGCTGGGATTATAGCCAGCCACTGTGCCCAGCCAGGAAGGGAATTTTAAAATGAGACCCAAAAGATCAGAGAGAGTAACAGTAAGTGAAGGGGTGGAGGCGGAAGGGTGCCCCGGCAGAGGAAACACTTTGTGAAGCCCTAGCACCTAGAGAAGTGCTCACACTGGGTAGGTGCTCAATACATACTTGTTGACATGTTACATTCCCATCTACATGCTTTTGACTCCCAAAAGTCTGTTTGGGTGTCAGGAGCATGTGAGTGGTAATGAATGGCTCCAGACCTGTAGGTCCAAATGCCAGCTCATTGTTTCTCTCAGATGATAGGGTAGAAGGCTCACAGGGCACACTACCTTGCCATGGAAGAGCTTGAGTATTGGCAAACTGAAAGAAAGCCAGGGTTGGGCAGGGCGTGGTGTCACGCCTATAATCCCAGCACCTTAGGAGCCCTAGGTGGGGCGGATCTTCTGAGGTCAGGAGACCCGCCTGGCCAACATGGTCTCTACTAGAAATATGAAAATTAGCCGGGCATGGTGGCACATGCCTGTAATCCCAACTACTCAGGAGGCTGAGGCAGGAGAATCACTTGAACCCAGGAGGCAGAGATTGCAGTGAGCCGAGATTGCTTCACTGCACTCCAACCTGGGTGACAGGGTGAGAGTCTGTCTCAAAAAAAAAAGAAAAAAAAAGGAAGCCCAGGTAGAGGGAGGGAAATGATCCAGCAAGGGGTGGTGCATGGTGAAGCTGAAGAGAGATATAGATAGGGTAAGGCCTGCAATAGAAAGCCATGAAAAGATTCTGGACTTCCCTGAAGGGTGGTGGGAAGGCACTGATAGTTTTTTTTTTTTTTTTTTTTTTTTTGAGATGGAGTTTCGCTCTTGTTGCCCAGGCTAGAGTGCATATGGCACGATCTCAGTTCACTGCAACCTCTGCCTCCCAGGTTTAAGTGATTCTCCTGCCTCAGCTGGGATTACAGGCATGCGCCACCACGCCCAGCTAATTTTTGTATTCTTAGTAGAGACAGGCTTTCTCCATATTGGCCAGGCTTGTCTCAAACTCCAGGCCTCAGGTGATCCGTGTGCCTCAGCTTCCCAAAGTGCTGGGATTACAGGCGTGAGCCACTGATAGATTTTAGGCAGAAGAATATGTGACTTTCATAAAGATCACACAGCTGTGGTGTGGAGAATAGGTTGTTGGGGGAAAGAAGGAGTGCGGAGAAGGGTTAGGAAGATCTTGCAGGAAAGAGATGGAGAAGAGTGAGAGTGGAGATGGAGAGAAGTAGATGTGGCAAGAGATAATGATTAGGGCTTGGCAACTGACTGGATGAGGGTAAAGCAAGGGGTAGGATGGTGTCAAGGATAATTCGCAGATTTGTGGCAGGAACAGCCAGGTGCCTGGACGTGGATTTACTGAGGATGACCTTGGAGGAGTAAAACACTTGAGAGAATGTCAGTTTGGCACATGCTAAGCATGAGATGCCTGTAAAACATCTACGTGGTGGTGTTAGGGAGGTAGATGTCCAAGTTTATAGCTCAGAGGAGACTGGACTAGAGGACTGGACATTTGGGAATTGATGACATGGTGTTGACACATAAAGATGTGGGCCCAGATGAGATCTTCCAGAGAGAGCAAACGCTGCAGTGAGGAGGAGCGGGAGCCTTGCACGTGAGGAACTCCCACATTTAGAGGGCGACAGAGAAGGGGACAGAGAAAGGGCCTTCAAAAAACGGCCAGAGAGGTAGAAGGATACCAGGAGAGAATAATGTTCTCAGAAACCAAAGTTGGTGCTGCTGAAAGGGCAAATAAAGGTGAAACCATGAGAAATTGCCCCCTCTTTTTTTGTAGATCAAAACTAGACAAAAGGGCAGGGTGTGGTAGCTCACACCTGTAATCCCAGCACTTTGGGAGGCTGAGATGGATGGATCACGAGGTTAGGAGTTCAAGACGAGCCTGGCCAAGATGGTGAAACCCCATCTCTACTAAAAATACAAAAACTAGCCGGGCGTGGCAGCAGGCACTTGTAATCCCAGCTACTTCGGAGGCTGAGGCAGAGGTTGCAGTGAGCTGAGATTGCGCCACTGCACTGCAGCGTGGGCAACAGAGTGAGACCCCGTCTCAAAAAAAAAAAAAAAAAAAAGACAAAATTGGCAAGCTCATATGGTTCAACTTAATTAGACCAAAACCTGGAAATTTAGGTCTAAGAAATTTTGGGGCTGGGCACGGTGACTCACGCCTGTAATCCCAGCACTTTGGGAGGCCAACATGGGCAGATCACTTTGAGCCCAGGAGTTTGAGACCAGCCTGGGTCTCGAACCTGGAGCTCAAAACATGGCAAAACCACATCTCTACTAAAAATAAAAAATAAAAAAACTAGCAGGGCATGGTGGTGCGGGTCTGTAGTCCCAGCTACTCCAGAAGCTAAGGCAGAAGGATGGCTTGAGCTGGGGAGATGGAGGTTGCAGTGAGCTCATATAATGCCACTGCATTCCAGCCTGGGTGGCAGAGCCAGACCCTGTCTCAAAAAAAAAAAGAAATTTTGGTGGAGATATTGGAGCAGAAGACAGACTCGAGATAGGGAGAAGTGGATGGAATGCGGATAAGAAGGGAGAACTGACGGACTTGGTGGTCGACTGGGTGCAGCAGGTAGGAGAGAAAGAGGGCAAAATCAAGGGTATGCTCCCAAACAGACCTTTGGGAGTCAAAAGTATGTAGATGGGGATGGAACATGTCAACAAGTATGTATTGAGCACCTACCTAGTGTGGGCATTTTTCTAGGTGCTGGGGCATGAACAAGACAGAGTGTCCCCCTCCTCCCCCACCTTGCTTTGGAGCTTCCATTTTATGGGGGCAGACAGACAATAGGCAAATAAGCACAAAATAATGCTAACGGTAGTAAGTACTATGTAGGGTTAGGGGCCTAGAGAAGACTTCTTTGCTGTAGGTTAGTCAGGGAAGGGCTCTCTGAGGAGGTAACATTTGAGTGGAGCTCTGAGGAGTGACTGGACAAGCCATGGATGTCTTCAGGACACAAAATGCCTGCCCTGGGTAGGTGCACAATACACACTATTGACATGTTCCATCCCCGTCTACATCATTTTGACTCCCAGCAGTCTGTTTGGGAGTCAGGAGCATGTGCATAGAGACAGGAGGTAGCTCAGCAAGTCTGTGGGACAGCAAGGTGGCGCAGGAGCAAGCCAGCCAGGAAGGACTAGGGAGGCTGGAGAGCTGGGAAAGGGCCGGATCTGTGGGCTCCCCAGGCCTTGGGGAGGAGGATGGAAAGTGCTCTGCAGATAGCCCCAGGCTGCAGGAAGGGCAGGGACTGGGGGAGAGGAGAGAATCCATAAAAGGCTTCCCCTTCTATCTGGGCCCCAGAGCCAGAAAAGCCCCTTTGTGCAGAGGGTGGGTGGGCTGTTCTGGGTGGGGGAAGGGCTATGCTTGGTCATGAGGCTGCTCCTTGAGGGGCTGGACAATGGGGCCCCTTGTGGTTGGAGGCTAAGAGGCCCCCTCAATTATGGGATTCCTGAGCCAGGAGGCATGTGACCTCAAGACCTTGCCAGAAGGTCTGGGGCTGCTGCTACGGAATGGGGTAGGGGGATGGGGGAGAGGTTGGGGGCACTCCTCTAGAGGCTGTGTCCAGAGACAGTACCCTGTCCTGTCTCAGGCTGGAGGAGGTAAGAGATGGGCGGGGGAGGGGCATGGTTCTGCTTGGGAGAACAGAGAGGGCAGCATCAACAGATGGTTCCACAGCAGGTCAGGAGGGAGGAGCTGCTGCCCCCAGGTCCAGTGGGTGAGTGCAGACGGAAGAAGGCCTGGCCATCCTGTCTGTCTGTGTTCCTTCAGAAGAGGAGAGAGCATGGAGCTGGAGAGGATCGTCAGTGCAGCCCTCCTTGCCTTTGTCCAGACGCACCTCCCGGAGGCCGACCTCAGGTAGAGACAGCTCCCCCGGAAGGTTCACATCAGTGCCAGAGCTGGAGTTGCCGGGCAGTACTATGAGTCCTGGCCGATGGAAAGATGGCGGGAGGGCTGATTACGATTTGCTGAGAGGCACTCCCGCTCATCCTGTCCCTGTTATCTTTGTTGGGCAGATGGGAAACCGTAGCTCTGTGGGAGGGGGTTACACTTTTTGGCCTCAAGGATTAAGGTCTAGCTCATGAACCTCATGAAGCTGAAGGCTGGAGTTTCAGGACAGGTGGGGGATGCTGGAGGTATCCAGTGTCCTACCCAGGGCTTGTCCTGTTCCCTTCCTGCAGTGGTTTGGATGAGGTCATCTTCTCCTATGTGCTTGGGGTCCTGGAGGACCTGGGCCCCTCAGGCCCATCAGAGGAGAACTTCAATATGGAGGCCTTCACTGAGATGATGGAGGCCTATGTGCCTGGCTTTGCCAACATCCCCAGGTAGGTTCTGGCTGGGACCAGGAGGAGGGAAGGGACTGGCTGATTATGGGGTGGGCAGAGTTGTCTTCTCTTCACTACCCTTATGTTTTCAGGGGCACAATAGGGGACATGATGCAGAAGCTCTCAGGGCAGCTGAGCGATGCCAGGAACAAAGGTGAGTCTGGGGCTGTAGGCACCTGTGTGATTCATAACCCCTCCCAATTCCCTACTCCCCAGAGCGCTGGCAAACCTGATACTCTCTCTGCCTCTTTAAGAGAACCTGCAACCGCAGAGCTCTGGTGTCCAAGGTCAGGTGCCCCTCTCCCCCAGAGCCTCTGCAACGGCCCCGAAATGCTCAAAGAAGAGACCAGGTCTTCTTCTGCTGCTGCTGCTGGGGACACCCAAGATGAGGTACTGGTAGAGGAGGGTAGCAGTGAGGGACCCAGGGGACTGGAAAAGGGGAGTATTGCCTTTTGTTAATGTTTGTACCCTTAGGCAACTGGTGCTGAGGAGCTTCTGCCAGGGGTGGATGTACTCCTGGAGGTGTTCCCTACCTGTTCGGTGGAGCAGGCCCAGTGGGTGCTGGCCAAAGCTCGGGGGGGGACTTGGAAGAAGCTGTGCAGATGCTGGTAGAGGGGGAAGGAAGAGGGGCCTGCAGCCTGGGATGGCTCCAACCAGGTATCTTCTCCCAGCACCCCCTACCATGTAGCCTCGGCTACATTCCACCTCGGTGTTAAGCCCCGACTCCTACCTATCCCCGTCTGTTTCCCCTGCTGGTGCCCTTGGGCCTAGACCAGGCCTCCCCTCTCTGCAGGACCTGCCTAGACGCCTCAGAGGCCCCCAAAAGGATGAGCTGAAGTCCTTCATCCTGCAGAAGTGAGTCTGGGCTGGGCTGGGCTGTGCCCTAGAGGGTCTTCCCACGGTGACAGGAGCTTCAGCCAGCCAGTTTTTGGCAGGTACATGATGGTGGATAGTGCAGAGGATCAGAAGATTCACCGGCCCATGGCTCCCAAGGAGGTGAGAGTTGGGGTTGCTGGGGATGTGGAATGGGTGGGACTGGCTCCTGGCTTCTGCCCCTCACAGCCTGATTGCCTGACAGGCCCCCAAGAAGCTGATCCGATACATCGACAACCAGATAGTCAGCACCAAAGGGGAGCGATTCAAAGATGTGCGGAACCCTGAGGCCGAGGAGATGAAGGCCACATACATCAACCTCAAGCCGGCCAGAAAGTACCGCTTCCATTGAGGCACTCGCCGGACTCTGCCCGAGCCTTCTAGGCTCAGATCCCAGAGGGATGCAGGAGCCCCACACCCCTACACCGGGGCCCCCTAACTCCTTCCCCATTCTCTACTTTGCTCCATAGTGTTAACCTACTCTCGGAGCCGCCTCCATGGGCTCAGTAAAGGTGGCCCAAGGAAGGTGTGAGTGCATTCTGGTCATTTCTGCCTCAGGACTGGGACACTAGGCCTGTCTGACCTTCCCCTCCCAAACCTTGAATCCTCTATCTTCAACAGGGCGGCACCAGGCAAAAGGGGGTAAAAAGCTCTTTATTTGAAGCTCCAGGGTGGGACAGGGCACTGGCCTCTCACCAGAGGTCCCCCACAGTTCAGTTTGTTTCCCTACCGCTCAGTGTCAGGCCCCAGCCACACAGTCCAGCTGTGCTCCGATTGGCAGGGTCAGACCTGCAGGTTGACAAAAGGTGCGAAGCCCGCCATATCCTGCAGCAGCACCAGGGCCTGGTGCAGCGGCGGCTCCACGTCGATGTCCACGCCGCGTTTCCGCAAGCGGCTCAGGCTGGACTCGGCCACATGGTGGCAGTGCCGCACTCGCAGCGAGCGCAGCGCCGGGCAATACTCGGCCAATGTCCTGAGGGAGGAGCAGGGTGAGGCTAGCGGCAAGAGGCCACCACACCCTTGGTGGGGTAGGGTGGGGGCCCGAGCTCACTCAGCCTCGGACTGGCTCCGGCAAAAATCCCGGTCTCCGTCCAGCTCGGGGCAGGGGCATACTTTTTCCGTCCCTACACAAGGAAGGCGCCCGGATTGGCTTCAAGGGAGGCGGAGACTTCCTGTCTCATTTAAGGGGGGAACCTGCCCCTCAGCTCCGCCTAGGATTGCAAGGTTTCCCCCTCGTTGAAGAAAAGCCAGAGTCGACTTTCTATGTGAAATCTCCCAATGTGTAAATACTGGTTCAAAAAAGTTTTTAAACTATGGGCTCTCTGGCCTAAGGGGGTCCGGAAGGCAACCCTAGAGGCTTTTTCTGTTCAGAATGGGGGTTCTGCGGTTTGCAGGAAGATTCAGAACCCTCAGTCCGTCCCATACCTTCAGAGGCTAAGTGACTGCCTTCCTCCCACCCTACCGCCCCACCAGGCCGAGGCACCTGACACCGTCGCTTCCGACGCGGAGGCAGCCGGTGAGGTCAAGGTGCTGGAGTTCTGGGCAGTTCCGAGCCAACTCTTGAACCGCGGCGTCCCCCACATTAGCGTTGACGGCCAGCGAGAGGCTGCGGAGGCCAGCGCCGCGCCTCTGCGCTAGGTACACGATAGCCTCGTCCTTGAGCTGGCGGCAGGCGGTGAGGTCCAGCTCCTTCAGGGCCGGGCAGCGGTCGGCGAGGCCGCGCAGCGCCAGCCCGTCCACCCAGTCACAGTGAGCGAGCGACAGGCGCTGCAGGCGTGGGCAGCCCTCGGCCAGCGCCCCAAGCGCCCGGCGACTCAGTTGCCCACAGCCGGCCAGCGCCACACTCCGCAGCTGCGGGTTCCGCGCCAGCACCGGCACCAGATCCTCGTCTGACAGCCATTCGTGACACGGCGCCAGCGCCAGCTCCTGCAGCCCCTCGGCGTCCCGCAGCAGCCGGGCCAATGCGGCCCGTGGGATCTGCGGACCCACCTGCGGGCGGGGAGGCACCTCAACTCTCAGCCCGTCCCGCACTCCTCAGCCGCCAATAAGCCCCTGAGTTCTTTCCTGGCAGCCGCCTGTTCTCCCAGGAGAGATCCCCACATTCCCTGAGTCGCTACCCAGTATTCGCCCTTTGGGAGTACGCCCTGCTGCGTGGATCCCTTCCCGGGCAGCTCCGACGGCCTAAGGGGGTCAGGAAGGGCATACAGTGGGGCTGGGGCTGGCCTAAAGGCAGGGCGGAACCCAGGCAGGGGCGGAGCTTCAGCCCTCGGCTCACCTGCGCGGCGTCGAAGCGACGCAGCCCGGCCAGGTGAAGCTGTACCAGTGCCCGGAAGGCCCGGCTAACGCGCTGCAGCCGGAGCAGCTGGCGCAGCGGTACCCGGTTCAGGACGTGAGGGAGCAGCACGTCTTCCCAGGGCAGGTCCAGGAGTCTGCGAGTAAAGGGGCGTTGGTACTGGCGTCCCGGGGCCACTATTACCTGCGAGTCCGCTTCCGTTATGCCCCTATGCCCAGGCTCCCAAAAGCGGCCCCCAGCCCCAGCCCCGCCTCGGCTTCCCTCTCTCAGGTTCCTCTTCCCTCTTTCGGTCCCTCCAGTGCTCGGTACCTGACGGCTCCGGGCTCTTGCTCCCCCCTCCGGACGGCTCCATCGGTGGCTCCTTCGGCTGTCTATTGCGCGTGCGCAGTAAGCTTTCCTCGCTTTGGCCTTGGAGTGGCCGCGCCAAACCCGCCTCCTTAGCCTATAGAGACAGACCGATTCAATCGAGTGCCGTCTCACCGAGGATCCGATCTGAAAGCCTTTCGGATGGACCCCGCAAAGGAGGCGGAACAGACCGGTGGTGTAACATTAGACCTCGTGTTCTCGGCTACAGGGCTTCAGGCCCGAAGCTGGAGAATGCGGTGGGCATCAGAGACTGACTGGCTTCGGTCGTCCTCTTGAGCCAGCAGCCGCCTCTGAGCGAAGTGGTGACGGGAGGAGGAGCAGGCAAGGCCAAAGGCGGAGGGGGCGGAGCCAGGACTCCTAGGTTACCGGCCTCGCCTCTGCCCTCTAGTCGCGTTTAGCGACTTTGAAAACGAGGAGAAACTATCCAGGCTCTTACTCTCGGCCACGTAGCAGGTGTTCAATAAGTAATTGTTGAAATAATGAATGAATGGGCGAGGCTATAATTTTTCCTTCATCAAGTAAACCTGCTCAAACTTCCCATTCCTGGTTAATTGTGAAGAGCTATCCAGCCTCTTCCACTTCGGAACAGTTTGGGCTGCGTTTCCGCCGCGGGAGAGAGACGTAGGGGGCGCGAAGAAGGACTATTATTTCCAACTGGGTCCCTTTCATTTCCTCCAAAGGTCCAGAGTCCTGAGAAGAATGAGAGCTCAGCTCAGCCCGCCAGGGGTAGTGCTTCTTGGCTGGCCTTGGGTTTAGTTGTAGGGTCTGGGGCTGGGTCCGCCCTGGGGCAGTGACGCCGCAGACCTCTGGACTCAGCTTCTGGGCTGCCTCCCCCACGTCTCAGTCCCAGGATCCGCTACGGGAACCCCAGGAGTAGGGCCTTCCCTCATCATCCACGGGATGGGTGTGGGGGAATGTGAAGGATGCGAGGGCCACTGCACCGCTGACGGTCTGGCGCTCCTTCGGTGCAACCGATTCAGTGGTTCATCACAATGAAAACTGCTTCTTATCTGTTATTTCGTCAGGGCTTCGGGCACCTCTGAAAGGTGGACAGGTTTATGTTATCACTCCATTTTAAAGATGGGGGAACCGCGGCCCTGGAGAGGAAACGCCTTGTTCAGAATCAAACCAGATGGGAATAGAGAATCCAGACATCTGGTTTTCCCAGAATTCCACGTTCCCCCACCCCGCAAGGCAGCGAGAAGGGAGAAGCTAGCAGCGAGAAAGGACCAGAAGGGGGTCATGTTAGGTGAGGGCTTGCTACCCTCTTCCTCAGCCTGCTTGGGGAGGGGATAGCTGGGAGGACAGACCCCTGCAAAGATAGAGCCACGTGAGAGCACGCACCACCTCCGGCCGCGCGCCTAGTCCCCCCTCCCCCTCTTTGTTCGCACTTCTGCGCCTGCGCAGTGCGACAAATCTGGCGCTGTCCCCTTCAGCACCACGCGGAGTCCGCGCCGCCCCTCCCCGTGGTGAGCCCCGCGCGCCCCCGCCTCTCACGTCCTCGCGCCCCCTGACTGCCCGAACAGACCCCCTTCTTCCTTCCGAGGTCACCATCTGCCCTCCCTGGCCCTCCCAAGGAGAGTAGTTGCCATAGTAACTCGAGCGGCGCTTTCTTAAAATAGCAGGGCCCCCTTCTACCCTGGCCAAGGGCACAAGGGTTGCCTGTCCCTCACGTATTCCAGTCCCGAGGTCATCCCGTCTAACCTCTTACACCTGGGCAGGCGTGACGACACCTAACTCAGGCAGCAAGGAAGTTCTTCCTGAAGTCTGATTTAACATTTCCCTGCTGCATCCTGGGAGGGTGGTTAGGGTTGAGTCTCCTGGGTCCGAGACTAAAAACCCCTGGCGGGTTCAAGACGGTGTTCCCTAGATCTCCTTTCCATAGCTGATGGTCTCCTGGATTTAGGGGGCGGGTCCAGTCTACACCCATACCGTGTGCTTGGCGCGGCCGCGTGCTCGTGGGGGGCGGGAGCGCGTGTGGCATGTAACAGGTCATGTGGCAGCCTCCTAGGGACACGCGTGGGGTCTAGGGCGGGACACGCGTGTGCAGCCGGGCCTTACGTGTGGCTCGAGGGGCGGTGGGCGAGAGAGACGTGGACACAAGTGGGGTGGGGCACGTGAGGGTCTGGGGAATAGAACCAAGGGTTTCATGCGTCCTCCTGGTCTGGGGCGGGTCTTAGGTTGGCGGGAGAGCCCAGCAGGGACCTAGCGACAAGGGGGGGGCTGGCAGCCTCCGGGGCTCCAGGCCCTGGGAGAGGGCGGGGGCTGGGGGGGGGATTAGCGTTGCCTGTGCGGTGCGTAGGGGGTAGGGGGAGGGACTGAGAGGCGGGCGGGCCTGGAGCAAGCGGGAGCCGTGCTTCCTTCACAGCTGAGCTGGGCCCAGCCTCTCCTCGGTCTCTCCTCGGTCTCAGCTCTGGGCGAGCAGCGGTGAGTACTGAGGTGGCGTTGAGTTGGGGCTGCACCGGGTATGCGCTGGGACCCCATTGAGCTTCCGGAAACTGCCTGGCAGGGTTGCTGCTCCTGACCTCTGCCCCTCCCCTGCACTGCCTCCAGAGGCCCCCTTACCCGGTTATGGTCTCTCCTGGCCCGGACAGGATCTGTTATACCCCTGGGGGGGAGAGGGAGATGAGGAATATGGTGCAGGTTCCCCCTCAAGAGACCCCAGTGACTAGTGGGGGGAGGGGGAGGGTGTGTGTCCCTGCTTGAGTGTGTAAGTGTACATCTGTATGTGTATGTGACTGTGAGCAGTAGGTCTCTGAGTGCCTGGTACACCTGGACCTCTGTGTGCACTGGAGAATAACAGCCTATATATATATATTTGGGTACCTCTTTGTGTGTTCCTGTTTGATGACGGTGTGTGTGTAAAACAATCATGTGCCTTTCCATTACACACATATTTGTTATGACTATGAGAGTGCATGAGGGTGTGTCTTTGAGCAATGTGTGTGTGTGTCTGTGTCTGTGTCTGTGTGTGCCAGAGGGTGTTACCTATTAATGTGTTTAACTGTGTACTGATATATTTGTCCTTATGTATGTGTGTGTGCATGTGTGTGTGTGTATGTGTGTGCCTGTCTGTACCTGTATGGAGAAAAGAATATCCCTGACTGGGTGTGGTGGCTCACGCCTGTAATCCCAACGCTTTGGGAGTCCGAGGTGAGGGGGATCCCCTGAGGTCAAGAGTTTGAAACCAGCCTGGACAACATGGTGAAACTCCATCTCTACCAAAAATACAAAAATTAGCCAGATGTGGTGGCGGGTGCCTGCAATCCCAGCTATTCAGGAGGCTGAGGCAGGATAATCACTTCAATCCGGGAGGTGGAGGTTACAGTAAGCTAAGATAGCGCCACTGCACTCCAGCCTGGGCAGCAGGGGCGAAACTCCACCTCAAAAAAAAAAAAAAAAAAGAAATGTCCCTTTCCCATTCTGTATAATATATCAGGGGTAGGAGGCTCTGCTCAGGCCTTTCTCCTTACCTCCATGCTGTGCCTCTCAGCCCTTCAGCATCCCTATATAACCCCTGGTCTTCTTCCCTCTCCTTCCAGAAGGCCTGAGTTTCCCTTCCCTGAGTGAGGGGCCTCCATAAGAAAGACTATAGGGGTCACAGGGCTGTATGATGGTGACAGCTGGCTGACACCCTTGCTCCAGAGGGTGGGGTACCAACTTGCCCCATACCAGCAGTAGCTCCAAAGTACCATAAGAACTCCAGGCCCACTCAACTTCTGAAGTTGTTTCCTCTCACCTCCCAGGGTGATGCTCAGGGCCCCAGGCAGAAGGAAAGGAACCAGAGGCCCACCGGGTGTATAACTCTTTTCTCCTCAGGCCTCTATGGAAGTAGCCCCCAGGTGTGGGATCATTGATCCCATATTCCTAGGGTGAGCTAGGTCCCTGGTACTCAGAGGCTGCAGCCAACTTTCCCTTCCCTATCTCTGCTGTCCTGTCCATCTAACTCCTTGGCAGTTCACCCCATGCTCCCCTTCCTCTCTTACAGGCCTGTCTGAAGAGCATGCAGCCCCCTTACTCCCCCGCCTGGCCTCGCCATCCCTGCCCCCCCCAGCCTGACCCCCGGCCCCAGCATGGCCCAGGGTGCCATGCGCTTCTGCTCGGAAGGCGACTGTGCCATCTCCCCCACCACGATGCCCACGCCGCTGGCTCCCCGAAGGCCCGGTGCCCCAGAGTCCCCCAGCCAGCATGTATGGCAGCACAGGCTCCTTGCTACGGCGAGTGGCAGGTCCAGGTCCTCGAGGCCGGGAACTGGGACGTGTGACAGCACCCTGTACACCTCTGCGTGGCCCCCCCCTCACCCCATGTTGCTCCCTCACCCTGGGCACCCTCTTCACCCACTGGGCAGCCCCCATCCGGGGCCCAGAGCTCTGTGGTCATTTTCCGCTTTGTGGAGAAGGCCAGGGTGAGGCCACTGAATGGGCTACCTGCTCCCGGGGGCTTGAGTCGTAGCTGGGATCTGGGTGGGGTTTCTCCTCCCAGGCCCACCCCAGCCCTTGGGCCTGGCTCCAACCGGAAGTTACGGCTGGAAGCATCCACATCAGACCCACTCCCAGCCAGAGGAGGCTCGACCCTACCTGGCAGCCGGAACCTTATACATGGGCCGCCAGCCACACCCCAGGTTGGAGCAGATGGGCTTTACTCCTCTCTCCCCAATGGGCTGGGGGGGCCCCCCTGAGCGCCTGGCCACACTCTTCAGAGGACCTGTTGACACTGGATTCCTGAACCAGGTATGCAACTTCCCCTGGGCTCCCCCAGCCCCCCACTGAAGGGCCAAGGTTCGGCCCCCTGTCAGACGTGGGCTAGTCCTGCTGGTCACTCTGAATCCTTTAATCTGTCCTAAATCTGCCCTCTTTCTTCCCCCTCTGTTTGTCTCTGTGTTTCTGCACCTCCATCTCTGTCCCTGAATGTTTTAATTTCTGTTTCTGTCCCATATTCTTCCATCCTTGTATGTCTGGCTTTATCTCTGGGTGCCTGTGTTTCCCTCCTTGGCTCAGGGGGATACCTGGTCCTCCCCCCCGGGAAGTTTCCTCTCATGCCCAGAGAATCGCTCGAGCCAAATGGGAATTCTTCTATGGCTCCTTGGACCCCCCCCAGCTCAGGTAAGGCCTGGGACTGAGGCAAGGAGAACAGGGCAGGGCCTTCCACACAGCGGCTGAGGCTTGATAGGGAGCCCTCCTTCAAACTTCCGCCAATCCTTGGAATTGGCTCTTGAGCCAGCCAGTGCCTCCCCCAGGCCTCATTCTTTCCATTTGTGCTATCATGGGAGGCTGGAGGATAGAGAATGGGTGGGGCACCTGGAGGAAGCTGAAAAATGGAGGGTGGGATGGCAGGATATTGGGGGGGCATTCCAGGGAGTAGAAAGAGGCTCATCAGTCTCAGTGATCCCAGCATTTTGGGAGGCTGAAGCAGGATTGCTTGAAGCCAGGAGGCCAAGACCAGCCTGAGAAACAGAGCAAGACTCTACAAAAAATTTAATTCGCTGGATGTAGTGGTATGCATCTACAGTCCCAGCTACTGGGGAGGTTGGATGGGACAATCCCTTGAGTCCAGGAGGTCAAGGCTGCAGTGAGTTATGATTGCGCCACTGCACTTCAGTGTGGGTGACACAGTGAGATCCTGTCTCAAAAAAAAAATAAATAAATAAAAAAAGAAAAGAAAAAGCCTGGCTCCCCCTGGCTCCTCAAAGCCATTTGACAAAAACTTGATTTTAAATGAGCTCCACTGGCACCAGGAACAAGCTAAGTTTGTAGCAGGAGGAATGGTGATGAGACAGTGAGAGAACTTTCTGCCAATATGAGGCAGTGGGCAGAGCTCCTAGAACGGGATTAGGACAGGGAGCTGATGTGGCTAACCTCCTGACCTGGATGCCTATGTACACACTACAGGTGCTAAGCCCCCAGAGCAGGCCCCCCCATCTCCACCTGGGTTGGGCTCAGGGCAGGGCTCTGGGGTGGCTGTGGGGCGAGCAGCCAAGTACTCTGAGACAGACCTGGACACGGTGCCCCTGAGGTGCTACCGCGAGACTGACATCGATGAGGTGCTGGCTGAGCGGGAGGAGGCCGACTCGGCCATCGAAAGTCAGCCCAGCTCTGAGGGCCCACCAGGCACTGCCCACCCACCTGCCCCCCCGGCCCAGCCCATGCCCTGGCCCTCATCCCAGCCTCGGCAGTGGCAATGAGGATGAGGACGAGGATGAGGCAGGCGGGGGAAGAAGATGTGGACGACGAGGTGTTTGAGGCCTCTGAAGGGGCCCGGTGAGTGGGGGAGTGGGAGAGGAAAGCGGCTTGCTCCTTCCCACTGGCCCACAGGCAGAGCTGGGGTCAAAGGGCCTGGGATAGAGATGGGGGTGGGGCTGACGGGGCAGTGTATGTAGCAGGAGATTCTAGACAGAGGCCTGAGACCTGGCAGAACACTGGGGATGTGGGGGAGCAAAGAGGCCAGGGGTTCTAGCAGAGCAGGGGGCAGAGTGGAGTGAGAGGGCAGAGGCGACAGTCAAGCCCAGGAACACAAGTGCATCAGTCTGGATCCTGGATCCTGGTGGGAGAGTGGGGAGTGTGGGGGACATTCCTTTCCGTCTCACACCCAGTGTCGCTTGGAGCCTCATCTTCTCCTAAGATGTTGCCAGAAATAGAAATGGGATGGCAGGAGGGAAGCGGATCAGGGAAAAGGAGGAGAAAGGGAGATTAGCAGGGAGGGAGGCAGAGGGGAGGGGACTGGGTGCTGAGGACTAGTAGGGCTGGTGGGCCCCAGGGGGCACTGAATAGCTTAGCCCCCTTACCCTAAAGGCGCTTTTTTGTTAGTGGGCTGGAGCCAGTGAAAAGGGGATGATAATCCCTTAGCACAGACAGTGTGAGAGTTCAGTGAAATCCTGCCCGAGCCCTGTGATCTGGGCCCCTAATCAGAGATTCTCCCTGCTCCTGCAGGCCAGGGAGCCGGATGCCTCTCAAGTCACCTGTGCCCTTTCTACCTGGGACCAGCCCCTCAGCTGATGGGCCTGACTCTTTCAGTTGTGTGTTCGAAGCCATCCTGGAGTCACACCGGGCCAAAGGCACCTCCTATACCAGCCTCGCCTCGCTGGAGGCCCTGGCCTCACCTGGCCCAACCCAGAGCCCCTTCTTCACCTTTGAGCTCCCTCCCCAACCCCCTGCCCCCCCGGCCTGACCCACCAGCTCCCCGCTCCACTTGCCCCTCTTGAACCAGATTCTGGCACCAGCTCTGCTGCTGATGGTCCTTGGACACAGAGAGGGGAGGAGGAGGAGGCAGAGGCCAGAGCCAAGCTGGCCCCAGGGAGGGAGCCCCCTAGTCCCTGCCACTCAGAGGACAGCCTTGGGCTGGGGGCAGCACCCCTTGGCAGGTAAGTAATTCCATTTGTCCCTCAGACTTGAGGCCCCTAGGGCTCCAGAAACAGCTGCTGTAAGGGACAGATCCTGAGTGTGAGGATTAGTTTATAATCTTGACCCCTGAGTGGGGTGGTTAGGGGATGCAGATCTTATTTTCCCATTTGGAGGATGACTGCCATTAGTGTGAGGGGGAGTCTCTCATAGCACACCTCTTGGTCTCAAGTCTGGTGGCTTGAGAAAGCATGATTCAGCATTGAAGGATCCCTGGAGAACACCCTTCTTGCTCTCCTGGAGGACCCTTTCTTCCCTTGGCAGAGTCTTTAGCCTGCTCAGAATTCTTATAACCTTACCTCCACCCAGCCTGGAGGCTTCACCAGAGATGCAGCCACCAGGTTCTCCCACTGCCTCCCTTCCATGTCGCCCCTGCCCAATCAGGCATCTCTCGCCCAGCTCCAGGAAGTCCTTTCACAGTCTAACCTTTCTGCTCTCCCCCTCTGCCAGCTACCCTCTCAGTCATGGAAGCCATGGCAACAGGAGGGGGTGGCCAGGGAGACAGGGTTGCCTAGCAACCAGGAGTTTCCGGCCTCTGTCTCTGGGGTGACAGGTGGCTTTGCGAGTAGAGCAGCTGGGGTAGGAAGGGGAGGAGAGAAAGGGATGAGGGTATGCACCCTGACCCTTTGCCCCCTAACTCCAGAGCCTGCTTCTTGTGGGTAGAGGGGGAGCACCAACGAGAGGCTCCTCTCCCTAAAAGGGGAAAGCCTTGGGAGCAGTGTCCCTGCTGCCCTCAAATCTTTCCCTGGCCCTCCACAGTTCCTCCATGGCAGCCTATCTATTCCATCTTTGTCCATAGTCTCAGAGACAAAGGACTATATTCTGTGTATGGCCAGGGTGGGGACAGAGAATCTATCTTATAGCAAATGTAGGCCCCTGGGAGCTTGGGGAAGCAGCCAGAATTCCCACAGCAGCAAGATGCATATGGGTTAGATTTGAGGCAGGACTTCCATAGAGAGGTGGTGATGATGGAGTAGGCTGATGGAGAGAATCTAATCTCCTTCCCTGGAAAAAGAGGAATGTTTCCCCCATGTCACTCCACTTCTGCCCCTTCTCCATCTTCTGGGCCTGGAGGCAGAAGGAGGGTCTGGATGGCCTGTAAGGACGCTGCCCCAGCCTGAGCTGGTGTTCTACTCTGGCAGTGAACCACCCCTGAACCAGCTGGTGTCTGACTCAGACTCAGAGCTGGACAGCACAGAGCGGCTGGCCCTGGGAAGCACAGACACCTTGTCCAATGGGCAGAAAGCGGACCTGGAGGCTGCACAGCGCCTGGCCAAGAGGCTGTACCGACTAGACGGCTTCAGGAAGGCCGATGTAGCCCGGCACCTGGGCAAGAAGTAAAGCCATGAGGCTGGGACTGGGGATGGGGGCAGAGGGAATGTATCCTGAAGGCAGCTCTCCATCTAATGCCCCAGGTCACTAGGTAATCCCCCACCTGATCCCCCTGCACTTCTCCCTGAGACCCTACCTGTCTCTCTGTCCTGCCCACAGCAATGATTTCAGCAAACTGGTGGCTGGGGAGTACCTCAAGTTCTTTGTCTTCACGGGCATGACTCTGGACCAAGCTCTCAGGTGGGTATTGACCCCTTGAGGGACAGCCCCCACTCTCCAGGCTTTGTGTTAGGGCCTCAGGATGCCTCCTCTGAGCCCCTCTGTTTCCCCCCAAGCTGCCCTGACATCACCCTTCCCAAGCTGGCTGGGCATGGCCAAGGGCCAGAGCTGCCTGGTAAAGCGACCTTGGGTAGGGGTGACGAGTGAAGGATCAGGGGACATACCCTCATCCCCCTTCTCTCCTCCCCCTTCCCCACCCCAGCTGCTCTACTCACAAAGCCACCTGTCACCCCAGAGACAGGTGGGAAACTCCTGGTTCTAGGCAACCCTCTCTTGCCCCTTCCCCAGGGTGTTTCTGAAGGAGCTGGCCTTAATGGGTGAGACCCAGGAACGAGAACGCGTGCTGGCCCACTTCTCCCCAGCGATACTTCCAGTGCAATCCTGAAGCCCTGTCCTCAGAGGGTGAGGAATTCCGAGAATAGGGGTCTCCTTAGCTGGCCATGGAGGCAAAATGGGCTGTGCACTGTGTGTGCATATGCACAGGGAATGGATGTACGTGTGTACAGGCATGTGAACTTGCATGTGTGCAGACAGTGCTGGCATAGCTGCATGGATGTGGAACTATACATGTGGGCAGGCGTATTGCTAGAGTTGAGTGTGTTGTGAAGAGGCAAGAGCGTGCATACCTGTGCAGGCCAGTGCTTGGCTGGAGGGGGGGATTCTGTTTGACTGCACTGGTCTACAGGACTGTGCTGCGGTTCACTTCCTTGTGGTCCAGGCTTAGAGGCAAGGGAGCAGTAGTGGGGCAGCCCTCAATTCCTAAGGGAGCCAGGGACGGGTCCTGAGAAAAGGAAGACTTCCTTGCTGAGGGATCTGCTGGAAGAGGAGTTCTTTGTGGGGAGGGTTCACTAACGGGGTTCAGAAGGTAGGAAGGTGTGGTTGCCATCCAAAGTGGGTGGGGATGAACTGGGAGATTGGGAGAGATGACTGTGGGAAGGGTCCCGAGGAGGCAGCCAAGGCTGAAAGTCAGCTCTCCTCTAGACGGCGCCCACACGCTGACCTGTGCGCTCATGCTGCTCAACACCGATCTCCACGGCCACGTGAGTGGGGGGGCGGGCGGGCAGTAGCCCGAAAAACCCCTGGCCAGACATGCAGGACCTGGGAGGCCGAGAGCCCTTCAAACTCACAGGCCTCTGTTCCCTCCCTTAGAACATCGGAAAGCGCATGACCTGCGGGGACTTCATCGGGAATTTGGAGGGCCTCAACGATGGCGGCGACTTCCCCAGGGAGCTGCTCAAGGTGGGGGGCGGGGCAGGGTAGAAGTTGCTGGAGGGGGAAGGATGGAGTACCCAGTTGGCAACGGAGTCCGGAGTTGGAGGGAGGGCAGGGCTGTGGCTTGTCGGCCCGGGCTCCTGCCGCGGGAGCCAGGGCTCTAGTGACTCAACCTGGGGACCGCCCCTTTCCCTGGCCCCACGCGCAGGCTCTCCCAGAACATGCGCACACGCGTGCGGTCGCGGCTGGCGTGGCGGGGGAGGGGATCCGGCTCGGGAAAACACGAGAGCAGGCGGCACGGCCCCCTGTATTTGCCTTCGTCAGTTCCCCTCCTCCAATATGAGTTGAGGTGGAAAGCGGGAGGTGCAGGGGTCCCTGCACGGGCCTGGGATTGGGTGGGGAACACGCCACACTGCTCCCCCCGCAGTGTGGACAGCCAAAAGACCCTCCTGGTGTTGCTGCACCGGAGGCACCCGCAGGGAGAGGGACCTGAGAGGGACTAAAGTTTTCTAAGGTCTGACTTGAGTTAGCACAAAGCTGGGGCTGGAAACTGTGGCTCCCTTGTGAGCAGGCCATGCTCCCAGGAGCCAGCTCCATGGCTCGCATCCGAGGGCCCAGATACCACAGGGGCTGGGGCCGGTGCGAGGAGAAGGGGTGGCTTGTCCGGTGAGTTCAGTCCTCTCCCTGATCCGGTGGTAGTTTATCCGGAGAGGCTTGGACTCACTTGAAGAAGCCCACAGGCTTAGACAAAGGTGTCTCTGTGCCACTACATACATGTAACAGCACAGGAGTGTCCCAGGGCGTGTCTGTGAGCCTAGGGTGCTGGGCTACTGAGTTGGGGTGTATCTGAGCGGGAATGTCCATGGTGAGCGGAGTGTCTGCTTGAGTTCAGTTGTGCCCCGGCATTGTGAATCAAGGGTTTGTATGGCTTCGTGTTTGTGCTTTAGGGCTTACAATTTAGAGCGTGTGTCTGAGTTGGGGTGTAGGCTGGGTGTTTATGTGTGGTGGGGTGTACATCTTCGAATTGGCCGTGTCTGAGGTATGCCATATGCCTGTGAGTAGGGGGTGTATGTTTGTGAGCTAAAGATTGTAAGTTTTGAAGTGGCCATCTGAATGGGTAGTGTCTCTGAGTTGGGGTGACTATGAACTGGTGCGTCTGGTTGTTTGGAGTGTATGTCTGAACCGGGGTGTGTTATGTGAGTTAGGATCTATATATGGGGGTATCTGTGGGTGAGCTGGATGAGGTCAGGGCTGTTCTTTGGCTGCCTCCATCCTCCCTCGAGGCGCCTGGCTCAGTGGAAAAGGGCCGCGGGGGAGGCAGTCCGACCTCTCACCTTCTACCACCCCAACCCAGACAAGCCAGAAGGGAGTTCCAGACCCTGCCGGGTCCGCCCAACGTCACAGCCCCGGGCCTAGCGGCGCCCGGCGCTCCCAGCCTCCCTGGAGCTGCCACCCACGCTGGCCTCCCCCAGGCTCCTCCCCGTGGCCGCATGGGGAGGGCCCCCTTCGCGGTCGGGAGCCTCCATTTCATGCGGTCCCCCGCCCCCAGCCCTCGCCCTCCCCTTCCCGTCGGCGCTCCCCTCCCGCTCTCGCCTAGCCGCAGAGCAGACAGCGCCGCCGCCGCCGTGCACTCCGTGCGTCCGTGAGAGCCGGGCCGGCTCGGGCCGGGCCGCGCCGCTCGCGCTGGCTGTCGGGGGAGCGGTCCGCGGGCCGTCCGGGCGGCCCGGGGGCCGAAGGCGGGAGGGGGCATGGCCGGGGGCCTCGGCGCGCCGGCCGGGCCAGCATGATCGGCGTCAACAGCATCCACAGCAGCGCCGGGCGGCTGCGCTCGCGCTCGCTGTGCTCCGTGCGCTACGGGCGCACCCACCGCGGCGCGGAGACCCTGTGCTACGGCTGGCCGCAGCGCTCGCGCAGCCTCAAGCCCGTACTCTACACCGATCTGGTGGTCAGCCGCCTGCAGAGCCGCAAGAAGAAAAAGGCGGTGAGGGCGTTGGGGCCGCGGCCCACGCCAGGCTGGGGGCCGACGGAGGGGGCGGCTTGAGGGAGGCACCGAGGGCGGCGCGAACCGAGGGCGAAGCCTGGTAGGGAGACAGGTCATGGGCAGCCAGAGATGGGCACGGGCTGGGGGACAGGGAGGGCACGACCCTGGGACCAAGGTGGGCCTTGCAAACCAAAGAGGGTTTTCTAGATTGAATATGACTTGGGTCCCACCGATGGAGTTCAGGGCCTTCGAAGGAGGTGTGGTGGTGGCTGAAGGGGGTCCTGAGACAGGGTAGGGGATGAACTGGAAGTCTGGAGGCAAGGATTGCAGGTTGGATCTTGGTGGCCACTTCAGCCTTCTGGCCAGACAGTTGGGGAGTGAGGGTTGAGGGTCTGAGCCATGCTGGGTTTCGGCTGGGTGTGTGCTGGAAGGTCTATGTGTTGATTTGCTTTGGTTGTGCTGGAGGCGGTGGGGGGAGGCTTGGAGGCTGTGGGGTACACCCATCCCCCAGACGGGGTGTGAATAGGGTGCACAGGTGGGATGCCTGGTTTGCCTTGTGGCTGAGCATGGCTGTGGGCAGTGAGAGAGTCAGACTGTGGTTTGTTGGGAGGAGTGAAGGGGAGGCTGTGTCCCATCACAGGGAAGGTGCCGACGTCACCACTGCACCCAGCTCACATGCAGGCAGCATCACACGCCACACACTTAGCCCAACATGCACATGCTGGGGACACACCCACTCACAGACGGGCTGACGGAAGTACCCCCACAGCTGGAGGTGCTGGCGTGGACCCATGTTCCAGGTCATTCTGGGGAAGAGGGATTTCCTATGCTACTCCTGGAGCCTATTCTCCTTTCTGACCACTCCAGGACCCCCAAATGTCCTCAGGCCAACTGCACAGAGGGGAAGTGGCTGGTTCACATCGCACAGAGTTTGGGCTGTGCAGGGATTGGAAGCTAAAACTACTGCATTTTAGATGAGTGTTCACTCCCCGGTGACAAAGTGTGCATGTGGGCAGGACGCTGGACCACCCTGACATTTGGCTTGATGGGGCCGTCAGGGTTAGGAGGAGGCCTCAGCTTGTCTGGTGGTGGGAGCCATGACAGTGTGTTCTCTATTTGTGAAGGAAGGCGCTGAGAGGGCAAGTCCCCTATCCTGGGGCCTCAGTTTCCCCATATACTATATGTGGGCTCATCCTGTGGAAACAGGCCTGAGTGCATGGTTGGGGGAAGGGGAAATTCTTGGGCTGCTTTTCCCCATTCCCTCCAGGGCTGTGCTTCTCCCCGCCCAGGATCTGAGCAGGACAGCCCCTTAACAACAATAAAGATAATAATAGCAACAACCATTTACTGTGCGTCAGCCTTGTGCCGGGATGCCCTGTGCTAACTGACTGTGCCCACGTGTTACTACGTTTGTTCCTCTCCATGGATACTTGCCCAAAGTCATGCAGCTCAGGTGGTGCAGCTGGGCCTGGGTCTCCATTCCGGAGCCTGTGTTTTTGGTCACTATATCTTCCTGCCCTTTCCCCTTCGTTCTGGCTCATCTCTCAAGTTATAGGGAAAGGCTCTAAACTCTGACACTGGGGTACTGACCGATGCCCCCTGATTTGTTCCCCCCACCCCCCCAGGCCTTGTACAGCTCCATCAAGAATGAGAAGCTGCAGTGGGCCATGTGAGTCCCGGGGCTGCGTGGTGGGGCTAGGATGGGGCATGGGGGAAGGGGCTGCCTGGGGAGGCCGAGATTGCTGCAGGAGCCCTTGGGGGGGCAGAGGAGGGAAGTGAGAGGCCACGAGAGGCAGTGAGGCTGTCTCACTTCCTTCTTTGGAGATGTCTGCCTGGATTTGGGGTTCTGTATCTTGTCTCTAGCTGGGTTGTTATGACAAGTGGGTTGGGGTGGGAGGAGAGGTGCTGAAACATCAAAGTGGGGGGGTCCCCTGGCAACCATGGTGAGAAAGCAAAGGCCTCTGGAAGTAGGGCCCTGACCGGCAGCACAAGAGGCCCTCTCAGGCCCTAGAGAGCCCAGATGTCATAGAACAAAACAAGTAACCATGTTGTCTGTTCTTGGCAGCCCCCAATAGAAACAGAGAGACTCATAGTAAGTCTTGGAAGAGTCTAGTCTAAGGGAAGAAATCCAGTTTGGGCCTTGGGGCCCCCCGGTCTGAGGGTAGAGCCCTTATCTTCATGGTTCATAGATCACTCATATTTGCTGGTATCCACCGAGACTCCCTCACTGCCCAGTTAGCTGGGAGTTCCCAGTCATTGGAGATCTCCAGGGAGGTGCAGCTCAGGATTTGGGTGCAAGGGGATAGGGGAAAGCTTTTGGAGGGTTGAGACTAAGGCAAGTCATGAATTTGGGGCAGCATTTGGGAAGAGAAAAGGGGGAAGTTGGAATTTGGGATGAGGCAAAGGTGTGGTGGCTGAAATGAGTGTGGGGTGGGGCACCAATGGAAGCAGGTCTGGTGGAGACGGAGAAAAACAGTGTTGGGGGAGATGCAGTGAAAGCTCCATATGGGAGGCAACAGGGGAGCTATCGCAGATTCTTGAGCAAGGGAGTGACAAGATAGAATCTGATTTTGTATCTGACTGAGCCTGTAGACCAGGATATATGGGATTGGGAGGGGGCACTAGGAAGCTACTTCTTCCATCTACGACCATTTAGCCACAAGCCATGAACAAAGCCCGGGACTGGATGTGGGTGGGCCAGCAGAGGCGGCTCCGGGGCTGTCCTGGTGGAGAGGAGTGTGAGGGCTGCAGGTGTGCAGCATGAAGAGTATAGCGCTGGCTTATTCCTGGGAGGTAGAGACAGTGGTGGCTCTGGGCTGGGGCGCTTTGAGGGAAGATACATGCTGCCTCAAAGTGCCCTGCTCTGAGGGGGCACAGCTACATGTCGGGGAGGTCTGATCTGAAGCGGGAGACGTGGCAGGACCCTCAGCTTGAGCCCCCCCCAAGCCACACACTTTGGGGAAGCTTTCCAGGACGGGCAGAGGACTGAAGGAGGGGGTCGTGGCTCCATGGCCAGCCCCCTCTGAGGTGATCACACCTGCAGAGACGAGGAGGAGCTGAGACGCTCTCTGTCTGAGTTGGCCGACCCCAACCCCAAGGTCATCAAGCGGATCAGCGCGGGCAGCGGCAGCGGCTCCAGCCCTTTCCTGGATCTGACTCCCGAGCCCGGGGCTGCCGTCTACAAGCACGGGGCCCTGGTGCGAAAGGTGCACGCAGACCCTGACTGCAGGAAGAGTATGTGGCCCAGTGGGGGGGTCTGGGGGATGGATGGGAGTGGGCCTGTTCCAGGGTCCCCTGACCTGTCTTCTCTCCCTGAAGCACCTCGGGGCAAGCGGGGCTGGAGAGCTTCCACGGGATCCTCAAAGGCATGATCCTCTACCTGCAGAAGGTGTGGGGCCGGGCCAGGCCAGGGGGCGGGGGCTGGGACTGAGTTGGCTAGTGGGTCGAGGTGGTGGTGGGTAGGAATAGGAGGGGCTAGGCCAGGCTGCATTTGGGGCCAGGACAAGATGGGCACCCCTACAGGAGGAATACAAGCCTGGGAAGGCCCTTTCAGAGGCGGAGCTCAAGAATGCCATCAGCATCCACCATGCCCTGGCCACTCGTGCCAGTGACTACAGCAAGAGGCCCCACGTCTTCTACCTGCGCACGGCCGACTGGCGGGTCTTCCTCTTCCAGGCCCCGTGAGTGCCCTCCTCCTGCTCACCCCGGACCCCTTCCCCCAGCTCCCATCCTGCTCCCCCTCCCTGTCCCTGGATTTCTTCATTCCTTCTCAGGCTACACCCGAGCCAGGACTGGCATCCTGGGACAGAAACCCTGGGCCCAGGTCCCAAGGGGCTGTGCTGTCTCCCCAGGAGCCTGGAGCAGATGCAGTCCTGGATCACCCGCATCAATGTGGTGGCCGCTATGTTCTCTGCGCCCCCCTTCCCAGCTGCTGTGAGCTCCCAAAGGAAGTTCAGCCGCCCTCTCCTACCCAGCGCTGCCACCCGCCTCTCCCAGGTAGCCCCAGCACGGTCCACCTGGTGCCAGTGGGATTAGCGGGTTAGGCTCAGGCCCACTGCACCCAAGGCTGCTGTATATGATCATGGAGATGTTCCTTGCACCAGGATGCTGGCCACAGGAGTGACATCCAGCCCCCACTGGGTCCCATTTGCCAGCTGGGAACCCAGAGTGTTTTGTTCGTCCAAAGGTGGAAAATCTGCACGGAGGCACCGTCTAGGGCAGTGACCCTGACCATGCCTCCCCTGGCTACTAGGAGGAGCAGGTGCGGACCCATGAGGCCAAGCTGAAGGCCATGGCAAGCGAGCTTCGGGAGCACCGGGCCGCCCAGCTGGGCAAGAAGGGCCGGGGCAAGGAGGCTGAAGAGCAGCGGCAGAAGGAGGCCTACCTGGAGTTTGAGGTGAGCCTCGAGGCCTGCACCTCTGTCCACACATGCAGGCCATAGTAGGGTGAAGGGCATGGACTCTAAGAGTGGAACGGGCAGAGGTCCTTGGGCAGCTTGCTTAATCTGAGTCTCAGTTTCCTCCTCTGTGTAAAAAGGATAACACTCCACACCCACTGGGGTCTGAGGTGAGGCGTGTGTGCCAGGTGCTCCATTTCCCCACCTCTAGTAAAGGCTCCAGACACATTCAGTTACAGATGATGGTGCCGGGAGAGCCTAGAGAGGGCATCAGCCTGCAGGGGACCATCTCACAGTCCTGGGCGGGACCCTGCCATCTCCTACCCTGCTGGCGGCCCTCCCAGTTCCAGATGGTGGGGTGGGCAGAGAGCAGAGAACAGGCTCTCATGGCCCCTGCCCCTCTGCCTAGAAATCCCGCTACGGCACCTACGCAGCACTGCTTCGGGTCAAGCTGAAGGCAGGCAGCGAGGAGCTGGATGCAGTGGAGGCAGCGCTGGCCCAGGCCGGGAGCACGGAGGACGGACTCCCTCCTTCTCACTCCAGTCCCTCCCTGCAGCCCAAACCCTCCAGCCAGCCCCGGGCTCAGCGTCACAGCTCAGAGCCTCGGCCAGGGGCAGGCAGTGGGCGGCGGAAGCCCTAGATGAGGGTCCAGGTTGGGGGTGCCTGCTGGGCACCTGCAGGATGACATGGCCCTGCCTGAGCCCGGGCCGGCCTCGGGCCACCCACGAGGGCCTCCCGGCCTAGGGCCCAACCGCGCCGGACGCGGTGTCCGGGGCAGGGCAGGGCTGGGGCCTGGGCCTCAGAAGCCTAGGCTAGGTGCGCCTCTGAGAGCCCCTTTTTGTGATAATGTTTTGCACTTTTCGTACAGGGTGGGCGGGGATGGGAGGGGCTAGTGCCCCGGAACTTTTGATGCTTTTTTTTTGTGTGGAAGAGACCTGACGCCATTTCTGCTTTCTGCTGAGACCACCCCCACCCTGACACCAGCAGTCCCCTCCGTCCTGGGGCCTGGCTTGGACAGAGGCCAGGATTTGGGGCTGAGCTGGTTTCCCCCTCCTTCCTCCCCAAGGGCTCACCCTCTCTCTTGCTGAGGTGGAGGAAGGGCGTCCATGCCTAGGCCCCATATCTGGGCCAGGGGCAGCACGGCCTGGCTTTCCCCCGCTTCAGTGGGCCCTGCCCTTTGTACAGCCTCCACCCCCATTAAAACTGCTCTGGACTTGCTGGCTGAGCCTCCTCCTTCTCTTCTCACAATGCCTGGTGTGTGGGCAGGGTGGGTAACTGGTTCCAGGGACAAGAGTCACATCAGGGGCTGCCATTAAGTTGGGAAGGAGGGGTCCTCCCCTTCCCATGAGAATCCTTTATTTGTCCCAACTGAGGGTGGGTGTGGGGTGTTAAATAAGATTTGAAATAGGTGGGGACGCTGTACAGGGGGTCTGGGAAGGTGGCTGGGGGTGGGCAGCAGGTCAGTGCACCTGAGGTTGGGGGTGCCCGTGGCGGAGCCCTCCTGGTAGCTCAGGAGGTGGGCCCAGCTTCTCTGCCTCCTGCTCCACTGACTGGCTCCCGTACGCACTGTCTTCCTTCATCTCTGCTGGGGAAAATGGGGACAGGAATGGGATGGTCAGGGCCTCAGGCCTCCAGGCCCAGATCCACCTTCCAGGGAGGCCTCTTTACCTGTGCTGGGCAGCTTTTCTCGGGTCTCCGGATCCTCAGCAGCCTCACTCCCTCTTCTAGGCCCATGTCAGACAGAGCATCCTGCAGGCCTGCCAGGTCCCCCACCAGCAAGCTGAGAAGGCAGAGAGATGAGGTCTGAGTCATGGTTAGGGTGTGTGCTTGGGAGCCCTGGGGCCAAGGAGGCATCTGACTTCTGAGATTCGAAAGGAAGCTGGGGAGGGGGCAGGGTGCAGGGCGCAGGGCACCGGGCACCCACCTCATAGCTGCGCAGAAGGCTGCCGCTGGGCGAAGCTGTCTGTCGGTACGTGTCCACGAGGCTGCGCAGCCCCAGCCGCTCTGCCAGTTCTGCCCAGCTGCCTTGGGCTTCTGGCCCATCTAGTAGCTGCTCCAGGTTCTGCAGGGCTGTGTCACTAAGTGACAGCCCTGGCCCTGAGCGGGACACACATAGAGACATGTTGGTTACCTCCAGAGTTGGGTGGGGACATGGACACCTGAACATTGCCTTTCTCCCAAGGTAAGCAGACAGACAGGGCCATGAGGGGTGATGGATTCGGCCGGGGTAGAGAAAGGGAGGCCGCCTTCAGAGGTCCTGAAGGAGAAGAGACCTCTGTGAGGAGTCGGGCTGGGGATGCTTGATGCTCCTCACCTGTGGGGCTGGGCGGGGTCAGAGGCGGCTCCAGGGTGTTCTGAGCAGCATTGAGCAGCAAGGTCTTCACCTGGGGAGACAGCCGCACCTCTGACTACCTCCCACACCATCCTTAAGCCTGTGTCTTTAAGTCCAGATCCTCTGGACCCCATCAGAGCACGTCTAGTCCCAGGCTGGCCTCACCTTGGTGCTGCGAGTGAGGTCAAGAGGTGTGTGGCCCCGGAAGCTGCTTCGGGTGTCCTTCTCAGGCACCTCAGAGTCCGAGTCGCTATCAGAGGTAGGGGGTGAGGGCAGTGGGCACAGGGGCTCCTCGTTCTCAGCATGAATGTCAGCACCTGGGAGAGGGAGGCCGTCGTCAGGAGGTATGGCGGGGCCCACGCTAAGGACTACAAAGTGGGGGGACTGGGAGGCACCTCTTCCCCTTCCCCCCACCCTGTTGAAGTGCCCCTGAGGGTGAGACTGACCAGCCTTCAGAAGGAGGCGGGTGAGAGTCGGGGGCCCCAGTCCAGCTGCCAGGTGCAGGGGTGTGTTTCCCGCAAAGGTGCGAGCGTTCACATTGGCCCGGAGCTGGGGGTGTGAGCAGTGAGGGTTGACACCACAGCACGGTCCCCTGGCCACCCCCTCACATGCCTCATCACCATCTTTGATCCCTCCACCACCCTTGTCCCCCACTCCTTCCACAATCCTCAGTCCCACCTTGGTGACCAGATGGGTGACCAACCCCAGCTCCTCCATCTCTGTGGCTAGATGCAAGGCTGTTCGGCCCCCCTGCCCGCTCTGTGGCCTCCACTTCAGCCCCGCTGTCCACCAGCAGATCCAGGCACTCGGGGCTTCGGGCTCGGACTGCCAGGTGCACTGGATACAGTCCTAGGGAGGTGGGGACGCTCAGCCTGCAGCTGTGACCCCTAAGGCAGCCCCCGGACCAGCCCTGACCATTCAACCTCGACACCTCATAGTCCACTCTGGGCACTCGCCAGATACCTTCCCTGGTCCCCCACCTGCCCCCTAGTCAGGTGAGATGGGGAGCTCACCCTCAAAGTCAGGCATGTGCAACAGCTGGGGCAAAGCGGGAGCTCCACTCCGAAGCAGTGCACGCAGCAGCTCGGAGGCACCAGCGCCCGCCCGCAGCGCCAGGTGCATGGCCGAGTCTCCATGCCGATCCAGCAGTGCTGGGTCTGCACCCACCTGCAGCAGAAAGCTCACCACCCTCGTCTGCCCGGTGATCACCGCCAGGTGTAGGGGCGTCTGGGATGAAAGAGGGTGAGGGGTGAGCCAGGCCCGAGACCCACCTGCCTTCCAACCCCTCCCACCTCCTCAGTGGGCGCCCCCTGCACCTGGTGCAGGTGGTTGGTGAGGTTGACGACGCCGAGATGCTGGGCGTGGTAGATGACATGGGCTATCTGCTCAATGACACTGGTCTGCTCGTGGATGATGGCCAAGTGCAGTGGCCTGGGGGTTGAGGAGCGAGAAAGTCTGGCCTAGCCACTCAGAGCATCCTTCGCTCTCAAAGCCCCATCGCCCCCATAGTCTCCCTCGCTGGGGCCCGTGGAACCCAGCATGTGGCCCAGAGCATCCCTGTGCCTGCACTTGACGTTTCTCCGCACCGTTTGAGGTAGGTAGGGCTATTATTGTACCCCTTGCACGGTCAAAAAACTGAAGTTTGGAGAGACCAAGCACCTTGAATAGAGCTGGTTAACGGCAAGGCCGGACTTGAAGCCCGGCGTGTCCGAAAACTGCAGGGCTCGGCTCCGTGCATGTCCCTTTCCTGCCCCCACCCAGCGCTGAGTTGCCCGGCCCTCTCGGTTGCCTACGTGTCTCCGTTCTCGTCCTGCGCCGTCAGCAGGTGGCGCTGTCCCGCCAGCAGCGCGCGCGCATCCGCGGTGACGCCATAGTCAAGTAGGGCCTGGGCGCTGCGCTGCGCCAGGCTGAACAAGCGCGTGTTGTACTCTCGGGCTGGGGGCGACATAGGGCATGGGTCAGAGCTGGGTTCTCAGTCCTGGGCACCCCCAACCGCCTGCGCCCCGGAGGCCATACCTCGCTGCAGCATCTCTGGGGCCTGCGGCTCGCACTGGGAGGACCCGGAGGGGGCCCTCGGCTCTGCAGCTTCCTCCCTAGAGTCCTTGCCGGGTACCGAAGTGGCCATCTGTGCCCCACCCCCGCCGCCAGGGTAGCAGCCCATGGGGGCTGCGCCGGACTGGTAGGGGTTGTAGGCCAGGGAGGATGGGAAGAAGCCAAGGCTGCCACCTGTGGGTACAGGCAGGACTGTGGGAAGGGGGCAGCAGCCAGTAGTGTAGTTTTTGTTTTTTTTTTTTTTTGAGACAGTTTTGCTCTTGTTGCCCAAGCTGGAATGCAATGGAGCCATCTCAGCTCACCGCAACCTTCACCTCCCAGGTTCAAGCGATTCTCCTGCCTCAGCCTCCTGAGTAGCTTGGATTACAGGCATGCGCCACCACACGTGGCTAATTTTGTATTTTTAGTAGAGACGGGGTTTCTTCATGTTGGTCAGGCTGGCTTTGAACTCTCGACCTCAGGTAATTCACCCTCCTAGGCCTCCCAAAGTGCTGAGATTACAGGCATGAGCCACCAAGCCTGGACTTTTTTTTTTTTTTTTCCAGACAGTGTCTTGCTCTGTCGCCAGGCGCCAGGCTGAAGTGCAGTGGTGCGATCTCAGCTCACTGCAACCTCTGCGTCCTGGGTTCAAGCGGTTCTCCTACCTCAGCCTCCTGAGTAGCTGGGATTACAGGTGTCTGCCACCATGTCCACCTAATTTTTGTATTTTTAGTAGAGACGGGGTTTCACCATGTTGGCCAGGCTGGTCTCAAACTCCTGACCTCAGGTAATCCACCTGCCTCAGCCTCCCAAAGTGCTGGGATTACAGGCATGAGCCACTGAGCCCAGTCTCTCCCAGATTTTTTTCCTCCACAGCTTCTCTTACCTTTACTCCTCCCTCCATCAGCACTCCCTTACCTCCTCCTCCAGCTCCTCCATAGCCCCCGGCCGAGCCCCCAGAGCCTCCACCCATGTGGGAGCCGCCCCAAAGGGCTGGGAGAAGGTGGGCAAGGCCTTCCTCCGCTTCCGCTGCACCTCTTCCTTGTCTGGGGACAGAGGAAAATGAGATTGAGCCCAATTATTGTGTCATGCCTCAGGGGCCCTTCCCAGAAGAACCCTCAGGCTGGTTCCTAGGAAGCACCCCCTGGGAGCCTCCGCACTCCTGACTTGGCTCATGCATTCCCACATCTAGACCCTCTTCTAGCCCAGCCTGGCCCCCTGCCATCCCCCCTGGGTCCTCAGCCCAGCTCCACCTTCCACCAGCGGGTAATAGGTGAACTGTTTGGAATCAGACACGTCCCCGCCTCGCTTGCGTTTCAGTTGCAGGAACACGGTTACAGGCCGCTCAATCTTCATCTTGTGATAGGGGGGTGTCCGGAACACAATGGCATACTGGGGGGTGCAGGGAGACACAGGGTGTCAGTGAGTCCTTAGCCTAATTCAGCCCCCAACTGGGGCCCTAGCCCTGGGTACCTGTTTGTGCACATCTGTGGGAGAGAAGTCTCCAAAGGCCTGCCATCCATTCTCATCATCCTCATAGAACCGAACCTCAATGTCATCTACAAGGAGAATGGAGGCTTGGCCGCAGCTCCTGGTGTAAAGCTCTGGGGCCATTTACCCAAGAGCTTCCCTGGCCTCAGTTGTACACTGGATGTCCTTGGTGCCCAGCCTGGGCTCCAGTCTCACCTTTCTGCACCTTGTCACAAAGCAGGTAAACTTCATCTCCACCCCTCACAGAGCCTGCTGTTTTGTCCATTCGAGAAATCTTCAGGTTTGATGCCCCCGGAGACTCTATGGGGTGGGATATGGATTAGATGAGATGATGCCATAGCCATGGCCACATTTAAGGAGCTGGGGGCTTCGTATTCCTTATCTCAGCAATCCCAGGAGCTGCAGGAACCACCCAATGTATGCATTTACTAAAGACAGAAGCTTCAGGGGGAAAAATGACTTGCTCAAGATCACTCGGCTCATACGTGACAGGGCCAGGTTCTGAAACCCAGGCCTATTTGACTCCACACCTTGAGGTCACCCCTCATGCTACCTCTGCCACCAGGCCTGGCACCCTAGGCAATCAGGATACTCACTGCTGTCATGGATGGGCTGGGAGATGACTGGCTTCAGGGGCAGAGAGAAGGAGCCATCACTGGCTCGAAGGAAGGCAGAGAAGCGCAGCCGGACGATACTCAGATCCATCACCTTCTTCAGTTCTTTGGCCTCCTGCTCCAGCTCCCGCCGTTCGGCCTCTGGGCAGTGGGCACATGTGTGATACCTGGGCTTCTCTCTCCCTGCTCCTTCCATGAGCACCTCCCATGGCCTGCCTGCACCCATACCTGTAAGGCCCTGGGGCCTGGAGCGGAGCCGCTGCCTCTGAAGTTTTTGTATCATAATCTCCATCATGTTCTTCTTGGTCACATGCAGGACACCCAGGTTGTTAAATCTGAGAAGGGGGAATCAGAGGCCTTGGCCCATGCAGCTCTTCCTTCCTGAGGCATCTTCCCCATTGCCAGGGCTCAGCTCAGCCCTCCTTCTTCAAGGAAGCCATTGTAGATTTTACTTGGGCCCTTGGGTTTGGGGACCAACCTAAGGCTTTCCCCTTGGTAAGATGCTAAGCTCACAGAGATGGGCTGGGGCCTAGGACTGGCAGGCAATGAGGGGGCATACCCGTGGGGGGTCAGGGGTAGAGGGCACTTACTGGGCAGTCATGTCCTTGGGCCCTACAGAAACGGCGCAGACCCCCAGCTCCGAGCACTGCTTGCCCACCAGACTGTGGGCATGAGCACGAGGTGGGTCACTGTGTGTTACCAGGTCCACCTCAATCTTGGCTGGTCCCTCATAGTTACAGATCTAGGAGGGGGTGGGGACTGTCAGTCACGGTCTTGGGTGTGCTGTCCACTTAGCCCACCCTCCAGCACCATCCTGGCTCACCTTGACAGTGGGATAGGTCTTCCGGCCCTTCTCACTGGAGGCACCTGGCAGCCCTCCGTGGGAGGGGCCTTCACAGCCATATCGAAATCGGAAGCCTCTCTGAAGGTCCAAGGGCAGAGTGACATTGTGATCAGGGAAGACCCCTACCTCCACCAGCCAGCCACACCCCGGCCAGCAGTGACCACAGTGCCTGGTAGTATCTGCCCTGAGCCACAGCCACAGCCCTGTGATCAGCAGCGGTGACCATCTAATCCCCTGTGGCCTCCTTGGACAAGGACCCTTCCATGGCCAGCCAGCTACAACTACCCCATTTGTCCCCAAAGCTGAAAGCATTCCACACCCTCCCTTTTGCTCACTCACCTGCTTAGGCTGTTCCACGATCACCAGGTAGGGGCCATCAGCTGGGGACAGAGAGACCTTGCTGAGCCACCATCTCCAAGCCCCTCCCCCAGGCAGAGGGCACATGCTCTCCCTCCCCCCTCCCTTTAGGACTAGAGGAGGTTAGTGAACTTACTCACCTGTCTCTGGGGCTGGCTCCTTGGGTTCCACAATGGAGGAGTTTAATTTGAAATCATCATATTCAATAATACCATCCAGACCCTGGTTTGGAGAGAGACTGGGGTGGTATCTGACTCTCAGCGCCCCACCCCCCCACCTCCCATCTCCAAGTCCTCAGTGGTCACTCCCCCTCCTCCTCAGGCATAAGAGAAAGCTCCTTTTGGAAGCAGAGCAGATGGACAGACTGGCAGGCTAAGAGCACCTGTGAGCATGCAGGTGTAAGGCAGCAGAGGGGGCTCCGGCAGACAGGTGGACAGACACGGGGGGCAGCCGGCCGCCTCGGGGCCAGGCTGCGTGACTCACTGGGTTGTAGCAACTCTCCATGTCTCTGGGCTAGGCCAGGCTGTGTCTAGTGGCTCCGGCCAGGTTCTGCTTCCCAGAATTTTAGGCGCCAGCCTAAAGTTGGGAGGAGTGGTGGGGGGGGGAGGGGGTCAGATCTACAATGGGGGTGGGTGGAAGATGGGGGCCCAGATTGGGGGAGGGTCCGATCTCCTCCAGCCGCCTGTCCGGGTGTGGCGGGTGAGATCCGGTGGAGAGCGAGATCCGGAGTTGGGCTTGGCCGGGGAAGGGGCAGGAAAGTTAGAGCAGCTTAGGAAAGTCCCGAAAATACCAGGGGGAGGCGGGGCCGGAGGGGGCGGGCCTGGAAATGACGTCACTGGCCCCGCCCTCACGACGGGAGGGGCGGGAGGTCCTCGCCAGTCAGTTGGTGCCCGCTGAAGAGCTGCGGGCAGAGGGCGAGGAGAATCAGGGAAGCTCCGGTGGGGGTTAAGCCCCCTCCTCCCTCCAGGGCAGGGAACAGGAGGGTCCTTCACAGCCTGGGGAGGCTGGCAGTCTGGGGCCAAGTCCGCTCTCCCGCTCCCCCTCCCCCTGGTCTGGAGCAACCTTGGGATTTTCTGTCATGAGGGAGGCCACAGCTGATAAACCCCGGGGGCTTTTGGGGGATATTCCTGAGGTCGCACGGCCGCCTCTTCGAACTGCCCGTAGGCGGGGGCTCTCTCGTGGGAGGCCCTGGGGTTCTGCCCCGAAAACGCGATTTTGGGGCCGCGGGGAAAAGTGTCTCTTCCTTGGGATAGGCTCCTCTTTTCTCTCCCAAACCTCACAACAGCCTCTGGTCCCACACCGCACTGGCTCTGGGCGCGCAGGCGACAGGGAAACCTCTGCACGCTCCCCACCCAATACGAGCGTGTGTCTCCATCACAGCTCCGCAAGTTTCAGCTGTAGTGCTTGGGTGCATGTTGTGTGTGCATGGCGTCAACATGAGTGTGCAAGTGAGCATGTGTGTACACAGGTGAGTTCCGAGCTTCTCAGTGTGGGTGCGGGTCAGCGCCTGTCTTGATGTACAGCGTATCTTGAGTTTGTGAGCGTATCTTGAGTTTGTGCGTGAAGGGTGTGGGTGCAGGCACCGGTGCACCGGCGGGCGAGTCTCCGAGTGCATGCGTGTGCGCCGGCACAGGTGCAGGTGTACGTACGGGTCCGCGTGTCTTTGTACGAGGATGTCGACGTGGATCCGAGTGTGATCGCCCGCGCGCCCTCTCTGGATGTGTGCAGCTGCTGCTCTCCAGCCCCGGCGCTGTCCACTAAAGGCCCTCCTCCCGCTCTTCTCTTGTCCCAGCCACCCCAGGAGTCTGAACCCAGCCACTCACCGGGGCGGCGGCAGCTCCGGTTCCGGCTTCTCTCCGCGCCCGACCCACCCGGGACAGGCCACGACACCTCGCCAGCCAGCAGGGCTCGGGGCCGGGAAAGCCCCTTCTCGAACCCCCGAGGGGGGAATTCCCATGACGTTTCCGTGCGTCACGCCCCATGCCCTTTTTCATTGGCTGAAAGTTTAACTCTGAACTGGCGCAGCCAACCCGGAGCGACTCGGGCGTGCCCGGAGGGGGACGGGCTCACTCAGGGCGAGGAGCTGGGTGACTGGCCACCAGGCGCAAGCTCAGCCGGGGACCCCCGAGAAGGCACCCGCTGACCCAGCGCCACCCCGGGCCGGAGCTTCCGCTCCCGCTTAGCGTTCACTGCGCCTGAAGCTTGGCTTTCTCTGAAGCTGGGAAACTCCAGGGGGAAGCCGGCGGCCCCTGCCCGGAGCGGTTCTCTGCCGGGAAGTTAGCGGAAGAGGAAGGAAGTTGCTCTTGCGGTCGGTCCCGGGTGCCCTCTGGTGGCCTCCCTGGGGCCTTGAGGAGACTCCGTACGGCCTGGGCCCCTCTCTCGCTCGGTTTCATCAGCCTCAGGGCTCTCGGAGAGACAGTCCCGACCTTGGACATTTTAAAAAGTGGCAGGTTCCCAAAGGGCCACAACTCAGGAGCTCTGTGCAGAAGGGAAATGAAGTGTTTATTCAGCACAGAGATCTGGGTTATTAGAACTGAAAAGGCATCCAGAGTTTACACAGGTCAGACTTCCACTGATGTGGGAAATTGCCTCTTGTTTTAGTGTCAGGCTGGAGTGCAGTAAGGCAATCTCGGCTCACTGCAACTTCCGCCTCCCGGGTTCAAATTATTCTCCTGCCGCAGCCTCCCGAGTGGGCGCCCGCCACCATGCCTGGCTAATTTATATATTTTTAGTAGAGTTGGGGGTTTCACCATGTTGGCCAGGCTGGTCTCGAATTCTGACCTCAGGTGATCCGCAGGCCTCCACTTTCCAAAATGCTGGGATTACAGTCGTGAGCCACCACGCACGGCCTATTTATTTAATTTATTTATTTGTACTTTTGAGACAGGGTCTTGCTGTATTACCCAGGCTGGAGAACAGTGGCGTGATCATGGCTCACTGCAACCTTGAACTCCAGGGTCCAGCGATCCTCTCACCCTCCTGAGTTGCTGGTACTACAGGTGCACACCACCACACCTGGTGAATTTTTAAATTTTTAGTAGAGACGGATCTCACTATGTTGCCCAGGCTGGTCTTAAACTCCTGGACTGAAGTGGTCCTATTTTGGCTCACAGACGTGAGCCACTGTGTCCTGCCAAATTGCCTCTTATATACCTCCCAATTTCCACCTGAACACTTCGAGAGGCAGCGAGGTCAGGACAGGAATTCACCAAACACTGAGTACGTAGATGGACCTCTCTCTGGTCAGTAGCGTTTCTTCTCAGGAAGTCCCATAAGTAATCTCCATGCCTGGAGTCCTTCTCCCTTAGGTTTATGGTAGAACATAGGCTATCTAGGGTCTTTCCTGCAACTTGCCCAGACAACAGAATCACAGGCCTGCACTGGCACTAAGTAAAGAGAGACTATTATGTTTCTTGATTTGGGCTGTTTCCTATTACTTCCCTGCCCTCCTTCATCTTGCCTGCAAATATAGTGTCCCAGGTACTAGGTTTGGGTACTTCAGTGGAAGTTCTCATTCTCCCTCCCAATAACCCTAGGAGGTAAATATTACCTTTACTGATAAGTCAGATTTCTAACCCTAAATTGCTGAGACCAGCTTGGTGGTGGAGACCCCAACCTAGGCGGCGCTCAAGGAATTAAGAAACAGACACAGAGATAGAGTGCAAAGGTGGGCTCAGGTGGCTGACAGCATTCCCAGCTGAGAGCCCAGAGCAGACTCTGACCCATGTATTTATTCTTTGCATTCCAGTGATAAGTTTAACAAGCGGATGCACTGTGTTCTTTCATAGATTAAAGGCAGCTAGTGTATCTTCACTATAGGTTAAAGATACCCTAGAAAGCATTCTTTATGAGGGAACAGTGGAGGCAGAGTCACATATCCTGAGTTCAAAAAACTAGTTCATCTGGTGTGAGACATATTCATATTGTTTACTGTTTTAGAATGCCCTGAGCAGTTTTCTGCTTTGGGACCCAGCTGGATTTTCCTTGTCGCTGCTCTCAGCAAACAATGTAATTTATCTCACACATCAGGATTTGTTCTTGGCATGTCCCCCTCTGTTTTTCTGCAAAGCTAGGTAAGCAAGCACAGCTTTATCTTGGTGAGCTATTTCTCAGAGGATTTGGGATCTGCATCTGCAGACCACACAAAGAGAAATAAGACAAATTAATAACACAATCATGACAGCAACCATAGATCCTCCAAGTGCTTTTACTCAAGTCTCAGGGTTCAAGGCTGCTATTCCATCAGCAGCTCTTTCAAGTACTTCAGCTCCTGGAATTAAAGTCAAATGTGCTTGAGAGAGGCTTGAAACACTTGTTCCTTCAGTTTCATAATATCCAAAGATAAATTTCTAGTATGATTCTTTAACTGTCTCTTAACTCTTTCCCATTCATGTTCTGACTCATCATAAAGGTGAGGAGTAACACAGAAATCAGAAGTATTCCAATCACATTTCAGTTGCACTCTATATTCTAAACTCATTTCTCAATCTCCCAACCATACGACAGTTTGTCAGAAGTCATTAATCTGATTAGCTATGTTCTGATCTATTTTAGTTGGAGAATTTCACAGCAGAGTAGAATTCTTCTGCCATATATTTACATAGTCTGCTGGTCTGCTGTTTGCACTGTTGGATGTAAAGCAACTCCAGCTACTGCAGCAGTAGCTGTGACAGCAATCGGTCCCATAATGATTAAGATTAAAGTAGCAATGAAACGCCGAGTGCCTCAAGATCTTTTGAAGAATTTCAGTAATAATAGGCACAGAAGGAGAGGCTTCCCAAGGATGGGAAAGCTTCACAGGTATCTATACTCCTTCTTGGGCTCTTACCACTAAAATGGAATAATCAGTATTATACAAGGAAGAATTCACACAAGAAAACAATCTACATTCTTGACAAGTCACATGATTAGTAGGGAGATCAAGTTTTAAATTGCCCATCACAAGCAGGAAAGGGGGGGTGGATGCAACTCTATATCCAGACTGTATAATTGTGAACCAATTCTAACATGTAATTAAAATTATATTGGGTTGGCTTAGTATATTTTCCTTCCCAAATCTTTACCTTTTTCAGTGTCATTAATATTTTCCATAACTCCTTGTGTTTGGCTTCTACAACTGGCCATATCATTTGAAGTTGAGGTTCCACTATACCACCATTATGCCCAAATAATAGGAACTTTTGCTATACTTCTTATGGTTTCCACCCTCTGATCATTTTGTTTAGATGCAGGGTGACCATTACCTACAGACTGAGAGGTGGGCCTCATAAACGCCTCTTTAGGGGACCAGTCGATAATGACTCCATATGAATCATTATGCAACACCTCTGCCTGCCCTGCGACACAGTCTTTCCAAGAAAATACCTTCATTTTTTCTGACCATGTCCAATCCACTTTACAGATAGGTTTTCGAGGGTGGTAAACTTTGATTACAAGAGCATAATCATTGTAATAAATACTAAGACCAGAAAGCATATGTAATTGTGCCACAGAGTGATTACATTCAGGCACTATCAGCAGCCAAGACTGATGGCTGGGAAGTCGGCAACTGTTGGCTTTTCCCAAGAAAATAAGTAGATGCTCAAATCCCAAGGAGATATTCATAACTGTTCTCTCCTCTTGAAGGTGAGACGGGCCCCAATTATCTGTAGGTTCCGGCATCCATGAACTATTATTAGTATATACATCTACTAACTTGCGGGATCTAGCCAAGTCATATGTCGCAATGAAGGAGGGAAAGGAATGTATGCCCAATCTGTGAAATTTCCTCCCACTTCTGACCCTACTCTAGGAATACTCACTGCAATGGTGATAACTGCCATCATCACTACCATCAAGTTATCATAGTAACAGGCTGTCCTGCTTTTTTCAGGTTTTCCTCAGCCATCTGTGAAAGCTTCTTAATCTGACCCCAAGTCGGTGGTGATATTTGGCATGCTCCCCTTGTGGGAGCAGTACTTTGTCTCAGTGTTAGTCTTGCCATTTCCATGACTTGGTTGGGTGGGGGTCCTCTGGTTCCTCCCAGAATGCAAACCTCTTCTTTCGTATCTGGCTCATGATAAGGCTTTAAGTAGCTGGATGGTACCCACACCAGCTGTTGATTTGGACTTGGAGAAACACAAGCAAATTCTCTACCCCATGTTATTACATTGCCTTTTCCCCAGCTTTTTGTTAATGGGTCTCGCCACCAGATTAATTGCCCTAAGTTCTCTTCTTTGGATTGTTTATTCAGGTATTGTTCAGCTGCTGTTATTTGTCGTCCCCTTGGCAAACTTAAAAAAATTTAAAGTTAGTAATGCCAAGTTATGTTGTATTTGTGGGGTTCTATATTCTGTTTCCCCCTTTCTGTTTCTGCAGTTGCTGTTGAAGGGAAAGGTTCATCCGTTAGACAATAGCCGGTCCCTGAGAGTTATATGGGATACCTGTAATATGAGTAATGTTTCATTGTTTAAAAAATGCTGCTGAGGAATGACTGACATATCCTGGGGTGTTATCAGTTTTTATGGAAGAGGGAATACCCATAACCGCAAAACACTGTATTAGATGTCATTTGACACAAGCTGATGATTCACCAGTTTGACACGTTGCCCAAACAAAATGAGAAAAAGTATCTATACAAACATGTATGTATGCTAACTTTCCAAAAGATCAAACGTGGGTAACATCTATCTGCCACAGTGTTTGGTTCTAACCCCTGAGGGTTTACACCTCCTGAACTGGAGGGAGAATTGACTACAAGTTGAACGGGTTTAAATGATCCTTTTAGCCTCTTTCCAGGTTAAATTATATCGGCTTCTCAGTCCTGCTGCGTTTACATGAGTCAGTTGGTGAAAATGTTGAGCATCAGATAAGTCTGCAGCCACCAGCTGATCTGCAAACTGATTGCTTGCTGTTAGAGCCCCTGGAAGAATATTGTGACCTCTAATGTCAGTAATGTAAAAGGGATGCATTCTATTTCTTCTGTTTGTAATTGAGTAAATAGTTTCGTAAGTTGATCATCTGTGTTAAAACAGAGTTGAGCACAATCAGCCGAGTAGAGTGTACAACTTATGCAGAATTAGAAATTACATTAATAGGTTTTTTTGAAATTTGATAATACCTGAATGACAGCTGTCAACTCTGCCTTTTGAGCTGATGTATAAGGAGTTTGAATAACTTTGCTTTCAGATCCTGAATAAGAAACTTTACCATTACTCAATCGATCTGTAAAAACATTTTCTGTGTTTTCAGTGGGATTCTATGTAGTGATTTTGGGTAAATTCCAATTGGCCAATTTCAAAAAAAAAAATGGAAAATTTTTGTTTTTTAGATAATGGTTATCTAAAGTGCCCACAAAATTTGCCAAAAGATTTGCCATGTTACACTATTAATATAGGCTTGCTGAATTTGAATTTTTGTAAGAGGCACTATTATTCTTTTGGGATCAAATCCATGTAATTTTACAACTTGATACCTCCCAATTCTAATTAAAGTATTTGATCCAAATATAGCATAAGAGTGTGAGTGCTGTTCTGAGGTAAAAACAGCCACTCCACTAACTCCTGGTTTTGAATGATAACTTCTGTAGGAGAGTGCTGAGTAGGGAAAATTAACAATTTAAAGGCTCATTAGGATCAGTTCTATTTACTTGAGCCTTACGAATTTTTTCTTCAGTTACTGCAATTCCATTTCAGGTTCCTTAGTTAACTCTCGAGGGCTATTTAGACTGGACTCTCCTCGAAGAATAGAAAACAAATTACTCACAGCATAAGTTGGGATGCCTAAAGTAGGTCATATCCAACTGATATCTCCAAGTAACTTTTGGAAATCATTTAGAGTTTTTAAATTATCCCTCCTTATGGACACCTTTTGAGGTCTTATAGTAGTATCTTCTACCAATATGCCCAAATACAAACAAGGAGTTGTAGTTTGAATTTTATCTGGAGCTATTATTAACCCAGCACATTGAGTGGATCCTTTCAAATGGTCATAGCATTTTATAAGTGGTTCTCTATTTGGTGCAGTACAAAGAATATCATCCATATAATGAATAATGTAACACTGAGGAAATTCCTTTCTGGTGGGCTCAATAGCTTGGCCCACATAAGTTTGACAAATTGTGGGACTGTTTAACATCTCTTGGGGAAGCACTTGCCAATTATATTTTTTAGCAGGTTTTTGATTATTTATAGAAGGAATAGTTGTAGCAAGACTGGCAGTGGACAAAACCTCTCGAACACTGAACTGAGAAAGAAAGTGACTTTTTATTTGGCTGGGAGCTGCTTTAGGCTAATGCCTTAATGACTGAGGTCCCTGAAAAGCAGCTTCTTTCCATTTTTATAGACTTATAACTCTAAAGGAGAAACTGAGGTGAAACTGTGTCATTGTCCATTGGCTGGAAAATTGACCTCATAGTCTTCGGCGTCATTGATTTGCTAGTTCACATGTGGCATGTGAGGGAACAGGCAGGGGAGGGGGCTTACAGAGACGAGACAAAGGCAGTAAACTAATGAGTTGGCAGAGGTATTTCCAGGAGGGGGTTTGCTTCATGTAAACGTGGAGGACGTGACCCAATGCTGGGGTCTCACCAGTAGTAATAACATTCTTTGCAACACTTTCAAGGCTTATAGATAGCAGAGATGCTGGGAACCAAAAGGGAGTTATCTTCCCAGTCCTTGGGCCTCACTGTGGCCTGGTCAGTGGTGTCAGCAAGTTGCCTGACCATGGATTTAAGGTCTTTGGTATTTTATCTTTTTTTACCCTCCTTCCCATCCAGATGGGAGCAGGTGGAGGCCTGCGAGAAGGGGGATGGGGAGGGGGTCTCCCCTCTCATAGTGAATGTAAATCTCTCACCGTCCTTTTCTGCCAAAAGAATTGTAAAGAAACAGTCCTTCAAATCAATAACAATGAATGGCTAATTTTTTGGAATCACAGTGGGTTAAGGTAGTCCAGGTTGCAGAGCTCCCATTGGTTGCAGAGCTGCATTGATTGCTCTAAGATCTGTTAATATTCTCAATTTTCCAGTTTCTTTTTTATTACAAAAACAGGAATGTTCCATGGTGAAAATGTGGGAGCTATATGTCCCTTTTCTTGAACTCCCGACCTCAGGTGATCCGCCCGCCTTGGCCTCCAAAGTGCTCGGATTACAGGCGTGAGCCACCATGCCCGGCCTTTATATGTCCCTTTTCTAATTGTTCAGCAACTAATTTTCTAAAGCCTCCAGTTTTTCCTTTGTAAGCGGCCATTGTTCTATCCAAATTGGTTTATTATTTAACCATTTTAAAGCTATTGATTCTGGAGGCTTAACAATGGCTGCCATTAAAAATGATATCCTAAACCGTGTTGAGAATTTTGTCCTTTTACTTCTAAAGTTTCCTTTAAACCCTGTAAATTTTTTCCCAGTTGCATCCTAGGCACATGGCCCATGTCCTGCATCATTTGTTGATTTGGGGAACTATATGATTGTTCAGGTATTAAGACTTTGGCTCCCCACTGCTGTAATAGGTCTCTTCCTCACAAGTTAAAAGGAATCTGAGTTGCAATAGGCTGAATAATTCCAGGCTTTCCTTCAGGCTCTTCACATGGCAAGATAAGACTGCTTTGATATTCCTCTGAGGCCTGCCTCATCCAACTACATTAAACTGAGCATTTTGCACAGGCCATGAAGAGGGCCAGTGCTGGAGAGAAATAATTGAAACATCTGCGCCAGTATCAACTAAACCTTTAAAGTTCTTACCTTGAATAGTGACTTAACATGTCGGGTGTTTATCTGTAATTTAATTTACCCAATACACTGCTTTGCCCTGTTTATTTGTGCTTCCAAATTGTCTGATTCTTTTGTCTTTACTTTGACGTAATTTTATGTGAGGTAAAATTAAGAGTTGTGCTGTGTGTTCTCCAGGCTCAGCACTCCAAGGAATGGAACTCCTGTAAAATCACTATGAATAACTCCAGTATGAACTTTTATCCCTTGAGTATTAAGGTTAGATCTCCCTAAAAGCAAACCTACTGTCCTTGAAGGCAAAGGTCCACAAACTCCAGTTGGTATTTTTTGTGGAGGCTCCCCAGATAAAATACTTATTTTTTGAGTGCTGCATAAGTCTACTGTTGTACTTCTGGTGGTGGTGGGGGACAAGCATTGTACAGGGATGAGGGAGTAACTTGAGCTGGATAGACCCCAGTTGGAATCAGGACCCAGGAAGGGCCCTCATCCCATTTCCCGAAATCGGATTCCCTTCCTTATCAAATCGTGAAGGACATTGATTGGCCCAATGTTTTCTTTTATTACATTTAGGGCAAATGCCTAGTTCAGCATATTTTGTTTTTACCCTTGGCTGAGGCCCTGCTCTTAGATTTTGTCTGCAATTATTTTTTGTACATCCCCTTTTTCCGCAATTAAAACAAGCTCCGGGAAATGCAGCAGCCCCTTTGTTTACCTGTAGTCCTGCCATAGCTTGCACTAATAAAGTAGCCTCTATGTAAGTTTCCTCCAGTGCCATCACAAGCTTTAGTATACTCCATCAAATGAACCTTTCCTTTAAGAAGCCATATTGCAGCCCGACATTCTGTGTTAGCATTATTGAATGCTAGCAGGCACAACACTATGTCCGGAGCTTCTGTATCTGCGATTGCCTTTCTTACTGCTTCTTGTAATCTAGCTATAAAATCTGCATACAGCTCCTTTGGTCCTTGTCTCACTGTACTGAAGGATGGAAACTTTTTGCCTCCTGATGTAATCTTTTCCCAAGCTCTTAAACACGCTTTGAAAATCTGCTCTATGGCGTGATCATCCGTGGTTGCTTGATGGTATAATTGAGCCCAGGCACTAATTTCTGTGAGCTGCTTTATAGTAATATTAATTGGAGGTTAAGCATTAGCATTATATTAGCTTGAATATTAGCCTCGTCAGCCCACCAGGTTTTAAATTGTAAAAACTGACAAGGAGACAAGCAAGCTGGAGTTAAAGTGTCCCAGTCAACAGGAATTAATCTATGAGAGGTGGCCACATTTCTAAACAGTCACATAAGAAATGGAGATCCATGGGCCATATTGGCTAATTCCTTGTTTAAATTCCTTTAGGAGTTTAAATGGAAAAGGCTCAAATGTTGCCTGAAACTGTCCTTGCTGGTTTTGAGGATGCAGTATAACAGGAAACTGCCATGCCTCTAAATCTCTGTCTTTAGGAGCTTGTTGAATCCCAGCCTGAATACACCCAATTACTGCTGTGGAAGGCTTATATACAGCCACTGGAGTGGCAGGTTTTGTTTTTGAAACAACTTCAAGTCTTCCAACAGGGGAATATCAGGCAGGTCTGGTCATTCTTTGGTAAAATACTGGGGAGGAGCAGACGGATATACTCTTTCCTTTTCCTCACCCAATTTTTCACTTTTCTGATCTGAACTGTCTTCTATTTCCTCCTTCAAATTCTTACATTCTCCTTCTCCCTCTGAATCTTCCTCCTCATGATCCATTTGTAAAAGTTCTCAGGGCTTGGTATTCAAGAAGGGTTAAAAAAGAAAAAAAAAGTTCTAGGGCAAATGCACCATTGCCCAAACTGACCATGTTGGAATGGGAATATCCTCAGCTCTTTCTTTGTATGCTTTTTTAGAGTAGAACCCACTTTTTCCCATTCTTGTATGTCCATAGTTCCCTGCTCAGAGAACCAAGGACAATATTTCTCTATGGCATTGAAAAGCTGTGTGAATCAGCCAGTACTAACTTTAACTCCCCCACTTCTAAGTAAATGCTGAAGCAAACTGAGAGAAACTTCTCGTTTACCTGAACCTTGTCCCATCATTACCCTGATGCTTCCTAGCTCCCCCTGATTTACCTGGGAGATTTTTTTCAAAGAGTTCTTGGGTGTCCTTCAGCATAGATTAGCTTCTCCTTTCTCTGCTCAGGTGACCCTTCATCCCAGGTTGGAGCCCCACATTTGGGGCGCCACTTGCCGAGACCAGCTCAGTCATGGAGACCCCAACCCAGGCAGCGCTGAAGGAATTAAGAAACAAACACAGAGATAGAGTGCAAAGGTGGGCTCAGAGGGCTGACAGCATTCCCAGCTGAGAGCCCAGAGCAGACTCTGACCCATGTATTTGTTCTTTGGTTTCCAGTGATAAGTTTAACAAGTGGATACTCTGTGTTCTTTCATAGATTAAAGGTATACTAACCAGGCCGCCAGTGTACGTTCACTATAGGTTAAAGATACACTAGCAAGCATTCTTTATGAGGGAACAGTGGAGGCAGAGTCGTATGTCTTGAGTTCAAAGAACTAGCTCATCTGGTGTGAGACATATTCATATTGTTTACTGTTTTAGAACACCCTGAGCAATTTTCTGCTTTAGGGGCCAGCTCGGTTTTCCTTGCCTTTGCGCTCAGCAAACAATATAATTCATCACACACGTCAGGATTTGTTCTCAGCACTAAATTAAAATGGAATAAGGCGGGGCATGGTGGCTCACACCTGTAATCCCAGCACTTTGGGAAGTCAAGGCTGGTGGATCGCTTGAGCCCAGGAGTTCAAGGCCAGCCTTGGCAACATGGTGAAACCCCATCTCAAAAAATACAAAAATTAGCCAGTCTCAAAACTAGGTCTCTAAATAAATAAATAGAAGTTTAAAAATAAAATTTTAAATGGAGTAAATTCAGCTTGGTATACTGTAGCTTAGTGAACCTGTGCTGGTTACCATTGATTACATCTGTCCTTTCCAAGTGCTCACAAATTGCCACCAAAATCAGCATGGAATCTTCAAGTCTCCATAACATCTCTAAAAGCACCCCTAAGGGTTGAGCTATTTTAGTTACAAGAATCTGGGCTGTGATTTACCTAAAAATTTAAAAAAGAAGACCTTTATTAGAGAACATTTCAAACATATAAAGATTTTCAGTTTGGGAGCGGGAGGCAGGCAGATCATTTGAGCTTAGGAGTTTGAGACCAGCCTGGGCAACATAGGGAGACCTTGTCTCTACTAAAAATCAAAAAAGTTAGCCAGATGTGATGGTGAATGCCTGTAGTCCCAGCTACTCAGGAGGCTAAGGTGGGAGGACTGCTTGAGCCCAGGAAGTTGACGCTGCTGTGAGCCATGTTCATGCCACTGCACTCCATCCAACCTGGGTGACAGACGCTGTCTCAAAGAAGAGTGGAGAGAATAGTATAATGAACCCTCATGTCCCTCTTTGTCAGATTCAACAATTCCTAATGCATGTTAGCCTGGAGATTTAAACTAACTCAAAATAGTTTGTCATTTGCGGCCAGGCATGGTAGCTCATGCCTGTAATCCCAGCACTTTGGGAGGCTGAGGTGGGCGGATCATGAGGTCAAGAGATTAAGACCATCCTGGCCACCTTGGTGAAACCCTGTCTCTACTAAAAATACAAAAATTAGCTGGGCATGATGACGGGCATCTGTCATCCCAGCTACTCAGGAGGCTGAGGCAGGAGAATACCCTGAACCTGGGAGGTAGAGATTGTAGTGAGCTGAGATAGTGCCACTGCACTCCAGCCTGGGCTGACAGAGTGAGACTCCATATTAGAAAAAAAAAAAAAAGTTGGTCATTTTGTAGAGCCTCATCTATCTGGGCTCAAGAAACCTCTTCATTAGGCTGCGCATGGTGGCTCACACCTGTAATCCCAGCACTTTGGGAGGCCAGGGTGGGTGGATCACTTGGGGTCAGGAGTTAGAGACCAGCCTGGCCAACATGGTGAAACCCTGTCTCTACTACAAGTACAAAAATTAGCTGGATGAGGTGGTGGGTACCTGTCCCAGCTACTAGGGAGGCTAGGGCAGGAGAATCACTTGAATCTGGGAGGCGGAGGTAGCAATGAGCGGAGATCACGCCACTGCACTCCAGCCTGGAAAACAGAGTGAGACTCATCTCAAAAAAAAAAAAAGAAACCTCTTCATTGCGTGTTCTACTAATTTCCATTCTAATGATCATCTGTTTCTGCACCCAGCCCTAGCATGATGCTTAGCCCAGAGCAGATGCACCACAAACTAATTCCATTCATTTATCAATAAATAGTGAGAGCGTACTCTGTTAAACGACACCCCTGCTTGCAGACAAAACTCAGATATATATCAGTTGGTAAGAAGTGCTACAGAGAAAAATTAAGCAGGTAAAGGGATAGAGAGTGACAAGGAGCATTTTCTAGATATCAGTCAAAGCAGGACTCTCTGATGAGGTACAATTAAACAATGACTTAAAAAAGTGTGGGAGTGAGTCATGGGGAATATCTGGAGGAAGAGCACTCCAGGTGGAGACAGCAGTAAGGCCAAGCTCTGATACAAGTTTTTGGCATATTTGAGGAACAGCAAGAAGGTTAGTAGGTGGAATAAAGTAATAACTTCGGGTTTTGTTCTGAACAAGATGGAAAGCCATTAGAGAGTTTTGAGCAGTGGAGTGAAAATTGTGTGATGTATCTTTTTTTTTTTTTTTTTTTTTCTGAGTGAGGCTCTCACTGTTAGGCTGGTATGTAGTGGCATGATCATTGCTCACTGCAGCCTCAAACTCCTGAGTTCAAACGATCCTCCCACCTTAGCCTCCTGAGTAGCTAGGACTACAGACACCTATCACTATGCCCAGCTAATTTTTGCATTTTTCATAGAGACGGGTTTCACCATGTTGCCCAGGCTGGTCTCAAACTCCTGAGTTTGAGAGTTGGGATTACAGGTGTGAGCCACCGTGCCCAGCCTAATTATTTTTATTTTTATTTATTTATTTATTTATTATTATTATTATTTATGAAGACGGGGTTTCACCATGATAGTCAGGCTGGTCTTGAACTCCCGACCTCAGGTGATCTGCCCACCTTGGCCTCCAAAGTGCTTGGATTACAGGCATGAGCCACCGGGCCTGGCCTATTTTTATTTATTTATTTTGAGAGGGAGTCTCACTCTGTCACCCAGGCTGAAGTGCAGTGGCGTGATCTCAGCTCACTGAAACCTCCGCCTCCCGGGTTCAAGCGATTCTCCGGCCTCAGCCTCCAAAGTAGTTGGGGTTACAGGTGGGTACTACCATGCCCAGCTAATTTTTTTGTATTTTAGTAGAGACGGGGTTTCACCATGCTGGCCAGGCTGGTCTTTAACTCCTGACCTCAAGTGATCCACCCATCTCGGCCTCCCAAATTGCTGGGATTACGGGTGTGGTGAGCCACCGTGCCTGGCCTAATTTTTTAATTTTAAAAGATTATTTATTTATTTATTTATTTAGAGATAGGGTCTTGCTTTGTTGCCCAGGCTGGGATATGATGTGTCTTAAAGGGATCCATTTGGGCTGAGTGCAGTGGCTCATGCCTGTAATTCCAGCATTTTGGGAGGCCGAGGCAGGCAGATCACTTGAGCCCATGAGTTCAAGACCAGCCTGGGTAACATGGTGAAACCCCTTCTCTACAAAAAATGCAAAGATTAGCTGGACGTGGTGGCATGCATCTGTATTCCCAGCTACTCAGGAGTCTGGGGTCAGAGAAATGCCTGATGAGCCCAGGAGGTAAAGATTGCAGTGAGCCAAGATTGCACCGCTGTACTCCAGCCTGGGCAACAGAGCGAGACCATCTCAAACAAACAAAAAAGGATCTATTTGGCTGCTATGTAAAGACTATGGAAAGCAAGGAGCTAGGAGGGAGGAGGGAGACCAGTAGTCCAATAGACAGCGGCTGACGCTTGGGTGCTAGTGGATGGTGGAGGGTGGTGAGAAGTAGTCACAAATCTAGATAGATTTAAAGATAGAAGCAACAAGACATGCTGAGGATTAGATGTAGGATGTGAGAAAAGGGATTTGTTTGCACAAAAAAAGAATGGAATTGTCCTTTAGTGATGTGGGGCACACTGAGAGAGGAGCGGATTTGTAGGGGTAATCAAGAATTTTTCCATTTACTTATTTTATTTTTTTTTATTTATTTATTTTGAGACGGAATTTCGCTCTTGTTGCCCAGGCTGGAGTGCAGTGATGCGATCTCGGCTCACTGCAACCTCCGCCTTCTGGTTTCTTTTTATTTATTTATTTTTTTTTGAGACGGAGTCTTGCTCTGTTGCCCAAGCTGGAGTGCAGTAGTGCCGAGACCAGCTTGGTCATGGAGACCCCAACCCAGGCGGCGCTGAAGGAATTAAGAAACAGACACAGAGACAGAGTGCCAAGAGGTGTGGGACAACAGGGGGGCCTCAGTATTCCCAGCTGAGAGCCTCAAACACAGTTTGACCTACACATTTATTGACAGCAAGTGATGATCATCATTTATCTAAAAGCATTCTTCCCAGGGAACAAAGCATTCTTTCCTAGTGGCAAGAAACAGGCTCTGGCCCGCTTATCTACTGCTGCTGGAACAGGTTGTTAAGGCACATGTCGTTCATACTATTGTTTATGGTTCAGAAGCGCCCTGAGCATCTTCCGCCTAAGGGCAGGTCAGGTGTATCTTTCCCTCACTTCGGTAAACCAACAACCTCTAGCAGTGTGCATCACTGCCATCACAAGGATGTCACAGTGCTATAGATACCCTGTTTATGGCCAGTATCTTTGAGGCCTGTTTATGCCAGGCTTAGGGCCTGCTCCCCTACATGCTCCCAACACAGTGGCATGATCTTGGCTCACCGCAACCTCCACCTCCTGGGTTCAAGCGAATTTTCTGCCTCATCCTCCCGAGTAGCTGGGACTACAGGTGCATGCCACCACACCCAGCTATTTTGTTTTGTTTTGTATTATTAGCAGAGACAGGGTTTGACTGTGTTAGCCAGGCTGGTCCTGATCTCCTCACCTCGTGATCCACTCGTCTCAGCCTCCCAAAGTGCTGGGATTACAGGTGTGAGCCACCACGCCCGGCCCGCCTTTTGATTTCAAGTGATTCTCCTACCTTAGGCTCCCGAGTAGTGGGATTACAGGTGCCCACCACCACGCCAGGCTAATTTTTGTATTTTTAGTAGAGACAGGGTTTTTCACCATGTTGGCCAGGCTGGTCTCGAACTTCTGACCTCGTGATTCACCTTCCTTGGCCTCCCAAAGTGCTGGGATTACAGGTGTGAGCCACTGTGCCTGGCCTATTTATTTTTTGAGACAGAGTCTTGCTCTGTTGTCCAGGCTGGAGCACTGTGGTGTAATCTCGGCTCACTGCTACCTCTACCTCTACCTCAGCCTCCCAAGTAGCTGGAATTACAAGCTCACGCCACCATGCCTGGCTAATTTTTGTATTTTCAGTGGAGATGGGGTTTCACCATGTTGGCCAGACTGGTCTTGAAATCCTGACCTCACATGTGATCCACCCACTTTAGCCTCCCAAAGTGCTGGAATTGCAGGCGTGAGCCACTGCGCCTGGCCAAATTTTTGGTTTTAAATTTGTTATATTTGAGAGACCTGTGAGTCATGCAGGTGAAGATATTGAGGGCAGGCGCATCTGAGTCTGGAGTTGAGGAGGGCTTGGGCTGGACGTGGACATTTGGGGAGCTGGGCATAAAGTCAGTGGAATGGATGGTGTTTAACACTGTGACAGTGGATGACATCAAGGATTTGAGGACTGAAGGATTGGGTGAACCCTAGGACATTCTATGTTCTGAAGCTTTGGAGATGAGGAAGAGTCAACAAAGGAAATTGAAAAAGGCACGGCCAGTAGGTGGAGGAAAACCAGGAAAAACCAGTGTCTTAGAAGCAGAGTGAAGCATATTTCAAGGTGGGGGTTATCAGGTATGTAGTTGAACTATATTGCCTAGGCTGGTCTTGAACTTCTGGCCTCAAGTGATCCTCCGTCTCAGCCAAGTACTAGGATTACAGGTGTGAGCCACTGCACCTAGCCTCAGCTACTCTTTTAATAAACAGAATACAACTTCCAGCAAATGTTTTTCTTTGCTACCCAGCAGGAAGAGGGCTAGTTTGCAATTGCTCCACCTTTTTTTTTTTTTTTTTTGAGACAGAGTCTTGCTCTGATGCCAGGCTGGAAGTGCAGTGGCGCCATCATAGCTCACTGCAGCCTCAACCTCCTAGGCTCAAGCAATCCTCCTGCCTCAGCCTCCTGAGTAGGTAGGACCACAGGTGTATGGGCTTGAACTCCTGGGCAAGCAATCCTCCTGCCTCAGGCTCCAAAGTACTAGGATTACAGGCGTGAGCCACCACGTGCCACCCCCTCCCTATTCCTGCTTCTTTCCTTAATTTTTGAGACTGGTCTTTTAATGGACATTAGAACTGTCCTATTTCTTTATTCACAGGGTGGCCTTCAGACTTATTTGCAGCAGTTAACATTGTTTCTCCCAAAGGGAAACACATGGAAACTTCAGGCAGAGCTTGTGGGGCTCAGATGGGAGAAGAGACACCATAGCTGAGGCCAACGCCCCAGTGTCTAGCTGGCTGTAGATCTAGGCTTTTCTGCATACACACAGACTTTTCTATCCCTCCTTATTTTCCCAGGGGCAGGTTTCGTCAAGGCCTATGGTTAGTGTGCAATCTAGGCATGGCCTGAACTTGAGGAAGAAGAAAGGGAAGAGGGAGAAAGCCTAGGAGCTTCTGGTTTCCTAACAGTATTTTTCCACATCAAGCTGTTCCCACTTCTGCGGTGCCTTTTTCTACACTGAGGGGGGCGTTGCAGAGGTCCAGATGCCCAGCCATGTGGACGTGCTGAGCAAAGGGAAGCCCAGGTGCCAGAGGATCATACTGCCAGCTGGGACCCATGCAGGGGGTGAGTGCCCTTAACTCTTGGTGATGGAGGCCAGCTGGAAGTACAACAGGGCTGCACTGTTCTCTGTGCCCCAGGAGAGGGGAAGGTACCACTGTGGAGGAGGAAGCCAAGATGATGCAGATGATTCACTTGGGAAAGCTTAGTACCCAGCATTTTGCATCCCACCCTGAAAGAGGAAAACACATTCAAAGTGTTTCTATTTTTTCAATCAAAACCAATCAACAACAAAGACTTCTGAGACCAAATGTGTGTGGGGGGAAACCCCCACACACCAGGCAAGCAATCAGTTCTACAGTGGATGCCAGCTGGGTGGCCTCCAATTCAATTCTGACGCTAATTGGAGATAGTGCCAGGTCCCATAGGTTGAGAGCTCATTCCCCCGAGACTGTACTCTTCTTTAAGAAAAAAAAAAAGAGGCCTGGCACGGTGGCTCACGCCTGTAATTCTAACACTTTGGGAGGCCAAGGTGGGTGAATCACCTAAGGTCAGGAGTTCAAGACCAGCCTGGCCATCATGGTGAAACCCCACCTTAAAAAAAAAATTAGAGATGGGGTCTGGCTATGTTGCCCAGGCTGGTCTTGAACTCCTGGCCTCAAGGGATCCTTCTGCCTCACCTCAATCACCATAGAAGTTCTGGGATTACAGGCATGTACCATGGTGCCCAGTCACTGCCTCCACTTCTGATGCCAATTGTAAGTCCCAGGTGGTTTTTCCTTTATTTCTTACTGACCAGCTATAAATCGGGGTTCACATGACCCCCTTCTTGGGTTTGGGTTCAACTAGTTTGCTAGAGCAGCTCACAGAACTCCAGGAAACACACTTACCAGTTTACTACAGGGAATATTATAAAGGATACAAATAACCAGCCATGAAGACATACATAGGGTGAGGTCTGAAAGGGTCCAGAGCCTGGGAGCTGATGTCCCCATGGAGTTGTGGTGTGCTACCCACTGGGCACGAGGATGCACTTGACCTGCCTGTAAGCCTCCATGTGTTCAGCTATCTCGAAGCTCTCCAAACCCTGCCCTTTTGGGTCTTAGGGAAGCTTAGGGTTCATAGGCATGGCTGATTAAACCATTGAACATTGGTGATCAACTTAACCTTCAGTCCCTCTTCCCTCCCTGGAGGTTGGGGGACTGAGGCTGAAAGTCCCAACCCTTTAATTCTGCCTTGGTGACCAGCCCCATCTAGAAGCTACATAGGCGCTGCCAGCTATCAGTCAATCACATACAAAAGGACATCATTTTGGAGATTTTTTTTTTTTTGAGACAGTGTCTTGCTCTGTTACCAGGCTGAAGTGTAGTGGCATGATCTAGGTTCATTGCAACCTCTACCTCCCAGGTTCAAGCGATTCTCTCTCCTCAGCCTCCTGAGTAGCTGGGATTACAGGCATGCCCCACCATGCCCAGCTAATTTTTTATATTTTTAGTAGAGCTGGGGTTTCACCATGTTAGCCAGGATGGTCTTGATCTCCTGACCTCGTGATCTGCCCACCTCGGCCTCCCAAAGTGCTGGGGTTATAGGCATGAGCACCACCACACCTGGCTAATTGTTTTTTAGTTTCAGATACTTGGGAGGCTGATATGAGAGGATTGCTTGAGCTCAAAAGTTCAAGGCTGCAGTGAGCTATGACTGTGCCATCGCACTCCAGCGTGGGTGACAGAGAGGAGCTCAAGTGCAGTGGCACAGTCATAGCTCACTGCAGCCTCGAGCTCTTGGGCTCATCTGAAACCCCAAGAGCTGTTTTGTGCTCTTGGATGGTGAGCTGCATCTAAGAGAAGCGGAGACTTCTGAGTAACTACAACTAAGCCCAGACTCCTCTTCCCTCTCACCCATGCCAGGTTGTCTCACATATCTCCCTGGAACAGTTAGGGAAGATGATGACAACTGCCCAAGCCACTGCCCAAGCCCCTGGGCACACCTGTGATGACAAGGGTGCGCCTTGTGGCAGGGGTAGGGTCAGCAGCAGTGAAGGAATCCTGACCCCAGGCCTAGCATCTGGTGGGGCGGGGGAGGCAGTGTTAGGTAGGCTCAGCCTCAAATTACCTCTGCTCACAGCAAGCCCCAGCCCTGGGCATCCAGATAACATGGTGCCCTGACCCATAAGCTCAAGAAGGAAACCAGAGGGGAGAGGCAATGATGCTGGTTCTAAGACATTTATTATATCATAAAAAGTCTTGTTGTCCTGTTTTTCCATATGTACATGCTCCTGTGGGCAGTCCCCCACCTGTTTACCCTCCATGGTGCCAGTGCCAGTCAACTCTCCAAACTGACCAACTACTTGGTAAAAGAGGAAGAACTGGAGGAGGTGGCCCAGGGCTAACGGGAGTGGGAGACAAAGTGCAGAGTGGTTGGACTTGGTTCTCGATTCCTGACGGTGGGCAGGCACATGAATGCCTCCCCAGAGCTGCAGGACTGGAGGCAGAGGCTGCAGATCACCGCTAAGTGCACTCTCAGGCTGAACCTCCAGGAATGGAGCACAGAGGAGGAAAAAGGTCCCGCAACTGATTGGGGGTCTTAGCTGGGGCTATCAAAGTTCTCTTTTTCAGGTCCCCGTCCAAGTGGCAGCAACAGCAGCTCTGATTTGGCCTGAAGAGCCTGTGGCCCACAGGGTCCAAGGAAAGCCTGGTGGGAGAGCACTGGTCCTGATCTCTGAGTGACCTGCCTTAGTTGACCTCAGAGGTGGGTATGGGATCTGTGGGGCGGGGTGTGGCCAGGAGGGGCACTGGTGAGGTGGCCTCGATGAGCGCAGGGTTGAGGATGATGGGCAGAGTCATGGGTGGCACGCCCACCTGCAGTGGGGAGGCCAAGGGCTGCAGGATCAGAGGGGGCTGAGCCAGGGCTGGAGGCCCATCAGGGGTGGGGCTCAGCCTGCTGGGGCTTGAGGCGACAGGTGATCCTGGGGAGCTGCTGCTGGCGGCTCGGGGGCCCTCAGGCTTCTCGAAGTCTGTAGAAAAGCAAGGTGGCTACAGTCAGATTCCCTTGTTGGCATAAGACAACTCACATTGCTTGGCTGGCTGCTTATAGAATCTGTTCCTCTTCATTCCTGTTAGCAACACACCCCTATCCCCCTCAGGCTAAAAAGCTGGTAGTCTCCCCTTAGAACTCATTTCAGTGTTCAGCCACCTTTTTTGTTTGAGATGGAGTCTTGCTCTGCTGCCAGGTCGGAGTACAGTGGCGCGATCTTGGCTCACTGGAACCTCTGCCTCCCGGGTTCAAGTGATTCTCCTGCCTCAGCCTCCTGAGTAGCTAGGATTACAGGCGCACACTACCACACCCAGCTAATCTTTTTGTATTTTTAGTAGAGAGGGGTTTTACCATGTTGGCCAGGATGGTCTTGATTTCTTGACCTCATGATCTGCCAGCCTTGGCCTCCCAAAGTGCTGGGATTACAGGCGTGAGCCACCACGCCCGGCCCATGTTCAGCTACCTTATGTCCACCTTCTGACCTCCTTTGCCAAGCTATTTTTTTTTTTTTTTGAGATAGGGTCTTGCTCTGTTGCCCAGGCTGGAATGCAGTGGCACGAACTCAGTTCACTGCAATCTCTGCCTCTTGGGTTCCAATCTCTGTCTCTCAAGTTCAAGTGATCCTCCCACCTCTGCCTCCCTAGTAGCTGGGATTACAGGTGTGCACCACCATGCCCAGCAAATTTTTGTATTTTTTTATAGAGACAGGGTTTCACCATGTTGGCCAGGCTGGTCTCAAAACTCCTGACCTCAGGTGATCTGCCGGCCTTGGCCTCCCAAAGTGCTGGGATCACAGGTGTGAGCTGCTGTGCCTGGATGCCAGGTTACTCTCTACTAGAATATCTGAAAGGCAACCTCTGCAAATTCATTCCAAGTCCCTGATCCAGCCTTCTCCTAAGCCTGAAGACGGCAAGCAGCTAGCTCCTCACAGCTTATGGTCCTGCCATTTCCCTACGGGAAGAGTGGCAACAGGACTCTCTGGTGGCCTCCTTACCTCGGCTCACAGCCCCTGCTCAGCAGCATTCCCATGCCCCCTTGGGCCTCCTCTTAGGCCCCCTGCTTGCTACCCAGTGCCTGTCAGGCTAGTCCAGAGAGACTCACCACAGGCTCCCAGCTCAGATGGAATCTCTGGTGGGGGGGAGGTGAATGGCCAGGTGTCCTGGTGTCGCCAGCAGCAGAAGTCAGGTGGGCTGAGATCAGAGGCTTTTGTCCATGAGGCTCCATGGGCATGGGGTCTGGAGAGGGTAGAGAATCGAGATGGCACCTCTTAGTGCTTTCTTTCTAGCAGAGACCTAGCTACCCAACAGCTTTTCCACCCATTTGGGGCACAGATGATGAATTCAGCTCTGGGGAACTTTCTTTTGAGACAGAGTCTTGCTCTGTCACTCAGGCTGGATGGAGTACAGTGGTGCCATCTCAGCTCACTACAGCTTCTACCTCCTGGGTTCAAGCGATTCTCCTGCCTCAGCCTCCTGAGTAGCTGGGATTACAGGTGCGTACCACCACACCTGGCCAATTTTTTTGTATTTTTAGTAGAAACAGGGTTTCACCATATTGGCCAGGCTGGTCTCAAACTCCTGACCTTGTGATCTGCCTGCCTTGGCCTCCCAAAGTGCTGGGATTACAGGCATGAGCCACCGTGCCTGGCCTTTTTTTTTTTTTTTTTTTTTTTTTTTTTTTTTTTGAGACAGAGTCTCGCTCTGTCACCCAGGCTGGAGTGCAGTGGCGTGCTCTCAGCTCACTGCAACCTCTGCCCCCCAGGTTCAAGCGATTCTGCTGCCTCAGCCGCCTGTGTAGCTGGGATTACAAGCATTCACCACCACACCTGGCTAATTTTTGTATTTTTAGTAGAGATGGAGTTTCACCATGTTGGTCTTGAACTCCTGCCTTCCGGTGATCCACCCACCTTGGCTTCCCAAATGCTGGGATTACAGGTGTGAGCCATTGCGCCCAGCCAGGGGATTCTTTTGATAAAGCTGGGCTGAGCCCCCTACCCTGGATGACAGTCTGCTTGAAGAGTTCATCTCGTAGGTGAGGCAGAAAACAGTCAATGCGCTCCAGGTTATCTCCCAGAGGGCTGAGGGGCCGCCTCCTCGCGCATCTGCACTGTGGAAAATCTCTGCTGTGTCCATCACCAGGAGCATGTTCTTCAGAGACTCAGGGATCGCCTCTGACTGCAGGTGGCAGTGGGGCCATGAGAATAGGAAAGAGGGCATGGGGGAGTATGGTGAAGGGAGGCAGCTACCAAGGGGGAAAGGGTAAGTCCTTCCAGCAGGTGGAACAGGAGGCAGGCAGTCGAGCTGAGGTAGAACATACCAGTAAGTCGCTGGAGCCTGCGTGCATGTACTTGTCCATGAAGTCCAAGATGGTGAGCCAGAGGGCCGCAAAGGTAGACAGCGACAACAGTGGAGACAGGTGCTGCAGGAAGACCTATGGCCCACCAGCCCCCTTCAGCTGAGGGGACTGTAGGAGCCCCTGGACCCCTCTCTGAGGCTGGGTGGCTAAGCCTGTCCTATCTTGCATGAGAATCTTAGAGATTAGGTCCAGAATCCTCTCAGGTCCCTAGGTCCTGCTTAGTGTCCACAGCTGGGGGTTGTGAGCCCCTACACAGCATCTCTAGGTCCTGCCAGAAGCCCTGGCTTTCCCCCCTTGGGAAAAGGCAGACATGGGAGAGGGTGGTGAGCAGTACCTTAGAGAGCAGTGTGGAAGCCCTCATCCGGGTCTCCTCCATCCCGCCCACATCTGCAGGGCTGATGTTTCTCCAAGAGCTTGGTAAGCAGAGGAAACAGCACCTGGTGGGGGTAAATGTGCCATGTCTCCCTATGAGGGTCAGCTGGCAGCCTTGCCCCAAGAAGCCAGGAACTGGGTGGATGAGCACAGAGCAGAAGGGAAGGTATGATGCAGGCTGAGGACTCATATTAGGGGCTCTTCAGGCTGCGTGGCTTTCCTTTTCTTAGGATTTGAACTGTATCTTAAGGCCAGTAGGAAGTCCTACCTTGTTAAAACAGGACTCCCATTCCAGGGCATCTAGCTTTTGTAGATCATGTACAAGTAGTGCTCGCTGCAGATAGGTCAGTGCCTGCATCCGGACCTGGCGCCGGGCATCACAGCACAAGCAGGCAATACCTGAGAGCGAGAGCAGGGTCAGGATCCTTCAGGCCTCTTGATTCTGGTGCTCCCCAAACTCCCTACCTCTGCCCCTCCTGATTTACCCTGCAGTAAAGGGCACCAGCAGTGGGCCCAGAGGGTGCGAGAATCAGCTTCGATCTTCTGGCCACCTGTCTCCAGGTGGCGTTGCTCCTCCGCCCATGAGCTGTAGATAGAGGCTGCTCGCGTGTGCAGGGTGTGCATCAGGTCTAGCAACTAGGATCACAGGAGGGGACGTGAGTGGGGTTAGGTCTGGTGGTTAGGTCCCTTCCCCTCCCCCACTCACTGTCCCTGAGTCCTCAAGGAGTCTCTAGCACCAATCATGCCATACCTCACCCCCTCACTACTCTTTCCCTTGACTTGACTTCCTGGTTGCTCCAGTCCTTGCAAAGGACTGTCCAAGTCAGGGATTACTCATGAGAGAGAAGGCCTCAGGAGGTGTGTGGACTGAGTATTTCACAATCCTGACTTAATAGTGAGAAAGATACTTTCTTTTCAATTCTGTTTCACACCTTCTGACAGAGAAAGCCTCATGTTGTTAACTCAATTTTATTTTTTGAGGCAGGGTCTTTCTCTGTCACTCAGGCTGGAGTGCAGCGGCACAATCATGGCTCACTGCAGCCTCAAACTCCTGGGCTGAGGTGATCCTCCCACCTCAGCCTTGTGAGTAGCAGGAACTACAGGTGTGTACTGCCATGCCCAGGTTTTTTGTATTTTTGTAGAGATAGGGTTTTGCCATGTTGCCCAGGCTGATCTTGAACTTCTGGGCTCAAGTGATAGTCCTCCCAAAGTTTTGGGATTACAGGTGTGATTATACCATGCCTAGCCCAATTTTTCTTTTCTTTTATTTTTTTCTTTTTTTTTTTTTTTTTTGAGACAGTCTTGCTCTGTCGCCAGGCTGGAATGCAGTGGTGCAATCTTGGCTCACTGCAACCTCCACCTCCTGGGTTCAAGCGATTCTCCTGCCTCAGCCTCCCAAGTGGCTTGGACTACAGGCGCACACCAACATGCCCGGCTAATTTTGGTATTTTTAGTAGAAATGGGGTTTCACCATGTTGGCCAGGATGGTCTCAATCTCTCGACCTCGTGGTTTGCCTGCCTCGGCCTCCCAAAGTGCTGGGATTACAGGTGTGAGCCACTGCGCCAGGCCTTTTTTTATTTTTTGACAGTCTTGCTCTGTGCAAGACTGGAGTACATGGCACCATCATGGCTCACTGCCTCCTGGCACTCTCAGGCTCAAGAAATCCTCCCATCTACTCAGCTGCCCCAGTAGCTGGGACTACGATGTGCACCACCATGCCCGGATAATTTTTGTATTTTTATTTTTGTAGAGACAGGGTCTCACTATTTTCCCAGGCTGGTCTCGAACTCCTGGCCTTAAGTGATCCTCCCGCCTCGGCCTCCCCAAATGCTGGAGTTACAGGTGTAAGCCACCATACCTGGCTGTTAATCTCATTTTTAAAACAAAATCTCCAGGCTCAGAGGCTTTGATGGGCAGTAGTGTCTGGCCAGATTTAACAATTTTTACTTTCATCATTCTTCTATGGTTATTGTATTTAAGGCCATTGGTTCTCCATCAATTTAGTGATATAAAGTCTGCTCACAGAATTAATTTTATATGCCTTTGAACACACACAGAGCAACTCTGGAAGGACAGACAAGAAACTGGTGACTGGCGACTGCCTCTAGTGAGGGGAACTCAGCAGCTGGGGACAGGAATGGATTGGAAACTTAATTTTGTCAGTTTACCCTTTTGTATATTTTGAACCTACTCAAAAAATAAGTAAACCTTAGTTTAAAAATAAATTTAAGCAAATAAAGATTTACAGGTGGTTTTGGGTAAGGGGAATATTGTAAAGGTGGTGGTCCAGGGCCTGGGCTGGCACACATGGGCCCTTCCCTGCAGCCCTGGCTTTCCCTGGCCACCCCCCAGTCTCCCAATATCAGGTGCAGGGGAGGAGAGGAAGTAAAGGGTGCCATACTTACGTCCTGACTGACCTGTAAAGACACCGTATGGTAGCTGGCAGGCACGCCTTCATCTTCATCATCATCACTCTGCCCGCCCCGAGAGGCATGTTGGCTGGAGGTTCGAGGCCGGCGAAGCACTGAGCCCTCTTTGGATTTCTTCTTGAAGCGGTTCCCTTTGCTGTCATATTTGTGACTCTTGCTACGTTTCTCCTGGGACTTGCATCCTGAGCAGAGCCAGACTCGGGTCACATTTCCGAGTCTATAGGCATAGATACCCTGCCTTTCTCTCCCTCTCCGCCTCTCCCCTGCATAACTGCAGGGCTACTCCCCAGCTGCCCCCTAATCAGCTGACCCACCGCCATTCAGACTGGCCTCCACAAAGATCCGGAGAGTCTTGACACAGAGCTCAAAGTTGTCAGGTGTGATGTGGGCAGCATCACGCACGATGAAGGACAGTGATTCCACACACTTAAGCAGAGACTTAGTGTCATGTGGCCCCAAGTCCAGTCCCACTGTTAGGCTGTATTGATTGATCAGGGGTGAAGGGCCTGGACGGTTGGGCCCTGACTTGGAGTTATCAATGTCATCCTTCCCGACCTGTAAAGTACACAGAGGAGCTGGGGACCCAGGCTTGGCCCGTATGCGGATTTCCTTGCAGAATACCAGGAATTCTTCCCATAGGTCAAAGGGGGAAGACTCAATTGCTGCCCATATTGTCACTCACCATTAACCAACCACTGTTGACCACATCAGCATCTGTGGCTGATCGGTGTATCTTGCCAGGCCTGCCATGGTCAGTGTAGACCTCTGAGTCGGAAGTGTACCCCACGATCCAGGCTCACATCATTTTGATGGTAGGATGGGAGCTCACTGTCTGACTGGGCCCCTACAGCAGGCAGGGAGAAGGGCAGAGTCAGGGTGGGGATAGGGTATTTTCTGTTTCTGGAAAAACAGTCCTCAGGGGGAGTGGAAAGCCTGGCTTCATAGCCTTCTGCATTGCTTATTTGCGCTCATGCTATTTAACTTATGGGTACTGGCCCACCGGCACTGGAAGCTCTGGAAGCAGATGGCAGAAGCCAGGGGTGTTTAATCTGCTCAATGCAGTAACCTGTGTTTTGTTTTTCTGTCCCAATTCCTGGAGCATAACTGTTTATCTGCCAGCCTGAGTCTCCCTGGGAAAGGGCTTACCAGCATCAGGTGCATCTCCCCTGGCTGTGGCCTGCAGAGCAGCGGGAGGCTTCACACCTGAGCCGATGCACTCTAGCAGCGTGAAGAGGGTGGCCCAGTCATCACCTGAGTGGATGTTGGCTGCATTGGTCTTCAGGAGTTCATGGAGCCCATATGCAACCTGGTGGCTGACTCGGGATAGCACACTGGGCTTCATCAGTAGCAAAATGCGCAGGGAGAGCAGTACCTGGAGTGGGGTTGGGGTAAGAAGCAAGGAGTGGGTACACAGCTTCCTGTCTAGTTTTCTTCCCCCACCAGTCTCCTTAGGCCAATGAAGAGAGTTTGGCTAGAACCCAATTTAGGACACTGCTTCTAGTCTTTTTTTCAAATAGAAATATGTTATGTTATATTAATTTGAGATGGGGTCTTGCTCTGTTGCCCAGGCTGGAGCCCAGTGGCACAATCACAGCTCACTGCAACCTGAAACTCCTGGGCTCAAGTGATCCTCCTGCCTCAGTCTCTGGAGTAGCTGGGACTACAGGTGTGTGTGACCACACTTGGCTAATTTTTTCTTTTTTGGACAGATGGGGTCTCACTCTGTTGCCCAGGCTGGTCTTGAACTCCCAGGCTCAAGTGATCTTCCTGTCTCAGCCTCCTGAAGTGCTGGGATTATAGGCATGAGCCACTGCACCCAGCCTCAAATAGAAATTTTTATTGAGAAAATTATAGGTTCATATGCAGTTGTAAATAAATAATACAAAAAGGTCCCTTATATACTTTGCCCAGTTTATCCCAATGGTCACATTATGCAAAACTATAGTGTAATATCATAATCAAGACACTATCTGATCTTATTCAAATTTCCTGTTTTACTTGCATTTATGTGTGTATTAATTTCTATACAATTTTACTACCTGTGTAGATTTGTGTATCCACCACAAAACAACACACTGAACAGTTCCAACACAACAGTATTCCTCATGTTACCTTTTTCTTTTTTAGAGACAGGTTTTGCTCTGTCACCCAGGCTAGAGGGCAGTGGTGTGATCATAGCTCACTGCAGCCTCAAACTCCTGGGCGCAAGTGATCCTCCTGCCTCAGCCTCCTGAGTAGCTGGAACTACAGGCATGTGTCACCATGACCAGCTCATGTTACCCTTTTATAACCACACCCACCTCTTCTTCCTGCCCCCATCCCTAACCCTTAGCAGTGTGTCTTCAAATTCTTTTTTTTTGAGACAGAGTCTCATCACACAGGCTGGAACACAGGTGGGATCTCGGCTCACTGCAACCTCTGTTTCCCCGTGTTCAAGTGATTCACCTGCCTCAGCCTCCCAAGTAGCTGGGATTACAGATGTGAGCCACTACACCTGGCTAATTTTTATATTTTTAGTAGAGATGGGGTTTCACCATGTTGGCCAGGCTGGTCTCGAACTCCTGACCACAAGTGATTCACTGGCCTTGGCTTCCCAAAGTGCTGGGATTACAGGTGTGAGCTACCGTGCCCAGCCTATCTTCAAATTCTAAAATTCTATCATTTCAAAAATATATAAGTGGAATTATATAATATATAACCTTTTCAGATTGACTTTTCTTTCACTCAGCATAGTTCCCTGGAGATGTCTGTTGCTTTAGATTGCTGAAGAGTATTACATGGTATGTATGTACCATAGTTTATTCACCTATTGAAAGTCATCTGGGCCAATTCCAGTTTTTGGGTACTACAACTAAAGCTTCTATAAACATTAATGTACAAGTGTTTATGGGAAAGTAAGCTTTCACTTTTCTGGGATAAATGCCTCAGAGTGCAGGTGCTGAGTTAAATGGTAATTATGTATTTCGTTTTGTAAGTAACTGCCAGCAGAGTAGCTGTACATTTTACATTCCCACCCAGCAGTGTATGAACGATCCAGTTTCTCTGCATCCTTTCAGCATTTGGTATTGTCACTACTTTTTATTTCAGCCATTCTGAAAAGGAGGTAGTGATGTCTCATTGTGGTTTTATTTTTTTGAGACGGAGTGTCACTCTGTCACCCAGGCTGGAGTGCAGTGGCGCAATCTCAGTTCACTGCAACCTCTGCCTCCTGGGTTCAAGTGATACTCCCACCTCAGCGTCACCAGTAGGTGGGACTACAGGCGTGCGCCACCACGCCCAGCTAATTTTTGTATTTTTTGGTAGAGGCAGGGTTTCACCATGTTGGCCAGGTTGGTCTCAAACTCTTGACCTCAGGTGATCCGCCTGCCTTGGCCTCCCAAAGTGCTGGGATTACAGGTGTGAGCCACTACACTTGGCCTCATTGTGGTTTTAGTTTGCAGTACTCTGATGGTTAACGATGCTGATCTTCATTTCATGTGCTTATTTGCCATCTGTATATCTTCTTTGGCAAAACGTCTGTTACTATGTTTTGTTCATTTTCTATTAATTGGATTGTTTTTTCACTGTTGTTTTGAGAGTTTTTATATTATAGATACTAACCTTTCTTCAAATATGCGATTTGCAAATATTTGTTCCTTGTCTATAGCTTGTCTTTTCATCCTCTTCACATAGGCTCTCATAGAACAAATTTTTAAAAATATTAATGTAGTCCAACTTATCAATTTTTCCTTTTCTAGATTGTGCTTTTAATGTCAAGTCTAAAAATCATTATTTTTTTTTTGAAAGAGAGTCCCCTTGGATCTGTTCATCTGGACAGTGTTGAAGCAAGAGACAGATCCACGGGACTGTCAAACGTGCTAAAAATTCTTTGCTTAGCTCTAGATCCTGAAGATTTTCTTCTGTTTCTAAAGTTTTTATAGCTTTACATTTAGATCTATGATCCATTTGAGTTAATTTTTCTGTAAGGCATGAGTTTAGGTCAAGGTTCATTTGTTTTTCCTCCTGTGAGTTTCAATTACTCCACCACTTATTGAAAAGGCTATTCCTTCTACACTGAATTGTTTTTACATCTTGGTTAAAAAATCCACTGAACACATTTGTGTTGAGTTTATTTCTGGGCTCTCTATTCTTTTCCATTGATCTGTGTCTATCCCTCCATCCATATCACATAATCTTGACTACTGTAGCTGTACAGTATGTCTTTTTTTTTTTTTAGATGGAGTTTTGCTCTCGTCACCCAGACTGGAGTGCAATGGCGTGATCTTGGCTCACCACAACCTCTGCCTCCCAGGTTCAAGCGATTCTACTGCCTCAGCCTCCCCAAGTAGCTGGGATTACAGGCGTGTGCCACCATGCCCAGCTAATTCTTATATTTTTAGTAGAGACGGGGTTTCTCCATGTTGGTCAGGCTGGGTCTTGAACTCCTGACCTTAGGTGATCCGCCCACCTCGGCCTCCCAAAGTGCTGAGATTGCAGGTGTGAGCCACCACGCCCCGCCTAAAGTAAGTCTTAATACCAGAGTGATTCTTTTTTTTTTTTTTTTTTGAGACATAATCTTGCTCTGTTGCCCAGGAGGGAGTGCGGTGGTGCGATCTCAGCTCACTGCAACCTCTGCCTCTTGGGTTCAAGTGATTCTTCTGCCTCACTTGAGCCAGGCACGGTGACTCACGCCTGTAGTCTCAGCATTGTGGGAGGCTGAGGTGGGCGGATCATTTGAGGTGAGGAGTTCCAGACCAGCCTGGCCAACATGGTAAAACCCTGTCTCTACTAAAAATACAAAAATTATCAGGGTATGGTGGTGTGCACCTGTAATCCTAGTCACTCTGGAGGCTGAGGCTGCAGAGCACAAGCTCCATGCCTGAGGCCATTCCAGGCTCACTCCCAATGCGACCTGTTAGATTGGACCAGCCCTGTGGTTGGTCACTGGGTTCATACTATGGGGCACTAAATGTACTCTCTGTCTCAGGCCATATCCATAATTGACACTGTGGCCTTAATCCCTTATATACCTGGCCACTCTCCGAGATACATTCTGCTTACCTGACCACTGATTTCTTCTCTCCGGAGTAGCCGAATGGCCAGGCGTAGCAACCCCACCACTGCTCGCTCCACAAGGAAGCAGAAATCTTGTGCCTGAACACAGAGGTGGTACAGATGGTCTCCAACAGTCTGCCACACACAGCCCACACGGTCCCTGTGTGGACATAAAGGAATGAAGACAGTCTCATCCACAGAGGCCCCCTAGGCATTTCAGGACTCATTGGTATTATACCTAAGTAGAAGGGTATGATGAATAAACTTCTCCCCCTACTGCCTACAGTTCCCCAGAGCCCACTCAGCAAGGTGGCTTCCATCCCTTTGGCACAAGCCCATCTCTCATCTGCCTTCTCTTACCTGTTCTCCAACACAATCCTTAGCAGCATCTCTAGGCAGAAAGCAGCATCTTCCTCATCATATGTCTCTTCATCTGGCGTCACTGAGACCAGAGCCTGAAGAGGAACAGCAGCAGGAAAGCAGGCATGGAAAAGAAGCCAACCACTGTCCCTGTCTCCCCTCCCAGACTCAGCCAGTTCTTCCATCTTTCTTTCCTTTCTTCATCCTGTACCTTCATGAGCTCCTGTAATGACTCTAGCTGGAGGAACTTGCTTTCTGTGATCATTTTTTCTGGGTCACATTGCTAGAGAGGGCAAAGAGAGAGGGAGGTCTTTGACAAGAGCTGAAGGGAACAGAACGTCCCCAAGAGCCAGGGAGAGAGGGCAGAGTCAGCCCTGGTTACAAATCCTGGATAACTTTATTCTTCAGTTCACCAGGTAGCATTGTCTAATAGGAAGGTGTCTAGGCTTTCTCACCAGGGGGTGGATGGGCAGTTACCTTTATACACTCTAAGGCCACTCTCTTGGCCTCTTGGTTTTCAGTGGATGGGCCCCGCACGCTAGACTGTTCAGGACCACTCAGTGTTAGCCAGCTCACAAAACTCAGCACTGTTGACTCTCCTCTGTAGAAAACGGGCACATGACCTGGTGAGCCCCAAAGTTCTGACTCTCCCTTCCCAAGCCCCTGAGCCTCTGGTCTGCTCTTACCGATTTGATGGTGTCTCTTCCCCGCTGTAGAGAGATCTTGCCATTGGGATCCACAAAATCTTCTACCTGGAAAAGTAAGTAAAAATGATTTCTTTCCTTATGTCCTTTGCCTTTGTGCCCCTGCCTCCACCCACCAAAGTTCTCTCGATTTCCTCCTGAGGTACTCTGCCCCTACACTGTTGTGCCAATTGGTGACTGGCAATGGCATCTACCAGCCTTCTTTTACAGCTATTCCCCAAGATCTGTGGTTTTACATTTGAGGCATTCCTGGTGAGCTGTGGCAGGCATCAGGCCCAGCGTTACTCTCAACCATTTACTTCTACATACAGACAGCATACAATGTTGCAGCTCACTAGTCTCCTACTAAGAATTACCTCTACCATAGCCTTGGGCAGTAGTTGGGCTCGGAAGAGTTGCAGCATGGCCTCCATGATATTTTTCCAGCCCTCCCGCAGGATGTCACCATGACGATGGGCCAAATGGAACACTGTCTTGGCTGCAATATGGGCTTTAGGGTTGCTTCCAAATACACTGGGTAGGTTCTCAATAGACTAGAAAAGAGGATGAGAAGAGACTTAAGGCTGAACTAATGTCTGGGAAGGAAAATCTCTTAGGTCTCTGCCTATCATGGTTCCCTCAGGGTCCTTTTGTTGGCTCTGCTTCAATCCCCCATAATACTGGTGGGAAGGGTTAACCTAGTTAAGGCCTTCCCCATTCCTGCATCTCCTTTCCCATCCCCATTACTTGAAGTAACACTAGTTTTATCCCAGGGTGTGCAAGACAGAAATGGCCTAAGCTCTGATATATTTATTTTTTATTTTTTATTTTTTCCAAAGACATGCAGCAAAAGCTCTGGTATATTTAAGTGGGGGCAGTGAGGGAAGATGCTGAGAGCAACCAGGTCTGCTGCTAAGGGTAGATCCATGGCTAAAAGAGAGGTCCTCCTTTGGAGCTCCAAGTACACCGTTCCTGCACCTGCTCACCTCACTGCTGAGAGCTGTGAATTTGCATAGAGAGATGATGAGATTGTCAAACACATCGCTGAGGCCATAGTGGGCGGAGATCATGGCGCATTTCCTGTAACATTACCCCCATCCCAGAAACAGAGTCACTGGAAGGCCAAGCAGCCCTTCCAAGTCCCTGAGCTTTCATGGGGCTCCTCCCCAGTCAGTCCCAGGAAGAAACCTTTTAATCTTGTTTCTGTTTAAGACTGAGCTTACCCAAGCTTCAGCCTCCCTCCAAAAACTCAGGGTATCCCCATTCTAAGGAAAGTAAGAGTAGGAGTCAGAGAGGCATGGAGAAAACCATGTTAGCTCAGAGAGGTGGGGACAGGTGAAGACCAAGGCCAAAGCTGGGCTACCTGAAGCCTGAGATAGCTTTCTGGATGATTGTCTCTTCAAGGCTTTTGTCAAAGACATAAGAGAGAGCAGCAATAGTGGGGCCCCAGGTCATGGTGAAGAGGTCAAGATCATAGCTGGCAGTAGGCACACGAAGGAATATGCCCTCAGGGGTGGCACCTCGATGAAGCAGCACATTCCAAACATAGTTCTCCCGAACCAAGCCTGTCTGCTCCTCAGGCATTACAATCTCCTCATTCCTGTCAGGAGGTAAGGAAGGAGCAGTTGCACTGCTTTGAACCTGACTGGTTCCAAATCAGGACTAGGAGTTCATCCATACTAGCACTCTCCACTGTGAGAGGGCAGCCATCAGAATTGCAGCTCAGTGGTCTGCTTCCCACCCACCAGTGGGAGCAGGGAGAAAGAAGGAAGTGTCCCATAATCTCAAAGGCCTACCTCTAAGTGAGGCCTTAGTTCTGTAGTAAAATCTCACATTCTTACTCGGTGTGACAAGATGAACAATTCTACTTTTTCTGATTTACGGTAAAGAACTAAGTGGCCCATTTCTGACCTGTAACCTGGGCCTCATACTCCAGTGCCCACCTTGGGTTCTCAACCAGACAGAGAATGCATCTTGTGAGCTAGACAGGAAAACGTACCTGTTTTAAGTTCAGAAAATGGGGCCATGATATCCTACTCTAGAGCAGTACTTTGGACCCTGGCTTAGAGTACTAGAGTACCAATATTGTTCAGGCTTCTTTAAGGAAGAAAGGAGTTGGCAGAGAGGGGGCTGCCCAACTAAGTCCTGAGGCTAAATCCAGGGCACGTGAGTCACTGCAGTCTTACATGACTCTAAAAACAGGGGAAAGGAAGCAATGTGCTTCTTCTTAACAGAGATACCACACTATTTTCTATGTATACTCACTTGATGGCATGGTACATGTCCTCCAGGATGTCTTGCTCAAAGTCCTTGCCTCCATTCACACCTTTTAGATTTTTTGAAACTCCTAGAGATAGGCCAGTTTTAAGTTTTTTCCCCTTGTGTCAATACTAAAGCCCTACCCAAGGAACTCGTGGGTTTTCAGTAAATAGAACTTAGGAAAAAGTAAGTGAAAAAACCCACTTCCCCACCCCAGTCCCTTTTCTAGGTTTATCAGCCCTTCCTGATTCCCTTGGACAGAACCCCCTCCATTGTGCCCACTGGAAATCTTATGTCCTTCCTGCTACCTCCAAAGCTGTGCTGGGTCTTCTTTGCCTTGACTGGGACCCAAGCTTACCTCCAGGGTCATGGGTGCATTCTGTTTACGAACATTGTGGTTGTGCTGGTCAGTATTAAGCATGATGACAGCATAGGCCAGGGAAAAGCAGGCATCACTATTGGCAAATGGGGAGCCATTACAATTCTGAAAAAGCAAAGATCCCGCCTGTGTCAATGCCCTTCTCTGGCCAATTAAACCCTCACTACCAACCCACTGGTCAGTGTCAGTACAGAGGGGAGGTGCCATCCAGAAAGTGGCCAGCCTCTTGTCAACTCCTTAACAGAAGCTGATCTCTTTGTGGAAAGGTCACTGATGTTGCTCTCTGCCTTTTTAAGAGACAGCAGGTTGGGCACGGTGGTTCACCTGAGGTCAGAAGTTTCAGACCAGCCTGACCAATATGGCAAAACTCTGTCTCTACTAAAAAATACAAAAATTAGCTAGGCTTGGTGGCAAGTGCCTGAAATCCCAGTTACTCGGGAGGCTGAGGCAGGAGAAACATTTGAACATGGGAGGTGAAGGTTGCAGGGAGCCGAGACTGCGCTACTGCACTCCAGCCTGGGTGACAGAGCAAGACTGTCTCAAAAAAAAAAGAAAAGAAAAAAAAAAGACAGTAGCTGGATTCTTCAGCCCTCAGTCAAACTGACCTTGGATCCTGGGCTCAGCCCGACACTCAAACTCACCATCCAACGCTCTGTGAACGCCTCCAGCAATCTCTGGATGACTGGTGCTTCCCCAGGCAAACGGAAGGCTTCCAGGTAGAGGCGGAGAGCTTCATCTAGTCGCAGACCCTGAAAACTAAAGGTGCTATAGGGAAAGAAAGGATGAAGAGGCTAACAATGTGTAAGCTGCACATGTCAGGCTCTTTCAGTCACTGTCCTCCTAATCTACTCTTACTGGAAAAGAGAAGCCTGAGGTCTCTAGCAAAGGGGCAGTTATCTCCTGTTCATCCTTAACACAACCCCTAGCCTTAACACTTTTTACATCCACAGACTCTTGCCTAGAACCCTCACCCCCTGGAACCTGCTCTACCCCTTTGCAATGCACTCCATACAGAGTGGAGAGGCTCCCCCACACTATCTCGTTGGAGTCCCTTTCAGGTCCAACAGATATACATGATGGGAAGAGGAAGAACATCAACCTGGGTCTCCAGAAGAAACTTACAGAGACTGCTTTGAGGTAGGGATGTTCTGTCCCTTTCAAATGATCACTAACCATGTCCCACCTTTCTTTCTTTTTCTCTGAACCAGTGTGTCACTCTATCACCCAGAGTGGAGTGCAGTGGCGTGATCATAGCTCACTGGAGCCTTGAACTCTCAGACTCAAATGATCCTCCCACCTCAGCCTCCCGAACAGCTGGGACTACAGCTGTGTGTCACCATGCCTGGCTAATTTTTGTATTTTTTGTAAAGACAGGGTTTCACCATGTTGCCCAGGCTGGTCTTGAACTCCTGAGCTTGAGTGATCTGTCTGCCTCAGCCTCCCAAAGTGCTGGGAGGCACCGTACCTGGCTATATCCCACATTTCTTACAGCTTCCTCACCTCACAAAGCTCTCCAACAGGTCAATATTTTTGCGGTCACTCACAAACTCTCCAATCATTTTCTTGTCCAGCCGAGGGTTCTCTCGGAGCCACTGAGCAATCTCTGTGTTGTCCATTGGAATGGTGAGGAGGCCTTTCTCTTGCAGAAACTGAATCCCCTTCTTTGGTTTCTGATTGAACTGCTCTGTGCCAGTGATTAGCAGCTGCAGGAGAAAAACTAGAGGTATAGAAGCTGCTTTGCCACTAAATCAGACAAGGCCAACCTGGAGTCCACCAGAGCCCACCCACTGCTGGTCACCTAAAAAGCTCCTAGGATGTGGTTCTTAGAGACTCCAGAACTAAGGCTGGATCATAGTGGCCTTAGCTTTCCCCCCATCTTCATGTCTAATTGAATTGGCTTATGAGCTCCTTTTTACTCCTTCCTGAGTGCTCAAGATACATAAAACAGTTCCTCTCCTCTAACTTAGGATGGGGGGGAAGAGTAGAGGAAAGAGACTAGATAATTCTTCTCTCCAGTTTTATATCCGTCCCTGACATTTGTTGACAGCAAGCCTCTTGTTTTTAGCCTGGCTTGGATTCTTTGATTGTCTAGCTTAATGCCCTGGGTTTGAAGGACAAAGTGGACTAATTGTGGAGGCAACTCAACTTTCTGTATGTCCAGTCACGGTCATACAATTAAGGGCACACATGAACCAAAGTCATTTAAGCTGGTAATAACAGGAAGAAAGCGTTAGGTTTTCTTTTCTTGGGATGGAGTCTTACTCTGTTGCCCAGGCTGCAGTGCAGTGGCACTATCTCAGCTCACTGCAACCTCTGCCTCCTGGGTTCAAGTGATTCTCCTACCTCAGTCTCCTGAGTAGCTGGGATTACAGGTATGCACCACATGCCCAGCTAATTTTTGTATTTTTAGTAGAGACGGGGTTTCACCATCTTGGCCAGGCTGGTCTCAAACTCCTGATCTCAGGTGATCCACCTGCCTCGACCTCGCAAAGTGCTGGGATTACAGGCGGCAAAGTGTTGGGATTACAGGTGTGAGCCACTGCACCCGGCCAGAAAGTGTTAGGTTTTCTTTGTGTTAAGAAACCCAAAGTACAAACAGTTATTTGAACCCTACTAAAGCACCAGAATAAATGTCAATTCCCCTTTATTGCCAATCATCATGCTAGAGCTGGAGAGGACCAGTAACCTTGGATGACCCACAGGACACCAACTCCCAAGGCTCCTGTCATTGCCACCAGTGACACTTGGCTCTCAACTGGTATAGCATTTTCCCAAGGGCGTACATAGGGTATGCTCAACATAGCTTAGGAGTAAGGGAAGGGCATCAAATGGGGGTTGCTGAAGTCCCAACAAGCTCAAAGACTAGCCTGAGGAAGCTGTACAATGAGGTGCTAGACTCTGCCTCATCTTCATCGTCCAAGATGGAAACCCTACATTGGATATCCAGACAGGTGGACAGACACTGGGAAATATACGTATGTACCTTCTTTTTGTTTTTAATTTCAATTAGTTCCCGTGGATCTGGCAGGAGACAGGAAAATCGAGGTGGCTTCCGGGCAAACTTTTTGTCAGCTAGGAGTAGGAAGAAGAGAAGGGAAAAGCCTGTAAGACCTCTTTTACCCAGATAAGGACTTTGGGAAGGTCACCAATATGCTCCCCAGTTTCAAGGAGGAGCCTCAGAAATCTTCTTGTTCTCACCAGTCTTCCACTTCCCTGGAAGTCCTATCCACTGACGGTCCATACACTTGCTTTCCTCTCTCTGAGTCTGAAGGCATGGCAATCTACCAAGGCTTGCTTAGTTATAGTCCTAGGTGTCTGCTCCCTCCCTCTGCTCTCCACCAGGCCTTCCAGGTGAGGGAGTTGAGGGTCATGAACACACAGTACCCACCCCCAGAGTCACCAGCTTCCTCCAGATCACTGCGTCCTGATTTCCCATGTTCTGGTGGCAGCCGCCCTCCACCTGGCAGATGCAGGCCTGGGATGTCTGCGGCTATGCCTACAGCTTTCCCATCGCTGGCTGCTCTCTCAGCTGGTAAGAAAGAAGAAGATACATGAAGACTTATGGGATATGAAGCCAAGCAGAGCTGCAGGAAATGTTAAATCCCAAGCCCAGAAGACCTTCACGCTCCCACACAGGGTGCCAGCCATGACCAGGACAAACCCAAGCCAAAACAAGTATTCCCTGTCCCAGCCAAGAATTAGACTCTGTAATTTAATGAAGAGATTACCCAGTCGCTTTCCCTGATTTTCTGCAACCTCAAATTTCAAGGGGGAGCTAAGAAGACTAATTAGGTTAGAGGCAGACATTGGGGATAAGGGACGGTGGGGCCTGGAGCTTTCAGAGACAGAAATGCTATATTCTTTAATCTCTATTCTCTTCTCTTGCCATAAAGAAATAATAGTTCTGTAAAAAAACCAAAGTGGGGAGGAGGAAAAAGGGAGAAGTTCATGAGTTCTGCTAATCTGCCTGACTGGCCTTTGATTCAAATGGCCAAACTCCAGAAACAGAATTGGGAGCTTTCCAGGGTTAAGTGATATGAGAAAGGACTCAGAGAGTAGAGAAGGGATAAGCATAGTATCCTGGGTTCCTCAAAGAAAGAAATGCCTCTCACTATTGCTAGCTTCTCGGGTGTCTTCTACTGTCTCACAGCTTGGTCTGGCTGTTTCCTTCTTCTCCTGCTGGGACAGGCTGTTGAGGACTTTGGCCTGGCAGTGGGCCTCGGTGCTGTCAATCACTGTCAACAGGGCATCAAGAGATAGTAGGTGTGTTGTATAGAGTTGACCAGACACAGGGAAGGCATTCTGGAAAGTAAACAGATCCATTAGACTTGCAGTTAGGAGAACACTTTACACTTTAACTGATCATTATCTAAAATTTCCAAAACCTCTTTTAACTTGTACATTGCCCTTAGAAAATGCTTTTCTTATTTCTGTTTCCCCAGCTCTCAAGTGTTCCGCTCTCTGTAGGTAGCATCCTCACCACCACCAGGGAGATTTCCTTTATAAAGCCTTCTTTCTAGAGGCCAGTTATAGTGCTCAGCACCTTGGACAGCAGCTTGGTGAGGTCCTCAAAGAGGTTGGAACAGTAGTAGTCACAATCGTAGTTGATGTAGAGCTCTGTAACAAAGCTGGGGGATGCGCCAGAGCTGCACAATGGCCTCCAGTGCCATCTCCTTCATCTCGTAAGGCATTTTAGGGTTCTCCACAGTGATAATCTCCATAAGCTTTTTGATGTACATCTGGCAATAACCCAGTAATTCCCATTTGGGTTGGGAAAGGATAGGAAGATAGGAAGAGATAGGAAGAGAAAAAAATTAGAAGAACATTAAACAGGATGCAGAAGACCAGCCAAGAGGCATGTATTAAAAGACACCCAAAGGTATTCCATCCACTAAACACATCCTCCTCTTGGCCTCCATGTTGAAGGATAAGGCCTGGCTCTACCATACCTGGTCCCAGACAAGTTGCCTCTTGCCCTTTTTGTGCCTTCTATGTGAACATGACCTGCTCCTATTTAGAGTTCCTTTTTGCAACTTAGTGACAATGCTGGCTTGACTTACTTGCCTTACTCATGGTGAGGTTACCTGCCAGTTCTCATATTTGGGGTCAGTCAGTTTCCTCTGGTCTCCTTTTAACTTTTCCACAAAAGACGCCTGTTGATTGAACTGAACGCTGGAGGCCAAAAGCACTCTCCTACAGGAAGCCTCTAAATTCTACCCCTGCAGCATGGCAGAGCTGACCCCACTGAAGATGCCACATATCGCCCTATTTTTTTCCCCCTTTTTCTTCCCAGGTCAAGAAACTCACCTCCATTTGGAACTTGAGGTGCTCTCGCATGCTCTCAAACAGTAGGAAGCATACTCGCAGGGAAGCAGCATAAAGGTTCAGTCGCTCTATGCTGAGTAGCTGGAGATCAGAGTAGGGTAGGCCATAAATTTTATTATTATTATTTTTTTGAGATGGAGTCTCACTGTCACCCACGCTGGAGAGCAGTGGCATGATCTCAGCTCACTGCAACCTCTGCCTCCTGGGTTCAAGCAATTCTCCTGCCTCAGCCTCCTGAGTAGTTGGGGTTATAGGCGCATGCCACCACGCACAGTTAATTTTTGTATTTTCAGTAGAGACTGGGTTTCACCATGTTGGTCAGGCTGGTCTAGACCTCCTGACCTCAAGTGATCCACCCACCTTGGCCTTCCAAAGAGCTGGGATTACAGGTGTGAGCCACCATGCCCAGCCCGCCCGTGAGGTTTCTGAAGCTGACTTATGGCTCAACCAAGAGAGACAGGAGAGGCAAATTAGGTGAAGGTGTCATTGGGAGGTCCAGTACTCCCAGGGGAACTCTACATCTAGCCATTCCCGTATTTCTCTCTGGCTGCCAGAGTCCCTGGGGAATTACTGGAACCCTCTTACTAAAACTATTGGCCAACTGGGAGGGAGATGCTCTCCTAGGTCCTATACTCTTTGCATAATCAGCCAAACCTCCCTGTGTTCCCCTGGCCCTTGAGAGAGGCTCTCAGCCCCTCTGGTAATCTTGTCTTACCTGGAATAAGTGGCGGCACATCTCATCCTTGATGAGGCCCAAGAGGGTCTGGCACTGGGCTACAGGGGCTGACTCAAGGGCCACTGTCAGCAAATGCAGTCCCATGTGAATCATAACCTCTGAATTATGGCGGTCGTGTGGATTGGTGAGGGAGATGAGGAACCGGAAGAGCTCACGGATGCAGGGAAGACCATAGGGGACCAAAGCTGTGCCTGGGGAAGGCCAGGAGGAGAGTGTGACTGCTATAAAATAACTAATCTGCTGGCTTTGGCTAGCCTGCTCTGCATTACACAAGGTAATTTTAGGTAAGTGATCCCTTCGAGGAAAAGGGCTGGGTGTGAGGGCTCATGCCTGTAATCCTAGTGCTTTGGGAGGCTAAGGTGGGAGGATTGTTTGGGGCCAGCCCGGGCAACATAGAGAGACCCCATCTCTATAAAAGGTTTTTATTTTATTTATTTGTTTATCTTTTACAAAAGATTTTTAAAACGTAGCCAAGTGCAGTGGTACATGCTTCTAGTCTCAAATACTTGGGAGGCTGAGGTGGGAGTATTGCTTGAATCCAGAAAGTTGAGGCTGCCTTGAGCTGTGAGCAGCAGCACTCCAGCCTGGGCAACAACAACAACAACAAAAAAAAAAAAAAAAAAGGAAAAGAATTTTTTTTTTTTTCCGGGGGAGGTAAGACTAGTCTACTTCTGGAGGAAATGAAAATTGATGATCCCACCTTAAAAGTCCTAAGCTTTTTTTTTTTTTTTGGAGACAGAGTCTCGCTCTGTCACCCAGGCTGTGATCTCAGCTCACTGCAACCTCCTCCTCCTGGGTTCAAGTGATTCTCCTGCCTCAGCCTCCTGAGTAGCTGGGACTACAGGCACATGCCACCACGCCCGGCTAATTTTTTTGTATTTTTAATAGAGATGGGGTTTCACTGTGTTAGCCAGGATGGTCTCAATCTCTTGACCTTGTGATCCACCCACCTTGGCCTTCCAAAGTGCTGGGATTACAGGCGTAAGCCACCGTGCCTGGCCAAAAGTCCTAAGCTTTCATTCTTCCTTCTTGCTATCGCCCATCAAACTTCCTCCCTATAGTATAAGTTAGGGAAGGGCTCCATCCATGCCAACACTCTTATGGCTTCACTCCATTTCCTGACTAGAAAATAGCCTAGAACTTGGGCCAACAGGCAGTAGTCCAGTATCTTGGTCTAAGATGGTCTAAGCTCAGGCAGCTTAGTGGGTAGAATGGGGGAGGTGAACAGGCAGAGCCTGCCTGAGTACCCACCTTCTTTCTGGGAGGACTGTGTAAAGCGCACACCCCGGGGGATTGACGTAATCCATGTCATGGACAGAGGCAGAGTCAGAGTGGTCGGCAGGGGACGTGCATTCCTCTAACACTTCAGGGATGGACTCCACAGATGCTGACTGGGACTTTTCCACATGGGTCCCTTCCTGCTATGACCAGTAGCAGGGAGATATGGGAAGAAGGATGAGGCAAGAGCAACTTGGAACTTACTCCCCCTGAAATACCCATCTTCCAAGCTGTCTCTAATGGGCTACAGATGTAGGGCCAGATCAGTGGTTTATGAATCACTGCAAGATGGCTCAGGCAGTGGCATGATGAAGGACTCAGAAAAACATCTCCTGAGGCTTCACTGACTTACATTGACTAGAACCTTAGAGACACAGAGGCTCTCACAGGCTTAGGATTTTGATAATTACCTTCCAGAAAAAGCAATGGCCAGCTCCTTCCCTTTTGGCAAGTACTACTTATATGCATAACTTGATCAATCTCATGAGCTACCTCTCACAGTGAGTCATGCTGTGGGTTTTCTAGGCAGCACAGCCAATTCTGAGAAATAGGAAAGATTGGAGCTTCTTTTGAAGCTACCCCCAGCTTCTTTTGACCCAAGTCCTGCATTAAGGATCCAAAGGATCAAGCCAATTCCCACAGTAGAATATTGAAGAGGAACATTTAAAAATCAAAGCCATACCTGGGGGTCAGGCTGGTCGGGAACACCTAGCTCACCGCTCCCAGGCTCTGTAGCTGTGCTGTACACTGGAGAGCCAGGTTGCTCTAGATCAGTAAGGTCTTCCTTGGAGGTGGTTTGGGAGGAGAATTCCAGGCCACTGTCTGTAGAAGGACTGACCACTGCTGAGGCAGCTTCCGAACTTGCAGAGGAGATGGGAGTGGGCACATCAATGAAGGGCATGCCACCTGCCAAGAAAAGTATGTGAAGCTTGAAGGAGGACAGAGAGGCTGTGGGCAAAACAAAACAACCTCCATGGTACCAGGGGCTCCGTTTCCCAGATTACATGCTTATCTTTTCAGATATTGATCTCTAAAGTTGTTAGAGTCTCTCCGAAAGGAGAACAACCTTAAGTCACTGCAGAGTTGCTGAATGGTCACAGTCTGATTTGACCTGGAGTTTCCCTTTTTGTTCTCAGCACAAAAACCAAAGCCCCTCAGTTGGTTGGTCTTCAATTTCAAAAGTCCTCAGAGAGAAAGGAGTTCTTCTTCTGTCTAAGCAGAGGAAGCAGTCCAGGGCACTCACCAGTGAGGTTAGATGATAAGGTGGTTCCACTGGAAGTGGGCAGCTCTGAACCTGGTGTAACTTTGGTCATATGGCGTGGGGGCCGAGGGGATCTCTTCTGTTTCTTCCACTTGGATGAATCGCTCATGCCTCCTGCTCTCATTTTCAGCTGGAAATATCATACCCCATTAGCACTGATATTCAAAGTAAGACTCTATCCCTAGAAATCTCCCTTCATTTAGTCCTACTCATCTCTAGAAAACAAGCTATACCCCATATCTGTGCTAAGAGTAGGACTTTAGACCATCAGTTCACATTCCTACTCTTCTAACCTGGCTTCTACATTTACCACTTCACAGGTTGGCATGGCAGCCTCCATGTGGAAAGTGACATTGTTTTTGGGCTACTCATTGGTAGGGCCAGCCCTCACACTTACCACTCTGCTTCCCTGGGTCCTGAGTATTACACTAAGCAGGAAATCCTGAGTCCTGTGGATGATGCATGACCCTCTTGCAGAAAGGGTAAGGGCAGGGTCTCCTTTGCCCAGACACTCAGATCTACAGGTATCCCGGCTTTCCTCCTCAATTAGCTTGGAGAGTAGCCTCTTACTTGTAGTTTTATCCAACTATGAGAGCCTATTCTTTCCTGTCCTAGCTTTCTTATTGCTGTGTGGACTGGGCCTAAACCATAAACATCCCTCTCTTTTTTTGTGTGTGAGATGGAGTCTAGCTCTGTCACCCAGGCTGGAGTGTAGTGGCACAATCTTGGCTCACTGCAACCTCCACCTTCTGGGTTCAAGTGATTCTCCTGCCTCAGCCTCCCGAGTAGCTGTGATTACAGGTGTGTACCACCATGCCTGGCTAAATTTTGTATTTTTAGTAGAGACAGGGTTTCACCATGTTGGCCAGGCTGGTCTTGAACTCCTGACCTTAGGTGACCTGCCTGCCTCGGGCTCCCAAAGTATTGGGATTACAGGTGCGAGCCACCACACCCAGCTAATATCTCTCTTATTCTCTGGAATTTCTGTTTTTTGTTTTTTTTTTTGAGATAGAGTCTTGCTCTGTCATCAGGCTGGAGTGCAATGGTGCGATCTTGGCTCACTGCAACCTCCGATTCCCTGGTTCAAGCGATTCTCCTGCCTCAGCCTCCTGAGTAGCTGGGATTCCAGGCACGTGCCACCATGCCCAGTTAATTCTTATATTTTTAGTAGAGATGGGGTTTCACCATGTTGGCCAGGATGGTCTCAAACTCCTGATCTCGTGGTCTGCCCGCCTCAGCCTCCCAAAGTGTTGGGATTACAGGCGTGAGCCACCGTGCCTAGCCCTCTCTGGAATTTCTGTATCAGACTAGTCAAAAGTTCATTCCTTGGAGTTAAAGAAGAAGTGGCCTCCCAGTTTCTTTGTGGAGTTCAGGATAGACGGTCATGTCATGCTGCTGCTGCGCTCTCTGCTACTCCCAATTTTGTTACAACAATGAGACCACCTGTCCCTCTCACTATTGGTCTTTCCAGATGCAGTTTTATGTTGTCAGATGGTAAGGCCACTGATTCCTTGACTCCTTGCTCTGTTCTACTCCCCTCTTGCTGTATTTCTGTTCTTCCTATAGCTTCCTTTCAGTGGCAAGGGAAAATCTCAATCACCTGTTGACTACGCTAAAATCTGTGGTTTTATTTATTCCCTGTATTCTAAGGTCAAAGTTACTTTGTTTAGGACCATTTTGTTTTCTAAGCCCTGATGTTTTCTCAGTTGGGGTTTGAACTCAGTCCCTCTACAGAGTCATTCTAAACTATTCCTAGACCGATAGACCATTCCTGGATTGGGTAAATGGCAATGCTCTTCCAGGAACCATTAGAATGACGCTTGAGAGAGTTGCAGCACTTTTCTCTCTGCTTCTTCCTAAAGGCTGAATATATTATCCATGGCCTGTTCAATTCCTTTTGATAGTTAGGGATAGACTCCCTTCCTCAAGCTCCCCCATGATCTCAGGACCGGGTAACCTTTGATTCTTTGCTTAGAAACCACATAATTCTTCCATTCCTACTCATAGCTCCTTCCAATAAAGAAGAGGCTGAAGAGCTGAGGCCTTCCTTCCCCAGCTCTTAGTAACATAGCAACAGCCTCATATTGAATTTATATTTCCAGATACTCCATCTCCAAAATGCCTGCAGTCATATGCCTAGAATTGAGCTTCAGGTGTACTGAGCACCGTGGCTAAGCAGGAAGCAAAATGATCCTCTCTCCATGAACCAAGTTCATAGTAACAAATGTTTGGGAGAAGAGTCCGCCAAACATGCAGAAGGGCAAGAGGTCAAGAGATCAATGAGGGACCTCCTGGCTCTACTGGCAGTTATCACTGAGCTCCCAAAAGTACTAAGAACTGGATCTACTTTTATCAGGTAGCCTTTCTCTCCAGGAGGCTCCCCCATTTCAGGGACTCCAGGCAATCCTACTTCCACTGAGAAGCCAGTCAGTCACTGAGATTCCATCCCACATGAGGATCAGCTTTTCACATTTCCTTCTCTATCTTCTGCAAAGCTTGCTCCAACCTGGTCATTTCAATGAGTGTTCTCAGCCTCCTGGCTGGAGTAGGGGCCAAGATGCTGCCAGTTCTCACAAATGCCTCAGCCCTTAAAATGTATAGCTGTTCTCCCTCTCCTAAAGTCCGAAGGTGTAGGGTGGGCAGTAGGTATTCATGGAGCTCTACACCACCTTATCTGTATGACTCTGTATTCCAAAGGACAGTGTAAGCTTTACAAAAAAGGAGCAGGTCCCAGGTTAATAATCATGGCAACATGCTGGATAGCCACTAATGAGAGCTGCAGCTTGAGACTATGCAAGCACATAAATGAAATGACACAATGCATTCAAAGAGAACACGGGCCAAAGGACTATCTAGCTAGGTGTACACACACAGAGTTTTTTATTTTCAATGATCTGTACGTCCACAACCAGACCTTTAGCATGCACAGATAGCCCAGACAGCCCATACCTCCTTCTCTCCCCTTTCTTCCTAAGGCAGGTATATGCAGATTAGGGTAATCTTTAGCTTGGATCCCCTCCCCCTAAGCTCCCCTACACCTTGACTTTCAGAGGACAAAGGGCATCTTTGCAGATCCCAAAGTATTCTGTATCCTGGGCTATCCTGGCACCTGGCTTCTTTCCATCAATCTAGAGTTCTAATCCTTGGAATAACCCCTTTAATGGTAACCAAGGAAAAAAAAAGATCCCAACTAGATGGACTACCCTTTCCATCCAAATTCAGTCCAGGTATCCAGATAGTTCTGAGGACTGTGCTTAACCTCTCTATGCCAGCTCTGAGACAAGGAGAAGCTAGAAGAGGGAAGGGTCTTGCTTGAAGATCCCTCATAGTTTCCCTAGAAATGGTAGCTCTTAAGCCTCCCCCACAGGATAACAGCAGACCCCAGGCTCTCTAGGCTAACTATGTGACGTTCAAGGCTTCCTTCCCCTGTCTCTAGGCAACCAGATGCCCCAGGAGAATTCCCAGCACTACAAAGCTACAATCACGTGCAACTCTTCCAAAGCCGTGCTGTGTTGCTAGGGAGGGATAAGTTGTGCTCTACACAATGGAAATGGGACCCAGGTGTTACATATAAAAAATAAACATTTGAAGAAATAAAAAAGAGGAAGGGAGAGAGAGGGAGAGAGACCTTGAGGTTCTTAAAGAGTAGTACCCTCTCTAACTGGTTCAGGGCTTTGGTCTGCTCCCCCACTACTTAGCTCCAGTTTGCTGAGGAGACATGGAGATATCTGCGAAGACAGGCAAACGCACGATTTAAACAAAGTGAAATAAACTCAGACACACACCAACAGGGCACAGGGCAGGAATGGGGATGGATGGCAGGGGGAGAGGGGAAAGGTCAGGTGCATGCACCACACAGCTAAGGGTCATCTCCATAAGTAGAACTTTTTAGGGCTGCAAGTGGAATCTTCATCAGAGGCCTGTGAAGTCCAGGGCTTCAGTTCAAGATAAGAAAGAAGCCATTCTCCTGCCCACCATTTTTCTCCTAGCAGTTTAAGAACACTTTGGTTCTTAAATGTCTGGAGTCAGGCTTGACTAATCACTTCAATACAGACTAGCACAAGCATGAGCAGCCCAGTCTAATTCAGCAGTGAGGTAGGATTTGGGACATAGCCTCTCTAGGCCTTCTACTTGCTGAAGGGGATGGCAGTACTGAGGGGGATGGCAGGACTTTCATCTTTGTCAACATACATTTTTAGCCAAGACTGATGGGTACCACGCAGTTTCCATGAAGAACTGCCTCACCACCTTACGTGGTGGTTCAAAGGTAGGCCAGAGTGTAAAGGCTGGGGAAGGGACTTATCTGGGAGAGAATACATTTCTCACTAAAGGAGTGAGAGCTACTTCTAGATTCCAAGCAGACCTGTCTAGGCAAAAGCATATCTTTGCTAAGCAAGGTTACCCCAAGGCACTGAAGTTGGGAGATTAAGGTTTGGATGAGGGACAGCAGATCAGGTCTCAATCATACCTTCTTCATGTTGGTCCCCACATAGTTCTTGGGTTCTTCTTTAAACTGAGGTAACCTATAAGATAGAGAATCCATTGACTGTCATTAGGGATGATGACAAATGTCCCCCTTCATGACAGCCACAAACCAAAGGTGCTCTGAGCCAGAGCATGCCCTGTGTCTTAGAAAAAGCTACAAAGAGAGGCAGACTAATTTTACCGTTTTCAGAGCTTCATCAAAGAGCCACAGGATTTGGGGGATGTGTGACATGGATAAAAGGAGGTAGTTGTGACAGCGAGGTGAGTAAGTGCCCTTGGAGTGTAGAGGCTCTTATCCTGAAACTGATTCCTTCCTGCTTATATTCACTTGGCAAATACTGCTGCCAAGAGATGGGGAGAGGGCAGTCTATCAAAACCCTAGGAGACTGGGCAAAAGGGAAGAATTAACAGGCAGGGTGAAGTTTTGAAAACAGCAAATCTGAGCCTGAGGAGCCAAAAATTCTTTGCAGCAGGGTCCAAAGGCAGTCTAGTCTATAGATAATAAGGATTATTACCTATAGATTTGAAAGCAAAAAGAAATCCCAAGGGAAGGTTTAAGGCCATTGCCTCAACTTTTCTTTAAGTGAGTCTGTTGAAAGGAGGTGCAGGAAACAGGCAGTTAGGCCTAGTATAAAAAGGCCTCCTAGGCCCTAGGCTGAGGGCCTTACCTGGGGTAACCAATCATCTTGGTTTGCCTGGGACTGACGGGGTCTGCCAGGATGCAGAACTTTTAGTGCTGAAATCAGGACAGTCCCAGGCAAATCACAATTGCTGGTCACCCTAACCTTGGCCCTCTCCCACAGAAATCAGGCTCCCTTGATTTGGCTTCCTCTCTGGGTTTCCTTTCCCAGCTGCTACCTGCACAGAAACAGACACAAATTTGCTAAGCAGAATGAGGTCTGCTGGCCTAGATTAAATAACCCTCTGCCTCCCTCTGAGGCCAAATCAGCTCTCTCTTCCTTCTCCCTTGCTCAGTAACCCTGCACCCAGAGAAGCTACCCCCCTTCCATAATCCCGGTGGCCTCTGATGTGGCTGTGGGGTTGGCCAGGTCCCTGACGTGGCTGTGTGGAAGCAGGCAGACTCAAGAGGCCTGGGCAGCCGGGCTGAAGCAAACAGCAGCAGGTTTACCTTGTGAAGAGCAGCTGCACCATGTCTACGAGAGTGTGCTCTGCGGATTTTCTCAATAACTCTGCACAGGCAAAAACAAATAACACAGGTGTCATTACTTGCTGTGCTATTATCAAGAGGGTTCTCAGAGCAGACTCCCCTCCAAACCTTGTTTACCAAGGATTATGCCAAACTTATTAAAACCAGCTCCAGCTCAGCCTGGCAGGCATAACTTCACTGGCCCACTAGGTGGCACTACTGAGTCAGGGAAAAGGGGAGGGATCGATGTGTTCTGGGGGGTTGCAGGCTGGTGTCAATCCCAGAAACCCCGAGAGAGGGTGATTTGGTGCCTGGGCTAAGTCAATCTGGGATCCATCCCAACTCCTGGCCTGGCATAATGGGCTGAGGTCTCTATTCTAGCTTCACAACAGTCAAGTACAGACATTTCTTCTAGACCCCTATGGTTCCATTAGACAGATGATGGAGTCCTGAATTTTCCATCTTTCTGGGGTTCAGAGACAGCCCTCTGGTATTCATACTCAGACACTGGCCCCAGGAATGGTGAAGGGGCTAATATCCAAGCACCTACCACTGAGCCTCATTTCAAAGCAGATCCGGAAGCAGGACTGCATAATCTCACACACAGATTCATTTGTTAGGTGGGCACCCACTGGGGTTAGCAGCAGAGTCCGTAGAACCTATCAGGAAGAAAAAGGAATTACTGTGATAAACAAGGTCCTGAGAGGTACTCGGGGATAAAGAGAGAGGGGTTAGCAAGAATGCTGACCTCACCTCAGCTTGGTAGAGAGGTCTCCAAGGGTCTTGTCTTGGGAATTGTTTCTTCACTTTTTATGACCCTGACATAGTTCACAACTCATTCTAGCCCTAGTCCATGAGCCCAACAGATGGATGGCACAAATACAGTCTGCCAGAGGTACAAGTGTATTTAAGGCTTCTGGTATTTGATACCACTTCATATAAAGCTTTTAATGATTTTCCTTAGGAAAAACTTTTACTTTGGGTATCCAGTTGCTTGTTTGGAAATAAAGTAGTTCCCCTAAGCCCCAGTGGAGTCAAAACACAGCTTCATGCTGTGGTCACAGTAAGTAGATAGAGCCCACGGCACCAGCCCCTGGCCATTAGCCTAATTTGTTTCCCTCTCGCTTACCTGAAGGATTTTCATCAGGACAACTTCATCGCTGGCAGGATCCGTGCCCACAAAACGAGCATGGGTGACAGCATCTGCCATGTTCTCCATGCCTTCTGCTGTGCCCTCATGGGTGGGATCTACTCCAGTGAAAAAGGACAGATTAAATGATGTGGAGAAGAGAGAGAGAAAGGTAAGGCAGCCTGTCTAGGGACCGCTTTGAGAGTGTTTCCTCTCCAGTTCCCTAACCTGTGGCTCCTTAAGCTACATGAGAATTTTTTGCCCGTAACTGGCTTTTTTCTTTTCTTTCTTTCTTTCTTTTTTTTTTTTTTTTTTGAGACAGAGTCTTGCTCGTTCTGTCACCCAGGCTGGAGGGCAATGGCATGATCTCGGCTCACTGCAACCTCTGCCTCCTGGTTTAAGCAATTCTCTGCTTCAGCCTCCCAAGTAGCTGGGATTACAGGCACCTGCCACCACACCCCACTAGCCTGGGGAAAGGTGTGAAAATTTAAGAAACCTAGGAAACTTCTGCCAGGCCTTGTCTCTAGAATGAAAGGGGCAGCCAGTAGCCTGGCTCTTTCTCCTCTCCTCTTAGTCCTGGCTTGAAGACACCAAGCAGGGTAACTGTTCATATCCCCTGTGCCTCAGACATGACTGCATCTGAGCTTCTCCCAACTGGTTATTTATGTATTTATTTTTATTGAGACGCGATCTTGTTCTGTTGTCCAAGATGGAGTGCAGTGGCACGATCTTGGTTCACCACAACCTCTGCTTCACAGGTTCAAGTGATTCTCCTGCCTCAGCCTCCCGAGTAGCTGGGATTACAGGCATGCACCACCACACAGGGCTAATTTTGTATTTTTAGTAGAGATGAGGTTTCTCCATGTTGGTCAGGCTGGTCTCAAACTCCCAACCTCAAGTGATCTGCCTGCCTTAGCCTCCCAAAGTGCTGGGATTACAGGTGTGCCTGGGCCCAAAGACCCCTTCTTTAGTTTTATTCTTATTTAAAGTAATATGACGATGAGCAAGAATCCTGTTTCCAGCTTAACTAAACAGGCACTAGGAGAGAAAAAAGAGATAAACTAAGCAGGACTGGAGGCTCGCTAGATGGGGAGTAGGCAGGAGGGAGGATTTCAGCTGTAGAGAATAACAGGAGAGAAGTTAGAGGTCAGACAACAAGCACCACGCTGGAAATGAACACAAACGCTACTAAGGGGGGAACTCAGCTCCCATTCATGTGTTAAACAGCCAGGAGGAGAAGCCAAATAAGTTGTCACCATCAAGGTCTACAAGGGTCCTGCTGAGCTCCTGCCCTAGGTCTGCTCTGAAGGACCCTTTCCAGGGCTGTTTAGTTCTAAAAAGGGAGCCTACGTAAGGTGAAAAAGGGCAGGCATATGATAAAGCTTTGTGAGTAACAGAGAAAGTTGCTCCAGAGGTGGCATGGAGTAATGCAGGAACACCACCTAATTTTAGTAGCAGGGATTATAAGATATTGTTCTTTTTTTTTTTTTTTTTTTTAAATTGAGACAGAGTCTCATTCTGACACCCAGGCTAGATGGAGTGCAGTGGCGCCATCTTGGCTCGCTGCAACCTCTGCCTCCTAGGTTCAAGCAATTCTCCTGCCTCCCCAGTAGCTGGGATTACAGGCGCCCGCCACCTGTTATATTGGTATATTTCTTTGGATTCCTTTTTTAGTTGGCCTTGACACTCAAATTCGGGAATTCATATTCCCCGATTGGCAGCCCATGTACACAGATGAAGAACGTAGAAAATATATTATTGTATAAAAAAATACAGCTAATTTTTGTATTTTTAGTAGAGATGGGGTTTCACCACATTGGCCAGACTGGTCTTGAATTCCTGAGCTCAGGTGATCCACCTACCTTGGCCTCCCAAAGTGTTGGGATTACAGGCGTGGGCCACCGCGCCCAGTCCATTCTTTTTCTTGGTACCTGAAATGAGGGGAGTTCCTGAGCCTAAAGCTCAGGAGATGGCTAAGAACTCAAACTTTTTTTTTTTAAGACAGGGTCTTGCTCTATCACCCAGGCTGGAGTGCAGTGGTGTGATCATGGCTTACTGCAGCCTCGACCTCAAGTGATCCTCCTACCTCAGCCTCCTCAGTAGCTGGGACTACAGGTGTGTGCTAACACATCAGGTGAATTTTTGTATTTTTTATAGAGATGGGGTTTCCCCATGTTGTCCAGGCTGGTCTTGAACTCCTGGGCTCAAGTGATCCACCTGCCTGGGCATTCCAAAGTGCTGGGATTACAGGTGTGAGCCACCATGTCTGGGCCCCAAACATTTATCTTGCAATGATAAGCCAGAAGACTTACTAATTGTGAATGTTTTCCTCTTTTGTTCTGTCCTCATTAGCATCTGACACCGTATCAAGACTTTTCTTTCTCCTATTTACAGCATCCTTCTACTCAGCACTGTGAGTAGTTAGAGGTCACGCAGAATAAAGCCAGTTTCATGACATATAGTAAAATGGGGTGACCCAGATCCTCCTATCATACCAACTCTCCACATTTCTCTCAATCAGCACACACACACGCACACACAAAATCCCATACTCTCAAGGCCCTTGCCCTAGTCTCTATCTCATAGCCCTGCCTGACAATCCCTACCCAGGCCACCAGGGCCCACATAGGAAACCCAGGTCCTTCTCAGTGTTGTGTAGCATTTCAGAGCTAAGTGAACAGTAGCCTTGTTCCCATCTCACAAGGCTCCTGGGGGTCCATTTCTTCCTCTCTTTCAGCAATCTCTCTCGTTAAGGTGTCTTCTAACTTATTATTTTGAATCAGGCACTCCTCCCAACCCCCAACCAGAATAGGTTCAGAGATACTTGGTTAAAGTGGTTTATGCTCTACTGATCTTTTTGTAGTTCTTGTCTCCTGAGGTTGAATGAAGTAGCAAAGTTAATTTTCTAAAAAGGCAGGTAAGGGCTGGGCACGGTGGCTCACATCTGTAATCTTAACACTTTGGGAGGCCGAGGTGGGCAGATTGCCTGAGCTCAGGAGTTTGAGACCAGACTGGCCAACACAGCGAGACCCCATCTCTACTACAAATACAAAAGTTAGCCGGGCATGGTGGTGCACGCCTGTAGTCCAAGCAACTTGGGAGGGTAAGGCATGAGAATTGACTGAACTCAGGAAACGGAGGTTCCAGTGAGCCAAGATAATGCCACTGCACTCCAGCCTGGGCAACAGAGTGTCTCAAAAAAAAAAAAAAAAAAAAAAAATCCCATAAAAAATAAAAATAAAAAGGTAGACAAAAGTGACAGGTCTTTAGAACCATAGGCAAGGCTTGCTAGCAAGCCATGAAATCAGTGGTACAAAAATTCTGGTCTGGCTGCTGTATGGGGGCAAACAAAAGGCCAGTCCTTAAAGGAGGAATTAAAATAATCTCTGAAACCTTGGATCATAGGAGCAAGAGGTGGGAGTTTTCTTCCAGAAGAAGAGCCTAAACCCTTCTTTAAAACGTCCTCCTCTTCTGGCTACTCTGGAGCCAACTTGAGGGAAATCTGCCAATCCCATCTCCTTTGCTTTTTTGGCTTTCATACACTCCTTCCTGCTCCTTTTCTCATGCCCACTGCAATCACCACCTCCAGCATTCTCCTTTCCCACCACAGGAAACTCCAATGACCAGCTGGCCTCAGGTCTCCAATGACCAGCCTGACTGCCAAGTCCAGGAAGGGGGAGAGAGTAACACCAAGACAGCAGAGGGAAAAGGCACAGCAGGGGCAGCCACTGGAGGCTGTGAAGAGAGACGACCTGCAGGTGGTGCTCAGCGCAAGGCTGGAAGTGGCTGGGCCTGATTTTGTTTAGGAAAAGTATGAAGCTAGGACTAGGGTGTCGGAGAGGCTGATGTACCTGTTCAGAAGCTAGCTGGTACCCAGGATTCCTCCTCAGGAATGCAGGAATGAATGCATCAGCTAAGCAAATCCAACATTTCTAGAATAAAGGGTTTTCTTGCCCTGAATTGAAGACTATTTCCTTTTCTGGCTAGCTAAAGCCTAAGCCTAATCTTTTTCTTGTCTCCCTACTTAAGAAACAAAGACAGTTGCCTGTTTTCTATGTTCTTCATCCGTGTACATGGGCTGCCAATCGGGGAATATGAATTCCCGAATCGAGTGTCAAGGCCAACTAAAAAAGGAATCCAAAGAAATATACCATAAACAAATTTAGAGATAACCTATAGGTTAGGGGAAATATTTGGCCTAGATTAGGAGCAAATATTTGTAATGCTATGATAGGCAAAGGGTTAATATTCCTACTATACAAAGAACTCCTACAAATTGACATGAAAAACAAAAACAACTAAAAAAAATAAGTGGGGTGGAGAGCTAGGGGAGGGACAGTGGAGGGTGGGGAAGGATGCCTGATGTAGGTGACGGGGGGATGGAGACAGCAAACCACCATGGCACGTGTGTACCTATGCAACAATCCTGCAAGATCTGCACATGTACCCCTGAACTTAAAGTACAATAAAAAAAAATAAGCGAAGGAGAGGAAATTCAAATGTTTCAACTGCAAGAAATTAAAACAACAAAAGGCTAGGTGCAAATGGCTCATGCCCGTAATCCCAGTACTTTGAGAGGCTAAGGCGGTGGATTGCTTGAGCTCAGGAGTTCAAGACCAGCCTAGGCAACATGGTGAAACTCCATTTCTACTAAAAGTACAAAAACTAGCTGGGTGTGGTGGTGTGTGCCTATAATCCCAGCTACTTGGGAGGTGGGGGATGGGAGGATCACCTGAGCCTGAAGGTCAAGGCTGCAGTGAGCTGTGATTGTGCCAATGCACTCCAGCCTGGGTGCAACAGAGCGAGACCCTGTCTCAAGAAACAAAACAAAACAAAACAAAAAAACGCACTTTTTACCTACCAAGTTGGCACAAATAAATAAAAATTATAATATTCAGTGCTTATAACGGTGGGAAAGTGGAAATTCTCAATTACTGCTGGTGGAAGTGTAAATGTAAATGATGTAATCTTTTGGGGAAGCAACCTGGTAATAGCTATAAAAATGCAATATACACATGGTCTTTAATCCAGGAATCCCAAGGTCAGAGATCTTTCATATGTGAGTAAAATGAGTAAATAAGGACATGTGATCAAGGATGCTTATATTAGCATTATTTATGACTTCAATAGGAAACAATCTAAATATTAAATATTAATAAGAATGAGCACATGAATTGTGTTATATCTATATTACACTATGGAAATTATACAGCCACTAAAAGAAATCATACGTGGGGCTGAGGGAAGAGGGAAAAAGGGAGTTATTGCTTAATGTGAACTCCCCATTATGTTAAGTTTCTATTTGGGGTAATAAAAACGTTTGGAAAATAGATGGTGGTGATGGTTACACAACATTGTGAATGTAATTAATGCCAATGAATTGTAAACTTAAAATCATGGAAATGGCAGCTGGGCGTGGTGGCTCATGCCCATAATCCCAGCACTTTGGGAGGCCGAGGCAGGCCTGAGGTCGGGAGTTCGAGACTGGCCTGACCAACATGGAGAAACCTCGCCTCTACTACAAATACAAAATTAGCCAGGGGTGGTGGCAGTTGCCTGTAATCCCAGCTACTCAGGAGGCTGAGGCAGGAGAATCACTTAAACCCAGGAGGTGGAGGCTGCGGTGAGCGGAGATCACACCATTGCACTCCAGACTGGGCAAGTAAAGTGAAACTACGTCTCAGAAAAAAAAAAAAAAAAAGATGGAAATGGCAAGTTTTATATATATTTTCTACAATATAAAAGAATAAATCAGATGACTGTATCATGCGCATTTAATACTATTAAGTGAAAAGAGAAAATATGTAGCACATAATCCTATTTTTATTTCATTTTAAAAAAGGGATGGTACTTCATTTATAAACACACAAAAAAACATACAGAAAGATTCAAACTAGGCTGTTAACACTATTTGCCTAAAGGAGGAGGAGGAGCATTGAGAAAGATACAGGAGAGACATTAACTTTTCTTTTCATCACCTCTTGTTTGTCTTCTTACAATGTGCATGCATTATGTCTGAAAAAATAACTTTAAAAATAAACCTAACCAAATCTCAAAGGGTAAGGTACCACACCCTTAACTCCTCCCAAAGCATAGAGAAGCCAAAGTACCAAGGAAAGCTCTTCTCCTGCCCTTCCCACCCTGAACAACATGAGTCAGCTAGCATGATGAGTAACCAATAACAATCCTATTTCTCTTTTACAAGAAAAGAGATGGCTGAGAAAAATTTCCCACTATCACCAGCTCATTGCCTAAGGCCTGAGCACCCTGGGAAAGGTGGGAAATGAAGTACTGTGGTCATGCAACAAAGCCTGAGGTCTTACCTATAAGTGCATAGGACAGGAACTTGTTGACAGAGGTGAGCGCCAGTCCAGTGATAGGGCCAGTGGTATCTTCAGAGCGAATCACTTCCAGAAAAGGACGAAGGAATACATTGGGCTCAATCTCAGAGAGTTCTGCAGGAAAATAAACAGAAATGAAGAGATACCATCGAACAAAAGCTAAACCCTGGAGAAAGCTCCTTGTTTGTGCCATGAGGCTAAAGGTCTTTGTTGCTGGGTGATCTTCTTCCCTCTAGATTACCTGGAATCAAATCCCAGACACTGCATCATTTTATCTGTAAAGTTTTCAGTACGTAGATCTAAAAGATTAGGAATCTTAAAAAAAAAAAAAAAAAGCACAATGTTATCTTTTTTTTTTTTTTTTTGAGACAGAGTCCTGCTCTGGAGTGCAGTGGCATGATCTCCGCTTACTGCAAACCTCCATCTCCACCTCAAGCCTCTCAGCCTCCTCAGTAGCTGGCACTACAGGCGTCTGCCATCATGCCTGGCTAATTTTGTATTTTTAGTAGAGATGGGGTTTCACCATGTTGCCCAGGTTGGTCTTGAACTCCTGAGCTCAGGCAATGTGCCCACCTTGACCTCCCAAAGTGCTGGGATTACAGGCATGAGTCACCATGCTCTCCCCACAATATTACCATACTTAAAAAGTTAACAAACGGTTAAAATGGTAAATTTTGCATTATATGTATTTTATCACAATTTTTAAAAATGAATAATTCTTCAATATCATCAAATATTGTGAGTCAATTTTCCATGCCCATTTCACCACCCTCCCCTGTGATATAAATAGGTAACCTCAACTTGGGTAGAGCCAACATAACCCTTAGGTCCCAGAGTGGGCTTCTGTCTTTATGTTCTTTGCTGTTATGGTCAGGGTCACTTCTCTTAGAGAAAGAGTGCAGCATATTCCAGGAGGCTGAGAGGAAACCTTGAGGTTTATAGTCCCTTGCTGAAAAACTAGTTTAACAAGAACAAAAGGCTGAGCAGTCTCTCAGTTATGGAGTGGAGGCAGTCTGTAATCTTAGAAGTTCCTAACCATTTTCTAGCCTGTTTCCTGTCTAGAGTAACTACTCTGAGACGAACGGGCAATTGATAATCTTTATTTTACAGACGAGAAAAGGATCAGATAAGATACATGATTGGACCCAGATCACACAACTAATATGCAGAGCTGGGATTTGAACCCAGCCTATATGGTTCCAAAACTTGTAAAACCCCTTCATCTGTTCTACCTGAATAGATGAAATTTTACTCCTGAATTTAGAAGATTCCATTCCAGGTCAAAGAATACTACACTGTACTTGCTCCCTACCCTACTCTGGCCAGGATTTAATTTGTTTTTCTAGATTGTGCTGTGCTTTCATCTTTCAGAGAGGCCAGCTCCCTAAAATGCTTCCTAAAGAGACTAAAAATGTTTAGGGTTGTGATCTAGGCTGCCCCACCTTTAGAGACAAAAGGAAGCAGGGTTTCCTAAGCACCTTCATTTTCATGCAAATGTAGGGAGCTGCCTACTCAATTCCTACCACCCCCACCCCCTTCCTGAGTAAACATTCCCTGGGCCCAGCTGCTCCTCAGATTAATGCTTTAATTAATTGGCAGATTGGGTAGCATTTTCCAAGCCTGTCTGTACAGTGATCACATCAGCTGTAAAAAACCTGCTTCTCTTCCCCCACTCCCCCCACCTAGAGATGTAAAATTTACAGAAAAAACCTAGAGAAGAATGTGTGTGTGTGCGTGTGTATGTGTGTGTGTGTGTGTAGCAGTGATGGTGGTGGAGGGTTGAGATACAAGGAATTTCAAGTATATGGAAAAACAAATACATAAGATACTTTTAAAAAGCATATAAAAAATTTAAAGTCATCTAGTCTTGCTGCCTTAGGAACATGAATTATGTACAATTTGTTCTATTATCTTAAAAGTGGTCATATGTGGTGTATTTGACATATAGAAGTCTAAGGAAAAAGTCTTTGAGAATCAGGACAGGAACAGATTTTCTGCTTTCATTTAGGTGCTACAACTATGCTTGTTTCATGTCTTCCTTTACGGTGAAAGAATAGGGCAGTTTTACATCTGGGTCCATACTTCTAGGGCAATGTGCATTCAGCCTCTTTTTCTTAATTTGGTAAAATTCTTTTTTTAAATGAATGACTCTATACAGCATGTAATTTTACAGCCAATTTTCAGTTTGGCTTCCTTCATTCAAATGGTGCCTTTGAAATTTGTCCAAGCTATTGCATATATCAAAGCTTGTTCATTTTTATTGCTGAGTAGTATTCATTGCTGTATGTACCAAAGTTTCTTTATCCATCCACTGGTTGAAGGACATGTGGGATCTCCGGTTTGGGACAATTATGAATGTAGCTGCTATAAACATTCATGTATCAGCGTTTGTGTGAAGATACATTTCCACTTCCCTAGGGTAAGTACTTAGGGGTAGGATTTCTGGGTCAAAGGGTAAAGGTATGTTTAGCTTTACTGTCAAACTCTTTTCCAATGTCACTGTATCACTTTGTATTCCCACTAGCAGTAATAATTTTAGTTTCTCCACATCCTCTTCAGGACTTGGTAGTGTTTTTACTGAAGTAATTCAAGCATGTAGGTAATAGTATCACCATGTGGTTTAAATTTATATTTCTCTAATGACTAATTATGTTGAACATCTTTTCATGTACTTATTTGCCATCTGTATATTCTTTTGGGTGACATGTCTGTTCAAGTCTTTTATCCATTATTAAACTAAATTGTTTTCTTACTATTGCATTTGGAGACTTCTTTATTCTGAAAACAAGTCCTTCAATGGTGATACAATTATTTGTAAGTATTTTCTCCCAGTCTTATTTTTTTATTCTCTTAACATCTTTCATAGAACAGACATTTTTACTCTTGATGAAGTCCAAATTACTGATATTTTATGGACTGTGTTTTGGTTTAATGTCTAAATTGACTCTGCCTAGTTCCAGGTCACAGAGATTTCCACCCACCCCCCCCACCGTTTTCTCTTAAAGGTTTACAGATTCATGTTTTTTACCTATGATCTATTTTGAGTTAATTTTTGTATAAGGTGTGAGGTTTAGACTGAGGCTCCTTTTTTCTTTGCCTAAGAATGTCCTACTGTTTCCAACATGTCACATTAAGTTGTCTTTGCACCTTGGTCAGAAATAAATCGCCCAGGTCGGGCACTGGTGCCAACACTTTGGGAGACCGAGGTGGGTGGATCCCTTGAGTCTAGGAGTTCGAGACCAGCCTGGGCAACATAGTGAGACTGTCTCTATAGAAAATAATTGAAACAAACAACAACAACAACAAAAACAGGCATGGACCAGGAGCAGTGGTTCATGCCTATAATCCCGGCACTTTAGGAGGCTGAGGTGGGTGGATCACCAGGTTGGTCAGGAGGTCAGCCTGGCAAACATGGTGAAACCCCATCTCTACCAAAAAATACAAAAATTAATGGAGCATGGTGGCACGCACCTGTAGTCCCAGCTACTCGGGGAGGCTGAGGTGGAAGAATAGCTTGAACGCAGGAGTTAGAGGTTATGGGGAGCTGAGATTGTGCCACTGCACTCCAGCCTGGGTGACAGAGTGAGATCCTATCTCAAAAAAAAAAAAAAAAATTAACCAGTCATGATGGCACATGCCTGTAGTCCCAGCTACTCAGGAGGAGGAGGTGGGAGGATTGCTTGAGCCTGGGAGGCTGAGGCTGCAGTGAGCTGTGATCATACCACTGCACTCCAGCCTGGGTGACAAAGTGAGATCCTATTCCAAAAAATAAAAATTAAGATTAAAAATAAATTGGTCATACTTGTGTGAGTCTCTTCTGGGTTCTCTGTTCCGTTTCACTGTATGTGTCTAAGTCTGACAACACCACACTGTGTATATACTAAGTCTTTGAGATGGAGTCGCATTTTGTTGCCCAGGCTGGAATGCAGTGGCATGAACTCGGCTCAAACCTCCGCCTCCTGGGTTCAAGCGATTCTTGTGCCTCAGCCTCCCCAGTAGCTGGGATTACATGCCACCTCGCCTAGCTATTTTTTGTATTTTCAGTAGTGATGGGGTTTCGTCATGTTGGCCAGGCTGGTCTCAAACTCCTGACCTTAGGTGATCTGCCTGCCTTGGCCTCCCAAGGTTCTGGGATTACAGGTGTGAGCCACTGCGCCTGGCCTATACTAAGTCTTAATAACAGTGGCATGATTCCTCTAACTTCATTTTTTTTTCCCCAGCATCATTCAGTGTTTCAATTCCTTTGCCTTTCCATTTGAATTTAAGATAAAGTTGCCTTGCTGGAAATTTGAAAGGAACTGCATTGAGCTTATAGATCAATCTGGGGAAACATGACATCTTTGCTGTGTTATGCCAACCAATTCATGAACATTGTAAGTCTCTCCATTATTCAGATCTTGGTTTCTCTCATCACTGTATTGTAGTTTTTACCATATAGATTTCATATATATTTAGTTAGATTTATATGTAAGTATTTAATTTCATTTGGAGTATTTGTAAATGGTATTGTGTGGAAATTTCAGTTTCTATATGTTCATTGTTAGTATACAAAAATGAGATTGATTTTTGTGCGTTGACCTTGTGTCCTGTAACCTTACTAAAGTCACTTATTAGTTCTAGGAGTTTGTTGGTTGATTCCTTGGGGGTGTATATAATGCAGATAACATGATTTTATATATATGTGTGTGTAAATTGTGATATATATATGTATATGTATATATGCAGATAGCATAATTATATATATATACATATATATATATATATACATATATATATATACATATATATACATATATATATATGTATATACATATATATATAATTATGCTATCTGCAAATATGGACAATTTTATTTCTTCCTTTCCAATTTATATGCCATTTATTTCCTTTTCTTGTTTTATTTTTACCAGCTAGGACTTTCAGTACTATAAAAGTAGACATCTTACCTTGTTCTTAATTTTAGGGTGAATACATTCAGCGTTTCACTGTAAAGTATGATGTTAGCCGTAAGTTTTTTGTAGATGTTCATTATCATGAATGGATGTTATATGTTGTTAAATGCCTTTTCTTTGTCAATTGATATGATTGTGTAGTTTCTCTTTTATTTATTTATTTGAGACAAGGTTTCACTCTGTCACCCATGCTGGAGTGCAGTGTTGTGATCATGGCTTACTGTAGCCTTGACCGCCGGGACTCAATTGATCCTCAGCATCCTGAGTAGCTGGGACTACAGGTGTGCCACCACACCCGGTAATTTTTGTAGAGATGAGGTTTTGCCATGTTGACCAGGCTGGTCTTGAACTTCTGGGCTTAAGTGACTCACTCTCCTTGGCCTCCCTAAGTGCTGGGATTATAGGCATAAGTCACTGGGCCAGGCCTGGTTTTTCTTTAGAATGCTAACATGAAAGACTGGATGATTTTCAGATATTGAATCAGCCTTGCATTCCTGGCATAAACCTCACTTAGTCTTGGTGTATTATTCTTTTTATATATTGCTGGATTTGATTTGCCAGTCTTCTGCCTCTTAAGATGAAGAACTCAATACGGCATTGAAAGCCTTGGCAGAGGCAGGAGTGACAACATACAGAGGCCAGGACAAAATATCATGGAGGACTCTCTGGAGGCTCTGTGTGTAACCCTCACACAGCATACAATCCAGTCAATGGACTAGGGATCAGTAGTCTCAGTCCTACCAATAGCCAGACATATGATACCCAAGACCTGCATCTGTCTAATTAGATAGTTGAAATCGGCAGGCCGCAGTGGCTCACACCTGTAATCCCAGCCCTTTGGGAGGCCCAGGCAGGTGGATCACTTGAGATCAGGAGTTTAGACCAGCCTGGCCAACAGAGTGAAACCGTGTTTCTACTAAAAAGACAAAAATATGAGCCTGGTGTGGTGGCACGTGCCTGTAATCCCAGCTACTTTGGAGGCTAAGGCACGAGAATGGCTTGAACCTGGGAGGTGGAGGCTGCAATGAGCCGAGACTGCACCACTGCCCTCCAGCCTGGGTGACAAGAGGGAGACTCTGTTTCAGGAAAAAAAAAAAGATATTTGTAATCTATGACTGCTAAGATATGTTCATTCCAGCACTTCCATTTTGTAAGTCAGTGCTTTACAGAAACCTTCTGATGAAAAACTAGAAGGGTTAAACTTTTTAATAAGCCCACCAGGAACCTTCATTATTATGTCACTTCCCTACGCCTTCGAAAAAGGAGAATCATGAATACAAAGTTAACTTTCCCCAAAGAGTTTTGTCTAGGGAGAACAAGTTTTGCTCTCTAGTTTCAACTGTTGAGGATAAGTTAAACTCCTAGCGGGGTATCACTAGTAAAGTTGGGTATGTATGTATGTATGTATGTATGTGTGTATATATTTATTTATTTATTTGAGATGGAGTCTTGCTCTGTCGCCCAGGCTGGAGTGCAGTGGCACATCTTGGCTCATTACAACCTCTGCCTCCGGGTTCAAGCAATTCTCCTGCCTCAGCCTCCCAGGTAGCTGGGATTACATGTGTGTACCACCATGCCCAGCTAATTTTTGTATTTTTAGTACAGATGGGGTTTCTTCACGTTGTCCAGGCTGGTCTCGAACTCTACTCCTGACCTCAGGTGATCCACCTGCCTCAGTCTCGCAAAGTGCTGGGATTATAGGCATGAGCCACCATGTCCAGTCATTAGTAAGAATATTTCTGATTTAAGGGATACCTTTTTGTAAACTTGGAATTTTAAAACAAATTTGAATTTGTAATCCTGGTTAGATGTTCAGATAGTCCTCTAGAACAGTGCTTGTTAAATTATCTGTGGTGAAGAGCCACTGCAGACCCATAGTTTTTCAAGTAATTATCACTCTAGTAATTTCACTAGAGTGAAACCTTGTTTCAAAAAGAAAAAAAAATGAATTACTAGAAAAATTTAAAAAACATAAAGTCCAATTTTTTATTACTAGAATCAACATACATGTAACTACTGTCACACTGTTATAAAAATTTTTAAATACTTTCAATTTCTGTATATATCTCTCTGTGTACTAAGAAGCGGTTTGTAGACTGCATCAGTTTTCTAGGGAACTGTTACTCAGAGATTAAATGGTACCCTAGAAAAATAAGTCATAATTTTTGACTGATCATTCAGGAAAATCCTCCAAATCCTAGGATATTACAGCTAAAATAGGGCCTTAAAATAATTTATAATGAGGTAACTGAGATTTAGGGAAGTTAAGTAATTTGTACAAGTTAGTGTTGGAACCAGGACTAGAAGTTGAGGGCACTAGGTAAAATCATGGGCTTTCGAGGAGGATTCAAATCCCAGTTCTGCAACTTAACAGCTATGTGACTTTAGTTACTTAAATGTTCTAGGTCTCTAATTGTATTACTTGTAAAATGGGTATTAGATAATTTAAATAAATTACATTTAAAATAAGTAATAATAGCAACTAACATTCATTGAGCATATGCTATGTGCCAGGCATGGTATTAAGCAATTTACACACATTATCTCAGTTGATGCATGTAAACACTTGGTACAACAATGCATGGAATAAAGTGTAAAATAAATATAACTAAGATATTGTTCTAGTTTTTAGCTCTAGAGTCACAGCAGTCCAGTGTTCCCTATACTGTATACTAGTTCATTTCTTAAGATTTAAGTAAATATCAAAAAAGAAAAATTCTACCTTTGACTCATAAACCATAAAAGGAATTCAAGTTAAGGATAAATACTGAGATAACAAGTGGCTATTATTTACGGTGCAATTTGGGATGGCACTTTTAATTTCTGAGGGCTCCAGCTTTCTCCAAGGTATCAGAGAAAGACAGGCTTCCTTTTTAAAATGAATTATTAAAGTACTCATCCTCATTTTAGAAGAGGTAACAGTAACAGCCGCAACTAACATTTATTACCAGTGCCATGCCATGTGCTATGCACTTTACGTCCTTTCACTCTTCATAATTATCCCCCATTTTGAAGATGAAAATGAGGCTTAGAAAGGATAAGGAGATGTCCCCACCAGCTAAGATCATACAATTAGCTAGTAGTGGAACTGGGAATCAAATCCAGGTCCATCTGACTCCAAAAGCTCTGCTCATAGCCATCCGACTTTACTGCTTCCTACGAGGCTAGAACACAAAGGTTTCTGGTGTCCTATCTCCCAGGTTCAGCTTGGCTGGGGACTGAGATTCAATTGTCTGGATCTTCTCCAGAAGAGTGAGAAGAACTGCCTGAGTCCTTCGGGAGAAAAGTGCCATGATTCTGATCATAGTAAGCAGGCTGAACAATTTCACAACCAAGGAGACATCTGACACCTCAGCCAAGCCGCCAAAATTCCCACCCTGGAAAGCTGTCAACCTCAAGGCACAAACAGTCCAGTAAACACATAGTGCAGATTAGGTAGAGGGGTGCTTCGAAGGTGACTGGTCCATGTTCTAAGATGAACCAGTCATCTGGGGGGGAAAAGGGTACAAGAAGGAGAAATCTAACCCCTTAGTGGAGAAGGAACACTTGGAATCCTTCTAGAATCAAATCTAGGTCCAATTTCTGGACAGTCAGTAACAAATTACAATAAGAATTATTAAATTATTTTTGGAGAGGCTCGTGAGCCACTTCAACCCAAAGCAAAGTGAAGCCCTTTGGAGAAGTCTTGGTGGTGTTCTGCTCATACTGCATTCGATACGACTGGGCAGGGTGCTTCACTCCCCGTATTATGACATTAAAACAAAAGTGTCAATTTGGCCCAATGTCAGTCTGAGAATCTGCAGATGTCCCCCAATTCTCCTGTCTTCTCAAATGATGAGGTGACCTGTCCAAAAGGGGGTTGAATCTTGACATTGTTTTTTCTTCTCATGTCAGAGCGGCTACCCTCTCTGATAAGCTATGTCAAAGGCCTCAACATGTGGCCTGAAGCACTGCCCTTGGACAAAACAGAACACTCTCCTAAGCTACAAGGGAACAGTCACCATCCTCCCAGGAGGCTGTGTTCTCCAGGCCGCAGCAGCCTTTTCTCATTTGGCCAGCATTGGGCTGGCACATTCCTGAGCCAAAATGCACACATAAGCTGCTTTCCCTGGTAGCGAAGCTCTTCACTCCTGAGTGACTCTTATCAGGGGGCAGTTGGGCATTCTCAATTGGATTACGCTGACAAGGAAAAAGGCCTGTGGTATGTTATTTCAACACCATTTGGCTTCAGAAATGCCTGTCTCGACCTTTTTGCCCTCAGAGTCTACTTCTCTCTTCTTGCTTTCTAGAGGGTCATCAGCCTGCTCCCATGCTTGTTCTTTACCCCGCAAATATTGGCCCATGTTCCAGAAGACAGAATGCCATCATTCACAAGATGGATCATGTATAACAGACTAATAAATCACAGCATGATAAAAAAGAAATCTAGTTCATTTACCCCTCTAACATTTCTGTATCCAGAGACAGATGACAAAAGCTTTTTGGTTTTAGGCTTTTGTGTCTATATCTGTACATTCCATTTTAGGAGAAAGTGTTAGGTCTCATATGCTACTTTTCTGACTACGCTGTATAACCCAGGAATATACTTCTTGTAAAAGTCAAGACTGATAGTGGTCTACAAAAATTTCTGATGTACGGTAAGCTTAGTAGGAAGGAGGTGTGTTCTTTTTGGTCACTAGAGGATATCAAGAATAGTGGTCCAGGCCAGGTGTGGTGTGGCCTACACCTATAATCCCAGCACTTTGGGAGGCTGAGGCAGGAGAATCACTTGTGCCCAGTAGTTTTGACACCAGCCAGGGCAACATAGTGAGATTTCATCTGTACAAAATATGAAAAAATTAGCCAGGCATGGTGGTGTGCACTTGTGGTCCTGGCTACTTGGGAAACTGAGGTGAGCCCTGATTGTATCACTGCACTCCAGCCTGAGAAACAGAGTGAAACCCTGTTTCAAAAAAAGAAGAAAAAAAAAGGGAGGGGTAGTGGTCCAAAGAATGATCAAAGCTAAACTTTGGCAAAGCCAAAAGCCTCTGGAATAACTGCCACACCTCTCGTACCTTTGTTTATCAGCTTCAAAGTTTTCCAGACCTGTGAGTGGACAGGTGGGAATTTAGACTGGTTTCAGGAACTGATTCCAGAAAACACTGTCAAAAGGCAGGTCCCATAGCTAGATTTCCCAGCCTGGGCTTAAGGGTCAAACCCAGACAGGCCTTTGCAACCCTGCCCTATACAGCAGGGGATACGAAATAAAGAAATGCACTAGGCCCAATTCTGGTTCTGTCATTAACTGTGTGACCTTGGGCAAAAACACCTCGCTTCTCTGGGCCACAGTTTCCTCATCCATTGGGATTTCCTGGGGAAGGTGGTGGTGGTGATAGTAATTTAACTAGATTCTTTAAAGCCCCGTTAGGTCCCTAAAACTTATGATTCTAAATGCAAAGTACCATTTGGGATTAAATGCACACAAATGCAGACAGTCTAGCCTGGAAGGAAGGCAAGTCCTGTTTGTTTGTCTAAGATCTTGAAATGGCTCTTTTCTCAGCTATCACACAACAGTTTCTCAGATCTATTTCCTTTTATCAAAAAAATTCTCAGCTTCTCAGGATACTTTTAGCCTTAAGGGGTTATTATCTTTGACATTATGATTTTTAAGAGACAAAGTATGATTATGGCTTAATCACTGCTGCATCCAGGTAAAAGGAGGATCCACAGGTTCACTTAGGGCCAGCAGTAAAAGATAATGGTACCAACCACATACATTAAAAAAGGCAAATTAGGACAGGGGTGGTGGCTCACACCTGTCATCCCAGCACTTTGGGAGGCCAAGGTGGGTAGATCACTTGAGGTCAGGAGTTAGATACCAACCAGCCTGGACAACATGGTGAAATCCTGTCTCTACAAAAAATATAAAAATTAATTGGGCATGGTGGTGCACACCTGCAATCCCAGCTACTCTGGTATCTGAGACATGAGAATCGCTTGAGCCTGGGAGGTAGACATTGCAGTGAGCTGAGGTCGTACCATTTGTACTCCAGCCTGGGCGACAGAGAAAGACTCTGTCTCAAAACAAACAAAAAAGGCAAATTACAGTTGACCCTCTGTATCTGTGGATCCAACATCAGTGTATACGATCAACCACGGATCAAAAATATTCAGAAAAAAATAAATGAATGGTTGCATCTGTACTGAACATTTACAAAGTTAGTTTTTTCCTTATCATTATTCCCTAAATATGGTATAAGTATTTACATAGTATTTATTATTGAGGTAGGCATTATAAGTAATCTAGAGATGATTTAAAGTACATGGGAAGGCCAGGTGTGGTGGCTCACTCCTGTAATCCCAGCACTTTGGGAGGCTAAGGCCCACGGATCACCTGAGGTCAGGAATTCGAGACCAGCCTGGCCAACATAGCGAAACACTGTCTCTACTAAAAATACAAAAATTAGCCAGGCATGGTGGCAGACACCTGTAATCCCAGCTATTTGGGAGGTTGAGGCAGGAGAATCACTTGAACCCAGGAGGCAGGGGTTGTAGTGAGCCGAGATCATGCCACTGTACTCTAGCCTGGGCAACAGAGCGAGACTCTGTCTCAAGAAAAAAAAAAAAGAAAAAAATTAGCCATGTGTGGTGGCGTGCACCTGTAGTCCCAGCTAGTAGGGAAGCTGAAATGGGGGGGTAGATCACTTGAGCGCAGGGATGTCATGGCTACAGTGAGCCGCAATGGCACCTCTGCATGCCAGTCTGGGTGACAGAGTGAGGCTCTTTCTAAAACAACAAACAACAACAAAACAAACCCTTTGGAAAGTGTTCACTTTTGGGCTGATCAATACCTCAAAGGCCAACCCAACCTGTTTTACTTCTCTCTCGCCCAGGCTGTTTTTTCTTTTTTTTTTTTTTTAGGCGGAGTCTCACTCTGTAGCCTAGGCTGGAATACAGTGGTGCAATCTCGGCTCACTGCAACCTCAGCCTCCCAGGTTCAAGCGATTCTCCTGCCTCAGCCTTCCGAGTAGCTGGGACTACAGGCGCGCACCACCACGCCTGACTAATTTTTTGTGTTTTTAGTAGAGACGGGGTTTCACCGTGTTAGCCAGGATGGTCTCAATCTCCAGATCTCATGATCGACCCACCTCAACCTCCCAAAGCGCTGGGATTATAGGCGTGAGCCACCGTGCCCGGCCCAGGCTGGTCTTAAACTCCTGGACTCAAGCAATCCACCTGCCTTAGCCCTCAAATTGATGGGACTACAGGCGTGAGACACTGTGCCCAGCCCCAATCTGTTTTTATGAATCAAAACCCTAAACCTTAACTCTCTGATTAAACACAAGCAATTCCTGAATGTATATACCTTGGCGTTACACTTAAAGCCTGAAAATCCTGGGGATTAGAAATCATAATTTTATATTTTCTCCTAAACTGTCATTGATAAGTACTTTGTGGAACATCATGTTCATGAGGCCTCAACCTAACCCAGAGATTACATAAGAACTCCTTCTCCCTAGATATTTGGTGCAAAAAGGTTCAAGATGACCAAGACAGAAAATTGTTTTTGCCATCCATATATGCTCTCTGGCTTGAACACCTTTGTCAGGACCTTGCCCTCATCTCCATCCCTACAGCAGCTCAACCTCTCCTTAGAGAGGGGATAGGAAGAGAACATATTTTTTTCAGGGTTGAAATCCCTAACAGCATATGTATCCCACAGCAGGATGCTTTCAGTAAATCTCTGCTCCTGAAATCGTCATTTTTGCCACTGTCTCCTTGCTGAGTGAGGCTATCCTGGTCTGCCTGAGGTCAGATTTAGCCTCCACTTTCAAAAGATAAGACAAGCACTTAAAGGCAGCACACACATGGGAAAATAGTTTATTGTATGATTTTGTCCAATATGATATATGAATCCTGATTGGAAGAGGAATGAGTTTCCTACCTTGGGCATTCCTGCTAAATAGCCAGGTTAACTTGCTGCTAAGGAGCTGCTATCTACCACCCTTACAAGAATCCCATTTTATTGCCAGAACAACCACCTTAATTTGCCTCAGACATCAGCAACAGCTACATTATATTATTATTATTATTATTATTATTATTTTGAGACAAAGTTTCGCTCTTGTCACCCAGGTTGGAGTGCAATGGTGTGATTTCAGCTCACTGAAACCTCTGGCTCCTGGGTTCAAGCGATTTCCTGCCTCAGCCTCCTGAGTAGCTGGGATTACAGGCACATGCCACTACACTCAGCTAATTTTTGTATTTTTAGGAGAGATGGGGTTTCGCCATGTTGGCCAGGCTGGTTTTGAACTCCTGACCTGAGGTGATCTGCCTGCCTCAGCCTCACAAAGTGCTGGGATTACAGGCATGAGCCACCGTGCCCGGCCAGCTACATTATATTATTAAACATAATTACCATATATAGATTATTTTATTTTACCCTCCCAATAACTCTGGGAAATAGTGTTACTGTCCTCACTTTACAGATAAGGACATCAAGGCTCTAAGAGGTTAAGTGACTTACCCAAGGACACACAGTAAGTGGAAGAGATAAAATTTGAATCCAGGTCTATTGTGACTCCAAAGCCCCTGTATTATACTCTTCAGTATTACACCATGCTATGGTACAAGGGGTTTTTATTTTTATTTTTTTTAAGACAGAGTCTTGCTCTGTTGCTCAGGCTGGAGTGCAATTGTGCCATTATAGCTCACCGCAAACTCAAACTCTTAGGCTCAAAAGCAATCCTTCTGCCTTAGACTCCTGAGTGGTTAAGACTACCAGCATGTGCAACCATGCCCAGCTAATTTTTAAAATATTTTGTAGATATGGGGTCTTGCCATGTTGCCCAGGCTGGTCTTGAACTCCTAACCTCAAACGATCCTCCTGCCTCAGCCTCCCAAAGTGCTGGGAATATAGGTGTAAGCCTCCATGCCTGGCCTATTGTATAAGTTTACTACTAGATATGTTAACTGCATGACTTGGATGACAAATACAAATTTAAAACTCAACCATCCTAAATTGAAGTTTCTTTTGCACCTCTCCTTCTCCTAACGAGTGGCTAAACATTGTTAGTTATTGACTATAGTACTGCCATACAAATTAAGTATCAGGTTTACCTAGGTTCCCTCCTAATCCAAACAGGGAGAGTGAGGCCCCTTTAACAAGGCTGGCAGGGACAAATGAGGCCCACAGGGACTGGCCTCAATCATATCTCAGAGGCCCGAGGATAGACTGATCCATCTGTGAGCACAAGTTTGATGCATATCAACCCTAAATACTAGTTCTCTTCTTTCTAGAGGAAATTGGCATATATTGAAAGGAAAACAATTCAGTTATAACATACAGACAAACCAGAGCTACTGTGGCCCTTCATTCTGCTTTGTTGTTTTCTGCATGCACTGTATAAGACCAAGCTCCGACTTAAGCAGGCAATTTGAAAGCCCAGGAGAAATTAAAAACTTCTGTTGGTGTACTTGACAACAGAACAATTCACCTCAGCTTTATGCAGTCATTACACTTGGAGCAGCTTTTTCAATCCAAATTCCTTTCATAGTCTAGTAAAAAATTTCACTGTTCAACAGCAGCAAGAAGAGAAGACAAGTATAGGTTTATTATGAATTATCACCATGTTAGGTCTTCTCTACTGGCCCTGAAGGAGACAGAGGAAATTAAAAAGAACTAAATTCTGAACTGACATCAGCCAAGTCTACAGGTGATGAAAAAGCCTGAAGAGATAATAGTCAAAGCTCCTGGAGAAGAATCAGAGAATCCCCCGTCTCAATTATAGGATTGCTAAGTAACCTTTCCCTATCTCTTCATTGTATAGTACCTTACTTATTCACTTTTTCTCAAGAGCTGGAAATAGTTACGACAGCAGCATATCATAAATTATTAGCGACACCAAAACTAAGGGGTCTTTTTTTTTTTGAGACAGGGTCTTGCTCTGTCACCCCAGCTGGAGTACAGTGGCGAGATCTTGGCTCACTGCAACCTCATCAGCGATCCTTCCACCTCAGCCTCCAGAGTAGCTGGGACCTACAGGCGTGTGCCACCACACTTGATTAATTTTTAAAAAATTTTTCTTTGTAGAGATGAGGTCTTGCTATATTGCCCAGGCTGGTTTCAAACTCCTGGGCTCAAGTGATCCTCCTGCCTTGGCCTCCCAAAGTGCTGGGATTATAGGCATGAGCCACCATGCCCAGCCAGATTAAGAAGTCTTTATGCTGCTTTAGCCACCCGGTGGCTAGCCCTTATCATCAAGAACTTTATGGTAAGGGATATTTCCTATTTTACTGATGGGGAAAACAAAGGCATCAAAAATAGATGGAGCTAGGACAAGTACTCTAATGTCTTGCCACTGCTGTCTCTGGACATGTCTGTGAGCTGGAGAGTAAACAAATAAAGTTTATGGGAGGAACAGTACCCTGAAAAGTCACACCTTATTTGCTCTGAAAGGTGCTGATAGAACCTTTAAGACAGCTGAATCTGGAGGAGCAATCCTGAAAGGGTTGGAAAACAACTTCACAAAACATGAGACAGAAGCTGGGCCCAGCCAACACCTGTTTCCCCAACACTGTCTGTCTCTCGTTTTATCCCAACTGCACACTTAATACAAAAGCTCCATTATTCTGGTAAAGTTGCATCTAGCCCAGAGTGCAGAGTTAATGTTTTTTACAGCCACATGCCTCCTTGTGATGGATGACCACTTTATAATAAAATACTTTATGCTCAATCAACTTACAAATAATGGGTATTCCACTACATGGCATTTAAAACATAACCAAATTCAGAAAAATCCAGAAAGAAATAACAGAAACAAGAATGATTCCTAGAAAGAGAGGAGGGCCACAAAAGAATCCTCTGTAAGTCCTTCACTCCTAAAAAACGTATCCATTGTCTTACTGAAGGATATTTGAGTTGCTTCCAGTTTTTGACTATTAATGCTATATACATTCCTATACAAGTCTTTTCCAAACATGCTTGTTTCTCTTGACTAAATACCTAAGAGTGAAAGTGCTCAGCCACAGGGTAGATATGTGTTGAACTTTAAAAGAAACAGTTCTTCAATGTCGCTGCACACTCCTCCCCCCTCCCCCGCCACCTCTATATTTTCCTCCCCTAAGGGCCTAGGTTCTTTAAGTTGAGGATTTGGCAGGAGAGAGAAGCCACATCATGAGGATCTCTGCTGCCAGGGCACAGTGGCCTGAATTGGACACTTAAAAAGCTGAAACAGGTGTTTGAAACCCTACTCCTCCCTCCTTATTTGGTGCCAGCCCCCTGAAAGGTTAAGGCTTGGCCAGTAGAATTCGGCTCATCTAATGGATGCCGACTAGGGACTTTTACAGGACATAGCTACATAACAGTGTATATGCTGTGACCCGGTACATTTAAAGCAGGTAAGTGAACATCTTCAACTTAAGGAAGAGGGCCTCTGGTGGCTCAAATGCTCTTGAGCAGAGGGTAGTCAGGCTATGTGCCAGATGAAAGCCCTTCTCTAACCTCTACCTTTTCTCCTTATATAGCCATACAATTGACTATCACTTAGAAAAACAAAACAGAAAAAAAAACTAAGTACAATCATAGTAATAGACAAGTAAGACAGACATTTAGTTCCAGAGCTGCCACTACTCTGTTATGAGGCCTTGCATGACATGACCTTTTCTGAGCCACAGTAATTTCTCTATAAAATAGACTAGGTGACCTCTACATTTCATTTTAGCTCTAACACTATATGATTTTAAAACTCAAAAGTGCAGGCCACGCGTGGTGGCTCATGCCTGTAATCCCAGCACTTTGGGAGGCTGAGGCAAGTAGATCACTTGAGGTCAGGAGTTCAAGACCAGCCTGGCTAACATGGCAAAACCCCAACTTCACTAAAAATATAAAAATTAGCCGGGCATGGTGGCACGTGCCTGTAATCCCACCTACTCGGGAGGCTGAGGCACGAGAATTGCTTGAACCCAGGAGGCAGAGGCTGCAGTGTGCTGAGATTGTGCCACTGTACTCCAGCCTGGGTGACAGAGTGAGATTGTGTCTTAAAACAAACAAACAAACAAAAAAACTCTTACAAGTTCAGGGGCCTCCAGAATGAAATGGGAAAGGCAAGTCCTGTAGTCCTTCTCAGCATTTTTTTTTTTCTGAGACGGAGTCTTGCTCTGTCACCCAAGCTGGAGTGCAGTGGCACAATCTCAGCTCACTGCAGCCTCTGCCTCCCGGGTTCAAGCAATTCTCCTGCTTCAGCCTCACGAATAGCTGGAATTACAGGTGCACACCAACATACCACCATACTCAGCTATTTTTTGCATTTTTAGTAGACACAGGGTTTCACCATGTTGGCCAGGCTGGTCTTGAACTCCTGACCTCAGGTAATCAGCTGGACTTGGCCTCCCAAAGTGCTGGGATTACAGGTGTTAGCCACAATGCCTGGTCCTTCTCAGCATTCTTATAGAGACATGCCCTTTAGCTTAATGAGGATCCCAAGAGGGATTCTGCATATCGTGTGAAATAACTCCTCCCCCTAACACTTAGGGAATTAGATTCAGGGAGAAAGGCAACAAACTTTAGTGAAAAGCTGCTACCATGGCAAACACTCAATATGGCATGGCATAAAAGAAAAGTAGACAGCCTAAGAATCCAGAGGTGAAGACCAGAGAAGAAAACAATCATATACTGAGTGCATACTGTGGATGAGGTATGCATTGTACTAGGCACCCTGCACACATCAGCTCATGTGATTCTCACAAGAATACTATAAGGCGAGTTTTTATATTCATTTTGCAGATAAAAAAATGGAGATTCAAAAAGATCAGCCAGGAGCAGTGGCTCACGCCTGTAATCCCAGCACTTTGGGAGGCCAAGGTGACAGGTCACTTGAGGTCAAGAGTTTGAGACCAGCCTGGCCAACATGGTGAAACCTTATCTCTACTAAAAAACACAAAAATTAGCCCGGCGTGGTGGTCGGCGCTTGTAATCCCAGCTGTCGGGAAGCTGAGGCAGGAGAATCGCTTGAACCTGGAAGGCGGAGGTTGCAGTGAACCAAGATAGCACCACTGCACTCCAGCCTGGGCAACAGAGCAAAACTCCCTCTCAAATAATAAAAAAAAAGATCAAGTAACTGCCACAATGACTGCCCCAGACCACCCAATGGTAGAGATGGGATATGAACCCAGGTCTATCAAACTCCAAAGTCTACGTCTTTTTCCACAATCATTTAGCAAGAAATAAGTTGGAGATCCTAGATCCCAAAGAAGCTTGGTAAAAGCCTGGCATTTTCTCCTTCTTACAAATAACTCATTTCATATTTCTCCGGTAGCCCCTGGCATTCCCTACACAGAAGAAAGGGTTAAACCTACAGTTAGGAAGAGGAAATTCCCTGGAAAATTGAAACACATGCTGTGTCTCTGACTAAATTTCACACCCATTCTGTTGAGCAACATCCATAGTGTGTGAGAAAAGACTCCAGCCCTGCCCCCATCCTTTATGCATTCCATCACCTGCTGCTTTCCTTCAGACTAAGGGGAGGGAGAGGAAGGGAGAAAGACTATACATCTTTGCTTATTGCGTATTTAAGCCAGAGGTTAGCAAATTCAGGGTAGGAAAAAAGTATTACGTGAAAAAAGAAAAGGAATACTCTCTTTTTTCTGCTTGCACCAATATAAGAGAGGGTTCTTAAGATAAACCATAATGAGGGAACGGATTGGACTTGTGCTGGGGAAAGAGGGGGCGGCTAGCCTTCCTGGAAAGTAGGCAGGCAAGATTCAGAACAAGGCCAATTTACACCTGTGCCTTGTCTGATATTTCATGCTCAAGTGAACTTTGTATTTCTGTCCATAAAAGTTAAACCTCATCCAGGAAAACAAGGGGGAAGACGGAAACATAAAAAAAAAGTCTTCCCTTGCTACCCCCCTTCAACCAGATTCCTGCTTATGACAATGAATATAGTTATTTGGTACTGAAATTTGACTGGATAAAACACGCTTTTAAGAACTTAGTCTACATTAAAGTCTAGGGTAGCTACCTGGAATAAAAGAATAAAAGGAAGAAGACAAGGACCAATGAACAAATGCCATTATGGCAGTTAATCTCCAAAGGCAGTTCCTTACAATGCCACCTCTCCCATGTTCCTCCTCCAATCAAGAGATGGAGCTTGTGTCTGCTCCCCTTGAATCTCATCAGTGACTGCTTTGACAAATGTAATGTAGAGAAAATGACAACCTGGGACTTCCATGCCCAGGCACTAAAAAGGCTTTGAAGCCTCTTTTTTTTCCTCCCCTATTTTGGAGATCTAAACTGCCATGTACACAGTCCAAGCTACCCTGAGGGAGAACAAGGTCATGAGGAAAAGCCCTGGAGACTGAGGTATCATGTCAAAGGAAGCCACATGGTGCCAGACGTTCAAACCACAGCCGCAGCTGACTGCAACCACAGGAGAGACTGTTAGAAGAGGTGTTCAGCTGGGCCCTAGACAACCAACAAAATTGTGAGATACAATAAAATGGTGGTTGTTTTAAGCCACAAAGTTCAGAATTGGTTTGTTATGTAGTAATAGATCATTGAAAAAGCTGGCTCTTCTTCTTCTTATTATTATTATTATTTTGAGACAGAATCTTGCTCTGTCACCCGGGCTGGAGTACAGTGGTGTGATCTTGGCTCACTGCAACCTCTGCTTCCTGGGTTCAAGCGATTCTCGTTGAAACAGCTGGCTCTTATTAAAAATGAAGCTAACTTGGGAAGCTGGGACTACAGGCATGCACTACCATGCTTAGCTTTTTTTTTTTTTTTTTGGTAGAGATGAAGTCTCACTATGTTGCCCAGGCTGGTCTCAAACTCCTGGACTCAAGAGATCCTCCTGCCTCAGCCTTCCAAAGTGCTAGAATTACAGGCATGAGCCACCACATGTAATGAGAAATACTACCGCTAGTATTTTGTCATGGGCATGTAACGTAAACTGTATTACAGGAATACAGCAAAACTTACCCAATTTTAGGTGAGATAAAAGGAATTTATAGTGGGGAGAAATCCCATCTCGTTTAGCAATTGGACATTACAAATATTTAGCAATAACCCTAACAAGAAATGGACATAAACTGGGGAAAGAAGAATTTACAAATTTTATCAAGGTCACCAGAGAAGTCTTGACTAATGGAGAAGCCCTAACATGTTCCTGGTTGGGGGGGGGGTCAAATATATTATAAAGAAGTCAATTCTCTCCATATTAATTTACATTTTTGAATCAAAATCCTAATGGGACTTTCAAAAAGAACTTGAATAAGTGACTCTGTACTTCATGTGAAAGAAGAACCAGATGAGGATAGCCAGAATATTTTTTCAAACAACTAATGAGGCCAGGCACGGTGGCTTGCGCCTGTAATCCAGCGCTGTGGGAAGCCGAGGTGGTGGACTGCTTAAACCCAGGGGTTCCAGACCAACTAGGTCAATATGGTGAAACCCTGTCCCTACAAAAATTACAAAAAATTAGCTGGGCATGTTGTTGCAGGCCTGTAGTCCCAGCTACTCTGGAGGCTGAGTTGTGAGGATTGCTTGAGCCCAGGAAGTTGAGGCTGCAGTGAGCTGTGACTAAGCCACTGTACTCCAGCCTGGGTGACAGAGCAAGACCCTGTCTCAGAAACAAACAGGCTGAGTGCAGTGGCTCACTCATATTTGTAATCCTGGCACTTTGGGAGGCCAAGGCAGACGGATCACTTGAGCTGAGGAGTTTAAGACCAACTTGGGCAACATGGCAAAACCCCATCTCTACAAAAAAACACAAAAAATTAGCCAGGTGTGGTGGCACACACCCGTGGTTCCACCTACTTGGGAGGCTGAGACAGGAGCATTGCTTGAGCCCAGGAGGCAGAGGTTGCAGTGAGCTCAGATTGTGCCATTGCACTCCAGCCTGGGTAGTAGAGCGAGACTCTGTCTTAAAACAAAAACAAACAAACAAAAAACCAATTTCAGGAAGTCTGTAGTATCATTTTAAAGTATCTTACAATCCTATAACAAATAAATCAGTATACTACTGGCAAAAGAATAGGCAGTATATATGATAAAGAGTATTCAATAAATGTGATAATTATTAGGTGGGAAAAGTTAAATTCCTATTTCAGTCCACTTGATAGAATAAATTATATTGATTAAAGAAAGATGCTAATTAATACTTATGAGTACCAACTTTGTGCCAGTCACCAGGCTACATAATAGATACATGATGGTGAACAATGCAACACACTCCTTGTCCTCATGGAGTTTCCTGTGTAGCGGGAAAGACATTAGGCAAGGGATCACATAATTAACTAATTATAATTGTGACTAATTGTAAGTTATAACTTTAACACTAATTTTAAGTATATGAAGGAGAAGTACAAGGTGCTCAGAGTGTTTAAGAATTAAATATAGGCTGGGCACGGTGGTTCATGCCTGTAATCCCAGCACTTTAGGAGGCCAAGGTGAGTGGATCACTTGAGGTCACGAGTTCAAGATCAGCATGGCCAACATGGTGAAACCTGTTTCTACTAAAAATACAAAAATTAGCCGGGTGTGGTGGTGCACGCTTGTAATCCCAGCTACTCGGGAGTCTGATGCACAAGAACTGCTTGAACCCCGGAAGTGGAGGTTGTAGTGAGCCGACATCGCACCACTGCACTCCAGCCTGGGTGACAGAGCGAGACTCCATCTCAATAAAATAAAACAAAATAAAATAAATATAAAAACTAAAATATATAGAATAAAATAACCTTGAGGTGAAAAGAAAACTGTCTGCGATTCATTAACAGATTGCTTCTCAGCCTTTCAGCTAAGATCAAGTGTAGATTCATTAACAGATTCTTAGCAGAAGAAAAGGCAATATAAGCAGAGCAGAAAAGGCTGAATACCAAGTGCCTTTAGAAGGAAGTACCAATAAGAAACAAGCTTCTGAAATGGAAGCACCAGGTAGAAGGTGAGACATGGAACAGAAAACAGGGGGACTAACTGAGAAAACAGAAAACATAAAGGAGGGGAAAATTATTGAGGAACTCATATGAGATCATCTCCCAAAATCAAATGATATGATTTTGCAGATCAAAAGTACCCTAAATAAGAACCTAGCAGAATAACTAAAAGAGACCCACATCAAATGTTTCAGAACACTGGGGAGAAAGAGACTGTAAAAACTCCAGTTTAAATATAAAGGACTGAGATTCAATATGGCATCAGACTACTCAAGATCAACACTGGAAATTAGAAGACAAAAAAGCAGAGCTATCAAATTCTGAAGGAAAATGATTTCCAAACTAGAATTCTATACTCGGTTAAACTTTCAGTTAGTGTCAGTATAGAATAAAAAGATAGCTTCACATACACAATGTCTAAAAAAACGTACATCCCAGGGGTCCTTTTCTAGAAGCTAACTGGATACATGATGACTTTTCTTAAAAAACAAAAACAAAAAAACCCACGAGACAGTAAATCAAGAAAGAAATGGGCCAGCTGTGGTGGTTAACACCTGTAATCCCAGCACTTTGGGAGGCCAAGGCAGGTAGATTACTTGAGGTCAGGAGGTCGAGACCAGGCTGGCCAACAAAGTGAAACCTGTCTCTACTAAAAGTACAAAAATTAGCTGGGCATGGTGGTGGGCGCCTGTAATCCCAGCTACTCGGGAGGCTGAGGCAGGGAAATTGCTTGAACTTGGGAGGTTGCAGTGAGCAGAGATCACACCACTGCACTCCAGCCTAGGTGACATGAGTAAAACTCCATCTCAAAAAAGAAAGGAAAGAAAAGAAAGAAATGGACATAGCATAACTAAGAAAAGGAGATCTATAGAAAAGTGAAGGGAAGTTCCAGAAGGACAGCTGTGCCTGAGGTTAGACGGTAACCAATACAGAATGGAAGAAGAGAATGGGATGCTCTGAGAAGGAGTTTCCAGGAAGAGATAAAAATGGAAGAGAAGAGCTGTGTGTTTGATCATGTGGAAAAATAATATTCAGTGTTTGAAAATGTTGTAGAATTTGAGAAGAAACAGTAATAGGAACAGAAAACTAAGCATATTTTCAAAAGGAGGGAGAAATTTGAATATTGAATTCAAAAGAATAATATTTAAAATTGTTTTTTAGAGACAGGGGTCCTACTTTGTTACCCACGCTGGTCTTGAACTTCTGGTCTCAAGCAATCCTCCTGTCTCGGCCTCCCAAAGTGCTAGGATTACAGGCGTGAGCCACTGTACCCAGCTTTAAGGTCTTAATTATGTCAAGAATGAGTACTGGTTTAACCTAGGGTGATAATTATATTGGGAGGACAGAGGAAAGGAGAATACGGGTGAGGGGGTATTGCAAATGTGCTATATCGACATCTAGGAGTAGAAAGTCAATAGATAATGCTTAGAATGTAAAAATCCGGTTTAAAAATGCAGTATCAGCATATTATTTAGAAATAGAAAACAACAGAATTAAAGCTAAAAGATTTTAGGGAGGGAATCTTGAAGGGGGAGAAGTTGGACTTTGCAGCACAATTTGACTTTTTAAAACTATGTAAATATATTGTCTAAAGAGAAATAAAAATATAAGGAATTTATTATAGGGATCCTTAAGAGTGATAAGCAAAAAATTATGTATGAAGATATTTATACTACATTGCTTTTAATATTGAAAGATTGAGAATAATCTAAATAACCATTGGGTGTGGTGACTCATGTCTGTAATCCTAGTACTTTGGGAGGCCGAGATAGGTGGATAGCTTGAGCCCAGGAGTTCAAGACCAGCTTGAGCAACATGGCAAAATCCCGTCTCTACAAAAAAATATACAAAAATTAGCCGGGTGTGGTGATGTGCACCTGTAGTCCCAGCTACTTGTGGGGGCTAAGGCAGGAGAATTGCTCGAGCCCAGGAGGTTGAGGGTGTAGTGAGCCGTGCCACTGCCTTCTAGCCTAGGCAATAAAGTGAGACACTATCTTAAAATAAATAAATAAAGGCCAGGCATGGTGGCTCATGCCTGTAATCCTAGCACTTTGGGAGGCCGAGGTGGGTGGATCAACTGAGGTCAGGAGTTCAAGACCAGCCTGGCCATCATGGTGAAACCCCATCTTTAAAAAAATAACCAGCTTAGAGAAGAACATAAACGACTTGATGGAGGTGAAGAACACAGCACGAGAACTACATGAAGCAAACACAAGTTTTAATAGCCAAATCAATCAAGCAGAAGAAAGAATATCAGAGATTGAAGATCAACTCAATGAAATAAAAAGAGAAGGCAATACGAGAGAAAAAAGAGTGAAAAGAAATGAACAAAGCCTCCAAGAAATATGGGATTATGTGAAAAAACCTAATCTACACTTGATCGGTGTACCTGAATATGATGGGGAGAATGAATCCAAGCTGGAAAACACACTCCAGGATATTATCCAGGAGAACTTCCCAAGCCTACCAAGGCAGTCCAAATTTCAAATTCAAGAAATACAGAGAACTCCACAAAGATATTCCTCAAGAAGAGCAACCCCAAAGCACATAATCATCAGATTCACCAGGGTCAAAATGAAGGAAAAAATGCTAAGGGCAGCCAGAGAGAAAGGTCAGGTCACCCACAGAGGGAAGCCAATCAGACTCACAGCAGATCTCTCGGCAGAAACCCTACAAGCCAGAAGAGAGTGGGAGCCAATATTCAATATCCTTAAAGAAAAGAACTTTCAACCTAGAATCTCATATCCAGCCAAACTAAGCTTCATAAGTGAAGGAGAAATAAAATCCTTTACGGACAAGCACTTATTGAGAGATTTTGTCACTACTAGACCTGCCCTACAAGAGCTCCTGAAAGAAACACTAAGCATGGAAAGGAACAAGTACCAGTTACTGCAAAAGCAAACCAGTTGGCAAGGACCAAAAATGCAATGAAGAAAATGAGTCAACTAATGAGAAAGAAAACCAGCCAGTAACAAAATGGCAGGATCAAATTCACACATAACAATATTAACATTGAATGTAAATGGCCTAAACGCCCCAATCAAAAGACACAGACTGGCAAACTGGATAAAAAGTCAGAACCCATCAGTGTGCTGTATTCAAGAAACCCACCTCACATACAAAGACACACACAGACTCAAAATAAAGGGATGGAAGAAGATTTACCAAGCAAATGGAGAACAAAAAAAAGCAGGGGTTGCAATCCTAGTCTCTGATAAAATAGACTTCAAACCCACAAAGATCAAAAGAGACAAAGAAGGACATTACATAATGGTAAAAGGATCAATCCAACAGGAAGAGCTAACTATCCTAAATATACACGCCCCCAACACAGGAGACCCAGATACATAAAGCAAGTTCTTAACGACCTAAAACGAGATTTAGACTCCCACACAATAATAGTGGGAGACTTCAACACTCCACTGTCAATATTAGACAGATCAACAAGACAGAAAATTAATAAGGATATCCAGGACTTGAATGCAGAGCTGGACCAAGTGGATCTAATAGACATATACAGAAGGCTCCACCCCAAATTCACAGAATATACATTTTTCTCAGCACCACATTGCACTTACTCTAAAACTGACCACATCATTGGAAGCAAAGCACTCCTCAGCAAATGCAAAAGAACAGAAATCATAACAAACAGTCTATCAGACCACAGCGCAATCAGACTAGAACTCAGGATCAAGAAACACACTCAAACCCACACAACCACTTGGAAACTGAACAACTTGCTTCTGAATGTTGACTGGATAAACAATGAAATGAAGGCAGAAATAAAGATGTTCTTTGAAACCAACCAGAATGAAGACACAACTTACCAGAATCTCTGGGACACCTTTAAAGCAGTATCGAGACGGAAATTTTTAGCAATAAATGCCCACCAGGGAAGAGAGGAAAGATCTAAAATTGACACCCTATCATCAAAATTGAAAGAACTAGAGGAGCAAGATCAAAAAACTCAAAAGCTAGCAGAAGACAAGAGATAACTAAGATCAGAGCAGAACTGAAGGAGATAGAGACACAAAGAACCCTTCAAAAAATCAATAAATCCAGGAGCGGGTTTTTTGAAAAGATCAACAAAATAGACAGACCGCTAGCCAGATTAATAAAAAAGAAAAGGGAGAAGAATCAAATAGATGCAATAAAAAATGATAAAGGAGATATCACCACTGATCCCACAGAAATACAAACTACCATCAGAGATTACTACAAACAGCTCTACTCACATAAACCAGTAAACCAGGAAGAAATGGATAAATTTCTAGACACTTGTACTCTACCAAAACTAAACCAGGAGGAAGCTGAAACCCTGAATAGACCAATAACAAGGGCTGAAGTAGAGGCAGCAATCAATAGCCTACCAACCAAAAAAAGTCCAGGTCCAAACGGGTTCACAGCCGAATTCTACCAGATGTACAAAGAGGAGCTGGTTCCATTCCTTCTGAAACTGTATCAAACAATACAAAAGGAGGGAATCCTCCCTAACTCATTTTATGAGACCAACATCATCCTGATACCAAAACCAGGCAGAGACTCAACTAAAAAAGAAAACTTCAGGCCAATATCCATGATGAACATTGATGCAAAAATCTTCAATAAAATACTGGCAAACAGAGTGCAACAGCACATCAAGAAGCTTATCCATCTCAACCAAGTAGGCTTCATCCCAGGGATGCAAGGCTGGTTCAACATACGCAAATCCATAAATGTAATCCATCACATAAACAGAACCAAAGACAAAAACCACATGATTGTCTCAATAGATGCAGAGAAGGCCTTCGATAAAATTCAACAGCCCTTCATGCTAAAAACTCTCAACAAACTAGGTATTGATGGAACGTATCATAAAACAATAAAAGCTATATATGACAAACCTACAGCCAATATCATACTGAATGGGCAAAAGCTGGAAGAATTCCCTTTGAAATCAGGCACTAGACAAGGATGCCCTCTCTCACCACTCCTATTCAACATATTATTGGAAGTTCTAGCCACAGCAATCAGGCAAGAAAAAGAAATAAAGTGTATTCGATTAGGAAAGGAGGAAGTCAAATTGTCTCTATTTGCAGATGACATGATTGTATATCTAGAAGACCCCATAGTTTCAGCCCAAAATCTTCTCAAACTGATAAGCAACTTCAGCAAAGTCTCAGGATACAAAATCAATGTGCAAAAATCACTAGCATTCCTATATACCAATAACAGACAAACAGAGAGCCAAATCAAGAGCGAACACCCATTCACAATTGCTACAAAGAGAATAAAATACCTAGGAATACAACTAACAAAGGATGTAAAGGACCTCTTCAAGGAGAACTACAAACCACTGCTCAACGAAATAAGAGAGGACACAAACAGATGGAGAAACATTCCATGCTCATGGTTAGGAAGAATCAATATCGTGAAAATGGCCATACTGCCCAAAGTAATCTATAGATTCAATGCTATCCCCGTCAAGCTACCAATGACCTTTTTCACAGAACTGGAAAAAACCACTTTAAACTTCATATGGAATCACAAGAGACCCCGCATAACCAAGACAATCCTAAGCAAAAAGAACAAAGCCGGAGGCATCACACTGCCAGACTTCAAAATATACTACAAGGCACAGTAATCAAAACAGCATGGTACTGGTACCAAAACAGAGACATAGACCAATGGAACAGACAGAGACCCCAGAAGAAACACCATACATCTACAACCATCTGATATTTGACAAACCCAGCAAAAACAAGCAATGGGGAAAGGACTCCCTGTTTAATAAATGGTGTTGGGAAAACTGGCTAGCATTGTGTAGAAAGCAGAAACTGGACCCCTACCTGTCACCTTACACTAAAATTAACTCCAGATGAATCAAAGATTTAAACATAAAACCTAACACCATAAAAACACTAGAAGAAAACGTAGGCAAAACCATCCAGGACATAGGCATAGGCAAGGACTTCATGACTAAAACACTAAAAGCAATGGCAATAAAAGCCAGGATAGACAAATGGGATCTAATTAAACTCCAGAGCTTCAGTACAGCAAAAGAAACCATCATTAGAGTGAATCAGCAACCAATAGAATGGGAAAAAATCTTTGCAATCTACCCATCTGACAAAGGGCTAATATCCAGAATCTACAAAGAACTAAAACAGATATACAAGAAAAAAACAAACAACCCCATTCAAAAATGGGCAAAGGATATGAACAGACACTTTTCAAAACAGGACATATACGAGGCCAACAAACATATGAAAAAATGCTCATCATCACTGGGCATTAGAGAAATGCAAATCAAAACCACACTGAGATATCATCTCATGCCAGTTAGAATGGAGATCATTAAAAAACGTGGAGACAACAGATGCTGGAGAGGATGTGGAGAGATAGGATCAGTCTTACACAGTTGGTGGGAGTGTAAATTAGTTCAACCATTGTGGAAGACAGTGCGGCGATTTCTCAAGGATCTAGAAATAGAAATTCCATTTGACCCAGCAATCCCACTATTGGGTATATACCCAAAGAACTATAAATCATTCTACTATAAAGACACATGCACATGTATGTTCACTGCAGCCCTGTGTACAATAGCAAAGACCTGGAACCAACCCAAATGCCCATCAGTGATAGACTGGACAAAGAAAATGTGGTACATATACACCATGGAATACTACACAGCCATAAAAAACGATGAGTTCGTGTCCTTTGTAGGGACTTGGATGAATCTGGAAACCATCACTCTCAGTAAACTGACCCAAGAACAGGAAGCCAAGCACCGTATGTTCTCACTCATTGGTGGGTGTTGAACAATGAGAACACATGGACTCAGGGAGAGGAGCATCACACACAGGGGACAGTTGCGGGGGTAGGGGAGAGACAATGGGAGGTGGGGAGGGAGGGAGGATGGGGAGGGATAACATGGGGAGAAATGCCAGATACAGTATGCACCTAAAGTAAAATAAATAAATTTAATAGTAAAAAAAAAAAAAATATATATATATATATATGTACACAATAACCAACAACAGGAAGCTCCTTAAATAAATTCAGTAGCATTCATACAATGAATAATATAATTAGATCTTATTTTCTAAGAATGTGTAATGATGTGGGAAAATGCCCATAACATGATAAAAGAACAAAGAGGCCAAAATGTATAGAATATAATTCCAATGTTGCTATGGGTGATATTGTGTTTGCATGCACTAAAAGAAGATAAAATAATAGTTATCTCTAGGTGATTGGATTACGGATGGTTTTTGTTCTCATCTCTTTAAACTTTTTTTTTTTTTAAGATGGAGTCTTGCTCTTGTCGCCCAGGCTGGAGTGCAGTGGGGTGATTATGGCTCACTGCAACCTCTGCCTCCTAGGTGCAAGTGATTCTCCTGCCTCAGCCTCCAGAGTAGCTGGGATTACAGGTGTCCACGACCATGCGCCCAGTTAGTTTTTGTATTTTTAGTAGAGACGGGGTTTTACCATGTTGGACAGGCTGGTCTCGAGCTCTTGACCTCAGGTAATCCACCTGCCTTGGACTCCCAAAGTGCTGAGATTACAGGTGTGAGCCACCACACCCAGCCTCTTTAAACTTTTTTGTATCCTCCTAGATTTATACAATAGTCTATGTAGACATGGGCTATTATTATTCTTTAGATACAGGGTTTCACTATGTTGCCCAGGCTAGACTTGGACTGCTGGGCTCAAGCAATTCTCCCACCTCAGCCTCTGGAGTAGCTGGGAATACCAACACATGCCACTGTGCCTGGCTTATATTATTTCTGAATGTTATTTTTAATATTTTTAAGAAGCTAGTAAGAAAAAAGGGGCACTGGGCAGCCTAAATCACAGAGTCTGAAGACTATTATCACTAAGTTTTAGTAAAACTCACTTCCCAAAACATAATATGAGCACTGCTTTGTTGTTCATGAATAGCTAAGAATGATTGTTTAGCATAATCTCCCATTATTAGAGAATTTAAAATAATCATTAAAAATGGCATTTATAGGATTACTCAAACAATACTGGCCTTCCTGGATTCAAATCCCTCATTCTCTACTTCAGTGAATATTATTTTGTACCTTCTGTGGGCCTGGAACTATACTAGCCATTGGACATACAAAGAATAACCCAAAGTCTTGCATACAGACTATAGACTACACTAGCTTGTATGACTATCGCCAAACTTCAAATTTTCTGGGTCTTAATTTATTAGTTAGTCTATCTGTCTATCTATCTAAAAGGATAGAAATGGAAATGGCTATATGGCTCTGAAATTCAATGACCATGATTTCTGATTGTTAGACATACCAAGTATTCTACTTGTCAACTGTTACACAGTTTTATATCTGTGGCTCACTGAAGACCTAAATGGTGATTCTGTTCCTAATGCTTGTTGAATAGACACTAATATTATGATGAGATGGAGAAGAACAGGTAAGAGGAAGAGAACAATTGAAATTACCAGGAAGTATAAGCAACCCATGTCCTTACTTAAACTGTACTCAGTTAAAAACTAGAGGGGTAAAAAGTAGAGGGAAGGCCAGGTGCAGTGGCTCACGCCTGTAATTCCAACACTTTGGGAGGCTGAGGCACACAGATCACCTGAGGTCAGAAGTTCAAGACCAGCCTGGCCAAGATGGTGAAGGCCCATCTCTACAAAAATTAGCCAGGTGTGGTGGCACATGCTTTTAATCTCAGCTGCCTGGGAGGCTGAGGCAGGAGAACTGCTTGAACCCAGGAGGCAGAGGTTATAGTGAGCTGAGAATGTACCACTGTACTCCAGCTTGGGTGACAGAGCAAAACTCTGTCTCAAAAAAAAAAAAAAAAAAAGTAGAGGGAAGGAAATGGGGGTATGATCTCAAGAGTACAATCTAAACAGAAAAGTAAATGACAAAAGACTACTGTCCTCATCTTGATATGAATTGGTAAGAGGATTACCATTGCCCTTTGGAGTAAAAGTAGGAAGTACTATTGCCACCATGATGTGTCAAGGTCCCTATTCTAGGTTAGTTTTTATTCATTGGCTCAGGGTATACAAGGTCCCTCCCTGCTTTGATGGCAGTAAAAGTCTGTCAAAGTGCAGACTTCTCAAAAGTCTAGGCCTGGCTCTCCCACTGCTCAACTTCAACAGAGATAGATAGCTATCCTTGATTTCTTGCATCAGAATTAATTACTTCCTTCTTAGAATTTCTATAGAGTTCTGTTGATTTAATGTAGCATATACTAGTTTATGGAATAGCTAAATTGTAGTCTGCAAGCTCCTGAAAAGCAGAAAGGGACAAGATGTCTTTGCTTGTCTGTTACCTACAGCAGGAGTCCCCAACCCCCCAAGCTGTGGACAACTATGAGTCTGTGTCCCGTTAGGAACCAGGCTGCACAGGAGGAGGTGTGCAGCAGGCGAGCGAACATTACCACCTAAATTCTGCCTCCTGTCAGATTAGCAACAACATTAGATTCTCATAGCAGCATAAACCCTATTGTGAACTGCGCATGCAAGGGATGCGAGGGATCTAGGTTGTGTGCTCCTTATGAGAGAATCTAATGCCTGATGATCTGAGGTGGAACAGTTTCATCTGGAAACACCTCTCTTGCCCCCTACCCCACTGTCTGTGGAAAAACTGTCTTTCATGAAACTAGTCCCTGGTGCTGAAAAGGTTGGGGAACCGATGGTCTACAGTGTTTGTTAGATTCTCATAAGGAGCAGGTAACCTAGATCCCTCACGTGTGCAGTTCACAATAGGGTTCCTGCTCCTATGAGAATCTAATGCTGTGGCTTATCTGACAGGAGGCAGAGCCCAGGCAGTAATGCTCGCTCGCCCACCACTTATCTCCTGCTGTGTGGCCTAGTTCAGGGCATTGGGAACCCCTGAAGTAGAGGACCATGAACATAGTAGTGCTCAACTGATGTTTCTGAATTGCTTGAGAAAGGTCCCATGCAAGTACTGAAGGAACCTATATTTCAGTATTCCTATCAAAGATTTCTTGTCATTTTCAGGAAAATTGGTAATAAGCAATGTTTACAAGGAATAGGGCAGCACCTGAACAGAAGGTCCCCCCCATATGTGACCAGTGGCTGTTGGCCAGGAGTGTGAGTTTAGAGAAGTAACATTTCTGAGAACAGCCTGCCAATGATGATGGAAAGCAGCCTAAACTTTGAGGTGGCTGTATTTGGAGGGGAGGCCATTTTGTGCTCTTTGGGGAAAATGTTAATGAGAGGTTTCACAAATGTCAGACTTGCCTGATTAAACGAAGCCAGCTAGGTAGATGTTTTTCATATTAATGCCATCTCTGCTGAAAGAGCAAAGAAGGGGAAGAAAAGGAGGTTTGAGAAAGGAAAATGATAAACCTCAATTATTTACCAAAGAAATTATGCTGCTGCTAACTTGGGCAAGGATATCAGAGAACTGTTATATGGCAGTCATGGCTACTCCACCACCTTACCCATTTCAAAAAGAAAAATTCAAGCCTTGAAACCCAGAGAAGAAATAGAATAGTGAGACCAGTGCCTGGCCTAGAGTGTCTACTGATTAAGAATTTCAAGGAAGCTAAGGAAGCTAAGCAAGTTAAGTTGTAGAGAAAGTTCCATTTGAACAGTTACTCTTAAAACCTAAAGGAAAAAAGTATAGGAGGAAAGTCATTCAAATAATTGATGGGTTGCTGGGCACGGTGGCTCATACCTGTAATCCCAGCACTTTGGGAGGCTTAGGCAGGAGGACTGCTTGAGCCCTGGAGTTCAAGACCAGCCTGAGCAACATGGGAAGACCCCTGTCTCTACAAAAAAATTTAAAAATTAGCTAGGTGTGGTGGTGTGCATCTGTGGTCCAGCTACTTGGGAGGCCAAGACAGGAGGATCACTTGAGCCCAGGAGGTCAAGGCTATAGTAAGCCATGTTCATACCACTGCACTCCAGCCTGGGCAGAAGAGTATGACCCTGTCTCCAAAAAAAAAAAAAAAAAAAAAATTGATATGTTTAAAGGATTTGTCTTTAAATTTTTTCAAATGCATATTTTTTTTTTTCTCTTCTTTGACTTCACATGCATAGAACTGGATTACTTAAAATCCCTGTTCCTGACATACACTCTCATCACTGCTCCTAAAACTGTTACCATAGTTTCTGCCACCTAAATTAAAGGGTGGAGGTGGGTAAATACTGTTGATTAAGAGAGCTCAGCCTCCTTTGCCCTTGTTTCTCCCCAGCCCAGCCTGCAATTGTGTCCCAATCAACCAGCATTAATACAGATACACAGAGGTATTTATTTGCTGCTGATTCTGCCTAGCTGTATTCAGACTCGATCTCCATGTGTATTTAATAAATCACACTAGTAAGGTGGACAGGATTAGTTCCAAGTCACCTAATGACTATATCATGAACTGCAGCATTAAAGGGATTAATATTAATCTGAGCCATTGCAGTTCAGTGGAAAAGCCAGTTCATTCTCCAACAGACGCTCAGGCCGGCAAGAAATCCTCAACAAGACCAGAAGATTAATGAGGGCTTCTACATTCTGCCTGCAAATCTTCACCTACTAGGGTGTGGGGTAGTGAATCCCAGTCCAGACGAGCTCATAAATAACCTGCAATATCACAAGTATTTGGGGCAGCTGAGCCCCAGCAAGGGAGGGCCAGCTAGCCCTCTCCATCTTCTCCTCCTGTAACCCACACCACTGAGATGGCACAGGAATTTTACAGGCCCACACAGCGGTCGGTTTTGTTTTCTTTCACGGAAGGGCCCACACCTCGTAAATCACTTTCTTATTTCAGGAGATGTATACTGACTGCAGTACCGACTCGTATGTACTCAGAAGAACATGAAACTCGTAGTTAGTGCCACTTGCCTAAAGCTGGAAAAATAACCCGGCTTCTGTGATACACAGAATGTGCTTTCAAGTCACAAAAGCTTTCCTTTGCTCAGCAGCACAATTCCTCTTCATTAGCACCTGCAATATGCTATATCTGCACTAGGCCTCTGGAGTTCTCATTCAGAAATACTTTCTTGGCCCTGCCAAAGTGAGTACTCACTAGAAAGTACTGTACCTATAAGACACCACAGGAACCAGCATTTCCACACACCTTAGCCCCCAATTTCACCATTTGGAGACCATCAAGATGAGCCTAGCCAAGCCTCAGATTTCCACAGGACAAGGTACAGCTTAAATTTAACTGGCTCAGAAAGGAAACTCATGATGCCAGTACGAGACACAGAGAAAGCAACAGGCCACAATTAAACTCAATTCACTGGAAAACCTGTTTCTTCCTCAGTGACTTTACAGATACCAGAGGCAAACACCAGGAGCAGTGTCTCATGGGCAGAGCTGTATCTGCTGATGAACCAAAACAAACAGTTGTTTCTACCTGCAGCAGTTTCATAGTCTGGGAACACCAAAAGTATGGGTTTACTCCAACTAAGATCTTTTAACCTGCATAGACAACAGCAAGTCAGCTGTCGGCGTTCCCTTGCAATGTAGAATCATGGAACTGCTAACTAGAATGGTTAGGCCCCTACTAACAAAGGTTACTGAATTGAAAACTAAACTTTAGTAGCATTACAATAAGTGAACTCAGGGCTGGGTGCCAGGTTATCCAAAGTTTATAAATGCTTGTCAATCAACCTACACACGGAGCTGCCATGGCTACAGCTAAGCAGAAGAGAAGAGACCCATTAAGTGCATCATCTCTCAACCCCACAGCAGAGTAGGACAGAAGAGATTTAACATTTTCTAAGTTTGTAAACAGTGCACCATACTTACAGAAGACATATTTAAAAGTTGGGCCCACTCAAGCTCTTCATTAAGTAAAGGAGGAGCTGAGGGAATTGTTATAGCTGGGTCTCTGTTTTTCAGTTATAAGGGATGAAAACTCTTATTTGCTGGGCAAATACCCTGAGATGGTAGGGAACCAACCCTCAGTTCCACTAGAGTAGTTCAACTTTGGGGAAATTCATGAGGCAAAGGAACAGTTGATTCTACAGCTAGCAAAGGCAGTTCACTTGAGTGGGAACAGAAGAAATTAGGCCCATAGCCAGAATTTATGTTTTCCTGACAGCCAAGCTGGTTTACATGAAGTCACCAAGGGACTGATAGGGTCAAATGACAGAGGTTTTCTCATCACTCTATCAAACCAAGGTTTGTAAGTTCCCATCAGATACCCCAGCCTTGCTTCTGACAAGACAAATACATAGAAGCAGTAGCATAAGACCGTCCTGGAGAAAAAGATGGGAATGTGCAGCAACTTTTCTTGATAGATGCAAAAGGCTCAATTCTTTCTTTTCACCTACATTTCCTGTACCATTACTTTACTTTCCCTTCTCATCCCCTGCAGCTTCTCTCTAGTTCTAAGAAAATTAACCACTCCACACATAGACTCTAAAGCCCTTTCTTCAGAGCTGAGTCAGGTTTTTTTACGGCTCACACCAGTGGTAGCCCCAGAACAACTAAGGACATTAAGCAGAAGTGTTATCATGCTAAGATCATGTGCATACACCACAGCAATCTGCTTAAACATGCACCCCTAATGCAGAGTGACCAGAAATATTTACAGTACTTAAGAGCTCCTCTGCTTCTTGCCAGACATTCCTGCCCTTTTAATAAATAAGTCCTGAAACCAACAGAGGAAAGCTGCTCCCTGGACATGGGGTACTTGTGTTATAGTGCTCTATGGGAAGGGACTTCTGTAAGTGGCAGCAAACTTCCTTCTTCAAAGCACCCTCTAAAGGAGAGTACCCTGCACACTGCTGAGTCCCCAGGCCATCATGTACACAGGAACAGGGCCATCCAGCGGGATGCATCAGGCTCCAGGAATGCTGAAGTCCACATATTTGCCATTCAACACCAAAATGGCTTTTCAAGTTCAATCAGCTATAAATGTTGCTTTGTTTTAATTTTCCACTGAACTTCCTGGAACCTATTATCCAACTGTCAGGGATGTATATTTAGCAAGAGCAACATGGCCTCTTTGCTGCTGCCCCACTGCTCATGTCACCTCTAATAAATAGAAAAATCAACCCCTTCCTCAATCCCTGCTGCAAATGTGGCTTGGGGGTGATAAAGAACAGTTTTGGTGTAGAGGCCACAAACTGATCAACCTCCTACAGTTAACGTGTAAACCCCAAATCTCTCCTAGGTTAATGCTGCTGCAAGGTTTTCTTAGTGCCAAGAAAAACCCCTAGTGCCTATACTCATTGGAATACAAGCGTGTATGCAGGCCTCTATTCTACAGAATGCCAGCGGTAGAAATGACCTAAAAGAGATGTAACACATACTAATAGAAATCTCAACCAATACAGGTATAGCAGACTCTAAAATATTTAGTGCTAATACAACATATCATGTTTAATAGCAATAATCTGAAAAACCAAAATCAGGACAAACAAGACTAGGCAGGGCAGATGTACAGCTTCAATTTCATCTCAGGAAGCTAGTTTGAAAATATAACCTCCTTTTGGTCAATAGAACAAGAGGCAAGACTATTCCTACTCTGTCAAGATTCTTTTGCCTTTCCCAGCTACTGACACTTTTTACTTTGACATCAAACAGTAAGAATAGACTTGCCTTGAATGAGAAACACATGTACCCTATCACTTTTCCAATTCACCACTTCTACCAATTACAAATCCACCTAAATCCCGTAACTATCCACATGGCCTCTTTCCAGTTTCACATTAACCAGCACAACTCTTCAAGCCCAACAGAAAAGATGAGGCCTATATATGTTTAAAATGTAGTTGGTTGTATTTTCCCTAAATTATACAAATGAAAACAAAGAACCAAAAAATGACATTTTTCTATAAGCCAGAAACAAAGAATATATTAACACTAAAATTGAAAGCAATTTCTAGGACTAACTCAGCATCACTAAATTAGCTTCTGGTTAAAATTTTATGCCAACAGATCTAGAATGGGGAGAAAATTCAGGAGAACAGTAAAACAAAATCTTGCCTTTCATTCTACAACTAATAATGAATTAAATTCCAGATCCATAAACAAGGACACACAAAAATCATTAAACAGGAAGACCAAAAATTCTAAAAGACAAAAATGAAAACAAAATCCCAAACCAGCCTTATCTCAACAAATAATAGTGCACAAGAGTCCACTTATCAGCTATGGGAAGTGAACAGGCAATATCTCACTTACAAATAAGAACAGTGAAGCAAAGCTTTAAAAAAACCACAAACTCAGTTTACTGAAGAAAAAGAACAAGCTTCACATTTACAACTTCTGGGGACTGACCCTGACAGAGGGCAAAACTCAGTATTACAGGGGAAATAGTAGACCTCCTTGCCATTTCATTTTCATGATCTTACACTCATTTCCCCAAAGGCCATCTTATTAGAGCTAATGACTAAAATAATATACACCCTTGCATCCACAGATTTAACATTTACTATTTCAGCTATTCAAGAGTGACTCTGAATGAAGTCCCAAGACAAGCTGTAATTAATAACTTTTCTGAGACATGAGTTTGATTCCTGCTCTAAGGCTGATTGGTAGCAGTAAGTTGTTCACCTAGTGAGTGGGCCTAGCTGATTACTCAGTTGTGCAAATTTAAGACCTCCCTCCTCCTTTTTTTAAAAAGCACATAACACCATAAGTTCATAACTCAATGAATTTTGCAAACTTAACTACCTATGTAGTTGGCACCCAGATCAAGACACAGAGTACTATCAGGACCCAGAAATCTCAATCATGACTTCTTCCAGTTGCAATCTCTCCAAAGATAATCATTATTCTAGCTCCTTAAACTACTGATTTTCTCTGCCTGGACTTCACATAAATGGTATCATGAGGTAGAAGTTCCTTTGTATTTGGCTTCTTTCACTCAATATTATGTTGGAGAAATTCATCTGTGTTGCAAAATATTGTAGTTCACTAATTCTCATTTATGTATACTATTCCACTATGTGAATATACCACATTTTACTTGTCCTTTTATTTCTGATGGACATTTGGGTAGTTTCCTCTTTTTTTGGCTTCTATGAACAACACTGCTATACACATTCTCATAAACATCTTTTGGCAAACATACGTATGATTACCTACTGGGCATATCCCTAGAAATGTAATTACTGGCAAATCAATTCCTGTAGATGCAGTCAGCTTTCCAATTTACCCTATTTACCCTTAGGGTATGAAAGTCTGAGTAATTCCACATCCTTGCTATCACTTGATATTGTGTGTCTTTTTAATTTTAGCAGAATATTATGCTCTATGTGTAGTAGTATTCTATTGTGGTTTTGAAGTTCTCTCATGACTAATGAAATTGAGCACCTTTTCTTATGTTTACTGATTATTTATGTATCCTCTATTGTGAGTGTCTGTTCAAGTCTTTCTCCCATTTTTCTACTGGGAGATCTGCTTTTTTCTCATTGATTTATACAGGTTCACAGGGACTTCTTTTTTTTTTTTTTTTTTTGCCAAGGTTGGTGATTTGTGAGTATCACTATAACTATTCCTTTCAAAAATAAAAGTTTACTGTATTTCATGTATTCTCTATCATTCTCTAGTTAAGAAATGCAAACTAAGCTCATATTCTAATTTTTAAATAGCAGAATCAGAAGCAGAATCCTCTGATGTTATCATCCTGAGGCCCTTGGCATCTAATAACAGCATGCACTGAAGTCCATGTTGCAATAAGAGCTGAAAATCATCCTCCCACTATAACAGGAACAAAAGTGTGAGGAAAGAGGAAGAGAGAAAGCAATACTTTTCCTGGGACGAAGCTCTACAGCACAAGGCCTGATTAGTAAATGGAAATTCTAGATAGTCTCTGAATAGAATCCTTTTCCACCTTTCAAATAATTTACAGCTTAATGTCAGCTAAATTTAGTAACTTCTCCCATTTGTCCATGGCAAGGAGATTCTTGGCGGGCTTTCCATGGTCATTACAGACCTTCTCATAGATCCCTGAAATACGATGTGGCCATCAAAATGTCAGCACTTACCTGCTGCCCACACTCTGGACACATGGTCCAGTTCACAGGTCAGTGACTCATAACAAGAGGAAACAAGATCAGCTTCAGATCTAACTCAAGAATAGATACCTGGCCATCCCCATGTTCTCAATAATATAAGCGAATAATAATGGTCAATTACTTGGCCACATCAAGAACTATCTAAAGAGACAGTCCTGGCTGGGTGCGGTGGCTCATGCCTGTAATCCCAGCAATTTGGGAGGCCAAGGCGGGCGGATCACCTGAGCTCAGGAGTTCAAGACCAGCCTGGCCAACATGACAAAACCCCATCTCTACTAAAAATACAAAAATTAGCTGAGCGTGATGGCAGTCACCTGTAATCCCAGAGTCTCAGCTGCTCAGGAGGCTGAGGCCAGAGAATCGCTTGAACCTGGGAGGTGAAGGGTGCAGTGAGCAGAGATTGTGCCATTGCACTACTGCCTGGGTGGCAAGAGCGGAACTCCATCCCCGCCCCCCAAAAAAAACCACACACACAAAAAACAAAGAGGCAGTCCCTCCCAGAGCAATTATATAAAGGTGGAAGAAGCAGCATTAATAAATAAGAACAACCAGGTAGTGAAACAGCAGTAATTCTGTTGATGAGAACGCCCATGCTCAGAAATCTTCAATGAATGATTTCCCACTTCCATTAAAACTGAATTAAGGGGAATAACAGAATTTAGAGCTGTAAGGAAACAGACACTCACCCAACCCATTTCCCATCTCATTTGTGTTTATGTGTGTGTGTAAAAGGCAGCTGAGGTCAAGAGAGGTAAAAATCACTTCCTTAAGAGTAACACATGTAATTTGACAAAGCCCAGTCTATACCTCAAGTCTTCGGACTTCTTAGGTATCTTTTAACTATACATACATAGTAACCTTGCTCAGTTGGTATTTGAGGCCATCCAGAACATGAATCCAACCTATCTGTTAATTGTTCTTTCCGACTGGGAGATCCTTGCTTTCCCCCAAACCTATCATCCTATCTCCATCATTCTCCTTTTACCCTTCACCTCTCCAGAACAGTACCTCATACTCATTTAATGTGATTATATTTGTATTACACAAAGCACCCACAAGTGTCTGGCATACAAAAGACATTTAATAAAAATTTATTGAAATGACTCTTTAGTAGAGAAACACAGTGAAAGGACTCCAATTTCTTTTTCTTTTTTTTGTTTTTTTGGAGTCTTGCTCTATTGCCTAGGCCGGAGTACAGTGGCATGATTTTGGCTCACTGCAACCTCCACCTCTCAGGTTCAAGTGATTCTCCTGCCTCGCCTCCCAAGTAGCTGGGATTACGACAAGTGCATGCCACCATGCCCAACTAATTTTTGTATTTTTAGTATTGATGGGGTTTCACTATGTTGGCTTGGTCAGGCTGGTCTCGAACTCCTGATCTCAGGTGATCTGCCTACCTTGGCCTCCCAAAGTGCTGGGATCACAGGCATGAGCCACTGCACCTGGCCAGAACTCCAATGTCTATAGCTAGGAGACAGATTTGAGCAGAATTATAAGTAGAGTACTACCTCTTAATATTTCACTGAGGTGACCAAGTAAACACACACATACTCACACACAAATCTGCATATAATTTCAGGAGGTTCATTAATCTCCTGAAGCCCATTCCTGGATCCCAGATCAGAATGCCTGATCTCAATGCTTCTTGAACCAATGTCTTACATAAAATTTTTATTTTGGTATGTGCCACCACACCCAGATAATTTTTTACTCTTATTATTTTTTTAGAGATGGGGATCTTGCTATGTTGCCCAGACTGGTCTTGAACTCCTGAGCTCAGGCAATCCTCCTGTCTCAGCCTTCCGAGTAGCTGGGACTACAGGCTTGCACCACCACACCCGGCTTGTACAAAATTTTAAAAATTTACTTACTACTACATAAGGAAGAACTTTTCCTTTTACCTAGTTTCTTTTACTTTTGGGACGGAGTCTTGCTCTGTCACTCAGGCCGGAGTGGAGTGGTATGATCTTGGCTCACTGCAACCTCCGCCTCCCAGGTTGAAGCAATTCTTCTGCCTCAGCCTCCTGAGTAGCTGGGATTACAGGCACATGTCACTACGCCCAACTACTTTTTTTGTGTATTTAGTAGAGATGGGTTATCACCATGTTGGCCAGGCTAGTCTTGAACTGCTGACCTCAAGTGATCCACCTACCTTGGCCTCCCAAAGTACTAGGATCACAGGCATGAGCCACCATGCCCCACCCCTTTTACCTAATTTCACCTTGAAGATTACATTCCTAAATCCTAATATTCCAAGTCCAGAAGGTATTTTATTTTGCCACTCTGAAATTTTCTCAGATTTAAAAAATATATATCTTTCTTAGATGCTGCAACCAGAACCACATATGGCATTCAAGGTCTTTGCATGCTGTAATTTTGTTTTCAAAATTCTGTAGGATGAGGCCCATGACTGTAAGGACCTCTTTAGCTATAAAGCAAATAAGTATTCAGAGAACAGTCCACATCCCCTTTCTAAGTCAGAATATAGATTATAAAAGGCCAGTGAATCTTAAATATAGTTTAGATTTTCCCCTTAAGTATATATTGGCTTAAACTTAAACCTTATGTACCATTTTTCTGTTTGGATATATTTTTGCAGTTATTTTATTCCTATTAGAAGAACTTAATTATATGTGAAGATGAAGACTTCACATATAATTCATTATGTGCTTTCTGAAGGCAAGGGCTTTGGAGTCAAAAAGACCTGGATTCAAATCCCAGTCCTGGTATGACTACAGCAAATAAGCTTCTGTAAGCCTCAGTTTCTGCATCTGTAAAATGACGAAGAAAATAGCCCAACTCTACCTCTTTGGCTTGATAATTAAACAAAATAATGTCTATAAAACATTCAGATAAAAATAGCTAAGGAAATTTTTGAAAAGGTAAGTACTGAGAGGGTACTTGCTTTGTATATTGAGATTTATCATAAAACAACAATAATATTTGAGATAATTTAGAGTACTTGGTAGAAAGTTGGATTAAATTTTTGGAGTCCTTCACAACTTTAATGCCATGCCTTAGCCTGGAGAACTAAGGCTGCGCAGCGTGAGCTGCCTGAATGACAGGAAAAGGCTTACAGACACCTTAATCCTTAGGCTGTTCTCACTCAGGTATAGCAGTATTCATATGGAAACAACTTGAATTATTCTTTAGGTAGCTATAGCAGTAAAAAGTCATCAAGATTTTCCAAGATCTCAGGGAGGCTGCGTAAGGCTTTTCCTAGGAGAAATCTGTACAGACATTAGCCATTTTACACCAGGGCCATTTACAGTCAATTGATTCTGACAAGGGAGCCAAGACCATGCAATGGGGAATAGTCTTTTCAACAAATGTTGGTGGGACAACTAGATACCCACATGTAAAAGAATGAACTGGAGCCCTACCTCTTATCATATATGAAAATTAAGGCCGGGCACGGTGGCTCATGCCTGTAATCTCAGCACTTTGATAGGCCGAAGTGGGTGGATCATTTGTTCAGGAGTTCGAGACCAGCCTGGCCAACACAGTGAAACCCCGTCTCTACCTAAAATACAAAAATTAGCCGGGCCTGGTGGCATTACAGCTGCGCCTGTAATCCCAGCTACTCGTAAGGCTAAGGCAGGAGAATTGCTTGAACTCGGGAGGCGGAGTTTGCAGTGAGCTGAAATCGCGCCACTGCACTCAGCCTGGGAGACAGAGAGAGACTCTGTCTCAAAAAAAAAAAAAAAAAAAAGCTCAAAATGGATCAAAGATTTCAATGTAAAACTAAAACTCTTAAAAGAAAACATAGATGTACATTTTGTACAAGAGTTTCTCAACCTTGGCACTAATGACAGTTTGGGCCACATAATTCTTTTTGTTTTGTTTTTTTTTGAGATAGTCTCGCTCTGTTGCACAGGCTAGAGTGGCGCAATCTGGGCTCACTGCAACCTCCATCTCCCAGGTTCAAGCAATTCTCCTGCCTCAGCCTCCTGAGTAGCTGGGACTACAGGCACATGCCACCACGCCTGGCTAATTTTTTGTATTTTTAGTAGAGATGGGGTTTCACTGTGTTAGCCAGGATGATCTCGATCTCCTGACCTCATGATTCGCTCGCCTCAGCCTCCCAAAGTGCTGGGATTACAAGCATGAACTAGCATGCCTGGCCACATAACTCTTACCAATGAGGGCTGTCCTATGCATTGTAGGATGTTCAGCAGCATCCCTCCTGGCCTTGATCCACTAGATACCAGTAGCATACCCGAGTTGTGACAACCAAAAATGTCTCCAGATATTGCCAGATGTCCTCTGGGGGGCAAAATCACTCAGTTCAGAATCACTGTTTTAGTTTTAGTGATGATCCTTATCCTCCTCCCTTGTGAAATTGACAATGACTACATCATAACTACATGAATGCTTACTTGCTTAGCAGATTAATTCTAAGAACTCTTCAGAAAAGTCATTAAATAGTCTAAATTCATAATTTTGTGATAAACTCAGGACCTTGCCTAGTGCCAATAGCCCCATTTTGAAAAGTTTAGTTTAATTCCTTCCATTGGAAGGTCACAAATCAGTATGATTATTATTTTGTTTTTGGCATTTCTGTTTTGTTGGCAACAGCTTTATTGAGATATAATTCACCCCTTTATTGAGATATAATTCATCCCTTTATTTTTTAGTATATTCAGAGTTATGTAACCAAGTACTATATGATGATTTTTGAAAATACTGATCCTCTTATATTTTAAACCACTGTCCTAATTACTCATAGCATAACTAACAGGGAACTAAAAAACAAAACCAAAATAAAACAATAGGCTAGTCAATTTGGCATTGTCTCCTCAAAGCCACAAAAAATTATGTTCTTCACAGCAATCAATAACTTAGTCACATATGTACAATACAACAAGCTATAAAAGAAGCAAACTGAATGACGGAGTTTTGCCTGAAATTTAGTGTCACTGTTATAAAGAATTAGGAAAAATTAAGTCACTCCTAAACTAATGCCCTGTACCAGGAACCACAAACATTCCCTCCTTCCCCTGCTTCCTGAATTCTGGTGTCATTAGCTAAAAATGAATATACAGACCAGTAAGTGCCAACTAACATAGCAAGCATCCTAAGGTCAGAATCCTTTTTGCCATTTATTTAACTTGTTTTGATTCAGATTGTGAGTTCCTGTAGAAAACCACCACGCCACTTGATGGAAAGGTCATGGTTTCACTTTAGAACCTCTTTTTCACTGCTAGTGTAACTACAATGCCACTGAGACCTTTTTTTTTTTTTTTTTAGCTCTAGAATAATGCTTGCCATACTGCTATCACTGTCTAATCCAGAGACTGTGGCTGGCAGGAAGAAACGGCTCTGGAAGCCACAGCTGTTATATGGAATAGCTACCATCTTCCAAGTATGAAAACCACTTCCAGCTCCTTCTTGACCAGTTTGTTCAGTCCAAATTTCGGATCTAATCTGAAGCCAATAAAAGGAGCTGCGGCTTCCAAGACCAAAGCTATTTTGTTGAAGAATACTATCAAGGGAACTGTATATGCAGCCAGACAAGAAGCCAGTTGCAAGATACTCCAGAAATACTAGGCCTAATCCTTCTCCCACCGTCCAGAAAACCTCAGATCTCTTGCCAAATCATGTGAAAACATACTCCATCTGACTGTTACTCATTTTTCTCACATTTACTGACCATACCCATGCAGATGGTGTGAAAGTTTATTCTATCTTACTTTCAATGAATGCCACTATATTTAATATTATACTTTTAATAACAATGATAAAATGACAATAAAAACAATCATTTAGTCATTATGTACTATATAGTAGGTAGTATACAGGTATCTGTAGGTTTTGTTACTGCCCCATTTTTACATTTATTTAAGAAAATTAATGGATAGTAAATGGATTCTGTGGAGGAGTGTATTATCTATGAGTTTTAACACGTGTACTGACTCGTGTAACTACCACCACAGTGAGGATACAGAACAGTTTCATCTCCTCAAAAATCACCTCATACTAACCCATGGTAGTCACACCCTTTTCCCACTTCTAACCCCTGGCAATCATGTATGTTCCTTGTCACCACAGTTTGGTCTTTTCCAGAGTGCTATATAACTGGAATCATTCACTCAGTAGAATGACTTTGAGATCCACCCAAGTTATTGCATTTATCAACAGTTCCTTCTTATTGCTGAGTAGTATTCCATATCGTCCTCATTTTATAGATAAGGCACTTGAAGTGCAGAAAGGTTAAGCAACCTGCCCAAAGTCATCAAGGTGAGGCCAGTATTCAAAACTAGTCTGCATGGCTTTAGAACTGATACACACTCTTAACCACTATGTTATACTGCCCCTATTAGTCTAAGGTCTTAGAAGAGGGGGACAGGAGTCTCTGCTCCTGATTTTAACATTAAGAGCTTTTCTGGAACAACAGAACAAATAAGTTTCATATTTACCAAAAATGAGGCTGAGAATAGTTTGTCAAGACTTCTAGCGACAATTCCAAGTCTCAAGGGATCTTGATGTAGAGGTAAGAGTAGGAGCTATAATCAGTGAAACAGGCCTAGGTTTAGAGTCCCAGTTCTGCGACTTACTAAGTATGTGACCTTATAAAAGTTCTTCACTTTGTAGAACTTCTGCTTCCTCTTCTATACAATGGGTATATTATCTTGAAATATCCTTAGGAGAACTAAATGAGATATATACAAAGTTCCTGACACAATAATTATTACCACCTAAACTGAATAGAGACAATAAAGAAATGCCAAAATACTTACTAAATATACAAGTGAGTATTTATTAATCTCTGGAAGATTTAGAAGGCATGGTCCCTGACTACAAAGAGTACATATTCTAGCTAAAAGACACACTTTTTTCTAAAAGTAGAATCAATGGCATTATATAATATGATGCTAAAATATGTGGCTAGATCTATAAATATAGAGATAAACTCACAATTAATTTTAGCCAATAGCTTTAACTTTCTACATAAATTGTTTAAGTCAAAATCAACACTCAGGTGTGGATTCTACTTGTTATCTAGTCTAGTACATTATCTAGGCATAGATAACAGCAAAACCTTTACTAGTCAACATCTAGCATACATTTTAAAAACTACTCGTTTTGGCCAGGTGTGGTGGCTCACACTTGCAATCCCAGCACTTTGGGAGGCCAAGGAGGGTGGATCACGAGTTCAGGAGTTCAAGATCAGACTGGCCAACACAGTGAAATCCTGTCTCTACTAAAAATACAAAAATTAGCTGGGCATGGAGGTGGGTGCCTGTAATTCCAGCTACTCAGGAGGCTGAGGCAGGGGGAATCACTGGAACCCAGGAGGCGGTGGTTGCAGTGATCTAAGATTGCACCACTGCACTCCAGCCTGGGTGACGAAGCTAGACTTCATCTCAAAAACAAACAAACAAACAAACAAACAAAAAACCTACTAGTTTCAACTCTTTCATTCCAGATACCTGCATCAATTTCAAAGTGATTAAGTATTTGTTCTAGCAACACTTTACCTGTGAAAGGAAAAAAATACATAAAAAGCCTGAGTTTTGTACCACTTAATGAGTGATTAGTTTATAAAATTTTCAAGTTCTTTAGGAAAACAGAGTATGCTTCAAAGGGGTTAAGAAAAGGTCCAGAAGGACTCAAATTCTATGCCCTAAGGAATTCAGTAAGATCATTTCTTTCTCTTCTGCTTCCGTTTGGTCTGAGTGGAAAAATATATAAACAAACAGGAGTAGTGGAGAAAGGTAAAAAGAAAAGAAGAGAATAAGCTGGAATGGTAGAAAGACTATTCAAATCTAGCTATAAGAGTCATTCTAATTTCTTCCAGTGCTTTCTAAAAATCTTCTCTCCTCAACTGATGTTTGCTGTGTGAATCTTGGCTAGCACAGAAATGGTTTTTCAAAAGTCAGCTCAGGTTTATTAGGCTTTTAAATTAAGCATGCTAACCAAACATACATAAAATAAGACTGCCCAAATACTTATTTCCCAATTTGACCTGAGAGCAAAATCTAGTAATAACTCTATAGCAAGGCATCTTACAAAGGCTCTGTCACAGCTACTTAGCAACACATCCCCCATAGTTGGCAAGTCTGTACATCTATGCTGCTTGCTTAGTGCTCTGGACTTAGAGAAAAGAGTTAAATTTTAAAAATAAATGTTAAAAGCCCACACACAACAGCAATTTTTAGTGGCAGTGAAATGTCACTTGGGGGACCAAACAGAACCAAGGGGTTCATTTTTCCAGTCCTGCCTCATCTTAGGTTTTATGCTTATAACTTGCCTGAACTCTACAATTACCTTTTTTTTTTCTTTTTTCTTTTGAGACAGTCTCACTCTGTTGCTCAGGCTGGAGTACAGTGGTACGATCTAGGCTCACTGCAACCTCTGCCTCCCAGGTTCAAATGATTCTCGTGCCTCAGCCTCCCAAGTAGCTGGGATTACAGGCACACGCCACCAGGTCCAGCTAATTGTTATATTTTTAGTAGAGACGAGATTTCACTAAATTGGCCAGGCTGGTCTCGAACTTCTAGCCTCAAATGTTCTGTCAGCCTTGGCCTCCCAAAGTGCTGGGATTACAGGTGTGAGCCACTGTGTCCAGCCTATAATTCTTTATCGTTCAAAGAAATATAACCATCCCTAGACCTGGATTTCTACCAGAACTTTAAGGATGAATCTCTTATCCCTATAATCTTACAAAAGAGAGAAGTCAAATCTCAAGTCTATGTTCTAAAAACAAATAGTCAAGGTTAGATAACAGGAGATAATTGTCAAGCAAAACCATAACCCTTCCTTCTTATTTAAATCAGTTGGGCAGTTTTTTGTTTTTTGTTTTTTTTTTTTCATAAGCAGCAGCAATGAATGGGGAATCAGGAGACCTGAGTTCTAGCTTTACCCCTGATAAGCTATGTAACCTTGGTTTACGTTTTAGTTTCTTCTGTAAAACAAGCTGGTGAGAACAGACTCAAGAATCGTGAACTGAAGGCCAGCTTACAAATTTGGACTGGTCCATACATGTGTTTTGCTTAGTATTATGCTATGTTTTTTAAAAAAATAGCAATAAACAAGTTTATTGAGAACTGGAACCATATTTTGGAATGAATGTTATTATCCACTACTTAAGAATATAAGCAATGACCGGGCATGGTGGCTCACTCCCGCAATCCCAGCACTTTTGGAGGTCAAGGTGGGCGGATCACGAGGTCAGCAGATCGAGACCACCCTGGCTAACATGGGGAAACCCTGTCTCCACTAAATACACAAAAAAATTAGCCGGGCATGGTGGCATGTGTCTGTAGTCTCAGCTACTAGGGAGGCTGAGGCAGGAGAATCTCTTGAACCCGGGAGGCTGAGGTTGCAGCAAGCTGCTAGCCTGGGCGACAGAGCAATACTTTATCTCAAAAAAAAAAAAAAATTATTTGAGTATACAAATAAACTTAACAGAATATACCAAACAAATAAATATGTATAATAACAAACACCTATTTATTAACAGAATATACTAGTAAGGTTCTGGAGCAACCCTTAATCAGTACAGCTAATAGAACTACCTTTTTTCTCACCTAATCTGGATTACTTCTCTCCTCATTCTAATATTCCTCTTCTAAGCAGACCAGGTTTTACCCACAGAAGTCTTTTAAAAAACGGTTATGAAAATTTTCAAAATTATATACATGTAAATTATTATGTAAATAGACTAACAAAATCCCACATACCCTGAACCCAGACTGAATAATTAGCAACTCAGGGCTTATCTTGTTTTTTGATTATTCCCTTCTACTCCCATATTGTTTTGAAGTAAATCTTGCCTATCACATCATTTCATACATCTTTAACCTTGGTATCATTACCATCACATCTAAAAGAGCAATACTGCTTTAATATAAAAATTTTAGTCCTCAATTTGCAGTTATTCAATGTCTATAACTGTCATAAACTTTTAAAGATAGTTTGTTGTATAAATCGCTATCCAAACAAGGTCCATATATTGCAACTGTTTGATATGTGCAGAGTTAAAAACTGAATTCAATGTCTTTAGATGGGATAGCATTCTAGTATGCCACAGTCCATACTACTCCCCTATTCTTTTCATTTAAGTTATCTGCCAAGCCCTTGACATTTTTTGAGTTTGATTCTCTGGAGGATCTAAAGTCTCTTCCAGTTCTAAGATAACTTGACTCTTGTAAATATTGACAGAGAAACAAAACAAATGAGTGGAGCTCTATCCTTTAATCTGAAAAACTAAGCAGCAGCAATACATACTTGTTAATTAGAAATATGGAAGTAAATTCCAAAAGAATCTACTAAAAGAGATGAAAGAAGCTGCCTCTTGGGAGTAGGATATGATGTAGAGGGTAAATACTGGTGTCTGCTATTCCACATCCTCCGGCCTACCTCACAGGCTTAACTGATATGCATTCATTGCTTAATGACAGAGATACATTCTAAGAAATGCATTGTTAGGTGATTCCATTCGTGTGCAAAAATCATAGAGTATGCTTACTCAAACCTACATGGGATAGCCCATTACATATCTAGGCTATATGGTACAGCCTATTTCTCCTAGGCTACAAACCTGTATAGACTGTTACTGTACTCAATACTATACACTGTAAGCAAGTTTAACACAATGGTATTTGTATATTCAAACACAGAAAAAGTAAAGTAAAAATACTGTATAAAAGATACAAAATAGGCCAGGCATGGTGGCTCATGCCTGTAATTCCAGCAATTTGGGAGGCTGAAGCAGGCAGATGGTCAGGATATTGAGACCATCCTGGATAACACAGTGAAACCCCATCTCTACTAAAAATACAAAAAATTAGCTGGACTTGGTGGTGGGTACCTGTAGCCCCAGCTACTCGGGAGGCTGAGGCAGAAGAATTACTTGAACCCGGGAGGCTGAGGTTGCAGTGAGCCGAGTTCACGCCACTGCACTCCAGCCTGGGCAACAGAGTTAGACTCTGTCTCAAAAAAAAAAAAAAAAAAAAGTTGTTTTGGATAAGTCAGTGAGTTAGTGAATGAATGTGAAGTCCTAGGACACTGCTGTACGCTGCTGTAAACTTTATAAACACTACACTTAGGCTATACTCAATTTAGTTTTAAAAAGGTTTCTCTTTCTTCATTAATTAACCTTAGCCTACCATAATTTCCCTCATAACTTTTAAATTTTTTTAAAGCTTTTGGACTTTTATAATAATACTTAGCTTAAAACACACATACTACAGCTGTACAAAACATTTTCTTATATCTTTATTATACAAGGTTTCTTCTGGTTTAAATTTTTTTTACTTTTTAAAACTTTTTTGTTAAAAACTACGCCACAAACATGCACATTGGCCTAGGCCTACAGAGGGTCAGGATCATCAGTATCACTGGTTTCCACCTCCACAGCTTGTCCCACTGGAAGGTCTTCAGGGCAATAATACCCATGAAGCTGTTATCTCCTATGATAATAACGCTTTCTGGAATACCTCCTGAAAGACCTGCCTGAAGCCATTTTACAGTTAACTCTTTTTCTTGATAAGTAGAAGGAGTATACTCTAAAACAATGATATATATTAAATATATAAACTAGTAATGGTCATTTATTATCAAGTATTTTGTACTGTATGTAATTACACGTGCTATGCTTTTATATGACTGCCAGCCTGGGTTTGTTTACAACAGCATCACCACATCCACATGAGTGATATGTTATACTATGACATTATGATGGCTACAACATCACTAAATGATAGGGATTTCTTTTTTTAATTGTGATAGGAATTTTTTACCTCCATCATAATCTTATGGGTCCACTATCACGTATGGGGTCCACTGTTGACTGAAATGTTGTTATGCAGCACATGACTATACACTGATGCATCTTCAGATAAATTAATATATAGACACTATAATACACACACACACATATACACACACACACACATACATACATACATATATATATATACATATATATATATTTTTTTCTTTGAGATGGAGTCTCACTCTGTCGCCCAGGCTGTAGTACAGTGGCACGATCTCGGTTCACTGCAATCTCCGCCTGCCGGGTTCAAGCAATTCTCCCACTTCAGCATCCTGAGTAGCTGGGACTACAGGTGCATGCCACCATGCCCAGCTGATTTTTTCTATTTTTAGTAGAGACAGGGTTTCACCGTGTTAGCAAGGCTAGTCTTGAACTCCTGACCTCAGGTGATCCGCCCACCTCGGCCTTCCAAAGTGCTGGAATTACAGGTGTGAGCCACTGCGCCCGGCTCACTGTAATATATTTTAATGATTAAAAAAATTTTTTTTAAATTTTATTTTAAGACGAGGTTTCACCATGTTGGTCAGGCTGGTCTCAAACTCCTGACTTCAGGTGATCTGCTCGCTTCAGCCTCCCAAAGTGCTGGGATTACAGGCGTGAGCCACTGCGCCCGGCCAATGATTAAAAATTTTAAATGAAAATAGAAGAGGTTCTTTTGACATTCATGCAATATTACTTTATTTTTAAGAATTATTGAAAATTTAAAGAAATACCAAGATTTTTGAAACAGTCATTTGAAACTAAATGCCCAACAGAAGCTTACATAATAAGTCTGCAGCAGAGTTTATCTGAAAACTGACCTAACTGGACAATAGAAAGATAAAGGGAAACTGTAAAGTTAGGCTATCTCAAAATGCACAGAAGACTGTGTATATTTACTGCTTTAAAATATCTTCTGGCCAGGTGCGATGGCTCACACCTATAATCCTAGCACTTTGGAAGGCCGAGGTGGGTGGATCACCTGAGGTCAGGAGTTCAAGACCAGCCTGGCCATCATGGTGAAACCCCATCTTTAAAAAAAAAAAAAAAAAAAAAAATCTTCTATAATATTGTAACATCAAACTTTTCATTAAAATTGTAATGACATTCATATGGAATAGAATCCCTCTGAAAGTATTTCCAAACTTGTGTGGGAAGACATCAAACTCCAAAAAATCTTAGGACTTTAGGGACTTAGAGATCATTTGGGCCAGGCACAGTGGCTCATGCCTGTAATCCCAGCACTTTGGGAGACCAAGCTGAGAACACTTGAGGCAGGAGTTCAAGGCCAGCCTGGGCAACATGGTGAGACCTCCACCTCTAAAACTACGAAAAAATAAAATATTAGAGAATGGTAGCACACACCTGTAGCCCAGCTACTGGAGAGGCTGAGGCAGAATTGCTTGAACCCAGCAGTTCAAGGCTGTAGTGAACTATTACATGATTGTGCCACTCACTCCAGCCTGGGCATCCAGAGCAAGGCCCGGTCTTTAATTAACAAATACATACATACACCATACATAAGAAATCGTTTGGTCCAATTTTCTTATTTTTTTGTTCCTTTATCATTTTTAATTTTTTTTTCTTTTCTGTTTGTTTGTCCCAGGCATTCCAGAATTTTCTTATTTTAGAGAAGAAAATGGAAAGCCCAAAGAGAATACTAGAAACTAGGACCACAGAAAAAGTTCTAGGCGTCTGGGCCCCTCTGCAGAAAGCCCAATTAAAATGACTGGACACAGCAGCCCATGATAAAGGTAAAAGAGAACCTTTGTCAATGGTAAGGTGAATGACAGATGCTGGGTAACTAGCTCCCCGTCCACCTGTCCAAGGCATGCTGCCACAGCAAAGGGATACAGGCAAGGCCTTTCACTGTTCAGAATTCCACTTCTTACTTAGGAAGCCAAATATCAAGTCTCCACTCCTACACTTTCCGTTTGGTCACCTTAGTCTAACAGAATTGAGAAAACAAGAGGAAGAGCTGACCAATATCAGCACTTTCCACTTTTCTGAGAGCTGAAAACAGTAACATTTTCTCTAAAAGTCCTAATGCCTTTTCTCCATGGCCAACCAGTAAAAAGTCTGGGGAAGACAATAAAAGTGACCTAATTCCTATTTCGAAGTACAAAGCTAAACTTTAGGGTATTTATAGGTCTTGTGTCAGCCTTGTCCTCATCTTCCCTCCTTGTATCTTGGATAGTCTGCTCTCCACACACACACTGCTCCCATGCATACTCCCATGTCAAAAGTTCAGCCAGGACCTCTTGTTTCTACACTTCAGATGCAAATAAACTAGTTGATTCATATGTACTTCTCTGTAAGGATAAAAAATACCCCCACCTATCTAGGTTTGAAATAGTCCATAGTCTCAGACCAGTCTGGGTATTATTTCAAACAAACAAACAAGCAGTGAATAGCTCACAGTAAAGGAAAAAAAAAAAAAAGAGGGACTGGCAATTAAAAAAGCACTATCCAGATATGAAAGAACGTGATACATGTGATACAAATCTGAAAGGTTCCTATTCAACTTGTGTCAAATAAGTGAGCAAGAGATAAGAACAGATAATTCAGTAGGAAAAACCCCAAACAGTAAAACACTTGAGAAAATGCTAGTAATTAAAGAAATGTGAAACAAATTATATAAGCATTATCTTGTCAATTAAATTAGCAAAATTAAAGAGAAGTTAGAAAACTCAATATAGGATGTAGCATAGCTACAATACCCACTCTACTAACAGGACTATTGCTTTGAGAAAATAATTAAAAAGAAAAGCATGCTGGGTGCAGTGGCTCATGCCTGCAATCCCAACACTTTGGGAGGTTGAGGAGGGTGCCCTGCTTCAGCCCAGGAGCTCGAGACCAGTCTGGGCAAGATGGCAAAAACCTATCTCTAAAAAATATTAATATATAAAAATCAGCCAGGCGTGGTGGTGCATATCTGTTGTCCCAGCTACTCAGGGAAGCTAAGATGGAGGATCACCTAAGCCCAGGAGGTCAAGGCTGTAGTGAGCCGTGATCGTACTACTGCACTCCAGCCTGGCAGAGACCCTGTCTGAAAATTTAAATGAAATTAAAATTTAAAAATATAAAAAAGAAAAACAATGTTATCAATACAGAGATAAGGCTGTACTACATATAATGAATCAAAATTTAAAAAAGGATAATCTATGGCATTCTTGTTCAATGTATTTTTATATTGTCATTAAAGATGATAAATATATAGGTAAATGCATGGAAAATTCTGTATGAAATCATGCTAAGAACTTCTGGTCCCACTGATCAGTATCCTGAGCCAATTTCAGCAAGGTTCTAGAGTGACTATAAAAATATATATATATATATATATATATTTTTTTTTTTTTTTTTTTTTACATTTTTATTTATTTATTTTTTTAGACGGGGTTTCACCATGTTAGTCAGGCTGGTCTTGAACTCCCGACCTCAGGTGATCCGCCGGCCTTGGCCTCCAAAGTGCTAGGATTACAGGCGTGAGCCACCACGCCCGGCCAAAAATATATTTTTTAAAATGATGCTAAATGAATAAAAGGAACAAAAAATAATATGGCATACTGATTAAACTATTACATTATGTTTACATAATGATAAGGGTTAGAAAATGTAAATAGTGATTTTTGTGTTTTTTTTGAGATGGTCTTACTCTGTTGCCCAGGCTGGAATGCAGTGGCATGATTATGGCTCACTTACAGTCTTGACCGCCTGGGCTCAAGCAATCCTCCTGTCACAGCCTCCCAAGTAGCTGGGACTACGGACACTTGCCACCACGCCCAATTAACCTAAATTTTTTTTTTGTAGAGATGGCATCCCACTATGTTGCCCAGGTTGGTCTTGAACTCCTGTGCTCAAGCAATCCTCCCATCTAGGCCTCTCAAAGCGCTGGAATCATAGGCATGAGCCACCACACCTAGCCTAAATAGTGATTTTATGGTACAAAGGTTTTGTTCTTGTTTGCATGCTTTGTTACTTTTATTTATAGTCTTCTACAGAGTTAGTTAAACACAATTTTGGAACCTCTCTGATTCTATAAACGTAAATCAAAAAATCACCCAAATGATATTCCCAGTCATGAATTCTCTACTAGGCCAGTCAATGACAACAGGAATATGAGGCCAGGGTTTATATATAGCCTTAGGCTATTTCCTAGGAAGCCAAAGATGCTCTGGTATTTTTGTTTGTTTCGAGACAGCGTCTCACTATGTTGCTCAGGCTAGTCTCAAATACTTGGGTTCAAGCGATCCTCTTGCCTTAGGCTCCCAAGTAGCTGGGATTACATGCACATGCCACCATGTAATGGCTTCCAGAATTTTTGAAAAAGTAAACTGATTCTCCATTTTAACAACCTCACCCTTGTTCCCTGCCCCACCCTTCCACCCACATCCTGTCACCAAGAGCTGGATAAGTACATTCTCACAAGGATTTCTATTATCAGGTATAGAGATAGGTATGTACCAAGGAGGGAAAGACACCAGTGAAACTGCATAGCTGAAATGATTACCAAACAGAGGCAGGACAGTGTCCCTGGTTAGCTTTAGGGCCTACCTGTGCATTCCTCGTCACTGTGGCTATAGACTTGCTTGTCCTAGAAAGGTGAAGAGTAGTAAATAACCCCTGTTTGGTTTTTTTTGAGACAGAGTCTCAGTCTGTCACCCAGACTGGAGTGCAGTGGCATGATCTTGGCTCACTATAACCTCCGCCCCCTGGGTTCAAGTGATTCTCATGCCTCAGCCTTCCAAGTAGCTGGGATTAAAGGCGTATGCCACCACACCCAGATAATTTTTTTATATTTTCAGTAGAGATGGGGTTTCACTATGTTGGTCAGGCTGGTCTTGAACTCCTGGCCTCAAGTAATCCACCCGCCTCAGCCTCCCAAAATGCTACGATTACAGGCATGAGCCACCACACGCAGCCAACTCCTAAGGCTCTTATCTGACTGGTATACAAAGGACCAAATGAATCCAGTGACAGAAAAGTAATTTAGTTTTTAAATCGCTCTTGATCATTAGGTCTTTATCTTCATTTTGAAGATCCTGGATAGAATCCAAAAAGAGCTCATATCATTATATATCTCAGTCTGAAAAAACCATGGTAACACTATAACTCTAATCAGTCTAGTTCATTTGCACCAAATTTTAGAGGATCAGTGGTAAATAGGTGGAGGAAGCACAAAGGATTATCTGAATCCAACTGAAGTGTTCTCATGAGCAGAAGGCTCCTTTGTCCAGCTACCATGGATGTCCCAGCAAAAGAGGGGTCGAGAAGGTAGATTGATCAGGCTTACTGGCTTGTTTTAGAAAAACGGAAAGTTTCTATTAGTGCTTATGGCTGAGATAGCAATGGAAGATAATGAGATTAAACATGTTAAAGCAGTATTCACGTACATATTTGCCATATACGTACTGGACAATTTCAGAGACATAAAGGTTTGGGAGAAGACAGGGAGAGAGGGCTGAATGGGGAGAACAAAATTTTTTGGATTAAAAAAAAAATCAATCTTTAAGTCCCAGTGAACATCCAGAAATTTCCATTTAACTTCCTGCAAGGCCAGCCTCCAAGATGACTCCCAGTGATGTTCCCAATTACATCTTCGTGTATCTGGGTTGGTCTCTGTGACTTATATAATACAGCAGGAGTGATGGTTATTACTTCTGAGGTTCGGTCAGAAAAGAAAGTGTGGCTTCTGCTGTCTCTCTTGCATCATTCACCTAGGGAGAAGCTAGTTTCCATGTTGTAAGCAGTCCTATTGCAAGGCCCACATTGTGAGGAACTGAGGTCTCTGGCCAACAACCACACGAATGAACTTAGAAATGGATCTTCCAGCCCAGACCTTCAAATGACTGCTGCCCTGGCTGACATCTTCAGAGACCCTAAGCCAGAACCACTAGCTAAGCAGCTCCCAGATTCCTGACCCTTAGAAACTGTGTGAAATAGGCCAGGTGCAGTGGTTCATGCCTGTAATCCCAGCACCACTTTGGGAGGCCAAGGTGGGAGGATCACTTGAGCCCAGGAGTTTGAGACCAGCCTGTGTAACACAGTGAGACCTCATCTCAAAAAAAAAAAAAAAAAGAAAAAAGAAAGAAAGAAAGAAAAAGAAAAACTGTGAATTTTTTTTTTTTTTTAATTTTAAGCTGCCACATTTTGGGGGTAATTTGTTATCCAGCAACAGACAGGTAGGAGAGGTAATTTGCTGGGTAATTTGTTAACCAGCAATAGATAACATAATAACATAATGTCAAACTAAGCAAGTCTGATAGGGAAATGTACCATTTGATATCATGATTTCATCTACTGGGTGAGAAAGAATCATCTGCAAATTAAAAGTGGTTATTGCCTTTGATACCATTAAAAGCTAAATATGCCTAAAGAAGGGGCTCCACTGGAGGGAATGAACTGTCCTTCTCTTCCAACACTAATCTAAGGCTTGTCACAGTCCAAAAGGCCCCATCAGAAGAGTCCAACACAGTCCCCTCCCAGTAATTACATTACATATCCTACAGCCATAAATGGGGGTTAGTTAAGGGTAGGTTTCACATACAAGGCAGCCACTGTAAGGGTGTTGTCTCACATCAGAGCAGTCAAAGGGTTAAAGTTGAGGCAGCAAATTTATCCCCCAGAGATATATGCCCAGCACTAAGCTGAGATTCACAAGATTCTCCCTGAGTTTTCCTTACCTCTAAATGCTGTGATAACTGATGCTCACTGAATTCCGATATTTGTATGAATAAAAATGAAGGGATTTAGCAAATCTTGTTCCTGCACACAGTTGTCAAAAAAAATCTGACCTTTACAACAGGAAAAAGAGGGGGGATTTAAAGATTTAAAGAAGAGGCAGTGACTGTCTAATGTATAACAAACCTTTGAAAAATTATGAAGCAGTGAAAATCCCCTACAGGTCCCAACAAAATGTGTCCAATTTGCATTCCAGCAAAGCTTTCCATACATACCATTTGGCTCCGGTGTGTACTTCCAGGCAAATAAATCCCGAGGAATAATCCCACTGGGACCTAAGTCTGATCTCTGATATATTGCTGCTACACAGCTCCAGACCAGGCTCCACAAACTGCCTTTTTGGTTCCAAATAACTAAATCAAAGTCATCCTGATAAGCTTTGAAAACAGGGAATGTGAGGAGTGGTTTAATGAATGTTACAACTCAACCTATTATAGACCACAGTACATTAGGAGGAGAGAAAGAAAGAAAGAAAAAAAAAAAACCTTCATGCTTTTACATCCCCAAATCTCTCAAGACCAAATCCAGACATACCTGTCATTCACCACACCTGACTATAAAGCCTTGTTCAAAGCCTGACTTTGATCAAATGGTTAGGATGAATTTGCAAACCCAACACCAGTGTGTATTGTGGTGGGGAGAGGAGGAAAGTAAGCAGAGGCTACAATTTTCTGTTTACTTTGAAAATGGGTTCAATCTTTTTTTTTTTTAAAGCAACCAACAGCAGCAATAAACACTAAAATGTATTCTGATTTATAATATTTCAAGGAAATACAGCAAACATATTAAGTAGCAAAACAAATTTTTTTCTAAAAGTTAGAAACATCTACCACTCAACATATAAACTTGAGAAAATAGTCAAGGAAAAAAAGGTCAGAAAGCTACAATTCTGGAAAAAACGAGAGAGCTAGAAGTTCCAGTGTCCTGGATTTCTGCACCAGCTTTCTCCTTTCACAAGAAACTAATTTTCACCTTTCACAAGAAAATAATTTTCACAAAAGAAAAATAAACTGAAACATTGATCACAGTGACTACTATTAGACAAATCACAAAATACATAGATGCAAGAAGTAGAAACTGAGGGACTAAAAAAGAGAAGGGTAAAGGCCGGGCACGGTGGCTGATGCCTGTAATCCCAGCACTTTGGGAGGCCGACGCGGGTGGATCACAAGGTCAAGAGATTGAGACCATCCTGGCCAACATGGTGAAACGCCGTCTCTACTAAAAGTACAAAAAATTAGCCTGGTGTGGTGGTACGTGCCTGTAGTCCCAGCTACTCGGGAGGCTGAGGCAGGAGAATTGCTTAAAACTGGAAAACAGAAGTTGCAGTGAGCCAGGGTCGTGCCAATGCACCCTAGCCTGGTGACAGAGCGAGACACTGTCTCAAAAAAAAAAAAAGAAGGTTAAGAAGAGAACACTTAAGAACTCAATAATTTGATGTAGATTACATCAAAATAAACCACCCAGCCACACAGTAAGGAGATGGGAACATTAGCGTTTTAATATCTGTATATAATATCATTATAAGTAGTGGCAAAGTAACACCCAAATTCAGTTTATATAGCACCTTAAAAAGAGCCAGTCACTTACCAGGAATTGGAGTTACTCCCTCCCCAGAAGGTTATTCTGCAAGCAGGAAGATAAGCTGGTAATCTGTAAGCAAACTGAGCTTCCTGTATAGTCAGCAAGACCTAGCCTATTGCCTGGTCCAGGATTCTGATGGCAGATGAAACCAGAAATACCACCTTCTACTTCCAAGACCCAAAGTGTAACTGACGCTCTTTTTTTGGCAAGTCAGAATTCGACCCTGTCTAGGCAACCTGTATGATCTGTGATTGCTGTTTACTGCAAATTTTCGAAGAAAGTCATCCTTTAGTATAAAAGCTAAAACCTCAATACATTATTTGGCCCAGAAGAGCCATCCAGTTATTTCAGGAGAGAAGTATGCAGAAGATCCAAAAGAACTGAAAGGGGCTTTATCATCAAAGTCCTATACAGTCTCAAAAGCTTTTAAAGCTATAATAAAACAAACAAACAAAAATAACAAGTGTTGGTAAGGCTGTGGAAAAACTGGAACCCTCATGCATTCTTGGTGGGAATGTAATATGGTTGAGCTGCTACAGAAAACTGGCAGTTACTCAAAAAGTTAAACATAGAATTATCATATAACCCAGTAATTCCACTCCTAGGTATATATCCAAAGGAATTGAAAACAGGAACTCAAATACATGTAAACACATGTCCCTAGCAGCACTGTTCATAATTGCCAAAAGGTAGAAATGGTCCAAATGTCCATCAACGAATGAATGAACAAATTGTGGTATGCACACGCACGGAATGTTACTCAGTCCTAAAAAGAAATGAAGTGCTGATTCACGCTACAGCATGGATGAACTTCAAAAACATTATTCTAAGAGAAAGAAGTCAGACATAAAAGGTCACATATTTTATGATTCCTCTTATATGAAATATCCAGAATAGGTAAATTTATAGAAACAGAATGGAGATGGATGGCTACCAGGGGCTGGAGGGGGAAGGGAAAGTATGGAGCAAGTGCTTAATGGGTACAAGATTTCCTTTTGGGGTGATGAAAATGTTTTGGAATTAGATAGAGTACATTATGAATGTACTAAATGCCACTATATTGTTAACTTTAAAATGGTTAACTTTATGTTACATGCATTTCACCTCAATTTTTAAAAAAGCTCTTGGAAATGCAAGTAAAGATTCTCATCTCTAATTTGACTTTATTTTTCTAAAGTGCCTTAACAGGATATGTGCTTCCCTTTTAAGAAACCATGAATAATGATTTCCAGTTAAAGCCTGTTGTGTCTCCTCTACAGCATTTTTTTTTTTTTTGAGACAGAGTCTCACTCTGCTGTCCAGGCTAGAGTGCAATGGCACGACCTCAGCTCACTGCAACCTCCACCTCCCCAGCTCAAGCAATTCTCCTGCCTCAGCCTCCTGAGTAGCTAAGATTACAGGCGCGCACCACCATGCCCAGCTAATTTTTGTATTTTTAGTAGAGACAGGGTTTCACCATGTTGATCAGGCTGGTCTCGAACTCCTGACTTTGTGATCCACCTGCCTTGGACTCCCAAAGTGCTGGGATTACAGGTATGAGCCACCACGCCCAGCCCCCCTCTATAGTTTTTGTAGAGACTATAGGGTCACTTTGAATTCTTGCAAAAGTGAAGTATACCTGGTTGCTTTCCACTCACCAAAACTGGTTGCCCCAAAGCAGAAATGTCAGTGGGCATCTCTGTATTCCCACTGGAGGCTCACTGAACCTTAGCTTCTTTAGCTGCTACAAACCCCTCCTTGGAGACTTACATCTATTGAGACTTTATGAAGATTTCACATTATACAAGACCACAGTAAGCAATCTCCTCCTCTTCCATCACAGCTCAATTAAGAGTTCTTTGGAAACACAGGTCCTTCACTGTCTCCTATTTTGCATTCTGAATAAGATATCCTCCCATGTTTTTCCCCCTACTTACAGGTTAAAACTTGCCAGCAGACAAGACTTACTGGTAGAAGCACTGTGAATAGTCATTCTTCATATTGTCACTTTGTCTTTCACATTTCTCTTTCAAATTGTTGAGGCAAAATCATTTTCAGAGTATGAGGTGAATCTTCTAGTATTCAATACCTTTTCCATCTTTGCTGTCATCAACAACCTCCCAGCCTCCTAGCAGAAGGCCTCAGTTACCAAAGCCCTTAAAGACTCCTATAATTGGTGGTTTATACTTTCTCCCCCATCCTAAACTCACTCTATGATGCCATGAAGATACACAATGTTTGCAAATTTTCTAAAGCTCTTTCTCATTGCTTTGCTCATTGCTATTTCCACAGCTTCCTTCTGGAGATAAAGTCAGGCTCTCCCAGGCCTCAGAGTTTACCAAAGAGGGCAATAGTCACCAAAGGGTCCCAAACCAGCTTCTATGCTCATAGCTATATACAATAAAAGTATAAATAGAGAATCATCCCCTTTCTCATTAATTAAAATGGCTCTACTAACAAGCGGTTGTTAATGGTATCAATAAACTGCTTACCCTATGTCAGCTTAAGTTGAAGTACTTTGAAAGTTACCTTTTAGGATCCAGGTACAATCTTTACTATTACTTCTCTAGGCAAGATGAGTGACTCCTTCCCTTAAGATCTGATGGTTTGTTTCCTCAATAGTTTACACCACCTTGTGATAATCTTTTAATAGTATCTAGGATCATTAGTAACATGCTACTTTACCTCCTCTCACCTCTCCCCTTTACTCATCCCTCTGGACAGAAGATTCAGAGTCAGTAATTGCCATGTCTTACTGAATTTTTAATTTTTCTATCTCTTAGCACTGCAGTTCAGTGAATCTCCTAACTCCAAGCTAGAACTTCAGCCTGCCCAGTTAGACACTGGAATTTAAAAACTCATGTCCCTGTTCCCAAACAGTTACCTCCTCACATGCTGGAAATAGGCTGGTGGTGTTTGTGTGTATGCTGTGCTCTCAGCAGACCTTTCTATTGAACCTAGTATCCAACAACAGGGACCAGTAAGCAGCCTGAAGTCTGTTGCCAGAGAACAAGGCTAACTCAGAATTTTCTGCCATCAGTTCCTTTGGTAGACATAACAGAATCAAAGAGAAAAGGGGTTTTCCTCAAATTGTGATTTTAATTGTGATTAAAACAGTAATGTTAATTTGTCTCCAGTAAGACAGAAGAGTTCAGGAGCAGCTAGATTCACCCCTCTGTCTCTTGTTCCTCTTCGCAAATGGCCCACCTGAAGGTTAGCTATAGGTCTGCCTTTATTCACATGAAAAGCAAATAACCTCACTGCCTTTTTCCAAATCATAATCATACTTTAAAAGAAGCTTTTACTGTGTGACCTTGAACATGTTACTTAATCTTTCTGGAACCTGAGTTTTATCTGTAAAAGGAGGATGCTAATAAAGGCACAGTCTACTTTGTGGGTTTTTGTAAAACTTGAAAAGAATACAGGCAAACTGTCATAGCCAAGTGGAATCTAACAAGATGTGACGACTAAATGTAATGTGGTATCCTAGATGGAATCTTTGAACAGAAAAAGCCCATTAGGTAAAAACCTAATAAAATCTGAATAAAGTATGGGCTTTAATAATGATGAATCAATATCTGTTCATTAATTGTGACAAATGTGTCATACTAATATAAGATGTTAATAGGGGACACTGGGCATGGGATAGATGGTAACTTCTTTACAACTTTTCTGTAAATATAATATGCTCATAGAAATAATCCATTATAGATTATATATATTTTAGAGTCTAAGTTATAATATAATTATAATTTATATAAGTATAATTTATAGATAAGTTATGTGCTTTATAGATTCTAAAATTAAAAGGCTATAATGAAAAACTATAAAGTTCTAATCAATTGTAAAATATCACATAATTTAGTAGACTTAGTTTTTTATGCAGATAGTTGGTAAGTAGGTAGCTATCTTAAGTAGCTCAGATAACAAAGATCACTTGAAGAGTTAAGTACTGGTGTGGAAGAGTCTAGCCCCCAGAAATATCCCAGCTGTTTCCTGCCAGCTGGTGCCTCATGTCTGACTTGCAATAGAGCTGATTTTCTTTATGTAATTATTTTTGCCTCTCAACCTGACTATTTCGCTAAAAGAACAGTTACTTTTTAAAAAGAGTGCTTTAATTTAAAACTTCAAAAAGCACAGATATGTGCTTTAATTTAAAACTTCAAAAAGTGAAATATAAGCCATGGATATGATAATTTATTGGGTCCATTTCCTAACAGCTGATAATTTATTGGGTCCATTTCCTAACTGCTGAAACAGATCTGATCTCTACTACTCCCAACTTCAAATGTAGAAACACACGGACACCCAGAGATAGAATTTAGCAAGTGTACCCATCCCCTGCCAACTTCTGCTCTGCCCTGGAAAAAAAAAAAAAAAGAAGAAGAAAGCAAAAGTCCCAGAAGTGCAGGAAATTGTTTCTCAGACGAAAGACAACACTTCCTTTCCCAGAACAATCCATCTCCCACACTGACATCCTGCTCCTGCTATATTTACCCAACCCAAATCTGCCGATGATATACTTCCAGCTGCACTCCTGCCACATGGTCCTGTCACTCAACTGGAGCACTCAGAGGGAATCTGTCCAGAGGGCAGAGCCTAGAAATCACTACACACTAATCCATGCTTCCTCTATTGCTAGCCTTCAGAGTAAAGTGAGACAAAATATGGACAGTATTACTCCCTGTTTATTTTGGAAGTGACTGGGGAGACAAGAGGTACTTCATTTTATATAGTTGCTAATTTTGACTGCTCTCATGGTAGCCAGCGGAGGAACCTGAACAATGAAGAGATTGAAATGGGAGGTTAAAAATAACTGTTAATGCTAGCAAGCCAAAAAACATCATTTAATAGCCTCTTCCAACCCAACCCACTAGGATCAGGCTATCAAGTAACATTACAGAGTAAAACCTTCAGTTCTAAGTAGATAAATCCAAGGAGTCAAGATGGGACAATTTCATTCACCCCACCTCATCCTATCTCATAGCATACTCTACTCAAAGGGGAAAACCCACACACTGGACTGGGTAAAGGTAAATGTTAGAGCTGACTCCCATTTTCCAATTTTAGTAGTTCTGTTTTCTTGGTCCTTCTCTCCTACCCTTGCTTCCCCATCCCCCAAGTTCTTTACTTCTGCCCCTTTCCTCTTTCTGACACTGTAGTTGTTTCTTTCTGTCTTCACTTATTTCTCTCAATCTCTCTGCTCTCTCTCTCCTTTTTTTTTAAGACAAGGACTCCTCTTTCACCCAGGCTAGAGTGCAGTGATGCCATTATTACTCACTGCAGCCTTGATCTCTGGGGCTCAAGAGATCCTCCTGCCTCGGCCTCTCAAACAGCTGGGACTACTGGTGTGCACCACCATGCCTGGCTAATTTTTTTTTTTTTTTTATTTAGTAGAGATGAGGACTCACTAGTTAGGCTGGTTTCGAACTCCTGAGCTGAAGCAATCTTCTCGCCTCAGCCTCCCAAAGTGCTGGTGATGACAGGCATAAGCCACTTTTTTGAGGGCAAGTTTCCCCGTAACAAAACGCAACTGATAGCTGATAAGGCATTTATTAGTAATGGTCATAATTATCATATCATTGGCCTATTCTCCACAGTAATAACAGTAAAAACCTGAGTCTCAAGAAGCAATACTACTTTTTCTCTCAGCTTTTGGAGGCTCAGTCATGCATCCTAATTATGTTTCAAAGGAATGAAAGGAAAGGCACAAGGAAAAATGCATGAAAGTAAGAGGGAAAGAAAGAAAAGAATGACAGAAAAGGAGAATAGGAAAACATTTCTTCTAACTTTTTTCTCTTAACACTCTTGGATAATGGGCATTTCCAAACTTTATGGATTTTGTTAAAGCTTAAGTGGAAGTTCTTAATAAGATGAATAATGTTATTAAAATAGATTTAAGAATAAAAGCTGAAATATAATGATGCATTCATAGGAAATCCCACTTATTAAAAGAGGGAGTAAATTTTTTAAAAAAAGAATCCACTTCACAGGGCTGTTGTCAGTCTGGCTTAGAGAAAAAGCATTTATGCTGCTGGTTGAGTGGAGAACACATTCCACTGGGTGATGAGGTCACACTCTAGGAAATTACCAAGCTCCCAGTCAAGCCTCATTGAGCCAAATCTTTTTCCAATTTTCAACTCTTTTTAGTTACTAGATTTAGACATTAAAAAACGTAGATCTTTAGGGTACACAATTATGTTTCTAATACGAAGGGAAACAAACAGAAGCAAGCTAGAAAGACAGTTTGTGTCTACCTAAGAACAAGTATTTTTAAGCAACCACTCCAATTTCACCATTAGGGCAACCAGAAATTGGTTCAGGCAAGAATCATCAATGTATGTTAGGTCTTAGAGGGAAAGTTTAAAGAGGAATATTATCTTCAAGTGTTTCCCTACAGATTGCTTATTAGTTGCAAGGGGAAATAACATCTATATAGTAAGTAAGTTAGATTAACATTTGAGCAGATGATCAAAATTAGTATCACCAATGAATAGCACCTGCAGTTGCGATAACCTGAGGACAGTATATCAATAGTGGTATGTATTATGGATTCACGCCAGACACACACCACCTGAATCTAATTATGAGGACACATCAGACAAACCCGAAATGAGAAATATTCTTGAAAGAAATAAATAAATGAGGATGACTACAGTTAACAATAATTTGCTGTATATTTCCAAATAGCTATAAGAGAAGATTTGAAATGTTCCCAACACAAAGAAATGACAAATGTTTGAGGTGATGGATATTCTAAATACTCTGATGCGATCATTACACATTGTATGCATGTATAAAAATAACACATGTAACCGATAAATAAGTACAATTATTATGGATTAATTTTTTAAAAAAGAAAGAATACAGAGATGAACTGGTCTGTAGTTATATAAAAAATGTCAGTGTCAGCTGACTGTGGTGGCTCATGCCTATAATTCCATCACTTTGGAAGACCAAGGCAGGAGGATCAGTTGAGGCTAGGAGTTCTAGGCTGCAGTAAGCTACGATCCCACCACCGGACTCTGCGAGCAGTTACAGAGTTACAGATAACTCCATAACTCTAGAAAAAAAAAGTGGGTTTTTTTTTAAAATGTTTTTTGTTTGTTTTCTTAATCACCCAGGCTGAAGTGCAGTGGCACAATCATAGCTCACTGCAGCCTCAAACTCCTGGGCTCAAGCAATCTTCCCATCTCAGCCTCCAGAGTAGCTGGGACTACAGGCACACACCACCATGTTCAGCTAATTTTTTTTTTATTTTTTGAAGCAATGAGTTCTCACTGTGTTGGCAAGGCTGGTCTCAAACTCCTGGCCTCAAGAGATCCTCCTGTCTTGGCCTCCCAAAGTGCTAAAATTATGGGCATAAACCATTGGCTGAAAAAATTTAAAAAAAATTTTTTTAATGCTAATGTCATGAAGGATAAAGAGAGGCTAAACAACTGTCCCAGATTAAAGAAGACTAAATAAACGTGACAACTAAATGTAATTTGTGATCCTTGGCTGAAGGGGAGAAAACAAACAAACAATAAAAGTTCATTGACAAAACTGGAATATGAATAGTAAATTACTGTATCAATGTTAAATTTCTTGAATTTGATAACTGTACTTAAATTAGTAAGAGAATATCCTTGTTCTTCGGAAATATGCATTTAAGTATTAAGGGATAAAAAGTCATGACGGGCCAGGCACGGTGGCTCACGCCTGTAATCCCAGCACTTTGGGAGGCCAAGGCAGGCAGATTACCTGAGGTCAGGAGTTCGAGACCAGCCTGGCCAACATGGCAAAACCCCGTCTCTACTAAAAATACAAAAATTAGCGGGGCATGGTGGCAGGCGCCTGTAATCTCAGCTATTTGAGATGCTAAGGCAGGGAGAATCAGTTGAACCTGGGAGGCGAAGGTTGCAGTGAGCTGAAATCGCGCCATTGTACTTGAGCCTGGGTGACAGAGTGAGACTCTATCTCAAAAAAAAAAAAAAAAAAAAAAAGAGGCATGATATAAATAACCTCTCAAATGATTTAGAAAAATTTATTTATGTATTTTTCTTTTTTTGAGACAGGATCTAACTCTGTCACCCATGGTGCAATGCAGTGGCGTGATCACAGCTTACTGCAGCATTGACCTCCCAGGTTTAAGTTATCCTCTTACCTCAGCCTCCCCAAGTAGCTAGAGGCTTACTTTTTAATTTTTTGTAGACATGGAGTCTTCCTCATGTTGCCCAGGCTGATCTCAAATTCCTGAGCTCAAGTGATCCTCTCATCTTGGCCTTCCAAAGTGCTGGAATTATAGACGTGAGCCACTGTGCCCAGCCAAAAAATAATTTTATGTCTATACATACATACATACGTGTGTGTGTGTGTGTGTGTGTGTGTGTGTGAGAGAGAGAGAGAAGAGAGAGAGAGAGAGAAACAACAGTAAAGCAGCAAAAGGATAGATGGGAGATTTCTGCATTATTCTTGCAACTTTTTTGTAAGTTTGAAATTATTTCAAAATAAAAGTTCAAGAAAATTCACCATCTGTTCCTTTGATTAAATGTCCTGATGCCAATTAGGTAAAAGGGAAATAGGGATGAACCCACATTCTAAATAGCAGTAAAACAACCTCTGGTAGCCAACTTTTTCCTTCCCTTTGGAGCTTTTGGAAGAAGACTATTACCAACCTAAATATTTCCCATTCTCCACCTTCCTTTACTACATGCAAAAACCCATTTTGTTGACTACTGAGCCTACAGCCTACCCAGGATTACTTAGGACCCTGGCACCATCTCCCATTCCCTAAATAACAAGCAGTTCTACTAAAGGCAAGTACTCTTCATTTTTTTCCTTATAGAACCCTGGGAACAGAAACTTTTGTTTTGTTTCGTTTTTTGAGACAGTCTCGCTCTGTCGTCCAGGCTGGAGGCGCAATGGCATGATCTTAGCTCATCACAATCCCTGCCTCCCGGGTTCAAGAGATTCTCCTGCCTCAGCCTCCCGAGTAGCTGGGATTACAGGCGCCCACCCCCACACCAGGCTAATTTTTGTATTTTTAGTAGAGATAAGGTTTCACTATGTTGGCCAGGCTGGTCTCGAACTCCTGACCTCCGGTGATCCACCTGCCTCGGCTTCCTAAAGTGCTGGGATTACAGGCATGAGCCACCGCACCCAGGCCAAAAACATTCTTTAAAACCCCTGAAATGAAACTGATTAAGATGCAGATTTGGCTCATTTGGGAGGATTCATGAGACCTATTTGGAGTCTGAGAACCGAGGTCCATTTTCCCTTGACTACTTTCCCTACAATGCTTCTGTACAGGTGGGCTGAACCAAGAACTTCTTTTCCTTGGCCAAACGAAACCAAGATCCTGTCAGAGTCAACAGGCTCTGGTCAGAAAAAGTATTTAGCTATAGTAGGTATTAATAATATAACTTGGATTTAGATTCATCCCAGAAAAAAAGAGGCAAAGGGAAAAGTACTGCACTTTAAATTCAGAACACAATAAGCCATTCAAGCAAATGACAGGTCACCAGTCTTTTTGTGGAATACCTTTGTCCAACTTTCTCTTTAGAAAGATCTTAATCACTGTTAACTGCTTCTCTGCCTCTACACCTCTTTCTACCCTTGAAAATCTTAATAATAATATTCCTAAACAAGGGGACAGTCTCTTTGAGGTCCCAATGCTCCCAAGGGCTACTTCTAGGTGCTTTCTCTGGGATTCAAAAGACAAATATATGATGAAGTGTTCTATTGATTATGAAGCCAAATCCTGTCCAAAGTTACAAGGGCTTTGGTACTACTTTCTCACATGAGACCCTTGGGCTAAAGGTAGTAGGCTGCTACCAAAAAACACTTATGTTATTTGTGAACTGGGACTATTAGACCCTGGCTGGAGAAAAGAGCTTTCCTCGCTCTTTTAGCACCTTAGGTAAACAGCTACTAAAATCTTTGTTTTTGGCTGGGCGCAGTAGCTCACACCTGTAATCTCAGCACTTTTGGGAGGCTGAGGCAGGCGGATCACCTGAGGTCAGGAGTTTGAGATCATCCTGCCCAACTCGGTGAAACCCCATCTCTGCTAAAAATACAAAAATTAGCTGGGCGTGATGGTGGGCACCTGTAATCCCAGCTACTCAGGAGGCTGAGGCAGGAAAATTACTTGAGCCCAGGAGGTGGAGGTTGTAGTGAGCAGAGATCATGCCATTGCACTCCAGCCTGGGCAACAGAGCGAGACAACGTCTCAAAAACAAACAAATAAAAAATCTTTGTTTTGCACCTCTAGACTTCAATATCCTAAAAATTGTGTCAAAAGCCAAGCCAAGAGGACTCAAATGCAAAGTTGCATTTTATTAGAAAAGACGATCAGCCATTGATAACTTATCCTATGGTACAACTGCATTCAGTTCAGTTCTGAGATGCACAGACTGATTAAACAAAGGTCAATATAAGGAGACTAATCATACCATAGAACACATTATTAATGAAAAAATTTTTTTAACAGACTAATCAACTCTAAGACATTCAAGGCCCTAAAAGCAGCTAACAAAGCTGCCATGTACAGAAGTTCCAGGGTCACTGCCAGGCAGTCAGGGCTTCGGCAGAGGGTGGGGGTGGGATGGACAATGTGGACAACACCAATGCTATTCTTTTGACCATCCTAGAACCTCTTTCAGCAAACCAAAGCATACAACAATTTCCTGAGGTCACATGTGGAAACTGGCAGACTTCAAACTAGTGCCCAGTTGTCCACTCAAATTCCAGGGCTTCTCAAATCACCAGCGCACTAGACCATAAACTATGAGAACAGGAACTGTGTCAGTCTCCTTGAAAACTAGGTCCCTAGAACTTAGTTCCGCTTCTGGCACATAGTAAGTAATCAAGAAATATTTGTTGAACTTCCACTAAGAGAAAAGTTCCTGGAGAATATGCTCTTTTGGAGTCTTTCCAGGACAAATGATTCCCTCAGCCCACCAAAATGATTCAAAAGGGTGGCTACATCTAACATGATATATTTAAACAATCTGTATAGCATCACATAAAAGAGATAAGGTATAAAGTACAAAGTGACTAATCGGTCATAATTACTTCCACAATTCTTATTTCCTTGGGAGAAGAATACTTAACTGTAATATTCTCCAGGATTATAACGACTCAAATAGGCTCAAATTAATCTCTGCCTGGCAAAAGCTGATTCATCCAGAAACAACCATCTAAATAGAACTGTCTCACTGAAAGCACAGTTGATAAGAATGAAGAATCCACTCATTCCCAAAAGTCAAAAGGGCTAAGGTGCCTCACAGAGTCCTTCACAGAATATCAGGAAAATGGTGAGAGGGGCACCCTGACGCAACAACCTCCTTGATTCCTTGCCCATGAAATAACATTCCAGACAGACAAATTCAAACCAGTGCTAGAACAGGAGTAAATCACAAACTTTCTACCAGGGCTTTCGAACTTTTTTGACCATAATGGATAGAAAAAAGTACAGTTTACACGGCAACCCAGAAAATAAAGGTTTCCAACTGAAACCAAAGTTTCAAAAACAATACTCACCCTTCTTATTATGTATGATACACTGATAATTTCCTTTTTAAAATTTTTTTTTCTTTTATGGGGAACAGAGTCTTGCTCTGTCGCCAGGCTGGAGTGCAGTGGCACCATCTCGGCTCACTGCAACATCTGCCTTCCCGGTTCAAGTAATTCTCCTGCCTCAGCCTCCTGAGTAGCTGGGCTTACAGGTGTGTGCCACCACACCCAGCTAATTTTTGTATGTATAGTAGAAACGGGGTTTCACCATGTTGACCAGGGTGGTCTCAAACTCTTGACCTCGTGATGCACCTGCCTCGACCACCCAAAGTGCTGGGATTACAGGCGTGAGTCACCGCGCCTGGCCAGATATACTGATAATTTCTATTCTATTCTTTTTTTTCCCTTCGTGCTGGTTGATTGTACCAGAAAGCAGGAAGTGCTCAAAGAGGTCATGTCACAAGACAAAGGAACCAGTTTGAAAAGGATGCTCACTGTGGCCAAACTTGAAACAATGTGAGCACCAAAAGTAACAATTTAAAAAAATGTCTGTAATTAATTGTAAAACACTGAATAATATTCACAAGACCCCAGGAAAGTGTAGACCCACATTTGCCACCACTAGTGATCGTTATCAGCACTCACTTCTGAATCTGAAAACTGACAATTAAAGGGAATGAATTAAGCATTTACCCTGCCTTTTTAGAAAACACTGGTTATCCTCCAGTTGATGAGGGAAAGCAATTCTTTACAGAGAATGCTAGCTAATAAATGTAGAAAGAATGACAGAATTAGAAAAATCATTCTATCACCAGTGAAATAAATGATTCAGTCAAACAATCAGTGGATGACCATTAGGTGAATGGATATTATATTAGAGGACAGGATATTTACAAGGTGCAAAATATTACTTCACATATTACTTAAAATTACAAAAAGAAAAATTAACATATTTCACAATGAGGAGATTTGGCAGTCACCATCAGAAGCAAGTAACAAAACTTTTAAAATCAACAACTGCAGGACAACCTGACAGGATGTACCTCCTGTGGTGATATAATATGAAATAAGGCCAAGCACAATGGTTCACACCTGTAATCCCAGTTCTTTGGGAGGCTGAGGTGGGTGGGTCACTTGAGCCCAGGAGTTTGAGACAGGCCCGGGCAATATGGCAAGACCCCATCTCTACAAAGAATACAAAAAATTAGCTGGGCATGATGGCATACACCTGTAGTCCCAGCTACATGGGAGGCTGAGGGTAGGAGGATCACTTAAGCCCAGGAGGTGAATGGAGGTTGTGTTGAGCCGAGATCACACCACCACACTCCAGCCTGGGTGACAGGGCAGGACTCTGTCTCCAAAAATAATGATGATAATGATGATAATAATAATATGAATTACATAGTATCATCTATAAAATACTCTTGCCAAAAATATTTAACCTGAATCTAATCAAGCCTTTAATCCTTTTAGTATATAACGTATGGAAAAGAGGAACAAGTTAAATGATACCACAAGGACACAGACAAACCCAGAATACAGAACATTCTAAGCATAAATGGGCTGGAATTCTCAAAAAGCCAACGCAAGAGACAAAAAAAAAAAAAAAAAAAACGGAGAAAACTGTCTTTTAAAAGCCTAGGACCAGGTGCTGTGTGGTTCACACCTGTAATCTCAACACTTTGGGAGGCTAAGGTGGGAGGGCTGCTTGAAGCCAGGAGGTTGAGAACAGCCTGGGAAACATAATGAGATCCCATCTCTACAAAGTTTTAAAAATTAGCCAGGTTTGGTGGCGTGAGCCTGTAGTCCTAGCTATTCAGGAGGCCAAAGGAGGAGGATCACTTGAGCTGCTGTGAGCTATGATTGTGCCACTGCACTCCACTCTAGGTGACACAGTCAGACTCCATCTCTAAAATAAATTAATAAGTCTAAAAAGACATAAGTACCTAATGAAATGAGAATTTTGCTTGGATTTTGGTTTGTAAAACCAACTATGGCTATAAAAGTTTGGGGACAAATGGAAAATGTTTAATATGAACTGGATATTAACTAGTATTGGCAAATTATGGTTGTTTCTTAGTTGTGATAATGGTATTATGATTATGTAGCAGAATGTCCTTATTTAAGATGCATGCTGAAGTATTTAGAGGTGAAATGGCAACATGTTTGCAATTTATTTTCAAATGGATCATGAAAAAATGATACATACACACATATGGATAAAGCAAAAATGCCTAAATGTTAGTAATTTTGACTTTAAGTGTGGAATATGGGTGATCATTATTCTTTCAATTTTTGCTAAGTTTAAAATTTTTCATCATAAAATAATCGGAGAGAAAAATGCCATGCAACCCATTACAGTGATATAATTCACTAATGGAAAGCAACCTACAGTCGGAAAAACACCACTCTAGCCCATAGTAGGGCAGTTGTAATATCATCTCAGCTCTCACTTCATTTAATCAATTTGGTACCAGTTTTCTTAAATTCAAAAACTAATTTGGAATGAGGCTGTCTTATTCTTCATCCTCTTATCAAGGGTCTCTCAAATTTTAGATTTTTCCTGACAATAACTCACTTTACTTGAAAACAAATAATAATCAGTGGAAAAGTCCCTGTCAGTGTCAGGGAAATCTCATTTTTCCCTCTATTTTTAGAGAATTTTTTTTTTAAATTCAGGGCCAATCCGATATAACAACAAAGTGCTTTTGATCCTTTTCTTCCCCAATGAATGTCCTCAACTACCCTTACCCTCTAGTTCCCAAGCTGCTTTCCAGGACACCTGGAAGCAAGCTGCATGGCTGACTGCAGAAAAACCCCAGCTCCCCACACTACATCTGACCCTGCCTTTCCACCAAATCATATGCCAATTTATTGCCCTCTGATGTACATTCTATTAGACCACTTCCTGGATGCCCCACTTCACACTGGGCCAGAAATGCAAGACAATAATGTGAGTTCCACACACGGGCAAGTAATTGCTCAATAAGCGTGGAACAAGAAAAGGTCAGTTGTGATCTGTGCACATGTGGCAGCCCTTCAGAACTCAACCTACAGTAGTAACAGAATGCTGATGTTACAGAAGAGACATGCCATGAGAAGCTAGCCAACAGACAGCCAGAAGTGCTTGTCCATCTAAGTTCTTTAGGATCTTCAAAGAACAAAGAAAAGGAATAAAGACCCCTAAACTGGTGAGGAGCAAATTATCTCCTGGTTTCCTAGAGGAAAACTGAAAGCCTAAAGGAGTCATTGTTCTCCATCTATCACCCTTTCTTAATGAAGTGATCTGAACTGAAATGATCTTATCTCCATTTTGCTCTATAGCCAACTCTATCTTCTAACAGATGCCAGGAGAGAAAAGACAAATGCACTCACCCTTTCCATAAACATATCCACTATCACTTCAGAAACTAGAGTGATCAACTAAGCATCTATGAACATAGAGAGGTAGTCAGAGGGGGACAAGGCCGAGACAAACTCTTCGTTATCTCTCCTAATCAAAATAACACATTGAATTTCAAGCATTTGGCTTCTTCTGAAACCCTTTTGGCATTTGTCCTGAGTTTGAATGGGTGGAAAAGCAGGAAGGAATTCTGCCTGCCTCCTTGTTCAAAACAAAATAGCAGCTGGCTTTCTCTCTTTACTCATCTGACTGCTGTCATGGTAAGTTGGGCATATACTCAGAAGTTTCAGGCCTCAAGAGGTAGCTGTGCTGAAGAGGACAAAGGCAATAACACCACCACCAACTCTGATAATCCACCACAGACCACACTGTTATACTGCCCCCTAACCTTTGCTACAAGAAATTAGGTTTCTCCTTTTGAGAGCTAAACTATTAAGAATGCTCTTTCCTCTTTTTCACAACTCTTTTTCTGATACATGCAGTAGAAAATGTGCCCTCCCACCAGCCAGTAAACTAGTTCTGATGGCTAAGTACACCTGGGTATGAAGAAGAGAAAAAGTGAGAGCTGAAGCCCTGAGAAGTCAGACTATGCAGAGCTGTTTCTTCTCAAGAGTCTTCATTTTCTAATCTTGAGTACAAACAAATGTTTGGAAGAACTTCTTGGTTTAGAAGTGTCAAATGAAGAGTATTAACAAATCATTTGGGGAAGCCTCCAGTAAAAAGAAATGGCAAAGTCAAGTCTTCAAAATATAGGCCTCTTGGAGCCACCCTATTAATATGAATAGTCCCGGAGGAAAAAAAAGAATCACAGTACCTTTATTTTACTCTGTGCTGAAATGTCCACAAGTCTGTGACCACTCAAGTTACCAAGATTCTAAGGTGCCAAACCAGTCAGACTCAAATTCAAGTCACATTCTAATGTATTACTCAATGACTTTCAAACTAATATAGTCTTATATTATAAACCAAGAAAGTAAAACAGGGCGCAGGAAATGGATACTTTTAAGTGTGCCTGTTGCCTTTCCTAACACGCAGCTCTTCACAAAATTTGTTGGCCAAATTTTATCACATTTGGTTCTTTTAGTTTCTACTTAGGCCTTGAACAATTCACAAGCTCAATTCCAAGTGGGACAAAGCTAATTACTCATTCAACCTTCTTCTCATGCTGATTAATAATAATATATTACTTACTCCCTAAACTATAGACCTCTGTAGGAAAAAAAGTATGCATTTAATCAACAGGACTCCAGCAAATTATTTTCATATAACATACTCGCTTTTTTTTTTTTTTGATACAGAATCTCGCTTTGCCACCCAGGCTGGAGTGCAGTGGCACAATCTCGGCTCACTGCAACCTCTACCTCCTAGGTTCAAGCAATTCTCCTGCTTTAGCCTCCTGAGTAGCTGGGACTACAGGCATGTGCCACCACACCTGGCTAATTTTTTGTATTTTTAGTAGAGACAGGGTTTCACCATGTTGGCCAGGCTGGCCTCAAACTCCTGACCTCAAGTGATCCACCTACCTTGGCCTCCTAAAGTGCTGGGATTACACGTGTGGCCCAGCTCATATAATATACTCTTATTTCTTATTCAGTCTTTTCCCCGACAATGACTACTAAAATTTCTTTTCTCTACACCTCCTCATTTTCCAAATGAAACAGATTAAACTTGAGGTAGGAGGCATTCTCAAATAGTTTCTTTTCTATCTAAGTGGCTTACTTGTAAGAGGCCCAGGCCAGACAGGTGTTAAGTCATAGTTCCTCCCACGGTGGCTTCCAGACTCTGTTTAAATGTTCTCTGCAAACCTCTGGAGGTTAGACGGACTCAAACGTCCTAGCTCAGAATCTGAATTCACAAAGCTTGAGACAGACAGTACCCTACAGGTGTGTTTGTCCAGGATAAACTATATTTAAATAAACTCCTGACACATCCACTTTCTCCTGGCACCTGCTTCTCCCTCCTAAACTCAAGCACACCATAGTTTGCTGTCCCAATAAGCTCTGTAAAGAAATATCCTATCCCCCAGAATTATGCTATGCAACCCACCAATGACTTCGGGAATATCTAAACTCTGGCCGTCACAGCTTTACATGCAAAAGCCAGACAAGCAAATGTAAGCTATTGTTTTTGCTTATTTCTTTGGCTTGTTCCTTAAGGAAAGAGCAGGAATAAAAAAAGATGGCAACAGATTGCTCTCACTCACTGTCATCCATTCCAGGCCTAATAGGGACCATATAGCATAAAGTAGAGGCTACAAAAAGTTAGCTTTGGAATGATCAGCTAGAGTCATTAGTCTTGTCAAACCAGTGGCTATGAGGGCAGGAAGTCTGACTGACTGTTTACTATTATAGACCCATTTCCTAATTACCTAAGAAAAATGCCTGGCACATAGTAGATAGTCAATAAATATTGGTTAGAAGCAACTCAATAACCTAGGCCCTGAAGGAATCCAAATCTTGGCGAACCCCCCAAAAGAAAAAGTCTAAGAAGCTAGAACAATGTTATAGTTAATACAGGTACCTATAATGGGCCTCAACACCACCTTAGTCTTACACTGAGAACCCCCAATCCTGATAACCAAAACTGCACATTAGGTCCTCAGAGAAAAAAAAAAAATAGGCCTGGGACTAAATCTCCAAAGGCAAACTCCTTGCCACCACACCCCCGACACGCACACAGTCACATGCACACCCTAAGAAGTCTTCCTCAAGCCCTGACCCTGAAGGCTTTAAAGTCATTAAAAGATGATCCCATAAGAGATTTTGGTTGTCTGTCCCTCGTTCCCTCTCTGTCTCTCTCTTTCTTTCTTTGAGATAGGGTCTCACTCTGTCACCCAGGCTGGAGTGTAGTGGTGCAATCGTGGCTCACTGTAACCTTTGGTTGTCCCTCCCTCCCTCCCTCTCTCTCTTTCTCTCTCTTTCTTTCTTTGAGATAAGGTCTCACTCTGTCACCCAGGATGGAGTGCAGTGATGCAATCATGGGTCACTGTAACATCGAACTCCTAGGCTCAAGTGATCCTCCCACCTCAGCCTAAGTAGCTGGAATTATAGTTGTATGCCACCATGCCCAACTAATTTTTTTTATTTTTATTTTTGTAGAGATGGGGGGGTCTTGGTATGTTGCTGCCCAGGCTGGTCTCGAACTCCCAGCCTCAAGCAATCCTGTTGTCTTGGTCATCCAAAGTGCTAGATTACATATGTGGGTCACTGCACCTAGCCTGGTTGTAATACTTTTGTTTTAAACCAAAAATTTTCTGGAAAAGAATCTCTTTGTAATGATCTAAGTTTAAAGACCAAGGACAAAGACAGACTATATCTGGAGGTGAATGACCACAACCAAACACCACAAATCACAACTGACTATAGCCCTTTCCATAAAGCTACACTGGATGAAGAAAACTAAGGCTTGCAAGGACTTATCTAGTCTGGGAACAAGAGACCAAAGACCATAGACCATACTGGCTAGAAGCATTCCTATAAACTATCTACTTTTGTCAGACCCAAAACCAAGAGCAATATCAAGTATCCTGATATTTCACTTTCCCTTCCATGCCCCATCCCATGCCACAGATCCTACCACAAGGTCTAGCTGTGAGACTGAAGATAACTCCAATATGCAAGAGCCCCAAAAGATTCCTAGAAGGATAAAAGGAAATGTGTCTTTGGACTCTAAACCCATGGCAGGGCTTGGGCAGATGTAAGAGAGAGGCAGTACCCCTTCTGCCCCTAAGACCAGGATACCCCAGCCCTGCAGGCAGCACAGAGTTAACTACCCACCCGCTTTGAGAAGCACAAAGGTACATCACTGCAACATGCCTAACATTTACATTGCCTCTCTCTGCTCATTAAACAGGTTTTGGTTAAATAATGAACAAACTGTATTACAGACTCCGATGAGAATTCCAAAATTATAAATCAACTGGGAAAGCCCAAAGGGGCAGACAGACAGGGAGGGGGGAGAAGGATAATATTGACTAATATAAAGGGCGCAGCTTGACAGTGGATATTCCTGCCACACCTGATCAAACACACTCTGTGGGGGGAGGGGGAAAGAGAGCAAGAGAGGGGAGATGGGACAAGACAGCCTGAAATTTGCATCCGGAAAAGATTAAAACGGATTCTTTGGGGATAGAGAAAATACATAATATATATTACTATAAATGCAAAACTGTACTAAAAGCTAACTCAAATGTCAAAGATTACAGTTTGAATAAATTTAAATATAAAAGCCATGTGCTTCCTTGAGTTAATGAGAGAGACATAAAAGGACAAACTGGGCCAGAAGCTGAACAGTACCTTATGCTGCCTTTGCTGGGCAATGGGTCCAAAGCACAACAGTGACTATAGAGACTTCCCTTCACAGCTCTGAGCCCTGAGAAAAAACTGGCAAATTCATCACTTCTGCCGCCTACATTTGTCTCCTTTATAAATTGAGATATTATTCAAGTATACAATTCAGTGATTTCTTGTATATTCACAAAATTATGCAACCATCACTACTATCTAATTCTAAAACATTTTCATCACCCCAAAAAGAAACCCTGTACCCACCTGCACCCACCTGCAGTCATTCTCCATACCCCCTCCCAGCCCCTGATAACCACACAACTGTTTTAACTCCTTCAGAATAATCTGAAAGGAGTCCTGAGAGGAATTCAAGACCAAATGAGGGAGAGCAGTCAAGTCTCTCTCACTGGTGGTAAGCTAAGGCTTCATCCAAAGTAACAATATGCAAACTTTGCTGTTGGACATCCTTTTTCTTCTGAGAGCAATCTTCTTTTCAAATTTGGTATTATTAGAATATCTTACTATTCTAAAATGCTATCGAACATGTAGTCATCATATAGTTTGGGCAAATACTGACTGTAAATGTGGTCCAACAACATACATCTGTGAGAATAACTAGTATGCACTTAGCTAACCTTACTGGAGAAAAGGACTTATTTCCGTCATAATAATCAGATAATATTCCTGGAGAAGTAGTACAGGTAGTACTTATATATTTTAAAGATTCTACAAGAAAATAAAACAAAATCATTTTGGTTTACTGACAACGTCCAATGAACCACCCATTTCCATCAGTGATAGTCTTACCAACCAAGCCAGCAGAAAGCCTAGAAAAATGTAAACAGAAAGGCTTTGAAAAAAAGGACCATGTCCAAGTCAGTTTCATGAGTTAAACTGCGTAGAAGCCTAGAATTCCTGCTATCCCTCCTCCAATCTAAGTGGTATACCTTAAGTGGTCATATAACACAAGCACATTCCCTTCAGTTTCTTTCCAAGTTCAAAACCCTTTCCCAGCCTTCTACCATTAATAAGCTTCCAGGAAAGCAGTCCTCCTGACACTGCCAATCAGAAAAATCTGTTTGTTTCTGTAAAAGAAACAAGAATTAGTCATGGGTTGCAGAGTCCAGGACCGCAGGGACAGCTGACCCATAAACCTGCTCCTGGGAGCCAGCACTGTGTGTGGGGTCAGAAGCAATATGAAGACCATGAAATGCTCTATTTTAGGTCCACTCTGTCATTTTCTCAGGCAGGTAATATGCTAAAACCTAAGAACAATGTAGCAACCTTGGCAGGCACCATTTCAATATATGCCACAGCTGTTGGCCTTGGCTACCTTCCTTCTTACTCCAGGGAAAGCTTAGCAACACCCAGCAATGTTCCTACTACCAGTGACAGAACTGGCTCCTAAACACTCTGGTTTTACTAGTTTCAAGAGCAAATAATCTGGCTGGATTTCTAACCCAAGGAGGACCTAAGAAAATCAGGCGGCAGATTCAACTTTGATAGCTCTTAAATAGTCTACAATTCCTAGACTGCATCACTCACCACAGGTGTGGTCTCTGAGGTAAAATCTTGGGACATGTTAGGATGAAGAAAATAAGCAGGGGATCTGGATTTGATGGGAGACAGGAAATGTGGCTCTGTCAGGACAGCAGAATGACCTTAGCTCCTCAAGGTTTGCAAAGTGCCCAATAGGCCTACAAGGCTACTCCAGTATGAGCTCAGTCGTTTTAGGGTATTCCCAGCCACTTATAACAATCCTTCACTGTGTATAAGATGTTTACCAAGTGTTTCCTATTATATTAACTTGTTTGAGCCTCTTAATATCTCTTAAGCAGACAGTACTCTGAATTCAAAACCAAACAAAAAGAACTGTAAATCTCCATTCATTATCTTTCCTTTCTAATTAGGATATGTAAGCTTTATCTGTAAAATTAAAAAAAAAAAAAAACTGTGCAAGTAGCCAACATTCTAATGCAGCCAATTACTCATAAGTACAGGCTGTGAAGTAAGAACATGCCACCTAGTAGCAGCATTAGCCCAGCTAACTAGTTAACAATTGCCTCCTCTATACTTGATCCTTCTTGGCTAACATTTCCAAAGCTGTTTCAATTGAGTGAAATTTGCTCCTTTAAAGAAAATATGGTTGGTAGGCCAACATGGGTGGATCATTTGAGGTCAGGAGTTTGAGACCAGCCTGGCCAACACGGTGAAACTCCGTCTCTACTAAAAATACAAAAATTAGCCAGGCGCGGTGGTGCATGACTGTAATCCCAGCTACTTGGGAGGCTGAGGCAGAAGAATCCCTCGAACCTGACAGGCGGATGTTGCAGTGAGCCAAGATCGCACCACTGCACAAAAAGAAAATATGGGCTGGGTGTGATAGCTCACATCTATAATCCTAGCACTTTGGGAGGCCAAGGCGAATGGATCATCTGAGGTCAGGCATTTTAGACCAGCCTGGCCAACATGGTGAAACTCTGTCTCTAGTAAAAACACAAAAATTAGCCGGTGTGGTGGTGCACATCTGTAATCCCAGCTACTCATGAGGCTGAGACATGAAAATCACTTAAACCTGGGAGACAGAGGTTGCAGTGAGCCAAGATCACACCACTGCACTCCAGCCTGAGCAACAGAGAGAGACGCCGTCTCAAAAAAAAAAAAAAAGAATGAAAGAAAATATGTAGGGAACCCTTAGATAACTTCAGCCCATGTTTAGCAAAGTAAAAAAGAATTTTTCCAGATCTTCTCCCACATTTCTAATGAAAAGAAGAAATTTTCTTGCTTATTGTTTGTTTAATGTGCAGAAGCCTAAACACTATCCAATTATAGTCTGACATATGTCACTAGTAAAAAGATTCCAGTGTTATTACACTGCAGGAGCCCTTTATGGTCAACAAAGGAACATAGCTCTGAGGCTCTCCCTTTCAGTCTGTATCTACATCCCCTTGGTTTTGACACTTTCCTCCTTCCCTGCCAGTGTGTGTGTGTTTGTGTGTGTGTGTGTGTGTATGTGTGTATTTTATATATATACACATACACACACAAACACAATATAAGGGACTTAATGTATACATTCTCCTCTAATCACACGTACAAAAGCAATATAGAGCAGAGGAAAGAGCCCTAAACCAGGCATCAGAGACCTGAATTCTAGTTTTGACTCTACCTTTTAGGATTAGTGTGGCCTAAGCTAAATCACTTTAAACCCCACTGGGCTTCAGCTTCTTTCATAAAAAGGGGACAATAACTGTCATGCCTCTCTCACAGGGTTGTATAAAAGTTCAATAAGGTAATAAATGTGAAAATGGCTTTGAAAATTCTAAACATATGAATATATTACATAAGTTTATCATGATTAGGAAAATGGGGCAAGCAAAGGGACAAATGACTCTGTAACACATGAAGATTGAAAGATCATGAAGACTGAAAGCAATGCAATAGACCGGGGTTGGAAAATTGCACCCATGGGCCAAATCTGGCTTACAGATTCTTTTTTTCAAAGAAAACATAGGCCAGGTGCGGTGGCTCATACCTGTAATCCCAGCACTTTGAGAGGCCGAGGCGGGTGGATCACCTGAGGTCAGGAGTTTGAGACCGGTCTGGCCAACATGGTGAAACCCAATCTCTACTAAAAATACAAAACTTAGGTGGGCATGGTGGTATGCACCTGTAATCCCTGCTACTCGAAAGGCTGAAGCAGGAGAATTACTTGAACTCAGAAGGCAGAAGTTGCAGTGAGCTAAGTTCGTGCCACTGCACTCCAGCCTGGGCAACACAGCAAGACTCAGTCTCAAAAAAAAAAAAAAAAAAAGAAAGAAAATATAGGCCAGGCACAGTGGCTCAAGCCTGGAATCCCAACACTTTGGGAGGCCAAGACAGGAGAATTGCTTGAGTTCAGGCGTTTGAAACCAGCCTGGGCAAAATAGCAAGACCCTGTCTCTATTAAAAAAAAAAAAAAGAAAAAGAAAGAAAGAAAGAAAATACATATTGCTCATTCATGTATGTATTACCTATGGCTGCTTTTGAGCTACAAAGGCAGAGTAAACTAGTTGTGCAGTTATGTATGGCCCACAAAGTCTAAGTTATTTACTATAAAGTCTTTTTTTTTTTTAAGACGGGGTTTCACCATGTTGATCAGGCTGGTCTTCAACTCCCGACCTCAGGTGATCCGCCCAGCTTGGCTTCCAAAGTGATTGGATTACAGGCGTGAGCCACCACGCATGGCCAATTTTTTGTTTTTTAATACAGATGAGGTTTCACCATGATGGCCAGGCTGGTCTTGAACTCCTGACCTCAGGTGATCCACCCACCTCGGCCTCCCAAAGTGCTAGGATTACAGGTGTGAGCCACCACACCCGGCCTTACTATAAAGTCTTTTACAGAAAAAGTTTGTCCGTCTTTTTTTTTTTTTTTTTTTTTTTTGAGACGGAGTCTCACTCTGTCGCCAGGCTGGAGTGCAGTGGCATGATCTTGGCTCACTGTAATCTCCACCTCCTAGATTCAAGCAATTCCCCTGCCTCAGCCTCCTGAGTAGCTGGGACTACAGGCATGCAGCACCATGCCCAGCTAATTTTTTTTGTATTTTAGTAACAACGGGGTTTCTCCATGTTGGCCAGGATGGTCTCGATCTTTTGAGCTCATGATCCACCAGCCTCAGCCTCCCAAAGTGCTGGGATTACAGGCATGAGCCACCATGCCTGGTTGTCCATCCTTTCAATAAATCAAACACATATTTTTTACCAGGCCTGGTAATCCACATACATATGGAGACTTACCTGTTATGCTGTTCAAAACCTCCTTTAGATGACCAAAACTATGCAGCAGAGGATCCCGTTCTTCATCCTGTAGAACACACAGATTAAAAGTAAGTCATTCTTGGGCCAAAAGAGGAAAAGGACAATAAAGGACAGATCAAAAGCTCTTTCTCTGAACCCAATCAGAAAATCCTGTAAGTTTTCCGTCTGAGAAAAGAAAATTAACCATAGTTCATATTTTTCTGTTCCCTAATCTCTTATTTCATAGACATACTCTTGACTTATCCAAAATAGTGAATCCTTAAGTGCTAATCTATATCATCACCATGGCATTCAAGCTACTACGGACTGCCAGATTCTTTATATGTGTATTACTCTGTCTTCTCTCCTTTTTTTAATACTCATTATGTGATCATACATATTCATTTCAAAGATATTCCTGATGCCATTCTCACTTCTAAATCAATACATGTTTATCAAAGAACTTGAGAAATTTCCAAATGCACTTACCAAATATGTTCATATAAACTCCCAAGTTGGCAATTTCTAAACCTGTTTTTACAACTGTGCCCAAAATCATCATATCCAATTCTACAAATAAAATCCTCAAACATACATATATAACAAAGAAAGCCAACTGTATAACAGGTAAGTTTCTTACTCATCTGATTGGCAAGATATGGCCTACTCCGTATATGGAAGTTTGCTGAACCCCCAAGAGGAGTACCATCACTAAGTCATGTTCTATGTATTAATAACTACCCTGATTTAAATAAATTTGATAGCTTATGACAGCCCTAAATAATCAGAAAATAAGAAATCTTTGGACACTTTTGGGCATAGTAAAGAGGTCCTAAGCACAGTATTAGCTTAAGCTGTTTACAAAAATATCCAGAAGAAGAATTGTGTCGTCTTTGGGTCCCAGAGAAAAAAAGACAGCCTATATATCTGATGCTAGTTGAGATACAACAAAAAACAAGATATTAAGAACAACTCTGAAATCCTACTATTCTCATTATTACTGGGAATTTGATTACTCTTTTAACCATGTAACAGATCCCCTACAAAAACTTAGTAACCAGGCTATTTATCCATTTCCCACTTACCAGTGGTGTATGGGTGCTCCATCGGGCATTTCGTTTGATGGCCCCAACCACAATGTTAATCTCCCCTTGAATGATGTAAATATTCTTATCCACCATCCTGGCAAACCTACCAAAACAGTTAAGAGAATAGTCTGCTGGTTAATATTTTGTTGCCCAGAGCATACTCATGCTTAAAAATAAGTATCTGATAAGGTTAGAATTGCGAGTAAACTTTTCAGCACCAAGATTTTCCATACTCATAAAATTTGTAATGCTAAAATGAGATGAAGTCTATCTTATGTTATGAATCCAACTATCTGGCTCTCCTGGGGGGGGGGTCTCTGGAAGTTCAGGGTAGTGCAAGACACAACTCAAAAACAATCAATCCAGAAAATTTCTCAAAGGCACCTCAACAATCTTCAGCAAGCATGTCAAATTCTTCAAAGTCAATTGTTCCCAAAGTCCTGTGATGCCTTTAAGTACACAGATACAACTGTAACGTGAGCTTGTTACAAACAATATTTCTGGCCAGGCGTGGTGGCTCATGCCTAGAATCCTAGCACTTTTGAGAGGACGAGGCAGAAGGATCTCTTGAGCCCAGGAGTTTGAGACCAGCCTGGGCAGCATAATGAGATTCTCTCTCTCCTAAATATTTTATATATATATATATGGGATATACATAAAAATACAATAGTCTCTTTGTTCTTTTTTATCTACTCAATAAAGTAACAGCGAAGATTCAAGTTAAAGAAAAAGAATAAAGGTTGCTGGAAGAATAGCACTGGTTTGGAGATCACAGTTGTAATGTCAACCTAAAGTCTGCATCTGGGCCAGGTGAAGTGGCTCACACTTACAATCCCAGCACTTCGGGAATCCAAGGGAGGAGAATGAGGCTAAGCCCAGGAATTGAAACCGGCCTGGGAAAACAGTGAGACTCAGTCTCTACAAAAAAAAAACTAAACTAAAAAATTAGCTAGGCATGGTGGCATACATCTGTAGTCCTAGTTACAAGGGAGGTTGAGACAGGAGGATCACTTGAGCTCAGGAGTTCAAGGCTGCAGTGAGCTATGATCCGCCACTGCACTCCAGCCTGCGTCACAGAGCAAGACACTATCTTTAAATACACACACACACACACACACACACACACACACACACACACGTATAAAATATTTGACTGCATCCAGTCTGCCCAGTCAGCTCCAGAAAATTGGACAGTGGCAGTGACAACACCTTTGAAAAGTTCTGAAAACTCATGTTAACTTACAGCAAGAAAGCACTAATATGATATGTAACTATAAAATAAAAGGTCTGGGCTGATGTACCCAAACTTATAGCCATAATTACTTCTAGAGAAGGTGCTATGAAATCAGGGTGCAGTCAGGGGATATTTGAGCCTTATCTGTAATGGTTTGTCTTTTGTGTGTGTGTGTATGTGTGTGTGTGTGTGTGTGTCTATGTTGTTTTTGTTTTGTTTTAGTTTGAGACAGAGTCTCGCTTTGTCACCCAGGCTGGAGTGCAATGGCGCGATCTCGGCTCACTGCAAACTCCACCTCCTGGGTTCAAGCAATTCTCCTGCCTCAGCTTCCTGAGTAACTAGGATTATAAGCACACGCCACCACGCCCAGCTAATTTTTGTATTTTTTGTAGAGATGGGGGGGGGGGGTCTCACTTTGTTGCCCAGGTGGATCTGTAATGCTTTAATTTTTTACAAGGAGGTCAGGCATGGTGGCTCACGCCTGTAATCCCAGCACTTCAGGAGGCCAAAGTCTGTAGATCACTTGAGGTTGAGACCAGCCCGGCCAATATGATGAAACCCTATCTCTACTAAAAATACAAAAATTAGCCGGGCGTGTTTTTGTAGCTGGGATTACAGGGCTCCTGTAATTAATTACAGCAACTGAGTAGCTATAATCCCACCTACTTGGGTTGCTGAGGCAGGAGAATTGCTTGAACCTGGGAGGTGGAGGTTAAAGTGAGCCGAGATCACACCACTGTACTCCAGCCTGGGCAACAGAGACTCCATCTCAAAAAAATAAAAAAATAAATAATAAATAAATAGGCTGAGTGCAGTGGCTCACACTTGTAATCCCAGCACTTTGGGAGGCCAAGGCGGGTGGATCACAAGGTCAGGAGTTCAAGACCAGACTGGCTAACACAGTGAAACCCCATCTCTACTACAAATACAAAAATTAGCTGGGCATGGTGGCAGGCACCTGTAATCCCAACTACTTGGGAGGCTGAGGCAGGAGAATTGCTTGAATCCGGGAGGTGGAGGTTGCAGTGAGCCGAGATCGCACCACTGCACTCTAGCCTGGGCAACAGAGCGAGACTCTGTCTCAATAAATAAATAAATAAATAAATAAATAAATAAAAATTTTCATTTTACAAAGAGAATGTATTACTGTACTAACAATATAATTAAACATTAATAATGATAAGAGGTATATAATTTCTGCCCTTGAGGCATTTATACAATTTAGTGGAACAGATAGGAAAACTGAGACACAGCCAGAGTAAAGAAATTTTTCCAGCAAGTAGCTTCATTTGCATATTTTGCATAAGATGAGGCCCCCCAGAAGGTGAAAAGCATGAAAACCACCATGATAAAGGAAAAAGAAACTGGGTAAAAATTTTGTCCAGGAGCCAGGCACGATAGCTCACACCTGTAATCCCAACACTTTGGAAGGCCAAGGTGGGAGGATCATTTGAGCTCAGGAGTTTGAGACCAGCCTGGACAACATGGTGAACCCTGACCCTATAAAAAATACAAAAATTAGCCAGTTGTGGTAGTGCACACCTGTAGTCCCAGCTGCTAGGGAGGCTGAGGTGGGAGGATTGCCTGAGGCTGGTAGGTTGAGGCTGCAGTGACCCGTGTTCGCACTACTGTACTCCAGCTTGGGCAACAGAACGAGACTCTGAAAAAAAACAATAGGCTGGGAATGATGGCTTACACCTGTAATCCCAGCACTTTGGGAGGCCAAGGAGGGCAGATCAAAAGGTCAGGAGTTCGAGACAGCCTAACCAACATGGTAAAACCCCATCTCTACTAAAAATACAAAAATTAGCTAGGTGTGGTGGTGCGCACACCTGTAATTCTAGCTACTCAGGAGGCTGAGGCAGAAGAATCACTTGAACCCAGGAGGCAGAGGTTGCAGTGAGCTGAGATCGCACCACTGCACTCCAGCCTGGGCAACAGAGTGAGACTCCGTCTCAAAATAATAACAATAATAATAATAAAAATTTGTCAACATCCACAACACCTCCCCAGTCCACAAGGGCATCCAACACAAGATTTATATTAATGGCAATTTAAAGAACTAGGTTAGTCTCAGAAGACTATCTGCTTTCCAAATGCTCTAGGAACACAACAATGTTCTCTTCTCAGAAGGTTCAATGATATGAATGTACAACAATGTTTTCTTCTGAGGAGGAGGAGGAGGAGAACTTAGAAATAGAAGATAAATTCAAAAATGATTTAAAGTATCAGAAGAGAAAAGATTAAATCTCTCCTAGTATTTCCCCTTCCTGTTCTAGGTCTCTGAAAGGACTTATAAGAAACTGCTAGGAGGTTGCTGCCTCCAGGGAAAGAAACTGGATGACTAGGGAACTGAGTGACTGGGGATAGAAGTGAAAGGAAGACTAACTTTTCTCTGTATATTCTTTTTTACCTTTTGAATTTTGTGTCACAAACATTTATTACCTATTAACTATTTTTAAATTTTAATCAACTGATTTACTAAAAACAAATAAGCTCTTTAGAAAAGAACCAACCACTATGTAAGATAGCAAAGATCTGAGCAAAAAAATCATTGTAAAAAAGAAACATCTAGGGAAAGAAGAGGAATTATTTTCAAGTACTATGCAGAGCTGCCTAATATCCTTCCAAGTCTCTGAGTGTATGTCTCCTCACTCAGGGAATCTCCAACAGACTGTGCCCTTCAGCTTCAGATGGAAAACTGATGAACCACCTACTGCCTCATAGTCAATGGCTGAGAAATCCCTTATCACAGGTCACAAAGGCCTCCAGAAATCGCATAAAAGTATAGTAGAAACGAACTTAAGATTCATCTTGAGTCAGAAATAACAAGAGAAATATACCCATTATGTACCCACAAAAATGAAAAATTAACAGAAAAAAAAGAAGAGAGAGAACAATTAAATACATGCCAATTAACACCCTTAGCCAGATAAGTCAATGGCCCAGAGACTCCAAGTAACATGTACCCTTGAAAGCACTGTCCACTTAAAGCTGGGTCTAGAACATTCCCCTAGTGCTTTGTGGCATCCCAGTTACCTCAACAGGATCCAAAGAGGAGTCACTGTATCACTTGGCAACTCTGTCTAGATCTAAACAATCTAAACAAAAGCAGGAGAAAAAGAAACAATAAATTGGATTCTTATTTAATGGAACACCAAAAATATAACTCAGATTATTTAAATATGAAAAACAAAACTTGAAATCTCTTAGAAGCTAATATATGAGATATTTTCTTATTTATTTATTTTTTAGAGATAGGGTCTTGGTATGTTGCCCAGGCTGGACTCAAAATCCAAGGGAGAAGTACCTAAACAGGAAACAAAAAGCAAAACCTCTGAAAAAAAATGGTTAATTCAACCATGTTAAAATTTAAAATGTCTGTTCAAAAGACACCACAAAAAAAGGGGAAAAAGATAAGTCAAAAACTGGGAGAAAATATTTGTAGCACATATAACTAATAAAGGAGTAATATCCAGAGTATACAATAACTGCCCCAGAACTATAAGAACTAGACATATAACCTCTCCCCCAAATTGGCAACAAACATAAACAGAATAGGCATTTCACAGAAAAGAAAATATAAACAGCAAATAAATATATGAAAAGATTATTGGCTTCAATAATCAGGAAAATTACAAAATAAGATTATAATGACATACCACTTCACACTCCTGAAATAGTAAAACACTTTAAATCTGACAATACTTAAAAGGTCAGGCGTTCATGCCTGTAATCCAGCATTTTGGGAGGCCAAGGCAGGAGGGTCACTTGAGCCCAGGAGTTTGAGAACAGCCTGGGCAACATGGCAAAACCCTATCTCTACAAAAAATTTAAAAATCAGTAGGGCACAGTGGCAGGTGCCTGTAGTCCCAGCCACTTGTGAGGCTAAAGTGGGAGGATCACTTGAGCCTAGGAGGTCAAGGCTGCAGTGAGCCATGATCATGCCACTGTACTCCAGCCTGGGCAAAAGAGTAAGACCCTGTCTCAAAAAAAGAAATGTTTTTAAGTTGGTAAAAAATGCAGACCAAATGGCTGGTATGTATCTAAATTAATATGAATTTGAATAATAATTTGGCATTATCTTACGAAGTTAAAGCACTTCATATCCTGTATTTCAGCAATTCCACTTCTAGGACTATACCCCAGAGCAGCTCACAAAAAAACTGAGAATAGTGGCAAGCGGCGGGGAGCGTGGGGGAACAAACAGGGAAGGGCATACATGCAAACCTCAGTTTTGGTGATGTTTTTCAAGCTGAGTGGCAGCCATTGGTGCCCCATATATACTATACACATTCTCTGTATAAAGTAGACCCTTGGCTGGGCATGGTAGCTCACACTTATAATCCCAGCACTTTGGGAGGCCAAGGTGGGCAGATCAACTGAGGTCAGGAGTTTGAGACCAGCCTGGCCAGCAGGGTAAAATCCCCACTCTACTAAAAATACAAAAATTATCCAGGTGTGGTGGCGGGCACCTGTAATCCCAGCTACTTGGGAGGCTGAGGCAGGAAGACTGCTTGAACCCAGGAGGTGGAGGCTGCAGGAAGCCAAGATTGTACCACTGCTCTCCAGCCTGGGCAGCAGAGCAAGATGCCATCTCAAAAAATAATAATAATAAAAGACTCTGAAAACATAGTAACAATAAAAGACTAAAAAGTTCCCTTTTTTTTTTTTTTTTTTTTGAGACAGAGTCTTATTCTGTCACCCAGGCTGGAATACAGTGGTACAATATTGGCTCACTGTAACATCTACTTCCTGGGCTCAAGTGATCCTCCCGCCTCAGCCTACCAGGTAGCTGGAACTACAGGGGTGAGCCACCATGCCTGGTTAATTTTTTTGTATTTTTTAGAGAGACAAGGTTTTGCCATGTTTCCCGGGCTGGTCTCAAACTCCTGAGCTCAAAGCAATCTGCCTGCCTTGACCTCCCTATGTGGTGGGATTATAGGCATGAGCTACCTCCCATACCCCGACATTCCTACTATTTAAAGTCATGGTTTTTGCTGCCACTTTGCCTTTGCACATTATGTTCTCTTTCTATTCTAAATGTTTTTTCTCATTTTTTTCCATGTGATAAACCCTTACTCATTCCATCCAAAAGTCAATGAGGGAGTCAGAATATCTCAGTGGTTCTAAGAACAAGCTTACCACCACTTATTTACTTATTTTTCTTTTTTTTTTTTTTTGAGACCGAGTTTTGCTCTTGTTCTCCAGGATGGAGTGCAATTGTGCAATCTCAGCTCACCGAAACCTCTGCCTCCCGGGTTCAAGCGATTCTCCTGCCTTAGCCTCCCGAGTAGGTAGGATTACAGGCATGTACCACCACACCTGGTCTTGAACTCTCAACCTCAGGTGATCTGCCCACCTCGGCCTCCCAAAGTGCTGGGATTACAGGCATAAGCCACTGAGCCTGGCCTCTTTTTCTACTCTTTTAGTAGAGTATTTTTAGTAGAGCCAGGGTTTCACCATGTTGGCCAGGCTGGTCTCAAACTCCTGGTCTCAAATTCCTGATCTCAAGTGATCTCCCTGCCTCAGCCTCCCTAAGGGCTGGGAATACAGGCATGAGCCATCACGCCCAGCCACCCACAGCACTTTGTACCTATCTCTATTTAAACATATCTTGGCCAAGCACAGTGCCTGATGTCTGTAATCCCAGCACTTTGGGAGGCCACGGGAGGAGCATCAGTTGAGCCTAGAAGTTCAAGATCAGCCTGGGCAACATGGCAAGACCCTGTCTCTACAAAAAAATTCAAAAAAAATTGGCCAGGCGTGGTGGCACACACTGGTTGTCCCAGCTACTTGGGAGGCTAAGGCAGGAGGATCACGTGAGGCCAGGAGTTCCAGGCTGCCCTGAGCTATGATCCTGCCACTGCACTCCAGCCTGGGTGACAGTGTGAGACTGTCTCAAATAAATAAATGAAAATAAAAATAAATATATCTTATACCAATTTATAGTTATTTATTTGGTATATTCCCACCATGAGACTATCGGGCTCTATCTCAGGGGGAAAGACCATGATTTTTTTACCTTGTTATCTCCAAAGCCTGACACATAGTAAGAAAATGATCAATAAATACTGGATGAACAAATAAATAAACTAACATCAAGACTCAAGATTGACTCTTCAATAGTGGTGCAGCACACATCCACCTGATGAAAAATGACTTCATAGAAGACAATGACTCTGAGCCAGACTGGCAAATCTTTTTTCTGTATTCTATATTTGCTTCTCTACCAGAAGTTAAAAACCTTCATACAGGCAAAAAGAACGCATATTTACCTCCCAGCCAAATTATAATGCTTTTTTCACATGTATCTTCCTGACATCTCCTCAAGTATTATTTGTACATTCACATTTTTGTGAAATATATAATTTTTAATGCAACTGTCAATTCTTCATATATATCTTATTGTCTTTGGTTTTAAATAGCTGTTATTAGTACACTAGTGTTTTTTTTTTTCTTAATCACTTTTATTTATTTTTTTTGAGACGGAGTTTCGCTCTTGTCTCCCAGGCTGGAGTGCAGTGGCTTGATCTCAGCTCACTGGAACCCCACCTCCAGGGTTCAAGTGATTCTCCTGCCTCAGCCTCAAGAGTAGCTGGGATTACGCACGCCCATCACTACATCTTGTTAATTTTTGTATTTTTAGTAGAGGCAGGGTTTCACCATGTTGGCCAGGCTGGTCTTGAACTCCTGACCTCATGTGATCCACCCACCCTGGCCTCCCAAAGTGCTGGAATTACAGGCATGAGCCACTGCACTCGGCCTCTTGATCACTTTTAAACATTGTCCTTGACCAGGTGCAGTAGTTCTCGTGTGTAATCCCAGCACTTTGGGAGGCCAAAACAGGAGGACTGCTTGAGCTCAGGAGTCAGAGACCAGCCTAAGGAACATTAAAAAAAAAAAATTAGTGGGACATGGTGGTACATGCCTGTAGTCCCAGCTACTAGTGAGGTTAAGGCAGGAGGATCACTTGAGCCTGAAAAATCAAGGCTGCAATGGGCTATGATGACACCACTGCACTCTGGGAAACATGGTAAAACCCTGTCTCTACAAAAAATGAAAAAATCAGGCAGGTGTGGTGGCATGCACCTATAGTCCCAGATACTCAGGAGGCTGAGATAGGAGGATCACTTGAGCCTGAGAGGCAAAGGTTACAATGAGCCAAGATCTCACACCACTGTACTCCAGCTTGGGTGGCAGAGAGAGACTCTGTCTCAAAAAAAAAAAAAAAAATTGTCCTTATCCACTAGCAAATAAATTCTCCAAAGTCAAAAACCCAAGTTTTTCTTTTTCATGATGCCTTTGTGTCCACTACAGAGCTGTGCAAACCAAGAAAACTGATGGACTTTCTGAAAAGGTAGATGGTAGTAGAGAGCTGAAGGACTGGTAATAGGCCTTTCTAAGGTTTATGTTTACTCAGTCCCTTTAAAAGCCAGAGAAACACTAAAAATATAGAGCTTTTAACATTTCTAGAGTTGCCCTAGGAACACCCCACAGTTCTGTGCTTTACTGAGAATAACCAAAATTTCTAAACTAGTGAACAACTTATTGAGCTCAAGAAATTTACTCAAAGGGTAGAAGTAAAAAGTTAAACTGGGAAACAAGCTGGTGCCCTGACAGGGAATCACTGGAAAATCCTCCCAGACCTGATCATCAGGTGATCCGTGTACCTCAGCTCTGACATGCCATCTCCTCCCACTGTGGAGATTCTGAGAGTATCTCAAGAACCAATTACAAGGTAAGCTACTAATATGTCCAAAGCTGTCCAAAGCTGCCCTTTCTGCCAGCGTGGAAATGAAAAATGAAACAAAGCTTCTCTATCTCACTCCATCTTTTAGCCACTCAGGGCACCCAAGCTATAAAGGTGACAGTTGGCAGAGTAGGACAAAGAAAAAAAGTTTGTGTGATTACACACAGAGAACTGCAGTGATTAAGTCTCATAAGGTCTGCCCATTTTGTATATCAAGGGTCATCATCCAGTAGCCATTGGGCATAATCCAGTCCAGAGACATATTTTGTTTGGTCTGAAAAAGACTTAACAATATTTTTAACTAGTTTCCAACAATTAGGAAACACAACGATCTAAATTTCCAGTTTCTCCTGAAAAACAGAAAGAGAGGTCATTCTGTGCCTGCATTCTAAAACAGTAACAATCTGCTGAAAAAGGAGCGGTTGGCTCTTTTAATAAGGTAATGGGTTGAGCATGGTGGTTCATTCCTACAATCCCAGCACTTTGGGAGGCCAAGGTGGGAGGATTGCTTGAGTCCAGGAGTTCAAAACCAGCCTGAGCAACACAGTGAGACCTTGTCTCTAGAAAATATTTTAAAAATTGGCCAGGCACGGTGGCTCACGCCTATAATCCCAGCACTTTGGGAGGCTGAAGTGGATGGATCACCTGAGGTTGGGAGTTCGAGACCAGGCTGATCAACACGGAGAAACTCTCTCTCTACTAAAAACACAAAAATTAGCTGAAAGTGGTGGTGGGTACCTGTAATCCTGGCTACTCAGGAGGCTGAGGCAGGAGAACTGCTTGAACCTGAAAGGCGGAGGTTGCAGTGAGCTGAGATGTGCCACTGCACTCCAGCCTGGGCAACAAAGCCAGACTCAACCTCAAAAATAAAATAAAATAAAATAAAAAATTAGCTAGGTGGCCAGATGTGGTGGCTCACGCCTGTAATTCCAACACTTTGGGAGGCCAAGGTGGGTGGTTTGCCTGAGGTCAGGAGTTCGTAACCAGCCTGACCAACATAGTGAAATTCCGTCTCTACTAAAAATACAAAAAATTAGCTGGGTGTGGCGGCGGAGGCCTGTAATCCCAGCTACTCGGTTGAAGCAGGAGAATCACTTGAACCCAGGAGGCGGAGTTTGCAGTGAGCCAAGATGGCACCATTGTACTTCAGCCTGGGCAACAAGAGCAAGACTCCGACTCAAAAAAAAAAAAAAAAAAAAAATTAGCTGGGCGTAGTGGCGCACATCTGTGGTCCCACGGTCCCAGCTACTTGGGAGGCTGAGGTGGGAGGATCACTTGAGCCCAGAGGTCAAGGCTGCAGTGAGCTATGATTGCTCCTCTGCACTCCAGCCTGGGCGATACAGCAAGACCCTGTTTCAAAAAAAAATTAAGATAAAAAAAATAAAGGCATGGGTCACCAGTACACCACAGTTCCCACTAATCCAAACACATTCCCATCTGACTCAATTCACTCATTTACATTACCTGCCTGGTATTTAGGCATGTGAGCTTGTAATCCCTGGTTTATATGACTGGCGAAACATTACTGTGCCATCATACTTAATTTCCACTACTACTGGAACAAATCATCACTTCTATGATTACTTCTATTATTATTGGGGTTCCAAATCAGCACAGTGCTCAATATTTTCTTTTTTATTTTTTTTATTTTTCCTGAGAGTATACCAAGTAAAATATTTTCATTTAATTAAACAACTACAGTTGAACATAATGAAATACAAAAACAGAATAACAGCTAAACATCAGCCCATTATATTTACATAGCTCTTCCAGCCTGAGGATAAAATTAACCTCCCCTTCTCCCTTAAATTCAATCCCCCCCATTAACCCAACAACAGAATCATTCTAATCAGTCACACACAGCCATGGGGCTACAGAGTATAATCAATCAATGGAAGTGTCACACAAAGATTAGGATGATCCTTGCAGTGAATACTCTATAAATAGAGTCTCCTCAAAAGCAAGAGCTGTCTTCTTCCTCTCTAGCTGCCCACAGTGGCCAGTCCAAGTACCCTATCAATGAGCTTATTATGTAAAAGTGGCAGTCATCCTGACTTCTGGAACATAGGGAAATAAAACAGTAGTGGAACTTTGAGAACTCTTGAGTCGAAACTGGGATTGGTGCCCAGCTACTGAGGAGATGTGTCTACAACCTGAGTTCCCACTGTGCCAGTGAGCATCACCGTCAAGATTGGAACATACTGTCTATAAACGCCATTAAAAAGAAGCTCAAATACAAGTTTAAGACTTGTATTTGAGCCAGGTGCAGTGGCTCACGCCTGTAATCCCAGCACTTTGGGAGGCCAAGGTGAGTGGATCACGAGGTCAGGAGATTGAGACCATCCTGGCTAACACGGTGAAACCCTGTCTCTACTAAAAATACAAAAAATTAGCTGGGTATGGTGGCACATGCCTGTAATCCCAGCTACTTGGGAGGCTAAAGCAGGACAATCTCTTGAACCCAGAAGGTAGAGGTTGCAGTGAGCTGAGATCATGCCAACTGCACTCCAGCCTGCGCGACAGAGCAAGACTCTGTCTCAAAAAAAAAAAAAAAAAAAGACTTGCATTTGAAGGATGAATTTTCTGATTTGTGGGTGGGAGTGGGAATTATTATTCCCATCTAGAAAATTATTCCTATCTAGAAATGACAGTTAGGATAAAAAAAGAGAAAATCTTTTGATGCCTCTATAGTCACCCTCAGGCTCAGAGACTAGATTGCCTGTTATGCAAAGCATATCAACTCAACAGGGCAATGGCCCAGGTAAGCAAGGCAGGCTTATCAAATCTGGGTACCTCCTGAGCTATGTCATTTCATTTGCTACATTCAACTACTTTTGGGGGGGTGGGGAGAGGGGGAGGAATTCTACAACTTAGATCAGCAAGTTAAAATGCAAATAGTTTTCTGTACCATTTCCATCCCACTAATTCTAAATCAACATACATAAAGCATAAATAATGCCATCCCTCTTCTCCCAACACACATAAAATTTCAATTTCATAAGGGCAAGGGAAATTATGAAATTTCAATTTCCTAAGGGCAAAGGTAGGAAAAACTGAGTTAAGTCATTCTAAGATCCTAAACAGTTTTTTCTCTTCTAACACTATGTGGTTTTGATCCTCCTAGTTCCCACCTCACCATGCAAAAGTGCAAAGTGTTCCTGACTGCCAGGGCCGAAGCAGGCCACAAGTCCTGATCACATACTGAAACTAATCCCAGACACAGATAACATTTATTGAGTGCCCACTACATATCAAAAGGCATTAGGTTGATCCTGCTCTTAACCTACTACATGTTCCAGCTAGGCCACTGCTCATACATGCTACTACTTTTAAGAAGTGCATTAACTGAGCAATCCCAAAGAAGACCTTTCCATCTGTATCCTCCGCAGGGCCTAGAGTGCCTTGTATACCTGAATTAAAGGCATACAAGTTTCCACATTATGCATTAAAAAACACCATCTACACTATTCCTTATTTCTAAAAGCACTCTTTCTAAAAGCACTCTGCTGCTCTGACCCTACAATTGGCTGAAAATCTCTCATGACTTTTTGCCCACTAAAAATAATAGGCCAACAGTACGAAACTTTGCCAGTATTCTCTGCTCTCAGTCAAATATGTCATAATAGAGTGGCTTATTATTAAATCTCATCTCCTTAGTGAAGACCTGGGGAAAATATGTCAACAAAAACATACACCAGAAAAGAATGCCTGTGAAAGAGTGTATAAAGGAACAAATAGGCTCAGAAGATAAGTCTAGTGTTTACATACAGACCCAGACTGGCAGCTGAGCTGTCCAATAAGAGAGAAGCCTTCTCATAGCCCAGTTTCCTGTGCTGCTATAACTTCCAGCCTTTCACACATCTGCCTGCTGACAATCTGATTCTAGGTGCACTAGCTCAACATCCAGTATTAATGAAACAGTTCCTTTGTATTAATGAGGCAGTCACAAAGAAGCAGACGCTGTACACAATCTGGAGAGACTTTCATATCTGCAGTCTGAAAACCCATAAAAGTAGAGACAATGCTCCTTAGGTTTGCTTTCAGCTTTTGAGTACTGGGCTCTTTGGGATGCAGAAAGCGCTGGAAAAGAGGAGCTGAAGACTAAGTCAAGCCTGGGAAAATAGAAGATTTGGGCACCTGCAAAGCATCAGTAATGAGAGCAGAAATCGCCCCCTCCTGAGGCAAGGGCCTGACCTTTGCCCCTGCATACCTCCCAGTTCCCCTCCCACAACAACCCTTCCCTCGTCTTATTCCTGTCCGCTGCGTCCCTAACCCACCCTGGCTCACCCAGTTTAAGGGTCCTTCCCCCTAATTCCCTATTGCGACGTCAGGGAGGCCTTCACGACACCGGAACTCTAGGAAGAGACTTCGCTGACCTGTCAGCGGATCCAAAATGGCGGGGCCTAGTCCCAGGACCGGCAGCCGCTGCTCATGTCCAGCCCTCACCCCCGGAGGCGTCTCCGAGCAGCTCTCCCGGCTCTGGTAGCAGATGGGAGAAGAGAAGGAGCTCGTTTCCTGGAAATTGAGGCCGAAGTCAGGGTGGGAATGCACAGTCCGCCAGGATGAGTCGGCCGGGACGGGCAGTGGAGCCGGCTACCTTCCCTGTCAGCTCACTGACGTGGTAACTAGCCTCAGTCTAGCCCGCTGCCTGGTAACTGCGCGAGTCCTGCAGGATACAGCCAATCATAGCTTTGCACCGTGAAAAGTAGCATTCCGACTATCCAATCGAATAAAGGAAATTGGCTTCAGGAGGCGGGTAGTGCCTAAAGAGGCGAGATTACAAGGGAAAGAAAGGGTAGGTAGGGGACAACCAACGGATACGAGTACTCTCTGAGTGACAGTTGAAAAATCCAATAAAAAATTAGGAACTGTGCTGGGCGGTTAGAGAGGTGGAGTTAGGTAGAGTTCGGTTGCAGTGCGCGGTTTGGCAGTGGCTGCTGCGCATTACCGGCTACAATTGGCTGGAAAGGGGCGGGGTCCGTTTTGAGAGCTTGAGCGGGCACCCTTATTCCCCTGTCCACGTACTATCAAAGTTACCTGGGCCAAGACCATGCTCCTTGAGGGATCACTCCTTTTCGAGGCAACTCTGGGCTTCCTTCATCCTAAAACAAGTCCAGCGATCCATTCCACACCCTCCTCTCCTCGCCCTCTCGTCCACCTTCCCCGTTGTGGCTTCTACAGTTGTGTCTGTCACGTCCCAACTCTGTTTCAGCGCTTTCTGCCCCATTCCCATTATCCAGAAATAGAGAAAATGGGAAGTAGCAGAAGCCCTGGATATCTAATTTAAGTCTCTTCATTTTACATCATAGGAAACAGCCCCCAGGGTGGAAGGCTGGGCCCAGGTTCACTTAAGTAGTAAATAGCAGAGCAGAGAGACACATCCCTGGGTCTCCTCACCCCCAGGTCAACTCTTTTCACTGCCTTTTGTCACCTCTTATGCCTTAGTATATCGGGCTGTGACTCCCGGTGAGCCTCTCATACCAAGCCTTGGACAGGGCTTATCCACCAGGCAGAAAGCTAAATACGCTGCTTAGCCCACATTTTCAGTGATAGGAACAGACGTCTTTCTTGTTTGCCTTAGAAACGCTAAGGGGCCTGAGGGTTGGATACCCACCTGTTTTCACTCTCTTGCCCCCAGCTGCCTCCTGCATTTGCAAGAGATGATAGAGGTTACTAAGCTATTTAGAATTACCTGTGTTACCTGGAAGTGAGAATGTGTGGGGAAGAGAACAAGAAGATGGGTTTTCTCCTAGCAGACTGAATCATGAAATTCTCAGCCTGTTTAAGACACTAGAGCCCCAGTGTCCCTGCAGACCTAGAGAGACTGCTGGGAGGCAGTGAAAAAAGATACCAACTTTTTCCATACTTCCTTCCAGTTATGGACAACTCAAGTCCGGGGAAGCTCCATAACCACATAGGAATGTAGTCTCAAAACCATACATCTAAAGACCATCCACGTGCTATGATGCTGTAGGTTTTTTTGTTGTTGGTTTTTTGTTTTGTTTTGTTTTGTTCTTTTTGTTTGTTTTTTGTTTGTTTTTGAGATGGAGTCTTGCTCTGTCACCCAGGATGGAGTGCAGTGGCGAAATCTTGGCTCACTGCAACCTCTTCCTCTGCCTCCTGGGTTCAAGTGATTCTCCTGCCTCAGCCTACCAAGTAGCTGGGAATATAGGTGTTTGCCACCACGCTGGGCTAATTTTTGTATTTTTAGAAGAGATGGGGTTTCACCATGTTGGACAGGCTGGTCTCGAACTCCTGACCTCAGGTGATCCACCAGCCTCAGCCTCCCAAAGTGCTGAAATTACAGGCGTGAGCCACCACTCCTGGCCACAATACTCTAGTGTAAAGCACCCATCAGACCTGACATCAAACCTGAAGAACCCCTCAATAACTCCGTACACCTGCACCTTGGGCTTCTGGTCAGTGGGTCCAGCTGAGGATCTAGCCTCTTTCACCCAAAGAGTCAGGAAAGAGGATATACCATCATAGCACCTCTTCCACATTACCTCTGAGCCATTTTCTTCCTCATTTGAAAACTGGAAATTGGTGTCCTGGGCCTGTCTCAAATTGAGAGGTCCTGGAGAGCCCACTGGAAAATCCTCTAAGTGGGCCAAAACTTCCGGCTCACCCATATCCACTTCCATGTACCTCCAGAAATTAATCATTCTAAAAGCATGTGATTGTCCAATAGAGATGGGGGAAGAAAGAGATGACAATTCCCTAGTCCCTCCTAACCACTAATCATCATCTTACCAGGCAAAATATCTTCCTCATAGATTTCAATGTGACATATTCATTGATATTCTACATTATGCCTGGGAATAATAGACATGGTCCTTACCCTCCTAAATTTTAGTCTCATAGTGGACAACACATAAGCTGATCCATTCAATATGGTGGGTGGTGTAATAGAGGTTATACACAGAGGGTCATGGGAGCTAGAGGCTAACCTGAGAAGTTCAGAAAAGGCTTCCCAGAGAAAACAAGGCCTGAGTGGAACATTGGAGGAGTAGGAATTTACAATATAAAGATGGGTTACTTTTACAGGAAGGGCCAGAGGTGTGCAGGAAACTACTAGGAAATTGGAGATGAAGACAAGGTCAGGTCCTGAAGGTCTTGTATGTCAGCTATACATACAAAAGGGAGCTTGACTTTTATCCTGAGGGCAATGGGAGTCACTGAACAGTCAATACATGACTGTTCAGATTTGCCTTAGGGGCATATTGTGTGACTGAGTTTAGGCTCTTGGAGCACCCAAGCAACACATCCTAACTGGGAGAAGAGAAGGAGCCTGCTTCCTGGAAATTGAGGCCAAAGTCAGGGTGGGACAGTACAGTCTGCCAGGATGTTCCTTGGACATCTATCCTGTCCCTTGCAAATACCTAACCAGCAGGCACCAAGGCCACACCTTGCCCACAGGACTTAGCCTGGTACCACCAGCGGGAAACCAGCCCTGCCAAAGGAGGGAGAGCACAGCCCAAGCAAGACGACGGTGCAGACTGAAAGGCAATCGGTCCACGCATTTGGAGTACCCAGCCCAAGCCCTGAGATCCAGCAGGAACCTCCTCTTAATTGTTTTGTGCGGGGGAGGGAGATGATAGTTACATATCCAAGTTCACTCGGTGATGGTGCAGTTCGTGGCAGCGCTGGAATACCACTTTGGTTTGTCTCATTCCAAACCCTGCTGTCTCCACGAAGTCACCTTCCTTGGAGAAGAGAGGAGAAATGAAGAGGAGGAAAGATATGAAGAAAAAGGAACAGAGAGGAAGAGAAATGAGTGTTTAAAGTGGCAGAGGAGGGAGAGGGGTAAACAGCAGGAGCGAAGCGGCTGAGGAGAAAGAAGAGGAAAGAAAGGCGAGACGTAGGAGAATTGGAACAGAGACAAAAGGGAGGAGAGACGGACAGCGACAAGTGGAGAAAATCGGCGAAACTTGAGCGGCAGAGAAGTCTGGGCGCTGAGACCCGGCGGCCCCGTGCGCCTTCCCCACCTGGCGCCGATCCACTTTGCTCGGGGTAGTGGCCCAGCCCCACTTCGCCGCCAGCCAACCCGTTTTACCCGAGGCTATCGGGACCACTCTACTCTCGCCCACTTGGCTCTGCCAAAGCGTCCTAGCCGGAGCGCGGTCTGTGCCACGTGGGGAGGGGCGCGGCCCAGTTACTGAGGAGCGCTTCTGATTGGTCAGAGGGCGGTGTTCTTGGCGTCTCGCCGGTCAGACCCCTCCCTCAAAGGCGGGGCCTGGAAATTCACAGCTGGAAAGGGCGGAGCCCCGGCAGCGCAGCTGGAAAGGGGCGGGGCCTGACGCGCGCAGCTCGCCGCGTTGGGCTGGGGGCGCCCTGGTCTGCCATAAAGTGAATGGGCGCCTGCTGGGGGTGGCAGTAAGCGGTGAGGCTCACTCCCTCCGCGAGTCCGGGAGCGCCAGAGCGAGCAACGGCCCGGGAGCAGGGGGCGGCCCCCACCCCGGCCGGGTGCCCGGCCCCTGGCCCCTGCCTGCCCTCTAGATCGCCGCCGCCACCGCAGCCGCTGCTGGGAGTCTGCCTGTTACGGACGCACTGTGAGTGTTTGACCATTCTAAGGAGAGGGGCTCATGGGGCCGAGGAACTATTGCTGGACCTCGGAATCCCTAAAAATGGGACTTGGGGCAGTTGAACTCCGGTATCGCTCCGGTATCGAGGTAATGGGTTGAGACTGGGAGGGCGGACTGCAGACCTGGGGCCAGGACCTGGGAAAAGGGGGAACTCAGGATAAGAACCAGGGAATAGGGAAGGAGGACACTCAGAGGATCCAGAACGAAACCGGAGACTGGAAGCCAGCATAGGGGCTTCGCGAGGCAGGGAGTAGGGAGTCTGGAAACCATTACCAGAAAGCGCCCTGGAATCCCAGGGCACGGGGGCAGGCGGCCAGGGAGAGAAAGGGGTTGCAGAGGTCCTGGCCAGCGGGGGAGCCGGCGGCGGCCCTCAATTTGGGGGGCAGTTGCGGCGCCCGACGCCCCTCGGCCCAGGCTCAGACAGACTCCAGGGGCTGGGAGCCGGGGGTGCGCCTGGTCTCACACGCTTCTCTTCCCAGCTGCTCCACAGTTGGAATAGGAGCCGTGTTGTGAGAGCCTGGCCGCGGCTGGATCAGATGGCCGCTGTGTGGGTCAGAGTGACCAGGCAGCGGATCTGGTGGATCTGGCTTGGGGTGTCTGGGCCCAGATGGGTCCTGACTTGGGGCCGCCTCAGAATCGGACAGAATGTCCGCGGTGCATGGGGCTTGAGCGGACAGAATGTCCGGGGTAGCGAAGTGGGTCTCTCCGGAGCGGGCGTTCCGTTGGGCAGTGGCGGACAGAATGTCCCTGGCTGGGTGGCATGTCCATCTACCAGGCAGCGCCTGCCCAGCTGCTGCGTGTGCGATGGGGTCGGCTGCTGTGGGTCACCTCAAATCCCAGCTCACACTTTCCAAACTTGTTTCAGTTCCTTTGGGCTGCGAAGCTGAAGCAGGGAGTGAGAGTAAAGGCTGCAGCCCGGCCTTGGGGTGAGGTGCGCTGGGACACATGCCCCCTTCAATTTAGAATAGATCAGAGCATCACTCTGTACTTCCAGAATCCAAATTTGAGGAGAAAAGGCCAATGAGGAGACTGCTAGTGGGAATCAAGACCAGGAAAGGAAGGAACGGGTGACAAAAGGCAATGGGAAAACAGGAAGAGGTGGGCAGAAGCCCCTGGCAGCCTCATTTGCCCCCTAATTCCAATACAATTGACCAGACACCTCTCAGACTCCTTGCTGGAGTGTCAGCCGACCAAGGCTCCTTCCCTACAGTGGGCAGGAGCCCAGGCCAGAGGAGAAACTACAGTCCCATTAGCAAAGAAAACCCTGTGCCTGTTTCCCTTTTGCTTCCTCAGCCCTACCAGTCCCAGCATCACCCTGGTGGCTGAGCGGAGGTGGGGAAGGAGGCTCATGGAATCCAGACTCTGAGTTCCAACAGGGGGCTATCTGGCCCTTTAAGTCTGGTTGGGAAGCATGTCTCGGCCCTACCAACCAGCCAGGTTTACTTTCCCTGCAGCTGAGATACAGCCTTGACTCTGCTGGGCCCATACAGTGACCATCCACCCTGATCCCAATTCTAACCAGAGCTCAGTTATCCTGAAGAAAGCAGAGTAGGGAGAACAAGTCCATATAGGTGAGCAAGATAGCCCAGGTGGGGACTGAATTTTCACAAGGACAAGTCCAAGGCATTGTATTTAGCAATGAGTAATCTAAACAGTGGTTTCAACCTTTCTCACCCTTCTCCTATGAGTGACATACAATACGTATTCCCCCACACTCCCGTTCCATTCCTCAAGTTCTCAATTTGCTTATCATTGGCTAGGATTCCCAACCTTTTTTTTTCTTTGCCTTCTTTTGATAAATATAAAGACATACCACGGTTACCCCCATCACATTCTGATACACTTTTCAGGGGTGTGTGCTCCCATTGCTGTGCTCCCATAAAATCACTGAAATTATAGGTGAAATGAAGGGCTCTGTGTCAGGAAAGGAATAGGGGAAAGCATTACAGATGGTTCCCTCAAGACTTTAGCCCAAAGTTGTGCTTTTGCCAAAAAGGCCAAAGAGGTGGTATCGTAATGAAGATGATTGGAAACAAAAGACAGAACCTTTTCCCACCCTTGCATAAAGCCATGTAGCTGAATGCATGCCTGGTCACTGGCTCTTAGGAAGAATGTCATGGGCCTAGAGCAGGTCAGAGAATGGTTGGCAGAATGGGGAGCCAGGGGCTGCTGGCGAGAACAAATTTCAAAGTTTAGTCCTCTGGAAGGTGAAACAGGATGGAAATCTACTGCAATAATAAAAGGCCTACATATGCAGAAGAATTGCTTGCTCCCCAAATCTTGAAACTGGAGATGCGGGGGCCTCTTAGAACTGGAGTGATGCAAGCTCAGATGAATAGGAAAACGTTCTTTGGCCCACAGTGGGCAGCATACTTCCAGAGCTCATTTCCAGAGAGATGGTACAGGCAGGAAGTAGAAATGGAATCCTTCAGGGCTTGGGAGGATCAGCACATGTCAGAGTCACAAATGGCTGCAGGGTGGGGGGGGGAGTGAGGCATGGAAAGAGCAGAATTAGGTGGTTTGAATCTCTTCAATCTGTGTAGCCTTGGATCCTGCCTTCTTAGAGGTCTAACAGGGATAGGCACTCCTGCCATGGAGGGCAGTTATGAGCGTTAAATGAAATCATGTCTGGGAAAGTTCTTTGCAAATGGAGAAGCACCATAGCAATAAGAAGCACTGCTATTATTATGCCCAAACTCCAGAATCTTTGTTTGGGAGAGTGGGGCTGAGACTTAGAGCAGTCTAATCACATCCCTGATGCAGCCATAGGAGGGTTCTTTATGACAGATGGGCCACCCTACCGCGGGCTTCAGATGCTAGCCACTACCCCTGCCCCTGTCCAAAAACTCTGGGGAGCTCCCCAGATGCTTAGCCAGTCTATCAGGCCAAATATCTCTGCCTGCCTCCTGCTCAGGGATGGGAACATGGGCCCAGGACTTGGGTTCAGGAAGGGAGGGCAGGTACAGCAGGCTAGAGCTGACTTGTGGTGACAGAGGATGGAGCCAGTGGAATCTTTTCTTCTCCATTCACACTAAATGATGCCTCCCAGACTAACCTGAAGGATCCATTAGGTCCCGAGCTTTGGGGTGTCTAGGGTATCCATGGCCACTGCCAAGGACTCATGAAAATAGTGATGGGGGAGGTCTAGAAACCCCACAGTAAAGAGAGAAAAAAAAGAATGATGGGAAGGAAAAGGAAAAGATCATCAGTGGGGAAAGAGTTAGGAGACGACAGAGAGGAATAACTTTCAAAACTCACCCTATCTCTGCTTTCCCATTGTCCTGCCCTGGGGCCTTTTTCACACCTTTCAGTTAATAGTTTCTCCTTTCCTATTTCTTCCCTGCCCAACCCATTCTGCTTGCCATTGTCAAATAAAGGTCACAAAGATGCTGTTTTTGTCACACCCCTAGCTACAAGCCTCCAGTGACCCCCACTGCTTGGTGTACTGCTTCTCATAGTGGGGTGGGGTGGGAGGAGGGCAGGACGCGCGTGGGAGAGGCATGACACACAGTCTAAACAGGGCCCCTCTTCCTGGTGTGGGGATATCACTTGAAGATTGGGGGGGTGGGGATGTGCTTTATTTTTATATTAAAAGAAGTTTTATTTTTATATGAAAATAAAACATTTTATATTAAAATATTTTATATTCCAGACTACAGTATGAAATAGAATGAAAAATTTGCTTGCATTTTTAACATAAAGCTGGCGACTTCAAAACAATTTCATATTAATGGCAGCTGTTTTAGGTCATGCTTCTAGTTTCCTATTAGATGTTGGTTTTAACTGGTCTTAGGGTTTGTTTGTTTGTTTTCCTTTTTTTGTGTGTGGAGAACAGGGTCTCACTGTATTGCCCAGGCAGGTCTCGAACTCCTGAGCTCAAGCTATCCTCCTGCCTCTGTCTCCCTAAGAGCTGGGATTACAGGCATGAGCCACAGCGCCCGGTGGTTTTCTTGTTTTTGTTTTTTGCTTTATTCAGGGCTGCAGCTCAGGGTGAATCTTAGAGGTTTTTGATGAAAAACTGGACATACTCTAGCCTAGACTTTGTCAAATCTGAACCACCACCCCTTGTCCCCCCATTGAAGGCCCCCTCGGTTTGACTCATTTCTCTCTGCTGATCTCCCATGGCCTACACTGAGACTCTGACTAACCTAGGCTCACCACTGCCCTCCCAACCTGCCAGCTTATTCCCAGCACTGCTGATTATTTAGAAGGCCATTACCCCTTCTCTGCCTCTTGAACTCCCAATTCAGTCACGTGCCTACATTCTCTGAGCCCCCAACACTTGGTACCACCTTCCATGGGCTTCCCCTCTCTCTGATCTCCCACAGTCTGGGGAGTCAGACCCATGCAGTCCATCTTTTCCTCCTCTGCTCTGTTTGCCTCCCTACACTGCAGACTCCTACAAGTTAGGGTCTGTGCGCTACTGTTCATGGGGATCCCTCTTAACACCTAACACTTGCTGAAGGAAGGAAGCAAGGAAGAGCAGGAAGACTGTGGAGTCATTTCTCTGATTCCTGATGCACCCCTTGATAACTTGAGTACTTCAAATCTTTGCTGCTTCCACCTGAGTCTTGGGGCTGTAAGCAAATGTGTCTTGATTTGCTCCCATTTGCACACTGCAGTTCAGCAGACCAGAGTCTGGCTGCTCAGCGTCCCTAATGAACATGGGACCATGTCCACTTAAAGGCCTCACTTCAGTTTCAGGTTTATAAGATGAAAACATCACAACTCCAAGTCCTCTTATATCTTCTCCAATTAGCCCCTGAAAGAGAAAGGCTTTCTCCCATTTGAGTTCCAGATTATGCCTCCAGCCTCAGGCATCATTCTTGCAACTGATCATGGGCACTCACTATGTCCCTGGTCTTCCCCTCTGGCTTCAGGACTTATGTGGGTCCACATGACAGCTGACTTATTGCCATGGGGTTGTGTCCCTTGGAAACCATGGCCTCCCCCACTGTGGCCTCCCTGGCCTAAGATCTGCTCTCTACCTTCATATGTCCTGGATATTTCATTCTTGCTGCATGCATGACCAGGCTGCCTGTAATTCCAGCCTGTACTGCAGAATCAGAGCATACCTGTAGGCCCTCTGTACTCCCTAGGCCTGGGATTGCCACCCTGCCCCCCAGTGGGACTGGGCCACACATCCCTAGCAGGGTGTGACAGAAAGGCTGGGGTGGGGCTAGCAGCCCCTTCCCAGAGCTGGACTCACCATCACTGTTATCTCTTGACTCTGTCTGTCCCTGCCTGGGTATTTCTTACTAGCATCAACCAATCCTGCAGCTTCCAGACCTACTGCTTGTTCCTCCCTATCCACTGAGTGAGGCCAAGTCCCTGGCCTCAGTCCCAACTCCCCAGTTTCCTGACCTCCAGCAGTTTGGGGGAGCTTAATCTTCAGCCAGCCTGTCTCCAGTTCAGACAACAGCTTGGCGCCCCCAGCCTTTGCCTGACCAGCCCACCCGGACGTGAGTTGGCTAGAGGTCTATGCCCCCACCCTTCCATCCCTCTATTGCCTGCCTGGCTTTACTGTTCTTTCCTTCTCTCTTCAGTGTCACTGTCAAGGCCCTTCTCAGCCATGGCTCCTCTCTCTGCTGTTACTAGCCCATGCAGGAGCCTAAAGGCTTCCTTCTTTCCTTTACCAGTCCCTGATCCCTAAAATGGCTCCCAGCTTGGGTTACTCTGCCCATGTTGCTGTTACCTTGTTGACTGGGTCCTCCATGCTCAGGACAGAGTGTTCACAGCATGTGTGGCCTATCTCTCAGCAATGCAGTGTACTCACCTTCATTCACCAGGGAAACACTACACTAGAGGATACAGACTCTAGGGAAATGATGACCCACTCAAGGAAGGGCAGACACAGGGATGAGATCTTAGCCACCACTCCACCCCCCAGTGCCAACTCAATGCACAGCTCATACAATGTGCTAAATAAACATTTGTTCTATGAGTGAGAAAAAAAAAATTACTCAGGTAGAATTTTATCCCTACTCATTTTTACATGTTATGTTTTTATCTAAACCTTATAACAATACCGAAGGCAAGTAGGGAAGAGATCGTAAACTTCCTTTTAGAGATGAAGAAATACGCCTAGAGAGGTAAAGTAACTTGCCGAGGACACACAGCTAGTAAATTGTAGAGCCAGGATGTGAACCTAGATCTGGTGACTCCAAACCTAATTTCTTTAGGCTATACCAGATGACTTTCCTGAGAGGGGCCTGAGCACCTCCCGTCCCCCCTCCCCCATCCCATCCTCCAGCTCCAGAATTCTCATGCCTTCTCCTCACTCGGCAGCCATCCAGTGCAGGACACTCCCCTGGCCCCCTTGGCCTCCTCCTCCCCCACACAGAGTCCTGAGCTCCTGGGACTGAGAGCTGAGGTTCAGAGGGGCCAGGGAGGGGGGGGTGGGGGGGAGGGTAATAATGGCTAGCTCCAAAACAGCCCCGGCAGCTGTCCCTGTCACAGAGAGGAGACTGTGTGACGGTGCATGTCTGTCTGCCTGGAAGTGGCAGCGCATGTGTGGGAGAGTGTGTGTTTGTGTGCCTCTAGCTCCAAGTCCAAGTGCTTATTATGTCTGATTGGGGGGGCCTGTGTGTGTCTGCACATGTGTCTGTCTGTCTCTGGGAACATGTAGCCTGAACTCGGCTTTCTGGCCTCGGCTTTTCCTCTGGCCCATATCCCTTCTCACCTTGCCTCCCTCTGCTGAAACAGAATGAAAGCAAGATGCAGGTATAGAATGCTGGGGTGGTGGGGTGAGGGCGGCGGGGGCATGGGCAGGGGAATTTGGAAAACTGCGAGTCTGGAGCCAAGCAGGCTGGAAGGCTAGGTGGCAAGTGTGGGGCTGCTTTACCCACAGGTAAACCCCTCTCTGGGTCTTTTCCCAGCTCCATGTTGTTCCCATGACCTTTAGAAAAGTCAGGGGCATGATTTATATTTCAAGAGCATCTTAGGTATGAAGTAAGGGGAGACTTCAGAGCACCCCTTTTCCAGCTCTCAGTTCTAACCTTCCTCCCTCATCTTCCCAGCTATTTGGGAAGAACCACTAGCCAAGGCTGCCATAGTTCCCTCCCAGGGACATCTGTCTTCCATCAGAGCATTGTTGGCCAAAGATTTCTAGCCCCAATCCTCCTGACCTGACCTGGAAGAGGTTAGTAAGCTGAGCACACCTCCAGTCCTGGCCTGACTTCTCCTTCCGTCCCGGGTTCCCCGCCAGCCCTGTCTCTCCACATCCAGTAAAAGGTCCAAGATCTAGACCCCTCTGCCTGTGGAAAGAGCAGGGACTGTTTCTCAACCTCCTGCCTTGACCTCAGTCTACCCTCAACCTGGCTTGAGAGGTGGGGTGGGGAGTGGGGGCACAGCTGTTATCTCTGAGCTGGCTGAAGAGGGCATTACCATGTGCAAATACAGGCCGCTGCCAATCTGCACCTCCCTGAGAAAGGCTCCTAATAAATCCAGAGCAGCCAAGTGACACACATCTCAATCTGGGCTAATCCACCACATTAATGCCATCATGCGCAGCCTGCATTAAGCCCCTGTTAATGGGGAAGGGGTGTCAGGGGCAGAGAGACCCCTCCCACTCAGCTCTCTACCCCTTCCCTCTGTCCCTAGCCTCCTGTTCTCCTCCGACCAAGAGGCACCCGGAGTCTTGAGCCCTAGTATGCCCATTTCCCTTCCTCCCCCACAGTGGGGTCCTGGGAGAGCAGGCAGAAAAGGGGACCCTGCAGGAGAAACTTGGACAGGGACCCAGGGAGGCTCCTGGGCAATGTGAGGCTAGGTTTGGGACAGGAAGTATGAGTAGGAAGGTGGTCTTATGAAGTTCCTGCTACAGCCTGGAGCGGGCTTGGTAGAGGCTGTGTGTGAGTGGAGCCGTCACTGGTGGGGATGCAGTGTATGCTGGTGCAGGCATGAGAGCAGGCCCAGCCCAAGCACCCAGTAGCTTTCATACTTGTGTTTGATCTTGTTACCCTTCTTTCAAATGAAATCTTTCAGAAATCATGAACAAAACAGTCCGGGTGCGGTGGCTCACGCCTGTAATCCTAGCACTTTGGGAGGCCAAGGCAGGTGGATCACCTGAGATCAGGAGTTTGAGACCAGTCTGACCAACATGGTGAAACCCCCTCTCTACTAAAAATACAAAAATTAGCCAGGCATGGTGACACGTGCCTGTAGTCCTAGCTACATGGGAAGCTGAGGCAGGAGAATCGCTTGAACTCTGGAGGTGGAGGCTGCAATGAGCCAAGATCATGCCACTGCACTCCAGCCTGGGAAACAAAGCGAGATTCCATCTCAAAAAAATAAAAAAAAGAAAGAAAGAAAAGAAATCATAAACAAAACAGACCAAAGCAGAGCCTGCCCTAGCTGAAGCAGACCCAAGTAAGGCCAGGCTAGAACCGTAGCTGAGTCCCTGAGGGAATCTCGAGGGAAGGCCCCAACGAGCACAATGTGAGAAAGGACGCGTTCTGAGTTGACTGGATCAGAAAAATAAAAAGCAAATAAGGAAAAAGCATTAGGAGTCTCACAGACCTGGTGCAGCTCTCTAATCCCACTGCTTACGAGTTCTGTGATCCTCATCACGTTCCTTCATGTCTCAGTTTCCTCACTGGAAAAAGGATGATCACACTTGACGTATCCTTGTGAGGGGGAGAGAGATGAGGTAAAGGCCCACAGTAAGTACACATTAATGACAGCAGCCATTATTCTTAAGGGAGAAATGTCAGGTCTGGTTCAAAGTACAATCTGTCCTAAGGAGAGTGGGTAATAGACATCTGGTCTGTGTCTCAGGTATGACTGGCTGAGGGCCAGGTATGAGTATAGGATGATCTTGTGCATTCAGGTGAGAAGGATTTGAAGTTTTTACGGATGTAGTATAGGCTATGTGGTGTGCTATAGCGTAGTTTTTTGTTTTTTGTTTTTTGTTTTTTTTTTTTTGAGACAGTGTCTAGCTCTGTCACCCAGGCTGGAGTGCAGTGGCCCGATCTCGGCTCACTACAACCTCCGCCTCCCGCGTCCAAGCGATTCTCCTGCCTCACCCTCCCATGTAGCTGGGATTACAGGCACGCACCACCCTGCCCAGCTAATTTTTATATTTTTAGTGGAGACAGGGTTTTGCCGCATTGGCCAGGCTGGTCTTGAACGCCTGACTTCAAGTGATCCACCTGCCTCGGCCTCCCAAAGTGCTGGGATTACAGGGGGTGAGCCACCGCGCCCAGCCTGTAGTGTACATTTTCATTCAATAAATATTGAACCCCAACTGTATACCTGGCACAGTTCTAGTTCCCAGCAGTAAACAAAACAAAGCCTAGTTTATATATCTATGCAGAGAACCTCTCAGCATGCACCTCTTCTCCCTTAGGCTGCTATTTCCCAATTCTGTCTTAGGGAGCCCCACGCAGGGGTAGCTTTATGACTGAGAAAGGCAGCAGGGAACTTACGGGGAAACACTGCTGGGACCCAGCTAAGCCGGAGATTTTACCCCCACTACCCTGGTCTGTCTTCTCTCGCCTCCAGAGCCCTCCCTCCATGGAGTTCGGCCTGCTCAGCGAGGCGGAGGCCCGGAGCCCTGCTCTGTCGCTGTCAGACGCGGGCACTCCTCACCCCCAGCTCCCAGAGCACGGCTGCAAGGGCCAGGAGCACAGCGGTGAGCGCGCCCCCTTCCGGGGGTGGAGGAGATAACAGCTTCATCCCCCAGTGCGGGTGGGACCCCGGCTGGGCAGCCCGGGTGGGAGCCAGGGAGCGGGTGGTTCCGGAGGTCCCCGAGCCGGAGAATCCGTGCAGGCTTGGGCGCCCTGTGACCTGCCCCCTCCCTGGCTCCCAGACTCGGAGAAGGCCTCGGCTTCGCTGCCCGGCGGCTCCCCCGAGGACGGTTCGCTGAAGAAGAAGCAGCGGCGGCAGCGCACGCACTTCACCAGCCAGCAGCTGCAGGAGCTGGAGGCGACCTTCCAGAGGAACCGCTACCCCGACATGAGCACGCGCGAGGAGATCGCTGTGTGGACCAACCTCACCGAGGCCCGCGTGCGGGTATGCCCTCCCGACCCGTGACTCGCACCCGCACGGGCCCTCCACGCGCAGCCTGCGACTCTGAGGCCGGCAGTTCCGCCCCACCCGCCCCCGCCCCCGCCCCCGGGCCCTGGCCCCTGGCCCCCGGCTCCCGGCCACAGCCCCACGCGTCCTCCAGGCCGCCAACCTCCAGCGTCTGCTCCCAGTGCTCCCTACCACTCAGACCGCGCGCTTCTTCGGCCCTGACACTGTCTCTCCTTACCCTCTCCACCTCTCCTCGACCCCATCCTACTGTCCCCCTAGACCCTGGCGCCGGTGACTCAGTCCTGCCTCCCGCGCCTTCTGTTTTCCGACCCCAGACTTCGTGCGCTCCTCCCCTTCCACCCGGTCTCCAGCCACCTCATCTCGTTTATTCACTACACCGCCCGGCTGGAAGCCCCGTCGGGGGTGGGGTGGGGTGGGGTGGCCAGCGGGGTGGCCCGCCCTCCAGCCGCTGGGACCCGCCCCGAGCCCTGACCGCCTTTGTCCCGCGCCCCGCAGGTATGGTTCAAGAATCGGCGCGCCAAGTGGCGGAAGCGCGAGCGCAGCCAGCAGGCCGAGCTGTGCAAGGGTGGCTTCGCAGCGCCGCTCGGGGGGCTAGTGCCGCCCTACGAGGAGGTGTACCCCCGGCTACTCGTACGGCAACTGGCCGCCCAAGGCGCTCGCCCCGCCGCTCGCCGCCAAGACCTTCCCGTTCGCCTTCAACTCGGTCAACGTGGGGCCTCTGGCTTCGCAGCCCGTCTTCTCGCCACCCAGCTCCATTGCCGCCTCCATGGTGCCCTCCGCCGCGGCTGCCCCGGGCACTGTGCCAGGGCCCGGGGCCCTGCAGGGCCTGGGTGGGGCCCCCCCCCCGGGCTGGCTCCGGCCGCCGTGTCCTCAGGGGCCGTGTCCTGCCCTTACGCTTCGGCCGCCGCCGCCGCCGCGGCCGCCGCCTCCTCCCCCTACGTCTATCGGGACCCTTGTAACTCGAGCCTAGCCAGCCTGCGGCTCAAAGCCAAACAGCACGCCTCCTTCAGCTACCCCGCGGTGCACGGGCCGCCCCCGGCCGCCAACCTCAGTCCGTGCCAGTACGCCGTGGAGCGGCCGGTATGAGCGGCCCCGCCGGTGGATCATCCCCGAGGCGGGGGCGACGATTCGCAGCCTCCGCGGACTGGGGTCGTCTTGACTGGCTTGCCCCCGCCCCAGGGTCTGAAATGGGTGTTTGGGCAGCTGGCGGGGGGAGGGGGGGCGGGTGGCGGCCGGCTCAGGAGAGGGCCTTACCCCTCCCAGCCCTGAGGGGTGGACTGGGCCCTACACACAGACCGCGCCCCTGGGACTAAGGCCAGGAACAGGGACCAGCTCCCCCGGGGGCCAACTCACCCTTGGCCCATCCCGCCTTCTCCAGGCTTCCCCTCCCTGGTTTTCAAAGATAAATGAAATAAACGTGCGCGGACTGTCGAAGGCCTGATGATTCAGAGTTGCGGCTGAGTCCTCTTCCCTTCATCCTCCCCCCACTGTCTACAGGCGAGCTGCATGTACAGGAACGAGGTGAGGGTCCAGGCTTCTAGGGATTCAGTCCCACTCACCCCCCTACTCCAGAACCGGGCAGCCGGGGATTGTTCCTGGAGCAAGGAGGTGTGTGCGTGCGCGGGGCGTGGGAAACCAGCTACCTGGCTGGTGTCGGCCACAGCCGGTGCTGCGGCGCCACCTCGTGGTCTCAGGGAGGCTAGCTGGTAGATCTGGTCTCCAACGCTTCCTCGTAGGTGTCAGCTCTGCAATTCAGAGAGCCTATGACTTTAAAGTTACTCCGCCTTTCTCCACCTGTTTCTCACTGTTCCTATGAGGGGCTTGGGCCTCTAACAGCAATAAAATTCTGGTCTGTAACAGACATTTATTAAGTGCCTACCAGGCCTAGGATTCTTTCAGTGTCTGTGTGTGTGCCTCTCACCCTTCCACACACCCTCAGGCTTCCCACCTGCCGATCATCCCACTGGCAGCAGCCTCCTGCCATCACAGCGCCCCTCTTTTCTCCCCAAATCCCAAAACTCTCAAAATTTAGTTGAAATCTTTAATTAAAAAAATAGAGCAAGAAGAAGAAAGATTTCTGGATAGAAATATATCCTCCGTCCCACCACCATCCCTGGGCCTGCTTGGCCTTCACATTAAAAACAGAAACATCAAAGTAACAGACCACACCCCATCCCAGGGTCACCTTTCTTGTCTGTCAAAAATTCTTGGGGCACACATCCTCTGGGGAAACCATGCAGGTAAGGCAACCTAATAATTCTCCCACAACTAAGCCCAGCCTCTTAGTGCCCTGGAGAAGAGAGACCCTGGATCTTCATTGTTCTCTTCAACCCTTCACTGGCTCTTTGTCTTGGCTTTGACCTTGGGCCTGATGTAGGCCTGTCTGAAGAAATGGGCAAAGAGGATGAAATAGGTCATATACAAGATGAAGGACCAGAATAAGTGTTCCATCGTGGTGTTGCATCCCGGCTCCTGCCTCCAGATGTATGACAGGATGCTGACAATGGCTCCTACAAACATCTGCAGGATCTGCATGCTGGTGATGAGCATGGGCAGCATCTTGGGGGGCTTCACGTTGGCAGCCTTCAGAGTGTAGTAGGTGTACATGATGGCATGCACGCCAAAGTTCATGGTCATGAACCAGCCTCCTGCAGGCACTTTGTTCTTGTATCCAAAGCTTGTGTACACCAGCACTGTGCTGTGGTGGTACCAGTGGATAAAGATGAGCGGCCGCTTACGCAGGATGATGAAGGCTGTGTCTCCTGGGAGATGGAGAATCATAGCTGGCATACCACCCAGTGCTGGGACCACCCTCTGCACTGGGTGTGGGGACATGGGAGAAATTCTGAGGGGAGAGGGGGTCTTTGTGGCAGAGAATCTGTAGAGGGACTTGGGTGAGAGGTGTTATTAGGACCCAGGGGTAGGAAAGGGACTCTCCATGGGATGGTGAGGGGGGAGGGCCCTGAGGAGGGATGCAGTTCACAAGGCACCAGAGAGACAAAGCCTTGCCACTCACCGAGTTCTATGACCTTGCTGAGAAGAAAGACCCCGGACCAGAATTTGACTATGGAATGTTCCAAGAAGGTGCAGAAGCACACAGTGTGCTTTAGGCCCCCAGTTTGCAGCACAGTCCCCATCATGCCCCACGTCCTCACTGCCCCCATGATACTGAAATGGGACAAAGGAAGATGGTGTCAGCGTCATCCCCAGGCACCGATCCACCTTTCCCCTGGAAGGGTGGCCAAGTCACTGTGTTCCAAGCTCTACCACCTCCCCGACCTGTCCATGGGGGGATGGGTCAAAGCTCCTGAGATCCTGGGCCAACCAGTAGTCTAGAGGAGATGAGGGCTGCAGAAACATCAGGGAATGCAGGGGGGATGGGATTGAAAGCTGAGTTAAGGAATGGGGTTCTTGGGAGGGGTTAGGAGCCTGGAAGGAGATGCATAGAGGGATTGGGGAAGACTGAAGGAGTTTAGGGGAGAAAATATGGGGAAGTTATTGGAGGGTCTTGAGAGAGGGTGTTAGGAGCTGAGAACATTAGAGGCTGGAGAAATTTGTTGTGAGTATAGACTTTATGAATGCAAGAGCGACAAAGCAGAGACCACCAGGTCAGCGTCTAAAAAAAGGAAAACAGGATAATATAATAGAAGAGGGTGGAGGCTGGGAGGAGAACTAAAGCTGAGAGAATGAGATGGGGAGAGTGTTACAGGGCGACCTGGGGGACAGAATGGGGGTTGATGCAATCTGGAAAGCTTTAAGGGATAGAATGGAAGTCTAAGATCTAGAGAAGAGGCAGGGAGTGGGAAGCGTCTTACCTGAAGATTGCAAGGCAGAAGGACCAGAGGAAGAGAGGCCCCTGCAGGTTGAAGCCCTTCCGTTCCTTCATGTAGTTCTGCCCCACAGCAATGAGCACCAGGTAGATCAGGGCTATGGGGAATGAGGTTGCCCTGGCAAGCAGAAGGCAAAGGGGACGGGCTCATGGGGGGTGCTGACTACAGAAATGCCCACTCATCTCTCTAGGTGAGTGCTCTGGGTAGGAGCCCCAGTTCTGCCACTTACTAGCTGTGTGACATTGGAAAAACCAACTTAACTCTCTGAGCCCTGGCTTCCTCATTTGTAAAGGGGGGAATAATACATCTCTCCTGGCAGTATGAATGTATACAAAGTACCTAGCACAGGGTAGGGGCTATGTCCAAGGTTTCTGTGATTATTGCTCTCTCAGTGAGGCTGGAGTTGGGTGACAGGTGTCTGGTCCACACCTAGAAGCAGCCCAGGACTGTGGTGTAAGAAGAATGTGGCAATGGCTTCTCCCTAGTTGGGTCATGGCAAATTGGCTGGAGCATAAAGTCAGCCCACAAAACCTCTGGGGAGCTTTAGGGCTAAGCCAGAGAGCTTCTTCCTGGGGAAAGCTTGGAAGAGCTCCCTGTCTTTGCCTCCTTCTCCACAACAGAAACGGTGGAGCACCTGGGGAATGACAGGATAACTGTGAAGGGCAGGTTGTCCCAGGACCCGCACTGAGCACACTCGCGCGCACACACAGCAACAAAGGACAGGGAAGTCAGCTACTAAGCCTTCAGATCAACCTCACGCCTCCACGACCAGTTCTCACTACATGGTCTTTGGCTTCTGTATCTTTCCACGTTCTTCTCCCCCCATCCTTTTATTACTGCTTTCTTTCTTTCAGCTCTAATCTCTTTGAGGTGCCACACTACCTGCACCTCGGACAACGGTAGTGTGGAGCCAGTATGAGGGAGTCCGATAACTTTGCTCTGTAAGAAAATCATTGCAAGCATTCAATGCCACCCCCCTCGCGTCCCCATCCCGGGGCCCTGGCATGGCCTTTCCCCTCTCCCCCAAGTCTCACCAGTACTCCTCCAAAAAGGGCCACAGGCCGTTGAGCAGCTCGAAGTTATAGGGCTGGAAGAGCTGATTTACTTCGTGTAAGACATTCATGGCTGTGACCAGCTAGTTTTGCAGACGTCGAGGTCCAAAGCTTGGAGGCGCTAGGTGAAAGGTTTGGGGCGCCAAAGATGGAGTGAACCTCGGGGCGAGACGGAACAGAGCCGGGACAGACGGAACCCCTGGGCAAGGCGAAGGGGGCGTCGGACCTAGGCACGTGCGAGGCGGCGCAACCAGCTCTGCCCAGCGCAGCCACTGCGATTTATAACTCTGACTTGCAGAGCTGCGGACCCGAACGGCGCGCGGCCCCTCTCCCTGCACCCCGCCGCTATCCAATCTCGACCAAGATACGCCTCTGTCCCGCCCCTGGACCGCAGTCCGCGTTCTGATTGGTCATCCTCAAGGGCCACCCCCTCCCGGGCCTTTCACACGCCCCGCCCCAAGTCCGGTCGTAGGCGGTCGCCCGCCCACTTTCCCAACAAGTCCACCCCATCCTGTGCGGCCTTGCAGGTGCCCCCGGACTTGCCAGTCTTCCCTTGGCACTGTCAACCGTGGCCTTCGCCTCAGTTTGCTTTAATCTTGACCTGCTTAGCAGTGAAGAGAGAGGTGTCCTTAGCCTTTGGTGCTCCCATCCAGAAATTGAGGAGTCAGTTTCTAGGCTCCCTGAGATCCTTGGAAACCCAGGCCCGCGATGAGGAAATATGAACGTGGGCAACGCAGAGCTTCTCCTGTAGTCCCCTTCAACCTCCTAGCTTCGAGTCTGCGGTTGTGGGTGGGTGGAAGGAGATGAATTTTAATAAATTTTATTGTTGAGGTTGTTGTTGATGTTTGAGTTGTTGAGGCTGTTATGGTTTCTTTATAGTTTCCTGAATTCCTGAACTGCTGCAGACTGACATTCAGTAATAACCGTGGAGAGAGGAAATGGGGTCACCTTCTGGGCTTCTGGAACTATTGTCTTCAGGTTTCCTGGAGGCCTCCTAGGGTTTAAGGATGGGGAGCTGTTTTATCTCCCGAATCAAATCTACTTCTTCCTCACCTGCGTAACCAGCCCTAAAGAAATAAATGTTCTACATCTTTTAAAGTTTTACTTGGCTGTCCCTTACTTCTTTCCTAGGTTTTATGAAAGCGAAGGAGAAATGCAAGCAGTTCGAGATAAGGTGGAGATTTGCAAAATGTGCTAAGAAACATAGATATAAAATAATTAAAATCAAGATGTGGGTATAAACGGCCATCTGCAGTAAAGTTCTAGCCAGAGGATCCAGGTAGGAACCCCAGCTCTACTTCCTGAACCTCAGCCACTGTCTGGGAGGGTGTAGTGGAAGTCCTATTGGTTGCCGTCTAAATGAATCACAAGTATATCCCTTTTTCTCTGTACCTCATCACCTTTCACCTAGTCATGTTAACTGGTTGCACCACTTCCTTCTCTAATACAGTGCTTCTCCTCTTCACTGCATTGCAATCAGAAAAGAGTTCCTATTCCTGGCTGATTACCAGATTCCTGAGCCTCAACTGCAGAGATTCTGGTCCTGTAAGTGGTCCCAAACTGTATTTTGAAAACCACCACTGTGTGTTTGCTCATCTGGAAAACAGTTCTGCTTTCCTGCTTAAAAACCTTCACTGGTTCCTGATGACTCCATATATAGCCTGACATCTAATCAGAAGGTGATCAACACATGTCTGATGGATGAATGAATGAATAAAAGAATGAATATTACAAGAATAATGCCATCTAGGTGTTACAACACCCAAGTTCAAGTCCCAGTGCCTCCATCAATGAGCCATGTGATTTTAGGCAAGTTACTTAACCTGTGTGAGACTCACATTCTCTTTCAGAAAATAAATGCATGTAGTCATATTTGCCTGCTTTCCTCACAAGGTTGTGATCAGTATACAAGTCAGATAACGTAAATGAAATGATATTGTGGACTAGACACATGGAAATGGTAAGGCGAATCATTATGGGAGGTTTACAAATGCATATACAGAATATATACTCTCTATGAAGATATTTTACATTGTCTTTCCCTGTGAGGTTTAATGGTGAGGCTTGCAGGAGGTGTATGTGGAAGAGGGAAAGAAGAAAAATTGGGGCCGGGCACGGTAGCTCAAGCCATGATCCCAGTACTGTGGGAGGCTGAGGTGGGCAGATTGCTTGAGCCCAGAGTTTGAGACCAGCCTGGGCAACATGGTGAAAACTCATCTCTACGAAAAGTACAAAAATTAGCTGGGCATGGTAGCGCCCACCTGTGGTCCCAGCTACTCAGGGGCTAAGGTGGGAGGGTTGCCTGAGCCAGGGAGGTCAAGGCTGCCATAAGCTGAGATTGTGCCACTGAGCTGTGATTACACCACTGCGTTCCAGCCTGGGTGACAGAGTGAGACTCAAAAAAAAAGGCCAGCAGCAGTGGCTCACATCTGTAATCCCAGCACTTTGGGAGGCTGAGGTGGGTGGATCACCTGAGGTCAGGAGTTCGAGACCAGCCTGATCCACATGGCAAAACCCTGTCTCTACTAAAAATACAAAAAGTAGCCAGGTGTGATGGCGGATACCTATAATTCCAGCTACTCGGGAGGCTGAGGCAGGAGAATTGCTTGAATCCAGCAGGCAGATGTAGTGAGCCGAGATCGTGTCACCGCACTCCAGTCTGGGCAACAGAGTTAGACTCCATCTCAAAAAAAAGAAAAAAGAAGAAAAATCTTCAAAAATTATATTCTAGAGGAAATGCTCCTTGACCCTTGGACTTGGCCTGGTGCTCTTATTTTATGTAAACTCTTCTCATAGCATGGTATTCCTTTAGTCAATGAGAGTTTACAGTTAGTTATTTTTGTGATTTCTTGATCAATGCCTGTTTTTCCCACTAGTCCTTGAGCTCCATGAATGCAGGGACTATGTCTAGTTTTAAATTTTTTTTATTTTGAGACAGAGTGTTGCTCTGTTGCCCAGGGTGGAGAGCAGTGGCCTGATCATGGCTCACCACAATCTCTGCCTCTTGGGTTCAAGTGAGTCTCGTACCTCAGCCTCCTGAGTAGCTGGGACTACAGGTGTGCGCTACCACGCCTGGCTAATTTTTGTGTTTTTAGTAAAGACAGGGTTTTACCATGTTGGCCAGGCTGGTCTTGAACTCCTGGCTTAAAGCGATCTGCCCACCTCAGCTTCCCAAAGTGCTGGGATTACAAGTGTGAACCACAGCATCCAGCCAGAATATGTCTGTTCTGTTCATCATTCTCCTAACCCTGAGCAAACCCAGGTAATATTTGTTGCATGAGTAATTGAATGGACGAAATCCTTAGTGTGTAAACTTCTCTCCCTATCTCCAACTGCCTGTTGGACATCTCTATCAGTATGTTCTTCTAGTATCCTTAGCAAAACACACCCCAAACAGAATCTGTTATCTACCTCCAAAATAGGCCGTTTTCCCAGCCACCATTTATCTAATTTCTCAGGCTAGAAATTGTGAGGTCATGCTATAGTCTTCTGTAGGACACAAAGTCCTGCCATTTCTTCTGGAGGTGGCATGGTCATCAGAATGCCTCTATTGAGATTTTATCTCTGCCACTTACTAGCTAGTAACCTTGGCTAAGACGTTATCAAATATCTCATGGCCTTAGCTTTCTCGTCTGTAAAATGGAGATAACTACCTGAGAAGGATGTGTATGAGGATCAAATGAAATAATATATGTTAAAGAACATTGGCTGGGCATGGTGGCTCATGCCTGTAATCCTAGCATTTTGGGAGGCCGAGGCAGGATGATCACTTGAGGCCAGGAGTTCAAGACCAGTCTGGCCAACAGCGCGAGACTCTGTCTCAATAAATAAATCAATAAATAAAGAGCAATATACAACGTAAAGGGTTGAGTAAGCATCAGTAATTATTTACAAAAAAAGTAACTTTGTACAAATTTCACCTTTTTTTTTTTTTGAGATGGAGTCTCCCTCCTGTCACTCAAGCTAGAGTGCAGTGGTGCAATCTCGGCTCACTGCAACCTCCACTTCCTGTGTTCAAACGATTCTCCTTCCTCAGCCTCCCAAGTAGCTGGGATTACAGGCATGTGCCACCACGCCCGGCTAATCTTTGTATTTTTAATAGAGACGGGGTTTCGCCATGTTGCCCAGGCTCCTGACCTCCTGACCTCAGGTGATCCACCCGCCTCAGCCTCCCAAAGTGCTAGGATTACAGTTGTGAGCCACTGTGCCTGGCCAAATTTCACCATCTTTTAATGAAACGCAACTACATTAATTTAAAAGTCATGATCTGGAGATTGGTTGCAGAACAATGTGACTATACTTAGCACTACTGAAATGTACACTTAAAAATAGTTAAGGCAGTCAATTTTATTTTATGTGTATTTTGCCAAAGTTTTGTCTTGGTTTTTTTGTTGTTGTTGTTGTTGCTGTTGTTGTTTTAGATGGAGTCTCACTCTGTTGCCCAGGTTGCAGTGCAGTGGTGTAATCTTGGCTCACTGCAACCTCCGCTTCCCGTGTTCAAGTGATTCTCCTGCCTCAGCCTCCCGAATAGCTGGGATTACAGGCATGTGCCACCATGCCCAGTTAATTTTCGTATTTTTAGTAGAGATGGGGTTTCACCATTTTTGCCAGGCTGGTCTCGAAATCCTGATGTCAGGTGTTGTTTTAAGTAGGTCACATAAAGGGGTGATATGCATACTACATAAAAAGCTTATTCATAGTCTTATCTTCCACCCTTGGTAAATGGCTAAGGATACAAACAAGCTCATTCTGCAGACTCCAGTGTCTCCAAATCTGCCTCTCATTTGCTGCCAGAAAGGTCTTTCTAAAACACATCAGCTCATGTCATTCCTCATTAAGAACAAAAATATACTGGGCGAGGTGGCTCACACCTATAATCCCAGCACTTTGGGAGGCTGAGGCAGGTGAATCACAAGGTCAGGATTTCGATACTAGCCTGGCCAATGGCCAACATAGTGAAACCCCATCTCTACTAAAATACAAAAATAAAAAATAAAAAAATAATAATCCTCAGGACAAAGATCAAATTCCTGAGTTTAGCCCTGACCATTCATTTCTAGCCAAAATCCCACCATCCCTCAGCCCCAGATTCCACACTGTAGCCATATTGGACAAGTCTCAGCTCTACACACTAACCCTTTACCTCTCTACGCATCTTTCCCTTTCCCATACAGTATTTTCTCACCCGGACAAATCTGAACTCTAGCTCTACCTCTAAAGTCACTTGCCCTTCAAAAACCTAATATATTTCAGAGTTAACCCCTTCCTTCTTTGTCTTTCAATCAAAGGACTTTGCCCAAACTGCCTGTCAGTATTGTGCTTCTACCTGTGGAGTACAGTCAGTCATAATATATTTTCTACACTATTCTGGTTCCCCCACCCTATCCCAAATGGTCATTTTCACTAGGTCACTCATCCTTGAAGGTAGCACACACTACCTGGTACATGGTGGGCACTCAAAATACGTCTGTTGCTTTGAACTGAGTAGGTACCTAAGAAGAAATACAAACAATAAGCCTATATTTTTAAGACTCAATTTTCTTAGTAATTAAAGAAATGCAAATTAAAGACTGTATGTATAATATGGTCCCAATTAATAGCCAAGCAGAAATTAAATACCTAACGCCAGCCAAAGCTTTGGGAAACAGATGCACTCACACCTGGCCAGTGGCCAGGTAAATTGATATAATCCTTTTAGAAACACATTTAGGTAACACTTAGCAAGAGCCAGCTGGTATGCCTTGACCCAGTATTTCACCTAGGAATTTAACCCAGTGAAATAATCCAAAAGAAAAAAATCTGTATGTATTAAAAAATATATATTTGTACATTCCACTGAACATTTAATAAGTTACATTCAGCTACAACTTTAAAAAAAAATACACTATACAGTCTTTTATTTCTAGCTTAAAAACAAAATCTTAAATTTCTAGGAATATATTTACAGGATTAATTACATTTTAAGACACCACACCGTGGACGTGAAGGGCCACTCACTGTCCCTCACTGGGACAGGCTGGGACAGGTTGTGTGACCTGCCTGAGGGGCTCTGGCTCATTTGCCAAAGTCAAGAAAAAGAAGATCAGGTCTTCTGACGACTCAGCCAAACCAACAATGAAAAAAGTACCAGAGATGCCTCATACCCACTTTGCTAACAAGCAATTACATGCCTTTTCAGTGTTTAAGAGAAGCCTTGGCTGGGCACAGTGGCTCATGCCTGTAATCCCAGCACTTTGGGAGGCCAAGACAGGCAGATCACGAGGTCAGCAGTTCGAGACTAGCCTGACCAACATGGTAAAACCCCGTCTCTACTAAAAATACAAAATTAGTCAGGCATGGTGGTGCACGCCTGTAATCCCAGCTACTCAGGAGGCTGAGGCAGGAGAATAGCTTGAACCCGGGAGGCAGAGGTTGCAGTGAGCTGAGATTGTGCCATTGCACTCCAGCCTGGGTGACAGAGTGAGACTCCATCTTAAAAAAAAAAAAAAAAAAAGCCTTAATTTTCCTGGGATATCTCCATAGAATCATTCTGGAAACCTGTATGATTTTGAAAATGAAAAAAAAAAATTGTCACCCCCATGAGATCCACTGTTTCTCACAAGGCAGGGACAGGCCTTTTAGAGGCAGGAAAAAAGAATACTATTCTCTGTAAAGTCCAGACAGAACTCCAGCAGCTCCGCTGGCTTGACAACCTCTTCCAGGGGACCCATGGGCTAGACCCATGCTTTGGTTCAAAGTGTTTGGAGAACATCTTCTTGCTCCTTTTCTGGAAATGAAATGATGGACACAGGGTCCCCCACGTCATCCTTTGATGAGCTGTCCTTGTCCAAGGCATCTAGGATGGGCTGAGCTGGGTCCTTTAAATACTCTTCTATCTGTAACCGGATGCTTGGTGGAGTGTGAAACCAGCATTTTTTTTTTTTTTAATTTAAGACGGGGTTTCACCATGTTGGTCAGGCTGGTCTTGAACTCCTGACCTCAGGTGATCCGCCCGCCTTGGCCTCCCAAAGTGCTTGGATTACAGGCGTGAGCCACCACGCCCAGCCAAACCAGCATTTAATCAGGCCTCTGTATTAGAGGACCAGGAAGAAACAGGCCCCTGCCAGCATTTTCACTAGGTCACTCATCCTTGAAGGTAGCACACACTACCTGGCACATGGTGGACACTCAAAATATGTCTGTTGCTTGAATGAAACTGTTCCCACGGAGATCAGGATGACGCTGTAGCTCAGTGGAGGCATCTGCCATTGTTTCCTAGCAAGATGTGTTGCTTAAGTGTCTGGGTCTAAAGATGTTACTTTTGTTCCAAAGCAGTTGTGCCTCGACTTGTAAACAGTACACTCTAAAGGGTTTTAAGTTATCCAATGAAATGGAGTTGCTTCTGAAAGGGCCTTTGACCTGCTGAATTCCTGCTTTTTCACATTAACGGACGTAATACCAAAAAAAGACCGTGGAGGGCCAGGCGCGGTGGCTCACGCCTGTAATCCCAGCACTTTGGGAGGCTGAGGCAGGAGAATCGCTTGAACCCGGGAGGCGGAGGTTGCGGTGAGCCCAGATCACGCCACTGCACTCCAGCCCGGGGCAACAAGAGCGTAACTGTCTCAAACAAACAAAAACAGGCCGTGGCCGTGGATATATCAGGGATGTCAAAGGGAGAGGAGAACCTGACACTGAGGGAGCCTTCTCCTAGGGTCACCTCAATGTTTTCTGGAGCCCCAACAGTCACATTCTGATAGTTGAAAACAAGGCATTGTCACCCAGGCGGAATGGAGTGCTCCCAGCTCAGCTCGAAGGCATACAGTGACACTGAAATCCATTGGGAAGCCTGCGTACATCTCACTCCTATGAACATGATGTCGGCCATGAGCCGGTCACTGTTGGTGTATTTAAACTGCACCCGATAGACCACAGGCCTCGTGCCATTGTTTAGGGCCACTGGCTAACAACTCAGGACCTGCTCTGCCTTGCAGGCGAATTTTGGGGTGCTGAGGATCGAGCAGCTGGGACAGAGGGGCTGGTGGGGGCGCGGCGGCGGCAGCGCAGGCTCGGAGCAGCAGCAGCAGCCACAACCGCTTGGGCCGCCTGGGCCTGGACGCTCGGCGGCTGATCAGGGCGCGGCCGGGGCCCGGATCCCGGTGAGTAGAGCCGCTCATGTCGCCGCCCGGGCCGCCACGGTAAGCGCAGGGCGCGCAGGGCCCAGCTATAACTTTTTAAAAGGGACAAATCATAATGCAAGTATTTATTCAAATGTTGACCATTAAAACACCATCTGAACCATGTCAAATAATACTCATTTACTTTTGTGAAATGTGTTAATGAGAACTTAAGAATTTCTACAGAAGGCTGAGCATTTTCAACATCCCCCAGCCTAGATGAGAAAAAGACCGTATTCTCTTACTGGTGATTCAGGAAATACAATACAAAAGGAGCTTCAACTCCTATGTGGAGACAAGGCTGGCACCCACGATGGCTGGACTGCAGAAAACAATCATGCAGTGTTCCTGTTTTGGTCTGAGACTTAAGAGACAAAATCTGATCTAGGGCGAAACTACCTAGAGGACGTAGGGAGGACTGGACAGAGGGGCTCACCGTATCTGGGGGACCAAAGAGAAAGTAGTGTGCAGATAGTGCTTTGACCTTAAAATAAATGTTAAGTGAGACAAAAAAGAAGCCAGGAGCCTTCTCACAACCATTCCAGGTCAGCAACTCCCCAAGATATTTGTTTCAAGGTAGTTGGTAGGAAATATAAATGTTCACTGACCCTGACTCAACAATTAAACCATCATAACAGATACAACTTTGAGGACAGGCAGTTATCAAACCGCCTGTAAACTGGAGTGGGGGATGAGCTTGAAAGATGCCTATTATCAGTGACTGGGGAAAATTAAAAAAAAAAAAGGCCAAGGGAGGTGGCTTATGCCTGTAATCCTATCACTTTGGAGGCCAAGGCAGGTGGATCACCTGAGGTCAGGAGTTCAAGACCAGTCTGGGCAGCATGGTAAAACCCCATCTCTACTAAAAACAAAAAGTAGCCAGACGTAGTGGCACATGCCTGTAATCCCAGCTACTTGGGAGGTTGAGGCAGGAGAATCACTTGAACCTAGAAGGCAGAGGTTGCAGTGAGCTGAGATTGTGCCACTGTATTCTAGCTCTCCAGCCTGGGTGACAAAGTGAGACTACATCTTAAAAAAAAAAAAAAAAGAAAGGAAAAGAAAGCAAAGATACCTGTTTATCTGTCTTCAGCTGATAAGGGATATATAAAGATGTTTACATGTTGATTTTTGGGGGGCTAAGTGTGGTGGCTCAAACCTGTAATCCCAGCACTTTGGAAGACTGAGGCAGGAGGATCACTTGAGCCCAGGAGTTTGAGACCAGCCTGGGTAACACAGTGAGAACGTATCTCTACAAAAAATTTAAAAATTAGCTGGGCATGGTGGTGGACACTTGTAGTCCCAGCTACTTGGGGGGCTGAGGCGGGAGAATCATTTGAGCCCAGGTGGTGGAGAGGGTGCAGTGAGCCATGACTGTACCCATGCAAGCTGTCCTAGGCAACAGAGCAAGACCCTGTGTCTAAAATAAATACATAAATACATGTTGATTTTGGGTAAATTTATTCACAAAGCTACCATTTCACAAGGACAATAAGGTTCATTAAATTACAAGACAAAATTTACAAATGAGATAACAGAACTGTTTTAAATATATTTTATTGGGCAAAACCTTTTCCGCTAACTATAAAAAATTACATTACAGTTATTGTCAAAGACTCTTAGACTGTGGTTTAAGTTCAAAAGGCCAAAACCTTTGCAAAAAGATAACATGAAGGTTGGGCGAGGTGGCTCACGGTTGCAATGCCAGCACTTTGGGAGGCCGAGGTGGGAAGATCACTTGAGGTCAGGAGTTCAAGAACAGCCTGGCCAACATGGTGAAACCCACCTCTACTAAAAATACAAAAATAAGCTGGGCATGGTGGCGTGTGCCTGTAATTCCAGCCACTCAGGAGGCTGAGGCAGGAGAATCACTTGAACCCGGGAGGTGGAGGCTGTAGTGAGCCAAGATCATGACAGAGCAAGACTCCATCTCAAAAAAAAAAAAAAGAGACAAGGTCTTGCTCTGTTGCCTAGGCCGGAGTGCAGTGGTGCAATCACCACTCACTGCAACCTCCACCTCCTGGGATCAAGCAATCCAGCCACTGGAGTAATTAGTAATTAGGATAATAGGCACGTGCCACCACATCGGCTTTTTTTTTTTTTGTGGCGACGGATTTTCACTATGTTGCCAAGGCTGGTCTTGAACTCCTGGTTCAAATACTCCTCCCACCTTGGTGTCCCAAAGTGCTAGGATTATAGGCATGAGCCACTGCACCCAGCTGAGACGGTTAATTATATATAAAGTGTACTTGATTAGACACAGAAAATATTGATAAGTATGGTTTTCTTCCTCTTGAAAACCAGCTTTTTTAAAAAATTGAATGTTCCCAATGTGAAGAAATGATAAATGTTCCAGATGATGGCTGCTAATTGCCCCAGTCTGATCAGTATACACTGTATGTATCAAAACATCACTATTTGCCCCATGAGTAGCTACAACTTACTTGTCAATTTAAAAAATGATTAAATGCTTTTTTAAAAAGTAGTGATTTGTAGAGCAGTTTTCCAATGATTGTAGACTGGATTGTAAATCTTTTGTAAATGCTTGTATTTAGTGGCATTTGTGATTTGCAGTAAAGGGTCAATCATAAGTAATATATAAATAGACTATTCCCTTATTGTAAGTAGCTTGTTACAAAATAAATACGTTGACTATTAATGAAATCATTTCAAAAAGGAAAAAGAAAATCAGCTTTACAAAGTAATACCAACTGATTACATTTCAACCTACTTTAATTCCCCATCAATAGCCCAATAACCTGGAATATTCAAAGCAGTTTCTTTGGCTACCAAATAAGTTCACCATTATTAAAATGTATACTTTAGGCCAAGTGAGGTAGCTCACGCCTGTAATCCCAACACTTTGGGAGGCCGAGGTGGGTGGATCACTTGAGGTCAGGAGTTTTAGACCAGCCTGGCCAACCTGGCGAAACCCCATCTCTACTAAAAATACAAAAATCAGCTGAATGTGGTGGCCCACTCCTGTGGTCCCAGCTACTAGGGAGGCTGAGGCAAGAGAATCCTTGAACCCGGGAGGCAGATGTTGTAGTAAGCCAAGATAGCATCATTGCACTCCAGCCTGGGGGGACAGGGTGACAATCCATCTCAAAAAGAAAATATATATGTGTATATATATATATTTGAAAGTCATATTTTAAGTCACATATTAAGTCAGTGGGACTTATTAGACAGCTGGAAGGCTGGGTGCAGTGGCTCACACCTGTAATTCCAGCACTTTGGGAGGCCAAGACAGGTGGATCATTTGAGGCCAGGAGTTTGAGATCAGTGTGGCCAACATGTTGAGACCCTGTCTCTATTAAAAATACAAAAGTCAACCGGGTGTGGTGGTGCGTGCCTGTAGTCCCAGCTGCTTGGGAGGCTGAGGTAGGAGAATTGCTTGAACCTGAGAGGCAGAGATTGCAGTGAGCCGAGATCATGCCACTGCACTCCAGCCTGGGTGACACAGTGAGACTCCATCTCAAAAAAAAAAAAAAAAAAAAAAGACAGCTGGAAACAACCCACCAATGGATAATTAAATTACTGAATTTAACAGCACAGGCAAATCTAGCATCACAACAAACACTGAAGTAACATCACGGAACAGTTTGCATCTCTCAGAACATGGAGAAACATGAAACTATGTTTACAAAATAATGTGAAAGAGAAACAATATTCAAAACCATACCTATCTGATTACCTCAATTATCTAAAAGCAATGATGTCCCTGAAGACTGAAGTTGAAAAGAAACACTAAAATGTGAAATCAGTTGATGTTGAGGGTGAGATTATAGGCATAAACTTAAAAGTATTTTATATTTTCTTTCATGATGTTTTAAAACTGAGATCATACATTTTGGAATGCTTTGTATATAAGAAATAATGCTTTTTAATGGCATAAGAAATCCTCAGAATGTCATGTTAAGTTTCAAAATACAGGATATGAGACAGTATGTATAGTATGGTCTCAAATTTGTTGACTAAAAGTGTGGAGGCAATTCAGATGAAAAGAATGTGTGTAAAGTTTTTGTAGGGAAAAAATATGCAAGAAAACCATATAGAGAAAGAAGATAGAAAGGGAATATACCAATATGTTAATGGAGTTTGTCTCTGAATGGCAGAATTTTAAAGTTATCCTTATAGTGAGTAAATGTTCAAAAGTAATAATAAACGTATTGAAATTTCTTGGATTTAAGTCTTTTTTTTACATGTGTTCTGTCACTAATTGACTTCTCTGCTTCTAGTTTCCTACACTGGGATCCTGGATCCCCTCCCAAACTCATCGTTTCCCTGGTATTTTACTGTCTTGGTTTTTTTCTTCATATTTCTGGCTGTGCCTTTGCAGGGTTTTCTTCCCCTTCTTTCTACCTCTTTAATGCTGTTTTTTGTTTGTTTGTTTTTTGTTTTCTTTCTTTGAGATGGAGTCTTGCTCTGTCACCCAGGCTGGATTGAGTCTCGGCTCACTGCAACCTCTGCCTCCTGGGTTCAAGAGATTCTCCTGCCTCAGCCTCTGGATTAGCTGGGATTACACAGCTAATCCACCACAATGCCTGGCTAATTTTTTGTATTTTTAGAAGAGACGGGGTTTTACCATGTTGGTCAGGCTGATCTCAAACTCCTGACCTCAAGTGATCCACCCACCACAGCCTCCCAAAGTGCTGGAATTACAGGTGTGAGCCACCACGGCCAGGCTACTGCTGGTTCTTAAAGTCCTGTACCTGTGCCTTCCTCGTTCTCATGCTGTGCTTCTTCCTGGCTATTTAACTCACTTTTATGATTTACCTATCACTTCAAATGATTTATCTTCTTTTTAAATTTTTTAATTAATTATTTGTTTTAGAGACAAGGTCTTGTTGGGTTGCCCAAGCTGGAGGGCAGCAGTATGATCACGACTCACTGCAGCCTCAACCTCCTGGGCTCAAGCAATCCTCTCGCCTCAGCCTCTTGAGTAACTGGGACTACAGACACGAGCCACCAAGCCCAGGTAATTTTTTATTCTTTGAAGAGAGGGGGTCTTATTTTGTTGCCCAGGCTGGTCTCAAACTCCTGGGCTCAAGCAATCCTCCTGCCTCAGCCTCCCAAAGGGCTGGGATTGCAGGCATGAGCCACTGCACCCGGCCTATCTTCTACCTTGACCTCTGCTCTGTCTGCTTGCTCATATTTCCAATTGCCCATTGGGCTTTTCCACCTGGCTGACCTGAATTACAGACAGCTCAGTGTGGAGAAATCCAGCTCGTCTTCTTCCCAGACCTGTTCTTTTACTGACTTTCATGTTTATGTTAAGGTGACCATCAGATTCCTAGGCAGGACTGGCTAAAAAATTGTGGTGCTTAGTGCTAAATTAAAATGTAAGGCCTCTTGCTCAAAAATTATGAAGAATTTGTCCGGATATGGTGGCTCCTACCTGTAATCCCAGCACTATGGGATGCTGAGATGGGAGGATCATTTAAGACCAGGAGCTTGGGACCAGCCTGGACAACATAGTGAGACAGCTATCTTTACAAAAAATAAAAATAAGAAATAAGCTGGGCCACAGCAGCATGTGCTTGTACTCCCAGCTACTTGGGAGGACAAGGGGAGAGGATCACTTGAGCCTTGGAGATAGAGGCTACAGTGAGTTATGATCTCACCACTGCACTCTAGGCTAGGCAACAGAGTGAGACCCTGTCTCTTAAAAAATTATTAATAATTTCAAGATAGCAAGAGCAGAGCATCAAACCAAGTGCAGGGTGCTAACTGCAGAGCCCTGTGTGACTGCATAGACTACACTTCCACGACACGGGTCCTACTTCTAGGCTTAAACCTGGGAGTCATCTTGACCTTTGACTCTTTTCTCTCCTTTTTTTGAGACATCCTGAGTAGCTGGGATTACACGCATGCACCACCATGCCAGGCTAATTTTGTATTTTTAGTAGAGACAGGATTTCTCCATGTTGGTCAGGCTGGTCTTGAACTCCCGGCCTCAGGTGATCTGCCCACCTTGGCCTCCCAAAGTGCTGGGATTACAGGCATGAGCCACCACGCCCACCCTGAAAATACTGTTTTAAGGAGTTGTTGGAGAGAGAGCATGTGGTCCTAAGAGAGGAAAAAAAATATTTAAACTCTCATCAGGTTGTTCAGGGTCTAAACTACCGCATTTCAAAGCTTTTGAGAGCAAGCCTGCATCTGAGTCATCTTCAAAGTCCACTCAGTACTTCACATGTAAGAACTGTGTCTGGATGAATGAATGCATGAAAGCCATTGCTCTGCCATCAGTCCACAGGGACCCCCTCTGCTAGGCCACAAGAATAACCTGGCAGACAGGCAGCACTGCTAGATGCAGGCACTAAAAGGGACATTGGAAGTACCTGGAGAGACACTGCCCTTTCTTTGCCTTTGACGGTTGGTAATCAGTCCTGCTTGGCTTGTCTCTGTCTTACCTGCCTCTCAAAGGCCTGCCTGTCCCCGGCCTGTCTCCCCATCCAGTTACTGCCAACATCATCACCCTTTTTGATTAGGAGCCCAAGAAATTGAGCTGTGGCTGAGAAAGAAAAAAGTAGCCCATGAGACGCAGGGACTGGTCTGACACTTGTAGCTAGGCCTCGGTGTTGTTGGAAGCTAGTCTGGTGCTCACAGCTAGGCCACATTATTCTATTCGACATAGATAATCTCCCAGAATACAAACATCAGACAAAGTCACGTAAAGGCCATGATAGAGTAAAGTAAAACAAAATCACTCATAATTCTGTCTGAGCACAAAGACAAGGTCACCATGCAACCCACAAAATACCAAACATCCCCTCTTCCAGCTTATATGACAGCTGCTTCTTTACCAATGACAGCTTTGTTCTCACTCTAGTCTGTCTTCCCTATCAATTGAGGCACCTGATCATACAATTATCCTTATTTTCTGACAGTATCCAATCTGCAGTGAACCTCCATTTTCTTGCCACCCCCAAATCACCAAACAAAGCACAAAACTTACACTAGGTTCTTTCTAACACCCTCTTGCTGAGACAACCCACGTTTCCCCTACTGTCTGCTGTTTCTCACTGCAGTCAGTAATAAACTCAACTTACTCAACTACAGTTTGTCGTGTTTGGCTGGAGGACAATGACAAGCCTAGATGGAAACCACAGAACTTCCTCACGTCCCTGTCTCCTTTTTGTCTTCCCAGCCTGCCTTGAGTATTCACAAGTGAGTCTGCAGTGTCAGTTTTCTCTAGCCCCATCCTCTGCCTCCCATCTCCTCTCATCTCAGAACTTACTCTGAATCCCCTACATTTGAGTAGGTGGTGTTTTCAGTTTCATTTGTCTCAAAGTCTCAAAGTATTTTCTAATTTTCCTGTGATTTCTTTCTTTTTTGTGTGTGTGAGAGTCTTGCTTTTCACCCAGGTTAGAGTGTAGTGGTGCGATCTCAGCTCACTGCAACTTCTGCCTTCCCCGGCTCAAGTGATTCTCCTGCCTCAACCTCCTGAGTAGCTGGGACTACAGGTGCTAATTTTTTTTTTTTTTTTTTTGAGAGTCTAGCTCTGTTGCCCAGGCTGGAGTGCAGTGGCGCGATCTCAGCTCACTGCAACCTCTGCCTCCTGGGTACAAGTGATTCTTCTGCATCAACCTCCTGAGTAGCTGGGATTACAGGCATCCGCCACCATGCCCAGCTAATTTTTGTGTTTTTAGTAGAGACAGGGTTTCACCACGTTGTCCACGTTAGTCTTGAACTCCTGACCTCAGGTGATCTGCCGGCCTTGGCCTCCCAAAATGCTAGGATTATAGGCATGAACCACTGTACGTGGCTTAATTTTTGTGTTTTCAGTAGAGACAAGGTTTCACCGTGTTGGCCAAGCTGGTCACGAACCCTGTGATTTTTTTTTTTTTTAGTCCATTGGTTAAGAGTATGTTGTTTAGGCCAGGCACAGTGGCTCACGTCTGTAATAACAGCACTTTGGGGGGCCAAGGCAGGCAGACTGCCTGAGATCAGGAGTTCGAGACCAGTCTGGCCAACATGGTGAAACCCTGTCTCTACTAAAAATACAAAAAAATTAGCTGGGTGTGGTAGTGTGCGTCTGTAATCCCAGCTACTTGGGAGGCTGAGGCAGGGGAATTGCTTGAACCAGAGAAATGGAGGTTGCAGTGAGCCAAGATTGTGCTGCTCCAGCCTGGGTGACAGAGCGATACTCCGTCTCAAAAAAAAAAAAAGAACACGTTGTTTAATTTCTATTTACGCATTTCCCAGTTTTCCTTCTGTTACTGATTTCTACTTTCATTCCATCATGACCAGACAAGACAATTTGTCTCTTTAAATCTTTTTAAATTCATTAAGACTTGCTTTCTGGCCCAACATATGGTCTGTCGTGGAGAATGTTCCATGTGCACTTGAGACTATGTATTCTGTTGTTGTTGGGTGGAGCATTCTGTGTCTGTTAGTTAGTCTAGTTGGTTTAGGGAATTCTTTAAGTCCTCTATTTCCTTATTCATCTGCTGATTAGTTGTTCACTCTATTTTTGAAAGTAAGGTATTGAAGTCTTCAACTATAATTGTAAAACTGTCTTTTTTGCTCTTCAATTCTGTTCATTTTTGTTTCATATATTTTGGAGTTCTGTTGTTAGGGGAATGTATGTTTACAATTGTTATATCTTCGCAATTATGTATTCACTCTTATCAATACATAATGTCCTTCATTGTCTGTGGTAACGTTTTTTTGTTTTTTTTTTGAGACAGAGTCTTGCTCTGTCACCCAGGCTGGAGTACAGTGGTACAATCTCAGCTCACTGCAATCTCTGCCTCTCGAGTTCAAGCAATTCTCATGCCTTAGCCTCTTGGGTAGCTGGGATTACAGTCGTGCGCCACCACGCCTGGCTAATTTTTATATTTTTAGTAGAGACAGGGTTTCACCATATTGGCCAGGCTGGTCTCAAACCCCTGACCTCAAGTGATCCACTTGCCTTTGCCTCCCAAAGTGCTAGGATTACAGACATGAGCCACCGCACACGGCCATGTGGTAACATGTTTTGACTCAAAGTCTGTTTTGTATAATATTAGCATACCAACCCCAGGTCTCCTATTTGCATGGGTTTTTTATATCTTTTCACTTTTGACATTTTTGTGTCTTTGGAACTAAAGCGAATGTCTTGGAGATAGTATGAAGTTGGTTTATTCTTGAGATACATATGCCAATCTTTGCTTTTTAATTGAGAAGTTGAATCCATATAATTACTGGTGAAAAGGACTTATTTCTGCCATTTTGTTATTGTTTTTTATACATATATTTTTTGTTCCTCAGTTCCTCCATTGCTGCTTTCTTTTGTGTCTCATTGGATTTCACTAGTGTTCTGTTTTGATTGCCTTCTCATATCCTTTCCTGTATTTTTTTTTTTTTTTTTTTTGAGATGGAGTTTTGCTCTTGTTGCCCAGACTGGAGTGCAATGACGTGACCTCGACCCACTGCAACATTCACCTCCCAGGTTCAAGGGATCCTCCTGCCTCAGCCTCCTGAATAGCTGGGATTACAGGCACCTGCCACCACACCTGGCTAATTTTTTGTATTTTTAGTAGAAATGAGGTTTCATCATTTTGGTCAGTCTGGTCTCAAACTCCTGATCTCAGGTGATCCACCCACCTCAGCAGATTACAGGCATGAGCCACTGTGCCTGGCCCCTTTTCTGTATTTTTTAGAGTTATTTTCTTAGTGGTAACCCTGGGCATTACAAATAATATCTTAAATTTATTTAGTTAGTTAGTTTTTGAGACGGAGTTTTGCTCCTGTTGCCCAGACTGGAGTACAATGGTGTGATCTTGGCTCACTGCAACCTCCGCCTCCCAGGTTCAAGCTATTCTCCTGCCTCAGGCTCCCAAGTAGCTGAGATTACAGGTATGTGCCATCACACCTGACTAATTTTTGTATTTTTAGTAGAGACAGGGTTTCTCCATGTTGGTCAGGCTGGTCTTAAACTCTTGACCTCAGATGATTCGCCTGCCTCAGCCTCCCAAAGTGCTGGGATTACAGGCATGAGCCACAGTGCCCGGCCCTTTAATTTATAGTAATCTAGTTTGAATTGATACCAGTTTAGCTTTCATAGTATTCAAAACTCTACTCCTATACAGCTCTATGTTGTTATTGTTTGTAGCAAATTACATCTTTATGCATTGTGCACTCATTAACATAGATTTATAATTATGGTATTATGCATCTGTCTTTTAATAGTACAGGAAAAAGAGGAGGGCCAACCCAAAAATACAATAATACTGGCTTTTATCTTTACCTTTGTAATTACCTTTACTTGTGTTCTTTGTTTTTGTTTTGTTTTTAGCATGGCTTCTAGTTTCTACCTAATGTCCTTTCATTTCAACCTGAAGGATTCCCTGTAGCATTTACTAGAAATTAAATCCTCTGGCTTTTGTTTATCTGGGACTACCTTAATTCCTCCTTTTTTCTTTTCTTTCTTTCTTTCTTTTTTTTTTTTTTTTTTTTTGTTATTGTCCTTCAAGGATAGTTTTAATGAATATAGAATTCTTGGTTGACAGTTATTTTTTTTTCTTTTTGCACTTTAAATATGTCATCTCACAATGTTATGGCCTCCATGGCTTCTACTGAGAAATCAGCTGTTAGTCTCATTATCTAGAGCCAAAAAGTGGGTGGAATTGGAGGAAGGAGAAAGAAAAAGAGAACAAGAAAACTACTCTCCTGAGGCCAGGCACGATGGCTCACGCCGGTAATCCCAGCACTTTGGGAGGCCAAGACAGGTGGAACACCTGAAGTCAGGAGTTTGAGACCAGCCTGGCCAACATGGTGAAGCCCTGTTTCTACTAAAAATATAAAAAATTAGCCAGGCATGGTGATGTACACCTGTAATCCCATCTACCCAGGAGGCTGAGGCAGTAGAATTGCTTGAACCCAGGAAGCGGAGGTTGTGGTAAGCCAAGATTGCACCATTGCACTCCAACCTGGGCAACAAGTGCACAACTCTGTCTCAAAAAAAAAAAAAAAAGAAAAGAAAAGAAAGAAAGAAAGAAAATACTCTCCTGATCTTTGCAGATCAGCTTTGTGTAAGTGTCAACACTTTGCCCGACCATTTACAATTCTGTCTTAGCCTTAACTTCCTGCTTGAGTGGAATCTAAAGGTCAGCCAGAGGTGAAAATTCAGGGTCTTCTCTGGGTTTTTCTAGCATGTGTCCAAGTCTGGGCGTGCATAAGGCTTTCTAGATTCTCCAGTATATGCAGGAGCTTGTTAAAGCCCTTATTCATCTATATATCTCCTTTCCCAGCCTTTTTGGTCTGCCTGCTGGTTGCCTTTCCTTTTATCTTTTTCTAAGGCCACTGTGGCTAGTACATTTTCTTCTAAACATTTCCAACAAACATTGCCTGGGAGACCACTGCAGAACTAAGAAAGTTCCAAAACAAAGAGAAGCACCAAAGCCAATCCTACAGAAAACCACTGGACAGGCAGAAACATAGAACAATTCTTTGAGAATAAGGTTCCTCTGGCACCAGCAAGTCACACAGGAACATGGGCCACGATTCCCACTGACACCAAGATGGGCAGTGAAGGATAGTAGGCAGGTAAGCTTAAAATGCCACAATACTCTTTTTGTTTGTTTGTTTTTGAGAAATGTTCTTACTTTGCTCTCCAAGCTGCAGTGTCTTGATCATGGCTCACTGCAGCCTCTCCATCTCCTCGGCTCCAGTGATCCTCCTGCCTCAGCATCCTGAGTAGCTGGAACTATAGGCATGAGCCACGACACCCAGCTAATTTTTTTTTTTTTTTTGAAACAGAATCTTTCTGTTTCCCAGACTGGTCTTGAACTCCTGGCCTGAAGTGACCCTCCCACCTAAGCCTCCCAAAGTGCTGGAACTACAGGTATGAGCCACTGAGCCTGGCCCACAATGCTTTTTTTTTTTTTTTTTTTTTTTTTGAGACAGAGTGTCCCCTTATTCCCCAGGCTGCAGTGCAGTAGTGTAATCTTGACTCACTGCAACCTCCACCTCCCAAGTTCAAGTGATTCACCTGCCTCAGCCTCCCGAGTAGCTAGGATTACAGGCATCTGCCACCATGCCCAGCTAATTTTTTTTTTTTTTAAATTCTTAGTGGAGACAGGGTTTCACCATGTTGGCCAGGTTGGTCTTGAACTCCTGACCTCAGGTGATCCACCCACCTCAGCCTCCCAAAGTGCTGAGATTACAGGCATGAGCCACTGCACCTGGCCTCACAGTGCTCTTTTACCAAAATCTAGCAGCTGCTTTTGTCATTAAGAATTCCTCTGGTTGTTGTCAGGTTTTTTATTGTTAGATTCCAGAGCTCCAAAAAAGTTGATTCTGACAATTTTTGCAGCTTAATCATTGCTCTAGATGGGGTTTTGAAGCTGCTTGTTCCACCATTTTTGATAACCTTCAAAATTTATTCTGAAGCCCTGTCCTAAGCCTCTCGCCTCTCCCATGGCTGGGAAAAACCTGTCTCTTCTGAATATTTTAGAATTATCCTGCTGTGCTTGGAGGCTCATACCTGTAATCCCAACACTTTGGGAGGCCGAGGCAGGTGGACCACCAGGTCAGGCGTTCGAGACCAGTCTGGCCAACACAGTGAAACCCGTCTCCACTAAAAATAAAAAAAATTAGCCAGGTGTGGTGGCAGGCACCTGTAATCCCAGCTACTCTGGAGGCTGAGGTAGGAGAATAGCTTGAACCTGGGAGGCGGAGGTTGCAGTGTGCCGAGATTGTGCCACTGCACTCCAGCCCGGGCAACAGTGCGAGACTCCATCTTAAAAAAAAAAAAAATTATCCTTTCCTTGTCCAAAAAGTCTTCTGAAATTAATCAGAAGAGAGAAAACTGTATTTTTTCCATTATTAACATATATGTGCACACACACACACATATACACATGAAATTGAAGTGAATGTAAACAATTTAAAAAGAATAAACCGGGTGCGGTTATTCAGGCAGATCATCTGAGGTCAGGAGTTTAAGACGAGCCAGGCCAACACGGTGAAATCCTGTCTCTACTAAAAACACAAAAAGTAGCCAGGCATGGTGGAGGGTGCCTGTAATCCCAGCTACTTGGGAGGCTGAGGTAGGAGAATCACCTGAACCCGGGAGGTGGAGGTTGTAGTGAGCTAAGACCATGCCATTGCACTCCAACCTGGGCAACAAGAGTGAAACTCTGTCTCAAAAAATATATATTAAAGAATAAAAGATAGCTGGGCGCAGTGTCTCATGCCTGTAATCCCAGCACTCTGGGAGGCCGAGGCCGGAGGATCACCTGAGGTCGGGAGTTCAAGACCAGCCTGACCAACATGGTGAAACCCTGTCTTAAAAAAAAAAAATAAGCCAGGCATGGTGGCTCACACCTGTAATCCAAGCACTTTGGAGGCCAAGGCGGGCAGATCACCTGAAGTCAGGAGTTCAAGACCAGCCTGACAAACATGGTGAAACCCCATTTTTATTTTTAAAAAATTAAAAAAAAATAATAAAAGAATAAAAGATAAACTGATAAAATTAACTATCTCCCACTGCTGTCCTCAGTGTTCTCCTTCCCAAGGCACCACAATGACCAGTCTCCTTCATACTCTTTCATATATCATCTATGCATAAAAAGCCATATATCTTCTTAAGGGGTAGCATGTTTCCATAATGTTTTTAATTAAAATTTTTTGGAGGCCAGGCATGGTGGCACACGCCTGTAATCCCAACACTTTGGGAGGCAAAGGCAGGCAGATCACTTGAATCCAGGAGTTCCAGACCAGCCTGGCCAACATGGTGAAACTCCTGTCTCTACAAAAATTAGCCAGGCATGGCGGCACTTGCTTGTAGTCCCAGCTAGTTGGAGGCTGAGGCAGGAGGATCATTTGAGTCCAGGATGTAGGGGTGGCAGTGAGTCAAGATCACTCCATTACACTCCAGCTTGACCGACAGAGTGAGATCTTGTCTTGAAAAAAGACTTTTTTGAATTTAATTTTTAATTTTTAGGGGTACATAGTAAGTTATATATCATATCAAAACACGAGATGTTTCGATACAAGCATGCAATGTGAAATAAGCACATTATGGAACATGGGTATCCATCCCCTCAAGCATTTATCCTTTGAGTTACTAACAACCTAACTACTCTCTTTACATTATTTTAAAAAATACAACTAAGTTATTATTGACTATAGTCAACCTGTTGTGCTATCAAATAATAGGTCTCATTCAGTCTATTTTTTTGTACCGATTAACCATCCCTACCTCCCTCAGCAAGCCTCTTACTACCCTTCCCAGCCTCTGGTAACCATTCTTCTACTCTCTATGTCCATGAGTTCAATTGTTTTGTTCTCACTTATACCACAAATAAGTGAGAACACATGGTGTTTGTCTTTCTGTGCCTGGCTCAATTTCACTTAATATAATGATCTTATTCTTTTCTTTTTCTTTTTTTTTTTTGAGACAGAGTCTCACTGTGTCGCCAGGCTGGAGTGCAGTGGTGCAATTTCAGCTCACTGCAACCGTTGCCTCCCGGGCTCAAGTGATTGTCTTGCCTCAGCCTCCCAAGTAGCTGGGACTACAGGCACACGCCACCACGCCCACCTAATTTTGTATTTTTCGGTAGAGACAGGGTTTCACCATGTTGGCCGGGATAGTCTTGATCTCTTGACCTCGTGATCCCCCTGCCTCGGTCTCCCAAAGTGCTGGGATTACAGGCATGAGCCACCATGCCCAGCCGACCTTATTCTCTTTATGACTGAATGGTACTCCATTGTGTATATGTACCACATTTTCTTTATTCATTCATCTGTTGATGGGTACTTAGGTTGTTTCCAAATCTTGGCTATTATAAACAGTGCTGCAACAAACATAGGAGTGCGATACCACCTTTTTTTTTTTTTTTTTTTTTTTTTTTGAGACAGAGTCTCACCGTCTCCCAGGCTAGAGTGCAGTGGCACAATCTCAGCTCACTGTAACCTCCACCTCCCGGGTTCAGGCGATTCTCCTACCTCAGCCCCGCAAGTGGCAGGGATCACAGGCACCCATCACCATGCCTGGCTGATTTTTGTATTTTTAGTAGAGACAAGGTTTCACCATGTTGACCAGCTGGCCTCGAACTCCTGACCTCAGGTGATCCGTCTCCCAAAGTGCTGGGATTACAGGCATGAGCCACCACACCCTGTGCAGATCTCTTTGATACACTGACTTCCTTTCTTTCACCCAGCAGTGGGATTGCTGGATCATATGGTAGCTCAATTTTTAGTGTTTTGAGGAACCTTCAAACTGTTCCCCATAGTGGTTGTACTAATTTACATTCCCACCAACAGTGGTAAAGTGTTCCCTTTTCTCCATATCCTCACCAGCATTTGTTACTGCCTGCCTTTTGGATATAAGCCATTTTAACTGGGGTGAGATGATATCTCACTGTAGTTTTGATTTGCATTTATCTGACGATCATTGATGTTGAGAATCTTTTCATGTGGCTGTCTGTCATTTGTATGTCTTCATTTGAGAAATGTGTATTCAAATCTTTTGCCCATTTTTCGATCGGATTATTAGATTATTTTCCTATAGAGTTGTTGGAGCTTTGTATATATTCTGGTTATTATTCCCTTGTCACCTGGGTAGTTTGAAAATATTTTATCCCATTCTGTGAGTTGTCGTGTCACTTTGTTGACCGCATGCTTTGCTGTGCAGAAGCCTTTTTAACTTGACATTATCCTGTTTGTCCATTTTTGCTTTGGTTGCCTGTGCTTCTGGGGTTACTAGTTAAGAAATCTTCAAGACCAGCCTGACCAATATGTTGAAACCCCAACTTAAAAAAAAAAAAGAAATCTTGCCCAGTCCAAAGTCCTGGAGATTTTCTTCAATGTTTTCCTGTAGTAGTTTCATAGTTTGAGGTCTTAGACTTAAGTCTTCAATCCATTTTAATTTGGATTTTGTATATGGTGAGAGATAGGGGTCTAGTTTCCTTCTTCCGCATATGGATATCCAGTTTTCCCAGCACCATTTGTTGAAGAGCCTGTCTTTCCCCCGTGTATGTTCTTGGCACCTTTGTTGAAAATGAGTTCACTGTAGGTATGTGGGTTTCCATATCATTTTATACTTTGTTTTTCTTTTCTTTCTTTTCTTTTTTTTTTTTTTAACAGATATTAGATCTTACTCTGTTGCCCAGGCTGGTCTTGAACTCCTGGGCTCAAGCAATCCTCCTGCTTCAGGCTCCTAAAGTGTTGGGATTACATGTATGAGCCAATGCACCCAGCCTATACCTTGCTTTTTAAATTTGTTTCAGAGAGTGTACCATATTAGTACATTTTTTGCCTAGCTGTGTACTATTTCATTCCATGAATGCACCGCATACCTATAACTTAACAAAAAGAAAAAGAAAAGCTTGGAGGGTTTTCTGTAGAAATTTTTTAAAAAGAAATGGCCAGGCGCTGTGGCTCACACCTGTAATCCCAGCACTTTGTGAAGCTGAGGCGGGCGGATCATGAGGTCAAGAGATCGAGACCATCCTGGCCAACATGGTGAAACCCCCGTCTCTACTAAAAATACAAAAAAATTAGCTGGGGGTGGTGGCGCTCGCCTGTAGTCCCAGCTACTTGGGAGGCTGAGGCAGCAGAATTGCTTGAACCCAGGAGGCGGAGTTTGCAGTGAGCCAAGGTCGTGCCACTGCACTCCAGCCTGGTGCCCGGTGACGGAGTGAGACTCTATCTCAAAAAAATAAAGAGATGGGGGTCTTACTTTGTTGCCCAGTCTAGTCTCGAACTCCTGGCCTCAAGTGATCCTCCCAAAGTGCTGAAATTACAGGCATGAGCCACTACATCCAGTCAAAAATTTTTAAAAAATACATATTTTTAAAAACCCATGAATAAAAATCACATCAAATATATTTACCATCACATTTCCATATATTTCTTTCTAGATTTCTATGCAATTGTTCTAAAATAAAATAATTTTATTTTTTCAGGACAAACCACTGGAAAACTGGAGAGAGAGAAAAATACAGAGGATCACAGCTACAGAGAGCAGAAGCCACTGGAGCCAGGCACTGGTAGAAACAGAAACAGTAATTGACAAATTCCTGGAGGCTGAGTGTGGACTAGCTTGAGAAGTAAAAACTTCTAGGGAATAACCCTGACACTGTCTTTCTTTCTTTTTGTATTTCAGAGATGGGGTCTTGCTGTGCTGCCCAGGCTGGTCTTGAACTCCTGTGCTCAAACATCCTCCTGCCTTGGCCTCCCAAAGTGCTAGGATTACAGGTGTGAGCCACTGTGTCTGACACTTTTCATATTTTACCTCCAGGTGCCCCACCAGTTCTCATGGTGAAGGTATGAAGCAAAATCTCCCATACTTTTGGCAGGGAGAAGAGAAAACTACTCTGAAATACACCCAGAGAAGAAATAATCCTTGTGAAATATGCCCAGAGCCTTCTATTCTCCATAACAAAGGCCTGCCCTCAAGGGAAACTAGTGTAATTTACTGGAGCCATATGTGAGATAAGGGAAGGGCAACTGGACAACCCCAGCTCCCTCTAGTCTTCTTTCTTTATGTAAGAGGAGGGTCAAAAAAAAAAAAAAAAAAAAAGAATAAGAAACTTCGCTGGGAATGGTGGCTCACACCTGTAATCCCAGCACTTTGGGAGGCTGGGGTGGGCAGATCATGAAGTCAGGAGTTCGAGACCAGCCTGACCAACATGGTGAAACCCCGTCTCTACTAAAAATAAAAAAGTTAGCCAGGTGTGGTGGCACATGACTATAATCCCAGCTACTCAGAAGGCTGAGGCAGGAGAATCTCTTGAACCCAGGAAGTGGAGGTTGCAATGAGCCGAGATCGTGCCACTGCACTCCAGCCTGGGCAACGGAGCAAGACTCCATCTCAGAAAAAAAAAAAATTAAAAAACAAAAAAAAGAATAAGAAACTCTTCTGGTGGTTATTGCCATTAGTCATAAAATTGTACAACTCTTTTCTCCCCCCCAACACCTTATCACCATATCAACTGGGCTGCAGTATAATAACAGTGTATTACAACTAAGAGAGCTGCAAGATGCAGACTCTTTAAAAAAGAATTTTTAGGCTGGGCACGGTGGCTCATGCCTGTAATCCCAACACTTTGGGAGGCCGAGGCAGGTGGATTACTTGAGGTCAGGAGTTTGAGACCAGCCTGGCCAATATGGTGAAACCCCATCTCTAAAAAAGTAAAAAATGAAAAATAAAAACAGAAAGAATTTTTAGAGAAACCAAAAGATAATGGGAGAGGCATAAAGAAGGACAATAGAAGAAATGGAAGGTTCTGACACCTACAGCTACAGCAAATACTGAGCACTTTGGGAGGCCAAAGCCGGAGGACTGCTTGAGGCTAGGAGTTTGAGACCAGCTTGGTCAACATAGAAAGATCCTGCTCTACAAATAACAACAAGAGAATATATACATATGTGTATATATATACATATATATGTGTGTGTGTGTATATATATATATAAAATATCATTTATATATGTGTATAAAGAAGAAAGATGTGAAGGAAAAATGAAAACTTTTATTTTTCTTATTCTTAATTAACCTAAGAGATAATTGTTCAAAATAATAATAGCAACAATGTATTTGATTATGTATGCTTATGTATACATCTTATCTATATATAAGGATATATACATATATAAACATATATATTCTTATGTATGCTTATACATATTTAAAATGAAAGACAAAAATTATACAAGTGATGGGAAGGAGGAATTAGGATTGTTTTGTTATTATAAGTTAAGTTATTCACATTACCATGAAGCAGTATGTTATCTGAAATTGAGTTTGGATTCATTGTAAATGCATATTGCAAACTCTAGGACAACCACTAAAAATAGTGGAAGAAGCAGAAGCAGAAGCAGAGGAAGAGGAAGAAGAAGGAGAAGAGGAAGAGAAGAGAAGAAAAATATAATTGATATGCTAAGAAAGGAGAGAAAATGGAATAATAAAAAATGCTCACTTAAAACCACAAAAAGCAAAAAAAAAAAAAAAGTGGAAAAAATAGAAACAAAGAACAAGGACAATACATAGAAAACAGTAAAAAAAAAAAAAAAGGTAGCTATTACTCTAACTATAGCACTAATCACTTTGAACATCAGTGGTCTAAATGTATCAATTAAAAGACAGAGATTCTCAGAGTGAATTTAAAAACAAGACACAACTATATGCTATTTATAAGAAACCCACTTAAAAAAGTTTTTTGAATCAGAGTCTTGATCTGTTGCCCAGGCTGGAGTACAGTGGCATGATCCCAGCTCACTGCAGCATCTGCCTCCCAGGTTCAAATGATGCTCTCACCTCATCCTCCCAAGTAGCTGGGATTAAAGATGTGTACCACCATGCTCATCTAATTTTTAATTTTTTTTTTTATTTTTTTTTATTTTTTTTAAAGATGGGGTTTCACCATGATGGCCAGGATGGTCCTGAACTCCTGACCTCAGGTGATCCACCCACCTCGGCCTCCCAAAGTGCTAGGATTACAGGCGTGAGCCACCGCGCCCAGCCTAATTTTTAATTTTTTTATAAAGATGTCTCACTATATTGCCCAGGCTAGAAGCCCATGTTAAATATAAAGATATATATAGAGAGATTAAAAGTCAATAAATAAAAAAGATATGCTATATTAACACTAATCAAAAGAAAGCAGAAGTAGCTACATTAATTTTGAGACAGAGTATATTTTGAAGCAAGCAAAGTTATCAGGAATAAAGAGGGGCATCTCAGCTGGCTCATAAAAGCGCAGTGGCTCATGCCTGTAATCCCAGCACTTTGGGAGGTAAAGGCAGGTGGATCCCTTGAGGTCAGGAGTTTGAGACTAGCCTGGCCAACATGGTGAAACCCCATCTCTACTAAAAATACAAAAATTAGCCAGGCATGGTGATGCACACCTGTAATCCCAGCTACTCAGAAGGCTGAGACCGGAGAATTGCTTGAACCTGGGAAGTGAGATTGCAGTGAGCCGAGATCATGTCACTGCACTCCAGCCTAGGCAACAGAGCAAGACTCCATCTCAAAAAAAAAAAAAAAAAAAAGTGGGGGGGTATTTGGATCCTTTGGATTCTCTGTCTCAAAAAATAAAAAGAGATCAGAGACCTTAACAGACACCCTCAACAAAGAAGACAGATAACAAAGAAGCATATGAAAAGATACACCCCGCCATATGTCATCAGGGGAAATGCAAATTAAAACAATAGGATACCACTATACACCTATTAGAATGGTTAAATCTGAAACACCAACAACACAAGATGCTGGTGAGGATTGAAGCCATAGAAACTAAGATTCGTTGCTGGTGGGAATACAAAATGGCAGAGCTACTTTGGAAGATACTTTGGCAGTTTCTTACAAAGCTAGACATAGTCCTTTTTTTTTGAGACGGAGCCTCACGCTGTCACCAGGCTGGATTGCAGTGACGCGATCTTGGCTCACTGCAAGATCGCACCACTTATTTTATTTATTATTTATTTTATTATTGCATTTTAGGTTTTGGGGTACATGTGAAGAACATGCAAGATTGTTGCATAGGTACACACATGGCAGTGTGAGTTGCTGCCCCCCTCCCCATCACTATATCTGGCATTTCTCCCCATGCTCTCTCTCCCCAACTTCCCACCCTGCTCTGTCCCTCCCCTATTTCCCCCCGACAGACCCCTGTGTGATGCTCCCCTCCCTGTGTCCATGTGTTCTCATTGTTCAACACCCGCCTATGAGTGAGAACATGTGGTGTTTGATTTTCTGTTCTTGTGTCAGTTTGCTGAGAATGATGGTTTCCAGGTTCATCCATGTCCCTACAAAGGATGCGAACTCATCGTTTTTTATGGCTGCATAGTATTCCATGGTGTCTATGTGCCACATTTTCCCTGTCCAGTCTATCATGGATGGGCATTTGGGTTGGTTCCAGGTCTTTGCTATTGTAAACAGTGCTGCAGTGAACATTCGTGTGCATGTGTCCTTATAGTAGAACAATTTATAATCCTTTGGATATATACCCAGTAATGGGATTGCTGGGTCAAATGGAATTTCTCTTTCTAGGTCCTTGAGGAAACGCCACACTGTCTTCCACAATGGTTGAACTAATTTACACTCCCACCAACAGTGTAAAAGTGTTCCTACTTCTCCACATCTTCGCCAGCATCTGTTGTCTCCAGATTTTTTAATGATCACCATTCTAACTGGCGTGAGATGGTATCTCAATGTAGTTTTGATTTGCATTTCTCTAATGACCAGTGATGATGAGCATTTTTTCATGTTTGTTGGCCTCATGTATGTCTTCTTTTGTAAAGTGTCTGTTCGTATCCTTTGCTCACTTTTGAATGGGCTTGTTTTTTTCTTGTATATCTGTTTTAGTTCTTTGTAGATTCTGGATATCAGCCCTTTGTCAGATGGGTAGACTGCAAAAATTTTTTCCCATTCTGTTGGTTGCCTATTCACTCTAATGACTGTTTCTTTTGCTGTGCAGAAGCTGTGGAGTTTGATTTGGTCCCATTTGTCTGTTTTGGCTTTTGTTGCCAATGCTTTTGGTGTTTTGGTCATGAAGTCCTTGCCTGTGCCTATGTCCTGAATGGTTTTGCCTGGATTTTCTTCTAGGGTTTTTATGGTATTAGGTCTTATGTTTAAGTCTTTAATCCATCTGGAGTTAATTTTAGTGTAAGGTGTCAGGAAGGGGTCCAGTTTCTGCTTTCTGCACAAGGCTAGCCAGTTTTCCCAACACCATTTATTAAACAGGCAATCCTTTCCCCATTGCTTGTTTTCGTCAGGTTTGTCAAAGATCAGATGGTTGTAGATGTGTGGCATTCCCTCCGAGGCCTGTGTTCTGTTTCATTGGTCTATATCTCTGTTTTGGTACCAGTACCATGCTGTTTTGATTACTGTAGCCTTGTTTGAAGTCTGGTAGTGTGATGCCTCCAGCTTTGTTCTTTTTGCTTAGAATTGACCTGGCTATGAGGGCTCTCTTTTGGTTCCATATGAAGTTTAAGGTGGTTTTTTCCAGTTCTGTAAAGAAGGTCTTTGGTAGCTTGATGGGGATAGCGTCGAATCTATAAATTACTTTGGGCAGTATGGCCATTTTCACAATATTGATTCTTCCTAACCATGAGCATAGAATGTTTCTCCATCTGTTTGTGTTCTCTCTTACTTCGTTGAGCAGTGGTTTGTAGTTCTCCTTGAAGAGGTCCTTTACGTTCCTTGTTAGTTGTATTCCTAGGTATTTTATTCTCGTTGTAGCAATTGTGAATGGCAGTTCGTTCTTGATTTGGCTCTCTTTAAGTCTGTTATTGGTGTATAGGAATGCTTGTGATTTTTGCACATTGATTTTGTATCCTGAGACTGCTGAAGTTGCTTATCAGTTTCAGGGGATTTTGGGCTGAGATGATGGGGTTTTCTAAATATACAATCATGTCGTCTGCAAATAGAGACAATTTGACTTCCTCCTTTCCTATTTGAATACCCTTTATTTCTTTTTCTTGCCTGATTGCTCTGGCTAGAACTTCCAATACTATATTGAATAGGAGTGGTGAGAGAGGGCATCCTTATCTAGTGCCACATTTTAAAGGGAATGCTTCCAGTTTTTGCCCATTCAGTATGATATTGGCTGTTGGTTTGTCATAAATAGCTTTTATTATTTAGAGATACGTTCCATCAATACCTAGTTTATTGAGGGTTTTTAGCATAAAGGACTGTTAAATTTTGTCAAAGGCCTCCTCTGCATCAATTGAGATAATCATGTGGTTTTTGTCTTTGGTTCTGCTTAGGTGGTGAATTACATTTATAGATTTGCATATGTTGAACCAGCCTTGCATCTCTGGGATGAAGCCTACTCGATCATGGTGGATAAGCTTTTTGATGTGCTGTTGCAATCAGTTTGCCAGTATTTTATTGAAGATTTTTGCATCTATATTCATCATGGATATTGGTCTGAAGTTTTCTTGTGGAGTCTCTGCTGGGTTTTGGTATCAGGATGATGTTGGTCTCATAAAATGATTTGGGAAGGATTCCCTCTTTTGGATTGTTTGGAATAGTTTCAGAAGGAACGGTACCAACTCCTCTTTGTATGTCTGGTAGAATTCGGCTGTGAACCCATCTAGACCTGGGCTTTTTTGGGTGGTAGGCTCTTAATTGCTGCCTCAACTTCTGCCATTGTTATTGGTCTATTCAGGGTTTCGACTTCTTCCTGGTTTAGGCTTGGGAGGATGCAAGTGTCCAGGAATTTATCCATTTATTCCAGGTTTACTTTTTTTTTTTTTTCTTTTTTCTGCACAGCCTTTGTATGATATTCCAGGTTTACTAGTTTATGTGCATAGAGTTGTTTGTAATAATCTCTGATGACGGTTTGTATTTCTGTGGAATCTGTGGTGATACTCCCTTTATCGTTTTTATTGCATCTATTTGATTATTCTCTTTTTTTTTTTTTATTAATCTGGCTAGTGGTCTATTTTGTTGATCTTTTCGAAAAACCAGCTCCTGGATTTATTGATTTTTTGAAGGTTTTTTTTTGTGTGTCTCTATCTCCTTCAGATCTGCTCTGATCTTAGTTATTTCTTGTCTTCTGCTAGGTTTTGAGATTTTTTGATCTTGCTCCTCTAGCTCTTTCAATTTTGATGATAGGGTGTCGATTTTAGATCTTTCTTTGCTTCTCATGTGGGCATTTATTGCTATATATTTTCCTCTAGACACTGCTTTAAATGTGTCCCAGAGATTCTGGTATGTTGTGTCTTCGTTCTCGTTTGTTTCGAAGAACATCTTTATTTCTGCCTTCATTTCATTGTTTATCCAGTGAACATTCAAGAGCCAGTTGTTCAGTTTCCATAAAGCTGTGTGGTTCTGAGTTAGTTTCTGAATTCTGAGTCCTAAGTTGATTGCACTGTGGTCTGAGAGACTGTTTGTTATGATTTCCATTCTTTTGCATTTGCTGAGGAGTGATTTACTTCCAATTATGTGGTCAATTTTAGAGTAGGTGTGATGTGGTGATGAGAAAAATGTATATTCTGTGGATTTGGGGTGGAGAGTACTGTAAATGTCTATTAGGTTTGCTTGGTCCAGGTCTGAGTTCAAGTCCTGGATATCCTTGTTAATTTTCTGTCTCGTTGATCTGTCTAATATTGACAATGGGGTGTTAAAGTCTCCCCACTATTATTATGTGGGAGTCTAAATCTCTTTGTAAGTCATTAAGAACTTGCTTTATATATCTGGGTGCTCCTGTATTGGGTGCGTATATATTTAGGATCGTTAGCTCTTCTTGTTGCATTGATCCTTTTACCATTTGTAATGTCCTCTTTTGTCTCTTTTGATCTTTGTTGGCTTAAAGTCTATTTTATCAGAGACGAGAATTGCGACTCCTGCTTTTTTTTGCTCTCCATTTGCTTGGTAAATCTGCCTCCATTCCTTTATTTTGAGCCTTTGTGTATCCTTGCATGTGAGATGGGTTTCCTGGATACAGCACACCGATGGGTTTTGGCTTTTTATCCAATTTGCCAGTCTGTGTCTTTTGACTGGGGCATTTAGCCCATTTACATTTAGGGTTAATATTGTTATGTGTGAATTTGATCCTGCCATTTTGATGCTAGCTGGTTGTTTTGCCCATTAGTTGATGCAGTTTCTTCATTGTGTCGATGCTCTTTACCATTTGGTATGTTTTTGGAGTGGCTGGTATTGGTTGTTCCTTTCTATGTTTAGTGCTTCTTTCAGGAGTTCTTGTAAAGCAGGCCTGGTGGTGATGAAATCTCTGAGTACTTGCTTGTTCGTAAAGGATTTTATTTCTCCTTCACTTATGAAGCTTAGTTTGCCTGGATATGAAATTCTGGGTTGAAAGTTCTTTTCTTTAAGGATGTTGAATATTGGCCCCCACTCTCTTCTGGCTTGTAGGGTTTCTGCTGAAAGATCTGCTGTGTGTCTGATGGGCTTCCCTTTGTGGGTAACCCAACCTTTCTCTCTGGATGCCCTTAGCATTTTCTCCTTCATTTCAACCCTGGTGAATCTGACGATTATGTGCCTTGGGGTTGCTCTTCTTGAGGAATATCTTTGTGGTGTTCTCTGTATTTCCTGGACTTGAATATTGTCCTGCCTTGCTAGGTTGGGGGAAGTTTTCCTGGATAATATCCTGAAGAGTATTTTCCAGCTTGGATTCATTCTCTCCATCACATTCAGGTATACATATCAAACGTAGATTAGGTCTTTCACATAGTCCCATATTTCTTGGAGACTTTGTTCATTCCTTTTTACCCTTTTTTCTCTAATCTTGCCTTCTCATTTTATTTCATTGAGTTGATCTTCGACCTGTGATATCCTTTCTTCTGCTTATTCAATTCAGCTGTTGAAACTTGTGTATGCTTCGTGAAGTTCTCATGTTATATTTTTCAGCTCCATTAATTCACTTATATTCCTCTCTAAGCAGTCTATTCTCATTAGCATTTGGTCAAATCTTTTTTCAAGGTTCTTAATTTCTTTACATTGGGTTAGAACATGTTCTTTTAGCTCAGAGAAGTTTCTTATTATCCACCTTCTGAAGCCTGTTTCTGTCAATTCATCACACTCATTCTCCATCCAGCCTTGTTCCCTTGCTGGTGAGGAGTTGTGATCCCTTGTAGGAGGAGAGGCGTTCTGGTTTTGGGTGTTTTCATTCTTTTTGTGCTGGTTTCTTCCCATCTTTGTGGATTTATCCACCTGTCATCTTTGTAGTTGTTGACTTTCAGATTGGGTCTGTGAGTGGACGTCCAGTTTGTTGATGATGAAGTTCTTTCTTTCTGTTTCTTACTTTTCCTTCTAACAGTCAGGCCTCTCTGCTGTAGGACTGCTGAGGTCCACTCCAGGCCCTGCTTGCCTGGGGGATCACCTGCAGCGGCTGCAGAATAGTAAGGGTTGCTGCCAGTTTCTTCTTCCGCTATCTTTATCCCAGAAGGATACCCACCAGATATCAGTCTGATCTCTCCTTTATGAGGTGACTCTTGGATACACTGGGGGTCAGGGAGCTGCTTGAGGAGACAGTCTGTCCTTTACAGGAGCTCAAGTGCTGAGCTGTGGGCTCTATTGTTCATTCAGAGCTGCTGGGCAGGTACGTTTAAGTCTGCTGCAGCAGAACTCATAAATGCCTATTTTTTTTTTCCCCAGGTGCTCTGTCCCGGGGAGTTAGGGCTTTATTTTTGTTTCTGTCATGCTGCTGCCTTTTTTTCAGGCTGCCCTGCCCAGCGAGGAGGCAGTCTAGTCACAGTCTGGCTGCAGAGGCTTTGCTGAGCTGCTGTGGGCTCTGCCCAGCTGCCATGTGAACTTCCCTGCAGTCCTGTTTATACCGGTATAGTTAGAACTGCCTCGGCAATGGTGGCCCACCTCTGTAATGGCGGACTCTCTGTAATGGCAGGCTGCCTCGGCAATGGCGGGCAGCCTTGGCAATGGCGGACTACCTCCGTAGTGGTGGACTGCCTCGGTAATGGCGGACGCCCCTCCCCCACAGAGCTGGACCGTCCTGGGTTCAGTTGTGCTTGCTGTGAAACTCTCAATCCAGAGCATTTCAGATTGCTGTTTTTTCTGTGGGGGTGGGACCAGCCAAGCCTGATCACCTGGCTCCCTGCCTCAGACCCCCTTTTTTTTTTCAGTTGAACAGGTGACTCTGTCTCCCAGGTGTTCCAGTCACCTGTTGAAAATGCACTGGGATCTGTGTGATTTCTTGTGCCGTAAGCCACTGCGCGGGCTGAAACAGCCATGCTGAGATTTGTGGCGCTTTTTTGCCTGGGAATCTCCTGGCCTGGCTCCCTGTTTCAGTCCCCTTTTTTATCAGTTGAATGGGTGACTCTGTCTCCCAGGAGCTCCAATCGCCAGCTAAAACGGCTCCCAGACCTGTATATTTTGTATGGAGACCCACTGCGCTGGCCAAAACAGCCATGCTGGCAACCCATGGGACTCCTCCGCCTGGGAATCTCCTGGTCTGTGGGCAATAAATATCTGTCTGGAAATGCAGCGTCCACTCACCCTCCATGCTTTCGCTGGGAGATGCAATCCTGAGCTGCTCCTGATCAGCCATCTTGGATCCGTCTCTGCTATTTTTTTTCTTAAAGGAAAATGACAAATGTTAGCAAGGATGTGGAGAAATTGGAGCCCTTGTGTGTTGTTGGTGGGCATGTAAATAGTGTAACTGCTATCAAAAACAGTCTGATGGTTCCCCAAAGAGCTCAACATAGAATTATCTTATGACCCAGCAATTCCACTCCTATGTATATACCCAAAAGAATTAAAAACAAAGATTCACTCAGATACTTGTATGTGAATATTCATAGCATCTTTGCTCACAATAGCCAAAAAGTGGAAACAACACAAGTCTCCATCACCAGATGACTGGATAAACCAAATGTGGTGTATACTCACAATGTAATATTACTCAGCCATACAAAGGGATGAATGAAGTTCTGATACATGTTACAGCATGGATAAACCTTGAAAACATTATGCCAAGTGAAAGAAGCCAAACACAAAAGGACAAATATTATGTGATTCCAGTTATATGAATTATTTAGAATAGGCAAATTCACAGACACTGAGAGTAGACTACAGCTTACAAGTGGTTAGTGTGAGGGGTGAATGGAGAGTTATTGCCTAATGAGTACGGAGTTTCTGTTTGGGGTAATTAAAAGTTTTGAAACTAGATAGTGGTAGGCTGGGCATGGTGGGTCATGCCTGTAATCCCAGCACTTTGGTAGGCTGAAGCAGGCAGATCACGAGGTCAGGAGTTCAAGACCAGCCTTGCCAACATGGTGAAACCCCATCTCTACTAAAAATACAAAAATTAGCTGGTGTAGTGGTGGACGCCTGTAATTCCAGCTACTTGGGAGCCTGAGGCAAGAGAATCACTTGAACCTGGGAGGTGAAGGTTGTAGTGAGCCCAGACTGCACCATTGCACTCCAGCCTGGGCAACAGCGCCGGACTTTGTCTCAAAAAAAAAAAAAAAAAAAAAGGAAAAGAAAAGAAGAAGAAACTAGAGGCCAGGCATGGTGGCTCACACCTGTAATCCCAGAACTTTGGGAGGCAGGCGGGCAGATCACGAGGTCAAGAGATGGAGACCGTCCTGGCCAACATGGTGAAACCCCGTCTCTACTGAAAATACAAAAATCAGCTGGGCGTGGTGGCGTGCACCTGTAGTCCCAGCTACTCAGGATGCTGAGGCAGGAGAATTGCTTGAACCTGGGAGGCGAAGGTTGCAGTGAGCTGAGATCGCGCCACTGCACTCCAGTCTGGCGCCTGGCAACGGAGCGAGACTCTGTCTCAAAAAAAAAAAAAAAAAGAAAGAAAGAAACTAGATAGCGGTGATTGTACAACATTGTGAATGTAATTGATGCACTGAATTGTACACTTAAAATGATAAATTTTATGTTTTCTTTTTTTTTTTTTGAGACAGAGTCTCACTCTACAGCCCAGGCTGGAGTGCAGTGGCGCAATCTTGGCTCACTGCAACCTAACCTCCGCCTCCCAGGTTCAAGCGATTCTCCTGCCTCAGCCTCCTGAGTAGCTGAGACTATAGGCACGCATCACCACGCCTGGCTAAATTTTTGTATTTTGTATTTGTGGTAGAGACGGGGTTTCACCGTATTGGCCAAGCTGGTCTCGAACTCCTGACCTCGTGATCCACCCGCCTCAGCCTCCCAAAGTGCTGGGATTACAGGCATGAGCCACTGCACCCAGCCTGATAAATTTTATGTTTTCTGTATATTTTGCCACAATTTTAAAAATTAATAAGTAAGCCAGATTCGGTGGCTCACGTCTGTAATCCCAGCAGTTTGGGAGGCCAAGGCCAGTGGTTCTCTTGAGCCCAGGAGTTTGAGATTAGCCCTGGGCAGCATGTTGAAACCCCGTCTCTACAAAAAATACAAAAATTAACCAGGCATTGTGGTGAATGCCTGTGGTCCCAGCTACTTGGGAGGCTGAGGTGGGAGGATTACCAGAGCCTGGGGAGGTCGAAGCTGCAGTGAGCCATGATCACACCACTGGACTCCAGCTTGGGTGACAGAGTAAGACTCTCTGTCAAAAAAAAAAAAATAATGTAATGTACCAAAACCTATTGAATTGTACATAGAGATCAAGGATTTGGTGAGGTCATTGACCACAAAGAGGCACGAGGGAAATTTTGGGGTGAAGAAGTGTACTATATCATGATCATAGTGATGGTTATGCATCTGCGTATGTCTGCCCAAACTCATTGCAGGATATGCTTAAAACTGATGGATTTTATTATATGTGAATATCTCAGCAAGTCTGACAAAACATGAAAATATAAAAGCAGTCTTCCAAAATAGAAAGTAAAATTGAATCAAACAAGTATAACTATGAATAGAATTGGTGGTATAACTACACAAAGAATGATCTCTGATGCCTTTGAAATAAATTAATTTGACTGTACATCCATAGTTGAATATACCCTAAGGACAAAAAGAAACTGCAAAACTATTGTAAATTGTTTTTAGTCATCATATTGTTGGTGGTAATTATTGGGGTTTTGATTTTGATTTTGGTTTCGCTTTTGAGTTGGAGTCTCGCTCTGTCGTCCAGGCTGGAGTTCTGTAGCACCATCTTGGCTCACTGCAACCTCTTTCTCCTGGGTTCAAGTGATTCTCCTGCCTCAGTCTCCTGAGTAGCTGGGATTACAGGCATAAACCACTACGCCCAGCTAATTTTTTTATTTTTAATAGAGACAGGCTTTCGCCATGTTGGCCAGGCTGGTCTCGAGCTACTGATCTCAAGTGATCTGCCCACCTCAGCCTCCCAAAGTGCTGGGATTACAGGCATAAGCCACTATGCCCGGCCTGGTATTATTATTCTGAGACTGTGCACTGTGAAATAAATTAAGTAATAATTATGTTGCTGTTAGTGAGAACTGAGAACATTGATGTGGTTGAAAAGAGATACCAGTGTAAAATGATGACGTCAAGTACAAATCCTGTCGCTTGATTTCGAATTGGAAATGTCGTTATGAACTCACTATATATTTTATCTTTAAAAAAAATTATACCCCAGTGCAGTGGCTCATGTCTGCAATCCCAGCACACTGGGAAGCTGAAGTGGGAGAATTGCTTGAGTGCAAGAATTTGAGACCAGTCTGGGAAACACAGTGAGACCCCATCTCTAAAAAAAATAATAACAAATAAAAATAAAAAATATATAATTTATATATATATATATATATATATATATAATTTTTTTTTGAGATGGCGTCTCACTCTGTTGCCAGGCTGGAGTATAGTGGCACGATTTTGGCTCACTGCAACCTCCACCTCCCGGGTTCAAGCAATTCTCCTGCCTCAGCCTCCCACATATCGGAGACAGGGTTTCACCATGTTGTCCAGGATGGTCTCAATCTCTTGACCTCGTGATCCTCCTGCCTCGGCCTCCCAAAGTGCTGGGATTACAGGGGTGAGCCACCATGCCCAGCCTATATATTTCATATATATATATACACACACACTATATATATACACACTATATATATACACACTATATATATATACACACTATATATATACACACTATATATATACACAATATATATATACTATATACATATACACTATATATATATACACAACATATATATATACTATATATATATACACAATATATATAGAGAGAGAGACTGAGTCTCGCTCTGTTACCCAGTCTATATAATATATATAAAAATATATAATATATATACATACTACATATAATATATAAAAATATATTATATATATATATATATATATATATATATTTTCTAGCTCTGTCAGCTGAAAAGACCTGGAATCCATGACCAATCCAGTAGCAGTGAACATCCTTGACACCCACATTATTGTTTTAAACTATCATTTCCACTGGACGCAGCAGCTTGTGCCTACAATCACAGCTACTTGGGTAGGCGAGGCAGAAGGGTTGCATCAGCCCAAGTGTTCAAGGGTACAGCTATGATTTCACCATTGCGTTCCAGCCTGGGCAACAGAGGGAGAGTCTGTCTCTAAAAAAAACAAACAAATAAACAATCACCGGCTGATGATCCCTAATAAATTAATGGATCTAGGAAAATATCAATAAATCTAGAAAATTACTAAAAGAGACAAGGCAGGGTGCTGTGGCTCATTCCTGTAATCCCAGCACTTTGGGAGGCTCAGGTGGAGGATCACCTAAACCCAGGAGTTTGAGACCAGCCTGGGCAACACGGGGAGACCCCATCTCTACAAAAAAACTTAAAAAATTAGCTTGATGTGATGGTGCATGCCTGTGGTCCCAGCTGCTTGGGAACCTGAGATGGGAGGATTGATTGAGCCCAGGAGGTTGAGGCTGCAGTAAGCCGTGATCACACCACTGCACCCAAGCGTGGGTGACAGTGAGATCTTACCTCAAAAAAGAAGAAAGAAAGAAAAGGAAGAAAAAGGAATTATATTCCTTCTGATAGAAGTATGCAACATCATCTATAAAGTAGTATTGCTTTAATAAAGATCAAATCTGATCAAGCCTTTACATGTAATTACCAGTTTAAAGGGTAATACATGTAATTACCAGTTTAAATACAAGGCGTTTGTCACAGTGCCTCATGCCTGTAATCCCAGCAGTTTGGAAGGCCGAGGCAGGTGGATCACCTGAGGTTAGGAGTTTGAGACAAGCCTGGCCAACATAGTGAAACCCCATCTCTACTAAAAATACAAAAATAGCAAGGCATGGTGGCCTGCAGCCGTAATCCCAGCTACTTGGGAGACTGAGGCAGGAGAATTGCTTGAACCCGGGAGGTGGAGGTTGCAGTGAGCTGAGATGGCACCACTGCACTCCAGCCTGGGAGACAGAGGGAGGCTCCACATCAAAAAATTTTTTAAAATAATAAATAAAGCAAATACAAGGGGAAAGAGAAATATGTTAAATGACACCATGGGGATGCAACCAGCAAAATCTATACTGTGGGAAATTCTATAAGACAAATGACTTAGAGCATGTGCACACAAACAGATATATTGTTTACATTATTTTTTGACCCTATAGAATTTTAAAACTCTTATGTAGTGAAATATGTCCAGTAATTTTCTTTCTTTTCTTTCTCTTTTTTTTTTTTTTTTTTTTTTTGAGACAAGGTCTCACCTCTGTTGCCCCGGTTGGAGTGCAGTGGCACAATTTCAGTTCACTGCAGCCTCCGTCTCTGGGCTTAAGCAATCCTCCAGTCTCAGTGTCCCAAAGTGCTGGAATTACAGGTATGAACCATAATGCCTGGCAAAAATTTTTAATTTAAAGAAAAATGGGGCCAGGTGCAATGGCTCACACCTATAATCCCAGCACTTTGGGAGGCCAAGGTGGGCAGATTGCTTGAGCCCAGGAGTTCGAGAGTGACCTGGGAGGCATGGTAAAACCCCATCTCTACAAAAAATACAAAAAAATTAGCCAGGCATGGTGGTGTGCATCTATAGTCCCAGCTACTTCAGAGGATGAGGTGGGAGTATCCTTGAGGCTGGGAGTTTGAGGCTTTAGAGAGCTAGGACCCCACCACTGATCTCCAGCCTGGGCAACAGCACAAGAACTTGTCTCGAAAAATAAATGGGATTAATAATAAAATGAACCTCCATAGACGCTATCTATATTCACCAATTGTTAGCATTTGCCACATTTGCTTTATAGCTCTTTTCCACCAGGAATTACATTCTAACTGTTACAATGAATAAGCAAACTGGAGCTCCAATACAATGTCGGTGAGACAAAGTAGTATGGACACTGGGAAGCAGTTTGGCAGTGTCTTATAAAAGTGAACATACTTTATTTACAATATGACCCAGCAATCCTACTCTTAGGTATTTACCCAAGAACAAGAGAGAACACATGCTTACTTAAAGACTGGTATGCAAATCATAATGGCAGCATTATTCATAATAGGGCCAAACTGGAAACAAACCAAATCCATCAACTGGTAAGTGAATGAACAATTTCTTTATTATGGACTACTACTCTGTATTAAAAAGAAATGAGATATTGATATGTACAACAATGTAGGTGAATCCCCAAAAATATTATGCTAAGTGAAATAAGTCAAACGTAAAACATATCGCAGGATTCCATTTATAAGAAATTCTAGGAAAAGCAAAACTACAGTGTCAGAAAGCAGGTCAGTGGTTGCCTACAGCTGTTAGGTGAGGGGAATGAATTGTAATAGGGCAAGTGGGAACTTTTTAGAGTGATGGAAATATTTCAAATCTTAATTGTGATGATGGTTGCATGACAATATACAGTTGCCAAAATCTATCAAACTGTACTGTTAAAATGGATGAATTTTATTATATGAAAACTATACCTCACCAGGTGTGGTGGCTAATGCCTGTAATCTCTGCACTTTGGAAGGCCAACACAGGTGGCTTGCTTAAGCCCAGGAGGTCGAGGCTACAGTGAGCCAAGATCATGCCACTGTACTCCAGCCTGGGCAACACAGTGAGACCCTGTCTCAAAAAAAAAAAGAGAGAGAGAGAGAGAAAGAAAGAAAGAGAAAGAAAGAAAGAAAAGAAGAAAGAAAAGAAAGAAAGAAAAAGAAAAGAGAAATAAAAGAAAGAAGAAAGAAAGAAAGAAAGGAAGAAAGGAAGGAAGAAAGAAAGAAAGGAAAATACACACCTCAATAGATTTGGGAGTAATTTAAGGGAAGAATTAGGCAACTCAATAAAAATTGACTTGAATACTCTCCAAAATATATAACTTGTATTTGTACAAGGAAAAACATATCAGTGTCTGTAATTGCATAGACTCTCCTGAAGTCCATGGAAGAAATTGGTAAGAGGGGTGTCTGTGGAGAGGGAAACTTGGGGGTTGGGAAAAGCGGCAGGACTTTTGACTTTTTTAGAACTGTTCTGGGTGCACATATTACTTATTTAAGGAATAAATAACTAAAATAAAATAAAACAGGTTTAAAAATAAACTGAATTTCAAATTTTTTATTTTGTTTTTTCATTTTTTTGTGTACAAAAACAAAAAACAAAAAAAAATTTTTTATTTTTATTTTTATTTTTTTAATAGAGACGGGGTTTCACCATATTGGCCAGGCTGGTCTGGAGCTCTGGATCTCGTGATCCGTCCACCTCAGCCTTCCAAAGTGCTAGGATTACAGGCATGAGCCACTGTGCCCAGCAAAAAAAAAAAAAAAAAAAAAAAAAAATTTAAAGAGAAAGTAGAAATGTGACCATTCTTTCAGATTCAAATTTGGTGAGGTGGGTCATATTTATTATATGAACATATTGATATTTTTTAAATCTAGTAATAATAATAGGTAACATTTACTGAGTTTTGCCTTAAAAAAAAGGAAGCCTGTGTTCTATTGGCCCCATCTATTCCAGAGCTTGGCATGAAAGCCTGGGCTGAAACAGCCCCAGATGATGGGTCCTGGGCCCAAGAGCTAAGGATCATGTTATGGGAGTTACACACCAATCAGGGTTTTCTGGGTTGAATTAAAGGGAAATAAGCCAGGCAGGAATCCAGGGCTTCCAGTGTGATCCAGGAAAACCTCGAATGTGTGGATCACTCTGTTGTAGCGGACCGAGCGTAGAAAGTCAACACCAAGACAAAAGTGTGCCAAATTGCAGGGTCTTTATTGCTGGCGGCCACGGCGGACTCGCATCTCTCCAACCCGTGGCCCCGAAGGGAGGGTGTCAAGACCTTTATACCCATACAACCACCTCGGGAGTGAGGGTGGGGCGGGGGTGGGAGTGAGGGGCTTCAGACATTCCGAGGGCCAGGGGACTTTTGACATTCTGATTGTTACTTAAGCAGTTCACAAAAGTCAAGATAAGCATTTGTTTACACATTGTCTGGTGGGTGGAAATTACAAATCGCAGGGGCCAAGATGGCATGGGTTTGGACTGCTTGCCTGTCACATTCGGGTTACAGAGAGCAGTCTCAACATAAAGCCGAGGTATGGTTGAGGTATGCAGTTTTATGGGGCTTTTACCATGTCACAACTCCTCTACCACAGATACCCTGCCTTGTAGCAGAGATGTAGGTTTGATGTGTGCAGCTGGGAGAGCCAGGGTGGGAGAGAGGCCTTTGGGGAAAAGAGGAAAGTGGGGAAGCAGTAGCCAGGAGATAAGTGAGGCAGGGCCTGAAATGGAGAAATATACCCTTTTTGCTCCATATAAGGCTTCAGGGAGGGGACAGGCACAGGACAGCTGATGGATGTAACAGGGTATCGCTTCAAAAACGCTGAGGCACTTCCACAATTGGGTGTTCCCATTTATCTCAGGATCACTGGTTTGGAGGCTGAGCCATTGTAAGTCACTGTCTAGATGCTGGACACTTCACCCAATTGATTAGACCTGTTTTCTGGGATCATTTCCAAGAACCTCTATTTCCATTGTTTCTTGGGGCACCTCCATTTTCTGATTCTTCTCTGGAAACTAGCCAAACCCTTCCAACCTCTCTCCTACCTGAAGAAGAGTCAATTCTGTCTCCAGCATAGGAAAATAGATGAATTAATGCATTAAATACCTGCTGTCAACCACTTTGCAACTTGAATCTGTACTGGACTTCACTATGATTACTTGCTATGAGTGTTTTTTCTAAGCTGTGTGTCTTGTCTCCCCCAATTTATGAGAGCTTTTCTTTTTTTTTTTCTTTGGTAGACACTAGACACTATATGAGAACTTTTCTAAGAGCCAGGGGCCGAGACTGCCAAACCATCCAACCTATGAAAACCTCAATGCTCTACCTCCACATAGATTCAGTGCTCTCTCTCCATCCTAGTCTAAGGCAGGAAATGGATAGCATGCTCAAACTGGGTAATTTGATAAAAGCTTAATAAAGGAAATATTATTATTTAGACAGCGTTTCCCACTTGTTCCCCAGGCTGGAGTGCAATGCTGCGATCCTAGCTCACTACAACCTCCAACTCTCAGCTTCAACCGATTCTCCTGCCTCAGCCTCCCAATACCTGGGATTACAGGCACCGACTGCCACATCTGGCTAATTTTTGTATTTTTAGTAGGGACGGGGTTTCACTATGTTGGCCAAGCTGTTCTCGAACTCCCGACCTCAGGTAATCCACCCACCTCAGCCTCCCAAAGTAATGGGATTATAAGCATGAGCCACCACACCCAGCCAATAAAGGAATATTTAAACTAATAAACTCATGTAGGAAAACACACAAATGGACTGTGCTGTCCATTTCCTGCCTCAGACTAGTGTGGGCCACTTTCCCCCTAGGAGAAAAGGAGGAGGGATCCATTACTATTAATAGAATACAGAGACAGAGCTTTGTGGAGAAGGCTGCCTGACAGGAGCTGTGACCTTTGGTCACGGAGACAGCAGCTCATAGCAACCTAAAGATTGGGAGCCAGGGGACTCCCCTGCTGTCACTTACCTCTCACTCTGGATTACTTACCAGTGCTTCACATTGGTCAGATTGAACCAGAAGCCAGAGGGCCTGAGGACCTGCTAATCAGTCCACACAGGGCAGCATCCTGGAGCACAAAGCAGGGAAAAGGGCAGTGTGCACCTGGAAGGACAAACAGAAGATCACCTTTAGCCTGAATTACTTCATTAACCTTAACCTACAGTCTTGTTTCTTTACAGCTGCCAAAGTGTCTTTGTGTGATGAAATATACATAACATAAAATTTGCCATTTTAACCATTCTTAAGTGGCATTAATTACATTCATAGTGTTGTACAACCATCACTACTGACTAGTTCCAAACTTTTTCATCACCCCAAACAGAAACTCTGTTACTTGTGAGGCAACAGCTAACCAATCACTGCGCCTTCCCTGCAGCTCCTGGTAACCTCTCTTCCACTTTCTGTCTGTATTTTTTTTTCTCTTTTTTTATTTTAATTTTTTTAATCTTCTTTCTGTCTGTATTAATTTGCCTACTCTAGGCATTTCATGTAATAGAGTTATATAATATTTGTCCTTTTATATCTGGCGTTTCACCTAGCACAATGTTCGAGGTTCATCCATGTTGTAGCTTGTATCAGAACCCCACCCCTTTGCATGGCTGCCTAATATTCCATTGTACGCATACACCACATTTGGTTTATTCAGTCTTCTGTTGATGGAGCCGGCTTGTTTCCATCTGTTAGCTGTTGTGAATAACGCTGCTATGAACACTGGCATATATGTTCTTTAGTCCTTATTTTCAATTCTGGTAGGTGTGTAAATAGGGAGAAGAATTGCTAGGTCACAAGGTAATTCTACTTTCAGCTTTTTGAGAAATGATGCCTTCATTTTTAAATAATAATTTTACCAGGTAAAGAATTTTATGATGGCCAGATGCAGTGGCTCACATCCATAATCCAAGCACTTTGGGAGGCCAAGGCAGGAGGATTGTTTGAGTCCAAGACCAGCCTGGACAACACAGTGAGATCCTGTCTCTCCAAATAATCAAAAGTTAGCCAGTCATGGTGGTGTGTGCCTGTAGTCCTAGCTACTTGGAAGGCTGAGGCAGGAGAATTGCTTAAGCCCAGGAATTCGAGGCTGCAGTGAACCATAATTATGCCACAGCAATCAGTTAGAGCAACAGAGTGAGACTCTGTCTCAAAAAAAAAAAAATTAGGTTGACAGTTTTTTGTCTGTAAGTACTCTAGAGATAGTTTTCCTCTGTCTTCTGGTTTGCATAGTTTCTATTAAAAAGTCTATTGTCATTCTTATATGTATTCTTCTGTAAGTAACATGTCTTTTCTCTGGCTGCTTTTAATGTTTTCTTTTTATCACTGATTTCAGCAATTTCATTATGAAGTGACGTGTTTTCTTTACGTTTATCTGCTTGTGATGTATAAAGCGACTCATCTCAGATCTGTTTATAGCTTTCAGCAAATTTGGACACTGTGAACTTTTTCTTTTTTTCTTTTTTTTTGAGATGGAGTCTCGCTCTGTCACTAGGCTGGAGTACAGTGGCACAATCTTGGCTCAGTGCAACCTCTGCCTCCCAGGCTCAAGTGATTCTCCTGACTCAGCCTCCCAAGTAGCTGGGACCACAGGTGCCCGCCACCACGCCTGGCTAATTTTTGTATTTTTATTTTATTTTATTTTATTTTTATTATTATTATTTTTTGAGACAAGAGTCTCGCTCTGTTGCCTGGCACCAGACGGGAGTGCAGTGGCGCGATCTTGGCTCACTGCAACCTCTGCCTCCCGGGTTCAAGCAATTCTCCTGCCTCAGCCTCCACAGTAGCTGGGACTACAGGCGAGCGCCACCACGCCCAGCTAATTTTTGTATTTTTAGTAGAGATGGGATTTCACTATGTTGGCCAGGATGGTCTCGATCTCTTGATCTCGTGATCCGCCTGCCTCGGCCTCCCAAAGTGCTGGGATTACAGGCGTGAGCCACTGCGCCCAGCCAATTTTTTGTATTTTTAGTAGAAACGGGGTTTCATAATGTTGGCCAGGATGGTCTGGATCTGTTGACCTTGTGATCCACCCGCCTCAGCCTCCCAAAGTGCTGAAATTACAGGCGTGAGCCACGTGCCCAGCCTCTTTTCTTTTTTTTTTTTTTTTGAGACGGAGTCTCACTCTGTTACCCAGGCTGGAGTGCAGTAGCACAGCTCACTGCAGCCTCAATCAGTCAGGCTCAAGCAATCCTCCCATCTCTCAAGTATCTGGGACTACATGTGTGCACCACCATTTTTTTTTTTTTTTTTTTTTTGAGATAGTTTTGCTCTTGTTGCCCAAGCTGGAGTGCAATGACGTGATCTCAGCTCACCACAACCTCCACCTCCCGGGTTCAAGCAATTCTCCTGCCTCAGTCTCCCAAGTAGCTGGGGTTACAGGCATGCACCACCACGCCCAGCTAATGTTTTTATTTTTAATAGAGATGGGGTTTCTCCATGTTGGTCAGGCTGGTCTCGAACTCCTGACCTTAGATGATCTGCCTGCCTCAGCCTCCCAAAGTGCTGGGATTACAGGTGTGAGCCACTGCACCTGACCTAAGATTTGTTAATTTTGTTTATCTTTTTAAAGAAACAACTTTTGGTTATATTGATTCTGTTTATTCTTTTTCATTTATCTCTGCTCTAGTCTTTATTTCCTTCTTTCTGCTACCTTTGGGTTTAGCGTTTTTTTTTTCTTTTTCTACTTCCTTAGGTTGTAAAATGTGGTTGTTGATTTGACGTCTTTCTTGTTTTTCCTTTTTTTAAATTTTTCATTAGTATATAATATTTGTATGTTTTTAGTAGGTACATGTGGTATTTTGTTATATGCAAAGAATATGTAATGATCAAGTCAGGCATTTAGGGTATACATAAGTGTAAGAAAACATTTTAAGTGGTCCATTTTCAAGGCATGATAAATCTAAGTACTGGCCGCCAGCCTGCAGACATGACAAACTGCATGGCTCATGCACCTAGAAAGTCATGATAAGGGAACAAGACATAGAGAAGGGGTCAGCCCATAAAAGGGAAGAAAGTTTTGTTATTGGGAAATCTAAACTTAAGCCGGGAATGGACAGGAGTATAAATTTATAAGGGGATAATGAAACTTAGGCGACATCTGGGAAGATTGTAACTCTGTACTCAACCAATGAGGAACTGGAGGAAAGACTTGCATGCTAGGAGATAAATTACCTGCTGTAACTGCCACAGGTGTGCCTGCCTACCAGATACCAGACACTTGATCTTGAAAGATCACCATTAAAAGTCTCGCTTCAAAAAAAAAAAAAGGAAAAAGGAGAAATTTATTAGCAGCATGAAAGAAAAAAAATTAAAAAAAAAAAAAGAAAAGGAGAAAAGTCTCACTTCTGCTGTACTTCCTGCCTCTAAGTCCATTCTTTGATTTTGGACAGGTGAGGGTTTCTCACAAACTTGGGAGCTCATCCGGGATCTCTGTGCCTGCATGGAATAGGACTCCAGGCAACAGGGGGAGACGCATCCCACCCAATTTTAGGTGGCCTGCTCTGTTCCCGTGTCCCAGCTCCCCACAGAGGCCACAGACAAACTCGAGACTGTTATTCAGGAGGCAGTGGTGGCGACACAGGGAGAAAAGCAGGCACCACGGCAACCAGGCAACCTTGTACATGAGCCAAGGTAGGAAACCAGACTATAAGTACTGCCTTGGCTGTTGGGCATTTTCAGAGGTCTAGTGTGTGTGACTAAGACATATCCTAGAGACGAAGCAAGTGCGCAGTCCCAATCTGCGGTTCCGTTCTCCTGTGAGGGAAGCGGCTAGAGACAGATGAAGCCATTCTCCCGGTGTACAAGAAACCTCCGGTAGCCGGGTTGAGTACATAGGGAAAGGCTCAGACTGACCAAAAATAGGAAACAGAAATTCTAGGCCTAGGGACAAAGGAAAGAGAGAGCCAAAGAGACTCCCTCTGACATTCCCCAGATGCAGGTGTTTTGTTTTGTTTTGTTTTGTTTTTTTGAGACAGAGTCTCACTCCATCACCAGGTGCCAGGCTGGAGTGCAGTGGCACGATCTCAACTCACTGCAACCTCTGCCTCCCAGGTTCAAGTAATTCTCCTGCCTCAGCCTCCCGAGTAGCTGTGACTACAGGCGCATGCCACCACACCCAGCTGATTTTTGTATTTTTCAGTAGAGATGGAGTTTCACCATGTTGGCCAGGATGATCTCCATCTCTTGACCTCATGACCCACCCGCCTCGGCCTCCCAAAGTGCTGGGATTAGAGGTGTGAGCCACCACGCCCAGCCCAGATGCAGGTTTGGAGGGACAACCCTTCAGCCAGGGACAAGGAAACGTATTGATAAAGCAAGGGACAATAATAAAGTATTGCTGCTTTATCTGACCCAAAGACCCCATTCCTAAGCCTTCGGGCTTTTGGCCTAAAGTTTGGCACAAATGAGGATTGGGTGTGCCAAGCTTTAATTCCCTATATGAATGATAAAACTCCATCCTCACAAGAGGAGGTAGGTTATGCTCTTTGCTGGATCAAGGAATTAGCCCCTATATTCCCCCTCAAAGAAGAAGAAAAAGAGCCTAGTAAAAAGCCCTCACCCAGTGAAAAGCCCTGGGACCCCCTATCATGCTTGCCCACTCCATATGTCTCACAAAATAGGGGACAGGAAGATCAAGGGGCAGCAGGAGAGTTAGAGAAAGAAAGACCTGGAGACCATGGGGGAGCTGAACCAACTGTTCCTTTACATCCTTATCCAAATTTAAGAATTAGAACAATGTAAAGAGATGTTGAGAACTTCCCTATCCCCTCCAAAGAGCAAACATCTAGCTTGTTCTCTCTTAGGGAAGTTCCCATAGGACAGAAAGAGATTGGCGTTGTAAATGCTCCTCTCACAAGTACTGAAATTAGGAATTTCAAGAAGGTAATGAAACCACTCCTAGAGGAGGCCCTTGGTTTAGCAGACCAGCTAGACCAATTCCTAGGACCCAGCTTTTCATTTTTTTCTTTTTTCTTTCTCCTTTTTTTTTTTTTTTTTTTTGAGACACAGTCTCACTTGGCTGGTAATCAACCAAGTGTATAGAACTCTCTAAGGGAAAATGGACAGTATCAGGGGCAAAGGGGAGGGATTTCAGGTGTCAATATTCAGGAAAATGATAGATTAGGACCAGAACAAATTGAGGGGTTACTTTTATATGTTCCTGAAGCAGGCACTAACCTCCTGGGTCAAGACCTGATTGTGAGATTGGGTTTAGAATTAGGAATAGAGGAGGGACAAATAAGAGTAATGACGGGCCTCCTAACAAAGGAGGAGGAAAGAAAAGGTGTCTCCCTAGACTTCAGGAGTAGGGATCTCTTTGTCTTCGAATGGGAAGATCCTATAACTGGGAGAGAACAGCAGTACTACTGGACTGTGCTGCCACGAGTTTTCACAAGAACCCTCAAACTTACTTGGTCAAGTCTTAGAAATAAGTCCTGAAGGAATTCCAACCTTCCAGGGGAACCCAGTTATTATAATATGTAGATGATCTTTTAATTTCTGGGGGAGAGCAGGACCGAAGTATCAGAAAGCACCATAAGGTTGCTTAACTTCCTAGGAGAAAGGGGGTTCCAGGTCTCTAAAAACAAATTGCAATTTGTAGAAAAGGAAGTTAAATATTTAGGACACATTATTAGTGAAGGGAGGTGGAGAATAAACCCAGAAAGAATATCAGGAATAGTGGGTCTGCCTTTGCCTAAGACAAAGAAAGAACTCTGGCTACTGTAGATTATGGATTGACTCATGTGCTCAAAAGACAAAGATTCTGTATCTCAAGTTACTAGAAGAGGAACCTGATTCCCTTGCAATAGTCGCCAGAGGAAATTTAGGCAGTGAAAGAGCTAAAGCAGACCCTCATTACAGCCCCCGTCCTGGCCCTCCCATCTTTAGAGAAACCATTCCATCTATTTGTAACAGTAGACCAGGGTGTGGCCCTTGGAGTGCTCACACAAACCTGGGGAGGGAAGAGGCAACCTGTTGCTTTTGTCTCCAAGCTTCTCAATCCTGTCTCTCAAGGCTGGCCCAAATGTGTGCAACCTGTAGCTGCCACAGCACTGCTGACAGAGGAGAGTCAAAAGCTAACCTTTGGGGAGGCCCTAATGGTGAGTACCCCACATCAGGTCAGGAATATATTTAAAAAAAAAAAAGCCAAGAGATGGTTCATAGATTCTCAGATTCTAAAATATGAAGCTGTGTTACTAGAAAAAGATGATTTGGTCCTAACAGATACTTGCCTGAATACAGTCAGTTTCCTATGAAAAGGAGAGAACAAAGAGGTATCAGATCATAATTGCTTAGATATCATAGAATACCAAATCAAAGTCAGACCAGACTTTAGAGAAGCTCCACTACATGGTGGGATAAACCTGTTTGTGGATGGGTTGTCCTGAGTGAGCGATGGCAAGAGATATAATGGTTATGCTGTGATTAATGAAAATAAAGACTTCTTATTTGAGGAAGGTAGATTACCTAATGGCTGGTCAGCCCCAAACTTATGAATTATATGCTCTTAACCAGGCTCTAAAGCTCCTTGAAGGCCAAGAAGGCACTATATATACTGATTCTAAATATGTCAATGGGGTGGTACACACTTTTGGAAAAATTGGGACAGAGCGGGGCCTAATAAGTAGCAGGGGAGGCCAGGCACAGTGGCTCACCCCTATAATCCCAGCACTTTGGGAAGCCAAGACCGGCAGATCAAGCGTTTGAGACCAGGCTGGCCAACATGATGAAACCCCGTCTCTACTAAAAAATACAAACAAATTAGCTGGGTGTGGTGGCATGTGCCTGTAATCCCAGCTGCTCAGGAGCCTGAAGCAGGAGAATTGCTTGAACCTGGAAGGTGGAGTTTGCAGTGACCTGAGATTGTACCACTGCACTCCAGTCTGGGTGACAGAGGGAGACTCTGTTTAAAAAAATAATAATAAATAAATAAATAGCAGGGGAAAGAAATTGGTACAAGGGGAACTGGTCAAACAGGTTTTAGAGAGCCTCCTGCTTCCAGCAGAGGTAACTATAATTCATATAAATGATCATCAGAAAGGAAACACTATAGGAGCTGCAAAAAACAGGCTTGCAGATGAAACTGCTAAGCAAGCCTCCCTGGAGGAAGAAATTAGACTATTCAGCCTCATCTCAGACAACCCTAGGGTAGTATTAAGGCCCCACTTTATCAGAGAAGAGAAAGAAGAATTAGACAGGATAGGGGTCACTTGAATTGAAGATGAGAAATGGGTACTTCCTGATGGGAGAGAAATGATAAGTAATCCCCTGATGAGAGAACTAATGTCTATATTACACAAAGGGGGTCATTGGGAACCACAGGCTCTGTGTAATGCACTACTTAGGAATTATGAGTGTATAGGAATCTACACCCTTGCTAAATGAGTATGTGGAAGTTGTGTAACTTGTCAAAGTGCAAACAAAAGGTAATTAGAAAACGGGCCACAGGAGGAAGACCTCCCAGACTGAGACCATTCCAGAGTATTCAAGTAGATTTCACAGAAATGCCTGAAGTAAGAAAACTAAAGTATTTTCTGGTGATCTAGGCAGGGGGCTGAGTTCAATAAGTCCATGGGAGAACTCTCGACTTGTACCAACATCCTAAACATCAATGGTGAGTCAGGCAATGGCAACTACTCAGTTCTCCATATACCCTGGGCTGATGTCTGGTGTTATTGTGGGAAGAGGAACCTCTGTAACCTGCTACAGTTCAATTGGACAGGGACTTGTGCTTTAGTCCAATTGGCTATTCCCTTTACCCTGGCATTCCACAAGATACCTGAAAATACACATGGCCACCAAAACTGGAGCGATTTAACAAATTCTTTTAATCCCAATATATATATCAACTCAACTGAGTCCTCAAGGGGGGTGCCTAATGAATTCAAGGCCCGAAACCAAACAGCTGTGGGGTTTGAGTCACAATTCTTCTGGTGGTCAACTATTAACAAAAATGTAGACTGGATTAATTACATCTGTTATAATCAACAGACATTCATCAGTTATACTCAAGACACCCTCAAGAGGGTGGCTAGCCAGTTAGATGCCACCAGCTGAATGACCTGGGAAAACAGACTTGCATTAGACATGATATTGACAGAAAAAGAGGTGTATGTGTTATACTGGGTAGAAAACGTTGACTTTCATTTCCAATAATACTGCCCCAGATGAAACTATCACAAAGGCATTACAAGGGCTAACAACCCTAGCCAACAACCTGGCAGAAAATGCCAGGCTTGATGACCCATTTACAGCTAGAAGGATGGTTTAAAAAACGGAAAGACATGGTAACTTCAATCCTTACATCTCTCATAATTGTAGCAGGAGTCTTAATAGCAGTGGGATGTTATATTGTCCTTTGTGTGAGGGGGACTAACACACAGATTAATTCAAACAGCTATATTTTCTTTTCTTTCTTTTTTTTTTTTTTTTTTTTTTGGAGTCTCGCTCTGTCACCCAGGCTGGAGTGCAGTAGCTTGATCTCAGCTCACTGCCACCTCCACCTCCCAGGTTCAAGTGATTCTCCTGCCTCAGCCTCCAGAGTAGCTAAAATTACAGGCACCACCACGCCTGGATAATTTTTGTATTTTTAGTAGAGATGGGGTGCCGCCATTTGACCAGGTGGATCACTAGGGATCTGTCATTTACACTTTCCCACACTGGGGGAAACTCTCGGCCTCCCAGTGAATCCTGACCTGCAGAGCTGGCTGTCTCACTTCTCTCTCCTCCTGTGCCTCAGTTGTTTTCTGTCACTTCCCTGTTGAGTTCCAGTAGTCTCCCTTAGATGCTCGATTCAAAGTATGATTATGTACTAGCTACTCCTGACCTCAAACGATCTGCCCACCTCTGCCTCCCAAAGTGCTGGGATTACAGGCATGAGGCACCTCGCCCAGCCTGAAACAACTTCTAGAGTGATTCAAGGACCAAAAGGGTTTATATTAAAACGAAACCAAGGGAAGTAAATAGAAAAAAGGAGGGAATTTGTGAGAAAACATTTTAAATGGTCCATTTTCAAGGCATGATAAATCTATGTACTAGCAGCCAGCCTGTGGATGTGACAAACTGCACGGCTCATGCACCTAGAAAGTCATGATAAGAGAACAGGATGCAGAGGAGGGATCAGCCCATAATAGGGAAGAAAGTCGCATTATTGGGAAATCTAAACGCAAATGAGGAGGGCAACCAGCGTATAACCTTATAAGGGGATAATGAAACTTAGGCAACGTCCAGAAGTTTGTAACCCCATAGTACTCGACCAATGAGGAACTGAGGGAGGGCCTTGCTTCCTGGGAGATAAATTACCTGCCGTAACCGCTCAGGGTGTGCCTGCCTGCCAGACATCGAATCCACCACCATTAAAAGTCTCGCTTCTGCTGCACTTCATGTCTCTGAGTCCTTTCTTTGATTTTGGACAGGTGAGGGTTTCTCACAATCACCTCAAGTATTTATTATTTCTATGTGTTGGGAACCTTTAAAGTCCTCTCTTCTACCTGTTTTGAAATAGTCAATACGTTGCTGCAAATTATAGTCGCCCTACTCTGCTGTGGAATACTGGAACTTATTCCTTCTATTTAACTATATGTTTGTGCCCATTAACCAGTCTCCCTCAGGCTCTAGGGAGCTTGTGCTTTGGCCCTGTTTGCCTAAGGGGCAGCCTCCCTGGTGTGCTGTACTGCCTGTTTCCTAGGGTACAGGATACTGTGTGCTAGAGCAATCACATTGGAGGGACCCTCCACTGGGTCCAACTGTGTCTGCTGCTTCAGCCCTCCAGGTGGACACAGGGGGGATGGTCAGTGGGGCTCCAGGGACGTAGAGCTGCAAGGGCTGTTGGGCCCCAGGACATGATGCAGTCTGGTAAGTGCTTAGCTCTCAAAATGGCCCCATGCTACAGCTCCTTAGGACTCAGGAAGCAGTGGTGCGGAACCCAGTGTGAGCTCCCTCTCTACGGCACTGATGTCACGCAGTCTCCAGGCAGCTTCTATGCTATTCTCATGGTCTGCAAAGGTCATGAGGTTCTCCCATGTTTCAGGTTTCAGGAGTCCACGGTGGAAATGCGCATCACTAGGGATCTCTCATTTACACTTTCCCACACTGGGGAAACTCTCTGGCCTCCCAGCCAATCCTGGCCTGCAGAGCTGGCTGTCTCATTTTTCTCTCCTCCTGTGCCTCGGGTGTTTCCTGTCACTTCCCTGTTGAGTTCCAGTGGTCTCCCTTAGATGCTCGATTCAAAGTATGATTATCCACTTGCTACTTTGGTTCTTCTTTGTGGAGGAGGCCAGTGCAAGATGCCTCTAGTCAGCCATCTTCTTTTTGTATTACCAATCAAAACACCAGGGGTTTGGTCCAGGTCCCGCTGCTCGCCACACAGAAAGCCAGTGACTGAGATGACAAGTATTGCCAAGGAAGAAGGCTTTAATTGGGCACTGCAGCCCAGGAGATGGGAGCTCAGCCTCAAATCCATCTCCCTGACTGACTAAAACAAGGGGTTTGTATAGCAGGGACTATATGTAACAATGCGTACACAAACAGGAACTAGGGAGCGGCAAGAAAGCAATCGTGATGAATGAGAAGTCCAAAGCCTCAATATCTGGATGTAAGGATCCGATGAGCTTCAGTTTGTTGATACTTTTTTTTTTTGAGAGGGCTATAAAGGTCCTTTCCTGAGGAAGAAACTCGAGTAGAACAAATATAAGTTTCAAGCTTTAAGATCAGAGAGTCAGTTTCTATGTTTATCCAAAAGAATAGTCTATGGGACTATTAGGCTGGTTTCAGTGCCCTCTTTCTATTGATCAATTCCTCAATCATGAGGAATCTGGTTGTCTATCTTTCTGGCTGCTTCATGCTGAGGAGGGGGTGTCATAAGCAGCTCCATACTGTGGGTGACCATGTAGCCATCCAAGAATCAAAGGTTAATCTAATACAGAGTTTCTTCTGACACAACATTTCTCTCCTCACTCCATCACTTCCACAAAAGACAAATCACAGCCGGACCAACCTTCCTGCAAAATAAGCTGCAGTCCCATATACTCGGCCTGATTACCCACCCAAAGTACAGCAAGAATCATTGTCCTTATAGACTGTTCTGAATCAGTTTTGCTGGAAAATCTCACAAGGCCATTTCAGTCGAAGCCCTGAGAAAATAACCAGTTCCTTCAACTGGGCCCCATTACAAAAGAAAATATGTTGTTATAAAGTGTATGCAAACATACACATTGCCATGAATTAAAAATATTCACAGAGAGTTTACAAATTCTGGAAAAATCAGGCAGAGAGAGATATGACTCAAATTCTGTTTACAAAAGTATAATCAGCTGAGCACGGCGGCTCAAGCCTATAATCCCAGCACTTTGGGAGGCTGAGGCAGATGGATCACCTGAGGTCAGGAGTTCAAGACCAGCCTGGCCAACATGGCAAAATCCCATCTCTACTAAAAATATAAAAATTAGCCAGGCGTGGTGGTGCATGCCTGTAATCTCAGCTACTCGGGAGGCTGAGGCAGGAGAATCACTTGAACCCAGGTGGTAGAGGTTGGAGTGAGCCAAGATCATGCCACTGCACTCCAGGCTGGGTGACAGAGCAAAACTCCATCTCTAAAACAAACAAACAAAAATACTCTACTTAATATACTTAAAGCATACTTAAAGACTATAAATAGCTCAAAATAAAAAATTCTTCAGACTCTGAAGAAACAAAAAGAATCAGCAATATTTCAGACAAAAAGCTATAACAATTATTTCAGTTTCAATTCATGCAATAAATTCTTGCTCTGCTTCATATTGAGTTAGCAATCTTTATGAACACATCAGCTTTTTAATTAGAGTCCTGAAATTTTTCTCTCTAATTCAGTGGCACAAACTCCAAAGTTATCAGACACCTGCAAATCAAGAGTCCTTTTCATGAACTCCTCCAAAGAAGCAAGCCCTGGACTGTAGCTGACTGTAAGTCACTTTTTGAGGAGAATCAAAGCAAAACATTGATTGTGGTTGACAAAAGATTTATTTTTTTTTTGAGACAGAGTCTTGCTCTGTTGTCCAGGGTAGAGTGCAGTAGCGTGATCTCGGCTCGCTCCAATCTCTGCCTCCTAGGTTCAAGTGATTCTCCTGCCTCAGCAATCTGAGTACCCGCGACTACAGGTGTGAACTGCAGATCTGAGCCTCCCTATGCTATTATGGGGGCCGGAGCAGGCAGGATCCCTGCCCTCCGGGTGCAGCTGCAACAACTTGGTCCACAGCTGCAGATACAGGCTTCCAGTTCCACAGAGCAGGCAGGAACCCCACCTCGTTGGGTGCTGCTGCAGCCACCCAAACTGGGGATGCAGAACCAGGCAACCCTGCACTCTTGGGGGCCTGGGAAGGCCCCCTCCTTGCCCTTGCAGGCTCGGAGGTGCCTGCTCCTGCTGCTTGGCCTCTCCCTGCTCCCGGTGCCCACTCTGATCTTGGAGCAGGCTTGGGGCCAAGCCTGGGAGCTGTCACAGTGCGGCCAGGTGTGTGCAAGCTCAGGGCAATGCTGACATGCCAGTCTCCTGCTGCCTTGGCCCCCTCCAGACTTTGGGCACTGAGGAGTGCAGGAGAGGAAGCTGAAGGGGGCCTGAGGGTGACTGGGGTCTGGCCTGCAGGTGCCAACAGCTTGAGCACTATGGATGGCTGTGGAAGGCAGACAGGCTCCTAGGTGGAAGGGGGCAAGTCCCCAGTGATGCCCCACTTTCATGCCAGGACAGGCTAGAAGTGTGGGGGCCAGGCTGCCATTCCTGCTGATCAGAGGAGAAACTCATGGTGCTTTCTCCTGTGGACCAGTCAGCACACACTCCTTTCCCCCTGAGGTCCATAAAAGCCCTAAGGTCAGCCATAGGAGGGCAGAGGATGGGGAGACAACAAGAGGACCAGCTGCAGGGAGGAGCTATTCTCCCTGCTGACAGCTGGAGACAATGGGATGACCAGCTGGCAGAGAGGAGCTACCCTCTCTGACAAGACCTTCAGAGACCAGAAGAGACATTGGGTTGACCAGCTGCAGAGAGGAGCCACCCTTTCCAGGGCCTCCTCTCTGCTGAGAGCAGCAGACATTGGGAAAACCAGTAACAGAGAGGAGCTAGCCACTTCAGGTCTCCTCTGAGCTGCTCTAATACTAAATAAAGCTCATCTTTGTCTTGTTCACCATTCACTTGTCTGGGAACCTCATTCTTCCTGAATGCAGGATAAGAACTCAGGCAAAAACGCCACTGGCCACAGAGGTTTCTGGCTAGAAAATCGACACCCAGTGATACCATAACATTACTTTAAAAAACTTTGCAGGCCAGACACAGTGGCTCACGCCTGTAATCCCAGCACTTTAGGAAGTGAAGGCAGGCGGATCACAACGTCAAGAGATCAAAACTATCCTGACCAACATGGTGAAACCCCGTCTCTACTAAAAATACAAAAATTAGCTGGGCATGGTGGCATGCGCCTGTAGTCCTAGCTACTAGGGAGACTGAGGCAGGAGACTCGCCTGAACCCAGGCGGTTGAGGTTGCAGTGAGCTGAGGTTGCGCCACTGCACTCCAGCCTGGTGACAGAGCAAGACTCCGTCTAAAAAAAAAAAATGCATGAAGACCATTTGTTTTGGCTGGATTTATAGTTTTATAACCTTCTATGCCAAACCCTAAAACCTCAAAATATCTACCAGAGACAAATATAAAATACAGACAAAAATGTATGCTCACAATTTTGAAGACATTTCTACCTTCATTTTATCAACAATTTTAAAGCCAGCTGGTTTAGTAAAGATTTACTTAAGTCACATGAACTTGAAAATTGCTTTGACTTATTTACTTAATTTATGAGTGCTCTTTTACTTATAAGCCAATTTGGTAGATACAACATATAACAATAAGTGTACATACAAATAAACACATCTAAACATGTATACACACACATGAATGAAGATCCAATAGCTTTTACCTTGAAACTACAGCCATGAGATAGCAATACAAACTTACTGGTTTTACATGGTTCCACTTTGTTTGCCCCAGTAGGTAATCCAGTGAAGGCTATGAATCAAAATTTTGGGTACAGGAGTTTCCATGGCAGTTTGACTTTTTTTTTTTTTTTTTTTTTTTTAAGACAGAGTCTTACTCTGTCATCAGGCGCCAGGCTGGAGTGCAGTGGCGCAATCTCGGCTCACTGCAACCTCCGCCTCCCGGGTTCAGGCAATTCTCCTGCCTCAGCTTCCACAGTAGCTGGGACTACAGGCGAACACCACCACGCCCAGCTAATTTTTGTATTTTTAGTAGAGACGGGGTTTCACCATGTTGGCCAGGATGGTCTCGATCTCTTGACCTTGTGATCTGCACACCTAGGCCTTCCAAAGTGCTGGGATTACAGGCTTGAGCCACCGCGCCTGGCCAGCAGTTTGATTTTTAAAGGCCAAACCTCCTTAGCCTCCAAAGAACATTGAGGCCAAACAGCAATAAAGGGGAACATCATCTATCCGCCAGGCCTGACCCTGCTTAGAACAGCAGCACAAAAGCCTGGATACACGCAACTCCATCCCACTCTCCCATTCAGCAGCAAACTCCAGATTCCAAACAGCAAACTCCAGATTCCAAACAACACTAGGGCCAAACAGTATTTAAACAGAACATCAGTTTATCAAATTCTAATTTCTCCTGACTATATAAAACACAAACAATCACCAAACACAATCCAATTGCTGCAGCAAAAAACAAGCCCCAAGAGTGACCAAACTGAAATAGTCAGGGTGCTTCCTCTCTCCATTGGTTGGGCTTGATCAAATGCAAACCAAAATTCCTTAGGAATTTCCCAAATTGAGAGAACTGATCCCACTGTCTGGTACAACACAAGACACTCACTTATCCAGACACAACACACAATTATAAATAAGCTCCCAAGAGTGTCCACACTGAAACAGTTAGGGTGTTTCCCTCTCTCAGTCAGTTGGGTTTGTTCACATGCAAATGAAAATTCTTTAAAAAATTTCCCTAATTGGGAGAAGCAGATCCTGCCATCTGGGCCCACAAAGGACACTCACCTATCTGGATGCAGATGTCCAGTTTCAAAGGCTATACTTCCAAGGCAATTAGGAAGATGGTTGGGGCTGACCATGGTGGGCCAGAGAGAAACTGAAACTCACTTCCAGCTAAAATTGGTTGGTAGCTGGGCATGGTACATGCCTGTAGTCCCAGTTACTCAGGAGGCTGAGGCAGGAGAATCACTTGAACATGGTGAAGTGGCTACATGCCTGGGTTATACGACCCCATGTATATCTATGTCACTGTTGCATGCCAGGAAAATTTAGGACATGGACACACGAGGAGTTTAGGAGGAGAGGTTTAATAGGTAGAAGAGAAGAGATAGAGAAACAGCTTCCTCTATACAGGAAGGGGTCTCTGAGTGGAAAGTACTGGTTAGTGGTGAATGCACCAAGTTTTATAGTCCAGTTTGAGGAGGCAGTGTCTGATTTAGTGTGGACTGCTTTAGTGTGTTTGAGCGTGTCTGATTTACATGGAGCTCATAGATTTGTTTGATCAGGTATGATGTTTACATAGTGCTCAGGGAAGGCTGGTTGCCCCACCCTAATCTTATGCAAATGGGCTTTCCAGTTGATCAACAGATTCTCTCTGGTCTGCTCCTTACAGTACACTGACTGGCAGAGAAGGGAAGATGGAGTCGCCATCTCGAACATGTCTACTCTTTAGTTCCTGCTTGCATTCACCCATGCAAACTCCCAGCTTTCAAGCTGCTCTTTGTTAGAAAATGATTTGGGGCTGCTTTTCAAAAAAAAAAAAGCCTTACCAAGGACTCCCATACCCTTGCTATCTGCCTAAGTGATTTCTTCTAACTCCTATATCACCAGGAGGCAGAGGTGGTAGTGAGCTGAGATTGTACCACTGCACTACAACGTGGGTGACAGTGTGAGACCCCATCTCAAAAGAAATAAAATAAAATAAACTTTGTCAGGTAGCTGCTTAGGAGGGCTTCTGGGGCTCCCACCCATGGCAGCCAAGCCACAAGCAACATGTTCCCAGTCAGGGAACCAAAATATGTTACTGAAACATCAGGAGTTCAGTCTAGGTCCTGCAGCTCACCACACAGAAAACCAGTGACTGAGATGACAAGTATTGCCAAGGAAAAAGGCTTTAATCGGGTGCTGCAGCTGAGGCGATGGGAGCTCAACCTCAAATTCATCTCCCTGACTGACTAAAACAAGGGTTTTACAGAGCAGGGAAGAAATGTAACATGTTAGGAAACCAGAGTGGGCCATGGTATTTGCAAAGGTACATGCCACAACTGAGAAAAAGAAAAGAGAGAGAGAGGGCCATGGAAGTAATCATGATGAATGAGGAGTCCAAAGTCTCATTGTCTGGATGTAGTGATCTGGGGAGTTTCAGTTCATTGACACCTTTTTTTTTTTTTTTTTGAGAGGGCTGAAGGTCATTTCCTGAGGAAGGAACTCAAATAAATCAAATTTCAAGCTTTAAGTTTCAAGCTTTAAGACCAGAAAGGTCAATTTCTATGTTTATCCAAAACAATTGTCTCTGGAACTATTGAGTTGATTTCATTTGTTTGTTTTTTACCTGTTAAGAATTACATGTGCAAGTTTGTTATATCAGCAAATTCATGTCACAGGGGTTGTTGTACAGATGATTTCTTCACCCAGGTATAAAGTCTAGTACTCATTAGTTACTTTTTCTGATTCTCTCCCTCCTCCCACCCTCCACCTTCCAGTAGGCTCCAGTGTCTCTTATTCTCCTCTTTGTGCTCATGTGTTCTCATCATTTAGCTCTCAGTTATAAATGAGAACATGCAGTGATACGGTTTGGCTCTGTGTCCCCACCCAGATCTCATCTTGTAGCTCCCATAATTCCCACTTGTTGTAGGAGGGACCCAGTGGAAGATGACTGAATCATGGGGATGTGTCTTTCCTATGCTGTTCTCGTGATAGTGAATGGGTCTCACGAGATCTGATGGTTTTAAAAATGGGAGTTTCTCGGCACAAGCTCTCTTTTTTGTCTACTGCCATCCATGTAAGACGTAACTTGCTCCTCGTCTTTCACCATGATTGTGAGGCCTGCCAGCCATGTGAAACTGTAAGCCCATTAGGTTCCAAAGGCTGAAAGGTTTTTACTAACTCATGAAATGGGCTGAAGGCAGCCAGTTATCTTAAAGCATTAAGTCATAGGGTGAAGATCAGGGATAATAAAAGCTTCCCCAGTCAAGTCTGTTTACCCTACATTCCTTTATCTATACTCTGTTTACTCATGTAAGCTTTGTGCTGGATGGCCCTCTTTGGGGGAGGTCAAAGGGGATTACCCATTAATGGTGTTTACTCTGGGCCCCAGAATCAAAAGCTTTTATCATTTGTAAAACTACTTGTTTAACCATGTTAATTAACCACCAGCAGGTTGACTTAGAACCTCTGTTATTAAATCTATACTAAATAGATGCAATGAGGAACAGGGAGTGGTCAACAGTTAGCTGCAATCGCTCTCTGAGAGTAGCTGATGACCCCCTAGCCTGACTCTTACACTGTATTCTGTGTCTGAGAGTGTATTTATTCATCCATCACTGAGTAAAGGTCTGCAGGACAGACACTCCACAGCTGGTAATCAATTACTCAGGCAGTGACCCTGACATGACCAATGCCACAGCTGGTGCCCCAGGTGTGAAGAGACCGTGTGAGGAGACCCGACCAAGACATCATCACAGCAGCCTCCCCAACATGGAGGGAACCAACATGATCATTGCTGCGAAGAAGAAGTGGTGGACCCCCCAAAAACAGAAGGTGCAGGAGACCCCAGGATCAGGTCAAGTAGTAAGTCATTGGTACCCACTGAGAATTGCCAGGTTCGGGGGAGGGATTGTTTCAGGCTAAGGATTCATCATGGACAGCAGTTATCAGCACAACAGGAACAGTATCAGGCTCAATTAATAGCTGTTAATGCAAACTGTTGTTTCCCAAAGCCCGTGGTTCCCAGCAGAGAGCACACTAGACGTAAAGCTCTGGGAACAAGTGGGGAAAAATCATGCACAAAGGCAACAGTCCCCAGTAACGTCTCTAACATTATGGGCCTTCGTGAGGGCAGCTCTAGTCCTATTATACACAGAAGGGCCTGAAGAGGGGGAAGGAGAAGGAAAAGTCATCTACCTTACTGCCTCTTTCTCTCTCAGCACCACCATTAGCGAGTAAAACTGTCATAGAGGAGATAGAAATTCTCCCTGAGCCCTGTCAAAGGACATGCTACAGCTATAGGAGCTTGTCTTAAAAGCACACAGCAATAGAGGAAGAACTCTTAGCCTGCCCAGTAATTAATGATCAGCAAGGCAGTCAGGTGTGTTTATAAAACATATGGACTTCAGAGTAATGTGGCCTATATCAATTTTTCCAGGATAATTCTTTTGTTTGTTGTTGTTTTTCTTTCTTCCTCCCCTTATTTTCTCTTCATAGGACAGGAGACTTCACAACCTGCTAAAAATGAGCTTACAAGACCTACCCATTTAGGAATAAAGCGTCCTAGCCATGACACATCAGATGAAACCTGAGACTCATTTTCTTCTAAAATGCTTTCTCCAAAAGATTTTTAAAAAGAAAAGGGGGGGAAATGTGAAAGGAAAATATCTTAGGCCCCCTCAAGTTGGGAACTGCTCAGGACAAATCTGCCTCCAATTCTATTCAAAGTCATCCCTCTGTTCACAGAGATAGATGTATATTCTGATGGCATCCTTTGGAAAGATTTATCAGAAACTCAAAATAATGCATCCATGTGTCTCTCACCTGTGACCTAGAAGCCCCCAGGGGTTGGGTGGGGGCCTTGCTTTGAGTTGTCCCCACCTTTCTGGATGGAACTAATGTACTTTTTACAATATTGATTGATGTCTCATGTCTCCCTAAAATGTGTAAAACCAAGCTGTGCCCCAATCTCCTTGGGCACATGTCATTGGGACTTCCTGAGACTGTGTCATGGGTGTGTCCTCAACCTTAGCAAAATAAACCTTCTAAATTAACTGAGATTTGTCTCAGGTTTTCTCAGTTCACAGACTGGAAGGTATTTCCCTATCTACTACTGTAAAACTGAAGGCATCTAAATCTGCCTTTTGAGAAATGTTAATTGGACACACTAAATGGAAACTATTAAGATTGCCTGAGCCCACAGACTATAGGGTAGAAGTTGGAGTGCTGACAAATCGTTCACTTGATCGTTCTTTCTGGAGAGTTTACTGGGGCTTATGGCAAAAGCCTGTGACCACTTTTGGGACTTTACCCCTATGGTAATGGAAATAATGGTGCTCAGAAGAGTTCCATGATAAAATTAAAATGGTTTATATAGGATCTTGCTATCTGGGGATGCAAGGAAATACTCATGAGCAAGAAGCCTCCTTTCCGCTTAGGACTAACTCGATGTGAGGAGCTGCTGGATTCTGCAGTGCCTGATAAACAGGCTCTCAGCTGACAGGAGCTGCTTGGCTTGTGAATGGCAGTTCCAAAGGGAACATCTTGTTTGGAAGGCTGTTGGTCTGGCTAATGAAGAGTCAAGGAAATCCTTTTCTTTTGAGTCATTTATAGTTCAGAGTAATTAGGTAAAGTATGTTTTTGTGAGCAAATTTACCTGTCTCTCTGAGTTTGTTACCAGCAGCAAATCTGTATGCGTCTGCAGCAACCCCCCTCAGAAGAAAGAATTCTAATTCAACTGAGGGGCAAAAGGCAGAAGGAGAGACTAAGGCAAGTTTTAGAACAGGAATGAAGGTTTACTAAAAAGCTTTAGAGCAGGAATGAAAAGAAGTAAAGTACACTGGGAAGAGGGCCAAACACATGACTTGAGAGATCTGGTGTGCTGCTTGACCTTTGACTTGGGGTTTCACAGGTTGGCATGCTTCCAGGGTCTTGTGTCCCTTCTCCTCTGATTCTTCCCTGTGGAGGGCTGTTCCATGTGCAATGGGCTGCTTGCACTTGGGAGGGGACTATGCGCAGTATGTTTACTGGAGTTGTATGCATGATCTCTTGAGGCACTCTTACCAGTCGAATGTCACTAGAAGGTTATATACCAGTTAAACGCCATCATTTTGCCTCTTCATGCGCATGTTTGAGCCCACTTGCCCAACTCCTGAGATCTTATCAGGAAGCTGCTGATCACCAGTTTCAGGTGTTTCTGTTTATTGGGAGTTTCAGGTGTTTCTGTTTATTGCCCTTCCCTGGCACTGGCTGTGATCAATTATAATTTTATTATTTTATTTTATTATTTTGTTTTATTTTTCTAGATGGAGTGTTGCTCTTGTTGCCCAGGTGGGAGTGTAATGGCACAATCTCAGCTCACTGTAACCTCTGCCTTCAGGTTCAAGTGATTCTCCAGCCTCAGCCTCCCAAGTAGCTGGAATTACAGGCGCCTGCCACCACGCCTGGCTCATTTTTGTATTTTTAGTAAAGACAGAGTCTCACCATGTTGGCCAAGCTGGTCTTGAACTCCTGACCTCAGGTGATCTGCCCGCCTTGGCCTCCCAAAGTGCTGGGATTACAGGCATGAGCCACCACACCCAGCCGCAATTATGATTTTAGAGACAGTTCACCACTACCTGATCATCACCTAATGGTTGCCTGACATTCCTGGTGGGGTCATGGGGAGCCCTCTCCTGCCCTGCTCACACCTGGCTAGCTATTATACCTACTTTAACAGGTTCTCCAAAATTTAGAAACTGTGAGTATTCTGATTTTGTGATACTATAGTTATTTGCATAAGTTTAGTAAGAGTCTTTCCTTTCAAAGCAGGACAATTGGAGACACTGGTTATTTTACCAAGGCTTTGATTGGAATAACATCTTTAAGTAAAGTTCCAGCAAAGCCAACTTGAAAACAGCCTCTATGGCCAAATAATTCTTGCTGGACTTGATGTGAATGATCAGGCCAACTATAATAAGCCTAAAATTTATTTTGCACCCCAATTGGTCTTTTTTTTTTTTTTTTTTGAGATGGAGTTTTGCTCTTGCTGCCCAGGCTGGAGTGCAATGGCACGATCTAGGCTCACCGCAACCTCCACCTCCCGGGTTCAAGCGATTCTCCTGCCTCAGCCTCCCAAGTAGCTGGGACTACAGACGTGCGCCACCATGCCCAGCTAATTTTTGTATTTTTTGTAGAGACGGGTTTCACCATGTTGACCAAGACGGTCTCAATCTCTTGACTTCGTGATCCGCCCGCCTCGGCCTCCCAAAATGCTGGGATTACAGGCATGAGCCACCACGCCCGGCCTAATTTGTCTTTAATAGAAAAGGAGAGGCCAGGTGCAGTAGTTCATGCCTGTAATCCCAGCACTTTGGGAGGCTGAGACAGGTGGATTGCTTGAGCCCAGGAGTTCAAGACCAGGCTGATCAACATGGCAAAACCCTGTCCCTACCAAAAATACAAAAAAAAAAAAAAAAAAAAAATTAGCTGGGTATGGTGGCATGCACCTGTAGTCCCAGCTACTCAAGAGGCTGAGATGGGAGGATTGCTTGAATCCAGGGAGGTGGAAGCTGCATGAGCCAAGACATCCTGGACAGCAGAGTGAGACTCTGTCAAAGAAAAGAAAAAAGGATAGGAGAGGGGAGGGGAGGGGAGGGGAGGGGAGGGGAGGGGAGGGGAAAGAGAAAAGGAGGCCTAGAGAGACAGAAATGGTTTCAAAAAGAAAGAAAGAGAAAGAAAAGAAAGAAGGAAAGAAAGAGAAAAGAAAAAAAAGAAAAGGAGGGCTAGAAAGAGAGAAATGGTTTCAAAGGAAAACTATAACACCTGTTACTAGATTCCAGCCTGGACTTTTGTTTTTGAGTGTATATTGAATGAGTGAATTATTTCTTGGCTAAAATAATCCTCTAAAGACAAACCAGGTTATAATTTTTCTTCATGATTTTAGTTTGTGCCTTATAGAATAGGTTCCTTTTTCTGTTCTGACATACAAAAACTCTTTTGACTGTCATATTATTAATGTTATTTATATCTCCTTGTTTTATTTCCATGGAAACCAGAATCATGGTATTCTGAAGACTAGAGGTGTGAATTTCCCTCATTTGGGATCCCACTGGTCCCGATCTGCTTTTCACTGCAAATTCCCTGCTGCTAAAATAATATAAGCACCTTTCCCTCTAGGCCCAGGGACCTATAGCAGAAGAGGTGGGTGTGTGAGATTGTAAGGACCAGTTTGAGAGAATTAGTTCAGACCCTCAAATCAAGGGTGGGTACACAGATGCCTAAACAGCTGGCAAAATAAGGGACTCTGCCTCCCGGGTTATTACGTGTGTGGCACCTTTTCCTCTATCCCAACCATAAAGAATCTCCTGCTTCCCACAGAATTAAAAGAAATTATTACTCAGAGGATATAAAGATACCTACCTCATGTCAAAGCCTCCTAGGTGTAATACTCCTAGTTATGAAATGTATACAGGTAGATATATATATATTTAAAAATTTAGAACAAATTACTGAAAGACCACAAAAAACATTGTAGCACAACAGAAGTCTCTAAATTCCTTAGCTTAAAAAGTTTTAACAATGCTTATGTTTTGTATAGCTAATTGCTGTAAGTCTGTAACTAAAACCAAAATTACAGTAGCTCAACACACAGAAGTTAAAGATAAGTCGATTTTGTAACCTCACCTTTGGCTTTTTGTTTGTTGGCTTTTATATTAAGAAATTTTGGCTGGGGGTGGTGGCTCACACCTGTAATCCAAGCACTTTGGAAGCCAAGGTGGGCCGATCACCTAAGGTCGGGAGTTCAAGACCAGCCTGACCAACATGGTGAAACCCCGTTGTTTTTTTTTTTATAAAAAAATAAAAATGTTAATGACTTTTGTAAAATAAAATAAAAAGAAATTTTAAGGGTTAATGAATGCCTGCCCACATCCATTCCCATCTGGCCTAGAACTTTCAAACTGGCTATACATCTTTTGGCTCTAAGTTCCTTGATCATAGGGGTCCCACTGAGGGACAGGATGGACCCAGGGAAGGCACCTATGCCACCCCAGCAACACAATGAGATAAAATAAAAGTTTGGTAACCATTGATGTTGCCTCTGACAAATCTTGGCCAGAATGAGGAGAATGTAAACCAAAAATAAAATTCTAAGTACCCCCAACCATCTGAATGGACCCCTCCTGTCAGCCAAGGGCATTCCAAAGGCAACTTTAAAAACTAGCTTAGGCCGTGATGGGAAAGAGAAGATGGACATGCCTCATTATTCCCCTCCTCGCTTTTGGAATTCAGACACTGCTGACCAGCATTAACATTAAAACAGATCTTAAGACTGACAATAGATTCCTTAAATCTGATAAGAAACACTTACAATCTAGTCTCTCTGAAGCCTGCTACCTGGAGGCTTCATCTGCATGATAAAACGTTGGTCTCCACAACCTCTTATCGTAACCCAGACATTTCTATTGATCTCAGGTCTTTAGATAATAACTCAACCAACTGCCAATCAGAAAATCTTTGGGCCAGGTGCGGTGCCTCACGCCTGTAATCCCAGCACTTTGGGAAGCCAAGGTGGGCAGATCACAAGGTCAGGAGATCCGAGACCATCCTGGCTAACACGGTGAAACCCCGTCTCTACTAAAACACAAAACAATTAGCCAGGCATGGTAGCATGCACCTGTAGTCCCAGCTACTCAGGAAGCTGAGGCAGGGGGAATCACTTGAACCCAGGAAGTGGAGGTTGCAGCGAGCCGAGATCACACCACTGCACTCCATCCTGTCGACAGAGCAAGACCTCATCTCAAAAAAAAAGAAAAAGAAAATATTTGAATCTGCCTATGACCTGGAAGCCTCCACTTCCAGTTGTTCCACCTTTCCAGACTGAACCAATGTACATATTACATGTATTGATTGACGTCTCATGTCTCCCTAAAATGTATAAAACCAGCTTATAGAGGACCACTTTGGACACATGGTCTCAGATCTCCTGAGGACTGTGTCATGGGCCATTGGCCACTTGTTTGGCTCAGAATAAATCTCTTTTATTTTAGAGTTTGACTCTTTTTGTCGACAATGATATTTAACATCCTACAGTTATGACACTCTAATTTGAATTTATATCTTCAATAACATACTAAAATTCTGCTCCTTTAAAGCTTGTTCACAGGCTTTTTGGTTCTTGGTGTTACAAAATTATGTTTTGATTTATTTTGTGCCCTCAAAACATAAACTAATAATTATTTTAAATGCATTGATCTCTTAAATCATGTAGAAAACAAAAAGTAGAGTTACAAACCACTGTTAACAATACTAGCTTTTATAATTACCCATGTATTTACCTTTACTGAGACCTTTACTTATTTCTCTGGCTTTGAGTTACTGTCTAGTGTCCTTTTATTTCACCTTCCAGGATCCGCTGAGCATTTTGTGTATGCTAAGTCTAGTGGTAACAAACTTACTCAGCTTTATCTGCGAATATCTTCATTTCTTCTTCACAGAGCCAAGCATGGAGTTTCACACCTGTAATTCCAGCACTTTGGGAGGCTGTGGTGAGAGGATAACTTGAGTCCAGGAGTTCAAGACCAGCCAAGTGAACATAGTGAGAACCATCTCTACAAAATATTTTTAATTAGCTAGGTGAGGCTGGGCATAGTGACTCATGCCTGTAATCCCAGAACTTTGGGAGGCTGAGGCGGGCAGATTACCAGAGGTCAGGAATTTAAGACTAGCCTGGCCAACATGGTAAAACCCCATCTCTACTAAAAATACATAAATTAGCTGGGGGTGGTGGGGGCACCTGTAATCCCAGCTACTTGGGAGGCCGAGGCAGGAGAATCGCTTGAACCCAGGAGGCACACGTTGCAGTGAGCTGAGATTGTTTCATTGCACTCCAGCCTAGGTGACAAGAGCAAAACTCCAACTCAAAAAAAAAAAAAAATTAGCTAGATGTGGTGGCACATGCCTGTAGTCCCAGCTACTTGGGAGGCTGAGGTGGGAGGATCACTTGAGCCTGGGAGGCTGCAGTGACCCTGCACTCTCACCTGGGCAACAGAGCAAGACCCTGTCTAAAACATAAAATAAAATTTCTCCCCCAACTTTTTTTTTTCTTTTTGTGAGACAAAGTCTCCCTCTGTTGTCCAAGCTGAAGTGCAGTGGTGTGATCTTGGCTCACTGCAACCTCTGCCTCCCAGGTTCATGTGATTCTCCTGTCTCAGCCTCCTGAGTAGCTGGGATTACAGGCGCCCCACCATGCCCAGCTAATTTTTGCATTTTTAGTAGAGACAGCGTCTTGCCACATTGGCCAGAATAGTCTCAAACTCCTGGCCTCAAGTGATCCATGCACCTCAGCCTCCCAAAGTGCTAGGATTACAGGCATGAGCCACTGCGTCCAACTGTCCCCAACTTTTGAAGGGGCAGTTTTGCCAGAAATAGGATTCTTGGTTGACAATTTCTTCTTCTCTTTCTTTCCCTTTTTTTTTTCTTATATTTTCTTAATATTTGACCTTCTGAAGACAATTTCTTCTTTTAGCATTTTGAATGTATCAGCCCATTGACTTCTAGCCTCCAAAGTTTCTTGAGTGTGAGGCAGGGTCTCACTCTTATTGCCTAGGCTGGGGTGCAGTGGTATAATCACAACTCACTGCAGCCTCGACTTCCTGGGCTCAAGCGATCCTCCCACCTCAACCTCCTGAGTAGCTGGGACTACAGGCATGTGATACCATACCCAGCTAATTTTTGTATTATTTTTAGTAGAGACAGAATTTCGTCATGTTGCCCAGGTTGGACTCAAACTCCTGGGTTCAGGCAATCCACCCACCTTGTCCTCCCAAAGTGCTGGGATTACAGGTGTGAGCCACCACACCTGTCCTAGCCTCCAAAGTTTCTGATTTTAAAAATCTGCTTATAATCTTATGAAGGATCCCTGGTTTGTAACAAGTTGCTTCTCCCGTGTGGCTTTCAAGAGTCTCTATTTGTGGCCAGGCGTGGTGGCTCATGCCTGTAATCCCAGCACTTTGGGAGGCCAAGGTGGGTGGATCACAAGGTCAGGAGTTCAAAACCAGCCTGGCCAACATGGTGAAACCTCATCTCTACCAAAAATACAAAAATTAGCCAGGCTTGGTGGCGGGTGCCTATAATCCCAGCTACTTGGGAGATTGAGGCAGACTACTTGAACCCGGGAGGCGGAGGTTGCAGTGAGCTGATACCATGCCACTGCACTCCACCCTGCGTGACAGAGCAAGACTCTGTCTCAAAAAAAAAAGATTCTCTATTTGCCTTTGGCTTTCAAAAGTTTGATTATAATGTTTCTCTGTATGGGCCTCTGAATTCATCTTACTTGGAGTTCACTGCACTTCTTAGATGTTTATAGTCATGTCTTTCATCAAATTTGGGAATTTTTCAGGCCAGGCACAGTGGCTCATACCTGGAATCCCAGAACTTTGGGAGGCTGAGGTGGGCAGTTTGCTTGAGTCCAGGAGTTCAAGGCCAGCCTGGGCAACATGGTGAAGCTCCATCTCTACTGAAAATACAAAAATTGGCTGGGCATGGTGGCGGGTGCCTGTAATCCCAGCTACTCAGGAGGCTGAAGCAGGAGAATTGCTTTAACGCAGGAGGCAGAGGTTGCAATGGGCCAAGACAGTGCTATTGCACTCTGGGTAACAGAATTAGACTCCATCTCAAAAAGTAAAATAAAATAAATAAAAAATTAGCCGGGCATGGTGGCACGTGCCTGTAATCCCATCTACTCAGGAGGCTGGGGCATGAAAATCACTTGAGCCAGGGAAGCAGAGGTTGCAATGGGTGACAGAGCGAGTGGCTGAAGTCTGTAATCCCAGCACTTTGAGAGGCCGAGGCGGGAGTAACACCTGAGGTCAGGAGTTCAACCAGCCTGACCAATATGGTGAAACCTTGTCTCTACTAAAAATACAAAATAATTAGCCAGGCATAGTGGCACATGCCTGTAATCCCAGCTGCTAAGGAGGCTGAGGCAGGAGAATCACCTAAACCTGGGAGGCAGAGGTTGCAGTGAGCTGAGATCATGCCACTACACTCCAACCTGGGCAACAGAGTGAGACTCTGTCTCAAAAGAAAAAAAAAGTGTCAGGGGGCATTTTCAGTTATTATTTCTTTGTTATTCTCTTTGCCCCTTTCTCCCTCTCTTCCTTTCTGGGACTCTCACAATGCCTATGTTGGTTAGCTTGATGATGTTGCACAGGTCCCTAGGCTCCGTACACTTTTCTTCAATTTCTTTTTCCTGTTCCTCAGGCTTATCATTTCTGTTGTCCTATTTTCAAATTCAGTAATTCTTTCTTCTGTCTGCTCAGTTTGCCTTTGAATCCTTCTAGTGAATTTTTCATTTCCGTTATTGTATTTTCAGCTCCATATTTCTTTTTGGTTTCTGCTTTCTGCCTCTTTTTTGATATTTCTATTTTGTTTATACAGCATTTTCTTCACTTTCTCCACATCTTTCTTTAATTCTTTCAGCATCCTAAGATAGTTGTTTTAAAGTTTACGTACAGGGCGCAGAGGCTCATGCCTGTAATCCCACTACTTTGGGAGGCCAAGAGGAGCAGATCACTTGAAGTCAGGAGTTCAATACCAGCCTGGCCAACATGGTGAAACCCTGTCTCTACTAAAAATACAAAAATTAGCCAGGCATGATGGTGCATGCCAGTAATCCCAGCTACTTGGGAGGCTGAGGCATAAGAATCTCTTGAACCCGGCCAGGCACGGTGGCTCATGCCTGTAATCCCAGCACTTTAGGAGGCTGAGACAGGTGGATCATCTGAGGTCAGGAGTTTGAGACCAGCCTGACCAACATGGAGAAACCCTGTCTCTACTAAAAATACAAAATTAGCTGGGCATGGTGGCACATACCTGTCATCCCAGGTACTCAGGAGGCTGAGGCAGGAGAATCGCTTGAACCTGGGAGGCGGAGGTTGTGGTGAGCCGAGATCACACCATTGCACTCCTGCCTGGACAACAGGAATGAAACTTTGTAAAAAAAAAAAAAAAAAAAGAATCGCTTGAACCCAGCAGGTAGAGGCTTCAGTGAGCCAAGATTGCACCATGGCACTCCAGCCTGGGCAACAGAGCAAGACTCCATCTCAAAAAGAAAAAAAAATGATGTGCCATCAGGTATTTTTCAGGGACTGCTTTTGGTTTATTTTTTTCCTTTGAATGGGCCTGCCTGTTCTATTTCTTGGTATGACCTGTGATTTTTCTGTCCATTCAAATTAGATGTTTGAATCTAGTCATGTGGTAACTCTGGAAATAAGATTCTCTTTCTTCCTCTAGGTTTGCTGTTTTCTGTTATTATTTTTGTTAATATTTTTTATTGTTGTGAGCCATATCTCAGGACCATACTGAGGTGTAAACTTAAGGTCTTCTCAGGTCTTTTTTGAGCCTTTCCTTGTTTTTTTAATGTCTTATCTTTTAATGTCTGGCTCCCTAAAGAAGAAAAAGAGAAAAATAAAGAGGATTTTGTTTTAAGGGTGCTGGCACTTTAAATGCCCTTGCAGTCACTTCAGCTAGAGGGGGAGTGGCTTGCAACAACTGGCACAGGTGCAACAATAATGGCCACTGCCTCTTTATCTGCTCCTGTCAGATCAAAAACAGCTGTCACAGGCCGGCATGGTGGCTCAAACCTGTAATAGCAGCACTTTGGGAGGCTGAGGCAGGCAGATCACTTGAGGCCAGGAGTCCTAGACCACCCTGGCAAACCTGGAGAAACCCTGTCTCTACTAAAAATACAAAAAATTAGCCAGGTGTGGTAGCGCCAACCGTAATTCCAGCTACTCAGGAGGCTGAGGCAGAAGAATTGCTTGAACCTGGGAGGCAGAGGTTGCTGTGAGCCAAGATCATTCCACCTCACTCCAGCCTCAGTGAGACTCCATTTCAAATTAAAAAAAAAAAAAAAAGGCCAGACTCGGTGGCTCACGCCTGTAATCCCAGCACTTTGGGAGGCCGAGGCGGGCAGATCACGAGGTCAGGAGTTCAAGATCATTCTGGCCAACATGGTGAATCCCTGTTTCTACTAAAATAACAAAAATGAGCTAGGCATGGTGACACGTGACTGTGATCCCAGCTACTTGGGAGGCTGAGGCAAGAGAATTGCTTCAACCAGGGAGTCGGAGGTTGCAGTGAGCGGAGATCGTGCCACTGCACTCCAGCCTAGCAAGAGAGTAAGACTCTGTCCCAAAAAAAAAAAAAAAAACTGTCAGCTATCAGAGCACAGGGCAGTGATCAGCGGACAAGCATCCTTTTTTACCCACCCTATCTCCTAAAAGCTGCTCCAGCCGGGCGCAGTGGCTCACGCCTGTAATCCCAGCACTTTGGGAGACCAAGGTGGGTGGATCACGAGGTCAGGAGATCAAGAACATCCTGGCTAACACAGTGAAACCCCATCTTTACTAAAAATACAAAAAACATTAGTCTGGCATGGTGGCACGCACCTGTAGTCCCAGCCACTCAAGAGGCAGAGGCAGGAGAATTGCTTGAACCTGGGAGGCGGAGTTGCAGCAAGCGAAGATCCTGCCACTGCACTCTAGCCTGGCAACACGGGGAGACTCCATTTCAAAACAACAATAACAACAACAAAAAAGCTGCTCCAGGAACACCTGCACAGCCGCCTACGAAGTGGCTAAAAGGTAAGGGACGGGCAGCTGCTACTGTGCTATGAGCTGAAATTGACGGGAATTAACTGCAATTTACAGATTTCTAGTACTTTCTATTCTGCCAGCTTCCCGGAACCGTCCCAGATATGAGTTAAATTTTGCACAAGTTGAAGTGCCTATAACACATCTGGTTGAGATGTTCTTAAGTCTTCAGGTTTAGCCCTAGCTCCAACTCTACATTACACAAATCCTCAAGCCTCCTGCCAGTTAAAGGGCCTCTGCTTCTAGATCAGCTTCATTGCCACGTTGAGATCTTTAAGTTGTTTGCCTTCCCTTAGACTCCCACAATAAAATTTTTACTTATGAGCATTGCAGCATTAGTGCCTCAGTTTTCACTAACAGATAACTGGTGATATAAAAAATGTAAATGCAGGCCAGGAGCAGTGGTTCACACCTTAATCCCAGCAGTTTGGGATGCTGATGCAGGTGGGTCACCTGAGGTCAGGCGTTGGAGACCAGCCTGGCCAACGTGGTGAAACCCCGTCTCTACTAACAGTACAAAAATTTAGCCGGGTGTAGTGGTGGGCGCTTGTAATCCCAGCTACTCAGGAGGCTGAGGTAGAATTGCTTGAACCCAGGAGAAGGAGGTTTCAGTGAGCCGAGATTGCGCCACTACACTCCAGCCTGGACTACAAGAGCAAAACTCTGTCTAAAAAAAAAAAAACGGTAAATGCTGCCAGGATTACACTTTGGGAGGCTGAGGAGGGTGGACCACCTGAGGTCAAGAGTTCGGGATCAGCCTGGTCAACACGGTGAAACCCTGTGGGAAACCCTGTCTCTATTAAAAATACAAAAATGAGCCAGGCGTGGTGGCAGGTACCTGTAGTCCCAGCTACTTAGGAGGCTGAGACAGGAGAATCGCTTGAACCCAGGAGGTGAAGTTGCAGAGAGCTGAGATTGTGCCATTGCACTCCAGCCTGGGTGACAGAGCAAGACTTCATCTCAAAAAAAAAAAAAAAGGAAATATTATAAATGTAAAGAATGTTTCTGCTACTTCTATAAAATTGTTACTGAATACATTGTCCATAATGTTATTTGAATCTCCTATAATAAGGAACCTACATGGTAATTTATTTTAGAATTTAGTACAACCAGGAAAAGTTTTATCTCTGTACACTTCCTTATCTTTTGAAAGTAATTATCAAACCCATTATAGCTTCTTGTTTGCTTTGGCTGCCAAAACATTCTGAACTAAATTTAAGGGGGTTTTTTTGGTTGTTGTTTTTTCTTTTTTGAAATGGAGTTTTGCTCTTGTTGCCCAGGCTGGGGAGCAATAGTGCGATCTCGGCTCACTGCAACCTCCGCTTCCCAGGTTCAAGTGATTCTCCTGCCTCAGCCTCCTGAGTAGCTGGGATTACAGGCGCTCGCCACCACACCCAGCTAATTTTTTGTATTTTTAGTAGAGTCAGGGTTTCACCTTGTTGGCCAGGCTGGTCTTGAACTGCTGACCTCAGGTGATCTGCCTGCCTCGGCCTCCTAAAGTGCTGGGATTACAGGTGTGAGCCATCGTGCCTGGCCCAGATTAGGCTTTTTGACATACAAATATATCATGTCACCTCCGTTTAAAACCATTCCATAAGGGCCAGAAGTGGTGGCTCACACCTGTAATCCCAGCACTTTGGGAGGCCAAGGTGGGTGTATCACCTGAGGTCAGGAGTTCAAGACCAGCCTGACCAACATGGTGAAACCCCATCTCTACTAAAAATACAAAAATTAGCTGGGCATGGTGGTGGGCACCTGTAAGCCCAGCTATTGGGGAGGCCAAGGCAGGAGAATTGCTTGAACCCAGGAGGTGAAGGTTGCAGTGAGCCAAGATCGCACCATTGCACTCCAGCCTGGGTGACAAGGGTGAAACTCTGTCTCAAAAAAAAAAAAAAAAAGCCATCCATTGTACTGACTGGATGTTTACTGATATCAACTAATTACTGTATTGATAATTTTTTTTTTTGAGATGGAGTCACTCTATCATCCAGGCTGGAGTGCAGTGGCACGTGGTACAATCTTGGCTCACTGCAACCTCTGCTTCCCAGGTTCAAGCAATTCTCCTATGAGTAGCTGGGATTACAGGTGCTCCCTACCACACCCAGCTAATTTTTGCATTTTTAGTAGAGATGGGGTTTCACTAGGTTGGCCAGGCTGGTCTTGAACTCCTGACCTCAGGCAATCTGCCTACCTTGGCCTCCTAAAGTGTTGGGATTACAAGTGTGAGCCACCGGTGCCCAGCCATGAACTGATAATTCTTTTAGGTGTGAAAAGCCTTTTTCCTTAACTTTAACTTTTACAGATACAAATGTAAAGTATTTGTGGTATCATTAAAGTCTTGTTTTGGGAAGCCAAGGCAGGCAGATCCCTTGAGGCCAGGAGTTCAAGACTTGGGCAAGCATGATGAAAACTTGTCTCTACAAAAAATTTAAAAATTAGCGGGGCTCCTGTAGTCCCAGCTACGAGATGGGAGGATCACTTGAGTTTGGGCGGAGGTTGCAGGGTTGCAGTGACCCGAGATTGCACCACTTCATTCCAGCCTGGGCAACAGAGCAAAATTGTCTCAAAAAAATTAAACAAAAGTAAAAAAAAAGTCTTGTTTTTGCTTCAAAATTATCCAATGGGTCTTAAAGCACTCCTCAAGAATCATGGAAAAAAAAAGAAAAAACAAAATTATCCAATGGGAAGTGGGAAGGGGAAGGTATGGGTTGGGCTAATAGACATAAATAAGATGGGCTGTGTACTGTTAAGAACTGGATGGGAAGATGGGGCTTTATTATACTGTTCTTCTTACTTTGGTATGTATTGGAAAATTTCCCTAATAAAATCTTTTTAAAAAACACACATACACAGCTGGGCACAGTAGCTCATGCCTGTAACCCCAGCACTTTGGGACACCAAGGCAGGAGAATCACTTCTGGTCAGGAGTTTCAGACCAGCCTGGGCAACATAGCGAGACCTTGGGAGTTTTTTTGGTTTTTGAGACAGAGTTTTGCTCTTGTTGCCCAGGCTGGAGTGCAGTGGTGCAATCTTAGCTCACTGCAAGCAACCTCCGCCTCCTGGGTTCAAGCAATTCTCCAGCCTCAGCCTCCCAAGTAGCTGGGACTACAGGCAGGCGCCACCACACCCGGCTAATTTTTGTATTTTTAGTAGACACGGGGTTTCACCTTGTTGGTCAGGCTGGTCTCGAACTCCTGACGTCAGGTGATCCACCCACTTCAGCCTGCCAAAGTGCTGGGATTACAGGCATGAGCCACCATGCCCAGCCACAAGACCTTGTTTCTACCAAAAAAAACAAAAAACAAAAAACACCCACACACATATACATTCACTGTTACGGACTGAATGTTTGTGAACTCTTCATATATTGACTACCTAATCCCCAATGTGATATGATGGAAGATGGGGCCTTTAATCACCACCTAATTAGGTTTAGATGAAGTCTTGATGGTGCAGACCAGGATGAGATTAGTGCCTTCATAAGAAGAGACAGTAGGCTGGGCACAGTGGCTCACGCCTGTAATCACAGCACTTTGGGAGGCCAAGGCAGGGTGATCATCTGAGGTCAGGAGTTCAAAACCAGCCCAGCCACATGTCGATGAAACCCTGTCTCAACTAAAAATACAAAAGTTAGGCTGGGTGCCGTGGCTCATGCCCATAATCCCAGCACTTTGGGAGGCCAAGGTGGGCAAATCACAAGGTCAAGAGATCAGAGACCATCCTGGCCAACATAAAATGCAAAAAAAAAAAGCTGGGCATGTTGGTGTACGCCTGTAGTCCCAGCTACTCAGGAGACTGAGGCAGGAGAATTGCTTGAACCCCGGAGGCAGAGATTGTAGTGAGCCGAGATCGCACCACTGCACTCCAGCCCCGACGACAGAGTGAGACTCCGTTTCAAAAAAAAAAAAAAAAATTAGCTGGGCATGATGGCAGGTGCCTGTAATCCCATCTACTTGGGAGGCTAAGGCAGGAGAATCACTGGAACCCAGGAGGTAGAGGTTGCAGTGAGCCGAGATCATGCCACTGCACTCCAGCTTGGGCAACAGAGCAAGGCTCCGTCTCTAAAAAAAAAAAAAAGAGAGAGACAGTAGAGTCAGTTGCAGTGGTACATGTCTGTAGTCCCAGTTACTCAGGAGGCTAAAGTGGGAGGATCACTTGAGCCCAGGAGTTTGAGGCTATAGTGTGCTGTGATTGCACCTATCAATAGCCACTGTACTATGGCCTGGACAACACAGCAAGACCCTGTCTCTAAAACAAAAAGAGAGACACCAAAGAATTTGCTCACCCCATTCTGCCCCCACCATGTGAGGCCACAGCAAGATGGCCATCTGCAAGCCAGGAAGACATCCCTCACCAGGAAGTGAACTGGCTGGCCCCTTGATGCTGGATTTCCCAGCCTCTAGAATGTAAGAAATCAATTTCTCTTGTTATAAGGCACTCAGTCTGGTATTTTGTTATCACAACCCACTAAAGCACTCCCACTCTCTAATGGCTTCCTATTGCCTTTTTTTTTCGAGACGGAGTTTCACAAGAGTGAAACTCCAGGCTATAGTGCAATGGCACAATCTCGGCTTACTACAGCCTCTGCCTCCCCGGTTCAAGCAATTCTCCTGCCTAAGCTTTCCGAGTAGCTGGGATTACAGGCGCCCACCACCACACCTGGCTAATTTTTTGTATTTTTAGTAGAAACAGGGTTTTGCCATGTTGGCCAGGCTGGTCTGAAACTCCTGGCCTCAGATGATCCACCCACCTCGGCCTTCCAAAGTGCTGGGATTACAGGTGTGAACCACCAAGCCCAGCCCTTATTGCGTTATTAACAACCAACTTTTTTTTTTTTTTTTTTTTGAGATGGAGTTTCATTCTTATTGCCCAGGCTGGAGTGCAATGGTGCAATCTCAGCTCACTGCAACCTCTGCCTCTCAGATTCAAGCAATTCTCCTGCCTCAGTCTCCCAAGTAGCTGAGATTACAGGCAAGTGCCACTATGCCTGGCTAATTTTTGTATTTTTAGTAGAGATGGGGTTTCATCATGTTGGCCAGGCTGGTTTCGAACCCCTGACCACAGGTGATCCACCCACCTCAGCCACCACACCCAGCCTAAGGATCAACATTTTAAACATCCCTTACAAGGCCTCTTCCTGCTCCGCCCCTGCCTACCTCTCTAGCCTCATGTCACACTGCTCTCTCTCCTCACTCTACATTCCAGCTGCATAGACCTTCTTTCAGTGTGGGGTCTCCATCGTGCTCCCTTCTCACCAAAAGGCCTTTGCATATGCTATTCCTTCTAACTGGAAAATGCACACATCATGCACCCCTCTCACCTTCACCTAATTAACTCTTCAGTTCTCGACTGAAACATCACTTCCTATTCTTAGATTTCTATTACTAGAGTGACCATATGTCCTGGCATGACTAGCATAGCCTCACTTTACACCTATTCATCACAGCCTAATTTCCCTCCCCTCTCCCTCTCAAAAGCAAAGCGTCCCAGTTCAGACAGTAAGTTACATGGTCATGCTATCCATGAGGAAGTCCCACCACCACCTGGGTCAGCTACCCCTGTTACATGCTCTCATAGCTCTGTACAACCTGCCTTCACACATGGAAGTTTGTATTTACACATTTATTCGAGGATTAATATTTTTGTCCCTCACTAGTCTGAGTAAACTTTGATTGCTGGGACTGTGTTTTTGTTCATTCAGGATTGTATCCTTAACAGCTACCACACAGGATCACGTCATGTACCCGGCACATGGCAGCCACTCCTATTTTCTGAATAGATGAATTTTGCTGAATGAATATTTCTGTTTGGTAGGCTAATTTCTTGAAATATCCTGTACTCCCCTCTGCCACTTAGAAGTATCAACTTCCAAGGCAGAAGCCTGGCATTTGTTCTTCTCAATCCTGAGCTCCTTGAGATTATGCTGGGAGAGGAAGGAGACAGAGAGAGAGGAACACACCAGAGCCTCTGAGTTCCCAGACCTAGGAAGAACACAGACCCGCAGTTTCTATCAGCAGTGGGATCTGTAGCCAGTCACCCTTGCAGGAGCCCCAAGGCCCTGCCAGGACCTGGGGATAGGGCTGAGGTTCCACAGGGAATATGATTTTTCTGCAAGCTATGTTGCCTGCCACTGGCTTTCAGGTACCAGGTAGCCTCTCATAGATAACCAGGACAGACTAGAGACCAGAAAAGCCTCCCTTCTCTAATTTCCAAAACTAAAGAGCCTCAAATGAGGGCCTGTGTCTTATTCATCTGTGTATCTAGAAGCTCACAGTTAGGATATCCAAGTCTGTTGAATAGAACCGGAGTAAGGAGTCACGCTCTCTAAACAGAGGGCAAGAGCCCCACCTACTGGCCCCATCAGTAACTGCAGACAGGCTCTGAAGGAGGGATCTGAGAACTTGGTGGCCAGGCAGAAATACTGCTTTCACCGCAGCCAGAGTAGTGCCAGGAGTATTGTATTAGACTGTCAAATCTAACATACTCAGGTGGACAAAATAAAGTACTAACTCCTAACTTAGATACAAAAGGCCATTGACATTGAACCCTTAGTGAAATTTTTGCAGTATCTTGCCCCCCACCTGCCACACACCTCTGCTTGACCCATTCTAACAGCCCTCTCCTCCCCACCGGCAAAGGTGCTCTTCCTTACACGATATGCACTTTTCTCACACCTGGCAAACTGCTGCTCTTTTCAGAATCCTAGGCCAACGTCAGCCAAGTCTTTTCTTGCTTGTACCCTTAGGGGTGCTACTCTGATCCTCAGTTTGGGACACAACTCATCTCGGTGTAAACAGACCATTTCCATGCCTGATGCCTGACATCCCCCCTAGACACTGAGCTTTTTGGGAGTTCTACAAGTACACAGCAGCTTCACAAAGACTATTGAATACAGGTAGCTCCATGTTTGGACATACAGAGAACTGGGTTCTTGTCTCAATGTGCCACTAAGTTGTAGTTTCCTTTTTTTTTTTTTTTTTTTTTAAATAAAGATGGGGTTTCACCACGATGGCCAGGCTGGTCTTGAACTCCTGACCTCAGGTGATCCACCCACCTCGGCCTCCCAAAGTGCTAGGATTACAGGCGTGAGCCACCGCGCCCAGCCGCAGTTTCTTTTCTTTTTTTTTTTGAGACCTCACTCAGGCTGGAGTGCAGTGGCACAATCTCGGCTCACTGCAGCCTCCACCTCCTGGGTTCAAGCAATTCTCCTGCCTCAGCCTCCTAAGTAGCTGGGATTACAGGAGCATGCCACCATGCCCGACTAATTTTTTTGTATTTTTTTAGTAGAGATGGGGTTTCACCATGTTGTTCAGGCTGGTCTCGAACTCCTGAGCTCGTGATCAGCCCACCTCAGCCTTCCAAAGTGCTGGGATTACAGGTGTGCGCCACCGCATCTGGCCCTAAATTGCAGTTTCATCAACCCTAGGTATATCATTTGATACTTGGGGCTGTTTCTGCAGTGGTTTTCAACTAGAGGCAATTTTCCTTCTCAGGAAATATTTGGCAATGCCTGGAGCTGTTTCTGGTTGCACAACTAGTGGAAACTATTGGCATTCAGTGTTAGAGGCCAGAGATGCTGCCACACATCCAACAACAACAAGGCAGTCTTCAAAAGCAAAGACCTTCCTGGCCCCAAATGGAATGATCTACTCAATACCCACCTAACAGGGTTGCAGTGAGGCTACACTGTGCAAAGGGCAAGCCTGCAACAGGGCATTAGGAAGTCTCCTGCCTGTGTCCATGAAGCATGATGCAGAGGGCCATGAGCCACGTCTCTGACTGACTGAATTTGTGGATTTCAGTGCCAGAGCCTATCAGCAAGTGGTAGGAATTTCGGATCCTTCACAAAACTAAAAGGTTTCTAAGAGGACCAATTCCACATACCCATTTTTGTATCAGGAATGAAGATGATAAATGTGAAACAACAAAAAACCATTGCAGGGAAATAATGATTAACTTATGCTTGATGCCTTTGCCGAAATGGCATGTTGCACATCACAAGGAAACTAAGGAACATCATTTCCCAAATGCTTTTTTACTGAGCAGGAGGCAGTTACGAGAGTACTTACAATATGCCAGGGACTGTGCTAAGTGCTTTAAATTCTTAGTCCTTACAACAAGCCTCTGAGGTAGTCAAGAATCCACAAATGAGATGAGACAGTATTTTTATTTTACATGAGAAGGTAGACTCTGGGCTGGGCATAGTGGCTCACGCCTGCAATCCCAGCACTCTGGGAGACCAACATGGGAGGATTGTTTGAGACCAGCCTGGGCAATACAAGGAGACCCTGTCTCTATAAAAAATTTAAAAACGAACAACAAACTAGTCAAGCGTAGTGACTACTGTAGCCCAACTACTCGGGAGGCTGAGGTGGGAGTATCTGCTTGAGCCCCAGAGGCTGAGGCTGCAGTGAGCTATGATCGTGATGGCACCCCTGCACTCCAGCCTGGGTGACAGAGCAAGACCCTGTCTCAGAAAAAAAAAAAAAGGTAGACTCAGATTAGCCTTTCTAATGAATGCTGTTTGGCAATTTGCTAAACCACCTCATTTGTGTAACCCACTGTCTGCAAAATGTAGCAGGCTCAGCTTTGCAAGGCCCAAGAGGAAATGAGGTCTGTCGAAAAAAAGCAAACAAGACTGGGAAGGGTTATAAAATGCAAAAGAAAAACAAGCTATAGCTTTAAACAATAAACAGCAAGCTCACAAATTTTAAGGAGAATAAATTAATGGATGTATGTCATATTCAACTTTAAAATGAAAATGGGCTGGGTGCAAGGGCTTGGGTCTGTAATCCCAACCCTTTGGGAGGCAGAGGTAGGCAGATAGCTTGAGCTCAGTTTAAGACCAGCCTGGGCAACATGACAAAACCTCGTCTCTACAAAAAATACAAAAATTGGCTGGGTGCGGTGGCTCAGGCCTGTAATTGCAGTACTTTGGGAGGCTGAGGCAGGTGGATCAACCGAGGTCAGGAGTTTGAGAGCAGCCTGACCAATATGGTGAAAACCCACCTCTACTAAAAATACAAAAATTAGCCAGGCGTGGTGGTGTGTGCCTGTAGTCCCAGCTACTCAGGAGGCTGAGACAGAATTACTTGAACCTGGGAAGTGGAGGTTGCAGTGAGCTGAGATGACACACTCCAGCCTGGGCCACAGAGCAAGACTCTGTCTCAAAAAAAAAAAAAAAGTAGCCAAGTGTGGTGGCACATACCTGTGGTCCCAGATACTTGCAAGGCTAAGGTGGGAGGATTGCTTGAGCCTGGGAGATAGAGGTTGCAGTGAGCCAAGATTGCACCACTGCACTCCAGCCTGGGTGACAGAGCAAGACCCTGTCTCAAAATAAATAAAATTAAAATGCCAGAAAAAGATTTACAACCCATGATTAAGGGCTAATCTGCTTAAGATATCAAGAGTGATTAAAAAGCATTTAGAAAAAGATAAATAATCCATTTGAAATAAGGGACAGAGTTGGTCACTTGTCATAGAAAAGAAATACAAATGACTAATGTCTAAGAGAAATGGAAAGGCCGGCACAGTGGCTCAAGCCTGTAATCCCCGCACTTTGGGAGGCCGAGGCACGCGGATCACCTCAGGTGAGGAGTTCAAGACAAGCCTGACCAACATGGTGACACCCCATCTGTACTAAAAATATAAAAATTAGCTAGGTGTGGTGGTAGGCACCTGTAATCCCAGCCACTTGGGAAGCTGAGGCAGGAGAATCGCTTTAATCCGGGAAAGAATGCAGTGAGCTGAGATCATGCCACGCACTCCACCCTGGATGACAGAGCGAGACTACATCTTGAAAAAAAAAAGAAATGGATAAAGAAAATGTATGGGGCTGTGTGCCATGGATCACCTCTGTAATCCCAGCACTTTGGGAGGCTGAGGTGAGAGGATCCCTTGACCTCAGGAGAAACAATGCTGCAGTGAACTATGATGGCACCATTGTACTCCAGCCTGACGTGACAGAGCAAGACCCTGTCTCAAAAAAAAAAAAAAAAAGTGGTAAAGACATACAATGGAATATCATGAAGTCTTAAAAAGGAAGGGAATCCTGTCACCTGGTACAACATGGATGACCCTTGAGGACATTTGGCTAAGTAAAATAAGCCAGCCACAAAAAGATAGTATTATTACTATTCCACTCATGAGGTTATAGCTAAAGTAGTCAAATCATAAAAGCAAAGTAGAAAGATGGTTGCTAAGGGCTGGGGAGAAGGGGCTATTAGTGTTTAACGAATATAGTTACAGTTTTACAAGAGGAAAACGTCCTGTCCTAGAGAACTGATACACAATGTGAATATACTTAACACTACTCAACTATACAATTAAAAATAGTTGGTGGTAAATTTCATGTTGTGCTTTACCACTGTAAAACAAAAAGGAGAGAACATTATCATTTATCCAAGTAGAAAAGATCAATTTGGTAAACAGCGTTGGCAAGAGGGCAAAGAGGCATGTTGATAAAATGTTGCTGGAACTATACAATTAGTACAATGATTTTGGAGGGCAATAATGATCAAAATGTTATTAATAAATGCAAATATCCTCTGAACCAGCAATCACTTTTAGGAATATTTCCTATATAAATCCACAGATACTCAGTCTCATGTGTAAGTATATCCAGTGTTAACGCTATTTATAATAGCAAAATACTCAACCTAAACTTCTGCCCCTAAAACACTAATTTAAATAACTTAAACGGAGTACCATGCAGCCATTAAAAATGGGCTACTGTGTTCAGCTATGAAATGAGCTCTAAAAGTTGTAAAACATTGCACGTGATAAACTGCCCCGTTTGTGCCAGGAAAAAAGGAGAGGAGGACACATATAGTAGCACATACCTAGAAATTGGAAGGAGACATAAGAAGCAGGTTCCAGGAAATAGGGCTGAGATGAAATTTTTTTTTTTTTTTAAAGACGGGGTTTCACCATGTTGGTCAGGCTGGTCTTGAACTCCCTACCTCAGGTGATCCGCTTGTCTTGACCTCCAAAGTGCTTGGATTACAGGCGTGAGCCACCATGCCCGGCCGAAATTTTTTTAAGACAGTCTCACTTCTTCGCCCAGGCTGGAATACAGTGGCGAGATCTCAGCTCACTGCAGCCTCTGTCTCCCAGGTTCAAGTAATTCACTGCCTCAGCCTCCTGAGTAGCTGGGATTACAGGCATGTACCACTACGCCTGGCTAATTTAGTATTTTTACTACAGATGGGGTTTCTCCATGTTGGTCAGGCTGGTCTCAAACTCCTGACCTCAGGTGATCCACCCACCTCAGCCTTCCAAAGTGCTGGGATTACAGGTATGAGCCACCACATTGGCTATTATCTATCTTTTTAAAAAACCTTTACAAATGTAAAAACCATCCTTAGCTCTCAGGTAATATAAAAACAAGCCATGGGCTGGATTTGACCCATAGGCCATTTTGCCAACCCCCAATGTGGACTATGCACAGGCTGCAATATAGCCTGGAAAAGGCACCATGAGACAAGCTATGGCCAAGAAAACCCTGCAAGCTGCTGCCAAAAAGCCTCTGCAGTGAAGTCACAGGTCCAGACCCCAGTCCTCTGGCACCCAAGTTGTTCTGTTTTGAGTAGGAAGAAGAAGGGGTTCAGACTCACAATAATAAACTCCCAAGACACATTATAAACCAGCCAGTTTATTATTTTATAGTAAGATGTAGAACTTTCACCATGCAGACTGAAATATCGGTGTCAGCATGAACAGTACATTTTCTTCCTAGAGGCAGTTAGATGGAAAACCAGGTTATTATCAGGTTATTTAGCAAGAGTGGAATCCAAACAAGAGGAGACTAATCTTAAGACCTACAAATCATCCATGAAGGCTTGGGGCACACTTTCCTACCTCCCAAACACCTTAGCCTCCAGAAAGCTGTGGACTCTCCCTCTCCGTCTTGTTCTGGCTGAGCACCACCACTGATCAGCCACTTCCTGCAGCCATACCCATAGGCCAACTTGGCCTAAGAGCTGTAACTCTGGTCACTGGTTTGTGTTGTTATAGCCACTGTTACTAACAGTTAAGGTTCTGAAGGGGGCACGTCAATTGCTCCCATGTACCAACTACGAGACCCATGTACCAACTATGAGACACAATAATCCTGTTAGTTTGTTCTCCCAAACCCACTCCACTCAAGTTTATCAGGTAATATGCTCTGTAAGGTTCTTTCAACCCCATTAGCACATACATAGATTACCAATAAATTCATCTAATGTAACCTACCTTCCTACTGAGGATTGAATTTTTCCTTTCCCCACTTTCTTGATTCTCAACCATGTAGGAATTAATGAAACCAATTCTATGTCACCACTGCAACCAAGACAGCAATACCAAGTGATATGTATTTTTCAAATTAATGTCATTTTGTTCTCTATACTGTGAAATACGATGCAGTCCTCAACTTAGTACTCAATACTAGGAAGGGTCAAGTTGTCAAAAAATGTCTATCAACAGTAGAAAAGTTTGCTTTCAAATTAAAAAACAAAGCATGTATTGCAAACATCATGTAATGATAAAATTACAGAAAAAAATATATTCAGAATGACCCACGGCATTCATACCACACCAGAATTTTGCCTGTAACAAAACAGTAAATTTTATCCCAAAAAGTAGGTTAAGTCCATGCTGGCTAAAAACCTCAGTTCCAGACCCAATAAATGAGGATGAAATACACACAGTGCATGCTTAACATGACATTGCATATACATCAGCCATTCTTTAATGCTCCTCGCTAGGATTTTGAGGGAAAGATGGATGAAATGTGAACATGTGCACTCACAAAGGCAGAATTTTCTTCCAATTATAAAAAGTCATACATGTGACCCTTTACTATGTCTTGGGCAATAGCTAAGTTCTTGTCTGTGGGAATCCACCTCTGAAAATCACAACAAAAAACAATAGGAAATGATTTAATATAAAATATACAAATTTCTAGAATGAGGACTTTCAGAGAAAATGAAGGAGACAACAATGAAAATGAATTTTCTTAAAAAATAACATTCCCTTATTTTGTCCCTGCTACTCAACACTCAAAACCAAGTCTGTACAAAACTAGGTAACACAGAAAAGGACCAGAAAGGATGTTATGTTGTAAGTCTTAGGACCTACCCTAAACTTCTGTCCTCATCAAGACCCTCACCTAGAGAGCTGAGGGTTCCCAGGTCCACTGGAGAAAGTGAGTGGTCTCCGACCATCACCCCTGCTTCACCAAAGATGGCCCCAGGTCACTCACTGTCAAACTTCACGGAATTGACCTGAACAGAGATGGAGCCTCCCCGGTAGCTACCCCCGCTTCTTCTTGGTTTTCTCATGCCGGAAGGACTTGCCTTTGGTGAACTTCAAAACCTGATTGGCTCGCTCTCCCCAGTCTCCCGGCTGCACCTCGCTGGTAAGTAGAGAGAGGAGGTTAACACAGAAGGATTAACACAGAAGGACCATGCCAGGGCCCTGTCACTTTTTTCTTTCTACTCCCTACTCAAGGCAACCTGAACCCAGAGAGGATTCCCCAACAACCTGAACCAAGAGCTGTCCTCTCTGACACTACCACCCTCCCTCCCAAGAATGGCACATATCTCTCTCTCACCTTGGCATCAAAGGAGTTGTCTGCCACTCGTGAGTCTACCTCAATTTCCTCCTCCCTGACCCTTCGGAATGGGGATGATGCCCTTTTTCTCCCTATTGAAGAATGAAGTAGGAAATTAAAGACAAAGTGATCATGTAACAGCTCTCCTGAGTGATACACATCTGTACATGTGCCAGGTCACGCCAGGCAGAGCTGTCAAGGTGATCCTAGATTATTCTACTTTTAAAGAGCTGGCTCCTAAGAGCAAAGTGAGACAACTTACTTTCTTCCTTTTTGGAAACGTGTTAGGGGTCTGAAGCTTTATCTTCTTAGCCTGAGGAGTCTCTGCCTCCTTGGCAGCCTCATTCTGCTTCCGCTTCTTTAATGAACCTAAAAACAAAAAGCCAAACTCAGCCTGGGGGGCAGTGGCTCACAACTGGAACTCCAGCATTTTGTGACACCAAGGTAGGAGGATTGCTTGACCCCAGGAAACCGAGATCAACTTAGGCAACAGAGTGAGACTCTGTCTCTACAAAACGTAAAAGAATCAGCCAGGCATGGTGGTGCATGCTTGTAGTCCCAGCTACTGAGGAGGCTGAGGTGGAAAGATCACATGAGCCCAGGAGGCTGGGGCTGCACAAACTGTGATCATGCCATTGTACCCCAGCCTGGGTGACAGAGTGAGACTACATTTCAAAAAAAAAAAAAAAAAAAAAAAAAAAGAGAGACTAGTTTCCTGTTCTTTCTCCCCAGGTTTCCACAACTGGAAGCCCAATGGTGGGCCTTCTCTCACTACCCTACCCTCAAAGAGTATATCCCATCCTGATTTGAGGGGGACAAAATCCAGAGGGCATGTTCATTGGGTACAAACCTGGTTTGGAAACTGCCACTGCTGCCTTTTTCTTTCTTCCTCCTCCTCGCTGTTCTTAGCTGCTTTTCCATTCTGGGCAGTCAGTGCAGAGGTGCCGCTGGCCTTGAGGGCTTGTGGTCTTGGAGTGCCCTTGCCCTTGCCCTTGGGCTTCTCTTCTTCCTCCTCACTGGAGTCAGCAGAGGAAGAACTGCTGCTGCTCTCAGCCTTTCCTTTCTTTGCAGACGCTGGCTTGGAAGGGGCTGCACCACCTGCTACCTCCTGTGGCTTCTTCTTAACTGCGGTCTTGGACGTCTTCTCTTCCTCCTCCTCCTCACTGCTGGAGCTGTCTGAATCAGAGCTGCTGTCCCTACTACCCTGAGGAGCCTGCTTGGCAGGCAGAGGTGGAGCTGCTTTTGCAGTCGCCTTGGGCTTGGTGGTGGCCACTGTCTTCTTTGTCTTCTCCTCCTCACTGGAGCTGCTCTCTTCCTCACTGGAGCTGCTGTCAGCCTTTCTCATGAGAGGCTTCTGGCCACCACCCAAAGATTGCTTAGGGGCCGCAGCTGGCTTCACTGCAGGTGACTTGGTGGTGCCAGCTGGCTTATTTGAGGAATTCTTGATGGTACCAGCTGGCTTGGAAGGATCTTCATCATCCTCAGAGCTGTCAGAGTCTGGACACAGAAGGGATGGAATCAACAGCTCCCCAAATCAGATTCAGGGAAGCCCTTAGCAGCCGCCTAAGAGCATCTCACTGAACTGAGGGCCTCCATATGCCTTACCTGAGCTGTCTGAAGAGCTCTCTGCTCCTTTCTTTGCTAGAGGTGGTTTAGTGGTTGCTTTAGAGATGACTGCCTTAGCTGGGGGTTTCTTCTCTTCTTCAGAACTTGAATCTGAGAAGAACCTGTAGCATTATGCTGGGTCCAGGGTCCCAACCCAACCAGGATAGCAATAAAAAGAACGCGAAGACACACACAGAGCCTTAACTCTATCTTGCTTTAAGCAAAAAGCAATGGAGGGATGGAAGGCTTTCTCTCTCCCTTATTCCACATCCCCCTCCTCCAGACCCACGCTGAGGGGAGGCTGCATCCCTCTGACTCACCAGACTCATCACTGCTGTCTTCACTGCTTTCCACAGGCTGCTGCTTCTCCACAGCCTTCTTGTGAGGCTGGGTTCCCAGGGTCTTTTTTGGTGGGGGAGCAGAAGGTGGGGGTACTGAACTGTACGGACCTGTGTAAAAGGGACGATGTGATGGTTTTAAGATATGTATACAAATTTTTTGGTACTACTTCCTTCTAGAAATGAACCTTAATTTGCCTTCACTTGAGTATGGGCCAGAATTAGTGACTCAGTTCTAACAGAACACGGTGTCGTTGCTTCTGAGTCTAGGTTATACAAGGCACTGCAGATTCCTCCTTGCTTTTCCGGATCACTAGCCCTGGGAGAAGCAAGCTGTCATGTCACAAGGACGCTCAAGTAGCTCTATGGAGAGGTCCATGTGGTTACTGCAACTGGGCCCTGTCCACAGTCATACAGCTTCACTCCCCATGTCAGGTCACCTGGTTTATTTTTCATGGGTTTTTTCTGCTGTTCTTCCTCCTCACTGGAAGAATCCTCACTGCTGGAACTCTTCTGGGTAGGGGTGGCAGCTGCTTTCACTGGGGCCTTGGCCACAACTTGCTTTTTAGGTACAGTCTGCATTAGAAAGAAAATTGATTACCACAGGAAAATGCTGACCCAACCAATCCTGCCAGGGAATGGAGACACATACACATCCCACCCTGGTCACCTCTTCCCTGACAGAAGTTATGGCCCAGACCTTCTTAGGGGTGGCTGCTGCCTTCTCCTCCTCTGAGTCATCACTGCTGCTGCTGCTGCTACTGGCTGCTTTACCATTGACTACTTTAGGTACTGCTCGAGCTGGAATACCCAAGAAAAAGAAAGGACAAGTCAGGATCATGAAAAACCTCCTTCCTCTGAGTTACAGATCTTAGGAGTCCACCAATTTTTTTTTTTAAAGAGTCTAGCTCTGTCCCACAGCTGGTGTGCAATGGTTCAAGTGATTCTCCTGCCTCAGCCTCCCAAGTAGCTGGGATTACAGGCGCCCACCATTACACCCGGCTAATTTTTGTATTTTTAGTAGAGACGGGGTTTCACCATATTGGTCAGGCTGGTTGGCCAGGCTGGTCTTGAACTCCTGACTTCAAGCGATCTACCGGCCTCGGCCTCCCAGAATGCTGGGATAACAGGGGTGAGCCACCGCGCCTGGCTAGGAGTTCACCAATTCTTTTAACTTTAGAGCAGCCATCAGGGAGAATGCCATGGTTTATCACATCAAAGGATGCCTTTCCTATCCCATGTCAGGAATAAAACTGTCTTAAAAAAAAAAGAGCACAGGCAGATCCAATGGTAGTGGGTTATCAGAACTTCTTAACATCAGTGTCACTAAAGTTGGTATACAACCCCCCACTGCTAAATTAGACTTTTTTAAAAAAATAAAAAAGAGCACATAAATAATCTACGTATGCCTTCTAAAATCTTTCACTTCAACCTCCATTCAGAGAAATCATAACCTAACCCTCATCACAAGTTACAGAAAAAAAGAAAAATTCTCATTTGTCTCACAGAATGAACGTAGAAGAGCAAAAATGGCAGTGAAAAGCACAACAAATAGATACCTAAGTGGTCACAATGGAATGGGATATCTGAGTACATAAAATGTTTATGAAATGTCACAAAATACCAAATGGACACCATTTTAAAAAAATACTTTTCCCTTGCTGTAGTGACTGTTTCTCTATTTACTTGCTCCTAAATATGATATCTTATTATTTATTAGTGAAAAGGCTTTAAAATAAAAAGACCATTAATCAATACCTCCAGTTCAACAAACAGTACCGTTTCATCCCTGCCAAATCAGCAATTTTAACACCAGTCCCCAGAGAAATCTGGTCCCCAGCCCAGCCTCTTGGGAACGGAAACAGTACCTGGTTTAGGTGGGGCCTTAGCCTGAGGTTTAGCTGCCACAGGTGTTATCTTTAGTTTCTGGTTCTTTGGTGGCTCATCCTCGGAGCTTGAGTCAGAATCAGAATCAGAATCAGAGCTCTTGGCCTTCTTAGGAGGAGCTTTGGCTGCCTTGGCTTGGGGCTTAACTCCCTTCTGTTAGAAAAAACACAAGGAGGGGGAATCAGCAAAAGCTTCTGCTACTCAAAGGGCATCCTAGGTTCCTTTTATTTTTAGGGGCCTAATGGAGCAGCAAGAGCAAGAGAAAGCTAAGGACAGGATATGGAAAGGGCAAAAACTCTTAAGAAACAACAACAACAACAACAAAAAAGAAACAACAAAAAGTTGGCTGGGTGCTATGGCTCGCCTATAATTCCAGCACCTTGGTAGGCCGACGTCAAGAGTTCGAGGCCAACCTGACCAAAGTGACGAAACCCCATCTCTGCTAAAAATACAAAACTGAGCCGGGTATGGTGGTGAGCACCTGTCATCCCAGCTACTTGAAAGGCTGAGACATGAGAATAGCTTGAACCTGGGAGGCAGAGGTTGCAGTTAGCTGAGATCACGCTATTGCACTGCAGCCTGGGCAACAGAGTAAAACTGTGCCTCAAAAAAAAAAAAAGTTCATTGATATATTGGCCCTGTTCCTGCCAAAGCTTCCAAGAAAACACACTCTGTTACTCTTGGATCCCTGAATAGCGTCCCAGAGGAACCCAAACTCCTCAAGCAGAATGGGTTTAATTTTTCCCTCTGGATTCCGAGCCCGACTTCAACCTCACACATCCCTTCCAGATCTCATACTTTTATCAGCTTCCTGAAAATCCCCAGATTTTCTTCCTCATAATCACCTACTGTACTGCCGCCATCGCCCTTTGGTTATAAGCTAGAGGCCACGATTTTAGGTTTCTTCCTTTCCAATCCTTAAATCCCTTTTTCTTTTTATTTTTTATTTTTAAAGACAGGGTTTCACCATGTTGGTCAGGCTGGTCTTGAACTCCCGAACTCAGGTGATCCGCCCACCTTGGCCTCCCAAAGTGCTTGGGATTACAGGCGTGAGCCACCACGCCCGGCCTCTTAAATCCCTTTTTTCTTCCCAAAGCTGCAAACCTGGACAGGCTGTTTCTTTTGGTCCTCCTCCTCATCATCATCACTGGATTCTTCACTGCTGCTGCTCTCTGATGCTTTAGCTGCAGCCTTCCCAGGAGGCAGACCAACTCGCTTGGCAGATACAGCTGAACAAAAGCACAGGTCCCAGTAAGAATCAGCCATATGGGACAAGCAGGCTGTAAATTCTTCTCCTGGCACCATCAAGCCCACCAGCTACTCTGCCTTACCAGCCTTCTTTGCTGGAGGCCCTTGAACTTCCTCCTCTTCCTCGCTGCTGTCCTCACTACTGTCGCTGGATGAGGCCTTCTTCTTAGCTTTCTTAGTCACTGGTCCATTTGCCTGTAACTTTCGCTCTGGGGCCTTGGCAGACCTGCTGAGGTAGATTACACCAATTTCAAGGGGATTGGAATCTTCCCAAACCAAGAAACACAGCCCAACCCACCTTGGGGGGAGAAAACAGCCAAAGTGGAACAGGAAAGGCTTACTTGAGCCAGAAGCTATAGATGTCTAAGAGGGAAGAGGCATTGGCATCCTGCTGTGTCTGTAGGAGAACAAAAAGAGCTGGGTAAGGAAATTATTTTATCCCAGTTATGCTTTCATTAAATGTGGCCTGTTACATACATACCTACTAAATTTGGTATAAATGTTACATCCTGATAAGACTTTGCTACTTGCATAAACTAACAGAAAAATATTCTATTTGTGCATTTCCCAATTTCTGACATAAAAAACTTGGGCTATTCCTATGTTTATGGCACCATCTAACCCTCTGCCTGCCAATATATATTTATCAAAGTCCTAAAAAAAAAAAAAAAAAAAAATTGGCCAGGTACAATGGCTCAAGCCTGGAATACCAGCACTCTGCAAGGCCAAGGTGGGTGGATCATGAGGTCAGGAGTTCGAGACCAGCCTGACCAACATGGCGAAACCCCATCTCTACTAAAATAAAAAAATTAGCCTGGCATGGTGGCGCACATCTGTAATCCCAGCTACTCAGGAGGCTGAGGCAGGAAAATTGCTTGAACCCAGGAGGCGGAGGCTGCAGTGAGCCGAGATTGCACTCCAGCCTGGGGAACAACAATGACAATGCCTTTTTTTTTTTTTTAATTTTTTTTACTTCTTTTCTCTTCATTATCAATACAAAGCAACTCCGTCTTAAAAAAAAATCACTTTTGACTGGGCATACTGGCTCATGCCTGTTATCCCAGCACTTTGGGAAGCTGAGACAGGAGGATCACTTGACACCAGGAGTTCAAGACCAGCCTGAGCAACATAGCAAGACCCCCCATCTCTAGCCCCCTGCCAAAATAAAAGGTTCACTCTATCAATGTACTATCTAAAAATGTAATCTTATCCATTACATGAGAATACAAACACTAATACAAAAATGTGTTTGCTGCAATGTGGATTATAATACCAAATCATTAGAAATAAGCCTCCAGGCTGGGTGCAGTGGCTCACACCTGTAATCCCAACACTGTGGGAAGCCAAGGGAGGTGGATCACCTGAGGTCAGGAGTTCAAAACCAACCTGGCCAACATGGTGAAACCCTATCTCTACTAAAAACACAAAAATTGGCTGGGTGTGGTAGCAGGAGCCTGTAATCCCAGCTACCTCGGAGGCTGAGGCAGGAGAATCACTTGAACCTGGGAGGCGGAGGTTGTAGTGAGCCCAAATTGTGCCACTGCACTCCAGCCTGGGTAACAGAGCAAGATTCTGTCTCAAAAAAAGAAAAAAAGGAAGAAGAAACAAGTCTCCAAGAGAAGACTGGTAAGTACTGTACTGAATGTAAAAAACTGCATTTAGGGTCCTGGCACAGTGGCTAACGCCTGTAATCCCAGCAGATCACGAAGTCAGGAGTTCGAGACCAGCCTGGTCAACATGGTGAAACCCCGTCTCTACTAAAAATACAAAACATTAGCTGGGCGTGGTGGCATGCGCCTGTCATCCCAGCTACTAGGGAGGCTAAGGCAGGATAATCGCTGAACCCAGGAGGCGGAGGTTGCAGTGGGTGGAGATCGCACCACTGCACTCCAGCCTGGGCGACAGAGGAAGATTCCGTCTCAAAAAAAAAAAACTGCATCCAGGCCGGGCACAGTAGCTCACACCTGTAATCCTAACACTTTGGCAGGCCAAGGCAGAAGGATCACTAAGGACAGGAGTTCAAGATGAGCCTGGGCGAGACAGTGAGACCCCCATCTCTCTCTCTTTGTTTTTTTTTTTTTGAGATGGAGTTTCACTCTTGTCACCCAGGATGGAGTGCAATGAGGCTCACTGCAACCTCCACCTCCCGGGTTCAAGCGATTCTCCTGCCTCAGCCTCCCGAGTAGCTGGTATGACAGGCGCCTGCCACTACGCCTGGCTAATTTTTTGTATTTTAAATAGAGACGGGGTTTCACCATGTTTACCAGGCTGGTCTCAAACTCCTGACCTCAGGTGATCCACCTGCCTCAGCCTCCCACAGTGCTGGGATTACAGGCGTGAGTTACCACGCCCAGCTGAGACCACCATCTCTTGAAAAATATATTTTTAAAAAAGTTTTAATTAGCTGGGAGTGGTAGCACACACCTGTAGTCCCAGCTACTTGGGAGGCTTAGATGGGAGGACTGCTTCAGCCCAGGAGTTTGAGGCTGCACTGAGCTGTGATCACGTCACTGCACTACAGCCTGGGCAACAGAGAGAGACCCTGTCTCAAGAACAACAGCAAAAAAAAAAAAAAAAAAAAAAAAGAAAAGAAAAAGAATTGCATTCAGTTATTAATTACACTGATACAGAACATTAACTGATGCAAAAAACTCCAAGACATTCCAGCTACTCAGGAGGCTGAGGCACAGAATCGCTTGAACCTGGGAGACGAAGGTTGCAGTGAGCCAAAACTGCACCACTGCCGCTCCCATTTGGGCAACAGAGTGAGACTCTGTGGTACAAAAAAGAGTACAGGATCAGAGTCAGTATACATGTGAACTTATCTTAGGACAAATTACCTAATCTCCCTAGATTATTTTCTTCTCTATAAAATGGAGATAATACTACACATCTCAGTAAGTTATTGAGAGGATAAGAGAATGCATGCTGGCCGACTATGGTGGTTCACGCCTGTAATCCCAGCAGTTGGGAGGCTGAGGCGGGTGGATTTCTTGAGGTCAGGAGTTCAAGATCAGCCTGGCCAACATGGCGAAACCCCGTCTCTACTAAAAATACAAAAGATAAGCCACACATCTTTTGTATGTTCCCAAGTAGCAGTTCCACACATCTTTTGCATGTTCCCAAGTAGTAGTTCCAGCTACTTGGGAAGCTGAGGCAGGAGAATCACTTGAACCCAGGAGGCAGAGGCTGCAGTGAGCAACCTGGGTGACAGAGCCAGACTCCGTCTCAAAAAAAAAAAAAATGCATGTAAAGGGCTTAGCATCTGAACGTTTGTAAACTCTTCACAAAAGATTAGCTTTTCTCACATAAAACCATTCAGAGGGGCCGGGCGCGGTGGCTCACGCCTGTAATCCCAGCAGTTTGGGAGGCTGAGGCGGGCGGATCACGAGGTCAAGAGATCGAGACAGTCCTGGTCAACATGGTGAAACCCCGTCTCTACTAAAAATACAAAAAAATTAGCTGGGCGTGGTGGCGCGCGCCTGTAGTCCCAGCTACTCGGGAGGCTGAGGCAGGAGAATGCTTGAACCCGGGCAGCGGAGGCTGCAGTGAGCCAAGATCGCGCCACTGCACTCCAGCCTGGCGCCTGGTGACTGAGTGAGACTCTGTCTCAAAAAAAAAAAAAAAAACCATTCAGAATCCTAATTCTGAAATGACCAATTCCATCCAGTCCACTGTGAAAGCACTCTTTGCAGTCACTTAACAGTCAACTCTAAACAGTTCCAATAAGAAAGCAGTTAGATCACATGCCAGCCTGTCCCAGCTTAAGAAAGTTCTTTCTGAGGCTGATCTGATTCTTCGCTTTTGCAGCCTGATTCTGCTAAAAATGCAAGCCATCCTTCTTAGTCCTGCTATCACCCTTGCAAAGGACCCCCTCTCTTCTCTCTCAAGGTGTCTTCCCATGCAGGGATGTCCGTTGATGGAGATTAAAAATCTTTCACATTCCTGGTTGGCGCATCCTACATTGCCATAACTATGGTACAACTTTCACTTTTAGAAGATTCCTCGGTACAAGCACTGAGATTGCTACTCTTACACATATTCTTACTGAAACTCACCAAAATCCTATGAAGTGGATAATGACATCCCTGTAGAAAGACTCGGAGAGGTTAAGTAAGCTGCCCGGGTCACATACCTAAAAAGTGGCAGAGTCTGGTCCCAAACCTGGGTTTGTCCTGATTCCATTAGCCAAAGCTCCAAGTCCACTACTATGTCTGCTTGGTAGGGCTGTATATGACGCTCAATTCTTATCGGTGTAACAAAACTCTGCTTCTACTTTCATTCATTTTGTTCTTTACAAATGAAAATCCCACTCTTTATTCTAAAGCAATTTCACTTGCTTTTGAATCCCAGTAAATGCGATTGAGGGTAAGGTCAAATCGCGCTTTACCTCAGCCAACGAAAAGCCCCCCAGAAGAACCAGACGCCGAAGAACCAACGTCCTCGGTGGGACAAGGCGCTAGCTCCCAGCTGCACTATGGTAGCCATGTGACTTCGGGCCACGAGGCTCCCACGCTGCCGCCGCTGTATGGCTCACAAGAAACAAGCAACAACAGGACTCTGAGCTATCTAGTAAGACCTGGTGGAAGAGGAGCGACCGAGGCCCCAGGCTTTCTCTGGTCACTGCCGAGGGGTCGGCGCAAAGGCCTTGCAGACACTGGCCTGGCGGACCCCACAGTCTTCCCCACCTGGAAACCCAAGCACGTCAGGGCCTGAAGCCTTGTGGTCATGACCCAGCCCGCTCCCCGCCCCAAGCCCGGGACTCACAGCTCCTGTCGCTTTGGCGAACTTATTGGCCACCTCCGAGAGCTGGTTATCGCGCAGGAAGCCGAGGACGAGGGGATACAGGTCGCTGGGAACCACGCGGCGTAAGCCGGCGTCCGCCATCCTCCGGGCAATACGCGTCACTACCGTTGTCCACGCAGCACAACTCAGGAACCCAACAGGGGCAGTGGGCGGGCCTGCACGTCATTTCGCCGCGCGGGTGCATAGCGGAAAGGGTGGGGCTCCACAAGGCAGTCCCACCTCCGCCTCAGAGGTAGGGTAGACGGGAAATTTAAAAACTCTTTCCCGGTCCCACGCGTATCGCCATCTTGGTTAAGGGCGGAGCCCACCGGCCGCCAGTTTGCAGAGGCGGAGCTCTGACGTCAGGGGTCACGCCCTCGTCGTGGCGGGAAAACTTGGGACTTCCCGCGCTGTCTTTCTGGGGAGGTACCTTTTCTCAGAGCAGCGGTCTCCCGCGCCCCTGCCGGGATTCGGATTCCAGAGTAATGAGTGGGCAAGCGGGCTCTAACAGTCTTTACCCTCTCCAGACTTGGTCACAAGATCTCCCAACCGCCTCCACTGGCGCTTTGGCGCTGCCGATGGATTCTCGCCCTTCATCTTCACAGCCTCCAACACTCAGGGAGGCCCTTTCCTCTCTGATACCATCCCAGCCTCCAGACTCTTGTCTCTACGCAGAGCATCCTTCAAATTATCCGTCGTGGGGGTGGAAGGTGTTGACTTCCCAAGCCGCCCCCTCCCACTCCCTTTATATTCCGCCTGTCAGCTTCACGAAGGGGAAAGAGTGTCATACACCAAACCTGAATCACACACCTCTTCAAGCTGAAGAGACTGTTGAAAATAACCCTTCTTCCTCCAGTGTCAGAGTTCAAACTGTCCCTTTGTCATGAGTAACTCCAATGAGTGCTCAGACCTACCAAGTTAATTCCAAGTTCTGCAATACTTCAGATCACATTAGCAGTTAGCAATCCCTTCAATCCTACCCACTACCCCTTGGCCACCTCCCACTAATGCCGTTCAGGAAGGATAAGGATCCACTTCCTCATGGAACACTCCCCCTCTCCTATATAAAACTGGACAGGCACAGTGGCTCACACGTTATCCCAACACTTTGGAAGGCCGAGGTGGGAGGATCCCTTAAGCCTAGGAGTTAGAGGCCAGCCTGGACAACGTAGTGAGACACACACCCCCCCCCCCCCACCCTGCATCTCTACAAAAAAATTTAAAATTAGCCAGGTGTAGCGGCATGCACCTGTGGTCTCAGCAAGTTGGAAGGCTGGGGCAGGAGCATCTACTGAACCAGGGAGATGGAAGCTGCAATGAGCTATGATCCTGCCACTGCAATCCAGCCTGGGCCACAGCATGAGCTCCTCTCAAAAATCAAAACGCTGGGCACAGTGGTTCACACCTGTAATCTCAGCACTTCAGGAGGCCGAGGTGGGTGGATCAACTGAGGTCATGAATTTGAGTACAGTCCTGGCCAACATGGTGAAACCTTGTGTCTACTAAAAATACAAAAAAAATAGCCAGGCATGGTGGCAGATGCCTGTAATCCCAGTTACTTGGGAAGCTGAGGCAGGAGAATTGCTTGAACCCAGGAGGCAGAGATTGCAGTAGGCCGGTATCACACCACTGCACTCCAGCCTGGGAGACAGAACAAGACTCCATCTCAACAACAACGAAAATCAAAAAAGCAAACTCCACAGTTCCCTCTTTTTCACGCTTCCGGTTCTATCCATATGCATGCATTATTTAAAACACTTGAGCACCTACTGTGCCATGCAGTGTGCTCAAGCTATTAGAAAATGAACGTAACTGACATGATTGATGTATACAACAGTCCCAATTTAGAAAACCTTTCTTTGGAACAAGTGTGAGTTTCTCTAGGTCCTTGTTATGAAATTCCCTTCCTGGACCAATATCATCATCCCATTGTCAGAATTTACATTCTATAAAGATCTCTAGATGATTCAAATTCCCTTTAAAGTTTGAGAAGCACTGTCCTAGATGACTCATTTTAGACAATACATCAGAAGAACCAAGTTTCAAATCCAGTGGGATTTTTGCACCTAACCAGAGAGTCATGTCCCTGGACCACGTTCAGATAGGAAAAGTGAATACATTTCGCATTAGCACCATATAAAGAAGCACAACAGCAGTTGGGAGTTCTCTCTAGTTGATGTTTATTAGTCTGCATAGTGACAAGTTCCAAACACTTGGGAACCCCTCAGCCCCACCTATCTTACATAGGAATCCAAGTTAACTTGTTTCAATACCTGTTTATAAAAAACAAATACCCCCTTTAAAAAAATCTGATTCAACACATTTTTTATTTCACTTTTTTCCATTTCTTTATAAAACAGTCATCTCACTAGCAGCTCTCTCCCCTAGAGCAGGGGAATGGGGTAGTGGAGGTTGGGCACCTCCCACAGGGAAAAAAACGGTAAGGGTAGCGGGGGAGGGCCCAAGGTTACCTCCGGAGGTTCTTCTGGGCCTGTTTCAACAATGTGTCAAAGTCAAGAGAATCAAATTTGCTCTTTACAGGTGCAGGGTCAAAGTCTTCCCGGTTGGAGTCTATAAAGGTAAAGACAAACTTCAAGGTCTCTGATCACATTTCCCAACCACAGGGTCCCCCAAATGGCTATCTCCCATCCCAATAATGGATGGAGTGAAAAATTGCTCTGATTTTAAGTCAGAGATAGGAGAGTCCCCATTTCTCCTCTCGTCCTACCCCTTGGGTTCTTCATATGTCAAACTAAGTAAGTCTGCCTAGCCCCACTCACAAAGGGTTAGGAACCCTTCTGGGGAGGGAATGAAGTATTCCAAAGCTTAGGCCCTCCCTCCACTCACCAAGATCAGAATAGCTCCTCTTGCAGAACTGCCTTCGGCCCCCAAAGCAGAGATCAAAGGGCTGCTCATCTGCCTGCCGCAGCTTGTGGCCACTCTCGATGGCTGCAAATGCCTCCTCAGCATAGCGGTAAGTGACGAAGCCATAGTTGTCCCTGGTAGGAGGAGGGTGAGGCAGAGGCTGGAGTGGCTATATGGATCCATGGCATGGAGGAGACACAGCACCCCAGGGGTCCAGGGGTGGTTCTTCTCATTCTCAGTGGCCAACCCTCTGAAGAAATGAAGCTGCTCCATATTGCTCAGCACAGAACAAGGAGGCAAGACAAAGAAACATCAAGGTAGATGAATCGGATAGAATATCCTGACCTTGGGGCCCAAGCTTACCCTTGGACACGGAAGTGGATGGTGCACTCCTCAATCTCTCCAAAAACGGAGAACCTCTGTTTTAGCTCTGATCGAGTCATGCGACCAGGTATCTTTCCAATGAAGACCACCCTTCTTCTTCCTAAGTTTGGAAATGAAAAAAATCAACACACCATGAGCCAGGGCTACAGCTGCAGGCAGCTCTCTGGGCTCAAGGCTTAGGGGGTAAGCCCCCCTCCTCCCATGACCTGTTCCTCTACTCACTATTGCACGCTCCTTTTGCAGCACTCTTTGCCTTTGGTAATGGTCATGTGAACGATAAGAACTGTACCTGACAAGAGAAGGTGTCGTCAGCCCCCTAAACACAAGACAATTCAAGACTCAGAACTCTTAGGCACCTGCATCCCAGGTGCACAGCGCTCCCTGAACACATGCTCACCGCCGCCTCCTGTCACTCCTCCGGCGGGGGGATGGGGAGCGTGAGCGGCTTCGGGAACTGGATGATGAGGATGAGGAAGACGAAGAGGAAGATGATGACGAAGAAGAAGAAGAGCATCTTCGAGAACGTCCAGAGGAACTACAGCTGGACCTGAAGGATGAGAGGGCATGCAGGAATGCTGGGAGTGGTTCAGGTATACCCTGCTTATCTTGCCCAGGCCCCAGTCCTGCCTTTCTGTTAGGAAGTTCAGGACCAAAGACAGAGCAGAGTAGAAGAGGTCTAGAAGAACAGTTTTCCTTCACAGATGAACAAACTGAGGCCCTTCATGGAACTTTAGATGTACCTGGAATGTTGTGTTTTGGAAGAGATATTTATTTTCAATTGTGCAATTAAAAGCTGAGAAATATTTAACAAATCAGAAAGAGGAAGAATAAATGGAGACTCAGGGAGATAAAGGGCTGGGCTCTAGGTCTCACACCCAGCTATCTGTGGTGCTGGGGCCAAGTCTGGGTCTTTGGGTTACTACTGCTCCCCTACCAAGTCTCATAGGAATACCGTGACCATGGCAAAGAGGGAGTGCTAACTGCTAGACTTGCAGTACGGGCCATTTCTGAAGATACATATCGTCTCCAAAACCCAAGAATCCTTCATTAAGTGGGTAAACTTGGGACTGTTACTCAGGAAAAAAGATACTGCCAGGAAATACATGAGGCTACAGTGACACCCAAAGGAATTGCCCCAGACACCTTCCTCAGCAGATGATTAAGGGAAAAACTGTTTTCTATTACTAAGTAACCCACTATCTCACATAGCACCCAGAATACCAAAAATGAGGGCTGATATAGTTGCGAAAAAAATCAACATGGTCAAAATCAAACCCTAAAAGTCTCCCCCAAGGCAGGTCTCAAGGAAGCAGGAGACCTCAGATACCCCAAACTACAACAGGGGACAAAGGCAATCGTCTCACAGCTTGTCTCTTTCGACAATTCAGGAAAAGGGAAAACACAAAAGCCAAAGACAGAAATAGAAGACTTGGTGCCTGAAAGCACCAAAGTCAATGTGTAAAAGCTTTCAAAGTAAACCACAGAAGAAAGTACATGAGCTTCCTAAGTGGAGAGGACCTACAGGGCCATCAAAGCTCACCTTCGCCACCTCTTGTGTGGGGGGGGAGAGGGACCTGGACCGAGATCGGGATGAGGAAGACGACGATGAGGATGAGGAGGAAGATGCTTCGCTGGTCCGGTTGGACCCAGAGCTACAGAACGGCTGTTGCGGCCTCGGTGGCCCTGCCAGCCCCGGCTTGAGGGGCTGACTGACCTGCAGGCTTTTCGGTAACAGCGCATTGACCGCTGCTTGGCTGAGGGCTCAAGGGGAGTCCTAGTGTTCATGTCATTCCGGCAGGGTGAGGCCTCAGGGGACAGCAAGCTGGATGGGGCAAGGCAGGGCGCTGAGGGATCTGCCTGCTCATTGCTAGTCCTGTGATCAAGTGGCTCCTGGGAGGCAGCTATGCATGGGGCGGAGGGCAGCTGGGCCCAAGGACAAGACAGGTTTGATGGTGATGTCCTGATGGCGCTTGACATTCCATCGGGAGCCCACCTCTGGAATGACTAGGGCAGGCATCTTTTTGGGGGGAGTCCTGCTCCGGACACAATAGTCATGGTCCCCAGAGCCCACGTGGACTCGACTAGGGCCATGGACCCCTTCTTGGAGGCGAACTGCAGCTGGATGTTTGGCCTCCGTAACTCCTTCAGGCTTCAGGGTTCCCTCCTGGGCGGTGGACTTAGGAGATTTGGCTTTGGCCAGCAGTGAGACAGCAGCCAGGGGCTTCCATAACTGGTGGGGAGGGGTAGCTGGAGGGGTGAGCCCTGTGGTGAGGAGGGAGGAGGGAGATAGCAGGATGAGACCCGATTCTACTCTTCCACATACTGTGTATATAGCCTCTAGAGACCCCCACCTCATCTCACAAAGTACACCAAGCAAGGTAAGCAGCCCCAACTTCTCCCACTGCTTCAACTGCTCCTTCCCCCATGTTCCCCAACTTGGGGACCAGCAAGAGAAATTCAGCCAGCTACGGTCATCCTGAACCCCTCATCCTCTCACTACCCAAACCTAGCTGGCAACCAGGTCCTGGAGTCTAGCTCTTTCTCAGATCCGCTCCCCTCCACCAAGCACGGCCTGACGTCTAGGCTCCATCTTGCTTGGACTCATGCAATCATCTTCTGATGGTCTCCCCCACTTCCAGCTTCATAGTCATCCACCCGTCTTCTACATTCCCGCTAGATGGAGCACCCAAAAACCAATCTGTTAAAGTTTCTTCAACTAACAGGATAAAGTCCAAAGAGCTTAATATGGCATTCGAGGTTTCTATAATCTGGTCTATTTACCACTTAAATTTTATCTCTTGCTTTACCTCTGCCCGCCGCCCTCATCAGTCACTACACTCCAGCCAAACCAAGCCACTCACAATTCCCCAAAACATACCCGGCTGATTTTGTTTCTTCAATTCAAGCTGCTCCGTCTTCCTAGAATATGCCCTGTCCCCTAAATCTACCACCTGATTGATAGATTTTCTCAAGCCTCAGCTTAGGGGATTAGCTTCTATATAACCCTTCCCTGACTGTCCGTCTTCACATCTCACTGTTATCCATAGGATTTTTTTTTTTTTTTGAGACGGAGTCTTGCTCTGTCACCCAGGCTGGAGTGCAGTGGCACAATCTTGGCTCACTGCAACCAACGCATCCCCGGATATAAGTAATTCTCCTGCCTCAGCTTCCTGAGTAGCTGAGACTACAGGCGGGTACCACCATGCCCAGCTAATTTTTGTATTTTTTAGTACAGAAAGGGTTTCACTATGTTGGCCAGACTGGTCTCAAACTTCTGACCTCAAGTGATCTGCCTGCCTCAGCCTCCCAAAGTACTGGGATTACAGGTGTGAGCCACTGCACCCAGCCCATAGGCTATAACATAGCACCTGATACTCAACATGCTCATTTGTTTACACATCTGCCCCCTAGACTGTGAGTACCTCAAGGCTGGAGATCAGATCTCTATATCCTCAATGCCTACACACAATTGATTTGGAGTAGGCTCAGCAAATGTTGCTGCATAAACTAACCACAGGCAGAATTCCCCACCCTGAACCCACCTGCCACGTTGGCCAGTTCTGGGGCTTGTAACCGGTCTAGGGGCCTCTTCTCCTGGGGAATGTCAACGCTGCTGGCGGGGGGGGAAAGGGAAAGCCTGATTCATTGCCTCCTCAATATCTTGTACATTTGCCTTTCTCACAAAGCAATGGGAGGGGTGGGTGCAGAGAAGAATGGGATGCACAAACTGCCTCCATCATCTTCTTCCTGCACAAAAGGGGCTGACTGACCGAACTATAGAGTGGGTCTCAATTCAGCCCTGCCCAATTCCAAGAGGCAGGCCGGCCATGACCTTGAATACCCCCCACCTCCTTCAAATCAGGAGCCTTACCTGCCCCACTCAAACCAACCTGAAATCAATGTGGAGGGGAACATGCTTAGCAGAACAGGATGGAGAACCCTGAACGTGAAAAATGAGTCCTAGCCTTTAATATCTTCCTCAACTTTAAGTTACACCATTACCAGCACTAAGCAAACTTAAACTGTATTATACGAAGGAAAGAAATCCCCAAAGTAATGACTTGCCAGGAGACAAAAGGCACCTCTGGGACATTTGGAATCCCTGACTGGAATCAGCTGGAAGGCAGTGTACATGCCCCTCCTCACCTTACCACCCAAGACACTGCCCAGCAGCGATGGGCAGAGTAAGGCGTGAGGAAACAGAGAAGACTCTAGAGCTGACTACAGCATCCCTGCAACAGAGGCATCCAGTTGATGGTCCTGGAGTGTCAGCCGGCTGCTGACCAACAGCTGTAGGGTAAGCTCGCTCACGTCTCCATACTTACCCTGAGTTTCCTACAGCCAAGCTGTCAGCAGGAGCCGGGGGAGGACACTCCTTTTTGGCTGCAAAGAAACCATACCAGTTAAAAGCCCAACCAGATGTTCTAGACTGAGGCGGCACAGAAGGACTTGCTTTGAGACCCACAGGAGGAAAATTCACTTTGCCTACATATTCTGTTGGGGATCTCCCCCAGAGAGATCCAGTCTCCTCCAGTGGGTGCCCAAGTACTATTTTTAATCATGTCTCTTTTCTTCTCAGAAACACCCACATTCCTCCACTGAATCTGAGATAAAGTCCAAATGTATAAGCCTAGTGTTCAAGGTGATCTATGATCTGCCTAACTAGCTTCCTAGCCTCACAGCCTACTCATTCTACAAATCACATTTTCTGTTTTGCCTTGTACTATAGATATCTGTTACCAACTCAGGAGTCATTTCTGTAATTCTTCTCCCCCATTTAGACCATAAGCTCCTTGAGAACAGGATACAGCGTCCTCCATAGCACCTACATCCATGCCTTATACTGAGAAAGCCAGTTATTCATTGCCTTCCAAATGCACCATATGCCATTCTTCCTGTATCTGCCCTGCCTTTTGTTGCCACACATATTCTATGAATTCCTACCTGTTTTTCAATGCACAGCCTGAAAGCTACTTCCCTCTAGAAAAATGTCCCTAAACAACCCCACCCTGCTTGGATTCCCAGTCTACTATTTTGTAATACCTTCCTTGCTTTATCACTGCTGTCCCTGGCTTGGATTGCCATCTCAGGTCAATCTTGTCTCTCTCTTCCAATTAGGGGGCTGTTCTAGTGGCTAAGGCTATCCCCCCTCACCCTAGCTGAAGCAACTACAGTGCTAGGCTCAAAAGAAGTATCAACAAAAAAAAAAAAGTTGGAGCGAAACTACCCGTGTTCCCTCACCTTCTGATTTCTCAAACTGCTCCAGCAGACTGGATAGGTCCGATGCCTCAATTCCTGTGGAGGCACACAATAGAGGATTGAAAGCAAACTCCTATCAACTAAGTACAGAGGTCCCAGGAAGCCCCCAAATCACCTCACTTCTCCTTTTCCACTCCCCCCTGCCCTCTGTACTAAGTGAACCAAGGTAGCAGCACAAAGCATCAAGGATTCAAAACAACCCAGAGCGCCGCCTCTGAAGAACCCTCCACAACCAGGCACAGTGGCACATAGCTGTGCCTATAAATCCCAGCTACTTGGAAGGCTGAGGTGGGAGGACCACTTGAGCCCAGGAGTTCAAGTCCAGCCTGGGCAACACAGTGAGATCTCATCTCTTAAAAACAGAAACAAACTCCTCCAAAGAACTCCAACAAAGGCCAGCCTCATTAGGGTGGCTTATCCTATTCCACAGAGAAGACTCCCCAGCCAACTGGGGATTATGTGGGGAACTGTGTGGCACTCACCAATCTCACTGATGAAAGCCTGTACCACATCTTCAGAACCCTGACTACGTGGGGTAGGCAGGAAGGACAGCTTCCTTAGACGGGCTGGGTGGACAGCAGGCAACTTGGGGACAGTGCTCTGCCTTGGTGTGGGAACAGCCTTGGTAGCAGGCAAGGGGGGCTTCTCCCTGGGCCTGGTCTCCTGGGTCTCAGGCTTTAGCCTCTCTGACGCAGGCTCCTCAACAGTCACACCTTCAGCAGACACACACAGTGAAGCCTTCATCTGGGGGCTTTGCACCAGGGCAGACACCTTGTGTTTCGGATTGGGAGATGCAGGCACTGGCTTCACCTCCACCTTGGCAGGCTCTATCTGTGGAGCTCCGCGGCCAGGTGGCCCAAGACTGAGAGAAGGAGCCATCGACATGGGAAGTACATTTTCAGGAGGGCCAGGGGGAGTACCCCTGGATGTCATCTTAGGTTGGGGAACAGCTCTCCCAACAGAGGCTGCAGGCAAAGGAGGCGGGGGAACAGCAGACCAGAATGGAGCATGTTGAGGCCCAGGGCCCCATCCCAAGGGCCCATAGGTACAGGTGGAACTATAAGGTGAGACTGGGGCAGGAGGGGGTGCCCAAGGCACATTGCAAGTGGGAGGTACAGCATAGGCGCCAGGAGTACCAGACACTAGGGGCACTGTTGGTGGGGGGCGGCAGGCAAGGATAGCCAGAAGGGGACACAGGAGGATAACAAGGCCAGGGTGGGACAGGGGCATAGTGAGTATATGGATCAGGTAGCACTGGCCCCATAGATACTGGAAGACTAGGAGGCTGCAAGGGAGGCGGGGGCAGACTTGGGGGCATGCCTAGCCCACCTGCAGGGAAGGCAGAGCAGTAGGCACTGCAGGAGGCATGGGCACAACAGGGGACACAGACTGCACAGGAGGGGAAGGTCTCGCCAACAGTGACATCTCCTGGGATGGCACCTGCTCAGTGGGAGCTGAGGCCACAGGTTTGCTTACAGGTGGCTCAGGGCTAGGAGAAGCAGGGCTGGGACCTACAGGTACAAGGCAAGCCTCAGGGGGTGCTTCAGGGCTTCTCTGCAGAGCTGTCTTCTTGGCTGGGGCTGGTGGGATGACAAGACAAGGGATGTCTGCCAGCCCTGTGGGAGTCTCTGGAAGACTAGGCCACTTTCCAGTTGGGGGCTGGGGACTTCTCTCTTCTGTTTCTGCTTGGCGTTGCTGCCTTCGTCGCCGGTATTCAGATAAGCTAAGAGGCCGAGGTCTGGCTTCGTGGGTTGTAGCACTGGTACCACTTTCAATTTTCAGAGAATCCCCAACCTCTTTGACTTCAGGGATGATGGTCTTTGGTGGGTCCAAGGACTCTGACTCCAGGAGGAGCTGGGGGGCTGAAGCCCCCAGGGCTGATGACACTGCACCACGTCTGGGATCAGTTGGTCTGGACCTAACTAGCACTGGGTCAACTGGAGTCAGGTCATTAGGAACAGGGTCAACTGGTGCTAGATCAACTGGTGCTGGGTCAGACGGGACAGCATCAACTGGTGACAAGTTATCTGAGATGGGAACCACTTCAGGGTCAACTGCTGCTGAGTCGGCCACGCCTGGGTTGATCAGCACTGGCTCAGTTCGGAGAGGCTCAACTAGTTCTGAGCGGGTTGAAGCAAGGTCACCCAATCCAGGGTCAACAGGCACAGGGCCAGACAGAACAGGGCCAAGTGCGATGGGACCAGCTTCAACAGAGTCAACTGGCATAGGGCTGGCTTGGGCAGAGTCAACCAATGAGAGATGGGTTGGTACAAGGTTGGCTTGGATAGTGTCAGCCAGCTTGGGACAGAGGTCTAGAGGACCTTCTTTAGCAGGGCTACATTGTCCAGCACTTCTCTCCAAGTTCTCAGGGCTAGGATTCTCCAAGGCAGCTGCCCAAGCCCGAGCCCAAGCCCAGGGCTTCCCCTTACCCTGAAGAGGCCCAGACTCTCTTTGAAGTTCCTCCTCAGGCTGTTTCTGCAAGTTGTCTGCCTGAGAGGTCACTTCCGTACCTACAGTAGACTGCCCTCGAGAAGATGACCTCAGCCTCCTGGCATAGCCGTCCACACAGGCTGCTGGCTGCTCCTTGCTCTTCTTCTTCCTGCCCTTTCGAGCTCTCTGGGAACCCGGTGCTGCATTGGCAGGTGGGTTCTGAGGCTTCTTGGGCACCACTGGCTCCATGACCTCCCTGGGCTTCAATAAGCAGGCTGAGTCCAATTTCTTCTCTGAGTTCAAAGACAACCCCTCTTTCTCAGAGCTGAGGGCTACATTGGGCACAGCAGCATCTGTCTCTGACTCCAGTGTAGGCATGAGCAGCTGCAAGGCAGAACTAGTCTCTAGCGAGTCATCCAGGAGCACAGGCTGGGTCCAGGAGGCACCTGCCGCACCACAACTGGGATCTCCAGATCGTCGCCAGCTGTAGCTGCCTGCCCCACAATCTCCAGCACCACACAGCCCTCAGGCAGTGTCAAATCATCTGGTTGCTCCTGAAGCTCATCCTCAAGTGATGCCAGGTGGGTGAGGGTGGGCAGGCAGTATGGGTGCATGGCCCGCACCAGCTCACTGAGGGAGGAGATGCTCTCATCACCAGCTGCTGGCACTGCCATCTCTGCTGCTGTTGCTTTATCTTCCTCCTCAGGGCAGGCCAAATGCATGGGAAAGTCTGGGATACTGCTCACACAGTTGTCAAGCTCCCCAGCAAGAATCTGGCCACTGAAGCTGGCCACCTCTTCCTCTTCTTCTCCATCACTGCGCTGCTGGGGAGGTGGAGATTGACCCCAGCGTGGTCTTGATCTTGGGGGTCTCCAGCTAGGAAGCTTAGGAGAAGAGGTCTCCAAGAAAGAGGGTGGGGGAGAAGTCCCAAGGGGGATCTGGAAGAGACATTTCAACCTGCAGGAGAGAAGAGAAGTCTCAAGAGAAGTTTCATCTGGGAAAGTATTTTCCAGACCTGTCCCCATACACTCCTCCCACCTAGGAGTTTCTGAGGCCCCCTAGGTCAGGCTTACCCCACTCCCTCTACTGCTGCCTGTGCTGGGCCCCAACGGGTCAACTGGGGTGAGGAGGTCACGTTCTGGGGGTGTCCGAGAGAGAGTAAGCAGCTTGTGCAGCTAAAAGGGAGAGAAAAACCTGATATAAGGCTATGCTTCAGAGCTATATGAGTAGGTCCACAGGCATGGGTCTAAAGTTTGTACCAATCCCCTTCCCCTGGTCCCAGACTCACAGAGGAGCCCTCCCGAGGTGACACAAGCAGCTCCGAGTCAGGAATGCTGTCAAATGGAGAAAGGTTCTCAGAATCTGCATTGTCCAAAATCTCCGTCAGAGCTGTGAGCAGCGACACTTCATTCTGGTCCTCCAGAGATAACCTGCTCTGCTCCAGAAAAACAACCAGAAGGTCCTACCAACATCCCTAATGACCTCTACTCCACTAAAAAGGACTGGATATCAAGAGAGTCAGTCTCCCAGGTTCAACTCAGCTAACAGGGGAGTGAGAGGGATCTGAATACCAGAAGATATGGGTTCCAATCTCATTTACCATCCACCCAGCTCTCTGGTATCAACAGAGACCCGTCAGACTTGATTCAAGCCTGGGTTTCACACTCCCCTACCCTCAAATAAGATGTGGGATCCTCAGCAGACAACCATCAGCTAGGCTAGAAATGAGCTCAAAACCAGAGATCAGAACCTTCTGGACATGTCGATCAGGTGCCCAGATAGCGGGAAAGGCCTTGGACTATAGTCCAAGCTAGGCAAGGAATTCTTACATGGGACATAATCCGGCAGCCTGCAGCCTAATTCCCACTTACAGACAAAAAATATACTTAAAGGTTCAGGTTGGGCACCCAGGAAACAGCTAAGGTCCTGGGAGAGCAGAGCCATGCCAAGAATCTGAGCTAGAACCTCCCACATAAAGCTCCTACTTAAAGACTTCCAAGCCCAGCCCCAGCTCACCTCTCCAAGGCTCCCAAAATCCTCGATGAGGGAGATGAGGGAGGCATCCATATAGCTCTGCATGGTCCCCAACAGTGTCTCATCCTGCAGCATTAGCTCCTCCATTTCCAGGTCCTTGTCCCTCAGCGATGGGCCCAGCCGAGAGAGACTGACAAAGCCAGAATCACCCCCTTCCTCATGCAGCAGCACCTGGAGCAGAACAGAAGGTGACAAGGGTATGAGCCCTCTGGCAGCAGTTGATTGATATGCTCCATAAACCAGGTACCGTCCACTGCTGGGCCCAAACTCAGCAGCAGCCCCACCGTCGCCAAACTTCTGGACTAGCAAGGCAGAGAGAAGCACAACCTATGAGCAAAAGCCCCCACGAGGATGGCAGTTTTCAAGGACCTTCTGGGAAAAAAACGTTTGGGCTCCAACCAGAAACAGCTAGAGTCACAGGAGATTAAAACCCAGGAGTAGGCCGGGTGCAGTGGCTCATGCCTGTAATCCCAGCACTTTGGGAGGCCGAGGCGGGCAGATTACCTGAGGTCAGGAGTTCAAGACCAGCCTGGCCAACATGATGAAACCCGTCTCTACTAAAAATAGAAAAATTAGCCAGGTGTGATAGCACACATCTGTAATCCCAGCTACTCAGGAGGCTGAGGCAGAAGAATCATTTGAGCCCAGGAGGTGGAGCCTGCAGTGAGCCAAGATCGCACCACTGTACTCCAGCCTGGGCAACAGAGCAAGACTCTCAAAAAAAAAAACGGGAGTAAAAACATCAGAAAAATCAAGATCGTCCAGAATCATCTATTGGCAGCAGTCAAGGTGACAGTCTGAGGGGCACACCAAAGTAAAGAGGTCAGCAAGGAGACAGTTCAGCTGCAACAACCTCACCTACCTCAAATCCTATTTAGGTCTCTGCTCTCTGTTTAGTGCAAATCCTACCTTCTTCAGGAAGACACCCCAGGGCTTCCCCAGCCCACGGTGATCTCTCCTCACAACTCTAAAATCATAGATTTTTCTACAGCATTAACTTTTCTGGCAATCACATCCCACCCCCCTACCCCCAGCCTCCTGATGCTCCTTGCACCTCGCTTATTTATTATTTTTTGAGACGGACGCTGGAGTGCAGAGGCGCGATCTTGGCTCACTGCAACCTCTGCCTCCCAGGTTCAAGCGATTCTCCTGCCTCGGCCTCCCCAAGTAACTGGGATTACAGGTGCCCGCCACCATACCCAGCTAATGTTTTTTATTTTCAGTAGAGATGGGGGTTGGCCAGGTGTGGTGGCTCATGCCTGTAATCCAAGCACTTTGGAGGCCAAGGCGGGCGGATCACCTGAGGTCGGGAGTTCAAGACCAGCCTGACCAACATGGTGAAACCCCGTCTTAAAAAAAAAAAAAAAAAAGAAAAAAAAGAAAAAAGAGATGGGGGTTTCACTATGTTGGCCAAATTGGTCTCAAACTCCTGACCTCAGGTTATCCACCTGCCTCGGCCTCCCAAAGTGCTGGGATTACAGGTGTGAGCCACTGTACCCGGGCCTCTTTGCATCTCTTAGATACTATAGCCCAAGTTTACATGGGGCAAATAACCCTTTGTATTCTATTAGCTTATATTCTTCTTGGCCCTTATGAGGGTTTAAACATGTTTATACTTCTCAGTTACCAATGATATCCAGCACATTGTCTTATACACAGGTGATATTCATGCTTACTTCATACTTTTTTTTTTTTTGAGACAGATTCTTGCTCTATCCCCCAGACTGGAATGCAGTGGTACAATCTTGGCTCACTGCAAGCTCTACCTCCCAGGTTCAAGCAATTCTCATGCCTCAGCCTCCCAGGTAGATGGGATTACAGGTGTCCACCACCACACTGGCCTTATTTTTGTATTTTTAGTAGAGACAGGGTTTTGCCATGTTGGTCAGGCTTGTCTTGAACTTCTGGACCTCATGTGATCCACCTGCCTCAGCCTCCCAAAGTGCTAGGATTATAGGCATGAGCCACCCCACCTGGCTTTTTTTTTCCTCCTGAGATGGAGTCTCCCTCTGTCACCCCGGCTGGATTGCAGTGGCCCTATCTCGGCTCACTGCAGTCTCCGTTTCCTGGGTTCCAGAGATTCTCCTGCCTCAGCCTGGGAGTAGCTGGGATTATAGGCACCCAACAACACACCTGGCTAATTTTTGTATTTTGAGTAGAGACAGGGTTTTACCATATTTGCCAGGCTGGTCTCAAACTCCTAACCTCAAGTGATCCGCCTGTCTCGGCCTCCCAAAGTGCTGGGGTTACAGGCATGAGCCACCACACCCGGCCGAGATTTTATTTTCACGGCCCGACAGTGAGACACTCAACCTCTCAATGGTAGTTCCAAGGGAAGGGCCTCTTCTCCACTCCTACCAGGTGAGAGCAAATGAAGAGAAAGTTTGATTCCATAGATGGAAGGGTCCCGCCCCACACTCCTCTAAGAGCTAGCAGCATTTATGGCCTCTTCTGTCAGGCATCAAGCAGTCCGCCCAGACCAGTCAAGAGTGTGGGTGTGGGCAGGGCCAGAAGGGACTAAAATGGTACCGGTAAGGCCAGAGCCACGGGGATCTCTGATACAGCAGTACCCCTTATCCTCAAGGGATACGTTCCAAGACCCCCAGTAGATGCCTGAAACCACTAATACTACCAATACATTGGTATGTATTGCTATATACAATACATACTATCAATGAAGTTTAACTTATAACTTAGGCACAATAAGAAATTAACAATAATAGACCAATTAATATACTGTAATAAAAGCTATACGAATGTGATCTCTCTCTGGCTCTCAAAATATCTCACTGTACTGTACTCATGTATTTTTAGACCCCTGTTGATGGCAGGTAACAGAAACTCTGTGGATAAGGGGAAACTATCGCATAGGAAACATGAAGTAAAAAGGCCTGAGAACAGGATCACATACAGACGAGCCAGAACTTCCCTTTCCCCTTCTGCAACAATGGGAAATTCTGCACCGCTTCCAAAAGAAAAAAGCAACAAGTGTCTCACCACCGACCACAACCCCGCCAACATATACCCTTCTAACAGGGCTGAGTACCAACGCCCAGGGAAAGGAAAGGCTGGCTAAGGACGGGTTAGGAGGCCAGGCCCAGAGAATAAGCACAAGGTAGTAGGTTTAGGCACTAACTCCTCCCAGGCCTTCACAATCCTATAATTACAAACCAGCAGCTGAATAGCACCTGGCTCAGCAAACACTCCAGGGTGAGCAAAGAGGCTGCAAGTCCACTTACCCTGCCACCTACCTACTTGGGCCCAGCGACTAGGCTGGAATCTCAAGACAATCTATGAACCATTCATCTCCACCTCCATCAGGTGTCCAGTCAGAGACACATCTCCACACCTGACTTCACCCATCACTCAGTTCCCAAATAGCACAGCTCCCAGGTACCAAGATCATCCAAGTGCTAAGCATAGGCTGAAAGTGACCCAGCCACCAGCACCTCTAACTTCAACAACTTCCCAACTGGCTTTCCCCCCACCAAACCTTCTCCCTCCAGGGTTCAAAAACAGCCAGAAACTTTTTAAATGCCTATTTGACAACTTCCTGAGACCCTCCCTAAATCCCTTCAATGGCACTGTACTGCTCCTACCATTAGATTTAAACTCTTTAATAAAGCTTACAAAGGTTCTGGTCTTCCCCACCAGACTTCTGCTCCAGCATGATCTCTCCCACTACTCCGTAATACAGGTCTCAATTTCTCCAATTAGTCATATTCTCTTTCTCCTTGAGGCCTTCACTATTCCCTGATTAAAGGTTTTCCACAGTCTTAATATCTCAGCTTTAAATGTCCCTTTCCAGACTCCGCAAAGTAGATCACTCCTGCCAATTACATGATCCCAAATATTCTGCACTTTTGTCTCATTCATCATTATTATTATTGGTGTATCCTGATTAAAACATAGATCCTGAGGGGGTAAAGACTGTGTTTGTGTGGTTTACCAGTGTATTCCCTGTGCCTAAACATAATGGTATTTCAATAAATAACTGGTTGACTGACTAGCTCACATATACCCATCTTTGGTTTTGGGGTGAAGGGAGTGACAATCTCTCCATGAAATCCTCTCCAATCCCAAATTACCATTTAACTCTTCTTATAGCTGGATCTTGGATCCTTCCTGCCTTCCCTGCGCTATTTGGGAATTGAGTGATGGGTGAGGTCATATGTGAGGGTGTGTCTCTGACTGTACACCTGATGGAGGTGGAGATAAATGGTTCATAGAGAGGTGGGCATTCTCTTGAGATTCCAGCCTAGTCGCTGGGGCTCTGGTAGGTAGGTAGCACCAGCCCTAAAAAATGTAACCTCTGAGAAAGTAGGGGAGAAGGGATCAACGCTCCCAAATTCTTGCCCCAGAAACCATTCTTCCCTGGGCAAGGGCCTGGATTGGTCTGCAGGACCTGACACTACCAGGTAGCCTGCAGCCCAACTCCCAACTAGTAACACAAAAAAATGCTGTCAAGTACTCAGCTTAATTGTTTAAAAGAGATAACAGTTCAAACTAATTCCTGCCCCCTTCCACCCTGGGTGGAAACTTTTAAGAAGCCCTCCACTGCAGAGCAGTACAACACTTTTAGAAGGTCAAGAAAAAAAAAATCTAACAAAACTCCCCCTCATCCAATACATGTTCAACTAGTGTTGAACAGTTCTAAAACCGCCTCCAACTTTTCCCATCCCCAGCAAAAAATCCAGAGAGCCTTAAACACGGACCACATCAGTTTCTGTGCGACAGTTTACAGGAGCATGCCTTCCCAAAAGAGATGTTGCAGAAAAAAAGCGAGGGGAGGAGAGGATTCCCTTTCCCTTTCTTAAGCTTGTCCCAGGTATATGTTGACACTCCCCATGTCCCTTGAATCACTAATAAGGCAGGACTGCAAGGCAACCAAAACGCCAATGCCCATGACTCACAACCCACCCCAAGCCGGTCAGACAGAAGCGCCACAAACTCACTCCTCCACATCCCTCCAGCCTTAGCCCTCTAACCCTCCCCATCACACTCCTCCATCCGCAGGGAACAAACTCCCGGAACATCTGGAGAGTCCTTCACCATCCGCAGTGGAGAGACGCTGCGGACCTAAACAGTAGGGGGAAAAAACTCCAAGGCTCTGAACAAAGTTGACTCTTGCAGCCCTTACCTTCCTTCCTAGCCCGGGCCTCCAACCCCAGCAGGAGATGGCGGGACCAGCGGAGACACACCCAGTTCGCGTCAGTGAGGCTCCAAGGCCGATGCTAGATGCCCGACAGCCTGGGACGGGAGCCACGTGGACGTTCCTTCCCCGCCCCCACGTGGACCCGCGGCCCGCGCCCCCTCCACCAGGAGCCCGACCCACGTGGATGCCGGGGCCGCCTAGAGGGGGAGGGGAAGCAGACAAGTTCTCCCGGGAAAGTTGCTCCCCCACCCCACGTGGCTCCGAAAAGGGAACTGCGGCGCCGAGCTCGGGGGAGCCCCACAGGGCATCCTTACAGGGAGGCCTCAGCCTTCGACCCCAAGTCCGAACCCCTGACCCCCAACCGTGGGTCATGTTTCCGACACCCGGCTCTGCCCCTCCGGCGTCCCCCAGGAATGGCTGCAGAGACGCTGCCTTTGCCCGCCTAACCCCAGCAAACGGCCTAGGTCCACTTGGTCGGACTGGCTCCCACGGCCATCCGGCATTGACCCCCAGGCGCTTCCTCCCTTTCCTGTGGCGTCCACGTGTCACCGCCCGGCACACACCGCTTTGCTGCCAGCCGCGGGCCGCCAGCCAGCCTCTCACCTGCTCCCCCGCCGCTCACACTGCCCAAAGTCCCGTACGGTGCTTGGCTCCGACTCCCCCAACTGCTGCCGCGGGCTCCCCCGCCGGGTCCGGACCGGGGCCCCCACTCGGGGCGGCGCGACTCCGTCTCTCCGTCCCCGGCGCGCCGCCATCTTGGCCCCTGAACACCCAGCGCTGTTCTGATCGCCGGCGCCGCCTAGCCCTGCCGATTGTGGGAAGGGAACTACAACTCCCAAATGACACTGCAAGACTACGAATCCCAGAGAGTAGTGCGGCGAGACCCACTTGCACCCTGAAAGAGGGCCCTGGCCTCACGCGAAGCTTCCTGGGAGTAGTAGTCGCTTTAAGCGAGGACCGTCTAGCAATAGCTCCAGGCATCCTGTAGGGTTTAGTTTCGTGTTACACTGGGAGACCGATTTAGGGAGCGCTTAGCAGTAAGGGGGAAAGTTAACATTTGCGTATTTTATTTTCGTTAACTTGTCGAACTGTTAGAACGTCCTCTTTGTCTGACGTTCTACCTGCTGTACGTTCCTTTCACCTTAGTCCAAGTGGGTCCAAGTGTGCCTACGTTTTGAAACACCACCCCCTAGTGGGCACTTGCGCTCCAAGCGCTAACCCTCACTTAATTCCATACTGCGGCATACTGCAAATTTAATCGGAAAAATACCGCATTCTCCGCTCTCTCTGCTGCTACTCAGAAACTTACGTTGCCTTCTCTTGATCAAATTTGTTTCTTGCTGCTCCAGGTCTCCTTGCTGTTCCACAAAGACAACAAGTGTTCTCCTGCCTTTGTATCGGCCTGGAATACCCAGCACCTCAAAACATTTCATGCCGTATTTAATCTAGGAAAGACTTTGGTTATCCTAGCCAAGAGGGACCCTGCTACAGTCCATCACTGTCTCTACTCTTCATTCATTTGCCACTTAAAAGCTACTTAATATATATTTTTTTTCTTTTTCTTTTTCTGAGACAGAGTCGCGCTCTAGTCACTAGGCTAGAGTGCACTGGGGTGATCTCGGCTCACTGCAACCTCCGCCTCCCGGGTTCAAGCAATTCTCCTGCCTCAGCCTCCCAAGTAGCTGGGACTACAGGCGCTCACCACCATGCCCAACTAATTTTTGTATGTTTAGAGACGGGGTTTCACCATGTTGGCCAGGATGGTCTCGATCTCTTGACCTTGTGATCCACCCACCTCGGCCTCCCAAAGTACTGGGATTACAGGCGTAAGCCACCGCGCCCAGCCGGTTTTCTATTTTTAAATAACTTTATTACAAAAGCATAAAAATTATTTCAAAAAGTACAAAACTGTATAGAGTAAAAAATGCACTGGGCCTGCAAATTACAGTTCTACTGCCCAGATTTAACCCCCTTGTTACTTTTAGTGTGTACTCACTGATACTTTTTTCTATGAATAGAAAAATATATAGGGGCACAAATGGGTCTTTTGTTCAATATGTGATCAATCTGTATATATGGTTTTACGATTTGCTTTTTTTGATGTAACAAATATATTAATCCCTTCACTAGCTCAATATTTACTGAGCTTTTAGCACCAGTTCTACAGTATGAATACATCATTATTTATACTTAAGTTGTTTCTGGCCCAGGTTCAGTGGCTCACACATGTAGTCCCAGCACTTTGGGATGCCAAGGTGGGAGCACTTGAACTCAGGAGTTTGAGACCAGCCTGGACAACATGGTGAAACCCTGTCTCTATCAAAAATACAAAAATTAGCCTGATGTGGTGGCTCACATCTGTGGTCCCAGGATCACTTGAACCCAGAAGATGGAGGTTGCAGTGAGCCAAGATCACACCACAGCGCTCCAACCTGGGTGACAGAGTGAGACTCCATCTCAAAAATAAATAAATGACCTTTTCACAAGACGGCTCCGAAAGCAAAGAAGGAAGCTCCTGCCTCTCCTAAAGCCAAAGTGAAGGCTTTAAAGGCCAAGAAGGCAGTGTTGAAAGGTATCCACAGCCACGAAAAACAGAGGTCCGCATATCACCCACCTTGGCGGCCCAAGACACTGCGACTCAGGAGGCAGCCCAGATAGCCTCGGAAGACTGCCCCTGGGACAACAAGCTTGACCACTAAGCGATCATCAAGTTTCCACTGAGTTGGCCATGAAGAAGATAGAAGACAACACACTTGTGTTCATTGGATGGTAAAGCAACCAACACCGTTATCAAACAGGCTGTGAAGAAGCTCTATTACATTAATGTGGCCAAGGTCAACACAGTGATTTGGCCTGATGGAGAGAAGAAGGCATATGTTCCACTGGCTCCTGATTACAATGCTTTGAATGTTGCCAACAAAATTGGGATCATCTAAATTGAGTCCAGCTAATTCTAAATATATGTATACCTTTTCATTATTAAATAAATAAATAAATAATATTGGCCAGGCACAGTGGCTCAGCCTGTATTCCCAGCAGTTTGGGAAGCCGAGGCGGCAGATCACCTGAGGTTGGGAGTTCGAGACAAGCCTGATCAACATGGAGTAACCCCATCTCTACTAAAAATAGAAAATTAGCCAGGCTTGGTGGCACATGCCTGTAATCTCAGCTGCTTGGAAGGCTGAGGCAGGACAATCGCTTGAACTCGGGAGGCAGAGGTTGCAGTGAGCCAACATCATGCCATTGCACTCCAGTCTGGGCAACAAGAGCAAAAGTCCGTCTCAAAAATAAATAAATAATCAGAACACACTAAAGAAAGATAAATAATAAATATTTAAGTTGTTTACAGTTTCTCACTATTACATATTGTTATGATGTCATGTACATGTATCTTTGCACTTTTGTGCAATCTTTCTAAGGAATAGTTTCCATGAAATTCAATTGCTGGGTTAAATAATGCATGTATTTGAAATACAGTAGAAAATTGGCCTTTGGAAATATTGCATCACTCACTGTACATCCCCCACAAAAAGTTCATGAGAAGAGAGGACCTTTTCTGGACCATTTCTTAGATGCTGTTTCTTTTGCCGTTGTTGTTGTTAGAGAGACAACAGGGTTTTGCTCTGTCACCAGGGCTGGATTGTGGAGTGCAGTGAGCAAGAGTAACAGCGGCGGACCACATAGCATAGCTCACTGCGATCTTCCAAGCTCAAAGGATCCTCCCACCTCAGCCTCCAGAGTAGATGGTACTACCAGTACACACCACCATGCCCAGCTAATTTTTTGGAGGGCTGGAGGGTCTCACATATTGCACAGGCTGTTTTCCAATTCTTAGCCTCAGAAGATCCTCCTCCTTCAGCCTCCCAACGTATTGGGATTACAGATGTGAGCCACTGTGCCTAGCTGTGTTTAGTTGTTTCTTTTTTTTTTTTTTTTGGAGACGAAGTTTCTCTCTTGTTGCCCAGGCTGGAGTACAATGGCGTGAACTTGGCTCACTGCAACCTCTGCCTCCCAGGTTCAAGCAATTCTCCTGCCTCAGCCTCCCCAAGTAGCTGGGATTACAGGCATGTGCCACCACACCTGGCTAATTTTGTATTTTTAGTAGAGACAGGGTTTCACCCATGTTGGGCAGGCTGGTCTCGAACTCCTGATCTCTGGTGATCTGCTCGCCTCGGCCTCCCAAAGTGCTAGGATTACAGGCATGAGCCACCGTGCCCAGCCCTGTTTAGTTGTTTCTTAATCTTTCACATGAATTAATTTTGTCTTCCCAAAAAGGCTTTAAATGCCACTAATTTGGAAACTGAGTCTTGTTCATAGTTTTCTCTATAAAATAGTCATATGAGGAACAACAATAAAGTTTGAAATAAAGTTGCCGATGAGCAGCCCGCACGAATAATACAGATGGCACAGTTTTTCCTGTGTGGAAGATACATACTCTAAAAGATGCTCTAAGGCTAGACGCAGTGGCTCACACTTATAATCCCAACACTTTGGGAGGCCGAGGTGGGCAGATCACCAGAGGTCAGGAGTTCAGGACGAGCCTGGCCAACATGGCAAAACCCTGTCTCTACTAAAAATACAAAAATTAGCCAGGTGTGGTGGCATGCGCCTGTGCTCCCAGCTACTTGGGAGGCTGAGTCAGGGAGAATCGCTTGAACCCAGGAGGCGGAGGTTGCGGTGAGCCGAGATTGCACCATTGCACTCCAGCCTGGGCAAAAGAGCAAGACTCTGTCTCTAAATAAATAAATATATATATTTTTTGAGATGGAGTTTCACTCTTGTTACCCAGGCTGGAGTGCAATGGCACGATCTCAGCTCACCACAACCTCCACCTCCTGGGTTCAAGCAATTCTCCTGCCTCAGCCTCCCGAGTAGCTGGGACTACAGGTGTGCGCCACCATGCCCAGCTAATTTTTGTATTTTTTAGTAGAGACGGGGTTTCACCATGCTGACCAGGATGGTCTCGATCTCTTGACCTCGTGATCCACCCACCTCGGCCTCCCAAAGTGCTGAGATTACAGGCGTGAGCCACCGCACCCAGCTAAATAAATACTTTAAAAGTAAATAGGCTGGGTGCGTGGCTCACGTCTGTATTCTCAGCACTTTGGGAGGCCGAGGTGGGCGGATCACGAGGTCAAGAGATGGAGACCATTTCTGGCCAACATGGTGAACTGTTGTCTCTACTAAAAATACAAAAAGTAGCTGGGCGTGGTGGTATGTGCCTGTAATCCCAGCTACTCAGGAGGCTGAGGCAGGAGAATCACTTGAAACAGGGAGGCAGAAGTTATAGTGAGCCGAGATCGCACCACTGCACTCCAGGCTGGGTGACAGAGTGAGACTCCGTCTCAAAATAAATAATTAAATAAATAAATAAATAAAATAAAAAGTAAATAAAATGCTATTGGTTTATGGTGATAAGGCTTTGAGAAGAAGACTAATATAAAAGAAAACAGAACATTTTGCCACTTTTTTCCTTTATTCAGCCTCTGAAAAAACGATGTATTCATCTAAGTCCAGTATCTCTTTAGAATCTACTCAATAAAGGTAATATATCTCTGGGTCTTCAATGCCACCTGAACAGGAGTGTTTTGACTACCAATCCTTAAGTGCATTCGTAAGTACCATGAAGGAAAACCTTAGAGCCATAGGTCACCAAAAATGTGGAATCTCCAACTGTTTGTCCTTTTCTGACTCCATGCTTGCCAAAGCCTCATCTGATTATAATAACTGATTTACAATTGTCTATGGAGGACAGGCATGATGGTGCATGCCTGTAATCCCAGCACTTTCGGAGGTCAAGGCATGTGGATCACTTGAGGTCAGGAGTTCAAGACCAGCCTGACCAACATGATAAAACCTCCTCTTTATTAAAAATACAGGCCAGGCACGGTGGCTCACGCCTGCAATCCCGGCACTTTGGGAGGCCGAGGCGGGTGGAACACTCCAGCCTGGGTGACTGAGCCAAAGTCTGTCTCAAAAAACAAAGAGAGAGAGAGAGAGAGAATCAGCCAGGGAATTGGCTCTGAAATGGGAACAAATTTATTGTGTTTAAAAGGAAGACTGGTTTAGCTAAAGAGTTCCGGAAAAGAGGGGGAAGTCATACCAAGATAAGGTTTCATGTGAACTTGATTTGTGCGAATCAGCGTCCTGAATCTGATGAACTCTGATACTCTGATACGCTGCCTAAATTGCATTTCCAGACCTGCAAAGACCTGGCATGTTCAGAAACCCTCAATTTCTGGGTGGATGGTGTCAGAAAAAAAGAGAGAGAGAGAGAAAGAAACCCTCAAGATGGCTACCAATAATCAGCCTCCTGTTATTCACACTCATCTGTAGGATTCCTCCCATACTGTACCAGGATTGTGACCAATAGCATAAGGCAGAAGTGATTATATGTCACCTCTAAGATTAGGTTATAAAAAGACTGCAGCTGTGGGCTTAGAAGCTCCTATTTTCTGTCTCTTTCTGTCTCTCTCTCTCTCTCTCTCTCTTTCTCTTTCTCTTCTCTCTCTCTTCTTCTCTCTTGGATCTCTTGTTCTGGGGAAATCAAATGCCCTGTTGTAAGCAATCTATGGAGAGGCCCACATGGCAAAAAAATTGAAGCTCTGACCAACAACCAGTGAAGAACTGAGGCTGGCCAACAACCATGACAGTGAGCTTGGAAGCAGATTCTCCAACACCAGTCAAGCCTTGAGATGACTGCATCCTGACTGGCCGTTTGACTACAACCTTGTGAGAAACCTTAAACCAGCTAGATGCAGCAGCTCACACCTGTAATCCCAATACTTTAGGAGACCAAGATGAGAGGATTGCTTGAGCCCAGGAGTTCAAGACCAGCATGGGACACATAGTGAAACCCCTATCTGTAAAAAAATTTTTTTAATTGGCTGGGTGTGGTGGCTCACGCCTGTAATCCTACCACTTTCAGAGGCCAAGATGGGCAGACTGCCTGAGCTCAGGAGTTCGTGACCAACCTGGTCAACATGGTGAAACCCCACCTCTACTAAAATATAAAAAAAATCAGCTGGGCGTGGTAGAGGGCCCTGTAGTCCCAGCTATACAGGAGACTGAGACGCAAGAATTGCTTGAACCTGGGAGGCAAAGGTTGCAGTGAGCTGAGATGGTGCCACTGCACTCCAGCCTGGGCAACAGAGTGAAACTCTGTCTCCAAAAAAAAAAATAAATAAAGAAATTTAAAAAATAGCTGGGCATGGTGGTATGTGCTTGTAGTCCTAGCTACCTGGGAGGCTGAGGCAGGACTATTGCTTGTGTTCAGGAGTTTGAGGCTGCAGTGAGCTATGATTGCACTCCAACCTCAGTGACAGAGCAAGACCCTGTCTCTAAACATATATAAAATAGGCTGGGTGTGGTGGCTCACACCTGTAATCTCAGCACTTTGGGAGGCCAAGGCAGGTGGATCGCTTAAGGTCAGGAGTTCGAGACCACCCTGACAAATATGGTGAAACCCTGTCTCTACTAAAAATACAAAAATTAGCCAGGCGTGGTAACACATGCCTGTAATCCCAGCTACTCAGGAGGCTGAGATGAGAGGATCGCTTGAACCCAGAAGGCAGAGGTTGTAGTGAGCTGAGATCGTGCAACTGTACTCGAGCTGTGATTGCGCCACTGCACTCTAACCTTGAGACAGAGCAAAACTCTGTCTCTATTTTATTTTATTTTATTTTTATTTATTTATTTATTTATTTTTTTGATGCTAAACCAGATCATCAAGATATTTTATTTTATTTATTTATTTTTTTGAGACGGAGTCTCACTCTGCTGCCCAGGCTGGAGTGCAGTGCTGTGGTCTCAGCTCACTGAACCTCTGCCTCCCAGGTTCATGCAATCCTCCTGCCTCAGCCTTCTGAGTAGCTGAGATTATAGGCTTGTGCCCCCATGCCTGGCTAATTTTTGTATTTTTAGTAGATACAGGGTTTCACCATGTTGGCCAGGCTGGTTTCAAACTCCTGATCTCAGGTGATCCGCCCACCTCCGCCTCCCAAAGTGCTAGGATTACAGGCTTGAGCCACCACCCCCAGCCTCTGTCTCAATTTTTAAAAAAGTTATACATACATATGTGTGCGTGTGTGTGTAAAATAAATTAAAAACTATATTCCTCGATTCTTCTCTAGGAATATGATTTAGTTTATCCAAGCATGGTGTCTTCTCCATGTTTAACAAGTTTCCTGGGAATTTTGTACATACTTTAAGAAACTGCTTTGGCAGAAAAATGAATGATGATTGTAAATAATGATGGTGGTGATAATAGCAAATGGACAAGAGGGGAGGAGTCACGTGTCAGGGTAAGGGATAGTCCATAAAAATTGTTGCAATCATTCAAAAAAAGTTATAGTTCACGGCTGGGCATGGTGGCTCATGCCTGTAATCATAGCACTTTGGGAGGCCAAGGCAGACGGACCACCTGAGGTCAGGGGTTTGAGACCAGCCTAGACAACATGGTGAAATCCTGTCTCTACTAAAAATACAAAAAAAAAAAAAAAAATTAGCTGGGCATGGTGGCGCATGCCTCTAATCCCAGCTACTCAGGAGGCTGACATGAGAATCGCATGAACCTGGGAGTTGGAGGTTGCAGTGAGCTGAGATCTTGCCACTGCACTCCAGCTTGGATGACAGAGTGAGACTCTGTCTCGAAAAAAAAAAAAAAGTTGGCCGGGCGCGGTGGCTCACGCCTATAATCCCAGCACTTTGGGAGGCCGAGTGGGTGGATCACGAGGTCAAGAGATCGAGACCATCCTGGTCAACATGGTGAAACCCCGTCTCTACTAAAAATACAAAAAAAAAAATTAGCTGGGCATGGTGGAGCATGCCTGTAGTCCCAGCTACTCGGGAGGCTGAGGCAGGAGAATTGCTTGAACCCAGGTGGCAGAGGTTGCGGTGAGCCGAGATCACGCCATTGCACTCCAGCCTGGGCAACAAGAGCAAAACTCCGTCTCAAAAAAAAAAAAAAAAAAAAAAGTCACAGTTCACATTCTAGGTTCCAGGCATTCTGTTAGATGCTAGAGGCTTGGCCACCAATAAGACATATATCATCTGCTGTCTATTTGGAAAAAGATAAAAGATTCATCCTTTTTTTTTGTTTTTGAGTCAGAGTCTCACTCTGTCACTCAGGCTAAAGTACAATAGTGCAATCTCAGCTCACTGCTGTTTCAGACTGTTGGGCTCAAGTGATCCTCCCTCCTCAGCCTCCTAAACTGTTGGGATTACATGTGTAAGCCATAGCATCCAGGTCAAGATTATTCCTTGAAAGACAGAGCAGTGCCAATAAGTAGTTGAAGGAATTTCAAGGGTGAGAGAAAATATAGAAGGCCAAGGTCAGGAGAGGGAGTTGGATGGGAGCCGTTCTAGGAGTTAGGACAAACAGGGGCTTACCTCTCTGGAATAAGTCAAGCCAGTTGCTTCTGCTGTCTGCCTTTTTGCAAGGCTCCTCTTCCTTCCCCTTTCTTAATCTTAACCTCTTCTTAGTACCTCCTGTCTGTGTCCAGAGTCCATCTTGCACTAATGACTAAGAAGCACTCTGCACAGTGGCTCATGCCTGTAATCCCAGCACTTTGGGAGGCCGAGGAGGGTGGATCATGAAGTCAGGAGTTCAAGACCAGCCTGGCCAACATGGTGAAACCCCGTCTCTACTAAAAAAAAACACACAAAAATTAGCAGGGCGTGGTGGCACATGCCTGTAGTCCCAGCTACTTGGGAGGCTGAGGCAGAAGAATCGCCTGAACCCAGGAGGTGGAGGTTGTAGTGAGCTGAGATGGTGCCACTGCACTCCTGGACCACAGAGTGAGACACCGTCTCAAAAACAACAAGAACAACAACAAAAACTAGAAGCTTGGTGTGGCGGTGCAGGCCTGCAGTCCCAGATACTCAAAAGGTTGAGGCAGGAGGATTGCTTGAACCCAGGAGTTCGAGTCCAGCCTGGGCAACACAGCAAGACTGTAAAATAAGAAACAGACTGGCTGGGCGCGGTGGCTCATGCCTATAATCCTAGCACCTTGGGAGGCCGAGGCGGTCACATCACTAGGTCAGGAGAACGAGACTATCCTGGCCAACATAGCGAAACCACGTCTCGACTAAAAATACAAAAATTAGCCAGTCCTTTTGATTTGGGTAGGCAAAAAAAAAAAAAAAAAAGCTGGGTGTGGTGGCAGGCACCGGTAGTCCCAGCTACTCAGGAGGCTGAGGCAGGAGAATCGCTTGAACCCGGGAGGTGGAGGTTGCAGTGAGCCGAGATTGTGCCACTACATTCCAGCCTGGCGAAAGAGTGAGACTCTGTCTCAAAAAAACAAAATAAAAAAATAAAAAAACTAAAAAAAGGTCGGGCATGTGGCTCACGCCTGTAATCCCAACACTTTGGGAGGCCGAGGCAGGCAGATCACGAGATCAGGAGTTCAAGACCAGCCTAACCAATATGCTGAAACCCCGTCTCTACTAAAAAAATACAAAAATTAGCCAGGCGTGGTGGCGCGAGCCTGTAGTCCCAGCTACTAGGGAGGCTGAGGCAGGAGAATCGCTTGAGCCTGGGAGGCAGAGGCTGCAGTGAGCTGAGATCGAGCCACTATACTCCAGCCTGGGTGACAGAGTGAGACTCCATCTTAAAAAAAAAAAAAACAAGGGCCAGGATCAGGCATTGGGTCATGTCTATAATCATAGCACTTTGAGAGGTCAAAGCAGGAGGATCACTTGAGGCCAGGAATTCAAGACCACTGGCTAACAGCAAGAAACCTGTCTCTACAAAAAATAAAAAAGTTAGCGGGGCACAGTGGTGTTTGCCTACAGTGCTAGCTACTTGGGAGGCTGAGGCAGAAGAACTGCTAGAGCCCAGAAGTTCGAGGCTGTAGTTACCTATGATCATGCCACTGCACTCCAGCCTGGATGACAGAACAAGATCCTGTCTCAAAAAAAAAAAAAAAAAAGGGCCAGGTGCAGTGGCTCACATCTATAATCCCAGCACTTTGGGAGGCTGAGGCAGGCAGATCACCTGAGGTCAGGAGTTCAAGACCAGCCTAACCAACACGGAGAAACCCTGTCTCTATTAAAAATATAAAATTAGCTGGATGTGGTTGCGCATGCCTGTAATCCCAGCTACTCGGGAGGCCCAGGCAGGAAAATTGCTTGAACCTGAGAGGCAGAGGTTGCAGTGAGTGGAGATTGAGCCCTTGCACTCCAGTCTGGCAATCCCAGCACTATGGGAGACCAAAGGGGATGGATCACTTCAAGGCCAACATGGTTAAACCCTGTCTCTACTAAAAATACAAAATTAGCCAGGTGTGGTGCGCATCTGTAATCCCAGCTACTTGGGAGGCTGAGGTAGGAGAATCACTTGAACCCGGGAGGTAGAGGTTGCAGTGAGTCGAGATTGTGCTCCGGCCTGGGAAAAAGAGCAAGACTGTCTTGAAAAATAAAAGAGATAGATACATGACAGAATATATTTGCTGGGAAGAAAAAAGAAGAAGAAGAAAAGAGATAAGAAAAGAAATAAACAAAAAGCTAGAATGGCTCTGAATTGATCATTTAAAAATGGTTAATTTTGGCCGGATGCTGTGGCTCATGCCTGTAATCCCGATACTTAGGGAGGCTGAGGGGGGCAGATCACGAGGTCAAGAGATCAGGACTATCCAGGCCAACATGGTGAAACCCTGCCTCTACCCAAAAAAAAAAAAAAAAAAAAATAGCTGGGCATGATGCGGCATGCCTGTAGTCCCAGGTATTCGGGAGTCTGAGGAAGGAGAATCTCTTGAACTTGGGAGGCGGAGGTTGCAGTGAGCTGAGACAGCACCACTGCACTCCAGCCTGGCAACAGAGCAAGACTCCGTCTCAAAAAAAAAAAAAAGGTTAATTTTATGTTATGTGAGTTTTACTACATCCAGAGAGAATACTGGGCACTTATACCCATCCATACAAATCAGCTAAGCCTCCAGTCCTCCAGGATATCGTCATTAAGTTGAAGAACCTCCCTCCACATAGGCTCCACCCCCTTTCTACCACATCCTGTCTGTCTGCCAGGTTTCTATGACTTCTCTTTTTATTTTTGAAACGGAGTTTTCCTCTTGTTGCCCAGGCTGGAGTGCAATGGCAAGATCTCAGCTCACCACATCCTCCACCACCCGGGTTCAAGCGATCCTCCTACTTCAGCCTCCCAAATAGCTATTGCACACATGTGCCACTATGCCTGGCTAATTATTATTATTATTATTTTTTGAGACAGAGTTTTGCTCTTGTTGCCCAGGCTGGAGTGCAATGGGGTGATCCTGACTCACTGCAACCTCCGTCTTCCGGATTCAAGCGACTCTCCTGCCTCAGCCCCCCAAGTAGCTGGAATTACAGGCATGAGCCACCACACCCAGCTAGTTTTGTATTTTTAGTAGAGATGGAGTTTCTCCATGTTGGTCAGGCTGGTCTTGAACTCCCGACCTCAGGATTCACCCGCCTTGGCCTCCCAAAGTGCTGGGATTACAGGCGTGAGCCACCATGCCTGGCCATTTTTTTGTATTTTTTTTTTTTTAGACGGAGTTCCACTCTTGTTGCCCAGGCTGGAGTGCAACGGCGGGATCTTGGCTCACCGCAACCTCCGCCTCCTGGATTCAAGCAATTCTCCTGCCTCAGCCTCCTGAGAAGCTGGGATTACAGGCGCGCGCCACCATGCCCAGCTAATTTTTTGTATTTTTAGTAGAGACGGGGTTTCACCATGTTGACCAGGATGGTCTCGATCTCTTGACCTCGTGATCCACCGAGGTCAGCCTCCCAAAGTGATAGGATTACAGGCGTGAGCCACCGCGCCTGGCTCATTTTTTTTGTATTTTTTAAAGTAGAGATGGAGTTTCTCCATGTTGGTTAGGCTGGTCTCAAACTCCTGACCTCAGGTAATTTGCCCACCTCAGCCTCCCAAAGTGCTGGGATTATGGGTGTTAGCCACCGTGCCCAGCCCTATTCTTGCCTATACCACAATTCCCAGAGATGCTCCAAAGATGTTCTTCTTTCCCTCCCCCAGGTCTGATTCACACTAGAAGTAATGCAAGGAGTGAAGCACTGGGTCAAGTGCTTGTTAGCTCTGTTATCTTGGCAAAGTTAGCTATCTTCCCTAAGTGGAGTTCCTCTAGAAGGCTCAATCACCACTTTTTTTTTTTTTTTTTTTGAGATGGAGTTTTGCTCTTGTCGCCCAGGCTGGAGTGCAATGGCAGGATCTTGGCTCACTGCAAACTCCGCCTTCTGGGTTCAAGCGATTTTCCTGCCTTAGTCTCCCGAGTAGCTGGGATTACAGGCATGGGCCACTACGACCAGCTAATTTTTGTGCTATTAATAGGGACAGAGTTTTGCCATGTTTGCCAGTCTGGTGACCTCAGGTGATCCACCCACCTCGGCCTCCTGAAGTACTGGGATTACAGGTGTGAGCCACCGAGCTCAGCCCAATCACTTATTTTAACCACCCATTCAACAGTATTCAGATGCTATTTTCTTATGGGTAACTGGGCCACTAGATAGGCTATAGTGTCAGTGGGAGTGAGAGAGGGCATCTTCCCAGAGAAGGTGAAGCTAGAACTAAGGTGTTAAGGAACCATTAACCAGTAGGTGAAGAAGAGGGAGAACAGTGTTTTGCAGGCAAGTTTAAATTTATTATCATCTCTGAACTTCAGTTTTCCTACTTGTTCATGGAGGTAATAGCACCTTCTTCCAAAGGTCTTCACCCAAGGTAAATGAGTTGGCAGGTGTAAAAGGCCTAGTGCAGTGCGTGGCACTAGTGCATGCTCAACTTTTTCTTTTCTTTTTTTTGTTTTTTTGAGACAGAATCTTGCTCTGTTGCCAGGGGCCAGGCTGGAGTGCAGTTGCGCGATCTCGGCTCACTGCAATCTCCGCCTCCTGGGTTCAAGCAATTCTCTTGCCTCAGCCTCCCAAGTAGCTGGGACTACAGGCGCATGCCACCACGCCCAGCTAATTTTTGTGTTTTTTAGTAGAGACGGGTTTCACCATGTTGGCCAGGATGGTCTTGATCTCTTGACCTTGTGATCCACCCGTCTCGGCCTCCCAAAGTGCTGGGATTACAGGAGTGAGCCACCGAGCCTGGCCAGTTTTTTCTTCCTTCCTAACCTACCTTCCACATGTGTAATCTAGGAGAAGGAAATCTGAGATTCACAGGAGGCAAAGACCTTTTAAAGGGTGGGTTGTAATCCCCTTATCCACCCAGGTGATCACCATTGTGTTGATCACCGTGGAATCTGACCAAGCTAGTTGTTTGGAATAAGTGGCCTTAGGGGTAAGTGGACACAGGATTGGGGGAAGGCAAATTCATGAAAAGAAGAGAGCAGGAGGTCAAGGTAGGTATTCCCCCTCCTCCACACCATCTCAAATTGTCCTGCCAATCCAGCCTCCTCCTGACTCTCTTGGAATTAGATAATCTTAAAAAAAAAAAAAAAAGGCAGAAAGGAACACATATCTACAGGACTACCTGGCTGATGCTGGACTAGGTGACTGGGTGTACATTGTCTAGTTTGATTCTCACCAAGCCATAGATACCAATTATAGAGGATAAAGCTAGCGCTCCGAGTGGGGTGGTCAGTTGTCTGAAATCACTCAGCTAGTGAGGAGCGAAGCTTGCGTTCAATTCAAACCTAGGTATCCACAATTCCAGGCCAGCTGTTGCCTTAGGTTCTCTCTACTTCCTCTAGTGCTGACCTTTGTCTGGGAGAATGCGGGACGGGGTGCACTCAGACAGGGGGATGCTGCCAAGGAAATACTTGTGTGAGTGTGGATGGCTTCAGTCAGGTCCTTTCTGCTCCTGGTGGGGGGTGGGATGGGGAAACTTGGGGGTGTGAGAATCCACAATGTAGAGCTCCTCCTCCCCCATCCTAAGCACATGGTGTGGGGGGGGTCTCCATTCCTAGGCAGGCCTTCTTTTCAATCTTCCAACTCTGCACCCTTCCATCATTTCATGCTCCCTCAGCAAAAACCTAAGGTGGAGAGGTCTCATAAACACTTAAGCCTCCACATCTGTAACCCTCCCCCAGCCAGTCAAGCCAGCTGTGCAGACTCTGAGCCAGAGTGAGGGAACCAAACAGCCTTCTCAACCAACACCCCTCTAAGTAACAAAGATGAGAACCCCCTATCCAGTCTGGGCCAGATGCCCTAGGGAGGAGACACTAGTCCAAGTCCCCAGCCTTTATCCCTGGAGCCCATCATGAAGCTTAAAGAAAAATTAGCAGCTGGGGACCCCAGGAGCGAGGGGGTCAACTCTCTACTCCAGGCGGCTCTCTCCCTTCCCTCCTCCAGGCTAATAGGTATTTCCTGTTTATGAGGCAGCTAAAGCTGAGCTTTTGGGAAGAAATGGTGATGGAGCCCCTCCCCCTCCTAGCGCTGGGTTGGGAAGTCCTTGAAGTGTGACTGAAGGTTGGGAGGCTCCTCCTTGGGGGAAGGAGTGTTCCTCCTTATGTTGGCCATCCCTATCATCTCCCCGCCAACCCCCCCACGGCCCACAGCCTCTGCCTCTCTGGGTTAGGGGGCACTGGAAGGGCCTGTTTCCTGTTCTCATCTCCGAAGCCCTCAAAGGAGAGCAGCTTCCAGGCAGGGGGTTCGGAGGCAGTGGTTGGGGGGGGGGATTGGTACGGAGGTGAAGGCGCCGAGGCTGGAGAAAGGGGGAAGGGAGGAGAGTGTCTCGACTGCTGCGTCAGTCGGCAAAGAGGAAGGATGGCCTCGTATCGCCCCCTCCGTAATCCAATCTGGTGGTCATTCCTCAGCCCCCTCCCCCCCAGCAAAACGCAGATCCCAAGCCCTTAGGCGGAGGAGGGCGGGGACCCCACTTAATTAACCCTTTTAGTTCTAGTCCCAACTGGTTTCGCAGGCAAAGGAAGAGTGGTTAATTTAGGGAGGGGGTGAGTTGGGGGGGTTGCTACAAGAATTAAGAGAATGCTTCTTTACCCCCCCCCCCCCAGTTTAGGGTAGGGACGCGAAACAAGGGGCCTCTAGAAGAAGGCTGGCATCTCAGCAGGGAGCACGAGCAGGGGGTCCGCAGTCCCTTTCCCCTCCCGGAGCGCTGCCCGTGGTGGAGACAGCTACACCTCACTGCCCACCCCGGCTCCGCCTCCCCTAGCCGCGGCTCCCGCTCCGGCTCAGCCAGGCTCCCCACCCGGCGGCACCCGGAGGACCGACACCAAGCGCGCGGCTGCGCCTCCGAGCCCTCCCCCCTCGCCCTCCCTCTCTGGGGTCTCTGCCTCCGTCTCCTTTTTAAAAGCTGCGTCACATGCATGCCGTTCCCTGAGCGCTCGCGGCCCCTCGCCGCCCGCCCGTCGCGCGGCGCACGCACGTCGTCGCTTGCTGCGCGCTCTCCCGGGTCACTTTGACACGGTTCTCCCCCTCCCACTAGCAGGACAATTAGCATATTAATAAAGCCCGGCCCTGCCCGGCTTGGTCTGGGGAGCCGGCGCCGGCGCGAGGGAGCGCGAACGGGAGGGCGGAGAGGGGGCGCTCGGCGACGGCGGCGGGGAGGGCGACGGGAGCGCACAGACACGCACACGCACACGCGCACACACGGACACACACTCCGCGGACGCACACCCGCGCGCACACACGCAGAGGCCGCTCGCCTTCCTGCCTGGCTTCCTTCCTGTCTGCTCCGCGCCTGACAAGCCCCTCGCTGCAGCCAGGGGCCGCCCGCACCGGGCCGAAGCCGGGCCGGGCCGGCGGAGAGGGCAGCGGGGGCCGCGGGCGGCGGCGGCGGCTCATGCCCGGCCTGTCCCCGCGAGGGGCGGGCACCGTGACTCGGCTGGGCCCCCAGCGGCGGGCGATGTGAAGATGTCAGTGGGCTGTGCCTGTCCTGGTGAGTGGGGCGCGCGGCCACCCGGCCTCTCCCTGCCCAACTCTCCCCCGCGGACCCCTCACCCTGTGTTTAGGGAGAACTTGTGTGGGGGGGCGTCGATGGCATGGGGGAGGCCGGGGGCTGGAAGGGCTACGCTGGGCCTCAGGCCGGCGGGTAGGGTTTTCCCCGACTGTGTAAATGCGTAGCAGCCCAGAAGCAAGGGGAGGAGACGCCGGGGGTGGCTTATGTGTATGTTTTTTGGGGGGGAGGCTAATTGGGGAGAGGTTTGGGGGGGCTGAAATTCTCAGAATTCCAGGTTGTTGGCCAATCAGAAGTGACTCTGGACTTTTGACCCCCCCCCCCCCCCCGGTCACCATAGAGTTGTGATTGGCTGGTTCGGGCTGCCCCCGCTTCTCGGCTGCCCATTGCCTCTTACCTATCCTGTGACATTCCCCCCCATGCTGTTTCTGAGGACCCTATTTGCAGGGAGGTAGTTGATTAGGGCCTATCTTGCCCCCCTTCAACTTTTCCTGCCTGTTGCCAGGGAAGGTTGGCCCTCCTGAGGCACTGGAGGTACTCCTAGAGGTGCCAGATAATTAGACCCTTGGGTCTGGCATCTCTGCCCTAGTGGGAGGGCAGGCTAGGAAATAGAGTGATTCTTGTCCCCAAACAGAACTTGAGAGAGGACCCAGGCTCAGATCCCTGCCTCCTCAAAACACGTATCAACTTTTGCCAGGGATAGCCTAGGTCTGAGATTTTTTTCTAGTGGGGTTGGGTGGGTCTACCTCACTGCCAGGAGGAAAGGGAGCAGCCATGCGCCTAGAGAGGTAGTCTACAGAGAGCCTCACAGTACAGTGTCTGTCTCCAGCCCCAGGACTCTGGGTCCTGGAATTGGCCCTTCTGCCCCAGACTGGAGTCAGCTTTCTCCTGGAAGTCAGTAGCCCGGTTTGGCTACATACTTCACAACTGGCCACCCCCCACTCCCCGACAAATCCCCAAGGGAAGCTATCAGTGCGGAAGCTTCCTTGAAAATCATGTGACCCAGGCCAAGCTGGGCTGGGCACACACTTCAGGTGCCTGCTGAGGCTGATGTTTAAGGAGCATGGGACCCAGAAGGAGGGCTAAGAGATCCTAAGAATCCTAGAATATCCGGGTTTGGGAACCACTAGCTGGTGCTGCAGAGAGTTGAGGAGAGGAGAGGGGAAGAGCTTGCCAAGCTGGAATCCTGCCTGGCCCCATCATCCCTCCTCCTACCAGCTTGGTGTACATGTTTTTATGTGTGTATTTTCTCTCCTATGATTGCCCCATGCTGGGTACCCGGTTCGGATCTATCATGTTCTTAGCCCACCCTAGGGCAAAGCAGAAATTAAGGATCTGAACAAGCTAAAGGGATGAGTCTTAAATTTTGATTCTTAGTTCCTACAAATATTGGGTAAGGGGATATGTATGTATGGAGAGGTTGTCAGGCTGGAGGTGCATGGGAGGTTGGCCCTGAAGTTGGGGCAGGGTGCCTGGGTCTAGTGGGAGGAGAGAGAAAGTCTCTCCTTCTTAGTCTCCTGGAGCAGCATGGGAACAGGAAGAGGGCCCAAGCCCAGGGATATGGGGGTAGGTGAGGAGACAACTTCAGTCAGTGCTCCAGAAGACATGTTCCTTTTGTGTCTAGTGGTCTGACGGAGGGAGAGGGGGCAAAAGATAGGGAAGAGTAGGGAGTCTTTTCCAGATCGTGCAGAAGTCTTATAGATTGATGCCACAGAGGTTGGATGGAGGTTAGACTTCAAGGAGAACCACTCGGGGAGGGGCTTGAGAGCAGAGTGGAGGTGGGGAATAGTAGCAGTTGGGGTTAGAGAGGGGACCCGACTTGCGGCTTGCTTGTATGGGGGAAGCACATGCTTGAACACGAGGGCAGCGTGGCAGCGTGGCAGCATGTAGCAGTCCAGGCCTGAAGACTTCCCCCCACCTTGAGCAGCCCCGGGGTGAGGGCTGAGGCGCCCTGGCAGGCCGCCTGCCGCCTGCCTGCCTGCCTGCCTGCCTGCCTGTCTGTCTGAGTCTCTCCTTTGTGCTCTGCTGTCTCCGGGCTCCTCCTCCTCCCCCAGCTCAGCAGAGACAGCACATGCCTCACACATGTGACTGAGGGAAGCCAGAGCGCACACAGACCCACACACATGCACACGAAGAAACACCACAAGATACACACATACACACGACCAGCTCCCATAGTGCTCCTGGGGTGAGGACCACCTTCTGGGGCTGGAATGGCTGAGAACAGGGAGAGCCTCTGCTAAGGGCATCACCCTGAGCAAGATGCTGAGGGGGCTACGGCCTGTCTGGGGCAGCATGTGGCTCAGAAGGGTTAAGGCAGGGAGGAGTAGGGGGAGGGGAGGAGGCAGCAGTGGTGGCGGCTGGGAGCCAGGAGAGGAGGATGGCAGAGCGCCAGGCCAACGGGAGGCCGGGCACAGACAAAGGAAGGGGGGCAGGCACACTGGAGGCCTGGGTCAGAGAGCCCCAGGGGCCCGGGCAGGGGGCAGTGCTGGTACCTCATCCTGTGGGCTGGGGCTGGCGGCTGTCCTTTGAGTCCCCACCTCGAGGAGGAGTACTTTCCCTCATCATCTTTGTCATTCTTTGCTGCTCCCTCTACCTCACCACTAATTCTAAGGCCTTGTAACTCAGATTTGCTCTTTTTTAGCTGGACCTGTTCTGCCCCTGTGCAACTGGGTGAATCGGGTCAGAGCAGAGAAAGAAGCAGACTTGCCAGAAAAGGAGAACTAGGAGAAAGCCTGTTTTAAATGATTTGCCAGTCTTGATACATCTTGGCATTTAGGGGCTCCTCCACCCCACAGTGAGACTGGAGGGCCCTTGTAGTTCCTCCTGTCTGAGGAGACAGGCTGGGTGGGGGTTCTGAGCTCTGGGCTGGAGGCAGAAGCCAGAGCACATACCCTTCCCCTCCTCCCCATGTGGACAGTGATTTGAGGCCTGGAGGGGGAACGGAATAGGAATGGCTGCAGGGCTTGGCTTATATCCAGTGGGTTTAGAAGTGCAAGGCTGAACCCCCACCCCCACCCCCTAACCCACCCCAGTCATCTTGTCTCAATGGGTTCTGTTAGGATCTCATGTTAGGGTATTTGGCCCTATATGCTATGCGGATCTCTTGAGGTACTGCCTGTGAATGCACTTTGGAAAGTTTAAAGGCAGTGGGGGAGAAGTGGGGCTACCCAAGCTATAAATTTGAGAGTCAGTGGGAATGTCTTAAGTCCTAGTGATAGGCTGTATGTTGCAGGGTCTGGCTGAATGTCATACATTTCAGTATGTTTGTGAAAGCTGGGGTTTATCATATGGCCAGGCTTTGATGAGGAATGGTATGCAGGTTTCAGAGAGGGTGATTTCTAGGTTAAGTCCTTGCATAATAAATGATCGGGGTGTGTATGTGATAGGCTGTCACAGGTTTAGGGGTTATAACACAGTTTTTGTGTGTGTATTGAGGTCAGGATGCGTAAGTGTCATAGGTCCCAGTGTGTATGACTTAGACTGTGTGTGTGTGTGTGTGTGTGTGTGTGTCCAGAATTTGGGTATATTTAGGATTTGAGATATATCACAGACTGATGGCTAGACGCGGAGGCTCACGCCTATAATTCTAGCACTTTGGGAGGCCGAGGCTGGTGAATCACCTGAGGTCAGGAGTTCGAGACCAGCCTGGCCAACGTAGCAAAACCCTGTCTCTACTAAAAATACAAAAATTAGCTGGGTATGGTGTCACACACTTGTAATCCCAGCTACTCGGGAGGCTGAGGCAGGAGAATCACTTGGATCTGGGAGGTGGAGGTTGCAGTGAGCCAAGATCGCACCATTAAACTCCAGGCTAAGCAACAGAGCAAGACTCCGTCTCAGGCAAAAAAAAAAAAAAAGAGAGAGATACCACAGGATGAAATGTGTATCAGGTGCTGATTTATGTGAAAGTGAGATGTGTTATTTATGTGGAAGATGTTCACAGAGCCAGGTGCAATATTATTGCACAGTTAACTAGTGAGTATGGCATGAGAAATCCTGGCCTTGGAGTTACGTGTGAATATAGTTGGGGGCAGGGACAGGGAGTAGAGAAGCAGACATTCAAATTGCAAAGAAGGAAATAGAAGGTTCATGCCCCCCCTTCCCGTGTGTGTGTGTGTGTGTGTGTGTGTGTACTGTTTTCCTTTTCCTGTCTGTCCAAGAGTAGGGCCTGGAGCCCTACCAAAGTTTTAGAAATACCCTCTCCTGCTACAACAAAATTACCTTAGGAAAAAAATAGCAATACCTGCTCCCTTGGGATGCCAGAGGAGCTGGATGGGAGAACAGACCCTACCAACTAACCGTATACCTTTTTTTTCTGGGGTGGTGGGGAGGATTCAGCAGCAAACTAGGTTCCTTCTGGGGACTCTTGGATGACCAAGTTGGCTTTCGCTAGCTCTGACAATGTATCTTTCCCTGGCACCCACTTGTCTTTAGTGGTGGTGGTGGGGAAGGGGGCTTCCTTTTAAGAGGTATCTAAGTCAAGTCTTGGAACTTAGCTGTGTTGAGAGCAGGGAAGACTGCAGTGTCCCCCTCTCTTCAATCAGTGTTTACTGGCTGATGTCAGAATGTGTCTCTGTCAAAAATAACCCCCTGCAGCCTCCCCCCAGCTGCTCCGGGATTTCACCAGGGGACCCCGGGTGGCAGCCCGGGCCAGCCTTCAACCTGAGCCATCACAGGGGCGAGGAAGAGAGGTTTGGGGGAGGTTTGGGAGGTGCTTTGAAGATCTTGGAGTCTGCAGAGAGGAGCCCACACTCCTCCATCTCTGCGAGTGGCTTTGGCCTCCGTGCTCACTCCTGAGCACTGAGCCTGGGGCTGGGGGAGGGGGGCTGCATTTCGTTCCTGGCCCCTACGGGCCTCTCCTCCATCCAGGTCTCTCCCCAGCCCAGTCTGATCCGTCCCGTGTCTCTCCCAGTCTCTATCTCTCTTTTGTTTTTCTCATCAGTCCCTCCGTCCCAGCCTCCCTCCCTCCTTCGCTCTTCCTCTTTCCTCGCAGGGAGGGGGCGGGGCCGGTGGGGGCAGCTCCACCCTCCGCCCGCCCTGGGGCCTCATTCTGAGAGGCTCGGAGAGAGCGAGCGGGGAGGGAGGGAGGCAAGGAGAGAAAGGGAGAAAGGCAGGCAGCCGGCGGGCGCTGTGTGTGTCTGAGTGTGCGAGTGTGAGTGAGTGTGAGTGCCGGGCCCTGCCTCTCCTGGTGCCCCCAGCAGAGGGGTCCGGTGGCCTGGGGAGGGCGGGCGGGCTGCTCGGAGGCAGAGGCAGCGAAAGGCGGCGGCGGGGGAAAGCAGAGGAGGAGGAGGAGGAGAGAGGAAAGAGCGGAGCAGCCATTGTTGAGGGAAACCTTGCAAACAAAGAAGGCTCCGGACTCCCCGCGGCCCCCGCCCCCCAGGCCGGCCCCCCGGCCCCCGGCCCCTGGCCCAGTGGCCATTGTAACTTCCCCCGGGGCTGCGGCCGCCGCGGGGCGGGCCGAGGCTGTGCGTGCGAGTCTTTGTGCGGCCGGCGGAGTGGAGCTCCCAACCGGGCCTGCCCGTCCCACTCGGGACATGAGCGGCTGAAGTTGTCCCCCCTCAGCCCTCACCCCTGCCAGGACCCCTCTGGGCTTGCAGCCGCTCCCCGCACCTCTCCTGGCCCCCTCAGTTCTCCCAGGTAAGTCTGGGCACCCTGCAAGCCTGCTGGGGGTGGGCGGAAGGCCCTCAGCCCGGCCCGGGCCTGGTCTGCTGGCTGGGGGAGAGGTGCCCCAGCTCAGAGCCGCCGGGGTGCTCAGGCCTGCTGACCTGTGGCCAGCCCCTAAAGGAGGGGGCCTGCCCTCAGGTCAGCCTGGTTACCATGGCAATGCCCAGCTGGAGGTGCGCCCCCCTCAGCCCCAGATGCAGCTTCCTCCCTGAAAAAAACTTTACTAGTTCTGGGCTCTTCCTCCCCCCTTCCTGAAGGCTTCCAGATTGCTAGAGGTGGGAGGGGGGCTATGGCTGTCTCTAGGGCTGGATGACACATCTCCCCCCCTTCCCACCCCCCCACCTTGCTCCCTCTACCCCTGCTGCTGGGGACAGGCAGCAACAGGGACAGATGGTCTGGGTGATGTCCCTCCCCTTCTCTACTCACTCCCTAGCTCTTGTGCTGGGGCTACTGGGAGTTGTCGTGGCTCTGGAGAGATGCTGAGTTTGTGTCCATTCACTGGAGGAGCAAATAGAGGCCCAGAGCGTTGGGCTTTAGCTCCTTAGAGCTATTTACCCAGTCTCAGACAATGTCTCTTCATTCTCTAGAGAGAGAAAGGGAGACTCTGAGACTTTTTTTTTTCAAAACTGGAGAGAAACCCAGGCGTCCTGCTTCCCTTCCCTTCAGGTTCTTGAGCTAACACATTTCTTCAAGTGGCCCCGAAACGGAGGAGGCAGGGGTGGTTAGGCTGTGGGAGAAAGGATGGCCTAATTGGAGGATGAGGGCCAGGTCTGAGAATCTGCTCTTGGGTTCATTGCCCAGGCCTGGCCTCTGGTGGGCTGTGTGAGCTTGAGCTTTCTGTGTGGCCTTAGTCTACCTGTCTTTGGAGTGGGGATACTTGGTGCCTTGGTGGGGACTGTCTCTTTCTGGAGACACAGGCACAGTCCAGACTGGCATGTGAAGGCTGTGTGTGCTGTTCTTGGAGCATGTGGATGTGGCCCGAGAGAGCTTGTGCATGGGGTGAGGGCCTGTTGGGGGCACTCTGATTCTGCCTGGGGCTGCTGGGTTCCAGCCCTTGATAGGCATGTTGGGGCGAGCTGAGGGTGGAAGCCTGCTAGGCAGGATGGGGCACACGTGTGTGCAGGCACACACAGGCTCTGACTCTTGGCACCTTCAGGGACTGTGCAGTCTGGGACCTTCCTTTTGCCTGCATCGTGAGGACAGGGCCCTGGGGGAGAGAATTAAATGACACATGTTGGCACAGGGTCTTCTTTTGTCTCTTCCTCCCCAAAGAACAAAATAGATTTTGCATCTAAGTTGGGGGAGGGGACATAGATACAGTCAATCTAGCTACCCTCCCAAATGCAGTCCAGTTTTAGGGACCCAAGGAAGCAAATGCGATTGGAGTCAGATGAACTTTTGGGACTGTGCCTCAATTTCTTCTCCTTGGGTGTGCCCCAGGTACCTCTGCAACTGTTTCCCCTAGGGGAAAACAGTTGCAGAGGTACCTGGGGGCACACCCAAGTATGAATTTAACACTTCTCCCTGTCAGAAAATAGTATTCCAGGAACTGTTTGCTGTTAGGTGAGGTGAGAGAGAGGACATGTTCACATGCATAGATACACACTAGCGAGACCCCTGTCTAGTGACCACCTGCCCCTAGACTGAGGGACATAGTTCCCGAACCACCTACTTTTCGATTGTAGGTAGAGTGGGATCCAAAGGAGATTCATCTGCCTGCCTCCCCTAATCCAAGTCTCAGAAGAGAAAAGGGGTTGAGGCTTTGGGGTTTCTGGTTTGCAGACAGTACTGTACCCTTGGTGGGAGTGGGGGCTGGACTGATAAGGGAGTGGCCGTTAGTGGGGCTGCAGAAGGCCCAACTGGTTATCTGGTAGGCGGCACCCAACAGGCACCCACCCCCATTTATCTTTCTATCACTTGCCCTCCTGAGACCCTGAGGGTGGAGGAGGGGCAGAGTTAGAAAATTCTCCCTGTTCCTCCCCCCACTTTGGTCTCTAGAGGGCAATAGAGGGATCAGCTGGTAGAAATGGTGTAGGATGTGGGAATCAGAAGATCCGAGCTCAGGTCCTAGTTTTGACAGTTACTAGCTTTATGATCTTGGCAATTTCCTTTGAGCCCTCAGTTGCCTCATCTGTAAAATGGGAATGTTATGGTCAGCCCTGCTACTTCATAAGGTTATTATTATGATTTTATGAAACTACTTAGATTAAAAGAGGGTTTATCAAAATTATATTCTAGTGTTTGGATATTTATTTATTCTGTGATAATTCTTCCCAGCTTCAATTCCTCTTCTGTTATCTAGGACTCAGCCAAACGAAAAATGGGATCTTGGGTATAGCCAGGTTTAGAAGGAGAGACCAGTGATCCCTAGGGTAGCTACCCCCTAGTCCGTCAGAGACAGGGTCTCACTCTGTTACCCAGGCTGAAGTTCAGTGGTATGATCTCTGCTCACTGTAGCTTCGAAATCCTGTGCTCAAGCGATCCTCCCACCTCAGCCTCCCAAGTAGCTGGAACCATAGGCGTGCACCACCATACCCAGCTAACTTTTTAAATTACTTTTAGAAACAAGGTCTTGCTATGAGGCTGGTTGCGAGGTCTCGCTATGACACTGGTCATTGCAGCCTTGACCTCCTGTGCTCAAGCAGTCTTCTTGCCTTGGCCTCCCAAAGTGCTAGGATTACAGACGTGAGCCACCACGCCCAGCTATGACTACTTTCTTTGTCTTCTAGGTTGTTCCTCAAAGTCATTCAAGCTGTACTCGCCGAAGGAGCCCCCCGAACGGCAACGCCTTCCCCCTTCCATCCCGGCACCATGCTGGATCGGGATGTGGGGTGAGTGAGTCTGTTGGCCACTTCCTAACCCTTCTCCAGGTGGGATCCTGCTTGGAAAGGGGAGGGAGTAGCCCCCCACCCCCAATAATTCCTGTCTTCCACCCTCATTCTCATAGCCTCTTCCTTTACACAGCCCAACTCCCATGTACCCGCCTACATACCTGGAGCCAGGGATTGGGTAAGTGGAGTCCAGTGGGGAGGAAGGTACTTTCCACTGGGAGAAGGCTGAGGTAGGGGTGGCGTGGGGAGGCTCTGCTCCTACTAACCTCCCTCCTTCACTTCCTTCAGGAGGCACACACCATATGGCAACCAAACTGACTACAGAATATTTGAGCTTAACAAACGCCTTCAGAACTGGACAGAGGTATGGCCAAGGGAAAAGGGGCTGGGAGCACGAGGACCATCTGGGCACCCCATGAGATAGCTTATGACACGTGAACACACACACCTCACTGTGCTCCTAGGAGTGTGACAATCTCTGGTGGGATGCTTTCACGACTGAGTTCTTTGAGGATGATGCCATGTTGACCATCACTTTCTGCCTGGAGGATGGACCAAAGAGATATAGTAAGTGGCCTCTGGGGTCTTTCTGTCAGGGTGTATACCTCCTGTGTAGTTCTAAGGTCTGGGAGTGGGTCTGGGAGTGCCCGGGGGATGTCTAGCTTGGTTAGGGAGGCATCTGCCTGGCGCCTTTTGAAGTCCCTTTGTCCTGAAGAGTTTGTCCCATCTCTACAGCCATTGGCCGGACCCTGATCCCACGCTACTTCCGCAGCATCTTTGAGGGGGGGTGCTACAGAGCTGTACTATGTGCTTAAGCACCCCAAGGAGGCATTCCACAGCAACTTTGTGTCCCTCGACTGTGACCAGGGCAGCATGGTGACCCAGCATGGCAAGCCCATGTTCACCCAGGTCAGCAACCCAGCTGGATATGGAACACCATGGCACCTGGGTTTGATTCCCTGTCTCTTTCCTAGTGTATACCCACAGCTGTTCCCCGGGGGAGCCATAATGTGACGTGGCAAAATAAGAAGGGAGGGTTGCAACCATCAGCAAACATGTACTGCATTTATATGGGTTAGTTTTCTGGGCCCCAGGGCTACACGAGTGAACAAGAGTCTGCCCTCACATAGCTTAGAGCAGATGGGTATATCACTAGCAACATGGGGAGAGGACAAGGATCTGTTAAGCTTTTCTGCTGTGTGTGTGTGTGTGTGTACCGGCCAGGTATATGAGTGGGGGGTGCTGCACCCAGATTTAATGTGCAGGTGACAAAAGTGTATGCAGTGGGAGAGTTGTAAGCAAATGGGAGATTGTAATAGACATATTTCAGGTATGGTATGTCGGGAGGGGGCAGGGTTGTGACAAGCCTGTCCCCCAGGTGTGTGTGGAGGGCCGGTTGTACCTGGAGTTCATGTTTGACGACATGATGCGGATAAAGACGTGGCACTTCAGCATCCGGCAGCATCGAGAGCTCATCCCCCGCAGCATCCTTGCCATGCATGTGAGTTACCAGCAGGACCCAGGACGAAAGAGTGAAGGCAGACGGGGGGAAGGGTGGAACAAGGTCTGCCATTTTCTGACTGTGACCTTAAACAGGGTTAGGGTTTCTTCATCTGAACAGCAAGTTTAATAAGAGGCTCTCCTCTCTCCAGGAGTGTCACAGTGCTCAGATGATAAGGCAGATGAGCAGAGGCAACCCAGGTGTCAGTGTTCTTGCTTGTCTTTTCTCCCACTCTAGGCCCAAGACCCCCAAATGTTGGATCAGCTCTCAAAAAACATCACCCGGTGTGGGCTGTCCAATTCCACTCTCAACTACCTCCGAGTGAGTCTCCAAGCACCCAGTTTCTGCCCCAGTCCATTTAGTCTCAGCTCCATGTCTGTCCCCTGACAAGCCACCTCCTGGTCTACCCCTAGCTCTGTGTGATACTCGAGCCCATGCAGGAGCTCATGTCCCGCCACAAGACCTACAGCCTCAGCCCCCGCGACTGCCTCAAGACCTGCCTTTTCCAGAAGTGGCAGCGCATGGTAGCACCCCCCGGTGAGTGCCTTGCACCTGTTCTTACCAAGATCTCACACTGCTCCCCAAAGCTGTGTCTTTATTTCCTTTTGAACTTTTCCCTGCCCCTTCCTTGCTCCTGGGTCTACAAAATTGGGATCAGGGCAGGCTCATGCTCCTTGGGAGCCACAGTGGAAAACGGGACCCAGGGCCATCTCCCATCTGAGTCTCCTTTCCCCGGCACAGCGGAGCCACACGTCAGCAGCCCAGCAAACGGCGGAAACGGAAGATGTCAGGGGGCAGCACCATGAGCTCGGGGGGTGGCAACACCAACAACAGCAACAGCAAGAAGAAGAGCCCAGCTAGCACCTTCGCCCTCTCCAGCCAGGTACCTGTAAGCATCTCGGCTTTCTTCTCTCTTCTGGGCTGCCCCACCACTCACCTTTGACCCCTGGCCAAGCCTGAGCTCACAGCAGGCATAAAAGCAAAGACAGTTTTCCTCATGTACTCTGCCAGCATGGGCTGACTGCTTTTACTGGTGAGAGAGTCCTTGTCAGGGACTTGCATGGTTGTGATCACATAGACTCAGCTGTAGGAAGCTAGGGCATAAAGGGACAGAGATAGCCATGAGGACATAACGGACATTCAGGACAGACAGCTTGGGGCTCACATACCATCCAACTCACACTCACACTGAGAGAGACGTGAAGACTGGAGTGTTTGCAGATCTAAAATACACGCCCATGCACATGCACACATTGCCCTCCCTCATGTTTTTGATGATCTGCTCCCTTTCTCTTACATGTGGACAGAAGTTGAGGAGTTCCCTAAAATTCTGGGGAGATGGACTAGGGAGCTAGGGGAGTAGAGTGACTTCTAGAACTTAATGGATATGGGCTAAAGGCTGTGATGCTCTGGTGTCCTTCAGTAGGAAGGATTCCAGGAGCTGAGGGTGTCAGGAGTTGGGGTTTTAAATTGGGGTGTGAGGAGGGGGTGGGGACGCTTGAGCTTCCAGGGTGGGTATTGGGGCTCTGGGGGTATCTGCCGCCCTGGGCCGGGCGAGCCCTTGCCCCGATTATGTTTGGGGACCTCCGCCACTCTCAGGATGTGATGGTGGTGGGGGAGCCTACCCTGATGGGCGGGGAGTTCGGGGACGAGGACGAGAGGCTCATCACCCGGCTGGAGAACACCCAGTTTGACGCAGCCAACGGCATTGACGACGAGGACAGCTTTAACAACTCCCCTGCACTGGGCGCCAACAGTCCCTGGAACAGCAAGCCTCCGTCCAGCCAAGAAAGCAAATCGGAGAACCCTACGTCACAGGCCTCCCAGTAAAAGGCCCTGCCGTGGCCACCCAGCGCTCTGCCTGCCTGCCCCACCCCTCGAAGCCCCAGGGAGCAGAAGACAGAGTGAAGAGACTAAGCATCTAAAATGGGCAGCCTCCATCCACCCGCTTCAGGGAGGAACTGGACTCACTGGGGGCAGGTGCCAAGATTTGCCCCCCAGTGGCCCTGGGCTGGGCCTGGCCTCTGCAGAGCCTTTTGGGGGAAGGGGGTACTCATGTGGATGCCTACATGGAACCTGGGTCTCTGAGAAATGTCCTGACCACCCCCCAGGGCATTTGCCTCCATCCTCATCCCAGATTCTGGGTTTCCCATCCCCCTGACTTTACTCCTTTCAAGCCTGGGGTTGTCTATACCCACAGCCCTTAGGGACTTAAAGTTATGGGGGCTTGGTTGAATGCCCCTTTCCCTAGGCAGCTGGTGATAGAGGGGTAAAGCTCTGGGCCCCTCCTCCCTGTTGTCACTTATCCCAGCTCCAAGTTTTTTAAAAAATAATATTATTAAAAATATAAGTTAAAAAAATCATTCATGTTCCCCCCTCTTCCCCCTATTAAAAGTCCAGCTACCTCCCTACTCTTGGCAGATTGGGGGAGCTAGGGCCCAGGTGGGGGTGAGAGTCGGGGAGGGGGTATGCATACCATTTTATACAGTGTGAGAGCTTCAGACCAAGGAGACACTTTGCCATCTCTCTTCCCCTTTCCTCTGGGGTGACTGCAGTTGGGGAAGGCATGCCATGGGGTAGGGGGACATCAGTGGCCACATCTTGGTGACAAACCCCTGATGTTGTCTCTGTCTTTCCATCCTCTGGACTCTGGCCTGTCCTAGTGCTCGTGACTCCCTCTCTTCCAGCCCCATCCCCGTGGTGTGTATATTCCTTATGAGTCCTCCATGAGAGCAGTTGTCTAGGATGCAGGGAGGAGGGGGCTTCCTCCCTTGGGGAGTGTGGAGGGAAGGGAACAGCCTTGTTTGTTGCTGTATTTTTGGTTTTGTCTCAGTTGGGCAGGCATGGGATGGGAGAGGAGCTTAGCCACTTTTCTCCGGAACCCTCCTCCCTCATCCCCCTCCAGCTGCATATGTAATCCTACTTTGCCCTTCACAGAGGGCAAGGAGCCACTGAACTGAGAACGTCCCAGCTCTAAGTCCACCAGAGAAAAACAGGCCTCTGTACCCCCATTTGAGATAGAGGGTCTTCATCTGTCAGTATCCCCTGCCTCTCCTTCCTCATAGAAGGGAGGAGCAGGAGGCAGCCAGGATCCTCAGCTTGGCCAGAGTGCAGCCAGGAGCAGGGTTCCACGTGGCTGGGCCAGCTCCGTGGCTTTGCTGCCTTTTCCTGTGGCCAGTCCCAGGAAGTGCTAGCACCACCTCTCTTCCCTCTGGATTCCGGGGTACCCCACACCCTATTTCCTCCACTCCAGCTGCCACTTTTGGAAGGGTATTGAGTCAGGAGCTGAGGAAAGGGGTGAGGAAGGTGGACGACCCACCCCAACTGTAATGCCTTTTTTTTTTTGGGGGGGGGGGGGGCCATTTGAGTCATGTATGGTACCGATCAATAAAGAGACTTTTCGGTTTGAGAGTGTCCTGGTTGGTCATTGATGCCTAATAGTGACTCAGTCCAAGGCAATCTTTCCCCCATACTTGCATTTCCTAAGACTATATGAATCGGACCCCTTTACTCTGACCTCACATTTCCCCCTCTGAAGTTGTTCCCCTGAATTACACCTATCCTTCACCCAAGACCCTAAAGTTTGTTCCCAAATGTCCCAACCTGGCCCCATCTCCCTGAAAAGTTGGGGGAAGGTTGGCTTTTCCAGTCTGCTCCCCCACCTCTCACCCCAGGACTGTTGCTTCTCACCCCTAGCTGTCATGGGGCGGCCACACAGTTGGCCCTCCTTGGGCAGGTTCCTGGGCTAGACAGCCCTGAAGTATGCTGTTGACGGAGGGGTGGGAGAGGGGACTTGGCCTAGGAGGGGACTTTGGTTAGAGGATCTTGCGCTACTTAGAGTGCCTGGGAGATTCGTATCCCTACCAAGCCCCCAGCCTACTAGCCCAGGTGAGGCTTTTTTATTTTATTTTATTTTTATTTATTTTTTTGAGACAGTCTCGCACTGTCACCCAAGGCTGTATGTAGTGCAGCGGCGTGATCTCAGCTCACTGCAGTCTTCGCCTCCTGGGTTCAAGCAATTCTCCTGCTTCAGCCTCCCAAGTAACTGGGGCTACAGATGTGTGCCACCATGCCCAGCTATTTTTTTTGTATTTTTATACAGATTGGGTTTCACTATCTTGGCCAGGATGGTCTTGAGCTCCTGACCTTGTGATCCGCCCACCTTGGCCTCCCAAAGTGTTGGGATTACAGGTGTAAGCCACCGCGCCCACCCCTATTTTATTTTTTGAGATGGAGTCTTGCTCTTTTGCCTAGGCTGGAGTGCAGTGGTATTATCTCCACTCACTGCAACCTCCACTTCCCAGGTACTAGTGATTCTTCTGCCTCAGCCTCCCAAGTAGCTGGGATTACAGGCATGAGCCACCTTGCCTGGTCACCAGCTGAGGTCTACACTAGTCTACCCTGGTGCTAAGGTCCCTGGGTGGGGGGATTAACAGAGTGGCAGGATTGTTTGTTTCCTTGCTGACTTTAGGTGGGGGATGCTGAGGGAGGAAGACATAGCTCTGTTGCTAGTGGGTAGCCTGAAGCTCTATGGGAGACTGGGAGAAGAAATAGGGCACTTTTCAGACTCCTTTCCAGGTTAACTCTCCAAGTTCCCTCCTCACCGTGAAAGACTGGGAAGATATGGAGACCCCGCTGTGGATTAGAGATGGGGTTTTAGCTCCCTATCCAGTGTCCCTCGTGGTCATCCCAGGCAGGGGAAGCTGAGGCCTCAAACTATTCACCTGCTAAGGTCTCCCTGGATCTGAAATAAAGCCCGATAGACTTGTACCTCTACCCTCACCTCCCTAGCTGGTAGGAAGACACCAAAGGAAGGGATTGCATGACCCGCCCCATACCTCTCCAATCTGCAGTTACCCTGCCCTGCCCTGCTGCCAGCCCAGCTTGTCCTCATAGCCCCAATGCCTCAGGACCCCAAGGAATGCTATTGTACCCCACCCCCAACTCTTCCTTTATAGATCTGACCAACCTGAAGGATATTTACCAGCCAGCTGCCACCACCAACTCACCCTGAGAGTGCCAGGTAACACCTACAGTGGGTCTCTGTCTGGCACTGGGTGTACATCTAGCCTGTTAGCCTAAGTGTGTATCTGTGTGTATGTATGTGCTGCTGAGCTGGGAGGGCCTGGATCTGTTTATATGTGCAGGTAAGGGAGTGTATACATGGGTTTTTATGTGGGCATGTATATGCATGTTTATGTATGTGTCTGTTGGTAAATTAATTAATTCAAGTAGTATTCATTGAGCCCTCTTTAGGTACCAGGCCCATTCTAGGTGCTGAGGATATGATGTTGAACAAAGCAGAGAAGATGTGACTGCTGAGTGTGAATGGAGGCTGTAAATCCATAAATCAGGATGTGTTGTTGAATGTGTGGCTTAGCAGTGCAACAGTGTTGAGTTATGGGGTTGCTGGGACAGTGGCTGTGTGACTCAGTTAGGCATTTGTAGGTTCATGTCTCGTATGTATGTGTTTGTGTATAGAGGAAAGGTGGCCAAGGGAAAAGGCAAATTGCCAGGCCTGGACCCCGCCCTGCTTGAGGGTAGGAGGTGGAGTCAGAGAAGCAGGAGAACACACTCTTGAACTCAGGAAACACAGTGGCCAACGACTTCCTCTGGAGTCCCATATCTGGCTCCTCCCCATTTGCCCCCAGCAGCCCCTGGTGAAGAGGAATTGCTGGGGTAGGGAAGAGAGAGACCCTCCAAAGCCCTTATGCCCTTTGTTTTCAGATACAGGTGTGGGCCCAGTCGTAGGCCTTAGCACATTGCTGAAGAGCTTTGTGCTGTTGAGCTGGGCAGGGCCTGGATCTGTTTATATGTGTAGGTAAGGGAGTATATACCTGTGTTTGTATGTGGGCATATATATGCATATGTATATGTCTGCTGGTGCATTCATTCATTCATTCAGATAGTCTGACCATGAATCCCAACCAGGGCCTGTGAATCCACAGAGGTCTGAATCCAACCCCAAACCTCTGTCCCCCCTGGGCTCCTAGCTCCTTCCCCATTTTTCCTGACCCAGTCTGATCTGATTCAGCCAGAGAGCTCCATCCCCTTTCCTAGGACCCTACTGTAGTCTAGTGCAACCTCCAACCCCTCTTTTATACCCTCAGCCCAGTCCAGCCTGACTTCCTTTTTTTTTTGAGACGGAGTTTTGCTATTGTTGCCCAGGCTGGAGTGCAATGACACAATCTCGACTCACTGTAACCTCTGCCTCCCAGGTTCAAGCAATTCTCCTGTCTCAGCCTCCTGAGTATCTGGGATTACAGGTATGCGCCACAATGACCTGCTAATTTTGTATTTTTAGTAGAGATGGGATTTCTCCATGTTGGTCAGGCTGGTCTCCAACTCCCGACCTCAGGTAATCTGCCCTCCTTGGCCTCCCAAAGTGCTGGAATTGCAGACATGAGCCACCAGGCTCGGCCTTTTCCTTTTTCTTTTTTTTTTTTTAAGATGGCGTCTCAGGCCAGGCACAGTGGCTCATGCCTGTAATCCCAGCAGTTTGGGAGGCTGAGGCAGGTGGATCACTTCAGATCAGGAGTTTGAGACCAGCCTGGCCAACATGTTGAAACCCCATCTCTACAAAAAAAAAAAAAAAAAAAAAATTAGCTAGGCATGATGCCACAGGCATGTAATCCCAGCTACTCTGGAGGCTGGGATGGGAGAATCACTTGAACCCAGAAGGCGGAGGTTACAGTGAGCTGAGATTGTGCCATTGTACTCCAGCCTGGGTGATACAGCGAGACTTCATCTCAAAAAAAAAAAAAAAAAGATGGAGTCTCACTGCGTTGCCCAGGCTGGAGTGCAGGGGCACGCTCTCGTCTCATTGCAACCTCTGCCTCCTCGGTTCAAATGATTCTCATGCCTCCGCCTCCTGAATAGCTGGGACTACAGGTGCATGACACCATGCCCGACATTTTTTTTTGTTAGCAGGGATGTGGTTTCACCATGTCAGGAATTCAACACTAGCTTGGGCAATATAGTGAGACCTCATGTCTACTTTTTTTTTTTGAGACAGAGTCTTGTTATTTTCACCCAGACTAGAGTGCAGTGGCACAATCTTGGCTCACTGCAACCTCTACATTTTGGGTTCAAGCAATTCTTCTGCCTCAGTTTCCCTAGTTGCTGGGACTACAGGTGCGCACACCAAGCCCAGCTAATTTTTGTAATTTTAGTAGAGATGGGTTTTCACTATGTTGGCCAGTCTGGTCTTGAACTCCTGACTTCAAGTGATCTGCCTGCCTTGGCCTCCCAAAGTGCTGAGATTACAGGCGCGAGTCACTGCACCCACCCAAGACCTCATCTGTAAAATAAATAAGTAAATAAATAAGCTGGGTGTGGTGCTGCATTTATAGTCCCAGCTACTTGGGAGGCTGAGGTGGGAGAATCACTCGGGCCTGGGAAGTTGAGACTAAGGTGAGCTGTGACTGCACCACTGCACTCCAGCCCAGCTAACAGAGCAAGACCCTCTGTCTCAAAAAAAAAGAAAAAAAGACTGGGTGCAGTGGTTCATGCCTGTGATCCCAGCACTTTGGGAGGCTGAGGTGGGTTGATCACCTGAGGTCAGGAGTTCAAGACCAGTCTGGCCAATGTGGTGAAACCCCATCTCTACCAAAAATACAAAAATTAGCTGGGTGTGATGGCATGCGCCTGTAGTCCCAGCTACTCGGGAGGCTGAGGCAGGAGAATTGCTTGAACCCTGGAGGCAGAGGTTGCAGTGAGCAGAGATTGCACCACTGCATTGCAGCCTGGGTGACAAAGTGACACTTTGTCTCAAAAAATCTATATATATTGAGTCAGCAGCTCCCTAGTTTCAGGATGGACTTCAAGGGCACTGGTTTAAGCTGTGCATAATGGTGTGTGCCTATAGTCCCAGCTACTTGGCAGGTGACAGGCTGAAGCAAGAGGATTGTTTGAGGCCAGGAGCTTGAGGTCACAGTGTGCTATGATATCACCAAGGAGTAGTCACTGCACTTCAGCCTGGGCAACATAACAAGACCTTGGTCCCAGCTCCCTAGTTCCCAGAATGTTTATAACGACTATGACTGTTATTCATGTGGCCACAACCCCATTCACTCAGGACCCACCTCTGGGGCTCCTCTTAACCCCCACCCTAAGGTCATAGATGAAATGGGTAGGAGACTACATACCCCACGGTTCTAAGCTGTGAAGCCCAGGAAGCTGAATGGGAATGGAAGCTGACTTACACTTCCAGATTCCTTCTTCAGCCTCAGGATAAGCTCATTTTCCCACTGATTCCAGGACCCATTTCCAGAGAAAGCTAAACCCTGGATTAGTTCCTTCCTTGCTGCCCCCTCCTCTATGCCGCCAGCTCACCTCTATAAGAGGAGGACCTAGGGCCAGTCCCTGGAGAAAAGTTCCAGAGGAGCTTGAGGTAGAAGAATCTTCTCCCCATCACCCCCAACAAGTGAGGCTGCCTAGAGGAGGAGGTAGGTTAATTTATCCCCCCTTTCCTTTAATGGACTTCAGATGCACAGAACTAGATTAATCATAACCTTGGTTCATGACACACTCTCATGTGCTCCATGCACAGTGCACATTTATTTACTTAAAAGACTATGATAAGGGGCCGGGCACAGTGTCTCATGCCTGTAATTCCAGCACTTTGGAGGCCGAGGCCGGTGGATCACCTGAGGACAGGAGTTCAAGACCAGCCTGGCCAACGTGGTGAAACCCTGTCTCAAATAAAAATACGAAAAAATTAGCTGGGCATGGTGGCACATGCCTGTAATCCCAGATACTTGGGAAGCTGAAGCAGGAGAATCGCTTGAGCCCAGGAGGCGGAGGTTACAGTGAGCAGAGATCACACCATTGCATTCCAGCCTGCAAGACAGACCGAGACTCTGTCAAAAAAAAAAAAAAAAAAAAAAGAGTGTGATAAGAACTAATCAACATGAAAGCTAGGACCTTGGCAATAACTTAAATCTAGCTATGTGTTCCATCTCCCAAGATATCCATCATTCTCTTGTTTTCCTTATACACACACATATATATATTTTATAAGACAGAGTTTCATTGTGTTGGCCAGAATGTAGTGCAATAGCTATTCACAGACCCGATCATAGTGCACTGCAACCTCAAACTCCTAGACTCAAGCAATCCTCCTGCTTCAGCCTCCTGAGCAGCTGGGATTATAGGTGGCCCCACTACACCTGGCTCCTTTTACATATTTATCAACTGTATGTATTCTTAAAAATTTATAAGAATTTTTAGCTGGGAGCAGTGGCTCACACCTGTAATCCCAGCACTTTGGGAGGCTAGGGCGGGCAAATCACCTGAGATCAGGAGTCTGAAACCAGCCTGGCCAACATGGTGAAACCCTGTCTCTACTAAAAATACAAAAATTAGCCGGGTGTGGTGGCACATGCCTGTAATCCCAGCTACTTGGGATTACTGTATCTAAAAAAAAAGAATAAAGTTTAGTTATTTTTAACCTTATTATAATGAGTATTGCTGTATATAATTTTTGGTGGTTTATCATTTTTATTTATATTGTATTAACAAGATTCATATTGTTACATATTGCTTACAGTTTACTCATTTTGGGAACTCTATGATATTCCATTTTGTGACTCTATCCAGTTACTCATTCTCCTGTCACTGGACATTTGGGTTGTTTCTAGGTTTTGGCGCTTGTGAAGAGTACTTCCATAAACAATTTTACTCCTGTCTCCTACTGTAAATGTGCAGTTTTTCTTGGTTATATGTTTAGGAATGGTATCTGCAAACTCATGTTTCCACCTCTGAAGCCCAAGCCTTGAGTGCTTTTACTATGGCAGGTCTAGCGTTAACTCAAATTAAAATTTTAATGCTTATTGAGTCTCTGATATATAAACTCTACTCAGCTCATTCATCCATTCAGCCAACCAAGCCTAATTTAGTGAGCATCTACAAAATGCCTGGAGCTGGATACAGAACAGTGAATAAAACAATATGGTATGTTATACAGTTGGGTGGAGAAATAGATATTAAACAAATATAGAGTTATACAAATTGCAGGTAAAAAAAAAAAAATGAGGCCAGGTGCAGTGGCTCACGTCTGTAATCCCAGCACTTTGGGAAGTCAGGGTGGGTGGATCACTTGAGGTCACGAGTTCGAGGCCAACCTGGCTAATATGGTGAAACGCCGTCTCTATGAAAAATACAAAAATTAGCCAGGTGTAGTGGCACTCGACTGTAATCCCAGCTACTCTGGAGGCTAAGGTATGAGAATCACTTGAACCTGGGAGGCAGAGTTTGCAGTGAGCAGAGATCACACCACTGCACTCCAGCCTAGGCAACAGAGCGAGACTCCATCTCAAAAATTAAAAAAAAAAAATAAAATAAACAAATGGTCACATACATACATATACACATATGCAATGAAACAATTTTTTTTTTTTGAGACAGGTTCTCACTGTCACCCAGGCTGGAGTGCAGTAGTGTGATCATGGCTCACTGCAGCCTTAACCTCCCAGGCTCAATCAATTCTCCTATCTCAGCCTTCTGAGTAGCTGGGACCACAGGCATGCACCACTATGGCTGGCTAATTTTTGTATTTTTTTCTAGAGACGGGGTTTTGCCATGTTGCCCAGGTTGGTCTCAAACTCCTGGGCTCAAGCCATCCTCCCACCTCGGCTTCCCAAAGTGCTGGGATTACAGGGTAGAGCCACTGCCCCCAACCAACAATTTATGACATAACCAAATAGTGTGGGATAAACATATAAGAGGGAAATCTTATTTAAACTGGTATGTTAAGGAAGTCCTCTCTGAGGGAATGATATTTCAGCAGAGACTTGAAGGATGAGGAAGACAGTCAAGTAAAGAGTATGGGGAATAGCATTTCAGGTATAGGAAACACACCCTGATGCTGGGGAGTGCTTGCTGGGTTAGAAGAAGGCCAGGTGCGGTGGCTCGTGCCTGTAATCCCAGCACTTTGGGAGACTGAGATGGGCAGATCACTTGTGATCAGGAGTTCAGGACCAGCCTGGCCAACATGGTGAAATCCTGTCTCTACTAAAATACAAAAAAAAAAAAAAAAAATTAGCCAGGTGTGGTGGTGCATGCCTATAGTCCCAGCTACTTGGGAGGCTGAGGCAGGAGACTCACTTGAACCCGGGAGGCGGGGGTTACAGTAAGCTGAGCCGAGATCTTGCCACTGCACTCCAGCCTGGGCAACACAGAGAGACTGTCTCAAAAAAAAAAAAAAAAAAACCTGACCATACTGTATGATGTAGGTACTGGGGAGATTAATTCCAGGGTGGATATCAAAATCCTTAGATTGTCAAGTTCCTTATATAAAATGGTGTAGTCTTTGCGTATAACTATGCGTATCCTCCCATACACTTTAACTCATCTCAAGATTACTTATAATACTTAATACAATGTAAATCCTATATAATTGTTATGTTGTATTGTTTAGAGAATAATGTTACGAGGGAAAATCTCTGTGCATGTTCAGTACAGATGCAACCATCCTTTTGGGAGGGAAGTTTTTTCTTATCTTTTTCTATAATGATGTTGACATCATATTTTTGGAATATTTTCCATCCGTGGTCAGTTGAATCCACAAAGGCAGAACCTGCAAATATGGAGGACCGATTATCTCCCATTTTATTTATCTTTATTTTTTATTTTTATTTATTTATTTATTTTCTTTTTTTTAATAATATAATTTGAAAAGCTAATCTTCTCTGTATTGTTCCAATTTTAGTATATGTGCTGCCGAAGCGAGCATTATTTTTATTTATTTGTTTTGTGAGACAGGGTCTTGCTGTCACCTGGGCTGGAGTGCAATGATGGTATGATAGCTCACTTCAGCCATGAACTCCTGGGGTCAAAGGATTCTTGCTCCTCAGCCTTTCCAATAACTAGGACTACAGCATGCACTACTATGCCCAGCTGTCTCCCCACTTTATTTACATAGGGGGAAACTAAGGACCAGAGAGGTCAAGCAGCTTGCCCAAGGTCACAGCGCCAGCAAGGATTTTGAATTTCATCCAAATGTAATGGGTTGTTACCAAAGGATGTAATGCAGGTCATGTTTAAGAGCTGGTCCCTGCCTTCCAGAAAAGAAAGAAAGGACTGGGCTGGGCATGGTGGCACATGCTTGTAGTCCCAGCTACTCGGGAGGCTGAAGCTGGAGGATCGCTTGAGTCCAGGAGTTCTGGGCTGTAGTGCGCTATGCCAGTTGGGTGTCCACATTAAGTTCGGCATCAATATGGTGGCCTCCTGGGAGTGAGGGACCACTAGGTTGCCTAAGGAGGGGGTGAACTGGCCCAGGTCGGAAACAGAGCAGGGTAAAACTCCTGTGCTGATCAGCAGTGGGATCGCGCCTGTGAATAGCCACTGTAGTCTAGCCTGGGCAACATAGCGAGACCCCTTCTCTATTAAAAAAAAGGAGGCCGGGTGAGGTGGCTCATGCCTGTAATCCAAGCACTTTGGAGGCCAAGGCGGGTGGATCACCTGAGGTCGGGAGTTCAAGAACAGCCTGACCAACATGGTGAAACCCTGTCTTAAAAAAAAAAAAAAGGGAGAGGAGAGGGGAGGGGAGGGGAGGGAAGGCCGGGTGCAGTGGCCCATGCCTATACTCCCAGCACTTTGGGAGGATGAGGCGGGTGGATCACCTGAGGTCAGGAGTTCCAGACCAGCCTGGCCAACAAAGTTTAGACTTAATTTTATAGAGTGGAAAATCACCAGTGTTTGTTTGTGTTTTTTTGTTTGTTTTTGAGACAGAGTCTTACTCTGTCGCCAGGCTGGAGTGCAGTGGCACTATCTCTGCTCACTGCATCCTCTGCCTCCTGAGTTCAAGTGATTCTCCTGCCTCAGCCTCCTGAGTAGCTGGGACTACAGGCGCGTGACACCACACCAGCTAATTTTTGTATCTTTAGTAGAGATGGGGTTTCAACGTGTTGGGCACGAACTCCTGACCTCAGGTGATTTGCTTGCCTCGGCATCCCAATGTGCTGAGATTACAGGCGTGAGCCACTGTGCCTGGCCTAACCCACTAGTTTTTGAACAGAGAAGTAACCTACTCAGATCTGTTTTTTTTTTTTCAATAAGATTAGTTTGATGTGGTATATAAAACTAGAGAAGGGAAACCAATTAAGAGGCTATGAGGTCCATGCTACTAGCAATGTAGAAAACCCAAACCAAACTATACAAAAAAAAATCCTAACTTATAAAATAAAACAAATACAAGATTAAAGAATTAGGCTGGGCATGGTGGCTCATGCCTGTAATCCCAACACTGTGGGAGGCTGAGACAGGTGGATCACCTGAGGTCAGGAGTTAGAGACCAGCCTGGCCAACATTGTTAAAAATACAAAAGAAATTAGCCAGACATGGTAGAAGATGCCTGTAATCCCAGCTACTCGGAAGGTTGAGGCAGGAGAATCGCTTGACCCAGGAGGTGGAAGTTGCAGTGAGCTGAGATCGTGCCACTGCACTCTTGCCTGGGTGACAGAGCAAGACACCATCAAAAAAAACAAAAACAAAAACAAAGAAGGTTAAGGAATTAAATGTAAGCAAATAAAAGTAGAAGAAAATGAAATTAAATAATATTCATCAGCCTTGTAGGAATATGTGTGGGGGGGTAATAAACTTGCAAGTTTAAATACTATAGAAAAAATCAAAAAAGGAAAAGAGTAAACTTTACCCCAATTACAAAAAAAAGGAAAGAATGACTACTTTGACTACATACAAATAAACAACTTTGACATATATGTGTATAAGTAAAAACTAAACCAAACCTCTAAACAAAACAAACAAGAAAGCAATATGGTGAGAAATATATTTGTAGCAAATATGATAAAGAGTTAAAATCTTTTTGTGTGAGTAGGGTACAGCATGGGACACCGGTAGTCCAAGCTACTGGGGAGGCTGAGGCAGCTTGAGACTATTTAAGCTTGCAAGTTTATCACCCCCACACATATTCCTGCATGGCTGATGAATACTGTTTAATCTTATTTTCTCCTAATTATATTTGCTTATAGAGCTCTGGAGTTTGAGCCCAGCCTGAACACCATAGCAAGATCCTGCCCCTAAATAAATAAATAAATAAATAAATAATTTTTTGTATAATTAATTTATGAAAAATAGGTTTTGTTTTGTTTTTTAAAAGGCCCCTCAATAAATAAATAGAGGCTAAACATGGTAGGCTCATGCCTGTAGTCCCAGCCTTTTGGGAGGCTGAGGCGGGTGGATCATGTGAGGTCAGAAGTTCCAGACCAGCCTGGTCAACATAGTGAAACCCTGTCTCTACTAAAAATACAAAAATTATCTGGGTATGGTGATGGGCACCTGTAATCCCAGCTACTGGGGAGGCTGAGGCAGGAGAATCTCTTGAGCCCAGGAGGCAGAGGTTGCAGTGAGCAGTGAGCTGAGATCATGCCACAAACTCCAGCCTGGGAGAGAGAGCGAGACTCTGTCTCAGCAACAACAACGGGCCAGGCGCGGTGGCTCACCGCTGTAATCCCAGCACTTTGGGAGGCTGAGGTGGGTGGATCACAAGGTCAAGAGATCGAGACCATCCTGGCCAACATGGTGAAACCTCGTCTCTACTAAACATACAAAAATTAGCTGGGCGTGGTGGCACATGCCTGTAATCTCAGTTACTCCGGAGGCTGAGGCAGGAGAATTGCTTGAACCCAGGAGGCGGAGGTTGCAGTGAGCCGAGATCACGCCATTGCACTCCAGGTTGTACAACAGAGTGAGACTCTGTCTCAATAAATAAATAAATAATAAATAAAAGTGGGCAATTCAGCTGGGCTGGGTGGCTCATGCCTGTAATCCCAGTACTTTGGAAAGCTGAGGTGATAGGATTACTCGAGGCCAGGAGTTGGGGACCAGCCTGGGTAACACAACAAGACCTTGTCTCTACAAAAAAAATACAAATATTAGCCACGTGTGCTGGTACAAGCCTGTAGTAACCAGCTACTCGGGAGGCTGAGGTGGAAGGATGCCTTGAGCCCAGGAGGTCAAAATTGCAGTGAGCCAAGATCAGGCAAATGTATTCCAGCCTGGGCAACAGAGTGAGAACTTGTCAATGAATAAATAAAGTGTACAATTCAACAGCTTTTAGCATATTCATAGTGTTGTGCAACCATCACCACAATTGATTTTAAAACATTTCCATCACTTCTGAAAGAACACCTGTATCCACTGGCAGTCACTCCATATTTTCCCCACTCTCTCAGCCCTAGGTAATCGCCAATCTATGTGTGTAAACTTGTCTGTCTAGACATTTCATATACATGGATATGGCCTTTTGTGACTGGCCTCTGTCACTTAGCATAAGGCTTTCAAAATTCATTCATTGTAGCATGTACCAGCATTTATTTTCTTTTTTTATTTTTTTTAAGAGGCAGGGTCTCACTATGTTGCCTAGGCTGGACTCAAACTCCTGGCACATGCCACTGCGCCTGGCTTAATTTTTTTATTGCTCAATAATATTACATTTTATGGGTATACTACATTTAGTTATCCTTTCATCAGTTGATTGGCATTTCAGTTATTTCCACTTTTTTGCTGTTGTGAAATAGGCGGCTAGGCCAGTCGCAGCAGCTAGTGCCTGTAATTCCAGCACTTTGGAAGGCTGAGACAGGCAGATTACTTGAGCCCAGAAGTTTGAGACCAGCCTGGGGAATATGGTGAAATCCTGTCTCTACAAACAGTACAAAAAAATTAGCTGGATATGGTGGTGTGCCTGCAGTCCAGCTACTCAGGAGGTTGATGTGGAAGGCTCGCTTGAGCCTGGGAGGTAGAGGTTGCGGTGAGCTGAGATTGCACCACTGCACTCCAGCCTGGGTGACAGACTGAGACCCTGTCTCAACAACAACAGAAAAATAAAAGAAATATGCTGCTACGAACATTTGTATACACATATTTGTGTCAACATATGTTTTTTAAATTTTTGTTTATGAGACAGAGTCTTGCTCTCTTGCCAGGCTGGAGTGCAGTGGCGTGATCTCGGCTTACTGCAACCTCTACCTCCCAGGTTCAAGCGATTCTCCTGCTTCAGCCTCCTGAGTACCTGGGATTATAGGCACACACCACCATGCCCGGCTAATTTTTGTATTTTTGTAGAGACGGTGTCTCACCATGTTGTCCAGGCTGGTCTTGAACTCCTGACCTCAAGTGATCCACCTCAGCCTCCCTAAGTACTGGGATTACAGGCATGAGCCACCGCGTCCGGCCGACATATGTTTTAATTTCTCTTGTGTCTATACTTTGGAGTAGAATTGCTGGGTCATATGGTAACTTTATGTTTAACCTTCTGAGAAACTACCAGACTGTTTTCCAAAGCAGCTATGCCAATTCGTATTACCATCGGCAATGTGTGGAGGTTCTAATTTCTCTGTATCCTCATCAACACTCGTTATCTTTAGAGTATGGAAAGTAGTATCTCATTGGTGCTTTGATTTGCATTTTCCTGACAACTAATGATGTGCAGCATCTTTTTATGTGCTTGTATTAGTCATTTATCTATCTTCTTTGGAGAAATGTCTGTTCAGATCCTTTGCCCATTTTTAAATTGAGTTGTCATTTTATTATTGAGTTTTTAAAGTTATTTATATATTCTAGATACAAGTCTTTTATCAGGTGTATGATTTGCAAATATTTTCTCTGTTCTTTGGGTCCTTTTCACTTTCTTGTTTCCTTTAAAGCACAAAAGTTTTAACTTTGATGAAGTCTAAAGTATTATCTGTTTTTTCTTTTGTTGCTTGTGATTTTGGTGTACTTGGTAAACATACTGAAGTATAACCTACAGAAAAGTGCACATATCATAAATGTACAACTTGACAAATTTTCTCAGACCGAACACACTGTGTAACCAGTGCTGAAATCAAGAAACAGAACATTACCAATACCCCAGTAGTCCTCCTCATGTCTCTTCTCCATCACTTTTTCCCTCCAAGGGTACTCACTGTCTTGATTTCATTATTTTTATTATTATTATTTTATTTATTTATTTTGAGACAGAGTCTTGCTCTGTCCCCCAGGCTGGAGTGCAGTGGCACAGTCTCCACTCACTCCAACTTCTGCTTCCCAGGTTCAAGGGATTCTCCTGCCTCAGCGTTCCGAGTAGCTGGGACTACAGGCATGCACCACCACGCCCAACTAATTTTTGTATTTGTAGTAGAGACGGAGTTTCACCATATTGGCCATGCTGGTCTTGAACTCCTGACCTTGTAGTCTACCCATCTCAGCTTCCCAAAGTGCTGGGATTACAGGCGTGAGCCACCACGCCCGGCCCTGTGTTCATTTTTAATACCATGATTGGTTTTGCCTGTTTTTGAACTACAGAAATGGAATAATACTAAAGAGGCAAAGATTCTTCATGATGTTACCCCCAAGCTGGGAAGGATGTAAAGAGACTAGAACTTCATAAACTTTGAGTAGCCAGTCTCTTAGAAAAGCAATTTATGCTGGATTTGATGACATATGCCTGTAATCCCCACTGCTCAGGAGGCTGAGAAGGGAGGATTGCTTGAGCCCAGAAGTTCAAGACTAGCCTGGGCAACACATCCCCCCCCCCACTTTTTTTATTTTTTTAAGTGCAATGCCACCCATTGCAGCACTACTTTTAATATAGAAAATCTGGAAACTCCAGCCAGGTGTGGTGGCTTACACCTGTAATCCCAGCACTTTGGGAGGCTGAGACGGGTGGCTCACCTGAGGTAGTTTAAGACCAGCCTGACCAACATGGAGAAACCCCGTCTCTAATAAAAATACAAAATTAGCTGGGTGTAGTTGCGCATGCCAGTAATCTCAGCTACTTGTGAGGCTGAGGCAGGAGAATTGCTTGAACCCAGGAGGCAGAGGTTGCGGTGAGCTGAGATTGAGCCATTGCACTCCAGCCTGGGCAGCAAGAGTAAAACTCTGTCTCAAAAAAAAAAAAAAATTGCTAGGCACAGTGGCTTATGCTTGTAATCCCAGCACTTTGGGAGGCTGAGGCGGGTGGATCACCTGAGGTCAGGAGTTTGAGACCAGCCTGGCCAACAAGGTGAAACCCCGTCTCTACTAAAAAAAAAAAAAAAAAAAAAAAAATTAGCTGGGTATGGTAGTGGGTGCCTGTAATCCCAGCTACTCTGGAGGCTGAGGCAGGAGAATTGCTTGAACCCAGGAGACAGTGGTTGCAGTGAGCTGAGATCCTGCCACTGAACTCCAGTCTGGGCAATAGAGGAAGACTCCATCTCAAAAAAAAAAAAAAAAATATATATATATATATAAATATATATATGTGTGTGTGTGTGTACATATATACACATATTCATACATATATACATATATATACACACACATATACATATATATGTACACACACACGCATACATACACACAAAGTGGCTTCAATTCTGTTAAAACTTGTGTGATAGGAAAAAGTAGATGGGTGGTAATAAGAAGATTGGGCTCTAGGCCAGGTGTGGTGGCTCATGCCTGTAATCCCAGCACTTTGGGAGGCCAAAGTGGCAGATCACGATGTCAGAAGATTGAGACCATCCTGGCCAACGTGGTGAAACCCTGGTGTGGTGGCACATGCCTCTAGTCCAGGATACTCGAGAAGCTGAGGCAGGAGATGCTTGAACCTGGGAGGCGGAGGTTACAGTGAGCTGAGATTGCACCATTGCACTCCAGCCTGGGCAACAGAGCAAGACTCCTTCTCAATCGATCAATCAATAAAATGTCATTTTTTATTTTACTTATTTTTTATTTTTTCTTCATCAGGGTCTTCCTCTGTCACCCAGGCTGGAGTGCAGTGGCACAATCACAGTTCACTGCAGCCTTGATCTCCCAGGCTCAATCAATCCTCCTGCCTCAGTCTCCCTAGTAGCTGGGACCACAGGTGTATGCCACCACACTTGGCTAATATATGTAAAATTATGTTGCCCAGGCCAGTCTTGAACTCCTGGGCTCAAGCGATCCTCTTGCCTTGACCTCCCAAAGTACTGGGATTACAGGCATGAGCCACCGTGCCCAGCCCATACCATCTTTATAGTAACAAATACTAACCATAAAAGAGAAAGAATCCTGATGGGGCCTGGCACAGTGGCTCATGCCTGTAATCCCAGCACTTTGGGAGGCCAAGGCGGGTGGATCACTTAGGGTTAGGAGTTCAGACCAGCCTGGCCAGCATGGTGAAACCTTGACTCTACTAAAAATACAAAAATTAGCTGGGCATGGGGGCATGCACCTGTAATGCCAACTACTCGGGTGGCTGAGGCAGCAGAACCACTTGAACCCAGGAGGCAGAGGTTGCATTGAGCTGAAACAGCACCACTGCACTCCAGCCTGGCAACAGAGCGAGACTCCGACTCCATCTCAAAAAAAAGAATCCTGATGGGAAGTAAAAAAAGACTGAATTAGGGCATTTGTGTTGGGCCTGGGGAAGGAAGGAAAGGAATGGATGTAATTCTGTGCCTCACTGAGTCATGGGTGGTGAGTGGTGGGAAGGAAGAATGCCAGTGTCATGAACTGAAGTGGGGATCCCTGGAGGAATCACAGCACAGTGGTTCAGAGAACAGGCTCCTGCAACAGACACCCCTGTTCTGAATCCTGGCCCAACCAGGATTATAGATGGCTAACCCTGAGCAAGTTATTTAACGTCTTTGACCTTATTGCCTCCCGTCTAAAGTGGGGATAATAATATCATTTGTTTTAGAGGGTTGTTAGGAGGATGAATTGATAAAGAGAATTTAGAAAGTGTCTGGCACAGAATAAACTTTCAATAAAAATTAGGTATTAGGATACACCCAGCAGCCCTGGGGCTAGGAATTCTCTGTCCCCAGCCACTTATCAGACAAAAAACAGTTCCTCTACCTTGCCTGGGTCAGCCAGTTCACTGCCAGGAGGTGGCCTCAGGGGATGCTCTAAAGCCCACAGGAATAAGAATAGATGGGACCCTGAAGTGAGACGTGGGAGGACTGGAGGCGGGAAGAATCAGGAATGGGATGGAGTTATGAATTAAGAAATTGCAACTTAGGTGGGGCAGGCTAGTGGTAAAGCAGAGAAGCCCTGGAGTACCCCATTGGAACCCTCCTGTTCCACATCAGTATATCAAGATACAACCCAGTATGAAGGCGGGGTACAGGAGGGGGCTGTCCTTTGCCTCATAGGAGCTGACTAATTGGGTACATTCTGCCTTCTCCTCCACCTGGACCTAGACTTGTTGAGAGCATAAACAATAAGGAGAGGGCTGGCTGCGGTGGCTCATGCTTGTAATCCCAGCACTGTGGGAGGCTGAGGTGGGAGAATCACTTGAGCCCAGGAGTTTGAGACCAGCCTAGGCAATATAGCGAGACCACGTTTCCACTTAAAAAAAAAAAAAAATTAATAATAATAATAAAATTTGGTAAAGGACTAGGTCATCATCTCTTTATCATTCATTCCCAAATCTTCCAACATGGTCTTGATAGTCACAGATTGTTTGGCAATTTCCACCTCAACTTCAAATATCTCTCCCATCAGACCTCTGCACCTTCATTGAAGGCATGGTGTTTGGTGTCAAGGACGCTGGCCAGCCTGAGGCGGCATTAGCACGGAAGAGAAACACAGAGGACAAGGCTACTGTAAGGTCAGTTTTTCTAACTCTGTTTTACACAGGAGGAAATGGGAGCTCAGAGGTTCAATGACTGTGAAAAGGCCACAAAATAAAGCAGAATTATATTGTACAAAGAGATTAGGTTCTAAAGTCAATACATAGGTCAAAAATGGAATATTTTCCAAAGAAACCATGGAAATTCTTTTTTTTTTCTTTTTTTTTTTTTAAGACGGGGTTTCACCATGTTGGTCAGGCTGGTCTTGAACTCCCAACCTCAGGTGATCCGCCCGCCTTGGCCTCCAAAGTGCTTGGATTACAGGCGTGAGCCACCACACCCGGCCGGAAATTCTTAAATCATCCATAAAATAAAGCAGAGCTGGCCTCTCAATAAGTCCAACTCCATCTGGTTTTTGTCTATCATTGGAACAAATTGCTTCTTTCAGTGGTTGAGCACCAGATTTGAAGTTGGCTTGCTTTAAGGGTCCATGTTATGTAAACAATGCTCGAATCACTAAACTCACATAGTGTCTCCGAAATGCTATCTCCCTTCGTACCCTGCCAGCTGTTTACAACGAAATTGCCATGCCAGGCACAGTGGCTCACACCTGTAATCCCAACACTTTAAGAGATCAAGACCATCCTGGACAACACAGTGAAATCCCATCTCTACTAAAAATACAAAAATTACCTGGGTGTAGTGGTGTGTGCCTGTAATCCCAGCTACTTGGGAGGCTGAGGCATGAGAATCACTTGAACTCAAGAGGTAGAGGTTGCAGTGAGCCAAGATCACGCCGCTGCACTCCAGCCTGGCAACACAGCAAGACTCCATCTCAAAACAAACAAACAAACAAAACAAGATAAAACGAAATTGCGCTTTGCTGACTGTGCGTAGCTATACTGGCCCTAAATTAAATGTGCCAATTATGTGACTCCATTGTAGTTAAAGTGAGATTTAAACATAAAAGCCTCCTCCCAAACATTTGTTTTTGTTTTTCTTTCTTTCTTTTTTTTTTTCTTTTCTTTTTGAGACAGTCTTGCTCTGTCACCCAGACTGGAGTGTCATGGTGCAATCTCGGTGAACTGCAACCTCTACCTCCCAGGTTTAGGCAATTCTCCTGCCTCAACCTCCCGAGTAACTGGGACTACAGGTGTGTGCCACCACACCTGGCTAATTTTTTGTATTTTTAGTAGAGATGGGGTTTCACCATGTTAGCCAGGATGGTCTTGATCTCCTGACCTCGTGATCGTCCACCTCAGCCTCCCAAAGTGCTGGGATTACAGGCTTGAGCCACCGTGCCTGACCGCATTTGTTTTTCTAGTTAGAGAGTCCTGACTGTCAGTGTGGGCCTCAAACTGCTCTTTACTGAGCCTGCTTTGGGTTGCTCCCCACAGTCCCCACCCCTAGCAACTCCCCCAAACCATCCTTGTGCAGCCAGTCTTATTGAGGTCCTTCTTGACTATTTACTCTAACTCAGCTTGAACAAGCATCCCAGCATGAGCTTTTTTTTTTTTTTTTTTGAGATGGAGTCTCGCTCTCTTGCCCAGGCTGGACTGCAATGGCACAATCTAGGCTCACTGCAACCTCTGCCTCCCAGGTTCAAGCAATTCTCTTGCCTCAGCCTCCCAAGTAGCTGGGACTACAAGCACCTGCCACCATGGCCAGCTAATTTTTTTGTATTTTTAGTAGAGATGGGGTTTCACCATGTTGGTCAGGCTGGTCTAGAACTTCTGACCTCAAGTGATCTGCCTACCTCAGCCTCCCAGAGTGCTGGGATTACAGGTGTGAGCCAACGTGCCTGGCCTAGCATGAACTTTTGAGGCCCATGGAGGACAATCCGTCTGTTGATCCTCGCTGAGGGCTAAAGTCTGGAGGAGACGGGATAAAGATGAACCATCAGCAAACACCACCCTTCCCGGTCCCACCAAAGACTAGTTCCACTTCACCTAGCAGGTTGGATTGGATTTTTCTCATGGGCTTCCATCCAAAGATAGTGTTTGTATAGCAGAAGTAAGGGAAGGTTTGAGGGAAGCAGTTTTCTGCCCAGAAATAACCCTCTAGGGAGAAGGGATAGAGAAATGAGATTGGGTAAGCTGGGGTCTCATCCCTGGGACTGTGAAGGCTGGAATCTGACACTCCCATGGGTGTGAACCTAGGCACTCTGGGAGACTGGATTCTGGAATGGGGATATGAGTAGAGCTGGGGACACAGAGGGAAATTCGTAGGGGCGGAGGGAGAGTCAAGTCCCCCTCTGTGCCTGGAGGGTGAACTTAAGGGAGTGAAGCTCATCCGTGTTGTTCCTGAGGAAGAGACCACTGTAGAAAATGGCCTCATACAGCTGCCCATTGCTTATGAAGCAGCAGATGTTCCAGCCCATGGAGAAATAAGGCAGGAGGGAGGGACTTAGGGAACCCAAGGCTGGGTGAGAATGGGGAGAAGGGGTAGATTCAGGAGAGAAGAATGGGGTAAGGGACAAGTGGTGGGGGGGGGTGAGAAGTTAGGAGAGGATGATGGAGGTGAAGGAGTCCAGGATGGGAGAGAGGAAAATGAAAGAGGGATCTATCCAGGCAGATGAGAGAGGCGGCAGAGTATGGGCAGGGTTGGGTTTGGGGAGTTCTGGGTAATGAAAGGGAATGGTTCTTAGAGGAATGGGGCAAAGATAGCCCAAGTGGGGGAACAAGTCTCACAAGGTGTGGCGGGGTTACAGGTTAGGATCTTCCTGAGGAGACCAGAGGTAGCTCCTGGCCTGAGGGATCCGTTTTCAGGGAGGAGGGGTGGGCCCTGGGTAGGGGAAGGCTAACGTATAGCCGGAATCCAGTCATGGCCAGCAGGGAGCAAGCAAACAGGTGGTGCTGGGAAATGGGCTGAGGGAACACACCGTCCCTGCAGAACCTGCACAGGTGGCAGCCAGACAGCTGATCCTGGACAGGATTAGCAGCAGAGCAAAGGCCAGGCGTGGTACCTCTCATCTACAATCCCAACACTTTGCAAGGTGAGGCAGGAGGATCTGTCAAACCCAGGAATTTGAGACAGCCTGGGCAACATAGTGAGACCTTGTCTCTACAAAAAAAAAAAAATTGTTTTAATAAGTAGAGCACGGTGGTGCACACCTGTAGTCCCGGCTACTCTAGAGGGTGAGGTGGGAGGATCGCTTGAGCCCAGGAGGTCAAGGCTGCAGTGAACCTTGATCATACCCTATACTCCAGCCTAGGCAACAAAGTGACACCTTGTCTCAAAAAAACAAAAAGAACACCAGAGGAAAGATGAAGGCAAACACCAGACACATCAGGTAGCCAGCCTTATCTTTCAAGACCTGGGAGTGGCACAGGAGGGAATGTCGTCTTGGGCTGCAGTTAGACATCTGGGTAACTGCTCACGTGTCGTACTTCCTGGGTGTGCAGGATAGGGAGGGGGAGTGGCCTTGGTGGCCTCTTGAAGCCAGACCTGCAAACACACCTCCCCTTATCTTCTTGTAGATGTTCCACCTGTTTTTCTCTTTGTTTAATTTTGTTTTTGTTTGCAGGGATGGGGTCTCCCTATGTTGCCCAAGCTGGTGTTGAACTACTGTCCTCAAAGGATTTTGCTTTCTCCGCTTCCCAAAGTGCTGGGGTTACAGGCGTGAGCCACCACACCCAGCCTCACCTTGTTTTTTGTTGTTGTTATTTTTGAGACAGGGTCTCACTCTGTCTTTCAGGCTGAAGTGCCATGGTTTGTTCACAGCTTACTGTAGCCTCGACCTCCTGAGCTCAAGTGATCCTCCTATCTCAGCCTCTGGAGTAGCTGGGCCTGCAGGCATGTGCCACCACACCTGGCTAATTTTTGTATTTTTTTTTGTAGAGACGGGGTTTTGCCATGTTGTCCAGGCTGGTCTCCAAATTCCTGAGCTCAAGAGATCCTCCCTCCTCAGCCTACCAAAGTGCTGGGATTACAGGCGTGAGCCATTGCACCAGCCCTCTGCACACCACAGGGACGGCCCTCCTCCTCCAGAGGATAATGAGGACAAAGAAAAGCGAAGAGATGATATCTCTGTTTGGGACCAAGAATTCCTGAAATTGACCAAGGAACACTTTTTCAACTTATTCTGGGTGCAAACTCCTTAGACATCCAAGGTTTGCTTGGTATTACATGCAAGACCGTTGCCAATACCATCAAGGGGAAAAGCTCTGGAGGAGATTTTCAAGACAAAAATGACTTTACTGAAGAGCAGGAAGTCCAGGCACACAAAGAGAACCAGCAACGTGAAGAGAAGTCAGATGTGGCGCTGACTCTGTAGCACTGTAAGGATTGTTCCAAATACGAGTTGCAGCGTTGTTTATAATCATGAATATTAGACAAACAGTAGACAAATGCAGCCGCAAGTCAATTATACAGGCAGAGTATTGTCCTTATTGCATGTATAGTTTGAGTACAGATTCCAAACCTATAGCTGAGTTTCTTCCAGTATGATAGAAAGTTCCTGTTTTCTTTGCTATGCATAAAACTGAAATGTGGGTTCTCTAAAGAAAGTGGCATTTTGGGATTTCCCCCTTTTTTGTAAAGTGATGTCTGCCTAGTTTATTGTCCAGTTAACTTTAGTGATCTTTTTAAAAGTTGGCATTATAAGTAAAACAACTTGCAAAACATTTTCTGAAATAGAATTAACAAAACATTATCTTTTTTTTTTTTTTTTTTTTTTTTGAGACAGGGTCTCAATCTGTCACTCAGGCTTGAGTGCAGTGGCTCTGGCTCACTTCAGTCTCGACTTCCTGGGCTCAAGTGATCCTCCCACCTCAGCCTCCCGAGTAGCTGGGACTACAGGTGCACACCACCACAGCTGGCTAAATTTTGTAATTTTTGTTCAGATAGGGTTTTGCCATGTTGCCCAGGCTCGTCTTGAACTTCTGAGCTCAAGTGATCTGCCCGCCTCGATCTCCCAAAGTGCTAAGATTGCAGATGCAAGCCACCATACCTGGATACAAAATAGTATCTTTACTCATGAGTTGGAAACTGGAAAAAGGCTGCTTGAAACAAATGATCTGAGTGGGGTTACTAGGATATCTTCCAGTCTCCTAGAGTCAAGGAGTATGACTGGTATTGATTAACCTGTACAAAGCAGGATTCCCTTAATTGCATCTGAGGACTTTAAAAAAAATCCTCTTAGCTTTGAATATATTGCTGAGAGACAGTTACTACACAGTTTGTGGTTTTTTGGGAGACATGGACCTGAATAATTTGTTAGCTTTTCAATTAAAAAAGACATTTACTCTGCCCCCACCAAAAAAAAGACCCCATGTGGTGGCCCATGCCTATAATCCTAGCACTTTGGGAGGTTGAGGCGGAAGGATCATTTGAGGTCAGGTGTTTGAGAACAGCCTGGGCAACATGATAAGATCCGTTTCTACACAAAATTAAAAAAATAAAAATTAGCTGGGCATAGTTGCAAGTGCCTATAGTCCCAGCTACTCAGGAGGCTGAAGCAGGAGAATTGCTTGAGTCTAGGAGTTCGAGGTTGCAATGAGCTATGATCATACCACTGCACCATAATAGCCTGGGTGACAGAGCAAGACCCTGTCTCTAAAATGACTAACTAAAATAAAAATAAAGAAACTGATTTTAGAGACCCCTAAGAATCCTATTAGTGCTTGCAAGTGATATGTAAAGAAATTATAAGCTTAGAGGTAATTTTCTCCACTTTTTTTTTTTTTAATCTAGTTTTTTGCTCTGTCGCCCAGGCTGGAGTGCAGTGGCGCGATCTCGGCTCACTGCAACCTCTGCCTCCTGTATTCAAGTGATTCTCCTGTCTCAGCCTCCCCAGTAACTGGGATTACAGGCACACACTGCCACACCCAGCTGATTTTTGTCTTTTTTTTTAGTAGAGATGAGGTTTCACCATGTTGTCCAGGCTGGTCTCAAACTCCTGACCTCAGGTGATCCACTGCCTCAGCCTCCCAAAGTGCTGGGATTACAGGTGTGAACCACCACTCCCAGCCCCCGCCTTTTTTTTTAGACAGTTTCACTCTTGTTGCCCAGGCTGGAATGCAGAGGCGCAATCTCAACTCACCACCACAACTTCCACCTCCCAGGTTCAAGTGATTCTTGTGCCTCACCCTCCTGAGTAGCTGGGATTACAGCATGTGTCACCTTGCCCAGCTAACTTTGTATTTTTAGTAGAGATGGGGTTTCTCCATGTTGGTCAGGCTGGTCTTGAACTCGACCTCAGGTGATCCGCCCGCCTCGGCCTCCCAAAGTACTGAGCTTACAGGCTCAACCGCCGCAACCGGCCATTTTCTCCACATTTATTCTCTCTTTTAATCCTTAGGACTGTCCTGTGAAGTACTATTATTATCTTTCTTTTTTTTTTGTGGCTGAGGAAATTGAGACTCAGATGTTACTGAACCAAACTGGGCTCATTTGCCCATGTGCAATGGAAAGCCAAACACCAAAGCATCAAGTTTTTGCAGTGAGAAAAGTTTATTGCAAGTCAACTGGCAAGGAGACGGGAGGAAACTCTCAAATCTGTCTCCCTGAGCTGGGGGATGGGTCACGTTTCATAAGCATAGGCTAAGAAGGTGAGAACTGATTGGATCTTTCAATAAGGTGATACCAGGAGGCAGGATCTGACTGGATCCTGCCATGGGGTGATGGGCTCCATCTGATTGAATCCTGGATCCTGCCATGAGGTGTCCACTTCTTAGTTCAGTCCCTGCTCCTTGATCTGAGCACTTAGGTTCTGCCACTGGCTGCATGCTTGGATCATCTGGTCATGCTCAGGTTACATGACCTTCAACCTGGGGGTCCATGGCAACTGAAAAACAACTCACAACTTTGTTATGTAAAAGTTAGACCAGGCCAGGTACAGTGTCAGTGGTGGCTCCCACCTGTAATCCCAGCACTTTGGGAGCCCAAGGCAAGTGGATTGCTTGAGCCCAGGAGTTCCAGACCAGCCTGGGCAACAGGGCAAAACCCTGTCTCTACAAAAAGTACAAAAATTGACTGGGTGTGGTAGCATGCACCTGCAATCCCTGCTGCTTGGGCAGCTGAGGCAGGAGGATCACTTGAGATGCGGAAGTCAAGGCTGCAGTGAGCAGTGATTGCACCACTGCACTCCAGCCTGGGTGACAAGTGAGACCCTGTCTCAAAAATAAATAAAGTTGGACAAGATTGGTCTGATGTGGTTATACAGAGAGGTTAAGAAAATTACCTAAGGTTACACAGCCAACAGGTGGTGAAGGTGGGATTAAATTCTTATGAATTCTTATCCAGTGAACCTCTAGGTACATTACTGACAGTTCAGAATGCAATCCAAACAGGTCAGTGGCATGCAGAAATGCCCCAGGACTGAGTGGCCAGCTGAGCTTCCTTCAAGAAGCAAAGACATCCATAAAATGGAAGGATAGAATTTTACATACACCCCCTTTGCTTTCTAACTTTTAATGCTCTTGGACCTTTGGTCACACATCTGCGTTCCCCAAGTCCAGAGGTAAAATTCTGCAGCTAGGCCAGGCGCAGTGTCTCACGCTTGTAATCCCAGCACTTTGGGAGGCCAAGGCAGGCAGATCACCTGAGGTTGGGAGTTCAAGACCAGCGTGACCAACATGGAGAAATCCCGTCTCTACTAAAAATATAAAATTAGCCAGGCTTGGTGGCACATGCCTGTGATCCCAGCTATTCAGGAGGCTGAGGCAGGAGAATCGCTTGAACCCGGGCAGCAGAGGTTGCAGTGACCCGAGATCACACCATTGCACTCCAGCCTGAGCAACAACAGTGAAACTCTGTCTCAAAAAAAAAAAAAAAATTATTCAGCTAGGGCAGTTCAGCCATGGCTGGGTCCTTATTCTGGAGCTGAGAGGAGTCCATGGGGAATGGTTCTGGCCTAAAGCTGGCAGAGCCATCTTCTTTCTAGTCCCAGCTCTCTCATCTGCTAGCCAAGGAACCTAGTGTGCTGTTTGTAGCTTAGTTTTCTCATCTGTAATCTGACCATCATAACCCCTGCCCTGTGGGCTTCAGGGATAGGAGGATCAGATGAAGTGACTAACAGGGAGGTGCTTTGAGGTATGAAATCCTCTTCAGTGTGTGCAGGGGAGAGCGGAAGCTACCCAAAGAGTCCCCAGGATTGTGGCTCCAGCTTGGCCTGGCGGAGCAGCACCTCCTTGGGCTGGGATCAAAGCCAAGTCCTATTTCCACTGTCAATGCCAGGATATGGATTCAGTTTATTGTTCTTGACCCTTTCCTAGCGACCAAAGCTTTGAAAAGGTTCTGCAGAGCATCAGGGACCTTGCCCTTCAGCTCAGTATGGAGAGGGACCAGCTGGACTAAGAGCTTCAGATGCTCGGCGGCAACATCCAGGCTACCCTGGGCAAGTAAGGGAGCTTGGACAGGAAATGCAAGTTCATAGCCTAAAGCGCAACCTCAGTCTGAGCCTGGTGAAGGCCCTCCTGAGACTCTCAGCCTTTCCCTGGCATCCTGAATCTGATCCACAAAAGACAGCCTTTATCCAAGATCTAATATCCATCCCTCCTTAGGGAACTGTGAGGGAGACCTCACTCTTGTACAGTGGATGCATTTCCTTGGGCTGGTACAACAAATTACCACACACTTGGTGGTTTACAGCAACAGAAATTTATTATCTCACAGTTCTGGAGGCCAGAAGTCCCAAACCAAGGTGTCAGCAGTGCAGGTTTGTTTGGGGAGCCTCCAGGATAGAATCTGCCTCATGCCACTTTCCCAGCTTCTGGTGGCTGTCAGCAATCCTTGGTGTTTTTGGTTTGTAGACCCATCACTCCATTCTCTGCCTCTGCCTTCACATGGCCTTCTCCTTCTATGTCTCTGTGTTTTCTTCTTTTCTGTCTTACAAGAAAAACTCATTATTGGGGCAAGGCACAGTGGCTCATGCCTGTAATCCCAGCATTTTGGGAGGCTGAAGTGGGTGGATCACTTGAGGTCAGAAGTTCAAAGCCAACCTGGCCAAAACATGGTGAAACCCCGTCTCTACTAAAAATACAAAAATTATGGAAAACACTATGGAGAAACAAAAAAGAAGAAGAAAAAAATGACAAAAAAAACCACACAAAAATTAGGCGAGGTGCAGCAGCTCACACCTGTAATCCCAGCATGTTGGGAGGCTGAGGCGGGCGGATCACAAGGTCAGGAGATCAAGACCATCCTGGCCAACATTGTGAAACTCTGTCTCTACTAAAAATACAAAAATTATCTGGTTATGGGGGCGCAGCCTGTAATCCCAGCTATTCAGGAGGCTGAGGCATGAGAATCACCTGAACCCAGGAGGCAGAGGTTGCAGTGAACCGAGATGGTGCCGCTGACTACAACCTGGGTGACAGAGCAAGACTCTGTCTCCAAAAAAAAAAAAAAAAAAAAAAAGAAATACTCATTATTGGACTTGGATTTAGGGCTCATCTTAATCCAGAATGATGTCTTCTTGAGATCTTTGCCTTAATTATGTCTGAAAGAAGTACCCTTATTCCAGATAAGGTCATATTCTGAGGTTCTAAATGGATACCTTTTGGGAGTGACAACTTGGTTTGTAACAAGGAGCCTCCAGTTTGATAGGAAAGACTTAACCCCGCTGTTAGAGAGTCCTAAGTCTTAGAGGAGAAATCTGCCCCTACTTTAAGAAGTCCTGGTTTGACAGGGAACATCTTGATTTGCAGCCTGGTCCTCAGGAGCCTTTAAATTGAGATAGGGCTGGGTGTGGTGGCTCACGCCTATAATCCCAGTGGAAGATCACTTGAGCCCAGGAGTTCGAGACCAGCCTTGGCAACATGGTATAACCCTAACTCTATTTAAAAAAAAAAAAAAAAAGATTGCTTTTGACTTTACAGGCTCATTGAAAAAAAAGAAAAAAAAAATGAGACAGGCCCACAAATGTTGATGACAAGGAAGGGTCAGCACTGGCAACATCCAGACCACTATTCTCTATAGAACAATGTGAGGACATTGGTCAGGATTTGGAAGAATGAGGACATTCATGTCAGGATTTGAAGGGGTGGATTCTGCTTTTACAAGACAAGTGAGGCAAGCCAGACACCTGGTCCTAATCTTTGCCCGTCATTTTTTTTTGAGACGGAGTCTTGCTCTATTGCCCAGGCTGCAGTGCAGTGGCTTGATCTCAGCTCACTGCAACCTCTGCCTCCCAGGCTCAAGTGATTATCCTGCCTCAGCCTCCTGAGTAGCTGGGACTAGACCACGCCCAGCTACTTATTAAAATTTTTAGTAGAGACGGGGTTTCACCGTGTTAGCCAGGATGGTCTCAATCTCCTGACCTCATGATCCTCCCATCTGAGCCTCCCAAAGTGTTGGCATTACAGGCATAAGCCACCGTGCCCAGTCTTGCCCATCATTTAAAAAAAATTTATTTTACTTTCCTCAGCTCACAGATCTAAAGAACAGATATCATTGGTGAGTACCTTTTTGAAAATGAACTTCCATGTGATCAACCACAAAATGGGACTGTTCTCTAGGATGCAAGGTATCCTAGAGAACCTTGCATATGAGTGGGGAAGCGATGAGGGTTAAACCACCAGGAAGATCATTTTGTCAGTTCAAGCTAGCTCCTGAACACTGTTTTCTCCTCTTACAAGGACATGGTCATTTAGCTGGGTTCCTTTACTTTCCTCTCTGGAGATTTTCTCCCTGCCTCCCTCCCTCCCTCCCTTCCTTCCTCCTTTTTTCTCTCTCTCTCTCTTTTTTTTTTTTCAGGGTCTCTGTCTGTCACCCAGGCTGGAGTGCAGTGGTGCAATCACAGCTCACTGTAGTCTTGACCTCCTGGGCTCAAGCACTCCACTCACCTCAGCCTCCCAAGTAGCTGGAACTATAGGTGTACAACACCATGCCCAGCTAATTTTTTTTTTTTTTTTTTTTTTTTGTCGAGACAAGGTCTCACTATGATGCCCAGGCTGGTGTCAAACTCCTGAGCTTAAGTGAGCCTCCTGCCTCAGCCTCCCAAAGTGATGAGATTACAGGTGTGAGCCAGTGTGCCCAATGACTCTGGGGACTTTTTTCCCCCTGAACTGGGAGCCATATCATATCATATGCAAATTGATAATCTGCACCCTCTTTCTTCCTTCCTACAAGCTGTTAGAGCCTCAGCCTGCTTACTGTCTACCCATGCAATCCCTGGGTCTCCTCACTCCTCTAGATTGGAAGCTGAGGGGGGGTGCCGTCTCCTCAGCTCTCCCTACACTTATTTGCCTCACTGTTCACTTCTCTCTAAAGACAACTACACGGTATCTTTTCCTTTGAAGGATTTTACAGTTCATCATCATGGGGAAAGAGCCCCAAGGTTACCAAGTCACTAGCCTGGGGGAAGGTGTGAAAATTTAAGAAACCTAGGAAACTTCTGCCAGGCGTGGTCTCTGGAATAAAAAGGCAGCCAGCAGCCTGGCTCTTTCTCCTCTCCTCTTAGTCCTGGCTTGAAGACACCAAGCAGGGCAACTGTTCATATCCCCCATGCCTCAGACATGACTGCATCTGAGCTTCTCCCAGTTGGTTGGTTATTTATTTATTTATCTTATTTTTTTTTTTTAAGACAGAGTCTTGCTCTGTCCTCAGGCTGGAGCACAGTGACGCATTGTTGGCTCACTGAAACCTCCGCCTCCCGGGTTCAAGCGATTCTTCCACCTCAGCCTCCTGAGTAGCTAGGACTACAGGCGCGTGCTAATTTGTGTATTTTTAGTGGAGACAGGGTTTCACCATGTTGGCCAGGATGGTCTCGATCTCTTGACCTTGTGATCCACCTGCCTCAGCCTCCCAAAGTGCTGGGATTACAGGTGTGAGCCACCGTGCCCGGCTTATTTATCTTGAGATGGAACTTGCTTTGTCGCCCAGGCTGGAGTGTAGTGGCACTATCTCAGCTCACTGCAACCTCTGCCTCCCTGATTGAAGTGATTCTTCTGCCTCAGCCTCCCGAGTAGCTGGGATTACAGGTGCCCACCACCACACCAGGCTAATTTTTGTATTTTTAGTACAGACAGGGTTTTGCTGTTGGTCAGTCTACTCTTGAACTCCTGACCTCAGGTGATCTGCCTGTCTCAGCCTCCCCAGTGTTGGGATTACAGGCGTGAGCCACCAAGGCTGATCCTCGCTCTTTCTGACTCCCCTTTTCTAGTTTGATGCTTCCTGGCTATCCATTTCCAACCTTCTACTTTGGAGCCATTCCCATCTCTTCCAAAGCAACCCTTCCTTTATTCCCAGTAAAAGCCACATTATGTCCTTCCCTTTCCCAACATTCGCAGGGGGGAGACCTACTCACTGGGGGAATCCACTACGGTGTGACCAGTAAGGTAGAGGGAGGAAGTGGTTGCTGATGTGTCCCTCCCTACTCCCTAGGCTCCCCTAAAATCCCATACCCCACACTGACCATCCACTATCCCAAAAGAACCCATGTTTGAGGGTAATGGGTGGAGTTGGCAGTGACAAGAGTAACCACCAGGGGGGAGCCTGTGACTAAGAAGAGACTGAGGGCGCCTAGGGTAGCCACTCAGGATTTTTTCCCCTTCATTCTTGGGCAGTAAGGCTGCCAGGCATTCCAGCCTGGGATGGCGTCTTATGGACCTGGGAATCCAGAGCTCCCTCCTCCCCCACTTTCTGGCTCTACTGTTTTCCTGATTACCCAAGAAACTGCTACATCTGCACAGTGTGGAACACTTCCAAAGGACAGATTAGGAAGAACATGGCCTCTGCAGGGCCTTATTTTTTATTTTTTTTAAGACAGGTTCTCACTCTATTACCCAGACTGGAGTGCAGTGGCGTGATCACAGCTTACTGCAGCCTTGATCACGCCAAGCAATCCTGGGCCCAAGCAATCCTCCCACTTCAACCTCCTGAGAAGCTGGGACTATAGGCGTGTGCCACCATACCTGGCTAATTTTTTGTATTTTTTGTAGAGACAGGGTTTTGCCATGTTGCCAAGTCTGGTCTCCAACTCTTGGGCTCAATCTCTTTGCCTGCCTCAGCCTCCCAAAGTGCTGGGATTATAGGTATGAGCCACTCTGCCCAGCCTGGACAGCCATATTCAACGTAAGGATCAATCTTCCAGACCTTTGACTTCAACCCACAGTTTTCACTAGCCCCTATCACCAGTCTCTCCACTGGAACCTCATTGACTCAGGCTCTCCTATCTCTTCTCAGTCTGTCCTGGTTTGGGGATCAGGGGGCCCTGAGTAGTATCAGTTTTATGTCCATTCCTTTCACCTCCACCTTAATTCCCAAGATGGTCCCAGCTCAGTGGCTTCTTCACCCCTGCCACTGCGCTTGGTGACTTGGTTCTGCCTTCAGATCTACCTGACTGACTTCCATCAATTTCAGGGCTGGATCAACCAAAGAGTCAGTCTGGCTTATAGAAAGAAAGGAAGAAAGCCAGAGAATCTCTAAAGGCCAGAGCTTAATCCCTTCTTCTCACCCCAGGTCATAGAGTCTTGTCAGTTCCTGCATCCACAATAATAATTAGGCTGGGCTTGGTGGTTCACTCCTGTAATCCCAGCACTTTGGGAGGCCAAGGTGAGCGGATCACCTGAAGGAGTTCGAGACCTGCATGACCAACATGGAGAAACCTCATCTCTACTCAAAATACAAAATTAGGGGGGCATGGTGGCACATGCCTGTAATCCCAGCTACTCGGGAGCCTGAGGAGAATGGCTTGAACCTGGGAGGCAGAGTTTGTGGTGAGCTGAGATCACACCATTGCACTCTAGCCTGGGCAACAAGAGTGAAACTCTGCCTCAAAAACAAAACAAAACAACCACAACAACAATAATAATATTTAAACCTACTAGGAGCCTGGCATTGTGATACATGCTGAGGATATCAAAATACAAACAACCATGGTCTGTGCCCTCAAGGAACTTGTATACTAATCAGGGAGATGAACAAATAACTGGCAATCACAGTATAAAAAAGAGTGCCTGGAGAGAAGACTGGAGAGAAGACTGGAGAGGCAGTGCCAGACACAAAGGAAGGCATGGCTTTGTTAGGAGTTTGGCCTTTACCTTGAATATTGGAGTAGGTGCTGAACTTGATCAGATTTGCTATAGGATACAATACTCTGGGTAATCAAGGTTAGATTTGAGGAGACAAGGGTACCAATTATAAAGCCACTATAACAGTCTCAATGACAGGTGGCTACAGCCAAGCTGAAGGCAAGGTCAGGGTATGGGAGAAGAGCAGGTGTGGTTTTTAGACACTGGCCCACTGTGGCCACCAGGTCCAATTTCCTGCAGACCACATGTAGAAGGAGGAGTGTGGTTCTGACCTCTAATCCTTACAGGCTTAAGAAGACACAAGTGGCTATAGTCCTGTGGTCTGGTCATTGGGCAGCACGGAGACTGCAGTCTGTGTTTGAACAAAGGATTCCTTGGTGCAGGAAAAAACGTATGGAACTGGGACTGACAAGGTTGGGAATATGGGTAGGCAGTAGGAAAATGAAAAGGGAGGTATTTTGCAGTATCTGGATTTAAAAAAAGAGAAAGAAAGAAACAGAGAGGTTTTCCCGGGAACAGTGGCTCATACCTGTAATATTGGCACTTTGGGAGGCCGAGGTAAGTGGATCACCTGAGGTCAGGAGTTCGAGACCAGCCTGACCAACAAGGTGAAACCCCATCTCTACTAATAATACAAAAATTAGCTGGGCGTGGTGGCAGGCACCTGTAGTCCTAACTACTTGGGGAGGCTGAGGCAGGAGAATCACTTCCACTTGGGAGGTGGAGGTTGCAGTGAGCTGAGATCGCACCACTGCACTCCAGCTTGGGTGACAGAGCTAGATTCTCCAAAAAAAAAAAAAAAAAAAGTGCCAGGCACAGTAGCTCACGCCTGTAATCCCAGCACTTTGGGAGGCCGAGGTGGGTGGATCACAAGGTCAGGAGTTTGAGAGCAGCCTGGCCAATATGGTGAAACCCCATCTCTACAAAAATACAAAAAAAAAAAAAAAAAAAATTAGCTGGGCATGGTGGCACATGCCTGTAATCCCAGCTACTACTCAAGAGGCTGAGGCAGGAGAATCACTTGAACTGGGGAGATGGAGTGAGCTGTGATCGCACCACTGCACTCCAGCCTGGGCAACAGAGCAAAACTCTGTCTCCACCCCCCCGCCCCCCCCAAAAAAAATAAAAGGGAGGCTTGAGTCCCTAAGGCCACATAGGCAGTTGGAGGAGCCTTGCGCCCTGCTTCCTCTCCTTCACCCAGGATGCTTGCTGGGACTACTGTGCGGCACTCCTTGTGCCTAGCTTTACTGCCATGTCAACCTGAGAGAGCTCCTGAGGTGAGGTATACCTATGTAAATGCTCCTACCCACTGGCCTAGGATTCTCCCCTCACCTTCCCAGGGACTTCAGACCCTCGTACTCCACCTGCCCCAGAACCCTGGACCTGAGACCTTGTCCACCACTCTTTTTTTTTTTAAATAAAGAGACAGGGTCTCGTTATGTTGCCCAGGCTGGAGTGCAGTAGCTTTTTACAGGCGCTATCCCACTACTGATCAGCACGGGAGTTTTGACCTGCTCCGTTTCCGACCTGGGCCGGTTCACCCCTCCCCTTAGGCAACCTGGTGGTCCCCCGCTCCCGGGAGGTCACCATATTGATGCCAAACTTAGTGCGGACATCCGATCGGCATAGTGCACTACAGCCCAGAACTCCTGGACTCAAGAGATCCTCCAGTCTCAGCCTCCCGAATAGCTGGGACTACAGGCATGCGCCATGGCGCCCGGCCTTGTCCACCACTCAAAACCTTCAGCAGCCAGGTGCGGTGTCATGTTCCTAAAATCCCAGGTACTTGGGAGGCTGAGGTGGGAGGATTCCTTGAGTCTAGGAGTTCAAGTCCAGCCTGGGCAACATAGCAAGAACTTCTCTCAAAAAGAAAAGAAAGGAAAAAGGCAACCAAGCTAGGCACAGTGGCCTGTGTCTGTAGTTCCAGCTACTTGGGAGGCTGAAGCAGGAGGATCACTTGAGCCCATGAGCCACTGCACTCCAGGCTGGGTAACAGAGCAAGATCCTATCTCTTAAAAACAGAAGCAAAAATGAAACCCATTAATGTCAGAACTTACTTCCTTTTCTCAGGTACCCAAGGCCAAGGACTTTAGCTTCTGAATCTCTCATTTCCTCGGGTCCCAGCATCTTGTCCAGGGACCCTCCCTATCAACCAAAGACCTCAGACTTCAGATCTCCACCTACCTATTCAGAGACCTCTGTCTGTCTGATAGTCCTCTCAGAAACTGCATCAAAACTCAGTCACAGATGATCCCTGTGCTGTTTCCAAAGTCCTGCATCCCTGTATCCCTGAGCCGTCTTCCAGAGTCCTGAGATGTAATTTGGGCTCACCTGCACCCTCCACATTGAAGGGAAGGATAAGGCTAGTGTGATCAAGCACCAAGCCTGTCAAAGCAGGTAAAAGGCACCATCTAAGCCCACCTGCACCGCTCAGAGCTGCCGGGCTGGCTGGGTGGCCTTCAATCTGGAGGCCCTACTAGTGGATGGTCCCAGGGAACTTCCTTGAACCATATAACCTGAAGGAAAAACCTGGCCTCCTTCCCTTGCCCATACCCCCAGGAGCCCACTGAGTACAATTCCTTCTCTTCCAGGCACAGGAAGACCAAGCCAAATCTCAGGCTTGGGAGACTTGAGAAGATGCAACAATGAGTAAGCAGGATCACGAACAAGAAGCAGCTTCCCACTGAGCCATGATGACCCCAGTTTTAAGATCAAGAAGAGAAACTCCTCCCAGACCAGGAGGGGGCTGAGGTGGAGGCCAGGATTGGAACTGTCCCTAGTCCTGGGCCTCTGGGAAGAGCAGTAGCTTGACTCCGGCTATTGGTAGGCAGCCTGGCTTGAAGGCCAGGACAAGGGCATCCAAGCTCCAGAGGAGGCCAAGATGGTACCTCAGGACTTGGCCATGTAGATGAGTCACCTCAGGACCTCCATGAGGCTGAAGAGTTAACACCAGCCATGGATAAGACTAAGTAGCTACTTCTCTCCCTAGAGACAGGAACTGTGCCTAGTCTCATTAGTCCTAGCCTGAGTCCACCATAAGTCCAGATTAAGGCTAGCAGAATCTAAGCTGCAAGTCCCAGCTGAGGAGAAAGCTGAGTGGCAGCCCTAAACTTGGCCCCAGGCCTGGACAAGGGGTATCTGGGACTGGGGATGATGCTGAGTAGCTGCATCCAGGGTCCTACCCTAAGCCACAACCAGGGTCTATCCTGAGGTAGGCTGAGGCGTTACTTGGGTAGAAGTGGGCATAGGGCGAAGGACTCTTCAGAGGTGAGCCTGTTGAATAAATCCAGACAAACAGAGATCTGTGTTGTAGATGCTCTTATTTCTTGACTCGGGGGAGTCAACAGGAATATGGGGCTCTCCAGGTAGTTCTGTTCCCAGTGAATTTTGTTACTGAGCCAGGGAGCTCTGCAGGCAGCTCTCCTGTCTGTGGCAAATCTTTCCCTAAACTAGGGGCTGCTCCAGAAATCCTGGTGGAGACAGGCAAGGACTCAGGGCCCAGCACAGTTCCTACTCTGGAGCAGTTCTGGGGAAAGGAAGGGTAGAGCTCTGCAGTCCCCCTCCTCTCAGCAGGCCCCAGAAGCCAGCATGGAGCCAGGGATGGGGGAGCACATCCAAGCCCAAGCAGGTGGGAACTACTGGTCTATTCAGTGAGGGGGCTCCAATCTTTGAGCTGCTAATTTCTAGCTGAATGATCTTGGTCAAGTCATTTAATTTTTCCAAACTTTTATTTCCTGTAAAATGGGAATAACATTAGTACTTTCCCCACGGGGGTTATGAGAAGCATTAAATGAGGGATTATATAAAGACAAGCAGAATGCCTGGCTTGTATTAAATGCTCACAAATGTTAACTATTATCATGATTGAAGTGGACGCTTTAGCCAAAAGATCCAGATCCAACCACTCCCTCTATAACCTGTATCCTCTGAGACTCATAACTGTTTAAAAACACACAACCCGGCCGGGCGTGGTGGCTCATGCCTGTAATCCAAGCACTTTGGGAGGCCAAGGCGGGTGGATCACCTGAGGTCAGGAGTTTAAGACCAGCCTGACCAACATGGTGAAACCCCGTCTTTAAAAAAAAAAAAACCACACACACACACACACAACGGTATGTGTGTGTATATATATATATATATATATATATTTTTTTTTTAAATAAAGACAGGGTTTCACCACATTGGTCAGGCTGGTCTTGAACTCCCGAACTCAGGTGATCCACCTGCCTTGGCCTCCAAAGTGCTTGGATTACAGGCGTGAGCCACCACACCCAGCTAACGGTGTATATGTTGAACTGTGTATATATTTAACACACACACACATCTTAAAAATAGTTCCCCGAACACAGAAGAGTATTGCATATACAGGTCCACCATGGGCCTCTCCAAGTCCCAGGCATCTTTCCCTGATAACTGTGTCCCAGAAATGATTTTCTCTGTCAGTGACACAGTACCTGTCCACATGGTGCCCAAGCAAGCCTCCAGACCCTGAGCGGTCTGATACCTGGAGGGTGGTCATAGGTCCCGAGGTGGAGTGGGGGGGTGGAGTGCTGGGGTCCCACAGGATGTCCTCATATGGGCTTAGAACTGGGCCTGAAGGCCATCCTTGAGCCCCAGTCTGCTCCAGCAGGGCTTTGAGCAAGCCCACAGTGAGAGGGGGCTCTGCTCCAGGCTCAGAGAATGGGGCAGGGGGCCCCACCTCATCTGGGAGGTATGTCCGAAGTAGAAGCAGGAGCTCAGCTGGAGCCAGTTCTGGTGGGCACAGGCGGCAAAGGAGGGGGAGGTGAGCATCAAGCTGGCGGTGCCGGGCAAACTCAGCTAGCAGCAATTTGAAGATTTCACTTCGAAGCAGGGGGCTGGAGGGGCCGAGGGCCAGGCCAGCATCCAGAGCCCGCTCCCATTGCTCCTTTTGCACCAGCTGCCCAACAGCTTGGAGCACAGCTTTGGGCCGCCCACTGCTCAAGAGCAGTTCTAGCTCCAGTGCCTCAGGCCTGGTCCCCCTCCTCACCTAGCACTGCCAGGGCTCGGCGATACAGGGGCAGTCCCGGGCCCCCTGCCCCCCAGCCCGGGCCACCCTGCTGCTGTGCCAGTTCCACAAAGGGTGGCAGCCATCGAGGCTCCAGCCGGCACAGGCACTGGCACAGGAGTTCAAAGGGGGGCAGTATTCCATTGGGGGGTTCCTTTCCAGCAGTTATTCCCCCTAACACTTTCTTCCACACATCAGGGGGTGCTTGGGACCTCAGCTTGCCATTCCCATCTGGCTGGAGCTGCAGGGCTCTGAGGGCAGCACCCCAGGCTGCGGTAGGCAGGGCTTCGAAAACGGTGTTGAGCTGGGCCAGCTGGTCTCCTATCAACTCGGTCCTCAGCAAGCGTGCCACTTCCTGCTCTGCCAGCTCAGTCCAGCCAGCCTCCTCATCATCCCCGGCCACCAGCTGGGCCTTCAGTTGCTCTAAGCCTCGATAATCCCGAAGCTCAGTCCTCAACATGGTCAGCAGTGTAGATGGGGGCAGGTGGCCCTGGAGGATGAGGCCAGAGCCTGAGGTGCCCGGAATGTGCTGCTGTGTCTCAGTTCTTCTGGGGTGAGCTGGGCACCCCGCAGGCTCCGCCGCTGGTAGTACCCGCAGGCCTCCTCAAACACCATGTCCTTGGCTGAAGGCAGCTCAACACCCTGTGGGGCTTCCCAGCCCACACAAAACAGACCCAAGGCTGAAAGCAGACGAAGACTCCCTCGGGTCTCTAGCTCTTCCTCATCCTCCATGCCGGGGGCTGGGGGTTCCAGCAGATGTACCCTGTCTGTATTTAGGACCTTCCTCTCCAGCAGCTGCCCACTGCCCATGTCCAGCAGTTCCAAGGTGGAGCCCAGCACACAGGCCAGAGTGCCCTGAAATATGCCTAGGGCTGCAGACCCCCGCGGACCTACAGGCGCCTCTTGCAGGGTGCCCACAGCCCGGGTACCACCGTGGGATTGCACTAGGCTCACAGTGCCCCCGAAGTCAAGCAACAGCAGGCCCTGGGGGAGTTGGGGCCCAGGTGTGTACAGCCAGCGGCTCCCTGGGGGACAGCAACCCAGGAAGGCCTCGGAGCAGAGTCCGGAAGTCCCAAGTGTCCCCTCGTCCAGGATTCAGACTCTTACTGTAGGAGAGGCCACACCGTGGGGCAGCCACCATCACTTTGCCCTTGCCTGGGCTCCAGATGAGTAGTACGTGGGCCACGCCAGGCCAGGTGGTGGCAGTGGGCACCAGGAAGAGGTGTCTGCAGGAGGCCAGCAGCCCAAAAGCGGGGCAGTGGTGCAGCAGTACGTGTGTGCGGCCTAGGCTGGTGCCAGCTTCCCCGCCGGGCTCCAGGGTTCGGACGCACACGCAGTGGCTGAAAGCGGCTGCGGGCCGCCCTGGCGGGCCCTCGGCCCCAGCCTGGCGCTCCTCGCACCACACCAGACGGCCTCGGAGCGCCGCCACGGCAACCACGCGAGCTCCCTCGCACGGACACAGCTCGGTGCTCTGCAGCAGCCGCCAGCCAGGCCCCACGCCCGCGCCCCACACCTCGGCCAGGCCACTCTCCCACACCAACACCAGAGCCGGCCGCGCTGGCCACGGCAGGAAGAAGGCGTCCAGCGGGGAGAGCTGGCAAGCCGGCCAGGCCCGCTCCAGCTCCACGCCCGGCCCTCGCCCCGCGACCAGCAGCTGCGGGGCTGGCGCCCCCGGGGATCGCAGGAGCAGCAGGTGGCGGCCGTCCGGGCTGCAGCGGACTCGGACCGCTGGGTCCCCGGTCAGCAGCTCGCGGAGCCGGGCCGCGCCGCTGAAGGCGCTCAGGTCCAAGAGCAGCCGCAGAGTCCCCGTGCGCTTCATGGCGCCGCCGCGCGTGAGCGCGCCCAGGCTTTGGCCAGGCCCAGCCGCCCCGCCGGGTGAGACCTGACTCTTCGGGAGTCGAGCGAGACCAAGACTTCCGTCCCCGTCGATGAGGTGAGCAGAGGCCGGACTGAGCGTAGGCTCCGCCCTGCCCTCGCCAGGCCGGCTCCTGGCTTCCCCTTGCAGTAGCCGTAGCCGGGTCGGCGCGACGCGCCCGCCGGGGTAGGAGACGCGAGAGTGCCCAAGGGGCTCAGGGCCGGGACCGCTCCCGCCCGGGGTCGCTCTCGGCGCAGGGGGGAGGCCCTGCCCCAGACCCCAGGACGCCGCCCAGTGGCCTGGAGTCCAACGCAGGAATCGGGGATTCCAGCCCGCTGAGCCCCACTCCCAAGGATTTCAACCCAATTTACTTTTTCAGGAAATTTTTCTTGAGCACATGCTTTGTGGCAGGCTCTGAGTAGAAGCTGTAAAGAAAATAGAAAACCTCAACCTCATGGAGTTGACAATCTAGTGGAAGTAGTAATAAACACGGCTGGGTGTGGTGGCTCACGCCTGTAATTTTAGCACTTTGGGAGGCTGAGGCGAGAGGATTCCTTGAGGCCAGGTATTCAAGACCAGCTTGAGCAACACAGGGAGGCCCTGTCTGTATAAAAAATTTTAAAAGACGAAAGAAAAGAAAGAAGAGAGAGAGAAAGAGAAAGGAAGGAAGGGAAGGAAGAAAGAAAAGAAAGAAAGGAAAGACCACTTCCGTATCACTATGTGACAGCCCTCTCTATCCCCTAGTCCCTTTTACAGATAAGCGGGATGAAGCACAGAGAGATTAACGTCACTAAGATCATGCAGGTATTAAGCGGTGGAGATGGAATTTCAACCACAGGCACTCTGGCTCCAGAGTCAGTGCACCAAATCACTTTATCATAACAACTCATCACCCAAACCAAAAGAGAGAAACATACTTCAGAAGCACCGAGCCTGTGTGCCAACTCTTCAGTAGCACCTACAAATTTGTATGTAGGGTCCTTCCACCCCTTGACTGCCTTTTTATGTGAGCAGTTTTCCTCCTCTCTCCAAGGCCAAGCCCTCTTTATGAGCCCTGCCTCTCCTCCCCTGCCCCTGCCTTCCTTGAGAACTTTGTCCATTTTTGTTTCACTGGCCTCATTCCATCCTCTTGTTATCAGCATAGAAATACCCTCTCATCTCTCCTGTCTTGGAATTCATTCATTCTTTTTTTTTTTTTTTTCACCACACCCAGCTAATTTTTGTATTTTTAGTAGAGATGAGGTTTCACCATGTTGGTCAGGCTGGTCCTGAACTCCTGACCTTGTGATCTGCCCACCTCAGCCTCCCAAAGTGCTGGGAGGAATTCATTCTTTCATCCTCATCTGCCCACTTCCACCTCCATCACTCCCTCCCCCCTTTCCTTTCTCAGTCAAGTTTCTTGCAAGGATGCTCTACATTTGCCGCCTCCACTTTCTTTCCTTCTATCCTCAACCCACTACTTCCCTGAAGTAGCTTTTGCTGAGGTCTTCAAGGACATTTTTTATTTGACAGTCTTCTCTTTGAAAGTCCCTCCTGTGGTTTCCACTGCATCTTTTCTGGCTGGTTTTCTCCCTTCCTTCCTTCCTTTCTTTCTTTCTTCCTTCATTCCTTCCTTCCTTTTCTTCCTTCCTTCCTTCCTTTCTCTCTCTCTCTTTCTCTCTCTCTCTTCTAGATAGCACTACCTTCAGAGTTTTCTTTGCCTTTGGTTCATCCTCCTCCTTCATCCTTTATTTTTATTCTTATTCTTATTATTTTTATTTTTTTAAAAAATAAGACGGGGGTTTCACCATGTTGGTCAGGCTGGTCTTGAACTCCTGACCTCAGGTGAACCGCCTGCCTTGGCCTCCAAAGTGCTTGGATTACAGGTGTGAGCCACCACGCCTGGCCCATCCTTTATTTTTATTTATTGAGATGGAGTCTCGCTCTGTTGCCCAGGCTGGAGTGCAGTGGCATGATCTTGGCTCACTGCAACCTCTGTCTCCCAGGTTCAAGCGATTCTCTTGCTTAGGCCGCCCTCCCTAGTAGCTGGGATTTCAGGAGTGAGCCACCACACCCAGCTACTTTTTGCATTTTTAGTGGAGATCAGGTTTCGATATGTTGGTTGGCCAGGCTGGTCTCCAACTCCTGGCCTCAGGTGATCTGCCCGCCTCAGCCTCCCAAAGTGCTGGGATTATAGGCATGAGCCACTGCACCCTGCCACAACTGTTTTTTTTTTTTTTTTTTTTTTTTTAGCAGGAACAATTTGTTCAAGATACCAGGATCCCTGGTGCTGTACAAGCTGGTCACTGCACTGGAAGAACAGCACCTGTTATGAATAAATTCTGATCATACCTTCTATTGGGGTTCACCTCATGATAACTTTCTCTTGCCCCTGCCCACCACTCTTTTATATCCTATTAGGGTAGAACTTTAATTTTTTAAAAAATGGCTAATCATGTCTCATACTATTGTGTAAGTAGACAAGAAAAATAAAACTACCAAGGAAGAACCTGAACTTCTGGGTTAAGAGGTGTTTCCTGATGGATCTGGGTTCAAATGCTTCTCCACTTCTTACTAACTTTGTATCTCTCTCTCTCTCTCTCTTTTTTTTTTCGACAAAGTCTTCCTCTGTTGCCCAGGCTGGAGTGCAGTGGCAGGATCTCTACTCATTGCAACCTCCGCTTCTTGGCTTCAAGCCATTCGCCTGCCTCAGTCTCTCGAGTAGCTGGGATTACAGGCACCCGCCACCACACCTGGCTAATTTTTATATCTATCTATCTATATATAGATATAGATATAGATATGTATTTATTTTAGTAGACAGGGTGTTTTAGTAGAGAGGGTGTCTCCCTATTTTTGGTCAGGCTGGTCTCGAACTCCTGACCTCAAGTAATCCACCCGCCTAGGCCTCCCAAAGTGCTAGGATTACAGGCATGAGCCACCATGCCTAGCCTAAGTTTGCATCTCTTAATCAAGAACTAAAGCTCTTGAAAGCTGCACCTAGTGGCTGAACCCAGGTCACATTCCCTCACTTACTTTGGTTGCCCAGGACAGAGTTTTCCATTGAGACTATATCCAAGGAGGAGTCTTCCAGAATAAAGGAGGAAGAATTAAATGCTGAATAACCGAAACAATATGACATAGGGTTTTTATTATCCTCATTTTCCGGATGAGGAAACTAAGTTTCAGAGAGCTCAAGTAATTGCCCAGTCATAGGATTAGTGGATAGCAGATCTGGGATCCCTTCTCATAGTATTCCAGAGGTAGTACTCTTACTTACTCAGTATATGGCCTTCTATTTTTATTCTAGTCTGCATCTGTATGAAATTGACTTCCCCTGGCAGAGATGTGGGTAGTGTATTGTGTTGCTTCATTTTCATACCTTCTTTCTTTTTCTCCTCTCCTCTAACGCTTGACTCAATCTTTACCTTTCTCAGAAAGCCTCTGGAGATTGACATGACATTTTCTGTTCTCTGAATTTTCAAGGCATTTATAACTTGAGACTTTGTATTCCAGCCTGTATTCACTGAGATTTAAAGCATTTAATTGTATGTATCTCTATCTCTGTACCTATCCCTTTGTTCCAATATGCTCCCAGAGTTGTTATTTTTCTTTTTACTATTCCCAGGATTGGGTATTCAGTAGGTGCCAAGGGGGAAAAAAGTGGTTTATTTTATTTTATTTTTAGACAGGGTCTCACTCAGTTGCCCAGGCTGGAGTGCAGTGATTCACTATAGCCTCTACCTCCTGGGCTGAAGCAATCCTCCAATCTCAGCCTCCCAAGGAGCTGAGACTACAGGTGCATGCCACCACACTCAGCAAATTTTCACATTTTTAGTAGAACTGAGATCTCACTATGTTTCCCAGGCTGGTCTCAAACTTCTGAGCTCAAGCAGTCCCCCTGTCTTGACCTCCCAAAGTGCTGGGATTACAGGCATGAGCCACTGCAGCCTGCCAGAAAAATAGTTTTGTTAAAAAAGAAATCAGGTATGTCCCAGGCACGGTGGCTCATGCCTGTAGTCCCAGCACTTTGGGAGGCCGAGGTGGGTGTATTACCTGAGGTCAGGAGTTGGAGACCAGCCTGACCAACATGGTGAAACCCCATCTCTACTGAAAATACAAAAATTAACTGGGCGTGGTGGCACATGCCTGTAATCCCAGCTACCTGGGAGGCTGAGGCAGGAAAATTGCTTGAACCCGGGAGGCGCAGGTTGCAGTGAGCCAAGATCGTGCCATTGCTCTCCAGCCTGGGCAATATAGTGAGACTCTGCCTCAAAAAAAAAAAAAAAAAAAATCAGGTATGGAACAGGGTTCTTTCGAGCTGAATAGGAAGCTTCTAACTGGTATTCAAGAACTATTGGGGTTCACCTCATGATACATTTCTTGTGCCCCTGCACACTCTTTTATATTCTATTAGGGTACAGCTTTAATTTTTTTTTTTTAAACCACCAATCATGTCTTACATTATTGTGTAAGTATACAAGAAAAATAAAACTCTACCAAGGAAGAACCTGAACTTCTGGGTGAAGAGGTCTTTCCTGATAGATTTGGGTTTGAACTGTTCTCCACTTCTTTTTTTTTTTTTTTGAGGCAAGAGTCTTGTTTTGTTGCCCAGGCTGGAGTTCAATGGCACCTGTCTGGTCACTGCAACCTCTGCCTCCCTGGTTCAAGTGATTCTCCTGCCTCAGCCTCCTGAGTAGCTGGGATTACAGGTGCACGCCACCACGCTTAGCTAATTTTTGTATTTTTAGTAGAGACGGGCTTTCACCATGTTGGCCATGCTGGTCTCTAACTCCTGACCTCAGGTGATGCACCTGCCTCAGTCTCCCAAAGTGCTGGGATTACAGGCATGAGCCACTGCACTCGGCCTCTTCTCCACTTCTTACTAACTGTAGAACATCAGGCAAACTACTATTAAATTACTTGGAATTTTTGTTTTCTCATCTGTGAAGTACTTATTCATAAAGTCATTACAAGGATTGAAACACACACACACATACACGCATACACATAGTACATGTCTAGCATATCTTTTTTAAAATTTTGAAATTTTTATTTTTATAGCACGTCTATTTTTTTTTACCGTTTTTTCTTTTTAATATTAAAGAATTCTTGTTGTTATCTTATAGCACATTTTTTAAAACCTTCTATTTGTGTATAAGAAAATGGAGAATCAGGCCGAGCATGGTGGTTCATACTTGCAATCCTAGCACTTTGGGAGGCTGAGGCAGGCGGATCACCTGAGGTCAGGAGTTCGAGACCAGCCTGGCCAACATGGTGAAACCCCGTCTTTACTAAAAAATACAAAAATTAGCCGGGGTGGTGGAGACATGTCCGTAATCCCAGCTACTCAGGACGCTGAGGCAGGAGAATCGCTTAAATCCGGGAGGTGGAGGTTGCAGTGAGCCGAGATTGCACCACTGCACTTCAGCCTGGGCATCAGAGTGAGACTCCGTCTCAAAGAAAAAAAAAAAAAGAAGAAGAAAACAGAGACTTAGAGGCAGGGCGTGGTGGCACGTGCCTGTAATCCCAGCTACTTGAGAAGCTGAGGTAGGAGGACTGCTTGAGCCTAGGAGGTGGAGGCTGCAGTGAGCTGTAATTGTGCCACTGTAGCACTCCAACCTGGGCAAGAGCAAGATCTCGTCTCTAAAAAAAAAAAAAAAAAAAAAAAAAAAAAAAAGAAAAAAAAAAAAACCAAACAGGTTTCTTGCCAAGCTAATAGAGCTTTACACACTGCTTTGCACATACAGGCATACAGATATTTGTTGAAAGAATGAGTTTGTTTCCATCTTTCACGTACAAAGTTGTAATACACATTTGGAAAATATATCTTTCCAAACTTCGCCGGTATTTCTAGAGGATACATTTATTCTTAGAAGTAAAATTGCTGAGTTCAAAGAGTCTGCTATGTTTCCCAAAAATGCTATTGCTACCCAGTAGGTCCTCAATAGACATTTCCATTGCGAATTTATTTCTCGCGATGCCTTTCGGGAGTTGTCTGCGATGCTTGCTGGGAATTGTGGTGTGAGCCGGTCTCAGGAAGCGGGCGTGGACTAACACATTGAGCGCCGGACTTGTAGGACCCGGCGGGGCGCGGCGGACCCGGGAAGGATCGGGGAGGTCGGGAGCGCGCCCGTGAGCCCGGAGCAGCGGCGGTGTCGGTGGCGTCGGGAGCGAGCGGGCCTGGGGAACGGCGCGGGTGGTAGAGGAGGAGCCACGGGCTCGGTAAGCGGCACCGGCCCGGCCCGGCCCGGTCCTCAACCTGACCAACCCTGCGGGTCCTGCCATACTAGGCCTTGGCCCCGAGGCGGTTCTGGGGGCGGGGCCTGCGCTGGCTTCTGGGACGACTGGGATGCGAGGGCAGCGGGAGGGAGAACGGCTGCCGAGGCTGCGTGTGCCGGGGCGGGCTGGGCCGGGGGGCGGCCAAGCCTAGAGAGAAACGGCTTCGCTCTTCAGCGACCGGTCCCTCGGACGTCCCGGTCGTGTCCCCCTCCCTCTTCTCCCATTCCTGCGACCTTCCGGAACCCGGGGCGCTGACCTTGACCCCACCAGCTGCCTCTAGAGCCTCCTCCCAGGTTGTTCTTGGTCCTGGGGTGTGGACGTGGGGCAAGGCACCTCTGAGAATCTCTGGGCTAGAGAAAAGCCTGGTTTGTCCGAAGTCTTCAGGTGTCCCGGAAGGGTTCCAGTCCGGTCCCCTCTCCAGACTCTGACAGGCTTCAGCCCACCCTTCACACGGAATCAGTGAAGCTACTTTGTTTTCTCTAGGGCTTATCGGCGAGAGCCCAAGGAAAGGAACCTGTCCCCGAGAGTTTAGAGAAGGAACAAGTAGAGAGAAACTTGGTCCCTTGGAGAAGGAGAAGCTGAGGCGTGCTGTCCCTGGCGAATAGGAAAGCAGAAACTTGGGCCAGACCCAAATGTATGTCACTGGATCATCCTACCCTCCGTGGACTCTTCCTCTCCAGAAGGTTGTTTTTTATTTTTTGAGATGGAGTTTCGCTCTTGTTGCCCAGGCTAGAGTGCAATGGCGCGATCTCGGCTCACTGCAATCTCCGCCTCATGGGTTCAAGCGATTCTCCCGCCTCAGCCTCCCGAGTAGCTGGGATTACAGGTGTGAGCCACCACACCTGGGTTCTCATTTTTGTATTTTTAGTACAGACGGGGTTTCGCCACTTTGGCCAGAGTGGTCTCAACTTCTAACCTCAGGTGATCCACCCTCCTTGGCCTCCCAAAGTGCTGGGATTACAGGCATGAGCCACCGCGCCTGGCCAGAAAAAGTTTTAAGTTTAGTGAAAGCTTTTTCTTTACTATCCTTTAGTTACTTTGTAAACTAGAGTAAATATGATTTGTGTCCCTGCCATTAGCAGGATTGGAATTACTCTGTGTGTACCCTCAGTTGGATTTGTGTGCACAGTAGCTTCTATGTGAAGGCTTTCAGGATATCAGATCACAGTCAGGGGAAAGAGAGATTCCTTTTGTTATGAGTGTAAAGGGGGAATTCCCATTTTCAGTGACTAGCGAAGCCTCTAAGGTGATTTCATTGGTTTTTTAGGTTAAATTTATTGTTCAACATTTGTGTAATTAAAATGTGGCCCGCGCCGTGGCACTTTGGGAGGCCAAGGCAGGTGGATCACCTGAGGTCGGGAGTTCGAGACCAATCTGAACAACATGGAGAAACCCCATCTCTGGTAAAACCAGTCTGAACAACATTGAGAAACCCCATCTCTGGTAAACATACAAAATTAGTTGGGCGTGGTGGCGCATGCCTGTAATCCCAGCTACTTGTGAGGCTGAGGCAGGAGAATTGCTTGAACCCGGGAGGCGGAGGTTGCAGTAAGCTGAGATTGGGCCACTCCACTCTAGCCTGGGCAACAACAGCGAAACTTCGTCTCAAAAAAAAAAAAAGAAAAACCCCAAAGGAGTTGTTAGGAAATTTGGAATTTCACATTGAGCACAGTTTAGAAATCTATAACATTTGGGGAGAATGGCCAAAAATTGATCCAGGATATATGAGGGTAAAACTGTTTATTCAACACATTTATTGAGCACTTACTATAACTGGTATTTAGGTTAGAAGTCATGAGTATCTTCTGCAAGGACATCAGAGAAACATCGATATGGAATTGTGTAGTACTTTGTGTTACATAGGGACATGAAGGCATTTATACAGTGTGAAGGGAATACTGCCATTGCTTGGAAGAGTCAGGGAAATCTTTGCAGGGAGGAAATACTTGAGTTGGGTGTTGAAGGATGAGTAGGAGGTTGCACAAGTAAGAAAAGCATTTCAACTGGGCCTGGTGGCTCACATCTGTAATCCTAGCCCTTTGGGAGGCTTAGGTGGGAGGCCTGAGCCCAAGAGTTTGAGACGAGTCAGGTCAACACGGTGAGACCCTGTCTCTAAAAAAAGAAAGAAAAGCCATTTCATTTGGAGAGAACAGCACTTGAAAGGCTTGGTGAAGGTGTGAGAGGAAAAAAATGATGTTTTAAATCTCAGAAATTTGTCCAAAACAGGATGTGTGGTGGGGGAAATTGCTAGGAGGTGAGACTGAAAAGAAAGTGGGGAGTCATTGGAATTTTCTCTTTTGTTTTTTTTGACACGGAGTTTCGCTCTGTCACCCAGGCTGGAGTGCAGTGGCATGATCTCAGCTCACTGCAACCTCTACCTCCCGGGTTCAAGCAATTCTCCTGCCTCAGCCTCCAGAGTACCTGGAATTACAGGTGCCTGGCCAATTTTTGCATTTTTAGTAGAGATGGGGGAGATGGGGTTTCACCATCTTGGCCATGTTGGTCTCAAACTCCTGACTTCGTTATCCACCCGCCTAGGCCTCCTAAATTGCTGGAAGTACAGGTGTGAGCCACTACACCCAGCCTTTTTTCTCCTTTGGCTTCTGAGGAGTTTTTTTTAAGTTAGGGAGTGACAGAAATTCAGATTAAAGTAATGAAAAATGAGGCAGTGAGACTAATTAGAGTTGTTGCAATTGACTGAGCGTCTGAAGAAAGTGTGGCTGTGGGAATGAAGAGGAGGGGATTTTAGAAATACTGTACTTCTGAGATTGATTCAACTTCTTAGGAAGAGAGTGGGCTAGGATTTCTAATTTGAGAGACTGGATGTGTGGGGATTTCATTGACAAGATATGGATTAGAAAAAGTAGAGCAGGTTTTTATTTATTTATTTTATTTTATTTTTTGAGACAGAGTCTTGCTCTGTTGCCCAGGCTGGAGTGCAGTGGCACGATCTTGGCTCACTGCAATCTCTGCCTCCCGGGTCCAGAGATTGTCCTGCCTCAGCCTCCCGAGTAGCTGAGATTACAGGCATCCGCCACCACACCTGGCTAATTTTTGTATTTTCAGTAGAGACAGGGTTTTATCATGTTGGCCATTCTGATCCACCTGCCTCGGCCTCCTAAAGTGCTAGGATTACAGGCGTGACCCACCGTGCCCAGTCAAGTCAAGCAGGTTTTTAAAGGTTAGGGTATGAGAAAGAGGCTTAGGGGATATAGTTTGCTATGCTGAGATCAGGTTGCTTGTAGGATGTACAGTTGGAGACCTGTAGGGAGCTGGAAGTGAGAGACCTGGTGAGCTTAATATATTGGCAGTAGCTCTGAGTAAGTGAGGGCATATATGAGAAAAGTCTTGGGGAAAAAATAACGTTTATTTGTCTACAAGGAAGTAGCAGATTATGTACCTCCTCCACTTAATAGCTTCTCGAGGCAGGGACCATAACTTAGTAATTTTTTGATCCCTTTTTGTCTTACACTATGCTTGTGTTATTTATAAGGTCTGAATAAATGTTATTAAAGTAGCAAGAAATCAATTTGCTTTGCAAGATTGCAGGCACCTTTTGGGCTTCCATTAAGAAGATTATGTATGGAGTCAGGTGAGGTGGTTCACGCCTGTAATCCTAGCACTTTGGAAGGCGAGGCTGGTGGACTGCTTGAGCTCAGGAGTTCAAGACCAGCCTGGGCAATTTAGCAAAACCCTGTCTCTACAAAAAATACAAACATTAGCTGGGCGTGGTGGTGTGAGCCTGTAGTCTCCAGCTACTCAGGAGGCTGAGGTGAGAGGGTCCTGTGAGCCCAGGAGGTTGAGGCTGTAGTGAGCTGTGATTGTGCCACTGCATTCCAGCCTGGGGGACAGAGGCAGACCACCTTTCCGGGGAGGCGGGGGGGGGAGGAAGAAGATGATTATGGGACTTTATCTTATAATTTTCATTTTATACTTAGTTGGTGTTCGTGAGGCTTGTATAGTTGAACAGGAGAAGTGAGAAGGTGGGAGTGATGTTGTGCCGTGTCAGGAAGCTCAGGGCTGGAGCAGGAGACAGACTATTAATTTATAGGAATCTCCTGCTCATTGAGAAGATCTCACCATGAATTCTGGGGTGTGTCAGAAAATGTGGTTTCCAATTAGAATTTTTTGAAATCCTGTCAATTTGGAGCTGGTTCCTTCTTCTGAAGGAGGAATGCATTCCTTCTTGTGTAAGATAATTTGAAAGGGAACCTAAGACGGTCATGTTTATTTAAACAAACGACCACTCATCTGCATTGTTCATTTGTGACATTAGGCAAACTCAGTAGATGCTGATGGGACCAGATTGAGTTGTCTTCTGTGAAGCTAGTTGACCTGTAGTAGTTACAGACTGTGGCTGATACCTAGAAAATTCCCGGTTTTGCCACTTGCTTCTTAGTCTTGGGAAAGTCTCTTGAGTTGCTTCCGCTTCAGGTATATGCTGAATACCCATTCCAAGGGGAACATCTTCTAGAGCACACAAGCTGTGGACCCTGCCTTATAGTGGTTTTTGTGCTTCCTTAATCAGTCTGGTTTTGTCCTAGCTTCTAGAAAATAGGGATGATGCTTGTCAGGTGATGTTCTGAGTTGATTAACATTTTTTTTTTTATTGAGACAGCCTCCCTCTGTTGCCCAGGCTGGAGTGCAGTGGCATGATCTTGGCTCACTGCAACCTCTGCCTCCCAGGTTCAAGCAATTCTCCTGCCTGAGCCTCCTGAGTAGCTGGGATTACAGGTGCGCACCATCAACCCCGGCTAATTTTTGTATTTTTAGTAGAGACAGGGTTTCACCATGTTGGTCAGGCTGGTCTCCAACTCCTGACCTCAAGTGATCCTCCTGCCTTGGCCTCCCAAAGTGCTAGGATTACAGATATGAGCCACGATGTTCGGTGAGTTGACTGACTTTTCTTGGATAAAATGGGAGTGTTGATATTATGGATATCAGTTTGGAGTTTCTATAGAAATGTAACTTTAATAGAATCTTTTTTTTTTTTCTTTTTTTTTTTGAGTCTGAGTTCACTCTATCACCCAGGCCGCAGTGTGGTGGCGCGATCTCAGCTCACTGCAAATGCTGCCTCCCGGGCTCAAGCGATTCTCCTGCTTCAGCCTCCTGAGTAGCTGGGATTACAGTGAATCTGTTTTTTTGTTTCTTTGTTTGTTTTTTGAGACTGAGTTTCACTCTTGTTGCCGAGGCTGGAGTGCAGTGGTGTAGTCTCAGCTCACTGCAACCTGTGCCTCTTGGGTTCCAGCGATTCTCCTTCCTCAGCCTCCCGAGTAGCTGGGATTACAGGCATGCGCCACCACGCCTGCCTAATTTTGTATTTTTAGTGGAGACAGGGTTTCAGGCTGGTCTGAACTCCCGACCTCAGGTGATCTGCCCGCCTCAGCCTCCCAAAGTGCTGGGATTACAAGTGTGAGCCACTACGCCCGGCTATGAATCTGGTTTTTAATGTTCTAGTTAGCTCCTGATGTTTTGTGCTAACAGGATATTCTGATAGGGAGAAGGACTACCAGAGAGAAAGATTTAATGGCCTTACCACTTACTAGCTGTGTTACTTTGGGCAAAGTAATATCCTCATTGTAAAAATAGGTTGTGGCCAGATGCAGTGGCTCATGCCTGTAATTTCAGCACTTTGGGAGGCTGAGGTGGGAGGAATGCTTGAGCCCAGGAGGTTTGAGATCAACCTGGGCAACATGGTGAAACTTGATCTCTACAAAAAATGCGAAAAGTTAGCCAGGCCTGGTGGCATGTGCCTGTAGTTTCAGCTACCCAGGAGGCTGAGGTCAGAGGATCACTGAGGCTGCAGTGAGCCCTGGTTGTGCCACTGCACTTTAGCCTCAGCAATAGAGACACTATTAAAAAAAAATAGGATGCAGGCCCTAACTCTATTTTTTTTTTTTTAATGGAAACAGAGTCTTGCTCTGTTCCCCAGGCTGGAGTGCAGTGGCGCGATCTTGGCCCACTGCAACCTCCGCCTCCTGGGTTCAAGCGATTCTCTTGCCTCAGCCTCCTCAGTAGCTGGGATTATAGGCGTGTGCCACCATGCCCGGCTAATTTTTGTATTTTTAGCAGAGACAGGGTTTCACCATGTTGGCCAGCTGGCCTGGAACTCCTGACCTGAAGTGATCCACCCACCTCAGCCTCCCAAGTGCTGGGATTACAGGCGTGAACCACCACGCCCAGCCCTATTTTCATTTTGGAGATATAGAATCCTTGGAGTGACTAACAGTGGAAATTCCATAAGGTAGCAAGGAGTTATTTGCTTGTCTTAGAGCCAGTCTGTTGGGTGGAATTGGGGGAACCTGTTCCATGCTACTGAGAGAAGCTGTGCCAAGGAACCACGTGGAACAGTAGGATGTGATATAGCAAGTGAGCTAAATACCTGGGACTTTTAGAAAGGAAGAAAGAATGATGCCTACATTCTTCACAAAGTGAAAACAAAAAGAAAGTAAGAAAGAGGCATATTAGGAGATAGCTTGAAGGGCTGGGTCTTGGAGGTAGAAAAACTGCATTCTCTTGAGTTCTTACAGTACCAATGTTTACCTCCTGGTAGTATGGTAGGCCTTGCAGAAAGGCTTAGGGAGCAGGTAACTTTTCCCTAAAGTTTTTTTTAAAAAAACTCATGTATCTAAGAGAAACTAGGGAATTTTTAGGAGATCAGGATAGGACACTTACTGGAAAGTCAGGGTAGGAGACTATTTCTGGCTTCATATAAACATGTTGCCTCAGCCGGGCACAGTGGCTCATGCCTGTAATCCCAGCATCTTGGGAGGCCGAGCAGGCGGATCACTTGAGATGAGTAGACCAGCCTGGTCTACTTGATGAAATCTCGTCTCTACAAAAAATACTAAAATTATCCAGGTGTGGTGGCATGTGCCTGTATTCCCAGCTACTTGGGAGGCTGAGGCCGGAGAATTGCTGGCACCCAGGAAGTGGAGGTTGCAGTGAGCTGAGATCATGCCACTGCACTCCAGCCTAGGCGACAGAGTGAGACCCTGTCTCAAAATGAAACAAAACAAAAACGTGTTGCCTCCTTTTGTGTATTGGGTGAATGGCCATGGTCGGGATAATGGCAGTATTTTATTTGACTTAGCCACAACTCTTGGACAGATAGCTACATAAGATTTTCATCTCCATTACTAAGCATTGTGGATACTATAGTCAGTGTGTCTTGTAGTGCCCTTCTCTCACATATGGGCAAACAGAGGCTACAATCTCAAAGGAAGTGTGAGTTAATGTGGGGAGAATGAGATGTGGTAAGGTGAGTGTTGCCTCAATACGCTTTTTAGAGGTTTAATTCATTCTCTCAGTATCCTCTGTTTAGATACTCCTTTCTTTTCAAAGTCTAGTTTAAGGCTTGGATGAGTACTTCTCAGGCTTTAGTGGTCATCAGAATTACTTGGGAGAGCGTTTTTTAACCTCTTTGCTATTGACATGTTGGGCTGGATAGTTCTATGTTGTGGGAGGTTATCTTGTATATTGGATGATGTTTGGCAGCATCTTTGGTCTCTACCTAGTGGATGCCAGTAGTACCTCCTCTCCCAGTTGTGACAATCAAAAATGTCTCCAGACATTGACATATGTCCCCTGCGAGGCAAAATTGCACCAGTTGAGAACCACTTATCTGGGGTGATTGTTAAAAATGTAGACCCAAGCTAGGCACTGTGGCTCATGCCTGTAATCGAAGCACTTTGGGAGGTGGAGTGGACAGATCACTTGGAGCTCAGGAGTTTTGAGCTCAACATGGTGAAATCCCTTTTCTACAAAAAAATATCAAAATTAGCCAGGTGTGGTGGTGCATTCCCATAGTCCCAGCTACTCAGGAGGCTGAGGTCGGAGGATAACTTGAGCCTGGCATGTGGCGGCTGCAGTGAACTGATACCATGCCACTGCACTCCAGCCTGGGTGACAGAGTAAGATCTTGTCTATCAAAAAAAAAAAAAAAAAAAAAGTTTGGTTCAATAGAAGGGTAGGAAGGCTTAAGAATTTACATATTTAGGCCGGGTGCGGTGGCTCACGCCTGCAATCCCAGCATTGTGGGAGGCCGAGGTGGGCAGATGGCCTGAACTCAGGAGTTTAAGACCAGCCTAGGGAACATGTCTGTACTAAAAAAAAAAAAATACAAAAAATTAGCCAGGTGTGGCAGCGTGCTCCTGTAGTCCCAACTACTTGGGAGGCTGAGGCAAGAGAATTGCTTGAATCCAGGAGGCAGAGGTTGCAGTGAGCCAAGATCACGCCACTGCACTCCAGCCTGGGCAACAGAGCGGGACTCTGTCTCAAAAGACAAAAAACAAAAAGATAATTTACATATTTAGGAGGCATCCCAGGAGATTCTGAAATAGGTGATCAGGGCTGTCAGTATTACAACATACTGTGGGCCAGGCGTGGTGGCTCACATCTGTAATCCCAGCACTTTGGGAGGCCGAGGCAGGTAGATCACCTGAGGTCAGGAGTTCGAGACCAGCCTGGCCAACATGGTGAAACCCCCCTTTGAAAAACAAAAAAAACATACTCTCTCTTAAGCTGAGGATTGTACGGAGTCTTACTTGACTTGTTTTCCATTTCATTTTTGTCCTGTTTTATAAAATCTTTTCATTCGTTATTAGGTTTTGATGGAGAATTATCCTCAGAGCACTGACTGTACTCAATTAAAATAGCAAAAAAAAAAAATTAAAAATCCTCAAAGATAGTGAGAGAGTTTAAAAAAAGTATCAATAGTGGATATTAGGGTGTTTTATCATTAAAAAAAAAAATTACCGGGGTAAGGAGGGCAGCAAAAAAAAAAAAAAAATTACCTGCTGGGCACAGTGGCTCATGCCTGTAATCCCAGCACTTTGGGAGGCCGAGGTGGGTGGATCACCTGAGGTTGGGAGTTTGAGACCAGCCTGACCAACATGGAGAAACCCCATCTCTACCAAAAATACAAAATTAGCTGGGCGTGGTGGCACATGCCTGTAATCTCAGCTACTTGGGTGGCTGAGGCAGGAGAATTGCTTTAACTTGGTGAGCAGAGATTGCAGTGAGCCGAGATTGTGCCATTGCACTCCAGCCTGGGCAACAAGATTGAAACTCTGTCTCAAAAAAAAAAAAAACAAAAAAAACCCATATTGGATACATCTATCAACTTGACTAGACTCTCAGATTGTTCTCCAGTTTTTTTCCTCCCAAGTTTTCTGCCATTCCTGTGAATTTGTCTATTTCTCTTTGCTTCACTTTACTATTACCTACGTTTACAGACAGATGTATACATCAATTATCTTTTACTTTCTACCATGGCACCTTCACCCTCGGACAAACTATATGGTGATGACTACTCAAGATACCTGGACATTCCACAGTTTGCTCATTAAAGCCAATGAGTACATACTCCCCCTTCCTCACCTGGAACCTCTCTACAGTTTCTCTGTAGGTCTTCAGCTTTGTTTATATATAGATGACTCTACTCTTGCTCTTTCCTCTGCCTTTTGAGATACAGTATAGCATAGTGAAGAACAGGAAACTCTAATATCAGGCTACCTGGGTTTGAGTCCCTACACTCACTTATCTGGACACATTTTCTTTCTTTTCTTTTCTTACATATTTAGGAGGTACCCCAGGAGATTCTGAAATAAGTGATCACAGTTCTCCCTCTCTCTCTTCCCTCCCTGCCTGCCTGCCTGCCTCCCCTCCCTCCCCCCTCCCTCCCTTCCTTCCTTCCTTCTCTCTTTCCTTCCCTCCCTCCTTCCTCCCTCCCCCTCTCCCTCCCTCCTCCCTCCCTCCCCCTCTCCCTTTCTCCCTCTCTCTTTCTTTCTTTTTCTTTCTGTTTTTCTTTTTTTCTCTGTTTTTTCTTTTTTCTTTTTCTTTTTCTGACCACAAGACCTCTAATCATTCGCTTTACCAGATAAAACTGCGTGTGAGTTATACAATCTTTCTCTTTCTCTTCTTTCTTCTTTTCCAGTTCATGCTTTAGTTTTCTCATTGTAAACTTTCTGGATCATAGGGTTGTTATGAGGATAAATGAATTAATGTATATAAAGTGCTTAGAACAGTGCCTGGTAAATATATAAGAGCTAAATAGACTCTGGTTGTTATTTTGTTTTCTTTTGAGATGGAGTCTTGCACTGTCGCCCAGGCTGGAGTGCAGTGGTGCGATCTTGGGTCACTGCACCCTCCACCTCCTGGGTTCAAGCGATTCTCCTGCCTTAGCCACCTGAGTAGCTGAGATTACAGGCATGCACCACTATGCCCGGCTAATTTAGTATTTTTAATAGAGACGGGGTTTTACCATGTTGGCCAGGCTGGTCTTGAACTCCTAACCTCAGGTGATCTACCTGCATCAGCCTCCCAAAGTACTGGGATTACAGGTGTGAGCCACTGCACCTGGCCTGGTTGTTATTTTAGATAAGTGTCCCGAGTTTTCAAGGCTGGGGGCCCTACTCACCTGTGTTCTAGTGTTCTGCATTGGTTCTGTTAAATTTTCATGTATATGAGAACACACATGTACTTTTTTTTTTTTTTTTTTTAAGACGGAGTCTCCCTCTGTTGCCAGGCTGCAGTGCAGTGGTGCGATAAAGGCTCACTGCAACCTCCAACTCCCTGGTTCAGACAATTCTCCTGCTTCAGCCTCCCGAGTAGCTCGGATTACAGGCATGTGCCACCACACCCGGCTAAGTTTTGTTTTTTTTGTAGAGACGGGGTTTCACCATGTTGGCCAGGCTGGTCTCGATCTCCTGACCTCGTGATTCACCTGCCTTGGCCTCCCAAAGTGTTGGGATTACAGGCATCAGCCATCGTACCTGGCCCCACTTTTTTTTTTAGATAAAGGTATGTTTTACATTATGTGAAGTGTACAACTTAGTGATTTTTTAACATATGTACTCATTTGTGTAACCTCCACTTAGATAGAGATTGAGTATATTTCTGACACCTCAGAAGGCTTCCTTGTGCTCCTTCCCAATCATCTCCACTCTGCACTGTCATCATAGATTACTTTTGTCTTTTAAAAACTTCATATAAATGGAATCATCAGGTTGTAGTCTTTTGTTTTGGACAGTTTTCATTCAATATTTTCTGTGCAACTTATCCACATTGCTTCATTTATCAGTAATGGGCTTTTGTAAATTTCTATATTGTTGTCTTTTGTATGACTGTACCATAATTATTCCATTTACTGTTGATAGATATTTGGATTCTCCTTATATATCAAAAAAATTCACAAACACAAAAGACCCACTTTAATAAACTTTACAAAAACATTTCAGGAAAGGAATATTTATGCTCTGTCTAGGCACGGCGGCGGCATTTCTGTTTCCTGAACACACCAAGTGCGTTCAGATCTTGAGGTCTTTGCACTTGCCATTCCCTTTATCTCAAACACTTTTCCCAAGATTTTTACTTGGTTGGTTTCTTCCTGTTTTTCCAGATCTTAGCCCCACGACCACTTCCTCAAAGAGACTTACTTTAATCTCCCAGTTGAGAGTAGTCCCCTAGGCAATTTGTCTTCAGGGAACTTATAACTGTCTGAGTTTATCTTATTTGTTGTCTGTTTTCCTTCTACTGGAATGGAAATTCTGTGAGACCAGGGATCTTTTCTGTCTTGTTTACTGCTCTGTTCCTAATGCCTGTGCCGAAGAAAAGGTACTCAATAAATACTTGTTGAATGAATGAATGCCTGATCTTTACATATGTGTTTTTTTTCCCCCTAAATTATGGACGAATTTACTTTTGTTTCTCTCTCTTTTTCCTTTTCCATCTCTTCCATATTCTGAAATCTCTTTTTTTTTTTTTTTTTTTTTGAGACTGAGTCTCACTCTGTCGACCTGGCTGGAGTGCAGTGGCGGATCTCGGCTCACTGCAACCTCTGCCTCCCGGGTTCAAGTGATTCTCCTGCCTCAGCCTACCGACTGTCCTGGAATTACAGGTGCTTGCCACCATGCCTGGCTAATTTTTTTATATTTTTAGTAGAGATGGGGTTTCACCGTGTTAGCCAGGATGATCTCGATCTCCTGACCTCATGATCTGCCTGCCTTGGCCTCCTAAAGTGCTGGGATTACGGGTGTGAGCCACCGTGCCCAGCCTTTTTTTTTTTTTTTTCCCCTTTGAGACAGGGTCTCACTCTGTTGCCCAGGCTGGATGCAGTGATCTCAGCTCACTGCAACCTTCACCTCAAGATGTCCTCCTTCTTCAGTGCTCCTGAGTATCTGGGATTACAGGCGCCCACCATCACGCCTGGCTAATTTTTGTTTAGTAGAGACGGGTTTTCGCCATGTTGGTGAGGTTGGTCTCGAAATTCTGACTTCGTGATCTGCTGGTCTCTCCACGGGAAGGTGGAGGATGGTTTGAAATAGGATAAAAGTGCTTGAGAATGTACAGATTACACTCATATTACTGATGTGCTGCAACTTTCTGCTCTACCAATCAGATATTTTACTTTCAAAATTAGGAGCATAGGCTTAATTTCTGAGACCCGAAGAAAAACTTTATTGTTAAGAGTTCTATAGTTCTCACAGTCTAACACCTTAGAAACCCTTGTGTGCTGTGTTCCCTGGGTAGGAGTGCGGCAGGGGGAGGAGCCTTTATGTTGTCAGTTTCCCATCACATTTCAGGCAGCTTGGGTGGTAAATTCCAGTTGCCTGTGATGATGACAGAGAGTAATGAGTTGAGGCCTTGGCTGATTTTCCCCCTGCTCATGATGGAAGGAGAGTAATGAAAATAATTTAATTTCTTAGGAAATTTGGTAGTTTGGATTGGAATTGTTTTTCCCCCCCTCTTATTCCCTTTGCTTATTAGAAAGTATTGATTTTGAAATAGAGAAAGTGAGTTTATTAGATTTGGGGTGGACATTGATTAGCTGTAACTCAATTATAAATCCTCAGAAGGGGATGTTAGTAAACATGTGCTTTTGCACATCTGAGAACTTGTGGTTCCCACTCTTCCTGCTAATCAGCTGGTTGAAGCTGAGCACAGGCAAGATCTATATCCACTAAGTTTAGAATTGCATTGCTTTTGATTTATTCTAATAGGATCCTCTTGATTTCCAATTTATTTTTTCCATGTAGGGACATCTTCCTCTTGCCAACCTATTTAAAAGACACAAGAATGTTTTGAATGGAGGCTGTATTTCATGCTTTAAGGAAAAGCCATGATCAATATAATGTAAATTGCCCCAAAGAGTCTTCTCTTTTTGTTATTGTTGTTATTTTTTCCGTCAGTTCTCTGGGGATCATAACAATTTGAGGGCTAAGTTAAGCCTCGATAGAGATAGGTCTTAGTAAAATTTTAGGTCAGACTGGAGACTTTTCGGGGTTCCCCCTCCATCTTTGTCAGAATCAGTCAGTTAACAGCATAAACTTAACATTTACCAGGAACTAGGTTCTTATATAAAAAGCATAAGATGTAGTCTTTGTGCTGAAGATGCTTAATATCTGAGTTGGTGTCACTTCTAATATGAGGTTATAAAAAAGTCTAAAAATAGGCTGGGCCTGGTGGCTCATGCCTGTAATCCCAGCACTTCGGGAGGCCAAGGCACGTGGATCACGAGGTCAGGAGTTTGAGACCAGCCTGGGCAACATAGTGAAACCCCATCTCTACTAAAAATACAAAAATGAGCCGGGCATGTTGGTACACACCTGTAGCCCCAGCTACTTGGGAGGCTGAGGCAGGAGAATCACTTAAACCCAGGAGGTGGAGGTTGTGGTGAGCTGAGATCCTGCCACTGCGCTTCAGCCCGAGCAACAGAGTGAGACTTCGTCTCAAAAAAAAAAAGTCTAAAAATAACATAAAAATATCTAGTTGGAGAAATTTTCTATGCTTTAGTGTATGCTCAAAGATGAATCTCCTTTTTTGGCTATATGTGCCAGGGAAGGACAACGTCTGAGATACAGTCTTTTGTACTAAGATACATCTCTTCCTTAAAAAAATTTTGATTTTGGTTGGAATGATAGTGCATATTTTCCAAAAGTCATTGATCAAAATTAGTTCTGCTGTGTCAGGTTTGTCTGAAAGTAAAATCCAGCTCCTCCCTAGCCCCCATACTTGTCAATGGGTGAGATTAAGTTTCATATCTAGAGCATAGAATTTAAAGGAAAGAGAATAACTTTGTTAATAATGAAAAGAATCTGGGAGGTGAAGGGGATATGTGTAAATCCACAGTGAAGACCTGTGGGATTTCAGGTTCTTACTTGAAAAAAAAAATCGAGACTTCTCTTGAAGCAAGATGGGAAAATTTGGGCATGATTCATGGAACTACTTTTATATAGAATTGAAAATACATTAGAGTTTGATCTGTAATAGTGTTTATATATACACACACACACAAATTTGAAAGTAGTAGATTACTATATTCAGTTATTTTGAAATCAGATTTTTTTTATTTTTATTTTTTCTCTTAATTGCTGTTTTCTGCCTTGGATCTCTTTCCAGAGGAATTTCTAAAGACAGTCATGTGCAGTGTGATTTATGAGGCAGTGAAGGCCAAGTACTTTGTAGTGACGAAGACCTGCTTACTTTGGGAAAATCAATGAAGCACATCAGTCTGCAGCATACTTCCTGCCTTAATGGTCCTAAGCTTGATCAATATTTGAAATTTAACTTCACCATCAGTCTGTAGGCAGTGTGTGCTTTGCAGCCTTCCTTCCATCATCCTCAAATATATGGCCAGACCTATTACAGATGGAGGTAGTTACAGTTTTGTGTTTGGTTTTGGATCTGCTTTAAGCCTTGTCTACTGGCACGTTTTAAGGATGTAAAATATGTTGTGCTGTTGGCCAAGTAATAATTTAAACTTTGACATTACCTAGTCAGGGAGGGGAGTGTTGGACAGATGCACAAGCTCTGTAGCGTGGTTGTTTATCAGTTCTTCTTCCTAAACATTCTCTCATTAAGTGGTATTTCAGTGACTCCAGCATCTTGGAGAGCATTCTGGCACTGACTGGCTTTCCTTTCTTTTCTAAGACTTAATTTTTTTAGAGCTAATTTTAGGTTCACAGCAAAATTGAAAGGAGAGGGCAGAGATATCCCACATGTCCACTTCCTTCACACATGCACAGCCCCCTCTAATAACAACATCCCCTACTGGAGTGACATTTGTCATAAATGATGAACTTACATTCATATATCGTTATCACCCAAAGTCCACAGTTTACATTAGGGTTCACTTTTGGTGTTGTATATTCTATGGGTTTGGACAAACCTATGACATATATCTGCCATTATAGTATCATATTGAGTATTTTTACTGTCCTAAAATGTGACTTTCTGTTCACAGATTCTCTAACGATGGCACAGGTAGAGAAACGTGGGGGTTTGCTTCGGAAATCTTCAGCCTCCAAAAAACCACTGAAGGAAAAAGTGGTGCTGATGTATGATGAGATCTTCATGGTAAGGCCTGCAGGCTTGTTGTTGTGTACAGCTTGACTCCTTAGTTTCTTAGTCCAAGATGAGAAATACCCTTAATTCTGCCTGCCACCTTGAGGTTCCTCGGGGGGTATGGTAGGAGGGAGAGAAAGAGGGTTTGAGGGCAAAAGTGAAAGCTTTCATAGTAGAGATTATAATTATGTATTAATTAGTATAGGTTGTTATTATGTTGTCCTTATAGGTTGTTGTCATGAGCTAGGTAAAACAATTAAAAGGAGGGGAAGAAGGCTGGGGAGGCTCCTTTTCTGAATATTTTAAAGAAAGACAGCCAGGTGGGGTGGTTCATGCCTGTAATCCCAGCCCTTTGGGAGGCTGAGGCTGGCGGATCATGAGATCAGGAGTTCGAGACCAGCCTGGCCAATATGGTGAAACCCCGTCTCTACTAAAAATACAAAAATTAGCCAAGCGTGGTGGCAGGCACCTGTAATCCCAGGTACTCAGGAGGCTGAGGCAGAAGAATCGCTTGAACCTGGGAGGTGGAGGTTGCAGTGAACTGAGATCGCGCCACTGCACTCCAGCCTGGGCGACAGAGTGAGACTCCATCTCAAAAAAAAAAAAAAAAAAAGAAAGAAAGATTTGCTCTCCTTTATGATCTACTAACTTAGGACTCTATCCTAGATGTCCCATGAAGTTTCTTTTGGACCTAGAATTCTATAATTCAGATACTTTTAAAGGGTACATCATCATTATTATTATTATTATTATTATTATTTTTTTTTAAAGACGGGATTTCACCATGTTGGTCAGGCTGGTCTTGAACTCCCGACCTCAGGTGATCCGCCCGCCTTGGCCTCCAAAGTGCTTGGATTACAGGCGTGAGCCACCACGCCCGGCCTAAAGGGTACATTATTATATTCCATCTCAAGTTGTTGGTAAATGAAATAATTACTTACTTAGTCTATTTCATTCTCCAACTACGTGGGGTAACTGAGGAATTATTGGCAATTGGGTTGGAGATTTCTTTGGGTCTTCAGAACTGATTGAACATGGTCCAAGGCTATGTTGTAAAATATACCCTATTAGGGGCCAGGCCCAGTGGCTCATGCCTGTAATCCCAGGTCTTTGGGAGGCTGAGGCTGGCGGATCACGAGGTCAGGAGTTCAAGACCATCATGACCAACATGGTGAAACCCATCTCTACAAAAATACAAGCATTAGCCAGGTGTGGTGGCATGTACTTGTAATCCCAGCTACTTGGGAGTCTGAGGCAGGAGAATCGCTTGAACCCAGGAGGCGGAGGTTGCAGTGAGCTGAGATCACGCCATTGCACTCCAGCCTGGGCAGAGCGAGACTCCATCTTAAAAACAACCTGTGAGGGAAGATTAATTAGATATGCTGCAGGGGTACCTGCCTTCTGAAATTTGGGTCGTAAGTAGTATACATAAATTAGAATAATACTTATAAAAAGAATTACTGGACAGACATGGTGGCTCATGCCTGTAATCATAGTACTTTGGGAGGCTGGGGGGGGTGGATCTCTTGAGCCCAGGAGTTCAAGACCAGCCTCAGCAACATGGCAACACCTTCTCTCTACAAAAAAATACAAAAATTATCTAGCTGTGGTGGCATGCACCTGTAGTCCCGGGTATTCGGAGACTGAGGTGGGAGGACTGCTTAAGCCTGGGAGGTCAAGGCTGCAGTGAATCCTGATCACACCACTGTATTCTAGCCTGGGCGAGAGACCTTGTCTTAAAAAAAAAAGAAAAAAAAATGACCATGTGTCGGGTTTCTACTATGTGGCTAGTGCATTATAAATGTGTCACTAAATATAGAGGAATTCTAATTCTGACAGGAATTCTGCGAGGGCACTGGTAATATCCTCATTTAACAGATGAGGTAATTTGAGATCTCTGCTGGAAGGTGATGGAGCTGTGATTTGAACCCTGGTGACTGACTCCAAAACCATGGCTCAGAATAAATAATGCAGTCAACTAAGATACCTAATTTTGGCAAGCCTTATAAACAGAGTTTGATGTGCAGAAGGTTAATACAGATTGCCCAAGTCCGTATAAGCAGCTATACAAAGAAAATAAGTAGGTGCTAGGATCCTATTAGGATACTTTCTTTGTTACGCAAGCTTGGTGTACATACAACTCCTGCTTGAGTGAGCTCTGGGGATGGGAAGTGCCAGTTCTGTGAGTTCCCTGAGTTTCATTTATAGACAAAAAGTGGTATTACAGAAGTGTGAGGGTCAAACTGTGACCTCTTCTAGGAAGCAGGACTTGAGAGAAACTGATAGAATCTACTAAATGGCTGGATGTGGTACCTCACACCAGCTACCTGGGAGGCTGAGGTGTGTGGATTGCCTGAGGCCAGGAGTTTGAGACCAGCTTGGGCAACATAGTGAGACCCTATCTCTAACAACAAAATTAGGTGGGTGTGGTGGTAGGCACCCGTGGTCCCAGCTAGTTCCAGCTATTCCTAGCTACTATAGGAGGGTGAGTTGGGAGGATCCCTTGAGCCCAGGAATTCGAGGCAGCTGTGAGCTGTAATTGCACCATTGCACCCATCCTTGGTGGCAGTGAGAACCTGTCTCTAAAATAAGTGAGTAAATAAAATAAATAAATAATTAAAAAAAGGAATTCACTAAATGAGAGCATTGTGAGAAGGCCAGAAATGTTGCTTCTTTATGCCTTTCTTAATTAAAAATCCAGAAGAGGCCAAGCGTGGTGACTCATGCCTATAATCCCAGCAGTTTTTGAGGCCAAGGTGGGCAGATCACATGAGGTCAGGTGTTTGAGACCAGCCTGGCCAACATGGTGAAACCCCATCTCTACTTTTTAAAAATGTAGAAGTTAGCCGGGCGTGGTGATATGTGCCTATAATCCCAGCTATTGGGGAGGCTGAGGCAGGAGAATCACTTGAACCCAAGAGGCGGAGGTTGCAGTAAGCTGAGATCATGCCATTGCACTCCAGCTGGGTAACAACAAGACTCAAAAAAAAGGAAAACAAAATCCAGAAGAGATTATTAGTATTTTATTATTAGATCGGGACTTAACTACTGATGACATTAGTTCCTGGTAGTAATTTTATGCTGTTTTATTTTAATTAATTAATCAATTATTTATTTTGAGATGGAGTCTTGCTCTGTCGCAGGCTGGAGTGCAGTGGCGAAATCTTGGCTCACTGCAACCTCCACCTCCTGGGTTCAAGCAGTTCTTCTGCCGCAGCCTCCTGAGTACTTGGGATTATAGGCACATGCCACCATGCCTGGCTAATTTTTATTTTATTTTTATTTCACTCTGTTGCCCAGGCTGGAATACAGTGGTGCCATCTCAGCTCACTGCAACCTCTGCCTCCTGGGTTCAAGCAATTCTCCTGCCTTGCCTCCTGAGTAGACTACAGGCCCATGTCACCACGCCTTGCTAATTTTTGTATGTTTAGTAGAGATGGGGTTTTGCCGTCTTGGCCAGGCTGGTCTTGAACTCCTGGCCTCAAGTTTTTCGCCCACGTTGGCCTTCCAAAGTGCTGGGATTACAGGGGTGAGCCACCGCACCTGGCTGTCTCCTGGTAGTAGTTTTAAAAGGTCAACTTAAAATGGTGGTAGTGGGCTATTGACCTGCTTATTTTATGTCATTCTCTTTTCTTTAAAGTAGGGGTTCTTTTTTCTTATGTTACCCATTAACCAGTAGCCTTTGATTTCCTGGAATTTGTAGGAAAATTATTGCTAGGAAATTTTGGGTTTTAGCATGATAATTTTGCTAACCCTTTGGACCAATTTAAATTAAGAAATTTAGAGCATATTAAAAGCTCTGTACAGAAAACTGAATGCATGTGGAGGGCAAGTAAAAGCAGTCAACACAGCATGCTGTAAAAACCACTTCAGTATTACTGAGGTGATCTGAGTTCTGGCTCCTGCACTTGTGTAAGTCACTTAAGTTTGTGTACCCTCTTTCCTAAAATGGGAGGAGGGTGATAATATCTACCCTTCCTGGCTCACTGGATTGTGTTTCATATATGTAAATAGGGTTGAAAACAACACTGTACCAATTCACGGGAGACATGTCATTATGTGACTAACTTATTCAGATGTTTACGTTCATTTCTTGCTAGAAGAGAAATATTTTAGGGAAGTTCTTAACTTTTGGTGCAGAGAATATATATCCATGCACACAGTTTTCCACTTGGAAAAAAACACAAAGAGACACTGTTTTCTTCCCCCTTATAGAAGTTTAGAATGACCAAGAATTTTCTTTTTTCTTTACTTGAGGCAGAGTCTTGCTCTGATGCCCAAGAGTGCAGTGGTGCGATCTTGGCTCACTGCAACCTCCGCCTCCCAGGTTCAAGCAATTCTCTTGCCTCAGCCTCCCAAGTAGCTGGGATTACAGGTGTGTGCCACCACACCCAGCTAACTTTTGTATTTTTAGTTGAGAAGGGGTTTTACCATGTTGGCCAGGCTGGTCTTGAACTCCTGACCTCAGGTGATTCACCCACCTTGGCCTCTCAAAGTGTTAGGAGTACAGGCGAAGCTGCTGTGCTCGGCCGACCAAGAATTTTCAAAGTTAATTTTGAAAGCTAAGGTTGACTATATATAGCATTCTTAATGCTTTTGGTGTTAGCTGGGAAAGCTGAATGTGCTTATCTTCTGGTTTCAGACAGAGGACCCCAGTAAGTGCAGTCCTCGGTTTTGGGAGGAGCTCTTTCTCATGAAGGTAAGTCTTGGTGGCATCTGTGGAATTTCCTGGTGACTATTGCCCTCTCATGTGTTCTGGGTGCTATGCTAAAAATGCACTCTGCCCCTTATTTGTTTCCTTGGCAGGTGAATTTAGAAAAATGCACTCTGCCCCTTCTTTGTTTACTTGGCAGGTGAATTTAGAGTACCTAGAAGGCAAGCTGGAATCTCTTGATGGTGAGGAGTTAATGAAGATCAAGGACAATATTAATTGCCTATTCCAACACTGCATCCAGGCTCTGGGAGAGGATCATCCAATTCGAGTTGTCAATGCATTGCAGGTACAAGGCTGGGAGATTGGGGAAGTCTTGTTTAATAGGAGAAAGGAATTGTAACACATCTGTTGGAGCTGAGGAACCTAGAGTTGCTCTGAGGTATGAAGTTTTCTTTTTATTTCTTTAAGTTACCAAATATTTATACCATGTTTGTTTAGCCATCTATTTATACAAATTGACACTTAGAAGTAATCTTATCCATTTGTATAATATGATCTAATGCCAAAGTAGATTGTTAGACAGAATTCTTGTTTTTACTTGAGAAAGGGAGGAAGTAGAGAGGAAACTGAAGCAAGAATGATTAGTCTTTATCAAAAATCAGAAGATGACTGGGCACGGTGGCTCATGCCTATAATCCCAGCACTTTGGGAGGCTGAGGCAGGCAGATAACCTGAGGATCAGGAGTTTGAGACCAGCCTGGCCTGCATGGTGAAACCCTGTCTCTACTAAAAATACAAAAATTAGCCGGGTGTGGTGGTGGATGCCTGTAATCCCAGCTACTCAGGAGTCTGAGGCAGGAGAATGAATTGAACCCAGGAGGCGGAGGTTGCAGTGAGCTGAGATTGCGCCACTGCACCCCAGCCCAGCTTGGGCGACAGAATGAGACTTCATCTCAAAAAAAAAAAAAAAAAAAAAAAAAGATTTTGAAAGGGATCTGGGATTTGTAACTCAAAAAACATTAAGAAACTGTTCTTTATGTTAAGTGGCATGATTATAAGATTCATTCAACAGCTATTTCTTAAATAGTGTTATGTGCCAGGCATTGGGCTGGGTGATGCAGCAGATACACTGCAGACTTCTTGAGGACAGAGATTTTGAGAGTTTCAGTTTCATTCAGTACTTTTTTTTTTTTAATTTTTTTAAATAAAAATATAAAAATGGAAGTACTGCAATACCAGGTCGATTTGTGGAGTGGACGGAGCAAGCTCCTATTCCATCTCCCCTGCTCCAAAAATCCATTTAGTATATGGTCCTCGGATAGAGGACGTATCAGCTGTTAAACTGATAAGAACAGATGCTATACACATTCTTAGCCAAAAGGCCGAGAAGCGATCATTCAGTACTTTCTTTCCAGTGAGAAGAATGTTCCTCGTGCACACAGAACAGTGCCTAGCAAATAGCACTCTAGAAGTAAGTTCTTATTGAATGAATGGTGACAAAGTTTCTAAAATTTAGTCTAATAGGTTTAGTATAGCCTAGTTTGAGAGTACTTAGGGCAGTGATTGACAAGTTTAGAATATGAAGAATCCATGATGGAATAAATAATTTTATTGGAACTTTTGGTAGATTGGGTTTAAGTTTCTAACTTACTAGTTAGGCAGATCACTTTGTGACCCCCAGTTTTCTCATCTGAAGAATGGCAGTAATAATTACCTCTTGAGTTGATGTCCCAGAAGGATGGACCATGTTTATCCTATGGCTTTGTTAATCTTTGGCACTGTAAGTTCCACATTTTGAGTTGTAGGGTAGGGGCTTGATGAAAGCTGGAAATTGTACTTTCAGTAATTGCAGTGCTCATTGTGTGGGCATGAATCATAAACTGTTTTATTTCAGTGGAAATAAGTTTACATTAAGCCACTTAGTGACTCATAAAATATCGTACATTGTTATAATAGCTAATGCTTACTAAGCTCTAACAATGTTCCAGGGACTAAGTACAGTATTATTTCACATAGCACTTGTAACATTCCTGTAAGATGGATGCTATTGTTATAATTCCTACTTTATAGATGAGAAAACTGAGCCACTGCAAAGTTAACTAATGTGTGTGTCTACGTTCTCATAGCTAGTAAGTAGTGTATGAGGATTATGAAGATTTTAAGATTTGAAGCAGTTGGCTATTAAAAAGGAACTTAACTATTGTAGTTATTAGAAATAATTATAAAATCTATCGGCCAGGCGTGGTGGCTCACGTCTATAATCCCAACACTTTGGGAGGCTGAGGAGGGTGGATCACTTGAAGTCAGGAGTTCAAGACCAGCCTGGCCAACAAGGTGAAACCTTGTCTCTATTAAAAAACTACAGCAATTAGTCGGGCATGGGGGTGCACGCCTATAACCCCAGCTACTTGGGAGGCTGAGGCATGAAAATCGCTTGAACCAGGAGGTGGAGGCTGCAGTGAGCTGAGATTGTTCGCGCCATTGCGCTTCAGCCTGGGTGACAGAGTGAGACTCAGTCTCAAAAAAATAAAAATAAAAAACTAAAAAACTGTTAAACTATAATATCAATGCTAAAATTAATTTTTTTTTTTTGAGACAGAGTCTCGCTCTTGTTGCCCAGGCTAGAGTGCAGTGGTGCGATCTCACCTCACTGCAAGTATCTGCCTCCTGGGTTCAAGTGATTTTCCTGCCTCAGCCTCCTGAGTAGATGGGATTACAGTTGTCTGCCACCACGCCTGGCTAATTTTTGTATTTTTAGTAGAAATGGGGTTTCACCATGTAGGCCAGGCTGGTCTTGAATTCCTGACCTCAGGTGATCCACTTGCCTCGGCCTCCCAAAGTGTTGAGATTACAGGTGTGAGCCACTGCGTCCAGCCCCAAAATTAATTTTAAATAAAGGAAAACTCCACCAATCCTATGGTTGAACTCAAGAACTATTTTTAATCTTTGACTATCACCTCCCAGTCTTTGTCTGCAGTATAGTATTTAAAAAGAAGGTGGCGGCCGGGTGCATTGGCTTACGCCTGTAGTCCCAGCACTTTGGGAGGCCAAGGAGGGAGGATTGCAAGGTAGGACAGGAGTTCAAGACCAGCCTGGCCAATACAGTGAAACGCCGTCTCTACTAAAAATACAAAAGAATTAGCCGGGCATGGTGGCACATGCCTGTAATACCAGCTACTTGGGAGGCTGAGGCAGGAGAATTGCTTGAACCTGAGAGGTGGAGGTTGCAGTGAGCCGAGATTGTGCCACTGCACTCCAGCCTGGGCGATAGAGTGAGACTCCATCTCAAAAAAAAAAAAAAAAAAAAAAAAAAAAAATCCTGGTGTGTGGCTCACACCTGTAATCCCAGCACTTTGGGAGGCCAAGGCGAGCGAATTGCCTGAGCTCAGGAGTTTGACACCAGCCTGGGCAACACAGTGAAACCCCGTGTCTACTAAAATACAAAAAATTAGCCGGTCACGTTGGCGTGCGCCTGTAGTCCCAGCTACTCAGGAGGCTGAGACAGGAGAATTGCAAGAACCTAGGAGTCGAGGTTGCAGTGAGCTGAGATCGCACCACTGCACTCCAGTCTGGGCGCCAGAGCGAGATGCCATCTCAAAAAAAAAAAAAGAAAAAAAAGAAGAAGGCAAGAAAATAAAAAATGAGAATGACAACATTCTCAGTTACTGTTCCTCTTTTAATTTCTGGATTTTGCACATACTGAGACTCACTGGTCTGGGCATAGTGGCTCACATTTCTAATTCCAGAACTTGGAGACTGAGGCAGGAGGATTACTTGAGCCCAGGAGGTGGAGACCAGTCTGGGAAACCTAGTGAGACCTTGTCTCTACAAAAATAAAAAAATTAACAGGGTGTGGTGGTGCACACTTGTCATCTCAGCTACTTGGAACTGAGGTGGGAGGATCACCTGAGCCCAGGAGGTCAAGGCTGTAGTGAGCTGTGATTATGCCACTGCACTACAGCCGTGGTGAGAAAGTGAGACCTTGTCTCAAGAAAAACCAAAAACAAACAAAAAATCAAACCAAACAAAAACCGCCACAAAAACTCAAACCGTGTATTGGAGCTCAGAGCTCAGATAAATTGAATGTATTGAATATCAGCTGTGTAAGGATGAGACTACAATGTGGGTCTACAGACCCAGTGTCCTTCTAGTTTTGAGATTTCCTCTTCAGAAAGAATTCTTTCTCTCATTTCTGCAGACCTTGTGTGCACTCATTCGAGGAGTCCATCAAAAGAATAAGTCTACCTCTGGGTTTGACATTATCAACATGCTGATGGGCTTTGACAAGGCAGAGCTGTGCATGAAGGTGAGGCATAAGCTGCAGATGTGCCTATGGGTGGCTGCTTCTCACAGCTATTCATGGACACTATCAGCAGATGAATGTACTCAAGATTTGGATCAGATAGATATAGATGATTGAATTTGGCCTTGCATTTGGATGTTTTTATTTAACAGGTTTGCTTTATCTGAATAAAGGAAAATTTTAAATTCAAGTTTGAATGGAGGTATTCTTTCTCTGCAGGATAAAGACTGAAGAGTTTATTTTGTTACTCATATCATACGATCATGCATTTTTAAGAACATTTATGAATTTAAATAAAATATAACAAATTAACATGCAGGGGTAACTTTAATTCTAAACTTTAAGCTTGTTTAATACGATTACTTTGATTTTACCAGAATTTTTCTATCTAGTGTTTGACACTATCTTTTTTTTAATAACAGCCTTATAATTAATATAGTATACATCCATTCTTTTAGATTATACAATCTGGCCAGGCGCTATGGCTCATGCCTGTAATCCTAGCACTTTGGGAGGCCAAGGTGGACAGATCGCTCGAGCTCAGGAGTTTCAGATCAACCTGGGCAACATGGCAAAACCCCATCTCTACAAAAAATACAAAAATTAGCTGGGTATGGTGGCGAATGCCTGTAAGTCCCAGCTACTTGGGGAGGCTGAGGTGGGAAGATTGCTTGAACCTAGGAGATAGAGGTTGCAGTGAGCCGAGATCACACCAATGTACTCCAGCCCGGGCCCGGGCAACAGAGCAAGACCCTGTCTCAAAAAGAAGAAAATAAATAAAATGTACAATCCAGTAAATTTTAGTATATTCACAGAATTATACAGTTATCATCACTATCAATTTCAGAACATTTTCATCACCCTAGAAAGAAAACCTGTACCCATTAGCAGTCATTCTCCAATTCTCTACTCTTCTCAACCCTTGGCAAGCATTAACTTGCTTTATGTCTCTATGGGTTTAGCTATTCTGGATACCTCATATAAATGGAATCGTATCATATGTAGCCTTTTGAGTCTGGCATTTACTTCACATAATGTTTTTGTGGTTCATCCATATTATAGGATGTGTCAGTATTTCATTCCTTTTTATTGCCTAATAATATTCCTTTGGATGGAGATAATCACTACATTTTATTTATCCATTCCTCAGTTGATAGATATTTGGGTCCTTTCAACATTTTAGCTATTAGGAATAATGCTGCTATGAACGTTCATGTATAAGTTCTTGTATGGATGTATGTTCTTATGTTTTTATTTATGAGGTCTTGCTATGTTACCCAGCTGGTCTTGAACTCCTGGCCTGAAGTGATCCTCCTGCCTCAGCCTTCCAAAGTGCTGAGATTACAAGCATGAGCCACTGCACTTGGGCCACACATGTTTTAAATTCTCTTGGGCATATATACCACTAGGTGTAGAATTGCTGGGTCACGTGGTAACTCTATATTTGACATTTTAGGAATTACCAAACCATTTTTCCCTAGTGGCTGTTCGTTTATAATTTCATTAGCCATGTATGAGGGTTCCAGTTTCTCCGCATTATGTCAACAGTTGTTTTTATCTGTCTTTTCTTTCTTTCTTTTTTGAGAAATGTCTTTCATATCCTTTGCCCATTTCTAGATTGGTGTGTCTTTTATTGTTGAGTTATAAGAGTTCTTTACATATTCTGAATATGTTTTTTATCAGTTATATGATTTGCAGTGTTGGACACTATATTGAGTGAATGCTCTTTGAACTTCGAAGAACGGTCTTCTGTTACTCATTAAATTTAAAATAAATCTGTGTACCAGAGAATCCTTATAGTGGTTAGGTTACAAAAAAATGATGATATGGCCAGGTGCAGTGGCTTATGCCTGTAATCCCAGCACTTTGGGGGGCCGAGGTGGGCAAATCATGAGGTCAGGAGATGGAGACCATCCTGGCCATGGTGAAACCCTGTCTCTACTAAAATACAAAAAAAAAAAAAAAAACAACCAGATGTGGTGGCAGGCGCCTGTAGTCCCAGCTACTCAGGAGGCTGAGGCAGGGGAATTGCTTGAACCTGGGAGATGGAGGTTGCAGTGAGCCGAGATTGTGCCACTGTACTCCAGCCTGGCGACAGAGCAAAACTCCGTCTCAAAAAAAAAAAAAAAAAAAGGAATATATAATTATGAATACACAAAGATTTAGTACTTAGAGTTATTTTTAAATTCTGGCCTTTTGCAGTTCATGTATATGCCATGGTAAAATCCGAGATAGCTCTTCATTGAAATCATAGTTCTAACTACTGCTTGTATGTTGATGACTGTTAAGTCTCTGTCTTTAGCCTTAATATCTCCTTATGATCTCAGAGTTGTATACTCTGTAAGTACTTGCTGAATGTACTCATTCACACATGCCCTAAGTACTTCTTGCTTGATATATCCAGAATGGAACTCACTGTTTCTCCTGCATCTCTTCCTCATTCATTCCCTTTCAGAATGGGGGCAGCTGTCTTCACAGGCCCCAACCTGAACTTGGTGATCATCTGGAGATAAACGATGAGGGGACTTCTCATCTTTATCTCCAGATGATCACCAAGTTCAGCCAATTTTACCTTAGTTCATATTCCTCATACTTTTCTTCTTCTGTTCCCACCATCTCTGTTATCTCTCACTAGAACTATTACAGTGATGCCTTCATTCATTCTGTTTTTTTTTTTTTTTTTTTTGAGATGGAGTCTTGCTCTGCCACCCAGCCTGGAGTGCAGTGGTGCAGTTTCAGCTCACTGCAACCTCCCCCTCCTGGGTTCAAGTGATTCTCCCTTCACCCGCCGGTGTAGCTGGGATTACAGACGTGCCACCACACCTGGCTAATTTTTGTATTTGTAGTGGAGACGGAGTTTCAGCATGTTGGCCAGGCTGATCTTGAGCTCTAGACCTCAGGTGATCTGCCCATCTTGGCCTCCCAAAGTGCTGGGATTACAGGTGTGAGCCACCACGCCTCGCCCATTCATTCCTTTGACAAACATTTGTTGGGCTCCTATATGCCAGGTACTGTGGTAGGCACTGAGGATACAAGAGGCAAATAAGACATGGCAACTGTCTCAGGAAATTGATAATTAGTCCTCATTAGTCTCCCTCCTTTCAAGCTTACCATCTTTAAATCCATCATCCACAGTGACACCACAACTGTGTGGTGTTAGTATGTATATCTTACACTCATCTTTCCTGCTTAAAATCCTTCATTAGTCTCCTGTCACTAACAGGATAAAGACCAAACTCCCTAGTTAGACTTACAAAACTCATAATCTGGACTATATTTACTTCTCTAGTCTTATATCTCACCACTGTGCCTCATTCTTTATACTCCCATAAAAACAAACTGCTTTTATTTCAACCCCTCACTAGGGCCATTTCTTTCCCTATATGTCTTTGATGATGCTAATGCCTGTCTGAAATTCTTTTCCTCCCCAATTCCTATTGAATTTTCAAAATATAACTAATATAACTCACTCCCGAGGGGTCTTGGAATAGGTGACTTTAGAGCAAATTCCATTCCTCTGTATATACTTCTGTCATAGTAACTACTGAATTGAAACTGTTGGCTTGTTTTTCTCTTCCATTAGACTAAAAAGCACCTTGACAGCAAGGGTCATGGTTTTAGTTTTTTCATATATATATATATATATATATATTTTTTTTTTTTTGAGATAGAGTCTTGCTCTGTCGCCCAGGCTGGAGTTCAGCGGCATAACCTTGGCTCACTGCAACCTCTGCCTCCCAGGTTCAAGCGATTCTTCTGTTTCAGCCTCCTGAGTAGCTGGGATTACAGGCGTGCACTACCACGCCTGGCTAATTTTTGTATTTTTAGTAGAGACGGGATTTCACCATGTTGATCAGGCTGGTCTTGAACTCCTGACCTCATGATCTGCCCACCTTGGCCTCCCACCCACCACCTCGGGCGTGGTGGCTCATGGCCTGGGATTACAGGCGTGAGCCACCATGCCCGGCCACTGTATTCTTTTAAAGTACAATATTCAGCACAGAGTAGATGCTCACATATTTATTAAATTGAACTGAAGCAGTTTACCTTAGCCTTCCAGCATGCTTAAATCCTTATTCTCCATCCATTCTCCTCCCTTGTTTAATGTAGAATATTTCTTTTAATCTTCCCTTTATTGTAATATACAAGGGTTTCATCTTTTGATTAGTTTGGGTGTATGAGGTGGCTTTTAGTGATAAATTCCAATTACATTGTCAAGCAGAGACCAGGATGAACACAAGTTAGCTTCATTGGGTAGTGCATATGGCTAGTGATAGCCTGTAATGATATTGTTTCTTTGTCATTTATTCAGTGTGCCTGAATCAAGTGTTATGCTTTCTTTACCAAATAATGAAACTTGCCAGGCATAGTGGTTCACACCTGCAATGCCCACCCTTTGGGAGGCTGAGGCAGGAGGATCACTTGAGCTCAGGAGTTCAACGAGACAACGTGGTGAGACCTTGTCTCTATAAAAAAAAAAAAAAAGAAATAGCCAGATGTGGTGGCACACATCTGTGGTCCTAGCTATTTGGGAGGCTGAGGTGGGAGGATGACGTGGGAGTTTGAGGTTGCAGTGTGCTATGAACATGCCCTGCTCTCCAGCCTGGCTGACAGAGTGAGACTGTGTCTCAAAAAAAAAATAAAGGAAAAGAAACTTATATACAATTATTGAACCATTAGATTTCCCTTTTTTTATTTGCTTCATTCTAACCTAAAGGTTTATATGAGGATGACAGACTGCAAACATGCATTCATTTGGTAGAACAGTGAATTCTTTACTGTTCTTGTGTAATTGTTCTAAAGCATTTTTCTCAATATAGCTAGATTCTGAAGTCTTGTTATTCTTTTTCTTTCTTAGCAACCCCGGCCTGAGAAGAATTCCTCCTTTTCTTTGTCTAACCTTGCAAGGCCTAGGCCTATGGAAATGATATGGTTGCTTCATTTGTGTTATTCACATTACCCTGTATAACATAACCCAGAGTTGGACAAAGGTGGGGTGTTACCTGGTATGGTTTAATGCTTATTGGTTCTTTTTCTCAGAACTTGATGGAGAGTTTGGATTCATTGCTTTGTGCAGAAGGTTCTGAAAGTCTGAAGAGTTTATGTCTGAAACTTCTCCTTTGCTTAGTGACCGTAAGTAACCTGTCTATGTTTGTCAAGGGTGTTAATTGACAGGAGGGGCAATCCTATTTGAATACTTGAGCCCAAAGATAGAAGGAAAAAGAGAAAAAATATTCTCAATGGGGGTATTGCATCACTCCCTTGTGTCTGGATGTGTAGGAAGTTAGCTGCATGGTCTTTTGCTTCCTAGAAGTTGCTCTTTGGAACAACGAATGGCATTTTTAGCCTGCGGGCTATGTGATATTTCACTTTAGAAGTTTCACTTCAGGAGAACTACTATCTTCTGGGTTGTCAGACTTGTCCTCATCAGGTCTCATTTGGAAATAATTCTTGTGATTCTGAGTAGTTTTTTTTTTTTTTGAGATAGTGCCAGGCTAGCTTTGATTTTATAACTGTAGGCTCCCTGTACTTTCTAGTGGAAGGAGAGTGGGGTATTGATCATTTACTTCAGGAGGTTCTCTTTCCCTGCCACTTCTTAAAGACTTCTGCATTCATAAACCTCTTCCTGTGCACTTGAGGAATAAAACCCAAGAAACTGTTAAGCAAATGCATGTGTGAGGATATGAGAGAAACAATGAGAATTTCAAAGACTTAGGAAGTTTTAATTTGCTTATTTCCTACTCCTATAATGTCTGTCTATTCAGGCTCTCATGACTTAAGGGGCACTTGTGAAAGGTCTGTTAAGTTATCTAGTAGAAATATTTTAATATTTCTATTTCTCTTAGATGCTAGGGGAGGAGATTACATGAGATATCAGAATGCCTCAGTACAGACTTTAAAAAGCCTTTTATTGCATTCAGGTGACGGATAACATCAGCCAGAACACTATTCTTGAGTATGTAATGATCAACAGCATATTCGAAGCAATTTTACAGGTAGGTCAATTCCCTTGTTACCTCTTTCTCTTTGGGGTAAACCACCTCTTCAAATTTTCTCTGCATTCCCAGGAACCAGGAGTTAAAAGTCTCATGATTTTTGGTTCTTGTTACAGATACTTTCACATCCCCCCAAGTCGTAGGGAGCATGGATATGATGCTGTTGTCCTCTTGGCTTTGCTGGTGAACTATAGAAAATATGAGGTAACTGGGGCCCTTAGTGGATGGTTGTTATTTTCCTATAATCTTGTTAATTGTGGCCCCTCCTAAAGGACTTTGCCTAATGTAGAAGACATGTTCTTGGTAAATGGTATATAGATTAATTTTGATAACCGAGATTCTAAAAATTCTATATTAAATGCATGGGGCAGAGGATCTAGTTGTTTAAAGGAATCCTGTGATGCAACTTCTAATGAAGTGAGTAAGTACTCCCTAATGTGATACCCATACCCAGCTTACTAGAATCACCTAAGAACTTTTTAAAAAGAAAACATTTCTGTATCTTATTCTGCACACAGTAAATCAGAGTCTTTTGGGGCTGGGGAAAAGAGGGACCTGAGAATTTTGTTTTGTTTTTTTTAAGTTCTCCTATTGAGTATGATGATTAGCCAGGATTGAGAACCACTGACCTAGTACATCTATTTTGAAAGATTTGATTTTTGTATAGTCATGTGTCACTTAACAAGGATACATTCTGAGAAATGTGTCATTAGGCAGTTTTGTTGTCATGTGAACATGAGAGAGTGTCTTTATACAAACTTAGATGGTATAGCCTACTGCATACTGAGGCTATATGATATAGCCTAGTACATACCTAAGCTACATGTTATAGCCTATTTCTCTTAGGCTACAAACCTGGATAGCATATGGCTATATTGAATACTGTAGCCAATTATAACACAGTAGTAATTATTTAAGTATTTAAGCATATCTAGGCTGGGCATGGTGATTCACACCTATAATCCTAGTGCTTTGGAAGGCTGAGGTGGGAGGATTGCTTGAGGCCAGGAATTTGAGACCAGTCTGATCCACATAGTAAGGCACTGTCTCTACAAAAAAACTTAAAAATTAGCTGGGTGTGGTGGTATGCATCTGTAGTCTCAGCTACTTGGGAGGCTGAGGTTGGAGGATTGGTTGAGCCAAGGAGTTTGAGGCTGCAGTGAGTCACGATTACACCACTGCACTCCAGTCTGGGTGACAGAGTGAGACCCTGTCTTTAAAAAAAAAAAAAAAATCTAAGTCTGGGGACGGTGGCTCACGCCTGTAATCCCAGTACTTTGGGAGGCCAAGGCTGGTAGATTGCTTGAGCCCAGGAGTTCGAGACCAGCCTGGCCATCATGACAAAACTCCGTCTGTATTTTTAAAAATATAAAAATGAGCCAGGCATGGTGGCAGATGCTGGTAGTTTCAGCTAATCAGGAGGCTGAGGTGGGAGGATGGCTTGAGCACTGGAGGTGGAGGTTACAGTGAGCTGAGATTGCACCCCTGCACTCCAGCCTGGGTGAGGGTGACAAAGCCAGATCTTGTCTCAAAAACAAACACACAAAATCTAAACCTAGAAAAGGTATGGTGAAAGAATGATATAAAAGATAAAAAATAGTTCTTGTTGATCTTCATAAAACATGAAAAAGGTGATAAAAAAAAATCAGACACCTTAATAGAACACTAACTATGAATGGAGCTTGCAGGACTGGAAATTGCTCTGGGTGAGTCAGTGAGTGAGTGGTGAGTGAATGTGAAGGCCTAGGACATTACTGCACACTACTATAGACTTTTTTTTCATTTGAGTCTTGATCTGTTGCCCAGGCTGTAGTGCAGTGGCGCAATCTCAGCTCACTGCAATCTCTGCCTCCCAGGTTCAAGTGATTGTCCTGCCTCAGCCTCTTGAGTAGCTGGGAGTACAGGCACCTGCCATAGGTGCCTGTAGAAACAGGGTTTTACCATGTTGGCCAGGCTGGTCTTGATCCACCCACCTTGGCCTCCCAGAGTGCTAGGATTACAGGTGTGAGCTACCATGCCTGGCCAACTATCAACTTTGTAAACATTGTACACTTAGACTATGTTAAATTTATGAAAAAAATTTTTCTTTCTTCAATAATACCATAACTGTTATACTTTATAAACTAAAAAAATTAAAAGCTTTTTAACTCCTTTGTAATAACATTTAGCTTGAAACACAAACATATTGTGCTATAGTTTGTCACGTTGGCCAGGCTGGTCTCAAACTCCTGACCTCACGTGATCCACCTACCTTGGTCTCCCAAAGAGTACAAAGAACATATCTTTATTCTGTAAGCTTTTTTCAGTTAAAAAAATTTCTTAAAACTTATTAGTTAAAAACTGAGATGTGGACAGGCGTACTGGCTCACGCCTGTATTCCCAGCACTTTGGGAGGCCTAGGCGGGCGGATCACAAGGTCAGGAGTTCAAGATCAGCCTGGCCAATATGGTGAAACCCCATCTCTACTAAAAATACAAAAATTAGCTGGGTGTGGTGGTGGGCACCTGTAGTGCCAGCTACTCAGGAGGCTGAGGCAGGAGAATCACTTGAACATGGAGGCAGATGTTGTTGCAGTGAGCTGAGATCATGCCATTGCACTCCAGCCTGGGCAACTGAGCGAGACTCCGTCTCAAAAGAAAAAAAAAACAAACCTGGGACACAAACACACAAATTAGCACAGGCCTATATAGGGTCCGGATGATCAGTATCACTGTCTTTCGCCTCCACATTTGGAAGGTCTTTAGGGAAATAATACACATGAAGCTGTTATTTCCTGTGATAATGCTTTCTCTGGAATACCTGCTAGGACCCACCTTCGGTTGTTTTACAGTTAACTTTTTTTCTTTTAATAAGTAGAAGGAATACAGTAGAAAATAACAATAAAAAGTATAGTTAGGCTGGGCATGGTGGCTCATGCCTGTAATCCTAGCACTTTGGGAGGCGGAGGTGGGTGGATCACCTGAGGTCAGGAGTTCGACCATCCTAGCCAATATAGCAAAACTCTTGTCTCTACTAAAAATACAAAAATTAGCTGGGCATGGTGGTGTACAACTGTAGTCCCAGCTACTCAGGAGGCTGATGGCACGAGAATTGCTTGAACCCAGGAGGTGGAGGTTGCAATGAGCTGAGATTGCACCAGTGCACTCCAGCCTGGGTGAAAAAGCAAGACTCCATCTCAAAAGAAAAAAAAAGTATAGTTAAATACATAAACCAGTAACATAGTTGTTTATTATCATTATCCAGTATTAGGTACTATACATAATTGTATGTGCTATACTTTTTCTTTTGAGATGGAGTCTCGCTCTGTTGCCCAGACAAGTGTAGTGACATGATCTCGGCTCACTACAACCTCCATTTCTGAGGTTGTAATGATCCTCCTGCCTCAGACTCCTGAGTAGCTGGGACTACAGGCATGTGCCACCATGCCCAGCTATTTTTTTTGGATTTTTGGTAGATATGGGGTTCAACATATTGCCTAGGCTGGTCTTGAACTCCTGAACTCAAGTGATCTGCCCACTTCAGCCTCCCAAAATGTTGGGATTACAGGAGTGAGCCATGTGCCTGGCTGATAATTGTATGTCCTATACTTTTATATGACTGGCAGCACAGTAGGTTTCCTTACGCCATTATCACCACAAATATGTGAGTAATGAATGGATTGCATTATGTAATAATGGCTAAAATGTCACTGGGTTATAGGGATTCTTCAGTTCCATTATAATCTCATGGGATCACCATAGAATATATAGTCTATTATGGACCAAAATGTCTTTATGCAACACATCGCTGTATATCAGATTTCCTTATCCCTGTATATCAGATCTCCTTATGCAGTCTACTTATATAAGTATCACTGTTGGCCTAGAAACTCCTTCTGATTTTAATGAAAAATTGAAGTCAGTGCTTTATTTATACCAGTTCAGAAGTTCTTTTTTTGCCCCCTGAATTAATCAGGGTGCAGATTTATAGGTTTTTGAGATGAAGAGATGAAGAGCAGAACCCAAAGATTTATACTTGGATTGGCACATATATTTGATTTTCTTCAAAAGGCAGAATAGACAGAAAAGAAAGGGGACCACTCAAGGAAGACAAGGGTTTTCATTGGAGATTGCTTTTGAGGAGTAGGAAGCATTTGGCACTGAGTCTGGGCACTAGGAGCATTTTGCTGAATTCGAAAGTCAGGAGTTTCACTGAGGCAACCTGACTGTGTTCACTTAATAAGTAGCAATACTGTGAGAATTGAGCCAGCTGGACAGAGAATTTTCCTTTTGAGCTTCTGGATCTTCACCTAGTGATTTTTTTTTTTTTTTTGAGGCAGAGCCTTGCTCTGTTGCCAGGCGCCAGCCAGGCTGGAGTGCAGTGGCATGATCTCGGCTCACTGCAACCTCCGCCTCCCGGGTTCAAGCAGTTCTCCTGCCTCAGCCTCCCGAGTAGCTGGGACTACAGGTGGGAGCCACCATGCACAGCTAATTTTTTGTATTTTTTTTAGTAGAGACGGGGTTTCACCATGTTGGCCAGGATGGTCTCGATTTCTTGACCTTGTGATCTGCCTGCCTTGGCCTCCCAAAGTGCTGGGATTACAGGTGTGAGCCACCTCGCCCAGCCTACCCAGTGATTTTTGGTATGATAAAGCCTATGTAGGCTTTATTTGGCCAGGCTGAAAGTGATGGCTAACACAAAATCTGGAGCTTATTCTTTTTTTTTTTTTTTTTAGACGATGTTGCTATGTCGCCCAGGCTAGAGTGCAATGGTCTGATCTTGGCTCACTGCAGCCTCCTCCCAGGTTCAAGCAGTTCTCCTGCCTCAGCCTCCTGAGTAGCTAGGACTACAGGCACGTGCCACCACACCTGGCTAATTTTTGTATTTTTAGTAGAGATAGGGTTTCACTGTGTTAGCCAGGATGGTCTCGAACTTGGAGCTTATTCTTACAAGAAGAGATATGAAAGAAGGGGAGGTTGTGAGAAAGGAATACTTAAAGAGGGACTAGAATGTGCAGAACAATGTTAATGTTTTATATATTCCAAGATCTGATTGCTTTTATTGTGTTGGAGGAACTTATGAATGGTGTATAGAGCTCCTAATAAATACGAAATTTATTCCCAACACCTGTTTACTGATGGTCTGGAGGGGTTGGCATGGTAGCCATTTTGATCTCTGTCATGTGTAATAGCCTCTGGGGCCTCATTACAACAGCCAGAAAAATAGGTGTGGAAAATGCTGAGGATAGTTAAAGAGAGGTGAGGGTTATATGTGATAGGAACACACTATCATCAGTAATGAATATTTTTGGAACATTCTGCTGGATGCAGGCCATTCTGAGGCAATGGCTTGGCTTTGCTGATTGTGATCTGAATCCTGGCTCAGCTCTGTAGGGCTCTCTGAAATGTCAGCCTGAAATATTGGACATGGCCAAGGAACTGGAGAGAATAATATTTCTGGAATGAAGTATGCATCTCTGGTCTTCAGAAACCCCCAGAAGAATTAATGTAGTGGGCAAGGGCGAGCTTGTGGGCCTAATTTATCTGGGCTTTGCAGTTTTTGATATAAATCATTCACCAGAAACCATTAAGGAAGCCTGGTGATCATGGGAGCAGGAAGATTTTTGACAGGAACGTGAAGAATTCCAGATGAACATGGCAAAACCAAAGCTGGTGAAATTCTGTGCAAACTAGCATGAGAGGCTGTGCTGGGGAGAAAAGCATTCTAGCCATCAATCTCATGACCAGTGGGGTAAGTTGTAAGCTTACCAGAAAGGTACCGAGGCGCAGAGAGACTGGGTACCCAACTAAGCACAGACAAAGTGAAGATGTTATTGGACTTAAGGAATAAAAGTGATGGAAAAGATACCATGTAATGAATGTGTAGTTCTTCCTCACTTCAAATAATGTGTTCTATTTTAATAATTTCATCTAAAGAGACAGAGAGCCCCAAAAAAGTCTAGGGAAGATCAATGAAAAATAGAGCTTTGATCAAATAAAGGCAGGACCCTATTAGAGTGCTACTGTGAAGACTCACAGAGTTTGTAATTCTTGTCTTACGGGTGAAAAGTAGATTGCCTTCAGTTTTAAAAAGTGACCAGCACAACAGGTGTATAGTTTTAAAAATCAGCATCTGGTAAAATAGAAATTTTCACAACATTAAGATCCTGGCTTTCTAGGCTGGCCAAGTCTATTGAGATGAAGTGACTCAGATCCCAACTGTTTCCTAGAGCATGACATTTCTCAGAAATTACCATACTGTTTATTTTGTCTAATTGCAAGTTGTTCCTTTCTCCCCACACTTCCCCTTTTCCTAAAGAGCTTGCCTTTGAATGTAATAATAATGTAAAAGGAGAAAAAAATATAGCTACTATACCAATTATTGAGCCTTTAGCATGTACCAGCTACTGTGCTAAAGATTTGATGTGTCTTACCTCATTTAAGCCTTGTAGCAACCGCAGCATAAAAAATACAGGTTGACCATCTCTAATCTGAAAATTTGAAATCCGAAATGCCCCCAAATCTGAAACTTTCTGAACACCAACATGACACTCCTTGACCTCCTAGGCTCAAGTGATCCTCCCACCTCAGCCTTCTGAGTAGCTGGGACTACAGGCATGTGTCACTATGCCCAGCTAACTTTTTTTTTTTTTTTTTTTTGAGTTGGAGTCTTGCTCTGTCACCCAGGTTGGAGTGCAGTGGTGCAACCTCGGTTCACTGCAACCTCCGCCTCCTGGGTTGAAGCGATTTTCCTGCCTCAGCCTCCCAAGTAGCTGGGATTACAGTCGTGTGCTGCCACACCTGGCTAATTTTTGCATTTTGAATGGAGGCGGGTTTCTCCATGTTGGTCAGCTGTTCTTGAACTCCTGACCTCAGATGATCCGCCTGCCTCAGCTTCCCAAGATGCTGGGATTACAGGAGTGAATTACCGTGCCTGGCCCCAGCAAACTCTTTAATTTTTTGTAGAGATAGGGTTTTACCATGTTGCCCAAGCTGGTTTCGAACTCCTGAGCCAAGTGATCTTTCCACCTTGGCCTCCCGAAGTGTTAGGATTACAAGCATGAGCTACCATGACCAGCCCTAAAGCATTTTCGATGAGATACTCAACCTGTATCCTCATTTTGCAGATGAGGAAATGGAAATTTAGCTTAATGTGCCTAATTTGTCACAATAAGCAGAAGAACTAGAATGCAGACCTTTGCCTGGAAATCAGATGACCCTGATTAACACCTAAAACAGGCTGGGCGCGGTGGCTCACACTTGTAATCCCAGCACTTTCGGATTCTGAGGCGGGGGGATCACTTGAGGTCGGGAGTTTGAGACCAACCTGACCAACTTGGAGAAACACTTGTCTCTACTAAAAATACAAAAATAGCTGGGTATGGTGGCACATGCCTGTAATCCCAGCTACTCAGGAGGCTGAGACAGGAGAATCCCTTGAACTGGGAGGCGTAGGGGTTGTGGTGAGCCGAGATCACGCCATTGCACTCCAGCCTGGGCAACAAGAGGGAAACTCCGTCTCAAAATAAAAACAAAAAACCCTAAAACAGTGTACTTTTGGGAAGATGAATGACCAGAACTTTAAAAAATTATGCCAAGAAATAGTGGTCTGCTCTTTCTAGTGTTACTCTCATCATGGCAGCATCTCTAAGTCAGCTGATTTTGCTTGATTTTTCTTTTCTGAGTATTCACTTGCTTGGGATCTTCTCTGAGGTCTGTAGAATTGGCAGAATTTGACTGTTGGTTATAGGAAGAAGTGTTGAGAGCCTTCCTTCTGTCAGATCAAGTAACAAATGGAGTGGGGTTTACACCTTAAGTTGTGTTGCATTAAACTTCATAAACATTTGGGCTGTTAAGAAAGCAAAGCTGTCTCTCTCTCTATTCCCAATTGACATGCGAAAGATGCCCTCAGAAGCTTGGTTAAATAGGTCTGTGTGGGGAATGAGCCTTTCAGTTGGGTTTTCAAGTTTCTCAATAATGAGTTTTTTGGTAGCTGTAGAAACTGCCAGTGTGAGAACTATTGTTCCTTAGATTAGATTTGGTGCCTGATCTATATGAAATCTTTCCTCACATCCTATAGGTGCAAGGAAAGGTCATTTGTTCTCATCCCCCTTGTAGGTGGTCCAATTGCTTTATTAGTTTAAATATATGTCCATTTTCTTATGCTGCCCAACTGAGATTGGGTCTGGAATAACTCAAGAACTCTTCCAGTGCTGTAAGTGATGGGACAATCATTAAATCCCAGTGTTCTGACCAGATTGTTGTTTGGGTAATTACATTCTTTTTTTCAGTTCCCCCTGCAGTGTTATTTGGATATCAGATCTCCATAAATGGCCTCTCTGGCTGTTAAGCAGCTGCCACTTTCCACCCCAAGGTGGCTTTGTTTTACGGGTGGGTGAATCAGTCCTTGCATATAGTTTGTGAAATGGTTAGGGAGCCTTTGGGATGAAAATGTAAGTTAGCAACTTGTAAATATGTGCCGTATGGCAAGAAGCTTTTCATGTCCCCCGAAGACAGCTATCCCTATGGACTTAGCAAATTATTGGTAGGGTAGAACAAAGTGAGTTTTGTGGAGCATTCACTTACTTTCTAGATGCAAGTAAGAGGATAGACGGTAGAAGTGGTAGACATAGGCCTGCACTGATTCCACCTAAGGAAAAATATGGGTAGAATAGAACTGAGGTATGTGTATGTATCTGTGTGTACACTTGATGGATGCCCATACACACTGAGAAATTAACTGGAAATGGGAGGAGTCAGCAGGCAATATGGACTGGGGCTATGTATCAGGAGCATTGCTATAGAGAGAGGGCCTTATAGAAGCATTTCTGTTAACACTTTTTAAATAGCTAATGGGCTTTCTTAACTAGGTCACACTTACCTGGAGTCTCTTCTCTTATTTAACAGTCTGTGAATCCTTATATTGTGAAGCTATCTATTGTGGATGATGAGGCCACACTCAATGTGAGTATCTGGATCCTTGTGTTGTCTTACTTATTTGCATTCAGTGGCATTACTTTTAGTGGACATTTAGAACAGAGAACAGAAGCTATCCTGTCAATTTCAACTGGTTATAGAGAGGGAAGTAATATTTCTTTTTAGTGCATCAGTGCTGCTGTTTTACTGTCTTCTGACTTACTTGCTTGCTAATCGTAATGAAGTGGTTGGTTATGTTTCATGTTATAGTGTGCTGAAGTTGATTATCCTGCAAAGTCAATAAATTACACATTCAAGAATAAGAAAGCTTAGATGACTAAACGATGGAGATTCCTTCTTTTAGAACTAGCCAGACAGTATTTATAGCCTGACTTGGTGAAGCAGAAACATGGGGATGATCTACATCTGCTGTATATATCCTTGAAAGTTTGGGAAATTACATCTGATCTCTGAATATAGGGAGGAATAAGATGACCAGTGTCTTGCTTTATTCCCTTTCCATCCTGCCCAACTTTCTGGGGGAAGTTGATAAGTCACTTTAACATTTACTTAATGCTACTTCACTTTACATTCCTGTGGCCTGAAAGAAAGTGGCTTATCTATGTTCACCTTCATTTAGCATGGACTCATTGTCACTTTGCCTGGCTGTTTTGGAGACATCTGAGGGCTTTTTGTTTAACTGGATATTCTCTTTCAAAGTGAAAATGATCCTAGTGAAATTGTCAATAATCTGGGCTGGTCTGTTTCACGTCTTGATAATCCATTTTAATTGTACCTGGGAACATTAAGATAATTAGATAAGAAAAATCTTCCCAAAGAAGTTCCTTTTGGTGCTTTGACAGTGCATCTCAGAATTTTTCTCCTTGTTGCCATCTTTCAGGCAGGACTTCTTGGGCTAATTAGTGTTCTTCCTGACCTAGTTCTAGCATCGTTACCAACCCCCAAAGGCTGCTGTCTTATTTCACCTGTGCTGTCTTTTCCTTCTAGGGAATGGGGCTTGTAATTGCTCAGGCTTTATCTGAGTACAACAGGTAAGTTCACCTTTCCAAAATGGAAGGGGGTCTAATTTTTCATTTGAATTGTTTATTAGAGTTTTATTAGAGTTCTTGGGTAAAACTGCCTTACCTAGTCTAAGAGTATTCAGAGGTACAGCCCCTGGCCGACGTATTTGCTCTAGCTTTGCTTGGGATTAGCAGGGATTGTTTTCAACACCAGGGGAAAAGCTACCCCCCATTGGTGTCTCTTTAGTTTAGGCAATTAGGCACATTCCTTTGCAACTTCTGGTATTTTATTACAGAGCATTTTAACTAGTCTTCCAGCCACAAGTGGTCACTTCCATTGAGTCCAATGCATCATACATGTATTTTCTATGTCAAAAAGGTTGTGGAGACTGCAAAGTCAATAAATTACACATTCAAGAATAAGAAAGCTTAGATGCAGTCTTAAAAAATATATAAAAGGAGAAAGTATATTAAGGTAGTCCTATTTTGCAGATGTTTCTTTTTTATCAACTTCCCAGAGTCCCTGTTTTTCTTGGGGGCTCCCATCATTGATGCTTGCTTTCCCTTTTGCTGGAAGGATCTGACATTAGTTAATGGAAACCAGAAGTATCCCTAATCCTGGCAAGGACCAGGCAGATCTTCATGTTCGTCTCTAGACTTTTCTCGCACACGGTTGGGTATCAGAACTTCAAATCTGTCTCATATATGCTGAGAGTTTAGTTTACTGATTTCCTTCCTCCTCCTTTAAAAGAAACAAGATTTTCAGTGTTCTAGCCTTAAAGTAGTTTTACTGTCACACTTTTCAAATAACAGATTGTTGAAGATGTTGGAGAAATAACTGGATCCGCTATATGTTAGGGTAGTTTCACAATTTTGCAGCTTTCTTTCAGTTTTTTTTTTTTTCTTTGAGATGGAGTCTCACTCTTGTTACCCAGACTGGAGTGCAGTGGTGTGATCTCGGCTCACTGCAGCCAGGTTCAAGTGATTCTTCTGCCTCAGCCTCCTGAGTACCTGGGACTACAGGCACACACCAGCTAATTTTTTTTTTTTTTTTTTTTTAATTTTTAGTAGGTAACGGGGTTTTGCCATATTGGCCAGGCTGGTCTCAAACCCCTGACCTCGTGATATGCCTGCCTCAGCCTCCCAAAGTGCTGGGATTACAAGCATGAGCCATTACACCCAGCTGCAGCTTACTTTCTTTCTTTCTTTTTTTTTTTTTTTTTTGAGATGGAGTCTTGCTCTGTTGTCAGGCTGGAGTGCAGTGGCCCCATCTCGGCTATCTGCAACCTCCATCTTCTGAGTTCAAGCGATTCTCCTGCCTCAGCCTCCCGAGTAGCTGGGACTACAGGTGCAGGCCACCACACCCAGCTAGTTTTTGTATTGTAAGTAGAGACAGGGTTTCACAGTGTTGGCCAGGATGGTCTCAATCTCTTGACCTCATGATCTGCCCACCTTGACCTCCCAGAGTGCTGGGATTACAGGCATGAGTCACCGCACCTGGCCTGCAGCTTTCTTTTTTAAGTCTCTCCCAAAGTAGCCAGGGATTTTGGTACACACTACCTCAGGAGCAGACAGGGTGCCTCTTAGCTTGCAGGGATTGTCACAATGCTTGATTGTCACAATGCCTTATTTTTCTGGAGTCAGAGAATTCTAAGAGTGCTCCACTCTGATTACCCAAAATGCCAAGGAGAAAGACATACTTGATAAATAATCCTAAAGTTGAATTTAGTTCTTTTTGTTTAGGCAGTATAAAGACAAGGAAGAAGAACACCAAAGTGGTTTTTTCTCTGCTTTAACAAATATGGTAAGTCCTGCTTTTCTTGTCTTTTGCTCATTAACAATGTGGTCTGCAGGGGTGGACAAATCAGGGCTCTGAAGTTCAGATATTTGAAGTGATGGCGTGATGACAAGAGAGAGGCTGTTCAGAGCAGATTTTCTCGAGGAGTGTATTTCCTTTAGTGAGTTTCTTTTTTGTTAATTCCCACTTTTGATGTACCTTTAGTGAGCTTCAAAACCAAGTGAGATAGGGGGAAAGGAGAGCTTTAATTTCTCTGGGACTTAGTTTTTCCACATTAATTAATTAATTAATTAATTTTTTATAGGCTAAAGAAAAGGTACACGTTAAACCAGACTTTTGCTTCCTGAAGAGTGGGCCCCGTTTGGGCACTGACCCTGTGGAACACCTAATAGTAGGGTTTAGATCTGAGTCCTCCCCAGAGTACTCCTTTGCTGTCTGCCATGGCTGGTTTGATCCTCATAGCTGGTCCTGGGGTTTAGCGACTGTGAAGTAGATCTGAGGCACTCTTTTAGCGGCTTAGGGTTTGGGCTTAGAGGTCTGAATTTTAGGGAAGTTATTGGTCCAGTTCGTAAGACTCCAGGGCAAGCTTTCTCAGCCTTGGCTTTTGGTACCAGATAATCTGGGACTGATTTTGAAGAGATAAATCTAGGAGATTCTAGAATCTAGGCAGATTCAGAAAGTCTGTCTTCTGGGCATTAGTATCCAAATAATCAGTTCTAGGGCAAGACAATTTTTTAGTTCATTTCAAGAAGCAGTTGCCTCCTCTCCTCCTCCACTTCTACAATTTTTTTTTCCCCCAATGCTTAAGAATTGTTCCTTCTGCCTTCTCAGCCTGTTCTTAGGAAGAGGGATCTGATAAACTCTTTAACTCCAGAATGTAAATGAGTGAAGTCTCTAGGGACTACAGAAATATGAGTTTTATATTGGTGTTTTATTAAATGAATTAGATACAGTAATACTGCCCCAGTTATCTCTGCCTTTCAGTCAAGTTTTCAGAAAGTTTTGTTCCAAACACATGAAACTCTAGCAGCATAGGTTTGTGTATAATTTCAAGCATAATTAAGGAGGTGGGAAGGGTATTTTTATGGGGGGGTTAGGCATTTTAGTGCCTCTGACATCATAAACATTAGAGGCAGCCTACTCTGTTTACTGATTCACTTGCTCTGAGTAGGACACAAACTAAAGATTTTGTTGTCTGAAAAATGGAGAGTGGATCTCATGTAGAGAGCTTTGGTCTGAAACCCAAATATTGTTCCCAAAGATAGCTCTATGTTGGTTGAAGTCAGTCTGGTTTCTGTGAAGTTTTTCCTAAGTTAGTTTCTGACTTCAAATAAGCAACTTCTAGGAAAGATACAGAGTGATGAGGATGTGTAGGTTAACTGTCAGAGTGACTAAACTTACACATTGAAAAGGAGAGTTGGACAAAAGTACTAGGCTTTTGCTTTAAGGCCCTTTAAGGCAAGATGATTCAGTAGGATTCTCATTATTTCATTTATTACTTATGAGTCTTTTAAGATTTTCTTTTCTTTTTTTTTTTTTTGTTTTTCTTTTTATTTTTTTCTTACCATCCCCATCTAGCCTCCATGCTTAGAGTCTTTTAAGATTTTCAAAGTGGGCTGGTTTTGGTGTGTGTGACTTATGGTCTAGAGTTCCAAGTTCCCCCCAGCTGGAAGCAGCTTGTTTTTTTTTTCCCACTGATAAAAAACAAAGCTCCTCTCCCATCCTCCTGCTATAAGTCTGCAATTCCCCTTTTCTTCCACAGGTGGGCAGCATGTTCATAGCAGATGCCCATGAGAAAATCTCAGTACAGTAAGTGCCTGACATTCTTCTGCAGTGACTTGGACTTTCGTGTGGGCTGTCCTGCTGGATATGAGTGTGCAGTGTTACCCGTTTGTTAATCCTTTACAGACTCATACTTTTTTGATGATTTTCAAATGTCTCATGGGTTTTGAACAATAATGGACCCTTAGAAATTTCTGCTGAACAACTGTTCCCAGCCTATCTCCGGCAATGAAACAAAAGAGGGATGGGTGTCTGAGCCAGTTGACTTAGCTGGGTTGAGGTGGAAAGCAGAGGGAAGATAATGAAGTAGATGAGAACTAGTCCTAAGGAATTAAAGTTAAGGCCCTGACTCCTGCCTATACACTTTGCATATGCCCAAAAGGTGAGTAAAGGGGAACTTTAGAAATGCAAAGAGATTGATAATGAGGCACTGGGGTATAATCGTATCCTCATAGTTACACTGTTCTAACTCCCCCACTATAGGAGCCACTCCAATTTGTTCTCTTTTTCTTTAGAACCAATGAGGCCATTCTTCTGGCACTTTATGAAGCTGTTCATTTAAATCGCAACTTCATCACAGTATTAGCTCAGGTTGGTTACATTAAAAATCCCAGTGTTTTTTTTTCTCCTTGAATTTCATACTGATTCATTCCATTGAAAAGCTTATCTGGCTGTACTTGTTTAAACCCTGTTTTGCATTGGTAAGTGGTAGTAACAAGGAGTTGCATCAGTTTCCTTTGTTTCCTGCTGTCCTCAAATACGGATGTTTCTATGCGGTACTGAAATGGGTCTAATAACGTGCAAAGTTAGTGGTTTTGGCCAGTTTACTAATTATGTCAACCCAAATGAGTTGTGATTATTTTGCTCACTAGAAATCCCTGGTATTTTCTGCCATGTGGATTTTTATATTGGGCTTTCTGCTTTCCAAACCACTGTGGAGTTACAACCGTAGATAAAATAGGCTCAGTCACTCATCTTATTATCTCACCAATTTCCAGAGGAAAAAGTAAAAGATATCCTGGCCAGGATAAGGTTAGCTGTTAACAGATAACATGGTCTACATACATTGAAAGGAAGTCATAGAATACTGAGCACTGGGAGGGCACTCTAGCTCACGCCTGTAATCCCAGCACTTTGGGAGGCTGAGGCAGGCGGATCACCTGAGGTAAGGAGTTTGAGACCAGCCTGACCAACATGGCAAAACCCTGTCTCTACTAAAAATACAAAAATTAGCTGGAGGTGGTGGCAGGCATCTGTAATCCCATCTACTTGGGAGGCTGAGGCATGAGAATCACTTGAACCTGGAAGGCGAAGGTTGCGGTAAGCCAAGATTGCGCCATCATACTCCAGCTAGGGTGACAGAGCCAGACTCTGTCAAAAAAAAAAGAATACTGAGCACTGGGTCACATGCCTGAGGGATAGCCTCAGTAATTGGCATAGAAGGGGACTAAGTAGACTGAGAACTCGAGTTGTAACCATCTTAAAAAATTGATAAAGTGTTTTTATCTTAAATCCAGACTGTTTAAAATATGTATGTAGGGTTCTTTTAAGGGAAAGTTTGCTTATGCTTTTTCTCAAAGGACAGATGTATATGGAATCTATTGATCTGAATTTTAACAAAAAAATAAGATCATGCTTAAAAAGCATTGTGCTGGTTTGAGATCTGCTTCAGAGAACACTTATCAGTTTTCATGACTGATAACATGGAGACTTCAGTTATTATTTTCACTCTGTCCCTTATCTGATCTCCAAATCTTATAACTGATTTTTTTAAAATTTTATTTATTTATTTATTTTTTCTTCTTTTTTTAATATTTTTTTGTTTTTTAGACGGGGTTTCACCATGTCGGTCAGGCTGGTCTTGAACTCCTGACCTCAGGTGACCCGCCCGCCTTGGCCTCCAACATGCTTGGATTACAGGCGTGAGCCACTATGCCCGGCCCTTATAACTGATTTTAAAGGAAGAGGTGAGGAAGGTAAAGGGCCAGTAAAGCTGTTGGGGAAGTTAAAAACAGTGGTCACTTGGCTTAATTCTCAAGAGCTGATGTGGCAGGAATGGCTAAGAAAAGTTAGGGACAGAAGAGTCATCTGTTTTGGTCGCTACTGGGTGTCTCGCTATATCTTGCTTTCAACGAAGGCACACACACTTTTGTTGGTTGTGGAACAGGGAAGGCCGCCATATGAATAGCTCTTTTGTAGTACCTGGTATCCCCTTGACTCATCTATATCTGCTAGTCAATTATGTGTTTATCAGAACAGCCTATTGATGTGTTTTAGGTTGATCTGATGAGATCCTCTGTCCGGATGGGATTGCAAATATTCTCTGCTCTCTTGTAGAATAATCCTGTATATTTGTTTACCCCAGTTTTTTTTTTTTTTTTTTTTTTAATTTCTATGGTGCCACAGAAAAACTTACGTAATGGGAACCTAGATCCTTAAGATAAATTAGCACACACAGCTTCTTATTAGAAGTTAGCAAGCATCAACAGTAATCAAGTACTCATGAGAAATAAATGCAGAAGTAATCCTTCTTCAGTGGCCTTTGTAATTATGAGACTAGGAGCACTGTAGCATTGTGGTCCCACCTACTCAGGACACTTAGCAGGAGAGCACTGGAGCCTAGGACTTCCAGACCAGCTTGGACAATATAGGAAGATGCTGTCTTAAAAAAAAAAAAAAAAAAGAAAGAAAAATTATAAGGCCGGGAATATCAGACCTTACCAGTATTAGGCACTTGATACTCAGGGAGAACTGGATTTTCTGTTTTTTTACACATCTGTGTTCTTTTTCAGAGCCATCCAGAAATGGGCTTGGTGACGACCCCTGTCAGTCCTGCTCCTACAACCCCAGCCACACCACTTGGGACTACACCACCCTCCTCTGATGGTGAGCCCACCACCGCTTTGCTTTTCTTGATAAATATGATCTTAGATCTCTCAGAGTGAGCATAGCTGTGTTGAACAAAGAATGTGGTTGTTAATTCTTTCTACTACATTTGTCTGTAGTACTATCCTTCAGGCCTCCTAAAGTTCCAAAGAAAACTTTGGAAAAGACAGTCCAGTGATTTCTCTGGAAAAGAAACTTATATAACTCCAGCTTTTCCTGCTCAGGGAATAATTACAGAGTTGTGGAGTGGTAGACCTGAAAGGTCAGTAATGCCTGTCCTGCCACCCTGTTAGGATCCTTGTGAGGCTAAGATGAGATATTTTGTGAAAAATGCCACCTTGTGATTGTAAAGCACTGAAATGAATGTAAAATAGTAATGTTATCTCATGTTACCATTTGATCAGTGAGGGAATTGAGGCCAGAGAAGTGAAGCAGTTTGCCTAAGATTAGTGAGAGTAAGACTGAGAATCCAAACACGTAATCAGAGCAGAATAATGTCTGTTTTGTTTACTACTATATGCCCAGCATAGTGCCTGGCATGATAATTGCTTAATAAATATTTGTTGAATAAATGAATGAGAATGTCAACCTAGGAGTCACTCACTGTTAATGTGTCTGTCAGCCACTTCCAGTTGGAAATGACAGACTTTGAGTGTATTATAATCGGGAGTTTGGTGGGTATGTAAGATTTCTCTCCCTCAAAACAACAATAATGAAAATTTCCCCTTCATAAATCTTGTGGCTGGAACCTAAGACAAAGGCAAGAGAAAAGAAATTACGAATTTTTGCCAAAAACTTTGAGTTCTATTATAGGCTGAGTGTGTTTGGTGGAATATTGTAGCCTAAAATCAATCTATGTTAATATTCGATGTTGTAGTTCAAAGATTGACCTCATTTTGGGTGAAGAAGTACAGAAAATCTAACTTTGATCTTTTCTTTTTGCCTCCCCCACAATTTGTTTGTGAAATGACTTTATTTATCCTTTCTCTCCTTTAAGTTTTCATATAACACCTGTGGTAGTAACATTTCAAGGCAGTATAAGCAGTGCAGAACTATGACAGGGAGGTGCCATTGTTAGTCATATGTATGGTAGCAAATTGGATCTGTTTAGAATTGAAAGCCAAATCCCAAAATACCTTTTTTTTTTTTTTTTTGAGACAACATCTTGCTCTGTCATTTAGGCTAGAGTGCAGTGGTCTGATCTCGGCTCACTGCAACCTCTGCCTCCCAGGTTCAAGCGATTCTCAGGCCTCAGCCTCCTGAGTAGCTGGGATTACAGGCATGCACTGCCACGCCCGCCTAATTTTTGTATTTTTAGTAGAGATGGGGTTTCACCACGTTGGCCAGGCTGGTCTCAAACTCCTGACCTCAGGTGGTCCGCCTGCCTTGGGCTCCCAAAGTGCTGGGATTACAGGCGTGAGCCACCATTCTCAGCCCCAAAATATCTTACTCGAGAAAGAGCAAGTAGTAAGACTTGCTACTTGTCTCTGTTTTATTCAGGCCACAGAATAACCCAATGGAAATACTGTACTTTCTCTTTAAGGATGAAGCCTGCCTGGTTACCATGGATATCAAAAGCCATATATATATATGTATGAGTTCCATGTGATGTTGAGGTTTGGATGCTTCAGAGAACTGCCTTTCAAACTGCTCATTGTGAACACTTCCACCCACACATTTGATTATGCAATGGCAGGATTTGTGCTTACTTACCTACAACCAGTGAGCTTTTATTTTTTCTAGTGGGAAGATCAAGTCAGCCCACTTTCACATGACTGTCTCCCTTGACAAAAGCTGCTGGGAAGAGTTATGAAGCCAAAGATCAAGGAATGACTCTTGCTTAGGAAGAGATTTTAATTTGTGAGGGATTTTATTCTGTCTCTATTCTATTTGTTCTATTCCCTGTCTCCTAACTCATTTCCTTCTGTAGGGGTCCTAAGTATTACAACCTTGTTCTTAATTTTTGCATCTTAATTATAGTGGTGTTCAGTAGCCCAGTTATATTTAAAGGTATGTCACCGGAGCCATTATTTTTTAAAAGCCAACAGTTTAGCTATAACATTTGTTCTCAGCTCAGACTTGACATTTGACAACTCAGCCTTGGCATGAGAGGACTTTCTGGTAAACTAAAAATATATATGCTTCTATATTTCTGCATATTATATAAGATAGTTTTCCAGTTATTGCTGTGTATGAGCAGGAAAAAGCCCCACCTACCAGTTAGGTACCTCCTTGTATTGGACAAAGGGATGATTATAGGTTCTGAGCTTCAAAACAGGCTGTGGTTTGAAATGACAGTCTTAGGTCATTAACCCATAACATGAATTAAAACCTTTTAGTATTTCAACATAAAATATATTTGTATTATATTAGCTTTTGGAGGCTTAACTGGGAAGATAGCCAGTGGTTGGGCTTGCCAATTTCTTTTCATAAGGCTTTTTGTTGTGCTTGCTGTTTATTATGGGTTCATAATATCCAAATGTTTCCAACTGTTAATAAATGTTCTCTGCATATATTGTAATAACTCCAGAGGGATCTGTTGTGGTTATGAATACATATTATGAGTAATATCCTAAACTCAACTGAGTCTTCATGGCTGAAAATGTAGCAGAAAGCTATAGATTCTCTAGCTTTTCTGGGCCAATATAAGATTCCTTTTACTTATATATTATGTCTTAGGCAGTGTAAAACCACTTAACAAGAGGTCTGAGTCTAATTTAAAGTCTTAGAATTTTGGGAAGTCTACATTAAGATTGTGTTGTGGGCCGGGCATGGTGGCTCACGCCTATAATCCTAACACTTAGGGAGGCCAGGGCAGGTGAATTGCTGAGCTCAGGAATTCAAGACCAGCCTGGCCAACATGGTAAAACCCCATCTCTACTAAAATACAAAAATTAGCTGGGTGTGGTGGAAGGTGCGTGTAATCCCAGCTTCTTGGGAGGCTGAGGCAGGAGAATTGCTTGAACTCAGGAGGCTGAGGCTGCAGTGAGATTGTGCCACTGCACTCCAGCCTGGGCGACGGAGTGAGACTCACTCTCAAAAAAAAAAAAAAAGACTGTTCCGTATAGGTCAGCCTGGTTATTAGAGACCAGTTTATCCCTCATTGTTCATTGGGACTGTGGCTGAGAGAATTGGGCAGAGGATTTCTCTTGGAAACAGCAGCTGGGTATATAAAACTCAGTTCCCAGGCTGTTCCAATAAGTAATGTTCATCTGTTTTCATGTATTTATTTATTTATTTGAGACAGAGTCTCACAGTATAACCCAGGCTGGAGTGCAGTGGTGCCATTGGGCTTATTGCAACCTCTGCCTCCCAGGTTGCAGTTCAAGCAATTCTCCTGCCTCAGCCTCCCTAGTAGCTGGGGTTACAGGCACCCACCACCATGCCCAGCTAGTTTTTGTATTTTTTAGTAGAGGTGGAGTTTCACCATGTTGGCCAGGCTGGCCTCAAACTCCTAATCTCAGGTAATCTTCCCACCGCGGCTTCCCAAAGTGCTGGGATTACAGGCGTGAGCTATTGTGCTCAGCCTGTTCATCTGTTTTTGAGTCTACTATTCCTTTTCAGTTTTCCTTCGGGGGGAAGGGAATTTTACCATTTGATAGTGGTAGAATTGGAATATAAGTCTGCCTTAACATTTTCCCTCTCTATCATGGGTATGTCCAGCCTAAAGACTTATTCTCAAAATTAGGCAAGATTTCTCCTTATTAGGAAGGAATCTTCACTGAATTTAAGTAGGAGACCCATCAAAGTGAAACTCATTTATATTCAGTACAGATCTTTCCTTTAGGTAGAAATCAAAGTGCCTTTAAGAAGGGCTTTAAACTCTTTGCAGGTACTTGGCAGGTTGTGGAATCAACATAACCTTCCAAGGGTGTTGGGAGAAAAAGCTCTGTTCTTAGAGACTGGCCCTAGACAGGAGAGCAGGTCATTGGGCTTAATTTGGGGGAATAGGAATGGGGCTCTACAGGCTTAGGAAGAGTAGATAAAAGTTTTATGATGAGCACTTGGTCCTCCCTCTGTTGTGAAAAAAGCTTATTTAGTGATTTTCTTGCCTGCTGGCAAATTGGCTATGTGGGTAGAAGTGTTAGATGGAATATGTTTAGGCTAAGTGTATTTTATCTGTTCTATTCCAGTTATAAGTTCTGTGGAACTCCCACTGGATGCAGATGTACAGACCAGTAACCTACTGATAACCTTTTTAAAGTATAGCTCAATTGTCATGCAGGACACCAAAGGTAAGCCATGCTATTTTGGGATCTCAGGAGTAGGAGGTGTGGCAGGCAGCTAGCATCAAAAAGCAGCATTAATATTTTGAAGCTTTGAAAAGATGAACCATTGGGGCCTTGTGTACATGGTCTTCATTGCTGGAAAACAGTGATGTCTCACTGCTAGGTGGCAATTAGGTGGTGTTGGGAAAACCTGAAGCGGGAGGGGAGTACTCAAAAATAGAACAGGAAAAAATTGGTCTCTATGAAAACTAGCAAATCTTCTTAGCAGATCTTGGTAAGTAGATGCAGGCTCTTATGTGTGGGAAGTGGAGGGATTAGCACGCTTCAGGGAATCCCCTTTTGAGGACAGGAACTGAAAGCAGCAGCTCGTGGTGAGAGTTAGAGGACTGTCATACAGAGTATAGTAGGAAGAGGTGAGATTCAGAGGGACTGTGTTCTTTAACACTTAAAATAGAAGTGTCAGTACCCCATCCTAGAAATGCAAGAGTGGAAGTGGGAGAAGAACATGAGTGTTGGAAAAGTTTGAGGTTTTGTTGTGTGATTTCCTGCTTTTTCTCTGTTTATGATTTTGCTGTGGCCTTTTACTTGGTGGTAGAGTAGCGGAGTAGTTGTCCTAGGAGTGAGAAGGGTTGGGAGGAGACTCAGCAAATTTTATCCAGTATATATCTTAGTTTTGTTTTTTTTCCCCTACTTGCATTTTTTCTTTATACAGGATTTATGTCAGTATTCACAATTTTTATGTGTTTGTTTTTATTTTGATAAAGTATATACAACAAAATTTACCATCTTAACCATATTTAAATGTACTATTTAGTTGCATTACATACTTATATATTTTTGTACAACCATTATCACTGGCTGGGTGCAGTGGCTCATGCCTGTAATCCCAGCCCTTTGGGAGGCTGAGGTGGGAGGATCACTTGAGCCAGGAGTTGAAGACCAGCCTGGCCAACACAGTGAAACCCCGTCTCTACTAAAAATACAAAAATTTAGGCTGGGCGTGGTGGCTCACGTCTGTAGTCCAAGCACTTTGGAGGCCAAGGCGGGCGAATCACCTGAGGTCAGGAGTTCAAGACCAGCCTGACCAACATGGTGAAACCCCGTCTTAAAAAAAAAAAAAACAAAAACAAAAATTAGCCAGGCGTGGTGGCACGCGCCTATAATCCCAGCTACTCGGGAGGCTGAGACAGGAGAATTGGTTGAACTCAGGAGGCAGAGGTTACAGAGAGCTGAGATCACACCACTGCACTCCAGCCCGCATGACAGAGCGAGACTTTGTCTCAAAACAAACAAACAAACAAAACCACCATCATCACCATCCATCTCTACAACTTTTTCTTTTTCTTTTTTTTTGGAGGCCAGGTCTTACTCTGTCACCCAGGCTGAAGTGTGGTGGTGTCGTTTCAACTCACTGTAGCTTCGACTTCATTGGCTCAGGTGATTCTCACACCTCAGCCCCCCGAGGAGCTGAGACTACAGGTGTGCACCACGATACCTGGATAATTTTCTTTGTGTGTGTGTATTTTTTGTATATATGGGGTTTCACCATGTTGCCCAGGCTGGTCTTGAACTCCTGGGCTCAAGTGATCTGCCTGCTTGGCCTCCCAAAGTGCTGAGGTTACCGGTGTGAGCCACTGCATCTCGCCTCAACTTTTTTTATCTTACAAATGGAAACTCTGTACCAATTAAACACTAACACCCCATTCTCCCCTTGCCCCAAGGCCTGGCAGCCACCATTCTACTTCGGCTTCTATAAATCTGACTACTCTAGGAACCTGATATAAGTGAAATATGTCCCAGTTTTAGGATTCCCTGATTTCATGGTGACACTGAGCTAGCATTTTTCCTCCATTTTTTGTAATGAAAAAATTCTAGCATACAGAAGTTGAAAAAAATCATGAACTGATTTACTTATGTACCCATTAACATTTTGCCATACTTGGTTTGCACTTAAATTTCTTTCTGTGTGTTGTTGTTGTTATCTTGACTGAATCATTTTATTTATTTTTATTTTTAATTTTTTTTTTTGAGATGGAGTCTTGCTCTGTTGCCTAGGGTGGAGTGCAATGGCACAGTCCAGGCTCACTGCAACCTCCGCCTCCCAGGTTCAGTCAATTCTCCTGCCTCAGCCTCCCAAGGAGCTGGGACTACAGGCACGTGCCACCACACCTGGCTAATTTTTATATTTTTAGTAGAGACGAGATTTCACCATGTTGGCCAGGCTGGTCTCAGACCCCGACCTTGTGATCCACCCATGTCAGCCTCCCAAAGTGGTGGGATTACAGGGGTGAGCCACTGTGCCTGGCCTGGCTGAATCATTTTATTTTTTATTTTTTTAGACTGAGTCTTGCTCTGTCACCAGGCTGGAGTGCAGTGGCGCAATCTCGGCTCACTGCAACCTCCACCTCCTGGGTTCAAGCGATTCTCCCGCCCCAGCCTCCCGAGTAGCTGGGACCACAGGCGTGTGCCACCACCCCTGGCTAATTTTAAAAATATTTTTAGTAGAGACGGGGTTTCACCGTGTTGGCCAGGATGGTCTCCATCTCTTGACCTCGTGATCCGCCCACCTCGGCCTCCCAAAGTGCTGGGATTACAGGCGTGAGCCACCACGCCCTGCCGGCTGAATCATTTTAAATGAATTTGCAGACATCGTGACTCTGCTTCACACCTAAGTACTTTAACATGTATCTCCTAAAGACATTTTCCTAGATATCCAGAATACCATTATTATATCTAAGAAAGTCAACAATAATTCTCTAATAATCATGTAATATTTAGTCCCTATTTCAATATCCCCATTTGTCCCCAGAATGGTTGCGTTTTGGGACACAAGGCTAGCATTTTAATGAACATTTTATTTTTATTTTTTAAACTTTTTTTCTCTCCCCTCTTAATGACTTTCTTTTAACAGCATTAATGAACATTTTTTATTAGCATGTCATTTGATACCTACAGGTTGATCAGTGGGCTTCTCCTATTTAAAAGGATTTTTTGGCCGGGTGTGGTGGCTCATGCCTATAATCCCAGCACTTTGGGAGGCCTAGGCGGGAGGATCACCTGAGGTTAGGAGTTTGAGAAAAGCCTGGCTAACATGGTGAAACCCTGTCTCTACTAAAAATATAAAAATTAGCCAGGCATGGTGGCTGGCACCTGTAATCTCAGCTACTTGGGAGGCTGAGGCTTGAGAATTGCTTGAACCCAGAAGGTGGAGGTTGCAGTGAGCCAAGATCATGCCACTGTACTCCAGCCTGGGCAAGAGTGAAGCTCCGTCTAAAAAAAAAAAAAAGAAGGAATTTTTTTTCCTCATTACAAAAATAATTAAAATATTCCTTATTAAAAATTAAACCACTCTAGCAATAGTTAACTTAGAAAGTGAAAGTTCTTTGTAATTAAACTCTCCGGAGTTAATGACTCTTAACAATTTGGCATAGATTCTTCGTTTTTAAGCCTTATTTATAAGAATCTTCAGATCCTTTTAGGAACTAACTGTTCAGTAGTTTACATTTGGGTGCCTAAATTATGGTCCCCAGATGAACTTCAGATTCCCAAATAACAACAACAACAACAAAAAAAACCAGTTCCACTTTGGAAGCAAAATCGTTGAAATACTATGATTTTTGCCACCTTACTTTCTGTGAGGAGAAATTAATGCCTGGTAGGTGGTTTAAGGTTTCCTTAGACATTAAGTATACTTTAGAAGACTTTTTATTTGCCAAGTGAGGCAGGTAGGTTTCTGGTTGGAGAGTTTTCTGGAGTTCAGAATGGAGCTGAAAGGCAAGAACTGCATAGAAAGAGAAGACCAGGATTTGGAGGCTTTTTGAGTGAGAAGGAAACATTGGTAGACAGAGATAGGAGAGCTAAAAGATAAGTATGGGAAATGAAGAATTGCCAGAGCAGAAAGGAGCCTGGGGTGGGCAGAGTCTAAGATATGTTACACTCAGACACGTTGTATTAGCTCTTGGAGATTTCTGCCTTGCAAACTTAGACTCTTTTCTTCTTATATGTCTTGTGAGTATTCTTTTTCAAGACAGAGAGAGAGAGCTATATACAGGGATGAGATAGATGTAAGTAGTCCATGTCACTAACTCTTAATATAAAACAGTCTTTTGGGAGCTGCAGAGAAAGCTGAACCTCTCAGACTTGGCAAGTGAGATCTGGCAGGCAGGGATAGTAAGACTCTTGTGTATCAGAGTTTCTTGAGGCCATTGCTTCTTTATGGAAATGGTAACTTCTTCCTGTATCTGGAAATACTGCAGCAACCACAAAATAGAGAAACTGCATGGATGTGACCTAGAAAATGAACTTTAAGCTTTGCCTGATATAACACAGTGAACTGAGGCCCTTGGAACTCATTTTTGGCTTTAATGATTATATAGGCCTCTTTGTCCTGGTCACTTGCCATCCATAAAGTGGAAGGCAAAATTAAAGGCTGATGAATTGCAGAATGAGTGGTCTTTGCCAAGAGGTGGCCTAAATGTGGCAAAGGGCAAGGTTAGGAATGAAGAGTTAATTTCAAAAATGATCCCTGTGTGGCTTTATTGGCCCAGCTCTCTTCCTGCCTCAGCCCCTGACTTGCTACATGCCTTGGCTAACAGCATCTCATTATGTTTTTAGGAGCAATAGAAGCAACTTTTTCTTGGCTGTGCTTTCTCCCCTCCAGTATATTATCTTTCTCTTTTTTATTATGTATTTATCATTTTAAACCTAAAAATATACTTTTAATAGATATATATAAGATATAAAGTTTATAATAACTGTAATAAATAGCATGTTATAAAGTACAATAATAAAATGAACATATGTGAACCTACCACCCAACTTAAAACAACATTAATGCTGTTGAAGCTCCCTGTGCGTCCCTTCCCTAATCGCTTCTTCCCTCTCCATTCTCCAGAATTTTGTGTTTATCATTTTCTTGGTTTTGTTTGTTTGTTTGTTTTTTTGAGACAGAGTCTTGCTCTGTTACCCAGGCTAGAGTACAGTGGTGCGATCTTCTTGGCTCACTGCAACTTCTGCCTCCCAGATTCAAGTGCTTCTCTTGCCTCAGGCTCCTGAGTAGCTGGGATTACACGTTTACGCCACCATGCCTGGCTGATTTTTTTATTTTTAGTAGAGACGGGATTTTACCATGTTGGCCAAGCTTGTCTGGAACTCCTGACCTCAGGTGATCCTCCCACCTTGGCCTCCCAAAGTGCTGGGATTACAGGTGTGAGCCACCAAGCCCGGCCCCTATTACCTTGGTTTTCCCCCACTTTTAAAGCCTTTTTCCCTTGGGGTTCTTCTGACTTCGGTGGTATAACCTTAAAGGAGCTTCTGTTCAACCTTTACAATAGATATTAGGCCAAAAAATTTTTAAAAACCATGTATATCTTAAAGTTAACCATGCATAGACTTAAAGTTGATTCACCAAAGTCTTAACATTTGGGTGATATAATTAAATTTGGTTTTTGTTATTTTGTGTGTGTATGCTTTTTTTGTGTGTGTGTTTAAAAGACTGTCTATAATCTGCCTTTTGTATTCAGAAACACTTTAATTTTAAAATAAAAAAAATTTTAGTGGAGAGATAGCTGCAGGCTTTTCTGTGGGAGTTGCTTATCAGTTTTTGGGAGGATAGTGCCATAGAAACTCTGTGGCTAAGGGTAGGTGGAAGGATCGTGAATGTAGTTTTCCAGAGGCAAGAGCATTGCTCTTTGGCTATATCGGTGTTTTGATGAAGCTGTAGGGAGTATCAGATAGGTATTATCATCATCACTCTTTTTGCATTGCCTATCTCTGAGGAGAGGTGAATACATTCAGGTTAATGTCAGGGTAAGTAGTACTAGCTAGCTTCTACAGCACTTTAATCCATTAAGAGGTTGTCTCTCCAGATTGGACTTCAGTTCGAGTCCTATTAAAGCTAATTTGAAAATCATGAGCCATTTGACTGTTTTGGCTATACTATCATGATCCTCTTTTTACCTCCTTTTCACTCCTCCACCCACAGAGTTTCTGGAAAGTACGTAAGCTTGATGGGTTCTGGTACTCGACGGTAATGGATTAGCTTTTTTTTGTCCTTTTGTGTGTGGGCTTAGCGGCCTGGTATTGAGGTTGCCTTCTTCTTTTTTAATAACTAGAATGTGAGTTGTGAGAGACTAGGGGCTTTTGTCTGTTTTATTCAGTGCTATATCTCTCATGCCTTGCAGAGTGCCTGCCACAAAATAGGTGCTAAGTAAATATTTATTGAGTGAGTAATTTTGACAGGAAAAAACATGATCAAGAGTTCACAGCTTTCCAGGGCATAAGTATACAGTTGCAAGGAGAAGCATGGGCTGGACCCTAGTCTCCAGTTAACTTCTTTATGATTTCATTGCCAGTTTGCTATGAGCAGTCATGAAATCTTTCTAGATTTTGTGGTAGATGGGTACAGAGGGTGGTGCTTAATGCTGGCAGATGAGGGGGGTGGAAAGGGGAATGGACCTGACTATTCAAGTCCTGTTGGCAAAGGGCTGATGTGACAGTGATGGCCACGATTTGGGCCATGACAGTAGGAACCGTTATGAGTTAGATGGCTCTCAGGAAGGTGGTTAGCTATTTAACAGACTACCAGGATATTTAAGAAAAAGTCTTCTGGGGGAATTCTTTTCCCTAGGAGGGAAGCAAGAAATACTATAGTAGTACCTTGATTTTCATTATGAATTTTGTAGAAAGAGAGATTGTAAATGTTTCCTTTTATGATATATATCCTCGTTCTCTATTAAACATGGTCTGGATGATTTACAGAGAAGGGTTTCTTTTTTCTTTACAGATGAACACAGGCTTCACAGTGGCAAACTCTGTCTGATTATCCTTACATGTATTGCAGAGGTAGGTCTCACCAGCCTTCTGCTATTAGTCAGTCTCTTAGAAAGTGCTATCTTTCCCCTGCCTCCCCCTCTCCTCATGCCTGCCTCATGACTTTTAGGGACCTAAAGTTTGGGAGAGAAAATCTTCCCCCCTTTGTATTATCTGTCTTCTCCCACTAGAGCATAGTCTTTGATGAAGCCACGGATAGACAAGGTCTTGCTTGCTTCCACACTGCCTGTGTAGCAGTTTAAAAAATAAAAAAGGAGCTCAGGTTTCCTGTGGTGGGGTGAAGGGGTGGAGAGTAAAGCCAGAGAGGGGAATTGGAAACTCAGTAATTACAGTTTGCTGAAGAGCAAGAGCTGAGAGGAAGAAAGAGGAGGGGGCTTCAGCTTTTTAAAAGGCTACTTTTGGTTGGACTAATCGGGTTCAAACTCACCATGTATCTTGGTAACACACAGGCATGATAGAACTTGAGTGAGTTAGAGCTAAATTTATAGCGTCAGCCTCCCCCTTTACTATTCCTCACTCTGCACTTTTTTCTCTTAAGAAAAATGGTAAAGGTAGTCCACATGAAATAGGGATCTCTCTAAGTCTCTCTCTTTTCGTGTTCTCTGTGGAAAGATGACCTCCCTTTCACAAGATTAGGGGTGGCTGGTTATAGAAAAGCTGTCTATTAGCAGTGGGCCTGCTATAATTGCTTTTCAAAATCTTTCTAAGAAAATCTTTAAAGGAGTTGTTTTTCACAAATCATAACAGTTCCTAGTAATTGGAGTCTGTAGGCTTGTCAGATTTTCAGAAAGGTGTTGGGGAAAGGGCCAAGGGATGTTTATTACTAATCCATGGTAAGAGGTTTTTGATTTTCCATCAGTTTTCAGGAAAGCCTAGAATAGACAAGAGTCTTGCCTGCTTCCATGCTGCCTGTGTAACAGTTTGCTCCTGTTGGGTTGAGCCCATTCCCAGCAGAGCACAGATTTTTCTTCTTGCTCCTAAACCCTCATGTGGAGCCTGCACATGAATCCTGCAGCCCCTATGAAAACCTTTAAGCTATCACAAACAGAGCCAGCTCCTTGGGCAGATGGGATGGAAGAGGGAATAGGAAAACAGATTCCTCTCATTCCTCTGAGTATCTGCCTTAAGTCCCTGTGTCTTAATTCTTACTGTTTTTGCTTGGAAATTTTTGACCAGTTAGAGGTGCACTGGGAAATTATATTGAAGAAAAATCTCATGGCTTAAGTGGGGTTTGACATAAAAGACTCTAGGCTCATCCTATTAGCTGTCCAACTGATCCTTGAAAGTAGTTTTTAAAATCCAAGGATTTGTATGAAGTGTGATAGATTATAAACGGTTTCTTAAATATAGTTCTCACTTCTTACTTTTTCTCTATATTTTTGTTAGGATCAGTATGCCAATGCATTTTTGCATGATGACAACATGAATTTTCGAGTAAACTTACATAGAATGGTAGGTGTTTCTTTTGCTTCTTGTTTTTTCTTAGAGGAAATTTTTTGTGTGTCAGCAGGGTTGGGATGAAATCGATCCTACTAGTACAAATGTGGTTGGAAAGTTGTACCAAAGGGCTTTGCGTGATGGCTGTTCAACAGACCCATGCTTGTTGTTGGGATTTTTGTGTGTCATGGAGCTGTTTCTTATTTTGAGAGTTTAGGAAGATTCACAAACATGGCAATTATACTGGATTTCTTTTTCTTTTCTTTTCTTTTCTTTTTTTTTTTTTTTTTTTTGAGTCAGAGTCTCTTTCTGTCTCCCAGGCGGGAGTGCAATGTTGTGATCTCTGCTCACTGCAACTTGTGCCTCTCGGGCTCAAGCAATTCTCCTGCCTCAGCCTCCCGAGTAGCTGGAATTATAGGAGTATGCCACCATGTCCGGCTAATTTTTATATTTTCAATACAGATGGGGTTTCACCATGTTGGCCAGGCTAGTCCTGAACTCCTGACCTCAGATGATCCGCCAACCTTGGCCTCCCAAAGTGTTGAGATTACAGGCGTGAGCCACCACACCAGGCCTGATACTGGATTTCAGTAACATAGGTTTCAGCAAGGAAATGGTTCTAAGCCTTTTGTTATCAAAATGTAGTATAATTTTTGATTGACTAAGGCTGGCTGCTGCTTTGATTTATTCATCTGACAGGTGGGCAAATAGAATATGGAGGATCAGGGAATTTCCTAGAGCTTGGAGGTATGTTAAAAAATATCACATTGAGGTTTAGATTTAAAACTGACTTTGTTTTTTTGCAATTGCTACTGTTGCTGCTTCTATAGGTGGCACCATCACTTCCTCTTTTTTTTATTATTTATTGTCAAAGAAAAATACCAGTCTACCTTTTTTGTTGTTAGTAATGCCACTTATATAACTAAAATCAAAGTAAAAACAACAGTTTTCCCATTGTAGTATTCCCTAGTGCCTTTTGAGGCTGTGAATTGTATTTTTGTAACAGGCCTGCATTGATAACTGAGAAGCATTCACAGGTCCTTTCTTCCTCACCTCACTCCATCCTACCCCATTCCAGTCCCACCATGAGAAGAAGAGAAAGAAAAGGAAGTATCCCTGTAGTAGTGATTTTATTTGCACAAGGAATATGATGATGGGCCATTGGATATCAGTACCTATGTTTATTAATTTCCTTTCTTCACTTTTTGTGTGAAGCCTATGAGACACAGGAAGAAGGCAGCAGACAAGAATCTTCCCTGCCGTCCTTTAGTATGTGCAGTACTAGGTGAGTGAGTATCATCAACATTGTTCTGTGACAGCAATAGGCTTTCATGATTAAGATGAAGAGTAGAACCTGGTTGATGTGCTTCTTCCTCAAAGAAGTTATTAATTAATGTTTTTTCCCTGGCCTACAAAACCATGTTTATTGTTGTGTTTGGTAAAGCAACCCCAGTTATAGAGTGCTCAGTAAAAGGGTCCTGTCATTCAAAGAAAAATGCCATCCCAGGGAGACAAATGGCTGTGTCTAAACTTGATACATGATTTACATTTGTAAGATATCTCACTCTTGATCAAGATTTCAGGCTAGGCGCAGTGGCTCATACCTGTAATTCTAGCACTTTGGGAGGCTGAGGTGGACGGATCATTTGAAGTCAGGAGTTTGAGACCAGCCTGGCCAACATGGTAAAAAACTCTCTGTACTGAAAATACAAATTTTAGCCAGTCATGATGGTGGGTGCCTGCAATCCCAGCTGCTTGGGAGGCTGAGGCAGGAGAATTGCTTGAACCCGGGAGGCAGAAGTTTCAGTGAGCCGAGGTCACGCCATCGCACTTCAGTCTGGGCGATGGAGCATGACTGCATCTCAAAAAAAAAAAAAAAGATTTCAAATTCTTCTCATCCTTTCTTCATTCGAATTGATGTGCCAGCTGGCCGGGAGGCTTTAAGTTCATGATTCACATATACAAAACTTCCTTTGAGTAAATTAAACTGAGGTGAGGGTGACTGAGTTGACAGGTAGGGGCCCTGTATCTTGGGCAATTTTGTCTGTCCAGAATTCTGCATTTTCCTCAGGGAATTAGCTTAACTCTTAATCCCGTTCACTTGGATATTCAGCCCCAGTTTCTAAATCTACTTAATTTTAGAAACAGTAATTAAGACTATGTAATAAGCCTCTATTGACCCAAAGCCCCATAGCCCATTTCAGTCAATATCTGTCTAACTGAACATGATAGTAAGATGAGATTGACTGACATAGCTTTAGAGCTGAGTCTGTGGTTACACAAATGTGATCCATAATTTGTTCTCTGCTTGCCTCATTGTATATTCTCAGAATATGATTTCCCTTTGGTGGTTTACATTAATGTCTTAGGATGAAATATCTATACAATGAAATGTTCCTTTTATCTGAATTTATTGGCAGGTCAGGATATCCTTCTAGAGGTCAGCAAGTAAAATAATTTCTTATTACTTTACAAGTTGTAGGTGGTGAACAGTGTTACACAAAGTGTGTTATATAAAATAAGTGTATGTGAATAAAGATGTAGGTAGTGGATGCCATTTAGTATGAGTGCAAGGTATACTCAGAAGCTTTTTTTCCAACTCAAAGGCAAGGAATGAATTCCACTGTAATTGATCCAGTTTTTCTCTTTCTCCTTTCAGACCTGATGGTAGAGTTTATTGTAACACACATGATGAAAGAGTTTCCTATGGATCTCTATATGTAAGTGCCATGGTTCATTTAATGTGCACAAATCCATTTTAAAGAATTGAATGTTAGAAAATTCATGGTCTACGTATACTTCAAGAAAAATACATTTGCATGTGGAGAAGTGTTAGGAAACATTTTCTGGCCTGGATCTGTACATCTTCTCAGAAGAGGGAACAAGCACAAACCACAATTTGGATGCTGCACATATCTTCATGATCACTTCTATGATCACTTCATGGTCACTTGCATGAAGAAGGAGCTGATATATGAATATAGTGATTGTAGGAGGCTGTTGTAATCAAAGATGGGCAATACCAGCAGACCACTTAGTTGTTTCTGGGCTTTAGCATTAAAGTACTAGTACTGACTAGTTAGAAGGTAGGACGAATTTAGGGAAATAGAGCTTCTGGTTCGTTCTTAGCCTACATTGTCCTGACAGCCTAGCCAGACCCCCTGTTAGCTGGTCAGATTATGTCTCCGGTGACCTGGCTGGGAGATTCCTGTCTCCTGAGGAAAGCTGATTCACCATCACAGTTCTTTTTTTTTTTTTTTTTTTATGAGACAGAGTCTTACTCTGTCGCCTATGGTAGAATGAGTGAAGTGGCACGATCTGTGCTCGCTGCAACCTCCACCTCCTGGGTTCAAGCAATTCTCCTGCCTCAGCCTCCCGAGTAGCTGGGGTTATAGGTGCATGCCACCACATGCGGCTAATTTTTGTATTTTTACTAGAGATGGGGTTTCATCATATTGGCCAGGCTGGTCTCAAACTCCTGACCTCAGGTGATCTGCCCGCCTCAGCCTCCCAAAGTGCTGGGATTACAGGCATAAGCCACTGCACCCAGCGACTATCACAATTCTGTACAAGAAGTACAACCAGAGGCAACTCAGAATCATCATATTTTCTTTTTACTTTGTGACAGGGTCTCACTGTGTTGCCCAGGCTGTTCTTCAACTCCTAGGCTCAAGCAGTCCTCCCACCTCAGCCTCCCAAAGTAGCTGGGACTACAGGTGTGTGCCATTACACCTGGCCATCATATATATATATTTTTTTCTTTGAGACAGTCTCACTCTGTCACCAGGCGCCAGGCTGGAGTGCAGTGGTGTGATCTCAGCTCACTGCAACCTCCGCCTCCGAGGTTCAAGCAATTCTCCTGCCTCAGCCTCCCGAGTAGCTGGGACTACAGGTGCACGCCACCATGCCCAGCTAATTTTTGTATTTTTAGTAGAGACGGGGTTTCACCATGTTGGCCAGGATGGTCTCGATCTCTTGACCTTGTGATCTGCCTGCCTAGGCCTCCCAAAGTGCTGGAATTACAGGTGTGAGCCACCACGCCTGGGCGGCCATGATATTTTAATAAAGTTTAAACCTTAAGGTTTTCTTTCTCCTTTGCCACTTCTGCATTCTTCTTCTCTTTAACACCCAAGAACAGCTGTGCCACTTAATGTGATCTCAAATATGTATGTTATCTTTATTCCTTAAAAAATACTTGAATTGAGTGTGACATCAGACTTGCTACTCCCATTTTTTTGGGCAAGAGAGCAATTTGGTAAACAGCAAACTGAGTATATTTCATTCCAGTGCCAGGCCTGGGATCTAGGGAAGTATAAAGGATTTCAATCTAAATAGAGCAGACCTCCAGCTTTTTGTTTTGTTTTCCTTTTTCTTTTTTGAGACGGAGTCTTGCTCTGTCATTCAGGCTGGAGTGCAATGGCACAATCTGGGCTCACTGCAACCTCTGTCTCCTGGATTCAAGTGATTCTCCTGCCTCAGCTTTCTGAGTAATTGGGACTACAGTTGCGTGCCACCAGTCTCGGCTGATTTTGTATTTTTTAGTAGAGACGGGGTTTCACCATGTTGGCCAGGCTGGTCTAGAACTCCTGACCTTAGGTGATCTGCCTGCCTCAGCCTCCCAAAGTGCTGGGATTACAGGAGTGAGCCACCGCGCCCAACCTTTCAGCTTTTTAGATTGCTTGTAAAGTGTATCATCTTGATTTCCTAGGTTTGAAATAATAATATAAATTTTACTTTTAGGTAGGTAGACTACAGTTTGCATTTTTCTGTACCTTTTGGGTGTTTAGAAGTAAGTCTTATCCTTTATTTCAATTCAAAGACCATGAACAGCTACTTTTTTTTTTTTTAAGACGGGGTTTCACCATGTTGGTCAGGCTGGTTTTAAACTCCCGACCTCAGGTGATCCGCCTGCCTTGGCCTCCAAAGTGCTTGGATTACAGGCGTCATGAGCCACCAGGCCCGGCCAAACAGCTACTTTTTGTAATACTTAGTACATGAGTTTCAACTTATTTTAGATGGGATCCCTGAACTTCATTATCTTAGGCTTCAGATTTGTTTTTGCTGTAGACTTTATTTCTGGCTTATTTTATATCCTAGTTTTAGGATGTGCTATTTACTTTGTAACACATATTACTGTAGTTTCAGTTTTTTCATTTTACAAGAAAGGAAACTGAGGCTCAGGAGATTAAATACTTTGCCCAGGGTTATTCTGTTAGTAAGCATCATTTCCTGGATTTGAACCCAAATTTTCGTACTATAAATTTTGAGCTATTTCCTTCCCCAGGGGTATTAGTTATCTATTGCTGTGTAACAAACTACTCTGGATGTAGTGGTTTAAAACAAATGTTTATCATCTCACAGTTTCTGTGGTTCAGGAATCCAGGAGAAACTTAGCTGGATAGTTTTGGCATAGGGCCTCTCAAAAAGATGCTTTTTAAGGAATAAAGGTAATATGCATACTTGGGAATCACATTAATGTGGCACGGCTGTTCTTGAGTGTTAAGAGAAGAACGCAGAAGCGGCAAAGACGAAAAAAACCCTTAAGGCTTAAACTTTAATAAAATAAGATGATGGCCAAGTGAATTGGGGCTGCAGACATCTGAGGTTCTACTGGGGCTCAAGAATCTCATTTCAAGCCCACCTAATGGTTGTTGGTAAGCCTCTGTTCTTCACCACGTGGGTCTCTTTGTAGGGTTGGTAGGCATGGCAGCTGTCTTTCCCCAAAGCAATTAATCTAAGAAAGAGAAGGAGAGCGAGAGCCCAAGATGGAAGCTGTAGTGTCATTTATAAACTAATCTCAAGTAACATATCATTTCTAATGGTCACACAGACCAATCCTAATACAGTGTGGAAAGGGACTATGTGAGTGTGTGAATACCAGTTTGGGTTCCATCTTGTAGGCTGGTACCGCAGTTGCAGAGCTAGTAAGTTACATAACTAAGGTTAAAATTCATGTCTCTCTGACTGCAGAGGCTGTTCTCTTAATCACATCTGTGATAAGTGACAGAGGAAAAATTTGTATAGAGTGACTATGCTGACTGGAGCATTAGAGAAGATATCAGGGAAGGTTGCATTTGACCTGAGTCATGAAGAAACGCTAGGCATTTTCTGTGTGGAGGAGTCAGGGAAAGACTACCAGCTAGGGGGACCAGCATGTTTAGGGGCTTGGAGACTTGAAAGTGTGTTAAGTTTGGAGAATAGACTGTAATTCCAGGTGGCTAGAGTGTAGAGTACATGGAGGGAGGATAAGAGAGTAGAAAAAAGACTTACCTGAGATTAAGTAGATGATGAGGAATAGTTGGAGGTGAGGCTGATCTCTTAAGATTGTATGTTCAGTGCTGTAAAGTTACAGGTATATTATGTGTTCACCCAAACCCCCACGTTTCTAGCCAATGAACCTGGTCTACCCAAATGTTCTAACTCGTCGCCCTTGTTCATAACTTCACCCTCAAAAGAGTTTTTGTCTAGCCTTGCTTTGTTAGGTGCTTTTTTCACTTGCTCCTTAATTTACTGCCCTGGGGTTAGGAAAGATGGAGAAGATAACGAGGCATCAAGTTGACAGAGGCTGGGCAAAAGGTCCCATCCTCAGGCTGAATTTACTTTCTTCATTACTACCCATGAGCATGTTTTCAGATCTTCCTTCCCCCCACTTCCAGCTCATTTCCAGTTTTTAGAATTTGGAGCATCAAGTCGTTATCAGGTGAACTTTCTGATTCCAGCTGGGCAGCAGGCCAGGTTGCTACTCTCACTTCTCATTATGAACTCCTTTTTCGCAGTGTACAGCAGAATGAGAAATTGAAAGCAAAATGAATTTCTGCCATTTCAGATAAGTTTATATTCTTCCTAGTGAAATATAAAGAAACACGGAGTTTGGAAAGACTTAATATTCAAAGCCAGAATCTGGGTCAAAAATGAAACAATTTCACATCTGTGTATGAATGCTGTAGGTAATGATGGGGGAAGGCACATATACTAAAAAAGAAAAAAAAAAGGAAGAAAGGTCTTGCCTGGAGCAGTAAGAGGTAGGAAAACCGAACCAATTACTTTCACCTCCTGTTCTACTCCTTGATTCTTGCTGCCACTCTCACTGCCACCATAGGATTGGGGAGTGAGGGGATATAGTCCCTGGGGGAGAGTAAATTTTCCTTAAAGCTACTCTTACATGGAAAACTTGGAGTCTTCTTAAATCAGATGTTTCCAAACCTGTGGGTAGGCATCAGAAGAAAGGTACAGACTTCAGTGGGTCCTACAAGATTTCAGGAGAAAGTGGAACCCGTTTTGTATTGAAATAGGAAATTGATACATGCATGAAAGAATCTTCCCCACCCAAGAAGCACTAAATTTAGAGTCATTCTACCAGTACATATGTATGTGTGTGTGTGTATTTTTTTTTTTTTTTTGAGACAGTCTCGCGCTGTTGCCCAGGCTGGAGTGCAGTGGTATGATCTCAGCTCACTGCAGCCTCTGCCTCCCAGGTTCAAGTAGTTCTCATGCCTCAGCCTCCTGAGTAGCTAGGATTACAGGTACCCATCACCATGCCCAGCTAATTTTTTGTATTTTTACTAGAGACGGGGTTTCACTATGTTGGCCAGGCTGGTGAACTCCTGACCTCAAGTGATCCATCCACCTCGGCCTCCCAAAGTGCTGGGATTACAGGCGTAAACTAACATACCTGGCCTATGTGTGTAATTTTTTTAGAGGCAGGGTCTTGCTTTGTCATCCAGGCTGAAATGCAGTGGCACAATTATGGCCCACTGTAACATGGAACTCCTGGGCGGAGGCAATCCTCCCAACTGAGTAACTAGGACTACAGGCTTGTACCACCATGCCTGTCTATTTTCTTTACTTTTTTGTAGAGATGGGAGTCTCGCTATGTTGCCCAGGCTGGTCTTGAACTCCTGGCCTCAAGTGACCCTCCTGCCTTAGCCTCCCCAAATGTTGGGATTTACAGGCATGAGCCACTATGCCTGGACTCCAATATATATATATATATATATATTTTTTTTTTTTTTTTTTAGAGGTGAGGTTTCACCATGTTGGCCAGGATGGTCTCAATCTCTTGACCTCATGATTTGCCCACCTTGGCCTCCCAAAGTGCTGGGATTACAGGCATGAGCCACTGCACCTGGCCTTCCAGTATTTTTTTTTTTTTTTTGAGACGGAGTTTCACTCTTGTTGCCCAGGCTGGAGTGCAATGGCGCATTCTTGGCTCACTGCAACCTCTGCCTCCTGGGTTCAGGCGATTCTCCTGTCTCAGCCTCCCAAGTAGCTGGGATTACAGGCATGTGCCACCACGTCTGGCTAATTTTTTTTATTTTTAGTAGAGACGGGGTTTCCACCATGTTGGCCATGATGGTCTAGATCTCTTGACCTCGTGATCCACCCGCCTCGGCCTCCCAAAGTGCTGGGATTATAGGCGTGAGCCACCGTGCCCGGCCAGTATATTTTTTTAAGGCCATGGCAGTGGTTAAAATTTTCATTCTGCTTGATAAATAGCATAAGTAAGTTATTGAGACCACAAGGCTAATGATGTCACCTGTTGATGACTGTGGAGATAGGAACAGAGCCTAGGAGCAGTGATGGCGTGGATGTGGATAGCTTTTGTGTGACCCAGAGAGTGGTGGCAGCAGGGGTTGGGGGATGTAGGTAGCATCTCATTGCTGCTCTGGAGTGGCTCACTGTTGGTGAGATGGCATTATCAAAGGGGGCCAAGTACATGCCATCCAGATCCAGGCTATATGAGAGGTTCTGGCATTCACGAATGTACTGTGTGTGCGTGGATAGCTGTGTATGGACAGCATCTAGTCACATTTGCTGGCTGCAACAAAGGCTTTAGCACCAGGGACCCCATGGCTCTCAATTTCATGGGAAAGTTGACAGAAGAATTTGTAGATTGCTAAGGCAAATCATGGCTCAAAAAAGGGCATCATTTAGTGACAGCCATATCAAACGAGATCACATCACAATTTCTAAAAATCAGCAAATGATTTGGAAACAGTTAGGATGATTTATATTGCAACTTATATCACTTGGTAAGCAATTTTGGTACAGGTTTTTGAGTGTGAAAAACATAGTGTTTTTTCTGTTTTCTCACTCAACAACAACAATCAACACAGAAGACTTCTGTGACCAAATGTGGGGACGGTTTACTCCTCATACACCAAGCAAGCAATCAGTTCTTTTTTTTTTTAGTGACCCTTGGTGCTAAAGCGATCAATTCTTTACCAGATACCAGCTGTGTGTACTGTATTTCAATTTTGACACTATCTACTTGGAAGTAGTTTCAGATCCCATGGGTTTAGGGCTCAGTCCCTAGGACTGCCCCCGGCTTTCAATGCCAGTCAGAAGCCCTGTACAAAATTTTGCCTGTACAAAATAACCTTGAACCGGCTATAAACTGGGGTTCCTCCAACTTCCGTCTTGGGTTTGATTAATTTGCTAGAGTGGCTAGAGTGGCTCATAGATCTCAGGGAAATACATTTACCAGTTTATTACAAAGGGTACTTTAAAGAAACAAACAGTCAGATGAAGAGATACATAGGGTGAGGTCTAAAAGGGTCTGGAGCCCAGGAGTTTCTGACCCTGTGGAGTTGGGGTGTGCCAACCTCCTGGCAAGTAGATGAATTCTTGTTCATCTTCTTGTAGGCTTCCATGTGTTTAGCTATCCAGAAGCTCTCCAAACCCTGTCCTTTTTGGTTTCTTATGGAGATTTCATTATGTAGGCATGCTTGATTAAACTATTGTCTGGCTGTGGTTCATGCCTGCTCCCAGTACTTTGGGAGGATGAAGTAGGTGGATCACTTGAACCCAGCCTGAGCAACTTGGTGAGACCTTGTCTCTACAAAAATTAGTCACGTGTGGTACTGTGTACCTGTAGTCCTAGCTACTTGGGAGGATGAGGTGGGAGGATGGTTTGAGCTGTGGAGGTCAAGGCTGTGGTCAGCTGTGATTGTACCACTGCATTCCAGCCTAAGTGACAGAGAGAGACCTTGTCTCAAAAAATAAATAAAAATAAAAACCACTGGCCATTGGAATCAACTTAACCTTCAGCCTCTCTTCTCTCCCTGGAAGTCAGGGCTAGAGCTGAAAGCCCAAATCCCTAATCATGTCTTGGTCTCTCTGTTGAGCAGCCCCCATTCTGAAGCTACCTAGGGGAGGCCAGCCATCAGTTACCTCAGCATACAAAGACATCACTTTGGAGATTCTAAGGATTTTAGGAGTTGTATGTCAGGAAACAGGGTTTTATCTAAGGATTTTAGGAGTTGTATGTCAGGAAGCAATTACATATTTTACAACAGCGGTCTCCAGCCTTTTTGGCACCAGGAACCAGTTTCATGGAAGACAATTTTTTTTCACGGACCTGGGGGCAGTGATGGTTTCGGGATGATTCAAGCACATAACATTTATTGTGTATTTTATTTCTATTATTATTACATTGTAATATATAATGAAATAATTCTGCAACTCACCATAACGTAGAATCACTGGGAGCCCTGAGCTTGTTTTCCTGCAACCAGATAGTCCTCTCTGGGGTTGATGGGAGACAGTGACAGATCATCAGGCATTAGATTCTCATAAGGAGCCACAACCTAGATCACTTGCATGCACTATTCAAAATAGTGTTTGTGCTCCTGTTAGAGTCGAATGCTGCCACTAATCTGACAGGTGGCGGAATTCAGGCCGTAATGTGAACCATGTGGCAGCTGTAAATACAGATGAAGCTTCCCTTGCTCACCTGCCACTCACCCCGTGCTGTGCAGTCTGGTTTCTAACCAGTACTGGACTGTGGCCTGGGGGTTGGGAACCTGTTTTTTTTTTTTTTTCTTTTTTTTAATAGAGATGGGGTTTCACCATGTTGGCCAGGCTGGTCTTGAACTCCTGACCTCATGATCCACCCATCTCAGCCTCCCAAAGTGCTGGGATTACAGGCGTGAGCCACCGCGCCTGGCCTTGTTTTTACAATATCACAAGGTTAGTTTATTAGTGAATAAAAGGGAATTACCTAAAAATTTTTCATGTATGTATTTATAGATTATTTTTCTGTATGGTTTGTAAAATATATAATACGTACATATGTGTGTGTGTGTGTGTGTGTGTGTGTGTGTGTATTTTTTTTTTTTTTTTGAGATAGTGTCTTACTCTGTCACCCAGGCTGGAGTGCATGCAGTGGGCAGTCTCAGCTCACTGTAACTACACTCTGCCTCCCAGGTTCAAGAGATTCTCGTGCCTCAGCCTCCCAAGTAGCTGGGATTACAGGCGTGCACCACCACTCCCAGGTAATTTTTGTATTTTTTTTTTTTTTTTTAGTAGAGATGGGGTTTCGCCATGTTGGCCAGGCAGGTCTCAAACTCTTGACCTTAGGTGATCCACCCACCTTGGCTTCCCAAAGTGCTGGGATTACAGGTGTGAGCCACTGTGCCTGGCCTGTAAAATATTTTTTAATATCACTGCTGAAGGTACCCAAGTCTTTTAAGAGAGGTTTGTTTAAATAGTTTTTATGAAATTCTGTCTGAGAGGCTCCTGCAAGACCACTTAGAGCTACCGGGAATGAGACAGAGAGAGATGTGAATAAAGGAGCAAGTAGAATTGGCTAATAAGGTAGCAGTGGGGGCTTATTGTTCAGAGTGCTCTGAACATGTCTAGGGAAGAGTAATTTTAGGACTTCAACTTATAAATTTAGCGCAATTCATTTGTGTTCTTGATACATTGTTAGGCATTTTGTTTATTTTATTTATTTAAAGATAGGCTCTCGCTATGTTGGCCAGGTTGGTCTTGAACTCTTGGCCTCAAGCAGTCCTAACAGCCTCGGCCTCTCGAAGTGCTGGGATTACAGGCGTGAGCCACCAAGCCCGGCCAGTTGTTAGGCATTTTAATTACTCTACCTGGTGTCTCTGGCTGTCATTCCGCAGAGAGAGGTTAGTAGTGGTTTTCCTGCCTTTTTTTCTCTTCTGCTAAGAGGCCCAAGAAATTAGCTACCCCTATTTTTTTTCTTTTTCTTTTTTTGTAGTTATTTCTTCTCAAAAACAAAACAAAACAATGAAATACATGTGCAGAATGTGCAGGTTTGTTACATAGGTATACATGTGCCATGGTAGTTTGCTGCACCTATTGACCCATCCTCTAAGTTCCCTTCCCTCACCGCCCCCAACCCTGCAACAGGCCCTGGTGTGTGTTGCTCCCCTCTCTGTGTCCATGTGTTCTCAACGTTCAACTCCCACTTATGAGTGAGAACATGCGGTGTTTGGTTTTCTGTTCTTGTGTTAGTTTGCTGAGGATGATGGCTTCTAGCTTCATCCGTGTCACTGCAAAGGACATGATCTCATTCCTTTTTCTGGCTGCATAGTAGTCCATGGTGTATATGTGCCACATTTTCTTTATCCTATCTATCATTGATGGGCATTTGGGTTGGTTCCATGTCTTTACTATTGTAAATAGTGCTGCAATAAACATACATGTACATGTGTCTTTATAGTAGTAGCTACCCCTATTTTAGATTGATTCCATGAACTGTCAAATTGATACTCCACAGATTAATGTGGTGCCTGCTAAAGTCAGTAGGGTCTTAGGGCATTCTTTGTATCAGGTTATAGCCATAGAACTTGAAAGAGTCTCAGGCTGGGTACAGTGGTTTATGCCTGTAATCCCAGTACTTTGGGAGGCTGAGGCAGGCAGATCACCTGAGGTCGGGAGTTTGAGACCAGCCTGGCCAACATGGTAAAACCCCATCTCTACTAAAAATACAAAAATTAGCTGCTCATGGTGGCAGGCATCTGTAATCCCAGCTACTTGGGAGGCTGAGGCATGAGAATCACTTGAACCTGGGAGACAGAGGTTGCAGTGAGCTGAGATCATGCCACTGCAACTCCAGCCTGGACAACAGAGTGAGACTCCATCTCAAAAACAAAAACAAAAAACCCCCAAAACAAAAGGAAGAGCCAATTTCATTTACCTGAAAGTAGCAATTTACTTAGGTTCAGTTTTCTAGGAACTTTATAACTTAGTTATAAGACTTAAGCACTAGCATTTAGTTGGTATACAAGCAAGATTTGTTGAATGAATTAATGAAAAAGGTAGGTCTGGCAGTTTCTTCTGAACATTTTGGTTTGTGTGATGAGCCTGAAGTTCCAGTGGGGTATAGTCCAAGCCCTGGGCCTGTGGCTCACCAAACCCTCCCTTAACTAAAAAAGTTCTAACTCAAGTACTTTTAGAGCAGTGAGGTTACCACAAAGTGAGACTTAGAGCCTGGATTTAGGGCCAGGCGCGGTGGCTCATGCCTGTAATCCCAGCACTTTGGGAGGCCGAGGCGGGTGGATCACGAGGTCAAGAGATTGGGACCATCCTGGCCAACATGGTGAAACCGCGTCTCTACTAAAAATATAAAAATCAGCTGGGTGTGGTGGCGTGTGCCTGTAGTCCCAGCTACTCTGGAGACTGAGGCAAGAGAATTGCTTGAACCCGGGAGTCGGAGATTGCAGTGAGCCGAGATCTCACCACTGCACTCCAGCCTGGTGCCTGGCGACGAAACAAGACTCTGTCTCAAAAAAAAAAAAGAACCTGGATTTCCAGTTAAGACATTGCATTTTAGGCCATTTAGAAACCTCCATATTCTAGGGATTCTAAGGGCTGAGATAGTAGTTAATTGAATGTTGAACTGTTGAATTTGTGAATTTAGGTTGAAAATAGGAAATATAAAAACTCATCCTCTCAAATGAAGAGTATCATTTTATCCACCTAACACAGGCTGACTGTTAAAGTGGACATTTAGTGGCTTAATCAAGAATCCAAGCATGCCTAGTTACAGAATATATGAAATGAACATTGCCGTGAGAGCTGTAACTATGTCTTGACAAATATTTGGAAAACGTAGGTCATAGAGTTTTTTTTTTTTTTAGCAGATTTAGAGTATACAATTTAGTGTTTTTAAAATATATTGACAGGATTGTGCAACTATTACCACACACTAATTTTAGACCATTTTCAGTTGACCCCTGAATAAATAAATCCTGTACCTATTAGTAGTTACTTCCTCTGTCCTCTCCCTTCCTCTTCTGAATTTCTTCCTCTGTCCTCTCCCTCAGGCCTAGACAACCACTAATCCTGAAGTATTTGCCTATTCTGGACATTTTATATAAATGAAATAACAGAATATGTGATTTTTACTTCTAACTTTAGCATAATATTTTCCGTGTTCATCCATGTTGTAGCTTTTATCAGTACACAAAAAGCCATTCCTTTTTATGGCTAATATTTCATTGTAGAGAATACCACATCATTTTATTTATTCATTCATTAATTGATAAGACATTTGGGTTGCTTAGACTTTTTGGCTATTATGAATGCTACCATGACTGTTTGTATACCAGTTTTTGTATGGACATATACTTTTGTTTTATTTTTATTTTTTTAGAGACAGGGTCTTGCTCTGTTACCTAGGCTGGGGTGCAGTGGTGCAATCATAGCTCACTGTAGCTTCAAACTCTGGAATCAAGCTATCCTTATGTTTCAGCCTTCTGAGTAGCTGAGACTATACGTGCATGCCACTGCACCTAGCTGTTTTTTTTATTTTTTAATTTTTGTAGACATGGGGTTCTGCTTTGTTGTTGCCAGACTGGTCTGGAACTTCTGGCTTCAAATGATCCTCTTGCCTTGGCCTCCCAAAGTGTTGGAATTATAGACATGAGCCACTGGACCCAGCCTCTTTGTGTTTTTCTTCTGTATATACCGAGTATTGGAATTGCTGGGTTATGTGGTAGCTCTGTGTCTAACATTTTGAGAACTCCAAACTTTTCCAAAATGGTTGTACTATTTTTATTTCCAGCAGTATTCTTTGAGGGTTCTAGTTTCTCTACTATTAACCTTCCTCCATGAAGTGAGAGCTAGAGATACTAGCTGAGAGGATTTGAAGTGTATTTATAATTCACCATATGAATTTTGGGGGGACAGATGTCAATCTGGAACATGTGTGTAATGATTTACTTGCTGTTCTCCTGGTATCAGATGTTCTTCCACAGTTGTTTCCAGTTTTCCTTTATTATGAATGCTGTTTCTTTGTAAGCATGAAATTTATGTTAATTTGGTATGCAAAAGTAGAATCTTGTTTTAATACACCTTTTTAAAATGAAGTTGAACATTATGAAGAATGTTGGCTTTCCCTGTTTCCCTTTTCGGGAGATGGAGGAATTTGTTGACTATTTCCTTTGCCTATGTTTGTTATTAGAGGTTGTCTTAATCTGTTTGCTGTTGCTATAACTGAATACCTAAGACTGGAAAATTTATAGAGAAAAGAAATATATTTAGTCTCATAGTTCTGAAGACTAGGATGTCCAAGTTCTAGGGGCCACATCTGGGCAGGGACCTTCTTGCTGATGGGGACTCTCTGTAGAGTTCCAAGGTGGTGCAAGGTATTGTATGGTGAGGGGGCCCAGGAGAGAAAGCCAAACTGGCTTATATAACGGACTTACCTTTAGGATAACTAACCCACTCTCCTGATAACCCATTAATCCATTAACCCATGAGTGGATTAATCTTTTCCTGAGGGCAGAGCTCTCATGACCCAGTCACCTCTTAAAGGCCTTGCCTTTTAATAACATTATGTTTGGGATTATGTTTCATCATGAGTTTCAGAGAGGACAAACATTCAAACTATAGCAGAGGACATGTTTTTATCATCAATATGTGTAAACTTCTATACAGTAACTTTGTTATGTCGTATGTTGCAAATGTAATTTCCCATGTTGTTTGCTATTTAATTTTAATCATTGACTTTTTTTTTTTTTTTTTTTTTTTTTTTTTGAGACAGAGTCTTGCTCTGTTGCTCAGGCTGGAGTGCAATGGCCCACTTTTGGCTCACCGCAACCTCTGCCTTCTGGGTTCAAGCAATTCTCCTGCCTCAGTCTCCCGAGTAGCTGGGATTACAGGTGTGCGGCACCATGCCCAGCTAATTTTTGTATTTTTAGTAGAGACGGGGTTTCACCATGTTGATCAGGCTGGTCTTGAACTCCTGACCTCGTGATCCGCCAGCCTCGGCTTCCCAAAGTGCTGGGATTACAGGCATAAGCCACCTTGCCCAGCCGAAATTTTTGTTTTAATTAAACAAAAGATTTGTATTTTTAGGAAGTAAATTTCATCAGTATTTTCCTTTATAATTTCATCTAGCTTTTTAACCTTTCAAAATCCTACCTCAATCAGAGATGAAAAAAATGTTTTTGGTAGGTTTATAATTTTTAAACCTATCATTTATCTTAACCTCAATCTACTAACTGCTTATTTGGAAATATTCTCAGAAACATATATGTTGTTGAAATATGCTTAACGCTGAATATTCCAGTGATCTAGGACAATGCTGTCCAGTAGAAACTTTTGTGATAGGAAAGTTCTGTATTTTTTACTGTTCACTATGGTAGCTATTAGCCACATGTGGCTATTGAGCACTTGAAAGGTAGTTAGCACAACTGACAAACTGCATTTTTAATTTAACTTTTAATGTAAATAGAAATTAAATTTTACAGTTTGCAGCCAAAAAAAATAAAGTAAAAGAAACAGAACTTCTGGCTGAGCATGGTGGCTCGTGCCTGTAATCCCAGAACTTTGGGAGGCTGAGGCAGGTGGATCACTTGAGGCCAAGAGTTCGAGACCAGCCTGGCCAATATGGTGAAACCCCATCTCTACTAAAAGTACAAAAAAAGTGAAACCTCATCTCTACTAAAAGTACAAAAAAATTAGCTGGGTGTGGTGGTGCATGCCTGCAGCGTGGCTGGGACTTCAGGTGTGTGCCACCATGCCTGGCTAATTTTTTAATAGATTTTATTTATAAGTAATACTGGTATCTTAGATTACATATTTAATTAAAAAATTAATTTAAGTAAAAACTACATTGAGATAGATATAGAGACTTAAGGTCTTTAATTTTGTGCTTTTGCATTCTATGTCACTATGCCACTTTGAGTGAAATAGTTTGTGACCCACTGATTCATTCTTTTTATCTGGAAAGGTACTCAAGAGAAAGATGTCATTGGTAGTTATAGCACCCTTTTCCCATTGATAAGGGGAATGGGTAGCACAGGCAGTATGTGATTTTGTATGTGTATGTGAGAGAGAGAGAGAGAGAGAGAGAGAGATTTGTCTACTAGAAGAGAGAGAGAGATTCATCTACTAGAAGAACTGAAGGCGGAAGTTCTTTTTTTTTTTGAGACAGTCTCGCTGTGTTGCCCAGGCTGGAGTACAGTGGCACAATATTGGTTCACTGCAACCTCTGCTTCCCAGGTTCAAGTGATTCTCCTGACTCAGTCTCCTGAGTAGCTGGGACTACAGGCATATGCCACCACACCTGGCTAATTTTTTTTTTTTAGATGGAATCTTGCTCTCTCACTCAGGCTGGAGTGCAGGGGTGTGATCTCAGCTCACTGCAACCTCCACCTCCTGGGATCAAGCAATTCTTCTGCCTCAGCCTCCCAGTTAGCTAGGACTATAGGTGCGCACCACCATGCCCGGCTAATTTTTGTATTTTTAGTAGAGATGGGGTTTCACCATATTGGCTAAGCTGGTCTTGAACTCCTGACCATATGATTCACCTGCCTTGGCCTCCCAAAGTGCTGGGATTATAGGCGTGAGCCACTGCACCTGGCTTTTTTTTTTTTTTTTTGGACTTTCTGTAGAGACAAGGTTTTGCCATGTTGGCCAGGCTTGTTTTGAACTCCTGGCCTCAAATGATCTGCCTGCCTTGGTCTCCTAAAGTGCTGGGATTACAGATGTGAGCCACTATGCCCAGCCACAAGTTCTATTTTTTTTTTTTTACATGTGTGCATATTAATATCCACTGTCTTTAGTGGCCTTAGCAAAGCTGGCTTACTAAGAAGGGATCTGTGGTGAGTTGCACTATATTCTCAGGCTTCTCTCATTTTTTGCTTACTCTGTTACAGACGCTGCATCCAGGTAGTACACAAACTACTTTGCTACCAGAAGAAGTGTCGGGTACGCCTACATTACACCTGGCGGGAGCTCTGGTCAGGTAACTTTCTCTCTTGAGTTCATCCTCTTTTCTATACCTTTTATGAGCCCCTAGGCCTGGGCTCAAGATGGATTTTTTTTAAACCTTTTGGTTTGTTTAGGATACCTTTGTTTTCATTTATTCTTTTTGTCTTTTTTTTTTTTTTTTTGGGACATTTTAGCTTTTTTCTTTTTTTTTTTTTGGAGACAGTGTCTCGCTCTGTCACCAGGCACCAGGCTGGAGTGCAGTGGCGATCTCGGCTCACTGCAACCTCCACCTCCCAGGTTCAAGCAATTCTCCTGCCTCAGCCCCCTGGGTAGCTGGGACTACAGGCGCACGCCAGCATGCCCAGCTAATTTTTTTTTGTATTTTTAGTAGAGACGGGGTTTCACCATGTTGGCCAGGATGGTCTCGATCTCTTGACCTCGTGATCCGCCCGCCTCGGCCTCCCAAAGTGCTTGGATTACAGGCTTGAGCCACCGCGCCCGGCCCATTTTAGCTTTTTCTAATCCAGACCTGGATGTGTCACATGTCTATTCTATACTTTGTGTCTTGTTCCTTCTCCTCCATATGTTTTTTGTCAACTGGTAAAAACAATTAAATATTTCTTGTGCTCCAATAAATCTCCCTTTGAGTAAAAATGAGGTAGGAGGAGTCCGTACAAACTTGGATTCTCACTGGGTTCCATTTGGTAGCAGCATATGGACTGTAGGGAGGCTTCTGTGTGTTTCCTCAGGAAGAGTAATCTTAGGAGGAGTGTCATAGGGAGGGTTGGAGGGATGGGGATGGGTGGGGAGATGCAGGAATCCTGTTTTCTGTGTTACATCTGGCATTATTACTGTTTACAGACAGTGTCACTTGTACCACTCCCCCTGTGCCAGAGACAAAACAGCAAATTACAGTGTTTACTTTTGTCTTTGTATCCATTTGGTAGCCCAGTAAAGTCACTGCTACCCCTGCAGGCGGGAAGTGGCTCTTCTCTAAGGGTACAATTAATGCTGGCTTGCCACCCCTTTCTTTTGTGTGACTAAATTGGAGGTTTCAGGAAAGCAGAGGAGACATGTTCCCTGAGGCAGTCGCTTGCTGCTAGATCCTGTGGCTTTTGACACCTGATAGTACAATAAAGTCTTCTCCAGATGATTACAGTGATGAAAGGTTGTCCACCCATGGGAGAGCTGCTCTGTATTTTCAGCAGAATAGGGTGTGTTAGTGTCAGAGGCTTTATAATAAACAGGCCAGTAACCCAGCCCCCTTCCATGGAATTCATCTCACTTGTTGTGACACATGATTTCCTCCCAACCCAATTTGGCTTTCTAAATTTAGTCCTCCATAATGGGAAGTAGAGATCTTTAATTAATGGATTAGGAAGTTTTTGCAGTTTCTGCCTATGGTGGTAAAGGGGAAGTAGGAGAATAACACTAAGTGGCAATAGTGGCATTTTGGTATTTTAGGAGAGGAGAGTATGATTGTGTGAGAGTTTGAGATTGAGAGAATGTCAGGAGAGTTAAAGAGAGATCAAAAGGCATAAATGACCAACAGTAGAATTAGATAGCAATACCTCCTTTTAATATGAAGGACTATTATTGTTGCCTGTGGATAGTTGTATGATTATTAGGTCAAAAGCATAGGATTAAAGAGAAAACACAATAATAATGCAGATCTTCAGATGTTGGTACAGTTGTAGGATTTATAAGTACAAATGGTTTATGTGTATAACTTGAATGAAATTACATACTGTAGTACTAAACAAGGTGGTGGTAGTAGTTGTCTCTACCTGCCTTTTCTGATTCTCTTCTGGTTTTATTTTCTCTTTCATTCTATTTTCTTTTCTTTTTGTCCTAGCTAGTCTATCTGTGGCCTCTGTAATCTCTCTGACTTTTCTCTCTATTCTCATGATCTGTTATCCTCTTCCTCATTATCCTATTCCATTGTCTTATCCATATTGCCTTATACTCTTGGTTCTGGTCTGTCTCCTGAGGCTCAGGGCTTCCTGTTATTCTCCTCCTAGCCCCATTTTGTATCCTCTGTTCTCTTGATGAATCGACACTTTTTTTTCTTTTTCTTTTTTTCTTGTTTTAAAAGATGGGGTTTCACCATGATGGCCAGGCTGGTTTTGAACTCCTGACCTCTGGTGATCCACCCACCTCGGCCTCCCAAAGTGCTAGGATTACAGGTGTGAGCCACCATGCCCGGCCTGAATCGACACTTTTATCGGTATGAACTGTTCTTTGTGTTATTATAGTGATACATTTTACTTTTTACGTATGTCATAAACTCCAGAATACATTGCGCTCATTTTTGCTTAAACAAGCGATTATCTTTTAAAGAGATTTAAAAATGTCTTTTTTTTTTTTTTTTTACGTTTCATCCAAAATATTTACAAATAATAGAAATGTCTTTTATATTTATCTTTTTTGACTCCACATTTTGCTCTTCTGACTAGGAAATGGTAAAGAAGAAGGCCATTCTTTATTCTGTGTTGGTCAGTTGAGGTTACATCTTTCAGAACTTTCAGCTCTATTTATAATTATGTCCTATTCTAGGACTAATTGCATGACAGCCTAAGGCCCTTGATGAGTTGAGGGGAAGTATATATAAGTGTCCTTAGAGAGGCGTGAACTGTTGCTTGTCACAAAGGCATCCAGACATTTGTACTAGAGTTCTCTGCCAAGTGATGTTAGCTCCTTTTCCTGTATAGGTTGGGTGAGCCCTCCTGGAACCCTGGCTCCATGTGTTTATATATGGAGTGTACAGTGAGATGCAGAGCAGCAGGGGTTTAGGAAGACCGCAAAACAGAGCATTGTATCCCATGCAGTCAGAGCCCATAATAATGTATAATATTGCATTCTGTGAATACAAGTGTGTCTATGGTGGATCCACCTACTCCTTGGCAGGCACTATGTCTCATATGTTGGAATGCCCATGTTTTCACTCTTTCTTTGCCTTCTAGACTTACGGATTTGAGAGAGCTGTGCGAAACTCATCATGGCAAATATGCTTATGTGTATATATCCTTTGCCATACATGCGCTGCACACTGTAATGAAATTTTATTTATAAGACTGGTAAGGCATGTGTTATTAGATTGGGCACACAGAAGCCCTTGGGTATCTAGGAAGCAATCATCTAGGGTCCATATGCCTTTTGTAGTTTGGAATGTGGGTGTTTAGTATCACTGTGCTTCAGAGCTGATTTTTATTTCTGTGCTGTTTGACTATATTAGCTCTTTGTTATTATTGGGGAGGTAGCCAGAGGTCCCCAGATTCCCATAACGAATTCCCAGGTGTGGTCTTATGGACAAGGAGGAGCCAGCTGTATTAGTTGGGGGTTCAGTCGTGCCTGATAAGCTTTTCCTAGTTGGTTTTAGAAATACGAGCCCTGACCTATTCCCTGCTGCCACTGTCTGTTTCTATGATGCCTGTCACCATGGTATCTGAGTATGTGGGGAAATATATTTTGGCTACTTTTAACTTGAATATGGAAAGGAAAAAGTCCTATTGCTCTGCATTGCCCTGTTTTCAGCAATAACTGTTTTTTACCACGTTATAGAAAGTTTGAAAGCTCTTCTCTGACGTCTAGGCAACCCAGATCTCCTAGTGTGAATAAAAGATTAGGTCTTAAAACTCTCCACTGATAGAGGTAGAAAACCGGGTTTTGGGATAAGATCATACTGAAATCATTCTTTACTTTTGAGAATAGAATGAAAGCTACAGTCATCTTTGTATCTAGAAAAATGTCCATTTGCGCATATTTTGCATATAGTTTCACAGAGTTTCTGGACCCTCTGAAGCCCCCTCCATGATCTTGTGTCAGAAACCTTTGCCTTAATTTTAAGTTCTACAGCCTCCCAATTAACTCTGTTCTCACAGAATATCTTAGTATCTAGGTAAATATTTTTTCTGTTTTTCTTTTAGTCTCACTCTGTTGCCTAGACTGGAGAGCAGTGGCTCCATCTGTGGTTCAAACAATCCTCCCCCACTAAGCCCCTGCCCCAAGTAGCTGGGTCTTAAAGGTATGCATCATTACTCCTGGCTAACTTACGTATTTTTTGTAAAGACCGAGTTTTATCATGTTGGCCAAGCTGGTCTGGAACTTCTGACCTCAAGTGATCTGCCCACCTTGGCCTCCCAAAGTTCTGGGATTATAGGTGTTGAGCCACTGTGCTTGGCCAGTATTTTTTCTTTATTTACTGGTCACACTGCATTCCTACTGGGAACTTTAGATTAACAATCTCCTTTGAACTTCTTGAGGCTATAGACCATTTTGTTCACTATTCTTATTTTCTGAGTGTTTTCTATAGCACATTGGGCCCCTATTTCAGTATATCACATGGTTTTGCTATGTTTGCTTTTTTTTTTTTTTTTTTTGAGACAGGGTCTCATTCTGTTGCCCAGCCTGGAGTGCAGTGCCACAATCTCAGCTCATTGCAACCTTCATCTCCTGGGCTCAAGCGATCCTTTCAACTGAGCTTCCCGAGCAACTGGGACCATAGGTGCAAACCACCATGCCCAGCTAATTTCATATGTTTTTACAACGATTTGTTTAAATATCTATTTTTCCTCTCAAAAAAGTTCCTGGAGGGCAGGGCCTGTTTTTAAATCATTGTTAGATCTCTAGCAGACTACTTGGCTGTTTATTTATTTATTTTTTGAGACAGGGTCTTGCCCAGGCTGGAGTGCAGTGGCACAATCATGGCTTATTGCAGTCTCGACCTCCTGGGCTCCATGGATCTTCCCACCTCAGCTGCCTGAGTAGCTGGACCATCATGCCTGGCTTATTTTTGTGTGTGTGTGTGTGTTTTTTTTAAGAGACGGGGTTTCATCATGTTGCTGAGGCTGGTCTTGAAGTCCTGGACTCAAGTGATCTACCTGCCTTGGCCTCCCAAAGTGTTGTGATTATAGGCATGAGCCATAGCACCTGGCCTACTTGGCTTTTTAAGAGGAACTAAGAAAACATTTGGATGACCAAATAAGAAAATGAATGGATATGTAGGATTTTCATTAATGATGGATCAACATTCTCTAAAAGCAGCACAATGTTGTGTTTGACCCTAATAATAATAATAAAATAATAATAATAGAACCCAGTAGGATGTCGTTAATGTTTCTGTTGAGCTGACATCATCATCTTTGATAGGGCCAGCCATTCACCTTAGTTGATTTGATTTGTGAAAGAGAGTAGTTAGTAATTTCTTTTGTTTTTTTCTCATTCTTTCTTACCCACACAGATGCATGGATTACTTTTAATCAAATAAAAATGGAAACTTTGATAGTTTCTAAGCCATTAACCAAAGAATGAGCAGGATGTTTAGAGAGAAGATGTAGTTGTTGGAGAGGGAAATACTTGGGCTTCATGGAGTCAGCTTATTTTATTTCCACTGCAGGAAGCAGGGGCATTGGAGAGGCAGCCTGCATTTAAATAGTATGACTTTCCACCGTCTGAAAACATGGGTTGATTTAAAGGCAGATTTATACTGGCATTTTATATTTGACATTTATCTATGGATCACAGTTGTTACCCTTTTACTCTGCCACATCCTGGGTGATAAGTCATTATTTTTATCCCCATTTGTTGGGGAAGGGAGTAGAGATAACTGACTTGCTAAGGATCATGGAACCAGACACTAAACAGAGTCATGATTAGAACTTAGAGTTCCTGACTCCTATGCTCAGACACAGATCACTAAGCAACATTTGCCTCCCTGCAGAAAGAAAGGTCCCCTAAGCCCCCAGAACAATCTGTTCAGCTTCACTGTGCTAAGTAACATCTAAAGCATTCACAGCTTTGTGAAAAAGAGAGAAATTGTACATGGCCTGACCTTTTAGATATCTATTGGGAGAAATGGAGAACCCAGGGAGTATCACAGCGTTCTGGATCCAACTGGCTCTCCCATCACTGGCAGAAGCCTATGACTTCTTGGTTAGGCACATCTCAAGATTGTCAGTTGAGAGCCTTTTGTTGGAAGTTTGTTTTACTTTAAGTGTTGCCATACAGGACTGAAATATTTCAAGAGAAAGGCAGACTTGAGCCATAGATTTATCTGGCAGTTCTTGTGTAGATGTAGCTTTGATAGTTCAGCAGCCCCTCTTGATTTTGAGAAACTGTCCTTCGAACTTTTCATTTTGTGCTTCTTTTAGTTTAGTTTCTTTTTTAAAACTTTTAATTTTGGTGTAATTATAGACTTACAGGAAGTTGCAAAAATAGTATGTAGAGTTTCATGTACCCTTCACCCAGCTTCCTCCAGTGATGACATCTTATATAACTCTACAATATTGCTTCTTTTAGTTTTGAAGAGAGTATCCAGGCGGGGAAAGAACATAGCAGTAAAAACTAGAGTAGATGGCAAGAGGAAATTTAGCAGCTGCTATTTCTATCTTGTTTTTAAAATTGCTCTTCCTCATTTCTCTAAATTTTCTCTGATTTAGGCAAATATGTCACAAGATATATTCTAGGCTGATGTGCCTAATTAAGATTGCTCTAGCTTCCATATGCAAAAATAGAGAGCGTTTTTTCCTCTATGGGTAATCAATTCCTCTCAAAGTTAGCATGTTCTAATTCAGGGGCATTAGAAGGTATCTTTCTGGTTCTGTAATGTAGTTATGAAATATTCTCTACAGCAGTATAGAAAGCCCAAGGACTAAAAAAGAATGCCAGGAAGCTTTTTTCCCTTTCAAATCACTACAGTTGGCTGAATCCAAAATTTACACTATTTTGAATCTTTCTCTCATCCCCTCAGAAACTTGGCAGAAGCAAAATATAGGAATCTCTAACAGGTTTAGCCTGTTAGAGGGAGAAAAAGATTCCCACGTAAAAGCCCCCAAAAGAGCAAGAAATCGCTTTGTTCTTTTCTCTGTGCATGTAGTCACTTCCTTTCCAGAAACATGTCAACTCTCATAGGCCCATGAGCATTTTGTCAAGTAAAAGGGACAGGGTAAGGATTGGCTGTGCTTTTGTTACTCTGCCTATATTAGTTTCAAAGGGACATATCATGTGGTTTCATAAGATATTACCCTTCTCTGGATCCCAAAGGAGTAAGACAAGTCTGTTACTGGTCCTACCTCATTTTGGCAAAAAGCAGAGTTCTTGGTTCTGTGTCAGATGGCTCCACTGAGACATGGTTTCATTGACGTTTACATTTCTTAAAGGGTGATTTTGGCTATCACTCATTTGGGAAATATTGCGGAGAAAGAAGCAGGTGGTTTGGGCCCTAGAAGAAGGCAGTGGCTCCTAAGCATGCTTGGTTAGAGGCAGCTGCACAGGGACCCAACATTTCCCAAAGTCTAGGATCTGGGAACTTTCATGTAGAAACTAATTTTCATGAAAAAGAAGAGGGTGGGTGGTAATTGTGAGGTTTGCATTGTCTGCAAGAAAATGGGGAATGGAAGATGGTTGAGAACCTTATTTATTTATTCAACAGATACACATTGACTGCAAGGAAAATGGTAAGGATGGAAGCAGACTTGCGTTTAAAGAAAGAATTTGTTCTATTTTCTGACTTACTTAGAGGAATGTGGAACCTTTAGTCAGTGCAGGCTGTTGACAAACTGACTTGCGTGCTCTGTTTACCTGGAGAGGCTGAGAGCATACAGCCAGAGCCATTTCATTTTCTTGTTTGATTCTTTGGCCTCTGTGTCAGTGAAGTGCTTAGGTTTTTAGCCAGACAGATGCCTATATTCTGAAAAGCCACCTATTTTTTTACCCCCCCGAGACAGAGTCTTACTCTGTAGCCCAGGCTGGAGTGCCATGGCACAATCTTGGCTCACTGCAACCTCCTCCTCTCAGGTTCAAGCAGTTCTCCTGCCTTGGCATTCCGAGTAGCTGGAATTACAGGGGCACAGCTCCACATCCTGCTAATTTTTGTATTTTTAGTAGAGATAGGGTTTCACCATGTTGGCCAGACTAATCTCAAACTCCTGACCTTGTGATCCACCTACCTCGCAAGTGCTGGGATTACAGGCATGAGCCACTGCGCCTGGCTGAGTATTTTTAAATTATTCTACTGGCAGGTGTTGGCCTCAGATTCTCTTCTGCACCACTTTACTGATTGACAGTGAGCCTGCTGATTGCTGGCAATGTCCCTGGGTAATTGGTGATTTTGTCCAGAGATGCTGGTATCGGCTAGAATTTATAGTGGCTCCAGGGTTTTGGTGGCATTAGCTTGTACACTAGTGCTATTTTCATCCTGTCCTTTGAGTTTCTTGACTTCTCTCCTAAGCAACTGAGATGGTAATATTATTCTTTTATCAGTCACTGTGAAATTTTCCATCTCTTCTAATGAACAGGTTTTGATTTGGGTTCTGTGGCACCTATTCCTAGCTCCATGCCAGGCCACAAAATCGAGTCTGGCTGAGTGTTGTCTTTGCTTTCTCTTTCTCTTTGTAGCATGTAAAAGCTGCTCAGATAGCTTTCTCTGACCTGATTCTTGGGAGACATTTATGTGTGCTCTCCTGGAAGCGCTCTGTCTCCTTCCTGTTTTTAATCTTATTTAAATGTCATTCACTTGGTTTTGTAATTAAGCCTCTCTTCTGCTTCTCTGAGGCAGGCGCCTGAGCTGCCACTTATTTGTGTCTTCCCATGGTTGGCTTGTTCCTCTCTGCACCTGGTTTACCTTAATGTGGGGGGACAGGTTTTAGTCCTGGAGAAGTTCCCATATCCATTATTCATTCTAATCCTACATGGCAACACAATTTGCTGCTACCTTTCTTCCCTCCTGAATTCAAAGCAGGATAGAAAAAGTCTGGGAAAGTCCTCATTGTGTATGGTACATTAATGCTAGGAACAGCTCTGCAAAAAAGGTTCCTTGTTGGGTGTGTGTTAGGGGCACTGCATAGGATGGCAGGATTCTCGGATGGTATTCAACTCTTCCGTTTGAAAATTAGGGTGGGCTGTGTGCAGTGGCTCACACCTGTGATCCAGCACTTTGGGAGGCCAAGGTGGGCGGATCACCTGAGGTCAGGAGTTCAAGACCAGCCTGGTAAAACCCCATCTCTACTAAAAATACAAAAATTAGCCAGGTGTGGTGGTACATGCCTGTAATCCCAGCTACTTGGGAGACTGAGGCACGAGAATTGCTTGAACCCAGGAGGTGGAGGTTATAGTGTGTTCGATCGCACCACTGCACTCCAGCCTGGGTGACAGAGTGAGACTCTGTCTCAAAAAAAAAAAAAAGTTAGATTGGCTGCCTCTGCCTCTGGGAATTTACGTGGGTCTTAGGGAACCATCAGAGTACCTGGTCCTGGCTCAGCTTCCCAGAACCTGTACACTCTTCTATTCCACCTGCATCTGCATGCTGCAGAAAAGTCGGAACTCTACACACTGTTATCATACTGTTTCACCAAATATGATGCACAAGACTCCCCAAAGAAGGGAACATGGGCCAAAGCTGAGTGTGAGACTGATAGTTGCCTCGAGTAGAGAGTCAAAAGAGGCAGCATTTGTAGTCAATTTGAAGTTCCTGAAAAAACCCAGAAACTAATTTTTCAAGGCGCTGCTATGAAAGACTTTCCAATGAAGAAATGAGTGTGTACTGAGCATTCACTTCCCTACAACTTAAACATATTTAATGTGTAATGTAATACCTCAAATATTTTACTGCAGTAATTTCTCAGTTCTTCACTCAGTGCAGAGTAACAGTACTTGGAGCCAGGTACCTGGCGCCTCGTTAGTATAATAGATGAAATAGTAAGGATTAGGTGTCAAACCCAGGGTCCCTGAGGATTTCATAGGATAGTGTTGGTACTTAGTGCACTATTAGTTTGGATTTCAAGCTTTGGTGATTATTTTGTTTTCTTTTTTCTTTTTTAAATTTTTCCCAGGAGGTGCTGAAGGGATTTGGTGATTATTTTGAAGATTGCCACAGTGTTGCCTTGAAGGCTGCCCAGGGTTCATTTTGAATTTGCATTCCTGCTCAAGTCCATGTGCTCTCTGTTAATTATTTTTGGCTTCTTTCCTTTTCCCTGTTAGTGAGGAAGCATCTTTGTACGTTTGTCCCTGTACTTAGTATGGCGTACTTTGACGTGAATGTCAGCCAGTCAGTTATGCAGAGGTGACAGAAAGTGGGACTGGAGTGTTTGTGAGGCTCTTGGGAGTGTCTGTGGAAAGACAAACATTGACCTCTTGTTTTTCTTTTTAATTGGGGGTAAAATAAACATAAAACTTATCACTGTAACTATGTTTAAGCATACAGTTCAGTGGCATTAAGTATATTCACATTGTGCAACCATCACTACCTTTCATTTCCAGTAGCTTTTTTATCTTGCCAAACTGAAACTCAATACTCATTAAACAATATCTCCTTTTTTTTCTTTTTGTGAGACCGAGTCTTACTCTGTTGCCCAGGCTGGCGTGCAGTGGTGTGGTCTCGATTCACTGCAACCTCCGCCTCCTGGGTTCAAGTGATTCTCTTGCCTCCACCTCCTGAGTAGCTGGGACTACAGGCGTTCACCACCATGCCCAGCTGATTTTTTTTTTTTTTTTTGGTAGAGACAGGGTTTCACCATGTCACAGGCTGGTTTTGAACTCCTGACCTCAGGTAATCTGTCTGCCTTGGCCTCTAAAGTGCTGGGATTACAGGTGTGAGCCACTGCGTCTGGCCAACAATAACTCTTAATTCCCCCTCATGCCAGTCCCTGGTAACCACTGACTCTGTGAATTTTGATTATTCTGAGTATTTCATTTAAATGGAATTAAACAATATTTGTCCTTTTGTGACCAGTTTATTTCACTTAGAGTAATATCTTCAAGGTTCATTTATGTTGTAGCACATGTGAGAATTTTCTTTAAGGCTGAATAATATTCTGCCATATGTATATTCCATATTTTGTTTATTTATTCATCTGTTGATGGACATTTGGGTTGCTTCCACCTTTTGGCTATTGTGAATGATTCTGCAATAAACATGGGTGTGCAATACTTGTTTGAGTTTCTGCAATCTCTTGTTTTTTTGAGATAGCATGGGTTTAATTATCTTAGGCCAATGGAGTGAAGTCCTGAGACATTTAGAGAGATGTGCTCTGAGGTGGCCAGGCATGGTGGCTCATGCCTGTAATCCTAGGACTTTGGGAGGCTGAGGTGGGTGGATCACTTGAGGTCAGGAGTTCGAGACCAGCCTGGCCAATGTGGGGGAACGCTGTCTCTATTAAAAATGCAAAAATTAGCCAGGCGTGGTGGTGGGTGCTTGTAATCCCAGCTACTTGGGAGTCTAAGGCAGGAGAATCTCTTGAACCCAGGAGACGGAGCTTGCGGTGAGCCAAGATCACGCTACTGCACTCCAGTCTGGTTGACAGAGCGAAACTGTCATAAAAAAAAAAAAAAGGAAAAAAGAAAAAGAGATGTACTCTGAGCTTACGGATTTTTCCCTTGGTCACTTTGATATGTGAGGGGCTAATCAGTGGAGTTGTGATCAAAGTATGGTTTTTGGTGGCAAACATAGATATTGGCCCTAGACAGCTCCTATAGCCCCAACAAATGTTTTTTAAATTGAAGTTTGGGTGGATCCAGTACAGTTTCATAGACTTCAGCAGTGGGAATTCATAGACCTTCTTCTCCCCAGCATGTTATCCTTAATACGGTTTAGCTCCAACCAGCATATTGGCTTTGGGTAATTTATTTAGCCTTTCTGAATTTTGATTTGCTCATCTGTAAAATGGGAACAATAGTACCTATTTCATCAGATAGTCAAGAGGATTCAGTGAGAAGAATATGCTTTTTTTTTTTTTTTTTTTTTTTTTTGAGACAGAGACTTGGTCTGTCCCAGGCGCCAGGCTGGAGTGCATTGGTGTGATCTTGGCTCACTGCAACCTCTGCCTCCCAGGTTCAAGCAATTCTCCTGCCTCAGCCTCCCGAGTAGCTGGGACTATAGGCACGCACCACCACACCTAGTTAATTTTTGTATTTTTTTAGTGGAGACGGGGTTTCACCATGTTGGCCAGGATGGTCTCGATCTCTTGACCTTGTGATCTGCCCACCTCAGCCTCCCAAAATGCTGGAATTACAGGTGTGAGTCACTGCGACTGGCCAAGAAGAATATACTTTAAGTGTTTTACATAATATCTAGCACCTAGCAAGCACCTAGTAAGTGTTACCTTTCCTGCCATTTATGACCATGGTGTTTCTCACTTCGAAAGAGGTGAATGCAGTTTGAGGGAGGTCATTTCTGTAGTTAAGTGTCTCTTTTAAGGTATCAGTTAGAGGGTATTAGAAAAAAGGAAGGTTTGAAATGCTCTGTGTGAGCTTCTGGGCACAATAATTAACTTGTAGTTGTCGTCACTCTTCTGGAGGAAATGATGCATTCCTCTGTGATATGTCTCTTGGCATTGGTATTTTGGGACATCCCATTCCCAGGGTTGTGGAGTGTGGGCCCATAGGCATTATCTCTTAAGGTTTGGAAGGTCTCAACTACTAAGCTTGCCTTTATTCAAAAGGATATTCTCTGCAACAAGCCATGCCATTCTCTTTTAAGGAGGTGTAATGGGCAAAACTGTTTACACAGTGTTAAGTTTCTATACCATAAGGTCATGCTTCTTTGGAAATCTCTCAGACCAGGAGTCAGGTCTTTCGTGAAGAAGAATCCTGTGTTAGCCCTTTACCCCCTACTTCATTTTAAAAACTATTATTTAACAATGAGAAACATGATAAAGCAAAGGGTTAAATTAAAAGGTACATACTACCCTTCATATCTTCATAATATATCTTACAGACATATGACTAATTAACAATACTATGTTTGTACAATCAGCCCCTTATTTTATAGTTATCTTAACTTTTCCCTGTATGTATGGCTACTTCTGTGAGTGTCCTTGGAACAATTTGGCTGGTCATGTGCCCAGATGGCATCAAGTGGACAAGTGGATCAAGGGTAGTTTTCTAAAAATGTGTGTGTATGTGGAGGGGGTGAGTCAGGAGCCTGTCAGCATGAGCTCTGTGTTGGCACTGAGATCCTGAGTGCCAGTTCTCAGCTGTCCTTGAAACTGCCCCTTGATGCAAGGGCCATCTCTTCTTTGGCCTAAACCTCTGTCTTTTTTGGCTTAAACCCTGTCCAAAGCTCAGTCTGTACTATAATAGTTTATAAATAAACCTGGTTCTTAATTGTTTATAACCATTTTTTTTTGTTTTGGTTCCGATTTTGAGTAAAGAAAGGGATCTTGGCTCCCTTTAATGTCCATGTCCAATCGTCTTCCATTTGCAGTACCTAATTTTGAAGAAGGCAACACTGACTGAGGGAATTAGGAACAGTTTTAGTTGATAGTTGTGTGCTTAAAAAAAAAGATATGAGAGAGAAAGCAGCCGCAAGGGGAAGAGAGGTGACAGCAGAGAACAGGCCCAGGAGCTGGCAGAGAAGCCTGCTGAGATGGCTCGTGCTGAGCAAAGCTTCTGGGAGTCTTTTTGTGTTGCCAGTGAGTGGCAGGAAGGCAATAATGAGGTGTTAAATACTTGTACTTTAACAAGTAGCTGAGAACCAAGGGAAAAGGGGGACCAAATACATGAAAATAACGTAGAGCAGCTAGCAGGTAGAGAAAGTTACAAACCAGAGTCTAGAGAAGTGCTGGTAACAGTATAGTGAGTAGGCCTAAGCACACCATTTATAGTAAGCTATATCCCCCACTTTAACATTCAACTTGATCTCGTACCTTTATTTGTTTAATCTTCTTAATGGCATGGTAGAAAGAACACTAAACAGGAGACCAAGTTCTAGTCCCAGCTTAGTCACCAGCTAGTTTGGGGTGAGTGTGGAATGGGGGGATGGAGTTTTCTTATCAAAAAATGAAGAAATTGGATTAAATGACGTAAGGTATTTTCTAGCTCTAAAAATCTATAATCAGCTATGTCAAAGCCTCACAGACTTAGAACTCCCATCATATCAGATCAGAGGCTAGAATCAGTGTGTAGTGGTGTATAGGACGCTGAACAGTTGATATAGTGAGTGTGAAGTCAGGGAGATGATTATGGAGAAAAGCGCAATTTCATGGGATATTTGGAACATTCTGTCTTGAAGAAATGCCATCTGTGATGTCAGAGGCATCATTTTAGTTGTCTGTTAAATTCCCTGTAGAGAATTCTTACTTCCTGGTGAGAAGACCTGGGCTGTTTGGGGAGTTGGATATCTGACCTCCGCTTTTAGGGGTAGAATGCAAGCTGCTCTAGCACTGACTCTCAGAGTATTGTAGTACTGGATTCTCCCTCTCAATACTGTGGCTCCGCTAATGCCTGTGGCATTTGGGACACAGGTTGCCTCTTGGCCTGTGCCAGAATTGCTCTTTCACTCCTCTAATATTTATCACTTTGTCATCCTGGACTCTGAATCCCAGAGATCAAGACTAGCTGTAGTCCAGTAGAGGAGCAATAAATCATTGCTCCGACATCTTTTCCTCCAGGTTTCCTGCCCCTTAGTTACCACATAGGCACTGCTGAGGCTGCATCTCTGTGCTGTGTTTTGCTAGGGACAAAAGCCCTTGTTGATTGGATGTGTGCAAAAGCTGCTTTGTCTCTAGACATTACTTTTTGCAGAGCTCCATGTGTGCTACCCATCCCTTTCCCTCGTCTCTGTGAGTTTATAGAGTCTGATTGTCAAGTAGTATATCATTAACAGGGCTTGTCTAAGCTCTGGGGATTCCAGGTGGTGGGGTGGACAGCTCCAATATAGCTCAGCAAGGTGATCTTCATTAAGGAGGGAAGTTTGGGTTAGTCATTTTTATGTGGATTTTAGCTAGCCTCCTTATTCCTGTGCTCCTGGTAGGAGCTAAGCAGGTTGTGTGATCCTGAGTGGGATCCTTTTTTTTTTTGCCCCCAGTCCAACAGAACTCTTGATCATTTAACACACACCATTAAAAGGGCCAGCTGCCTATCATTCGCCTTTTCATTATGAAACCCCAGAGAACTCAAGTTGGGGCCAGGGGTAAAGACTTCATAAATGAAGATGCCTATCTCTTTCATCCCTGGCAAGGCTGTTTTGCTATTTGAGGGGAAGATTCAGGCTTTAGAAACAGAATGTGGGTGAAGCCAGCCTCTTGTACTTTCCTTGCCTGCTGTTTCTTTACTGTACCTGTGCTTTTAAAGGATTGAGAGTGAGGGGTGTTGTGTGGCAGGCAGTAAGAGTCTGGAGAGTCTCACTCCTACTCATCATTCCCTGCTGTTCCAAATCAAAGCTCACATCTCTTCTTTAAGAGTAGTAAACTTCACACAAAACTCAGACAGCATGGGAGAATGAACTTCTTTGCTGGCAAAGAAGCAAATATGGTCCTAAAAAAAGAGAGGTCAAGCCTTTTCTTGGGTCTGTGGAAGGTGGGAGTTTGAGGGAGAGAAGATGGAAGGACCACAGATTGCCTGCAGCTGCTGAATCCCTTTATAGTATCCCATCAGGTAGGGGAGGTAGGTACAGGAACATTATCTGAGATGGGCAGAGAAGCAGATTCATTTCATGGACAAAATATGCTAGGTGAATGAGTATAAGGTAATTGATAACTTCTTTTATGCTTAAAATTTGTTCGCAAAAATGTCTGAAGCTGCACTGTTAACCTAGGGACTTGGCAGCAACCTCTTTACTGAGGTTGCTTGGGTTTTAGCAATCTCTCCCCCTCACTAAGGATTACCAAGTAGAAAGAGATTTCAGTAAATGTTGTCACTGTCAAGAGAGGTCAGTGCAAGCTGCACTTTGAAGAGTTAGAACAGTTAAGGGCTTTTTTTCTCTTTATGAGCTCTCCTCACCTAGAGCTGCAGCCCAGCTATAGTTCTACAGTATAGCTGCCACATCTGGTGACCAGTTAGAATGGATACATGTTCCTCTTAGCATTGATGTCTGAAATGCATACATGTCTAAAGCCTGGTGATAATAGAAGCTAGCAGCTGAGAGTGGAAGGGGGGACCCTCATTTTCACCTGTAAATTGAGAAGATTTGATGGGGAGATCACCATGTGGGAGTAAATTTGAAACACCAAGATGTCAGTTTTATAGTCAAATTTCCGAGCTTAATTGCTATTTAAGAAGTGGGAAAAAGAAGTAGATATTTAAAAACCTTCCCTGAGCAGGTAAGCATACACGTGCTTGGGAAGGTGAGTGCTTTCCTCAAATATACCTACCTTATCTGCTTTTTAAAAGACCTTGGTGGCTGAGACTTACTCACTCAAACTCTCTGGATTTTTTTAGAGCTAGTCTGTTTTTATTTAGCTTTATTAATTATGGTTTGAATAGATTGTTGATGTCTCTTTCTCTATCTTTTTTTTAAAGCCTTGATAAATTTGCTGAAGTTCCTTATGTCAAATGAGACTGTACTTTTGGCCAAACACAACATTTTTACATTAGCCCTTATGGTGAGTATCAAAACAAGTATTTATTTTTCTGAAGCCATATGCTAAGGCAGAAATGTACTGGTTTGAAACGGGAGCTGTTGGTTGGTCCAGGGACGAAGTCATAGAGGGAACCAGGCATATGTATATATGTATATATATATATTTTTTTTTATCAGAATCTGGACTGGTGGTCCCTACTCTCACCTATGTCTTGGGCAAACTCTGCATGACTCTCTTTCCTTCATGAAAGTATATTGTCTGGCAGGGGCAGGTATAGATTAGATCTCTGTGTATGAATAGTGAGCCTTGGTCCCAGCTGAGACACTGCACTGTATACTACTGTGGTCTCTATGTTAGTAAATAGCAAAGCCTCTGAAGGTTCCATCATGGCTGCACTTGGTTTCTGAGGGACACTGCAGATGCTTATATCTGGCTGGTTATTTGGGATAGAAGGAGGCCATTGTGCATTTTGACTGTCTTCTTAGGATATTATACAATGTGTTCTTAAATGTTCAACATTAGAGGGAAAAAAAAGTCTTGATTCATAGCATTTGCTGATTTTCATTGTAGAACTACACCCACCATGACCAATTTCAAGCTATCAATGTGACATCAGAGTCACGCAGAGTTGGGAAGCAATGTGCAGTAGCACACCATTATGTGGTGTTTCCACCACACAGATATAATAGGTATAAATCTCCAGAGCATAGGTTATAGTAAAAGGTAGAAAATAATTAGGGGAAGTGATAAGTTTTTAGTGTTTGCTGCTTTCATTTTAATATAATTTATTTAATTATATGTTTATATGAGTGAAATTTTTAATAATGGCTGTGTTTAACAACTGGCTTACAAAATTCCTGAAAATTTTATTGTCATCTCTTATAAAACAGTAAGAGCTGGCTACATCATACCACTGATAATTTCTGGTCTTCATAGCATGATACCTATATATGGGCCTTTGCTTTGTTTTCAGATTGTGAACCTATTTAATATGTTTATCACATATGGCGACACATTTCTGCCAACCCCCAGCAGTTACGATGAACTTTACTATGAGATTATCCGCATGCACCAGAGCTTTGACAACCTCTACTCCATGGGTAAGCTGCCTTTTCTTTTTACTCCTCTCTCTATCAGTTGTCTAGCTTTTGGCATATAAGAGGAAAAGACTACAAAAGATTCTCCTCTAGTTGTTTGGTGCCCTGTGTGGCACAGAAATATAGTAGCCTCCTCTTCTCAGGCAATAGGAAGGTACATGTGGGCCTTTTTGCCTTTAGGAATTCAGATTTTATCTCAGTGTAAAGCTGGTTAGCAGCCCTTTGTTGATGTTTGTGAGAGAGAGAGGGAATAGGGAGGCTTGTGGATTCATTGAATGCCAGGGAGAAGGAGGTGAAAGAGTGGGTGGGAATTGACAGCAGCAAATAAAAGAACTTGGATCCCAGAACACTGTGTAATTTGAGGATGTCCAGGATTTTAAGGAATCTTGGTGTACCTATGTATTTTTAGCATAACTTACAAGTGGAAGTGGGCATTAGATAAAAGTCTTTTTTTGCAAATCTTTTGGTGATTGGCTTACTGAAAATGTACTCTCTAGCTACAGCAAATATAACTGATTTTTAAAAGAAGATATATGTCCCTGTAAGTTTGGGGTAAGGGCCTAGTTAATTCTACCTATAGTTTGAAGGTTAAGGAAAAATCTCTACAGATTGCACAGAAACAGCCACTCAGTAAAACTATCTTATTTATTTATTTGTTTAGAAATGGAGTTTTGCTCTTGTTGCCCAGGCTAGAGTGCAATGACACGCTCTTGGCTCACAGCAATTTCTGCCTCCCGGGTGCAAGTGATTCTCCTGCCTCAGCCTCCCAAGTAGCTGGGATTGTAGGCATGTGTCACCACACCTGGCTAATTTTGTGTTTTTAGTAGAGACGGGGTTTCTCCATATTGGTCAGGCTGGTCTCAAATTCCGACCTCAGGTGATCCACCCACCTTGGCCTCCCAAAGTGCTGGGATTACAGGCATGAGCCACTGCGCCCGGCCAAACTCTCTTATTTATTTATTTATTTTTTGAGACAGAGTCTCACTTTGTCACCAGGCTGGAGTGCAGTGGCACAGTCTTGGCTCACTGCAACTTCTGCCTCCTGGGTTCAAGCAATTCTCCTGCCTCAGCCTCCCAAGTAGCTGGGACTACAGGCGCACACCACCACGCCCAGCTAATTTTTGTATTTTTAGGAGAGACAGGGTTTCAGCATGTTGGCCAGGATGGTCTTGATCTCTTGACCTCGTGATTCGCCCGCCTCAGCCTCCCAAAGTGCAAACTCTCTTATTTTTAAAACCCAAACTTCTTACTAGCTTTATTGACGTATAATTTATATATAATAAACTGCACGCATTTTAAATATACAAATTTTAATGAATCTTGACATATGTGTATATATGTGAAACTATTGCAGTGGTCAGGATAAACCATATCTATCACCTCCCAAAATTTTCCTTGTATCTCTTTAGAATCCTGTCATGTCTTCTTCATCACCTTCACCCACTGTGCCTCATCCCTGGGCAACCACTGATTTGCCTTCTGTTACTGTAGATTAGTTTGCTTCATCCTTTGTGATGAGATTCATTGTGAAAACCCCAACCTCTCTTTGGGACTCCTATATCATGAGAAAATAGGAGAGGATTTGAAACAAGTACCAGGAGAAAGAATAGAAGCAGCAGTGGAAAATAAGGGTTGCCTGGGAGGAAAATAGTTTTTTTCTAGTATACTTTATTTTTTAGAACAGTGAAGGAAAACTTTCAAAGAACTTAGTAAGAGAACCTTTGCTATAATGTCTTAGGCAGTGCAAGTAGGGCCTTGTATTTGTAGGATGTTTTCAGTGGCAAGTGTCAGAAAACTTGGACTTAAAACTATCTTTTTTTTTTTTTTTTTTGAGACAGAGTCTCACTCTGTAGCCCAGGCTGGAGTGCAGTGGTGTGATCTTGGCTACTTGTAACCTCCGCCTCCCGGGTCCTGGTTCAAGCAGTTCTCCTGCCTCAGCCTCCTGAGTAGCAGGGATTAAAGGCATGCGCCACCACACCCATTGGATTTTTGTATTTTTAGCAGAGACGGGGTTTCACCATGTTGGCCAGGCTGGTGTCAAACTCCTGACGTCATGATCCACCCACCTCGGCCTCCCAAAGTGCTGGGATTACAGGCGTAAGCCACCGCGCCTGGCCAAAACTGTCTTAGAGAGTAGGATAATTATATAACCGCTCTAGAATGGTATGATCAGTTGCTCAACAATGTCTGCAAGGACCCAGGTTTTAAAAATATCTCTGCTCTCTCATTCTGATTGTAATAGCGTTAGCATCAAGTCAGTTGTTCATGCAACAGCAAGTTTCAGTTGTCCCATCAAGACCTATCTCTTTATTTTAGGAGCTTGGCAGCCTTACATAAGAAGTCTCTGATTGACTTCATATTGGCTAGATGTGCTCAGGGTACCCTAGTGTGGTTTGCATCTGCCTGGGTTCACCAACTTCTTGAGAATGTAGAATGTAAAGTTTTCCAAGGGTAGAGAGCTGCCCCAGAGGTTTTAGCACTCATTGGTAGATGAATAAAGATGCTTTTCAATGAGGAAAGGGAAAGAGTTAGTGTGGGGGAGATATTTTATAAAAGTCTAACATACTAGCTCAACTGGGCCGTATGTAACTTCTCAAATGAGGTAAAGCCTTGTGGCTACAGCAACAAGATAAGAGAAGATACCTTTGTAGGGACATGGATGAACCTGGAAACCATCATTCTCAGCAAACTGACACAAGAACAGAAAATCAAACACCGCATGTTCTCACTCATAGGTGGGTGTTGAACAATGGGAACACATGGACACAGGGAGGGGGAGTATCACACACTGGGGTCTGTCGGGGGAAAAAGGGGAGGGATAGTGGGGGGGTGGGGAGTTGGGGAGGGATAGCATGGGGAGAAATGCCAGATATAGGTGATGGGGAGGAAGGCAGCAAATCACACTGCCATGTGTGTACCTATGCAACAATCTTCCATGTTCTTCACATGTACCCCCAAACCTAAAATGCAATAAAAAAAAAAAAAAGAGAAGATACCTGTGGATGTCCAAATCTGCCAAGGGAATAAAAATGTTAACCAGGAGGGCACAAATAGGAAGTGAAAATTGTCACCAACTGAAACACAGCAAACAATAAGAGGTAACATGCTTCAGTGCTCTGTTTTATATAAAGCATAAACTTCTGGTGAAAAAAAGTTTGCTTTTTATTAACCTTTGTGAGGCATAATTTATATATACAGCAAAAACTGCCCTTTTAAATGTACAGTTTTGAGTTTTGACAAATGTATATAGTAGTATAATTATCACAAAAAATCAAGATATAGAAGAGTTTCACCATTGAAATAAAGCAGTGCTAAGCAGGAGTGATTTTCTCACCAATGTTTTGTTGTTTTCATCATGAAACTCTTGCATATATTCTGTTAGATTTATCTTAATGTATTTCATGGGGTTTGGTGCTGTTGTTAATAGTATTTTTGAAAATTTTAGTTTTTAACTGTTTATTGCCAATTTGCAGAAACACTACTGTTTTTAAATTTTTTAAATATAACAGCTTTATGAGATATAATTCACCTACCATATAATCTGCCCATTAAAGGATACAATTTGATGAGTTTTAATATATTCGGAGTTGTACTACCATCACCACAATGAACTTTGAAACATTTTCTTTTCTTTTCTTCTTTTTTTTTTTTTTGAGATGGAGTCTTACTCTCGTCACCCAGCCTGGAGTGCAATGGTGTGATCTCGGCTCACTGCAACTTCTGCCTCCCAGGTTCAAGCTATTCTCCTGCCTCAGCCTCCCAAGTAGCTGGGATTATGGGCATGGGCCACCATGCCTGGCTAATTTTTATGTTTTTAGTATAGATGGGGTTTCACCATGTTGGCCAGGCTGGTCTTGAATTTCTGACCTCAGGTGATCCGCCTACCTTGGCCTCCCAAAGTGCTAGGATAACACGTGTGAGCCACCATGCCCAGCCCTGGAGCATTTGCATCACCCCAATGAGAAACCTCCCATTTACTGCAATCTCCTGAGCCCTAAGCAATCACTAATCTACTCTTTGTGTCTATAGATTTGCCTATTCTGGACATTTTATGTAAAGAAATCATACACTATGTGGTCTCTTGTGACTGGCTTCTTTTATTTTGGATCTTTTCAAGGTTTATCCATGTTGTATCCATGAATGGAACTTTGTTCCATTTTCACTGTGGAACAATATTACATTGTATGGATATACCACATTTTATTTATCTACTCATCAGTTGGTAGACATTTAGGTTGCTTCGACTTTTTGCTATTATGAATTATCCTGCTATGAGCATCCATGTACAAATTTTTGTATGGGCATGTTTTCATTCTCTTGAGTATATACCTAGGAGCAGAATTGCTGGGTCATATAGTAACTCTGTGTTTAACCTTTTGAGGAACTGCCACACTGTGTGACTGTCGTCACTTTTCCAAAGTGGGTGTACCATTTCACACAAGCAAGAAACAATACTGATTTTTAATCTTGTATCCTGTTATCTTGCTAATTTTGATCTTGTATCCTGTCATCTCACTTATTAGGTTTAGTAGTTTTTGTAACCTTTTTGGGATTTTCTACATAGACATTCATGTTGTATGTGAATGTTGTGTGCCTTTTATTTCTTTTTCTTGCCTTATTTTACTGGTTATGACCTCCACTACTATGTTAAATTAGAGGGTAAGGATGGACATACTTGTATCCAGTCTTAAGGTGAAAAGATTAAGGTTATCCTCCATTAAGTGTGATATTAGCTGTAGGTTGTTCATAGATGTAATCTGTCTGGTTGAGGACATTTCTTTTCATTTCCTTACAATTACTGTCATTAATGAATGTTGAATTTTGTTAAACATCCTCTAGCATTTATTGACATGATTACATGATTTTCCTACTATTGTCTGTTAGTATAGTGATTGACTGATTTTTAAATGTTGACCAACCCCACATGATTATAACTTATCATTTTTACATATTTTTGTATTTGATTTGCAAGTATTCATGAGGTATATTGGTCTGTAGTTTTATTTTCTTAAAATGTCTTTTTCTGGTTTTGATATTAGATAATTTTGGCCTCATAATACGAATTGGGAAGTGTTCTCTCATTGCTCATCTTCTATATTCTGGAAGAATTTGTTTAAAAGTGGTTTATTTCTTCTTTAAATGTTTGGTAAGATTTGCCAGTGAAGCCACTGCGTCTAGAGTTTGCTTTCTTGGAAGATTTTAAACTATAAGTTCAATTTATTTAATAGATACAGGACTATTTAAGTTATCTATTTATCAGTAACCTTTGGAAGTTTGTGTCTTTGAAGAAATTTGTTTTATTATGTTGTCACTTTTATGGGGCATACAGTTTTTGTAATATTCGCTTTTAATGTCTGTAGGGTCTGTACTCAGCTTCCCTCTTTCATTCTCTGTATTGGTAATTTGTATTTTCTTTTTTTTTTCTTCAGTCTGAATAGGTGTTTATCAAGTTTATTGATTTCCCTCCCCCCTCAGAGAACCAGCTTTTTTTTTTTTTTTTTTTTTTTTTTTTTTAAGACAGGGTTTCACCATGTTGGTCAGGCTGGTCTTGAACTCCCGACCTCAGGTGATCCGCCCGCCTTGGCCTCCAAAGTGCTTGGATTACAGGCGTGAGCCACCACGCCCAGCCGAGAACCAGCTTTTTATTGATTTTTTTTCTCTGTTACTTTTCTGTTTTATTGATTTATGCTCTTATCTTTATTTTATTTTTATTGCTTGCTTTAAGTTTAATTTGCTCCTTTTTTGCTAATTTTTTAGGGTGGAAGCGTAGTTCATTGATATGAGACCTTTCTTTTTTTCTAATATAACTATTTAGTACTATAAATTTCCCTTTAAGTACTGCTTTAGCTGCAGCTGTTAAGTTTTTATTTGTTGTGTTTTTATTGTCTTTTGAGTTCAATTTATTTTCTCATTTCCCTTAAATTACTTCTTTGACTTTTGAAGTTTTTAGAAATGCTTAATTTTCAAATACTTGGAGATTTTCCACATATTCTTCTGTAATTTTTAGTTTAGTGTTGCCCCAAGAATATTGTTTGTATATTTCAGTGCTTTGAAATTTATTGAGACTTGTTTTATGGCCCAGAATGTGATCTATCTTGGTAAATGTTTCATTCCATATGCACTTGTATTTTGCTCTTGGTGGGTAGAGTGTTCTGTAAGTTTTAGTTTGGTTGAGTTGTATGATGATATTGTTCTCTGTTTTCACAAATTTTTCTGTCTACTTATTTTAAAGGAACAGAAAAGATTGTTGAAATATTCAGCTGCAATTGTGCATTTGTCTGTTTCTCCTTTTGGTTCTTTTCACTTTTTGGTTCATCTGTTTTGTAGCTCTGCTGTTAGATAGATCACATTTAGGATTATTATATCTTGGCAAATTGACTTGTTTATCATTATATAATGTCTTTATTACCCTGGTGGTATTCCTTGTTCTCAATTCTGTTTTGTCTGACTTTAATATAGCCACTCTGGCTTTTTTATTATTGGTATCTGCATGGATACCTTATTTTTTTTTTCGAAGTGAATTCTTGGTATATAACTTGAGTACAGTGGCTATTCACAGATATAATCATAGTGCAATACATCCTCAAACTCCTGGGCTTAACTGATCCTTCTGCCTCAGCCTCCTGAGTAGCTGGTACTACAGGCACGTACCACTGTGGCTGGCTTATATATTTTACTGTTAGCTATATTTTTATATTAAAAGCGTCTGTCTTGTACACAGCCTAGAGTTGGTTCTTGTTTGTTATCCAGTCTGACAATCTCTGTATCTTACTTGGCATATTATCCATACATATTTAATGCAATAATCAATGTAGTTTCTTTCAGTTCTACCACTTATTTTGTTTGTCCATCCCCCCCACTTTTTTGGCTCTTCTGTACCTGCTTTTCTGCTTTCTTTTGGATAATTTCAATATATTTAAATATTCTATTTTAATTTATCAGTTAGCTGTTTGGCTATATTTGCATATTTTTAGCAGTTACTCTAAGATTGCATTGAATATACCTTTTGCAGTCTACTTAAAGTTAGCATTGTACCACTTCAATAAAATGTAGAAACTTGGCTACTATATGGGTTCATTTTCATTCATTCATTCATTTTGAGACGGAGTTTCGCTCTTGTTGCCCAGGCTAGAGTGCAATGATGTGATCTCAGCTCACTGCAACCTCCGCCTCCCGGATTCAAGCGATTCTCCTGTCTCAGCCTCCTGAATAGTTTCACTAGGGGCAGAAACTCTGCCCCAATTTCTGTCTCCTTTTTTTCTAAGACTACAGCATCACCACACCAGGCTAATTTTTGTATTTTTAGTAGAGACAGGGTTTTGCCATGTTGGTCAGTCTACTCTTGAACTCCTGACCTCAGGTGATCCACCCACCTCGACTTCCCAAAGTGCTGGGATTACAAGCATGAGCTACCATGCCTGGCCTCTGAATGTTTTTAATATTTTCTTTTTATTATTGGTTTTCAACAGTATGATTATCACATGCCTTGGCATGGTTTTCTTTATGTTTATTTTGCTTGGGGTTCTTAGAACTTCTTGAATCTGTACATTTCTGGTTTTCATCAAATGTGGAAATGTTTTGGCTATGATTTCTTCAAACATTTTTTGTCCCCGCTCTTCTGTTCTCAATTTGGACCACATATATATATATGGGCTCAAGCAGTCAGTCCTTCTGCTTTAGACTCCCAAAGTGCTGACATTACAGGCAGTAGCCACTGTGCTTATCCATGGGTTTCATTTTTAATATTTCCCTTTCTTTTCTCATCATTTTCAAATTTTCCTCAGTCTTCCTGAATATATGGAACATATTTCTAATAGCTGTTTTAATGTCCTTGTCTTCTCCTTCCCTCATCTTTCTCATGTCTAGGTCTGTTTCTACTGATTGATTTTCCCTCTGCTTATGGTTCATATTTTTTTTGGTTTTTTATGGTTTGTATTTTTTTGTTTCTTTGCATGCCTGATTATTTTTGTTATTAGGATTTAGAAGTTGTGGTTTTTATGATGTGGATGCTGGATTTTGTTATGTTTCTTTTATGTAACATTGGCGTTTATTCTGGAATGTGATTATGTTATGTGGAATCAGTTGGATCTTTTCAGGGTTTGCTTTTAAGGGTTGAGGGCAGATCAAGAGCAACCTTTAATGTAGGCTAATTTGTCCCATTACAAATGCAGTACCCATTTACAGAATCTGCCTGATACTCTGTGTATTACTAGGTCTTTCCACTCTTGGTGGTGGAAACACAAGTTATTTTCGTTGTGGAGCTTGCCATGAGCTCCTCAGTTTCTTCTCCTTTCCAATGGTTCTTTGCCCTCAGCCTTGGGTAGTTTCTTCTTCTGTATGCATAGATCAGTGTCTGCAAGAGATGTAAGGGATCTTCAGAGCTGTCTGTCAAACTTACTCCTTGCAAGCTTTCTGCCCTATACCTTCTAGATGTCTTGGTTTCTCCAAATGCTGATCTCTGTGTCTTCAATTTGGCAAGACTTCTGGCTTCTGTTCAGATTCCTTTTCCCAGCCCTGCAATGTAGGAACTTCTCTGTAGGGAAGTCATAGGGTTACCTTCTTTGTTTTCCTCCTTTTGGGGGATCATAATTCTATACTGCTTGTTTTCCAATGTCTGACAACCATTGTTTTATCTTTCGTCCAGTTTTCTGTTGTTTAAGGTAGGAGGGTAAGTTATGTCTTTCTAGCATCTTGGCTAGAAGAGAAAAGACTTTTTTTTTTTTTTTTTTTTTTGAGATGGAGTCTTGCTCTGTCGCCCAGATTGGAGGGCAGTGGCACAATCTTGGCTCACTGCAACCTCTGCCTCCTGGGTTCAAGCAGTTCTCCTGCCTCAGCCTCCCGACTAGCTAGGACTACAGGCACGTGCCACCATGCCCAGCTAATTTTTTTTTGTATTTTTAGTAGAGACAGGGTTTCATTGTGTTGGCCAGGCTGGTCTTGAACGCCTGACCTAAAGTGATCTACCCGCCTCAGTCTCCCAAAGTCCTGGGGTTACAGGCATGAGCCACCATGCCCAGCTCGCTAAGACATTTTTGATAAAGGCACATACTTACTGTTCCTGTTTGGCTACAGAGAAGCCCACTGTATGGGAAGTACCTCCACAGAAGCTGCCCAGAACCATAAATGACATTATGTTTTAAATTGTCTTTTCTTATTTTTAAAATCAAAGATAATTACCAATACTAAAGAAAAAGCATAGAAAATATTTAAAATCTTATAATTCCTTGGCTCTAGTACTACCACTGTTTTCATTTTTATATATTAATCCACATGCATGCATAGTTTTACAGAGTTGTAATCATGATATCTTTCTAGCTTGTGTTTTTTAACATACAATTGATAGTTTTTGTAATTTTCATGTCTCTTTTTAAATGGCTGCATATTATTTTTGTGTACCATAATTTACTACATAAATATTTGCCTTAGTTTGAGGCTTTTAGGGAATTTTGAAATAATTTTGTGTTTTAGTTTGGTAGCTTAGAAAAGAATGTAAAAACCAATGACGTTTCCAAAGGAAATGCAGTGATGAGGTCATCTGGCTGCCTGTTTAGTAAGGAACAGAGCTGACAGGATATTACAGACAAGTAATCCATGGACAGAGTTCAATACTTCTGTGAAAATGTGAGAAGGAGAAAATTCAGCTCAATTTCATAAATGTCTAGGTTCCTACCATCAGAGAACTTGTGATTTTGTGGGGGGATCTGGTGAAAAGCCAGTGCATCTAAATAAATTTCACAATTGAGTTGAACAATACATGTATGGCTTGCTGAAATAATTTTGTTCATTACATGAATAAATTTGCACATGCACTCGGTGAAACCTGAGTTCAGACTGTAGAGCTCTAAGTTGGAACTATACTAAATTCCCTTGCACTAAATCTTAAAAATTAAAAAAGCAGCACTCTTGATGTGTTTTATTAAGGCACCTGTCTTATCTTCTTTTTCATAAAATTGCATGAATTTATAAAAATGAGACATTGCTGGAACAGATGTAGACAGCCAGATGAGTTTTCTTTTCCCCCCATTACAGCCGCAGGCCCTCCCCTCTGATAGAACTACTAATGCAGCTCTTGCCTAAGAATCTTGGGTCAGGCATACACACTGATGGTACTCAGCTATGAAGGTCATATACAGATTGATCACACATTTCTTAATGTCAGTGAGGCCCTACTTTTCTTCTTTTGGGAAAGTCTCAGGTACATTCATTCATTCATTCATTTGGGAGGTAGTCTGTTGATAATAATTGCTAAAACTTATTTACTATGTGGCAGGCACTAATCTAAGAGCTTTATGTATAACAATTCTTTCATATGGGTATTGCTGTTATTCTCTAGTAGCTGGCAGGGGCTGGACTTGAATCCCGACCATTGACTTCAGAGATCTTGTTCTCTCTTTAAATGTAGGCTCTTGAGTCATTCCCTTCAGGTTCACATTCCAGCTCCATTACTTACAACTTGTGTGAATGACCACAGTCAGTTACTGTACTTGTCTCCTCTGAGTCTTGGTTTTCCACATCTGTGTGCTACATTACATATAACCTAACTTGGTCCAGTGCCTGGCACATAGTGAGTGCTCCACATACTTAGCTCTTATTAATTAACCATTCATTAAAACATATACTTAGAGTACCTACCACGTGCTTGGTCTTTCAAGGAGCACTTGTGCTGTTTTGTCTGTTTTCTAAAATGGCATAGGTACTTTAATGTGTGGCTCTGAAGATCATAGCTGATAGAGGATATATTCAGGTTTGTATTTCTATTATCTTTCCTCTGTGTATGAGTTTGGAAAAGGGAGAGAATTTGGTCAGACAAAGGAAGAACATTCTTGTAGATTCATTTTGCAGGTCACACAGTTAAGTCAGACGACCAAAAAAAGGTTAATCCTTGATTGACACATGACCATCCTCTATGTGGATGTGTCCTGTTTGACTGAGTTTATATGTTAAGAAGTTTATACATATACATAGAGCAGGAAAGGACATCAGCTAAGCCAGCCAGTTCCACTAAATCAGCCCCCACCATTAGGGAAATGATAAATATGGCAACCAGGTTACCCTCACATCAGCACCCCAGAGTAGATTTTAAATGAATGCAAATATTAAGTTATGGAACCCTATTAGCCAAGAGGAGGGAAAACCTAAGGCAGAGAACGAGTAGAGTATTTTGATAGAAAGTGAAAAGAAGTTAGAGAAAAAACTTGAGTGAAAATAGTTGAGAGAATTCTATAAAGGCTTATATTTTTATCTAAGCTGAGGATGTTTTTAACAGAAGATTGGCACAGGCTTTGTTTGGTTATTCTGAGAGTGCTATTCTGAGATGTGTCTTCATTCCTCATGTTTGTGTTTTATGCCGGGGGTTTCACAGATCTGTGTTCTTTCCTTTGCAGTCCTGAGGCTTTCTACCAATGCAGGCCAGTGGAAAGAAGCAGCTAGCAAGGTGACCCATGCGTTGGTTAATATCAGGTAAGGAATGAGAAGTATCTCTTGCAGAGTTCCTTGGCTCTTCCTCAGGTTTATTGTACCTTTCTATGTAGAGTGTGTTGAACACTCTCCTATTTTAAGCCTTGATGTCTGTAGGAGTGGAAGAAAAATTGTCGTACTTGATCAAGAAAAGCAGGAGTAGACCAGGCTTTTATTTTGTCATATTGAAACAGCTCAAATTGCTGGCTGTTCTGTGAAATTTTTTTGCCGAGAGAGATGGTTACAAGCCCTTTTCAGGCATGCTAGTTGCCAGAGTGTTCTCTATGTATAGGTCATCTGAAAGCTTTTCTCCAAAAATTTCAGCTTTTCTCCAAAAATTTTCAGTTTTTCTCCATGACTTCAGTGAATGACTTATGGTTATCTGGAACGTTGACCTTTTACTTTACGTGACTATTTATATTTGCGGTAAACAGGCAAATGGGAGTCTATGGGGCTAAGTCATTTTAGGTTGCTTATGAAACAGCAAGGCCATTACAGAGTGCCATATGTATTGGATAAAGTTGTGTCAGGCATGGAGTTGGTCAGGGTCTTGAGAAGGCACCACTCATGCGTAAGTGTGAGTTGTTGGTTAATGAGAGGAGAAAGTGCTTTCACTGTTGGGAAACCTATATCTGACTTTTCTTCTGTTTCTTGTTCCCTTTGTGCCTATGATTTTTCATTTTCTCTACAGTTATTACATTGTTCTTATAAACAATTGGAAAATTAACATTGAGTAAAGAGGCAAACCCAACAGATGGGGAACTTGATTTAGCTCCAGATGTAAGCCTTGCCAGACATTCCTAGTAATAGTAATGCACATTTACAAATTGGTATAGATTCTAATGTGTGACAAAGCTGGGCTGTGATTTTTTTTCTGTATCTTTTCTTTCTTTTTATTTAAAGGTAAAATGTCCTGTTCCTGCAGTGATTTACTATACTGTTTGGCACATCTGGGCATAAAAAGAGAAGTGTGAAATGTGTGTGTTAGGAGGGCTGGGATGAGGAAGCATGGGATGAGATGTGCTAACAAGATTGCAATGAAGGTTGGTTTGCCTTACCTGTCTCCAGAGTCATTTTGCATCAAGCACAATTTTATAAATCTCACAAATAAATGCATCTCTGTACCTAGCAAATAATCCAGCTACTGTGATGAGGCCTTATGATAAATGTGATTTTCTGTAAGAATCAGGAATTGCAAACTGCCTGCTCCCAAATACCCCTTTATGACCCAAGGGCAGTATGACAAATGTGGGTGTTTGAATGAAGCACCAGGTTCTGGGGTAGGGTATGAAGTGCATATGGACATAATTTATGTTGTGTTGACTTATTCATGTATTTATGTAGGCTTTCCAGGCAGCTCCTTTTCATCTGGGGCCTGTTTCGTTGATCACATTCCTTTACGCTTACTTTATCTTCTATTTTGTTGCTTTTCCTTTTTGTGGTTTCTGGCTTGGCTGCTGTCCCTGTTCTTCCCAGGGTCCATCAAACAGCTGATTTAAGCTTTTGACCTCTCCTTTTTCTGACAGCTAAGAAGGGGCTGGGCTAAGCCTTGTTACCATGTAACCTCTTTCTTCTCTTTGCATGACTGTCAGGCCTATACCTTCATTTTCATTCCTTAAATTTCTCTGATGAACTTGCTGCAATAATCACATCATTTTTACTGTTGCTAATAATTGGACTCTGTATACACATAAAGTAGCAAAAAGATCCAGTCACAGACAGGCTCAGTGGCTCATGCCTGTAATCTTGGCCCTTTGGGAGGTAGAGGTGGGAGGATCACTTGAGCCCAGGAGTTCAAAACCAGCCTGGCCAACATAGTGAGACCCTGTCTCTAAAAAAACAAGATAATTAGCTGGGCATGGTGGCACATGCCTATAGTCCCAGCTACTCAGGATCCTGAGGTGGGAGGATCATTTGAGCCCAGGAGGTCAGGCGGAGGCTGTAGTGAGCCAGGATCATGCCACTTTGAGACCCTGTCTCAAAAAAAAATTAATCTTCTCAAGAGATTATTGGAACAAAGTGTTTAATGTCAACCACAGTAAGGCCAGATCAGCGAAAAATACAATTAGTACTAAGCCTGCAAAAGTACTGTTGTTTTTTTTTCTGACATCTATTCTCACTTATTAAGTGCCAGACTTTGTGAGGCTCTTTCTTATACAATCTTCTTTAATCTTCAAACTCCATAGGGTGTATTATGTACTTTTTAAAATATAATTTTTCCTAGTGAGGAAACTGAGTCTTAAAGATGTTGTATATTGTGGAAGGCCCCATATTTGTTCCTTGGCAAAGCTGAGAATTAATAATAGGTCTTCTTTTTTTCTTTGAGACAGGGTCTGACTCTGTTGCCCAGGCTAGAGTGCAGTGGCACGATTTCTGCTCACTGCAACCTCTGCCTCCCCGGCTCAAGCAGTCTTCCCACCTCAGCCTCCCAAGTAGCTGGGACTACAGGCATGTGCCAACACACCTGGCTAATTTTTGTATTTTTTGTAGAGATGGGGTTTCGCTATGTTGCCAAGGCTGGTCTCAAACTCCTCAACCCAAGTGATCCACCCACCTTGGCCTCCCAAAGTGCTGGGATTACAGGTGGGAGCCACTGCACCTGGCCTAATCATAGGTCTTCTAAGTCCAAGTTCAGAGTTGCTCTTTCTTCCAAACCATATCGCCTCCTTCTATAAAGTTGCATTGAAGACTAACACGGAGGGGTAAACAGAAAACTCACCATGATGTATTGAAAGGAATGTGGAAATTTGAGTTGGAAAAACTGTATTTTTTTCTTTTGTCTCTACCACTTACTGTGTGACCTTGAGCAAGTTACTTAGCTTCTGTGGGCCTCTATCTACCATTTATAAAGTGGGTGGATAGTGATATCAATTATATCACAGGGTAATGGTTGTGAGAATTATGTAATGTAATGCATATGAAAGCTAGTGAACTGTAATCTACTGGTTATTTCACTTGTGTCTTCAAGGTTCATTTCTGTTGTAGCATGTGTCATAATTCCTTTCCTTTTTAGGCTGAATAATATTCCTCTGCCTGTTTATACCAAATTTTGCTTATCCATTCATCTGTTGATGGACACTTGAGTTGCTTCTACTTTTTGATTATTATAAATAATGCTGCTATGAACATGGGTATACACATACCTGTTTGAGACCCCACTTTCACTTTTTGGGGACATATCCCCAGAAGAGGAATTGCTGTCTCATATGGTAATTCTGTGTTTTTTTTTTTTGAGGAATTGCTATAGTGTTTTTTTCAGATTTAGCATTTTGAGTCTTCCTTAGAGTGTTTCCTAAGTACATCTTCATTTTTCTTTTCTGTAAAAGTTAAGATGTTACCTTAACCTTGAAAGATGTTTTGCTTTCCTTGGTAGGGAGAACTTGATGGCTTTGGATGAGGGCAGTCCAGGGAGTTTTCTTTTCTCAGTCAGTATTCTCTTAGCAGAGGACAAAAAATAGTATGAGTTGGAAGTCTGTACTCCACTAAACCAGTGATAATGAGCGCTGCCTCAGGCTCCTTTGCCTTTCTCTAATAGCTTGTGTTATATACTCATGACATTACTTTCTGTGGTTTAGAAAACAAGAACCCTGTGTCAGAAAATCTGACCTGTGGCTCCCCCAGGAATACTGTGGGATATTTAACACTAAGTTGATTATCAAGGATAGAGATATAAAGGCTTAGCAGTAAAATTCCGATGTTGTGAAGCATTTGCTTCTGCTGTTTGTAGAAGGTATTTGTGCTGATCCCACATCTGAAAAGGATTTCTAAGGCAGAGTGAACAAACTCTTAGCCACCTCTTCTGTAGTATGTTATTTGATAGCCATAGGAAGGGCTTGGGTTGCATATGAAGTCTTCAGACACCAAACAGCTCTGAGGCCTTCCAGACTAGTTTGCCAGTTGATGATGGCTCCAAATTATGTCTTTGAGATCTGGAATGCAGTGCATCTAATGACTACCCTAATGTAGTGTCTCCCCAGCAGGTGAAAGGCAGCAGGAAGGCTGTAGACCTTTCTGTTCTAAGAATGCTTAGTTTAGATTGTGACAGTGAAAGTTAAAAGTACTTTGACACATTTGGAGGCCTAAATTTTCTCAAGTGTCAGTCTTTTTGCTTTTCACTTGTCTTTCTTGGCTTAGTCAAGCTAGTTTTTCAACTATAAAAGTTATGTGTGTTTAAACAATTTGCCTCTCTCTTCCCGTTTGATCCTTCGGTGAGATTCTTAAAATGCAGCTGCTTAGAAACTGCTGTTTTTATTGGAACACCAACAAACAGGGCCCTATATGTTTTCCTCTCTATAGGAGAGTTGTGTCATTGCTTTGCTATAAAATATATATATATATTGCTGCACCTTTGAGATTCCACTTGTTGGTGTAATTGTTGCTTCAGTTGCTTCCACAAATCTAATGGTTCACAAAGGAGTGCTTTGAGGGGCCAGTGCAGGGCTGCTAGGTGAACTGTAGCACAGTAAAGGAGTCTTGGTTTAGGAGACTATTAATGACAATTCAGACATTGTAATCAAGATTTTTAGTTGAGGGCTGCAGTGTTTTAGATGAGTGTGACTTTAGCATCTAAAATTCCTCCTAAACTTATCCTGAAATTTGGGAAGTCTTGCCTGGAGAGTTACATGCTAAACAGTTCCTGCCAACACTTGGCAGGCAATCCCAGTGAGGGCTTGTACTTTAGGAAGATGTCTGTTGACAATTAACCTTATTAGTCAAAAGAGAGAAAGATGGTGAACTAAAATCTGACCTCATCTAACCAAACAATTTTAGGGTAAGCAATTTGAAGTCCTAAATGAATCTCTTCAGATTAACATTTTCATGCTTTTCACTTAATGAACATTTTATTGGGACCAAGTTCAAAATCCTATTCTCTGATTGCTCACGAAAGAAATAGTGACTGAATCACACTGCAAGTAGGTAATTCTCCCAATCTGTAATTTTCTTAAGGTAGATCAAGTTTTAACTATGGTTAATGTATTAACTTCTTTCTTTATTTAGAATGCATTAAGCTGAAGTTCAGTATTTCTTCAAGAATTACTTTTTAGATATTACGATTAGTGACAAGCCTGGGATTTGGAGTGAGAATTTAGTGCATTTCTTTGTAAATCTCTTAATAGTTCACCTAGCGAGTTTGCTTCCTGTTTCCCTGTTCACTTCATGGTCTTTTTGTTACAGTGCCAAAGTGGTCCCCTCACCCACTCTTTTTTACCTAAGTGCTTATGTAGCTGTTTTCTTTCACCCAAAAAAAACACTCTTCCCATCATACGTGGGTGCGCACGCATACGTGCATGTGCACACACAGTAAGTGTACAGTGCTGGGGAGGCTAGGAAACAAGAATAGCTTTCAGCAGCCTCTGAGATAATGGGGTTTATTGAGTATAACATCCTTTGGAATAGGCTGTGTACAGAATTCTGAATGTTACAGGAAATAAGCCTTCAAGCAATAATTACTGTCGATGGCAACAAAGTTAGTGTTAGGAAGGGATGTGAGGTCTCATCTAGCCAAAATCTCCCCAACTTTCCTTGCTCACTCACCTATTTGGGCTAAAATCTTTGCCTCATTGCTATAGTTCTCTTAACAAAATGGATACTAATGAGAGAGAGGCAGTTTCATACCCAATCACTTCAGATGAAGGATGCAACTTAGTGTAGCGGAAAGTAAATGTGGACTAAAGTGATTAATGATTGAAGCAGAGCCATTGGGCTGTTGACTCTTGAATAGCACGGAGTACATGAACATAACCTATTCTGCAGTTGTCTGCTCTGAGATGGCAGGTAGGCTCAGATTATCTCCCCTGAGTTAGAGTTTCTCAATAATGACCTTTTTTTTTCTTCTGTTAATCAGACCCTACTGATCTCCCATTAGAGAAAATGAAAAGCATTATGCAGATTAAAACAAAGCACCAAAATGAAGCTGTATAATATTGTTTACCCAATGACTAGGAGCATTACATATCATTCTAATGGTCGCTGTTCCCTAATCTCTTAAGACTACAGCTAGAATTGAAAAACTAAACACTGAATCCCATGTGGTTAATCATCTGTTTTACCCTAGCTTGGTTTATGCTGCAAAATGTAGTTTTACAATAGGTCATAGCTGGGCTGGGTGAACTGCAGTCCAGTAAAGAAGTCTTAGTTTAGGAGATTCAGACTTCTGTAAGTAAATATTAAGATTTTTACTTGGGGGCTATTGTGTTTAAATGAGTGTGACTTTAGCATCTAAAACCCATCCTAAACTTATCCTGAAATTTTCTTAGAGTCTTTTTCTACATTTGCCCTATTTTTTTTACTTGTGGTAAAAATACACGTAACATAAAATGTACTATTTTAACGATTTTTAAGTGTACGGTTTAGTGGTAAGTATGTTCACACTGTTGCACAACCATCACCAACATCCATCGCCAGGGCTACTTCTTTTTCTTCAACTGAAATTGTACCCATTGCATACAAACTCCTTATTCCCTCCTTCTCCCAGCCTCTATCAATCATCGTTCTGTTTTGTGTTTTATGAATTTGACTATTCTAGGAACTTTATATAAGAGGAATTACAAAAGGTTTGTCCTTCATACCTGGATTATTTTGCCTAATATAATGTTCTCAAGGTTCGTCCCTGTTGTAGCACGTATCAGAATTTCCTTTTTAGGGATGAATAATATTGCATTGCATGAATATACTACATTTTGTTTCTCCATTGTCGTGTCAACAGACACTTGGGTTGCTTCCACCTTTTAGCTATTGTGACTAATGTTGGTGTGAATATGAGTGTATATAAATCTCTTTTGAGACTCTGCTTTCGTTTCTTTTGGTTATGTACCCAGAAGTGTCATTGCTGAATCATATGGTAATTCTTTGTATAACATTTTGAGTAACTGCCACTCAAAGTGGCTGCACCATTTTATTTTCCAATTTCTTCACATTCTTCCCAACATTTGTTTTCTGTTTCTGTTTTTGTTTTTTGCTCTGCCTCTCTCCTCTGTTTCATTTTTTGGTTACTAGCCATCCCAGTAGGTATGAAGTGGTATCTCATAGTGATTTTAATTTAATTTTTTTTTAAATGACTAGTGATGTTGAGCATCTTTTTATATACTTATTGGCCATTTGTATATCTTTTTTGGAGAAATGTCTATTGAAGTCTTCTGCTTATTTTTTAATGGAGTTTTTTGGTTTTTCATTGCTGAGTTTTAGGAGTTCTTTATATTTTCTAGCTGTTAATTCATTATCAGATATATGATGTGCAGATATTTTCTCCCTTTCTGTGGGTTGCCTTTCATTTCATTGATGGTGTTGTTTGCCTTTCATTTCATTGATGGTGTTGTTTGATGCACAAGTTTTTAATTTTGATGAAATCCAACTTAGCTATTTTTTCATTTGTTGCTTATGTTTTTGTTATTACATCCAGTAAATCATTGCCAAATCCAATGTCATAAGTTTACTCCCATGTTTTCTTCTAGGAGTTTTATGTTGTTTTAGCCCTTTCGTTAGGTCTTTGAATTTTTTTGTTTTTTGAGGTGGGGTCTCACTACATTGCCTAGGCTCATCTTGAACTCCTGGGCTCAAGTGATCCTCCTGCCTCAGCCTCCCTAGTAGCAAGGACTACAGGTGTGTGCCACTACACCCAGCTTCCTTTGATCCATTTTGAATGAATTTTTATATATGATATAAAGTAAGCGTCCAACTTCATTTTTTAGCCTATGGATATGCAGTTTCCCTAATGCCCACTGCTTTTTTTTTTTTTTTTTTTTTTTTTTGAGATAGAGTTTTGTTCTTGTTGTCTAGGCTGGAGTGCAATGGTGTGGTCTCAGCTCACTGCAGTCTTTACCTCTCGGGTTCAAGTGATTCTCCTGCCTCAGCCTCCCAAGTAGCTGGGATTATTGGTGCCTGCCACCACGCCCCGCTAATTTTTTGGTATTTTTAGTAAAGATGGGGTTTCACCATGTTGGCCAGGCTGGTCTTGAACTACTAACCTCAGGTGTGAGCCTCTGCCTCCCAAAGTGCTGGGATTACAGGCGTGAGCCACTATGCTTGGCCCCCACTGCTTTTTTGAGATAATCACAGTTCAGATTTCTCAACTTGAATCAGGCTGAATTTGGAACTTAACTGTTAAGGGATATAAATGGAGCCTCTCCACATTTTTTTCTACATATTTCCATTCCTTTTTGTTTTTTAGGTTTGCTCATTCTGCTTTTTAAGAGATAGTATAAGGTAGTGGTTAAGAGTAGGGATCTAGAGTCAGGTTGTCTGAGTTTGAGTCCCAGCTCTACCATTACTTTGGACAAGTTATTTTAACCATTCTTTCCTTGAGTTTTCTCAGCTATAAAGTGAGGGTAACAATAGACCTATGTTATTATTGATATTATTAAATGACAATATGTATATAAAGTATGTAGAATAGTGCCTGGCACATATTCAGTGCTATATACATGTTTATTGTTATTATCTTTAAATTGTTGTTCTGATTGTACAAGTCTGGGAATCTTATCAGCCCCTTTCATATCCAACTTTGTTCAGTCCTTTGTCCCTAATCATATGGACTTGGTAGGGACCAGAGATACAAAATGATATTATTTAGAAGCTGATATCAGGGATAATACTGGAACTTAGGCTGTCAGCCTGTGCCTTTGTATTATTAATGGGAAAATAATTGGGGTGGGGAGAGTTTGTGTTTTCTATCACTTTCAGTCCTTTGAGGAGATGTTTGACCATGCAGTCTTGGCTATATCATTACAGTAAAAGAATGTTCCCAAAATGAATACACGTATACTTGAGAGGCTATTAACAAGCGTGTTCTTATCTTTGGTTGGCAGGATTATAGGTGGTTTTATAGGTTGGTGCAAAGTAATGGCAAAACCTCAATTACTTTTGCATCAACCTAATAAATTTTTGTTCTTGTATTTTAATTTATTAAAACATTTAGCTGTGGACTTTTTTTTTTTTTGTAGATACTCTTTATCAGGTTGAAGAAAGTCCCTTCTGTTTTTAGTTTGTTGGGTGCTTTTATCGTCAAAGTGTGTTGGATTTTGTCAGATGCTTTTTCTGCTTCTACTGAGATGATTTTGTGGTTTTTATTTCTTATTCTATTGATACAGTGTACTACATTAATTGATTTTCAGATGTTAAACAAACCTTGCATTCCTGGGTTAAATCCTACTTGGTCATGGTGTATAATTTTTGTACTTTGCTGGATTCAGTTTGCTAGTACAGGATGAGCATCTCAAATCTGAAAATCTGAACTCTGAAATGCTCTAAAATCTGAAACTTTTTGAGTACCAACATGATGCTTAAGGGAAATGCCCATTGGAACAATTTGTGTTTCAGATTTCTGGATTAGGGATGCTCAACTGGTAAGTATAGTGCAAATATCCAAAATAAAAAAAAATCGGAAACCTAAAACATTTCTGGTCCCAAGCATTTTGGATAAGGGATATTCAGTCTATGCTTTGTGTCCATATGCAATATCTGCAGACTAGAGAGGTATTGCTATCTCATTTTTTGTTCCTCTAATCCTTCTTTACTGCCTTCTTTTGCATTAAGTGAATATTTTCTAAAAGGCATTTTTATTGCTTTAACAATTTTTTTTCACTATTTTTTGAGTTATTTCCATAGTAATTGCTCTAGGTTTTACTATGTGTATCTTAATTTATCAGAATCAGCTTCAGATTTATACTACATTAATTCCAGTGAATATTGAAATGTTACTCCTGTGCAACTCTAAATAACATATACACACAACACCCACTTCAGTAAACTTTATTTGCAGAGGACACACTTTCCTGAGAAAGTGAAGACTCACTAGAAACAGGACTCTAATTTTGTCTACTTTATCATTTCTGGAGCAAGGACTAGATGATAATGGGGGGGGGAAAATCTGTATTTAGATTGTAGATACATACATTTCCTTTGTGGGAGATGTTCTCACATGTAGGTGTTAAACACAGCCTTTTAGATCCTGCTCTATTCCTTGGTGAGCTAATAGTCTACAGCTATTTCTTTTCCTGTACTCAAAATGTGAGCAGTCAGTGCTCACTGACTCTTAATGTCTGCATTATTGAGCTTCGTAACAAAGTATAGGTACAAAAGTAACAGGAATTTATTCAACAGGGGAATAATTGTTTTGGGGCTATATAATTTTGAAAGGACACAAAAATACTTTGATATGTAGTCAAAGAAGGAGTTGTTAGGTGTGTTCCTTTATGTCTAGAGTCAGTGTTGGTTTGTAGAAGATATTCTTGTACTGTGCTCTATCTTTTTAAAAATTTATTTTATTGGCCAGGTGCGGTGGCTCATGCCTGTAATCCTAGCACTTTGGGAGGCTGAGCTGGGTGGATCACCTGAGGTCAGGAGTTCAAGACCAGCCTGGCTGACATATGAAACCCCATCTCTACTAAAAATACAAAAATTAGCTGGGCGTGGTGGTGGGTGCCTATAGTCTCAGCCACTGGGGAGACTGAGGCAGGAAAATCGCTGCAACCCAGGAGATAGAGGTTTCAGTGAGCCGAGATTGCACCATTGCACTCCAGCCTGGGTGAAAAGAATGAAACTGTCTCAAACAATAACAAGCAACAACAACAACAATATATTATTATATTGTATTTTTTGTTTTTCTTTTAGAGACAAGTTCTCTTTCTGTTGCCCAGGCTGGAGTGCAGTGGCATAATTACAGCTCACTGCAGCCTCAAACTGTAGCTCAAGTGATCCTCCCGCCTCAGCCTTCCAAGTAGCTGCCACTATAGGCATGTGCCACTGTGCCTGGCTTGTGCCCTGTCTTTTGTATCTCATCTTCTCCCACTAAGGTAGGGGCTGCCGATTATGACCTATTTTTATTGGCTCAAATTAGGAACTATTTCTAGAATATTGCTCCTAGGAGAAAAGGGGTCCATTTGAGCTCAGCCCTCTGTCCTGAATCAAACTACTGGACTGTGAAAAGGATCTCTTTAGTGATTCCAGGTGGATTCTCTGAGAATATCAGTTGAAGCCTTGTAGATATGGGGCCTTACCCTGTGTAAAGTCTCAGATTTTATAAGAACTTGAACAGCCAACCTTAGAAGAACCTTTTATTATATTTGTGAGTTAGTTGGGAGAGATCTTGTATGTATCTGGTGACCTTAAATATTGTTTTGGCAAATGATTAAACATTCTTTTTTGTTGCTTAACTACACTGACATTTTCTCTTTCTTATTTTATTTTATTTTACTTTATTTTTGAGACAGAGTCTCACTCTGTCACCCCGGCTGGAGTGCAGTGTCACGACCTTGGCTCACTGCAACCTCTGCCTCCCAGGCTCAAGCGATACTCACGCCTCAGCCTCCCGAGTAGCTGAGATTACAGGCATGCGCCACCATACCCAGCTAGTTTTTTGTATTGTTGGTAGAGATGAGGTTTCACCATGTTGGCCAGGCTGGTCTTGAACTCCTGACCTCAAGTGACCCACCCACCTTGGCCTTCCAAAGTGCTGGGATTATAGACGTGAGCCACTGCATCCAGCATTTTTATTTTTGTAGTGACAGGGTCTCACTATGTTGCCCAGCCAGTTTGGTTTTGAACTCCTGTGCTCAAGCAGTCCTTCTGCCTCAGCCTCCCAAAGTGCTGGGGGATTACAGGCTGAGACTTCGTGCCCTGCCTCTTTCTTAATGAATTATGCCAAATACTTATTTGAGCCTTTTGGAGGTGGCTGGGAAGGACTGCCTGTGTGACTAAGACAGTGATAATGGAATAGCTGCTTCCTGATGTCTAGAGGTAACTCAGAGTATGAACCTTGATGTAAATTTAAAGTGCTGTGTTCTAAGCAGACAGTTGGAGATGAAATTGCCAAGAACATTGGAGAAGAAATGGATGATTGGCAGTTTGCTCCAGAATATTCTAGCACTTGGTCCCAGGTCTGTAAGTAAATGGGCCCCACATGTCAGGAAAGCACATTCACTCCTTTCTCTAGGTCCACAGTTTCACACTATTATTTCTGTAAACATGTATTTATACAGCAAAGGCCTTGGGTTTGCACTTGTGCAATTAGTAATTGATTGGATCTCCTACCTAAAATTTTATGGTATGGTAAATTAACTTTAATTTTTAATCTTAGCTTTAACTTTTTATGAGTGTCTGAAATGAGCCTTCTGACATATGTCCTTTATTCTGCTAATTTTTTAATCAGCAGGACCTATCGTATGCTATTCCCAATTTCTTTAGGTAAGCATCAAAATTATGAGAAGAGAGAGATTGAGAAGGGGAGAGAGTGAATAAGAAGCAGGGTGTTTGTGTGAGATAGATTAGGGATCCTTCTTTAAGAGTCTGTGGATTGGCCGGGTGCGGTGGCTCACGCCTGTAATCCCAGCACTTTGGGAGGCCGAGGTGGGCGGATCACGAGGTCAAGAGATCGAGACCATCCTGGCCAACATGGTGAAACCTCGTCTCTACTAAAAAAATACAAAAATTAGCTGGGCATGGTGGCGTGTGCCTGTAGTCCCAGCTACTTGGGAGGCTGAGTCAGGAGAATTGATTGAACCCGGGAGGCAGAGGTTGCACTGAGCCAAGATTGCGCCACTGTACTCCAGCCTGGCGCCTGGCAACAGAGCAAGACTCTGTCTCAAAAAGAAAAAAAAAGTCTGTGGATTGAAGAATATTGCTATATTTTTCTACTTCTGCCACTGTTTCCTTATTTTTGCGACTGTTTTTAAGTAGTAGAAATTGAGAACCAGCAGGGCAGTCAAGGTGACCTAGAACTGCTGCTTTGTCTTAGTAGGAAGTAACTTAGAAGAAAGGTTATTTCCAGTGGACTCATTCTATAATGTGGTCGTAGGGATGAGAAGGAGCCAGAGTCTATATCAATCCAATCTCTGTCATTCCTGGGTGTTTGCTCTTTCCCAGCCAGCTCTCCCTAGCCTCTGGCTCTCTGGAGATGGGCTGCTTTGGCTGGCATAACTGTCCCTGATCCTTTAGGGTTGTGCTGCTACTCCCTAATTATTATTAATCCCAAGGTAGGAAAAAAATTTTTTGTTTTCACCTGAGAAAAGGTTAATTTTTCTCCCCCAAAGGAACTCTTCTTAGGAAATGTAGCCATTCAATTACAAAATACTGGTTTCTAATTATAACTTTTTTTTTTTTTTTTTTGAGATGGAGCCTCACTCTGTAGCCCAGGCTGGAGTGTCCTGGTTCAAGCAATTCTCCTACGTCAGCATCCCAAGTAGCTGGGATTACAGGCACGAGCCACCATGCCCAGCTAATTTTTGTATTTTTTAATAGAGATGGGGTTTCACCATGTCGGCTAGTCTGGTCTTGAACCCCTGACCTCGTGATCCTCCCACCTCGGCCTCCCAAAGTGCTGGAATTATAGGCGTGAGCCACCGTGCCTGACCTCTAATTATAACTTTTATAAGGTCTAGCCACAAAGTGTATAAATAGGCATAGTTTAGGTCCCTAATTCCTTTCCCTTTTCCATTATATATCTAGGGTACTTAAAAAATAAATTATTTTAAATCCATGTGCAGTTCTTCATCTTATCCCTTATTTTTCCCTTTCCACATATCTTTCCCAAAAGTCAAAGTGGAACTCTGGCCATATAACTCAGATATTCAATCATTCTAAATTCTCATGTTTGGCTGCATGTGGCAGTTCACACTTGTAATCCCAGTGCTTTGGGAGGCTGAGGCAAGAGGATTGCTTGAGGCCAGGATGAGACCAGCCTGGACAACATACAAAAAATAAAAAAAATAATTAGGTAGGCGTGGTGGCATATGCCTGTAGTCCCAGCTACTCTGGAGGCTAAGGCAGGAGGATCACTTGAGCCCAGGAGTTCGAGGCTGCAGTGAGCTATGATAATACCACTGTACTCTAGCCTGGATGACAGAGTGAGACCTTGTCTCCAAAAAATAAAATAAAATAATAAAAAATACATTATCAGGTTTATATCAGAATGGCTAAGGTACCAGTGCTCATCTTTTCTATTGGGCTTTACCCCTGCAGGTTACAACCTTAAAAGCTGAAAGAACCTAAGAGGCCATGTATGTCAGTCTCCTTCCCAAAGCATAAATCTCATTTGTTGGGGATATATTCAGCTTCTGCTCGAATACTTAGTGAAATAATGCTTAATATTTTAGGTTCCAGACCATTAATTTTTTTTTTTTTTTTGAGACAAAGTCTTGCTCTGTCACCCAGGCTGGAGTGCAGTGGCACGATCTTGGCTCACTTCAACCTCTGCCTCCCCAGTACAAGCGATTCTCCTGCCTCAGCCTCCCCAAGTAGCTAGGATTACAGGTGCCCACGACCACACCTGGCTAATTTTTTTGTATTTTCAGTAGAGACGGGATTTTACCATGTTGGCCAGTCTGGTCTCAAACTCCTGACCTCAGGTGATCCACCCTCCTCAAGCTCCCAAAGTGCTGGAATTACAGGCATGAGCCACCGCCCCCAGCCCATTTATTCTTTAAAATGATGGGTATCTCACCGAGGGCGGTGGCTCATGCCTGTATTCCCAGCACTTTGGGCTGTGGTGACAGATCACGAGGTCAGGAGTTTGAGACCAGTCTGACCAACATGGTGAAACCCTCGTCTCTACTAACAATTAGCTGGGCATGGTGGTGCATGCCTGTAATCTCAGCTACTCGGGAGGCTGAGGCAGATGAACTGGGACCCGGGAGGTGGAGGTTGCAGTGAGCTACGATCGTGCCACTGCACTCCAGTCTGGGCTACAGAGTGAGACTCTGTCTTAAAAAAAAAAAAAAAAAAAGATGAATATCTCTTATGTTGCAGTCTTTCTCTTTATAACCTAAACCTGTTGATTCCGTTTCTACCTTTAGTTACAATACTAAAAAACTTATTCTGTCTTGTAAATGTTAACTTCTTCAAAGGACTGATGTGTAATACTGCTGAACATTCTTTGTCTCTCAGTTCTTCTTCATATGCTATGGTTTCAAAATCTCTGGCACACTGTGATTGTCCTTTGGACATATTCTAACTTCTTAATTTATCTCGTAAAATGTGGTGTTAGGATGTGCCTTATACCAAACAAGCATTCAGCGAATGTTTCCTGCCTTGAATGACATCTAGAACTGGATCTAGATATGTAGCTCAGATTACAAGGAGACTTCATATGCATGATATGGACATATTTTATTTGTAGCCTCCAATTGCATTATGTTATTCAGCAGCCGAATCACATTGTTGGTTCATAGCAAACTTGAGTCCCACGAAAACCTTGAATCTGCTTAAAGTGACCTGCCTTCAAGCCAGTTCTCTTCCATCCTGTACTTGTTTAGTTGGTAGTGGTATTTTGTTTTGGTTTGTGTGGTGCTACTTTTTTATTGTATTTTAGTGCTACTTGCTCTTAGAAAAAAAATTTAAGCAATGCAGAAAAGCACACAGACCAGAGTAAAATAAAATGATCTAAAATCTCACCCTTCAAGATAGCTACTATTGTTTTGGTGAATCTCCCCCTCTGAACCTCTACAGTTGACCTTTTTCTTTTTCTTTTTCTTTTTTTAACCTATATGCAACACTTTATTTTTGTTAAATTGTATTTTGTTGGTTTCAGCCCATCATTCTACCTTCTCAGGGTATTTTTCAAATCCTGATATGTCATTCTGTGTATTGGTTATCTTTTGAAGTTTTGTATCATCAGCACATTTGATAAATATGCCTTCTAAATCTTTGTCCAGATGCTTTGATCTATTCCTGACTATGCTACTGATTTGGTGGATAATTTTGGACTAATCTCTTCCCTTTCTGGGCTTTGGCCTGCTGTTATATGAAATGGCCTTGAAGACTGAAAAAGTTCCATAAGAATCAACTGCAAAGCTCTTTGCGAAGAATGAATTCGTGAAGAAATTTGTGGATGGGGAATCATCAGTGCTAGACTAGAAAAATAAGATCCTTTTATGGAAAAATCAGGGATGACAATCTTCATAGGGTGGTTTAAATCTTCCTGTAGCCTCCTACTCTCCCAAAACCCCAGCAGAGGGATTCATCATTTGGATAATTTTTTAAAATAAAAAAAATAAGATTGTAGCAGGCATTGTTTCTTTTGTTGAGAAATTAAAACATAACAGGTAAAGGGCAGTAAAAAAGATAGCTTTGGAGTGAGAGTTGATGGGAGAGCTTTACTGAAAAAGAAGATGCTCTTTGCTGTTTTCTCTTTCAATTAGTAGTAAGCTTGGAGGGGGTGGTCACAATACAGGCTCTTCTGAGTTGGGGTCCTTAGGGAGGGAAAAGTGTGCAACTCACTGCTGCTTGCAAGTTCTCCCCCTAAATAAGCCTTCCTAGTTTCATATGAACAGGTTTGTTAAACCACTCTATGAAACAAGGGTTTCTCTGCATTCTTAAAGAAGGTGTGATAATCTGAAACTGAAACTGAGGCAGCATTTTAAGTAGGCAGTTAATGACATGGTAAGATTTTTAGCTCCAGTAGATTAATTGTTAAATGAATTATGTCTGCATTTTACTGTCATTTTACTGTGCTATCAGCCTAATTATAAATATAATGTTACATAGTGGATGGTAATAATAAGCAGAATTATGTACTCAGTGATCAGACTTCAGGAATTTCTAACACTGAGGAAAAGATTTTCTTCTTAACCTGTCTCTTGCTGTTCTTTTTATATAGGTTTTGATTAATTTTACCTCGATTATACATTTCTCCCTGGAGCCCAGATACTGTGCATGCTGTAGCAAAGTGGGCTCCTATTGTAAGAGGTTTAATGAGAGTTTTGTTTTAATTGGTTTCTATATAATTTCTTTTAAACCACTAACATGTGAGTGGGATGTCAAACATGGAGTATGCTAATGCATTTTCACTACCCGGTGTACCAAAGGACATTAATTTCTCTCTCATTACACACCATTTTCATATGATGAAAATTCTTAATCTCAAGGAAGCTCCAAAGACAGTTGGTTCCCATTGGTCTCCCCCTCACATGCATTCATCTTGGTGACACATCTGAAAAGGCAGCAGGAGTAGCCATCTGTAGTTGGATCTCATTTCTGACCAGTTTTGAATGTACTTCATCTTTTTGTGGGATAATTTACTAGATGGGATTCAGATAGGGATGGATTAAAATCTGTTCCTTTGCCGTTAATCTGAACTAATTTCCTACTTATGCAAAAAAATGAACTATTTGATAAATTCTAAAGAGTATTATATTAATGAATATGTATAATAAAACTTGATCATAAAATGGACATATATGAATCACTCACCTTAAGAAATAGAAGATGTTCCAACAGAGCAAAGCAGGGAAAAGAAAAAAAAAAGAAATTAGCCGGGCATGGTGGTGGGCGCCTGTAGTCCCAGCCTCAGGAGGCTGAGACAGGAGGATCACTTGAACCTGGGAGGTGGAGGTTGCAGTGAGCTGAAATCATGCCACTGCACTCCAGCCTGGAGATAGAGTGAGACTTCATCTCAAAAAAAAAAAAAAAAGAAAAAAAGAAATAGAAGGGGCTGGGCCTGGTGGCTGTATTACACCTGTAATCCCAGCACTTTGGGAGGCCAAGGCAAGAGGATCACTTGAATTCAGGAGTTTGAGACCAGTCTGGGCAACATAGCAAGACCTCATTTCTACTAAGAATAATTTTTAAGAAATTAGCTGGGTGTAGTGGTGTGTACCTCTAATAGTCCCAGCTACTCTAGCAGCTGAGGCAGGAAGATTGCCTGAACCCAGGAGATTGAGGCTGCAATGAGGTATGATTGTGCCACTGCACTCCAGCTGGGGTGACGGAGTGAGACTCTATCTCAGAAAAACAAAAACAGAAACTCAATCTTTATTTCTTTTTAATTGAGATATTGATATATGGTAAAATATCAAAAATCTTAGGAGGTGTGTAACTGAAACACCTTTTTAAAATTAATATATAATTGTACATATTTATAGCATACATATGATATTTGTTTACATGCATAGATTATGTGATGATCAAGTCAGGGTATCTGGGGTGTCCATCGTCACTTTGAGTGTTTATCATTTCTGTGTGTTGGGAGCAGTTCCAGTCTTCTCTTATAGCTATTTTAAAATATATAATAAATTGTTGCTAACTATAGTCACCCTACTCTGCTATTGAACATTAGAAGGTATTCTTTCTATCTAACTGTAAGTTGTATCCATTAACCAACCTCTGTTTATCCACTCTATCTATACTAGTGTCTTCCCAGCCAGACTCTGGTGTCATTCTACTCTCTACCTTCATGAGATGAACCTTTTAGCTCCTACAGTCTTTCTGTGCCTGGGTTATTTCACTTAACATAATGACCTCCTTTTCTATCTGTGTTGTTGCAAATGACTTGATTTCATTCCTTTTTATGGCCAAATAGTGTTCCATCATGTGTATATACCACATTTTCTTTATCCATTTGTCCATTCATAGACACTTAGGTTGATTCCATATCTTTGCTATTGTGAATAGCTGCAATAAACATAGGAATGCAGATATCTCTTTGATATTCTGATTTATTTTCCTTTGGATAAATAGGCAGTAGCGATACTCTTAACAGCTTTTTATATATGTATACCATCTGTGTAAATCACCATCCAGATCAAGACATAGAACCCCAGAAAGGTTAGAAAGTTCCCCTCATGACCCTCTTTTCCAGTCAGTAGTCCCTTTCCTCAGAACTATGCCCTCTTCTGACTTCTCTCACCATAAATTAGTTGTACCTAATTTGGCCTCCAAACACTATTTCTGGAACTTCATATGAACAGAGTCATATAGTGTGCCCTCTTTTGTGTCAATATAAGGTTTTTGAGATTTCGTCTACTTTGTGGTATATATCAGTAGTTCAATCCTTTTTTAAAAATGTTTTGAGATTTTTAATTGTGGTAAGAAACAAAATTTGCTATCCTAACAATTTTTAAGTTTGGTATTGTTAAGTATATTGACATTGTTATGCAACAGATCTCTAGAACTTTTTCATCTTGCAAAACTGAAATTGGACCCATTAAACAGCTCCCCATTTTCCCCCTTCCCCAGCCCCTGCCAACCACCATTCTACTTTGAGTCTCTATAAATTTGACTTTTTTAGATACTTCATATACGTGGAATCATCCAGTATTTATCTTTCTGTGACTGACTTATTTTACTTAGCATAATATCCTCAGGGTTCATGCATGTTGTAGCTTGTGTCAGAATTGTTTTCCTTTTCAAGGCTGAATAATGTTCCATTGTATGTATATTCCACATTTTGATTATCGCGTTATCTGTTGGTGGACACGTGGGTTGCTTCTACCTTTTGACTACTGTGAATGATGCTGCCCTGAATTTTGCATGTGCAAGTATCTAGTAGTTAGTTCCTTTTTATTGCTGAGCAGTATTTTATTATTGCATAACTGCATCACAGTTTATTTATTGTTCATATTTCTTTTTCACTTAGATTCTCATAGTCTCTGATCTTACCTATCATCTTGTCTGCTTCTTTCTCTGTCTCTCATTTTCGTCCTTGTCCTTGTCCCCTCACTGGCCCCCCTCATCACCACAGAAAAAAAAATTAAGCTCTGTAGTATAGCCTACATTGCCATTCTTAATCTTATTTCTAGAATCTCTGTCCTTATCTGTCATCTCACTGCAGCTATGCTAGACCTCCTGGAGTTCTTTGGACAAACCAGAGACACTTATAATTCTTACAGTCCAGGCCCTTTGCATATATCATTCCTCCCTGCCTAGAATGTCCTTTTCTAACTTGTCAACTTGCCTTCTGAAATAGTGCATTTTGAGCATCACCTCATCCTTAGAGCCAGGCCTGGCCACACTACAGCAGTAACTATCTACTTATTTGTTGTCTTGACTAGGCTGTAAGCTCTTTGAAGGCAGGCAGCTCCATGTCTTACTCATCTTAGTAACACATTGACTCTTCCTTGAAAATAGGTAAACAAACATAGAGTTCGTCTCTCTTAGAGAAGTGGGGGTTTAGGATATTGGTTGGGCCTGATCTAGGATGAGCTGGGAGTAATGGGACTTCAGTTATTGGGCTGATGGAGGGAGCCATCACGGGCAATTCAGAGACAGAAGCTCAGAGAAACACTGAACAAAATGCCAGGCAGACTCCCCCAAAAGAGAAATTGACTGAAGGGCCAGGCAGAGGAGAAAAATCTAGGCGAAGCCAGTGGTGCAAGCCAGAAATATTAGAGTAAAAGTTTTGAAGGAAAAGGGTAAGGGTTAAAATCTAGAAGAAAATACTCTGAGATAAATAGGAATCTGCAATAGCATTTCTCAAATTGTGAGCAGAGACAAGGTGGCGTGTGAAAAGCCCCACTCTCTCTGACAGTTTAATAAGTATTGAATGTTTCGTAGGATCCAGCATTGGAAGTCAAGTAGATCAGTAAAGAACAAACTACTTTGCTGCAGCCACTAGAAGCCTGGAACTTTGCCAGGTGCTTCAATCTACCGGAGTATGCTAAGAAGAGAAGCAAAGCCCTTTAAGACCAGCACTTAGAGAAACAAAGTCAGTGAGAGATGAGACTATTAAGGGAAAGGCTTATAAAGTGCTGTGAGCTTCCTTGGCAAAGAAAGGGCTGTTCATCTAGTCTCAAATATAGCCAAGCTGAGAAGAAGGAGATATGAAGATAGTCTTGGCTGTGTGTCAGGAGCTGCCTTTGAATGACCATTTAAAACATCAGCCTGTTCGTGTTCTTCAATCTGGTGAGGCTATTGGGGCTAAGGGGAAAATGGGTCATTGTTTAAGACAAAAAGAAAGGAAGGGAGGGAGAAAGAAGGAGGGAAGAAAGGAATTTCTTTGAGTTAAATCTCACTGCATTGATATGCCCCCTCATGCTTTTTGCTTGATCTGAAGACCAAAAGCCCTGTTTTCTTCTGCTGAGGGTCCTTCCTTTAGGGTTGTGGTAATATCTGTGACCTATAATAGTTACTTTTAATACTGTTTTCTCAATCGTTTATCAGTTATCTATAGATTTGACTAAACTGACCTAAATTTAGATTTAGGTTAAGCCTTCCATGCCTAGTGCCACATACCTCTGCCCCGTAAACCTCAGCTCTTTGAGTGCTCCAGGACTGTAACTTGATTTGAAAAGCTGAATGTTCTATTTCATCAGAAATCAGTGTTCTACAAAGCCTGACAATTCATTGTCTCCTAGACAATTTTGAGTTGGGATAACAAATTAGACTTTGGGCTACATTACAGATGATAAATGTGACTTCCTTAAAGGGAAATCCATTTGTTTTGCCTAGTGTTTCTGTGATTAATTACTTGCCAGATTAAATTGCTCCATAAAAATGCATAGTATTTTATTCGATTGCTCTTCATGGTGATTAATTAGGCCATACTGTTGCTTTGTATGTTAATTATGCTGACATTTTTTTTCTGTTCTCTAGTTTAATTAATACAGCATATATTTGAAAGAGTGTTTTTAGGATGGGATACTGTCTGTTTTAGGGGTAACAAAGTTCAACGTTGCTTTCAGGCTGATGTTTAGGGAATAACACTTCTAATTTTCTATACTTTGTATCCATGATATGCAAAAAGTACACTATGGATGAGTTGGGGAAAGCTCTGTTTAGTTTTCCTGTAGTTTTTTTTTTTTTTTTTTTTTTTGAGGCAGAGTCTGACTCCATCAGCAGGCGCCAGGCTGGAGTGCAGTGGCATGACCTCGGCTCACTGCAGCTTCCACCTCCTGAGTTCAAGCAATTCTCCTGCCTCAGCCTCCCGAGTAGCTGGGACTACAGGCGCGCGCCACCACACCCAGCTAATTTTTGTATTTTTAGTAGAGATGGGGTTTCACCATGTTGGCCAGGATGGTCTCGATCTCTTGACCTCGTGATCCACCCGCCTTGGCCTCCCAAAGTGCTGGGATTACAGGCGTGAGCCACCACGCCCGGCCTATAGTTATTAAAGATAATATACTGGATGGCCGGGCATGGTGGCTCACGCCTGTAATCCCAGCACTTGGGAGGCCGAGGCAGGCAGATCATGTGAGGTCAGGAGTTCAAGACCAGTTTGGCCAACATGGCAAACCCCATCTCTACTCAAAATACAAAAATTTGCCGGGGTGTGGTGGCGTGCACCTGTAGTCCCAACTACTTGGGAGTCTGCAGCAGGAGAATCACTTGAACCCGGGAGTTATAGGTTGCAGTGGGCTGAGATTGCACTACTGCATACTCCAGTCTGGGCCACAGAGCAAGACTATCTCAAAAAAAAGATAATATACTAGAGATTCTTGACTCAATTGAAAATTGATTAAGAACTTAGAGGAGAAGCTGTTGATGCAAAATGAGCTGCAAAACGATTGTAAACCTAAATGCCAGTGTAGGGGCATGGGTGGTTGGGAAAGATTGTTCTTTCCCAGGGTGCAGATGAGGAAGTCAAGCATAGTTAGCATTTTTATTAATGAACTAGGGATGAAAGTAAACAAAGTATTAATGAAGTTTGTAAGTGATACTGATTTGGAGGTGTTTCCTATACCCGGGAGGGCAGAGAAGTGATACTGATGGACCAGAAAGAGAAGCATCACAGAAAATAACCCAGCTATTCCCTTGGGAAGTTGCATATCTGCTAAATAGAATCAGGCAGATATTTTCCAAAGTAGACCTTCCACCAGTCCACTCCTAAGTGTTTACCCAAGTGAAATAGAAACTTGGATTGGACAAATGTTTATAGTGGCTTTATTTAAACACTGTCAGAACTGTAGACAACCCAGATATCTCTCAACTAAGGAACAGATAAACTATGGTACATCTATATAGTGAAATACTATTCTACAGTAAAAAGGAATGAACTACTGATACATGCAACAACATGGATTAATTCAGTTGCAGTACGTAGTATGAAACGATCCAGATCCAAAAGGTTACATGCTGTATGATTCCATTTATATGATGTTCTGGAAATGACAAAACTATAGAGACAGGGTGTAGGTTAGTTGTTTTCAGAGGCTGGGGTTAAAAGGAGAAGTGGACTACACATGGGCGCAGGGAAACTTTTGAGGTGATGAAACTGTTCTGTATCTTGATTGTGGTGGTGATTACCTGGATGTGTGCATTTTTCAAAACTTGCAGAACTGTATACTTGTATCAGGGTTTTCCAGAAAACAAACCAATAAAATATACGTAGTTATACAAGAGGAAATGCACTATGGGAATTAGCTCATGTGAGCCAATAATTAGGGAGGCCAAGTCGTCTCACAATATGCTGTCTGCAAGCTGAGAATCGGGGAGCTGATGCTGTAGATGTCCAGTTAAAGGTTGAAGGACTGAGAACTTGGGTGCTACTGGTGTAAGTCCTAGAGTCCAAAGACTGGAGAACCACGAGCTCCCATGTCTGATGTCCAAGGGCAAGAGAAGATGGATGTCTCAGCTTAAGAAAGAGAAACAGAATTTGCCCTTCTTCTGCCTTTTGTTCTATTCAGGTGGGCTTCAACAGACTAGATGATGCCTGCTTATGTTGGTGAGGGTGGATCTTCTTTACTCAGTTTATGGATTCAACTGCTAATCTGTCTCCTGGAAATATCCCCATCAGCACACCCAGAAATAATGCTTTACCAGCTATCTGGGTATCCCTTAATCCAGTCAAGTTGATAATAAAATTAACCGTCACAACACTTAAAAGTGTAAGTTTTGCTGTATGAAAGTTATTCTTTAATTTTTAAAATCAGAAAAAGGTCTTCACAGGGAAAGGTAGGAGATTCAATTTCTGACCATAACTTTCATACTTTATGTGTGGCAACCTTTTGAAAATAATTTGAGTGACAGGAGTTAGAATTGAGGGATTTGTATTTTCTTCATATTGCTTACAAATTCTCAGGTTTGTTTTGTTTGAGTGGGAGCAGGGATGGGAGGGTAGGTTGCTGATGGTTTTCCTTAGGTGTTTGCATTATGTAAATCTGCATACTGATGAGAGTGTTGTTTTGAGAAGGAAAGCACAGTTAAGAAGATCTTGGACCTCATTGATAGCCATCAGGCATAGATCATTTCCCCACTTTATGGATTGAATCTAATTATTTGAGTTCTCTGGATTTAACTTTCGTTTTAAAACTTTGTTATTTGTTCTGTCTGGGCTCTCCCACTCTTGAACTGTTTGTTGTAAGACTTGGAATAGTGCCAAAGGATGTTTCTGTCCCAGCACTAACCTCAGATACAACTTCTACACCCCTCTGCCCTTAGATTGGATCAAAAAGCTTCATCACACTATGGGCTCGTAAGGCAGATTTGCACAGTATCAGGGACCCAGAGTTAGTTGAACCATGAATGCTAAACTATTGCAGACAGCTGCTGTGCCTCCTTCCTCTCTTCCTCCCTTTCTCCCACGTCTCCAGTGATCCAACTGTGCGTATATAGTGTTTGCTTCTTATGGCTACTTGAAATACCTTCCTGAATGCCAGACTATCTCTATTCAGTTGCTCGGGGAGAGGGAATACATGGTAGTAGTAGTATTGCATTACTTGCGGCAATAATATTGAATATTGCTCTATGGCTGCAGCTTAGAGCTCACTGCTGACTACTCTGTGCAGACGTGTAGCCATCATTTTGGCTCAGACCAGGTGGATTACATTTAGCAAGATGCTGATTACCTAAGTGACTTGCTGAACGAATGTCCCTGGGTCTTCGGCTGAATGATTTTCAGCACTGGACCTGAAGGGGCTGTTGTGGCCCTCAACCAAGACCCCATCTATTAAAACCTCATATTGATTTGTATCCCTTTTTATAAAAATCCGTCCCTTCTCTTCCTCCTAGTGTGATAAATAATGCAGATATACTAGATGAAGTCTACTATAGGAGTCAGACTTGAATCATTTTGGTTAGGGTTGAACTAAACTAATCAGAGATGAGACTCTCAAATAGCCGTATTTGTCAAATGGTTTATTTTCTCATCCTGATTTAGCATGTTTACCAATACTTGCAGAGTCTAGAAAGTAACAAGAAGCTGTAATTATCCTTGTAAAAATAAGTTTTAATAGGGAAAGAAATTATAAGACGACATTATAAGTGGTTTTTTTTTTTTTTTTTTTTGAGACAGAGTTTCACTGTTGCCCAGGCTGGAGTGCAGTGGCACAATCTTGGCTCACTGCAGCCTCCACCTCCCAGGTTCTTGCGATTCTCTTGCCTCTGCCTCCCTAGTAGCTGGGATTACAGGAGCCTGCGACCATGCCCAACTAATTTTTGTATTTTTAGTAGAGACGGGGTTTCACCATGTTGACCAGGCTGGTCTTGAACTCCTGACCTCAGGTGATCCACCCACCTCAGCCTCCCAAAGTGCTGGGATTATAGGTGTGAGCCACCACGCCCGGCTTCAGTATCATATCTTAATCCTGTGTTTTTATGCCCCTTCAGCCCAGTTTACTTACTCTTCATAGTAGACACATAGCACTTCAGCCGGGAAACGAGGGTCCATCTTGGCCAACACTTAATTAGTCATTAATTATTTGTTGTTCCTTTCCTGTGTACCCAACCCTGTGTCCTTAGTTTCTGACCTGCATTGGTAGTACTACTACATGGCAAGATTTCACAGGGTAGAATGCCATTGCAATTAAAACTTTGGAGGAACAGCTGAAGGCCAGGGTACAGTCCTGCTGTACCCGAGATAGAATGTGACCAGAATAGCTGTACTTCCATTATAGCTCTTTTGAAAAGCTCCAGGAGGTGACAGACCACCGCATCTTTTTAGTATCATGAACTCAGCATTTTATGTATTTCAGTTTATTATTCTTGTACTCAAATCATTTTCTTAGGTCATTCATGGGTGTACATTCATACTGGATTTCATGTCTTTTTTTTTTTTTTTGAGACAGAGTCTCCCTCTGCCACCCAGGCTGGAGTGCAGGCGCTCGATCGCAGCTCATTGCAACCTCTGTCTCCTGGGTTCAAGTGATTCTCCTGCTTTAGCCTCATGAGTAGCTGAGACTACAGGTGCCTGCCACCACACCTGGGTAATTTTGTATTTTTAGTAGAGATGGGGTTTCACCATGTTGGCCAGGCTGGTCTCGAACTCCTGACCTCAAGTGATCCGCCCACCTTGCCTCCCAAAGTGCTGGGATTACAGATGTGAGCCACTGCGCCTGGCCCCATGTCTTTCTCATGTTTTATTTTAGAGATGGGGTTGCTGTCTGTTGCTCAGGCTTGAGTGCAGTGGTGTGATCATAGTTCACTGCAGCGTTGAACTCTTGGGCTTGAGGGATCCTCCTGCCTCAGTCTCCTGAGTATCTGGGACTACAGATGCACACCGCCATGCCCAGCTATTTTATCTTTATTTTTTAGAGATGGAGTCTTGCTATGTTGCCCATACTGATCTTGAACTCCTGGCCTCAAGCCATCCTCCCGCCTCAGCCCGCTAAGCAGCTGTCCACCCCACATCTTTTTAACAAGACACCAGTAGTCTTTGTTAGCCTTCTTGCTTTCTGGCACAAGATGTCACAGGATTGTCATCTGCATTTCATGCTCCAGACCTGGAATCAACCATTTCTTCACAGAGCCCTCACTCCTTTTACGTGGGGAGGTTTCATTATGTTTAACAGCAGAGCAGAGAATTGTAGCCTGGTATCCATAGACAGCTTACAGAGTGTCAATAAATCCCCAAAAGTGTACCCAGAACTGTGTGCATACACTCATTTTCTAAGGACTTGAACTATAACATTGATCACATTCTCTCTCTTTTTTTTTTTGAGATGGAGTCTCCCTCTGCCGCCCAGGCTGGAGTGCAGTCGCACGATCTTGGCTCACTGCAACTTCCACCTCCCGGGTCAAGCGATTCTCCTGCCTCAGCCTCCTGAGTAGCTGGGATTACAGGTGCCTGCCACCTCTCCCAGCTAATTTTCGTATTTTTAGTAGAGATGGGGGGTTTCACCATGTTGGCCAGGCTGGTCTCAAACTCTTGACCCCAGGTGATCCACCTGCCTTGGCCTCCCAAAGTGCTGGGATTACAGGTGTGAGCCACTACGTCTGGCCCACGTTCTCATTTTATTATTATTATTTTTTTGAGTTTTGCTCTTTTTGCCCAGGCTAGAGTGCAAGGGCACAATCTCAGCTCACTGCAACCTCTGCCTCCCAGATTCAAGCGATTCTTCTGCCTCAGTCTCCCAAGTAGCTGGGATTACAGACGTGTGCCATGACGCCCGGCTAATTTTGTATTTTTAGTAGAGGTGGGGTTTCTCCACGTTGATCAAACTGGTCTTGAATTCCCAACCTCCGGTGGTCTGTCCACCTCAGCCTCCCAAAGTGCTGGGATTATAGGCATGAGCCACTGCTCCCTGCCACATTCTCATTTATTAACCAGAAAAACAACCTCTGTCTTACAGATGTGAATGTGTGTGTGCATGGTTTGGGCTTGACCTGGGTGGTGAGAAATCACCCCCTTGTATTACACCTTGAGTCTGTGGGGTTTTTTTGAGATGGAGTCTCACTCTGTCACCCAGGCTGGTGTCCAGTGGCACGATCTCGGCTCCCTGCCACTTCCGCTTCCCAGGCTCAAGTGATTCTTCTGCCTCAGCCTCCGAGTAGCTGGAATTACAGTTGTTTGTGTCACCATAGCCGGCTAATTTTTGTATTTTTAGTAGAGATGGGATTTTGCCATGTTGGCCAGGCTGGTCTTGAACTCCTGACCTCAAGTGATCCGCCTGTCTTGGCCTCCCAAAATGCTGGGATTACAGGTGTGAGCCCACATTGAGATTTTAGGGTTTTTTTTTTTTTTTTCAGGAATTCAGAATGTAGATCGTGAATGGCAGCAAAGAACACAATCTAAATAATCTAAATATTAACTGTAATATTTATTCTCCCAGTTCAGTGCTGGAAAGCTACCTTTGGAGTAGCTAGGTTATCAGACAATAGGTGTTGGAAACAGAAGGGAAAAGCTTGTTCCCCCTTGGTAGTAAATCTCAGGGATGAAAGTCAGTTTGGTTGTAATTCTTTCTTCAAGTGTCAGCAGCAGATAGTCAGAGAAGGCACTTATTCACCAAGGACTAGGTCCCAGTCTCTAGCATTTCTAACTTACCAGGGCTGCATCAATGTATTGATTTCCTACATTGAAGGCCGCAGGAAGAGCAGGTAGACAAGTAACAGGGAAAACATTTGCAACAAGGTCTAGATAGCATGGTCCAATAGAAATACGTTGTGAGTCACATGTAACTTTAATTTTGAACAGATGAAATGAATTTTTAATAATGTATTTTACCCAAAGTACCTAAAATATTATTATTCTAACACATATGAAAACATTATTTTAATTTGAATTTTTAATTTTCATGGGTATCTAATAGGTGTGTATATATATGAAGTACATGAGATGTTTTGATACAGGCATGCAATGTGTAATAATCGTGTCATGAAATATGGGAGACTGGGCATGGTGGCTAACTCCTGTAATCTCAGCACTTTGGGAGGCCAAGGTGGGAGGCTCGTTTGAGCACAGCATGGGCGACCTGATCTCTACAAAAAATACAAAAATTATCTGGGCCTGGTGGCATGCACCTGTAGTTTCAGCTACTTAGGAGGCTGAGATAGAAGGATCACCTGAGCTTGGGGAGGTTGAGGCTGCAGTGAGCCTAGATTGTGCCACTGCACCCTAGTCTGGGGATAGAGTAAGACTCTGTCTCAAAAAAAAAAAATCTTGTAACATATCTTTTTTTTTTTTTTTTGAGACAGGGTTCAGGGTTTCACTCCTGTCGCCCCAGGTGGAATGCAGCAGTGCAATCTTGGCTTACTATAACCTCTGTCTCCTAAGCTCAAGCAATCCTCTTGCATCAGCCTTCTGAGTAACTGGGATTACAGGCGTGCACCACCACACCTGGCTCATTTTTGTATTTTTAGTAGAAATGGAGTTTCGCCATGTTGCCCAGCCTGGTCTCGAACTCTTATTCTCAAATGATTTGCCTGGCTCTGCCTCCCGAAGTGCTGGGATTACAGGCATGAGCCACTGTGCCTGGCCCCAGTCTCTTTTTTTTCTTTGTTCTGAACATAGTACTATCTTCTGCATTTCTACTCAATTCTGTGTCAGTAGTATCCCTTCACTTTAGATTTAAATATCTTTCAATACTTACTTTTTAAAACTAGAAACAAAATTTAATTAAAACAATAGTAGGGTCAGGCGCAGTGGCTCATACCTGTAATCCTAGCACTTTGGGAGGCTGAGGCCGGCGGATCACCTGAGGTAAGGAGTTTGAGACTAGCCTGGCCAATGTGGTGAAACCCCGTCTCTACTGAAAATACAAAATTAGCTGGATGTGGTGGTAGGTGCCTGTAATCCCAGCAACTCGGGAGGCTGAGGCAGGAGAATCGCTTGAACCTGGGAGGCAGAGGTTGCGGTGAGCCGAGACCATGCCATTGTACTGCAGCCTGGGCTACAAGAGTGAAACTCTGTCTCAAAAAAAAAAAAAAAAATGAGCACATGTGCTATAATAACTAGCATAAGAGTTAGTGAAAGTACATCTGTAAGATCTGCAAAACTATAAAGTTTAAATACCCTGAGAATGGGCAACAAGGCTAAAATTTACCTAAGCATCTTTGTAAATGTTCAAAGGTCTTACCACAGTAAGTCTGGCAATCATTCCATTCTTTGTGTATTTAATAAGACAACTCTGTCTCATTATAGCTCATGTGCTATAACTCATGTTATCACATAAAATATTAAAAAATATGTTGTTGAATTAATATGTAAAAAGTAAAATCATTTTAACTGAATTAATCCATTGACATCAACTAGATTGATGATGTATTTACCTACATTACTAGAAAAAACACAAGTGCCCAACACGTGTTCTGTAATAACAGCAATAATATCTTACACAATGCAGCAGTTAAAGTGAAATGTAGCCCTGCCAAAAAAAATACAGTTGTATTTAGTGGAACAATATTTTATACTACTTTAGTTTCTTTCATTTAAATGAATAAAATTAAAAATTCAGTTCCTCAGTTACACTAGCCATTTTTCAGATGCTTAGGAGCTACATGTGGCTAGTGGCTACAGAACATGTCTAGAAGAAGATCAGATATGATGGGTTGGCTCAAAAATCCTTACACTGTAAGGGGTGTAAGGATTTTGCCTTACACAAGGCAAGGGGTAGGGATGGTTAACTCATTACTGCAGGGCTTGAAGTGTGACATGGTAGCTGGGTTTAGCCTGGTTTCTACAGCCACTTTTTCCTATACTTGATTTCTAAAAATAGAGAAATCAACACATTGTTTTATTAGGATACTACTCTGGGTTTTAACTTTGCATTTTCCAAGATCAGTTACTGCTGAAAAAGAGGCCTGATGCTAGTAGTGTACTAGATTCCCAGCTATTCCTGTATACCAGTAGAATGAAACTGTGGGATCAAAACTATTATCCCAGCTGAGCGTGGTGGCACATGCCTGTAATCCCAACACTTTGGGAGGCCGAGGGGGTGGATCATTTGAGGTCAGGAGTTCGAGACCAGCCTGACCAACATGGTGAAATCCTGTCTCTACTAAAAACACAAAAAAATGAGCCGGGCGTGGTGGCACACGCCTGTAATCCCAGCTACTTAGGAGGCTAAGCCACATGAATCACTTGAACACAGGAGGTGGCAGTTGTAGTGAGCTCAGATTGTGCCACTGCACTCCAGCCTGAGTGACAGAGTAAGACCCTGTCGCAAAAAAAACCCCAAAAAACTATTATCACAGTTCCTGAGCTTCTGTTCACACTTTGTTGAAATTAGGAAGAAAATGAAGATGAATTCACTGTAACTTCTCAGTAAATACTTTCTTTTGCTTAAAAAGTACCTTTCCATAGATCTAGAAAAGCAAGGAATTCAAAATAGAAGCAAATTATATATATATAAGTGTATCTAAGTAGGATACACTTAAAGGAACCAAAGCTTGTAACCTTTGTCAAACAGGATGTCAGATCGTCTGCCCTTTGGTAGACATTTGAAGCACAGTTTGGTAGCCCTCTGAGGTCTAGTGTTATGAAACTGTCTTCTTTCATCCCTGCTTGTTTCATCTTAAACTGAAGGCTTTAGTCTAGACGGGTGGAAAGTCAGATATAGAATTAGTTCAAGGGGAGGGTACCTTGTTTCATGGGGCATGCAAGTGACTGTTTTTTCCTAGAATAGAGAAACTAGTGTTAACTGGTAGGAAATGCTGTTTATTTTGCCCTTAACTGTTGTGAAGTTACATATCTGATTCTTTTTTTTTTTAAGACGGGGTTTCACCATATTGGTCAGGCTGATCTTGAACTCGTGACCTCAGGTGATCCGCCCGCCTCAGCCTCCCAAAGTGCTAGGATTACAGGCGTGAACCACCGCGCCTGGCACATATCTTATTCTTAACAGCTGCCTAGGTGAACAGGCTTCACAGTTTTTACTACCAGTATGATCTTGCCTCTTGAACTTTATACCCTACCCCAGAGGTCCCACAAGTACTTCAGACTTGCTATTCTGAGGAAAATGCCTTATTGCCCTCCCCCTACGATTTAAGAACTTTTCCCTCCTATGTTTACTATCCCAATTAATGGTGTCATAATCTGTTTAGTTACCTAAAGTAGAAATCTCAGTTACTTTAAATTCTTCTCTCTCTGCTACCTAGTCAGTAGGTTCTTTCAGCCCTACCTTCTAAATATCTCTCAAGTAAATTCTTCCTCTTTAGTGCTACAACCACTATTTTATGTCAAGGTCTCATAATCTCTCATGTTACAAGAGCCTCCTAACTGTTCTTTTTGCCTTCAGACTTTTTCTTAGAGCAGCCACTATTCAATTTATGCAGTCACAAGTTGGATTTCAGCAGCATAGGTCTTTACGCTGCTGGTGGGAGTATATGTTAGCAGCATCACTTTGAGGGCAGTTTGACAACAGCTAGTATAGTCAAAGTTACCCAAACCTTATGACCCAGTAACTTCATCCCTAGGTACATTTCCTTGAGAAACTCTCTCAAACAAGGATGTATAAACGAAAACATTGATTGCAGTATTAATCCAAAAGAAACACCAAGCAAAAACAAAAAACAGAAAACAAAAGGAAGCCACTTACATTTCTATCAACAGGAAAATGGATTGTGGTATATTTATACAGTGGACTGTTACACAATACTGAAAATGGACTAGAGCCATACAAATCAGAGTAAGTCTGACACATATACTATTCATTAAAAAGTAAGTTGCAGGCCAGGCGCGGTGGCTCACACCTGTAATCCAAGCACTTTGGAGGCCAAGGCGGGCGGATCACCTGAGGTCGGGAGTTCAAGACCAGCCTGACCAACATGGTGAAACCCAGTCTTTAAAAAAAAAAAAAAAAAGTAAGTTGCAGAATATAACATGTATGTAACATTTAAGAATGCAAAGTGATATGTTTAATTATTAGAGACACATTTATATTTAGTAAAAGGGTAAAGCTCTGTATAAGCATGATACTCTGGGAAAAGAGGGACAAATAATCAAAAAGGGGGTCATGGAGTGTTTGAAAGATAGTTATAATTCTTTGTACAATTAGATGGTAGGTATATAAGCATTCAACATATTCTTTTTTGCACCTTTTTGTACATCTGAAATGTTTCATTAGGAAGCCACCAGATTTTAAGTCTTGTTTGATTTCTCCGTCATTGATAAGGATACAATAATGTCCAGACTTTTTTGCATGACATTTGATCCTAGCCTACCTTTCTAGCCTTCTTTGCTGTCACTCTCCCATCTATCCTAAGATCTGTCCCAATTAGACTTGGCCATAGAGTCTCAAATTTTATACCTCTGCACATGCTTTTACCTAGAATATCTCCCCTCTCCTCTTTTCATCTAGCAAAACACCTGCATTGCCAAAGGATTTTATACAGTTCTCTCTTGCAGCATTTATCACATTGTGGTATGGTTGTTTACATGTCTGTCCATCACTAAATGGTGAGCTCCTAAGGACAGAGGCCATGACTTTTTTACTTGTGTAATTCCTGCCCCAGCACAATCCAATATGTTATGTAAGTGTTGTGTGAATGGATGGGTAGCAGAATGAATGATTTAATCTTCCAAGGCCTTTATGTTGCCATCATTGTCTTCCAGAATCATTACCTAACGTGAGGCCCTAAGCTAGAGAAATGGATATTGAGATGCCTAAGAAAGCCTATAGGACTTCGCCTCTGATTGTGTTTCCCAAATGTGTCTGTGGAGCCCCATTATAAAAGTCTGCTTCAGCTCTTAATAGACAGTAGGAAATACAGTCTTAATAGCACCTGGATTAACCTAGTATAGCCAGAAAGTATGCTTTGAAATTGTTACCAGAGTTCCCTTTCTTAGTGATGAGCTGAGTTTTTTTTAATCCCAACACTGTAGAATTTACTGACTTCCAGTTCCCTCCAGAGTAACAGGAAGATGGCCAAAAGGCTTTAATTATCCAAAATGGGGCTTTGAGACAACTAAAGCCACTTTGAAGTAAATTATTGATAGCATTATGCATTGTTTTTCTTTGTTTTTTAAGTAACAAGTCAAAGCAATTAATGCTATTTTCTTTTTTTTCTTTTCTTTTTTAAAGCAATTAGATCAATTAATGCTATTTTTATCTTTGCAGATTCACTGAATTGTAAGGGATTTTAAGGCTGCCTTAAAAAAGCCTTCTCATTGGCTGAGTGGTATGTTGCTGTCATTTATGTAAGCTAGAGGCCCTGCTGAGGGAGTGTGTGTGTGTTCTGATGCTGTTTCATGTGCCACTGGTGTAGGTGTTTGGATGCCTTACTGCTCTTGGCAGTAAGGTGTTTGCTCAGGCCCTTCATGGCGTTAAAGGATCGTGTTTCTCACTGAGGACCTTCCCAAATGTATATTATTACCTTATAAGCCAAAGAGAACCAAGGACACTCTTATAAACAGGTAGCTGCAAAGCCAAGCCATTTAGTGTCCTCAGTGTGGTTTGGTGGAGATCAGAGACTGGAGGCTTTAGTGTGGCTTTAAGTGAGGCAGCTGTATCACCAGTTGGAGACTGACAGCCGCAGAGGGAGGGCACAGCACAGCTGAGATCCATCTACTCCCATGGGAGCCTGAAAGTCCTGCCTCCAACTTAGAAAACTGCTTTGTGTTTACATTTAGTTTAGGCGAGATGAGGTACAACCTGCCCTAGCCTGTCTCCATGAGCATCTTTGAGTCAGCACTGAGGGAACAGGTGTAAACAGGACCCCAACAGGCATAGGTCTTGTGGCTTTCACAAAAGTTGTCCTGCTTCCCCTTAGATGGAAAATATTTAAAATGAGGTCCTGGGAAAGAAAGCTATAACTTTTCTATTTAATTTACTGGAAAAATTTGGCTGTTTGTTGAATGCATGAACCTAATTTTTAACTGTAAGGTTAATTTGGTTTGAGTTAGTAAAAGTTTGGTGTCAGTCTCCTTACCTGTAACAAAATGTACCTGCACATTCTCACTTTTCGTTGCCTAATTATAAACTAATTTATATTTCAAGACTCCGCCAAAGCACCGTCTCCTTCAGAATGCCCTTTCTAAGCCGGCAGGCTGGGCTAAGCACCCCCTCCTCTGTGCTTCCGTGATACCTTCTGTCTACTCTGTCTGCCTTAGCCTTTACCACATCATGATGAAATTGCCTGTCTGTTGTGTGTGTCTTTTCCATCTATGAACTCCTGGATCTCATTAATAAAGCTGATGTTGAAGCTGCCATTAACGTTAGAAAAGCGATGTTCCCTGCTAATATTTCTTTCCCCGAGGAGAAAGTATTTTTATTCACATCCTTCATTGCCTAGCATAGTGCCTGCACATTATAGGTATTCGTATGTTTTTCAAACAAACTGAATTATCAAGAGTCGCTGGCAATGCTGGCAAACCCTTAGCTTCAGATACTGTAGAACTTCTCCTAGGGATGGAGTATTCCTTGACTATATGAGAAAGCAGTCAATTTTCAGAGTAAGAGAGGAGAAAATACAGAAATTCTCTTTCTAAAATAGTGCTTATAGCATAAACAAAGTTCTTTAATCGCTTTAAAACTAAATTTCTCCTTTTGGTAGGATCACCTTTCAGGAAGAAGAAAACTTAACCACTCTTTCTGGTATGTTGGAGAGAAGGCAGCTAATAACCTCTTTGTGAGCATAAAACAATTATACCAGCCTCCTGTGGAGACAATCTGCCAGAGCCAACCGCCTCACCCTCCGCATGGGCTTCATTTTCTTACTCTGGAATCTCATCGACTCTCCCCTAAAGACCTTCATCTTGTTGCACTATTATGATGAATGTTTGGGGCTGGCTCTCACTCCCTGCTTTACTAGCTATTACTGGAGGTGCTGTCAAAGAATCAGGCCCCAAATTTATCCTCCCATTAAGTCCTCTCCTGGGCAGCACTGCTTGGTTCTGAGTAGCAGTCATCTAGTTTCCCCCTCCTTTTCCTGCCTCCCGCTGCCTTTGAATGTGAGGAAACTGTAGGCCCTGTTGCAAACAAAGAACTGGGGTGGAAAGTGAGGTTGCAAATCATTTCTCCCACAGCTTTTTGTTTGCCCTTGTTCTAGACCTGGAGAGATATGTGCACGTATGAGTGCCTGTGTGTGCATCTGCTGTGACACCTCCAACATCAGTTTCTGTCACAAGCCCAGCCCGTGGCACTTCTTCAGTTGGTTGGTCACATCTGTCTCCCAGCAACATCTTTAGGATTTCTTCTCCATAAAGAGTTAGAGATGTATTAATTTCTGGACACAGGGACCTTACCTACTTCTGTCTATTCATATCTACTACTCTGAGTAATAGACATATGGTCTGGTTTTTTTAAACTAGTCATATGATTTTTTGAATTTGTCTCACAGCTACTGTTACAGCCTTCCCCTTGTGAGGGTTTCTGTTGAATAAAAGCTTTCTGGGTCCCTGATGTAGTTGGTTGGCATTTGGTCAGTTTGGGGCTTTCATTTTGACTCTCAAAATTATTTGCAGAAAGAAATAGGGCCAAAAGGTGCTTCAGGTACCATTTGTAAATCTTAGGATAATTGATAACTATTCATTTCTTCTAGCAAACAGTGGATTTTGTTAAATAATAGATACTGATTAGGTCCCAACAAATCTGATCCTGTTAGCTTTGGTGCTAACTTACTAATAAAGCTGATGTTGAGGCTGCCATTAACGTTAGAAAAGTGACGTTCCCTGGTAATATTTCTTTCCCTGAGGAGAAAGTATTTTGCAACAAAATTTTAACTTCTTCCCTTTTGAGAGAGAGAGAGAGAGAGAGAGAGACTGTCAACTTCACTTAGGCGGAATGGTTCAATACTTTGGGCAGCTTGTTTACTCTTTATTTACTTCCTGATTTACCAAACTATCTCATTCTCTTTACCTTACTGACATAACTGCTACCCAGCTCCCCTCCCCTGCTTTCTCCCATCCTCTCTACCTCTCAAACCTCCCTTCTCTAGCCAACAGTATCTGCCCCCAGTATCCACATCTAGGCTTCTTATAGGAACCCATCTCTGTGAGGGTCTCTCTGAAAGCAGCATAAGTCACTGCCAGAGCAGGTGAAAGCAGCTTGCTTTTTCAGAGCTGACAAGAAGGGCAAAGCTCTCTGTCACAGTGGGTGGGTGAGCAGCTAGGGCCGAGTAACGCTGCATCTCAGTGGTTAGCACCTGCAGGCTCGGAGCTGACAGTGAACTGTAATAAGATTCATCTTTGTTCACTTAACTGATGTGGGCTTTATGGTAAATGTTCGTTTGCTTAATTACTTTGGCAGACTTGCTGATTGCCTTTCCTGAGGAGTTCTAAAAGGTCCCTTTGGGATGAGTGTAAGCCTGTTTCCATGTCTTTTAATTTCATTCTTTTCCTGGAGTATTTGAAAACCAGTATGTGATCCATATGGCCCACCCTCTCGTCTCTCCTGTACGTGAACATGGACCACTGCTATCTAGTATGGAATCCATATGGCCCGCACTGGACCACTGGGAAACCTTGACAGGCTTCTTCCTCCTTTGTGCACATGAGATCTTCCTCCTCCACTACTGAGGTATATGTATGGCTCGTCTAGTCTAGTTAGGATTCATATGCCTCTTTTCTTTAACTGACGTGGAATCCATAGAATATTTCCCTCCTTCCTCAGTCTAGCATGTGATCCACTATAATAATTTCCCTTTATTTCTAGAGACAGAGTCTTGCTTCGTCCCCCAGGCTGGAGTGCAGTGGCATGATCACAACTCACTGTAACCTCAAAATTCTGGGTCCAAGCAATTCTCATGCCTCATCTTCCTGAGTAGCTAGGGCTATAGTGCACATCACACTGGCTAATTTAAAAAAAATTTTTTGAGGCCGGGCGCAGTGGCTCATGCCTGTAATCCCAGCACTTTGGGAAGCCGAGGTGGGCAGATTATGAGGTCAGGAGTTCGAGACCAGCCTGATCGACATAGTGAAACCTTGTTTCTACTGAAAATTCAAAAATTAGCTGGACATGGTGGTGCATGCCTGTGTAATCCCAGCTATTCAGGAGGCTCAGGCAGGAGAACTGCTTGAACCCGGGAGGCGGAGGTTGCAGTGAGCCAAGATTGCACCACTGCACTCCAGCCTAGGCGACAGAGCAAGACTCTGTCTCAAAAAAACAAAACAAAACAAAAAACAACAACAAAAAAACAACTTTTTGTAGGTATAGGGGTCTCACTGTGTTGCCCAGGCTGCTCTTGAACTCCTGGCCTCAAGCAGTTCTCCCACCTGGGCCTCCCGAAGTATTGGGATTACAGGCATAAGCCACCATGACCAGCCAATTTCCCTTTATTTTTGAAGTGACAGGAAAAGAAGACTAGTCAATTGCTCATTTTCTTGCTCTCCCATGCCTAAAATTTAAATGGCTTATAATAAATTGATTAATTCGGCTAATGGGAATGAGGTGTAATTAAAATATTTCCAGTTTTTGGTCTCATGCCAGTTTTTAAAAAGTTCTTTATTCATATTCAAGGGATTGAAGTGTTCACCGTTAATCAAAATTAGATCAGTTATTGGGGTTTTGAGCTTATCTCCTCCACTGCTTCAGAATTCCTCTTAGGTATGTGTTAGGATTTTCTTATGTTCTGAAAAGGGACAGAAAATCTAATACACATTTTCACATAGGCTATTTTGTTCCTTTATATTCATGTGGCATTTCTGAGTGTGTAGAGGAGCCTTGCTTCTGGAGATAGGGAATCCAGGGCCAAACCAATTCCAAAGGTTACTAAAGGTTTTCATTCTGTAGCCCCAGGAACTCTGACAGTAACTTCGGACCTGCCACTAGAGAATAAAGTAGTCTGAAGCACAGAGTAATGAATCTGAGCAACGATAGGATAATCTTGTAGGTGTTTTATGTTTAGGAAAGTTTTGGAGCCTCTTTCATATATTGAAAGATTTAATGAAAAGTAGACATTTTTAAGGGGAATGGATTAAGTGATACCTTTTATGGAAATGTAGATGGTCCATTTGACTTTTGTGGTTCTTTCAACACTTGTGATTAATTCTTCTCTATTTACATTCATTGTGACTGTGACAACAGTGAAAAATGTCAGGCTGATGTCTAAAGCAGGAAGAAATTCCTTTTGTCTCCTATGGCAATGCTAGAGTAGATAATTTAGCCAAAGTATAAAACCCACGACATTTTACTTGGCTTAAATCTATGGTTTGGGGCCATAATAACTAGAAATTAACTCATTTTTAAAGCAAAGTAGCTGTAACCAATTGCTTAATTTCCAACAGGTGATGAGGTGGAAACCTACATCGGGCAAAGTCATGCATCAAGGTAGAAAGCCCAAGCTGCCAAAATGCATAGTCATGCACACAGCTCCAGAAAATGAGGCAAATGCCCCTGAGGCCATGTGCATGTACATTTCGTACACGTTAAACTTCTGTTTCCCTCCAGTTTAATGAATTGTGAACCTTCATCTGCCTAATGCAGAGCCTGGATGAAAATATAATCAGTAGTGAATACGTTACCTGGTGTGACATGTGTTTCTTGCCTAGAAATCAAGAGGAATGCTGACTCAAATCATTCCCCAGGTTAAAATATGAAGGTTACTAAGGTGTAGTTAATAATACACATTGTCTGTTCCCCTCCCTTCAGCCAATAAATTTACATACTCAAATTCTCTTCAGTAATTACTTAGGCCAGTTTACATAATTGGATCATTGGGTAAAGTAAACAACTAGATGCACTGGCCAGCAGTTCATCCTTCCTGCTGGTTATCAAAATGCCTTTTATACTAAGGTTCCATTTTTGTGTCTTTGGTCTTGAAAAGAATGGCCACAGGGAGAATAGTATAATTTATGGAGGGGGAATAATTGTCCTGAAAGGGTTAAGACCCAAAACTGAGGGGGGTAAATTAGAAGGGATAATCCTAACAGGTCAAGTTGCTGATGTTTTGATAAGATAGTTTCAAAGTGAAAAGGTTAGAAGGTATTCTTATTTGAGGTTTTATTTTGTTTAATGTTAATCAGCAGAGTCTCTGAGGCTTGTAATGCATGTCTGTTAACAGGCATCAAGGGAAATTGCTTTTTTTGTTGTTGAATTGGATAGGCTGAAGATTCATTGACTCCATGAAGAAGGAAGCTTAGTACTGCATGAAATGGGAGTCTGCGAGGCAATTCTGAAGGTGAAAAGAAATGTTAGTTTAAAATTAAATAACTCAACCTCAGATGAACCATTTTAACTACTGCCATATACACTCAGACATGCCTTTACCCCTTCTCAGACCAGCATTTTATCTGTAGGTCTGAAGGTTTCCTAGGTAAAAGCAATTATGAATATGATGGTTTTCTTGTCTTTATCCCAGATACCTGAGAACATACTGTGTAGTATATTGTGTAGTAGTATATCACTGGACTGGTCTAGGAAAAGGGAAGCTGCTTTGGGGGAAAAAAATTCTTTAGGGCAAGTTACATCGTATACAGGAAAATAGAGAGGAAAGTTTTGGAAGTGAAATTCAACCAAAGAAACTACTACTCAGAGAGGTTGGTCTCTCGCCCAAAGTCATACAGTTAATAAAAGTGGAGGAATCCAGATTTTTTCAGATCTACTTTCTCCAAAGCCTTGCTGTTTTCCCTATGAACCATGTTGTTCAGGGAAGCAATGGTATTTTAACTGGGCCTTTAAGGAAAAAGATGACTTAGGCTTTTTAGTGGTGATAACATTCTATGTGAAGAAATCAAGATAAACAAAAGCAAGACATCTAGGTGTAAATGTTTAGCAAGCATTTGAAAATACAGGGCAACAACTCTTTTTATTTATTTATTTATTTATTTATTTATTTATTTTTATAATAAAGACGGGGTTTCACCATGTTGATCAGGCTGGTCTTGAACTCCCGACCTCAGGTGATCCACCCGCCTTGGCCTCCAAAGTGCTTGGATTACAGGCGTGAGCCACCACACCCGGCCGACAACAACTCTTAATGAGATTGGAGCTTAAGATCCAAATTTTTTGCTAAGCTTGAGATAGTCACCCACAATCAGACTCTTTAATGTAAACCTGGTAGTATTATAGGAGTAGTTTTAGGGTGAAACCTTTAAGAATCTTCCCATAGGCTGGGCTCAGTAGCTCACACCTGTAATCCCAGCTCTTTGGGATTCACTGCACTCCAGCCTGGCAACAGAGCAAGACTCTGTCTAAAAAAAAAAAAAAAATCTTCCCATACATATATGTATATATGTTTTTCTCCAGTTTAATGAATCATGAACTTTCATCTGCCTAATGCGGAGCCTGGATGAAAATATAGTTAGTAGTGAATACATTACCTGGTGTTTTATATATATATATATGTGTGTGTGTGTGTGTGTGTGTGTGTATATATATATATATATATATATATATCGAGAGAGAGACAGAGAGAGAATACCAGTTACCAGTTTCCTCCTTCCTTGGAATGAGAGCTACAAAAACTACTTTTGCTTGGTTTCCCCTGTTCTGCCTGAAAGATGTACATAGCAGCTTTTAGAGATAGCCTGCTTCCATCAGGTATCTCAGTAATGAAACAGTTGTCATGTTCTGAGCTTCTGAGCTTCTGAATGAAACTTTGTTTATTGTTTCATAAGAGACTCGTAGATGCTTCTGTCTATGGGAGATTGCATTTTGGAGGATTTGCTTTAGCTTTGTATTGGATATGAGGAAGAATCCACATTTTCTTTTTCTTTTCTTTTTTTTTTTTTTGAGATGGGGTCTTGCTCTGTCGCCAGGCTGGAGTGCAGTGGAGCAATCTCGGCTCACTGCAAGCTCCGCTTCCTGGGTTCAAGCAATTCTTCTGCCTCAGACTCCGGAGTAGCTGGGACCACAGGCGTGTACCACCACACCTGGCTAATTTTTTTGTATTTTTAGTAGAGACGGGATTTCACCGTGTTGGCCGGGATAGTCTTGATCTCTTGACCTTGTGATCCGTCCACCTCAGACTCCCAAAGTTCTGGAATTACAGGTGTGAGCCACCGCGCCCGGCCTCTTTTTTCTTAAGACTGGGTCGTGCTATGTCACCCAGACTGGGGAGTGCAGTGGTGTGATCATGGTTCACTGCAGCCTTGACATTCCTGGCTTAAGTGATCCTCCCACCTCAGCCTCCTGAGTAGTTGGGACTACAACAGGCACATGTCACCATGTTCAGCTAATTTTAAAAAAAAAATTTTTTTTGTACTCCTGAGCTAAGCAGTTCTCTCCCACTTCAGCCTCCCGAAGTGCTGGAATTATAGGGGAGAGCCACCGTGCCCGGGCCACATTTTCTCTTAAACTATTGCCTACATTGTTAAAGGAACATTTCCCTGTTTATCTTGGGCAAGTTAGGCATTAACTGTGTCTCAGTCATCAACCAACCCGGCACTTGCGAAAAGAGTGCTGCTTTGCAGAGTCATGAGTCAGGAAGAATAAGTTTAAAATGGACTAAGAAATCCCCCAGGCAGTTTGCTGCTTGGCCTTGCTGTTCCGTCTGTCAACTTCATTTTGCTTCAGTCTGTATAAGTGACCTCTGTCTTCTGCAGTCAGAAGTTGATAGTTGCATTGGAGGGTGGCCCAGATTCCTGCTCTTAAAGGTGCATTGGGCACAGTGCCATCTCTCACTGTGGCTGGCTTTAGCAATTTCCCTTTACTATGATGTTGTCTATTTATTTTTCCTTCCCCTTTGGGACTTTCTAATTCAGTGGCTTTAGAGGTCCAGTACCAGAATAAAACATGCTCCTCCACTCCTCTCACCTCATCCTCACCACCCTCAAACGCACAAACAAAACCTAGGCTTACTTTTAGAAGGTATTAAATTACTTAAATAAGGAATCCCAGAAAGCTTTCCTCTAGCCTCTTAATATGACTTAAGAGGAAGAAAAGCTTTATTGTTATCAGTGTCAACTTTTGCTCCTTCTTTGGTGGACAGCTGTTCATGTCTGAGCCACCATTTTTGCTGGTATGAGGCTAAAACATTTTAACTTTTCTTTTCATACTTTGGGAGGATAGCTAGTGATTCTGGATCTCCAGAAGCAAAAGCTTACTTATAGTGAAACTGGACAAAATATTGGTGAGCAAAATAAATTTGGTACCCGCTCTCTTGGAGCCTTTAGTTCAAGTTTCAGAAAAGCTGGAGGTTTGATTAGAAATCATATTCTCTTGGCTGGGCGCGGTGGCTCACGCCTGTAATCCCAACACTTTGGGAGGCTGAGGGGGGGCGGATCACCTGAGGTCAGGAGTTCAAGACCAGACTGACCAACATGGAGAAACCATGTCTCTACTAAACATACAAAATCAGCCAGATGTGGTAGCGCATGCCTGTAATCCCCGCTACTCGGTAGGCTGAAGCGGGAGAATCGCTTGAATCCAGGAGGCAGAGATTTCGCTGAGCTGAGATCATGTCATTGCGCTCCAGCCTGGGCAACAAGAGTGAAACTTGGTCTCAAAAAACAAACCAAAAAAAGAAGTTGTATTCACTTTTCCCACTAAGTTCTGTCTGTGGGTAGAACTCCTTTCCCCTTCCTTGGGCCTTTATTACTACCTGTATTTCTTTAAATCTTCTTCCTAATTCTAAATGGTTGACTTTTCCTGAATAGTGTGGGCATTTCCAACTATTGCTGGAAAACAAAGATGGTCAAGGATGTTGAGAATAAGAGAAACACTTCTCATCCACCAACTCTGCCACGCCCCTCAACGTCCTATTCCAACAGCCAAGCTGACATCCTTTGCCACATGCAGAACTTTTGATTTAAGTATATCATACATATTACCATGAGTTGGACTATTCTCATCTCCAGGTAGGGTCGGTCCTTCCTGAGCATGTGCTCTTCAGCACCAGTCTCACTCGCCATCTCTGCCACCTTTTGTGGTATTGCACCAGAGCCCTTTCTCTCCAGAAGCTCCTGAAACTCCAGCTTCTGTAATTTATAAAATAGTCCATGGTCCAGTGAGCTCCTTTTCCTACTGCCATCAGCATTGGTTACATATGCAAGCTTTAGAAAAGTTCTTTTGGTGAGTGAATCACCCTGGGAATCACCACGTGAATTCTATGTGGAAGTGGTTGGAGAAAAGCAGCTTATTCAAAAATTGCTGGGGCCAAGGAGGCCACAATCATTTATATATGATACAATTTAAAGTATACAGTTTATTGTTTTCTGGTGTAATCCTAGGGTTGTACAACTATCATCACAATCTAATTTTCGAATATTACGTTCCCCCTGAAAGAAACCCTATACCCAAGAGCAATCACTCCCTTTTCTTGCCTAACCGTCCTTATAGCCCTAAGCAACCATGAATCTACTTTCTGTCTTTACAAATTTGCCTATCCTGGACCTTTCCTATAAATTGAAGTAGTTGTACCATTTTACAATCCCACCAGCAATGTATGAGAGTTCTTCACATCCTTGCCAACACTCGTAACGTCTTTTTTTTTTTTTTTTTTGAGGTACAGTTTGCACTCTCACCCAGGCTGGAGTGCACTGGCTCCACCTCAGCTCACTGCAGCCTCCACCTCCTAGGCTCAAGTGATCTGCCCACCTTGGCCTCCCAAGTAGCTGGGACTACAGGTGCATGCCACCACACCTGGCTTTTTTTTTTTTTTTTTTTTTTTTGTAATTTTGTAGAGATGGGGGTCTCCCCATGTTGCCCAGGCTTGTCTCAAACTCCTGGGATTGGAGGCATGAGCCACTGCCCTCAGCCTTGCTGTTCTCTTTACCACTATCCTAGTGGGTGTGAAGTGGTATCTCGTTGTGATTTGCATTTCCCTAATGACTAATTTCATATTGAACATCTTTTCTTGTCTATTCAAATAATTTGTTCTTTTAAACTTTGTATTATTTGTATGTCATTTATTGTTGAATTGCAAGAGTTCTTTATGTATTCTGGATACAAGTTTCTTATCAGATAAAATTTGCAAATATTTTCTCTTATTCTGTAGATTGTCTTTTCACTTTCTTGATGGCATTGTTTGTAGCACAAAGTTTAGAGTTCAAATTGATCCACTTTTTCTTCGTCATTTGTGCTTTTGGTGTTTTGTCTAAGAAATCATTGCCTAACCTCAAGTAATGAAGGTTTACTTCTAAGAATTTTATAGTTTTTAGACCTTACATTTAGATCTGTGCTCCATTTTGAGTTGTTTTGTATATAGTACAAGGAAGGGATCTAATTTCATTCTTTTGCATGTGAATATCCACTTGTCCCAGTACCATTTTTTGAAAAGACAATTTTTTCTCTATTTAATTGCTTTGCCACCTTTGTCGAAGGGAAACCTTAATCTTTTCATAATGGCTATGTTTTCTCATTCATTGTCAACTCAAATCTTCCTGTTTTTCTCACAGTTCTGGAGGCTAGAAATCCCAGATCAAGGTCCAGCAGGGTCAGTTTCTGGTGAAAGTTGTCTTCCTGGCTTATGAGATGGCAGCCTTCTCACTGTGTCCTCATGTGACCAGAGGGGAGAGCAAGAGAGCTCTCTGGTGTCTTTTTTTTTTTTTTTTTTTTAGAGACGGAGTTTCACTCTTTTACCCAGGCTTGAGTGAAGCATTGTGAATCTGGCTCACTGCAACCTCTGCCCCCTGGGTTCAAGTAATTCTCCTGCCTCAGCCTTCCAAGTAGCTGGGATTACAGGTCTGTACCACCATGCCTGGCTAATTTTGTATTTTTAGTAGAGATAGGGTTTCTCCATGTTGACCAGGCTGGTCTCGAACTCCTAACCTCAGGTGATCCACCCACCTCAGCCTCCCAAAGTGCTGGGATTACAGGCGTGAGCCACCGTGCCCAGCCTGGTTTCTATTTTCATAAGGACACCAATCCTATTGGACCAGGGGGTCCCAGACTTATGACATCATTTAACCTTAATTAACTTCCATAAAGGCCCTATCTCCACATACAGTTGCATTGAGGGTTAGAGCTTCAATGTATGAATTTGGAGGGGACATAGACATTCAGTCTATAACAGTCTATTATGACTCTTCTCCCTAGTCTCTTCTTTCCTTACTTAGCCTCATTTCCCTCCTCACTCACACTAGTCAACGGTGAGGAAGTTGTGTCCCAGTTGCAGTATTCACCTTCTCTGAACCTTGCCCTTTTTGTAGGGTGGGGTTTAGATGGAACGGATGGAGAGGAAATTGAACTCATATTTTGCTCATTCGTATTTGGGTAGAAATAAATGCCATTTCTTCTTTCCTAAAAGACTTTCATTTTAGACATCAGCACTGTACATTGCTACCTGTAGATTTTGATGAGTACAAATGAGAGAGAAGTACTGTTAGAATCTCTCAGAAACCCCCTCCCCAAAGGTTCAGAAAAGATGGTAGGAAATCCTTTTGGAGGTGCTATGAGTGGGAAGGAAAACCTAAAGAAAATGGAGAGATTCCTCCTTCATCTATTAACCTGGTGCCTCATCTTTCTCCTGCTGAGAGTTAGTCAAGCATGAGTCCTCTTCTAGAGCCTTGGCCAGCTGGGATGGTGTGGAATCACATCCCAGGTGAGCGTGGTAGCTGTCAGACTTCCTGAGGAAGGAGAAGCGAAATACTTCAGTTACTGCAAAGGTGTGTCACTCAGCTTGGGCTTACTTAGCCTGGTTCCAGTGTTCCGTCATTTCTGTGCCATGTCAGGACATATTTCCATTTCAATAGTACAAAGTACTAAGAACTTTAATGGGAAGGCTCCAAGCCCTGTCTGGAATTCCTTTCTTAAGAGCCTAGAGAGCAGAGCGTGTTAGACTACTTTTCTTACCACTTAGGCCAAATACCCTTCACCTGGCATCTCCAGGCGATTAGGTTAGCACTCAGATTTTGCAGATAACAATCCCAAAGAAACAGCAGAAAATATAAGGCCGACACATATACTGCCTTTGTGGGTACTGAGTTAGAGACTGCTAACTGAATCTAGACTGTTCCACCTTCCTCAGGTTTCTAAACAGTTTCTCAGCCTGTCTGGTGGGAGACCTTAATCACCTGCCTAGATCTGAAGTCCTGAGATGAGATTGTCACGGGGCAGGTTGGAAGATGATTTTATCTTCATTCCAAATATGTATTCCCAGAGTGGTAAATCTATCCTACTCTCAGGATGTTTGCCCAAACAATATCAACATGTATGTCCTGCATTATGAAGAACAAGTCACCCACAGAGCCAGCTGACACCTGATAAGTATAATGGTGTGAAAAGGGAAGGAAATAAGTATATATTTTAAAGGTAATACCTTCTAGGTTTTCCTTTCTCTCCCTCCCTCCCTCCCTCCCTTCCTGCCTCCCAGCCTCCCTCTCCTGTCTTTCTTTCCTTTCCTCCTTCCGTTTTTTCTTCCTCTCTCTCTTCTTTCCTTTCTTATGTCTTTGCTTTGTTTCCTGGTGAAAGAACTACTCAGGTAGAAAGGGAAGAGAATTACATCCCCAGCAATTCCATTCCTGGGAATTATTTCATTGTCCCAACCTCACTGGCTCCCCTGGGTTGCTCTGGTGGCTGCTAACATTCCACCCAGGCAGAAGCTAGGGTACTTGGACCTCTCTGTTCTCCAAACCTAGGCAAGAATAAAAAATTATTAATAATAATATAAAAAACAAGAACAAGAACAAAACCTTTAGTTCGATTGGGACAGGAATTTAAAAGAAAATTTTTTTCTAAGAAATGTAAGGAAAGCCTTAATAAAAAAAACACCTAAAAAAGCATAAAATTTGGATTCATTTACAGAGTGCCAGATCTTTTTCCGAAGATACCTGTGGTCTAATGGTCAATTGATTTGACTACTGTAACTCCTTTCCTTCAATCCTCTTGGTCCTAGACGCTAAACCCTGTGACTCAGACTCTACCCTGAGTGAACTTTAAATTGCTGCTGCTGCTAGGATCGGTGGGATTCTCAGTTCCTCTCTAAACTTGCTTCCCCTGCCTTCTCATTGGATTTAGGGTCCTGGTTTTCCTTTCTGCTTATGGGCTGTGGTCATCTCTGCCAACATCCTTGACCCTTGCCCTCTGATTGAGAAAAATATTTGACCCCCTACTTGGTCACAAAATTCTTTCCCACTTTGAATTTAGACCAAAGCACAGCCTTAACTTGCAGATGTTATCTCCAGCTCTCTTGGTAGTTTCTGGAAGAATAAGTCGTCAGAACCCGCCTCTTGTTCCTGACTCATTTCTGTCGTATTTGGTTTATTCATTTATTGAATATATATTGAGCACAAGCTGTGTACCGGGCATTTAACTAGATGTTTGGCATTGCTTTTCCAAGTTTTTTATTATATATATTATATAAATGTTATATATTATGTTATATAAATTGTATAAATGTACCCTCTAAGATTTAGCCCTCTTTCAACAAATATTTCTTATATGGCTGCAATAGACCATTCCCAAGTTCTGTGATAAGTACTAAATTGGTATTACTATTCTACCTTTTTTTTCCTCTGGTGGGATATATAGCTTGCTCAAAATCAGTCAGAAAAACAAGTGATCAAACTAGAATTCCAAACCATGATTTTTTTTTAAGTTTCCAGTTTATACTTTTATTACCTGAATTAGATTAAATGGTTCTGTAATTCTTTACTATCAAGAAGCTATAAAAGAAAATAGTGATTTGTTATGCTAGCTAATACATACATATGCACACACATACACATGTACACAGTTTAGTTTTTATTTTTGAGACAATTTCTTGTTCTGTTGTCCAGGCTAGAGTGTGGTAGCACAAACATGGCTCACTGCAGCCTCAACCTCCTGGGTTGAGGTCTTCAATGTACCATCCTCCCCTTCAGCCTTCAAGTGATCCTCCCACTTCAGCCTTCCAAGTAGCTGGGTCTACAGGCACATGCCACCACACCTGTCCCTGGCTTATTTATTTATTTTTTTTAATTTTGTAGTGACAGAGTCTCACCATGTTGCCCAGGCTGGTCTCAAACTCCTGGGTTCAAGTAATCCTCCCACCTTGGCTTCCCAAAGTACTGGGATTACAGGTGTGAGTCACTGCATCCAGCCCGCATACCCATTTTGTTGTTGTTGTTGATTGGTGGTTTTTTTTTTTTGAGGAGAGACAGGGTTTCACTCTGTCACCCAAGCTGGAGTGCAGTGGCACAGTCTTGGCTCACTGCAACTTCTGCCTCCCAGGCTTAAGTGATCCTCCTACCTCAGCCTCCCAAGTAGCTGGGACTACAAGTGTGTGTTGCTACACCTGGCTAAATTTTTTTCTATTTTTTGTAGAGACAGGGTTTTACCATGTTGCCCAGACTGATCTCGCACTCCTGAGCTCAAGTGATCCACTCACCTTGGCTTCTCAAAGGAATTACATGCATGAGCCACCATGCCTAGCACACACCACCCATTTTAATAAACTTTCTGTTTGGGGATTCTTTTAAATTTACAGAAAAAGTGAAAAGATAATCCACAGAGTTCCTGGATACCCTCAGCCTAGTTTCCCTCATTTTGTGTCACCAAGGTATATCTATCAACACTAAGTAACTGGCATTATTATTAACTAAACTCCATATTTTATTTAGATTTCACCAGTTTTTCCATTAATGTCCTGTTGTTCCAGGGTCCATTCTAGGATATGCATTTAACTGTCATATCTCCCCAGTGATCTGTGACAATTTCTCAAGTCTTGTTTTTCATCACCTTTATAGTCTTAAGAAAGTACCAGCTGAGTGCAGTAGCTCACGCCTGTAATCCCAGCACTTTGGGAGGCCAAGGCGAGTAGATCACCTGAGGTCAGAGTTCGAGAACAGCCTGGCCAACATAGCAAAACCCCATCTCTACTAAAAACAAAATTAGCCGGGCCTGGTGGTGGGTTCCTGTAATCCCAGTTCTCAGGAGGCTGAGGTAGGAGAATTGCTTGAACCCAGGAGGCAGAGGTTGCAGTGAGCCAAGATCGCACCATTGTACTCCAGCCTCGGCAACAGGAGCTAAACACCATCTCAAAAAAAAAAAAAAAAAAAAAAAAAAGAAAGAAAGTATCAGTCAGGGCCAGGAGCAATGGCTCATGCCTATAATCTCAGCACTTTAGGAGGCCGAGAAAGGAGGATCACCTGAGCTCAGGAGTTTGAGACTGGCCTGGGCAACATGGTGAAACCCCATCTCTACAAAAAAATACAAAAATTAGCCAGACATGGTGGCACATGCCTGTAGGCCCAGCTACTTGGGAGGCTGAAGTGGGATGATTGCTTGAGCCAAGGAGGTGGAGCCTGCAGTGAGCCGTATTTGTGCCACTGCACTCCAGCCTGGATAACAAAGTGAGACCCTGTCTCAAAAACAAACAAACAAACAAACAAAAACCTGTCAGGTATCCTGTAGAATATCCCCAGTCTGGGTCTGTCTGATATTTTTCTTGTGATTAGACTGAGATATTAAGTGCACTTCTCATCAGATCATACCAAGGGTTACACGATATCTACATGATATCACTGGCAATTTACAGCTTCATCATTTGGTTAAGGTAGTGTTTGCCAGGCTTCTTTGCTATCAAGTTACTGTGTTTCTCATTTGCTACTCTATTCTTTGGCAATAAGTCACTAAATCTAGCCTACCCTCAAGATGAGAAATAAACTTCATTTCCTATAGGGAGGAGTATCTACATGTATTATTTGAAATCGTTGTATAAGAAAGATTTGTTGACCAGGGACAGTAGCTCATATCTGTAATACCAGCACTTTGGGAGGCAGAGACCTGCTGGAGCTCAAGAGTTTGAGACCAGCCTGGGCAACATGGCGAAACCCTGTCTCTACCAAAAAAATAATTAGCCAGGCATGGTGGCACATGCCTGTAGTCTCAGTTACTAGGGAGGCTTAGGCGGGAGGATTGCTTGAGCCTGGGAGGTCAAGGATGCAGTGAGCCATGATTACGCCACTGCACTCCAGCCTGGGCAACAAAGTGACACCCTGTCTTAAAAAAGTGTGTGTGTGTGTGTGTGTGTGTGTGTGTGTGTGTGTGTGTGAGAGAGAGAGAGAGAGAAGAGAAAGATTTGTCTCTTCTCTGTGAATTATTTATATCAGTATGGACTCATGTAAAACCCTGATCTAAAACCTATGTTCTTTCTGCTACACCAGGCAAGAAATGACAAGGACCTATACCAAGGCATTGGTTTCAGGGAAATTTTTTTCCGATTTCAGAGATTTTTAAGAGGTAGATTTGATAAGACTGGGTGACTTTGGATGTGAGCAAGTGATGGAGAAGGGAGTGTTTTAAAATGACAGTCAGATTTTGGGTTGAATGGCCGGATATAAAATTTTGGTTTGAAACTATTTACTAACAAGTATGAAGGTTGCTTCTGTTTAGCCTATATGTTGGCCCAGCTTTACTGAGTGCCCTGTTCTCCCAAGTCAGAGAAGACAGCTTTTCTTTCCGATTGAAGCACCAGGGCCCCCTAGTGGACAGCCCTCTGGGTCCTCTTTCTCATCTGAAGGACTCAAATTTTTTGTTTGGCTTTGAGTTTTTTCCGTTAGTTCATTTGCAAAACAGATACTTGATTCTATTTTCTGTCTGATAGTAAACCCTTCCAATTTCACAGTTATCAATTCACCTCCATTTGTGACCTCTTCATGTTCAATAAGAGGACAGTTACCCAGTCACAATCACTCCCATGCTCTAGTACTCTAAACCAGAGGGTACTTGATTCTTATTTTTTAACAGATGTATTCCCCTTTCCATCTGGTACCATATTAATATGAATTCTTTGTTTCAGAGCCATCATCAATCACTTTAACCCCAAAATTGAGTCCTACGCTGCTGTGAATCATATATCCCAACTGTCAGAGGAGCAGGTAAGCCACTACTCTCCCAGATGACCTAGTTGAGGCTAGGATCAAGCAGTTACCTTCTCTCTGGTGGCAGGGGGATTTTCTCTGTGACTGAGCTTTTGTGGGGATGACCAGGGCAAGGCTGCTGAGAGGAATTAGTGTGGGATTGGTTAATAGTACTTTTAATACAGAGTGATACTGTGTGCCTTTGTGCCATCTGAAGGGTTTGTTAATGACATAGGAGATATGTAGGTGAAAATCTGGTGAATTATTGTTTTAGAGTGAGTGTCATAAGGTATTTTTAAAAAATTTTAGGCAGGGAGTCATTTTGATTTTTGAAAATAAGAAATGAGAACTTAGAAATAGATGAAACTGCCAATTAGAAAAACCCTGAGTTCAGCTTAATTTGAAGCTATTTGGCTCTTTAAAATACGACCCTTGGAACAGATTTTCCTTAGTAATTGAGTTCCCTTTGTCTTGAGCAATTATTTCTGAGGAGGTTTTTCTGTGGTATGGACTGAGTTGGAGATGCTGATAGCCTTGCGTGTTTGTTTTTCTTGAATCTGGCCTGATTTCCCCCTTCTCCCAGAGTGTCTGCACTCAGCTCTGCATTATATAAAAGTACAGATGAGGCTTAGCATGGCATGGGATTGAACTTGATGTGTCAAAATGAGACTCTTGAGTTCTTTTTTAAAAAGCGCAAAATAAGACATCCTATTCATATGGTTCCCTTTCCTTTTCACCCTACTCCCAAATTGGAGAGGCCAGGGTATAGACTCCAAGCCAGTAAGAAAACCACATGTGCCCTGTTCTCCCTTTTTTGCCAGTGCATCTTTGTAACCCGTCTTTGAGCTTCTTGCTGGCAGAGCCAGCCAACCAGCTATGATATGACCATGTGTTTCAATGTTCCTCAAAGCTATTCAGTTCTCCCAGTGAAGCACCAAGCAAGCCTTTTTCCTAACAGACAAGCTTCTCAGTATTCCCCACTGGTGGCTCTTTTCTCAGCCAGATGGATAGGACTCTATTAGTCTGACAGTTTTTCCCTTTGACATATTTGTTCTCTTTTGTGAGGCCAGCTGTGAGAATCCATCCTCACATTTTAAAACTGCTTTTATAAATGGCCTTCATTTCCTTTTTTCCTCTCTGCCTGTGGAGCTATCCTGAGTCCTGTTCTTTGATGCTGTGCTGTCTGTGAGGTGCTTTGTTGATGCTACTGTTTTCTTGTTGGACTGGTTTGTATTAATTTTACTATATCATTTTTATGCAAAATAATTCAACATCTTGAGTTTTATGCAGTAAGAGAAGAGGTGACTTTCCTATCACAGTGAGCTCTCATTAGTCTAAAAGCTTTTTTTTTTTTAAATAAAAAAAAAAGGAAGAGACATTTGCTCTGTCATCCACGTGCAGTATGTGAAGTATTCATCCCCCAGCAGCTTGGGAAGGTCGAGCTGAAATCTTTCTCCAGCAGTAGCTGCCACAGACCAATAATAAAAATCCTTTCTGGCACACAAGGCAATCTGTGAAAGGATGATAAGCAAACACGTGTCCTCAGCCTCCTCCAACTTCTTTCAAAGTTAAATGAAATGATGAAAGTGTCTCTCAAAAAGAGCACACATGCCAGAGATGAAGCAGTTTCAGTGGAGAGGGATTTCACAGGAGAATGGGGAAGGGATAGCAAGATTGATTTACTTGGTCAATATATAATTGTATACTGGCTGGGGGCAGTGGCTCATACCTGCAATCCCAGCACTTTAGGAGGCTGAAGTGGGCAGATTGCTTGAGTCCAGGAATTCGAGACCATCCTGGGCTACATGGTGAAGTTGTCTCTACAAAAAAAAAAGAAAAGAAAGAAAAATTAGCCAGACATGGTGGTGCGCACCTGTAGTCCCAGCTACTCGGGAGGCTGAGGTGGGAGCTGAGGTGAATCCAGGGAGATTGAGGGTGCAGTGAGCTGTGATTGTGCCACTGCATTCCAGCCTGGGTGACAGTGGGACCCTGTCTCAAAATAATAGTAATAATAGTCATTATTATCATATACCTTCTATAATACAAGTTGTGGTGCTAAGGTAGTGGGTATCAATAGTGAATAATCTGAATCATTGCTCACATGGAGTCTTTGTATACTCATTGCCCCTCTTAACAGTCCTTTTCACTTGGGGGGTTTGGAGGAGGGTGATACTATTCTGGGACCTTCTTGAGAACCACCCTCAAAATAGTTGTTGCTTCTCTTCCCCAACTGACTTTGAAGGGTGCTAAATGACAGCATTACAGTACACTTGGTTTATTCTCAGCACTATCAGATTAGAGGTATTTGACTACCTTGTTAATCTCCAGCATGTGTTAGAGCACTTCTTTCCCTTCACTTATGAGCATTAATGTGAATGTCACTTAATGTTAACAGTATTCATGGCCTCTCAAAGAGCTAGTTTTATGGATTGCAATAGGGCTCTGCAGTTGTTAGCAGCAGACTGAGTAGAGAAAAAAGTCAAGAACTTAATCCTCAGTAGATTCTAAAGTACTCCTAAAATAAAACCTAAAGACCATGGATAGGTGTTAACTGGAATTTATAGCACTTAGTAAGTTAGTAGAGAAGACAGGGCTCTTTTCTATGTCTGCCTGCCCAGCTTGCCATTTTCTTCTAAGAAATTTGTGAATTCTTGAATTCTGACAACCCCTAGACATATTCCAGCCTCTGAGGCATTTCAAGGTGATACTTGTAAATCTATTATTGCATATTAAACAAAGCCAAGCCTTTCACATTGGTGTTTCTTTTTCAGACATCCAGAAGGTAAATGACATTTTTCTGTTAATTGTCATTGGCTTTATGGCGAGCAAAACTTTTTAATCTGTTAATACCCTCAATGTGACTGAATGATCATACATTTTTTTGTTTTGTTTTGTTTTTGTTTTTGAGATAGAGTCTCACTCTATTGCCCAGGTTGGAGTGCAGTAGTGCTATCTTGGCTCACTGTAGCCTCTGTCTCTAGGGTTCAAGCAATTCTCCTACCTCAGCCTCCTAAGTAGATGGGATTACAGGTACATGCTACCACGCCCAGTTGGTTTTTGCATTTTTTTTTTTTTTGAGAAGGAGTCTCGTTCTGTCGCTCAGGCTGGAGTGCAGCAGTGTGATCTCGGCTCACTGCAACCTCTGCCTCCTGGGTTCAAGCAATTCTCTGCCTCAGTCTCTCAAGTAGCTGGGATTACAGATGTGAGCCACCACGCCCAGCATTGTTTGTATTTTTAAGTAGGGTTTTGCCATGTTTGCCAGGCTGGTCTCGAACTCCTGACCTCAAATGAGCCACCTGCTTAAGCCTCCCAGAGTGCTGAGATTACAGGCATCAGCCTCTTACCTGGCCTGGTCACACATTTTTAAATGTAATAAACTGCATGCATTTTTATGGTATATATGCAGGTATGTATTTGTCTGGGGTTAATTTTTTCATTTTTACCTCTTTTTTTTATATGTGGCAGAATACATGTAACATAAAATTTACCATTTTAACTCCCTCTACTTTTTTTGAGATAGAGTCTTGCTCTTGTTCCCAAGGCTGGAGTGCAATAGCTTGATCTTGGCTCACTGCAGCCTCCACCTCTCGGGTTCAAGTGATTCTCCTGCCTCAGCCTCCCAAGTAGCTGGGATTACAGGCACCCACCACCACGCTCAGCTAATTTTTTGTATTTTTTAGTAAAGACGAGGTTTCACCATGTTGGCCAGGCTGGTCTTGAACTCCTGACTTCAGGTGACCCACCTGCCTTGGACTTCCAACGTGCTGGGATTATAGGCGTGATCCATGGTGCCCCGCCCATTTTAACGCTTTTTAAGTGTACAGTTCAGTGGCATTAAATACATTCACATTGTTGTGCGACCATCTCTGCTCTCCACCTCTTCAGGGCTTTTTCATCATTTCTTACTGAAACTTTTTACCCATTAAACAATAACTCCCCATGTCTCCTACCCTGAGCCCCTGGTAACCACTGTTCTACTCTGTCTTTATGAATTTCACTATTCTAGGTACTTTAACGGAATCATACAGTATTTGGACTTCTGTGACTAGCTTATTTCACTTAGCATCATGTATTCAAGGTTCATCCATATTGTACCATGTGTTGGAATTTTGTTCCTTTTTAAGGCTGAATAATATTCCATTGCATTTATATACATTTTGTTTATTCATCCGTTGGTGGACATTTGGGTTGTCTCTATCCTCGGCTATTATGAATAATGTTGCTTTTTGAACACTGGCGTACAACTGTGTGTTGGAGTCCCTGCTTTCAATTCTTTTGTGTATGTACTCAGAAGTAGAATTACTAGATCACAGGATAATTCTAAGTTTAACATTTTGAGTAACTGTCAGAGTTGTACCATTTTACATACCAATTTCTCCACATCCTTGACAACACTTTTTTTGTGTTTTGTTTTGTTTATAATAGCCATCCTAATGGGTATGATGTGATATCTCATTGTGGTTTTGATATGCATTTATCTAATGATACATTGAGCATCTTTTCATGTACATATTAGCCATTTGTATATCACCTTTGAAATGTCTTTTCAAGTCCTTTGCCCATTTTTAAATTGGAGAATTTGTTTTTTGTTTTTTTTGTTGTTGTTAACTGTTAGGAATTCTTTATTCTGGATGTTAATTCCTCATTAGATATCTGATCTGTGTATATTCTGTTCCATTCTGTGGTTTGTCTTTTTACTCTATTGATAGTGTCCTTTACACATAAGACTTTTAAAACTTTGGTGAAGTCCAATTTATCTGTTTTTTTTGTTGTTGTTGCTGTTGTTGCCTGTGCTTTTGGCGTCAAATCCAAGAAGTCTAAGAAGTTATTACCAAGTCTGATGTCATGAAGCTTTTCCCCTATGTTTTCTTCTCAGAGTTTAGTTTTAGCTCTTTTATGTTTAGATCTTTAATCCATTTTGAGTTAATTTTTATATATGACATGAGATAAGGGCATTTTGACCTCTTTTTGTATTTAACATATTTTTGTGAATAAAGATTATGGAGAAGATACAATTTGCTTTCCTAAGAGCTATGAAACTACTTACAGTTTATTCCCTACTGGATTTGGCTTATTTCTAGGACGCCTTTCAAAATGGTCCTTCAGGCCTCTTGCCTACCCTCAACCGAGATTTAGTTCCTTTCCCTCTCCAGTGTGGCTTGTTAGTAAGCATCCATCCCTACCTGGTAGAATCATTTGATATGCCCAGGAAAATTGATCATCAAGGAATAAGGATTCCCAAAAAGATGAAACTAAGGGATCAGACTGGAAGATTTAGAATGCATAGCAGCTTAAGTGGTTTCTGACATTAGGAACTTTGAGTCTACTTTGATTCTTTCCATTTCTAAAGATTCTTTCTACTTTCTTTTGCTTCCAGTTGTGTTCATCTCTTCTCGCTCTCGTCTCTTTAAAGAGGACCACAAATAATGCAACCTGAGCACATTAGTCACCCTTGTAATCCTTCTGAAATTCTGATCTTCAGCTTGTCCCTAAATAGTGGCCTGCACCCTAATTTTCTTTTTTTATTTGTTTGGAGAGAGACAGAGAGAGAGAGAGAGAGAGAGTGTGTGTGTGTATGTGTGTGTGTGTGGTCTCTCACTCTGTTGCACAGACTGGAGTGCAATGACATGATCATAACTCACTACAGCTTCAACTTCCTGGGTTCAAGTGATCCTCCTACCTTATCCTCTCGAGTAACTAGGACCACAGGCGCATGCCATCATGCCTGGCTAATTTTTAAAAATTTTTTGTAGAGATGGAGTCTCACTATGTTGTCCAGGCTAGTCTCAAACTCCTGGGCTAGAATGATCCACCCACCTTTGCCTCCCAGAGTGCTGGGATTATAGTCATGAACACTAGGCTGCACTCTGATTTTCATTCCCCTAGGAGGATAGTTGTCATACAACCTGTGTTGCTTAGATAAATCCCAGTGACCATTTTGCTGCAATGGAGGAGCTCTCCAGGGAGTTCTTCTGCATATTCTATCCTATCTAACACTCTTAGATGCTCCCTCTCCTCTCCTCTTACTTTTATTTTATTTTATTTTTTTAGAGAAAAGGTCCAAGAATAAATCAGCTTTAGAGTTAGTACACACCCTGAAATTATGCATGTGTTCTTTTTTTATTTTCCTTGAAGAGGGTCCATCTTTCCTAAGATTCTCAACCAGTCTTTGACTTCCTTTTTACAACATTTTAAGAATCATTAGCTTAGCTGCTCTGGAAAGTACCTCATACTTAGGCCGGGTGTGGTAGCTCATGCCTGTAATCGCAGCACTTTGGGAGGCCAAGGTGCGCAGATCACAAGGTCAGGAGTTCGAGACCAGCCTGGCCAACATGGTGAAACCCTGTCTCTACTAAAAATAAAAAAATTAGCCAGGCATGGTGGCACGAGCTTGTAATCCCAGCTACTCGGAAGCCTGAGGCAGGAGAATTGCTTGAACAGAGAGATGGAGGTTGCAGTGAGCTGAGATTGCACCACTGCACTCCAATCTGGGTGACAGAGCAAGACTCCATCTCGGGGCGGGGGTGGGGAAAAGGTACCTCATACTTTTCTTTGCTCCAAAGCCATCGGACCTTTATAAATGCTCGTTGCGGATCTTGAGCTCCTTTTCGGCTATTCACTGTTTGGTTTGGTTTACAAATGCTATGACATGGTGATTTATATCTGCTCTAATTTAGATATAATAGGCAAGAGAGAGCTTCATAGCAGACCTTTATAGAAGATTCTCTAGAGCCCTGAATATCTAGCAAACATAGTGGCAATTTAGGGTTCAAAGCAAAACCTCCTTTGAATACCTTATTCCTTAAGCTTTCAGTCACATTCATGACCAGTTTTATGCCTTTGAAATATCCCACTGGAAAGCAAGTAAATTATTGGCCCGTTCTCGCTTTCTTCAACCTTCATTCATCTATCAGTATCTTGGTATTTAGTGCCTGCTCTATGCCTCAGAATGTCCTAGGCACTTGAGGGGTACAAAAGGGCTTTTGCTCTCAGAGGATGGAATAGTGCAAGCGATGATTTAAGGCAACTCGTTATTGTCAGCCTACCAGTGAGTACTAGCAACAGGATCTGTTCCTATTAGAGAAAGATCTCTGCAGAAGATTAGAAAAGTGATCAGAAAAGGCCATACGGAAAAGAAAAGAATTGAGTTTGGCCTTGAAAGAGAAAGGGTAGGAATTGGATAAATGAACAGGCATAAATTGTAAAATGTACTCAAAACCAGGATCTGAAAAGGACAGAAAGAATAGCAAATAGTTCTAGCAAGTCATGTCCTTGGGTCACAGAATACCCAGAGGTTGGATGATTTAAAATGTAAATCAGTCATTTAATCACAGCCTCCATAATCCCTAATGGAGTGACTCTCATCCCTGTCCAAATTGTACTGCCTTTGATTCAATTCACAAGCAATTATTAGGGGCCTAGTATGAGCCAGCCTCAATGCTAGACATGTGATATGGCCTACTGGGCAAATCTATGTTTTTTTAAAATTGTGGTTAAAAGAACCCACACCTATCAATACTTACTCTTTGAATCATGTTAAATGTATGGTATAGTACACTTAACAGTATGTCCATTGTTGTGCCACAGATCTCTAGAACTTTTTCATCTTGCAGAATTGAATAACTTCCCAACCCCTAGCTGCCTTGGTAACCACCAGCCTGCTTTCTGGGTGTGTGTGTGTGTGTGTGTGTGTGTGTGTGTGTGTGCGCGCGCGCATGCTTTTTTCTTTCTTTCTGTTTTTAAAAGTTGGCAAACTCATCTTGAAGTTGGTGTTCTTTTCAACCAAGTGGCCCAGGAGCTTGCTAAAAATCTCTCTACATATGGATTAAGGAATTTTCTGGGAAGAGCAGAAAGGTGTTCTGCTGGTACCCCCATATGTCATAGGGCCGTAGGATGGTGTAACCAGATTCCTAAGTTCAAGTCCCCACTCTCACTAGGGCTTTGGATTTTGAATTCAGAGGAGTCCTGTATAATGTTGTATATTATAAGATATATCTTCAAAAGTATTATGGCAAAAGAAGTTATACATTTGTGGGAGCAGGTTAAAGAAATTTAAGGAAATAACCAATGCTTTATATCTGAATGAGTGAAGGTTATGTTGGAAGCTGCTAAGTATTTTCTTATTTCCATCTATTGCTAAACCTTTTTTGTTTTTTCCTGATCCTAAGAGTCATTAGAAATAACTGCTGGCTCTTTAGAAATACAAATGATGCCTGGCTTTATTTTCCCAGAGAGGATTGAAGCACTCGTAAGAGGAGAACCCCAGTTTGTGGGGAGCAGCATTGTTAGGGGCCCTGGGTAGCATCCATTACATGAGAACATCTAGGCAAGGAACAGAAAGATCTTGGGGAAAGGGCCAGAGAACACAAAGACTTAGGAGGAAAATGGAGCCTGATACTTCAGCTTGAGAGTCATTGGTCCTTGGTGTACTAGTAAATGTTTAACAGTTGCTGGGAGGCCAGGAGCTGTGGAACTGTGAGTGGTGAGAGCAGGGCTGATTTGTAGTGTTTGGTGTGAATGCTCCCACCATGGCTACTAATATGAAATCAGCTGGCTCTCACCATTTTTGAAATTTAACAGTCAACTCTTATAAGCCAAGCCTCTGTATGAGCCATCTCCAGCACACCACGGGTTGTTGAAGACGACTGAGAGAAGGGGGCTGTAAAGCTGTGTGGCAGGGTTTTCTGAGCAGGAGGTGAATGTGACCCACTTTCCCCATGGAAGCCCCCTAAATAAAAGTTTTCCCCAGAGAAGCTTTGGATCTCAAATAGGGTAATTGAGGCCTCTCTAAGCAGCCTACTCTCAGAACTCCTGTGATGTTTCCTCATCTTAGAACAGGACCCGAACCATCACGCAAGGCAGCCTTGGCAGAGACACGTTGGAGAGCTGAGATGTAAGACTCCCACGACAGCCGTAACTCAGTTTTTTCTGCTTGGCATCATGTTTTTCTACAACAGCCTGTAGTCTTTCACTGCCTCCCTGTAGCCATGAGTGGTGGTTGCTGTGGGAACTCTCACCGAGTGTGAGCATGCGACACCAGCGCTGGCCATCTGACCCCTACTTCTTTGTTGCCTTTGTTTAAATTCTGGCATTTCAGTTGACCTGTTTGGCAGAAAAATGTTTGATATGAGTTGTTCACTGGATTCACTACTGCCAGAAAGACGCGTCAGAAGTGGGAATGGGGGAGGGGTTTTACAAGCTGCTTATCCTCGGTAATCATCTTTATGTTATATAGGGCATCTTAAGAAGGCCCACATAAGAGGATCACCTGAACGGTGATGTGCTGCTAGGATGACCACTGTCTTCCCTGGACCAGGAGATAAGCTGCACTGCCAGAGACCCTAGATAGGAGAGAAAGTGTTTCAGATTTAAAATATATGCAAATAGATCAAAGGAAAGGAACAACTAGTAGTTTTTTAGCTGCATACTTTTATATGGGTTATTTACTTAATTCTTATGTCAGTTATTTGGGGTAGGTGTAGTTATCGTTTTATAGATGAGGACACTAAAGAAACTATTTGTTCAGGGTCACACAGCTGTTAAAAGTGGTAAAGCCATAAAGTGAAACTAGGTCTGTCTTACTCCAAAGCCTGAGCTTTTTCAGTTTTATCAGGCTGGAGCATATGTGTCAACCTGAGTGTGTCAGATATTCTGAAGGAAAAGGTATGGGAAGGTAGAGAGTGAAGATAATGGCTTATTCCTGGGGAACAGGGAAAGGTCCTAGATTGGGAAGGGCCCATTCAGTTGGGGACAAAAGCACTGACCAGGGTTCTGGGGACTGTGCCTGCCAGTAGTAAGTAGAGGATCCTGGCATAGTATGATAACTTTATAAATGAGAGAAGAGACCCTTTGTTCTAATCAGGTGTCTCAGAAAGGTCCCTATGAGAAATAAAGCTTTTTCTACACACTAAAGAGGCATGATGACTTAAAGAAATTAAAAAAAAAAATTTTTTTAGAGACAAGGTCTCATTCTGTCATCCAAGCTAGAGTGCCGTGATGCCATTATAGCTTACTGCAGCCTCCAACTCCTGGGCTCCAGCCTCTCAATCCTCCTGCCACAGCCTCTCAATATGCTGGGATTACAGGCATGAGCCACCATACCCAGCCAGCTTTTCCTTTTTTCTTTTTCTTGTTTTTTTTTTTTTTTTTTTTTTTAAGAGATACTGTTTCTCTCAGTCACCCAGGCTGGAGTGCAGTGACACAATTCTAGCTCACTGCAACCTTGAGCTCCAGGACTCAAGCAGTCTCCTGCCTCAGCCTCTTGAGTAGCTAGCACTACAGGCATGTGCTACCATGTCTGGCTTTTTTTGTTTTTGTTTTTGGTAGACATGGGGTCTTACTCACTATGTTGCCCAGGCTAGGCTGGTCTCAAACTTTTGGCCTGAAGCAATTATCTTGCTTTGACCCCCACAAAGCACTGGGATTATAGACATGAGCCACAATGTCCTACCTAAGATATTTTTATTTATTTTAAAAGATAATATATGGTTCAAGATCTAAAAGGTAGACACAGAAATTTTTTTTTGTTTTTTTTAAACAGAGTCTCACTCTGTCACCCAGGCTAGAGGGTAGTGGCGTGATCTCAGCTCACTGCACCTCCGCCTCCTGGGTTCAAGCAATTCTCCTGCCTCAGCCTCCTAAATAGTTGGGACTACAGGTGCATGCCACCACACCCTGCTAATTTTTGTATTTTTAGTAGAGACGGGGTTTTGCCATGTTGGCCAGGCTAGTCTCTAACTCCTGACTTCGAATGATCCACCCATCTTGGCCTCCCAAAGTGCTGCAATTACAGGCATGAGCCACCATGCCCAGCCAGCACACTGAATTTTAATTGTTTTTAAAATAGTGGTTCCATTTTGTTAATAGAAAAAAAAAAAGACTAAAAATTAATGTCCCACAGCCAAGCTGGATGAATGCAGAGGTCACTGGCAGAGAACAGCTCGGCTTATTATTCATCTCTATTACTGTCAGCATTTTCTCCAGTTAGGTATGAATTTTGAAATGATTGTCATATAAACTTCTAGTCTTTCTTAGGCAACTATGAAGCTTCATTGGCAGTACGTAGAAGAAATTGTGATGGAGATAGTAGGAATTCTAGTAATTGTCAGCTTTAAAAAATAATTCTGGGGGAGGGACCGGGAGAAAAAGGAAAAAAAATTTTTTTTTTTTTGAGTTGGAGTCCGCTCACTGCAACTTCCCCCCTCCCGGGTTCAAGCAATACACTTGCCTCAGCCTCCTGAGTAGCTGAGATTACAGGCACCTGCCACCACGCCCTGCTAAATTTTGTATTTTTAGTAGAGACAGGGTTTCACCATGTTGGCCAGGCTGATCTCGATCTCCTGACCTCAAGATCCACCCGCCTCGGCCTCCCAAAGTGCTGGGATTACAGGCGTGAGCTACCGTGCCAGGCCAGAAGAGAAGTTTTTTTTTTTTTATATATATATATATATATATATATATATATTTATAAAGACGGGGTTTCAATGTGTTGGTCAGGCTGGTCTTGAACTCCCGACCTCAGGTGATCCGCCCGCCTTGGCCTCCAAAGTGCTTGGATTACAGGCGTGAGCCACCACGCCCGGCCCAGAAGAGAAGTTTTAATGTGATATTTGTGCATCATGTTTCCCTCAGCCCCATTAGTGTGACTGGATGCCTTGCTTGTGCAAGGTAAGAAACTGGGTGTGTTGGATCTGTAATTAGTTTAAAAAAGAAAAAAGCTTCACAAGGGGTGTCTAGGGCTTCAACCAAATAAAGTCAGGGAGGTGAGGGTGACTGCCCAGGGAAATTAAAGAAAGTCATGTCACCACTCCTTTAACCAACTGATGGCCTCTCACTAATCACCCACTAAGGTTCATTATCTGGTTCACCTTGCTGAAGGGCAGAATTAGCCTGTCAGATCAATAAATTTCAGGGCAGTGTAGAGCTCTTTAGTAGCAGGCTTAAAAGGCATGGATGGACTGGGAGAACAGGCGAGCTTAAATTGGGTCTGAAATTGGGTTTGGTCCTCAAGTATAGGAACTGAAAATAGAAAGGGGGGAAAAACCTTCTGCCTGTTATATACAGCGTGACTGTATAGAGGGAACAGTTACCTTTTAAAAGGCAGAACAACTTTCTGTAGTCTAAGAGATTTATGTCTGCCTTTTGGATCACTGTTTCCAAATAATTATATTGAGTGATTGCACCCTGGAGAGAGATTCAGATTATCTTGGTTAGAAAGTGACTATAAGCACCCAGTGGAGGAAAGGATGCTCACTTGATGAAGTCTGTGGTTGTTACAGGTCGCCACTCTAGTTCCTGTGCTTTTGGCTGTTTTTTGTTGTTGTTTTTTCCCCCAGTCACTTTGGGCTACTAAAATGTTGAAACCAAGAACCAATTCTTGCTTCCAAAGGAAACACTCAGGACCTGCTTTGGTCTAAGAATTCTCAGCTTTTAAGTGTCTTTAGTGCACTAAGGCAGAAAAGGGTTGCCCTGGCTCAATGTTCCCCAGATTTATTCTCTTCCATGCAGAAGTACAGAGTATGTACTCTATGCCAAGCCAGGGGCTACAAAAATGCAAAAACCATACCTGTCCTTGAGGCCTTCATGGAATATGTATCAGGATCACTACTTTCTTTTTAGACCTTTGCCTGTGTGCTCGCCTTAGACCTCTTTCAGCTGATGTATATGAATGGAGTCTTCACAGCAGTCCTACTTGACCCTTTGTAAGCCTAGGAAGGACAGATAAACCTCCCTGTTCTCCTTGAACCCCCAGTGGAATATTGTTTCCTTACAGATCCATAAACTATTGACTGATAACCCTTACTCAGCATGAGTTGCCACAAGGAGAGCCATGTTCGTCTAGTGTCTTTTATTCTTGCTTCAGTTTCATAAAAAGGCAAAAGCAGAACCCTCATTAGGTGTCCTTAGTAGTGGCAGGACCCCAGAAGTTCCTCAGCTTAGCAAATGATTGAGTTTGTCAGAAAGCCTAGGTAATCACACCCACTAAAAAACCTTTCCATAGCTAGTCCCCAACTGAGAATAGTTCCAGGCACTGTTGTTTGCTATCTGGAGTCAATTTAATCTGTCAGGGAGGATTGTGGAGTTGTTCATGGGTGGCGGGGAAAAGCACAATGGGAGGAATCATTAGCATTGTTGAAGTACTAACTCCTAGGTTAGAGTTACTTATATGTCCATTTGAATCATTCTTGCCCCAACGCAAAATGGTGTATTAAGACCAAAAATGACACAAGCCTACTGCCCATGGCCATACATCTTTTTTTGACTAGTCCTGATTTTCTGGACTTTTAAATGTAACTTTATTGAGGTGTAATTAACATATAATAAAAATGTTTATGTAAGCACCGCCACAATCAAGATGTAGAACATTTCTAATACCCAAAAATGTTCTCTTATACCACTTTGCAGTCAGTCCTCACCCCAGGTCTGGGCCCCAGGCAACTGCTGATATGACCATTTTCATTATAGAGTAAACAGGTCTATACAAAATTTAAAATTTTATATAAATAAACTCATACAATATGTACTTTTTTATGTCTTCTTTCTGAAATTTGTACACATTATGACACTCCTTGGGTGCTGATTCAAGAGATATGAAAATATATGTCCACCCAAAGATCTGTACACGGATGTTCATAGCAGCCTTGTTTAGGAAGACCAAAAACTAGAAACAACCTAAATGTCCATCAGCAGTTGAATAGATACAAAGTGTGATTCATTCATACCGTGGAATATTATTCAGCCATAAAAAAGGAATGAAGTAGTAATATGTGTTACAACATGGATGACTCTTGAAAACATTATGATAAGTGAAAGAAACAAGTCACAAAAGACCACATATTATGTGATTTCTTTTATTTGAAATGCACAGAAAATCCATAGAGACAGAAAGTGGATTAGTGGTTGCTTTGGCTGGGGCTGGAGAACAGGGTAGGAGGGATTGGTGATTATTATGGGATTTATTTTTGGGTTGATAAAAGTGTTTTAAACTTAGATCATGGTGATAATTGCACAACTATGTGAATATACTAAAATAATTGAATTGTACACTTTAAATGAATGAATTTTATGGTATATAAACTATATCTCAATAAATATGTTGAAAGAAAAAAGAAACTGCCACAGTTTTCAAAAGTGGTTGTATCATTTCTCATTCCAAGCAACATACAAAAGTTCCAACTATACTATGTCCTTGCCACACTAGGAATTGTGAGTCTTTTAATTTTAGCCATTCTATTGGGTATGTAGCATACTTATTACAGCTTTTATTCTTCTTTTTTGAGATGGAGTCTTGCTGTGTTGCCCAGGCTGGAGTGAAGTCACACGATCTCAGCTCACTGCAACCTCCGCCTCCTGGGTTTAAGCGATTCTTCTGCCTCAGCCTCCTGAGTAGCTGGGATTACAGGCGCACACCACCACACCTGGTTAATTTTTGTATCTTTTTTTTTTCTGTTTTTGAGAAGGAGTCTTTCTCTGCCACCCAGGCTGGAGTTCAGTGGTGTGATCTCAGCTCACTACAACCTCTGCCTCCCGGGTTCATGCAATTCTCCTCCCTCAGCCTCCTGAGTAGCTGGGATTGCAGGCACACACCACCACACCTGGCTAATTTGTGTTTATTTAGTAGAGATGAGGTTTCAACATGTTGGCCAAGCTGGTCTTGAACTCCTGACCTCAGGTGATCTGCCCACCTTGGCCTCCCAAAGTGCTGGGATTACAGGCGTGAGCCACCACGCCCTGCCAATTTTTGTTATTATTATTATTTTAATTTTTGTTATTTTTAATAGAGACAGGGTTTCACCATGTTGGCCAGGCTGGTCTCGAACTCCCAACCTCAGGTGATCCACCCGCCTCGACCTCCCAAAGTGCTGGGTTTACAGGCATGAGCCACAACACCTGGCCACTTGTTGCGGTTTCTTAAATATTATTAGTTTTAATTTGCATGATGACTAGAGCAGCCTTTGTAAAAAAATTATTTTAGTTTTTGAGATGGAGTCTCACTCTTTACCCCAGGCTGGAGTGCAGTGGCGCGATCTTAGCTCAGTCCAACCTGCACCTCCCAGGTTCAAGCAATTCTCCTGCCTCAGTCTCCCGAGTAGCTGGGACTACAGGCATGTGCCACCATGCCTGGCTAATTTTTGTATTTTTAGTAGAGACAGGGTTTCACCATATTGGTCAGGCTAGTCTTGAACTCCTGACCTCAGGTGATCCACCTGCCTCTGCCTCCCAAAGTGCTGGGATTACAGGCCTGAGCCACTGCCCGGCTAGAGCAGCTTTTTATGTGAACATTATATATCTTCTTTTGTGAAGTGTCCTGATCATTTACCTATTTTTAAAATTTGGTTTTTCTTTTCTTAAATTGTATTATTTATGAGTTTTTATATATTTTTGATGTAGGTTCTTTGTCATACACACACACACACACACACACACACACACACACAGACACAGTAAATATTTTCTCTCAGTCAGTAGGTTGCCTTTTTTCTTTGCATATTCTCAGTGATGTCTTTCAAAGACTAGATAATTTTTAAGATCAATTTTAACTTAATTAGATATTCATGAAAATTAATTTACTTTTTAAGGGAGTCATGCTTTTCTATTTTATTTAGTAAATCTCTGCCTACTCCTGGTTGCAAAAATATTCATTTTATTTTCTCTTTTTTTGAGACAGAGTCTTGCTCTTTCACCCTGGCTAGAGTGCAGTGGCACATCTGGGCTCACTGCAGCCTCTACCTCTCAGGTTCAAGTAATTCTTGTGCCTCAGCCTCCTGAGCAGCTGGGATTACAAACGTGTACTACCACACCCAGCTAATTTTTGTATATTTAGTAGAAACGGGGATTCACCATGTTGGCCAGGCTGGTCTTGAACTCTGGCCTCAAGTGATCCACCTGCTTTGGCCTCCCAAAGTATGGGATTACAAGCATGAGCCACTGAACCCGACCTAATTGTATTTTTATTTTCTTCCGTAAGTTTTGTGATTCTGGCTTTTACATTTAGTTCTGTGATTCAGTTCAAGTTAATTTTTTTCTATAGTGTGTGGTGAATGTTTGTTCCCTTCCAGATGTTTAGTTATATTGCCATTCGTTGAAAAGACTACTCTTTCTCCATTGAAATACCTTGGGCATTGGCTAAAAAAAATCAATTGAACATGTATGTATGGTTCATATCTGGACCGTCAGTTCTGTTCCACTGGTCTGTATGTCTAAATTTATGGTCTACAGCGTCTGGATTATTGTAGATCTGTAATAAATCTTGAAATCAGCCAACCCTCTAATTTTGTTTCTTTTTTTAATGTTTTTGAATATTCTAGGTTATTTCCATTTCCGTATAAAATTAGCTTGTTTGTTACTACAAAAAGACTGGTGACATTTTGATTAGAATTGCATTAACTCTGTAGATGACTTGGGAGAGAATTGATACTTTAATAATACGGTTTTCATATCCTAATAGAAAAAATATAATCTACCTCTCCATTTGTTTAGGTCTGTTAAATTTTTTTATCAGTGTTTCATAGTTTTTCAGTGTACTTGTTGTATGGCTATTTTGCTCAATTTATCCCTAAATATTTCATTTTTATGTCATGTAAATTTTAAATTTCAATTTCCAATCATTTGTTGCTAATTTTTAGAAATATACTTGTTTTTAATTGACTTTTTTTCCTGCATCCTTGATAAATTTATTAGTTTTTGTTTTTTTTTTTTTTTGTTTGTTGTTTGAGATTTTTTGAGATAGGTCTTATTCTGTCACCCAGTCTAGAGTTTGGTGGCATGATCACAGCTCACTGTAGCCTCAACCTCATTGGACTCAGGTGATCCTCCCACTTCAGCCTCCTGAGTAGCTGGAACTACAGACCACCAGCTACCACCATGTCCGGCTGACTTTTGTATTTTTTGTAGAAATGGGTTTTTGCCATGTTGCCCAGGCTGGTCTCAAACTCGTGGGCTCGAGCAATCTGCCTGCCTCTGCCTACCAAAGTGCTGGGATTACAGGTGTGAGCCACCTCACCTGACCATTAGTAGTTAGACTCTTTAAAATGTTCTGTGCTCATAATCATGTTGTGTATAAATAAATTTAGGTTTACTTTTTTTTTTTTTCCAAATCTATATGCCTTTGATTTCCTTTTCTTGTCTTATTTTACTGGCTAGGATCACCAGCATACTATTGAACTAGTGAGAATAGACAGATGTCCTTGCCAGATCTTAAGGGGAAAACATTTGGTCTTTCACCATTAGGCAGTAACTTAGCTGTGAGTATTCATAGATTCCCTATGAATATTAGGTTGAGGAAGTTCCCTTCTATACCAGATTTGCTGAGAGGTTTTATTATGATTGGATGTGGCATTTTGCCAATGCCTTTTCTGCAGTTGTTGAGATGATCATGTGGATTTTCTCCTTTATTGTGTTAATATGGTAACTGACTTTTGTTTTTGTTTTTGTCTTGAGACAGAGTCTCACTCTGTCCCTCAGGCTGGAGTTTAGTGGCGTGATCTCAGCTCACTGCAACCTCCTCCTATTTTTAGTATAGACGGGGTTTTACCATGTTGGCCAGGCTGGTCTTGAACTTCTGACCTCAGGTGATTTACCTGCCTTGGCCTCCCAAAGTGCTGGGATTACAGGCGTGAACCACTGTGCCCAGCCGGTGAGTGATTTTTGAATATTAATCCAACTTTATATATCTGAGATAAACTCCTCTTGATCATGATATAGTATTTATTTTAAATTACAGAATTTGAACTGGTAATATTTTTTAGCTATTTTTGTATCAGTGTTTATGGAGGGATATTAGTTCATTGTTTTCTTGTGATGTCTTTGTTTGGTTTGTGTATAAGAGTAATACTGCCCTTAAAAAATGAATTGGGGAGTATTCCTTCCTCCTCTATTTTAAAAAAAGAGTTCGTATAGGATTGGTCTTATTTCTTGCTTAATGTTTAGTAGCAGTAACCAGTGAAGCCATCTGGACCTGTAGTTTTCTTTGTGGGAAGAAGTTATACCAATATTTTATTAGGAAAAATTTCAAACATATAGTAAAGTTGGAAAAAATTATATAGTGAATGTCCACATAACCCTGACCTGAATTCTGTTATTTACATTTTACTATACTTGCTTTATCACATTTATGACTCATAGGATAGATCTCCATCCATCAATCCATCTTTTTTTAAATGTGTTTCAAAGTAAAATGCACATATCAGCATACATCTGTGGAAAACATTTTACTTGTTAGTTGAGTTTCTTTAATAGATTTAGGAATAATCAGGTTTACTACTTGTTCTTGAGCCAGTTTTACTCATTTGTGTCTTCAAGGAGGTTATTCATTTATTGTTGAATTTATTGGCATAATTTGTTCATAAAAGTCTCCCTGTTCCTTGAAATGCCTGTAGGATTTATAGTGATGCCCTCTTAATTCATGATATGAGTAATGTGTGTCTTTTCTCTTTTGTTCCTTATCAGTCTGGTTAGAGGTTTATCAGTTTTATTAATCTTTCAAAAGAATTAGCTTTTAATTTCATTGGTTTTCTGTTCTTTTTCTTTTCTTTTTTTTTTTTTTTTTTTTTGAGACGGAGTCTTGCTCTGTCACCAGGCTGGAGTTCAGTGGCACAGTCTTGGCTCACTACAACTTCTGCCTCCCTGGTTCAAGCAATTCTCCTGCCTCAGCCTCCTAAGTAGCTGGGATTACAGGCACACGCCATCATGCCCAGCTAATTTTTGCGTTTTTAGTAGAGGCGGGGTTTCACCATGTTGGCCAGGATGGACTGATCATGTGATCCGTCCACCTCAGCCTCCCAAAGTGCTGGGATTACAGGCATGAGCCACCGCACCCGGACTTTTCTTTTCTTTTTAAGACAGGATCTCACTGTCGCCCAGGCTGGAGTGCAGTGGCGCAATCTCTGCTCACTGCAACCTCCACTTCTTGAGCTCAAGTGATCCTCTGGCTGCCTCCTGAGTATTTGGGACTACAGGCTTGTGCCACCACACCTGGCTAATTTTTGTATTTTTTGTAGAGACGGGGTTTTGCCATGTTGCCCAGGCTGGTCTCAAACTCCTGAGCTCAAGTGATCCACCCACCTTAGCCTCTCAAGGTGAGCAGTTTATCTGCGCTGTTTGAAGCCTTGTGACCCATCAGGACCTAAAGGCTGTCTGATCACATTATTGGGCTGCCTGCTGTCTTCGGGCTGGGAGATCCTGGTTAGCCTGTCGAGGATGGGTTTCTCCTGCTCCTCCTCTGGGCTGGCGCTGCCCAGGATCTGCTTCCGGGCCGGCCTCGGCTTACTCGGCCTCCCGCTGTGGTAGGGACTTGACCGGAAGGGCGGGCCTGCTGGTGGAGTTGGGGCTGTTGACCACACCTTTGCTGGTAGGCCTCTTGAGGATATGGATCTGTGGAGGGGGTCCCGCAGGAAGGCTGTTGTCCTGAATCACAATGGGCACTTTGGGAGGAGATTTGGATTTCCTGCCTGCTGTCTGCCGCCTCTTCCCAGCTCTCAGCGACCTCCTCATCTTTCATTTTACTCGCAGCTATCCTTCCTCCCTTTTTTTTTCTTTTTTTTTTTTTTGATGGAGTCTCGCTCTGTAGCCCAGGCTGGAGTGCAGTGGCGCGATCTCGGCTAGCTGCAACCTCAGCTTCGCGGGTCCCAGTTCAAGCAATTCTCCTACCTCAGCCTCCCAAGTAGCTGGAATTACAGGCACGAGCCACCATGCTCAGCTAATTTTTGTATTTTTTAATAGATGGGGTTTCACCATGTTGGCCAGTCTGGTCTTGAAGAACATCCTGACCTCGTGATCCGCCCACCTCAGCCTCCCAAAGTGCTGGGATTACAGGTGTGAGCCACCACGCCCTATTTTTATTTTTTAGTGGTTGCTGTAAAGCTTACGCTATACATCTTTAACTTATCACAGTGTACCTTTATGTTATTTTTTGAGATGGAGTCTCAAAAAATGATATATCTCGGCCGGGCATGGTGGCTCACGCCTGTAACCCAAGCACTTTGGAGGCCAAGGCGGGCGGATCACCTGAGGTCGGGAGTTCAAGACCAGCCTGACCAACATGTGAAACCCCGTCTTAAAAAAAAAAAAAATGATATATCTCAATTTTTTGAGATGGAGTCTCAAAAAATTATACCTCAAAAAGATTATACCACTGCACTCCAGACCTTTTACCAGGTCTGGAGTGCAGTGGTGTAATCTTGGCTCACTACAACCTCCCCCTCCCAGGTTTAAGAGATTCTCCTGCCTCAGTCTGCCCAGTAGTTGGGATTACAGGCATGCACCACCACGGCCAGCTAATTTTTGTATTTTTAGAGAGACAGGGTTTCACCGTGTTGGCCAGGCTGGTCTTGAACTTCTGACCTCAAGTGATCTGTCTGTCTCGGCCTCCCAGAGTGCTGGGATTTCAGGCGTGTGCCACTGCACCTGGCCACAGTGTACTTTCAAAATTATGCTATATTATTTCATGTTACATGTAAAAACCTTGTAATAGTATGTTTCCATTGCCCTGTTCTTTCATTGGTACTATTGTTGTCATACATTTGTCTTCTGGGGTTGTTTTAATTTCACTGTACATTGTTATTTTTTGCTTCAAAGAGTCAATTATATCTTCCTCCTCATTTTTAAATTTCTATAAAAATAATTTCTATTTACCCATGTATTTACTATTTCTAGTGCTCTTTATTATTATTTATAGATACAGATGACACAAGAACATTTTTTTTTTTTTTTTTTTTTTGAGATGGAGTCTTGCTCTGTCACCCAGCCTGGGTGCAGTGGTATGATCTCAGCTCATTGCAACCTTCACCTCCTGGCTTCAAGCAATTCTTCTGCCTCAGCCTCCCACATAGCTAGGATTACAGGTGTGCACCACTATGCCTGGCGAATTTTTGTATTTAGAGACTGATTTTCGCCATGTTGACCAGGCCAGTCTTGAACTCCTGACCTCGTGATCCACCCCCCCCCCCCGACCTTGGCCTCCCAGAATGCTGGGATTACAGGTGTGAACCACCGCATCCAGCCAAGAACATCTTTTAATATCTCTTGTAGCGCAGGACTTTTGGCAACACATTATCTCAGATTGTTTGAAAAGGTCTTTATTTTAGTCTCATTTCTGAATGATGTTTTTTGCTGGACATGGGATTCTACATTAACTATTTTTTTTTTCCTGTCAGAACAAATATTATTATTACATTGTCTTCTGGCTTACATACTTTCTGGCAAGAAATATGAATTCTTATACTTACCTGGCAGAAGAGATACCATGATCACGAAGTTGGTTTTTCCAGGGCGAGGCTTTTCCATTGCACTCCAGATGTGCTGACCCCTGCAATTTCCCCAAATGTGGGAAACTTGACTGCATAATTTGTGGTAGTGGGGGGGGACGGTGTTCGCGCTTTCCCCTGGTTTTTCGTTTAAAAAAAAAAAAAGATATATGAATTCTTATCTTTGTTCCTCTGTATATAATGTATCTTTTTTTCTCTAGCTGCTTTTACTATTCTTCCTTTAACACTAGTTTTATTATTATGTGCCTTATATCTACCATTTTTCTCTTTATAATAGGTCTTTAAAATAATAGATCCTTAAAAGTCCTTGTTGCTAACTTCATCATCTCCCTCATTTCTGGGTCTGTTTGTATTGACTGCTGTTTCTCTTGGTTATAGGTCACATTTTTCTGCTTCTTTATATGTCTGGTGATTTTTATTGAAGTTGGGTGCTAGATTTTGTTGCCATTCTTTAAATTGTGTTGGATTTTATTCAGGAAGGCAGGTAAAATATTTATGGAGCAGTACAATCCTTCTGACATATTTTTGAAAACTTCATTTGGGCGAGTTTAAAGTAGACTTTATTCTAGGGCTAGTTTAGTGCCACCGCTAATATGTGACTATTCTGGCATCTCGTTTGAATGCCCTAGGTATTCAACAAGTACTCTTCATTCTGGTTAGTCAAAATTCAAACATCTCCCAGCCCTGTGTGAACTCTTTGAGAATTGTTCAGCTTACAAATTCTCAGTTTTTTGTTTTTTTTTTGTCTGCCCTAGTTGAGTCAGACCCAACATATGCAATCCATATTATTAATATTTAGGAACAAATTCAGTGGAAATACTGTGCAAATTTCAGAAGCTCTTTCTCAGCCTATCTCTCTCCTCTTTGATAATCTGCCTCCCCAAACTCTGATATATCTCCTTAGCTCAGCAGGACCTTCAAGTTCCCCTTGTTTTCCTTCTCTTAGGATTTCTATCCTGCACTGCCTGTATTCAGTATCTGACAAGAATTGTTTCCCAGTTCTCACTCTATCATGACTGCAAGTGGAAATTCTGAACTGCTTTAAAATACTGCATCCTCAATAAACAAAATAAAAAAAAAATACTGCATACTCTGAGTTACTCAACTGAATTTTTTGAATTTCACATATTTTTCAGAGAATCTTCCCTTACATTAACTATATATATATATATATATATATATATATATAAAATCTTCTCCTGCTTCATTCTCTTTCTTTCCTCCTCTTTTCTCAGTTACTACAGAGGGAAGTCTCAAGTGGATACTGGAAATGGTATATATAGTGAGCATTTTTATGTCCTTTTTAAGATAATTTACTAAAACATTTCTGATATTCTCTTTCCCCATTTATTTTCCATCTATTCTTGGGTCCAAGTTCTAGCCTTAACTAACATTGATCATTTACAAGTCTCTCAAAACAGTAAGGAGCATTTGAGCCTGAAGCTTTTGGGTCTCTAATATTTTATCCTTTTAACTGTCTGCTTGGTCACTGTGCCTTTTTGAGACCCTCCATCTGGCTGTGGACCAGAAGGGTAAGCAGATAGCGTGTGAAGGAATTGAACAGTCTCCTCTGGGTACTAGTTAGCTTTTCAGCTCATGAATCTAATTGTTTTCCTTGTTGTTGGAGATACATCTCTTTTGGTTGCTATATGCAAACAAGTGCTAAAAATGGCTCAGCAGCTCCTTGAACCTGGCTGCTCAAAGATCACCATGTTTGTCTGCTTAGATTGTTTTGGACAGTTATCTAATAAGTACACTGCACAGCTGAGCTGAATTTATGCAGTTGGAATCCATCACTACATTGAACACACCTCAGAAGGACATTTCAGAATGAATCAAACCTAATTTCTGAGAAACCATAGCTGTAGCTTGTATATTTTGAGAGTAAAGTGACATCCTTTCCCATTCTTTTCATCTTTTGCTCATCCTTTGTACAGGATTTATTTTTTTCAGTGTCAGGGCTGAGCCTTGAAGAATCTGCCTTTCAGGTGATTGCCCTGATAGAGTCTAAGCTGTCAATGCCAGTCACAGATTTGTCCAAGCTAATGGTTGGTCCTTCCTGTAGCTGCTGTCTCAGGGGCCCTGATACACCTGTGGAGAATTTTGCACTCAGAATTAGCTACCACAGTAACGAAAGAGGAAGAGGTGATAAACCAAAGGGAAGAAACCTTGGGTTCCTTATTTTCCCAGTCTTAGAAGGTGTGACACTATGTCATCTCAATCTACCTGCCCGTTCACTGGTCAGTTAAGCAGCTGACTCCAAACCATACTTAGTGCTACTGGCTCAACCCTCTATGTCCTCACATCTGTGGGTGAGCTTATTGATGGAGGTTTATCTTGATTCCTCAATTTGCATGTTAGCTCCATAAAGGCAAGACTTGGCTCTGAGAGCTTTCGAAGCCTGTCAGAGTACTGAGAACAATACTGAAGGTACATCAGGGTCTAACTCTAATCTTGCCATGTGACCTTGATGAGAGATTCCTTTCTTTTTGGTTGGGCCTGTGTTACTAAATTAGTCTGCAAACATGTTGACTGTTTGTTGTTTCTTAGGACTCTGTTAGGCATTATGAAAATCCATAATGTCACACCGAGTCTACTTCAGAGTGCTAAGCATCTAGCTATGACAGATTTCAGTGAGGAAATCAGTAGTAATGGCATGTTGTTTCTCTAGGAGAGGGCCTGCCACTCTGCCTGCCTCCACCTGCTACTGCACCAACCCTAAAGCAGTATATTCTTTCCTCCACAGGAAATCCCTCACTGGGAAACCTATAGAATGCAATTATCTTCCAGAAAGGGTGGGGACGGATGAGAGGAATTTTTTTTTATTTATGGAAGGGGTTGAAAGGGAAGCTATGGAAATAAGTTACTTCTCCCAATTTTAGGCTCTAAAAAATAGTTATTCATAGGGTCATATCAAGGCGAAAGAAAATAATAGTAACAGCTACAGTTTTTAAGTGCTTTCTGTGTGCCAAGCACAGAAAGCTTTCAATACATTGTCTTATTTAGTCCTCAGAACCAGCTGTATATGACAAAGTTATTAGTATTCCCACTGTAAAGATGAAGAAATAGGCTTACCCAGCTCCACCCTGCTGCTAACTGGTGAGGATAGGCTATGAGTCCAGGCAGGCTGACTCTAGAGCTATGTATGCTCTTAACCACTATGCTGTCTTGATTATCACTGGCTACTAATTGGAACTTTTCAGCACCCAGGTGCAACTAGACCCAACAGGGACCTGCCAAGATCTTTACTTAGAGAGCATCTTCATAGTGCTGTGCATCTTGTTTAGCTTTAACTAATCTTGAATTTGGAAGAATATGGATTTTAGGGAAAGAAGAATTGGCTTTTGCTTCTCCCTCATCAGAATCCCTCTTCTAAGCTGTCCAGCATCTGACTACCACTTAACATAATTGTTAGAATGCCATTGAGAGGCTGTGCTTAGGCTGGTGAAATTGCAAGGACGGACCTTTATTGCTTCTGGGAGAAAAGAGGGCTATTCCTCATTAGGAGACACATAACCAGTTCTAGGAAAGGCCTGGTTTTAGGAAAATAGAGGAAGAGTGGGAGGCTAAATTTAGTCTTTTCAGAGAAAATAAAAGATAAGACCTTCTATTTCTCTTTCAGTCTCTTGCCCAAGTTTATAGAGCATTTCAGACCCAATAACAAATCCAGAGAAGAGAATTAGGCAATGCCCTGAGTAAGTCATTCTCGTTTTTATAGGAAAAGGTGTCTTCCTTTAAGTTTGAGGAAATTTGCTGGGTATTAGAAATAAAATGACTTCAGCCTTTCTGGCTGACAAATGGTGTATTTAACTTGTTAATGTTGTCTCTCCACGGATGATGAGAGGGAGACTTCAGTGTGTATTTACCATTAAAAACTGCCTGCAGCTGCTTGGACCTTCCTCTCCCCTCTAGCAGTCCATTTGCCAATGATCATTATTGAAGGCCTAAGGTATGCTCAGCACTGTTTATTTTATTTATTTATTTATTTTGAAGTGGAGTCTCACTCTGTTGACAGGCATGATCTTGGCTCATTGTAACCTTCATCTACCGGGTTTAAGCAATTCCTCTGCCTCAGCCTCCTAAGCAGCTGGGATTACAGGCGCACACTACCACACCCGGCTAATTTTTGTATTTTTAGTAGAGATGGCATTTCACCATGTTGGCCAGACTGGTTTTAAACTCCTGACCTCAAGTGATCTGCCCGCCTTGGCCTTCCAAAGTGCTTGTGTTACAGGAATAGCCACTCCACCCGGCCCAGCACTATTTCTTTTAGGGATAAGACAGGCTAGGACCAGGAGGTCAGAAAGGTCAGAGCAGTGAACAGTTTAGAAAGGTGGCGTGGGAGCAAACCTGATTGTTCAGTCCTTTTTTTTCTGTATACCTGTTTTGTGGTCAGAGACTTCTTGCTTCTTGATTCTGTGGGCACCAGGATGGATGTGTCCCAAATACTGAACCTTCATGAGGAGTAAATTCCATTACCCAACTTGCCATGGACCAAACTCATTATTTCTCCATTATCAGCTTGCAGAATAAAATAGTGCCTGCCCAGCCCCCTCCACACTGTGGGAAGGAGAAGCAAGGGCAGTGTCTGGACTTACGCCTGGTGATGCTCTTGTTTGTATTTTCAGAATTTGATAACTCAGGCTGTCCTTTCCTACTTTGTGAAAGAAATGGGTTCAAAAAATCATGTTCTCTAGTGAGTAAACAGCTGAAGTAGAACAGTGGTCAAGAATCCAGTGGGACAGATAGATGGAAATTATGAAAATCCTATAAAAAGCCTTTTTATCTTTTTTTCCTCCTGATTCCATTTTAACTCCTGTATCTGTCTCAAGTCATCCAGAGATTAATTTTTTTATGATTAGGAGTTAGACAGGGTTAAAACAGAACTGCATAGAAGTGGAACAGAATGATGACAGTCTCTTTGGGAAAACAGAGATTGGCCTTGAGATGGGAGTGTTCATTATAGAAGGGATTTATTGAATCCTTTCAATACCCCATCCCAAGCCTGAAGACCACGGGATGGCAGAGACCTAAAAAGCCCATTTGAAGATCAATGGAAGCCCAATTGAAGACCTTTGAATTTCAGGCTTCAAAATGAGTATTGAGTAATCAAAATAGCAGCCAAAATCAGATATTGCTGATAATGAGTTTGGAGTGGTCTATAAAATTTTGTTGGTTTACACCAACTATCAGCAGGGTTGAGCAGAGTGTTCCACTGCTAGTATTGGAAATTGTCAGACCCTGGAGTCCCAAGAAGCTGGGTAGTCATTAAAGCTCAAACAGCAAAAATCAAGGCTTCACCAGTTTACTTTCTTAGCTCTCCACAAATCATACTTCCAAACTTCTTAGGAGAAGCAAGTTTGAATCCCTTGAATCTTTGGTCTCTGAAGACCAAGTTTAGCCTGTAAACCCAAGAATGTGCCACAGGTTAGACCAGCCGGCTAGTATAGGAAGAGTGCTGGATTGAGAGAAAATTCTGCTATACAATCCCAGTTTTATGACTTTGGGCAATTTACAATCTTTCTGGACATTTATTTCTCCTTCTGTGAAATGAGGGCCATGAACTAGGTAAGTGATTTCAAAGGTTCCTCCCAAAACTATTACTTTTTTCTTTATATATAATATGTATATTTTTGTTATATATATTGTCACACCTGTGATTCCAGCACTTTGGGAGGCTGAGGTGGGAGAATCACTTGAGCCCAAAAGGTCGAAGCTGCAGTGAGCTGTGATCATGCCACTGTACTCCAGCCTGGGTGGCAGAGTGAGACCTTGTCTCGGAAAAATAAAAATAAAACAGAGATGGAGTCTCACTCTATTACCCAGGCTAGTCTTGAACTCCTGGCCTCAAGCAGTCTTCCCACCTTGGCCTCCCAAAGTGCTGGGATTACAGGTGTGAGCCACTGTACCTGGCCCAGAACTATTATTTCTATGGGTCTATCCATGTAGTAGCATTTGGCCAAAAAGAGGTATGATAGCTGGGCACGGTGGCTCATGCCTGTGATCCCAACATTTTGAGAGGCTGAGGCAGATGGATCACATGAGGTCAGGAGTTCGAGACCAGCCTGGCCAACATGGTGAAACCCGATCTCTACTAAAAATACAAAAATTAGCCAGGCGTGATGGTGGGCACCTGTAATCCCAGCTACTTGGGAGCCCGAGGCAGGAGAACTGCTTGAATGCAAGAAGCGGAGGTTGCAGTGAATCAAGATTATGCCACTGCACTCCAGCCTGGGTGACAGAGTGAGACTTCATCTCTTAAAAATAAAAACAAAAAAAGAGATATGATTGTCTTCCATATCGCTGTCCTCAGATGCTAGTAATAACTCCAGGCCCTCCAGCTGATTCATCTTATTTGAATACATCAGACACTTTTTCTTTGTTCCCCTTAATTTTTTTCCCCCTCACTCACATCAGATACTTCCATTTTTCTATTTCCATGTTTCCTGTTTCCAACTCAATAGCCTTCATCCATTTGGCACCTTCTATTTGCTTAGACTCTATCATGTATTTTTTATATGTATTTTATATACTATCTCTAATCTTCATAATATTGTAAGAAGGTAGTATTATGACTATTTAACCATTGAGGAGACTAAAACCCAGGTCAAAGTCAATGATGGTGCCAAAATTTGAACCCAGGTTTCTGATGTCGTAGCCTTTTACCCCCCACTACCATCCTCTTAGGTTCCATGTTCATTTCCTATTCTGTAAGAAGTCTCTGGGCTGGGTGCGGTGGCTCATACCTATAATCTCAACACTTTGGGAGGCCGAGGCGGACGGATCATCTGAGGTCACGAGTTCAAGACCAGCCTGACCAACCTGGAGAAACCCTATCAAAATTAGCCCTGTGTGGTGGCACATGCCTATAATCCCAGCTACTCGGGAGGCAGGAGAATCGCTTGAGCCTGGAAGGCAGAGGTTGTGGTGAGCTAAGATCGAGCCATTGCACTCCAGCCTGGGCAACAAGAGCGAAACTCTGTCTCAAAAAAAAAAAGTCTCTAATCTCTGTAAGCTTTTCTTTTGGTATCTTGTGGTCTCATCCTCATCTGGCAGCCTGGCCCCTAGGAAAGACCATACATGTTGCCCTGATTGGGAGAGGGCTATTGGCAGCCTCACATGTTTTCCCCAAACACGTTAAACTGTCAATGTCAGCTTAAATTGGGAAGAAAGTAATGAACACAAGTTTGCTGTCAGGTCACATCCTATTACTTAGTTGTCCTCTCACTGTTATTCTGCTGGGAATTCAGGTCAACAGAGATTTGAAACTGAGTAATTTTTCAGGCACAGGGTAAAGCCCTCTGGCATTGAGACTGAATAGCCATTGCCAGGAACTTTTCCATGTTGGCGATTTTTGTTTTGCCGCTGCTACCTTCAGGCTAGAATTAATTTTGTGTTTCAAAGGCCTTGCTGAAATAAATGGAGCACAGGTTACCAAATAGTCTGTGAGGAATGCATATTACGTGTGCTAGGGTGTGTATGTGTCTGAAACTTAGTCAGCAATTTTGAACTAACTTTGTGCACTGGAATCTCATCTGCTTCCTGTCTTGAAGACATCCTGATCATGATGTGGCCAACAGCCTCACAACCTGCATCATGCAAAACCAGGCCTCTCTGCTTAGTTTTTCTTTAGTATAACCTGTGTCACTTTGCACTACCAAAGTTATACTGGCTATTCTCTGAGTTCTGGCTGATGAGTTGCTAGTTACACTAAAGATGGTGAGGTCATTGTGGGAGGCTTGCTTTCACATTGAATAGACAATGTTGGCTGGGTGCGGTGGCTCACGCCTGTAATCCCAGCACTTTGGGAGGCCAAGGTGGGCAGATCACAAGGTCAGGAGTTTGAGACCAGCCTGGCCAACATAGTGAAACCCATTCTCTACTAAAAATAACAAAAAAATTAGCTGGGCGTGGTAGTGCGCGCCTATAGTCCCAAGGAGGCTGCTTGAACCTGGGAGGCGGAGGTTGCAGTGAGCCGAGATTGCACCACTGCACTCCAGCCTGGGCGACAGAGCAACACTCGGTCTTGGGGGGAAGACAAAGAATAGACGATGTTGTTTCCTCTTCACCAGAATCTGCATAGGCTGAATGAAGACGTATGAGGTCCTAGCTCCTGGCTTATGGTTAGAACTATCTAGAGACAGCCAGAACTTCCAAATATCCCTTGCCACCAGAAAGGCTTTCATTATAAAATAAGTAACTATTATTGACTGTTGATTATGTGCCAGGCATTGTATAGTTGTTAGCTCATGTTATCCTCACAACAGCCTTGTAAGATGTAGATGGTGTTGTCTTAATTTTATAGATGCTGAAAACTGAGGCTCAAAGAGATTAGGAAGCTTGTATAAATTCTTGTTGCTAATTAGTGGTTGATTGGGGACCAAAACTTAAGTCTCTGACTTCAAGCCTGTGTTCTTAATGACTTTGCTGTCCTCTTAGGCACCCTACCTCCAGAGACTTCAGGGGCAGATGTTAGGCCCTCCCAAATGTTGCCCACTTTGTTTTTCCCTCCCCTAAGTTGAGGCAAAGTGTTTTAAGGCAAAGAAGAGGGCATGAGATCTTTGAAACTGAGGCCATTTGTGTGTCCCTTGTCTTCCACTTGAATCCAGATGATGTTCCTTTGTGGTGAAAAATCACTTATGCACATAGAATCTTTGGGACTGTTTGAAATAGGCAGGCACCTCCTGGACTGTGAAGGTAGCCTCCGCCTCCCAGGTTCAAGCAATTCTCCTGCCTCAGCCTCCCGAATAGCTGGAATTACAGGTGCCCACTTACCACACCTGGCTAATTTTTGTATTTTTAGTAGAGATGGGGTTTCACCATCTTGGCCAGGCTGGTCTTGAACTCCTGACCTCAAGTGATGTGCCTGCCTTGGTCTCCCAAAGTGCTGGGATTACAGGAATGAGCCACTGCACCTGGCCAGCTCAGCTAACTTTCTATCAGGCTCTTGCCAGGACCCAGGTGTCTGTCTCCTGAGGGTCATAGGTGGTGGTGTGACGATTCTTTGGAGAGCATGTGACCTGCAGGTGACTTACTGGCTTTGAAGCTACCTTGAGCTGAGGTGGTTGCCATGATTCTAGGAAGCCCACAAGCCCAACAGCTGATGAAAGAAGGTAGCCTTGTGCTTACAGGGGCATAGACTGTTACCTGATGGATTGGAAAGGGATTTCAACCTGAGAGGGACCTTTAGCATTCCCAGGAAGCAGATACTGAGGCTGCAAATTGTGGTAAAGCCTCAGACCTTTAGGCAGGGGCTCTGGGAGATGGCACTCTGCCTAAGTGTGGCCCTTGCCATGTCCCAGGCCAGTGCTGAAACTCAAATGAGATATGTGCCTTAAGTCTGAAGCTACAGAAAGCAAAGTCCCAGGCTAGGCAAGTACCTGCTAGTGTTCTGAAGTCTTGGATGGGCTGGGGCCCAGACCTGAGCCTAGAATATCTTTTTCCTTGGGAGTAAAAGAAAATTGACAAGGGCAGGAGACAGCAGAGACTAGATGAACTGACAGGTAACTTTCCTTGGGTATAAGAGGAAGAAAGAAAGGAAGTAAGCCCACAAGAAAGGGCCAGGGGAAAGGGGTAGGTAGCATCAGGCAGTGTCTGGACAAGAGGAGAGCTGAGATCATGTGCACCATAAATCCAGCCAGGCTTCTGGTTTTCTTGAGCCAGGGTCTCACTCTGACACCAGGCAGGAGTGCAGTGGTGCCATCGTGGCTCACAGCATCCTCCACCTCCTGGGTTCAAGCCATTCTCCTGCCTCAGCCTCCCGAGTTGCTAGGATTACAAGTGCGCACCACCACTAATGTTTGTATTTTTAGTACAGACAGGGTTTCATCATGTTGGCCAAGCTGGTCTCGAACTCCTGACCTCAAGTGATCTACCTGCCTTGGCCTCCCAAAGTGCTGGGATTACAGGCATGAGCCACCGTGTCCGGCTGCTTCTGGTTTTCTTCCAAGGAGCTAGTAGCTCAGGGGCCTTCTCTGCTCTTGTCTCCCTGTAACAGCCTAAACTAAACCATGCTGGCAAAAGCCAGCTTTATTGGGGTAGGAAGAAATCACTCTTCTAAATGAGACCTTAGACCTTTTACCCTGCCCTGGCAAGAGGAGAAAGTCCAGGTGATCAAAGCAGCCTTACCTTACCTGCAGCCTGAGGCTGTCAGGATGTAGTCATAAGGTACAGCCATCTCTTCATATGCAGTACCTTTTTTGCAGAAATTGGCTTTAGCATGTTTGTCCTTTGGCACCTGAAACCCCTCAGGGGAAGGCTGAGCCCAAGTCGCTAGGTCTTAGGCATTGCCTGAGGCTGCCCAGATTTTAGGGCATAGGAAAACGTATTAGTCTATTCTTGCCTGGTTCCTAGGGGCTGATTCCATCTTGGAGGAATTTTGCCTTTTTCTGGGCTTGAGCCATTCATTCTGAGCCAAGACCTTGGCTGCAGATATTCCAGCCACGAGTACAGCCCACGTGCATGAGAGGACCAGATTACTTTGTGGGTGACTGCGGTTGCTGGGTACCAGTCCTCCTGCCTGTAGAACTGACAAATGGAAAAGAGAAGCAGGAACCAGCCTATACTACTGTCTGTGGGACACACTGGGCAAAATGAGCTTATGCAGCTGAGTGTCTAAAGGGAAGAAAGCTGGGCCGGACCTTTGTCCTAGCTGATCCTTCCCTCCAAACCCAAACTCGGTAACTCTCCCATAGGGACACAAGCCTTCCCTGTGCCCTCCAGCCCTTCTCTCTCTTTGGGAATTTTTGGCAGGGAGAGTGTTTGCTACCAAGTGAAGGCTGCCTGGCATAAATTTGGACTGCTGCAGGGAACAGTGCAAAGGTGCCTTTGGGCCCCTCAGGAGCCTGTCCTCCATCCTGACTCTGGCTATTTCCTCTTCCCAGCCCCCCAACTCCCTTCTATCAGCACTGTGTGTTCCTTGTCACCCACTTACTCCTCCAAGCTCCCTACTGAGCAGGGAGCTCTCCATGATGCCATAGACTTTCCTCCAGGTCAAATCAACTTCACTCAGATGACCAGAGTGAACGATCATTCCCTCTCCTGCTCTCCTCTTTCTTCTTAGCTCACTTCTTCTGACTTGATGTGTAGTGCCTCTCCCCCCTGACTGTTCTTGCCTTCAATTCATGATGTCATAAGCTGAAGTCACATCTGGCCTGTCTGTGAACAGTCCCTTCCTTCTATAACCACAGATATTCAAGGTTCCTGGAGTCCGTGGAATTCTATTCCTCCCCCATAGAAAGTCAGGTTTTGTGTGAGAGAAACCCCTGAGAACAAAGGCTCTAGCTGAGTCTTGAAAGTGTACCTTATACCTAAAGGCTGGGATGCCCAAAGTTCAATCCAGGCACTGGATAAGAAGACTGAGTTGGCACTGAGCGGTGAAAACAAGTAGCAGATGGTGCTGAGGAACATCCCAAGACTGAAGAAATGTGGTTCCCAGAACGGGAGAAGGAAGGAGACACTGGCAAAATCTTACTCAACAACTTTGACAGCCTGGCCAGGGGAAAGCTTCAGGATAAGACTGAGAGCACATTTGTGGTGTCAGGGGTACTGGTTAACTGAGATGCTTACTGTTCTGTAACCTCTTCTCATGTTCTTTTACCATACTCAGAGTAAACAGACTTTGTGGCCAGGCTGGGCTAGTCAGGACAGGCAGGGAATAGAAGAGAATAGAAAGTCAGGCTGGGTGCAATGGTTCATGTCTGTAATCCCAGCATTTTTGAGGCCAAGGTGGGTGAATCTGCTGAGATCAGGAGTTCAAGACCAGCTTGCCCAACATGGAGAAACCCGTCTCTACTAAAAATACAAAAATTAGCCAGCTATGGTGGCACGCGCCTGTAATCCCAGCTACTTGGGAGGCTGAGGCATGAGAATTGCTTGAACCCAGGAGGCAGAGGTTGCAGTGAGCCGAGATTGCACTACTGCACTCCAGCCTGGGCAACAGTGTGAGACTCTGTCTCAAAAAAAGAAAAAAAATATATTAGAAATTTGACCAGGCACAGTGGCTCATGCCTGTAACCCTAGCACTTTGGGAGGCAAAGGTGGATGGATCACCTGAGATCAGGAGTTTGAGACCAGCCTGACCAACATGGTGAAACCCTGTCTCTACTAAAAATACAAAAATTAGCCGGGCATGGTTGTGAGCGCCCGTAATACCAGCTACTCGGGAAGTTGAGACAGGAGAATCACTTGAACCCAGGAGGCGGAGGTTGCAGTGAGCTGAGATTGCACTACTGCACTCCAGCCTGGGCAACAAAGAGTGAAACTCCATTTCAAAAAAAAAAAAAAAGAGACCAGCCTGGCCAACATGGGGAAACCCTGTCTCTACTAAAACATACAAAAATTATCCAGGTGTGGTAGTGTGCGCCTGTAGTCCTACCTAGTTGGGAGGCTGAGGCAAGAGAATTGCTTGAACCTGGGAGGCAGAGGTTGCAATGAACTGAGATCATGCCACTGTACTCCAGCCTGGGCAACAGCGAGACTGTGTCTCAAAAAAAAATAAAAAGTGGTCCCAGAAACCTGAGGGATCGCTCCCTATAGCCAGGCTGTTTTCTGGGGAATAAGAAGTGAGCAAGGTTTCTTAGGGGTGTTGTCACAGACCAAACCCAACCCAGTAGATAGCAGCATAGGGCTAAGGGATGTGGGATTTGCATAGCCTAAGCCCTGCCTGGCCTTTGATGTCCCCCAGGTGCTGGAGGTGGTGAGAGCCAACTATGACACACTCACTCTGAAGCTGCAGGATGGCCTGGACCAGTATGAGCGCTACTCAGAGCAGCACAAGGAAGCTGCCTTCTTCAAAGAGCTGGTGAGTGCCTCATGGCCGCCTCTGCCTGTGTCTTATGTCTTAGGGGCCCGCTCCCGGCCAGTGGGTTCTACTGTGCAGATAGGCCTCTAGGGAACAACTGCAGTTTGCTAAGGACAGATAAAACAAGACTTGAGGGGTCTGCTGGGATGGGGTATGCAACTTCCCCTCCCTTACCACACCAGGCAGTAAGATAAGATATCCTTCGAGGTGGCATTGTCTACTTCTCCTCTGCAGCTATGGAGACAGCCCTTGCACAGCTCCAGCTGGGCCTGGGGTTTGATGTGTGTTCCCAGGGGCAGCTCTGACTCATTATTCCTTAACCTGTCCTCAGGGCAACTAATGAGAGTAACTGATTCTTCCCCTTCTTATAGAATCACTTCTTCCTAAACTCCTAACTGGCCCCTGGTCTGAGTGCCCTCCCAGTCTAGTTCTTCAGTCTCCACTCCCTACTCTCCAATCACTCAGCTTCCTGCAGCCCCCACCCTTGGGCACATGGAGCCATGAGCATTTGCTCTGCCTCCTACTTCACCTCCTGGTCAGCGTCTCCACAGAGCTCACCCTGTTGATGCTCCCTTTCCTGCCCTGTGCTCTGAGCTGTTCTCAAGAAAAGCTTAGCCTCCCTGTGGTCCTGTCACCCTACCTGCTTGGTTTACACAAACATCCTGGCTGGGGACGGAGACCAGGACATGCAGGCCTCTGTACCCACTCCCATGTCCTCACACCTCCCCCTGCTGGGGCTGAACTTGCATCAGCTCCGCTTTTACTTACCCCATGCCAAGTGTGTGGTGGTGAAGGCACTGCGTTTTAGATTGTTTGTCTTGTGCTACACACAGCCCAACTCTGATCCCGACATGACATTCCTCAGGATTTTGGACTTCCACAGGGTCAGGAAGACACGCTCTGGGATGAGTTAGTTTGGAACACAGAAACCATTACTGTAAAGAGATAGCAAGTAGAGCATTTTTATGGGATGGTTGGGAAGTCTTTAAGTTGATGTGGAGGAATTACTGAGCCAATGGTTACAAAGAGAGCAATCCATCAGGAGCTGGAGAGGGTTACAGGAGCAGTGTCTCGAGGCTCTGAGGCACTCACCGTGGCCTTACTCAGCTCTGCTCATATTTGTTCCCCCTGGCACAGGGGAGCAAAGACGGTCTGGTCCAGTTTGGAGCTAATGAGCTCGAGTTGCCTGCTGTTTGCCATGCTACCCTTTCCTCTGCTTCCTTCCTGATGACTTCATTAAGTTTCCTATAGCATAGCAGAAATTGAAGGAAAGCTCCCGTGACTTTGGGGCCCAGAGCAGACACACTCTCCTTCTCCTCCCTTCCCTTTTGTTTCTCAAGCAACCTACCCAGCTATTTCCTATGGGCAAATCTCCTTGATGAGTCTGCCAGATTCCTCTTGGAATCCTCTTAGAATAGGGACTTGGGCCCTCTGACCTTTTCTCTGCAGGCTTGTCCCTGCTGACCCACCCAGGCAACACTTTGTGCAAGGTTCTGTGGGTAGAGAGCATGTGAGGTGAACAGTGGGCACACAGCAAGGATATGCCCCAGACTTTCATCTCGAGTGGGCAGACATCCTTAGAAGGAGTACTAGACTAGGAGTTAAGAAGCCTCGGTCCTGCTCCCAAACTGGGACTCAGTAGCTGTGTCACCTGGCCCTGGCCATTGAAATTGGCCTCCTTGGAGCATACCCTTGCCATCTATGCCAGAAAAGGTCTGCATCTCCAAAATGCTTCTTCCAACCCGAAAAAGCAGATAAATCCAAAGGGAGAGTTAAGAGACTAGAAACACATCTAAAGAGAGATGACAGATGACACTAGAGCATGAGTCATCTGGCCTCAGTTTCTCCTCGTCCATCAGATCTCTGACCAGTCCTGTCCCCCATTATGTATAGCCAAAGCAGGGACAGAGGCCAACCTCAGCCCTCCTTTCTTGTCTGTGCCTGCTTCTACCTCCGTGGGAGCCCAGATGCTCTTCTCACATCCTCCAGAGTTCCTGTCAGCCCCTCTTCTCTTCTTCCCTGCTGTCAGGGAACTGTTTGCTCATTTGCCACAGGGATAATAGCTATTAAGGGTTCATTTCCTAAGAGAGATTTCTAGTGCCCCATGTAGCAGGCACTCCCCTCTACTGTTTGGAACTGATTCTCCTGTTTTCTCTCTGCCTGTGCCCTCCCACCTTTCCCAGGTTCGATCCATTAGCACCAACGTCCGGAGAAACCTGGCCTTCCACACACTCAGCCAGGAAGTCCTGCTCAAGGAGTTCTCCACTATCTCTTGAGGCCACACCTACCTGAGCAGCCTCTGACTGCCCTTACCCATGAATCATGGGCCAGAGGGGGAGCGAGGGGGAGAGGGACTGCCCCCGAGGTTGGAGAGAAACACAGATACCAAGTTCTCTTGGTGAAGACCACACTTCAGTGGAGCTCGGACAGCAGGGGCAGGAGGGGCAAGCCAGGGATAATCTTATTTGGGGAGGAATGGGTGGGCACAGTGGGGAGAGGCCTCCAAGCATGTAGGGACTTGCAGAGTGGGCTCCCTAAACAGCCCCTCACATTTCCAATCTTGAGGTTACAAGCTGTGGCTACTGACTAATTTTCGGGAGCTGGTGAGACAAGCCTCAAGGTAATGCCAGCACTCCGAAAGTCAGCGGCTCTGCTCGGCTTCTGAAAACAGATAAACTCTTCAGATATAGCTGGAGCCACATCCTGCTTCCTTTGGGCCTGGGGCTGTGCTTGGCTTGCAATTTGTGTCCCCTGCCCCCACTGGCACTCTGTCCAGTCATCAGGATCCTTGACTCGGATTTAGGGTAGGATAGAAATAGGGTACCTTTTTCCTATTTTTTTTTTTTTTTAAGACAGAGTCTTGCTCTGTTGCCCAGGCTGGAGTGCGGTGGCACAATCTCAGCTCACTGCAACCTCCACCTCCCAGGTTAGAGCAGTTCTCCTGCCTCAGCCTCCCAGAGTAGCTGGGACTATAGGTGTGTGCCACCACTCCCAGCTAATATTTTGTATTTTTAGTAGAGATAGGGTTTCACTGTGTTAGCCAGGATGGTCTCGATCTCCTGACTTCATGATCTGCCCACGTTGGTCTCAAAGTGCTGGGATTACAGGCATGAGCCACAGCGCCCGCCATTTTTCCTGTTTTCTGAATTCAGAGTTGACTCCTCTGGGAAACTGGAGATGAGAATCTGCCAGTGCTCTGCTGTCCGGCCACCACTTTCTGAATTTTAATTTTGGCACCAGGAGTACCGTTAACTTTCCCCTCCTTCTGACCCATTGACTCATCAGCACAATAGGGTCACAACCTTAACTTTTCATTTCTAATTTAGTTTAATAGGTCTTTAGGGTGTGTATGAAATAAACATTGACAGGTTTTTGGAGCCCTAAAGGTGCCTACTTTGCTGGTTCCCTTTCCAGCAGCTTCCCTGCCTCCCTAGCCCCAACTCCTTTGGCAGCCTCCTGCCTCTGCTGAGCTCCCCCTCCAAGTGTTCCACCCCCTTACCCTGCTGTTGTTTACATCCAGCCTCCCTGAGAATTTCCTCTGGGGAGGAATCTGTTCCTGTTGTGGTTTAGTGCCTGGGAGGGAGAGCACTTTCTGTGGGTAGGGTGCCTCCATCTGAAACAGGCCAGGGGAGCATCATGCATAAGGCCTCCATTCTGTCCACTCAGATTCTTGGTGAGGCCACAGGCAAATCTCTTGACTTTTGGGGGAGTTGGCTTGTGGTTCTTCCCTTGGATAGCCTCCATGCAACCACTGCAGGCTTTCCCCACAGCTGCCTCTGAAATAGCTGCTGCTTCGAGATCCTCCCTTTTAAACTCTTTCTAAAGCCCTCAGGATGGCGGGGGAGCAAACAGCACTGGTGTATCCTAGGAATAAGTACAGGAATTCAGCAGTGAGAGTGTGTCTGGGACCACCTGGGCTGCTATCCATTTAACCTCAAATCTCTTTGGGATACTTGCCCTCCCCTGAGAACCAGAGTTCTGCCTCTACTATTGAGCAGCTATGCACTAGTTCCAGAGAATCCACTAATGGCTGCCATGTATAGATGTAGGTTCTTAAGAGATCACAGGCTGGGTCATCTCTGATCACTGGATGGATAGCTCAGCCTGGGGCATTTAGTGTTTTCCCTGGTGATAAACCCCAGAGCAGCTAGATCTGGAGCTTGTGGCAAGTTGAAATTATTAAAAACTGATTTGTGTGGGACTGTCTTTAGTGTCGCTTTTTTTTTCTTCTGAATCTCTATTGCCTAGACTCATTCCTCAAAGATAGAGGTAAGGTGATCTCCTAGGTGCTGCTCCCCATCTGGTTTGGGGACCCCTGCCTGTCCTTGTGAACTCTTCTCCTTCCTCTTAGTCTCCTGGCCCTAGTAGAGGCCAGTTGGGTTCAGAGAACTGTAACCTCCCTTGCCGTCTGGGTGGAAGGAGGGAGAAGGGAGTTAGTTCCCTTATCTCCAAACTTAGTGGTATTGAGGGGACAAGCCAACCCATTTGGCCACTCCTGGCTTCCTGCCAGCCTTTCCTCCAAGTGAATGAGCACAGGTCTAGGGCATGGGGCACTAAGCAGAGGACTCTTTGCCCTCCATTGTAAAGGCCCTTCTCTTGACCAGTTTCTTCACATATACCTATTCGAAGAACTCCAAATGAAAGTGCCCATTCTCTCCTGGAAATCAACCTCAACACGAGCTGCCCAAGCACTGTCTATGCCTAGCCTCTATGCCAGGTCTGTGGAGCTCCTCCAGAGCCAAGGGAGATCCAAGAGCAGAGCATTGCTCCTGAAGACAGTCTTACCCTTAGCCACTTGTCCCCCCCTTATGCCAGAACTCCTGCCACAATTCCCCCGCTGGGTTGATTAAATCAAGTGGTTGGAAATGAAAGCCAATTGAAGAGATTAAGTGTGTTTGACTCACTTTAACTAAGTTTTTGGTCTTAACAGGTCACTCCTTCAGACCCACCTCAGACAAGGTCCTCTCATCCTCATAGCAAGGGGTTGGGGGGCTTTTGGGTGAGGAGCCCAGGAAGCATCCTGAGGAAGGTCAGACCTGTGGGGCTCAGACATTCAGAAGCCATTCCTGGGGCATGAGGGAGCCCAGCTCCCTGCCTGTGGAAAGGAGCTAATCTTAAGGAAGGAGTTTCATAACAAGGGCATTTCTTTCCTACTCTGTATCCTGACTTGGATCCCCAAACCCATCAGTCGCACCCCAAATATGCCGGAAAACAAGGAATCTAGGACAGAACAGGTGACGAGAGAAGGGCAGAAATGTGGGTGCAGGGGAGAAACAAAAGAGCAAGGGTGTCTTGAGAAACTGACCTGGTTCACTAGTTTTCTTATCTTGCCAGTCAGCCTATGGGGGCAGGGGTCACTAGATCAGTGAAGGAGGCACCCTGAGAGTGAATGGGTTCCAGAGACGGGATCCTGGAGTGGGTGAGAATTGGAGTCCTTCTGGAACTTGAGAGAAGACGAAATTATAGTCCATTGGCCCACGATGAGCCTGCTATTAGAGGCTGGGTTGACTCTTCCTCTGCATCCCTAACCTGCTTTAAGCACGGTAGGGACTATCTGGGACCACAAGCGATGCATACACAGGAAGAGGAACAACAGAGAAAATAGAGGCTTTTGTGGATGCAAACGGAGCCGGGACTCAGAGAGGACACCCCAGGCTCTGCCTCAGCCAGAACTGTGCTAATGAAGGGGGAAGGAGAAAGGGGAAAGGGGAGAGGGGGGAGGGTGTCTGAGAATTGGGGGCGGGGTTTCCTCTTAGCGAGGCTCTACTGTCCCGCGCTCTTCTCCACCAAGACCCGTGACTTCTGGTTTAGGGGCAGATTGTTGGAGAGCTAAGTCTCCTTCCCCCGCACTTTGCAGTTCACCCTTTCACCGGGTTCCTCCTCCGAGCTGCAAAGTGTGGGGGGGGCGGGGGTAGGGGGAGCCAATCCCAGCAGCGCCAAAGTGGGGGGCGGCGGTGACAGCCGAGGGGAGGGGGCGGGAGGAGAGAGGCGGCTCGGCTCCGCGCTCGGCTCTGCGCTCAGCTCTGCTCTGCCTCCGGCTCTGCGCTCACCTGCTGCCTAGTGTTCCCTCTTCTGCTCCAGGACCCTCGGGTGGGCCACAGACCCCAGCCGGATCTCAGGCTCAGCCTCAGCCCAGACTCCTCCAGCCCCGGCAGCGCACTAGGCCGCCAGGGGGCGCCGTGTGAGCGTCCTATCCCTGCCACCCGGCGCCCCCTCCCACGGCCCAGGCGGGAGCGGGGCGCCGGGGGCCATGCGGGGCCAGGGCCGCAAGGAGAGTTTGTCCGATTCCCGAGACCTGGACCGCTCTTACGATCAGCTCACGGGTGAGTCGTTGACGTGGGGGGTCGCGGGAGGGAGGGTGGATTCCATTCCTCTAGACCCTTCCGCCTCTCTGACCCTGGCCTGGCCCGCACCCACACTCTGCCCCATTCCCAGGTACTCTCCTGGCCGGTCGGGGCGGCAGGACACGGGGGTTCAAGCCTTGGGCCCCGGGGGTGGGGTGGGGGAGGAGCAGAAGAGGCAGGTGTGGAGAGGCAGCAGGTGTGGGCGTGTGTGACACAGGGCTGGGAGGGTGTCTGGAGTGGGAGGTGTTACGTGCATGAGCGCCTGTCATTCGCGTGTGTGTGTGTGTGTGTGTGTGTGTGTGTGTCTCCCACAGCTGGTTGCCATGTGCCCTGGGCTTGGTGACAGCTAGGGTAAGTGCGATTGCATCTGGCAGTGCAATTGTATGGTCTCGTCAGATGTTTGAGGTTGCGTAGGACCCTGATTGTACTGATGAAGTTGTTTTGACCATGTGTCTCTATTGTATGTGCAACGATGTGTTTCGAGTGTGTAATTCTGCACGGGCTCCACTTTAGGGTGGCTTGTCTCTTTGTAAGACTTCATGACCATGAGCCCTCTGGACAAGTATTTGTCAAAGTAGGTTGTGTTGTGTTTTATGATTGTCAGATGAGTGTTGAGTGCTAGCTGTGTACTTTCATGTGGTGATGTCTGCAGTGGGGCTTTGTGTGTCCATGACGTGTTTCATCCTTGCTGCCTCTCTGGCTTTCTGGTGCAGATAGGGGTCTTTGCACACCCCACTGCTTCCCCAAGGTTTCCACAAATAGCCCAGGTGGACCCAAGGAGGGACTCTAGTGCTCAGCTGCCCAGCCTGGTTTCCAGGAGACCTTATGGCTCCAGCACCTGGCCCCTGCAGGGAGGTTTCAGTTAGTGCTGGGTCAGCTCTGTCTCTCCACCAAATCATGTGCTCAGATTATTCTTACAACTGAATCCTTCACCCCCTGACAACCCTTCCAGAACTTCCCTCAAACCCCAGGAAAACACATCCTCATGCTTCACCTCCAGAGCCAGAGCCAGAAGCCCTAGGCCTAGGAAGTGCCTTGCGGTGTCCCCTATGTACCTCCAAACCACTTGGCTGCCCGGGCATCCTCTCTTCCCCCACATGGGGAGGTATGTGAGACCAGTACATCTGTGCATATGCATGTTCCTGGGTTTGGTAGGCAGATCCATGTGTTTGTGTAGGTGACTGTGTCACCCTGCGTACATTTCCATGTGTGTGTGTTTGTGTGTCTCATTGTACAGCCTGCTCTAGAAAGCCAGCAGAATGGGAGGAGGGAGGCTGTCTTCCCTGAGGCCAAAACAAAGCTGGGGAGGTAGAGGGAGGCCATGATCCTTGTCCTTCCTGAAGGGAGTGAGATTGAGACCTGGGAATGGGGAGGGGACTAGGATGAGGTGCCTTGAGCATGTGTCTCTTCCCAACCCCATCACTGTCCCCAGGGAGGCCCTAGTCAGGATCAAGGGAGTCACTCAGGCTGGCCCCAGATGAGAGAGCATACTATATGTGCCTCAGAGCTGGATGGAATCCAAAGGTCTTGATGTCCAGCTCTTCTGTGAATTCTGTTCCCACCACCAGCTTAGGATTCTTGGGAGTAGTAAGGGCCTAGGGCCCTTCATTAGCATCAGATTAGTCGGTGTTTCCTTCCAGCTTTAATGGATTCTCCCTCTTAGTGAAACCATCCCTTCCTCACTTGGCTATTTGAAAGAGATTAGGTCGGGGACATATTTGTATTGGAGATGCCCTGTCTCAGGTCAGTCAGAAATGGAAGTGCACCAACTCTGTGACTTTTGCTCTCTTGGCCTCACTTTTCTCATCTGTAAAAAGGAATGTTACTTCCCGCCTGCCTGCCTACCTCCCAAGGAAAATGGAAAGGTCAGGTGTTGACAAGCATCGGTTCTGCAGCAGCCTAGCTGTAGATAGCGCCACACACGGCTTGGAAAGTAGAAATAGGACTACCAGGAGCTCTCCTTTTGAAGAGAGGCTTATTTTATAGCGGGAGACAAATCAGATTGCGATGCCAGTGTTAACAAAGACTTCTCGGCCGGCCGGCCGGCTGGCAGGCGGGCGGGCGGGTGGGCGTCGCTGAGCGCTGGGGGGACGCCTAAGCTGAAGCCTGAATGTGAGTCGTTATCCGTGGTGCTGAAGTGCGCGCCAGGCCTCGCCTCCCTTTTTCCCTGCAGGTGGGATTCCTTTGATTGGATTTAGGGCAGTCTCCAGCTCCCCGCCCCCCCCCCCCACCTCCGTCATCCCAGCCCATCAGGCTCGCAGGGAGACAGCTGGAAAGTTACACCTCAGGGCATCTTGGGTACCCCCGACCATTTTGCTGCCCCACTCCCACCCCAAGCTCAAAACGGAGCTGATAGAGACGCTCTTCAGAAAAAAACAAAAACAGTCCGAGCCTCAGCAGAACCCCCGTCTAATCCCTCGAGTCTTCCCATCCCGGTGGGACCGCTGGGCAGTGCAGTTCCGAGTGGAAAGGCCGCACTGTCTGAGCGGAAGAGAAAAAGGCCAGGAGAAGATGAGGAGAGGGTTGGAGCCAGGCTGGCCGGGACTGAGCTCGATCCCTGGACTGGGATCTCGGTGGAGTCCCTCCGGCCCAGAGTATTGTTCCCGGGGCGGGGGCGCCCCCGTGTGGCTGCAAGGAGCCATGCACGCGGAGCTGCTTCCCAATGGGGACCGTCGCTGTCAAGCGGACAAGATTTGCCCAGAGTTAGGAGGTCATTCTCACCTCTTAAATGTAGGGTTTTCAACCAGAAATACGGGATTCCAATCGAAGGAGCGGGACTATATCTCTCCTTTAGGCTTTCCTAGGAATTTGAAGACGTTGGAGGGTCCTGGAAGGGTTTACTTGGGGTCTAACCTGATAGGGATGAGTCCGGACTCCAGGAAAGGGGGCGCAGCAGGACTGAAGTGGGGTGGGGGTGGGGGTTCTTCTCGAAGCATTCGGCTGTAGCCAGCATATGGTGGTAGAGTCTGTGAACCTGCCGCACTGAGACAGACATAAATAGAAACAGTTATGAGAGCAGGAGATTTGGAGCTGGGAGACAGAAAGTAGTGGGGCATAGCTCTGCCGCCTCTTCTCTGCCACCCCAATACACTGGCCTCTTTCTCCTTCCTCCTGTCTTTTCTTCCATTGGTCCAGAAAGTGTGGAAGTGTGGGGGAGTTGCCATGACAACTCTGTCCTCTTACCCCTTCAGCTCTCTATTCCAAAATGGTGGGGACAGGATGCGGGGAGGAGTGCGACAGGCGGAGAAGGGGGGCTGAAAGGGGGCAATAAAAGATACAGTTCATTTCCCATCCAGCTCTTTCTCAAAATCCACGTGCGCCTGCCTGGCCTCCCCCGCCAGAACCCAGAAAACAGTCGCTGAGAAGGCTGAGTCCGCACCGTCCCTCCCCCGCCCCGCCCAGTCTAGGAACTTTGGGGCGGGTGCTTCACATGATGGGGCCAGGGTGAGCTCCTCTCGTGCGGCCAGGAGAACATGGAAAGGCTCCAGGGTTTGGATCCTCTGCCTGCCAGGCCGGCCCTCCCGCACCGCCCACACAGGGCCCACTTGGTTGAGGGCGGAGACCAGACCGCCCCGGACCCTGAAGGCGGAGCTTGGCCACAGAGCTCTCCACCAAACCATGAACCGGTGCCCCCGGAGGTGCCGGAGCCCGCTAGGGCAGGCAGCGCGATCCCTCTACCAGCTGGTGACTGGGTCGCTGTCGCCAGGTATGAGGAAGGGAAGGGAGGGGCAGGATCCTTCAAAAAGTGAGCGAAGTGGAGTAGGAGCTCCGCAGAGGTAGGGAGGGAAGGGCTTCTCACATAGATGGAGGGAGCAACATCCCCTCCAAGAAAAGGGCTTCCGAGAGGAGATCTGGTACAGGAGCGGAACAGGGCATGGGCGGGCTTCCTTACAGAGCAGGAGGACGACAGCGCTCTTCAAAGAGGAAAGGAGAGGGGGCATCGTGGTCCCTCACAATGGTGGAGGGGGCAGGGCTTCTCACTGAAGGCAGAGGAGGGGGCCTCCAGTGAGGGGCAGGGCGCCTCCCAGGGATGAAGGAGGAGACTTGCAGCAGAGCAGGGAAGAGGTTCAGCCCTTTCCTGCATTTCTTGGCTGAAGGGGTCTTAAGATGAAGGGTCAGTGTCCAGAAGGGAAAAACCCTGATATGGGCCTAGACCAACATGAACTCAGCTAGCGAGTTCATGCATGACGTGGGGACGGATAGATTTGTGTGGCTTAAGGATTGTATGTCTCTGTTTTCTCTCTCTCTGGGAGTATTAATGGGATTGTGCATTACTAAGTTGTGCATCGCTGAGCTGTGTATGGCTGAGTCTGTGTATCCCTGGGGTTGTGATCGCTGGGATTTGGTGACACCAAGACTGTGTACCTGGAGTTCTGTGCTTCAGGATTGGGTTGAGGGTTCCTGAGTCTCTAAGTTAGTTGTGTAGCCTTCGTGAGGTTGTACCTTGGTGTGAGATTTGTGGAGTGTATGAGGTGTGGATTGAGGATATCCCACAGCACTGCTGAGGTGTATGCACATCTGCACTTGTGTTTCCTTATGGCTGCTTGGGCAGGGCCCACAGAACCCAACTTCCCCCTCTGCACCTGGTCTCAAGAGACCAAAACAACCTAGTCCCATGGCATTCTGGGATCTGTAGTTTTTTGGCAATCTCCATGGGTATCCACTTGAGCCCCTGGGGTATAGGCAGGGCTGGTGGCCTCTCCTTGCCATCTGTCCCCCCAGAAGAAGGGGAGATGGATGGTGCTGAGCTAGAACCAAACCTGGAAATCTTTTGGGGAGCATATAACCTCCAAGCCCCCTGCTTGGACCTGTCTCCAGTGACAGATGGCTGGAGCTAGGCAGGGCCAGCTCTCAATCATTGCAGGCATGACTTCCAGGACCCAAAATAGCCCCAACATCTAGGGAGGTCATTAATCACCCAGTGCAGCTGGGGGCTGCAGTGTCTTTGGCCTAGCTGGGAATAGCATGAGTCTGGGGGACTGAGAGAAGGGCTTTGAAGTCTCCACTGGCCAGGTTAACAGTGGCGGCGGGGGTGGTATAAAGACAGACCCCCCTGTCTTTATACCACTGGGAAAGGTGGGACAGTTGCATAGAGTGGGTTCCCCCCACAAGGTAGTGTTACTCATGTTTGAACTGGGGGAGTTAAATAACTAAATGATAGGAATATCTCTGTGGTAAGACGAGGGATCTGGGGAATGCCCACCTCATCTCTCAAGATAGTTTTCCCTGGAGTCTCCCCCTCTATCTAATGTGCTTTCTTTGAGATTTCTCTTTGATTGAAAAGCTAAATTTGTGGCACATGGGTGCTTGGGGAGGACAGATCTGCCAAGACTATCACAGAACTCGAAGACTTGAGAAGTCTCTGAGTGGAGAGAAGGGAGAGCCTGGAAAAACAGCTCATCCTTTCACTCCTGACAGATTCTGCCACTGGATGCCTGGCTGATTTAGGACCATGAGTCTTGGCAAGGCTGGGTTGAAGTCTCAGAGAGTTGAGAGTGGGAGTTAGGAAGAGAAGGGGCCAGGGCCAGGGCCAGGGCCAGGGCAACTGGCTGCAAGTTATCTGTCTGTCCCCTCCGTGAATCAGCAGCAGGGAGCAAGGAGGTGCTGTCGTGGGGCCCCTTTCAATTCAAATAGTCTGGCTTGGCATTCAAGGCTTCATGGAATCTGACCCTTTTTGATTTTATTACCCATAGCTACTTTACATAAACTAAGCTTTAGTCACCTAGGATTCTTTGACACCCCTGAGAGACTGAGAGACTGCCTGAGGGAACTGACAGATCACTGACTCTGGTTAAACTCATTCTTTTTTTTTTTTTTTTTTTTTTCGAGACAGGGTCTCACTCTGTTGCCCAGGCTAGAGTGCAGTTGTGTGATCTTGGCTCACTGCAACCTCTGCCTTCTGGGTTCAAGCAATCCTCTGGCCTCAGCCCCCCAAGTAGCTGGGACTACAGGTGCATGTCACCATGCCCAGCTAATTTTTGTGTTTTTCTGTAGAGAAAGGGTTTCACCATGTTGCCCAAGGGTGTTCTTAAGCTCCTAAGCTCAAGTGATCTGCCTGCCTGGGCCTCCCAAAGTGCTAGGATTACAGGTGTGAGCCACCATGCCAGGCCAGACTCATTCTTTATTAGCATGTCAGCTGTTATCTTGGGGAAAAAAAAAATCACTCTTTTTTCCCCAAGTGGGGGAGCTTCAATTTCTTCATCTGCAAAGTGGGTATACTACTACTCACTCTGACCATGTCAGCTGTAAAAACAGAAATAATAGATCCTACCTCTCAGGCTAATTATGAGGACTCAGTGAGATACTATCCAGGACACAAAATGTGATGGATAAATAAATGTCATCTCTTTATTTATTTATTTTGAGACAGAGGTCTCACTTTGTCATCTAAGCTGCACTACAGTGGCACAATCATGGCTCACTACAGCCTGGAACTCCCACCTCAGCCTCCCAAGTAACTTCGACTACAGGTGTGCACACCAAGCCAGGCTAATTTTTTGTAGAGACAGGGTTTTGCCATGTTGCCCAGGCTGGGATGGGACTCCTGATCCACCCTTCTCAGCTTCCCAAGTGCTAAGATCACAGGTGTGAGCCACCTATCATTCCTGACCAAATGTTGATCTCCTTGTTAAGATAGACGGTTGATGTTTGAGCCTGACCTCCCAGTTAAGAAGCTTTTGCTATAACTCATTCCATGACCTGCCTATAACAGCTCCTATCACCTATAGGCATGCCACAATTTTTTTTTTTTTTTTCAGATGGAGTCTCACTCTGTTGCCCAGGCTGGAGTGCAGTGGCGCGATCTTGGCTCACTGCAACCTCTGCTTCCCGGGTTCAAGCAGTTCTCTGCCCCAGCCTCTGTAGTAGCTGGGATTACACGTGCACCACCACGCCTGGCTAATTTTTTACATTTTTAGTAGAGAGTGGGTTTCGCCAATTTTGGCCAGACTTATCTTGAACTCCTGACCTCATGATCCACCCACCTTGGCCTCCCAACGTGCTGGGATTATAGGCATGAGCCACTGCACCCAGCCACAAATATCTTTTGAACAAGTAGATTCCTTAGAGTTCTCTCAGTGGGGCTGTCTCTCCCTACCCAGTGAGAGCATATTTGGTTCACCTTCGTTGCACAAGCACTAGCTCAGAGCCTGGCACTCAATTTGTGTAGGACCAGTTTTTGTTTTGTTTTGTTTTTCTTTTAACATCTTTGCTCTCCAGGAAGTTAAAATGTCTTTGAGGAAACCAGACTGATGCAGAGAAATCTGGGTTCAAATCTCAGCCTCATACCCTGTTAGCTGGGTGACCTCAAGCAAGGCCCTTTACCTCTATGAGCTTCATTTACCTCATCAGTAAAATGTGTACAGTACTATTCACTGCCCATCTCATGGGGTTGTTATGAGAAGCCATCAAGATAATAGTGTTTGTGGAAGTGCTTTATGAACTGTTAAGAGCTATAGAAATGGCCAGGTACAGTGGCTCATGCCTGTACTTTGGGAGGCCGAGGCAGGTGGATAACCTTAGGTCAGGAGTTCGAGACCAGCCTGACCAATGTGGTGAAACCCTGTTTCTACTAAAAATACAAAAAATTAGCTGGGCATGATGGCGCATACCTGTAATTCAGCTACTGGGGAGGCTGAGGTAGGAGAATTGCTTGAACTTGGGAGGCGGAGGTTGAGGTGAGCTGAGATTATACCATTGCACTCTAGCCTGGGCAACAAGAGTGAAACTCCATGAAAAAAAAAAGCTATAGAAACGTAAGGGGGGGGGGGGAGTATTATGTTATTAATAATGGCAGCAAACACTTATTCAGCAGTTACTCTGTGCTAGATGTTATTCTTTATTTTTGAGATGTAGTCTTGCTCTGTCACCCAGGCTGGAGTACAGTGGCACTATCTTGGCTTACTGCAACCCCTGCCTCCTGGGCTCAAGTGATTCTCCTGCCTCAGCCTCCTGAGTAGCTGGGATTACAGGCATGTGTGCCACCATGCCAGGCTAATTTTTGTATTTTTAATAGAGACAAAGTTTCACCATGTTGGCCAGAATGTTCTCGAACTCCTGACCTCAAGTGGTCTGCCTGCCTTGGCCTCCCAAAGTACTGGGATTACAGGCATGAGCCACCATGCCCGGCCTGTGCCAGGTGTTATTCTAACAACTTTCCATGTATTATTTTATCGCCCCCTCCTCCCAACAACCATATGAGATGGGAAACTGAGGTATACAGAGGTTAAGAGCCCATCTAGTTAATGCAAGTTGCAAAGCTGGGATTTGAACTTAGGGAGTCTGGCAACCTATCACCTACTATGCTACACAACCTTTTACTGTTCCCACTGATAAAATTACAGAATTCCCTGCTGAGTTTTGAGTCCTCTGCAAGAAATTTAGTAGGAATTCAGGTTACTGGTAGACAACTGAAGGCTGGAGGCTCTGAGGGGAAGGGAATTTAAGCTGCCTGTAGTGGGCAGGTAAGAGGCAAAGCAGAAGGAAGGGCAGCCCTGGCAGAGGAGATGGTAAGAGCAAAGCACAGATAGGACGGAGTTTGGTGTGTTTGGGCTACAGTGAGGAGGCTAAACTGGCTGAAACAAAAGTATCTACCCTGATGAGGGTAGAGGGAAGAATATTAAATGCCAGGGGTGGAAGTTGGACAGTCATAGGGAGATATTTGCTGGTTTCATTTGTAAATAAGTAACCTCTAAGATGTGAGAAACTGTAAGCAACCTCTGAATAGACTTTTTCCTAGGAGAAGGGAGTGGAACAGAAGACCAAGCCTGTTTGAGGCTGGAAGCAGTGGCTGACGCCTAGAATTCCAGGACTTTGGGAGGCCGAGATGGGCAGATCACTTGAGGCCAGGAGTTTGAGACCAGCCCAGCCAACATAGCGAAACCCTACTTAAAAATATAAAAATCAGCCAGGCGTGGTGGCTCACGCCTGTAATCCAAGTACTTTGGAGGCCGAGGCGGGTGGATCACCTGAGGTCCGGAGTTCAAGTTCAAGTTCAAAAATATAAAAATCAGCTGGAAGTGGTGGCACACGCCTGTAATCCCAGCTACTTGGTGGATGAGGCACGAGAATCGCTAGTGCACTGCACTTTAGCCTGGGTGACAGAGTGAGACCCTGTCTAAAAAAAAAAAAAAAAATCCTGTGTGAAGCATCATTTTCCCACACCTTCCCTGCATGGGGCGGGTCGGGGGAGAGGGGAAGAGGTTGGACTCCTGCCCCCTGGTGGTAACTATTTAGAACTGCAGATCAGCCAACCTAAACTGGGGCCATAGGGACTGGCCCCCACCCCACAAATTAGGCTGAGACACAGTCATCCAAGAGCTGGACAAGAGGGAGGGCTCCTTCTGGGGCCAGTCTCCCTAAATTGGGCGTCCTGCGTGGGCCAGCTTTCTAAGAAGGGAGCCAGTAGGTGTGGTGGTTTAGAGTGAAGGCTCAGAGTCAGACTGGGTTGAAAGTGAAGCTCTGATCTTGGCGATTTGCTTATCTTTGACCTAGTTTCACCACCTGTAGTACAAGGATAATAGTACTGCCTTCATAGGTTTATTGTGAAAATTCGGTGTTACAATGCCTATAAGCACAGAGCGCGTTATCTAGTACGTAGTGAACGCTTAGTCACTGTTAGCCAGCAGTGGTAGTAATGCTGTTACTGACCCAGAGGCCTAGTCTTGTGGCTCATTGTCTCTGTAGGCCTCTCCCCACCCCTCTACACACCCTCCCACCCACCAAGAAGGGGCAGGGAAGAGGAGGGAGGGACTCTGGGGATGCTGGCCGGAGGGGTGGCCTCCTTAGAGGGTTCAGATTTCCCTCCTACAGCAGCTGGGCTTCTCTATCAGCTCAATAACAGTTCCTGAGGAGCAGGCAGGGCTTTGGCATCTCCTGGATGAGGTCCCAGCCAGAAGGAGCCAGCACAGTTTCCCTCCTCTCCCAAGAAGCTTGGATCTCTGGCCCCAAAGGCAGTTGCAATAAGTCCCCTCCCCAGAGGGTCTTGATGGGGTTAAGTGGCCTTTTTCTGCCTAGACTACTGGATCTTATCCCCCCTCCCTTGGGCCTCAGTTTTACTGTCTGTGGCCTGTGGGAAGAGAGTGCTTTCCTCCTCACAGTCTCCATGGCAACCAAATCGATACTGGTGGTGTCCTCCTAGCAAGAGAGGTCACTGCCTTCTCCCCCCATTCTCATACAATTCCATGCCAATACAGTGATGCCACGGTAGACCCACCCTCCAAATTATGACACACCCATACCTAACAAACTTCAGACCCACAACCTACAACCCTACTAAAACACAAAAACCTCACTCCCCATGCATACTCACAAATACTCCAACACACTCCCACACATGCAGACCAGACACTGGCTCACATACCCATATGTGTAAGAGTTGAAATGCATAACCATACACCAGACACACACCTTTGTGACAGGTGCACAATCATGTGTAAGCCCACAAAGACACACACATAAGAGGAGGCATACGCACTCCCTACTGACAAACAGGAATATACACACAGGAAACACTCAGCCACTGTAACATGTTCTGACCCATGCATCTGATTACTTATACGTCTGCAGATGGTGGTTTCTCACACACATACACCCTGCCCTTCCGTGTCTTCTCCTTAAGTTCAGCTCCTCCTTGTGCCCCCTCCCTTTGGCACAGAGTAGCCACAGGATGTCTAGAGGAAGCACTGCTCAGGGACAGAGGCAGGTCACTGCCCCCTCCCTCCTCTGGCCCATATCTTGTCCTGTCCTGGTCCCTATTCTTTGCACCAAAGGTTCCCGAGGAGGTACCAGTCCAAAGGCTGAGGTGGCCCTGCGAAGAGGAAGAGGCGGCGGCTGTGGTTGGGAGGCTTGTGGGGCAGAGGCGGGGTGAGGGGGGAGAGGGAGGAGATCCAGGGAGGGAGAGGGGGAGGGAGGCTGCAGGCGGTCCTACTTAGGCTGGGGAGCCTGAGGGGGAGGTGCTGTGAGGCAGCCGGCCGGCGTGTCTGAACCTCAGCCCTGTAGGGGCCATGCCCCAGGCCCACCATGAACCTGGAAGGGCTGGAGATGGTCGCTGTGCTTGTGGTCCTCGCTCTGTTTGTCAAGGTCCTGGAACAGTTTGGCCTCTTTGAGCCTGTCTCCTTGGAAGGTAATCCAGGTGTCCTGGCACATCTGAGCTGCTGCCCACAGCACTGGGGAGGGGATATTTCTCTGTCTTCATGACTGGGGGCAGGGATGAGCAGGTGAGTGATGGGACAGGCATCTGCAAGGTGAGTAGGGGTGCTTGGGGGATACGACAGCTGGCAGAGGGGAAGAGGAGGACTTGAGGAGTAGATATGGAGGGAGGAGGGAATCTGGAGGATAAGGTGTCAGGAGGTGATGAGGGGTACAGTGTGGAAGGACTAGGGTGTGGAGATGAGGAGGCAAGGGGATCTGGGGGATACCAGGAGGGGTCTGGAGATAGGAAAGGAGTGTCTGAGTAGAAGAGGGAGGTTCCAGGGATGCTGAGATAACACCAGATTTCCGGGCGGTCCTTTTGGAGTCAGGGGCCCACCTGACTGTGGGCCACAGTGCCTGTGCATTCTCTCCACACCTCCATCTGTGCAGTGTAGCTTATGGGGTGTATGGGCTCAGTGTGTGAGAGACACAGGGTGTGACTGTGTTCTGTGAGAGAGTACAAAGTATGTAACTGTGTGAGCCTGTGTGTGGGAGAGGGATGTGACTGTACGTGTGAGAGTGACAGGGCATGTGGAATTTGTAAGATGGTGGATGTGGCCAGGCCTGAGTGGCACAGTGTGTGGCTGAGCCTCTTTGAGTATCAGGTTGTATATGTGCCTGTTTCCAGAGTTCCCTGAGGATATACCAGCTCCATACCCAAGGCTTGGGAGGACGTGGGTTCTGGAGGGAAAAAGTGTGAATATTGTGATGGAGACATTTATAGCCCAGGTCTGATTAGGGATGAGGAGTGGATCAGATCAGAGACCCTGCTTCCCAAGCCCCCTTGCCTCTCCAGGCTCCTATCAGGATCCAAGGGCAGAATGGTCTCCAGGGCCTAGACACTGGGAGTGGAAAAATCAACTCCCCTCCCCACCCCACTCCAAAGTCAGTAAGGAGAGTAATACTGGGGTGGAGAGGAGAGCACTTCTGCTTCCCCCTTGGGAGTTTTGACCTCCCCACTCCTCTTCACGGCAAGAACTGTGTAGCTCCATGGCATGGGTGTTCCCCAGTGCCACCAGGGACAGGAAGACAGGCCAGAACCTCAGGGGACTGCAGGGTAGATGCCTGGAAGAACTGGAAAAATATGAAGGAAGCTGGTAACAAGAGGAAGGTCGATGAATTGCCTGCTCTAGGGTTCAGTAAGGGCAGAAAACTCCTAGCTCACCCTCCATGCTCTGCTGCCTTTATTGGGGTGGAGTGGGGAACAGGGAGTTGGACCGAGATGAACTGGGACAACTGGGGTGAGCTTGTTCTCTTTGGATCTGGAAAAGGTGAAGTTGATTGAGCTCTAACTGCCATCCAATTTAGATGGGAAAGGGGGAAGAGGGGCCATCTGGGAATCCCAGGCAGCCATTCTCTTCCCATCTTTAGAGGAGACAGAGGCTTGGAAACAGGTAGGAGCTGGGGTGGGGAGCAGGAGAGCCACCCCTAAGTCGGGCGACTTCACCATTGAAGGCCCCAGGTGCAATCCGGCTTCGGGAAACCAGAGTCCAGGCTAATGGAGCCCTGGGCTGGAGGCCAGGCCTCCATCGATCCCCCTGCCTGGTCCACCGCCTCCCTCCTACCTTTCCATGGCTCCTGGGGTGGGAGGAGGTGGTTACTCACCCAGTTACCCTCCTGGTCTGGAAGGTGGAGCCTGGATTGGGAGGGTGGGGTATATGGAGGGGGAGTAACCTTTAACTAAAGGAAATTAGACCCCTCCAGGAATGGACTGAGGCTGACTTTAGCCACTGTGTCAGATCCAGTGGGCTCTGACCCAGGAATCTGGATGCAGTGCAGCTGGGAGACATAGACAGACAGAAACACACACACACACACACACACACACACACACACACACACACAGACACACACACTAATACTGAGGGTCCTCCAGTCAGTCAGAGCTGCAGGACATGTGCAGAAATAAGAGGAAAAGAGGGGAAGGTGAGCTGTGATCAGTGGGCTCTGGATAGCCCCACAATACACCAGAATACTCACCTCCAAGATCTCTTATTGTCTCAAAGTCTGCTATTATTTTACCTTCAAAGAGCAAGCCATATTGGAAAGGGCTGGGTAGGGGCCGCAGTTTAGGGTAGATGAGTTAGCTGATGAGGAACCCTGCTGTTTGGCAGGAAGACTCTGGTCACCTTGGAATGAGAAGGGGTTACAAGAAAGAAAAGTGGGTGTACCCAGGAAAAATGAAGCCTCTATGAGTGAGGTACAGCCTTAGATATCTGGGTGCCATGGGGACCCAGGTCACACTATGATATGGGTATGTGTCACAACAACCTTCAAATGTATCATGTTATAAGGTCACAATGTGTCATAGTGTTCTTAGTAGACTCACGTGTCATGATGTCCAGAGGCATTGTGTGTTCTTGTGTGGTTTGATCATGCTGTGTGAGAGATGGCCTATGTGGGTCTCCATGTGTGTGCACCCTGTTTTACTTAGGTCTCATTTGTATATGTTTAGGTTAAGGAGTACCAGATCATAGTCGTGTGTGTGCATGTGTGTGTGTGTGTGTGTGTGTGTGTGTTGGAGCATGCATATTAGGCCATCAGGTGTGAGTTACTGGATATCAAGCTGTCACTGGCATCCATCACTGTGATTTATCATTCTACATGTCACTGTACACGCCTGTCATCATAGGTGAGTGTATGAGAGAGGTGTTTCTACCCAGGCAATCCTTGGGTTGGACATCACCCTGAGAGGTCCAGCCATGGCACTTCAGTCAAGGGCACTAGATCAGCAAAGACACTGAGGCCACTGCCACCTCCTCCTTGCCGCCTCGCTGTCATCGGCCTCGTCCCATTAAATAAAGTGCCTGAGTGTCACCTCTATGGACCCACTGGGCTCCCCAACCCTATTCCAGCCACCCTTCCCCCCACTCCAATTCCTCCCCCCAGCCCCGTCCTCAGATGGGGTTGATTTGTGACTGGTGGGGAGGGGACAGGGAACAGAGGGACAATGGGAGTTAATGTGCCTTCCTGGGGTCTTCTCTCTTCCCAGGCCACCCTCCAGGGCCCACTAAAAAAGCGCTGAAGCAGCGATTCCTCAAGCTGCTGCCGTGCTGCGGGCCCCAAGCCCTGCCCTCAGTCAGTGAAAGCAAGTGCCTCTCCTGTGCTTCCGGGGGCGGGGCCCGATGTGTGCGTGCGTGTGTGCGCACACCCTAGGCCTGCGTGTATGTGTGCGTGCCCCAGGCCTGCGTGTGTGTGTGCGCGCATGTCCCAGGCCTGCGTGTGTGGGGGTGTGCCCCAGGCCTGCATGTGTGTATGTGTGTGCGCGTGCATGCCCCAGGCCTGTGGGTGTGTATGGGGCGTGTGCCCCAGGCCTGCGTGTGTGCGCCCTCATGTCCCAGGCCTGCATGTGTGTGTGGGGTGTGCCCCAGACCTGCGTGTGTGTGTATGTGTGTGCGCGTGCATGCCCCAGGCCTGCGGGTGTGTATGGGGGGCGTGCCCCAGACCTGCGTGCGTGTGTGTGTACGCGCTCATGTCCCAGGCCTGCGTGTGTGGGGGGTGCGCCCCAGTCCTGCGTGTGTATGTGTGTGCGTGTGCATGCCACAGGCCTGCAGGTGTATGGGGGCGTGCCCCAGGCCTGCATGTGTGTGCGCACGTGCGTGCCCTAGGCCTGCGGGTGTGTATGGGGGCGTGTCCCGGCCTTCGTGTGTGTGTGTGTGCGCGCGCGCGCGTGTGCGTTTGTGTGTGTGCGCGCGGGGGTAGGGGTGGGCGCTGGCTGGGCTAAAGCATAAGGGGGCGTGGCTACTGTGTGTGCGCGACTGGTGCCAGCGTGCGTGGGCGTGGTCAGTTGGGGGCAGGGCCCGAGTGCGTGTGGGCGTCACTGCACCCGCAAAACTCGGTGGGACCCAAGAGTGTGGGCGTGACCAGTGCGACCGGGCTGAGGCCTGAGCCTGTGTGACTGTGGCGAGACCAGGCGGCTGTGAGGGTCCGTATGTGGCTTAGCTGGGTTAGTGTCTGCAACTCTGCGGCCGCCCCGTCCCCCACTGTGTTGTGGGCCTCTGATATGTGTTGCCCGTGCCCCGAACGGACGGTGACGGGTGTAGAGGATGGCACCCACCCTCCTCCAGACGCCAGGGTATTTGGGTTTTCTGTCCCAGCCTGGTTCCCTGCTGAGTGATCTCGAGTTGAGTGACCTCGCTTTGTCTCTAGGTCTCTGTTTCCTCAGTTGGGCCTTTCCCACCTCATAGGATCATACTGCATTTTGCAAGCCATAAAGGCCCGTTTTGTACTTATTTGAGCGTGCTGTTGTGTTGGACTTGGGTCCCACACGGGGGGTGGATTCGGAAAAGGTCAGGTGTGAGTCCCGTAAGCTTGTGTGCGTGTGGTCCATTTCGTGTGTGTCTGTGCTTGTTGGGTGTGCCTTTGCGCGGGCTGGGGTGTGAGGTTTGCTGTGAGTGTGAGGGGCGAGGTGTGTGTTTGCAGTTGGCCGGGTCTTCCGCTCTCTCGGTGACAGTTCACTCCCTTCAGCATTAGCCGCCCCCAGCCTCCCCTCCGCCCCCACAGACCCCGCCTGCTGGACCCAGGTGACTTACGCTCCTGGTGGGGGCGGGGCGGGGCGGCCATGCGAGCGCTTGTTGGGGGTACTTGCTTGGGCGCTGGACATGGGGGCGGGGCGGGACTGAGTTGGGGCCGGGTGTGGGGTCTGGATGGAGGTTGGCTGAGCTGGGCGGGGCATGGCTCAGGCATGGCTGGCTGGGATAGATGGGGCGGGGCGGGGCGAGGGGGAGGGGGTGGGCGGGGCAAGGCTGGGTGGGGCGGGGCGAATCTGAGTTGGTCCCCCGAAGACCCAGAGCTCTGACCCTCAGACGCCCCCTCTCAACGCGCTTTTACCACTCCTCACTTTCTGAAATGAAGAGGCAGCTGGAGGCCTTCCCATCCAACCAGGGATCCAGGACCCAGGGGCGAGCACTGAGTCGGATCCCCTGGCTCTGGGGCCAAGCCTGGCCTTGGCCCGCTCATAGACTTCGAAGATGGCCAGCATCTTTTCTCCTTGCCTCAGCGTCCTCAGCTAGGGGCTCAGGGAACTGGCAGCCTGGTCTCCGGCATCGGATGGGACTGGGAGGAGGGTGAATGAATAGGGTCAGTGATTTGAAAAGGGATCGCGGGGGCCGGGCCTGAGGCGCGGCTGTCCTCCCTACCACTCCTGCAGACAGCGTGGAGGATGAGTTTGAATTGTCTACCGTGTGTCACCGGCCCGAGGGTCTGGAGCAGCTGCAGGAGCAAACCAAGTTCACTCGCAAGGAGTTACAGGTCCTGTACCGGGGCTTCAAGAACGTGAGTGCAAGGCGAGGCCAAACTCAGCGAGGGTGGGACAGAAGGACCCGGGCCGGTCCACAGTTTCCCACAAAGCATGGCTTGGGTGCTTGAGGTGCAGGCGGAAGGGAGGCGAGGCCCTGAGACCGAACTTCTAGCTGGACGTTCTGGGGCGGGTCCATAAAGGAAGTGGCGCCTGTAGACTGCCAGTTTCGTTACATGTTTTTCATTTGTGCACTGGGAAAGAAGTCTTGCCTCCCATCACATGAGCCATGTGGTGAGTCCTCTGGAGGCTTGAAGATTTTCCCCGTCCCTGGGAGTGTTGGGCCATGGAGGGAGGTGGAGGTGAATGGAAGGGGATTTTGTCTCTGCCCTCAGCCTGGTCCCCCTCCCCTTCCAGGAATGTCCCAGCGGTATTGTCAATGAGGAGAACTTCAAGCAGATTTACTCCCCAATTCTTTCCTCAAGGAGGTGAGGGGACAAAGCCCAAGGGGGAGCAGCTGTCCATCTCTAGGCTGAGCCAGGGAGGATTTCTGGAGGGGCTGGGAATGCCAAGGTGATGGAGGGTATGGGGAGCGCCACAGAGGGAGGAAGTCCTCTCCTGTGTGGAAGTCAACTTATTTCTCCACACTCACCCTGCAGACTCCAGCACCTATGCCACTTTTCTCTTCAATGCCTTTGACACCAACCATGATGGCTCGGTCAGTTTTGAGGTGAGCTGGGCAAGGTGGGCCAGGGAAGCCTGTTTCCTGGGACTTCAGGGCCAGGATCTCCAGGCCAAACCCAGAGAAGGGGTTGAAGAGTACCTGAAGACACAGCTCCCCTCCTGCCTCCTTCCCAGGATTTTGTGGCTGGTTTGTCGGTGATTCTTCGGGGAACTGTAGATGACAGGCTGAATTGGGCCTTCAACCTGTACGACCTCAACAAGGACGGCTGCATCACCAAGGAGGTGCAGGGCAACTGAAGGGCTGTGGGGCTGTGACAGTGATGGGGGTGGTGTGCAGAGGGTGATGGGAGGGAAATATGACCCACATATGCCCACAATCAAGGGATCAAGGGAGGCTGGAGGCTCTGAGGAAGGAGCCTCTTCTCTCTTGGCCTAACAGGAAATGCTTGACATCATGAAGTCCATCTATGACATGATGGGCAAATACACGTACCCTGCACTCCGGGAGGAGGCCCCAAGGGAACACGTGGAGAGCTTCTTCCAGGTGCTTGGGACTGGGTAGGCTGGAGGGCCCTGGAGTGAAGGGAAGGAGGCCAAGAATCAGCAGGGGAACTCACCTGACTTCTGTCTGCCTCTCTCTTGCCATTCCTCCTGTTCTCCCTGCCTGACTACCTTTTTGCAGAAGATGGACAGAAACAAGGATGGTGTAGTGACCATTGAGGAATTCATTGAGTCTTGTCAAAAGGTACAGCTCCCTGCCCTCTACGTTACCCTGACCAGGACTCAGGCCTGATTCAGTAATGTAGGCAAAAGCTTCTTTGGGCAGAATACCACCTCCCTACCTCATCCCCACATGTCAATCCTATTCCTTTGTGGGAGGCTTACCCCTTCCCTACCTCAGGACTCTGGGCATCTCCTTCCTCTGTGCCTTTGAATGTCCCCATCTATGACTCAGTGTCCCTCTCCCTGTCTCTGATAAGCTCTTTCTCTTTCTTTTTCTTCAACCTGCCTTATCACACCATGGCCACAGGATGAGAACATCATGAGGTCCATGCAGCTCTTTGACAATGTCATCTAGGCCCCCAGGAGAGGGGGGGTCAGTGTTTCCTGGGGGGCACCATGATCTAGCCCTGGTCCAGGTGGACCTCACCCTTCTCTTCCCAGGTCTGTCCTTCGTCCTAGCCCTCCCTGGGGGCTGCAGGGATCCAAGAGCTTAGGGATTCAGTAGTCCAGATCTCTGGAGCTAAAGGGTCCAGAGAGTGGGCAGAGTGCATCTGGAGGGTGTTCCCAACTCCCACCAGCTCTCACCACCTTCCTGCCTGACACCCAGTGCTAAGAGTGCCCCCTCCTGTAGGAATTGAGTGGTTCCCCCACCTCCTACCCCCCACTCTAGAAACCACAACACTAGACAGATGTCTCCTGCTATGGTGCTTCCCCATCCCTGACCTCATAAACATTTCCCCCTAAGACTCCCCTTCTCAGAGAGAATGCTCCATTCTTGGCACTGGCTGGCTTCTCAGACCAGCCTTTGAGAGTCCTGTGGGAGGGGGACAAGAATGTATAGGGAGAAATATTGGGCCTGAGTCAATGGGTAAGTCCTAGGGGGTGGCTGGGGTTGAGTAGAAAGGCCTGGACAGATTGTGAGTGCTCAGGCATACCAGGTTATAGCTCCAAGTTCAAAATGTCTGCTACCACAGGCCATCAAAATATAAGTTTCCAGGCTTTGCAGAAGATTTTGTCTTCTTGGAAATGTCCCAGAAGTTTTCCACACCCTCCTCGGTGTCCATGGAGAGCCTGGGGCTGGATATCTGGCTCGTGCCTGGCATTAATTCCTCTCTTTCCTTCCTGCATGTGTTGGTGGTGGTCGTGGTGAGGGAATGTGGATGGGAGATGTCCTGGCTGATGCCTGCCAAAGTTTCATCCCACCTTCCCTGCTCAGATTCCCCCGTTGATGGCTATGACTTGAGTTTTTCTTTCCCATATAGACTTGGGACCTTCCTGAACTTGGGCCTATCACTCCCCCACAGTGGATGCCTTAGAAGGGAGAGGGAAGTGGGGAGGCAGGCACAGCATCTGAACCTAGTGTGGGGGCATTCACCAGAATCTTCATTCAACCTGGGCTCTACCCAACCCCCCCAGATAACCTCCTCAGTTCCCTAGGGTCTCCTCTTGCTCCACTCAGTCTACCCAGAGATGCCCCTTAGCACACCTAGAGGGCAGGGACCATAGGACCCAGGTTCCAACCCCATTGTCAGCACCCTAGCCATGCTGCCACCCCTTAGCACACCTGCTCGTCCCATTCAGCTTACCTTCCCAATCAGCCAGAATCCGAGGGGAGGGCCCCCAGAGAGCCCCCTTTCCCCATCAGAAGACTGTTGACTGCTTTGCATTTTGGGTTCTTCTATATATTTTGTAAAATAAGAAATATACCAGATCTAATAAAACACAATGACTATGCACAGGCTGCCGTCTCTGCCTTTCTCCCTTCCACCCCACAAATACCACACAACCTCTAACTCATGCACCTGCAGCCTTTTAGATAACCAAGAAAGTCCCTTTCTTTTCCATAGTTGGCCAAACCTTGGTATGAGACTGAGACACAGGCTCTGGAATGGTTGGAAACCCATCCCAACCTCAGGCTCCCCCATGAATCTCCCTCCCACACAGCCTGAGAGGAGACAAGGAAGGAAGGACAGGACACTGATGTCCTGAAGACTGTGCCAGGCAAGCTGTTTTTTAGCTGACGTTCTTACAAGTTGAATCACAGACTTCTAATTTACTGACTTTTTAATCTCAAAGTGTGTTTTTTTAAGGACCTCCCTTTAGTTTCTTTTTTTTGTTTTGTTTTTTTTTTGAGACGGAGTCTCACTCTGTTACCCAGGCTGCGGTGCAGTGGCGAAATCTTGGCTTTACTGCAGCCTCCCGCTTCCTGGGTTCAAGCAATTCTCCTACGTCAGCTTTCCAAGTAGCTGGGATTTCAGGCGTGTGCCACCATGCTTGGCTAATTTTTGTATTTTTAGTAGAGACAAGGTTTCGCCATGATGGCCAGGCTGGTCTCAAACTCCTGACCTCATGTGATCTGCCCGCCTCAGCCTCCCAAAGTGCTGGAATTACAGGCGTGAGCCAACATGCCCAGCCCCTCCCTTTAGTTTCTTTGTGTCAACAAAGGAAGTTGAAATGAAAGTTCCTTTGTGTCAAAATTCCAACCTTTCCTCCTACATAAATATTTTTGTGCCCATACCCCAGCCAGGAATGATGGAGGAATGAGATGGAATGGACCCAAAGCAGGTCACCATGAGGCAGATGGCACAAAGGATGACACAAACTTTCTGTGTGTTCCCACTCTTTCTTTGTTCTGCTCCTGGAGAGGTACCCACCAATAGTAGATTCTTCTCATCCTTTCTCTGGGTTACCATTATGTGGTGACTAAGCTTCATCATCCACAGGAGGAGTATCAGGTCTTTTCCTCCCCTCATGACAAAGTCAAGGGAAGGGATATGTTGTCCAAGAAGCAAAAACTCACTTTCAGCGTCCATTGTTTCATCATCTGTGTTCCCTGCTTATATCATCAAAGAACCATCTGCTCTTTGGGTCCTTGGGTTTCTTTGAGTCATCAGCATAAACATCTGATAAAAGCTGTGAGCTCACTATCTAGAAGAAAGAAAATGAAAGAATTCCCATGCAGTTTTATATCTCTGAAGCTCATCTGTGGGTCTTAAGTTAAGACCCTGTGATCTAGGCCGGGTGTGCTGGCTCACGCCTGTAATCCCATCACTTTGGGAGGCCAAGGCAGGTGGATCACTTGAGGTTAGGAGTTCAAGACCAGCCTGGCCAACATGGTAAAACCCTATCTCTACTAAAAATGCAAAATTAGCTGGGCGTGGTGGCGCATGCCTGTAATACCAGCTACTTGGGAGGCTGCGGCCAGAGAATCACTTGAACCTGGGAGGCGGAGATTGCAGTGAGCCGAGATGGCACCACTGCACTCCAGCCTGAGCAGCAGAGCAAGACTGTCTCAAAAAAAAAACAAAAAAGCCTGTGATCTAGTCTAGCCGTCAGTCTTCCATTTTGTAGAAGAAACAGGCTCAGAGAAGGGAGAAGACTTGCTTAAGGTCACTCAGTGAGTTTGTAGCAGGACTGAGACTAGACCCAATCCCTCAAGTCTCTGTCAAGGATGGCCTTGGGGCACAGTAAAGAGTTGCATGTGAAGGGTGGATGCTGAGCATGTCATGCGTAATCCAAGCAAACTGACACTGTGACGGGTTCTCGTGATGCCCTCTGCTTTTCCTTCATGGCACTTCTCATGGCACCATATACTTACTTGGGTAATTATTTACTGTCTTTTCCTATACATTGTAAGTTCTGAGGGCTTCCTAAGTGCCTGGACTAGGGTTTTTTTTCTTCACCATCTTATCCCTGAGGCCTGGCGCATAATATGCCTTCAATAAATAATAGTGGATGAATGAACATGGTGAATGTATGTATATTAAGGAGACAATTGTTTTTTGTTTTTTTGAGACCAGGTCTCACAATCCCAGCTCACTGCCACCTCCACCTTCCAGGTTCAGGTGATCCTCCCACCTCAGCCTCCCAAGTAGCTGGGACCACAGGTGCATACCACCATGCCTGGCTAATTTTTTGTATTTTTAATAGAGACAGGGTTTTACCATGTTGCTCAAGCTGGTCTTGAACTCCTGAGCTCAAACGATTTGCCCACCCGGGCCTCCCAAAGTGCTGGGATTACAGGTGTGAGCCACCATACCTGGCCCAGTTTCCATTTTTTTTTTTTTTTTTTTTTTTTAAAGACGGGGTTTCACCATGTTGGTCAGGCTGGTCTTGAACTCCCGACCTCAGGTGATCCGCCTGCCTTGGCCTCCAAAGTGCTTGGATTACAGGCATGAGCCACCACGCCCGGCCCCCCAGTTTCCATTTTTTAAGGTAGATTCAAATTTAGTGAAATTGAAGCAGAGAATTGCTAGTAGGCTGAAAAGTGCCCCAGAGCCCAAGCCTACAGATGGGATCCAGAAAAAAACAGTAGGTTGGCATTCAGATTGTTTTTTTGTTTGTTGGTTTTTTGAGACAGAGTCTCCCTCTATCACCCAGGCTGGAGTGCAGTGGAGTGATCTTGGCTTACTGCAACCTCTGCCTCTCGAGTGATTCTCCTGCCTTAGCCTCTAAGTAGCTGGGATTACAAGCACATGCCACCATGCCCGGCTAATTTTTGTATTTTTAGTAGAGACAGGGTTTTGTCATGTTGGTCAGGCTGGTCTTGAACTCCTGACCTCAGGCAATCCGACAACCTCAGCTTCCCAAAGTGCTGGGATTACAGGTGTGAGCCACCACACCAGCCTCAGATTATTTAGTCTTAGCCATTGGTCGGCTTCTGAATGTCAGCTGCTCCGTCTCAAAATACTCTCCTTTCTTGTCTTCCAGTATTTCCTTCTCTCCTGGTTTTCCTCATGCCCTTCTGGTGACCCCTTCTCTGCCCTCCCTTATAGACTCATCCCTCTCAACTTGAATTTTAAATCGTAGGCCCCACAGCTCAGACCTAAGCCTCTTTTCCAAACCACCCCCTAATCCCATGGCTTTAAACACCATCACTATGCAGATATGTAGAGGCTCCTAAGTTCATATCCCCAGAACTCTCTCTTCTGAAATCTAAACCCTATCTATCCAATTGCCTTTTTTTTTCTCTCTCTCTCTGTCACCCACACTGGAGTGCAGTGGTGCAATCATAGCTCACTGCAGCCCCAAACTCCTGGGCTCCAGCGATCCTCCCAGCTCAGCCTCCAGAGTAACTGGGACTACAGGTGTGTGCCACTAACACCCTGCTAATGTTTTAATTTTTTGTAGAGATGGGGTCTCACTATGTTGCCCAGGCTGCCCTTGAACTCCTGGGCTCAAATGATCCTCCTCCGTCTCAGCTTCCCAAAGTGCTGAGATTACAGGAATAAGCCACCATGCCTAGTCCAACTGCCTATTTGATACGTTAATGTGGACCCGTAATGGTTAAATTTAACATGTTCAAAATGGAAGTTAGATTCATGCCTTCCCAGTCTTTCCCAACTCAGTAAATGACACCAACACCCATCTAGTTGTTCAAGTCAAAATTTAGAAGTCTTAGGCCGGGCACAGTGGCTCACGCCTGTAACCCCAGCACTTTGGGAGGGCAGATCACAAGGCTGAAAGTTTGAGACCAGTTTGGCCAACATAGTGAAACCCTGTCTCTACTAAAAATACAAAAAAAAACATTCCACAAATATTCATCATAGGTCTACTAAGCACTGGTTACTGTTGTAGGTGCTGGGGGTGGGTGGGGGAGAGGTGTGGTATGGTAAGAAAGTGGATAGCAGTTATATGGCAAGAACTACTCTTCACATTTGAGGGACACAGAAATGGGGCCGTCCTTCCCTATGAGACTGGACTATGGCAAGTAGGTGAAATTGTGGCTGCTGACTTGCTGGCAGTTGCCATGGGGCAAGATGAAGGCAAAGAGGAAATGTCACAGGCCTAAGGACATCAGCCAGAATGACAGCCCCCAAATCTCCTGTCAACCTATAAGGAAGAAGCTGAGGGAAAATGAATACAAGTAGAGAGTTTATTATACGCTTGAGGATTGTAACCCAGGAGCATAGATTCAAGTTGCCCTGAATAGACACTCTGATTAGCAGCCATTACAAGTGGATATTCATAGGGAAAGAAGAGGCAGTTCCTGAGTTATTTACCAAGAATTTACATTAAAATAACATAAACTATTAATTGGCTGAATAATGCATACATTGTTAAACTATAGGGTGTATGTTAGAGTGTCCAGTACAACATTCTTAGGTTAATTTATAGCTACTTGTGGCAACAGCAAGCAGTGTCAAGAGATAAATATATAGCTCAAAGGAGGGACACGTAAGATGTGATTCTGTCATTTTATTTTCTTTCTTAATTTTTTTCTTTTGCGACCGAGTCTCATTCTGTTGCCCCGGTTAGAGGGCAGTGACACGATCTTGGCTCACTGCAATCTCTGCCTTCCAGGTTCGAGTGGTTCTCCTGCCTCAGCCTCCCAAATAGCTGGGATTGCATGTAGGCATCACCACACCCAGCTATTTTTTGTAGTTTTAGTAGAGATGGGGTTTCACCATGGTGGCCAGGCTGTTCTTGAATTCCTGACCTTCTGCCTGCCTCAGCCTCCCAAAGTGCTGGGATTACAGGCATGAGCCACCAAGCCTGGCTGATTCTGTCATCTTAATGCCTTGCTGGGCTTATTTATTTTTAATTAATTTTTTTTTCTTTTAGAGGCAGGGTCTTGTTCTGTGGCTCAGGCTGAAGTGCAATGGTGAGATCCTAGCACTACAGGTGCACACCACTATGCCTGGCTTTTTTTTTTTGAGATGGAGTTTCCCTCTTGTTGCCCAGGCTGGAGTGCAAATGGCATGATCTCCGCTCACTGCAACCTCCGCCTCCCGGGTTCAAGCGATTCTCCTGCCTCAGCCGGGATCACAGGTATGTGCCACCACACCCGGCTAATTTTGTATTTTTAGTACAGGGTTTCTCCGTGTTGGTCAGGCTGGTCTTGAACTGCTAATCTCAGGTGATCTGCCCGCCTCGGCCTCCCAAAGTGCTGGGACTACAGACATGAGCCACCATGCCCAGCCTATTTTTATTTTTTTATAGAGACAGGGTCTGGCACTATTGCCCAGGAAGGTCTCAAATGCCAATAGTGTGCCCAGCCATCTGGGCCTGATAATTTAAGAGGACTCTCATTCCTCAGATAAAAGTTCTTTTTGGCCAGGTGAGGTGGCACAGGTCTATAATCCCAACACTTTGGGAGGCTGAGACTGGAGGAGCACCTGAGCCCAGGAGTTCGAGACCAGCGTGGGCAAGATGTTGAGACTCGCCCATCTCTACCAAAAATGAACAAGTTAAATGAGTGTGGTGGTGGGCGCTCGCCTATAGTCCCAGCTGCTTGGGATGCTGATGTTGAGAGCCCAGGATTCGATACTTAAGCTATGATTGCACCAGCCTGGGTGGCAGAAGTGAGACCTCTTCTCTTTTTTGTGAGCCAGAGTCTCAATCTGTCGCCAGGCTGGAATGCAGTGGTGCGATCTCGGCTCACTGCAACCTCTGCTTCCTGGGTTCAAGCAATTCTCCTGCCTCAGCCTCGTGAGTAGCTGGGACTACAGGTGCGCACCACCAGGCCCAGCTACTTTTTGCATTTTTAATGGAGACAGGGTTTCACCATGTTGGCCAGGATGGTCTCGATAGCCTGACCTTGTGATCTGCCCGCCTTGGCCTCCCAAAGTGCTAGGATTACAGGTGTAAGCTACGTTGCCTGGCCAAAACCTCTTCTCTTAAAAAAAATTTTTTTTAAAGTTCTGTTCTCAACCCCAACGGACCACAATATCCAGTGAAGCTGCTATGGCCCCTAACTCTCAGCACAGGAGGTCCCTTAAGAAAATGCTTCTCCAGGCAGGTGGCTCATGCCTGTAATCCCAGCACTTTAGGAGGCCAAGGAAGGCGGATCACCCGAGGTTAGGAGTTCCAGACTAGCCTGGTTAACATGGTGAAGCGCCATCCGTCTCTATTAAAAACACATTAAAAATTAGCCAGGCGTGGTGGCGGGTGCCTGTAGTCTCAGGTACTCGGGAGGTTGAGGCAGGAGAATAGCTTGAGCCCAGGAGGCAGAGGCTGCAGTGAGCCGAGATCCCGCCATCGTGCTCCAGTCTGCGAGACAGAGTGAAACTCCGTCTCAAAAAAAAAAAAAAAAAAAAAAAAAAAAAAAAAAATTAAGAAAATGCTTGCTCCTAAACCCCATCTCAACAATCCAGGACTGAAAAGAAAAGGGACCATAAAAGTCCCAGAAACTACAAGCTGGGCTCCGGCTAGAGGAAGTAAATATCAGACTGAAGTTAAGATGCACAGTTCTAAGTCTTAATCATCAGAATGAGACTGAGATGTTCACTTCATGTTTATACCTCACAGGTTGAGACAGACTTCTCAAGCAACATAAATGTAAAGTGCATTAGGATAGGACTACAAGAGAGCTTTGAAAACATGCAGCAAGGAGACTCAAACCCATCTAGGGCTCAGGGAAGGCTCATGCCCCACTGCGCACATCACCCGCTCCCCCATTCCCAAACGAGCCAGGCTTTTCATGCCTCCCTACCTTTGGACTCTGTTGTTCGTTCCACTTGCCTGGAGTGCTGTCTTCCCACCCCCTCCTGCTCAGTCAGGCTAACTTCACATTCTTTATACTCCAGTTGAAAAGTGAAGCCATGCCCACGGCCTCTCCCCCAAAGGAGGAGAAGTATCACCTATTCTGAGCTCCGAAGCTCTTGGGGATACCTTATGGGAACTATGTGTGTGGTGGCTTGTCTCCACCGCCGCACTGTGAGCTCATAGTGTTCCTACAGCCCAGCACGAGGCAAGCTCAATAGATGTCTGCTGAATGAAGGAATGAACGAATGATTGCATTTTAAATGGAATTAGGGTAAAATGATTTAAGACAGAGGAGTGAGCTGAGCTCCTTGGAATGGTGTCTTCACCGAACCAAGCTTTGGTCAGGCAGATGTAATGAGCTCACCTCTTACAAGAATCTCCATAGAAAATAGGTCAGTTCTTTCCTATCGCTTTAAGAACGCGAGGCCGCGGTTCCGCGCCTGCGCACTGAGAGAGTAAACACCTCTCCTTTTCACCTTCCCCCCCCTTCTCCCTAAAGCCCCAAGCGGCCGCAGCCTCCTCCTGTACTCCCCCTCCTTCAGGTGGGGTAATGGTCCGTCCCAGGGAGCTAGGCTTGTTCCGGAGGGTGGCAAGCAGAAATGGTACGTTCCACTGCCTTCATTATCTTCCGCTTTTCGCGTCTCCTCTGCTCTATTTCCCCCTACCGAAAGAAGCTTAATTAGGCTGGCCCCAAAGAAGGCGGGGGAGCCGGGCGGAGGGGGACCGGTCTGAGCCGGTCTGCAGCGCAAGCGCAGTGCGGATAAACAGGAAGCGGGCGGTGGAGGCAGTGGCACAGGAGAGCTCGGGGCTTCGAGGGGGAAAGGCAGAAGAACTAAGATTGTTGGGAGGGCAGCAGAGGCTGAGAACGAGGAGAGGACCCTTGGCCGTCTTCTTCCAGGGAACGAGAGGTCACAGCCTCGCTCTCCGCTTAGGCTTCTGGCGCCCCAGCTTAAAGCTGAGGCAGCGGCTGACAAAGGGCTCACGCCGGTGCCGCCGCCCTTCTCATCCGGGCATTCGGGTCCCTGCGGAGAGGGAGGGGGAAGGGCAGAGGGGGGAGGGGAAGAAGGCAGAGGGGCGCACACTTGGAGCTGAAGCCCTCTGTAGGGCTCCGGGCCTGTGGCCCAGCGGACGGAGGCCGAGGAGGACCCGTAGAGGTGGCGGCGGCCGGGGGCAGGAGGATGGTGCAGAAGGAGAGCCAAGCGACGCTGGAGGAGCGGGAGAGCGAGCTCAGCTCCAACTCTGCCGCCACTACGGGCGCATCGCTGGAGCCGCCGGCAGCTCCGGCAGCCGGAGAAGATAACCCCGCCGGGGCTGGGGGAGCAGCGGTGGCCGGGGCTGCAGGAGGCGCTCGGAGGTTCCTGTGCGGCGTGGTGGAAGGTGAGCGCCTTCCTTCCCGCCCCGCCTCGACACTAACACGTTCTGTCCTCGGGAGAGGGGTGGTGGTGGCCGGGCTTCTGGAGGCTCTAGAAGGCTGGAGACTGGAAAGCCCTTGCGTCTGAAATGTGGCCTTGCTACAGCGAGGGGAGAGAGGAGACGGTGGGCGAATCTCCCCCGCACGCCCTTAAACGGCGTCGAATTCCCCCCCTGGCCATTCAAAAGCCTGACCCCACCCGTCTTGGGCTTGGAGCCAAGCGGGCTCCTAAGGAGGCCGGTGGTATGGAGCCTGGTGTTCTGTTAGCCTGAGTTCTACCACTTTGTACCTTGGGGTCTTATTCCCTAGGGTTGTCTGCGTTCCAGTGAAAAAATGTGTATAGTGCTTCTGTCCCCCACCCTTTGGGTAAAATCGACCCATACTGACGTGCTTGTACTTCTGGAGTGAAGAGAAGCACGGTTGGCCTGTAGTATTTGAAGTTCCGCTTTGCTTAGAGTATTTTTATTGCTTTCCCCCTGCGAGATTCATTTACAGCTTAGAAAATTGTACGCTTTTCCAGCTACCATACTTTGCTCTCGAGGGATGAAGCTTTGGCTTTAATCGCAGATTCTCAAAGTATCCGAGATGCGTAATTTGAATTTAGTGACCGAGAAGTGGCTTAAAAAAGCTTTTCTCGCCTTTTTCCCCATTTACAGTCGAAAAGAATGATGGGCTTTTTTGGTAATGAGGGAAAATTACCAGATGCTTGTTGCACAGTTTCTGGATAAGAATGGAAAGATAGTCCACCTTGCAGTTCTGTAGAGGCACAAATCAGTTATTTATTGTTCTTTGCGCAATTGCAGCATATATATCTGAATTTTTCGAAGTATTTTGGCCTTCGCAGAGTTTCCTAGATGTCTGTTTTATATCTCTATTATATGTAATGGTGTCAATAAGGGTGAAATAATAATCTTAAAAAAACCAAAAAGGCATGGTAACAGTGTTGTTCTCGTGGTTGAGTACATCAGCTTTTCTATTTTTTTTTTTTTTACCATGTAAATTAGAGTATTATTTTGAAAAATGGCTGGTGGTTATGGTACAGACCGTAACAGGCTGCTTTGGTGCTACAGTAAGGCATAAAAGAGTTCAGCGAAGTTAACTGCCTTGCAGCATTTGGAGAACTACAGAATGGAAAATTACTATATAGTTTTATCAAAAATGATTGCATTTCGTGACTTATGTCGATGTATTTATTGGCTTGAGTGCAGAAAGATTTTAGAAAAAGAATCTGTTTTTTGTTATGAAAGATCTTGGGGTGAGGTTGAGAGAGTGCTGGGAAATTTGGAGAGAGACTGGAATGAGTCTAAGGAAACTTGCCAATCCATTATACCTTCTGTAATGAAAGGAGAAAACTCATTTGGTTTAAATTGGTTTGTTTATTAAAAGGCGATTCTTCCTATTTAAAGAATGGAGTTGTCTGCCATTCTCTGGTCTGTTCTTCCCGTGCCCTTGTATATTTTCTTGATAACTGAGCACCTGAGCCGGCACTGATTTTTGTTTTGTTTCTGTTTTGGAGATGGAGTCTCGCTCTGACACCCAGGCTGGAGTACAGTGGCATGATCTCCACCTCCCCGGTTCAAGGAATTCAGCCTCAGCCTCCAGAGTAGCTGGGACTACAGGCACACGCCACCGTGCCTGGCTAATTTTTGTATTTTTATTAGAGATGGGTTTTTGTCATGTTGGCCATGCTGGTCTCGCATTCCTGACCTTGTGATCTGCCGGCCTCCACCTCCCAAAGTGCTGGCATTACAGGTGTGAGCCACCGAGCCTGCCCAGAAAGTACTACAGTTTTATACAGTGTAATGAATTTTAATTTGGTCTGTCATTGTCCTTTTTGTGGTGCAGAGGAGTTATTCTGCCTAGAGGTTGGAGCCAAAATACATTTCAGAAATTTCTGTTCTAGATTAGTCTCTTATGTAGACTGTGTGGGTTATGTAGAACATTTTTTTTTTAAAGACAGGGTTTCACCATATTAGTCAGGCTGGTCCCGAACTCCTGACCTCAGGTGATCCACCCGCCTCAGCCTCGCAAAGTGCTGGGATTAAAGGCGTGAGCCACCGCGCCCGGCTTATGTAGAACATTTTGTGTTCAAAATGCTTTTATTAACCGTCTTTATGGTACTCTTGAGAGGCTGTCCTTATCTCTTGCTGTTGATTAGACTGAGACGGGTGTAAAGTAAAAGTAAGACAAGATGTGAAGTGGGTGGTTTGAGCTGTGATGAGCCCACTAAGGAGTTCCAGGTAACAGTTTAAGGCTTATTCAGCAATTCAGGTCATCAGTCTGCAAACTTGTTTTTTGCAGTGTGCATAATTAATATTTTGTCCTTC